>CM029475.1:60584193-63482288 GCA_017140325.1 Eucalyptus leucophloia subsp. euroa
TATTTTGTGAAAGGGACTTGTAGAAATTATGTGAGCTTTTTTCTACATCAAATTTGGATACCAATTGGAGAGAATTGCAAAGAAATTGAAGTCCAAACTTGTTAAATTCGGAACCATGGGAGGGTAGCATTATTTTAGCTTCAATTTGGATAAATTGGTGGGTTCATTTGACAATAAAATATTAGAGACCAATTGTAATAAGTTTGAATGCTTTAAGGGGACCAAGCATTCATTTTGTTGGATAAGTGTATTAACTTTTTCTGCCCTCTATCTCTCTATCTTCCTCTGCCGCCGCCCTCTCCCTTTTTCTTCGAACTCTCTCTCTTGCCAAGCAAAACCGAACTTCTCTCTCCCCTTTCTCGCATTTGACTGCCCATTTCCTCCTGCATCTTCATTTCTTCCTTCGGTTCTTCACCTAAGCTGTTGCCATGTTGCTAATCCCTCCAACAAACCTTGGTCAACCATGAACACTTGAAGTCCCTCTTTTGACCGAGTAGCAACCGAAGCAAGCTGCAGCTGCGTCTTCGTTTGCGAGAAGCCCATCCTCGCACGAAGCTCCTTTCTCCCTCTTGACCGAAGCCCAGCCCATTTGCTCCACATCTCCGCCCATCTTCTCGACCTGCTCCACGACTCCTCCGCGTAGCAACATCGATCCAATGAAGGCCACAACGTTGAGCTCCAGTTCAACCCATGTCTTTAGCTGATCCGACCAAGATTAGCCGAGCCCAACAACCCCAAAATCCAGCTAGCTTCATGTCCAATTTCAAGCCCGATCCATGTCCAGTTGGCGTTGCCATTTTGAGATTTGTCGATTCTCGTCGCGTCCCCATTGTTTTGATCCAAGCAGATTGCAAATCAAGTGAGTTAACTCACTAAACCTTGCTTAGTATGTTAATTATGCTTATAGGGTAATTAGATTAAGTTAATTAAGGTTTAGGTGGTTAGTTAAATTAGATTAGTTATTTAAATATCCAATTATGCATGTTTGGTGGTTAGAATGGATAGATTATGGACTAGAATAGTCGTATTCTTTATCTAGATTGGTTCGGGAATTTTCTGAACTTGAATTGGTATTTAATTAAGCTTTTTGGGCCTAAGTGTTCATTTTTAGTGTTTATTAATTATTTTCCATAATTAATTAATTAATTAATTACTTTTCGGAAATTAGACCGGGATAGTCGGTGACTGAAATTTCATGTTGATTGTAATGATATGTGTGGTTTATTTAATTGAATATTATATTGTGCAAATTGAGTATTGTTTGTAATTTTAGGTAATTATCCCAAAATTGAATAATTTCAGTAATTCACTAGAAAATTATCGGGCGTCGGTTTACAATGCCAAAAATGTTTTTATAAATTATATAAATAGTGAGGTTTTCTAAAAGAAATATATTATATTTTTTGCTCAAGCCGATTGTGTACCCACACACGATTATTTTTATTGGGTATTTTTAACGTGAAGAAAATAGGCCAAGACATTATTTTAATTGAGAAATTTAAGTGTAAAGCATAATGCCATTGGGCCGTGAGTGAATAATCGTGTGTTGGTTTATAGTCAAGGCAAGATGATTATTGGAAGTTGAGATGATATGTGTTGTGTTGAAAGAAGCCAATGGGTCATAAGCAGGTAAATGACTAAATACTACACGAGTAGAAGATTTCGTTTGAGTCACCTCTAGTGCCTTATACCATTACTTATTGTAGTCAAGGGTTAAGTGTTACATGGCAACGTGAGTTGCATGGGAATTACATCTAGTGCCTTGTAGTATTGTTATGTATAATGAAGGACTAAGTACTACACGAGGATGAGACTTCGTGTGAGTTATCTCAAGCGCCTTATACTATTGCTTTTTGTAGTGAAGGATTAAGTATTACACGATAGCAAAACTTCGTGTGAATTACCTCTAGTGTTTTATACTATTGCATTTTGTAGTAAATGGCTAAGTGCTATACGATAGAGAGACTTTGTGTAAGTTACCTCTAGCGCCTTATACTATTGTTATTTATGGTTAATGACTAAGTACCGCACGATAATAAGACTTCGTGTACAGTCACCTCTAGAGCCTTGAGTCTGATTTTGAGTTGGAATGTTAAGAGTAAAACATCGGGTGTAGATGGAACTCCGGATATGGTTTATCATGCCTGATTATGGGACGAAATTGTGTGATACGGAATTGATGTGTCATAACGATTTGGCCTTATAATCAAGACTCTTGTGGATTTTTTGATTGAATGATGGATTAATGGATTAATGGTGTTGATTCATCGACTAAGATTGAATGAGATATTCCAAATGCTCGGGTGTTGTTGATGCACTTATGTGGAGGTTGGGACACCTGGAGTGCCATAACTTGCCACGGAGGGACACTTAAGTGCCATAACTTTAAAATGGTACACTTAAGTGCCAATATCGGAGTAAAATGAGATACTTACGTGCCACTCCGACGAAAATCTGGCCAAATGGCTGATATGGCCATTTTCCAGCGAGTTTGGTCCAAAACGGTGTCCATTTACACGTTGACATGGCGGAGAAAATACAAAAATGATGTCGTTTCGTGTCTACGTATAAATAATAACATAAAAATTAATTAAATTAGATTTTAAATTAATTTTATTTAAAATATTCAAAAAATATTAAAAAAATTAAAAAATTTAGAAAAATTTAAAATTTTTAAAAATTAAGAAAATTTTAAAAAATTAAAAAAATTAAGAAAATTAAGAAAAAGGGGGGTCGAACGGGGCTGAGGGCCGAGCCCTCGTCGCCGCCGCTTTCCCCGCCATCGCCGGAAGGGCCGCGACGGGGGGGAGGGTCGGCCGGGTCGCCCGCCCCCTAGCCGACCGACGGCAAGGGCCGCGAGCCCCGCGGATCGCGGCGAGGGCCGCGACCCTCATCGGCAAGCCGGTCGGGGTTGTCGTGCCCTAGCCGGGGGCCGGGCGAGGCCGCCGACCGGCGGCGAGGGCCCGCAAGCCCTCTCCCGCATCCGGGGCGAGGGTCGTGGCCCTTGTCGCGATCCGACGGGGCTCGCAGCCCTCGCCGTCGATCGGCCGGGGGTCGGTGACCCCGCCGACCCTCCCCCTCCATCGCCGGCCCTTCCGGCGACGGCGAGGAGGTGGCGGCGGCGAGGGCTCGCCTCCGCCCGCCTGTTCGACCTCCCCCCCCTTTTCTAATTTTCTTAATATTTTTAAAATTTTCTTAATTTTTTAAAATTTTTAAAATTTTCTTAATTTTTTAAAATTTTTTATTTTTCTTAATTTTTAAATTTTTTTAAATTTTTTGAATATTTTAAATAAAATTAATTTTAAATCTAATTTAATTAATTTTTATATTATTATTTACACGTAGACACAAAACGGCGTCATTTTTGCATTTTCCCCGCCACGTTAGCGTGCAAAACGACGCCGTTTTGGACCAAACTCACCGAAAAGTCGCCACGTCGCCCATTTGGCGGATTTTCGCCGCAGTGGCACTTAAATGTCCAATTTAACTTCAAAACTGGCACTCAAGTGTACCATTTTAAAGTTATGGCACTTAAGTGTCCCTCCGTGCCAAGTTATGGCACTTGGGCTGTTCTTCTGCCCACTTATGTGATATACGAATTGTACTAACATGTAAGAGGGAACTGAGGCAAGGCAAGTTCCCTATTCTCATTGAGTAATTGTGTGACTAGGTCACTCTTGGCGTATTTTCTTCTTAATAAGGGTTTAGAGGGTGAACTTGATGAGACATTGCCTCACTGGTTATTGTATAGCCATTTTTAGGTCCTTAGATGGTGTTGGGGGAGGACCAAAGCCCTGGAATCGGTGAAGGTAAAGTCTGAAAGATTGGTGTCTGTGCCCTACTAGTATGATGTAGGATGGCTTCTTTTGAGAGCTGATCATTTTGTAGACCTTTACCTAGACTCTTCTTGTATATAAACCTAGTTGTTTATAAAAGTGTGTTTTTGTGAAATGTTGCCCTGCTTTCCTATCCCATATTGTTTGTTATTAAGGGTTATTGTTTCACTTCCGCATGTGCATTAAAAATGAAAGGGTCGGTGACTAGTCCTGGGAAGTCACATTTGTATCGATCGCAATGGGATGTGTGCGTTCTCGAGAGTCGGGGCGTGACATGGTATGTTTGTATGTGGATGATCTCATCTTCACAAGGAATAATAGTGTCTTGATCAATACATTTAAGAAGTCTATGATGGATGAATTTGGGATGACTGATCTTGGATTGATGCATTATTTTCTAGGCAAAGAAGTAATTCAATCTGCAGCTAGAATCTTTCTTTTCCAAAAGAGATATGTTCAAGAGATTTTAGAAAAATTTCAAATGAAGAATTGCAACTCTGTGAGCACACCAGCTGAGGTTGGATTGAAGCTATTGAAAGATTCTGATGGGAAAAAGGTGAATAACACATTTTACAAGCAAATTGTTGGAAGTTTAATGTATGTGATAGCAACGAGACTAAATATCATGCATGGTGTCAGCCTCATAAACAGGTATATAGAATGCCCAACAAAAATACACTTGCAAGAGAATTTTCCGCTATGATGGATTTATATATTGATGATGCGCTTATTTAGGCTCGTCCGCCCATGTTAGGCCCAAAACCCAGCCCGTAAGTGTAGGGCTCATGGAGAAGAGGCAGTTACTATAGATAAAAGAAAATGGAGGATTTTTGAATAAATGTAAAAAAAATAAAAAAAAAATAAAATCTGAGAAGTTATGTAATCTAAACTAAAGGAAAGAAGTTCTCTCAGTTTTTTGGTTTTACGCTCTCTCAGTTTCTCTCCCACGCTCCTTTTCAAGAACAATATTAGAATTCTTTCTCAAACTACGACGTAAGTGTTTAATCTGTGAAAGACAAGGTACGTTCGACTCTGTAATGTGCTTTATGATAAATGTAACATGTTTTTTCTAGGCTCACTTTCCGCATTTGTTTTTTCGGCGTTCGATTGAGTATCGGATCGTTTTTGAGAATCCATTTTCGCAACACGCTACTTGCAAGGGACTGCAACTTTTGGGCTGTTTTACAAAAAAGGAGAAAAATCATAATTGTTTAGCTTCACTGACAGTGATTTTGCTAGAGATATGGACAATCAAAAAAACACTTCTGGCTATGTGTTTATGTTTGGTTCAGGGGCTGTCTCATGGTCTTCAAAGAAGCAGCCAATTGTTACTCTATCAACAACTGAAGCTAAGTTTGTAGTTGCCACCTCAAGTGCTTGTCATGCTATTTGGTTAAGGAAGATTCTTGGAGAACTTCAGTTTAAACAACAAGAAGCAACAACAATATATTGTGACAACAACTCGGCCATTAAACTTTCAAAGAATTCAGTTCTACATGGAAGGAGCAAACATATAGATGTGAAATATGTCACGCTCCGATCCTCAGTCACGTGCCCATCCTTATTTTATCTGGTCGATTTTAAACTTGCGATATCCCAGGACTACGTATCGCCGACCCTTTCATTTTTTAAGCACATGCGGAAGCGATTATTATTAATCCCCGACAACAAAACAATGGGATAGAAAAGTAGGGTCATAAATTCCATACGAAATTCACAATCACTCTTTTACACAAAGCACCTCATAATATATAATGTAATACTATTCATAGGAGTCTGATCTAACACTTCTCCACATATTATCAAGGTCTGACAAAACAAGATGGGATCTCAGTCCTCATCCGGGTTGTACTCAGAATCCTCCCCGTGGTCATCTTCTTCTCCAAAATGTTCCTTCTCATTTGGTTCCACATCAGGGTTCTCCTCTTTAGGTTCCTTCTCCTCAGGCTCCTCTGAAATGGTTATTCAATAACCATTGAGACCACGTCTCAGCAAGTTCTACCCCCTAAGACTCGATTAGTAAACCATTATACTATAGGCTGCCTAAACACGCACAGGGCAGAAGACGTACCTTAGCCTCAGATCCTACCTGCATGTTAGCACAGGTCAAATAGACACCCAAGCAATCACATCATAGATCGAAGCATCGATCAAATCGACTTAGTCGATTACATGTCAATCAGACCATCTCATGGTCATTTCCAATCAATCAGTCAATTCACAACATCAGATCAAAGCAATGATCAATCGACCTAGTTGATTGCATGTCATCGTGACCCATGCTTAGTCGGCACATTCAACACTATCTATAAGTCCGACCATAGTCCAGGACTGCTCACTCTAAGCTGATATATAGATAGTATAGCTCGCACTAAGCTGATAGGGTTAAGGTATCTCGCTCTCGCTAAGGTGACGACATATCGCCGTAGGTTGATATAGTATACTTAGGTATCGCTCTCGCTAAGCCGACATATCACCCGCAGTGATATAGTATACCCCGATGCTCACACTAAGCCGATAAAGTGTCTTGCTCGCGCTAAGCGACATATCGCCCGTAGGTGATATAGTACACTAGTATCGCTCTCGCTAAGCTAACATATCGAGCCCGTAGGATGATATAGTATACTATCCGACCATTCAATCCATTCCATCTTTTATCCTTCTCAATAAAATAACCGTGTGTGGGGACACGGTAGGCCTTAGCCGAAATATAATATTTTCCTTTCCATAACGCTCACATTTTTTGTAGCCCACTCAAATATTTTTGGCATTATTAATCGATGCCCGGTTATTTTTCAATTAATAACCAATCATTATCCAATTAAAGAATAATTCCTTCTTTCACAAATAATTCAATTCAGCATGAAATAGAGCTCAATTAAATAAACAGACTGTGCTACCAACAATCAAGCATAAAATTTCGGTCATTGGCCATCCTAAATTGAATTTCCGAAAATAAATAATTAAATAATTAATTTCGGAAAATAAATAAATAAATACAATAAATTCAATTTAGCACAATATAAAGCTCAATTAAATAAACGGACTCGCACCACGATCATCAGCATAAAATTTCGATCGTCGGCTATCCCTGCCTAATTCCCGGAAAATAAATAATTTATTAAATTAATTTCGAAAATTAATAATTAAATACTAAAAATCCAATTTAGGACCATAATGCCTGATTGGATGCTAGAACGAATCAGGAAAAATCCCGAGATGCATTCGATAATTATTAGAAGCTCTCTATTTGCTAATGACTAAGTCTAACCACCTAACATGCATCATTAAGCCACTAATTTAATTATTCTAAACTAATCTAACCACCTAAGTGCACTTTATTAAATCTAACCAACCCTTAAGTATAATTAGCAAACTAAGAAAGCATTAGTGAGTAAAACTCACTTGGTAAAAGCGGAGACCGAATCACCGCGATGGCGACGCGACGGCAACCGAAACTCGGGTTTTCGGCGACGTCGACGGGCACACGGACCGGGCCTAAAAGCCTCGCAAGCCCACAGAAAATTCTGGGCTTGGACTGAACTTGGCCTGAGCTGAAATTTAAGTGAGCTTCAAATGAGATGGGCTTCCAGTTCGCTGGAACTGCTGCTGGGCTCACTGGTTTGCGTGGGCTGCTGCTGAAACCTTGGGCCGAAGACACTGGATTGGGGGTTGCTTCGGTGGATTGAGGCCTCTGGAAATAACAATCGACGCCACTGAAGTCTTCAAGCGGCTGGACTCCACGACGTTGAAAGCTGGCGTCGCTCAGCTGAAAATACGCGGGTTGATGAAGAACCGTGAAGATGGCTGACCAAAATAAAATCAGTGCAGGCACGCTGCTGCTGGAATTTCTGTGGAAGTGTTGGCGTGGAGCTACTTCGAGGATGGAGTCGCGTACGAAGGAGACGCGGCCACGGATCTACTTCGGTCTTCACTTCGGTGGCCACGGGCTGGACGAGGGAGCAGCGAAGGAGTCGTTTGCCGGAGTCAACACTCGGGCAAGGATCCGCTGGTGTTGATTGGATGCGGCAAAAGGGACAAACCGAAGTGGAGATGGGCTGTCTTCGGTGAGTGGGCTTCGTGGCAGAGGAGGACGGCTTGCTGGCGTGAAGATGGGGTCAACGATGAAACTTCGTGAAGAGGAATGTTGACCGAAGAAGTGCGCTGGCAGCCAAGAAGCGAAACAGAGAGATGGAGATGCGTGGAGAGAAGGCGTGGACACGGAGCTGCTGCAGGCGGATAGTGATGCCGCTTCACTGGTTGGACGCACGCGTGGTTGAGCTGTTTCGGTCGAATTGCCGCTGGATGAGGGAGTTGGACGGTGATTTCGGTGGATGCTGGCGGAGAGTCAACATCCGCGGCTTGCTGCTGGGGCTTGACTCAGCGAAAGGAGGAGGTTTTGCTGGGCTGGACTTCGACCGAAAGAAATAAAGTAGAAGCTGAGACCGCAGAGTTAAAATGAAGAGGAGCCGTGCGCGGGGAAGAAGATAAGAGAGAGGGTGGGCCATCCTTGCCAATTTTCCACAAGAAATATCTTCAACAATCAATCTAGGCCAAGCATTAACCCTTGGCTTCATTAGCCACAAAACACCTCTCACAACTTCTCAATTGGTCAATTTTAGGCTAGGGGGAGGGGAGTTACGAATTTGCAAGCCATCTCTTCCAATTGGACCGTCACACTTACTTGATTTAATCACAATTGGCCTCAATAATTTCAATCGGTCATCCATAGACCATCTCAGTATTTTTCCTCACCCACATATCCATCATGCTTTCAAATTTTGCCATCAAGAACAATTCGCGGCTTTTTCTACACAAACAACCCTAAGACGACTTTTTCCCAAAAAGTTTCAGGTGTGTCGAAAATCTTCGAGATCTGATCGACATTCCTAAAATAGCTCGTGACACCACGTAACTTTCAATTTCTCAAATCGGTTCGAATTCAAGGTTAATTTCCATTCGACGCGTTTTTAAGCGTGACCTAGACTCACGGGTAACTTTCGAACTTTTCAAATGAAATGACCCGTGGTCGATTTTCTTCAAGCCACAATGAACCCACTCGACTCAATGACAACTTTCGATTGTCGTGAAAATCCCGATGATCTAAATACGGACACAGGGTACCAAAATAATAAGAAAATCAGTCTAGTGTTGGTCGACAAGAATTTTCCAATTTAGTGGTGTCACCCACGATTAGCCACACATCTCAATCGAACCAACCTATATCTGATCTCAAATCGATTTATATCTGTGCCGTAATGATCTCGACAGATAAAGACGGCCGGTAAGTTCGATTCCGATCGAGTTCTCAAGTCTATTTGCCTTAAAATCCTTAATGGTTTCCCCAGATAATCTAGTTATCTCTAGAATGATCATTTCTGAGAACAGCCCTATAGAAGCGTCAATGAAATGCCCGATTTATTCAGCAGAAAACAGGGTTGAAAATCTGGGATGTCACAAAATATCATTTCTTGAGGGATCTCACAAAAGATAAAGTGATAGATCTTGTTTTCTGTAAAAGTGAAGATCAACTTGCTGATTTATTCACCAAGCCTCTCAAATTATCTACATTTCAGAAGCTGAGAAAGCGTCTGGTGGGAAATATCCGTCCGATTCGGGACCATCAAACCTCTGTCTTCCGCCACCAAAGGAGGAGGCACGGGAAGAATAAAAACCCGACCACAAGTGACAGTTGTAGGAGGAGGAGGAGGAGGAGGATCAAGGTAGTTGTCTTGTTCACTAGAAGGATGACGGCTACTATTGAGTTTGGGGGTAATGGCCTGGAACTCAATATTTTTGGTAGTATTTGAGTGCTTAGCCAGAGAGGGAAGTAACAAAAACAAAGCATACAAAGAGAAGAAAACGTAATCGTTCTTATGTGATTAAAACATAAAAAAAAAAAAAAAAAAAAAGTTCTTTGCCATTTTTAGCAGGCACACGTGCACTGCACGTAGTTCTAGTTCTTCATTTTAATCAATCATCCTTGGAATTATTAATGAAAATATACATAGTGTCGATTGCAGAAATAACATCAACTAGTAAAGCAAAGCTCACTATAGATGCTTTGTCCACATTCATAGTGTAAACATCAACACCAACTATTTCTCCATCAACATTGTCACGACCTACTTTTTCCGTCCAAAGGGAAAAGACATAAATTTAGGGATATTACTTAAAAGGCAGGCTTACAGCTCTTGTTTTAGACGAGAGCTCTCCCAAGTCCATACATTGCGCGACGTTGGGTATTCAAATTAATGTTATAAAGATATTTTAAGGAGTTAGCATTAATCTATTGAGGTTAATTAGAAAATTCTGAGGTGGCAAGCAAGGTGGCTTCGGCCAAATCTAGATGAGGCCAGATTTGAAAATTTTCCCAATAATATCATGTTGCAAGATCATGTGGTAGAGAAGAAAATATAGTGAGAAACTTGAACTTGAGCCACTAATATGGACATCAAATTACACCCTCAAGCACCAACGTGCCCATCAATGGACTATATAATGTTTGTCGTGAAAGACAACATGAACACACATTTAAAATTGTTGAAAGTGTATAGCAGAAGTCCGATACCTTTAGGTGGGGAGATCTTCAAGACGAAGCCCAAATCCAAGCCCATCAACATATCCAATTGAATCCACCTTCATTCAAAAGCTTAAACCAATAAATTATGAATCAATTATGATATATTAACTATTCTACATCATATCACTTTTTCAATGTGAAATTCCTCTAACACAACTTATTCACACGTGTATCCTAACAAAAATCTAGCCATTTCTATAGATAAGGGTCCCAGAACTTATCTCCCCGCCTGCCTTTGATCAACAAGATAAAGAATGACATTTCAAATTAGCGCAAAAAACCTAGCAAGAGAAAATTTTCAGCCAAAACGACTTAATAAGAGAAGGATCACATGGCATACTTGGCCCTTGCTTTGGAGCATATAAATAAGTGATTGCAAGAGCAATCCTAGTAGTAGCATCATAAATTGTATGTCCGCCAAATTATCACTTTTGCATTTTCTTTAGCTTTAAGAGATATTGCATTTATTTTGGTCGGTGTTGATGTAGACAATTTTTATAATTTTTTAAAATTTCTAAATTTTTTTATAATTCCTTTTCTTTTCTTTTTCTTCTTTTTCTTCTAAGCCCGGCTAGGGTTGCCAGCCGACAGGATTCCTCGAAATGAAGCGCCAATGACGTGTTGTTTCTTGCAGACGGTTTGCAATTATTGCTTCAACTTCATCAAGGGTATTCGAAACCCAACATCATCGTTGTCACTCTTTCGGGAAAGAAGAATACTATACTTAGAATTGTTGTTCCACATATTTTCTGCCATCTCTCCTTCAATCCGATGGATCGGTGGATGATGGATGTAAAACATCGCCCCCATTTATTTCTCGCTTGAATATGCTCAATTAAAGCTTCAGCTTACCGTACTTTCCTCTCTCTCTCTCTCTCCAATCTAAGATGGAGGAAGGGACGGTCCTTCGCTGCGCTATGCGCGTGTTTTTAGAGGGAGGGAAGCATTTACTGTATCCCACCGAAATCTGCTCCGCTGGTATCAGTTTTTGCTGCAAAGTACTGTTTTAGCCTATATTTCGAACAGATTGTTCCGGGAATTGCACGCGCTTGCCAGGAGCTTTCCTCCTGCACTATAGACGATGAAATGGAAAGAGTCGGAAAGAAAAGAATACCCAAGGACAGGCAACGTCCTTTCCTTCCAAAAGAAGACAAGAATCTTCGAGAGGAGGGAGTGAGTGGTGCCACGTGAAAAATTAGTTAGTGGATAAAAATCACCAAAAATCTCAAATTTTAGCCATTATGATACATTTCTTTCAATAAATTTCAAACTTTTATTTATATGACATATTTACTCTCAAACTTGTATAATGACACATTTATCCCAAATTTCTGGTGTAAACAAAAAAAATTAGGATAAATGTGTCATAGGGATATAAATTTGAGATTAATAACATAACAAAAAATAGTTTAAGGTAAATATGTGATGGTAGGTAAAGTTTGAGATTTTTTATGTCTTTTTTTATTAATGATTTTATATGGAAACTAAAGAGAAATTAAGGGCTTCGTAGGAAATATTGTAATCTCTCTTTTTAGTGAGAACAAAGCAAACATAAAATCTTGCTTTTATTTTCAATATTCGAACATGCGCGTATTGAGAATGCGTCTGAAAAGCACGTTTAATTATCCTATTCTCAAGGTGTTGATGGTGAAAGGGAAATACTTGGGTGACAGCTTGTTATTTTGGAGAAAGAGACGGAATCACCTCCGTCACATTATTTTCCGTGGAGTCTGCATGGAAAGGAACACATCGCTAAAAAAAGGCCGGAAGTTGTTAAAGGGGATAAAAACTTTATCACAAAAAAAAAAAAAAATGACTCCATTAAATTGAATTAATACCACGAAAAATCACAAACTAATGCTAGTACATCTGTCAACTATCATATGTCATCCTACTCAACAATTTGACCGTAAAATTTATGGAAGCCAAAGAGTGGACTAGGAGGTCTCTGCAAAGAAACTAATTCTAGTGGTCCAATCCAATCTTGTAAGCTCTTTGTTCCTTTTTTTTTTTTTTTTTTTTTTTTGGTACTTTCCGTTTCAATTTATACTCAATTGAGACTGGGACAAAAGAATAATTGCATCTTGCTAGATTGATTGCACAATTTGTCTGTAGATGCTCCCTGCGCATTCCTCTAAGTTCTAACTCGTTGCTTGTGCGATGAACACAGCTATTTAAGCACAAGAGAAAGGAACTATCACTTTAAGCAATAATTATACTAACACACTTTTGTGCTAATAGAATCAATCAAAATGATACCCTAAACAGAAAAAGATTAGAACCAACCTAAAATGGCCACTGCATATTCTTCCTGTTCCTAGGCAAACAGACCGGATTACAACATATGAAACATAGATGCACCAGCACATAGCAGAAGCATCTCCATGAAATAGTCCAATGTACTTGCTACTAGCATTTGCATATAAATAAAGGCCTCGAGCTAGTAGCCCAAATGTGTGCCTTTTGTCGTACTTAAGAGTTTTTCCCTATCACCTTTTCAATAACCAAGTCAAGGTATACCTTTTATTTCAAGTTTATAAATTACATTCTCTGCATAAAAATCGACATAAACAATGTGTGTATGAATTTTAATGTCATTTTTAATCCGAGAATTAATCGCATAAGCATAACAAAACCATTATATATGTATATGTATATATTTTTTATAATGTACTTATTGTCTAGGAAGATATATGTATATGTATATACTTCTTACAAAACACTTATTGCAATATGGAGATAATAAAACAATGGTGATATTTCAATATGTATATACTTAAAGAAAAATGTTGTTAGGATAATCATTTGCATCATCCAGAACATCTCAATTCATTTCTCGAGTATCTCGTAAATCTAAATTTGCTTAAGCATATCATTTAAATGCTCTCGTTTTTCTAAAAAGAGATAAGTTTATCAATGTCCTTTTTTAGATCTGAAAATGAAAATAATAATAAAAAGGGATACATTTTATTGGTAGAAGTTTTTATCTGTGTTCATGAATTTGGGATGAATTTCGGATTTTCTTGTACCTAAATAATTAGATTTCAGATTTCAGATTCAAGCCCGACCCAAACCCGGAAACCGATCCAAACCCATCTCCGCTTCTCGCCGGCTCCCTCCTCCTCCTGCTCATAATTCCTGCCGACGGTGTTGCATAGAATTGAACAAATGGAGAAGCAACCTGCGAGTCTCCATTTGGCCTCTGCGTTTCTCGCCATGGAACCCACTGACTGCGTGATGTCCCACGCGAGGCAAACGTCTTCCCTCTCTTCCTCTCTACGCCCCCTTCATTGGGCTTACCAAATTTCATCTTTTTCTGGAGAAAAAAAGTGCTCTTTTTCACTTGGTCTATAGATTCACAAGATTCAGTGTGCATTGAATTTGAAGCAATTGTCTCTTCGATTCGAAACCCAGGTCGCTCGGTGGTGGCTCCATGACGGTAGATGTTCAGAGATTCATTTGGGATCATTGCATCAGTAGAGCTGTAAGTCTTGATTGAGACCTTTTTCCCATAATAGAGAATCCAAAAGGACAAAAAAAAGGATGTCTGAACTGAAGTGTCTTTTAAGTTCAGCTCAAATGTTGACGCTGATTAAGGATATAAGTGACAAAAAAAAAAAAAAAAGAATCTTTGTGTTTACCCTGTGTCGTTTCTGCTAAAGTGAACGCGTTTTATTTGTTGGCACCATTTAGACTAGCGAAATGATTATATGCTTCTATGGAAGTTATGGTTCTTGTCGCTACTTGGGGAGTTGTTGCTCTAGCTTACTAATACTAGCTCATGTATTACTTCTTGAGTATCAAATTTATTTGTGAAATTTTATGGGATCATTGCTGATTTTTTTAAAAAAATTTAAGCTATTAAATAAAAGTGTAGTTTATTATTTATATTTTCTAACACTCCTCCTTATGTTTAGTGTTTCTTATCTGATAATAAGCGTGGAGTTTAAATGGAGAGACAAATAAGATTTGGAAAGATTGAATTAAGGACTTCCAGCTTTAATACTATATAAGATTTTATGGGACCACTGTCAAATGTTTTAAAAGTTTAAACTATTAGATAAAAACATGATTTATTATTTAAATAATCTAACATTATTGCCATATGTTTTTGCTGCATTATTTTAATGAAGGACTGTTACTGCGTGTGCTGATGCGGATTGGCAAGTGTCACACTCCATTCTTGAAAAACTTCTTGAAAGAGGCTCATATTGGCAATTGAGTCTAATCGTGATAATGTGATAGAGGATTGTATAAATAGTACACCAAGTTCATGATTTCTTTAGAGGTAAAGTTCTTTGTTGTTAATTTTTTCTTAATGAATAGTGCGTCCCATTCCTCCTTTATTAATTATCAAGTTACCAAATGACAAAGTCTTTTTCATTAGGATGAAAATGCCGTCAAAGAGAATGTGAGGGCTTTGAATAATATTTATTTTCTTTTCCCAGATGGTAACTTTCTTTTTTCGGGGTTATTTTTTTCAACTTGAGTTATATTATTTATATGCATCATCCAAATCTTCGGCTAATAATTTCCTAGATGCAAGTTGTGAGAATGCAAAGGGAGGGAAAATGGTGGTTCCACTGCATTGTTTACTCAGCATGCTTGAAGGAGATACAAGGTATGTATGGTATTGATTCATGTATATTTTTGAAGAACTGAATGCTTGTCTAGGTCATATGCTTGCTTGGCTTTGTTCAATTAGAGTAGATGTAGATGTTGGCAAAATATGGCTTCGACTTGAGTAGAAAAATGAAGACGGATATTGAAAGTATTTAAGTTGGACTTTGAGGCGTGATATCACTTTTTTTAAGGATTTATTTGCCCCACAACGTTACTAATGGTCACCAGTAAAAATCCTCCAGGATACAATAAAGTCTCGGATGAGAATACTAGATAGCAATTCTAGTATTTCTCCAGGGTCTCTCTAAGAAACAATTGAAAGAATGGCCGTAGTTTTTTCAGACAGAAAGCTCGAAAAAGAAGAAAATGATCACTCTTGTTTTTTCGAAAAATAACGACTATATATATATATATCTTGTAACTCTTCGTGAAAATTGCCAAAGAATGAACAAACACGTCCTTTAGAAAAATTGTTTGGATAAACAAATGCGACTCTTCGGAAGAAGTCAAAAACCAAATAATTACAACCCTTCGGAAAAAGTTGCAAACATAATAAGTAATTTTCCAAAGGTTGTATCAAAAAAAACACAAATAAAAATTCGGAATAATAGTTTTTTTTAAATAGAATTTCGAATTTTCATTTTATATTTCATTTCCGAAAATTCTCAAATTTAAAAAGCAGTTTTTCACAAGGATTTCATCAGTTTTTCTTTCCAGAGACTAATATTTGCATCCCACAATTTATCGCTCGCATCAAACCAGGAACCTCCGCGCATGTATTCAAAATATAACCAGGCATCCGGCCCCCCACATTCTGGGCATCTCGCATCCCAATTAGTATCACGAGGCATCCCCCGGGCACAAACCTCCGGGGCTTCCGGAATTATATACCGACATACCACTAGGATTCCCTCCTCTAGAATTATGTATTGTATACCACCGGACATCTCGAAACTCCCGAGGACCCTCGGGAATTACGCCACTAGGCCACCGGGCATCCGGCACCCCCACATTTCGGGCATCCCGACATTTGCAGGGCATCGTCGGCTCACACCTCCGACGGCCTTCTCATCACCACAATGCATATTCTTATACATCTCATTTTCAATATTACATTTGATGCAACAATGTCGATGATTTGACGGCAGCCCTTTTTAAAATCATATAATATTCATTGGAAAAAGTTTCATTTGATGCAATGGTTTTGAAACTTCATTGAGTTCATGAAAATCCAATGTATGAATGTCATCGTGTCATTCCATGAATAAAAATCCAGGATATCATGCTTTACATAATAAATCCAATAAACAGTAAGTAAAACAATTTCCAGCTTAAATAGAATGCGTGTTATTCATGAACAATTCTAGAAAATTAGCAAACGATGGCAATAAATTCTGAAAATTTACCACAATGTAGATAAGATCTAAGAAAACATATTTCGTGGAGGACACCATATCAAACAAGGCTTCACAGAATACGTACAGATCCGTATATATCACTGAAAAGGGTTTTTAACATGACCCATGCATAGTTTCGAAAACAACTTCAATTGAACCCTCAAATGGACTCAGAAAATTCTGAAATTTGGAAAAATTGTAGTTAAGATCTAGAGTTACAAGTTTCATGGAGAAATCGAAGTCCAATTTGTTCTGGATTAAAAGTTAAAACCGATTTACTTTTTCTGTTCTCGGTGTTGTTTTCCAGATCTACCCGTGTTGAAGAAAAATCTTTTTCTTGGTCATTAATGGTCCATTTACTCTGAAATTTCAGTATGTTGTTCCTCAAAATATTACCTACAACTTTCATTAAGGACACACGATCAAATTTTAACTGTATGATGTTATAAAAATCCCAAAAACATACTAGGTCAAAGCAGCGTTTTTCCCAGATCCAGTTTCTTCACAAGACAACGGTTTTGCCGACCTATTTTCGTTCATTTCCTCTAAATTTTTGATATGTTTTACCTCAAGAAGTATACTACAACTTTCGTTAAGAGATCAAAATGATATTTCAACAAGAAAGTTACTTTACAGACCACGAAACCATTGAAGATCAGCACAACGAGTTCCAGATCTAGTCTCTCCAAAGAAAAATCGTTTCACTGACCATTTCTTGCTCGTTTTGCCTCAAATTTTATTATGTTTTTCTTCAAGATGTTCTCTACAACTTTTATGAAGAGGTCGAAGTGAAATTCTAAATAAAAAGTCACATGCAACACACAAAATCACCAAGAGGTCAACAAAACAGTTTCCAAATCTAATGTTTTCGTAGAAAAAAGGTTTCACCCCTCAATACTTGTCCATTTTGTCTCAAATTTTAGTATATTATACTTAAATATGTTATCTACAACTTTTATGAAGAGGTCGAAGTGAAATTCCAAATAAAAAGTCACATGCAACACACAAACTCGCGGACGGTCGGACTGGTCTTTCCGAAATCAGCATGCATGACCAACGAATCTCTTTTCAAAGCTACAGAATCTCATCCCATCTACCACAACCAAGACTTACCATCTACTACATATACACACAGCAATGTAAAGAGTAGGTTTTAGGACTTCACTTGCCTTAGATTCAAGCACAAAACAGCAGCAAACAGAGGCAAAGCAGCAACGAACGGCAGACGAACAGGCGGACGAAGTCTCTTCCTCCCTTTCTCTCTTCTTTCTTTGGACGGTAATCTCTCTCTTCTCTCCCTTCTGGTCGAAATCCCCCTCCCCATTTTCCTTTTAGTCAAATTAAAACCCTTGCATGCTCCCATTTTTGCATGGAGGGACACTTGTCCCTAAGAAGGAGACAAGTGTCTCCCTTGTTGAAGACACTTGGAGGAGACCCATCTAGCTCCTCTCCCCATCCATGCGGTCGACAGCCCAATGGGCTTCATGGGCCTGGCTTTGGGCCGAAGTGGTGGGGGTCTTGGGTTGGGTTTTTGGGCTAGCTTGGCCTAAGAATTTTGCCCCACTAACCTTTTAATAATCTATTAACATCTTCCACTTAAATAAATACCTAACTTGCAAAAATAATAAGGCCATAAAACTTGTAGTCACAAATCCATAAATTCCAATTTATAATACACATGGCCAATGATAGAATTTTCTTTCCTATCACATAATTATCCATTAAAAGCTTGGCCATAAATTTTATTACAAATTATGGATTAAATGGCTATAAAATAACTTGATGGTATTTCCATCACCTATTCATAGACTTTAAGGTAACTAGAGGTCGTCATGAATTTTGGGATGCCACCGGTAAAGTTTGAGATTTTCTATGTCTTTTTTCATTAATTATTTTAGATGGAAACTAAAGAGAAATTAAGGGCTTCGTAGGAGATATTGTAATCTCTCTTTTTAGTGAGAAAAAAGCGAACATAAAATCTTGCTTTTATTTTCAATATTCGAATGTGCGCGTATTGAAAATGCATCCGAAAAGCACGTTGACGCTGATTAAGGATATAAGTGACAAAGAAAAAACAATCTTTGTGTTTATACCGTGTCGTTTCTGCTAAAGTGAATGCATTTTATTCGTTGACACCATTTAGACTTAGCCGAAATGATTATATGCTTCCATGGAAGTTATGGTTCTTGTTGTTACTTGTGGAGTTGTTGCTCTAGCTTACTAATACTAGCTCATGTATTAGTTCTTGAGTATTAGGTTTATTTGTAAGATTTTATGGGATCATTGCTTATTGTTTTAAAAACTTAAGCTATTAAATGAAAGTGTTGTTTATTATTTATATATTCTAACACTCCCCCTTAGGTTTAGTCTGGTTTATTGTCTAATAATAAGTGTGGAGTTTAATTGGGGAGACAAATAAGATCTGAAAGGATTGAACTCAAGACTTCCAGCTCTAATACTATATAAGATTTTGTGGGACCACTGTCGACTATTTTAAAAATTTAAGTTGTTAGATAAAAACGTGATTTATTATTTAAATAATCTAACATTATTGCCATCTGTTTTTGCTGCATTATTTTAGCGAAGGACTGTTACTGTGTGTGCTAATGCGGACTGGCAAGTGTCACACTCCATTCTTGAAAAACTTCTTGAAAGAGGCTCATATTGGAAATTGAGTCTAATCGTGATGATGTGCTAGAGGATTGTATAAAAAGTACACCAAGTTCATGATTTCTTTAGAGGTAAAGCTCTTTGTTGTTAATTTTTTCTTAATGAATAGTGCGTCCCATTTCTCCTTTATTAATTATCAAGTTACCAATGAAAAAGTCTTTGTTCATTAGGATGAAAATGCAGTCAAATGAATGTGAGGGCTTTGAAATATATTTCTTTCCTTTTCCCAGATGGTAACTTTCTTTTTTCAGGATTATTTTTTTCAGCTTGAGTTATATTATTTATATGCATCATCCAAATCTTTGGCTAATAATTTCCTAGAAGCAAGTTGTGAGAATGCAATGGTGGGGAAATTGGTGGTTCCACTGCATTGTTTACTCAGCATGCTTGAAGGAGATACAAGGCATGTATGGTATTGATTCATGTATATTTTTGAAGAACTGAATGCTTGTCTAGGTCGTATGCTTGCTTGGCTTTGTTCAATTAGAGTAGACGTGGATGTATACTTTTTGTTTTTGTTTTTTTTTTTTTTTTGGACAAAAGAGGACAATTTTATATTAGATATGGAGACGGTTCTACAGATAATTAATTGTCTCATGAATTGTGTGGATTTATGTGCCGACTGAAATTAGCTTTTAGTCCATTCTCTCATCGGGTGCTCGATCTGGCCAGCCAGTCTATTTTTGTCAGCGTTCATGCTTTCCTTTCCTGATATGTTCTCCCGCAAAACATGTTTTAGCAAGCTGTCAAAAGTGCATCGGAATTTTAAATAAACATTGGTGTTATGGGTTCAATTTTCTTGATTGATCCACGTTGTTAGATTTGGTTCTCTTATAGACATTCCGTTATAAGTTTTACCAACCCTATTGTTATATCTTCTGTAGTAGCAATCTGATTCGTCAGATCCAGTAGTCCATGGAACACCACAGAGATAATCACTTGGCCTTCTATTCCCTTCCCCCTTGTCTGATTAGTTCGATCTGTTTTATCTTCATCTATCATGCATGGAACTGATTTCAGGTACTGACTAGAATATTGGACATAGGCTGGCTCAAGGGTTGGCTTAGTTAGTGTCTGTCTCTCCCATGTCAAAGTTTCCAAGTTACTGTCCTTGAGCTTCAAGCGGGAGGCTGGCGGTGACCGGTGGCTTCCTCCCCAAGCGTGTAGCACTCGATCAGACCGTGGAACGTGAGGAGAAGGACTATCCCTCTGGACCTTCCTTCCTCCGGTCCATCGTCTCTCTCCAATTGTCTTGGTAAAGCTTTTGAGCTTCCAAGTGTGAGTTTGGCATCTCGAATCTGGGAGCAATGGAAGGCGTGGTTGTTTTACCTGGTACAATCGAACCAGAGAGAGAGGGAGATGTTTCAGAATTTATGGGCCAAGGTCTCACTCTATTCCCATTGTCACTCCTCTTCTTTATGAGACTCTAATTATGCTCCGTTGACTCTTCATATGGCGGTGACAGATCTACTCTTCTCAATCGACCTATCTACTGGATCACCTTCGACCTCTGTCGCACACAGCCCCGATCTCACCTCCGGCCGACCTCAAGCGCTATCAAGCTGAGGAGGACCCGAGGGCAAGGATCGAGCATGGACGAGTCAACATTTGAGATTCATGCTCGATCTAAGCCCCAGATCGAGGGCTTGTCTTGTCGCCACCTCGCCCTCTTGACGGCAGCAACAACTAGGCAGAGAGGATGGATGAGGGTGCGATGGAGAAGGACGGTATAACGAGAGAGGTGAGAGGCGGAGAAGGGGGAAGAGCGAGGGACAGAGCAGGGCCATGACACAACACGGGTTGGAGACGAGGTGGGACGGTATTGGCGGTTTTTCAAGACGACAAAGGTGGTTGTGGTGAACCTGGGCGGTGAAGTCATAAATCCATGCTCGGAGATCTTTTTTAATGTCTAATCCAGTTTTGCAATACGCGAGATGGGAAAGCTTGGAACTTCAAAACAGGGTCGCTGGTGGAAAGGACGAGAGCCCCCATTTCAGCCAGAGAAGAAGCTGACCCAATCGCGCTTTGTTTCGGGCGAGTGAGGAAGGAGACCATCTCGGCGGAGGCTATGGTCCATACTTACTTGAAAGCCAAAATTGCTCTACACTTCCCTCCAGCAATAAAAACTGTTGGCCGTGAAATCACAGTCCTTTGATTAAGCATCTTTCATTTGTTGGGGTTTGCGAATGAATTTGGCGTTTCCATACGAATCAAATTGCACCGCCACGACTCCATTGTCCTAAAACATCAGCACTGGTTCTATATTTTGTTACTTGTAACCCCTGGTACCAGTTGGATCTTTCATTTTCAATGTCCTGGGAAAAACGAGAGAGAGAGAGAGTAAGGAAAGACGGATGAAAAATGAAGTGGGCGCATCCTCAATGCGTAATTGTTGAATCAAAATTGGTGCCTGTTAGATCGTGAAAACTTCTACCTATTGAACTCTGTTTTCCAGGAAATCCAACAACGACATCACCGGTTCGAATGCCTAGCACGATCAGCAGGGGATCCTTTCATGACCTGATGAAGTAACAGTAACCGGCAATGTTGACAGATAAAAAGCATGCATTTGTCTAAAATGGTGACAGAAAATAAAAGGGAAAATGGAGAATTTCTTTGCATATTCATATATTGTACACAAGTACATTGCTCCAACTTATAGTGTAAGAACGAAAGAAAGAAAGAATAGGAAATAATATACAAAGAATATCAACTTTCCTATTCACTAAATCAAATAGCTCGTAATCAGAATTGCAACAATCGGAATCCGTAATCAAAATCTTCCAAATATATTGTCAACAGCTTGAAAAGCATTATGAAAATACAGAGACATTGCAATACAAGTTTCAATGAATGCACAAAATGCAAGTTCATTGTCATAGAGTGTGGATTGATCTACTTGGGTGGACACTTTCACTGGTCATATGATACTCAAAAGCACACAAGTTGTCTCCTGAAAAGAGAGCTTTCTTTAGGGCAATTTCACAAGTAAATGGCAGCACCATTGAGGCGTCAATGTTGCTTATCCAATGTGATTCTTATCATAGCACAGTCGAGAAGTGATGTTGGCTTATTTGATGCAACATTTTCTCCAAAAGAGGCTTCCATGAATAATTGCAAAGAAATGGCATGTTTACGGGAAAGTAAAGAGGACAAAAGAGAAGCAAGATGACGAGTCAAACAAACATAAGAGGGACCTTAGCAATATAATATCCAATAGTAATATAATTTGACTACCAGCTATAGCTATATAAGGCGTGTTTAGTAACGATTCTGTTCCGAGAACGATTCTAATTAGAAATGATTTTTTTTTTATTCTATTCTTAGGAACAAATTCTAAGCATTTTAAACCGTCTAGTGACTGTCCAAAATTTTTTATTCTAGAATAGAATTGCGTTTGGTACCGTGCTCATTGATTTTGTTCCAAATTCAATTTCTTTTAATTTTTAAATAATTTTTTTCTTTTTTCCTTTTTTTTCTCTCTCATGTTCTTCTTCTTCCGGTGGGTCGGTCCCTAGTCCGACGACCAGCCGATGAAGGCCGGCAACCTCATCGGAGCGTTGCCGACCCTAGGCGAGGTCGACCCTCGTCGCCGAGCCTCATTGGTAGCTGGGCAAGGCTTGCCCAGCCTTGCCGGTGGCCCGATCGGCCTCACCGGGCCGGGCAAGGCCCACTTGGTGCTCGCCCAGCCCCGCCGAGGCTCAACCTCGCCGGTAGCTAGGCTGGCCTCACCGGGGCTAGGCGAGGCTCGCCTGGCCACCAACGAGGCTGGGCGAGGCCAGCCTGGCCACCAATGAGGCTAGGCAAGCCTCACCTAGCCCCAATGAGGCTCGCCGGTGGCTGGGCTTGCCTCCGGCGAGCTCGTCGACAATGGCAGCAGACAATGACGGACAGCAACCACGAGATGGCGGTCAATGAAGAAGAAGAATAATAATAAGAGAAAATGGAAGAAGAAGAGTTGGTTTTGATTCTTAGATTTGTTCTTGGAACAAGAATCAACTTTTTTTTTTATTATTCTTGATTCTGTTCCAAATCTACTTTCGGGAAAAAAAAATAGAAATTTGTTCCCGAAAATAAAATTTTTACCAAATGCGATTCTATTCCCAAACTGATCTCGAGAACAAAAAATCAGAATCATGTACTATTTAGAAGGTTACCAAACAGTGCCATAGCTTCTCAAGAAGGGATTATTCAATCGTGTCAAAATAAATATAGGCAGTGAAATGCTACACCTTAAATGATGAGAGTCTAGTAGCTGAAAGTACAAAGGCAGTGTAACAAAGTGTATCCCTATTGTCTCATTGACTGACCTTGATCTCTATTAATTGGAGGCCATATCTAATAAAGTGCCCTTCCAATTTATGCTCAGAGTTGGGGCACTCTTCTTACAAACTAGTTGCACCATGGAAAAGGGAAGAGAAGGAGAACATTTCCAGATTTGCCGAGTGAGAAATAAGAGAAGACAAACCTTTTGCAAATTGGCTTAGGCATATCACTTAAATGCTCTCGTTCTTCTAAAAGAGATGAGTTCATTTGTAGTTATATTATAGATCTAAAAATGAAAATAAATAAAGGATACATTGGTAGAAGTTTTTACCTGTGTTCATGAATTTGGGATGAACTTCGGATTTCATGTGCATAAACAATTAGATTTGATAATATCTTCATTTTCAAGCCGACCGAAAACCCAAAAACCGATCCAAACCCGTCTCCGCTTCTCGCCGGCTCCCCTCCCTCCTCCTCCTTCTCCTAACTCCGGTTGAGGTGTTGCAGAGAAAGAGGTGAGAAGAAATATTTCTTAAGCAAATGGAGAGGCGAACTGCGAGCCTCCATTTGGTCTCTGCGAGTTAAAATCTTTCTCTGCTTTCCTCTCTGCGCGCGCTCCACTAAGCTCACCAGTTTCCTTCTTTTTTTTTTTTTTAAATAATTTCCCAAATATAAATTATTGTTCACCTGGTCTTTAGATTCTCTAGATTCTGTGTGCGTTGAATTTGAAGCAGTCGTCTCTTCTATTTGAAACCCAGATCCCTTGGTGGTGGGTCCATGACAGTAAATGTTCAGAGGTTCACGTGGGATCATTGCATCAGTAAAGCTGTAAGTCTTGATTGAGAGCTTTTTCCAAACTTGAGAACCCAAAACAAAAAAGGAAAAAAGATGTCTCGACTCTAGTGTCTTTTACGTTCCGGTCACATGTTGATGTTAGTTTAGGAAATATCTGAAAAAAAAAAAAAAAAAATCTTTTGTGTTTCCTCTGTTTCTCATCTGCTAAAGTGAATGTTCTTTTACTCGTTGACACCATATTGATTAGCCAAAATGATTATATGCTTCTGTGGAAGTTATTGTCCATGTTGCTACTATTGGAATTGTTGCTCTAGTTTAGCAATACTAGCTCATGTACTAGTTTTTGAGTACAGACTTCATTGCCATCTGTTTTTGCTTGTGAAGGACTGTTACTGTAGAATTCTCTGAACAGGATGTGTTTTGTTGTAGATTGGCAAATGTCATGCTCCACTAGAAAAACTTCTTGAAGAAGCTCATATTAGAAACTGAGTGAAATCGTGATGATGTGCTAGATATAATGTATGAACCGTATAGCAAGTTTGTGATTTCTTTAAAGGTAAAGCTCCTCGTTGTTAATTTCTCTTACAGAATAATGTGTCCTGTTTCTTCCGGTACATATTAATCCTTAAGTTACCCAATGACAAAGTCTTTTTTAATTAGGATGAAAAATGCAGTCATGATGCAGTTAGACCATGGGCAAATTGGAGGAATAAGAACTGAAATTGATATCATTTCCTCATCCCAAATAAAATGTTTACACCTGCCTTGGGAATGTGCATCTGAGAGCGTACTTCAGGGATTGAAACCAGTATAACGCGAGTAGTTTCTCCACTAACACACTTCTTCTGTTGAGCATTAATGTGAGATCCGGTTGTTCTCTCTTTTCATCAGTCAGTGAAGGTGTAATTTCTCTTTTTCTACAGCATAGGTGCTGACATAATATACGACCTGTTGTGCTTGCCACACCTTGTGCGTTTGCTCTCCATTCTTTTGGATAAAATGAAGTCAATTGGCAGTTCACATGATTATAGCGATGGATGTGATTCCCGTGATGTTGTGGCAGCTTGTGACAGTGTAGGAAATGCCAGTCCCACTGAGCATCTGATGGCTTACATTTTGTCCGTCATCCGCAATGCCGATACTTTCCATCACTTCCTTGCTTTAGCTGACAAGGTAAACCTTCATCACAGAGCTGACAGGAACTCTTTAACCTGCCAGTTTGCTTACATACATGCAATCATACGACAGATCGAGCATATGACTGTTCAAGCTCTCGAGCAAATGAGGCTCACTGTATGTACCTTACCAGTGCGAAGAGTCTGCCTCATTTTCAAGTTAGATCACTCACACAAGCACGGATTGCGATTTGTCCTTAAAGTGACCCACCTCGGGCATTTTTGAGACATTTCCTCTTGTACTTTCACTTGGCCTACGTGATTTGATGTAGGGATAGCGAGCATTGTTGTGATAATTTGAGTTTTGAGAGGAAATTTGACAGGAAATGCTACATCCACACTTGTGTAAATGATGCTTACTTGACAGCGAGATACTTTGTTGGACGATAGCGGAACGAAACTCTTTTCAGGATGCTGAGTTATTGGGCCTGTATATCTTTGATCGGATATGGCGACCCCTGTTTCCCTGGTGTAGTGAATTTCTGAGAAGTTGAAGCTCCTTTTGATTTCGAAGTGAGAGGCTAATGAAATCGACGGGTCTTTTGGCTAACGTAACATCCAATGTCGATATCAACCTCTGGGCAGCCGATGTTGAATTCAACCTCTGGACAGCTGTACTCGAGAGTGCATCATGAAAGTCGGATCGTCCGTGGCGTCCTCACAGTCACAGGTCCTTGGCCCTACCACCCATTGACGATGATTATGCTCCTTTTCTGGTATGGCAAATGACCGCAGAAAAGCCTTGCCTTTCAGATCCATCAAGAATTAGGTGTTCTCTGTGCAAATTAATCCCTTGCTGCACGTCTCCTTTCAGTGAATCCAATGAACATTAGTTATTTCGCACTTCGCACAAGCGAACAGCGCTGAAGATAACATCTAATAAAGAACCTGACCCTTTTCGTGATGATGCTTTCTTCCCTAACCCTTGTGTGAAAGGCGAAGTGTTCTGGATTCCTGACGATGAGGGCAAGGCTCGATATTTCTGGAATCAGTTGAAGGATGTCTCCTAATCGGCCTTCGGGAAAAGCCATTGGAGGACATCCCCTTTTTTTCCCCTTATGCGTGGCATCAGATGATCTGTTGAAGCCATAGCAGGTCCGGAACAGCAGTGATACAAAGGAGATGCCCAGCTAGCTGTCCCTGTCGCATGCTATGATATAAATGAGATATTATGCTCCAGAAAAGGATCAAATGCAGATGATGCTTCATTAAATCATCTAATGCGTAATCTTACTTACCTCTTAAGTTGTCTCCATGAATTTCCTGGTGGGACTTGCCCAATATATTGGCAACTGTGACGAAATAAACAATTCGTCGGCTACAAATGAATGGTTATGGCAGAGTTAAGGTTAATACCACAAATAGGCTTAAATTGATATATTCGTGATAGATTTACTTTAAATTAATATTTTGATCACTAACAAAGCTTTACCCTCCATCAGTTTACGTCCAATTATTAAATTATATGATATGGAGTTTTTTCTTTCCTAAACTAATAGAGGGTAAATTTGTTATTAATGTAATAGTTTGAGGTTTTTGGTAATAAAAAAATTAATTCAAAATAAATTTATCATCAACGTGATAGTTTAAGAGTTTTTATTGATATTAACTCAATTTATATATTATTGTAACTGCACTTCCTATTGCAATACGTGCACATTGACATCAACTACGGGCGTAATGATAAGTTGTGTCAGTGTCTCTCTCTCCTTCTTTGCCTCCACCTTTTCTAACATCTCTAATGCTAGAACTTCTAAATGTATTGTACATATACCAATCTAGTCATAAAATTTTCAGCTGAACTAGTTCAATTCTAATCTTTTGTGTAAAATTCCAATGTAATCCCTCCGTCTAGTTCTCAATGCTGTAAATTTTTTAATAGTTGAAGCTCTTTTTGATGTATAACTCAGAGATACTTTTTTTGGCCTTTTGGTTGAGAAAGGCACCGACGGGAAGAGTACCTTTCTTGGCCTTGTCCGTAACCTGATTGGAGTGGAACATCTCGTCTCGATTTCAACCTACGGACGGACAACGCTTAAAGAGCACAAGTCCCATGGCAGCTGCATTTTAATTGGATCATCTTCCTATCGATGATCACGTATGAATCCCGACTTCTGTGATTTCTCATTTCCAGAATGAAAGAGAACGATCGCCCATCCAAGTAATCAAATCCCAATCAGTATAATGGGACTGCAATAAAAATCATGCTGAAACTTGAGGACAAGTGTTTTATTTATTTATTTATTTATTTATTTATTTATTTTTATGACTACGGAACCTCATCTTAGCTAGGTAAATCTCCGGTAAATGGAACATCCTGCCAACCTCATAGACTAGGTTAAGTATGTGCCAAAACTTGGGTTTGGCAGTGTAAACAGAAGATTCGTTGCATTTAGTATAGTAAAGAATCGAAAATGTGTCATACGCGTAATACATGTACATGAACATTCATTAACCACAAAATCGATCCTAAGGTATCTTTATTTTATTTTATTACAACGATAGGCACGATGACGACAATCATGGATTCTAGGAAACCCATTAAAATTGATATAAGCTATATCTTCGTTTATCTTTTAAAATGAAAATCATAGCGGGGTCTTTAAAGATTTCGAGAGTGGTTGGGCTCATGAAGATCCCTTTCCTTTTCTTTGGGAGGGAGGATAGGAAAGTCAAGGATAAAGATTAAAGCTTGGAGGACGAAGCAATGGAAATAATGCTCAATTTGACTTTGCTTTAGATTACGCAGGACGTGGTGATGCTGAGCTAATTGAAACAAAGGTGATCGAGAGAGAGACCTTAGTAGAACATAATTACGAAAGAGCTGTGGCCTTCTTCTTCTTCTAGGTTGTAGCTATTCTCACGGAGTGACGTAACCATATGAATGTTTGATATAAAGATATAATTGATATAAAAACTGTTAAGATACCATTACACCAGATGAACCTTCTTGTTGTAGGACCATGTTCATTTTAAACTGAATGAGTGCCGACCTAAACCAAGATATCACGTACCACGTGCCTCCATGGCGATCGGGGTATACATACAATCACGGACCTTCGAAAAAAAACACAAATCCGCGATGTGTTTATTGCGATGCGTCTTACTCTGTTAGAAGATAAAATAATGACCCCAATTGGAGCTTACGAAACCGCGGAGCGATCCAATCATGACCCAAACTTGCTGGAATGATCAAAATGAAGAGGCCGGGGGCTTTGCTAGTCTTTCTTTTTCTCGACTGAAAACCTCTAGCATCGCAGCAAAATTGCTGCTAATAACGAGTTGCGAGTAGCAACGCAAGCCTTCGTCGAATTTTTATTAAATGGGAGACAATTTACTGTAGCACAACATGGAATCTGTTATGCCGAATTGGATCCTACAGGATTCGTACTTCTTCAGATACAAGTCATAGATCCTACTTTAGCAAGCGTCGGAGAGGTCCAGACGTATTAAGACCGCTGTAGACATGAAAATGGAAATTGGTTTTGGATAGCAAAATGACAATGCCAACTTTCGTGGTCCAACTTGCCCCAAAAAATGGCAAATGTCAAAGTCAATTCTCATATGAATGGACTCCTTTCTAGTTATTTTTCCCCCATTCTAGTGGTCGAGGAATCGGCTTCCATCTCACTTTTTTTGTCGTGATCAACTGTCGTATCGATGCCGGTTAACAATAATTTAATGTCTGTCAGTCTCTTTACATGAATTCCATAATGGCCTCATGCCTTGAATTAGGAGTAGGTTTATAAATCGCGAAGCCGACGGCCACCATGCTAATTATATAATCTACATTTGTCCGTATGTGCCTACTTTTCATACCATCTCGCCATTTTTAAAGATTTGGAAGGGGAGCTGCGTGGGAACTGGAAGATGTTGTAGCCTTTGAATTATTGCTCCGTCAAGAAATGATTTTCTCGAGGGCAAGTGACAACAGGCTGAATTTTGATCCGTTGATCCCAGCAAGTGAATTCATCCATGTGCAAATATGCACATAGGTGATGTCCACGGGTTGTGACCCATCAATTGGAGACATGTTTGGAGGGGAATATCGGCTTAATCGAGAAATATAATCAACTTTTTGTTAACCATGTAAGTTGTACTAGAAAAAGTCAAAACATCGAGGAAATGATATAATGTGGAGAACAATTGATCCATAACTCATTGACTTATGCTTTTAAGCGAAAATAAATCTAATTGAATATTGACCAGTTCAATCATGACCTCCCTCTTGGCAATCTTTTTGGGTGAATGTATTGGAATTCTATTGTGCACTCCCAATTTTCGATCCTCTTTGGGTCTAGATTCACCTCTTCAACTTTATATTTCCACACTTTAAGTTTAAGAGCCTATGATTGAGGGGGAATATTAGAATTTTTAATTAATAAACCACACATTTATTTAACGTTTTAAACTTTTGGAACAATTAGCGGTCCTACAACTTCTCATAAGTTTCTCTCCATGTCCAATATTACTCTTAAAAGTAGAGAAGGTAGTTCAAAAAGACAACCCCTCTTTCTTCATATAATACATATTCCTATATATGGAATATGTATTCCTCGAGATGGAAGGATTTGTACCTTTGGATAGTGAGACCAAAATCTGTTGCCTTACCACTTGGCCACACCCCATTTCAATTTCTATTCAATACAGATGGACACTAGTATTGGTATTGGTTATTCATCAATTTCAATCCACTCCATGGACTCCATTGTTGCTAGGGTTTATTAGGATATTATATAAACATACGATTCTTCTTTTTTTTTTTTAAAATTTTTAATGGAAGGATTTTTTACTGGGTGAGTTCAAAGAACGATTTTTTGGTACATCTATCTCTCTTTCATCTTTTTCATTTTTAAGGAATGTCAACTGTCAATAATAACTCGACCAAAATACAGTCATCTTCTACTCCAAGAGAAAAAGATACCGTTTTTCATGCTTGATACCTCTAGTTTGGATGCCGCTTCAATGTGTCGAACTTATGCAGCAGGGCGAGAAGAAGGGAAACATCTTGACAAGCAGCGAAGCGTCCGCCCGCATGTATGGAATTTCATCTTGCATGCGTGAGCAGCCGTTGGCCACTTATGGCGACACTATCCACTTTGTCCGAAGTAAGACAAAACGGGTTTTAAAATTCCAGTGACTGAGACATGATGCGGTCCCCGGAAGATCTTTAGCCCCCTCGCATTGCCTTTGCCTGGAACGCGATTGACTTTGATAAGATTCCATGCGAGATCAGTGGGAAAGTGTTGAGACGATTAGGTGAGCCAGGAGCCTCTGTTACCCATCACGTCGAACCAAATAAGCACGAGCGTCTATATAATCTTTTCGCTCTCATGACTCGCGACCCTCTCGCCGACTTTTTTCGCTCTTCGATTTCCCCAAAACCCTCCACCTTCTCCCTCCTCCTCCTCCTCCTCATCTTTCAACGGCCCTTTCGGCGGCGCCGCTACTCCGAAGCACTAGTTGAAGAGTGTGGAGTCTAGGCCGAAACTTGGTGAGGGAAGCGATGGCGGAGGTGAAGACGTTGGAAGATCTGATCGTCGGAGACCATATATTCCGATATGGAATGCACGGCTTTTATTCACACCACGGTACCATTCTCACCACTTCTTTGGTTTTTGGATTACTATTTTTCCTCTCCGTCTTTTTACTTTTCCTTATTCCTTTTAGAAATTTTGCCTTTCAACTCCGGCTCCGGGTTGAAGTTTTAAATTTTGTACTTTGGCTTGTAGAGCTCTTTCTGACCAAACTAATTTTTCCCAAGCCAAACTTACCATATTCCTCAGCCCAATGACAAAGTCAGATTAGCTTTTAATCTTCATGAATTCCTCTTCATGTAACTTAAAGTTTTGATAAAGCTCATTTATTTATTATTTATCTCCTTTTCTTTCTTTTTCTTTGGCAACCCTATTACTAAAAAGTTCATTCAAACATTACATTCCAATGGTCGAGGCTCATTTAATTTATTCCGATTGGAGGGTGTCTCCTTTTGGACAATAAACCGTGTCAATATACCTAGAAAAAATTTAGACGGTGATCCTAAAAAAGGAAGGTATTTCAACTTGACTTATTAAATTAGAGCGCGCGTGACCATCTAATCTAATTTTTTTTTTTTTGGGGGTCTGAACCATCTAATCTAATTAAAGAGAGATTATAAAAGCACAGTGTCACATCTCTATCAACGTCTTGCATAGATGTAGATCCAATGCAGATTAAGACAAATCCAAGCACATTAACCCTCGAATTATTGACATTAGTTGCTAACTCATGTTTGAAGGGCCCCACTACTCAGTTCCACATCTTTCTGTAGAGCAACTTTCATTTAGTCTTGAAGTATCAATAGTCACATATTATAAATTTAATTTTTTTTTCCTTCAGCGGATGAGAAACTCGATACTTCTTGATTGGTTTAGGTCAAGGGGAATGTCATACTTCATGTGCACCTATCAATAGCTCTCTTATTCCTATATGCTTGAGATTGTTTATGTAATTTAATTATGAGATTTACAATCTCAAATTTTGTTCAAGCCTGTCTCTTGACATCTAAAACTTTCGGGATGATGAGTTTGCCTCTCAAGTGGCATGTACCTAAAAATAGGTCATAAGATCAAGTAATGACTTCGCAGTAGTCCCTCTTATCCACATCCATACATCCATCCCATGTTGCATGTGAGGCTCACCTAACACACTCGTCCACATAGTGCTTAAGTTAACAATGAGTAGATTTTTAGTGACAACTCTAGATTCACCTAATCAAAATGCTTATTCACCACGTATGCATACATCTTTTCCCATAGATTTCTTTTTTACTTTCGTTCTCTTTTTTTCATTTTTACGTATACTCATTGCGATTAGAAAGCCTTTTTTCTCTCTGTTTCTTCTCACAAGTAAATGTCTTTATTGCCGATGGGAAAAACAATGGGGGAACCATGTCCCATTACAAGCCCATTCGGACCGAAAGAATTCAAATCCAACCCAAATATACATTCCGCAAAACCCAACTAGAAAAGCCCAAATGCAGGACTCTTTTGAGTCCAAAGAAAAGAACATTGTCATAATTTCTAACAGGTTTCAAGGTTCGCGCCTAATCTTCCCTAACCCAAACTTCTTCTTCGTTCATTTGGGACTAAAATTTTGATTCTTTACCGTCCACGTGGATACATACGGCAGGAATTTACATCGGAAATGGCTACGTGATTCATTTCACCCGAACGGAGGAAAAAACTATATGCCCATCATTGTCCAAGACCCGCCACAAGCAACAAAGTTGTCCTGATTTTCCAGAATGTGAAAACCAAAACGTCAGGCGCGGCGTTGTCAAAATCTGTGTGGATTGCTTCCGCTGGGATGGTGAAAGACTACGATCACTTTACCGTTACAAGTACAAGCAGTCAAGACGAGAATTTACGCAGGCAAGGCGTGGAACGTGCACCACCTTACCGTTTACCAAATCGCGTGAGCAAGTCGTCGAGACAGCTAGCCAGCTTCACTCGGACAATGCTTTTGGCAATTACAATCTTTTGAAAAATAACTGTGAGCATTTTGCTCTATTTTGCCGCACTGACATTCGTAAAAGTGAACAGACAGCGATTATCAGTAATTATGTGCAGAAAATTATGGAAGCCAAAGAGCGGACCGTGAGGTTATTACAGAGAAACTAAATTCTAGTGGTCCAACCCTCCTCCAATCTTTTATGGTGTTTGGTCCTTTTTTAACTACATGTTTCAATGTATACTCAATTGGGACTGGAACACAAGACATTGTTGTATCTTACTAGATTGATTACACTGTCTGTCTGTACTATGTAAATAGTCCAATGTACTTGCTGCTAGCATTTGCATATAAATGAAGACCTTGGGCGAGTAGCCCAAATGCTTGTGTTTGTGTCATACTTAAGATTATGATTGCACTTGAGTTAATGAGTGAAAAGACAAATGGAAAAGCAATAGTCTATGGGCCCATCATTGTTAGAGAATGCTTCAAATAACTCAAAAGCGAAGGGCTACCCAAATCAATGTGGATCACTACCAAACAAGTAAAAACGTTATCACAGGATTTCTAACACTCTTCAAAGCAAATTATGAGCAGGCATATGTCAAGAAAAGTGTCAAAAAAATCCTAAACATTTTATATTTATACCAATTTAGTCCTAAACATTTTTAATTTGGTGTCAATTCAGTTATTCCTGATAATTTTGATCGGATTTTGTTGACTAAGCATTGGTTGATTGATGTAAATAATTTTTAATAATATTTTAATAATTTTCTGAATTTTTTATTTTTATTTCCTTTTTCTTTTTTTTTTTTTTTTTTCTTTTTTCCTTATCTTGCTCCTTCCTCCAATTTGGCAACCGGCCAAAGGCAACAATTGGCAAGGTTGAGTTCCACCTCGTTAGCCTCTAGCAAGCCCTTGCCAATCCAACATGAGGCTACCTTCACAACCTAAGCAACCTCAAGTTAGCCTCGCTAGAGGCTGGGCGAGGCTCGAGACTCGACCTCATCATATCTAGTGAGGTTGGGTCAACGAAGCTTGACCCTTACCAAATCCAATGAAGGCGAGCCTCGCTACCCAATGCAAGTAGTCCTTGTAGCCTTTAGTGAGGGCTCAAGCCTCGTCAGTGGCTAGCAAGGTTGACCTCAACCTCGCCAAGCATTGCTTCTAGCCGATTGCCAAGGTCCAGCAACTAGTTAGAGTAAGGGGGAGGAGAAGAAAAAATAAAAAAATCAAAATCAAAAATCAAAAAAGATATTAAAATAATTATTAAAAGTTTTCCACATTAGCATCAATTGTGTCACGTTAACCAATTGGAGACTAATCAATCAAATTTGACAAAATTGGTTAGAAAGAACTAAATTGGCGCCAAGTTAAAAGATTTAGGATTAAATTGGCACCAATAAAAAAAATTAGTACTAAATTGATACAAATATAAAAGGTTTAAAACTTTCCTGACACTTTTCCCGACATATGTCCATACCCAAGTAAACGAGTAGAATATGATAATGGAATATGGAGTTGCGTAGGCTAGAAGAAATTTGCAAATTTCAAAAGTTCCCTTGACCTGAATCCAGCTCTAGGAGCCTCTGAAAGCAGCGAGCAAAATGGCGACTCTCATCATTAATACCGCAAGCCAAGTCCGCGATAGAATGCTTCCCCAAGAATCTTAAAGGATAGCGAGAACCGAACCATAGTATCCCGTGCCAAATCAATAGCATGCAACTCCACAGAGCAAGATTATGCAGCATATAGGCATTAAGAGGTAATCCTGAATTCTTTAAGGGGCGGTATATCCTTTGGGGAAACCCATAGTGAAGAACATAAGAGAAGATGATCGAGAGTCTTACACTACAAACATGCTAGCAATCTACCATGTAAAACGCATCTCAAGATCCACACCTCGACTCCTAATTTCTGAACTGACAAAAAGAGTGAGAGGTTGATTGTCGAGAGTCTGGGATTCCGATCACATTGAGGGCAGAGGACATTCTCACAGCGCATTAACTAGGCGACATCAATTCTTCCCGAATTGCAAATAATAGCCCAGATAATCACAGCTGCAGTATTCACGAATAATGCAGATTCGCGGTTTTAACTTCATGTCAAGCCTAATAACTGGAATACAATACCTCCATATGATGCTCTGGACATAAGAAACATTCGCCACGAAGAACTATAGCACACCAAACCCCGAGTCAGCAGTGCCATCGCATAATAACAAGCAGTGATAAATCAGTACTAACATCGTACTACTATCGATGCAAAAAGCCCGAGCAACATATACATGTTCATCAAAAGCACATGCTTCGAACAACGAGGCCAAGCAACACATCACGCAGGAAACGCATCGTGACTCATGTCCCGACAACCGAATGATTTAGAGAACGACAACACTATCCCCGGAATGCGCTGAAAAGAACCATACTGATAGCCTTGATTCTGGCATTAAAATCAAACAAAGCACTTACATTAAAAAGGTTCTCACTACAAACACAAGAAAACTTCAAATTGACTAGGGGTCGGCCATACACTTCAAAATCCTTAATATGAATCTAACGTTTGCGAGACAATACATTTTGACCTTTAGATCTAATGGGTCTCACATGAGATTCACCTTTGCCCTATGATTTGGAATTATTAAACCTTCATCACCATATACACGCAACAGCATCGACATCTTTACTTAAAAGGAATGGCGGTTGCACAGGTTGCACTGGGCACAGTGATAGACGCAAATTGCGCAACCCCAAGATCTCCATAACCAGAACAAGAACATGCATAATTGAGTAGAAAGATTAACGCACTTGTTTTGGGATCCATCGAACATAAAGCGGAAGCATAAAAAGGATTACCCACATATATCAAGGGGATCCACGCATCAAGTCCTTCTCCTCTATTGCCCTCCGTATCACTGGCTCAATGAGGCGGCCCCCTCACGTTTAGCGTTAGGTAAACGCCCCTTAGGTGAGGATACATATGAGAATTAGGGTTAGAGGAGAGACTTGAGCACTATTTATAGAGTTTCCAGCCAAGCCCCCTCATTATGGGCCAGCTCAACTCGCCCACACTAGCCCCCCATATTAGACTAATTAAGAAACCTTCTATCTCACCTTAGACCAGCCCTATTTTACGGTAACCATAAAAACAGTACATTACAATATCAATTAATGTAGTCCACATTAGGAAAACTCTTACATTCTCCCACTTTGACTATATTAATTGAAATCGTACCTTATGCGCGCGCATTGGTCCAGAGATAATTCTTAATAGTCAATCATATCCCATAAAGTCTCAAACACCGAATCATGGCGGTAATCGCATGTATATACACGTAGTCTTCCACGGTCACGAGTGCTCTCAACTTTATTGATATGGATTCAATATGGTAGTGTGGCAATGGATAACGTCTCTCATAGAGAGATCCCATTTATCGCCACCATTCTCTTACCTTAGGTGTCACAAAAACTTGTGCCACAAGAGAATGCTTTATGGTTCCAATGAACCCACATATGTCTTGTCCTTATGGTTAACATTTCTTTATGTATCACAAGACATATGCACAAGGCTAATAACCGGATGTCCCTAGCCTTCACTCAAGGTTTATACAATCCCTTGAGACTTTATCAATATGTATTCAACATAATAACAATACATTCAAAAATATTTTATTGAATGCAAAAGTTGATACATATCAAACCGTTACTAAGTGTAACGAACCACGATGTAAACTTTATCGATAAAGCCAAAATAGCTCCCACTAAACAACAAGATCCAAAGATACTCCTAAGCCCATGTTAACAATATGTTACTAAAATACACATGGGCGTAGGCCTTTAATTAGTGGATCTGCAACAACATCATCTGTGAAAATATGTTATATTATAAGTCACATTTCTGTACCGTTTTTTTATGGTCAAAAAATATCTTACCACCATATATTTAGACCCCTTGAGACATTTGTAGTAAATAAATAATACTACAAATTTGTTATCTCAATACAACCGTATGGGTCTATCCATCAAGTTAAAACGATCAATTCCGTCATGAGGTTTTGGAGCCTAAAAGTCCAAGTAACAACCTAAAAGAATGTTACTAACACTGCTTACATAGCAGAAGATGACATAAGACTTTATTTACTGCACTTACTGCTAACATATGTATTCTGTTATTGATTGCATGTCATCAGAATAGCCAACAAAGTTTACATCTAAATACCCTACTAACTGCAAGAATTGAACATGGCTATAAATTAGCATATAATCTCTTGTCTTCTTTAAGTACCTTAAAACCTTCTTGACAGCAACCCAGTGATCATGTCCTGGATTTGACCGATATCTGCCTAGAAGTCCCGTCACAAAGACAACATTTAGTCAAGTGCAAATTCGAGCATACATTATACTTTTAAGTGCACTGACACAAGGTACACCATTTAATTAGATTTTCTCAATATCTAAATAAGGACAATGTGATAGATTTAGTCTATCACCCTTAACAACAGGAGCAATTCCTAGCTTGCAATGATGTATATTTAATATTTTCATTATACAATCAACAAATGTCCTCCGAGAAAATCTAATATAATATGGCCAAAACAATCCTTACAGACCTCAGTATTGTCTCAAGGTCACAACTTGTAAACAAAATATCATGTACACAAAATATGAGAAAAAACAAATTTCCTCCCACTGATCTTGCAATATATTGAATTACTTTGTTCCCAATTGAACAAAATAACAACACTATGAAACTTTAATAATATTGTTTGGAAACTTGTTTAAGACCATGAATTAGAACTTTTCAGTCTACACACAAGTTTACTTGAATCTGTTGCAAAATCATCTAGTTGCACAATATAGATTTTGTATCTATTTGGCGTAACTTTATATCAAAATATATTATTAATACCACGTTCACTCTGAAAGAACATTTAAAGAAATAATTATTTCTTCACTATAAACAATCCACCACTCTTTCAGAGTTAAAACGTTAGTTACAAATTTGGCTTTAAATTCCACAATCTTTGTTTGAAATTTTTTTAGTTTTGTACGCCAATTTGCAACAATGAACTTGTGATCTTTAGACAAGTCAGTAATTTTCCAAACATGTTTCATAGATTGTATATCGCCTTTTATGGCATCTAATCACATACTTAATTGAGAATAAGAAACGACATTTATAAATATGTCATTACATCAACCGTATAGTGGATATTGTAATCATGCTCTCACAAATAGACTATATAGTCTGATAGTATAATTGATCGTCTTTCCTTAACAAATCTCCTTAATAAAGCTACGACCACTTCATTCTGCACTTGAGAGATTTAAGAAATTTCATTATAAACTATATCAAGAATAGTACCTTGAACCTCAACAAGTTTAGTCTATGGTAAAGGAGATTCCATAATTATCTGTATAGGTAAAGACAAAAACACAATAACCTCCATCATACTATTATCTTTAATAATCTGAGAGCAGCTATCCTCTACAATTACGTCAATATTTAAAAACTTTAGAGTATATGATCCATAATTCGTGGACCTTCTTTAGGGTCATAAAATCAATACCCCTTTTGTATATGAAAAAATTGCTTTCATAATATTAGCCCACAAAAGACCAGATAAATTAGTCTTACTAATCATACTCATCACCATGTTCAATATGGTGCATTTATGCCTTTTGACCAAATTTTTTTGTCAGAATTTTCAGGTATAGTAATTAAATTACCACCCCAGAATCTACCAAGTATTTGACAAATGACCCTTTAAGTTATTTCGCATTATCATACTTGCCAAAATACTCATAGCCACTGTTAAACCTGACAACCTTTTAAGACCTTTACGAGATGTATATGTCATTAGGACTTAAACACAATTTTTATAGATGTGTCCTAATTTCAATATCAGACAATACATAATTTCAAGCAACTAAGGCTTCCATCATCTTATAGCAGTGCAGTCCGTAGGCAAACCTCTTTTCAAGTGTTCCAGAATGGAACGCTTCATGGACAGTAAGCAAATTCAATTGCTCTTTTCTCAAGCAACAAATCATATGTCCACAACTTAAAATTTGAAGCAGTAAAAAACCTCAATGATGACGGAATTACCATTTATAGAAAAGGTGACTGAAAAATAAGCAGTATATAATTAGCATCATGTGAGCATTGTGTAACTTGACGTACAAGTACACATCCAGAGAGTTACATGCAAAATCACATAATCACCTTTGGGTAGAATACATGACATGCAATTGTACACTCCCCACATGATAAGGGTTATGAGAATATGTTCCAATTGTTCGTGAATTCATCGCCTTTGGGCATATAAATCACTAGAATTAGTCACTCCTCCACCACACTATCATGTATCCCTCCATGAACTAATACACAATCACCTCCTTTGGGAGTATGATTATGCATTAGACTAGGAGACATCCCAATCATCATACAAGACCGAAATTTCTCAAACCCAATCAAGCGTGCCACTTTGGCGGTCACTACTCAGTTGAATCATTGAAATTCTCTCATACCAGGGATATAAGCTTTACTCCTCACATACACCATATATATATGATTTTAACTTTAGTGATAGGGGCATCATATCACCAAAATCACATATCATGCTAATTACATTGCTTTATTCATTAATAAAAAAAATTAATCATATATATATATTGATCACAGTAACACAATAAACTTCTCATAACATAGAATAAAACATTTCTTATGCACCCCAATTACATATTACCATAACAATATAAAAAGAATGTTGATCTATAATATCTCTCACAAATTAACATCAATAGTAATACAGGGTGCACCAAATCGACAAGCTTGACAGCTGATCTATTATTACTCATGAATTCATAAGGCAAAAATAACTCCAATGCCAATAACTGATTTATTAATCAATTTTAGGTAACAAATATCATTACTTCACCCAGTGGCCTATTAATTGAGTCAAACCAGAGAACCAAATATCTAAAATTTAACAGTAGATACTATTACTCTGCATAAATGTTGTCATACTCCTTAACCATAAAAAATATTCAACTTGATAGACATTAACAAGTGACCGGATGAGTTCGTGTACAATATGCAGTAACTTAATTGACATGCATTACCCACATTTAACAGATGTGTTAATCAGTACATCAGATTGGTCACGAGTCCTTAAGTCGTCTATCATTCAAAAATTACCAGTGTGTAAAAGAGTATACTTGAGTAACAAAAGTTTCATAATCTTTATTATTTCTCATCAGCTCAATACATAACTTAAATACAATCTCATATGAATTGTATCTCATTAAGCCAGCTTCAGTTCACAATAATATTTGATTTTTATTGATAAATCACACATTTTTATTATGTGATAACATACTAATAACCCATCACCTGTATTTCCAAAATCACAGAAAATACAAGAAAAATACGCAAAAATACACTAAAAATACACGTATTTAGGGTTCCATATGCAATTTCATATCAATAAAACTATCAAACATATAAAATAAATATACAATGAGATAGGAAATCACCATACGAGTCCAACGCCACCAGCCATGCGCCGAAATAGTCCTCCACGCACCCGCACGCGCCGCCTGAGTGTGAGGCGCGTGGGGCTCACGCACGGCGCTCATTCGACGCCTGTGCGGCGCGCGTTCGACGCCTGTGTGGCGCGTGGCCGCGTGGGGGCGCGTGCGGTCTCCTCCGACGACACGCCGCCGACCTTCTTGCTCGTCTCGTCGAGCCCAATCCGAATTTGTAATTTAATTTTATTTTTATTAAACAAAAAGTCTCGAAAATCACAAATTATGGCAAGATTCGTACTAATTAGGGCTAATCCGTACAAATTAGGGCAAAACCAATTGCGTTCGAGTTCTCGGGTTATGGTTGCTCTGATACCACATGATAGACGCAAATTGCGGAACCCCAAAATCTCCATAACCAGAACAAGAACATGCATAATTGAGTAGAAAGATTAACGCACCTGTTTTGGAATCCATCGAACATAAAGCGGAAGCATAAAAAGGATTACCCACATATATCAAGGGGATCCACGCATCAAGTCTTTCTCCTCTATTGCCCTCCGTATCACTAGCTCAATGAGGCAGCTCCCCTCACGTTTAGCGTTAGGTAAACGTCCCTTAGGTCAAGATACATGTGAGAATTAAGGTTAGATGAGAGACTTGAACACTATTTATAGAGTTTCCAGCCAGGCCTCCTCATTACGGGCCAGGCTCAACTCGGCCCACACTAGCCAACCCCATATTAGACTAATTAAGAAACCTTCTATCTCACCTTAGACCAACCCTATTTTACGGTAACCGTAAAAACAGTAAATTACAATATCAATTAATGTAGTCCACATTAGGAAAACTCTTACACACAGCTCATAAGCACTCTAAAGTGCACCATATCTGACGAACTCTTGAGCTTCTACTTAAGGCAAAGATATGAAAGAAGACGCCTTAAACGGCAAAAAAAAAAAAAAAAAAAAAAAAAAAAATAGAACTTTAACCTAAAACGTGCGCTACTTGTATTTCCTGTTTCTAGGCAAACAGACCGAACTGCAACATATTAAACACAGACGATGAACACGTAACAGAAGCATTTCCACGAAATAGACCAAAGGAACTTATTGCTAGCATTTGCAAGAAACAGACCAGAACCAGCAGCAGCAATTCTCGCCATCTAGCATCAAAATTTAAGCGGGCAGAAAAGAAAAAGAAAGAATGAAAGTTTTCTCTGTACTTGAAAGCCAAAATTGCTCTAGACTCACCTGCAGCAGTAAAAATTATTGCGGGCACGCATCGGAGTAGAGCCCAATGTGCTGAGAGGAGATCAAGTGATATCCAGATTCAGTGACCGTCTCCACGGAATGATTCCGCACCTGATGCCACTTCTGATCCTGCAAAGACATTACAGTACCTTAAATCGTTGACTCCATAGTCAAAGTCGTTGGTTGAATGCCTTTTAATTGTTGCGGTTTTTTTGGCTTAGAAATAAAGAAAATGACTCGCGGGTTTCTTTGCGAATGAATTCCACGTTCCCGACCGAATCAAATCAGTTGTGCTTAAAAGATCATCAACACTTGCTGGATATAATATAAGAATTAATACAATGAAAATCCCAAATTGATAAACTTATAACAAATTTATTCAAAATTAATTTTTTTACAAACGCAAGCCTGACATGTAGGATAGCCAACGTTTACTTAGCAATTTCCGGCTTAAAATGATCGAATGAACTCAATTAGTACCAATGTGAAAATATTCATAATTAAATTACTTCAATTAAAATGTTCAAAATTGAATTGGTATCAATGAAATAGGTTTGAGAATTTTTTGGTGTTTTTCTCTCGAGTTAGTCCCTAAATTATATGTAAATATTCTATGTTATCTCTGAATTTTAATTAATTGAATAACAACATTGAATATTTTCATATAGTTTAAAAACTAAATTGACCATACATCAAAAGTTCAGGAACCACATTATAAATCAAAAGTTTAGAGACGGCATTATATGTTGAGCTAAAATTCAATGACTAAATTGAATAAATTTAAAGTTCATAGATCACATTGCACATTGAGTCAAAGCTCATGAGATCATTTGTGGGGAAAATTATCAAAAAAATCATAAACCTATATCACTTATGCATATTCAATCATAAACCTTTAAATTGAATTATAAATCTTTTCACATTTTACCAATTGAGTTTATTCAGCTAATTTTGGTTCGAGAAAGCTAATGTGGATATTTAATGATATCTCAATAAAAAAAAGAAAAAAGAATAAAAGAATATAAAAAAATTCAAAAAGTTATTAAAATATTATTATAAAACTCTAGGTCAGTGCCCACCATGCCACATATAATGAATTTAAGAAAGTTGTTTTCATGAGTTCTAGAATGCCCAAATCTCTTATATTAGTGTCATCTACATTATTCATTTTTCTTATTGACAAACTTAATGAGTGCCCATTTTTGTTTAATCAATTGATGACCCCACAAAATGGGCTTTTTCAATCGTATGCAGCCTCTCAAGAGGCTGATAGCTGGCGTTTGCTAGTTATATAATGAAATCTGAAAGAGAGAAATTTTAATTCCCTGAACTCTGCAGGTGAAAATTCAACCTAGAATTTCAGACTCAGTAAGCATTCCGAGCAAGGGAAAGGAAAGAAAGGTTGGATTAACAGGGGAAAGAGAAACATTCGTTAGGTAGGTTCAAGAAATTCTTTTATCAGTATCATCAGTCAAACAGGGCTGATTTTATGAAGAATCCCTGTTAGCCCATTTGCCGTGATATCGGTGCATGAAAAGATATTTGTCTTCATTGAAAATAGTGGAAGTTGTTGAAGTCGCTAAGGAAAATGACCTTACCTCATAAAAAGTAAAAAAATCATTTTAGTCAAATCACGTAACTACAAGAAGTTACATTTTTAAAATTTAATTGTGGTATATGCTGCAAAGAAAATTATATGGATTGTCACCACAATTCAAAATGCTTTAATTGCTTACGTATACTAGAACTTTAAATTATGCTTTGATTAGCTGTTGTAAGTGATAATCTGCATGATTCAACCCCTTAATCTCCATCGATTTTCATATGCACAAGCTTCCAAGCCAGATTGGTTAAAAGTCTAAAAATGATGACACCAACACAACCCACAGTTAGCCAATTGTCCTCTCAGAATCCATCCAGTGGTCACGTCCAAGGGAATATGGGAGCCTCTCCATATATCTTCAGCGACCTCCTCCTCTTTCATTTCCTTTCTAACCAAGGCGCCAAAGCCCTCATCCTTCTCCTCTCTTCTCATCGTCTGCCTCCCCAGTCGACCTTTTGGCGGCGCTGCTTGTCCGAAGCACTATCCCAGGAGGGCGAATTAAGGGCCGAAGATGGCGATGCGAATCATCAAGAAGGTAATGACAATACTGATGCAGTTGATCTGGAAGGTGGTGCAGCCTGAGGAATTGAAGCCCGGAGACAGTATCTACACATATGGATTATATGGCCTATACAGCCATCATGGTGAGTTCCATTCGCTTGCTGCTGTTGCATTGGTATCTTTCTCTCCTCCTCTTCTTCTTTTTCTCCTTATTCCCTCCATGGCTTGATAGATTTGTTTCTGTAATAAAATTTGGCCTTTCAACCCCCACTCGATGTTGTTGATTTGTAAAAGATTTCACGCTACAACCATGTTGATTTCTTGCTATTCGAATTGGCAATTCAATACTCATCACTTGCTATTGCATTAGTATCTTTCTCTATGTCAGGTTAATAGATTACGATCGGCCATCGAATTTCATGATTGGCTTGTGAGTCTACTTACTGACCTCACTATTTCTCCCAAAGCCAAAACTTAATTAAAATATGGAATGATAAAAGTCAGTCTCCATTTTTTATCTTCCAGAGTTCCTCTTAATGTAACTAATTATAATGCTCATTTACTTATCATTAAAATTTAACAAAACTCAATCTGAGATTTTGGTCGGACTACTAATAATTGTTCTAAAATTTAAACTATTTAATAAATGCAAGATTTATTATTTAAATATTCAAATACTCCCTCTCATGTTTAATCTGATCTTTTTGTCTAGTACTAAATATGGAAATATTTAATTAGGAATGCAAATGGGGCCTGGAGATAATAAGTGATTTATCATTTAAATTTTCTAATACTCAATTTATTTATTATCCATACTTTTTTTCCTTCTTCTAAAACCACCAGATTGCTAAAAGTTCTTCGAACAGTAAATCCGGTTTGAACGAGGCGTTTGGATCCGTGCATGCCAATGTGTAGCCATTTTCTAATGATTTCCTCATTGGTATTTATCAAAGTAAGTCCTTATCAAACATTTTCACCTCCTGATATCTGAAGAAAAAGATCGTATAATTTGCCGAGTGAAAATTATATTATCAGCCTCGTCAATAGCGAACCGTGACTGTGGTGCATCTAAATCTAGGTCGCAGGCCGAGTGACGCGATGCACCGTGTCTTATACCGGTATTACTTTTTATCATTCGTTTTACTATTGACAAATTAAACGGGTGGAGCCGCGGTTCATTTAATTAGTCGATGCCCAGCGCAAGAAAATCTTGTGCGCACGTGAGTGCTTTCCACACCGACTTGCTCGTTCACCTACTCCCCATGGCCGCACGCAAAATCGCTCGTTGACTTTTCATGACTTGGGGGATGGACGCTAGGGAAGCTTCATGGAAGGCGGACGAGCGGACGGAGCCTTTGAATTTTTCCGTCCGTCGATGTTACATTCTCGAGCCTCGGTTACCACGACGGGTTAGATTCCAACTCCCTCATCTCCACATGTGAATTTTTCCATCCCTCGATGTTACATTCTGGAGCCTTTGGATTTTTCTAACGCTACCGACCAAAAAAAAAAAAAAAATTCTAACGCTCGATGGGTCCCCCATATCCGGAATCATCGTGCACAAATTCAACGCCAGATGGGGAGAAGTCCAAGACGATGACGCAGGGCACCTCCCATCGTCGGCTCATTGCCCTGGCTATCTGTATATGAACATCCTCACCTCAGTCCCCCGCCCGTCCTCTCCGACTCGAGGCCCTCCCCAACTCGGAGGGGCGTCTGATTCCTTTCGTTTCTCTTCGGCCACCTCTCCCCCAGAGAGCGACACACACTTGAAGAACCTTCATACAATAACCTTAACGCCATCGCCAACTCTCTCTTCTGCGGACACCATCTCTCTTAGTCTCTCCCACGCTTGAAGAACCCCCATACAATAACCTCATCGGCATCGCCCACTCCAACCCTAGTTCATTCTATCTCACTATTTCCTTCTCCTTTGCTCTCGTTTCCATCGACACCATCTCTCTCACACCCACGAACACTTGCAGCACCCTCATACGATAACCTCGTCGTTCTTGCCCAATCTGCCCCACTTCATTCCCACTCACTTCTTCCTCTTCCTCTTCCTTTCCTCTCTTGAGTGGATCTTATTCATCATCCCTGTCATCGACCTTTTGGCAGCATAGGTGATCATTTTAGCTTCCTCACCTGAGTATTCTTGTTCTTCTCTTCACTGCAGTAATTATATTTAGTTTCGGGAGGTTTTTTTGCAGGTAAATCAGCTCACGCACAAGTCCAATAGAGAGACGAAGGGCCACAAGAGAAAATGGTGATGACGATCATCAACAAGATATTGACGATATTGATGCAGTTGATGTGGAAAGTGGAGAGACCTGAGGATCTCAAACTTGGGGATCACGTTTATAGATACGGATGGTATGGATTATACAGCCATCATGGTGAGTCCTCGTCATCTTCCTGATTTTGCACTAGTCCTTTTCTTTCCTCCTCCTTTTTCTGGCGGATCTTTTTGCTCTTTGGCCGATCAGTTTACACTGATCAACTCCATTTCCAAAAATTCCTAGAAGCCTCAGCAGAAAGTAAAATATTTCTAGCTGATGGTTCATCGAAATTGAAGCCACCAGAGAATAAATGACTTCAAAGATGTGTGGCCAAATGAGATTCCAATTAATCGTAGTAAATGTCACCTGCCTGTTCATCTTCGTGTCATCCTCTTCAACCCTACCCTTCCTCCTCTTCCCATGATTTCTGTGGCCAGAGAAAACGCGTGAAAAGTTCTAACAACAATTCAAATCTGATTTCGCCGACTCTATGCCAAGCCGAACTTAAACACTTCCCCATAGCCCAGAATGAATGATAAAATCAATTCCCACTCTCGAAAAGTCCTCGGACGAGCAGCAGCTAAACTGAGGTCATCTTTCTGAGTCTTATCAGTGTTGAGTTTAATCCACCGGCACGGTTTCACTCTCCTCTCATTTCCTTTTCTTTTATTTCAAGGCAATTCATATCTGAGTTAAGTCCAACATGCCATCTCGCCAGAGGAAAAGGCATGATAGGTCCCGATAACACTATGGAAACCCTGGATTCTTGATGGAGAGAGAGAGAGAGAGAGAGAGAGAGAGAGAGAGAGAATTACCTGGATTTTGATTTGACACCCAAAACTATGAAAAGTCAATTCTCTATCTCTTTTTATTTTTTGGACAAAGACCCATGTTTATATAATATAGATAACGGAAGAAGGATACTAAAAATGCTATAAATTATATACGGCACTCATTTTAGTGTCAATTTTTTTTTTTTGTCATCACTTAAATGCCACTTTTTTTGAGAAAAAAATATCATTTAATTGCTAACTTCGATTTGAGTCATCGATAATCCAATGTTGCTATATTTTATTAATTTCTCTATCTTACGTGGCTCATCGATGTACCTAGTCAGCATATAACCCCTAAACGATGTTGTATAGCAAGTTAAAAAGTGATTACTTCAATGTTAGTCGTTATAACAAAATGACCACTTCAGTCCAATCATTATTAAAAAAATAATCACTTTAGTGACAATTTTAATGAAAAAGTGATCACTTCAGTACAAAAAGAAATGCCACCTCAAATAAAAATTTTAATTATAATTGTCACGTAACTTCTCTAACCAGAATTTCTCACCAAAGGCACTTACAAGATCATTTTTCTTTTTTTTTTTCCTGATTTTGGCACTTAAATAAGCCGGTGAAAACTTTTGGCACTAATGTGAGCATTTTACACAACTTACGGCACTTCTAGTGTCCTTCTTCCCATAGATAACCATCTTTGGAATTTGGTTTTATGAGTTTTTTCAGTAACTTAGGCTTGATAAATTCTGTTACAATCAGAATTATTGTTCAACTTATTACAGCCGATTGCCTATTATAAAGGAAAGTGAGTAAAGTGACTCTGTGGTTCAAAAGGCTCTCTTATTCTCTAGGAATAATGGTGCCAATATCTTAGCATTGCCCTTTGGAGAATGACCGTAATTAATTTTGCAGGTCAGACTATAATTAATTATTTATAGCAAGGATGCAGAACAGAAGCAAGCATAGAAAATGATGCTCACTTAATTTATTTCGACCGTAGCATGTGTTATTTCGGACCTTGACTTTTGTAGATAGATAGTACGAATGGAGTCCTTTCCAACTTCACATCAAGATTAAGAACGAGAGATATGAACTAGTCAACGAGATTAAGATAGCAAAACGGTCAGCAAGCAGCTCTAAAGTCCAAACTGTCTTTAAAATAGTAGTTTTTCCTCTCTTTTTTTAATTTTTTTTTATGCTGTCCTCGCTTTTTGTGCGTGGAAATTTTGTGTCTTTTCTTGAGTAATGGAGAGAAAATTCTAGAAGACATTTCATAACTATGTAACGTGCCAAACCAAAGATTAGGAATTCATTCAGATTTCGAATCCAAAATCGGCCTACACATCCAATTAAAGAAAGAAGCTAGTGAATATTCATCGTACATTCCGGCTTTTGTGTCAAAATTGTCCCTCTAGAGTTTCCTTTTTTTAGTTTTCCATTTTGAACTAAATTTGATTCTTTAATGGTCTGCATGTACGTATTACAGGAATTTACGTCGGCGAAGGCTATGTGATTCATTTCACCCGAACAGAGAGCCAAAAAATCATATTTCCTTCACTTTTCAAGACTAGCTACAAGCAAGAAGTTTCATCTTCTTGCCCAAAATGTGGATACCAAGAGAGCATCGATCGTGGGGTTGTCAAAACTTGTCTCAATTGTTTTCGACGGGACGGCAAAAAACTCCGATCCCTTCACCGATATGAATATGGGTGGCCACTACTAAGGTTTAAGTTCACAAGGCGAGGAACTTGCACCACATTGCTCAATACCAAATTGCCCCATCAAGTTGTCAATAAAGCCAGCAAGCTTCACGCAGATAATTCGTTTGGCGATTACAATCTTATAAACAACAACTGTGAACATTTTGCCACATATTGCCGGACCGACTACCGTGCAAGCGAACAGGCAGCATTTTTTTGTGAATGCGTGGGGAAAATTAAGGAAGCCGAAGAATGGACCGTGAAGAAGTTGCTGCAGAGAAACTGAACTCGAGTGGTCCAACCTTTTGCCAATGTTGTATTTCTCTGTCTGTCTATTGTTTTAGAAAATAAAAGCGTGCCCTACTCAGCTTATTCGTGTATGGACATGTTTATGTAAATATATAAATATATATTTATCTAATGTCATTATGTTCAACGTCCGGAAATATGATCATAGCCAATGACGTTGGTTCCGTCGCCCCCCTTCCCCCGGCCCGCGGGCGCCGCCGCCCCTTTTCTCTCTTCCACGTGTCTCGCATCTCGCACATTACACGTGTTTTAATGCTTGTTCCATTCCCATTAGATTTTCCAAGAATTAAAGTTGTTAGCTTGTCCTTGTCTTACATACGCAGCTCTCTTTCCCCCTCTGTCTCTCACCGTCATCGCTGCATAGTGTTTTTCAATGAAGGGTACGTGTACTGCATCCCAAAGAACAGTCGAAACCCAACATGTATGAAATGGTCTGATCGGAAGCATTAAATCATGAGGCAATCGCGCGCCCATCGACATCATCACGAATGTTTTCTTCCTTTTTGGCGGGCCGGGGGGTTGGTGTTGCCAGTGGGATGAACAAAGACAAAAAGAAGCAGTGCTAGATGGGCTCACCAATGAGTGAACAACGTGGTGAGTTGTAAAAGAAGGATGACCTCACCATTGAGATGTCACCATCAAGAAACCCACCTTTAGGCATCGCTTTTCATGATTTTCGAGCACCATCTGTCTGGAAAAGAGACATCTTGCGAAAACCGATGGCCCTTGTTATAAGTGGTTGCCCAAGGAAAAAACTCATCGTAAAAAAGTTATCTTTTTAGTGATATCACAAAATTTAATTTTTGAGATAGACTAAATAAAAAAACACATGAATCGTCACGGAAATTTGAAATTGATAACAAGATAGAATACAATCAATTTTTAGCACTTCAATACTTGAGATCGAATATGTATTAACGGTCGAGTGGGAGTGCATACAATTCAATAGGATCGAGCTTTTCCAAGTGGATGCGAATGATATTGGACCAATTAACAATGGTAAAAAAGATTTTATATTGTTTTCTTGTCTTTGGTATTGTTAGGGTTTTAAAGATATTTGTTTATTTTGATTTACAATTTTTTAGCTCAGTTTAGGATTGTCTTATTTGGGTTTTATAGTTGTCTATTTCCTAGTTTGAACATACTATCTTTGGGGTTTTGTAGCTATTGACATTGCTTTGAATGTTCATGTACGATGACTCCCACTTTCCTTTGCTCCTTTCTTCCATCTTTTAAATATACCGTTGAAAGTTGAAACCCAAGATTCTTAGGGGGAGAGAGGGTGAGAGAGAAGATTTTCACGTCCCACTTTGACTTACATGCAAGCTCTTAAATAGGGATGTCTCCAAACAAGCACCAACACTTTTTAAAAGTCTTCATCCCATATTGGACACTCTTCAACACTCGATCAACATACGTGTCGAAAAACCCGATACTTTGTCAACTTTTTCAACACTCTCTTGCACTCGAGTTAGGATTTCAACATGCGAGTTTCTGATTCGATACACGAGATCAACTTTAAAATTTTTTAATAAATGATGGATCAAAATGTATCTATATGAAAAAAATAATAAATATAATAAATGAGAAAATAAGAAAATAAGAAAATTTTAATTTTCTCTCATCTTTTGACTCTCACTTCCCATGATACGAAATTCACATGCTAAGTTTTTTTCTCTTTCTTTTCGATATGTCTAACAGTGAATCCAAAATGTGAATTGCTTGTTTTCCTTCTCCAAATTTTATGGATTATTGGAATACAGTTGAATTTGTTAAATTGAAACAAAGAATAATATTAACAAGGGAAAAAGCCACGAAAAGCCCTGAACTTTGCCCAAAGTGATACATTTACCCCAAACTTTTTTTTGTGATGTGAAAAACCCCAAACTTTGCAAACCATGACATATTTACCAAAAAAAAAAAATTGTGACATAAAAAATCCTGAACTTTCGTTATGTGACACATTTACCCCAAAATTAGAGGGCATTTTGGTCTTTTCATTTTTTAATTTTTTTTTACTTTTTCAAATTTTTTTAATTTTTTTTTTCTTTTCTCTTCCCTCTACCGACTAGCCGGTGAAGGGAAGGCGGCGTCCAGCGAGGGATACCCTCACCGGCGTCGAGCGAGGGTCACCCTCGCCGGCCTCAAGCTAGGGCGGCCCTTGCCAGTGTCGGGCGAGGGCCGCCCTCGCCAGATCCGGCAAGGGCTGTCCTCGCCCGACGCCGGCGAGGGTCGCCCTAACTTGCGTCGGCGAGGGGTACCCTTGCCGATCTAGCAAGGGCCGTCCTCGCCCGACACCGGCGAGAGCCACCCTTGCCTGAGTCGAGCAAGGACGGCCCTTGCCTCGCATCAAGTGAGGGTGTCCCCGCCCTCGCTCGGTTCCGGCAAGGGCCATCCTCGCCCATCGCCAACAAGGACCACCCTCGCCTATGTCGGGCGAGGGGTGCCCCGCCAGATCCGGCAAGGGCCGTCCTTGCCCAACGCCGATGAGGGCCGCTCAACCGCGTCGGGCGAGGGTGTCCCCTCGCCCGACCCGATGCCAACGAGGTTGCCGGATGCCGGCTTCCCTCCGCCATGGCCGGCGGAGGGAAGAAGAAGAAAAAAAGAAAAAGGAAAAATAGAATAAAAAGACAAAAATGCCTTTGATGGGGTAAATATGTCACGGTTTGGAAAGTTTGGAGTTTTTCACGATACAAAAAAAAAGTTTGGGGTAAATGTGTCACTTTGGGCAAAGTTCCGGGTTTTTTGTGGCTTTTTCCCTATTAATAAATGATAATTTAATATTTTCAATTTAAATTCATTCTAGACTTTTTTTATTATTTATTTATTTATGAATTTGAATCAAATTAGTTTGATTGAATCAATCAAAAAATGATAATTTATTAATAAAAATATACATTTAATATACAACGGTCGAAATTTTCTATTTTTTGAGAAACAACCTATCGCGTCATGTCATGTGCCGATGCTACTTAGGATGTGTCATGGATCCTTGGCAGTGTACCTTGCAAAACAATGAAATCCTTAAAAACACTAACACCTCCTCAATGTCCACCTGTAATGGGGGGTTAAAATCAAACCACGGCACGATCAACTTTTTCTACATGCTCGGTCACGAGTCACAATTAAAATACTTGAAATGGTTTAATTGTTCGTGCAACTAATCATGGTGTTTTTCAATTCACAAAGAAAAATGAGAACAAGATCGGGCATAAATTGTGGCATAACGTAAGGTTTGGCCATGATATCAGAGATTAAAAAGGAACTTTTTTTTTTTTATCACTCGTACCGACAAAGATTGGAGATCATTTTGTTGTCCATACTATAGTGGATTTTTTATAGCATGGATGAATAACGAATACTAACAGATAGGAAATATGAAATTAAGTTTTTGTCCATGAAATTTCTCTCATTATTGAATAGAGAAAACACAAAGAGCAAATGGGTGGTAAATTAGGAAGCACTGATACTCTTCAAGAGCCTTCATGTCGTGTCGGACACTCCAACATGTATTCAACATTCTCCAACACTCAACACATGTCGGACACCTAATTAATTTTTCCGACACATTCAAGTCCAACATATATTCAACAATCTCCAACACTCAACACATGTCGAAAAACCTAATCTTTTATTCTCTTATGACTCTTGCTTTCTATGATACATAATTCATCCCTTAAATTTTATTTTTTTTATCTTCTCTTCCAACACGTCTAACAAGTAAGTCCAAAATGTGAATTGCTTGTTTTTTCCTTTGAATTTTATGGATTATTAGAATGAAGTTAAATTTGTCAAATTGAAATAATAAATATTAATAAATAGTTGATTAATGTTTTTAGTATAAACTCATTCTAGACTTTTTATTTATTTATTTATTTGTGAGTGTTTTTTTTGGTCAGTATTTGTGAGTTTGAATCAAATTAATAATGGTATTTTATTATGTATATACAAAAATATACATTTAATACATAACGTGTTCCAACATATTAGAATTATTTTTTTTTTTATAAATGATATGTCAATACGTTGTGTCGTGCCGTATCATGTCATGTCGCATGTCGGTTTCCATGCCACTTAGATGGTAAGAAGGGGCTAAGACTTCCTCTTTATGTAACTAATTATCTATCTCATTTTTATTTTCTTATGCTAAAACCGCCAAATCACTCAAAGTTCATGTCGCATCCCTCCTGTTTCTCATATTTTAATTTAGGATTCGTATCTTGTGAAGTAACTGACTTATCTTAAGTACTTTTTGAAGACTTTTGTCGGATGCAAAAATTGAGAAGGCTTTGAAGATGTAAGATATACTGATAAGTTCAATGGAGAACTAGTGAACGCGCATGGGAGCAACTAGCCTAGGTGACAAACGTGAGTTTGTCATTTTTTCCACCACGTCCTGAAGTTAATTTAATTGTTATTAGAGGTCCGGGGCCGCAAACCCATTTTGTGAACCTTGCAAAACGGGTGACTCATTTGCCAACAAAATGTTTTTCTATGGAGAAACGCTTATGTACTCTCAAATAGGACATCTCCATCCATTTAGATCAGTTTTTGAAGAGAGATGATTGAGGTACAACATTTAATCTACTGTGAAAATAACAATTTTTTTTAGATAAAAAAACAAATAATAAGTAATTATAAATTGTTATAGGTCCACTCTTTCAAAAATTTATAGCTCATAACAAGTTATTATTCTCACAATAGTCCAAACATTGTCATGCTGGCAAAACCTGTTTTCAAAAGTCCTATATTATGATATTAATATAGGACTTTTCTTTCGACCACATCGATGAACTTGATACTTCCTGAATGGTTTAGGGGGATGGGAATGCTATACTCCCATTGCACCTAAAAAGCTCTCCTCTCCCTATGCACTAAAGACTATTTTTGAATTGAGAAAAATATATAATTCAATTACAAGACTTGTAATCGTAGATTGCACTTGAATCTATTCCTTGACATCTTAAACTTCTGGGATAAGTGAGTTTGTCTTGCAAGTGACATAATACCTAAAAGTAAGTCATGTGATCGAGTAATGAGTTCTCAACAGTCCCTTTATTCACATCCATATATCTAGTGTATCTAACATGTGAGGCTCACCCAAACACACTTTGGTGATCTACTACTTAAGTTAACCCATATTAAATTTTTGCACCAATTCAAGATTCATATGGATAATTATGACTGCTCATTACTAAATTCCATTAACCCCTATGCCTGTTCAAAAATTTCTATTCACTACATATATATACGCCCCTTCTTATTGATTTCTTTACATCCATTTTGTTCCATTTTTTAACGCATTCTTATTGCAATTAGAAAAGCTTTTATAGGGGAAACGATGGGTAAACTTGGTCCCCGTTACAAGCCCATTTGCACGTAAAGAACTCCAGATCCAACCCAAATATCCATTTCACAAAAGCCAACTAGAAAAGCCTAAACGCAGGAATAGCCCAGTTTCACTCTTTTCCGAACCCCCGAAATGCGATGCTCACCCAAAGGCTCAATTTGTTAGTGACCAAAACCATTTAAGCAAACAGATCGTGACCCATTTTCCAAGACCTCGTCTTGCCGTTAATCCATCTTGCCCCGGCAAGGAGAGCATATGGATCTGGGGGGACTGGGCCGGGCCCTTTGCCATCGACAGCCGAGGTCTTGTGTTCGATTCCTTCCATGAGTGATGGCTGAGCGAATTTGTGTGTGAAGAGGTTGGGGCGATGGACGAGTTTTCTGATGGGGGTATATACAAGGTGGTGGGTTGGCTTTGGAGGGCTGATGTTGGGAGGTTGGGGAATTGCTACTACTTGAAAAAATTTTAAGTCCATTTGTTTCATTATAAACAGCATTCATCATAACATGAGTCAAGTCAACAAAGGGCTCTAAAATATGTTAAGCATGTGTGTTAAGGAAAATGAAGTTCGATTTTCCAAACATTGATCGTATATACTACAAGAAAAGGCTTGCGTATCCAAATATGCAATCTCTTAAATTTCGCATTTGAGGAATCGAGCATGAATATAATTTCTTTTTTTAATTAGGTCTTGTTAATGAATGCTCATAAATGAGCAAATGTACCAGACGCGTTAGATTACTTATACCGCTAAAAACTTATTTAGATTTACAATCCTTTTGGGCAAAATCGGCCCACATGCCGAGTCAAAAATAGAAATTTGTGATTATTTCTAGCCAGTTTCAAAGTTTGCGCATAATCATCCCTAATCAAAAGTTCATCTTTGTTCATTTGGAATTAAAATTTGATTCTTTATGTATGACAGGAATCTACGTTGGCAAGGGCTACATGATTTATTTCACCAAAACACAGAGCATTGTTGTAGTAACTAGAGTTTTGAGAGGAAATACATCCGCACTTCTATGAATTATGTACGCAACGGCCAGATACTCCGTCGGACGCCATTAGAATAAAACTCTTCCCAGGACAATGAGTCATGGGGTCTGTATCTCATTAATCAGATGCGCCGACCCCTGTTTCCCGTGTTGTGAATTTTTTAATAGTTAAAGCTCCTTTTGATGTCAAAGTGAGAGGCTAACAAAATCGGTGGGCCTTTTGGCTAACGTGATTGGAGCGTGACATCGGATGTCGTTTTCAACCTCTGGTGCCGAAGCTCAAGAGCGTATCTTGAAAGTTGGGTTGTCCGTGGGGTCCTCATGGTTACAGGCCCCTGGCTTCTTTCCTCGTATGGCTTTTGACCGTCGAAAAGTCTTGCCTCTCAGATCCATGAAGAATTAGGTGTCTTCCCTGTAAATTATTATCCTTTGTACGTCTCCTTTCAGTGAATCCATTCAACATTCGTCCTTTCCCTCTGCGCACCAGCAAACACCTTTAAAGATAACATCTAACAACAAACCTGACCGTTTTTCTTGAGGATACTTTCTTCCCCAATCATAGTGTGAAATGCAAGTATTCTGGATTCCCGACGATGAGGGAAAGGGTCGATATATCCAGAATCGGTCGAAGGACGCCTCCTGATCGGCCTTTGGAGAAAGCCATCGGTTTGCCATCTCATCTGCAAGTTATCGGAGGACATCCATTTTTTTACTTATGCTTGGCATCAGATGATCTGTTGAAGCCATGGCAGGTCTGGAACGGCAGTGATACGAACGAGATGCCCGACGAGCTATCCCTATTGCGTGCTGGGATATGGAGATATACTTCATGAAAGGATCGAATGCAGATGATACTCCACAAAGTAATCTGATGGTGAATCTTGCTTTGCCTCTGAAGTTGTCTTCTTGAAATTCCTCGTGGGACTTACCCAAGATATGATTTTGGGCAATTGTGACGAAATAACCAATGTGTTGGCTACAAAAGAACAATGGGAAAGTTGTCCAAAAAGTTCTAAACCTATTGCACTTTTGTTAATTCAATCCTAAATATTTTGATTTTGCAAATTGAATCCTAAATATTTTCACGTGCAATTGAGTCCATTTAGTCAACTTTAATTGGAAAATCGGTGATGTGGATGCCGATAGTACCACATAGAATGGCTAATGCTGATATAAATAATTTTTTATAATTTTTAAAAAAATTGCATTAATTTTGTGGTGAATTTCTGAAAAGTAGAAATTCCTTTTGATGTCAAAGTGGGAGGTTAATGAAATCAACTGGTCTTCTGGCTAACGTGATTGGAACGCGACATCCAATTGCTTTGGACAGCACCGCTAAAGATAACATCTTAATTATCCTTTCTTCCCCACTCCTAGTGCAAACTGCCATTATTCTGGACACCCGACGATGAGGGCAAGGCTCAATATTTCTGGAACCGGTCGAAGGACGCCTCTTAATCGGCCTTCGGGAAAAGCCATTGGCTTGCCATCTCATCCAAATGATCTGTTGAAGCCATAGGATTAGGAGGTCTGGAATAGCAGCGATACGAAGAAGATGCCCAACGAGCTATCCCTGTTGCATGCTGTGATATGAAGGAGAAGGAGATTTACTCCACAAAAGGATCGAATGCAGCTTCACTAAGCCATCTAATGCGGAGTCTTGCTTATCTCTTAAATTTTTCTCCGTGGAATTCCTTGTGGGACTTGCCCAAGATATGATATTTGGCAACTGTGACCAAATAAACAATTTGTCGACTACAAAGGGATTGTTATTGCAGAGTTAAGGTTAATATCATAAAAATTCTAAATTAGTATACTTGTGATAAATTTACTTTAAATTAATATTTTCACTATTGGAAAAAGCCAAACTAATATACTTGTGACAATTTTATCCTTTATTAGTTTCTGTCAAATTTTACCGTTAAATTATTGAGTTATATAATACAAAAGTTTACATTTCATAAATAAATGAAGGATAAATTTATCACAAATACAATTTGAAGTTTTTGATAATCGAAAAATTAATTCAAAATAAATATATTGTCAACATAATAAGTTAAAAGAGTTTGTCGTGATATTAGTGTCCGTTTCTATATTATCGTGGCTGCACTTTCTATTGCAACACGTTCACACTGATCTGAACTACGCACATAAAGATAACTTGTGTCGGCCTCTCTCTCTCTCTCTCCCTCTCTCTCCCTCTCTCTCTCTCTTCCCCCACTTTCCTAGCATCTCCATTTCTAGAACATCCGACGCGGATTCAGAATCTGGCATTGCCAGTTGTCGATGTTGCAACGTCGGGTGAATCAACCACTTTAAGCTTCGTCCTTAAGTTTCCAAAGTCCTCTCTTCTCACAAGCCAAACTTGATTGAACGGTTCCCTTAGCCCAAAACGAATGACAAAATCAATCTCCACTTTTAATCTTCGAGGGTTCCAGATCGAGCCCCAACTATATATATATATATATATAAAACTTTTTAACGGAGTTAATTCAGTCCTAATCTTTTGCACGAAATTTCAATATAATCATTTTGCCTAATTCTCAGTGCGGTAAAATTTTGAATAGTTGAAGCTCTTTTTTATGTATAAATTAGAAATTAGAGGCACCTTTCTTGGCCTTTTCGGTAACGTAATTGGATTGTGACATCTAGTGTCAATTTTAACTATGGACGGACAACGCCTAAAGAGCACGAGTCCCATGGCAAATGCAATTTTTACTGGATCATCTTTTTGTCGATGATGATTATCTATGAATCCCGACTTCTGCGATTTCTTGTTTCCAAAAAAGAAAGGGAACGATTGCGCATCCAGGTAATCGAATCCCGGTCGGTACTGTGGGACTGCATTACAAATCATGTTGAAATAATAGGACAAGTGCTTATTACTATTTTTTTTAATGACTATGCGACTCTCATCTTAACTACGTAAGTCTCCGGTAAATGGAACGTCCTGCCAACCTCATAGACTAGGTTAAGTATGGGCCAAAACTCGGCTGGGTGGTCTAAACAAAGGATTCTTTGCATTTGGCATAGTAAAGAATTGAACATGTCATACGCCTAATACATGTATATGTTCATTCCATAACCACAAATTGGATTCTGAGTGATTTTTATTTTATTTTATTTTATTACAAAGATACACACGATGACGACACCCACGGGCACTAGGAAACCCGTCAAAATTGATATAGTATATATCTTCGTTTATCTTTTAAAATAAAAATCATAACGAGGTCTTTTCGAAAGTGTTTGGTCTTGTCGTTTATCTCTTTCTTTTCTTTGGGAGGGAGGATAAGAAAGTCAAGGATGAAGATTAAAGCTAGGAGGACCAACCAATGGAAATAATGCTCAATTTGACTTTGCTTTAGATTACGCAGGACGTGGTGATTCTGAGCTAATTGAAACAAAGGTGATAGAGCGAGAGACCTTAGTAGAACATAATTACGAAAGAGCTGTGGCCTTCCTTCGAATTTCTAGTTTATGCTCGTTGAATTTTATAGAAGTAAGATCATAATAAAACATTTTCCCCTGATATCTGAATATATATAATTTGTTGAGTCACAGTACTCATATCGTGCTTGGCAATCTTCGCAAATCATGATTGTCAGCACCTTGAAATCTAGGTCGTAGCTATTCTCAGGAGTGACGTAACCATATGAATGTTTGATATAAAGATATAATTGATATAAACACTGCGAAGATACCATTACACCAGATGAACCATCTTGTTGGAGGATCATGTTCATCTTTAACTGAACGATTGTCGACCTAAACCAGGATATCACGTACCACGTGCCTCCATGATGATCGCGTTGGATTAGTCTCCATTGACCAATATAGGGGGTATACATACAATCATGGGCCTTCGAAAAAAAGCACAAATCCACGATGTGTTTATTGCGATACGTCTTATCTGTTAGAAGATAAAATAATGACCCCAATTGGAGTTTACGAAACCGGGGAGCGATCCAATCATGACCCGAAATTGCTGGAATGATCAATACGAAGAGGCCAGGGGCTTTGTTAGTCTTTCTTTTTCTCGACCGAAAACCTCTAGCATCGCAGCAAAATGATTGCTCATAACGAGTTGCGAGTAGCAATGCAAACCTTCGTCGAACTTTTATTTAAGGGGAAACAGTTTACTGTAACGCAATATAGAATCTGTTATGCCGAATTGGATCCTACAGCTCTGCGTACTTCTTCAGGTCCAAGTCATATATCCTGCTTTAGCAGGCGTCGGAAAGATCCAGACGTTTTAAGACCCCAGTAGACAGTAAAAATGGAACTTGGTTTTGGATGGTAGAATGACTATGCCAGCTTTCATTGTCCGACTTCTGGATTATGCCCAAAAAATAAAACATATCAAAGTCAAATCTCATATGAATGGACTCTTTTCTAGTTTCTTTTTCCCTATTCTAGTGGTCGAAGAATAGGCTCGCCTCTGCCTTTTTTAGTCGTGATCCACTGTCATATCGATGCCGACTAACAATAATTTAATGCGAGTCTGTCTCTTTCCATGAGTTCCATGATGGCCCCATGCCTTGAATTAGGACTAGGTTTTATAACTCGAGAAGCTAACGCCCACCATGCTAATTATATAATCTACATATGTCCGTATGCGCGTACTTTTCATACCATCTCGTAATTTTTCATCCTCCGTCAAGAAATGGTTTTCTCCGGGGCAAGTGACAACGTCGGTCCTTTTCCCAGATCTTTGGGCCCCCCGCATTGAACGGGATTGACGGATTAGATTCCCTCCGCAGATGTTAAGCCGGATAGTACCTTTTTTTGCTTGCGTTGCTCTCTCTCCTGATGCTGAGACAAAAAGAGCGGCACTGGCTTGTCTTGCCCATTCTTCACGTCGAGCCACGTGGGCACTAACCTTATTATTTATTCGCTCCCCTGCTCTCGCAAACATGCTTCGCTCTCCGATTTCCCCATAACCCTCCTCCTTCTGCCTCCTCCTCCCTTCTCCCTCCTCTTCCATCGGCCCCTTTGGCAGCCCCGCTACCCCGAAGCACTAGTTGAAGACTGCGGAGTCCAGGCCAACACTTGGTGAGGGAAGCCATGGCGGAGGTGGAGACGCTGCAAGATCTGATCGTCGGCGACCATATATTCCGATACGGAATGCACGGCCTTTATTCACACCACGGTACTGTTCTCGCCCTTTTTTGTTTTTTGCATTACTATTTTTCCTCTCCATCTTTTTTCTTTTCCATATTCCTTTTAGATATGTTTCCCTTCAACTGCGGCTCCAGGTTGAAGTTTTAAATTTTGCACTTTGGCTTGTGAGAGCTCTTACTGACCAAACTCATTTCTCCCAAGCCAAACTCACCATATTCCTCATCCCAAAACGGATGACAAAAGTCAGCATCAGCTTTTAATCTTCAGGAATTCCTCTTCATGTAATTTAAAATTCAATGAAGCTCGTTTATTTATTATTTATCTCCTTTTTTCTTCTTTTTCTTTGGCGACCATATTACCAAAAAGTTCATTCAGGCAGTACAATCCGGTGGTTAATGCTCAGTTAGTTGATTCCGATTGGAGGGTGTCTCCTTTTCGACATTAAACCATGTCACATATCTAGAGAAAATTTAGACGGTGATCTTCAAAAAGGAAAGGAGGGTTTTTCAACTTGACTTATTTTAATTAGAGCGGCCATGACCATCTCATATGGTGAGTTAAGCATAACGTCACGTCAACATCATCTGGCGCACATGTAAATCCAGTCAGATTAAGACAATTCCAAGCACATTTGACCCTTGACTTGAGGATGTTAATTAGTTCTATGGGAAACTAGGGAACGCATGTGTACTAAAGTCCGTCGAATTATCGACATCAGTTGCTAAGTCATGGTGGGTACTCCGCTCCACATCTTTCTATAGAGCAACTTTCATTTAATCTTGCATATCAAAATTCACGTACTATAATTTTAATTTTGTTTCCCTTGAGCGGATGAGAAAATTATTCTTCTTGATTGGTTTAGGTCAAAGGGAATGCCATAATTCCTTTGCACCTATTAAAAGCTCTCTTACTTTTATGTGCTTGAGATGGTTTACGTAATTTAATTATGAGATTTATAATCTCAAATTCCTTTCAAGTCTGTCTCACGATATCTAAAAATTTCGGGATGAGTTTATCTTACAAGTGGCATGATACCTATAAATAGGTCATAAGATTGAGTAACGACTTCACAATAGTCCCTCTTATTCACATCCGTATATCCATCCCGTGTTGCAGTGAGGCTCAACTACCACACTTGGTCACATAGTGATTAAGTTAACAACGAATAGATTTTTAGTGACAACTCTAGATTCAGATGGATAATTATGATCGTTAATGACTCAATTTCATCAACCCCTAATGCCTAATCAAAATGTTTATTCACCACGTATGCATACATCTTTTCTCATAGATTTCTTTTTTACTTTGGTTTTCTTTTTTCCATTTGTACGTATTACCATTACTATTTTTTTTGGTTGGAAATATTCTCATTGCTATTAGAAAGCCTTTTTTTTCCTCTTTTTTTCCACAAGTAAATGTCTTTATTGCCGATGGGGAAAACATTGGGGGAACCATGTCCCATTAAAAGCCCATGCGGACCGAAAGAATTCAAATCCAACCCAAATATACATTCCACAAAACCCAACTAGAAAAGCCCAAATGCAGGACTCTTTCGAGTCGAAAAGAAAAGAACGAGTCGAAAAGAAAATAACATCGTCACTATTTCATCTTCGTTCATTTGGGACCGAAATTTTGATTCTTTACCGTGTTCCACGCGGGTATATGTGGCAGGAATTTACACCGGTAATGGTTACGTGATTCATTTCACTAGGGCCAAGGACAAAAAAGCTAACAGGTTATGAGGTTCGCGCCTAATCTTCTGTTACCCAAACTTCTTCGTTCATTTGGGACTGAAATTTTGATTCTTTACCGTGTTCCACGCGGGTATTTATGGCAGGAATTTACATCGGCAATGGTTACGCGATTCATTTCACCAGGGCGAAGGACAAAAAAGCTATATGCTCATCACTGTCCAAGACTAGCCCCAAGCAACAAAGTTGTCCCGATTTCCCAGAATGTGAGAACCAGAATATCAGGCGCGGGGTCGTCAAAACCTGTGTGGATTGCTTCCGCCGGAATGGCAAAAAACTACGATCACTTTACCGTTACAAGTACGCACAGTCAAGAGAAGAATTTTTGCCGGCAAAGCGTGGAACATGCACCACCTTACCGTTTACCAAACCGCGTGAACAAGTCGTCAAGACAGCTAGCCAGCTTCACAAGGACAACTCTTTTGGCGATTACCATCTTCTGAAAAATAACTGCGAACATTTCGCTCTACTTTGCCGCACTGGCATTCGTAAGAGCGAACAGACAGCACTTTTCAGCAAGAATAGACCATGAGGTTGCCACAGAGAAACTGAATTCTAGTGGTCCAAACCTTCAATCTCGTATGTTGTTTGTCCGTCTTTTTACAATATATTTTCAATTTACACTCAGTTGAGACTGGAACACAGGAATGATTGCATCTTGCTAGATTGATTGCACAATCAGTCTCTACTATGTAAATAGTCAAATGTAATTGCTGCTAGTATTTGCATATAAATGAAGGCCTTGGGTGAGTAGCCCAAAGGCATGCCTTTGTGTTGTACTTAAGATTATGAATTCTACTTGAGATAAAGAGTGAAAAGATGAATGGAAAAGCAAGAGTCTTTGGGCCCATCATAGGAAGAGAATGCTTCAAACAATTCAAAGGCGAAGGGCTACCTGAACCAGTGTGAGTCGCTGCAAAACGAGCAACTGCGTTATCAGAGGATTTCTAACACTCTCCAAAGCAAATAATGAGCAGGCATATGTCCATACCAATTAAACAAGGAGAATTTGGTAAACGAATATGGGGTTGCACAGGCTAGAAGAAATTTGCAAAATCAAAAGCTCCCCTGACCTGAATCCAACCTTCAGAAGCCTCTAAGAGAAGCGAGCAAAATGGGCAGAAGAATCCTTCCCCAAGAATCTCAAAGGATGGTGAGAACCAAACCACGGTATCCCATGCCAAATCAATAGTTATGCAGCATAAAGGCATTAAGAGGTCATCCTGATTCTTTAAGGGCGGATATACACTTTGGGGAAACCTATAGGAAAGAATTCAACCAAAGACAGGTGCGAGTCTTCAACTACAAACAAGCTAGTAATTTGCCATGTAAACAGCATCTCCACATCTCGACTCCTAAATTCTAAGCTGACAAAAAGAGTGAAAGTTCGATTGGCGACAGTCCGAGATTCTGATCACACACTGAGGGCAGAAGATATTCCCGCATCACATTAACTAGGCAACATCAATTTTTGCAGAATTGCAAGTAAAAAACCGGATAATTGCAGCTGCAGTGTTCACAGATTATGCAGATTCGCAGATTTAACTTATGATCAAGCTTACTGAAACTAAAGGTACAACTAAAGGTACAACTAGGAATTGGAATACAATACCTCCATATGACGCTCTAGACATAAGAAACATTCACCACCAAGAACTATAGCACGCCAAACCCCGACTCAGCAGTATCATCACAGGACAACAAGCAGTGATAAATCAGTACTAACATCATAATCCTATCGATGCAAAAAAGCCCAAGCAACATATACACATTCAACAAGAACACTGGCTTCGAACGAAGAGGCCAAGCAATACATCACACAGGAAACGCATCACGACTCTATTCCGATAACCGAATGATTTAGACCATGACAACACCAACCCCAGAATGCGTTGCAAAGAACCAAGTCCCGGAATTCGAAACTCTTTTCACGTGAATTCAAAAAGACAAAAAACAAGAGTTACCCAATTCAGGCTTCGCAGGCCTGGCGGGTCTATCAGGGGGCCACCTGCAATACGCGAGATGGGAAGGTTCGGACGTCCAACCAGGGCTGGTGGGAAAGAGCGAGAGATCTAATCTCAGCCAGAGCAGAAGCCCGGCCCGATTGCGCTCTAGACTTTCCCTCCAGCAACAAAGATCGTTGACTACGAAGTCAAAGCCCATGATCCGATGCCTTTTGAATTCATTGGGGATTCCCGTTTAGAAATTAAGGAATTGCGAATGAATCTCGCATTCCTGAACGATTCAAATTGTACCCCCACTCGACCAAAAAAAAAAAAAATTCACCCCCACGACTCAATTGTCCTAAAAAAATCAGCACTTGTGTTCACGGTGGCCGCGGGGGCAGGGGGCAATGAACGACAAAAACGAAAAAGAATCCAAGCGTGCGCATCCGGGGAATCGAACCCCGGTCAGTACCGTGGGAGGGTACTATGATACCACTACACTAGATGCGCTGTTGTCGATCAGTTCCCCAGTGTTTATTATCATAATTAATAACATTGTTGTAGAAGTGAATGATTTACATCGTTTTCAATCTCTTTTTGGCCGACCTCCTTCGTGTATATACCGCTAGTCAGATCTCTTGGATGATTTGATTTTATCCTATGCGCATAGAAGCAATATCGACCTCAGCTCTTTTTGTTTTTTCCTGCTAATCGAGTGGTATTCAATCGAATACAGGGACGATCGACATCAGCGTCTGCAAAGAAGTTCTTTGCACCATCGTTCGCGGCCACATCCCAGGAAAGTTGCGCCAAATAAGAACCGAACCGGTAAGATGCCAAAGTTCTCAAGGAAAACGGAGGATAAATCGGTTTCACCACTCCGATGAACCAATCCTTTCCAAAATAGCTTCACAATTTGTTTTCAATTTGTAATTTAACCAGATTCCTTTTGAGTCATGGTTGCCCCATCAACTTCCTGTTTTATGAGTTACCTCCAAGCAAGCCCAAGGTTGCCTTAGGGTCCTCCTCCTCCTCCAGCTCAATCAGTGATTAATGTCGTCAGAACCTAAAAAGTTGGTCATGTTATGTAATGAACAAGGGAGAGGAAGCTTCCTCGAAGTGGCGCAAACCTGGGGTTTTCCCTTTCCAAACCTTCACCTCATCGCACCAACGATGGTAAACCCAAGACAGCTTCCTTAATATTCTGATTGGGGGGCCGCCAAGAATGGAAAAAGAGAGCGAAAAGAAAAGGGGCAACCGCGAAAGGGGCTTTCTAATCTACAGCGAGCAAAAAGATTTAAAAAGAAGCACTAATTACATTTGTGTTTTTCCGTTTATATGAAGTGACCGATACGTATTTATCCGTAGCAATGTATATATGTATAACATGGAAGATGAGTTAGGCCGATTGCCAATATTCGGTGGTGCCGGATATAATATAAAGTCCAATCCTCACTGATTTTCCCAGGAGACCATTAAAAAAGTGCCTTTTTCTTCCCCTCCCCTTTTTTCCAATCTTGTTTTCGTGGAGGGTAATATCTCAACTTGCTTTATGCAGGTGCGTCTTTTCTCCCTTCTGCTTTAGACTGTTTGATCTAAGGCAAGTCACTTTCTCGGCTCAATTATTACATACATCTATATGGATAGCAGGCGCATTAGTCTACACAGAAAAAATGCGTACAAGTTAATCGCGTTCGCCCCCTTTATCATTATCCCTTGCGTGTTGCTTCGTTAATAACATGTCTGTAGATCTCTTCTCCTTTTGGGAAGCAACACCACCAACCCTTTCACGCTTTGCATGAATGGCTCATGATCCATGGCTTCTTTCTGCACAATAATTACATCAAAAAAGTCACTGACATCTCGAGAGAGAGAGAGAGAGAGAGAGAGAGAGAGGGAGGGAAGGGGGGGGGGGGGGAGACCAAGCACTGGAATCATTGAAGCCCATGTTCCATTCGCAAGCAGACAATGAGAAAGAAACAAGGGAAAACACAGAAAGGGCTAGGGGGTTGAAGGAATCTTCTAAAACGAAACCCTAGAATACTCCCGCACATTTTTCACGGAACAAAAGCAACAGTTTTCTCTCTCTCCTTTTTCACCTATCTTTTGTGGGTAGGGGTGAGAACTTTAGACTCTACAATTCAGATGGATAGATTAAAATAATAGCATCTTGGACATATCAATGAAAAGCTGTTTGGATCTTTCTCTCTTTTTTGCCTGTAGGGGCGTTGCTCATCAGCGGTTCGCTACGGCGTATCGTAGACCTCCACGCGTAAAGCTGCAAACAGTCGGGATCCTCCCTCCTTGGCTCGCTTTACATTCATTCAGCAACAGCAACTCGAGTCGCATTTGACCTAATTAAAAATGACTTTGTCCCAAGATTATCCTGGACCTGGCAACGCTGACAGCACCTGGCCATCGAGCCTACTTTAGTCTGTCCATGCGTGTATGGCTCTGTATGTAAGTGGATTACGTGACCAATCGCCAAGATTGTAGGCGATGATCAGGGAAATTACCAAGCTTGAGCAATTCCTAGTGATTATTTTCTTGAATAAATGCCTTTGAGGTGCCAAAGACAGTTTTGTCTTCCACACGTCTTGAGTCTTCCACACGTCTTGAACTCATACCTATGTGCATCCCTAAATCGTAACGAGTCTTGATTCACTTGAGAATCTCTCGATGTTTTTGTATATATTGTTTGATGGTATTGCAAATCTCTACTACTTATGTGAAGGGCAATCTTCAATTGTTTGATGCCCCTGAGTTCTAGATGTTCGGTGTGATTTTTATCAATTACTGTTCGACATATTTTCTAACTTAAATTTTGCCAACTTCCCTAACTCACCTTCTGTAGTCCAGATTATGTGCCCACCGTTGTCGGTAAAACTTTTTGAATCATGCGAGCTTACCAGTTAACGGCAAAACCTTTTGAATCGAGCTATCTTATGATAGCCATCTTGTGATTGTGCATATTTGTTTTTTGGGAAGAAAAAACCTAAAGTTGTAAATATCCCAGAAAAGAAAAGAAAAGAAAAACTTAAGTGCTTTAACGTCATTATCAATTATTCTGCAATCCAAGAAGACAAACACGACCCACCTCCAACAACAAAATCCACTTTCTCCTCCTTGGGATGTGAAACATCGTACAGCTTCATGGGAGCATCAGTTGCATTCAATACGCTAATGATTCCCATTTGAAGTTTCAAATTCGTAGACCATCATACCTATTCTAGAAAAATTACAAAATCAAGAAAAGCGTATTCATGATTACATCCTAGGCTAAACTTTCCTAACAACATCACTTAGCAAGGACTTAGCAATGCATATAATATGATACACCATGTTCAAGTAACCAGCCATAAGTTAAACTCTCCCTGTCGCATAGTCAATATTACTCGACGTTTTCACTCATGGTGAATCTAATGTTAATCTATGTTCATCATGTGAATAATTCGATGAGTTACTGGAGATATACCTCAAGTCATGGAAATTTACGCTTTGGTACGATTTCACTTGTAACGATGGTCTAAGATCACATGTTTTTGGAGGGACACACGGTCATTTGACTTGATTCGAAGCATTGTGACTCAAAGAAAGATTAATTACTCACTGCCTTAGCTCTTTCGGACTCGTGGTTGGACATTGCGCGAAAGCTACATGACCAAGACTGAATCAATTTCGAATGAAATTGGCGAACTTTTGGATTATCACATGACAATAGGCTACAATCTAGGGGGCGAAGGAGAGAGGAGCTACGTTATCAGTCTGTAAAAGGTTACAAACGGGGAAAGAAAGGGGAGAGAGTTAAAAAAAAAAAAAAAAGAGAGAGAAAAAAAAATTACAAAATGAAAGAAGTAGAATAAGAGGAAGATGAGGGAATCAGAGGTAACAATAAAATCTAATCAAATCGACTCTTCGTGAATTTGGACAAATATCTGATACACAGATGACGAAATTTCATCCACTGCCGTGAGCTTGCAATCATCTTCTGCCTGCATTTACGCAAATAAAAGGTATGAATACAGACATACAAAACGTTATGATGGTGATGGCGATGAATGTACCTCAAATTAAAATGAGAATGTGACCATGATTTGATAAAAATATCCTAACAAAAGTTGGCAAGGATCGTTGAAACTCGAGGCAAGAGAAAACAAAATGGTAAGAAATGCACGACGAAATCCGGATCCGAAATTCAGGAGACAATCGTCCTCCGGATCGCAGGTGCCAGGGAATATGCTTACGATCCGGGGGAACCCATATTTGACGCAATCAATTCGAGCATAGTGATTATGTGGAAACCGTACACCGGTTCATCGCCCGAACGCGGTGATCAGAGAGCACCAAAATCAAGGTCTAACCTTGACGCTGATGGAGTAGAGGACAACGCGATCAACGGTGGTGACATTGAGGTGAAGAACGGTCAGCCTCAACGAGTGCAACCCAGACACCACCTTCAGGATCTGCTTCGGCCTCCTCTTCGTCCTTATCCTCAGGTTCGCGTGGCTCTCCACCATGGTCACTTCTATGTCGGCGATGGCCGACAGCCGCTTATTCCCGGCAGCTGTTTCGTCAGTGGAGCCGTAGTAAGCTGTCGTCGTTGTTGCTGTCGACGGGGATGGCGAGCTAGAGGAGTTGTTGCTGTTGTTGCTGTTGTTGTACTTGTGGAAAGTGAAGAACTCAGAGAAAGGCGAAACTGGCTTATCATCATGGTCATCATCAGATTTTAAGCACTCCATCTCCTTTTGAACACCAAGTAGTTGCAGCTTTTGCTCAAGCTCCTTCACAAAATTTATGGCCCCTCCTATGATTGATGCTTGGTCCCCCTACACAACAGACATTCAAAATCTCTACTTGAATTTTTTTTTTTTTTTTTTCGGCCTATTCAGACAATATGCAATAATTTAAGCCTTGTAGAGATTAGATTGTAGAAAAACAAGCAAATGTTCTGTATTGCATATGCGCACAGAATCTGAAGTTCAAAACGTCAATATCACAAGCCAGCGAAAGCACATTTTCAAGGGGAAACATACATTTCTGCGCACATATTTAAGAATTCGATGGCAATCAAGGGTTTGCCAAAAGAAAGGGTTCACGGAGAGAGAGAGAGAGAGAGAGAGAGAGAGAGAGACCCTTTGAATATAAGATTCAGGCATGAGAGACCGAAGCACGGAGAGATACTCGTTCATTTGCTTCCTCCGGTTTCGCTCCACGGCAATGTGCGTCATCCTCTGGCTCTCGATGTCTTCCTTGTTCTTCCTGCTCTTCGTACGGCGCCGCTTTGTGCGACCGACAGCTGCGGCTCGGTGGCTGGACGACCCATCATTGCTGTTGTCATTATTCAAGTGACATTGTGCTGTGTTGTTCCCAGCATCTGATGAGCACGAATTGTTGTTCCACTCGCCGCAAGGGAAATCCTTCTCCGTTTGGTAGTCTAAAAATTCCCCGTGCTCGTTCCGATCCAACCCAAAGTCGAAGGAACCGCAATTGCTTTCGAGCAAGTTGTAGAGCTCTCTGCTTGTATAGTTGCTCAATGGATCTTGCGGAAAGACAACTGCTTCCAGTGCCATTTTTACTCTCTCTCTCTCTCTCTCTCTCTCTCTCTCTCTCTCCCTCTCCCTCTCCCTCTCCCTCCCCTCTCTCCCTCTCTCTCTCCCCCCCCTCCCCTCCCTCCTCCTTCTCCCCCTCCCTCCCTCCCTGTGATCCCCAGAGAGATGAGAGAATATCTTGGAAAGCCAAAGGAACCTGCCTTGGCTTTTGGTATGATGTGTTGAAGGGGGGAATGGAGGGTTTGAGCTTTTTAAAAAGGGCCACGGTGAATCATTGCTATGTCTACAGCTTATTGCACGTGAAATAGTTTTATCTTTAGGGTTTTCTTGCAAAAGAAATAAAAATTGAGAGAGAGAGAGAGAGAGAGAGAGAGAGGAAAACCAAAAGGGTATCATGAGATTTTGTAATGGAGTGGGGGGAATGATGGGGTTGGATTAAAGAAATCAACATGCCCATTTTGGGGACAAGAATGTCTTGTCATTAACAAATTATGATAACATCATTATTCACCCATCTAAGGAAGGCCACCACCACCATATATTTGCAAAGATATGGTTTGATGATGCTTTAGAGGGTTATGTGAAAACAAAGGACTCCATCTTTTTGTTGGAGCAAGAAAGTTGCCTGGCTATCGTACACTTGTGTTAAATTACCATAATGATCTCCTCCTCGTCTATAATGCAATATTTCCTAAACAGAACAATGGAGCCATACAAGATGATTGAGACAATAATTTGATTCTTGTTACCTCATATAATAGTTTCTAGTCGATGAGATTAGATACATCTTTCAATTCACAAAAACCTTATGTTGACGTTTCTTCAATACGAAAATAAAAAAATAAAAAAATAAAAACTGATCAATTGGTAGCAACAACAGCAACATTTGTTTGCTGCAACAACCACGGCATTATGTTAATTACAACCATAAGTGGGCATTAATTGTAGTGGATCAGGTCACATCGACCCTTAAATTAAGTCTAAGATTGATCATTTCATTCCATTTGGTTAATCAAGCTCATAACCATCAACAACATGCCCGACATGGTGAACCTCTTGATGAAGCGATTAGCCAATAAATTGCTTAACGAAAATAGACTACCTTTCCAATCATGTCAAAACTTCAATAACCCCTTTCCAAGCTAAACAAACATCTTTAAAAATCCAGCTGGCTCTCAAGCTAAATTACTCATTCAAAATTCCCATCTTATATATTTTGAATTTAATTAGCCTATCCTTGCTTCTCTCTTCTCTAATCCCTAAATTGCTTATAGACTAAATGTTTCACTCCTCTCTATCTCTATTCTATATCTCGCTTATTGAAATTGGCCACGTCTAAAAAAATGTAAGAATGGCATTATGCATGCCCTTGAATACAATCCTTGGGAAATCTTTATGATAAGATATTCCAAGTCGAAGTAAATATTGAAAGCTGAAAGAAAATATCACACACATAAGTCTATGCTTTTCTTTTGTCATTAAATTCACTTGGAATTCCTTTGCATATTAACCCAAAATCATCTGGAGGAACAAAAGTTTCTAAACCAACTTCCACTTTAGGTAACCCATCCTCTTGACAATTCTTCTTCATATAAAAACTCAATTAAATACAATCAGAAGTTTCAACAACCACCGGTAGAGACGACTTACAATATATGTTTGACCCAATCCGATATGGACACATCCCTATCCAATACCCTTGAACATATGTCACAATAAGGCTGTCATACTTTCTTCAGTCGATTGAGTAAGCTGAAATGAACCTATTCTCGGTTCTTATCCTAGCTAGTTTAAGTGATAGTCGTATTTGAAATGACCAATGAAGCTCTATGATGCATCGTGGGAGACGAGGGAATAATGGATAAACTCATGACACCTCCTTGGTGCATCGCGTAGATCAAAAAAACCCTAGAATTATACGTTCCTATCGTCATTTGGTAATAATACGGCTGAGAGTACTACCGCACAGAGCGAGAGAAAAAGCTGACAGATGTGCGCAGAGATTCTTGCGAAGGAAAGAGAAAAACGAGGCCTACGAACCGAGAAGACAGAGAGGTAGAGGAAGAGATAGAGAGAGAGAGAGAGAGAGAGAGAGAGATCTCGGACTTGTATAATGTCAGAGAGAAAGGGCAACTGAAAGGAATCCATGTGACCATACGAAGCGAAAACAACGACCACATATTTCTCTGCTTCTCATTTCATCAAATTCAAGAACAATCGCCTACTGCGGACATAAACATATCGAGTTTCCATTTCCAAGATTAGGGCAAAACACTTTTCCCTAGCTAAGGCCTAACAGCTTATGGCGTTGTTTTCTGATTGTAATAAGCCAGCTTTTCTGTTAAATTCTAGCGCACGTAATATAAAAGTTCTCGGAATATCCATGCAAGGTCCCCATGCAAATGCAATTCTTTTATATGGACAATGCTTCGTAATCAATAAATAAATATATATTATATATAAATGTTGAATTCATGTGATTCCCTAATAATTTGTCAAGGGTTATGTTCTGTCAATGTGAACGCGGTTTCCTTTTCTTCATGGACATTAGCTAACTTAACTTTGCAATTTGCATAATTTAAAGCAAAAGGTGGGAATTCGCAACCCTTGTAGAAGCAAAAATGAAAAAGCGGAAAGGACATAAATTAGAGTTGCAATTTTTATTTTGGTGGGATTAGGGTTGTAAAATCAAAATGAGAGGAATTTTGTATATATTTCAAAGCCGGCCAAGGAAGCTGGTAGTTTGCAATAATCCAAAACATGGGTCAAAAATTGACATGGAGACCCATCCAAAAAGCAACCACCATTTGCCCCCAATTTTTTCTTCAATCTTGAGTTGACTCAACACTCGCACGCGATAATTTATTTAAAGTTTTTCTATCAAGATATTGCCTAAAATTAAAATGAAAACATTGGCAGTTTGATTTTGTCCGATTGCTATTAGCATCAGAGCTCTATCTTATGTATTTGCATGATTTAAGAATATTGAAGTACTTTCCTCCCTCTACTCACGGAACTAAAAGAAAGATTAGACCCAATTTGGCTCTTCTTTGAACCTAAGAGATACGAGAAGATTTGATTATCAAGAAGCTTACAAAGTAAATTTGGATGCATCCCCTTGATCGATTGAACAAGTTAAGAGAATCTTGATGAACCGCATGTATCTAATTTTGGAGAGTATCTGCCGACCGATTAACTATTGACTATTCATTGGAGCACATACTTCCAAGAACTATACATTTGAAATGATTTAATAGAGATTAACTTAGCGGCTCAGGACCTTCCAATGAACTATATTCTAGCGGACTCGCTTTATGCATATAAAAGAACAAAAACTGTGTATGCTTTCTTTTGTTGGAAGCCAATATTCAAATTCGGTTTAGTTGTATGGTCATAATCTTTTGTTTATTTTAGCATTATGTGCCAGATGGAATTCAGTCTTTATTTGCATGCATACGCACACCATACTCGATTCGGAATTTTAAAATATTGTCTTTTGTAACGTGTCATGTCAGTGTTTTTTGTGAACCGATTTAATCTCAAACCTGGCTATTGCATTGAACTTATCACCCCTATATGATGATTGCTCAACATCACGACATGCGACATATGCTGGGTCCAAAATGATTGTAACCTCGCATGACGATTGGACCCAAAATGATCATAACCTCGCATGCCCTATTGTTTCCCTATGAATTATGTCCCTATGAATTATGTGCAGTCTTATCACGTTAGGGCCATCAATGCAAAATTATTGTGAATTTGTAATTAGAGGTATAACGAATAATAGGCACCTAAGCTATGTCATCTAGTGTGATGGAATTTGGTGAGACACCACAGTCATACAAAGGCACAATAGGCTTTATTCAGCGTCAATAGTAGTTGATTCTCCATCAATTTCTTTGGGACATCATCAGACAGCAACTTCGGTCTCTATGATCAGGCAATTAATGCATCCTTTCCCATAGGAAAGCAAATAGTTAAAACCCTAGGACTATTAGCTTATGATACAGCTTATTTAATGAGTTTACAAAAAGCAATGAAAGCAAGGGGTGGTAGGGTTAGTTCATTTTGTCAGTAATCGATGACTTTTGGACCCTCTAGAAGAAGATCATATTAATTAAAATCGTGACTGTGGCCAGGTTACTTTCCCATTTCCCACTTCCAGGTGGAGTAGCTGGAAGTGGAAATATTGTTGCAGAAAGGTTCACTTACTTGTCATCAAAAGATGGTGCACCCAACTAGGGTAGATACAGCAGTGAATTCTATGTACCTAAAGTCAACATTTTTAGTCTACAAACTCAAATTTTAGAGAGCACGTATATTCAAGATAAACTCAAAAGTGCTTTGGTTGTCTAAACGAGTGTAAGGAAGGAAGTTCTCGCGCGGACTAGTCAGCTCATTTTGCTTGGAACTTTGATGTACAACGACAATATTTATTTTTTCATCTAAGGGATTTGATTCCTAATTTCATTTGTTAATCAAATAGAAGTTGCATTGTGACATAACTCTCGGCCATTTTTGAGCTGCTCTTTTTTGAAATAAAACAAAGGTTAATACAAAAAAAAAAAATTGTGCCCATAATTACTCTAATATCCCAGACTTTTTGTGTGTCCCTAAATATATAAAAAAAAAAAAAAAAACGAATGTTCATCAATATGACACATATATTCTAGATATAACTGAAATGGATGGTATAAACTTTGCATATCTATAAGTTTGGGCTTTTTCCTAACACAAAAATAGTTTAGAGTATTTGTGTCAATTATACAAAAAGAAGTTTAGGGTATTTGTATCATAATAGGCATAATTTGAAGGTTTTTTATGGTATTTAACCTTAAAAAGAAAGCAAAAAGAAAACCGATTATACTTTGGATTTGCATGAATCATGTGATATGGGCTAAAAATGTGGTCTTGAACCTCAAGCCCCATATGACTCTAGTCTATGTAGATCCACTTTAACCAAAGTCATTCTACCTCTCGTTGCATTTCATTATTTGCAATCCAGCGGCTAATCCTCTATCAGTCAAGTTAAATCGGGCGATCATACTATACCGATTATGTGCCCCACATGTATTATCGTCACATGTAAAATCGAGAATTTAGGGGAAAAAGCGGTACGGAAAATCAATAAGTAAATGACGAAGGCCTAATCGTGCGCTAATCAAGACGAAGATTTATCACATTTTTTTAAGTCCTCTTCTTTTTCTTTTGTATGTCTTCCCTTCTTTCTCGCAATGGTAGCACCTCATTGGTGTGGGGTCTCGCAATCTATACCTCTCGGGAAACCTAATCTAAGGAAGATTTTGTGTTCAAGCGAGACGATGGCGATGATGATAACACCCTCTAAAAGTCTAGTGACCCGATCGACAGGTACGTCGCGGAGGCTTCATTGAATCGGGACCCCAACGGGTCCGATCCCTCGAAGCCGACCCAGCCAATGAACGTTTTCGAACTCGATTTTAAATTCCAAAGGGCGAAATGGGGGACCGCTGCACATGAATCTCCAACGCCAAAAGCCAAAAGAGCAAGTGGAAATCATTGTCCTCCCAAAAAAGTTCCAATCGCATCGGCATCGCCCGCCGACCACCACTCCTAAACTTCACCTACCAATGCTGATTAAGTCTTTAATAATCATCATTATCTAAGAACCCAAAAGCGCATTATCTTGATTAACTTAGGGTTTTTTTTTTCTTTTCCTGAAGGAGAACTGTTTTCGGGAAATTGCTTTCTGACTCCCCTGTGATGGAAAACAAACCAATATACAGAAAAACGATTTCCCCATATGGAAAGAAGGAAAATATATTTTTTAAACTACCAAACAAGTGAAAACTAATTATTTTCCTTAAAAGTGATTTTCATGGAAAATATTTTCATTTATTATGAAATTTTCGGCGAAACGAACGCACCATTAACCTTGATTTCAGTGAATTTCCAGGGGACTCGATTAATTTTCTCTTCTTTTTTGTTTTTGAAGGGGGGGGGGGGCGGCCACATCCCTGCTATTTGGCTAAATTATCAGAACGTCCAGTTGTGAGACGAAAAGTATGAGCAGTATCTCTCTCGAATAATTTAAACTTTAAAGAACAAACAGTCGTGGTCTTATGAGTTTATCGTGTCGGGCGATTCTGATAAGCTCCAATAAATACCAAAAGTGAAATTGGCATATGTCAAGAAAGCACGGTCTTTGTATGTCTTTTGAAGACGACATTAACAGACAAAACCAAATCTGGACCAAAATTCTCAATTTGCTTTTTTGTCGTGGAGCTGCCATAATTGATGAAAACATCGTCCAGCAAAGGAAAATGAAGCGACTGATTTGTGTTTTGTCCGGCGAATGCGGCTTTGAAAATGGTTCGCACGGACAAAATTCCAATCGCACACTATGGCAACTAATACTTACCAAAATCTCGAATCGATACATTCTTACCGACAGTTGCCCGAAATTAACTTTCATGCAAGAAAAAATCTTAAACCCGTACGAATATGCCGCATTTACTTAATATTAATTTTCACGTCACAGGAAATCTCCAATTGGTACAATCATGACAAAGCTCTGTTGTTGGCTTCCTCCCAATGTTTCTGTTGAATTGCACATGCAGAAAAGTAGTTGGCAATTTACTTGGATATTAGGCGTGTGATGTGGATCTAGCGTAAATGGGTTCCCTAAATAATGTCGTTTTGGAGAAGCCTGATCTAAAGAAAATGAACTGAAATTAAAGGTCCGTCTATTCACGAAAAATGAATGGTTTGGAAATCATTTTTCAAAATATGATCACTTAAATCACTTACAAAAATGAATAAACAAATATTTTCATTGTTCACAGAAATATTTAGACATAAATTATTATCAATAAAAAAATATTCTTTTAGTAAATAATGATTTCAATCGACACAAACGGTCATTGTTAAGAAAATATATTCCAAATAATTTATTTTTCACAAAACAAGTGAAATCTAGAGAATCCGTTGACTAAATGCAGCACATGTATACCAATATGGGTGTATCAATTTTCGATTTTGATGGCACAAAAATTAATTTTTAGTAAATGTAACACCAACATACTAGTTTGAAATTTTTTATAATATTAAGTCAGCTTTTAACCCATCGAAGTGAGAAACCCTAATGAATCATTGACAGCAAATCGACAATCACAACTGTGGTTTGAATTAGGGGAAGACTATTTCTTTACAAATTTCTCAAAAACGAAAAATCACGCACTACTTCCCAAATAACAAAAGGAAGAAAGAATTAGCTAATTAATCTTTCATGGAAGGAGACAAGAAAGATGACAAATAAGATAAACACCAAAAAATAAAAAGTTTACCGAATTTGGGAAATAAAGAGTCCTTGGAGAAATAATCGCGAAAAAGGAAAAGAAAAATATAATCCAGCTATTTTTCCTCCCTCCTTTCTTTATTTATTTAATACTTGCCCCAAATTCCTATTTATACCCTAAGATTTTGATATATTTATCACGGGAATATCAGTTTAAATTTTTTACGCGAAAATTATATTTTGAGTTAATGTGGCATGTGCGTACCAATATGAGTGTATTGATTTTCTATTTTCATGACATGAAAATTAATTTTTAGTACATGTAACAAGGATACACCACTTTAAAAAATTTTACAATATTAAGTCAGATTTTTAACCCATCAAAGTGAAAACCTTAATGAATCCATGACAATAAATCCACGATCATAATTGTGGTTTCAATTAGGGGAAGACTATTTCTTTCCAAATTTCTCAAAAACAAGAAATCGCCCATTACTTCCCAAGAAAACGAAAGGCCAGAAAGAATAAGCTAATCGACCTTCCATGGAAGTGGAGAAAAAGGGGGATAAATAAGATACACACTACAAAATAAAAAAAAAAAAAATTACCGAATTGGGGAAAATAAAAAATGTTCTTGGAGAAATAATCCCGAAAAAAGGGAATAAAAAAATATAATCCAGCTATTTTCCCTCCTTTTCTTTATTTATTTCATTTTCTCCCCCCGGTGTTGGTTACAAAATATCGAGATTTTGACGTAAAGAGCGGGTGATTTTGACGCGGTGGCAATTCTCAAAAAAGAGAGCACACCTTAGACAAATATTCTAAATCACGCCCGACGTCCGTCCGTACTTGCCTGGCCCTCACGATAAGACCCGGTGTCCCGTCGCCCCGCCCGATCCTCGCCCCGCGCCAGCGACCCCCCCATGGGGAGGAAACAACGGCGCCCCAGAAAAAAGAAACCATTTTTATACGGCGGTTTTCTCCCCCACACCTTTTCTAGTTTCCTTTTTTAAAAAAATAGACACATGCCACGTGGCATCCTCATCCTTTCCTCACCCCCCTCCCCGTCCTCCTCAGCCCTTTCGGACAGAGGTTTTTTTTTTTTTTTTTTTTTTTTTTTTTTTTTTTTTTTTGGCGCGTCGGACGCATCTCGTGATTGCAACGTGGGAAGGGAATCGGGCAAGCCCCACGTGATTACGTGATGTTTTTGCAAGGTAACAAAATCGATCGGTCGCGTTGTGACAGGCATAGGATCGATCAGGCAGAGACATTTTCCAGTGGCTTGAATCTACCGAGAAGAAAGTACGATTATAGTCAGAAATGCCGCACTCTACCTAGCCCCATTCCAAGTTCTCGGTCGTAATGGATGATGTCTTCAAATCCGTAGTCACTGAAAAAAAGGGGTTATATCATGAGGGTTAGCACACCACAAAATTTTTTTAATTAATATTTTATAATAAATTTACACCAAATTAATTTTTTTACTATCAAAAATCTCAAACTAACATATCTTTAACAAATTTAATCAAAATCGGTACACTTATGGCATATTAACCCTCATTTTACTTTCAAATTAATGAGTTAAATGACACATAATAATTAATCGGTGTACCAACTTAAGATTTCACTTTTTGTTTGTCACATTTGTACAAGTTTTGTGATTTTTTTGTGATATTAATCAAATTTAATAGAAGGTATATTTGTTATTGAGATTTTTTATGGTCAAAAAAATTAGTTTAGAATAAATTGATCATAAATATACTAATTTAAGATTTTTTTATTATCATTTTGGATAAATTTATTATAAATATACCAATTTTTAATTTTTTTTAAACTAAACCAACGAAAATGTTATATGTTTGATTAGGACCTTAGAGAACTTGACATGGATGGGACACATGAGAGAAGCTGATTTTAAGGGGAAGATAGATAGACAGCGATGCATTCATGATGCACCAATGGGCAATGGTCCCTTTTCAGAGCTGGAAAACTGGTGGCCCCCGTCGGCTTCGCATCTTCATGCTTTTTGAATAGATTTTGTCTCCCCAAATAGGCCTACGCTAGGCTTCTTTATTTAATTATGTTTTTGTTTTTGTTTTTTCTTATAATTTTCGAAAATAATCGCATGAGATGTAGATTCTAAACCACATGTTAAAATGCCGTGGGCGATATACAAACCCTGTTTGAGAGCCCAAGGCTGTAGATTTGATTCCCGTGAACTTAAAAAGTGTGTCGTGACTTACTATGCCACGCAACATGCCTCATTAAAATCACATAAAAGCTACGTTATTTGGATTGCACTACCCTTATCTCCAATCATGAGCACAAAAATATATCCATGCCAATTCAAGATATTTCAAGTATAACGATACTCAAGAAGTCGAAGTCGAAGTTGAAGTCGTGTTGAAATTAATTGAGAATCAAGATAGTTGTTGGAACTTCTCACGAGTAGTTATGAGTAAAATCACTATCTTTTTTTCTTTTCTTTTTTTTTCTTTTTTTGCAAATGCTTTGTGCGTGGTGAATTATGTTGCACCAATTAAGAAATTTCAGTTCATGTAATAATTGGAGTGAGCCACACAAAGAATAATCATATTGGAAAATGGTTGGTGCAAGATAATTATGTTATGAAAAAACGGTGTAAATGGTCTCTAAATTTTAATCCAACGTATAATATCTTTCATGAAATTTTAATTCATTTAATGCGGTCCTTAAACTACTAAAAAATATTTAATTTGAGATGAATGTCTTATTTACCTTATCCAAGTGTAGCTTTCCTTTTTTTTTTTGGTTGCTCACCATTTAAACTCAACTTGACATTCTTATATCGTTTAGAGATTAAATTAAACATTTGATAATAATATAGGGACCACGTTGAATATAATAAAAATTTAAGGACGACATTTTGCATCGATCAATAGTTTACCAATCCACTCGTGTTATTTTCCCATTGCATGAGCACCGTGATGACGCGTGCTAATGCGAATTAATCCGGGAGGGGAGGGCTCCGTGGGGTGGGGGAACTCGATGCTTCTTTGAGTAAAAAGAGTGAAAAGAGCTTCGACAATGATTAGCCCCCCCGCTCGTGACCATAGTACCCTGTCCGAATCCATCCTTGTGCCCGTAATCATGGTTACTTTGAACCTATAGCAAAGTTCCAAAAAAAGCGTAGCCATCTAGAGATCGATAAGCCTAGAGATCTAGTGATAGAGAGAGATAGAGATAGAGAGGGAGATGGCGAGCTTGTGACTCTCTCGTGTCCATTTCCTAGCTCGTGTTCCCCAGCGATCGGTCCAAAAATTGAAGTTGACAATGCAAATTTGCGGATTAACGTCTTGTTGGGGTCGTCGGAATAATGATCGCGTTAGCATAGAATGGATATGCACTTATGGTCTTGATACATTCGGGCATCATTTGGCCGACCCTCTTTTAGATAGACCCATGTAAGGGCGGATAAAGGGCGGACGGGGCAGGGCGGGGGGTAGGTGGTTGGTAGTCGTTGCCTTGGCCGCTGGATGTTCCTTGCAATTCGTCCTGGGTACTGTTTTGCTGTTTTGGTGAATTTCAAGGATCGTTCCAAACCGACAAATTTTTATGTCTGCCACCATACCAACAATTCAATCGAACTTAGCTGGTCCTGTTACGTGGGTAAATGTCGAATATGTCCATCTAGAAACCTCCATTTTTTTTCCTCTTTTTCCTCTTTTTTTTTTTTTTTTTCATTTCCAAGAATGGAAAACTACGTAACTAGTTGAATTGACGACTATGCAAGCAAAACGATTTCAGCGAAAAGATGAAAAAGGCCCATGGACTATAAACCACCTATCGTGGGCCTCCTTTAAAGAGAGAAAATTCATCGAATTCATTAAGTTGAGAATTGGCCTGGTTGGTTTAAAGCTAGAGGCAACAACATTAGGAACACGAACTAAAAGGTAAAACCCTAGGTGATCATACTTTTTTTAATGTGATCATACTATGCTTTAACTATAGTTACTCAACTTGAGATTTACACATTGATAAAATGCATGCCAAGTATCGACAGCCCCATCTAGCATGTACCTCCTATGTTAATAATTATGGTCATCACATGACCTAAAATCATATTGAGTTCTTCTATCTTTCTTTTGTGAAATCATTGTCTATCTGTTTATAATATTTATTCTCGAACTTGTTCTATATATAACTTCATGAAAGCATTTTACCACATGCATTACCGTGTCATCTTACATTAAAATTGTCTCAAAAAATTGTGAAAGCTATCGTTGGAAGTTGCAATTAAATCAATACGAAATCATTTAGAGAAACAACAAATAATTCATGTGATTTGGTTCGAGTACCTATCTTTACTCCATATGGAGTTCCAACGACAATCCATTAATCAATCGAAGAATTATAAATAACAATTGACTCACACATTCAAGTACTTTTCAGTCCTAAGTTATATTAGGAGTGAGTAGTTCTAACGCCAATTCAAGTTCCACTTGAAACCTATCTTATTAGAACCAATTCTCTAAGTTTTAGAATCTGAAATCTATCTTATGGTATTGATTCCAATGTCTATTTAAATTAACCATATTTTTCTTTTTCTTTTTTGTTTCGTTTTTAGTTAAACAAAATGGAAGTAAATGGCACCAACATATAAAAGATGAACACATAAAATAAATTAAACAATAAAAAGTTCACAAACTACGAATTAGCAGTTCCCAATTTGATTCTCACCTATAATTGGTTATCGAACTGCACGATATTGGTTCCATTTTTTTTTTTTTTTTATATCAAGCACCGAACCGATACCCAGAATGATTTCTTTGATCTGTATATTTTTGTTCCTCATTCTGCTTTTGACTCTCGCTGCCCCTTAATCTATACCCAAACTCAGAAAACAAGTCAGATTCGGAAGCAGAAATCACGGCATGATCCACACTTTTTCTTCTGTCTGTTCTGACAAGCAGGCCTTATAATTATTTATATGAACCCCCTTTTTTTATGCGCGGCTTTGACGAATCCAATTAGTGTGCGCCAACCTTAGATTTGACTTGCTCCTAGAAATAAAAGAAAATCAAACCCTCGATATTTGCGGGCCTACCCTTTCCTTAGATAGCTTGAGCAATTCAAATCCAAATTGAAAAGTGATTTGTCCGGATTTCCTTCCCATCATATTCTGGTTGACGAAATTATCGATTTGATTTTTGTATACAAACTCAAATTCGAAACATGATTAAAAAAAAAAATATCGATCTATTGACGACAAAGACTACACAACGGTTTTCCACAAGGCCATGAAGAAAATAACGAATTTTGTGTTGAGTAATATTTGTTGAATCGTGACATGTATTGTTGCAAGTGAGATTGCAATCATTTTCTTCATGTTCGATGTCCTTGTTCCCCCACCTAAACCCTAAACCGGTCACGATTGAGATAGGTGAACCAACTATGGTCACAATACTCTCCAAACACGGTACATGGCATGAACAATTAATATTTAATAACACGCTCTATCGGAATGTTACTTAATTTGGCAAATGATACTAAATTTTGTCCCGGCACTTATGGCCACTTGTTAATAGTTGTCTTACTAACATTTCTAAATCCCATTATACGAAATTGGAAATAAGTAATCAACTCACTTTCCTCTTCTTCTGCTTTTTTTGTAAAAGATTTTTGTATTCACAAAATATATATACACAACCAGTTTTCATATCCAATATATAGTGGCAACAGCCGTAAATAATGATCGATTTGCTAAAAGAGAGAATAATTGCCCACTATATTAGTCTCCGGTAATTAATTATAATTATTTAACATATCAATATCCTCTCCAATTAAACTCTTGTGGGGCCCACGTATCTTGTGAAGCAGTACATTGAATTATTCATTTAATCAGGCATGAGAAAACTCGCCAGTAATAGCTAATTATGGTAAAATTAACACGTACAAATCCCACCTTTAATGGTAGAATTTCGAAATTCAAAATATCTACTCCCAAACAAGCTGTTATCCCACAACATACCAAAATTAAAAAAAAAAATGCATATATGATTGAAATCTCGGTAGAGCACGACTTTAATTTCGAGAATCACTCGGAGAATAATATCTTCACATTCGTTAGAAAATAATCGCGTCGCACCGCTTTATATATTAATAGATGAAACGACAGATAATGAAAAAAACTACATGTTGGTATTTTTTTAAATGTCATATATAAAAGCCAAAAAAGAAGAAGCGAAAAGTGCCTTTTTTAAGTTCAAGTCGTCTGGTTGACTGGGACGGCATCTCTGACTCAAACCCTCCCGAAACACTTCCCACGCAGCTTCCTCCTCCTCCTCCTTCACATGCTTCTCTCCTCCGTCGAACCCTGAAAAAAACCGGACATATTCTCATGCCTCCGATCCCGCCGCCGCCGCCACGGCGGAGAGCCGCCGCCGCCGCCGCCCCCTCCTCCTCCTCCTCCTTCCGACCATCCTCCCTCCCGTCGCCGCCCAGGCGGCGCCCACCCCGCCCAGCGACGAGTCCTCCCCCGCCCCGGGCTACGGCGCCTTCAGCAACTCCATCGGCCTCGTCCTGGTCGCCCTCGTCATCATGGTCTTCCTCCTCGCTACCTTCTCCGCCTACATCCTCCGCTGCTCCCCGGCCCCCGAGGGCTCCATCGGCCGCGCCGTCCGCTCCCTCCGTCGCCTCGGCGACCCGCCCCGCGGCCTCGACCCCGCCGTCGTCGAGACCTTCCCGACCGTCGCGTACGCCACGGTGAAGGGGCACAGGATCGGCGAGAGGTCGCTGGAGTGCGCGGTGTGCCTGAACGACTTCGAGGACGACGACACCCTCCGCCTGATCCCCAAGTGCGACCACGCGTTCCACCCGGACTGCATCGGCGAGTGGCTCGCCTCCCACACCACCTGCCCCGTCTGCCGCGCCGACCTCGCCTCGCAGCCGGCCGACGACCCGGAGAGCCAGCAGGCCGAGCCGCCGTCCGTCGAGGCGCCGGCGGTCGAGGCGGCCCCGCCCGATGGCGGCGCGCCGGAGAGGAGCCCGCGGGAGGGAGGGCCAGAGCGGATCCAGCCGCCAGATCCGTGGGACAAGAACGACAACGGCGGCATCAACAATCGCAACCGGACACGTGGCTCGGGCAGCAGGATCCGCAGGTTTCCCCGATCCCACTCGACCGGCCACTCGCTGGTCCGACCGGGCGACGACACGGAGCGGTTCACCCTGAGGCTGCCCGCCGAGGTGAGGAAGCGATTGATGATGGACCGGCCCGGGCCGGCCCTGCCCCAGGAAGGTTGCTCGAGGCGAGGATACCGGTACGGCGAAGGGAGCAGCCGAGGGCGGTACTACAGGAGGCTGGACCGGTTGGACTCAGCACCCGGGTCGGAAGGCTGGGCTTTCAATAGGATGCCATCCTTCTTGGTGCGCATGTCGTCGGCCCTCTCGCCTAGAGTGGCCGCCGCTGCTGCCGCCAGGAGTGGCGGAGGGTCCTTCCGTGGTCCAGCGCAACAGGCTCGGCCGCCCATTTAGCGCCTGAATTGGTTACATCACAGAAAAAGACTGAAGACAATTTTGACAATTTCGCAGCAATTGGATTGTTTTGGTGGGCGATTTGCGCCTACTTTGTAAATCATGCTCGACAATATTTTACTTTAAAAATGTAAAATTATGTGAGCAATTTTTTATTTTTTGAAATTGAAGTTTGATTAAAGAGATTGATTAGTTCTCGCCCATGTTTCAATGTCATTTAATTTGATGAAATAGGGTGTTATGAAAATCAAAGACAATTGATTGAAAAATCCAATAAAATGTTAATTTTTAACTTAAAAAATGATTTGACCCGAATATTTTACCTTTTAATGGTGAGATGGAAATGTAAATTCCCTATCCCATAATGATGAAATTTACTAATGTAAGGATATACAAAGCAGGTAGTTATACGGATAGCTGCATCTACTTGCTTGAGCGAGTTTTGCCTATCTGCATCAGTCAAGCATTTCAAAGCAAATATGATTAAATCCCTTATATTTTTTGCAAATTTTATGGACTTCAGATAATTATTGTACCAAATATCCAATCTCCGAAACTATGTAATATCAAATCTTTCTAGACCGTGCAAATTCCTACAATTAGTAAAGAGTGTGACTGATGAATTCGGAAAAATAATTTGTGTTATATATTGCATAGTTAAATCAAACTATAATTCGTATCACTTATTAAGGGTGGGAAGAGCTTAAATAAACTAATCAAGGGCCATTCTTTTTTTTTTTTCCATGACCAAAAGGAAAGGGATTCTAGGACAAAACCAGCGCGATGCGTAGATTGGTCGAATACTTAAAACTAGTACAATGATATATTTGTCATCACAAAATACAAAATAAGCTTGAAAATTGGAAAAAAACAAGGACAATTCACTAAAAACTCTAATGTCTATGGATTTATTTATTTTTCTTTATAGTGGTTATATCATTTCTTTACCGGTGGTCATCATCATTACCATTACTAAAAACTATGATAAGTTAAAATTTGTTATCCACCATGTATTAGGAAAAGCCTAGAATGTTCATAACGAAAATATAAGTATTGCAACTACATCCATATGCACATTAACACAATTACAATACATGATAATTTTTATTATTTAATGGTCCACTTATTTTGTGTGATATATTTTTCGGGAAAAATTTTCACTTGATGCATGTACATTTTGTCTTACCATTTTCTTTTTTGGTTAGGAATGGTATTTGCCCAAGTAAAAGGTAGGGATATTAATAGAGTGAAGTGTGGAATCTAGAGAGAGGAGAATAAAAATATACAAATCCAATTATAAAACTTCAATTATGTCACACCACATCATGCGGCACTCAAGACAAGTCAAATTTCAACACATCCCAATTCTTACCAAGGATCACAAGGAAGCTCCAAAACTCCAAGTTGACAAAATGGGCCAAAATTCCTCTTGGGAAATGAAAAGGACATCTTCCAAATTGAAAGTGCACATTAACACAATTACAATACATGATAATTTTTATTATTTAAGGGTCCACTTATTTTGCGGATATATTTTTCGGGAAAACTTTTCACCTGATGCATGTACATTTTGTCTTACCATTTTCTTTTTTGGTTAGGAATGGTATTTGCTCAAGTAAAAGGTAGGGATATTAACAGAGTGAAGTGTGGAATCTAGAGAGAGGAGAATAAAAATATACAAATCCAATTATAAAACTTCAATTATGTCACACCACATCATGCGGCACTCAAGACAAGTCAAATTTCAACACATCCCAATTCTTACCAAGGATCACAAGGAAGCTCCAAAGCTCCAAGTTGACAAAATGGGCCAAAATTCCACTTGGGAAGTGGAAAGGACATCTTCCAAATTGAAAGTGCCACCACTTTTTCTGGGAAGAGAAGAGAGAGAGAAAGAGTGTGAATGGAATGTGAGAAAACTGGGGCAAAAGCGTCGCAGGAGCCGTCACTACTTTGGCTGCTTGTTTAGCCATTTTGTATAGGCAAATGATGTTGGCCAAATGAAGACCAACTTCTAATGCTATCAGCTATCGAAAAAAAAAGATAATAATATTGTTGATAATTATCGGATTGAAGCTATAGCGTCGTGGCTTGCCGGCTTTGGCAACATCTTTTCTTCTATTGAGAATTTCAAAAGTTTAGTCCCAACTTTACATCATGCGTTACGTCATTGGTGGGCTCAATTATGAATTTAGGATTTACGAATTCAATTAGACAACCTTTTCTCCATTGGATATGAATGGAGAAGTGTTGCTCTCCCAAAAAGGAAAAAAGAAAAGAATAGAAATAATTGGTGTGCAAGGAAGGAATCATTCCATGTGTCAACTTCTAGTGCTATTGACTTTCGAAAAATAAAGACAAATTTTTCGAGAATTAATCCAATTAAGGCTATAGCGTCATCATTCCTTCAGTTGAGTATTCTAAAAGTTAGTCCTGACTTCACGTAATGTATTACATCATTGGTGGGCTCAAATCCGCATTTAGGATACACGAATTCAATTAGACAATCTTTGCTCCATTGGATGGAAGAGATTGGATAGCGTTGGTCTCCCCAAAAAAGGAAAAAGAAAGAATAGGTTTGTAAGGAAGGAATCGTGCCACGTCAATTACTTTCAATTTTGTAAAGCACGCGCCGGCCGTCGTTAGTGCGTATTTCTCTTTTTTAGGTCAAATCATTATTGCGCGTTAACGTTGTCTAAAATCAATAAAGCACCTGAGGAGGGTGCTTTTGAGAGATTTTTTTTTTTTTAATATGATTTTGGATTTTCTATTCTTCTCTACAAACGCATCCACACAGGCAAGCAACTATATGCATACCCACAAGAAAGACGGCACCCGCCTTTCCCAGTACCCTTCATCAGCTATCTTTTATTAAATATTTTTCTTCCACTTTTAGATGATTAAAAAAATTTAAATTATTTTATTTTATTTGTTTGAATTTTCAGATGCAAGAATTGAAAAATTATTAAAAAAGACATGAATGATTAAAAAAATAAAAAAATCACGTCACATTTTTTATTTACATAAAAATTGACGAAGATAAACAAGAAGGACTTAAGTGACAAAATTAGAAGATTTTAGAACTTATATGTAAAAGCAAAAGTTTTATAATTAAAGTGCATGGAATCAGTCATTTTTAGGACAATCGGCTATTGCAAAATTAATATCCATGTCACTCCCGACTTGTTGTCCATTTTGTATCCAATTCTCTTATCACTTAAACTTTGGTAAGTGCTCATTGAACAATTTGTGAAGTAGGGGAAAGGGGAAAAAAATAGAACCAAGGGGTCACTGATCATAATGTTAGCTCCTTGGTTCTTTGCTCTAGTAAGGTGCAATAAATCACTTTCCAATGTCATTTTGATAAATGGAAATACTGCCAGACCCTAGCACCCTTGTTTGTACCTGTCTGGCAGTGTTTTGGGCAAGATGATTTTTGCTTTATATGAAGTTGCAGATACTCCAGTATAGTGTTAACGGGCTTTTACAGAGGCAAAAACAGGGGAAAGTTTAGAAACCCAAAAGATTATTTTTGTGAAGCAGCCCGACGGATCTTTGGTTGTTGGGTTTGATATTCAAGGTTTCTATTGAATTTAACAGTTGTTATGTGATATAGAGTAAATGGAGGTATTCTCACTCTACAATTATATAACATGTGGATAATATTTTCTTCATTAACTAGTAGATCTTCTTTCTAACCTACTCCCATCTCCTATATCCTAAACTTAAAATGACGTTGCCTAGTCATCTTTTATGCTAAAGAGCGCTAATTTTGATTCTCTGAAAGGATATAGCACAAGGCCAGAAGTATATGATGCTATCAATAAACATGAAGACATCTTGATCGTAGCATTAGATTCGGTGATCCTTCGTTCGAGAAGTTGAAGAAACATTTTATAGGTCCGTCATTGTTTTGGCCCTGATAGGTGGTACCGCACCATCGAATCTTCAAATTTCTTGCTGAGCCAACAAATTCACCAAGTTCACTTATCTGAATCGTTTTATTATAACAAAGTTCTTCTTATGATACCGCTGCAGGAAAATGTCTGGAACTCTGAGCTTTTGTAACGGTGAAAAGAACTTCAGGGATGGAATTGCATTGATAAGCAGTGTACATTCTTCCTTCTAAATAAGCTCTTCTTTTGACTTGTTTACTGATGGTTCCCGTACGATGAACTTGGATAAAAACATAGACGAGGAACATTCTTCGACATTCTTTAGCACTTCTCTACAAAGTTTGGCTCCAAGACATTGCTCGTCATATGGATATTTCACTATTGATAAATGAGTACGATTTTGTTAATGAGTGTCCCGAGGCCACTAAACATATTATTAAAGAAACTTTGTTATTTCCACAGCACTGTTTCCTCGTGCTACGCACAACTTATGTATTGATAACAAACATCTTTGAGTTTTGTATTCGAAGTTGTCTCCATATCTGATTAGTCAGATTGCTTTTGCAGCCTTCGTTATCATCTGCTGCATCCAGATTACCTATACTATCGAATAAGGGAACTGCAGAAGAACTACAAACTCCGTGTAGTTTTATGTCATGATGATGTGCTGAGCTATCCCTTTTTTTTTTTTTCGGTTCTTTTAACCTGCTTTATCAGTCTTGGGAAACTTTAAAACCATTAAAGTGATCCTATGAACGTTCCTTAACCAGAAGTGAAAGTTTATAAATTGTAGCCATTGTCGGTTTCAGGAAGATGTAGTCAAGCCTCTTCTTGGGGTGACTGAAACAGCTTTCTCCATGACTGCACCCGCTTGTGTGGTTGGAGGTACTGATTTTCCTTGGATATGTCTGTGGTCAATAAAACAGTTCCAGAAGAAATTTTCTTAAAGAGTTCGAATTTTGCTGCAGTAGATTTTTTTTCTTTTGCCAAGCTTGGAAGACTCTGGCCACTACTTGGAGGTTATAAAAGTCCATGAAAACAAACCTGCAGACACCATTCAAGGGCAAATGGATACAGACTACTTATCAGGGGTATTCAACATTATGCTCGATCTGATTCTTTTGAGTTATTTGCTCGATCTGATTTTTGCTTCCTATGAAGTTGCAGATACCCCAGTATAGTGTTAACGGGCTTTACAAAGGCAAAAACAGGGGAAAGTTTAGAAACCCAAAAGCTTATTTTTGTGAAGCAGCTCGACGGATCTTTGGTTGTTGGGTTTGATATTCAACGTTTCTGTTGAATTTAATAGTTGTTATGTGATATAGAGTAAATGGAGTTATTTTCACTCTACAATTATATAACATGTGGAAAACATTTTCTTAATTAACTGACAGATCATGTGAAAATGTGGCTCGCTAAAAACTTCTCGGAACTTGAGCCACAACCCAGCACCACTTAGCAAAGCACCAAATCTGCATCCTCAGATGCTGATGTGCTAGACACACTCATTTCGAAGTGTGTTCTTTCTAACCTACTCCATCTCCTATATCCTGAACTTAAAATGACGTTGCCTGGTCATCTTTTATGCTAAAGAGCACTAATTTTGATTCTCTGAAAGGATATAGCACAAGGCCAGAAGTATACGATGCTATCAATATACCTGAAGACATATTGATCATAGCCTTAGACTTGGTGATCCATCGTTCAAGAAGTTGAAGAAACGTTTCCTAGGTCAGTCATTGTTTTGGCCTTGGTAGGTGGTACTGCGCCATCGAATCTTTGAACTTCTTGCTGAGCCAACAAATTCACCAAGTTCACTTATCTGAGTCGTTTTATCATGACAATTCTTCTTATGATACCGCTACAGGAAGATGTCTGTGAGACGAAATAGAATCTAGAAGATAACCTGTATATGAGAGAATTTTGTATTTTGTAGTTGCTGAACAATCAACTGCAATACATCAGTTGAACACTTCTTTTCATCTTTCTTCTTGTTCAACCTTACAAAGCTTTACTATATGAAGAAGAACAACAATACAGAGGGAGAGAACTTGAGAAGAACAGAGAGAGAATTTAGAGAACAGAGAGATTTGAGTTTTCAGAAAAATGTATCACACTCGTTCATTAGAATCTTCAATCCCTTTATACTAAAGCTTAACTACTTGGACTTTCTTCCAAACAGATTTAACAACTTTAGTAACAGAATGATTAATCTTGGCCCACGTGCAGCTCCTTCAATAGCTTGATCAACTTCTGTTCCTAGTTTTAATCTCTTGTATAGTCAGATTCTTCACAGGGATTGCCAGCTCAGCTTTTCTACGGATCACCAGCTCAGCTTTTGTTTCTTCAACTTCTTTATAGCTTGCTAGCTCATCTTTTAGCTTCACTTTGAGCAGCTCCTCTGCTTCTATCAGCTTCTTTGTTTTGTGTTTTTAATCTCTGTTTTGTCTCTTTAACATCCCCCCTCAAATTGGGAATGTGGAGAGCACAGATTCCCAATTTGACTCGCAGATGAGAATGTGCTACTCGTGCCAAGGGTTTTGTAAAGATATCAGCAAGTGGGCAATGACTTGGAATATATCTTACATGTAATGACCCAGAAGATACCTTTTCTCGAACAAAATGAAAATCTACTTCAATATATTTTGTTCGAGCATGTAAGACAGAATTAACAGTGAGCGAGATAGCTGATTTATTATCACAGTATAGATGAATAGGAGGAGTAAGAGAACAACCTATGTCTTGTAAGACAAAGCTGATCCAAGTGAGATCGGCAGTGGTTGATGCAAGAGCACGATACTCAGCCTTTGTAGAGGACCTACTAACTGTTGGCTGTTTCTTTGCTCCCCAGGAGATAAGATTGGAGCCAAGATATGTGCAAAATCCAGTTGCTGATCTTCTGGTTTCAGCACATCTAGCCCAGTCTACATCCGAGAAGCCATAGAGATGCTTAGTGCTTTGTGAATGAATGAATAAGCCAAATCTGATAGTACCTTTAACATATCTCAATACCCTTTTCAATCTATGGAGGTCTGCGATGGTAGGTTTCTGCATTTTCTGGCAGAGTAGATTTATGGCATAGGCAATGTCTGGTCAAGTTAATGTGAGGTATTGGAGACCCCTAACTAGGCTTCTATACTCAGCAGGATTGGACAAAGCTATAGAATCATTGATCAAAATAGTTGGTCTTAATGAAAGAGGAGTTGAAATTGGTTTAGACTCGAGCATATGGGCTCGGGTGAGAAGATCAATAGCATATTTAGCTTGGCAAAGGAACAAATGTTCAGGAGTACGCTTAACTTCAATGCCAAGGAAATAGTGTAGTGAACCAAGATCCTTCATATGAAACTGAAGACTTAGAGCAGTAATGAGACTAGAGAGTATTTGAGATGAGCTTCCAGTTAGAATGATATCATTAACATACAGTAGTAAAAAGATTGTTTCTGTACTAGTATGTAGGATGAATAATGAGGGATCCGTTGAGCTACAAAAGAATCCATATTCTAGTAAGAAACTGATGAACTTATCAAACCAAGCTCGAGGAGCTTGTCGAAGTCCATAGAGGGATTTTCTGAGGAGACAAACATGATGAGGTCTCTGTGATTCTTTAAAACCTGGTGGCTATTCCATATAAACTGTTTCACTCAAGTTACCAAGTAAGAAAGCATTTTTAACATCTAGCTGATGAATTGGCCACTGTTTCATCATTGCTACTAAGAGAATTATTCGAATTGTAGCATGCTTTATTACAGGACTAAAGGTTTCTGTGAAATCAAGACCTTCTTCTTGATGGAAGCCTTTGGCTACAAGTCGAGCTTTCGGTCTATCTAAACTCCCATCAGGTGCAAGCTTTGTTTTAAACACCCATTTGCAGCCAATTACATTCATTTGATCAGTTCTAGGGACTAACTCCCAGGTTTTATTTTGATGCAAAGCATCCATTTCTTTTTGCATTGCTTGACACCGTCCTCTGTGTGCTAATGCAGACTTTACTGACTTTGGTTCAACAGGAACCTGATATTCAATCAGACATGCATATTTGGGATTTGCTTTAACAATCCCAGATCTTAGTCTAGTCTGCATAGGATGAGTAGAAAATGTACCTTGTGTACTTCCTGATACAGAACTAATTTGTTCTTGTTCTGTGTTAACATGTGATGTCAAGTCAGATTCTTGATTGGTAGACACTTGTTCTTCAATATTTGGAGATATCTGAGATGTTTCAACATTACTGAATGCATTATCAGGAGTGATCTGTAGATCAGCATAGGTACTGTGTTTATTTGTGGTATAACTGTAGGATTGATTATGCTGATCCCACTGTTCTGCATTTCTGGAATGATTTGACTTGATCCAGTATTCTGCAATGATTCAATCGATTTATTGGCTTGTGACTGAATCCGTTCTGTAGTATTGGATATAGGATATACCAATCCTCTTATCCATTGCTTGTATAGTTCAGATCCCTATTGATACTCAGCAGTGGTTCTTTGAGTAAAAGGAAATACTTTTTCATCAAAAACTACATGTCTACTAATATAGACATCTCCATTAGTAGGCAAAAGACACCTGTAGCCTTTATGTTTCTCACTGTATCCAAGAAATATACATGTGAGAGATCTTGAATAAAATTTATGCTTTGTATAGGGTCTAAGACATGGATAACAAGCTGATCCAAAAACTCGTAGATGAGCATAATTTGGTTTCTGTTTATACAGCTTATAGCGAGGTGAGTTCATATGCAGTTTTGTTGTGGGAAGCAAATTGATTACATAGACTGCTGTCATAAAGGCATCTACCCAGTATTTTAATGGTACTCTTGCATGATACAACATTGCTATGCCCAATTCAACCACATGTCAATGCTTTCTCTCGGAAACACCATTTTGCTCTGGTGTATAAGGACAAGAAATGTTATGCTTAATGCCACACTATTGAAGATGATTCTGAAATTTGATGCTAGTGAACTCTCCTCCTCCATCACTCTGAAACACTTTGATCTTGTGATCAAGCTGATTCTCTACTAGTCTTTGAAACATAACAAACACATCATACACTTCTGACTTCTGTCTCATTGGATATATTCAACTATATCGAGAAAAATCATCCACAAAGATGACATAGTAACGAAATTTCTGAACAGATGGAATTGGTGATGGTCCCCATACATCACAATGTATCTTTTCTGGGGGAGCATTAGAGATATAGTTTGAGAGTGGAAAGGGTAAAGCTGAGCTCTTAGCAATTTGACAGCTGCTACACATACTTGGAGCTTTCGAATTATATTGGATCAGATGTTGACTTTGCAGAATCTTCACTATTTTTAAATTGGTATGAGCAAATCTTTGATGCCAGACATCTTCTCCTACTTCATGTTGAGTTTGAGTGAAGAAAGCTTCTGTGGCTCTAGATTCTACTTGATATAGCCCCTTGATTTTCCTTCCTAGCTTCACTGTTGTATGATTGTAATTGTCCTTCATATACACCCCATGCTTGTCAAATATAAAAGAACAAGGATAGTCATCTGTTAATTTTGATACAGAAAGGGGATTCTTCTTGATTTAAGGAACTATTAAAACATCATTTAGTTGTAATATGCTAGTTGTTGTATTTAATGTTCCATTAGCAATACATGAGATTGATAAACAGGACCCATCTCCTATCATAACTATATCATTACCACTTTATGCAGCATAGTTTTGAATCATACCAGGTTCTACAGTAATGTGTGATGTAGCCCCTGTGTCTGGATACTATTTTGAACCATACGGTTCTTCAATATGCATGGCTGCCAATGCTGTTGGTATTTCATCTGCTTGATATGAATTATCAAAGCGATACCAACATCTAAGTGCTGTATGACCTAGTCTTTTACAAATTTGACATTCCAGAGGACCATTATTCATTGGCTTTGTATTCTGTACGTGTTGATCACCATTTGAGCCTTGTGGTGGATAAGATCTAACACCTTGATATCTCTGAGAAGAGTTTGTGTATGGTCTAAACCCTTGTCCATAGTTAAACCAATTATCCTTATTGACCTGGTTTTGCTTTGTTAGGTTTAGAGTATTCATTCTGCTCTGTTGATTCCTTCCTGATCCAATAAAATTATTTCCACGATCTCTTCTATTAATGAACTGTCCTCTACCAGAGTTGTATTCCCCTTGAATACTTTCTCCTTGACTTCTGGAATTAAACCTCTGCAGACCTGTTCCAGTCTTTCTTTGTCCATAATATGCCAGGTTAGTATTGTATTGGTTCACAGGATATGTTTGCAATCTAGTTTCAAATCTCTCAAGTTGGGAGATAACCTCATCGAGACTACGGCACGGGGTTTGAGACAAGTACATGGTTGTTCTAAAAGTTTCATATTCGGAACCTAACCCTTCAAGTATGCCAAATATCCTGGTTATATCATCAATAGGCTTTCCAATTGCATCCAATTGATCACAGATAGTTTTAGATTCTCAAAGATATTCACTCAATGGTCTATCTCTTTTTCTACAAGCCTGTAATTTTCCTCTTAACTCAAATTCTTTCGCTACAGACTTCTGAGTAAACCGATTTATAAGAGCCTGCCACACCTCGAATGAAGTTTCTAAGCCAATTATCAAACTTAGAATATTCTCTCGATCATCGCATCACTTATCCATGATGAGATTAGCTGATCAGTTTTTATCCAATCTAGGTGATCAAGATTCATCACTTCCCCAATCTCAGTTTGCATCATTTGAGTAGGTGGTAATGTTTCACCATTAATAAAGCCAATCAGATCTTGACTTTTCAAAAACCTGCTAAATTGCGCTTGGCATAATAGAAAATTCTCTTCATTCAACTTGATTGTAACAAAGTTGGCTATATTCACATGAATAGGAAAAGGATACTTCTGCAATCTGGTTGCCATCCTATATCTTCAGAAAACTTTAACGATACGAAGAAACAATCAAGTAAACTTCAAAGATCAGCTTACTAAGAATCAACAAGATCTTCGTATTGTCTTGCTCATGTAATCTTCATACAAACTTTCAGTAATACAGATATTAGATCTAGAACTCCCAGGACCGCTCTGATACCATGAGAAGAAATAGAATCTAGAAGATAACCTGTATATGAGAGAATTTTGTATTTTGTAGTTGCTGAACAATCAACTGCAATACATCAGTTGAACACTTCTTTTCATCTTTCTTCTTGTTCAACCTTACAAAGCTTTACTATATGAAGAAGAACAACAATACAGAGGGAGAGAACTTGAGAAGAACAGAGAGAGAATTCAGAGAACAGAGAGATTTGAGTTTTCAGACAAATGTATCACACTCGTTCATCAGAATCTTCAATCCCTTTATACTAAAGCTTAACTACTTAGCGCACGCATGACAAAATTTCTGTTTCTTGATTTCTCTGTTTCTCTGTTCTCCGAAACAGGTTTGGAACAAAATCCGTTTGGTAATGCAATTTGATTTCTCTATTTAAAACAGATTTCTATTCCGAAATAGAGAAATTGAAGAAATCGAAACGAAATTTTTAACTTCTCGGTTTAAAATAAATCGAAACCGAAATCAAACTATATAAAAGAACATTGCGCTTTCTTGCTAACTTAATTCACTCATATTCACAACTTCACAAATTATTGCTAATTTTCTTTTTCTTATTTTGCTTTTTTTTTTTTGCATTTTTTTTGCATTTTTTTTTTTAATAACTTCCTCTTTAGGATGAAAGGCAATCGAATGGGTCCCCAATTTTCAAAGACCAAAGTTCTTAAATGCTTACTTAAAAGCAATGGGGCTCTTTCCTCCTAGAAAAGGCATGCGTATGGCCAGTTGAATGAAAAGGTTTTATGTAATAAATGAATAAAAAACGTGCATAGAAATTTAACCTTATTTTTTTACGGATTCAAAATTCTTGCAAAATCAAAATAATTAGATTGTTACACAATATTGAATTTTAATTTGAAGGCAAGAGATTCAAGAGAATCTCTCTTTTGTTATGCAAGGGCCATTAAATGTTCATTGAGCAACAATAAAGAAATTAAGGATGATCAACTAGACTGATTCAATTAAAGAATCAAAATAAACCGACCTTTTCCCAATTGGTTCCTAACCATAAACGTTACTTTAAGGTAGAATTCTTATATATTTCTTTACATCATTAATTTTATTTTGTTGATAATCTTGTATAATATTAGTTTTTGATAAAATGACAAGGCTGTATAGGCACCATTGATGGCACCCATATTCATGCTTCCGCAGTACTTATCTGAACCTACGTAGGATGAGCTTGCAAATGATACATTGACCGAGGAGGGAAACCAAATAAATACACTTAGGAAAACAATTGCTAATAAAATGGCAATGGATAATAATATGCCGAAAATTCCATAAAATTATATTTTCAACTTTTGTAATATATTAGTATTATTTCGACTATTATTTTGTATTTGAGGATTTCTTATGTTATTTTAGTATTATTTCGACTATTATTTAGTATTTGAGGATTTCTTATATTGTTATCTAATTAATTTCTATTCCTAGAAATAGAAATTTTGTTCTGTTATCAAACGGATTTCTGTTTCAGAAATAGAAATTTTGAGTCGTTATCAAACAGATTTCTTTGCTCAGAAATTTGTCCGGGGAGTAGAAATTAAGAAATTGATTTCGGCAAAAATCAATTTTTGTTTCAGAAATTTTGTCATGTGCAGCCTTAGACTTTCTTCCAAACAGATTTAACAACTTTGGTAACAGAATGATTAATCTTGGCCCACGTGCAGCTCCTTCAGTAGCTTGATCAACTTCTATTCCTGGTTTTAATCTCTTGTATAGTCGGATTCTTCACAGGGATTGCCAACTCAGCTTTTCTACGGATCACCAGCTCAGCTTTTGTTTCTTCGACTTCTTTGGTGCGCATGACAAAATTTCTGAAAACAGAAATTGATTTCCGACCGAAATTGATTTCTCAATTTCTATTTCGAAACGAGAAGCTAAGGCTACGCATGACAAAATTTCTAAAACAGAAATTGATTTACGCCAAATCAATTTCTTCATTTCTATTCCTAGGACAAGTTTCCGAGTAAAGAAACTCGTTTGATAACAACTCAAAATTTCTATTTCGAAACAGAAATCCGTTTGATAAGAAAACAAAATTTCTATTTTTAGGAATAGAAATTGATTAGATAACAATATAGGAAATCCTTAAATACAAAATAATAATCGAAATAATACTAAAATAACATAGAAAATCCTCAAATACAAAATAATAGTCGGAATAATACTAATACATTACAAAAGTTGAAAATACAATTTCATAGAATTTTCGGCATATTATTTTCCCTTGCCATTTTATTAGCAATTGTTTTCCTAAGCGTATTTATTTAGTTTCCCTCATCGGTCAAAGTATCGTTTGCAAGCTCATCCTACGTAGGTTCGATAAATACTGCGGAAGCATGAATATGGGTGCCATCAATGGCGCTTATACAGCCTTGTCATTTTATCAAAAATTAGTATTATACAAGATTATCAACAAAATAAAATTAATAGTGTAAAGGAATATATGATAATTCTACCTTAAAGTAACGTTTATGGTTAGGAACCAATCGTGGAAAAGTTGGTTTATTTTGATTCTCGAATTGAATCAGTCTAGTTGCTCATCCCTAATTTCTTTATTGTTGCTCAATGAACCTTTAATGGCTCTTGCATAGCAAAGAGAGAGATTCTCTCGAATCTTTTGTATTCGAATTAAAATTCAAGATTGTGTAACAATCTAATTATTTTGATTTTACAAGAATTTTGAATCCGTAAAAAAATGAGGTTAAATTTCTAGACACATTTTTTATTCATCTATTATGGAAGAACTTTTTCTTCAACTGGTCATGCGTGTGCATTTTCTAAGAGGAAAGAGCCCAATTGTTTTTAAGTAAGCATTTAAGAACTTTGGTCGTTTTTGAAAATTGGGGACCCATTCGATTGCCTTTCATCCTAAAGAGGAAATTATAAGATAAAAAAAATTGAAAAAAAATACAAAAAAAAAGCACGAGCAAAATAAGAAAAAGAAAATTAGTAATAATTTGTGAAGTTGTGGTTATAAGTAAATTAAGTTAGCAAGAAAGTGCAATGTTCTTTTATATGGTTTGATTTTAGTTTTCGATTTCTATTTCGAAACTGAGAAGTTAAAAATTTCAAACCATTTCTTCAATTTCTCTATTTCTCAAATAGAAATCTGTTTCGAAATAGAAAAATCAAATTGTGTTCTTACCAAATGGATTTCTGTTCTAAACTTTTAAACAGAGAAACAGAAATCGAGAAACGAAATTTTATCATGCGCGCCCTAAAAATTTTAGCTTCGATTTCTTCTTCAAATCTATTTCTCGAATAGAAATCTGTTTCGAAAATAGAGAAATCAAATTGCGTTACCAAACGATTGCTTCCAAACCTGTTCTAACGGAGAAACAGAAAATCGAAAACAGAAATTTTATCATACGGCCTTTATGGCTTGCCAGCTCATCTTTCAGCTTCACTTTGAGCAGCTCCTCTGCTTCTCTCAGCTTCTTTGTTCTGTGTTTTTAATCTTTGTTTTGTCTCTTTAACAGTCTGGAACTTTGAGCTTTTGGAAAGGTGAAAAGAACTTTAGGGACGGAATTGCATTGATAAACATTGTACATTCTTCCTTCTAAATAAGCTCTTCTTTTGACTTGTTTACTGATGGTTCCCCTACGATGAACTTGGATAGAAACATAGACGAGGAAAGTTCTTCGACATTCTTTAACACTTCTCTACAAAGTTTGGCTGCAAGACATTGCTTGTCATATGGGCATTTCACTATTAATAAATGTGTACGATTTTGTTAATGAGTGCGCCGAGGCCACTAAGCATATTAATAAAGAAACTTTTGTTTCCACAGCACTGTTTCCTCGTGCTACGCACGACTTATGTATTGAAAATAAAGATCTTTGAGTTTTGTATTCGAAGTTGTCTCCATATCTGATTAGTCAGATTGCTTTTGCAGCCTTCTTTATCATCTGCTGCATCCAGATTACCTATACTTTCGAATAAGGGAACTGCAGAAGAACTACACTATGTTTCTTAAGTTCGCATTTGTTGAAGCTGAAATCTCTCCTTTTCCTCTGGCTGACTCATGCTCTAACAGCAGTTCGACATGTCAATAAGATGGATGTTGTCACCCTTGGTTCTACATTTGGGGTATGCCTTGTGTTCTGTTATGGAGATCTTCCTAAATGTGTTTTTTGATTTTAAATAAATGTAGTTGAAGACTTTCCTTCTGTGGCAGGTTACAAAACTTATGCAGGATTTCCACTTTTTCAGTCTCTCTCTTATCATGGATGCTTCGATGGAAGATTTAGCTCGATGTCCTGGTATGGGGGAGCGCAAGGAGCTTTTATATTGAACCGACTGCAGTACTTATATTTTATTTCTATTGAAGACTAGTATTTCAATCTGTCCATTTATGCTTTTGAAGAAGGTAAGGCGTTTGTACGATACTTCTCACGAACCATTCAAGCGAGTGGTTCCGAACATTGCTGCTGCAGCTCCAGAAGCTCCTGTGCAGAAGAATGCTGAACCTGGTTCAATAAGTGAAGACCCGGACATAGAAGATGATACTGCGCAGACAAGCAAGCGCCAGAAAGAAGAGCCTGAATTGACCGCCAAGTCGGCCCTTTCTGCTGCTTTCACGAATTATGTTTTGGCAGATTAAAGCCTTGAACATGAGGAACTAGTTGTACAGGCATTTGGGTCCATGCTAATCCGACCAGTCGAGGACGTCGACCGTTACACCCTGAGGCTGCCTGCCGAGGTAAGGAAGCAATTGATGGACCGGCCAGGGCCAGTCCTGTCCCTGGAAGGTTGCCTGACGCAAGGATACCGATGCGAAGGCAAAGGGAGCAGCCGAGGGAGGGACTTCAGGAGGCCGGACCGGCTCAACTAGGCAGCCAAGTCGGAGAGGTGGGATTTCAACAGGATCTCGCCAACAGTTGATGCCAACGGTGGCGGAGGGTCCTCTCGAGGTTCGATTCAACAGGCTCAACGGGACATTTAGTGTGTAAATTAGTTACATTACAGGAAAAAAGAAATGGACGATTTTGGGAATTTCGCAGCTAATAATTTGTTTTGGCGGGCGATTGCCAAAAATTTGTGTCCACTTTGTACATTGTATTGGACAAACTTTAAGAAATTAGTGATCAAAGGAGAAGAACTTTATAAATTTGTGGCATTGAAGTTGATAAAAGAGATTGGTTTGAATATTATGAAAACTAAACTTTGATTGAAAAATCGGAGAAAATGTCGACTTTGAATTTAAAATAAATGTTTGGATCCTTGTTTTTTATTATCCTTAGTGAGATGGAAATGTAAGTCCCCTACCGTGCAATGGTGAAATTTACTAGTGTAAAGATATACAAAGCAGGAAGTCATACGAATGTCTGCATCTATTTGCTTGTTTGAGTTTTGCTTATCATTCTAAGTCAAGTATATTAAAGCAGATGTGATCAAGTCTCTTATATCTTTCGTATAATCTTGGAATTTACATAATAAATGTTTCAAATGTGATTAAATCTCCTAAGCAACAACTTCGAGGGCATCCCTTGCTTGCAGTTGAAATCAAATTTAAAACTTCAAGCATCTCACATTAAATGATTTTAATTCGTGCTGTGAAAAACATGGAAGCTACTAAATTGCAAGTTGGCAAATTGGGCAAAATTCCAATTGGAACCCAAAAATTACTAACTTCTAATGCTAGCAACTTTGGGAAAAATAACTAACTTGTCGAGATTTAATCAAATTAAAAGCGTCTTGCTGCAATTTGCAACATCATTTCTTTCTTTCGAAAATTCCAAAAAAGTTCAGCTGAAATCAATGCTAACTTTTCTGTTCCCAATCTATTGGGCCGAAGCCGAAGAAGACGCTTGCGTCATATATTGCGTCACTTTAGTAAATTGCAAAGCTGTTTTCTAAGCCCTCAAACGCAGGCCAGGTTAGGAATCAAGGATCCACGAATCCAATTTTGACATCCTTTGACTTGATGGTAAGACATGGAATTTCTCAATTTAATACGATGAATAATCTTTTTTTATCGGTTTTATTTTACAATTATTTTAACTTTCACTCTCATACTTTTATTTTATGTATTTGCCAGGCGTAAGAGTCAAAACCCACACTTAAAATTAAATTATCCCCATCCTAATCACTCGAGAATTGGAGCAAACCCCAATAATATATGTGAACTAAAGAACTACGGAAAAGAATAAGTTTCGACCGCCTCTCTTGTTTTCATGAAGTTTTGATGTGAACCAAAATACTAAAAATAAGTCATGAAACTTCAACATGAATCATAATATCCTTTTCAAATTTGAATTTATCTAAGTTATTCTACTCCATTTTTATTTATTTACATTTTAATCAAGTTTCCCTCTCTTGTTTTTACTTAAAGCAATGCTCGATATAATTAGATCTTTTCTTAAATTATGCTCAGGATTTGTCGAGGTTGCGTTGATCTTTTAAACAAATGGAAACTATGTATATAGTGCTAGACTTATATTTAGAATCCAAAATTGATTTTCCAATTACTTAACAAACAAAATTAAAAAAAAGATCGTCCACTTTTCATTTCTCGACGATATAATGGGGTGCTAGACGGGACCTTACTTTTTTCCCGATACAACTATGCATGAATTAATAGAATTATATCAAGTATTTGCAACAAGATACCCCGCTATAGTAAAATCAAAACTAATATATCTTATTTGCACAATACATATAAATCATCATTTGTGTGTCGTTAAATTGATAAAGACAAGGGCAAAAGCCACTAAACACCCCAAGTTACCTATTATGACACATATACCATAAACTTTATTTATGGCATAAAAACTCTTAAACTTCTACACATATGATATATTTACCCTTTGTCGGCTGTGACTTAAGATTCAAGTACCATTGAAAAGACAAGGATCGGTTTTTTAGCAAGGTACAAAATGTATCGCCAAATATTCAATATGATTCTACAAGATATAGTTCTGTAGACACCCAAGAGACCTCTACAAGGCAGGCAAAAAAAGTACAGCTCTCAGAGATCTTTTTTCAGAGATCTTTTTTCCTTTTGGTAGATAGCGAGCGACCAATGCAAGTGAAGAAGGGTCCACCCGAGAGATGCGATAAGCCAAGCGCCTACATTCTGATCACCTACCAATTTTTATTTAATGTGGACTGTAAAAAATATACCTATATTGATGCTGGAAAACAAACATTATGACACAATACTCAGTGACTTAAGTGGAATAAAAACGACATTGCTATGACTCGAAAATCATCCGACAGAATCTTGATGGAAGGTAAATATATCACATAGGTATTTGGGTTTTTTATGTCACAAGAAAAATTTAGGGTACGTGTGTCGCAATTAGCATAGTTTGAGATTTTTGGCGTTATTAAAATAATTTTTAGAGTAAATATGTCACGGCGGATATAGTTTAGTTTTTTTTTTTGTGGTTTTTTCCCCTAAAAATGATGACAACGAAGCTGGCTACGGAAATCGTCATTTGATTGGTCTATGGTCATACTTGTAGCGATCATTTTTCTTCCTCGAGAACCCAGCAGAGAGATTATACATTATGAAAATATAATTTTGTATACACCCAGAATATATATTATAGCTCCATATATTACCACTGTATCATATATTATTGAATAAGAAAATATTACGTCTTTTAAATGGTTAACCGTACGAGTTATGCATTACCTTGATATTAGAGTGAAAGCCAAATTTGGGGACAAAAAGATTGCTCTTCATGACAAGAATGATAATACGAATGTCTATTTACATTCTTACCTATATTTGATCAACTCCATTAAAGTAATAGTAATAGAGACTAAAATATTTATCTAAAAGTACATTTTATGGAATTGCATCTTTCCATGCATCGGGTTTTAATTCTACTTATTCATGCTAATGTGGTTACCATATGGAATTTTTTGCCCTATACGAGCCACAAGCGAACGAGCCCTAGTCCCTAAACCCTAATAAGTCTTAATCTCTGTCTTAACTTAAATAAAGGGTTTAAATTAATTCCTTTTTTTTCAATTCATTCAATTTTACTTGAAAAATACAAAATAAATAAGAAAAAATATGTAAAAAACATAAAAATATAAAGTAAATGAACAACATCAAAAGAAATATTAATTTAGCTGATCAAATGTGTATAAAATTTAGCTTTTTGAATGAAACTTTTTTCAAAGCTACTAGTGATGGTTTGCCAGAACGCCTAGGGCTCATGCCCCCCCCCCAACTGGTACAATAACTCTTAGGCAACCTGCAACTTCTCTCTCTCTCTCTCTCTCTCTCTCTCTCTTTCTCTCTCTGCGCCATAGTAAACGGTTAAAAATGAATGTTATGACGCTGATTAAGCGAAGCAAATGAAGAAGAAGGAGAAGGAGGAGGAGGAGGAGGAGGAGGAGAAACGCGAGATTATGGAATCGTGATCTTCGAGAATGTGAAAACACTTGGCCTAAGATGACCATGTACAGCTTCCGGATGGGGCCGGTTTATCCTAATATCTAGGGAAAAAAGATTGCGGAAAATCTCCATAGTCAAGATCCTCATACTTCGCATGCCATATTCCTTTGGCGATGTTCTTCTTGTAAACGCATGTCGTCTGGTGTGTTCGATACTCCCTCAGAATTCTGAAGATTCTTCATGCCTCCGATGAGGAAAATGTCTGCCCAACCGGCGGGCACTCCGCCAAGCGATGAATCCAATTATGCACATTTAATTCTGACGTCATTAACGTCATTTAAAAATTTAATAAGCCACGTGTCAACATTTTTTTCTCTAATACCATCTGAAGTTTCCAAATTTTTAGATTGTATTTAGTCATTCGGATTTTAACCAGAATATAATTAAGTAAGAATATAATATCTAAAAAATTTATTATATTTTATCCACTGTTTGGTTAATCTCAATAATAAAATCGGATAATTGTATATCCCATCATGGGTATGATCAGTATATTAGTGAACCTGAAATCTAAAAGTGGAGATGGTTAGACCTTCTCATCATTCACTATTGAAGAAACCGCAAATGCACAAACTTAGGTAACTTACAGCAATCAATCCATAATTATTGTATGATCTAAATCTTAGATAGAAAAGGAGCTCATTGCAACATTCTAGTGCCATAAGTTTGACTATGACAAGAAATGTAAATGGGCCACGGAAGCATAGATGAAATAGATTAGCTAGCCAATGCCAAATCTAGTGACAAAGAAAAAAATTAATGTTCACCTTCGCAATTTCGAAATATATAATGCTTCAACTATCTCGCCGCTTTCATGAACTTCAACATGAATCACAGAGCTACAGAAGAGAAGGAATTTCGACTCTCTTGCTACTTTTGTGGACTCTTAATGTGAACTAGAGAGTTGGAAGAGAGTGAGCTTTGTCTGTCTCGCTATTTTCGTAAAGCTTTGACTTGAACAAAAAAGGTAAAGATAAGTCATAAAATTTCAACATAAATCATAATACCCTTTTCAAGTTTCAATTTATTTATTTAAAATCTGAATTATTCTACTTATTTTTATTTATTTATTTATTTTTAATTAAGTTTCATTCTCTCGCTTTGTCACGGTTATATAATTTTTTGTGGTATTAATTCAATTTAATCACAAATATATCAGTTTAGGGTTTTCAATAATTGAATAAATTAGTTTAGGGTAAATTTGTCTCAAATATACCAATTTGGGATTTTTAAGGTCAATTGAGATAAATTTGTTATAGATGTACTAGTTTTGGGTTTTTCATAATCAAAAAATTAGCTTGGGATAAATTTGTCACACGTGTACTAACTTGGATTTTTTCAAGGTATTAATCTTACATAAAATGATCATTTATATGTCATTCCCTAAACTTTTTTGTGACATAAAAAATTCCAAATTTATACCTATATGACACATTTACTCTCCAAAGAACCATTAAAAATTTGCTTGCATTGAATAGGAAAACAAATGTTATTGACATGTTGCTCACGTGACTTAAGTAAAATAAATATAATGTTGTGTTGACTAAAAAATATTTAACAAAATCTTGATGGATGGTAAAAGTATCACATAGGTACAATTTTGGCATTTTTTATGTCACGAGAAAATGTTTAAGATAGATGTCTTGTAATGGGCATAGTTTGGGATTTTTGACATGATAAAAAAAAAATCAAGAAAATACATTATGGTGGACATAGTTTAGGGTTTTCTGTAGTTTTTCCATAAAAATAATGACAACTAAGTTGGCTAGGAAAATTACCGTTTGATTGGTCAATAGTCATATTTGTAGATATTATTTTTCTTCCTCGAGAACCCTGCAGATAGATTAGACATTATGAAAATATAATTTTGTTGACACCCAGAATATATATTATAGCTCAATATATTACAACTAAATTATATATTGTTGAATATAAGAAAATATTACGTTTTTTAAATGGTTGACCATACGAGTTAGACACTGCCTTGATATTAGAGTGAAAACCAAATTTGGGGACAAAAAAATTTATCTTCATGAGAAGAATGATAATATGAATATCGATTTACATTCTTACCTATGTTTTATCAACTCCATTAAGTAGCAGCAATTGAGACTACAATTTCTATCTAAAAATACAAATTTGATTCTATTGAACTTTTATGGAATTGCACGTTTTCATGCATCGGACGGGCTTTAATTCTTGTTATTCAAACTAATGTGATTAACATAAGGGATTTTTTGCCCTATACAAGGCACATGTGAACGAGCCCTAGTCCTTGAACCCTAATAAGTCTTAATCTCTATCTTAACTTAAATAAAGGGTTTAAATTAAATCCTTTTTTTAGTTCATTAAACTAGGCATACATTTTTTTTTTACATTTTTATTTAAAAATAAAAAATAAATTAAATTTATTTTAAAAATAAAAAATATAAAGTAAGTTAACAACATAAAAAAGAAATATGAATTTAAGTGATCAAATATGTATGAGATTCAGTATTTTGAATGAAACTTTTTTCAAAGTTACTAGTGATTGTTTGCTAGCCTGCCTAAGGCCTAGGAAGCACTGAAGTTCTTGGGTGCTTTCGCATTGTGTTAGAACACTCTTTGACATCGTTTGACATAGTCAATTCTCCTAACACTCTTTGACACGTGAGTTAAAAAATTCAAAATTCCAACATACAGTGGTCAATTTGAAAAATTTTCAATAAATGAAAAAATAACATAAATAATAAAAGGGGAAAGAAGAAAACCCTAGTATTCTCTTCTCTTTTCTTCTAAGTCTCATTTCTCATGACACATAATTCACCTTTCAAGTTTGTTTTTTCTCTTCTACTCTAACACAGTCCATCATGTGGATTGCTTGTTTTTTTTCCTTTAGATTTTATGGATTATTAATATGGAGTTCAATATGTCAAATTAAAACGATAAATGATATTAACAAATGGTGGATTAATATTTTTAATTTAAAATCATTCTAGGCTCTTATTGTTGTTGTTGTTGTTGTTATTTATTTGTGAATTTTTATCAAATTAATTTATTAAAATAATCATTAAAAAATGATATAGCATGATATGTAAAGAAATATACTTGATATATATTGTATCATAACGTGTCAGAATTCTCTATTTTTTTTTTTAAATGACCTGTCAATATGTCATGTCGTATCGTATGTTGCGTGTCGGTGTTGATGCTTCTTAATCTAAGGTTCAAGCCCACCAACTGATGTAAAAGGTTAAGCAAGCTGGAGGAGGAAGAAGAAGGAGACGACCTTCAGAAACAGCCAAACCACAGCAAAACAGCGATAAGAATCCCTTGATAGCAAGAGCTTGCAAATGAGAAAAGGAAAAGTGGAGGGAGAACAAGCGGCCAAAAAAAAAAATTGTTTATTTGGAGAAAGAGATTCAATTTGAAGATGGTACGAGGTCCTTTAGGTATAGAAAAGCAACGTCATATTCCACGTTGGACTTATTTTTTTTTTCATATATAGAAAAGTCATGCACTATTAATATTATATTTAAAAATCCACTTCAGATATCTTTATCGAAATTTATCATTGGGCATTTTAAGTGATATGACAGAAAATGAGTGTTGTACGAAAATATTATGACACTTATATTGTATTTTTTTCTTTGGTATTCTCATTAAATCAAGCGGGCTCCTAGTCAGGTTTCAGCATTCGATTTCTCGTCATACCACAGCGAAGGGCAATTTCTTCCCTATTTATTTTATCTTTATCAAATGTGAAATTATGAGAACCTGAGAACCGAGAGATCTTCGAGAATGCGAAAGCACTTGACCTAAGATGAGCATGTACGGCTTCCGGATAGGGCCGGTACATCCTGATATCTAGGAAAAAAGATCGCGAAATCTCGATAGTCAAATGCATAAACTTAGGTAATCAATCCATAATCATTATATGATCTAAATCTCAAACATAAAAGGAGCTCATCATAGCATTCCAAAGCCACAAGTTCGACTATGACAAGAAATATAAATGGGCCACGACAACAATAGATGAAATAGATCAGCTAGCGAATGCCAAATCTAGTAATAGAGAAAAGAAAATGATTGTTCACCTTCACAATTTCAAAATATACAATGCTTCAATTGTTTAGTCGCTTTCACGAAATTTCAACATGAACCGCAGAGTTACAAAAGAAAAAGGAATTTCGACTCTCTTGCTACTTTGGTGGACTTTTAACGTGAATTAGAGAGTTACGGAAGAGAATGAGTTTCAACTGTCTCGCCGTTTTTGTAAAGCTTTGACGTGAACCAAGAAACTAAAGATAAGTCATAAAACTTCAACATAAATCATAATATCCTTTTCAAGTTTGGATTTATTTGTTTAAAATCTGAGTTATTCTACTCATTTTTATTTATTTATTTTTAAGTAAGTTTCCTTCTCTTGTTTTTATTCAAAGCAATGCTCGAGATAATTAGATCTTTCCTTAAATTATGCTAAGGATGTGTGGAGGTTGCGTTGGTTGTTTAAACAAATGGAAACTGTGCTTGACTTTTACTTAGAATCCAATGTTGATTTTCCAATTACTTAACAAACAAAGTTAAATAAAAGAAAAATCGTCCATTTTGCATTTCTCGATGATATGATACGGAGACGGGCAACTTATTTTTCTCCCGTTACAACTATACATGAATTAATAGAATATATCTAGTCTTTGCAACAAGATACCCCGCTATAGTAACATTGAAACTAATATATCTTATTTGCACGATGCACGTAAAAGGATCATTTATATGTCATTTAATCAACAAAAAAATGGGGCAAAAACCACAAAAAATCCCAAATTATGTCAATTGTGGCAGCTGTACCATAAACTTTTCTTCGTGACACCAAAAATCTCGAGCTTGTATCTATATGACACATTTACCCTCCAAAAGACCATTAAAAATATGCTTACATTGACACAAGAAAATAAATGTTATTGACATGATGCTCATATGACTTAAATGAAATAAAAATGACATTATATTGACTAAAAAATCACCTGGAAGAATCTTAATGAATGGTCAATATATCACAGAGATACAAATTTGGCATTTTTTATGTCACAAGAAAAGATTTAAGGTAAATATCTCACAATGAGCATAGTTTAGGGTTTTTGATGTCATTAAAAAAAATTCAAAGTAAATACATCACAATGGACATAGTTTTGGGTTTTGTGTATCATTTTCCCTAAAAATAATGACAACTAAGCCAGCTAGGAAAATTGCCATTTGATTGGGCAATAGTCATATTTGTAGAGATTATTTTTCTTCCTCAAGAACCTAGTAGATAGATTGGACATTATGAAAATATAATTTTGTTGACACCCAAGACATATAATTATAGCTCAAAATATTACCACTCTATTATACATACATACATATATATATATATATATATATATATATATATATATATATATATATATATATATATATATATATTGAACATGAGAAAAAATTTACATTTTTGGGTTAATACCCTGAAAAATCCCAAACTAGTATACTTGTGACAAATTTACCCAAAACTATTTTTTTGACCACCAAAAACCCCAAATTGGTATACCTTTGACAGATTCAAACTGGTACACTTGTGAAAAATTTACCCTTTGTTACTTTTCGTTAAATTTTATTATCAAATTATTAAGTTAAATAACACGTGACAATTGATTAGTATACCAATTTGGGATTTTACGATCCGTTTGTCAAAGTTTACAATTTTTATGATTTTTTTGTGGTATTAATCCAATTTAGCGAAGGGTATATTTGTCACAAATTTATCAATTTAGGGTTTTTTCGGTTGAATAAATTAATTTGGGGTAAATTTGTCATAAATGTACCAATTTATGGTTTTTTATGGTCAATTGAGTAAATTTGTCACAAGTGTGCCGCTTTGGGGTTTTTCATGGTCAAAAAATAGTTTGGGTAAATTTGTCACAAGTATATCAATTTGAGGTTTTTCAAGGTATTAACCATTTTTTAAATGGTTGAACATATAATTACACGTTATCTATAACAAAGCCAAACCAAATTTGGGCAAAACAAATCTTTCTCTTCATGAGGAGAATGATAATATAAATTTCTATTCACATTCTTACCTGTGTTTGATCATCTCCAAAGTGAAAGTTATCGAGACTGCAATCTTTATCTAGAAGTATAAATTTGATTTTATTGATCTTCTATGGAGTTGTACGTTTAAGCACGGGTTTCAGTTCTTGTTATTCATACTAAAAAGGGGTTAACGTAAGGAATTTTTTGGCCTGTACGAGCCACATGTGAACTAGTCCTAATCATTTTAATTTTCAAAATACAAAAGGAATAAGAAAAAATATGTACATATAAAATATACAATATAAAAAATATAAAAAGACAAATTCATTTGGGAAACCTAAACTAGTACACCTATTATTAATTTTTGACCACAAAAATCTTAAACCTGACATCTCCGCGACACAATTATCCCATTTTAACTTCCGTTAAATTTTACCGTCAGATTGCTAAATTGAATGATATATGACAATTAACAAATATATAAATTTGAGATTTTACATTATGTTTATGATAAGTGTATTCATTTGTGATTTTTCGTGATAATGAATTCAATTTAACGTAAACTAACGCATGTGAATTTGCCACGAATATACCTATTTGAGGTTTTTAGTGGTCAAAATTAATTTATCATAAGTGTATTAATATAAGGTTCTTCTCGATGTTAACCCAATATATTTTACTGATCAAATGTTTAGAAATTTTAGATTCTTTTTTTTTTTTTTTTTTGAGAGAAACTTCTTTTCAAAGCCGTTAGTGATGGCTCGCCAGCCCACCTAAGCTTCAGGCCCGCCCGCCCGGTATAAAACGTTGGGCCGCCTGCAACTTCTCTGTCCTTCCCCGCCCCCCCTCTTCGCAGAAGTAAACGTCTGGAAAAAAGGATGCTTTGGCGCTGATCGAGCGAAGCTAAGGCCGAATATGGAGAACCGGGAGGACGAAGAAGAAGACGACCACCTCCAGCGTCAGCCGAACCGCAACAAGACGGTGATCAAAATCCCGTCGTACCAAGAAGTCCTGGATAGCTCCCAGTCGAAATCGGCCCCGCCATCTCTATTCACCCCTTCCCCTTCCTTCTCCCAGGCTTTCTCTTTCCTCAAATCCTCCGAATTCTACTCTCCCCCTCCTCCTCCTCCGCCTCCCGCCGCCTCCGCCTCCGCCGCCGCCGCCTCGACGTGGAGGTACTAAATGGGCAATTTTTAAAGCCTGCTGTGACTTCTGCTCGGAGGAAGTTCCTCTGCTTTTGGGTCGGAGCGGAGAAAGATTGAATTTTTCCCCTTGTTGACTTGATGGGTTTCTTTCTTGTTCCGTTGTGTAGTGTCGCCGGTACGTACGGTGCTGTTGCTGGGTCGTCGTCAAAATCGTCTCTTGCCGCGCAGAATCGCAATGCGATCCTGGTGAGCCCTAGACAAGTAAGGGTCTTCTTACTCGAAGATTGTGAGAGTTGAATCTATGTTTTTGGATTAAAAGAATGAAGCTTTGTTAAGTGTGAATGCCGATTTTGTTGCCAAGATCAAATATTGAGCATGCGATTACCGGTTCAGTTCAGATTATCAAATGGGAGCAACTCTAGCCATTTATGGTTTGCGTAGTGTACTCGTGGATTTTGAATAAAAGAGGAAGATGACATGAACATTATAGTTACTAATTGTTTTGTTGACACATGTTGGCAATTGTTCTAGCGCTGTTGTAATTAGAAGTTATGGTATTATCCTTTTAATGGTGCAGAAGGAACCACAGATGAGTTTGGTCTGAGATTTTTGGTTATCACTTCTGTGTTTAGACTCTAGATTTTGGAAAAGTCAGTCAAGAACTTGCTTAAGGACAGGTTCTAGCGCTCGAAATAATTGAATTATTCAAGTTTTTTTATATAGGATTACAATATATTTCACACTGACCATCTCACAAAGACGAAAGTAAGGGGAAACGGCCTCTACCTGATAAAATTTTATAGCAAATAGAGCTCTTTTAACTCATCTTTCTTTATCTAACCCCTTTTCCCTTGTGCAGAAGGGGAATCCTTTGCTCAAACATATCAGGAATGTGAGGTGGGCTTTTGCTGACATTGTTTGTGACTACTTACTTGGGCAGAACTCATGTGCTCTTTACTTGAGGTTTGAGTTTTTCCCCCTTTCTAAGTTGCCAAATTAGTTCTTTCTTGTTCTTATGCGTTTGGTCAACCAGCTGCTATGAAGATCATCTTATTTGGTCAGCACGTACAAAATGTTCATAGCATATTTGAGAAAAAATGCATATTGTTTCTGTCATTTTCTTTCATTGATGAAATTACAGGTTACAATGAAAATACTTTTTATATACAAACCATAAGACTACTCCACTTGAGAATCATCCATGCCATTTAAGCTCATTTTACATGCAACATGACTACTCTCAATTTCCCTGGCTTAATCTTTATTTGAATTGGACCTAAAGGACAACTATAGTGGATAGAACAGAGAATTACAATTGAGCCTGGCATGTGAATCTCTGATGGTCCTGATGACTTCTGGTATTGCATGCAATCTGCTAATTGAACACGTAGTGAACTAGAATATCACCACATAGGCCTTGAGTTTTACATTTGAGTTTGTGTACCTGATAATTCATTATTGCTTTGTAGCCTTCGTTATCATCTTCTGCATCCAGATTACCTATACTATCGAATAAGGGAGCTACAGAAGAACTACAAGCTCCGTGTTGTTTTATGTCATGTTGATGTGGTGAGCTACCTTGTTTGTTTGCTGTTCTCTTAATCTGCTTTATCAGTCTTGGGAAACTTTAAAGCCATTGAAGTGATTTTGTACATTTTTTGTTTGCCTGAAGCAAGAAGTTTATAAATTGTAGACGTTGTCCGTTTCAGGAGGATGTAGTTAAGCCTCTTCTTGAAGTGACAAAGACAGCTCTGCTCCATGACTGTACACTCTTGTGTGGTTGGAGGTACTGATTTTTCTTAGAGACGTCTGTGGTCAATATAACAGTTCCAGGAGCAATACTTTTAGTAGAGTTAGACTTCTGCTGCAGCCAAATCTAGATTTTGTTTCATCAGTCATGGCAAGAAACAGCTTCATTTTGGTCTTTGGGGATATCTCATCGTTCTATTTCTTTTCCTTTTTCCAAGCTTGGAAGAGTGTGGCCGCTACTTGGAGACAATAAAAGTCTATGAAAACAAGCCTGCAGACATCATTCAAGGGCAAATGGATACAGACTACTTATCAAGGGTATTCTATGTTATCTTGGATTTGTTACTTCTAGCAATCCAATTTCCATTTTGCTGTTATCAAGCCCATCCGATTCTTTATAGATAATTGATCTAGACATTAGGGAGAACCGACACTATGCTTCTGGAGTTTGCATTTGTTGAAGCTGAAATTTTTCCTTTTCCTCCAGCTGACTCATGCTCTAACAACAGTTCGACATGTCAATAAGACAGATGTTGTCACCCTTGGTTCTACATTTGGGGTATGCCTTATGTTCTGCTTTGAAAGTCTTCCAAATTGTATTTTCTTTCATTTTAAATAAATGTAGTTGGAGACTATCCTTTTGTTGAGGATTATAAACCTTAAACGGATTCCCTTTTTTTCAGTCTCTTTCTCATATCATGGATGCTTCGATGGAAGATCTAGCTCGATGTCCTGGTATAGGGGAGCGCAAGGTGCTTTTATCTTGAATCTACTGCAGTACTTATATTAAAATTCTATTGAAGACTTTTGTTTCAATTTGCCTATCTGTGCTTTTGAAATAGGTAAGGCGCTTGTATGATACTTTTCATGAACCATTCAAGCGAGTGGTTCCAAACGTTGCTGCTGCAGCTCCAGAAGCTCCTGTGCAGAAGAATGCTGAACCTGGTTCAATAAGTGAGGATCAGGAAATTGTAGACGATGTTGCACAGACGAGCAAGCGCCAGAAAAAAGAGCCTGAATTGACTGTTAAGTCAGCCCTTTCTGCTGCTTTTGCGAAATATGCTGATAAAATTGGTAAAAGAAATACTAGACCACTAGATGGGAGGGGAGGTGAACCAAGTACTGGCCAAGACACAGATGCTGAGAAAAGCAGTTGAGAGATTTATGTTTTTGGCAGAGTAAAGCCTTGAACATGAGGAACCATCTGTTCAGGCATTTGGGGTCATGCTTCATGCTAATAGAAGACGTGGACATTCTTTTTGTTCCCTGACCAGGTGCTTGCATATTATCTATTACATCTGCCGAAATTCTGTTCGATGGATTTGAGAGCAGTAGTCACGAAGTGAAGATTTTCATTTCCTAGCTTTTTTCATGTTGTATTAGTTACTGGAACCTCTCATCCTGATGTTTCATTTGTGTATAGATTGTGATGTTTCAACATCAAGGGTTTTTGCGTCTAGTTTCTTTGTAAATTATGTCACTTATGTTGCGGCTCTGAACATATTGTAGCTGATTGAATTGATGTCAGAATTTGTAACACGTTCTGGTAAACTGTGTCCTGAAATTTAATGAAAGATTTGATCTTATGAAAGTTTTGTCCTCCTCAAGGGCAGGGCATAAATGAGAAATGCCATCTGAGACTTCACATTATTCCACATGACCTAAGTTGTGTCTTGTCGTTTCAAGTCTTCCTGGGTAATATCCTCTCAGTAGAGAAATGAGGAAGGAAAAGGTTATGCCAGCCGAACTTCTGCATTATTGCACATGGCCTTGTCGTTTCTTATCGTTTCAAGTCTCCCAGGATAACATTGTCTTGCTCTTCTTTGATAGGACTTGATCTGAAGGATGATATGGAGCAGTCTCTTTCTTTCGGCTCATGCTTTGCTGCATGTCTCATACATAAGAGGAGATCGAACTTTTTGCTGCCAAATTTGAAGGGCAGCAGCTTTTATTTGCCCATCAACTTGCTTTAATATCAGTTTTGTATTGTTTGGGTAGTCTGTCTAGTTAGGGAAGAGAGACAATTCCTTTTGCCATGCCATGGTAGGGCAAATTGTTGGCATGTTCTTATGGACATTGCCATAACTCTATCTTAAGATTTTTCAATTTTTTTCCCGGCACATGTAGTGTCAATGAGCCTTTTTCAATGCTCCTTCAATTTGTCACCTATCTTCGTTATTCAATGTCTTCTAGATTGTATTTTTTCGCTTATGCAGGTGATGGCCAATTTTTCTTGCTTTCACGTGTGCTTGATCCTTGTTTTTCTCATTAAGTGAGTTCCTGGTCAGGTTTTGGCATTTGATTTCTCTCGTCATACCATAGTAAAGAGCAATTTATTCGAAATTTATTTATCTTATCAAATATGAAATAATGGTACCATGATCTTTGAGAATATGAAAACCAGAGTACTCTTTCTAAGATGAGCATGTACAGCTTTTGGATAGGGCCAGTATATCCTTATCTAGGGAAAAGATTGCACGATCTTGGTAGTCGTGATTTTCTATTTTGCATGGCATATTCCTTTTTGGTGCTCTTCTGTATTCGCATGTCGTCTTGTGTGGTCGATGGTCCCTCTGAATTTTGAAGATTCTTCATGCCTCCAATAAGGAAAATGTCGTCTTATGAATCCCTTACGCCTAGTACCTGGGGCTAACTGCATTGTTCTGAAATCTAAAGGAATTGGAAGAACTGATTGAGGAGTAGTTCTTAGCCAGAGGAATTAGTGACTGTACGACGTCCGTCATTAGAGGACGATAATCTGCTTCTGGTTGCACGCACATTGCTGCAATAGCAGCTACCTGTTGAGAAGGAAAAGCGGCATGGTATGGTTAAGTTGGCATAATCTATATTTGGCATTTAGAAGATCATGAAGTTGCACGCTGACCTGAATCAACTCTTTCTTCGAAAAGTGGCCTTTCAGGGCTGGATCAACCATCTCCAATATATTGTCTCTGTTAGTTAACCTCGGAAGAGCCTGATAGATTCGTGAGCGTTAAGTTTGTGCTTTGACTTAATGCTTATGAATTAAGTGGAATGACGTTGCATGGACTTAACTGCACCCAGGAAAACAAAACTTTGCAAGCTAATTGGGTTTTAGCAGAGAACTACTATTACATTTGATTAGCATCCAATGAATGACCATAGCACACCATAATGCTAGTGTTAACTTGCAGCTCAGTGAAACAACAAAAAAATAACATATATTAGGGCACTGAATTGATCTTATCATCTAACCTTTTCGTTATGCAATCGAATTACAATAGTGGAAGGGCTAAAGATACCAACCCATGAAACTAGGACATGTTCTCCAGCAGGGCGCTTGCTATCGACTGGTACTCGGCCTGTCAATAGTTCTAGAAGGACGATACCATAACTGTAGATGTCAGACTTCGTTGTCAACTTGCCTGTTGAAGCATATCTGCATGGCCAAAAAAACCACTGGAGTTGTTACCTCATGAATAGTGATGTTTGGTAACTTTGTGAAATGTGACTAGTGAGAAATCATCATACAGTCTTCTTTCACAATACAAACTGCTAAGATAATCTACAGATATGAAAATGATGGCATGATAACTCGTCCTAGTGGTCTTTAGTTTGTCGAGGTTTTTGGGTTGTTGCCTGCCAACCAGCTAATCTGAGGAAAGAAACTGGCGACCTTCCTAATGGGGACCTCTGTGTCGTCCGTTTGGGGATGTTAGCTCATGATCTGCTGTTTTCATTGGTTTCTTTCTGATAATGAACAATGGGATGCACGAGAAGCTAATGGACTACTCACTCTGGTGCCAGGTACCCGGTGGTCCCAAGTACCCGCGTCGAAATCTGGCCATTGACCTTGTCTGACCCCATCTTGGCCAGGCCAAGGTCGGACACTTTGGCACGGAAGTTGTCGTCCAGCAGAATATTGGTGCACTTGAAGTTGCGGTGGATGACCGAGGGCACCGTGTGCTCGTGCAGGAACTCTAGGGCCCTGGCACAATCAAGGGCTATCGCTAGCCGGGTCCCCCAATCCAGCGGTCTGTGTTGGCTGTGCGAGTGCGATGGATGCAGGTGATGCTTGAGTGTACCATGGGGCATATATTCCAATATTAGGAGTCTATGGTTTTGGTCAGCACAGTAGCCCAGTAGATCCACCAAATATGGTGAGTGCAACCTGCTCAAGAGATCGACCTGCAGTACCAAAATTTTAAGAAAAATAAAATAAATGGATAAAAGGAAAAAATTCGCAGTTTAATTTTCACCCATGTGCAATGTTGACTATTATGCCATTAGCCATACGCGGAAGGTTGTTTCACAAAGCAATATTTATAGGTGCAGGCACAGTAGTGGAGCAGGCATTGCCCAGGAATTTATGCGTAGAATATAAGCTCTGTGCCTGAAGTAAAGAAAGGAAGCCAGGAGGTGCTAAAGTCGACACTTGGATATACCCTTGATCATGCCTTTCAAGAATACCTAAATTTCACTCAGCTCTTCTTTGACTTCCAAGTACATGCATTTAAAGAACTTCTTGTCTTAAGGAGGAACCAGCTAGGTTAATTTGGACAGATGCTGAAAGTTCTGTGAAATTGACGAACTTGCAAGTTTTTTTTTTTTTTTGACGAGACGAACTTGCAAGTTGCTTAGCGCTTTTTGTAATGGGAAACTGACAGTGATAGAGAAGGAGGAACTTTAGATACATTCTTGTACCATTTTACAGATTCAAACTCAGAAGAGAGAGAGAGAGAGAGAGAGAGAGAGAGAGAGAGAGCAAACAGAAGTCTAGAACCATGTACTTCCTAACCTTATGGATCGTGTGAGAGAGATCTAAAGTTTGCCCTTGGCGTGAGGGAAACAAACTGTGCCGTGAACACCCGGTCGGGGACAGATTTTTTCAGTAAATTGTGAGTAGAATTCACGATCCGCATTAAATGGGTTCAGAGAGAGAGAGAGAGAGAGAGGGCAGGCAAATAGAGCCAAGAAGTGGAAAGTGGTAATGAATGAAGTGGAATTTGAATGACCTCAATCCTGAAGGCACGCTCTCCTTGCTTGCCTTGACAATGCAACATCTTAATTGCAGCGACAGTACCATCACTCAACACCCCTTTGTACACCACTCCGTACCCTCCATTCCCTAAAACATTCCTTTCACTGAACCCTTCTGTGGCCACTTCAAGCTCCTTGTATGTGAACACTTGCACTCCTCTCCGACGCCCGTTGTTACTACTGTTTGCCGCCCCAAGTGATCCGCGCCCCAGATTCCCTCCACTCAAACACCCTCCCTTCACATCTATATCAGAATTCAAACACATGTACGGAACAACAAAAACAATATTAGATTCCACTAGCATTGACACCACGCCACCAGTTTTGCTGCAAAAGCTTGAATTTTTTGAAGTACCTATTTGAGCTTACCTGGACTACAGTCGTAGATCGCAGGGTTTTGAGCAACGCTGATGGACTTGTCGAAGCTTGTGTTGCTCCTTTCCCAGTTTGCATGCTTTTTGGCGGACTTGAGCCGTCGGAAGAGTAAAATGATGAAGAAAATGGCTAAGAAAGCAATCAATGAAGCCGCGGCTATGAAGATCGCGAAGATGGAGTTGGAGTGGAGAAGGCCAAGGTGGTTGTGGTGGGGCTGAGGAGGTGTTTGAGGGAGGTGGTGTTCATGTTTTTGGTTGGAAGTTGCAGAAGTTTTGTTGGTCGCCATGAGTGTAAAGAGAGAATAGGAAAGAGAGATGAGACTTAGAAATGGCTAGAGTTCAATGTATGAAAGAGAGAGAGAGAGCGAGGCTTAAATGTGTTTGAATCTGTGAGGGAGAGAGGCTGGGTTTTCCCTTCCGAGAGGTTAGGCTACAATGGTTTGCACAGCAATACTAGGAATATATAGGGAAAGTCTCCCAAGGGATTTAATGAACGCCAGTAAATTATTGTTCCCAAGTAATATCTTATTGGACAGTCACCATCTAGAAGTCTACAGACTAATATATCGGATGCATAATCATCACACTGCGAAAAAGTGCCGTCAAATCTGACGCCAACATTGTAAAAATCAATATTGCTTGTTAAATCTCGCACATTTTACACCTCAATATTGGACTTCTCTAAGATGCACTTCTCGTGAGAAAAATATCAAAATTTTCTACATATTCAAGGACAGGTATAGCGTATGATGACCTCATCTCATCCAAGTATGGCTGTACCCTACCATATGGAAAATTTGTATTATCGACCCGAAAAGGATGGGGGCAAAATGGACTCTCTCTCTCTCTCTCTCAAATATCATGATAGGTATTGGGGTTCCTCGTTCGTCTCTTGTGCTGTATCATACTCAGGAATTGTCTCTGTCTATGTTTCAGAAAAAGTTTGGAAGCTTCTGCTCGATTGCTCATCCACGTCCACCTGCATCCGCATAACAATCACTAAACAAACCATCAAACTTCTCAATCTATATCCTGATGAAACTTCGGTATTCTAGCAGGAAATTCTCAAGAGCCAGCCATTTTTCACTTTCAGCCATGCCACACTAGCCCCAAACATTTCATAGTCTTCAAGAATTTGCAGAACTCCGCAAGACACGGACCATAACTGGTATCATTGGTTTTTATTACAATAGATTATACAAACAATGAAAACAAAACCTCAGACAGCCAACTCATCACTGGCGCTGCAAGTCAAAGACCCCCCTGGATTTCATGCAAAAACAGGACCATCAGGCACAACACTTTCAACATTTAATATTGTCCATGCACCTATTTTAATAGGCATCTCTGATTCTTACTCCATGAAAAAGCTTCAAGCTTGAAATCTTCCTGATCTGAATCCATGGAGAATGTGAATTACGTAAAGGCAAAGCAGACCTCTTTGTCATTTTCCTATACCCCAATTATGAACTGGTCTGAACGTTATCATTATTGGATTCTTCTAGGGCTCTGGTCTGTCACATTCATTCAGCAATCCCCAAAACTTCTAAAAGCAGAAAAATTCTGGAGCAGTCACTTCCAAACTTTAGCACTACAAGGATCTGAATGGTAGGGAATTGGTTACAGACGAAAAGACATGTTATGCATCAGTGACTGTAACATGATTTGGTTGTCACGCGTGAACTTGAAGGCATATTTTACCGTTTGAAAATGCATCTGTTACAACTTAAAAGAACATACATTCCAAGCAAATAATTTCCTTGTTGATCTGAGTTTTGAACTGAATTGCAGAGTGGGAAATCCTTCACTTTTTTTTGGTCAAATACGCCATAGAAAACAATATCAACCACTTATGACCATATATCACATGTTAGAGATGGCAATTTGTGTCCACAAGTCATGTTCATGCCGTGTCCATAAAAGGGTTGATTATAAAACAGGTCAACCCGAACTAAGTATATTGATTTATGTGACACAAACATGACTTGAAGATTAACAAATTGACACGACACAGTTCGTGTAACGCACTTAAATAGTCGCTTCATAGATTGACACCAGTGTATGGCCCGTCATAACACGAAAACAACCTGTCCACATGAAATCAACCTACCAATATTACTTTATGAAATATCCTCAATTTTTTCGGTAAAAGTCTATTTACAAATTGCATTATCTGTCGACAACATATCATCAAAATCAAATTAAATGGTGTGTTCATAGTTAATAAAATATCTTCTATTTAAAATCTTTATAATGAATGACACCAAAAAAAAAAATATAGTGCTTCAACTAATCATGTTTCAATGGACCACACACTGGTCATGTCAACATTAACCCTTTAACTTAATTGGGTCATACGAGTTGATTTCGTGTCTAACGGATGGACACGAACATGGACACAAACATGACACAATCGCCAGTCGTGTCTCATGGATTGACACAAAATTGATCTAAACACATTAATCTTAATCGAAACCGCTAATTGCACATCGTACTTAAATCGTGTTATCTAGTCATATAAGGTTTGCCACCCCTGATTGACCTCCCATTCTTGCATCTCTAACCTAGTGGGAATTCATCAAAAGAGTCTCAAACCTATTATATGTATACCAATTCAACCCTAAACCTTTGGATTGGTCAGTTCAATCCTAACATTTTTCAGTTTTTTTCAATTTAATTATAAATCTTTCAATAATTTGTCAATGTCAACAATTTAAGACCAAAATTGATCATAATAACTATAACAACAAATCGTCAAAAGATTTATAACTAAATTAGCCAAATTTAAAAATTTAAAATTGAATTGGCATCTGTACAATAAATTTAAGACTTTTTTTTTTTTCTCGCAATTACCTCGCTGCTCGGCAATTGACAAAAGACTTTGGTGGAGACCGTGTTTCACGCTTAGATTAGATGGTCTCCCACCCTCCCATCTACTACTCAGCAATTGACAAAGACTCTTGTGCCGGCCTTGTTTCATTGTGAGCGCTCTGGACCATTAAAGGACTAGGTGGGACTCTGCCTATCGTTGTCCTGTAGCTTTTGACCCAATCAAGTTGCATCGAATGCTCGTCTGTAAAGTCACAAAGTTCATGTGCCCCTCCAGCTTTGGTATTTCTGCTGCAGGGACTGCTTAAAATGGGTGAGTGCAACATTCATTTTAACACTCCCACTGTAGTTGCTATAGCCTCCCTCTCTTTCATAATGTTTGGTCCCTCACTTCTGGCCCTGGGATCATGTGGTCTTCACCTGCATATGTGCTGCTGCTGCTGCTGCTCCTGAAGTTAATACTTGATACATCTACATCAGTCATCCAATTAGCCATTCTAGAGGAAGAGATATTCATTGGTCCACTACGAATCCACAAAGTAGAATTGAACTCTTATGCTTCTGCACCTCTGGGAACTGTCGTGCGAGAATCAAAACACCATGTGATTGTTCTGAATTTAATGCTGGAGGCATTACAATGGAAATGGGACAGCTTTGACCCAATTCAACGTGCTTACAACATGATCTGTTCTCGCATTACTTCACAAGGAAAACCTTCTAGCCCATCTTGGCATTTGATGGAATGAAAGTCGCTCTAATTTTCAGGTCCACCTTTCTACTTAAAAGAACTTTTTGTTAGGGGCTCTCTACCGAAGAATTTAACAAAGGCTTGTCTGCATCCAGTGGAAAGCAAGACTATGCTCCAGAAGGAAAATAATAAAAAAAGAAGTGTGTCAAACCATCCACTGGTCGACCTATCTAATAGTAATTATGACATAAATATCGAAGTTGCACTAAAATGAAAACCTAACAGCAAGCATGTATGTCCCTTATGAAAAATGGTGGTTTGCAGGTCACTGTTTCGCACAAGCCATAGATTTGAGTTCTGAACAACACTCACGAGCACACACAAACAAAAAGAAAGGTAAACATGGCGACAAAGTATACAGCATTCCAGAACACGAATAACTCTGTATTCATTGAATATTTATTGGATTTTGTGGTTCTCTATATGTCTGACCCAGCCTACTCTTGCTCTATAAACTTAAAAGGTAAATACGATACAAGGAGAAATGATATCACACTGTAGAATAATTGACATTATCCACAAAAACCATTGCATCACCTCTCTAAAAGATTCAAAAAAGAATACTCAGCCAATGCTCAGCAAACTCAGAGTAATTTTGTCAATCGTCTGGGAATCCTAAAAACCTGTTTATATGCTTAGCAACAGGCACGGCATCCCCAGAAACATAAGGAAGGAGAGACTCCACGTTCATATCTGCCATAGTTTTATAAAGTGTTTGAGGACGAGCACAATACAAATGCTTCCTCTCAGCTAGCTCCTCAGCTAACTCAGTTTGATGATTGTCCATTAAATCTTCATTCACCACCACGATCAAAGGTTTACCAAGTCGAAGTGTCTCAAAAATACTCCCAGAACCTGCAGCATGAGAAACAGAGTTCAACTCTCCTGTCCTGCTTCTACATAATCCCAACCCTTGGGCGCCTTACAAACAGTAAAAACGGCCAACTTGTCCCACCAACAAACTAAAGGGAGGAAGAATCAGAAAATTGTAATGAAAATAGAAGAAAATTTGCAATGCACTCCCTGTTTGTTTGCCTATCATTCTTAATTTTTCTACCATTCTTTCTCGTCAAGAATTAGGCAATAGCAAAAATAATTGAATTTCAATGCTTTTGACAAAGAAAAGGTAACATAAAATAGCACAATGCCCACAACCTGCACGCCTTATGATGCCTCACCCTGAGAAGTATAAAGTGTTGAAAATTCTGCATCCAACTTAGCAAGGAATCCCACCATCACTGATCACTGACGATATCTCCAGATTCCTTTTTTTTTTTTTTTTACACTTATTCAGCTAAACCAGTACATGTTACCGTCTGAATGAGAAAGTAGGAGGCACCTTATGTCAAGGAGAGAAACATGAATTATATCTTCTTTGTCATGAGCTGGACTCAAACCAGCACTTCTAGGTAAAGCGCATACATACCAAGAGATGCGTTCTTAGCAGGGGCAAAAGGAAAGGTAAAAGGTACGAAAGTTGGCACAGAAGCAACTGAAATATGTTATGTGGATACCATATGCAATGGGATAGGAAAAAATCTGTGCCATGAAGACAGAGCTTAGGGCAATTTAAATAAAGCAACCATGTCCAATCAACTGACTGTTAAATGCAAGCATGCCCCTTTTCCAAACTCTTAAAAAGCATGGTGGCACCAGAAACAGGCCATTGGACTTGTACGTTCAACCAGTCTCCAGAGGATATTCTTAATCCACAGATAACTGTATTTTCAATTGCTAATCCTTAAAAATATGGGTGTCTATTTGCTATTAAATAGTTCATTACTGCCCCCAGTTGCGATAACCCAAAATTGAACAAGTGCTATACACAGAAATAGCGACACTCTACTAAGATCTTCCTAAACTCATTAGTCATTAGGCCTCAAATGTAACATAATCAATCAGCTGCAAAATGAAATAATAGTGGCTTTCAGACAGCAGAACATGATTTCAAGCACCCCTACCACAGGGAAAGGACGAAAAAATTGGGGTGAGTCATGATAAGCAAAGGAGATCAAACCTGCATGACTGATCACGAGAGATGCTGATCTTAAATAATCCACTATGCTCGGTGAGAAAGTGAAGTAGTCCACGACTAAAGAACCATCTTCTCCATTAGACTGTTTAATCCAATTTCAAATGAATTATGCAAATTGTACGATAAAAAAAAAAAAACATGCTTCAAAGTTTTATATTAAGAACTCATGAAAGCACAAAGGATAATAGTCACATAAAAGTACAACCAATAGCCATCAGAAATGAAGCAAATTCACCACAAAACTTAAGACTGTTCCCACCACCCCTCCAAAAGGAAACAAATTAAAGCCAATATATATCCTAAAAAAGGTGTTCAGTCAAATTATAGTAGAAAAGCTACTTTAGGATTAGCAATGGAGAACCCCATCCACATTAACGTTCTACGCATCTTGAAGATAAGCACACTACTTGCTTGCCCTAACTTTTCACTGAAGAATCTCAAGTAATAGCAACCAAGTAAAGTTCTAAAGGGCCTCCTTTTAGATCACTTGAAAATTAGCAAATTATCATTTTATGCAGATCAAATCCCTAATCTTATTATTCTGATTGCTTAAACAAAAACCCAAGCTTGAGTCACATACCCCATCCCAGAAGAAAGACACAAACCTCAAAATTCTGCTCTTGCTAAAAAGAACCAACTAAAAGAAATAAGAAAAACCAACTAATCAGTTGCACTGTAACAAAATGTAATCATCCAAATCAGCAATCAAATTTGTCAGAGATACTAAAGGAGACAATACCTTCTTGGGGGTGTAGGTACCACGACCCATTTGAATAACAAGGTCGGTATAGCCTCGAGCAGACAGCTCTTGCTGAACTTCCCGAGTATCCACTGCCCTCACGAGAGCATCAAAACAAGTAGTGCCAACGGTCACGAAGACGGTTCTTTTGGGCCTCACACCATCCTCTGCATCTCCCATTTGCACTCAATCCCGCAAAATTCCACTTTACCACAGCGTTCAAAATCCAACCTTCAATGGCGTCAACCGCAACACGGACAAAATGCAGTCTCCAGCAAAAGAGCAACGAAGCCTTTCTTGAAACTGCAAGTAAATACCCGGCAAGTCCTAAGCATCTGATGCCGACCCGCGCCGGACGACAGCGACGGAGATCTAAAGGACCGGGGAACAGTGACAGAGCATGTGGGGACGACTGGTCGAGGGCCGCTTAGATCCGCAGATCCGCCCAATCAAAGCGCAATCGCTTTCCGCGAGCGAATTCGATCGCCCCCCTTCCGGAAAATTCTCTCTCTACGCCGCCACTCCCTCTACTTTCCGCGGACGGCGAAGACGGCAGCGACGGCGGCGGCGGCGGCGGCGGCGGCTGACGGCGGAAGGAGAAGGAGGAGAAGAAGATGGAGGTTAAGCGAGAAAACGAAGAGAAGCCAGAGGGAGAGGAATCGCGTCTGTGTTCGATAAATGGTTCATTATTTTTAATGGATTGATAAATGAATCTTAAATTGGTACAGATTAAATCTATTTAAGATTAATATATTTCAGTCTCTTTATTTTTAGAATTCATTATGAGTGTTTTAGAAAATAAAACTTGATTATTAATAATTTATTTAAATAAATATGAATTTATGAATGAGTTGTGTACCAATTTTGACACCTCTAGCATCATTCCTTCCCCAAACACTTGCTACCGCTAAAGAAGAAGTTGTCAGATCATTCCTTCCCCCAAACACTTGCTACCGTTAAAGAAGAAGAAGAAGTTGTCATACCAAGAGAAATGTCTAACTGCCTATCTACCAATCTTTTAAGGGACTGCAATAGCTCCAGCGCAGGACACAATTTACATCTCACTCCGTCCCTAGCGCGATTTATTCATCGAACCCATCTTCCAAGTCCCCGGTCTACGTCGCTAATTGACCGACTCCCGTTCCCAGACGAATTCACATCTGTAAAGTTCTCTTTTTTCGGCTCAGAAAGGAAAATTTCTTATGCCGGAAGAGGAAACGAATTAACCCAGTTCGGAAGATTAACAGACGAACCAAATTAGGATCTTTTTCTCTTCATTTTCGCGCTTGCAAAGATCTATAGATTGCCAAACAAAGGAAGCCGTCCAGGATTTCGCAATCAGTTAACCTTTGACCCCGCCAAAGTCAGCCGCCGATCGTGGAGGCGGAGAGAGAGAGAGAGAGAGAGAGAGAGAGAGAGGGGGGGTTACTGGTTTCTGCTCGACGCCGGATTTGCAGAGATGAACCTCGCCGGCCGGGGAGGAGCGCGAGCTTCGTGCTGCACCTGCGCGCCAGCGAGAGAGGCGAAGCTGACGAGATGGGATCAAGCAGCTGCTCGTGCAAATACAAGGATAAAAAAGAAAAAGAAAAAGGCATATTACGGGATGGAAATTATACGGTCCGAAATACGAATCGGTATATACGGTTATTTTCTTTCAAAATATAATTAAATAAAGTCAGCGCGTTACGATAGAAACGTTAAAAAGGGCTTATCGCGATTTAACGAATAAAAAATGCTTACGTGTATAACAGGACTATTCATGATATAAAATTTTGTAGAGGGCCGAGGTGTTGCCCTCAATAGTCGAATTCTATTACTAGTTCGGGTTAGAGAGAAATTACAAGAACGGTATACTTGTTTATTAAATGAAGATGTGACGTATTCAAATTTTGGGTATATGTATAAATGATTCTTGAAATGTTACATTTTAATTGGTGTGAAAAAGACGTAAAATAAAGTTGAAGTATTTTATATGCGTTCGTTTCACTAAAAATGACCATTTTTCTCTGAAAAAACATTTTCCCGTAAGTCATTTTCCAAAAAAATGGTATATTTTCTCTGATTCGATTTGAAACTTAAATTTTGAATGAAAAAAACATTTTTCACTGTTAAGTTAACTAATTTAATTGTTTAGGAAAAATTATCAAAAAATTGAATTTTAATTTTTTTAATTGACCAAAAATATTTGTATTTTTAAAAAATACAATTTTTTATTATTTTTCACCGTTCATTAGTTTTATTTTTTCTTTCTTTTTCTTTTTATTTTTTCCTTTTCTTTTCCTTCTTCCTTCCTCCTCCTTCTTCCTCCTCCCTCCTCCTTCCTCCGCCGCCGCACACCCGACGATGGCCGACTACCCGGCGGCCGACCAAGATCCAAGCCGCGATCCGGCGAGCTCGAGGCTTGGCTAATCTTGCCCGAGCTCGCCGGAGGTTCATCGGGCTTTGGCGAGCCGCAAGCTTGCGGATCGGGCGGCGGAGCTTGGGCTCCCGATCTAGGTGAGCCCAAGCTCCGCCACTAGATCCGGCGAGCTCGGGCGAGGCCCGAGCCCCACCTGGCTCATCGGATCCGGCAAGGCCGAGCTTCGCCCCAAGTCGGCGAGGCTCGCCTCGCCCGGATTTGGCGAGGCCCGAGCTCACCGGGCTCGGGCAAGCTGGGCTTCCATAGATCGGCCTAGGCGGAGCCTCGTCGGCCCGGGGCAGAGCTCGAGCTAGCTCTTGACCGTGGCCGGTTGCCGGTTGCCGATCACCGGGCGCTGTTGAGGCCGGCCACCGGCTAAGTTAAGGAAGAAAGATGAAAAGGAAAGAAAGAAAAGGAAAAAAAGAAAAAAAAGCATAAAAATAAAACAAAAATGTGTTAGTGAAAAGATATAGGTGAATGAAGTTAAGGAAAATGTTTTCCACTAACTTTGAAGGTAATTTTTACTATTGATGGAAAACATTTTCCTTAAGTAGTTGATTTTCCGTGAAACGAATACCGGAAAATTTGAAAAATATTTTCCTGAAAGCCATTTTCTGTGAAACGTTAACGTAACACACAAGGGATCATTTACTTTATTCCAAAAGAACAAAGTATTTTTCTGTAAACTAGTCAAACATGCGGCAGATAAGATTAGATAGGAAGTTTTCTTGAAAATCACACATGTATGGATATGTTATTTTCCTGTAAAAGTAAAAGCAATTTACTAACGAATGTCCCGACGACCGACGAGCTAAGCCAAGCGTAGCTAGGTTCTATTTATTTGCTTTTCACTTTTTGTCCAAAATTGTCCCTTTTTTTTTTCTTTGGGATATTATTGGGGCAAGTTCTGAAATTTGCCAACTTTCTACGCTATTCTAAACTTTTTATTTCATTCATTTCAGTCGTCATAACTTGCAACTCCGATGTACAGTGAGTCCGTTGATGGAAAGACTCAGATCAAAGGTCACAAATTCAAGACTTACGTGAAAGAAATTGACAAATGTTAGAACTTATCATGTAATTATCCTCCTTTCTTTTCACTATTTAGACTTTAGGGCAATGAGTTTGAAGGTTTTTTTCTTCCTTTTTTTTTTTTTTTGTCTCTCAATTAATGACCTGATGTTTAGATAAAGATTAATATCCTGAAAAATCTGAAATTGGTAAACCTATGCCTATGATAAATTTATTCCAAACTAATTTTTTGACCACCAAAAACCCCAAATTAGTACACATTTGATAAATTTATCCCGAATTAGTACACTTGTAATAAATTTATCCGTATTACTTTTCGTTAAATTTTACTATCAAATTACTAAATTGAATGACATGTGACAATTGACCGATGTACCAATTTACGATTTTACTCTCCGTATGTCACAGTTATACAATTGTTATGATTTTTTGTTATATTAATTCAATTTAACAAAGAGCAATACCAATTTATGATTTTTGGTAGTTTAATAAATTAGTTTGGGGTAAATTTGTTATAAATATACCAGTTTTTTTGATTAGTTAGGGTAAATTTATCATAGGTATATTAGTTTTTGGTTTTTCAGAGCATTAACTCTTAGATAATTTACGAATCAAGCTCAAACAATTCAACAATATTTAATTAAATATCACTCCAACGTTTCGATAATTTCAAATAAAAATCGGAATAATCATCTATCAACATAGATGGAGTGTCCTTTACCCAAAAAAAAAAAAAAAAAACATAGATGGAGTGTCTTCTTTAATAATTTGAGAATAATGAGTAGTTTTATTGAGGATAGATAGGCATGAATGATTACTGAATTTTGATTTAACGTATAATGTGATTCTTAAATTTTAAATTTGTTCAATACTTTCCTTGAATGTTAGCTTAATGTGTAATATCGTCATTAAACTTTTTATTTATTCAAGATAATTCTTAAACTTTGGGTACGTGTTTAATTTAGGCTTCATTCGTTTCACGAAAATGTTTTCTGAATTTTTCAATGTTTGTTTCACGAAAAATGAATTAATTAGAGAAAATAATTTCCATAAAGGGAAAAAAAATCTTCTAAGATAAGGAAAATATTTTCCACTTTTCTCACTCACTTTTTCTTATTTCACTTCAATGTTAACATTGTTATCTTTCTTTTTTATTTTCTTTTCTTTTTTAAGTCTCTTGGCCAGTTGGCGATCATGACAACCGTCGGTGACTAACCATCGGCGAGCCTCGAGCTTGGTAGCTTTGGGCAAGTTCAAACCTCCTCACCCAATGGGTGATGAGCTTAAGCCTTAACTTGCCACTCGCCCGATTGATGGTGATCTAGGGCTCCAAGCTTTTCAATCTAGCAAGCAGTGAGCTCCAGGCCTTAGTGAGTTAGGCGAGTAGCGAGCTAGGGCCTCACTAGATTGGTAAGCGCAAGCCTCTAGCTTGCTGATTGGGTGAGCAACAAGCTCGAGCTTGCTTGTTGGCATCAGGGAGAGCTCAAGCTTACCTTTGGCCGATTGCTAGCCATGGTCAACGACTAGCCAAATAAGAAGAAGAAGACAAAAACAAACAAAAGAAAAAGGAAAAGAGAAATGGAAAATAACAATATAGAATAATTAAAATTCAATTTTAAAAATATAATTAATTTAAAAATTTTAAAAATAAAATAATAAACCAATATTGAAAAAAAGTGCATGAAAGAAAAAAAAAATATTACCAAATAACGAAAAATATTTTTTTGCTTCTTTTCAGGTTTCACCCTAACACTAAAAAATAATTATATTTTCTTGAAAAATGGCATTTTGGAAATTTATTCAAAAACGCCATATTTTCTATGAAATGAATGGAGTCTTAATTTATGTATTGTAAGAAAATATTCAGTGTTATCCAAATGAAAAGACAATATCAAACAAATCGAACGCATTAAAAAATTTAGATCAAATATTGAATAAATTAAAATTTTATAGACGATATTGCACATTAAGTCAAAGTTCATGAGTCACGTTATACCTCGGGTAAAATTTAAAGATTATTTGCATGATTATCCTTTCTTTTCAAGGCAATGCATACAAGACGCGTACGGAAAAATTTACCGCGGGGGGCCTTTATATGAATAAATCCACTGGACGAAAGTGGCGAGAGAAATCGACGAAATCGCACCGGGTCCCACCCCTCCAACCGCGGTAAAGACCCGCGTGCCCCGGACGCCGTCATTCGATTTTGACTTTCGTCGTTCCATCCGGACCTCCACCTCCCCCGCGGCCATCGCCGTGACGGCGCGTCAACCTCCGTCCTCCTCCTCCACCTTCAACCGATCGGCCCCGCTTCAGCTCACCCACGCGCTGATCAATCTCCCTCTCTCTTCTCTCTCCTCTTTCTCTCTCTACCCAGCCATGGGCCTCTTGTGGAGCAAATTCAACAGGCACCACCACCACCACCACCACCACCACAGCTCCCCACAGCCGCCGCCGCCGCCGCCGCTACAACCGCCGCCGCAGCCGCCACAGCAGCAGCAGCACCACCACCACCACCAGCCGCCGCGGCTTCTGCCGCCGCCGCCGCCCCCGTCGCCGCCGCTTCTTCATTCCGCCCCGCCTCCTCCTTCTCCTCCTCCTCCTCCTCCGCCTCCGCCTCCTCCGGCCCAATCCTACAACCCCTACCCTGCGCCGCCGCACCATCAGCCCTACGCGCCGCCGCCGTGGCCCCCGATCCCGGTCCACTACGGCGCCCACCCTCCCCACTCCTCGAGCTCCCGCCCTTACGCGGCCGCCGCCCCGATCGGTAGCTACCCTCACGCGCACCCCCAGCCGCACTACTCGCAGTTCATCGGCTACTACGGCAACGGCGCGTGGGGCCCAGGCGGCCAGGTGCGGTCGGTCTCCGCGGCGGCAGCGCCGCCGCCGTACGTCGACCACAAGACGGCGAAGAAGATCAAGAACGACGTGAACGTGCTCAAGGACACGATCAAGCTCTTGATCGACGAGCGGAGCTCGGATTCGCACCTGGTTTCGTTCACCTTCGATGCGCTTGTGGATGGCAGGTATGTGATTTGACTTCTTTTACCAAATTCCGGGAAGATCGGGATTTATCTTCACCCTAGCGATTCGTTCGGATGGTGTAGCACTCCGATAAATAATCGCACATTGATCTCCCTCATAATATCATCTCGATCATGTCAAATAGTTGTCGAATTAATATCTTAACTCACCCGTTGGAGAACATTGTAATCTGACATAGCAAGATGTTGTGCAACCAATTTGTATGGATCAGGCAGAGTTGTTCTTATGGAATGTTGAACAAATCAGAGACAATTTTTCGTTCTAGGGAAGGTGATTCAGTTTTACATGTTGGGCTGCAAAAATCAACTACCGAGCTCATAAGAGGACGTTTTAGTTGATGATCTGTACCACGGCTGCTTACAATATGTAAATGAAACTCCGTGGTGCTATCATGGGATTGTCACATTTACAAAATTTCACTTTGAGATGAAGATATTGAGAAATGGGTTTTGGAGGTTGATGCTCATATGCCTCTTTCGACTTGCCTGTTTTGGTTTTTGTTCTTCCTTGGGGGGTAGCTCACTTTGAGATTTTGCATTTGATTGGAGCTTATGCATTTTCCGTTTGTCTTTCGGTTCTTTCTGTGGGCAATCAACTGTTGTTTCTTCCTTGCAGCTTTATTTGGTCAGATAACATACTTGCTCCTGGCAGGAATTTTGGGAGAGTTTTTCTGTGAATAAATTGGTCAGAATGTGTTTGCCCTTAGGTTATTAGTCAGTAACAGGAAACTATGCTCATAATACCTAAAGATTCATAGTGATACTTTATGGAGAGCATCAACTCACCGACCTAATTTGGAGAATTACTCTAGTAACACATTTTTGCGCAGCACTTTTGTAAAATGTTCAGTGAAAAATCGATAGTGAAACTCTCCATAGTGCATCCCGTTTGAATTTTAATTCTTGTATTGTGGTTTTATGCATTCCTAGTAGTAAATGATTAATTTGCCAGCAGCCCAAAATGCATAAATGGATTTTGCGGTTTTCAAAGAGCATAACTTGAGGAACAATTGGTTAATTTAATTATATCATTGGTCAGAGTTGACTGTGCCGGTTTGTGTGTTTCTCCAAAAGATCAGGTATTAAATCTTAGAATATATGGTCCAGTTGTGAACGATTTATCAACTGTTGACCTTTGGCAGTGATTTTTTTGGATTTCAGATACAATATCGAGATATAACAAATATTAAGGATTTGAAACTAGTGCTTAATTACTTAGCACCAGGCTTCGTCTGTTTGTTGCTTTGTATATTGTGGATTTTTTGGCGGATTGTCCTTGTAACTTCAGACTTTTGGTAATCTGTATCTTTACCTGAGAATGACTTGTCCATACTTATCTAACTGTTTAGTTTCTCCCCTTTTCTGGGCAGTATCACCATACTTTACTTTGCTAAGGAAGGGGATAGCTGCACCTTTAGCCCTATATACCCTGAGATGTATGCACCAAGAAAAATTCCATTTCAGAAGGGAGTGGCCCAGAAGTTCTGTCAACCTTCTGGAAGCGGCATTGACCTTGGTTTCTTTGATGTGGATGAGCTCTCAAAGCCCTCCCAAAATGAGGAGGTTTTCCCTCTTGTTATCTGCGCAGAAACAAGGGCACCATCTCCCGTGAATGAGCAGCCCAATCAACCTTCGCCTGCAACGTCTTCCCATGCTCAGATTACTCAAGCAGTCCTAGAGAGAAATGATGAGGGCAATTTTCAAGTAAGAGTCGTCAAGCAAATCTTGTGGATTGAGGGAGTTCGTTATGAGCTTCGTGAGATATATGGAATTAGCAATGCAGAAGACACAGCCTTTGAGGACACTGATCCAGGGAAAGAATGTGTCATTTGCATGACGGAGCCAAAGGATACGGCTGTTTTGCCTTGCAGACATATGGTGAGAGTTTTGAACTGTAGCATTTGTACAATGAACCCTTCCCCTCTTCCATGTTCCCATAACAGCAATGCTAATAATTATGGAAATTTCTTTAATAAAAATAGTTGGACAAGCAATGAACTTAGGTCGAGATGTCATATAAAAGGTTTCCATCTGATGGCATGAGAAATTGTATTTGAACTATTAGGTGGATAAATTGTCATTCTGTTGCTTCCAAAATTGGGCACTTCTGGTTTCTGCTATTTTTTATGCCAAAACAAATTTTCCAATAGTGATCCCAACTTTGTAAAAGCACTAGCTCCATGCCACAAGAATTTTTTCTTTACGTTGAACCTCTCTCCTAGGTGCAGTATGTCCTGTGTTTGCAAAACCCTTTGCTTTCCCCATTGCTACTGATTTCTGTAAAACCTTCCTGATTGCTATTGTATGTACCTGATGTCCTCATCTCTGGTTCTTCGAGAGTGTTCTTGTATATGACTTCTGGTAGCAGTATTTAGTTGGCCATGCTATTTGGTTCTTAAACGTTCTGCCTAGACTTGTGCATGCTTTTTGCTGAGGAAAGAGTCCTTTCCAGGAGCTTTCGTTGCATTTTGTTTGACTGGAATGCTGAAGAATGCTGGTGACCTTTTAATCTTGACTGAATTGTCCCTTATATTATTAATATTTCAAAATCAAAGAAACAGCGCTGCAAGTGGAAATCAAGTGACCTAAATGGAGATGATTGCTGTTCTCCTTCTTTGGGGAGTTTTGCATCTTTGTCAGATGGATCAATTTAGTCAGAATCTTAGTCTAGGTGGGAGTGCAGAAATGGCCACAGTTACACGATGGCTCTTGATTTACACTTGTAGTTAATCCATGAGTCAAGATAAACTCAATTTTCCTCTTGCTCTTTCAGTCAAGCAGCCTTGTTTGATTTGGCTTTTTATTCTGGCAGTCTACTTGGTTTCTATTTCCTAGGGTTTGATAGTGGCATTTACCAAGCTTTCCTTGCATTTTGCAGTGCCTATGCAGTGAGTGTGCAAAAGAGTTGAGGCTTCAATCCAACAAATGTCCAATATGCCGCCAGCCGATTCAGCAACTCCTTGAAATAAAAGTAGATAACGGTACTGATTGAATGACCTTATGGATTATTGTGGTTAACTGGCGTGAAATTTACTGACATTGCATAACAAGAAACTATTTTCCCTTTTGTCTTCCAGCACCATCGTGAGCAAGGTTCTTTTCTTTCCCAAGAAGCCACGTGACTTGTTCCTGGTGGTGTTCATATAGCTTTTGTGTATCCTATTCCAAGCTAGCAAGCAGCTTCCATTGCTTGTGAAAGCGGTTGTTCATACAAACAATTCTTTCGTCTTGTTGGGGAATTACATTCCTTTCGGGCTAAAGTTCTCTCCATTTTATAAAATGGGCGTGAGATCTTGTACATTCATCCCTCACGTATCAAATAGAAGGGAATAACTTATTTCTGCTGTCTTACCCTATGCGTAGTCTTTTAAATTTGAGTCTCAGCGTGCTCTCTCTAGTGTTGTACATGGGTGTGTGGTCGTGTTTTTCTTTGTCCAGTTGTGTGTGGGTGTGTGTGTGTGTGGTCCCTTCAATGAGAGCAGATTGTACGTCAGAACGGGGAATAAACTGCAACATGAGCTTTGCATAAAGGAGAAAAGAGGAAGCTTCAAATGTTCAAAAGGTTGGGTCAAAGATTGAGTGTCCAGGAAGAGGAGACAAAAGTGAGGAAATACAAATTGTATCTTCTCCGATCTTGCTTTACAGAATAAAAGCACCGTCCCATGTACGTTCACTTCACTTTCCTAACAGTCTCATTGTAATCCTTTATCGGGATCTGCAACAAAATTCAAGTGTGTCTTGAAGCTGTCACCTTTATCACGTTAGCTCTCCCCAACCCAGAGACCGAGATTGATTGAACGAAATGTTGGATTTCGTTTTTTCTTCTGTCCGGTTGACGAATACCAGGCAATCTTCAAGGATCAAGGCGAAAACCCTAAAAATTGTCGGTGCTCATGTGAGATTTATGCTTAGTTAGTCACATCCTAAAAATTTAGAGATCTTCCCGGGCTAATCGTGGAACCACGGAAGGTTGGGCGATGACGAATTTTGGATGAAGGGGGAATGAAATGCATGAAGCTTATGCTCCACCGTTATTTGGGTGAAACGAGTAGGAGAATTTGATATGCTATCCTGCATGAAAGAAGAATGCCCCAGGGAGGACGTAACTATCTTCGATACTTATAGCGCTAACTAGACTCGAAGAAATTTCCTTGATTACACGAGTTGGCTGTGTATATTCTTTGCTTCGCTTGATTGATTTCTTTCAAATTCTTTTATGGTTTGCCTTTGGAGGCACGAATGCAATGACCCCTTTCTAGGTTAAGGTAGAGATTCTAACGAAAACAGGAAAAGGAAAACGTCCCGAGTTCAAGAAAATCACGCCCTACTTTTTTTTAACTTCATATTCTATCGATGAGCATGAATGGTGAAAATACGTGTTCTTTTTTCTCTCTTTAGGGCTAACAAATGCATGCAAGATGCTTGTGTATTCTCCTGGGCGTGAGGACACAAAAGAGCTCAGTCAAAGGTTGGACTGCCAAACGAGAGGGAGAAAGAAAGGCAGTTTTCTGACCGGAAAATATATGTTGGACTTAGGAACATAATTTGCTTTCTTTGCTGTAGTGGTGGGTCTCTCTCTCTCTCTCTCTCTGTTATCCTCCCTGTTTACACATACTTTCGCGGACAAAAGCACGTCGTAATATCTATGCAATTTCCTCCTTCTTGATTTGATTCTTTTTAGATGGATCAACGGTAACTTGGTAGCAAAAGCAGAGAAAAAAACCAGCGTCCCAAAAGAGACAAAAGAAAAAGGAGAAAAAAGCAGAGGTGCAAATGGCATTTCACATTCCTCTCTTGCGTTATAAAAACACATCATTGATGATTCCTTGTTTCTGTCTCACGATATTTATCTCTTCCCGAGAGAGTGAGAGAGGGTGAGAGAGAGAGAGAGAGAGCTAATAAGCCACGGTACTTGGTAAACTGCTTGTCAAGTGCCTCTGAAGCTTGAGAGAGCCTCTCTGTTCTCTGTTCCTGATCAGTTTTCTCTTGGCCAAACCAGAATGCTGAAGCAGCAAGGCCCGTTAAGGCCTCAGGTAGTGTTTTCTTTACTCTTAATTCTACTCCTTTCAAACAGCGAAACTCACCGACACAAATTAGCTGCTTCTCGAGTGTGTTATGGATTTGATCTCAGCATGACCGGGCTTGGATTTTTGCAGACTTGTGCCCTGAGAGTGAACATACACTGTGATGGCTGTAGGAAGAAAGTGAGGAAGCTGGTGCAGAAAATAAATGGTACTTCACCTTCTCTTTGCCCTGGTTCTCTGTTTAAATCAGATTTGGGTAAAGCCATCGTCGCTAGATCTCTGTTTCTCATGAAATGTCTTCGTATAGGGGTGCAGAATGTTTCCATTGATGCGGAGCTCGGGAAGGTGATGGTGATGGGTTATATCGACCCCAGGACAGTCATCAAGAAGCTCGCAAAGTCAGGGAAGCATGCAGAGGTATGGAGAGCTCAAGAAAGGAGCTTCCATAACCAGAACCACCTCAACAACCAGTTCAAGAACATGCAGATTGAGTTCTCCAGCGGTAAGGGTGGTGAGAGAGACATGAATTTCCAAAAGGGTGGTGGGTATGGATATGGGCAGTTCCAGGCAAAAGGGTCCAATGAAATGATGCAGGTGGCTCCCAAAGCTAAGAAATCGGTCACGTTTGATCTCGACGAGGATGACGAGGACTATGCGAGCGATGATGGTAGTTTCTATGATTCCGATGACGATTTTGAGCTCGATGTGGGTCCTCGTACACCGCGCAAGCCGTCCATCAATGGCAGCCGTGGCGCTTCTCATGGGCAAACAGGTACTAAGGGAATGAAGAAAACCAAGAAAGGCGGTATCTTCAGCATGTTGGGAAAAGGCCATGGCAAGAAAAATGATGGCAAATATGGCAGAGGAGGGAAGAATGACAAATATGGAGGCAAAAATGGCAAAGACGGCTTCAACGGAGGAATTTTAAAGCAAAGTGGGCCAAAGAATGGAGCTATCAACAGAAACTATGGCAATGGTGGTGGTGGAGGCAAGAATGATTGGATGAATGGAACCAAGAAGAAGGATTCTGGGTTTGACATTGATTTCACTAATCCCGGCAGAGGCCAGGGAGGATCTGGCCGTGGCGGCGGCGGCGGCGGCGGCAGTGGGGGCGCGCACGGTGGCAGGGGCGGGGGTGGGGGGTTCGGGGCTCCGGCACAGCAGATGGGTAACTTCCCGATGGGCCACCAGGGCCAGATGAGGAACTTCCCTGCAATTGAAGGACTACCTGCACCTATGGCCATGAATGGTGGTGGATATGGGCCAATGGCAGGCCCAGGAAATGCATACAACCAGCAACATCAGATGGCCATGGCAATGATGATGAACCAGCAAAGGGCCCATGGGAATGAGATGATGAGGCCCATGCCCATGATGTATGGGAGGCCACAACCCATGATGAACTACCACCAGCAGCCCATGTCCATGGTAGCAACAGCAAGAGGATACTCTGATCCTTACACCCACATGTTCAGTGATGAGAACACCGACAGCTGCAGCATCATGTAAAGCCTAAGAAGCAGCTCTTAATAGGTTTTGCCCACCCAATTACATTTTGTAAAGACATGAAGAGAGAGTTCATGGTTTCCTGAGCTATCAATATTGTAATTAGATTGGCGGCCTTCCTTTAAATTTGAAATATGGAAGGTTTAGTATGGTGCGTACTGTGCCCAAGTTTGTCATTCTTTTGAACAATTCGCGTTCCTATTGAAAGCTGGCATTTGCATGAAGACTGAGCCTAGCAAATTAATGATGAACATAGACATGAATTGGACATTCCTGGTTGTAATTCATGCGTAATAATGGATAATTTAGAGATCTAAGGAAGTAAATATAAGGCCAACTTTAAAAAATACGATGCATTTGACGTAGCTTTATCAAAGAATTTTGGGCTTTCAAAGGTTGTAGGGAACAAATTGAGGTGTTTGGTACAACATTCTCAAATGCTTTTGAGCCAAAGTTAGCATTTTCTAAAGTCCCTTAACCCAATGCAAGTCCCACCTAGCTTTGGCATATGACATTTTTTGGGAATGCTGCTTTTAGAGTTATTGAATCATTTTTCTTTCAATTTTACCATATTCCAAATTTAACCCTCAAAATCATTGTACATCTTCCGCATATTCTAGATCTGGTTGTGGGTCTGACACCTTGCTGGCTTGCTAACGGTAGGGAACGGTGACCGAGGGTCGCAAAGGGTCTAGGTTTGCATGGGTTTGGATCTTTAAGGTCATATGACCCTTGGCATTAAATCGCTTGTGCTGCTCAAGGTGGCATGACAGACCTTGAGAGAGGGTTGCAAAGGCCGAGCAACCCTCGTTGTTGCATCACGTGGGCTGCCTAAGGTCACGTGACCTCAATGCCACCACACTTTAGGGCCTTAGGTCGCATGGCCCTTGGCACTGCCTTGCCTCACCTCACTCTCGATGTTTTGATCATTTGGGAGAACATGGTGGAGGCAGAGGGGGCAATGAGGTTCAAGGAGATCATAAACGAGACCATTCATATTCAAATTGGGATCAGCGCGAACATTGATGGCGATTGCTTGCCGAAGCTGAAGGGGTGAACTCCTCCGAAAAGAGGATGATGGCGTTATAGGAGAAGAGGGATAAGTTCATGTAGAATATTGTGGAAGAGAATAAGAGGATAGAGTGACGATCAGGAAGAAATAGCAGAGAAGAGGACTTTGATTTAGGTGTTTTTTTTTCACTAAGAGAGAACTTGAGAACAACAACATGGAGACCACTGGGAGCCTCTTGCCACCAAACATCTTTGCAGGCGATGGATTTGCTTCGGCCAGGCTTGCTTCCAGGATGGGATATCTCCATCCTCCAGTAGCCATGCCTTTGTTTTGCCCTTTTCTTTTTCTATTTCTACTTCAAAGCTACTTTGCAAAAAAATTTCAAGGGTCACTTAACCAAACGGCATTTGTTTTGCCCAAATGGAACTTAAAAAAATGTCTAGGGAAATGACTTTCATTTCCGTAAAGCTCTTCCAAACGTACCAATGTAACTCTCTTTTATAATTGCTATTAATAAGTAATTACGAAATAGATAAATTTCTATTAAGTTCTTCTAATGTAAAGTGTACTTGCATGCCTCCGCATTGGTTATAAAGTATGGATCGCGTGGATCGGAGAGCTTTATAGTTGTAATAACACTGCTTAATGGCAATCGTGGCATTTCAAATAAGTAACATTTTGGGCCAAGATCGTGTAGGCTAATTAAAAAGCATCTATTTATTTATGTACAGGGAGAAAAGGCAAGAAATGGTTTCTGGAAGAGATATTTCATATTCTCTTATCTAATGCTACTGCACGCATAAGTCATAGTCCAGCTCTTAGATTTGATATAATGAATGCCGAATTTAGTTTTTGGAGAAAAGATTAGAAGTCATATTATTTAATGGATTAGAATTCTCTAAATTTAGGTTGTAACTTTATATCTTAAAGTAACCCTTCTGAGAGGTGGATGCCTCACCAAGGATTCAATTGAATGGTTGGGATTAATTCATTATTATTATTATTTTATAGGGTGGAGGGGAAGGGCAGTTAGGGGTGAGCATGATCCGGGTTGGACTAATCCACACCCTAACCCTAAGACAACCCATATAATATTGGTTCTCAATTTTTGGATCAAGGATCGACCCTATTGAGCCCGGGACTGAGGACTAGATTGACCTAATGGTTTTGGTTTGGTTCCAAAGTCAACTCAAGATCAACCGATAATTTTTTTATTTCATTTTTTGTACTCCTTGAAAAGGCGACTAAAGACCAAACCAACTCAATGGGTTCAGTTTGATTTTCAAAGTCAACCAGGGACTAATCAATAATTTTTTTGTTTCATATTTTATATTCCTTGAAAAAGCGACCAAGGACCAGACTAACCCTATAGGTTCAGTGATGAACGAGGTCAATGAAGAGAGACGAACAACAAGTGTCAAATGGGGTGAGCGTCAAGCGTCGAGTAGCATGAGCATTGAGTAGGGCGAGCACCAAGCAACAAGTAGGGCGAGCAACCAGAAGCGAGCGAGGCAAGTGTTGAGCTGCGAGTAGCATGAGCATTGAGTAGGGCGAGCACCAAGCAACAAGTAGGGCGAGTAACCAGAAGCGAGCGAGGCAAGTGTTGAGCTGCGAGTGAAGAAGTTATTTCTTTCAATCTTGGCAAATTGAAGACTAAGAAGACAAAGAAAACAAAAGAGAACGAATACTAGAAGAGGATACCGTGAAGAGTTGTTTACGCCATTTTGGATGTCCTTTTGGACTCCTCACAGACATTTTCCTCATTAGTAAATTACGGCTATTGATGCCATAAAAGACATTAAAAGTCTAAGCTATTAAAGGGCGATATAAAATTATTTGGATTCCTCACTAAGGAGTCGTTTAATCCGTTGACACCATTTCACTTAAGGTTTTTTCTATAAAAAATTATAACTATTATATTAGATATGTAATATATATATATAGTTAGGGTCGATTCGGGTTGGATCAATTTTAAATTCCTAGAACCAAAGATTAACTTGCACAGTACTAATCCAGAGATCTTAAGACCAAAGACTAACCCAATCCTCTTGGGAAACGGATTAGGATCAGTAGGGTTGGGCCGGTCCATGGTCGGTCTAGGGTTGACCCTAGACCAATGCTCACCCTAGACCAATGCTCACCCCTAGGGGCGGTGGTCATTATGGGGCGATGGTGAAGGCGAAAAGGACTAGCTGGAGAGAGGAATTGTGAAAATTTAGAGTTCGGATTTTTTCTTTTGAGTAAATTTCATTAATTAACGTTAGATTTTATTTGGAACTTCGCCAATATAGAAGGAAAATAGCACAAATTTGACTTTTAAAAATGGAAGTCATACAGTAAATACTATAAATGTAAATTATTAAATCGTAACGACAAAAGAATCTTTGGTCAAGAATTAAAAAAAAATAAGGAAACAAAAGAATGGAAAGTTATCTAACAAACACATGTGTGCATGAGTTGTTTTATTTATCCTAATTGGTCTTGTTTGGGAAAATTATCAAAACAGTTGTAATTTTTCCAATTGAACCTTAAATCTTTAATTTTTTGCTAATTCAGTTTTAAATCTTTTCCAATTGTAATTTAGTCCATCCGACCATATTTGACCGACCGGTGTTCGTTGTTCAACTGAAGGAGACATGATAATTTTTTAATAATATTTTATTATTTCATATTTTTTATTAATTTTTTTTTTTCCTTTCTTCTTCTTCCACCAACAAGCGAAGCCTAACCATCATGGGCAAGCTAGCCCTCACTAGATCTAGACGATGGCGAACCTTGCCATGGCTAGGTGAGCTCACCTAGTGCCGCAACAGCAAGGCTCACCCTCACTAGATTTGGGCAAGGACGAGCCTCGCCATGGCCAAGCGAGACCTCACCCATCTTTGCGATGGCAAGGGCAAGCCTCACCATGGCTAGGCGAGCTCAAACTTGCCTAGCAACGACGAGGGCTAGCTAATAATAATTTGGCCAATAATAGGAAAAGAAGAAAGTAAAAAAAGAAAAAAGAAGAAGATAAATTAATAAAAAAATCTGAAAAAATAAATATATTATTAAAGTTATCATGTCAGCATTAGTCGGCATCAGTACATGTTAGTTAAATTTTGCTAAATGGACTGATTTGATATAATTGCAAAAGGTTTAAAACTGAGTGATAGAAAAAAAGAAGGTTTAAGACTGAATTAAAAAAATTATAATAGATATATGACTGTTTTGGTAATTTTTTCGATCTTGTTTGTATTAAGAAATCTCCATCTATAAAGTACATTCTGCAAAACAGCAATTGTTTTTGCCTTGCGTACGTCTAACCTCGATCTATTATTATGTAAGTGCAACAGGGAGAATTATGGGGAAAAATTGAACCGTGAAGAAATTAGATTGAAGTTTAACTCCGTAATCTGATGTATATGGCTCTAATTTTAAGGCAAATCATGCAGATTTCATGTTAAATTATGTCATTCGATTAGGCAATTTAAGAATGATATTTATGAAGTTATGCCCTACAATTCCTCAAATTGTGAGATCTCACCTCCCTTAAAGCTACCCGACGTAATGATAGAAACTTGCATCAATAAACAACCTTTTTGTAATTAAGGCGGCAGCACTAACGTTCTGCTTGTTAACTAACCAAATAATAGCTACTTCTATTCTTTTCTTTCTAAGAACAAAAAGAAAAAAAAAGAACGGAAATCCGTTTGATAACTTTTTTATTTCTAAGAAGAAATTTGTTTCTCGGAATAAGAGGAACAAATTTCGAATAGATCAAAAAATAGAAAAAAAAGTTACTTTTTTTTTCGAGAATAATTCCAAAATCAAGCCAAATTTTATAATTCCAAAATCAAGCCAAATTTTCCTCTTTTTTTTTTTTCTTTTCTTTTCTCCTTTCCCATTGCCGGTTGTCAGCCACGGTGATGGCCAGTGACTAGCTGGGTGAGCTCGCCTAACTATTAGCAAAGTCAGACCTCGCTAGGCCTCACTGCTAACCATTGTGAGACTCAACCTCGCTAGGCTAGGGCAAAGCCGGCCTTGTGCCATCCAGGCGAGGTCGAGTCTCACTGATGGCTTGGCGAGGCTCCGACAAGGTCACTGGACCTCACCTTGTGGCGGATTGTGTATAACTAGCTAGAGAGGCCCAAGATTCCAAGTTAACCATCTCAATCTCGGAATTTCATTTTCTTTTAATTACGAAAGGCCTTTTGAAAGGAAGAGATAGAAATATATGTTGAGAAGCAATGGAAGCCTGAGAAAAATATGCTTTAATGTAACTTGCGGACTCTTTTTGTGAGAAGAACAAAAAGGATATTTGTTTGCATTTTAGTTATGTTTTATCACTCTAAGAAGTTATGGACAACATATACCTAAATCGAGTATATCGCACTTATTGTTTTCTCCTTTTTGAATTTATGGTAATTCAAGAAATTCTCATATAATAAAAAATTTCAATAGAGCATTAGATTCAGGACCGTGTGAAATTGACGAACTCACTTAGGATAGCTTATAAGAACCTACGGGTAGTGGGTACGTGATGGTTAAATTGGGAATAAGTGTCCCATATAGATTTCCAGGAAAAATACAGGATTCATATTGGAACTTGGATATCTTAGGCACAAGTTGAGTTGACTTTGAAAAATGAAAATTTTCACAATTGACATGGATCATTAACTTTTTGGAGGGCATTAATTAGAGGAAATCCGATTTATCTCCATCATCTGGTATGAGCCGTTACATTTAACTTCTTCTCAACATAATTTATTAGGGTCGAGAAAGGAAGAATAATATTACTACATGAGGACTCTTATAAGACCAATTCTGAAGCAGATGCCTACTTAACAACAACAAAAACTGAGAAACAATGACAATGTTACATATAACTATAGTGCCTTTCCTCATTTGCTTTCTCATTACCGGTAAGCCTTTGGAAACTTATGGTTTCACTATCAAACTCCTCCCAATAGGCCGATTTGACACCACCCACTTTCCTAAGAATCTCACCCTAAAAGAAAGATATCAAAGGATCACTGAGATATCTCGAGGTCGTGTGTGCCGACTTGAATCCATTGTTTCTTCCAGTTCAATGGACCTGAAGGAGTCCATAGACCATACCTCCAATGCACTACAACCTTTGATTACTGCGAATACTATGAATTATTACTTAACCACTCTGACAGTTGGCACACATCCCTATTACCCGACCTTGGTGGTAGATACGGGTAGCGTGGATACATGGATGCAGTATGAAGGATGCAACCGTTGCTTGTTCTTACCGCAAGGTAACTTCAAAAAAAGTCAATCACAATCATATCGGTCATACCTGTGATGGTCCCCTTTGTGATCCTCATCTATGTAAAAACGACATTGGTATGTACGATCTGACTTCCATTGGATCTAGAGATGGCCATTGCTGCAGTAGGGGCCAGCTCGGATCAAACGCCTTCCTCTATTTCGATAAGGGATCTCCCAAAAGATTTTTCGACACCGTATTTGGCTGTGGCCTGGACAATTGTAACATGGGTTGGACTAAGAGTGAAAGAAAAACAACATAGCAGGGATATTTGGGTTGGGATTGGGAAGGTGATGTATCTTTATGCAATATATCAATGAGACGAAAAACCGCATATTGTATTGCTAGCCCCCGCTTCACGACCAAGGTGCTTACTCGTTTCTCCATTTTGGGGATGACCCACAAATAGACAGACATCCTGGTTACTTGACGACCAGATTGATTCCTAACGCAATTCAATACGCGGTTAAAGTTAATGATATTAGTATCAACGGAAACGCCTAAACATAAATCCTAAAATTTTTCGAATGAGAGCAGACCACACAGGCGGGTTCATTTTGGACTCAGGAAGTCCTCATTCGGTTCTTGTTCAAACTGCCTATATGGTCGTAAAAGAGAAAATAATCGAATATTTCGAAAGGCATTATTCTTGGCATCCTCTCCCTCCTCAACCAGGCGATTTGGACTTGTGCTACGATATGCCTCATCAGAATTTCACCGCTTCAAGCATTACATACCATTTTGAAGGAGCTAATCTTTTTCTTCCGCAGAGAAATTTTTCCCAGTTCTTTGATGCGAGCTTCTGCTTAATGGTGAGGCCCGAGGACCCAACATACTTGGAGCATTCCAACAGATGAATCATCGGCTCTTCTTCGATTTTACAGCACTCAACACTTCTTTTGTACCCGAGCGGTGTCGGCTCAATCGAGAACGAAATCAATCAAACAAAGAAGGAAGGACAAACAACCCAAACGAATAGGGTCCTCTGTGCACTTCTCCTCAGGTTTGCTAAGGATCAATAAAGACGACTTCTCATTAAGTTCATTTCTTTATATGGAAACTGTTTACTCTTTGCCTCCTCTAAAGAACATAAAGCTTGCCTACTTGTCGTGGGTTATATGGAGAGACTAATATACGCTCTGCCAAATAGCAATTAAGACCCGCCAATCAATGGGGTTTATTCTCAGAAAAAGCTGCTTCAACTTGCCCTCTTGTTCTTGCGAAGGGTCAGATCACGCCACTCGATTTAAAAGCTACAGTCGACTTCAATGGAGAGACTTTTGAAAGCCCTCCTTTCTGCTCTACGTTAAGGCAAGCAGAACGTTCAGCAGCTGAGGTTTGCCCTAGCCACGCTTGCTGAAACGGGTCCATCTAGAGTATTGGCTGCCAAAGTTTTGGTATGGACTAGAAGAACGATTTAGTTTCTGTCTTACGTAACATTATTTTACTTTCTTCATCCGGATCCTCAATCAAATGAACTGTTTCGATTTGGCTATTTCTTGAGTACTCCATGCTCTTGAATAGACTCATTATGCTAATAAGAGGGCATTTGGTGACATTTCCATTTATCCCTTTTTTTGTTCTTTTGTTCCCTTCCCGAAACTAGAAAAGAACATAAATCTATTTGTTTTCATCAATTAATTTTTATATTCCCCATAACAAAAAAAGTAACTAGGGAAAAAAATTTAGAACAGAAACAAGAAATATAAAAAAAAATTACTTTTTTGTTCTTAGGACCAAATAGAGAAATAAGGTCATTTTAGACTAACAAACTTAGCTTAACATTAAGCTTGTCTTTACCCAATTGACACACGGTTCGGATGAGACCTAAATCCAAATTAGGGTTTCCCGACCTAATTCGAGTCCCCATTTTTCGGAATAAAAAAATAAAAGAAGAAAGAAATTTAGAAATTAGATTTTGAGTAATTTTACTAGATTTTAGTGTTAATTTTAGTTTAGAACTAGTTTAGCATAAAAAATGTGAAAATGTTTTGATGAAAATTTGATTCAAAATTGAATAAGCTCTTAAGGCTTTACCATATGGATTTTTTAATTTTGGTGACTCCACTAAGAAAAGATGTTTTCTTCCTTTGAGATTTTGTTGTAAACATCTTTCAAGATAATCTGTCATTCTGCAATTCTATTTTAATAGAAAGTAGATGGCTTTGAATAAGCCTTTTGCATAACCATTTGTCTTGTGTTCATAGCAGTCACATGTGTTCCATGGATTTCCGATGTCATTTACTTGAAGATTTGATGAGTTTGTGTAAATAAATGCACCAACTCAAGATTGTCTCCTCTCTTAGTTGTTTCTTCCTTGCCTATTCCACTAGGCAACGTTTTCTTTTCTCCTTGCAGTTAACAAAGCTCAAAATGTTTATTATAATGCCTAAACATTTATTATCAATCTCCTCATATCGTAAGTTGTAAACTAGTGAGACTCTCTATTACCATTTCCAATTGTTCATCTTTAACTAACTATTTAGTTGGATTTTCTGATGCCATCTCAAAATATTTTGATCAATCAAATCTTTACAAAAGCCTGGCTTTATCCAAACATGAATGTTAAGTCTCCATGAGCATTTTTATAATTAAATGACAAAAATTTGGAATAGAAATTTTTGAGGTCTTGCCAAACGCAATTCTATTTTTTATCAAACCTATTTTTCTACTTAAAACTCATTTCTCGGAACATAAATTATTCTCGGAATAGAAACATAACCATATGCACTCTTAGTTGATAATTCAAACAATCTAACATGTTAATAAAAATGAATAGCAATTTAAGGTTCGGAGACTCTTAGGCCGCGTTTGTTTTCGTTTCTTTTTTTTGTTTTTAAATAGCTTTTTTGTTTTTATGTTCTTTTGTTCCCAGAAACAAATGTGGAACAGAAATAAGAAACAAAAAAATTATGTTTCAGACACATTTGAAGAACAAAAGAGGAATAAAAACATAAGCAGAGCTGTTTCTTTTCTATTTCTTGCTCAGCCCTTCGAACACCGCGTGTCTCCTCCTGCATCTTCTCCATCGTCGTCTTCTCCGGCGCCTCCCACTCTCCAGCGTCGACAGTCGCCTCTGTCTCGAGACCATCCGGCTTCTCCACCGTCGTCCTCTCCGGCGCCAACAACCGCTGCTCCTTCACCAGGTGAACTTGCTCATGGCTCCTCCTTCACTGCTCCTCCTTCACCGATATCTAACGGGGCCCTTGTAGATCCGGGTGATGGCTGTCGGAGCTCGAGCGTGAGAGCTCGCTCGAGCTAGCGCTTGCCCAAATCTAGGGCACCGTTGCTCGCCAAATCTGCGGTAGCGGCTCGTCTGCTTGCTCGAGATCTGGACGAGCATGCTCACCTAGATCTAGCAAGCAACGGTGCCCTAAATCAAGCGTTTGCTTGCAACGAGCCCCGCTCGCTCACTCGCTTGCTTCTCTGCTCGAGCGAGCAGACGGTCGCTGCTCTGCTCGCTCACAGCTCGCTCGAGCGTGAGCAACAACGAGCATCTGCTCGTTTGCTTCTCTACTCAAGCGAGTAAAGCAGCAGGCCCTGCTCGAGCTGCGAGCGAGCAAAGCAGCGACCGTCTTCTCGCTTGCTTCTCCGCTCGCTGCTCACACTTGACCCAATAAATCGAAAAGTAGAACCATTAAGATTAACCAAACCGGCAAAGGCCAACCCTATTTCTCTCCCGTCTCCTCTCGTCTTCAAGGTACGATAGCGATGACGACGACGGCTGTGACTACGACAATGAATAGGACGGCGGCGACGGCAACGGCGACAAGGATGGCGACCGATTGAGGGACCGGTTGTTCCGCCACGCCCTTTTCTCTTCTTCTCCTTCTTCGTCAGTAGCAGTGACTCATGGAGCTATGTGCTGTGCTGGGTCGAGCAATGGTGATTCGGAGACTGGCCCTTTTGTCCTCACGACGCCGCTTTACTACGTCATTGTTGTTGATGCCATCGCTCATTTTCAGGTTTGTCTTCAAGCATAGTTCGTCTTTCATTGCCGACGTTCCTTTTTGTTTTTTCGTTGTTTTTTAGTTATCTGCGAGTTATGGGCGTCGGTAAAGGCAAAACCCATGTTTCTTGATCCCCTTTTTGGTGTCATTATCATTAAGAGTAGAGATCAGTGTCAATAGTCGGTTGTTTCTTTTATCAGAGTAGATACGAATAAAGAGTACCGGTTTATTGCGATTGAACTTTTGCCTAGATGCAAATTAATGATTCTGCTTATTGCTGGTGGGGATAGGTTTTGTTCCTCAGACAAAGCTATTGCTTCGTAATTTGTTCTTTAGCATTGGTTGTTCGTAGTAAACTAATGCACTTTATTCATCAAGATTTGATTTTTCTTTTGTTTAAGCTGGGGTTGGATTGGAAAATTGGCTCTAGGAATCACTTCTACATAAACAATAACTTGGTTCTAACTTCTGTTACTTCATATTAAAAGGCTTACAATTATAATTCTTTTTTTTTTCGTGGGCTATAATCCATTTCAAGCGTGAATTTATTTTCCTCTGGTGCTCCACAGGAATCCTTCCTATTTATGTGCTTGAACAACTTGATGGGTTCTGGTTTCGGTTACTAGATCCGGAATCACTTCTGACGTTTTGTTTCTTTGACTTGAGTCGACCCACAAACCTGAGCTGTCCAACACGAAGGTAAGCTTTCCTGATGTTGATAAAGTTTGTCTGAATTACTCTGATCTCTAAGCTGAGAATGGAGAGAGCTGCACTTGCGATTTTTGAGCCATTATGTTTTGGTGAGCTTGTTCATTAGGTAGGTGAGAACCATAGTTTAATTGCTTGGGGATTTTTGCAGAGCTCTGAGGAATGGTGCTCAACCAGGATGGTGACCTCGTTTTAACAAGGCGAGACCATGAGTGTCTTTTCTTATCTCCTTCTACACCCATTTCTAAACTGTACATGCATTTCAATTTGCTTTGAATTTGCCAGCAATCTTGACTAGTCTGTCGTGGGAATTCATTCGATTGAGAGTTATGAAATCGATTTTGGTCCCGGGTTGCCCATTGTTTAACCACACAATGCTCACATGGTTTGCTTTTACATCCTCTTTTTCCTACAAAATGGCGATGATGACTGGACATTTTTTGACGTGCAGAACCATCTTCGCATTGTTTTAGTGTGATCATACAGCATAACATCACTTCTTCTATCCCGAATGTCGGGTTGCAGGTGTTAGTTACATTCATGATCTTCTCTTTTGGTATGCTATGAACTGCTTGACATTAGATGACTTTTTTGTTTTTGTTTTTCCCCCCATCTGTTCAGGTTTGGAAAGCTGAACTAGCATTATCTGATTTCGTGTCCACTTCTTCTGAGTTTGACAGAGTCGTTCCGTTGGAGCTTGGTGCTGGAACGGGTATATTGGTTTCTGCTGCTTGCTTGATTATGTCAGGCGATATTGTTCCAAAAAACGAAAGTGGCTTTAGAATCAATTGGTTCCAAATGAATGTTGGGGATTATACATTATGCAAGATCCTTGGTATCTTATGGTTATAATGCTTCAATTTTTTCTCTTTAAGTTATGGATTTGCAGAGAATGGAGGGCGCTGTTTAGTTGTTGCCTTATTACTTTTTGTCTTGAATTTTTCTTTACTTAAGGTACATCCTCACTCTATCTCAATTAGTTGTCTCTTTCCCAGGTGAACAATACTGGTGTTGGTGGATCCATTATCGACGCTGATGCTTTGAGAACTTCGGTGGATCCATCCAAAGTTCTGCCTTGCTGGTGCCAATCCACGAAGACATATTCTTTTTCCCTTGCTCTGTTCGGAATTAGCCAGTCCCTGCCACATAAATCACAATTTGCTGACTGTGGAAAGTTATCCGCACGCTAAGGTTGGCCTTTCGGCTTCTTTTTTCATTGCCTTACTCTTAGAGATCTTATAATTTAGTTGGACCATGCACAAAATAGGATAGGGTATACGGATCCATGTAGGTTACCATGCTGATTTTGTGTATGGCGTGTAGTTCTGACGGTTTTATGTTATTGATTTAATTCATAACTCATGTGATGCTCAAACAATCGAAGATTCAATGGCACCTAAGAGACACTCATTTAATGCAAAGTGGACGGACTCTGTAATCAATATACTTATCGGTTTATTGGTGGATGAGGTCAAAAAGGGAAACTGCACCTCTTCCACTTTCAACAAAGCGAGGTGGAGGAATGTACAGTCTGAACTCAGTAGACAGACAAGATTCCAATTTACCATGGTACAAATTGAGGAACAAGGTCAACAAACTGAAAAAACAAGTATGGCGGTTTTCACAAACTCATTTCTCATCCGGATTTGGTTGGGATAATGTGAACAAAAGAGTTGTTGTCGACGACTCAAGTATATGGGAATCCCATATCAATGTATTTCTTAACTTTGTAGTCATTTTGATATCATTACAGATGTCAATTTTAAAATGTATGATTATATTGCTAAAATGTCATTATTGTGAAAATTGTAGGATAATGTCAAGTGGGCAAGATCGGGAAGAACGGATTTCCTCAGTATCCTAAGCTCTGTATTGTTTTTGGCGGTACGTATCCTACTGGGGATCATGCCATAGGAAGTGCTCAAGATGTGAATGTGTCGGATGATGATGACAATGGTGATGACAATGTAGGTGGTGACAACAGTGGTGGCTATGCTTATGGTGTCAATGCAGGTGACGACTATGATGGTAGCAATGCAAATGATTTCATTGGACACCATAGTGATGACAGACTCTTTACAACAGACGATGCTGGAACTTCAGTTCGTGGAAAGCACAAATTGAATAGAACTCCAAATAGTAAGCGGAGAAGAAAGAGTAACAAATCTGGTATTACTGAAACTTGTAGAGCCATACAAGATTTTCTGAAAGTTAGGTCGTCAAGTTAATCTGGTGGTGGCTCTGCGAGCTCAGGGACTACACAACCACCTATAGACCTTTTCTCCTATCTATTGTGGTCCAGATTCTATTGAGCATGCCCGAAATAGAGTAAGATGTTTACAATAAAGCAATGGAACGAGCATGCGCCAGTTGTGAATAGAGGGAGGCTTTCATTACATCCACACCTATAAGGAGAATTGGACTTCTTCAATTCCTTTAGTAGATGTTTGGAAATATACTTTCGTGAATTGCATGGAGTTTCATTAGACTGTATAATTTATATTATCTATTGATCTTTAGTTTATTCAAATATGATTAGTGTTGAGACTCTTGTACTTATATGTAATGGCATATCTTATTGAGATTTTATGACTTATGTTATTGATTGTTATTGAGATGTGTTTTCAAAATCTATATTGATGTTTTGGTCATTTTTGTGATTGTATAGGTACTATGGAAGAGGGGTCAAATAGTGTGTCTAATGAGCAGGTACAACCACTTGAACAATTCTTGGATGATGATATTAACATATTGGTAGCGTGGTTCTGCTTAGCTACGATGAACACGTCCCTGCATACGAGAGAACCTATTAGGGATAGTCAATTATCAGGAGCAGAATGGATAATGGAGATTGTTTATGGACATTCAGATATGATATATGAAGCATTTAGGATGGAGAGACATGTTTTTCTGAATTTATATGACTTAATGAGGGTAAGGGGTTGGTTGAAAGATAGTTGATATGTTCAAATAGATGAACAAGTTGGGATATTCTTAAGTGTGGTTACTCACAATAACTCAAATAGAGATTTATGTGAGAGATTCCAACATTCAGGAGAAACAATCAGAAAGTATTTCAATAAAGTGTTGAAAGCAATGATCAAACTTTCAAAGGAGATAATCAAACCACCGTCCTTTGACATCATTCCACAAGAAATTCTTATTGATCCTAGTCATAAACGCTACTTCAAGGTATGATTTTTATATTGATTTTATACCGTCAAATACATGTAGTTGATAATCTTATATGATATTAGATTGTTAATATATTGACAGGGCTGCGTAGGTGCTATGGATGGCACCCATATAGATGTTACTGTCCCTGTGTCTCAGCAGATTCCATATAGAGGTAGGAGTGGGAGAACAACCCAGAATGTGCTGTGTATTTGCTCTTTTGATATGAAATTTACGTTCGTGTATGCTGGATGGGAAGGATCTATCAACGATTGTTGAGTGCTTTCAGTAGCACTCGAAAATCCTCAACTGCAATTTCCCCGACCACCACCTGATATTTACTTTGTTTATGAAGACAATTTTATGATTATATATTATGGTTGAATATCACAACAAATTTATATATATCATGTTATAAGGAAATATTACGTGGTAGATTCGGATTATGCAGCACTTCTAGGATTTTTAACTCCATTTAGAGGCGATCGGTATCATTTAAGCGAGTATAGAGGGAATGGGGGACGACCAAAGACAGCAAGAGAATTGTTCAACAAGAAGCACTCTTCACTAAGAAATGTAATTAAGAGGTCATTTGGGGTATTAAATAATCGCTTCACCATTTTGAGACAGATACCTCCATTTACAATTCGGAAGCAAGCACTTGTTGTAATTGCTTGTTGTGCTCTCCATAATTACATCCGTGATTAAGATGCGATGGATAGAAACTTTTCCCTATATGGAGATCCAGAGTATCCATGCGGACTTACAGACGTGGAGGTTGTAGATGATACATTGCATGATGCACCTAGAATAAATATGCTTAGGACAAGGATTGCAAATAAAATGGCGAGGGATCATAATATGCTTGAAATTTCATGACTTTGTGTTTCTGACTTTTGTAATTTTGTTTTTAAGTACTCACTTATCAAATTCAATGTGATGAAGTTGAACAATGAACTATATTACTTCATTATTGTGATGTTATGTATGAAAGGGTCTATGTAGAGATCTATAAAATATTCTTCTTTTAGCTATCTCTTATTGTACAAATTTTACTTACGAAATTTTGTTCTAAGTATGCACATGACCATGTTCAGAATGTTTGTCTTCACCCACCATGAACAAAATTAAGTTGATGAGCATTTCATTAAAGTGATAATGCAATACCAAGTTTACACTTTATTTAAAAAAAAAAGGCACGTGACAAAAATTTGGTACAAAGTTTATTTATAAAATTTTCTTCAAAGTATGCACTTATAACCATGTTCAGAATGTTTGACTTTACTCACCATGAATAAAATTAAATTGATGAGCATTTTATGATAATGAGAATTCAAAACCAAGTTTACACTTTATTAAAAAAAAAACAATTGGGAAAATTTTGGTACAAACTTAAAAAATTTTCTTCCAAGTAAGCAAATATGATCATGTTTAGAATGTTTGTTTTCACTTACTATGAGCATAATTAAAGTGATGAGCATTTCATTATAATGATAATTCAATACCAAGTTTAAATTTTATTAAAGAAAAAACACTTGAAAAAAAATTGGAACAGGCATTTTGTGCAGTTACTAAACGTGTTTCTGTTCTTTTTCTATTTCAGAAACAGAAATTTTGTACGATTCTGCAAACGTATTTCTATTCTTTTTCATTCCGAAATAGAAATTTTATATAGTTACCAAACGCATTTTTTTGTTCAAAAATTGTTCTCCGAAATATAAATACTTTTTTCTATTTCTGTTTCCTGAAACAACTTTTAAACAAAAATGTTACCAAATGTACCCTTAGTCACGACGAATAAGAATTACAATTTCTATTTATGGACGGATGAACGGCGAACGCACTAGCGCCAAAGGGAAAGAACGGTGACCAATCCGGCCTGATAAGTCCGGAATGGAGCATTCGGGCCTTGCGATTTTGGGCCTACATCCGGCCCAACATAGATTCGGGCCTGAGACTAAGAGAATGGCCACGTCAGCATTTGAGCCCACATGGGTGGCCCCCACCTCGCTGCCTCCGTCCAATCAGCGAACGCCTACAGCGTCACCAGCCATTCCCGACCGCCGCCGCGCCGGTCCACCAAAACGCCACCTCCGACACACTCGCCTCTCTCTCTCATCGAAACGCAGTAGAGAGAGAGAGAGAGAGAGAGAGAGAAGAGATGCACTCCTTCGGCTACCGGGCGAACGCTCTGCTGACGTTTGCCCTAACCATCCTGGCGCTGATGTGCGCCATGGCCTCCCTCTCCGACAACCTCAACGCCCCTTCTCCCTCCGCCGAAATCCAGGTCGGTCGGTCAATCGCTCGCTCGCTCCCTTCTCGTTGTCTTCTCCGCCGCCGCGGTCTTGCTTCCGTCGATTGCGCCCCCGATCCGTTCCGTGGATGTTCGAGTTTTGGGTCCTAGGTAGTTTATCGGAGGCTGAGCGTGCCTTCTTTCATTATGGCCAGTCCATCCCTCTCGTCGCGATGATGTTCTCTGTAATGCTATGATGTTGTCCTCGATTGATTCAGTGAAAAAAAACCGGGAAATGCGTGACCTTTATTACATGGATCGCCTCCATAGAAAATCTAGAGGATTGGACAAGCTCGTGAAGGTCTGATCTTGGCTGTTTTGAGATCGTAATCACAGTCCACTGAGGAGGAGGTTCCTTTGCAATACCATGAGCTCATTCCCCTGATATCATTTCACTTGTCGAATTGCTCGTAAATTACTCCTTTGATGCATTTTATGTCACATCTTTTCAACAGCTTGGATGTTTTGTTTTTCATTTTTCTTGCCTCTGTTTGTATGTATAGGTCTTTGTGGGCACTGAAGTGCTCTTTTCTTTTAACGCAAATAGAACTTTGTCGTGCTTCTGTTGATAATTTTGAGATGCAGCTTTCTTCTCTTATTTTCATGATTGTACTGTCGATACGTAAGATGATGCATTGGCATAGTGGGTTAGTTGATGTTTTTGTTCATTTTGTTTGATCAATGGATTTTGCAATGCGTGCAGATTTTGAATATTAATTGGTTTCAGAGACATCCTGATGGGAATGATGAGGTATGATGATTTTTCTTGGTTTTTGGCTATCTGCAACAAACATTCATTCTGCTAAAAGCTACCTGGGGGTGCCACAATCAGTAGATTCATTGCTATGATCATTTTGAGTAGTCTGGCAGTTGGGGCTTTCTTGAATCAGCTGGTAATCCGTGCTTTTACTTATGTACGTGACTGGGTTTGTTATATATGAACATCTTTTGGGTGCCCGTTATGTTTTTATTTCTGATGGTACTGGAGTCGAGAGTACTGCAAACTTTACACTGGAATGATAAATTCTTGACTTTATGTAGATTGATTCATCTGCGTGTTATATCTGTCTTGGTCATTTGCTCGATCTTCTCACGTTGTTGTCATGCCTCATCCATTGCTGGCCATTCACATCTTTTGCCTCTTGTATTCACTATGTTTCATGGACCTGTGAGATTGACGCTGTGGTTTACACAAGTTTTTTTTTTTTTTTTTTTTTTTTTCTAAATGAATTTGAATTATTTATTGGTTGACTGGACTTTCTTTCTTTGGTTGTATGCAGGTCAGCTTGACCTTGAATATAACGGCAGACTTGCAGTCCTTGTTTACATGGAACACTAAGCAGGTTAGAAATAGCACATACCATGTAGTTCTTGAAAGTTGTGGCCTTTAGGGGTCATGTGAATTTAAAGTACCTATGCAAGTAGGGAATCACATCATTTTTCATTAATGGAACTCTGTGCTATTTTCAGAGAAGTCAAGAAAAGAGATTTGACTTAGTCTGTAAAGATAGAGAATTTGAAATAAAGAATTGTGCTACCACAGCCTATTTCTTTATCTGCTTGAAGCAATTGAGCTATATCCTGTATTATAAGTTGATTTCAAAAAGAAGAAAAATATTTTTAAACAGCTGCTTGAACTGTTTGCAGGTTTTCGTCTTTGTAGCAGCAGAATATGAAACCCCAAAGAATTCATTGAATCAGGTAAACTTAGGAGGACATTTAAAAGCAATAGTTTGGTGATATTTTCTGATCAATGGCATTTTTTCTGCATGAATATGTGAAACCACTCGCATTCACTGATGTTGATGGTGCTAAAAATTAGCATAAATTGCCAATTCGTGGCACATTAGTTATGTAAGTCCCAATGCTTGTGGCACTGGATCACATGAGCTTAACAACCAAAGACTGTGAATATGCTCTTAATTTTCTGTAGAAACATCTCTGAATAGGTATCTTTGTGGGATGGCATTATCCCTGCCAAAGAGCATGCAAAGTTCTGGATCCAGACACCAAATAAGTATCGTCTAATTGACCAGGTACTCCAGTCTTTCTGATAATAGTTTCTAACAAATTTTATCTGAATTGTGATTGTTCATTACACTGAATCGGTAGTTCTTTACACTCTCTTTTAAGACATCCACAGGCCTAACTGTCATTTATCTTTCTTATAGGGAGGTAATCTTCGTGGCAAAGAATTTAACTTCACATTGCACTGGCATGTGATGCCGAAGACAGGAAAAATGTTTGCAGACAAAATTGTCTTGTCGGGGTACCGCTTGCCAGAGGAATATAGATGAGACACGAGAAAGACTTGTCGTGTTGTTGCTGTACCTTAGAGCATTCGTATGGATATAACTTCTTGGAGAAAGTTAGAGTTTAGGCACTAAGACGGCTGATTTCCCAAATTAAAATACACATCTAAAAGAATAGGTAGTCTTCTTTTCCATTCTGGCCTTGCCCAGTAGTGTGCGCATGGCTTGTGATCACATGATTGGGAAATTTTGTCTTTGGAACTGCCGAGAACTTGATTACTGGAATTGTATGGGCAATTGTAGGTTTTTAGATCAGTGGAAGCATGGCAATGCTCATTCAAGTTAATGCTTATACAACTATGCGAGGGGTACCTTTAGGTTCAACTGGGTGTTTGGAAAATATTTGGTAGCTGGAGCATCCTTCAATTGCTTTGTCGGAAGCTGCCTCTTTCTAGGTCGTGCAAATTTTTGTAGCTGTGAGTCACCAACATTTAGCTACCACGGATTTGTTTACTTCCCCCAGTTGGTAAGCTGAGCAGTAAATGTTGGTAAACTATCGGAACAGTTGGTATTTTCAAAAAAATCCATTAATCGTTAGTAGTCAGCCCAAATGCTACTAACGTAAAAGTATTGGTCATTTATCAATGTGCAATGTTCCAATTTTTGGCTCAGGAACAGCTTAATCTTCTCAAAGAGGGGTGGAGGAGTTAGTATTTGGTTCTCTTTTTGGGTCATTGCATAAGTATTGAGGCTAGTCTCAGATTCCTATTCAAGTTAAGAAAATGAGCGCGATCCATCATCATCTGGTTGCAAAAAGAGACAAAAGACAATTCCTTCCTTTTCGGCTGGGGATGATGTTGGCCGTCAGTAAAATCCTACTGTCCATCCGTACACTATCCTCTTTTCAGTTGCTTGTAGGCCACCTAACCAATTGCCAGGTCACAGAAAGAACTTTTGTCAAAATGAAATCTCATTGAATGAATTGATGATCCTTTAGCTACATCAGAACAGTGTACCATCATGTAGATTAAGCCTGAGAAAATGAAATGATTTGCCTCAATGAACCACATATGTAGTCTTCGACCAAAAATGACCACATATGTAGTCATTCTAGGCTCAGCAGAGGATAAGACCCATTCCTGGACACTCCAAAAAGCAAAAATTCGGTCCACCAAAACCCATCCATTAGTAGTACCACCCCTGGACTAAGGTGATGGCAAGTATGATCATATCTTCTTTTTTTAAAGTTCAAGCAACACTTCTCATATCTTGACTGTAGTACTATTGAATTGAACTAATCATTAATTGATTTGAATGGACGCGTGATTTTTTCTCTTTTTGCCAATGCTTCCTTTTTTCACCCGATTTCATGATATAAATTACTTAGAAAATGCACGAACCTTCTAATTACTTATATCGGAAGCGCACTTTCTCAGTCAGTGGTGCAGAAGTTCACTGCTATAACGTCATCAGATTTGTATCTAGAGGAAACATGGAGCACCAGACGGGCTCATGAACAATCATGTCCATGTGACATTGACAGTAAAATATGGATCCATCCGAGGGCAAAAGCGCCATAAGAAGAAAGAAAACAAATAACAAAATGGGAAAGTGACAAAACAGAAAGACAGAAGAATCTTTTTCTTTTTCTTTTTTTTTTTAAAAAATTATTTTACTTGGCAATTATTATTTTTTGGTGGGTGTGTTTTTCAGTTGAGCTCTTAGGTATGTGTCGCAATAAAACCAGACATCAATCATTACCAAACAAAAGAAACACCAAAGTTCCAAGATCAGATCTTGCCCGTGTGTACGGCACGAGATCGCTCTTGGGAAAAAGCCCTCCCTTTTAATCTCTCTGCAACACACTTTCCATTCACCACGCAGGAGAAGAACATCGTATCAGATCCAAAAGCTTCTCTGACATATTGGCCTTTTCTTGCTATTTTTTTCCGGCTTCCTCCCCTTTTCCACAGCCTCGAGTTTGCACGTAAAAGAAGGTACACCCTTTTCGTCCCTCTTCCTGAATTGTATAAACGTGCATGCAAACGCAGGAAAAAAACAGAAGAGGAAAGATTCGTCGGTGGAATGCATGAAATCTTGTAAATTTGACTCACGGATTTTTGGGCTCGTACGATGCTTGGTTGGTGATTTCTGGGCTCTGATTGGCTCGGTGTTTTTTTTTTCGCATGATCCAAACATCTCGGATCTGATGCATCAGTGATGGAGACTGGTCTCGTTAGTTTGAGCTATAATGGTACCTCGGTTTGTTTTTCAATGTTTAAGATTCTCTTGTTCAGGCCGGTTCTGATGGAGCCGTTTGGTGGGATTTTATTTCTTGGTGTTTGGTTTTCTTGTTCGGCTTCATGAATTGATGGCGTGTTATGATTACATGAATAGCTGGAATTTTCTGGGATTTTATTTCTTGGTGTTTGGTTTTCTTGTTACTCTCTCTTTTATGTTTGAACCAGCCGAATCCTTCAGTGGATTTTGCCTTCATTCCAGTTAGATAGCAGAAGGCATCAGCTCTATATTGTAGTGCGTTGGAAATTGGAAAATATTGTTTTGCTTCGTGGGGGCAGTGGGGTCAAAGAATTAGAGAATTCACAAATCTGGTTCTCTCTCCCTCTCTCTCTCTCTTTTTTTTTTCCTGTAGAAGTTCCCCGAATCTAGAATGCTGATGGGGCAATATGCTACGTGTTAGCCTTGTGGAGGGCTCTGATAATTGATAGCACGATTACGTGATCTTTCTGTGCTTTGTTAGAATGTCAGATCTGAGAGCTTTACCGTGTGTAAGCTGGACAGAAACTGAGCGCCGTTATTCTCTATTCTGCACCCACTTGCTCAGTCCGTAAAGGGGCTAAAGTGGAATTCCCTTAGTTTCCTTTTTGCTTCGTTTATCGAACTCACAGCACTGTGCTCCTCCATATGTCGAACTCACGTACACCATGATTGAAACAGTGTTTGGTCTCATTTGTGTTAGCAGCTGATACTTATTAATCTCTTTTTTGCTCTTAGTTGTGCTTGAATCAAGATGGATCAGCAAGGACACGGTCAACCCCCACCAATTGGGGTTGTTCCCGCCGCAGGTCAATTGCCCTACGGCACGATGCCTTATCAGCCAGGCCAGATGATCGGCCCTTCGAGTTTCCCGCATATTCAGCCGACTAGCCAGCCTCAGCCGCCGGGATCCCAGCTCGCACATAACCAACTGGCCTATCAGCAAATTCACCAGCAGCAGCAGCAGCAACTGCAGCAACAGCTCCAGTCTTTCTGGGCAAACCAGTATCAAGAAATCGACAGGGTCACAGACTTCAAGAACCACAGCCTCCCTTTGGCCAGGATCAAGAAGATCATGAAGGCTGACGAGGATGTGAGGATGATCTCGGCCGAGGCGCCAATTGTGTTTGCTAGGGCCTGCGAGATGTTCATCCTGGAACTGACACTGCGCTCCTGGAACCACACCGAGGAGAACAAGAGGCGGACGCTCCAGAAGAATGATATAGCAGCGGCAATCACCCGGACAGATGTCTTTGACTTTCTGGTGGATATTGTTCCTAGGGAGGAGCTGAAGGAGGAAGGGCTTGGGACGGTTCCAGGGGGAGTGCTCCCTGCCAGCGGGCCTGTGGATGGGCTACCTTATTGCTACGTTCCGCCGCAGCAGGTGTGTCAGGCTGGGCCTCCGGGGATGTTTGTTGGTAAGGGTGTGGTTGATCCTGCCATGTATCCGTACATGGCTCAACAAATGTGTCCTGAGACATCAGAGCAACAGCAATCTCCCTCAGATCATCAGTAGTTATAATACTGAGTAGAGAAAATGTAAGTTTATTTGCGAATTCTGCTTAAATCGAATCCTAGCCGTGACTTCTTTGGGAATGACCCATTTATGGTCTCATATGTACCTAATCATGTGCTTGCACATGCATCTGAAAGTTAAATCGTAAGTGTCATCAATGAAGTGTTTAGCATGGTCATTGGCATGTATGGATATCTTTTTGCTTTCTGATATCAGAATTCAGGGTTTCTCTGGTGTTTGAGATTATTCTAGATCAAACTTATTTGGTAAGTATCTTCTGACAGATTCTCTCTCCACATATTGGCCAGTTGGTATCTGAAGAATGGAATGAGAGGCCTTCTGAGTTGATAACCTGATTCTGACTGGAGAAGAGTGAAGATGATGCATAACATGATTGTTAAGAGTAGTCGATCTTGATTTAGTCTATGGTACCTTCTCAGTTTCCCTTGTTTTAGTTATCTGAAGATACAAAATTAGTTGTCATTTTGGCATCTGATTTGTTGAAAAGGATCGTGTATTCATTCTGCACTAAGTTCTACACCTTCTCCTTCAATTGACTTGATCCTTATCCTCCTTTACCCTTAAACTGCAATTGCTCAATGTGCTTTGGCAACACAGTCTGATTCATGGGTAGATTCGCTCAGCGATTTTTTATGGGCCCTGAATTCCATAATACAGGAAAACACTACCTTTTTAAGTTAAGACTCATCCATTTACAACCTTCTAAGGACACTCGTGGATAGTATGTGCCAATCCAAGGTGCCCAGAGCGCATACTGACTTTATGAAGGTTTACTCGATCCCTTCCATCTTGTCACGGTGATATGAGCCAAATTTAGGTAAGATCAGGACAAGAAACCAGAAAAGCCAGATAACACCCTTGGACATATCTAGGACTTGGAAGTGCCGATATTGCAGACAAGAGCCATTTGAAACAAAGCCCAACGGTCTGAACATCTTAAACTCTTCATCTGGCTTACCGTACCTCAGCATAGGTAATGAGAAAACAAGCAAGAAATCACAACCAGATAAACTTGCTTGCATAACCTGATTTTATGTGCAGAGCAACATATTCTCTATAGGAAAACAAGAGTATCCAACACTTTAAAGGGCAAATATTGCTCATTAGTAGAATGGATGAGGACTAACGTACAAGACGAAGAACTTTTTGAAAAGTCTATCTTAACAAAAGCATAACTAAAGAGCCTTAGCAAGTGCCCGGAGACGCTCTGACATTTTCCCTTTATGAAGTCAATACTCCTATGACGCCTCAGTTGCCAGATTTACCCATTGTCCATCCGCTTCTCTATGAATCACTGGAAAATCCCATCTGCACTGAAGTTGCCGGTGAACTGTGTGATTAATGGGTCTGGGCAGCTCAAAAGAGAGAGGAGCCCAGTTGGGAAAAGGCTTTCAATTCTCCACTCAAACACCTTCCCAGACTTGTGATCCATCATCACCTGTTACGGTCATTCCTCTGATCTCTACCCCACCATCTGCAAAAAGTTCACCATTTAATGCTGCAGCAACTTGATAGCAAGTTTTAGAGGATGCATTAGTGCTTCAACATGATTTATCTTGTGACTCCATACTCCTAATACAAAGAAATAACACCATAAGAAAGAAAGACATATCTTGCCAAAATCCTTTCTCTTCCCACATTTATTGTCATGACTAATAAAAAACAATCAGATCAGATGGCTACAGCACACGGAAGGGAAAATATCCATTTCTTAAGCACCGTTAACTGAAACCGATGCAAAACTTGCAGACCAAATGGTCAAATGGCAGATATCCCGACTCTTGCACACCAATGACCTATCCAAGCCAAATCAGCAGGTCAAATGAGCCTAATATGGAAGTTTTGCATTACGTTTGGGGTTGCATTGGAGAGCAAGGAGGAAAATAAGCAATCAGCTTCTTACCCCATAACAACCGAGTAAGATCTGGCAAAGAACTGGGACTACTATATAGAGCAATTATTAACTTTGGCCATCAGGAACTTACTCTCTCTTCTCACCCAGTGGAAGAGCCTCTGGAACAGGGAAGGGTCAGACTCAGCAATGTCCATGTTAAGGATACTCATGGGTCTTGTCCACGATGCACTTCTGCCTTGCTCTATATCCTGATTCAGGGACTGCACAGTTCCTAATAGCAAAGTTGTATTCGTTTTATGTGGTACTCGCATGCTTTGTCAGATTTAGCTTGGTCTTGTAGAGGGCAGTTAATTACTAAGTTTCCTCTATGTTTACAGAGAAATCAGATTCTGTGAGCGTATTGCAGGTGCCACTGATGAAAGCCATTCAAACAAAATCCATAAAGTCCACTGATGCTGTAATCTTTATTTTGGTTATTATCCTTTATTGGTGCATGTACCCCAACGACTTGCATAAATCACAACCAGAAACATTTCTGCAAACAAATCACAAAAAGATGAAATTTCTTTGTGCAATCTGACAGTTTCCCTGACTGGCAATACAAGGAAACAAGAAACAAGTAGAGGCTTTACCAAGTTTGGCTCTGAAACTGTGAAAGGTAGGAGCTGAGTAAACGGTTTATATAGGTAGGCATATGCTTAGGTCAACAAGTGGCACATACTACTCACAGTATGTTCTGAAAATGTTGAAACATTAATGAGGGTAGCTAGTTAATCTTAGAGAAAGGAATTTTATAATAATTCCAGAAGATCTCAGAATCAATCACACAATCACCGAATGAATGGAAACAGCCTGTGAATTTGAATGTGGCCCTTTGGAGAGCATCAAGCAATTGCAATGGAGAGATTTATAGAATGCTAACAATCAGAAGAACCATACATCAAGGTCATGTGAAACTGCCTTGAACTCATATATCGATGTGACTTGGAGAGCATAACAGAGGGATTAGCCAGAACTCAAGACCCAATACAATATCCAGATAATCTATGAATATATGAAAAAAGATGCATGAATAAGTACTTCATTAGAACTGGTAAAACATACAACAGTGAGATGAAAAGAATAGTTTTAGAATTATCAATTCCAAGTAAAGAGAAAAGCCACTACCAGGTATGTTTAACATTACTTTTTTTGAACAAGTACTTCATTAGAACTGCACAAAGGAATTCTACTAGCGTATTCTATAAAGTCTGAGCTGCCTGACAGTCATCTGGTATTGATCAGCTTCTTGACAGCTCCCTTCAAGATCCCATCTGCACCAAAGTTGAGGTTTGTTGGGATGAACAGCAGGTGAAAGGAGAGAGTCAAGTGTCCTGATTGATGAAGGTTTTCTGTTCTTGTTTCTCCTTCAAAGTCAAGTGTCCTGATTGATGAAGGTTTTCTGTTCTTGTTTCTCCTTCAATCAAGACCTCACTGTCCTTGTCAAGTTCACAACTAAATGCGGCAGCATAAAAGCAAAATTCAAAGAATGTGTCATTACCTTTAAGATCACCATATGAATTGAAAGTCTCAAGAATGAAGAAATAACACCATACGAGAAAAAGAAAATATCTTTCTGGATTCCTCACTCTGGTGAATATTAGTTGTTATCATGACTATGTTGAGTACCTATTAAGTTGGCTATTAGGTACATACTGGATATTTTCTTGCCCCTGGCAGAGACACCCGGCACAGGTAAGAGTCTTGGGACTCTGCAAGGTCCACTTTAGCAGATCCCATCGGCCCTATAAATAGTTAGGAGAATGATCGCTTTCAAAATGAGCAGAAGTGAGAATTTAAGACAATCAAATCTATAACATGCAACGTATGTCATTAATGTTCATGCTATCTGCTGCCTATGACATGCTTGATTTGTAATGTTTCAAAAGCTAACAAATAAAGAACTAGCCAAGAAATCAAATTAACGTATCACATAACTGTCAATGTGCTATTCGCAATCTATACAACTTAACCGAAGGAAAACCAGTTTTTGGCTGCAAAAGAAAAATGATCCAACCAAACTATGCATGAGCAATAACCTCTGGTCTGAGGAGAGAGATACTCCGGCTGTTCATAAATATGATGTTATTGCCATGAATTTCTCTCTGAAACATGAGATGGGGTGCAGGTCGGTGGGAAAGATAGGCTCAGTATGGAAGATTGGCTGGCCTTCCTCAGTGCAAGTGCATTACTTGCACCACCATCATCTGGGACCTGGCTAGCTGACTTGAACAATATTGTAGCAATTTCTCAGCAGTTCTTTGCTCTGCAGACTTGTGGGAGGCCTCTCTGCTTTGAGGTATTGCTTGAAGTGCCCGATGACAATGGTCAAGATGAAAAGCTGGTCATTAGCCATCACCTTGCACACTTCTGTGGCGGCACCCATCGCAGACGGCACGGTAGCATTCATTGGTTACACCATTTTCAATGAGAATCTGCAGGAAAATGCGACATCATTCAAGGAGCAGGATATCAGGATAAATCTAATGTCTTAGTGGAACATGAAGAGAAAAATGCACAAATGATACTTGGGTGCGCTACCATTTTACAGAATCCTCTGATCTTTCTTAGGTTCGATTTCCATATAATTTTTTCTTAGACAAATTAAATCGTCTGAGTCCTACCCTGTATGATGTGCCCATTACTTTCGGCATACTGAATATAAACTGAGAGATTGACTGACAGAAGAAAGGAACGGTTGTGTAAGAAACAATATAAATCTTTTCAATTGCTTCTGACTAAATGCAAGAATGATGATGAGCAAATTTATGTCACGAAAGGTACAATAAATTCGCTTCCAAAGCATATGGACAATGCAACTGACTTATAAATTGTTCGAGTGAATACACACTCAAAAAAGATGCTGATTAGTCTGTTATCTTTTGTATATAACTAAGCTCACCTTTGAAATAAGTTCCTTGAGATGATAATCATTTAATGGACAATGAACGACCGTTCAATAAACTTTATCATTGCAAATGATAATCATTTAATGGACAATGAACGACCGTTCAATAAACTTTATCATTGCAAAGGTGCAAAGCAAAGCAGTGAAGGGAGTGGTGAGAAATTTGTAAGTAAAAATCCTAAATAGGCTTATACTATATTTTGATTTTACAACCCGAGAGCTTATACTATGCTGGCCTGAACTTTTCACAATTCAACCATTCATAACCTTTTGGTCAACTTATATCTTCCTGCTTCTGCATTCGATGAAAGTTCAAAATCATGGGAAACAATTAACCAGTTGGACAGATGCTAATGAGAAATATGGAAGGTACCATAATTAGTTACTAGAGCCAAATGAGGTTAGAATTGGTCAATTACACCAGCAAACCTACAAAATCCAGAAAATCCGTAGTTTAATAGCAAGAAATCAAGGCCATATTCACAATATTATATCAGGTTACAAGAAGAGTATAATCAAATATTGCTTTCTTATTCCACCGATGAGATTTAATGAATCATGTCGATCTATTTGGCCAAAATAGGAAAACTTTTTACCATTTTTTATGGCCTTAGCTGGGTTGAGCTGTTTATTGTGCTGCAAAAAATAAAATGGAAAACACGAACCTTACAAGGTAGGAGTGCATATCTTAATGTTATGACACACAAATTTTGCTTCTTTTTTGCCATTATGACAATAAAAGCTCAAATAACATTCTTTTTCAGGCAAAGAGAACATTTCCTTCTTTAATTGTGTAGCTGATTCACAGGATAAACACCATGTGAAAAGCCAATGTGCAAGGTTATATAAACCACTTTGAAATCAGACATCAGGACTAGAAGCTTCAGATTGATTAAATGGCATTCCAGGCAAAATCACAGCAGACAAGAAAAGCCATCTGGGGAGTCCAAGCATGTCCCATTCTTCATCTGTCTTATATTTGCATCAGAACAATCTATGCATTGTTGAGTATTGTTATATGGACACGTTTTCTGCTCAAGAAGAATTGTTTTCTTGACCTCAAAATACCATAGGTGTAATAACACCTACTGCTCTTTTCCCAAATGAGGAGTGAACGCAAATGAAGTCTGTTTCCTCATCACCACATAGATATCCATCAACTATTTATCTGCTTCTTCACTTCTCCCTAAAAAATTACACCTGCACCAACATCAGCCAAAAAGAGTTCAATTTTGCTGGAGCCTGGCAGCTGAAACAAGATGGAGAAGCCTCCGGAAAGACATAAGTTCTCATCTCAAACACCACCCATGCACCTGTGAAGCATCTTCTGAGATTTTGGTCACTCTTTTGAGCGTGACCTTGCTGCACTCAAAAGTGCAAGACCTAGTTCAAAGATCAACCAAATCCAAGAATGGTAACGGAGAACGAATGAAATGATCTTATGGCGGCCATGAAAACGGAAGTTCCAAAGACTGAGACTGCAGCCAGGAGACTGGTGAACATCGGACTTGTAAGCATCCCAGAACTGTCTTGTTTTGCCAGATTTAAAAGATGCTGAATATGCTACACTGAAGAAGAGATAATCCTTCATTTCAATTTTATAACAGCCATACAGAATGACTTTCTTGTTACTTAACTTTTGAATGATTTGTTGGTTTTTACTCTGCTGACTGGTGCACAAGAGCCTGGATACTAGTGGTCTAACTTCATAATGCCTATAGACCCAAAGTTTGCCTGTCCCATTGCTGCAGTTCTGCTCCTTGTAACTTCGGTTCTGTTGCCCGCAAGAACATCACTGCACTCCTTCTCGTGTTCACTCTGCAGTAAGTAAATCCTATTCTAGGATTGAGTTGATACTCAAGTTTAGTTACACTCTTTTTTAGTGCTGCAGCATTGACTTGAGATGTTCAAAGCCAACTGCAAGGTCACAACTGAGGGAGTGACCACAACTATCAGCAGAGGCTCCCCAGGTTCAGGATGATGTTCGAGATGACAACTGAGAACATATGTCCAGCCCAGAGCCTTCCATCTCCTTTCAGCTGCTGGGCCCCAACCAACATCAAAATTTGCTTTGCGGATCTTGGCGCAACATCCTTTGAAGCATAAACAGGTGTCGATGTGGCTGTGAAGAAAACAGATTATGTTCTGTTTCCAATTCTTTTGTCATTCATAAATTCGACAGACAAAGGATTCATTATACTTTTAAAGAAAGTAGACCCCAACTATTGACAATTCACACATCTTGGCAAAACATAGGAGCAATTTCTCAACTCAATCAAGATCAGCTTGTCCAGTTTTCTTTTCTTCTTTCGTATATTGCTTGCTGGAAAAGATCAGTTACCCTTGTCAATCACCTTTTTCACATAACTTGCGTTCTTCAGTGGGTCACGCAAGTAAAAAAGCATTGTTCTTATTGTCATGAAAAAGAATACAACCGCCGCATGCGAGTGTCTTTCTACTTATAATCTCGTTTTCCTTACCCTTATCTCGTACGGTCAAATCCTATTTACACCACTATATTATAAGATTTGTGAATTCCTTCTCCTAACTCCCGGAACAAGGTATTAAGACAACCTAGTCAGGCAATCGAACATTATAAGTATTCATGTTGATTCTGCACAAGTCAAATATCCAAATTTAAACTGTTCACGGGCCTCATGGGTCCTCGTGGGGCGTTTCATGAGCGTTCAAATATTCGTGTTGCGAACACTAAAATGTGGAACGGACGGCTCAAATTCAATGCAAATCAATCCAACGGTCCATTTTATTTTATTTTTTTGACCGAAGACTTCTAGCCACGGTCATGGAGAAAGGTCTTTTGCCCGGACCACAAAGCCTTTTGACATCTTAAAAGCCCAAAAGAGGCTGACCTCACGTAGGCAAGTTCTTCCCCTTCCTCCATTCCTAGGGCTTCGATTCGATCGGCTCCCGTCCGATCTTTCTTCCGTCAACGCCGAGATCGCTGGAAGAACGCCGCGTCTGGCGATCCCGGCATCCGGGCAATTCGCCGCTTGGGAACGCGCGTTCCGGATTCGCAAATCCCGGGGCCGACGAGCGCTTCTGGTGACCCCTTGGCCATTCGTGGATATCTGGAAATGTGAGTACGAATGGAACTCTTTTCTATGCATAGTTATTTTGGGCATGCTAGGCGAGGTGGGAGAGTGAAATTGTTCATGCGGTTTTGTCAAATGCGGGTGAGTGGTACGGACATTTGATCCTCGGCCTTGGTATGAGTTGCAATTCGTCAGCTCTGTTGAGTGTTGAGCAAAGTGAAGCTTAAAGGTGGGGGCTTTTAGCACTGGGTGGCTAGCCTTTCCTTACATATAAGTTGGGTTCATAGCCTAGAGCTTTACTTAACCCTTCATTGTTGAGGACGAGGGGTTGTGTAATTCGAAGCCTTTGCGGGTAGATCACCTGACTGACCCTCTATTGTATGTTCGCGTATCAAGCTTTTCTGACCCTGGCTTGTATTCGCTACTGAGGGTATTAGCGTGTGTGCATTGTGAAGGGAGACTTTCTCGCGATTCTTCAGCCACCCATCATTTATTTAAGTTGAGTTGAATATATAATGGGGTGGGTATAATCGGTTTCGGATGGCAGCTAGAAGTAAGCATCTCGCAGAAAGAAAAAGAAGTCGACTCGAGTTGTTGATTTTCACTCTGTAACAATTCCCTTTCAACTGTTTTTCTAGAGGAAAGCCTACCTTTCTTATGTTAGTGTCTGAAATCCATAAATCGGAGTATGCACAGGAGAGAGATATTTATAACTTTGACCAAAGTGCCGGGGTCTGAGCTGCAGTTTTATCTTTACGGATAATAGGAGATGCTTAAGAGAATATAACTAATGATTTTTGTTAAGGGGTAATTCTAGTTATCAGTATAGGTCATTTCAATTGTGTATTTATGTGCAGTCATATTGCATATAGTATAACTAGATAAGGCATGCATAATTGATCCCTGATAGTTCTGTTTCAAACCCCCTTCCCCACCTTAATCTTCTAGTTTCACATGGTATCAAAGCCACAAAGAGATATCAAAACCCTAGTTATTTTCCAATGACTTTGGGCCTGTTTGGTAACCCAATTAAGCTCTGAAAACTATAATTTCAGTACTTAATGAGATTAAGCTTGTTTGATATCCTTAAATAGAATTTGACTTAAATATCAATTAAGTCAAAATATTGACTTGATCTGGTAAGTGCGGGAGAAGGTACTTAATTCTATCAATAGAAAAATAAACAATGGTAAATAGAATTTTGCTAAATATATTGAGAAAACCCACCGATTATGGTCCTTTTTTCTATGTTAGGTAAGAGACTAATGATATTCAGCTATCAGTTTAATTGTCATTAAATAACTTTTATAATTCTATTTTCGACACTTAAAATTATGAACGCCTAAAATTCAGTAGTTAAATTGTCAGCACTTAATTTTCAGTTTTACCAAATAGGCCATTTGTGTCATGGATATTTTTCTGTTAAGATGAGGGAGGGAGAATACTTCCATATTTAGGCAGTAATTATGACAAGATTCTGCCGTATTGTTGAATTTCTTATCAAGTTTATCCTATGTTTTATGAATCTGTTTCAGAGCTAATATTGATCTGAAAGGTTTGTTGGTGATATGTGTGAATTGTTATTATATTCAACGATTATATGAAAATTCAAGAAGTTGGTTGGTACTACTATCCCATTAATGAAATTTCTAATGTCTGGGCACCTCTTGGTTATTTAACTTATAGGTCATCGAGAGGAAGGACAAATAATGGAACCGAGCAGCACATAGACCCGCAGCTGCCAATCCTTGATGTGGCACCTCTCAATAGCGTGCCATATTTTGGTCCACCTATATCACATAGCAATGTTGCCCCTTCACAGCTGGAGATGGAGGCAGAAGCTGGGGAAAGTGTTGGGCCCTCCATCATGTATTTCCCTTCTCATTCTACAGAAGAGTGGGACAAACTGCTTGCTGCTGCTAAATCTGGGGTTGGACTGGTTGGCAGTGCAGCCATGGGAAAGATGGGACCAATTGTCGGAGCAGTAGACATTGGAGAATGCGAGGACTCGTACCTGTTTAGGGTCTCTCTTCCAGGAGTCTCAAGGGATGAAAGTATGTATTGGCACCTTGTTAGTTATTAAATACTTTGGTTCACTGTTTATTCTTAATTCTATATTATTAGGAGAGATTCGTAAGTTTGAAATGCTTTAACTTGATTTGCTATGTTGGGGCCAAATAAAAGTATGTTGAAGCATGATCGAATATTTGCTGATGTCACTGAAAGTTATGAGGATCAGTAGTGAGATCTCTTCAAATTGAAGTTTGCCTTATACTGGCTAATTGTGTACTCAGATGTTACTTTTATAATCTGGACGCTGCGATGTTCTTAAACTTGTTGTAAAGTGGATATTTCTGATTTCATTTGCACATCTCATGGAGTTTGCTATTTTGAATCTGACCACTTTTGCCGATGCAGAGGATTTCAGATGTGATGTGGAGCCCGACGGAAAAATATTTATAAAAGGAGTAACAACTACCGGTGAGAAGACGGTCGTGAAGGATTCCCAAATTTTCAAGATGACGCAAAACTTATGCCCACCTGGACACTTCTCAATCTCATTTCAGCTACCAGGTCCTGTTAATCATCAACAGCTAACTGGTTTTTTTGGTACTAATGGGATTTTAGAAGGTATTGTGAAGAAGAGGCAATACTAGAGCTTTCTGTAAGAGCAAAGGCAAGAGCATCATACTGTTTTAGCTGTCAATCATGATGCAGATGTAGGTTTTATTGATTTGGCAAGCGGGATTGAAAAGAAGAGTGCTGCAGCGTTTAGAATTTCCTCAAGGGCATGAGGAGAAATGAGGATTGCGACATGTACTAGTTTGAGAACGTTTAAAATGTCTTCTAGGAGTTGGCAGTCTCCATTGAGGACCTCTCTGGCTCATGTCCCTCCAGAGTGTTAGCACGTTTAAAATGTCTTCTAGGAGTTGGGAGTCTCCATTAAGGACTTCTTTGGCTCATGCCCCTCTAGAGCGTTAGGTTTTCGCTGCCTCTCTTTCTACTGCAGAAGTCAGTTCTGCTATTCAAATCTGAGCATGGTTTAGAGAGTTGAGATCAATTGCACTTCGGTCTTAACTTGATGAATGTCAGGAAGAATGCCAATTGTAAGAGCCTTCCCCATAGATTATCTTACTTGGCGGGCCATGGTGTCATGCTTAGGTGGCCTCATTTTCAGTGATGTTCACAATTTCAGCAAACAACATATTATTGACATGTAATATCATTGTTTACATGACAGTCTCGAGTGTCGCGTAAAAGTCTATTTCTGGTTGCAAAGTGATGATACTTATCAGTCCGGATGGTCCATTTGCAGTATGGTACCCCTAGCATTTCTACTGAACATTTCGAGACTTGGCTGACAATCAAATTAATGCAAGGTTCTCGCCCCCTTTGGGTTTGTCTACCGGCTGATCTTGTTAAAAGAGGAGAGGTACAAGTGGTACTAGCATAATTTGAGAATTTCTAGGGTATATTTAGTGTGTACTACATCCCCACTCTTTTTCCTATTGTTTGAAACTTGATTGCAGCAACTCGCGGTATTGTCATAAATCATTGTTATGACATACTACGGTGTCTTTATACTCAGTTACAGCGACGCGCCCTGATGTTGAACGGTACACCTGAGATACCATAAAAGTTTCTAAAGCATAACCATGCTATCAGAATTCTAATAATAACATACAAGTTACCAACGAATGGTACTCAGAAAATACTTTCATTTCATGAGGTTGAATTACGACAGAGGATATAATTCGATTCGCCACATCGTCGCTTGGTCGCCAAAAATTCTCCCGAAGAAAACACGCATGGAAATCGCCAAATTTCTGCGTTCTTTCCATCATGTCCCCTCATCCAAAGAATTCTCATCAGTATATCTCCAAGCTACCATAATTTTCCTGGCCCTCTTCTTCGTCTCCTCAATCCTAGCCCCTGAACCCAACCCTTCCGCTGCACCTCCTCCTTTCTCAGCCCCAAAAACGACGCCGCCCCAAGAAAACACATCCCCAAGATCCCATTTTTAACCGCCGCCGCGCCCTTGTTCTTGCTCCACGACCCGATCAAGCCGAGCCCCAGCAATCCCAGACCCAAAATCCTGCACACCGCGAGGCTCTCCATCTCGCCCACCAACATCAAGCTCAACCCGCACGCCACCAGGATCGCCCAAAACCCTAACTTCCGCCCCCGCCTCGCCTCCGGCCGTCGAACCATCCCCACCACCCGGAGCCTCCCCGGAACCCCGATCCTCCGCCGCTCCCGTCTCCGCCGCCGCCGCCCAATGCCTCGGCTATCCGAAGCAGCGGATGGGGCGACGCCGTGAGATGCGAGGCGATGATGGGTATCAATTTGAGCACGAACCTCGTGAACCTCTGCGACCCGGATCGCTGCTTCTTCTTTCTCGAGAAAACGGATCTACTCGAGAAGCGTCTGTGCGCAAGAATCGAATGCCCTTCGGATGCAATAACGGGAAGGTCGTTGCCGAAGGGGAAAGTTCCCGTCTTGATGATGTGATGCGAGAGGAATGAGTGACGGGAGTGGAGGCATTGCGGCTGGAAGGATAGCGCCATTCGCGCTTGGCTTCTGCGTGCTTTCTTCTTCGAGAAAGACGAAGGAGGAGAGGGGAAAGGAAGATGAGATGACCGTTGAAGGGAAGGACTGGGAAATGCTCATTTCCATTCAAAACATTTTTGCAAAGACTGACTTTGCTTTTTAGGAGAAAAGTTCATTGCATATCGTTTTGATTTGAATCATGAACGCTTCGATTTATTAGATGATGGACTAAGTCTTATTCAAATTAGGGTCTTCAAGTGTTGTACATGATAATTGGCACTATTTGGTGTTGGGAAAAACAATGAAATTTGTAAAGAAGGCTCAGATAATTTTCTCACTATTATTTTAGTGAAAATTAATAAAGATAAAATATGAGATGAAAGCGGTAAAGATGAATAGTAAATAACACTAAAATTCCAATGTGGAAAATCCTCCAAAGCGAAGGGAAAAATAATAAATAGCATCAAATTTTAATGTGAAAAACCATTCAAAGCAAAAGGAAAAAGCATAGGATTGTAATCCATTTCAAACTTTCATTATGATAAATAATAAGATACAACTATATCCTAAGGTAAATATCTCACCATCTTCAATTTGTGAATCTAATAGACTCATATTTATAGGAGCAAATGCAATCACAATTAGAATTGTACGATAGGAAAATTACATTGATTTATCTCATAATTTCTCATAATTTTTTGAATGTGGAAAGATCACTTTGATTTGTTTCCGATCTCTCTTGATTTTTTGAATGTGGAAGATCATGTTGATTGACCTCCGGTCTCTCTTGATTTTCTTTCCTCCTCCTCCTCCTTTTTTTTTTTTTTTACACACTCACTGCTACATAAATTCTACTACAATTATATACAATTGAATTGGCCTATCCAATTGGGAGTGACATACTCAACATTTGGCACATATTTTAAAGCACAAGAAGATGCATTAAGCCACAAATTTAAGTGAATTGAAAAAAATTACATTTCACCACTTCAAGAAAGTTAGGTATAATTAAGGGGTAAGTCTTAAATTTTATTAGCTTCATATATTTAAGTCCTAATACTTTCATTTTAGGTATATGAATCCTAAAACTTGTTACTTTTGTTCCAATCAAGCTTTCTATCAAGGGAATGACTTAAAGTGCCTTGAAATCCCAAGTTAAGACTCAAAGGGACGGAATAAATTCTAGAACTTAAGTGCACAATTCTGACAGATTTTAAGACTTGCCTTGTAATTGTCTCAAAAGGTTACTGCATCCCTAATTCAAGCACTAAACTTAAGCTCTAACTCTCTCTTTTTTTCTCTCTTTTGCCATAGAGCAGAAAGTGTTACTTGTGTAGATCTTAATAACTACAATTATTCAGCCGTTGTGACCAAAATTTAAAAGCACATCGATTCACTGATCTTGCAACTCCTAATAGATTTTAGTGCCATTTTTTTTCCATAAAAAGAGAAGGAGCAACATAAAATTAGTGAAAGCATACGTTGATAGCAAATCATGTCGTTATCCAAGCCAGGTGGCTTCTGGACCATTAAGACATGAATGTGCTTTGCTACCGCGTGGTACCTACGAAGTCATGACCCGTTGTATCTTAGAAAAAGCGCATCAGCTAGAAGCGCAGCTGATGAAGACGCAATTTAATACATGTAGTATTCTTTTTCGTACCCGATTCTCTTTGTCTGCTAAAAATGCTCTCTTTGCTGGAGGATGGCCACGTCCATCGTGGATCGAGATTGGCATCTATAAAAAGAAAAGCGCTGCGTGTCCCCTCTGTGCACGAGCGGACGAGAATGCACCAGACAACGGCTCCAATCCGTCCACCACCGTCTAGACAGCGACCGAGGGACAGAGAGCAAAAGGGAACAACCTCCTCTTTATGGCCTAACTACTGGTTTGACTACTACACCTGTGCTGGTCCTGCTGGAGTGAAGGAGGCTCCTAGAACTTCGGTCGTGTAATGCAACGTAGCCGAGCGCGAAACCACTATAAAACCATGTCCTCCAGCTGATAACTTCATCAGTGTCTGCTCTAAACACAAGTTCTCTTCGAATCCAAGATGGATAAGACGATCATGGGTAGTGCGAAAGCTGATGGATCGGTAGTTGGTGCAGCGAGTGATGGTTCTGCAGATTTCGCATCAGGGACTCTAGAACGGCGAGGCAAGAAGTGGTAGCGCTACTTCACTTTCTGCCCTTTGTCTCTCTTGTTGCTAGTGTTGATGTACATGGAAATGCGGTGACAGCAACTGACTGATAAACTAATTGATGCAGGATTATGCAGACGGGAGTTGCTAGCGATCTCATCATACAACTGGGAAATCACAGCTTTCGCTTGCACAAGGTACACCCTGTTGTCTGAATCATCGTATGTTTTACATTACTTAAAAAGTTTGGGAATGCATCAACTCTGATGTCAACGACGATCTGATTAGGACTAGTTGAACCTGCATTTCCCCTGGACATGATAACATATTCCGCAGCTGTGCAGTTCTTTGCTTTGCATCATGTGATTAGAGTAGATTTCATGTTTCTAGGGTCTTATTGAACTGCTAAGGGTGTATTTAGTAACACTTTTGTTCCGAGGAATAATTTTTTAACAGAAATAGTTTTTTTTTTTTCTGTTTAGGGAACAGTTTTTTAGTATAAAAACACGATTGTTAAGGGTGCGTTTATTTGCGTTTATTTAAAAATTGTTCCAGGGAACAGAAATAGAAAAAAGTGTTTGTTCGGGAACAATTTTTGAACAAAAAAACGCGTTTGGTAAACTTTCTAATAAAAAATAAATAAAACATATTTGGTAAATTTGTATAATTTTTTTATTTCTTTTATTTTTTCTATTTTTTTCTATTTTTTCCTTTTTTCTTTTTTTCTTTTTCATTTTTTCTTTTTTTCTTGTTTTGGCCGGTCGCCGGCCTCGGCCATGGCCGGCGATCGGCCGCGACGGCCGGCGGCCTCGCCCGGCCACGCGAGGCTCACCGGCCCCGGCGAGGCCGAGCTCGCCCGGCGGCGGCGAGCGCGGCCTCGCCGGGCCACCGCCGAGCGACGCCGACTCGCCCGATCCGACGAGGCCGAGGCTCACGACGGCCCCAGGCGAGCTCGGCCTCGCCGGATCCGGGCGAGATCGAGCTCGCCCGGCTATGGTGAGCCTCGGCCTCGCCGGGCCGGCGAGCCTCGCCGTGGCTGAGGCAAGGCCGCCGCCCTCGTCGGCCGGCCGCCGGCCATGGCCGAGGCCGGCGACCCGCCAAAAGAAAAAAGAAGAAGAAAATAAGAGAAAAAAGAAAAAAAGTGTTTCTCAAATGTGTTTCGAAATAAAAACACAAATTTTGTGTTTCTTATTTCTGTTTTTTTTTTTTTCAAAACAAAAGAACAAAAAAGGAACAGAAACGCGTCCAAACGCGATTCTGTTCCTTTTTTTGTTCCTGGAACAAAAAAACAAAAAAAGTGTTTAAAAACAAAAAAAAAAAAAAAAGAAACACAAACAAACGCTGCCTAACCGCACAAAATTTCTATTCCCTTAAAAGAAATGCGTTTGGTAAAATTGTATAATTTTATCCTTTCTTTTAATTTTTAATATTTTTATTATATTTTCCTTTTTTTTTTTTTTTCTTTTTTTTTTTCTCTCCTTCTTCCTCTTTGTGGCTAGTCGCTGGCGGTCAGCAACCAGTTGAGCGAGGTCCAACAAGGTCGTCGGAGCCTCGGCTGACCACCGGCGAGGCTCGGCCGAGCCCAGATCTGGCGAGGCCGAGCCTCCGATGGCTTGTCGAGCACTAAGGCCTCAGCGTCTTTGGGGACCGACGACCAAAGAAGAAAAGAAGAGGAGGGAGAAAAATTGTTTCTTGAAATTGTTCTCGGGAACAAGAAGCTACTTTTTTCTATTTCTTGTTTCTATTCTAAATTTGTTCCCGAACAAAAATTTTACTAAACATATTTTTGTTCTTTTTTTGTTCCCTAGAACAAAATAACAATAATTTTTATTCCGAGGAGCAGAAACACTTTTTAACAAACATGGCCTAAATATAGAACATGGTAGTGCCAAAAGCTCAAGCTGTCCTTTCATTTGAAGCAGATTATGCAATCGCCAACCATAAATTGAAAATGTTCAATTCTATGTAAATATTGCAATTTGCTTGAACTATCCTTGCTTTCTGATGTCCAGCTTCCCATGGTCTCAAGAAGTGGCTACATAAACCGATTGGTATTTGAAAGGAAAGGAAAAGCAGAAAGCAAGAAGTCCACGCCTATAAACTTAGACAGCGTTCCTGGCGGAGTGAAAACTTTTGAGTTGGTAGTGAGATTCTGTTACGGTCTGAAGCTTGATCTAACGGCATCGAATATTGCCCCTCTGTACTGTGCTGCACATTTCTTGGAAATGAGTGATGATTATCGCGAATCCAACCTCATTCCCCAGACCGAGGCCTTTTTAAGTTATGTGATGTTCTCATCTTGGAAGGACTTATTCCAGGTGCTTAAAAGTTGCGAGGCCATATCTCCTTGGGCCAAGAAGTTGAAAATATTGAACCGGTGCTCAGAGGCCATAGCATGGAAAGCCTGCACCGATCATAATGCATTCAGCTTCAGAACCTGCGACGCAGCCCTCTTTGGTATTCAAGGGAATAGGTCGACATACTCAGAAGTTGAAGTTTCTCTTGATCAATGGTGGTTTGAGGAGGTCTCGCTGCTGCGGATAGACCATTTCTTAGAAGTGGTAGATGCGTGCAAAAGGAAAGGGATGCTACCTGACCTTATCGGCGAATCTATAGCCGCATGGACCAAAAAATGGCTTTCGAGAGTGACATTGCTTGACAATCTGACGGCCCAGAAGCTAACTTACCAGTTGCAACGAGTTACAATCGAGAGGTTGATAAGGGTACTTCCCTTAGAGGAAAATTCTGTCTCTTGCAATTTTCTGCTTAACCTTCTCAAAGTGAGTCTACTAATGGAGAGCGACTCTGATCTGGTAAAGAGGCTGGAGAGAAGAATAGCCATCATGTTGGAGAAATGCAGCGTGCGCGATCTCTTGGTGAAGAATCGCATAGATGGTGATACTACGTACGATGTCGGAGTCATTATCAGAGTGGTGCAATGCTATGTTTCTGTTGTCTGGATAAATCATCCGCCAAAACTATTCGCTGTAGGAAGACTGGTCGATGGGTACCTCGCATTTGTGGCGAGGGAGGAGAGACTCTCGGCCAGGGACTTCCAGTCCCTTGCAGAGGCATTGCCAACAGATGCTCGGTTTTGCGACGATAGCCTCTATAGGGCTATTGACATGTACATCAAGGTACAGAATGTTTCTGCTGCTTTTTAGTTGCTACAATTCGATCATGTAGTTGCACTAGATTCTTAATAATGTCGCTGGAAGTTCTACCGTGAGTTAAAAGAGTATTTTTGGTGATAGAGATTTTTTGGCGATCTACTAGCTCAGGAGCTAACTTGCACAGAAAGCTCATGCTGGTTAGAAAGAAAGTGTTTTTAAGTTGAATCTAACATATTTGTATCGAATTGTCATCAAGGCACATCCTAACATAACAGAGGCTGAGAGGATGGGAATTTGCAAGGCAATGGACTACCACAGACTGTCAAAAGAAGGGCAAGAGCACGCGTTGAAGAATGACCGGTTGCCCCTGGACATGATGGCAAGATTCATCGTCATGAAGCAAGTGAACATGATGAGGTCGGCAACCAACTCCCGATCAGATTACAGAAGAACTGCCACACAGGCGGTCCTGAGAACCAGTACCGGCTCGAGCCATGGCTCGAGCCACAGCTGGTTGAGTTCACAGAAGGAGGTGAGGATGATGAAGAAAGAGGTGGATGTGATGCAGGCCCAGATAAGGCAGTTGCAGCAGTGTAGGTTGAAGCTTCGGACCCAAATGAGGGGAGCCAAATAGAGAGAAGAGAAAGAGTTTTTCATGCTAACCCATGCATCATGCAACATGCTAAGGGTTGTGCTCATGGCTTAGATGCTAGTCTCTCCTCAGTTTGGCTTTGCTTGGCTCTTGAGGAAGTGGTGTATGGTAACTTTGAGAATGGAGTTGCGCCGGAAAATTCCCTTTCTTTTCAACTTTTGTTGCTGAGGAACGTCGAAGTTTGATGAGATAATAAATGGGTGTTGAATTGTCGTCAATGTTCAGTCTGACGATACTGCTTTATTTTTTGTTCAATCTAGTCTAGTCTTTCAATTTGCAAAAATCCATCAATTGTTAGTCCTATTAAAAATTCTAACGTCATAGTTGGCATCCCCGTATTGACCTTGGATTTGTCAAGTTCCACATGACTAACATGCGACTTCCTCGTCAAATCTCTCTCGTTATTTTAGCCCGAAAAGAAAGGAAGTATTATTTTCTAACCTAAGAAAACGAATGATTTGACCAATTAAAATTCACGTAACATGACGATCCATTTAACGAAAGGCCTAAAAATGAGTGAATTTTTGAAAATTCAATGATCAGATTGAACAGATGAAAAGTTTAGAAATTATATTAAAATTGGAAAAAAAAGTTTAAGAATTACTCATATCATTCAAGTTAAAAGTTGCAATTGAAATTTCACGTCATATCGAAATTAAAAAAATAAAGAGTAGATCAAAATAAATTAATGAAAGTATACGGCCGGCATAATCCTATTAGGGATAATATAAATAGTCCATGAATTTTGACTTAATGTGTAATATGGCCCAAGAATATTTAATTTGTTCGATATAGTTCCGAACTTTTGATATATGTGATCCCTAAACTTTTTGTAAATATTTAAATTAGTCCTCAAATCATATAAGTCTAGGGATCATGTTTAGGAATCATATTATATATTTGACTAAACTTTATGGATCATATTACATAATTTTAAAGTTCTGAATTACATTATATATTATATTAAAGTTATTGGTTTACCTTCCTGATAGTACTACAGGAGGCAAAAAGTGATTGACCCCCATCGGTTAGAGTTAAATCCCTATAACGTCTTTCAATTACCTGAGCTTGAGCTTGTGAAACACTGGAAGAGCAACGAAACGGTATGAGCAAGAGCCAGGAGCAGCAGGCCGAGACCGAGAGCTCTCCTTCTTCTTCCTCTTCATCTTCTAGGTCTCACCCATGTCCAATCTGTCTCTCCCCCACTCCACAGCTCCAAGAATCCTACTTAGATCGCTGCTTCCGTACGTCTCTCTGTCTCTCTGTCTCTCTCTCTCTCTGATTTGTGATTTTTTTTTCTTCCATCGATGGCAAATGGGTAAGTCTCTAATCCCTCAATCCGACCAAAAAGCTGCGAAATTTGCAGAAAACCGGTTTGCCCTTTATCTGTTTTTCGCTTTGGTGTACGCCAGATGAGAGGAGTACATCCCCCCTGTCATTTTGCTGTAAGAATCGCACGAGTCTTGGAATCTCGACTTGGCTGAATCGCTGTCTGAATTTATTCGGGAGATGATTGGATTCTCCGAGTTATGTTCTTCTGCGACTGTTTGTTATCTGAGATTAGTGATTTTTTTTGTGATCTGTTGGATGAATCCTGGTGGGTTTCGTAGTAGATTTATGGCCCTGTTCTTGTTTGAAACGTTTTTTTAGGGGATGTAAAGGTCCACTAGTTAAAGGAAAGTTCGCAATTTTGGAACAGTGAGGAGAAAGTGATTAGCAATTGATGGCACGAGGCATCAAAGCGCGATGTTGTCCCTGTTGCCAAACCATGTTGCTTCATATATGTAAGACTGACCCAAGTCCCCCATTATATGGTGAATGACAACAGTGATGGATAAGTCGGCATCCTCACGGTCCCCAAGTGTCGACGTCTACATGGGTCGTGTTGTTTTAGATGGTGCTGGAGCTCGTGTACTGTCTCTGTGTGTTATTTTAGTGCACGACCTATCTTGCATACAGACACTGAATGTGCTGCCAGATTATGTGCACGTGGGGGTGTCTTTCGAAATTGCTTGGAAAAGAAGGGAGATAACCAGCATAGCCTGTTGAAAAGTTGCTCCTTGGTAGTGTTACAGAAAATAAGAGTTGCACAAGCTAACATAAGTGAATCTTCTTATCAAGCGAATTCTTTCTTCTGGGATGCCCTTCGGTTGTGCCATTGTCGTAGAGTGTGACATGTTACGAATTCCAGTGCTCAGGAAAGTACTTCTAACGAAAAATGATGTAATGCTGCAGATAAATTCTGCTACAAATGCATTGTGCAGTGGACTAAAGTGGTTGCTAGCAAGTACTCTGAAGTTCCAAGTTCTTTGAAGTGTCCATTTTGTAAGGTTGTCAACCATTTCTTGCACTCATCCATTTTGAGAGAACTCCACAGATGGTCTTTTGTTTTCTATTCATTTTCTGTTCACTTGATTTTATAGTGTTGAAACTTAAGCTGTTGACACTAGCTCCTTATTCTGACACATTGAGAATTTTAACATCTTGCAATGCTTAAGTCATATTTACTGATCGAATGGAATGAATTTGTTCGTGCAGACTGAAAACTTTTCGATTATCCATGGATATGATGGAAGTTCTTTTGAACGGCATTATGTTAGTCAGATATTTTCTGATAGGTAAAGATTATGTCAAATATTTCTTGTCTATGCTTTCAGAATGTTGACTTATGTCCTCACTAATCTTACTGTTATTTGCAGTGTTTTCTTCACAGAAGCGCATAGATATAGGCTACAGTGCTATTATACTGAACCAGGTATTTCATAAGCTTGTAATCAGGTTCTTTAACCTGACTTATGATGCTATCTAGCTGCTATATTTGTTTCCTGACAAAACCTGTTAGCTTTTTCAGTAAAAAGTGTGTTCAATCAGGTTTCTTAAGCGATGCATTCGATATAAAGCGGTTTTGGAAGTCTCGAAAATATCTTCAGTCAAATCCATGGCTTTATAGTTGGTTGAAGAGGGAAATTCAAGCTCTGATGCAGGTTGGTATTCAATACCAGTTATTCAGTTTGGCTGATATACTTTCATGGTGCGTACATAATGCGAAATGGGAAAAAAAAAAAAAAAAAAAGATTCTCTCTCTGAGAAGTCTCTCTGTGGTTGGAAACTCATATAAGTTAATGCATTCATTCCGCTGATGGATATGGATCCGTATTATGTTGTTGGATTACCTTTTTTATCGTTGTGCTGTTTTAGTGTTTAAGAAGCTCATAACTAATAAGCTATATCCAGAATGCTCCCCTGTTTCATTTTCGTGATGATTAGAAAAAGTGATGCTTAAAGGAAGAGCTCTTGCCATATGCGAGATATTATTGCTAAAAGAACAGGAGGAAATGAGGAATACATTCAACGTGCTCAAAGCTCTCTTCTCTTTTACTGGATGGAGACTTCAATTTAAGATTATTTCATGAATATCTTAGTGACTGCTCAGCCCATTGCTGGCCTAGCAGTTAAGGCAAGGATGCATTTTCCTTACTATCTGATTCTTCTTCCTTGCCTCCATTGAATAATCCGTGCTTCAATCCTGCCGTAGTTGATCTATGCTCAGTGCCTTTAATCTACTTTGATTAACTACTGGCATGATCTAGTCATAACTCACATAGAATGTTGGATGCCGAGAACTGCCAAAACTCATGCATATGGGTAGTTACTTCAATGTCACTCTTGGTATGGCACTGGTCGAATGATAACAATAAGTTCTAGGCGAATGATTGACATCATGCTCTGTTTCCATATTTGAATTTAAAGCCTTTGGTTATGTCCAGGAAGAAGATGTCGATGTAGTGGTGCACCATATGCTCGGAACAATTGAGTCATCGTTGAGAAGGTAGTCTACCATGAACCTCACGATATCCGTTGCTTGATTCGGTAAACTTCTATTTGTCGTCCATTTTACCCATTCTCCGACCTGCCCTCGCAGGGATGACCAAAGGAAGCTGAAGGCACCCGAAGAGAGACAAAGGGAGTTCAAAACGCTCTTACGTGATGCCGCGAGGCCTTTCCTAACAGGACGAACGGACAGATTCGTGGATGAAGCAGAACTGTTTCTTGGATCGGGGTTGAACCTGGAAGCTTACGATGACGTTTGTATGCAACGCCTTGGTTTGAAAAACGCCGGAGTTGGTTCTCCGGAGGAACCGACCAACGATAGCGCGGTCGTTCTTCAGTCCTTGTTCGTTTCCGACGAGGACCCAGATGGAGCAGAGTGAATTTTCTCTTGCCTAGGTGAAGTTTCTCATTTGCACAGCCAGATTTGCTGTCCCCATGATAGCATTGGCTATATTGTCTTTTTGTCTCTATCTTCTGTCGAGACAATTGACCAAATGCAAGTATAAATACTAGGTTCGGTCTACAGAGTATTAAGCTTCGTTCAAGTTTTGGAATTGGTTGCAGCTTCCCACTTTTGATATTTTAGGCTCAATCGTCGAGTTTGTCAGTTCGAGCTTGGATGGTCCGACCTAAATAGATATATGATCCAACTTATACAAGCTCCGACCTAAATAGATGTAGTTAATCCGACTTATCCAAGCTCTGACCTAAATAGATGTATTTAATTCGCTTTGACTTGTATTGACCTAAATAGATGTATTTAACTCGTATTGACCTAAATAGATGTGTTTAATCCGTTTGACTCATTATCATACGATGAGATCTTATACTCAATTCGATCCATATGGGTAAAACATTTCCATATTCAATTAAATCTACAAAAATTCGTACCCAAAACTCATTATTATACTCAATTCTCAATTCGATCCATATGCTCAAACATTTCTATACTTAATTAAATCCACCAAAATTCGTTCCCAAGGATTCGTACCCAAACTAACGAAGAGGGCAGTGCGGAGTGAACGAGTGAGAGGATGAAAAATTACGAAAAAAAAAATTATAAAGATGAACTAGATCTAAATAAAATGCAAGGCCAATTATCATCCACTTATGATAGGGTTGAGGTGAATTAAATCTAAATAAATTGTAAATTCATTTATAATTCATTTATGATCCGTTTAATTCTTTTAACACTCTCAGTCAATCATTTGGACGGGTCTAGTTTGCTACTTTGACGATGTCATCCAATTTTTTGGGAAGAGAAAAGGAAGAATCTCGTCATCCTCTTGCTCCTAATATCCTCACGAAAATGCCATTTTTTGAATTGATCAGTCTTCCACCTTGCTTTTTGCGTTCTCTATCAAAAAACCACGCCACAACACAAGCGAAAAACCTGAACTGGCGCATCAAAAGTACTAGATAACATATTGGAGGTCTGAACAGCAAAAAGGTTCACATTTCTACAGAAAGACTCCCAGCTTCCATGCGACATCCCTAGAGACTACATATCCCCACCATACCGGTCCATGAAACCATGGCATTATTTGCACACAAAAACAGACCCACCAAAGCAAAAGGGCAAAACATGCAGCCTAGCCTTGCCATCGCCGATCCTCATCCATTCACGATCGTTCCACCTGCAAGAGGTCAGAAATGCAACGCGGCACACAATCATGCTGCAATCTCACTTGAAAAGGAAAAGGACAGCATGTTCAGAATTGAGAGACTGGGCACTCACCGTTAGGATGGAGGACTTGGCCAGTGATGTAGGACGAGCAATGGTTGCACGCAAGGAACACGTAGGACTGGGCCACTTCGATGGGCTGGCCAGCCCTCTTCATGGGCACCTGTTTCCCAAAGTTCTTGGTCTCCTCCTCGGTGAAGGATGCCGGGATCAGCGGGGTCCAGATCGGGCCCGGCGCAACCCCATTGACCCTTATGCCTCTGTCCACGAGCTGGAGCGCGAGGCCCCTCGTGAAGGCCACGATCGCGCCTTTGGTGGATGTGTAGTCGAGGAGCTTGGCGTTGCCCTTGTAGGCGTTCACCGACGTGGTGTTGATGATCGAGCCGCCTTCCTTCATGTGCTTCAGCGCGTGCCTGCGCAGACAATGCCATACATGCCAAGAGGTGATCTACAAACTGATAATTGCTGGACTGATGACAACACCTAATGACAGTCTAAATTTGTGATCACTTCCTGAAATGATTATGCCCTTATTACCTTTACTGGTGATGATAAAGTAATGGAATCCTTACCTAACCGTGAAAAAGTAAGAGAAGATGTTAGTCCTGAACACCCTCTCGAGCCTACCCTCGTCGATCTCCTCGACCGTGCTGTATTCATGCTGCTCGGCCGCGTTGTTCACCAGGATGTCGATCCGGCCATAGGCGTTCACGACCTCATTGACCACCCTCCTGCAGTTCTCGTCAAACCCAAGGTCGGCCGCCACGGCCATCGGGTCCTTGGCGTCGGGGGCCTTCGCCTGCTTCAGCATCTGGAGCGCGTCCTGCGCGTCCTTGTCCTCCCGCCCCTCCACGTACGTGAAGGCGACCGTGGCGCCCTCCCGCGCGAAGCAGTGGCACACGGCCCGCCCGATCCCGGAGTCGCCTCCGGTCACGAGCGCCACCCGCCCATGGAGCTTGTTGGAAGGCTTGTAGTCGGTGCTGCTGAACTGAGGGGTAGGATCCATGGCGTGCTCCTTCCCGGGCTGCCGCTCCTGCCTCTGCGGTGGAAACTGGTCTCCTCCCGAAGCCATCGATCTCCACGGAACCCGACCGCTCGCCGGAAGCAGCGCTGTCGGGAGCTTAGTTGCCCGGTGATGATGGTAGCGACGGCAGCAGAGTTTAGTCGCCGATGACAGCCTGCATGAGAAAGAGTAGAAGTGCAAGCGAGAGAGCATTCGGTGCGAGTTAAGAGGGCGACGGACGAGATCAAATCGGCGAGGCCGCCTTTGCATATACTTCGTTCGGGACTGCTGCCACGTCACGCCGAGTGGCGGTGGGGATGGGGACCACGTGGAGGATTACTCACGCTCGGCGGACACGTACGAAGAATCGGACGTCGGAAGGCAGGAGGGAAGAAAAGGGAATTTCGGCGTTAGAAAAAATTAGAGGAAAAAAACATAACATGTCATCACATTTATGTCGATTTTCTTAGAGCATGTTTGGCAACGTGCCAAACAGTGCCTGATTCTTATTTTTTATTCCCAAAATCAATTTGGGACGAAAATCGCATTTAGTATAATTTTTGTTCCCGAAAACAGATTGGGAAGAGAATTGAGAATAAAAAAAAAATATGATTCTCCATCCGAAAATCAAAAAAATCAAAATAATCAAAATAATAAAAGTCTCCTTTTTTCCTTCCGACATCCCGTGATTGTCGTCCACCACCGCCCACCGCCGTTCGCCGCCACCCGCCGCCATCCGCCGCCGGTTGCTGCTCACCGTCCATCGATCCAGCGAGCTCGCCGGAGGCAAGCTCAGCCACCGGCGGGGCTTGAGCGAGCCTCGTCGGTGGCCAAGTGAGCCTCGCCAGCAGCCTAGGCAAGGCTCGACCCGGCCCCGCCGAGGCTCGGTCTCACCCGGATCGAGCGAGCCTCGCCCGGCTCGGTGAGGCTCGCTCGGCCACCGGCAAGGCTCACCTAGCCCCGCCGGCCACCGGCGAGGTTGGCCGAGCCTTGCCCAACTACCGGCAAGGCTCGGGACGAGGGCCAACCTTGCCAAGGGCCGGCAACCCTCTAGTGAGCGTCGCCAGCCCCTCGTCGGCCAGTCGTCGGTCCGGGGGCCGGCCAAATGAAGAAGAATAAGAGAAAAGGGGAAAAAAAAAAAGGAAAAAGGTATTGAAAAGTATTTAAAAATTATTTAAAAATTAAAAGAAATTAATTTGGAACATAATCAATTAGCACAGTATCAAACGCAATTCTATTTCAAAATCAAAAATTTTGGATAGTTATCAAACACGTTTTTTTATTCAAAATCGCTTCTAAACGAATCAAAAATAATCATTTTTAGTCAAAAATCAACTCCCTAAACATAATCGTTACCAAACGCACCCTTAATGAGAGAATAGTAGTAAACTTTTTTCTAAGAACACATATAGAAATGAAAAGGGATTTTTGTGAGTAGCATGATCTGATTGTCTCATTTTTCGCGAGTGCTGATATGATTCAAGATATTGTCATCATCATATAAATTTTTAACACATACTCTTCACAAACATCAAAACAAAATTAGCTTTGAATTTACCTTATCATCGTCCATTAACTTTGGATAGGAAATAATTTCAGAAGCACTAATTTACCCTTACATAACATTACAAAAACTTATTTTACCACATAAATATATAATATCACTGCAAAAATTAATTGCAACATTCATAGGAGTCAAAATTCGAGGGTCATTTCAACATTTTCGTATAGTATCGAACAGGTATTAAAAATTTAAAAATCGCACTAAATAAATTAAAATTTTACGGCATTATATATTTATTAAAGTCGTGGACTTCATTCAACAAATTCGGAAATCAATCCAACCTAAAAATTAAAAAAATGCTTGGCCCCAGGTCCAGGTCAGCATGGGCACAAGCGCGGGCGGCGCACTCGCGAGCCACCCCATAAGCCACGCGCGCTCTCAAAACCGTCGAGAACACGCCGTAATCCCCCCCCACCGCGAGCGATCGCTCGCGAGCTTCCAAGCCCCCTCCGTCCTCCCTCTCCGTCCTTCGCCTCCGTCCATGGCGGCCGGCATCCGCGTCGACGACGACGCCGACGACGACGGCTTCGGAGACTTCGCCTTCGCCCCCGCCTCCAGCTCCACGGCCGCCGCCGCCGCCGCCTCCGTCACCGGCAACGGCGGAGCACCCGCCCCCGCCTCCGTCTCTCCGAACGACGACGACTGGTCCGATTTCGTCAGCTTCGGCCGGATCCCGCCTTCCAAATCCGTCGCCGGTCCTCCGAGCAACTCGAGCTCGTCGGCGGTACCTGATTTATTCGCGGATCGCGTGGTGGAACCGCAGGTCGCCGCTGGTCCGTCGCCGAGCATCTCGAATTCACTGGAAGCCCAGTGGCGGAAGCCGAAGGGAGCTATACCGTTGTCGATATTCGGGGAAGAGGAGGAAGAGGAGGAACAACCAGCCGCAGTCGATCCTTCGGTGGCCGGTGGTAGTCACGCGTTTAAGCTTCCGAATGGTCATTCGGTGAAGAGGAGTTCCGATGTGAATGTCGGCGTCGGATTGAACGACTTGATTTCTAATTTGTATGATCGGAGTCCGAAAGTCGGTAATCAAAATGGAACGGATACGGATCATGACGCGAACTCGGTGGTACACGGTCAGGATCTGAACGTTGAAGCTCAAACTGGGTCGAATGTGAAGTTGAGCTCGAACGGGATAGACTCCCCGTGCTTAACGGAAACGGTGAGTTAGATGATGATGAAGAGTGGGAATTTAAGTTTGTGGATGCGGAAAGAGTGTCCAACGACCAGAATAGTGAGGTAAAGGCTTGACATATTCGTTTGTTTTGATTTTTCATTCTAAATTTGTAGTCTGGAAGGAGTTGACGAGTCATTAGAAGTCATAGAATTCGAAAGATCATTAAGAAAAACGAAATGATCGTAAATTTGTTCAAGTGTGCTCACAGAGAAAACGCAAGTTGTCTCCTTTTGGTTGAGATTGTATATAGGATATCTGTATTAAACAGTTCTGGGGGATCCAAAACTGTCCACAACTGGCCATGTGATGTTTGAAATCATATATTCTGTCTATTTAGAGTGAGGAATCATTGCAGGCTGATGGTGCATTGTTGTGCTTCACAAATTTGGAGATGAAGAACGTGTGCACCTTTTGGGGCCACCACTACACTGATGAGTGTGTCAAATTGAAGCTTCGATTGCAAAGGACTGTTAATATCTAGAAGATGTTGCATTTTATTATCTGGGCCTTCCTATTGCAATCACTGTAGAACCTCTATGCATCTTTATTATACACTTGCTCTATGTGCCCCTGTTACTCTTGTTCTTCCCTTGAGAATTCTAGTTTTTGGCAATGCATAATCATATTGGCAAAGTAGATTACATTTTTCCTCCTTTTGTCTTCTGGATGCAAACACACCCATGTCTCCGCCATCTTTTTAACCAGGAAAAGCAGAATAAAGTTGAGATTGATGCAGCTGAGAATGTGAACGTGTCCATTTCAAGTGGCAGTGGTTGGAATTTTGATGTGCATGTTCCCACTCCAAGCTTCGACACACTGAAGTCAGGCATTAATGGGCTTGTTATTAATTCTGTTAGAAAAGAGGAGGATACAGGCAAAGATTTTGGTTGGGAATTCAAAGGTGCAGAAATTGAAACTCAATTCAATCACGAGAACCATAAGGTAACTCTAAAAGTTCCTGTTATCTCGTGTATTAGTGTATATGATGTTTATTTTTATGTTATCTGAAGAAAGTAATCCAGCCAATATTCCCCTTAACATGGCCGATTTGTATCTTGATACATTATAATTGAGACATTTGAAGAAAAGTCAGAAAGATCATCTTTTCTCACTGACTGTCTTAAAATTTGGCATTAGCCATAGGTATTCTTTTTGTGGATGTAATTTGATTTGGTTTCTATATAAATAAGCAGATCATGAAGTTTGAGTCATCAATGAACGTCAGTCAAGTGGAACTTAATATGGAATTGTAAACTAAAATCTCTACCAGAGTTGTAAGATTCTGGAGCCGCAAATTTTCCATAGAAACATGATAATATCTACTGAAATCTCGCAATTTCTTTTGCCAAAGGGTAATGGGGCAACATTCAGAAGTTCACCAACGACTGAAGCCACTTTTGATTTTAGCAATGGTGCACATGGACAATCCGATCTGTTTGCCTCATCAAAGTGGATTGCTGATAAATTTGTGATGTCAAATTCTGTGTATGACTTGAACCCAAAACCCAAGATTGACCTGAAAGGCTCCAATCATGAAGCTAATTTCAATCAAGCTGATGGAGTTGCTGAAATTGAGGAAAACGATTGGGACTTTAGGTGTGCGTCTTCAGAAACTGGTTCAAGTGCTCAGGTACTGCATCACTTGTATGAGTCGAATGATTGTGGAATTCATGAAATCTTTGGTGGCTTTCTTTATTGATTCCACTTGCCATGCATGTTTGAAAATCAAAATTATTTACGAATAGGTGTATATTCATTAGATTCAATTGAATCTGAGTCAGAATTAATTACAACTTTATTTAATGTTGGTATCATGGTTTTCTACGAAAGAAAAACGATTCCATGACAATTAACAATTCTAGGGATTAGAATTTACTAAATCAAACCAAGTGCTAAACTTTGTCTAGAATTTGTGGAAATCTAAGGTTGTGGTGTGAATGAAATCACATTGGCAAGTAAGTTCACATATTGCTCGTTCAGAGGCTAAAATCTCTGTTTTCTGAATTTTTTATGCCAGGATGATCTGAAGCTTGCTGATAATGGTGCAAAGACAAGTACAACGGCGAGGAGTGCTGACTTTGGCGAAAATCTTTGGGAATTTAAAGACGCTTTACCAGAAGCTGCATCAAAGCATGAGGTATGAGTCTTTTGCTGATTTCAACAAGTTTTACCAGGTATGCCACCTGCATAAAGTTGGTAGGATAGCAGGGAATGCACAATTTTTCCCATGACATCATTTGATAGAAACGTGCGGGTGATGAAATTGCCTAGTGTGATTTTCATTATTTAGCACTTAATCATGCATTTTGAGGAACTAAATTGATTTATTGAAGCATGAGCTGTCACCAAAGTCGTATTATATTTTTTTTTATTACGCCTTTTTTTTTGGGCATTTCAGATTTTGCCCTGTCAATGGTGTGTTATCAGTGACTTGAAGAATCATGTCTCAAGATATTTGCTTACATTTAATAAATGCCTATAAGGAGAATAAAAGTCCGTTGAATTTACTAACTGGTTTTCCCTATCATACATATTTCTATTGCAGTCCTTATAATGTATGTCAATCTCGTTGTTCCAATCTAAATGCTCAACAGTTGACCTGTCTCTAACACTGCCGGCTGACAGTGAAGTCCTAGGTTCTGCAGTAGATATCATGCTTTAGTTGTTCCTCTTGTTTTTTGTCTGAGATTAGAAGCTACGATCTATTATACAGCACCAAGCTAAAAATTGAAATGTACACATATAAACTAAATGGCCAGCAATTTCTCACGAATTTTTGCTTTGGTGGAAATAATGCACTTCAGTGGATGTTAAATCCTTAATTTTGGTATTAGTTGTCACTAGGGGATATTGTTTTGCAGATTTAAATTTAGATTCTTTCATATGATACTTCTGTTGGTTGACTTTTCATTATTTACTTTCTAGGGAAATGAGAAACATCAAGAGAATGGGAAAAAGGAAGCCCTGCCATTGTCTCTTTTTGGTGGTGAAGATTTAGGGAAAGAAGATCTAATAGTTCAAGGTGACAGTTTTATCAAAGAACCTACACCTGATACAAGAGATAGAACTAAACTAACTTCAGGAACATCCATTACTGATCTCATATCAAGTCTGTACAGTGAATCCATGCCGAGTACTCCTGCAGCTGACATTAAGAAGCTGAGTGAGGGTGCACTGAATACCACCTGGACAAATTCGGAACCACATTCAGCAATCAAAGACGATGACTTTGATGACTGGGACTTTCAGGGTGCCTATACACCGAGAGGAGATGAACCTCAGAGCTTTGGTACAAGTACTCCATGGCTCGGAGTTGATGGGTCGAATTCAAGCCACACTGTGCCAATGTCCAGAGTAGGAAATAACCTAAACGTCTTAGAGGATATTTCTTGGGAGCATAAGGATGTCTACCCTGGGACCAAATCTGCAGAAGTCTCTATAACCAGTCCTGTGGATTTGCCTCAAAGTTTTGGCATGGAATTAAAACTTGATGATCTTGTTCAATTCTATTGCAATTTGAAGGATGAGTTGTGCCTCGTTGCTTGCCGGCATCTTAATCAGGTGAAGATCTGTTCATGCGATGAATTGCTTGTTTTGTTATGAAGTTGCTCAAACCCTGAATGTTGATAATATGCTATTTGTCAGAAGGCACATGACCCTGTTGATCTTGCCGGTGAAACTGCAAAAGCAAAAGCTCATGATAAGGAAATTCAGGTTTATGTTTACTAAATTGATCGTTTTAGTTACTTCCTTTACTATTATATCAATTCTTTTCTCATTTCAACATCTAAGATTTTTTCAGCTATTTCGTTACGATTGCTTCAATGTGTATGGAGTAACTCTGAGTCAACCTTCTTGTTGTAGGAGCTTTACAATGAGCTGCATTCAAGCAAGTCAATCTTGCAACCGCCCTCAAATAATCTATCTGAGAGAGTTATCAGCATCAGTACATTTCTTGAAGTCTTATCTGGAGAAAAGTTCCGCATAATTGAGGCAGAATATAACTTGTCAAGCACATTGTCATCGGTATGAATTTCTCGTCTGTGCTTAATGGAAGATCACATGGATTGGCAAATTGTTATCAAGTGAAATCGTTGAGATATATTTGCAACTGAGATACTTGTAGGATGGTGGTTATTGCACACTCTATTATCTATCTTTCCTTTGGATCAGTCCTGCCTGAACATTTTGTTGCCTTGCAAGTAATCCAAGATAGAGTCCCTGGTATGAGATTTGTGGACAAGGCTGCTAATGCAATTGTTCTGGGAATATAGTGGTCAAAAATGGATAAACTTCTCCCTTTTTCTTTGTTTATTTGTCTGTCTGAACAGTCCGCTTAATTTTAGAGTCAAAAATCAATATATCTTAAGTTGGTTCTGATATGAAAAGTTGACATCCAACTGGGCTGTTGTTTGGCTCTTGAACTTAACTTTAGCAGTTCCTTGCTTGTCTACAGGTAGAGAGAGATTCAAAGTCATTGGTTGAACTCTTGAGACACGTAGCCTTGGTACTGAAAATTTTAAAATTAGGATCAGCTGAGGCACAATCTAATTATGTTTCCGCATGGTCCAAAATGATCTCTGCTTGTGCTCAAGAGCTAAAGCATGGAGCCTCAATATGGAAGCAATCTCTAGAGAAGAATGTTTCCAGTCAAATATTATCTGAAAAAGAAGGTATGTTATAGCTACCAAGAACGATAAAAATAGTGATGACTAGAGTTTTTTTGGGCCTCGAATTTAATGTGCTGTTGTTTTCACATCATTTAGGCAAGCAGTATGTACTTGCCCTGGGAGAAGTTTACAGAGCAGTTGGAGTTCTTGGGGCTTCAGCCATGTTATACAAACCATGGATTCTTCTTAATTATAGAGATTTCTCTGGCGCATCTGTTCTTTTAGATGAATGTACTACTATGTGGTCCAGTTCAGGCCTTGAAGAAGCTCTTCAAAACATATCTGGTCCGCTGGAGTTCCAATATGAGGACAGCGTCAAGGCTTTATTGGAGTCTATCAAGCATGTTTACACTCTCAATGCAGGTGTACTCCAGAAGGCTATTTTTTCTTGTGAAGAACCTGTTTGCCGTTTCTCTCTGTTGAATCCAGGAACTGTGCCAGGTATGTAAATACTAAATATCAATCTGTTTTTTATCCAGCAGGCGGTTCGTTCTGGTACAAGATCACCGTTATCAGAGAGTTGTCACTTTAGTCATGCAAGTACTTGATCTGCTAAGTTTATCTATTGCATCTGAAGGCTGTTTTAAAAATAAAAGTTCTCAAATGCGATTCCCAAGTATTTTCCCTAGTCTTAGGTTCTCTTTGTATTCTCTTATGTGGCAGCATGGCATCTTTGGTTGGCTATATACGTTGAATCTTTTGCTTGGAACCTTAATTTTGCTTTTAAAATGCTGTTTGCTGTTGTTGAGCCAGGTATGAAGATGATTTTCTGGGACAAGGAGCAGTATTTTCTCAAACTTGCTAATCTATGGGCAAATTTGATCAGCCATCATCCTCCTGAATTGCCATCTATCAAGATTCATGGATCATGACGTGATGATTACCAGCCGGACTGACTGGTTCCCCCCAAAAATGGAAGCATCGACTGCGAAAACCATAAAAGCTCTGAGGAAAGTACGTACAATACACTGTCTTAGTGTGGCCGAAATTCATTCCCATTCTTTTCTCTCTTAGGCCCATGATTAGGGTGGAGGAGAGTCTTTCTCCAACGTAATTCTTTTTGGTAAGAAGTGTAGTAGCATAGTCGTCTTGAATATAGAGATAAAGCGTCGCCAAATTCTCTGTATAACAATAAAAGTTCTTTTGAGTGAAAAATGAGATGGGGATTGCACCACTTTCCAGTGCATTGTGTATTTCCCTCATGTTAAGACATCTGATGATCATGATCTCCTCTGTCTAGTTCTTTATAATGAGGGTCTGCTTTTTTCATGAAAAATTTATGTTTAGGAAAACATTTTCTTAAATTAATCATTTGTCTCACAAAAATGTGTGTATGAAAAATATCTTTATCATTCACGAAAATGTTCAAGTATAAATTATTGTCGGTAATGAAAATATCTTTTATTAGCTAATTATTTTGGGTGATATAACTACTTGTTTTGATAGAAGTATTTGTCAATCTATTTATTTTTTGCAAAACAAATGAATTATTACTCTTCAAGCTCCGGTGCCGCAACATTGGATTCCAAAGAACTTACTCCAGAAAGCGAAGACCGTTAATAAAGGATGGCATCTCCTTTTTGCTGGAGAATAATATGATTTCACCAAAAAAAAAATTGAAGTGCCAATCAGATTGGGGGAAGTTAATTACCATTCGCGGAGTCTTCATTTACCATATCTACACTTACTCGTAAGAGCATATATGTGGAAAACAAAATCAGATCGAATCAATTCCATTGGTTTGACTTAACAATCAATTGTCATTAGAGTTTATAATCACTTTTTCACGTCATTTATTGAAATTTATAGAAAAGAGAGTAAAAAAGCCAATTTTATGACAAGGCTTCTTTTTATTACCTCTTAAAGAATTTTTATTAGGTAACCACGTTAAATTTTTGTATTCGGCTTTAGCTCTTCTTCATACCCGGAAAAAAAAAAAAAAATCCAAAGTGGATTCTATATAACGGGAATTAGCTTGTAGAAATAGATGGATGGTTAAATCCCTCTCTCTCTCTCTCTCTCTCTCCGGAAACAATTGCTCGGTCGAGTGTGGGGCCCAATCCCACTCTGGGTATAGCATAAGCTCATTCTGAACACGTTTCCAGGCACAAAATCTTATTCGGAAAAAGACCACCAAAAATCTCAAATTTTATCTAAAGTGACAAATTTACCTCAATTTTTTTTGTGATATAAAAACCCAAAATTTTACAAAATGTGACGCATTTACCCTCATTAAGAATATTTCGTCTTATTCTTTCTGTTTTTTTTTTTTCTTTTTTATCTTTTTTCTTCTTCTCTTTTTCCTTTGGCGGCCATAATGAAGCCGACGGATAGAAGCCAATGTTCGGCGAGGGCTGCCCTGGCCGGTAAGGACGGCCCTAGCTAGCCCAGGAGAGGGCGACCCTTGCCCGACGTGGGCAAGGGTCGCCCTTGCTTGCGTTGGGTGAGGGCCTAGCAAGAGGTGTCCTCGCCGAACTCGAGCAAGGGAGGCCCTCGCCTGACCTAACTGAAGGTTGCCCATGCCTGATGTAAGTGGGGGCCACCCTAGCCAGCCTAGGCGAGGGCGACCCTCGCCGAACGCCGACTTCCCTCCATCATGGCTGGTAGAGGAAAGAAAGAATAAAGAAAAAGTTTTTAAAAGTAAAATGACCAAAATATGCTTATAATTTAAGATAAATGTGTCACACAAATGAAAATTCATGAATTTTTTGTGTTACAAAAAATGTTTGGGGTCGCAAAAAAAATTTAGGGTAAATATGTCACAATTAGCGAACTTCGGAATTTTTCATATCAACAAAAAAAAAATTGGGTAAATTTATCATTTTTGACAAACTTTGAGATTTTTGGACGTTGTTCCCATCTTATTCCCAAATCCCCCTTCTCCCTTGTCCGCATCATAAGCGTAGCCTCCACGTAGGGTTTTAGAGAGCGCATAAGCCTTTTCTTCTCTTCGTCTCCTCCTTCCTCTTCCTCCATCCCTCTAGAGAGAGAAAGACAGAGGCAGAGGCAGAATGCTGGACATCAATCTGTTTCGGGAAGAGAAGGGGAACAACCCCGAGATCATCCGGGAGTCCCAGCGCCGCCGCTTCGCCAACGTCGACATCGTCGACGAGATCATCAACCTCGACAAGGAGTGGCGCCAGCGTAAGAATCACTCGCCCCCCGCGTCTCTCGATTCGGCGCGCGCCCGCGCGATTCGCCCGCCGGTCCCTTTCTCACCCCGGGTTTCGTGATTTCGCGATTTCAGGTCAGTTCGAGCTCGAGAATCTGCGCAAGGAGTTCAACAAGATCAACAAGCGCGTCGCCCAGCTCAAAATCGTGAGTTCTCTTGTGCTCTTGATGAGGCCTGGGCATTCGGGACCTTATTTAGCGCCCGCGGAACCTGAATAAGAAACGAATCTTGTAAAAAAAAAAAAAAAAAAATAAAAAAAAAAAAAAAGAGTCTTTGACCGTTTTGACTGCTCCCGTGCCCGTGTTTATTACGATAGATCTGAAAAGTTTCAGTCTTTCTTATGGATGCAATCGCGCTCGCAGTTTACTCGATTACCCATGTGCGAAGAGAAGTTTTCCCTGTGTGTTCAAATTTTGACTGTTTTGAGACTGGGCTTAGTTTGGTTATGGTGAGATCCGCATTGCCTGTACATAGATAGAGGAATGTTTTCTCTGTTGAACTCAATTGGTAATGGCGCCGTGCTTGCCATTTTTAGTCCGGCGAGGATGCGTCTGAGATGATAGCGAACACCAATGAGAATAAGAAGTCGACGGCCGAGAAAGAAGTCGAAGTCCGTGAAGCTTGGATGGCCTTAAAATCAAGGCTGGAAATAGTCGGGAACCTTGTGCATGATTCTGTGCCTGTGAACAATGATGAGGTAATTGGCCTTTTCAGTTGGAAAATGATGTTGCGATACTTTGTGCGAATTTAGAGCGATTATTTACTTAAGCATTTATAGGCAAATAATGCAGTTGTTAGGACATGGGGAGACAAAAGGGTGGAGCCCAAGCTAAAGAACCATGTAGAGCTTGTGGATCTTCTTGAAATTGCGGACTTGAAGAAAGGTATCAGAAGTACCCTTAGGGTTGTGTACTGCAAATTTGATAATATACTTGTGCTTGAAAGTCACAAGGTCTGAGGTTCCACTAGTTTTCTAATTATTTTCCACTTTTTAATGCTACTTTCCAAAGTTATTCTCATGAATATTTGTGTCGTTAATCTCAGTATGCTTGGATTTATATAGGTGCTGACGTGGCTGGGGCTAGGGGGTTCTACTTGAAGGGGGACGGTGTCCGTCTTAATCAAGCTCTGATTTGTTTTGGACTGGATTTCTTGGAGAAAAGGGGATACACAGCCCTACAAACACCTTTCTTCATGAAGCAAGATATCATGGCAAAATGTGCTCAACTAGCACAATTCGATGAAGAACTCTACAAGGTAACAGATGAACGATACCGTCACAATTTCTTCCCTCTTTTTGCTGCTATGCAAGATTTGAGGAGTTATCATTACTGAAGTTTCAATGAAACTATAAGTTGTACCGCTTCTTGAACATATCTGTCAGGACTGATTAGTGATGTCCAATTAGGTAACTGGAGAGGGAGATGACAAATATCTCATTGCTACTGCCGAGCAGCCACTCTGTGCTTATCATCTTGATGATTGGATCCATCCATCGCAGCTACCAATAAGGTCCAGTAGTGATGTTGATTATTAGTTGTTATTATGTGTGGACATCATTCTGATCTGATTCGGCTTGTATTGGAATTTGGACCAGGTATGCTGGATATTCGTCTTGCTTCCGCAAAGAGGCTGGTTCCCACGGTCGTGATACTCTAGGAATCTTCAGAGTTCATCAGTTTGAGAAAGTGGAGCAATTTTGCATCACCACTCCAAATGGCAACGAGTCTTGGGACATGCACGAGGAAATGATTAAAAATTCTGAGGAGTTTTACCAGGCGGTATTACTTTTCGCCTTATGAACCCCTGCATTAATTTCATGTTGTGGCACTATGTTTAACATTGAAAGAGTGTTGTCCTCATGAATAGGTTGTGTTCTTGTATGTCAGATTCACTTTCTGGTGTCTCTTTGTTATTGCAGCTTAAGATCCCATATCATGTCATAGCAATTGTTTCTGGTGCTCTGAATGATGCCGCCGCAAAGAAGTACGATCTTGAGGGCTGGTTTCCTGCATCACAGACTTACAGAGAACTTGTGTCCTGTTCGAATTGTACTGATTATCAGGCAAGGAGACTGGAAATACGATATGGTCAGAAGAAGGTGACTCTTTTTAAGCTAGTACTTGAGCATTTTTTGCATGCATGGAAATGATTATTTGTGACAACTAGCGAGGAAGGTTTCATTGGGTTAGAATAATAGTTGATGAAACTATGCTTTTCTGCCTGAATATGATCTTAAAGGAGGAGGATATTTGAGAAGTATCCAGTATGTCCTTTCAATTTCTCTGTCCAAGTTTATTCATGTTATCCTATGTGCAAAATCTAGTCTACTAGCGATTTCTGGTTAATGGTTTTGGCTGACCGGAAGCCAGTGATTGTTCTGCTAGTGATGTCAATATTTCTTTACTTTATTTTGACAACATTCTGTTATGCATAAAAAAACACCTCCTTTCGGCTGACATACTTGATTTTCTTCCTTTTCCTTTTGCAATCTGTCAGAGCAATGAGCAAGTGAAGCAATATGTTCACTTACTAAATTCTACCCTGACTGCCACTGAGAGGACGATTTGCTGCATACTTGAGAACTACCAGAGAGAAGATGGAGTTGAGGTTCCAGAAGTTTTAAGAGGATACATGGGTGGGAAGACATTCTTGCCTTTCAAGGCCAAACCTGCGACAGAAGCTAAAGGGAAGAAGACTAAAGCATAGCTTTCATATTTTGGAGAATGTTGACAAGAATTTCACGAGCCATATATACTTGGAATTCATGACTGAAATATCTGTGTGGCCCCAGTTCCTGGGGATCGCCAAGGAAGCTGAACTTGGAAATTTAATCATGCTTAAATCTTTCAATTTTCTTGTTTACTGTCCATAAACTGGCTTCAGTTCTGGGTAGTAGTATCACTAAATTCGATAGCCATTTCATGCCGGATGTAGATTCTGGTTAGTCTTTTGATTGAAGTGAATGTTCTCTCCAGTGATTGGACATGTAGTTAATGTCCAAGCCGAAATGCTTCATGCTGGGTAGTTTATAGTGCCTTGTTCTGGCTATATAGTACGCACGTACGGTCATTTTGTGGCGTTCTTTTTTACCTTATTTGGTTGTAGTGCCTTGTTTGGCTCGTGTACGCCTTCAAGTTCCTGCATAGCCCATGTCAGTTCTTGGTCCACACCAGCAATAACTACACTGAATACTGATGCCGAACTTGTTTAGACAGTGTGATCCGACCACTTCTAAAAACTCAAGATTCAAAGAGTAAGTGCCTTAGCTCCGGATTGGAACCGGAGTAAGCTGCTTTTTTAAAGGATCGGGAGTGTGGACCTGCTTCAGCAAACTCAAATGTAAATGTAATAACGTTCTTGGGCTTGCTTAGACGTCAACTGTAGTTTCTGGAGAAGTGTTCAATTATGATGCCTTGCATGGGGTCGATGGGAATAGGCTGCTGGGCATTTGGTCTGTGGCAGCATAAGATAGGTTGGCTTAAATCGAAAGGTACCTTTCGAAGTGTGCCAAAGATGTCCGAGGGAATTGCCAACAATATACGGATCGATGATAATCTGATAATCGTGGTAAACCGAAAGTTCTTGCAACCTCAGACCGATTTGATTCATTTGCTACTTTCTGGAGGATTTTTCGTCAACAGCTGTCTTAGATCGATCCAAGAGTAACGAGCAAAGATGGCCCTGGTTTCATGTTTTGAAGCAAAAGAAGGTGCTTGGTCGTGCGATCGTAGATCGGCTTGGGCTTGAATATTCATCTGGGCAATTTGATGGCACAAATTTGCAAGGTATATTTGATTTTCTGCCTCTTAAAACTCATTCGTTGAACCTGCTATAGTTAATTAAGGTATATATATAGGTGAAACACACTGGTATGGCAATATCTTCTGCTGATTCTATTTTTGTGCATTGCCTTTCAGCAACTATAATCCCTGGTTCCAAGGAACCATTGATACCACGTATGCGTCTGTGGAGGAGGGAGAGAGAGAGAGAGAGAGAGAGAGAGAGAGAGAGAGAGAGTTCTCAATAATCAACTAGTCCGACCAATCTCTGAACTTCAAAAAATCATTGAAGGCATTCATCTTCACATCTTGCTTAATACTTTGCAACAAATTCTGTATTCACATTCGAAACTTTTCTTGTCGCGTGAAATTCGGAACCTGAAGTGGCAATTAAATTGCTTTATTGAAAAATATATGGCCAACCATTCATTCAAGCAAGGCCAGAAAAAGAACAAAAAGCTCTTCTACACGGTGGGTACCTTGTCTCCACCTTTGCAAGGTATAGCTTTATGCGAGATCTCTAAAAGGCATCGTTGACGCCAATCTGCTAATTGTGCAGAGGATCAGGTGACGAGGGTACTTTTCTCTCTTCAACAGCAAGAAATTCATCTCCAACTTGTGTCATTGCAGTAGCCGTGGTTGTCGTTGTCGTTGTCGTCATCTTCCTTGCTTGAACGGTGTCTTTCCCTCTCATGCTCTCCTTCACATGCCGAGCCCCAGAAACAAATTCGGTGCTCAAAGCCGATGTGGTTAAGAAAATCAACAGCAGGCAGCACACTTGGAACTTCGAATCGTCAGGCATGGTGATTCTGAATGCGCTGTGTGTTTATGCCCCAGAAGCAAAATGAGAAGAGTGTCAGGGTGATGACAAACGTTTGATTACGAAGGCTTAGGGTCTTATATTAGTTGTGAAAGCAAGAAGTTTTCTAAGGGAGGACAAGCAAGAATTGTCAACAACTCCTGTAGCATTGTCTGGTGGAATGAAATTTCCTTAATAGAATAATGACATCCATTGCTGCTTCATTAGTTGACAATTCAATTCACCAGCGCTTGCTTTTTCCCCTCAATTCACTCATAATGTCTGGTCATGTTCCATGTCAAACAAACGTGTCCAGCCAAAAAGCGGTCAATCTCATCATCCAAAAGCTAAACCAAACAATACCTAAACAAATTGGTCGTAGAAGGGACCTCAATTTCAGGTCACAATCTTGACACTCTTCCCATTCTCTCCAATCCCTCCTCCGGCTAAAAGTCCAACATGCTGAAGTCCAGTGAGTGACGCCCTCCCTTTGGGCTAACTTGTCCTTCTCTCCAATAATTTATCATCAACTGTTGACTGTGAAGAGTAAAAAGAGAGTGTTTGGTGGCTGTTTGGCGCCGCCTCCCTTTGGTTCTCAGACCACAGTGTTCTCATCGCAAAGAAAGCAGCAAGTAAAATGCTTCATCAGAGGCATCTTCTATATGACATGGAATGTCTTCGCTGGGTTTATGCGCAACACATGGTAGTTCCTACACTGCATATCTCCTTTCCAACCAAGATGTTTGATTTCTCTCTCTCTCTCTCTCTCTCTCTCTCTCTCTCTCCATCTAACCACCATAAAAGGTGGGTAGCTTTTCAGTTTGCAGTAACCCGATGGATTGAAAAAAAGGGTGTTAGCTAAACCAAACCAGCTTCCTAGATTAAGGAAATTTAAGAAAGGGGGAAAAGGGAAAGAATGGACCTAAGATCTAAAGTCTTGTTTGAAGAGCGTGCAAATGATGAAATGACCTTCGAATTCAGCATGCTATGATTATCCAGTGGACAGCATCGTCAATAAACGCAATCATTACATTAATAGAAACAGTCTCATAAACATGACCTTTTGGATGCTAATTCCCATAACAAGATGGCACGACTTGGAGCAGAAATCATCTCAAGATCTCACTGAATAAAGCACGCAGATTATTGCCAGATCAATCTCGCCAACAATGTCATATTGTTTGCTTGAACCATATATCAAACACACGTAAGACAATCATTTTATTTCTGTTCCAAAATAATTTTTTTGTTCTAAATTAATTTTTAAAATAAAAATTTGTTTGATAATGTAATTTAATTTTTCTATTTTTAAAACAAACTTTTAATACATAAATAGATTTGGCATAAAAATGAAAAGTAAAAATTTATTATTTATTTATTTCTGAAATATAAGTAAAGAAAAAAACTCTCTCATGACTAATCCTTTTTATTAGTTAGCCACCTACTTGTTGTCTGCCGCCACCTGCCACCATCTCTTGAGAAGGAGAAACTTTGTTGATTCTCTTTTAGAAACATAAATTTTATGTCATTAACAAACACAAATTTTTGCTCATAAACGTATCTAGAAATAGAAATAAAAAAATCATTTAAAAAAATAATTTCCGACTAAAATGATTATCATTCGTGCCGCAAGTTACTGGTGGGACAAGTGAAAATTTTCCCCCTTCACCCACCACCATTAGTGCGCGAAAACAGAGTGGGGCTTCTTTAAGATGCCATGGAACGTAGACCACACGATCGAATAAAGGGAAAGAACCTACTCGATCTTCAGAAACTCCCGTAAGAGCCGAAAAATTAAGAGTTAACAGAAAAATTCCCAAAACGTGAATCTAACAATTAAACATGACAACTATCTAGAGGTCAAGAACTATTGAATCTTGTCTTATATTACCAAAATTGAGTCAATACAAATGTTGCAAAAAACTCATCGATTTGAACCCCTATTAAACCCAGGTCCCCCACACATCATCTAGATCACCTCTCAATTGGACAATGGTTACAGAAAGAGGCTCACAACCTTATGATGCATTAACAATGAATATGGTACCGTCACAAATGAACAAATACAGTAGCTTTCATTCATGATGTATAAATCCGCTGGCTGACAGATGTAATGTCCCATGGACAGAGATGCATCCCTATGATCTACAATTTCTTCGAGGTTCCCTGTAGATTCATGCTATACCGAGACAGTGAACAGATAAATCTTCAGGACAACGGCAAGAGCCAGCTGCAACAGGAAGATTGCGGCCACTATCAAAAACCACCTCTCCCCTGCAGACTTAATGTGGGCTCGGAGGTTAAGAGCCACAAAGGTTGCAGACATGAAACCAGCCACACCAGCCACCACCCATCTGACTATATCCAGCGGCACGATGGAGAGACACTGAATCCAGAATTTAGAGACAATTCAGATTCTAAAAAAATTTGGTAAGAAGCTATAGTACATCATAGATACACGACCCGACCCTCATCCAAACTTTGAATTCACGGCATAATTAAATTTGCTTCTAGTTATGAATAACTAAACATGGCAGTTGACATTCCCGTCACTGGAAAATACATTTTTGATAGCTATGAAGACATGACAGTGAAATCAAAAGACGAATTGATATCAAAACTGTCTCTACAAGTGACTTCTCCCTGCTCCTACACACTGACATCCTTTTCTTTGAATCAATTAAGAAGGCCAAAGAAATGATTGGGTGGGATTGACACCTAACAAAGAACAAGAGCTCATGGTTGCTGCCATATTAATCTCAGAAAAATATTAATGTAAAAGCAAATGGTAGACCATCCTCAAAGTATAACCAGCGTGAAATGTCTTAATTGGACTTGTGTTTATATGAGAAGAATGAATCACCCGTAATATCCTTGTATTTTCCGTATATGACCCAACAATTTTTCGTTGTTTATTTCGAGTATATAAGACCACCAACGCTCTCTCTCAAATAAGACAAAGAAACTTACCAATGCTGGAATGAAGACAAAAAGGGAGTAACCATAAAGGCAAAGCAGCTGAACAAGACCGGACGGTGCCGAGAAGTATTTCAAGATGACGTATAATCCAAGAGGTACAATAGTAACATAGCCATAAAATAATCCAGCAGACCATGTCACAAGATTTATGTCGTAGTTCCATTGTTCTTTCTTCAGCTTGTGAGCTACATATGTGACAAAAGTCCCAATTGAAGCTGCAACAAAAATGAGGGTGGTGCATATCCAGAATGGTCCATACCTGCGCATTCAAATATAATCACCTAAAAAAAGATTGAAAACAAAAGGACAATATTAAACAAAATTTTCTGCTTAGGGCCTATCTATCTATGGCTGGAAGTGCAGATCAAATAAAACCTGAGATATAGATCAGTGCACTAAAAGGTAAAGAAAAATGCACCTTAAGAAGCTTTTAAGGAATATAAGAAGTGCTGATGTCTCACTCAACTAGTCTGAAGCTGCTTTAATTTTACATCAAGATGAAGGCACTCACATGCGATGGCAATGAAGTGCAAAGCTCATCATGCACATTTCAGTTTCAAATAAGCTGAGTGGATTTTATTTTAGGGATATTTCAAAAGAATTGCACTGTGGCAGTAAACCTCCCCAGCAAAATCTCCACCATTTACTCACATGACACACATTCCCTATCAGGGTTAAATCTATGGATCAAAGCTAAATGCTTAAAGCATTGCTGATGCCAAAATCCACCATGAATTTCCATGAAATCTAGCACCTTTTAAAAGTATCATATGATACAAAAGCGAGAATTTACCAATGTGATTCCCCTAGATGTGTCGAAGAATATTGTCATTCCACAATCGCACATTTCAGAAATAAAGTCACACCACTATTTAACAAATCCATGAAATTAATACTACTCAAATATCGCAGGTGCCAAAAGCTCAGGACAACTTACAGATCCGGGTTGCTGGAGGTTTTCTCATTAAAGCTTCCTCTAAATGGGAATAGTGAATCTTTAATCCTCTCTAGCACATCTGATGTGTCAACATCAAAATACGGTTTATAGGAGGCAACTGAGAACCAACTAAACCAACCACTTGGCTGAGAGTCATCTGATCCGACTGTAGATTTTGAAAATGTATCTGCATCATAATCAAGAAAATGTACATAAATAGCAATATACATAATTTGCCACAGAATTTCAATCCGCTTTAAGATTTAAACCTGACAATAGGATCTTCAGTAATTTTTGGTCCAGTTAAATATGAAAACAGCAAAAGCGAGAAATAATGTAATTGCAGCAGCAGAAGCTGAGATATAAATTTCCAAGCATGCACTGCCTTTTCTCTTCAAATGCTTCATCAATCAACAAGATTGTGCCTCATTAAACAGAGTTCGTTTAGTTATGAACAAACACTAGCCGGATGGAATCTAACATTAAATTTGCTTCATTATGCCTTTCACAAGGATGGAAGTCAAGAAGGCAGTAGCAAAGCAACATAATATCCTAAGTCCCAAAAACACACAACATAAAATACGATAATGTCTTGCATACCATCAGCATCTCGAGGAGGACCAGAGCCACCAGATATCTTCCCTTTTGCATCGGATGGAGGGAAAGTCTGGAGATTTGAATCTGAGAAAAAGATCATTTCTATTGAGCTCCGAATAAATAAATAAAAATAACGTCGATGACAATCATTAGAGACATCAATTGCCATGAGATAATATCTCAACAAAGGCTGAGTGGCTTTCAAATCCAGAACTGGACAAGCTGAACTGATCCTCTAATCGAACCTATGCATCAAATCATTGACTCAAACAACAGGAATTTCCTCCTGAAAGAGCTACCAACGTCGGGCTTTTCCTGACGTTTTCTCCCCCCATAAAAGACGATCTAAATCTCATAAACAGCAGGAACACTACTGATAAAAGGTAAATCCTACTGAAAACAGACCCGAATTATCCACTATTCCTCTTCCTAATCAATGCCCGATTCACGACATGGCAAAGCATAGACAACCTCAGCCAAGACAAATCCACACTCGAACCTCGTTTTCCGCGATCAAAGCACAGAACAGAACGCAAAACTCGAACAGATTCCTCAAATCGCAGCACATTTCACATTTCCTAATCGCAAAAAAACGACAACCAAGACTTCCACAATTTCCACACCGCACGGTACCTGTGAATCTGACAGCTACGTGCCCTGGATCTGGGACGGCCTGCGAAAAGATCGAGCGAGATCAGCTGAGATCCGACGGAATACGACCGGTGGATAATCCACCCACGCACGCAGCACCAGAAATCGAGAAGCGACGAAGCGCGATTGCGGTCGAGGAGCGAGGAGCGACTCACCGGAACAGATCCCGACACCTTCTGGTTGTCGATGCTCGTGTACTTGCCGGACATCATCTTGCCGCCGCCGCCTCCTCCTTCTGCTTCTTCTTCTTCTTCTTCTTCTTCTTCTTCTTCGTCTTCTGCCGCTTCGCGACTTTGATCGTCTTCTTCGCAGAGATCTCTCGCCTCGCAGGAATGGCGTATCCGGATTTTGTTTTCTTTTTTTTTTTTAATTCCTTTTTGCCGTTGATATTGTTTTTTTTATTTGCGTGTTTCGCTCCACTTTCTGTTTGTCTGTTGCAGGGAAAACGGTGGGTCGGCGATGGGCTGGGCCCATTACCGGAACCCGAAAGCAGTTCGGAAATGGGCCGAGCCTAGTCCTACATTGGCGGGTGTTGTTCTAACTTCGAGTTTGCTTGCGTATCCGGGCCGTAAGGATGTGCATGGTTTCAAGATAGAATCTGAAATCCAATAATCAAATTGGTGGAAACCAATCCTATTCCAAGTTCTAGAATATGTAGGATAGATCTAATCTCTAAAAACTGAGAAATTTATTTCAATGGATAAGTTAAGGTTTTGTGTTTATCTTATCCTATGTCTTTGCTTGATTATACGATATTCTATGGCATTCAATAATGAATGTTTAATTGGAAACTACTAATTTGAGCTTTTATTTCTAACTATCCATAATTGAGACTAGTGGATTGTAGCACATGATGGTCATTAAAGATAATGGTTCACTATTTCCATTTCCGACGATATCAAGACTTTTACTTTGCTAACATTTCATAATTCACATGTTTAAATATTAATTGTGATTAGTGAATTATAACAAATGATAGTCATTAAAGGTGATGATTCACTAAAATCATTCAATTAAGTGTATAAGTATAATGTGGATAGATCATGGAGCCATCCATTTTCAAGGTAAGTTTTAGGTTCCTGAGTATGCAAAATAGGTTCCACATTCCAAAGATTATGAAACCTATTCCAATGGATAAGTTATAGGTTTCAGATGGAACCTGAAATAACTTACTTCTACCACGTTGTCATCAACTTCCATGACGAGTGATATCCAGCTGGCGGTATATGGGCTTCATCATTACCATAGGAGCCAGGTTCAATGTAAATGTCTAGAGAGGTAAGGAGCGAGTGATTGCCATATACGACATATTATAATTGAATGCCACACATCATATCAATTGATGACATGACATGTGATAAATACTAAATTTTTAACCTAATTCGGATTTTGACAAAGTTTCAAAACTCATGTCAAACAATTCCCAACTGTGATCCCAAATCCCAAACAATGAGACAGGTTTGGAGCCTGCCTACTCCACAACAGAAGTGTTGCCTGAACTCATCTAACACCATCAATGCAAGAACAGGGTCCTTAAACCACTCGAAACGCGGATAAGCTCCACATGTTTCGTCCACTTTTATCCAGGATGTTGGTATTATCATCACCCGCAAGGGAGCTGCTTAGGTATTTTCGGCTAATTTAGGCTCTTAGAGGCCAAAGCAGGAGGACTCCTACAAAAGACAGAGTAGCTAACACGGTTAAGTAAGAAAACCCGAGGTTGCCTCACCGCGTAATCGAGTTGCAGCTGACCTAATTTATCTTTGTATCCCGTCGTTTTACTTGAACATACAAACATCCCAAATTAGCTGCGTGCAGCGTGTTCTCCCGATTACTCCATTCCGACTCTCCCGACTCGAAAACAAAATTGTCGATCTAATATGACCATTCAAACAATTAGCATGCCGTAAATGCTAGGTGCGGTTCACAAAATGAAGTCGCTTTATTGTAACATCATATTCTATTATTCACTCTAAGTTTGAATCCAACATTCATCAGCGAGTTGCTAGATTCACCAGAAGCCTATCGCATCACGGATCATCCAGGTGGACCACTCAGAAACTTCCTTTCGAGTACATAGCTAACCTGCTTTCAACGCCATAAGTCAAGACGAATATCTCCTAAACTGCCTTCGCTGAGGAAATTCAAAATCCAACAGAGACAGAAACTATTATGAACACATCTAAACAACTTCTACAAGGGCAATTAATTTGTCCTTTCAAGGGACAAAAACCACATTAAAAAATAATGATAACCTCACAAGTCACAAGTTCACCATCACAATGCCAACGTTTGGCAAGGCATATGCTTTATTAGCGGCAAGATCATGATCAGCATGTTCTTATTCCTCGTGATTTCAGAGTTCTTCAGATGAAACCGCAGTCTGCTTGTATTCTTGCCCTATATATGGAGTCCCGACTCTGGCTACTCCACAAGAAAATGATTCCATCATCACCTGTGACAGTCTCCGCAAATGCAGTTCTGAATGAGGCTTTATAGGTTCCCTGCCTACAACATTATTTTACATAGGTCCACCAGTATTCCAAGTTATTCCATTCCCTCTCAAGCACTTTTTAGTCTGCCCCTCGTGAGCAGCAGAGATCTCCTTAATGCAAGCATAAGAACCCATGTGGTTGCACTAATCTTTTCCTTAATCATTAAAAGCAAAGCAGAGCTCAACACGGTCTTCAAAATTTGAGCTCGCAATCCCTTGAAAAAACCCAGAAAGCCTTCTCTATTCCATATGGCAAGCATGATTCCAGGAATTGTTTTGCGAGATTTCTTCTGAGCTGTTTCTGTTCCGTTTTCACTAGAATCGACAGCTTGAATCATGACCTTACACCTTCATGCAACAAAATGTTAATTAGCTCTTAGTTCTGCAACAAAAGCACGCAGAATAGGTAAATTTATTGGAAAGAAAGATGCACCTTATTGCGGGATAAGTCAAAATAGTGGCGATGCTCTTCGAAAGTGCGCCCAAGGCAAAAGCTGAGAATGCAGAAAGTGATTCGGGTGATGAACCCTTGTCTGTTTTATTCTGTTTTCCTTTCAAGAGTCTTAGCTTGAGCTGATCAAAGACTGTGTACTGAAGGGGAAAAAAAAAAAAAAAAAAAAGGTCATTCTGATGAAAATTCTCACACAGGGACTTAACAACAACAATCATCACAATGCTTACACCACTCAAAAAGCAAATACCTGAATCGCAGGGTTAGAAGTCAGCAAAAGGGAGATTCCAAGACCATCAAATGCACGAGTCCATTCACCCTCAGTAAGGGTCTGCCAAAGGCCCTTGGATTTCCCAAAGGCACTAGTTTGCATCCTGGCAGAGGCTGTATCCAGGGGCTACACAACAATATACCAAATTCTCTCATGATCACAAACAAATATTACCTGCTAATTTGCATATTATTAGATAATGATTCTATATTTTCTATATCTCATACAGACATAGCACATTCAAATGGCACTTATAATGCTCCAAGGTACTGATTTCTTAAGCTAGGATCAGTTTACATCTGTATGTTCATATAAGTGAAAGGAGAAAACTAACAAAGCAAAACTTTTTGAGAGAGGATTCACCTGAGTAATAATGGCAGTGCAAGCACCAGCTGCAGCAGCCAGAACCAAATTAGCTGATGTTCCAACTGACTTATAACCAGTCCTTTTTAGGTATAATCTTTTAAAGTTGCTGTATCCATAGAAGTAAACAAACTGAGCAATGAAAGATTGCAGGTTTTTGGTCCCTAAGCCCTGGTATAGTGAGAGCACTTGGCCATTGGATATTGCCTCCCAGAGAACATCTGACAGATGCCTGTGCAGACAAAGAAAAACCAAATGGATTAATTACCACAAATATCCTCAGAGCAGCTTGCAAGAGAGATGATATAGGCACTCTGATCCGCTGAATTCAATCAGAGATTTGCACCAGAAAGAAAAAATATTGCGAATTGCCAACAGAACAAAGATTGCAAATAGAGATGGTCTCATTATATCTAGGAAGCTCTGAGGAACAATGTTTGAATATTGTTTTATACCTCTTGAAATGTACATTTAATGCCATGTTAGCACTTCAGAAAGAGTTGACAGAATCGTAATATAAAAACAGCATTGTAGCCAAAAGACTCCAGAGAAAAATAAAAAATAAAAACCATATAAGCTGTGAGCACAAATTAACTTCAGATTTTTTCTCAGCAGAAAAGAGATGACAAGGAGAAATATTCAGATTCCTGAACCATCAGTGAACGCAAACTATCGCCAAAATAATCCAAAAAATCAAACTCTCAGAAAGAATACAAACTACAAGCAGTTTATACTTCATTCAACTGCAACATGTATTGACCAAGACCTATTACTCTGTTTGAGAGTATATCAATCTTGAAATTTACAACGGCAAAAGAAGATACGTGTAAGAAGAGATGGCAGAGGGAAGTTATTAGCTATAAGCTGTTATCCGAGGGAACCAAAACATGGGCAGAACATATCCGGATTTGCCGTGTTGGAAGCGACAGATGCGATGAACGAAACATGCCTGCACAAAAGGAAGCCAATGCAGAAGAGCACAATTTTTCACTTTTCTTTCAGGACCATGTTCATGGGCAATGAACCGTAGCTTCTCCTCACAGAATTTAAGTACTCGTCAGGCACAAAAGATTCCATCTTTAAGGTATACGACCCTTTTTCCGAAGCTTTGCCGCAGTGACTAATCAGCCTCATTCGAAAGGTCAATGCATATGACAGCCACCCAAACCCAACGTCGACACGTTCCTAGGAAGCCATAAGCCTCCTAAAAAATGGAGGCGCGAACAACGATGTCTCGCCGCCAAAAACACGACCCTTTCAGACAGCCCAAAAAAAAAAAAAGAGCTAATTTCGCAATCATCGAACCCTATGCACGAAACCGAGAGATCACACTCTTCAATCCGCTAGCAGCGAATGCTACAATCTAAATCCGTCAGGAAAAATTAAAAATAATTATTAAAAAAAAAAAAAAAAGAAGACCACGATCATCCTACACTGGTTTCGGGACGATCGTGGGGGCATAAGCGCGCTACGATTCACAAGCACCGATCGGCAGAACAGAATTCGCCGCGTGAACAGAGGGGATCGCGATCCCGCCGAACGACGCGAAAACGAAGAAGATCTCGAAGGACCGAACGACCGACCTGTATCTCTGTTGACCGTGGGCTTGGACCTCGGCCTGGTACTTGGTCTTGCAGGTGTCGAGCGGGTACAGGATGGTGGTGCTCAGCAGCGACCCCACCGCCCCCGACGTCGCCTCCGCCAGCGACTCCAGATCCACGCCCATGCTTCCGACGAGATCACCTCCCCGCACCAGCGCCCGCGCGCATCAACATACACAGCGACGAGAAGAAGAGAGAGAAAGAGAAAGAGATATAGAGAGAGAGAGAGAGAGAGAGAGAGAGAGAGAGATTCAATTTATAACCAGGACGGAGAAGAAGAAGGAGAAGTGGGAACGAAATTGTCGACGTTGAGAATGTGGAAAACGACGGAGACGAGGCACACGCCGAACACAGAGACGATTCCGCTGGTTTGGAAATAGCGCTCTAGCAAGTATGGGAAGGATGGATCGTTTTCTCCATTTGGGCACCGCGGGATGGCGTTTTCCTCGGGAAGCGTGAAGCCGCGGGAGGGTGGGTCGGACGGTTTCCGTCTAAATTGACGGCGACGTTGACGGATCGGACCGGAAATCTCCCGACGCGGCCGCATTATTAATGCTTCGAGACGTTGACGTGGGTAGGTGCGGGCGGGGGTTCGGTTGTCGGTACTGGTAGTGCGGGATCGATCTATACGAGTCGGACCGGACCGCACGTGCTCCGCCCGAGTGAGCGCAGGTCGAGCTAGGATTACAGATTGGGCTGTGCTGTGCACGTGCGGCTCGGCTGGCGTTTTAAGCTTTTTACTTGTGATTATCGAATTTAATCCTGTTTGTTTCGAGATAATGATAAGAGAGCGATGATAGGAGGCGGGGGTGGTGTGACGCGCAGATGACGGGGATTCTTGACATGGTCAAATTATTAAGATGGATAAAATTTTTACTTCTCTTTTTTTATTTTTATGTTTCTATATTATGTTTGGAGCAAATCCGTTTAATAACGTAATTTGATTTTTCTATTTTTTGAATAGATTTATATTTCAGAAATAAATTTGAATAAAAAATCAAAAACTAAAATTTTTAACTTCTCAATTTCTAAAATAAAAATTGAGAAATTAATTTCTAACCAAATATCAATTTTTGTTTCATAAATTTTGTCATGCACACTCCTAGAAAAACATAAATATTTTATGAATTTTTATTCTATATGTAGTGTCGTAATTGAATTTTAAATTTGTTGAATATGATCTATAAATTTTTGTATATGTTTAATTTAGAGTTTAAACTGTGTGAAAAATGTTCAATGTTGCTTGTGAACTTTAATTAATGAAAACAATATTGAATAATTTTGTACGGTTCATGAACTGGATTTAACACGTATCAAAAGTATGTTAATCATCTTTACCAAAAAAAAAAAGTAAGATAATCACATTGAAAAAATTAAATATTTCAAGTATTACATTGTATATTTGATTAAAATTCATGGACCGCATCGAATAAGTTCAAAGTTCGAGCAATACATTGTACATTAGATCAAAATTCGTTGATGGTTTGCGTCATCATCCTGAGGGAGAATATGCTCTACAAGATGGAACTTTACTCCTTTTTTTTATTATCATTTATTGTGTGAATGGAAGAAATTTCATTGGAGGGTCAAATTGGAAGATTCTCAGTGCGAGACAAATTTAATCTTGACTTGATATATAGAAAACAAATAAATGGACTAAGTTGTGATTTTATGAAACAGGGTGTATGATTGAAATGCTCGAGAGGGGACACAATTTCGGGTTTAATCTTAATTGCGATTCAAATCTATTTATTAATTGAGTTTGAATCGAATCTAGCTTGATTGAGCGCAGCTCAAACCTTAAATATTCAAGTCGAGTTGAGTTGACAATTAAGCTTGAGTGTTAAATCAAATCAACTTGATCACACCTACGATTGGGGTGCGGACATGTCAAAAAAATAAGTATCAATGATAGACAAGAGTTTCCAAAGTCAAATGTAAATATTAGTTATGATTCACGATAGATGAATAATGCCCGGTTACGTTACGCTGGTCTTGCAACTAATGCATAACGTTTATTTTTCCTCCCACGTGATTGATGACGCTGGCCAAGACACCTACACGTGCTACAGAAAATGCACAAAGAAAACTCGAATGCACCAGACTATGGGTATGAATGATAACGTTTACATTGTTTTTTTGTTAGGGAAACGAAAAAAAAAAAATATTTCTGTTCCGAGAACAATTTTTAAACAAAAGAACGCGTTTGGTAACGTTTGTTAGGAATAAAAAAATGAATATAAACACGTTTAGTAAATTTTATTCTTTTTTTGTTTCTTTTAATTTTTAAAATATTTTAATTTTATTTTTCATTTTTTCCTTTCTTTTTATTTTTTCTTTTTTTCGGCCGGTCACCGGCCTACGCGGCGACGGCCGACGGGGCCGGCGGCCTCGCCCGGCCACGGTGAGGCTCGCCGGCCCCCGGCCGAGGCCGAGCCTCGCCGTGGTTGGGCGAGGCTCGGCCTCGCCGGATCCGGGCGAGCCCGAGCTCACCCGGCCAAGGCGAGGCTCGGCCTTGCCGGGGCCGGCGACGCTCCGACGAGGTCGCCGACCTCGACACCATTGCCGACCCTCGACGGCTGGTCACTTGGCCATGGCCGAGGCCGGCGACCGGCCAAAGAAAAAAAAGAAAAAAAAGAAGAAGAAAAGAGAAGAGAGAGAAGAAATTTTTGTTTTTTTTTGGCTTTGAAGAAGTGTTTCTTTTCTCCGTAAAACAACTTTTTTGTGTTTCCTTTTTTTGCTCCAATTTTGTTCCGGGAACAAAAAAACAAAAAAAAACAAAAACGCAACCAAATGCGTTTGTTCTTTTTTTGTTCCCGGAACAAAATCCGTACGAAGTGTTCCGAAACGTTTCTTTTGAGCGTTTCCATGCATGTCCTATATTGCAACGCAGCAAAACTCAATTTGCATTTTGCTAGCTTGCCATGAATGGATGAAAAAGGATTTTTTTAAATAGACAAAAGATTAGCATAGTGATTGAGATCCAAATCTAATAATGGCAACATGTCTCGGACGATATCGCAGGTAGAGATTTAATCGTTGTTTGGAAATGAAATCACTCAAGTTAAATTGCAAAGCAGTGAAATTAGTAAAGTCAGAAATTGCGAATACCCTTTTTATAAAAGAAATATGATTGCACGACGCATGGATATTGCCCTGCTCAAGGGGACTTAGTTCATGCATCACAATGAAGTCGTGTGTCACGTTCTCGTGTCTCGTACATTGATTAAGAATATGAAACTTACCTTACAGTAAAAGGTTATCGATTTTTAGAATAAAAAACCGAACTCGCCCACTCTAGGATTGACTTGGGAATTAGTTTGCTTTCAATTTTTTTTTCTTTTAAGTTACACACAAACTTTAAACAACATAACGTCATTGTAGTAAAACGTACCACGTGAAGAACTAGCGGGATTGTGCTTTTGGCATTGATGGGTTTCATGGACTTCTCAAGTCCAAAAAATCAGGTTTTACCTAAAAAATCCGAAAACAAATCGATCAAGGTCTGTTGCCAAATTTTTAATTCAGAAACCTATCCAATTACTGTGTGAACAATCTTGTAACAAATCGAGTAAGGTTGGTCTAGGGCAATTCCCAATTTGAAGCGACCTGGTCATTTGCTCCTGATGTCCCAAACATAAATCTTAAAGAAAGATATTTTTATTCGCACCTCCCTCTACATATAAAAAGATGCCGTGAGAATGAATCCTTCGAGAATGTTTTTGAACAACATAGGAATGGTCGGGTGATTTCATTTTCAAAAGGGACGGTCTAGCTACGAAGGTTGGCGCCACAACAGAGAGTTTGTTATGGATCTCCATTGACATGCTCCAATCACTCGACCTTTTTTTCCTCATTAAGTATGTGAACACTTTTTCGTACATCATAGAAAATGGGGGTGTGGAAAATAAGGGCGTGCATGTTCATGTTCTTTTTTTTTTGTTTATGAACAAAAATTTTGTTTTTTTATTTTCGAGAACAAAAAAAGAACAAAAACACGTTTTTGTTCAAAATCTTTTTTTTATTCCTATAACAAAATTGGAACGGAAATAAGAAACAAAAAAAAGTTATTTTTTTGTTCCGGAAACACTTCTGAATAACAAATTTTCTTTCTCCTCTCTTTTCTTCTCTTTTTTTCTTCTTCTTTTCTTCTTCTTTTTTCTTTGGCCGGTCGCCGGCCTTGGCCATGGCCAACGACCGGCCGTCGAGGGCGGTTGATGCTCGCCTCGCTGAATTTGGGGAGGCCAAGCTCGCCCCGGATAAGGCAAGGCCGAGGCTCGCCCAACCACGGCGAGGCTTGGCCTCGCCGAGGGCCGGCGAGCCTTGCCATGGCCGGGCGAGGCGCCGGCCCCCGTCGCCCGATCGCCAGCCTTGGCATGGCCAGCGACCGGCCAAAAGAAGAAAACAATAAAAAATAAAAAATAAAATGAAAATATTAAAAATTTAAAAGAAACAAAAAAAGAATATAAATTTACCAAACGTGTTTCTATTCATTTTTTATTCCCGGAAAAAATTTACTAAACGTGTCTTTCTGGTCAAAAACTATTCCCCGGAACAGAAATAATTTTTTCTAGTTCTGTTCCCTATAACAATTTTTGAACAAAAACGTTACCAAACGCGCCCTAAAATGCCCAAATACAAGGCGACAAAATTACTTTTCCACTTTTCATTTTATTTGAAAATTACCACACTTCTCGCATTTTCCTCTTAGATTAAAGAGAACAAATAAAGCAGGTCAAATGAATTCTATTTATTCATAAAATTTCGTTTATTTTACTGAAATTTAATATACCCTCAAAAAATATTTTCGAGAAAAGATATCTTCAACAAAAACGACAATTGTTTGGAGGGGAAAGCTGCTTTTTTGCTTGTGAATTTACACCGATCGTTGTCTTGGATTCCGCTTCGGGCTGATAATTGAAGTTTACCGATAATGTGAGCATATTTACTTCGTTGATGATTTTAGAGAAAGAGCTATGGAAAAGAGTGGAGAAGTGAGTTTGCAACGCTTCTCCAAATTAGATTTAGGAAGCTGTCTTGTCCAGTTTTAAGATAGTGCAACTTTAGGCACATATATTATCAAACAAGAAACTCGCACTATGGCGCAACACAACTAAGGTTGAGACAGGGCTATGCTAAGCTAATTTGTGTATATTATATAAAAAGGCAACTTTCAATTTTAGTGTCTGGCCCAAACTACTATACCTCCCTACATTAAAACCATAGTCTATCTTCGCGAAGTAGGTTAGGAGTAATGGTGGCTTTTGTAAGTTTATGGTGCAAATTATGTGTTAAAATATGTCTTGAGTTTGAGTCTAGTGTGAAATTTCGAATATTCCGAATTGGGTATTGTTGCGGACGGTCGAAATTGAGCAAAGAAGATCCAAAGATCAACTTCCCAAAATTCGAATCTGCATTGGAGAATTTGGCCGCTAAAATAGAAAAGTCCGACTTTCACTAAGATTTAGATTTTGTTTAAAACATACAGAAATGTTTTGGATAAAATCGCTTAAAATAGGAAACGGAATTATATGAGAAGTCGGTAAAATAATAAGGGTCTCGCTTATATATATATATAGACTTGTAGCTGTGGGTGGTAGGAGGTTGATCATGAAGAATTGGTTTTGAAGCGCCATCTCATCGTCGAGTGCTTGGGAGAGATTTTTTCGTCGTCGTTCTTGTCCGTGAATTACATCCAAGAGATTTAGGAGGTACATGACAACCCAAAATTTCTGTTTCGAAATAGTTTTTTTGTTACGAGACATGTTTCGGAAGAGAAATCCGTTTGATAAACCTATTCAGTTTTCTATTTCTGAAATAGATTTCTATTCCAAAAATAAGTTTGGAAGAGAAATCAGAAGCTAAAATTTTCTACTTCTGATTTTTGGAAGAGAAATCAAAAATAATTTCTCTCACTAAACCATAATTTCGATAAGTCCTCCTTCATCTCCTTTACGTCTCGCCTCCTCCTCCTCCTCCGCCTCTCCTCATTTTAATAAATTTATTTTTATTTGCCTTGAGTGTTTTGCCAAATAAATTTATTTTATTTTTTATTTTTATTAATTTTAAAATAAATTTATTCGTAAAATAAAATAAAATAGAATAAATAAAATAAATTTATTTGTAAGGATATTTTTATTTTAGTTTTTATGATTTATTTTATTTTATTTTATTTTATTCATTATTTTTTTGTTACTAAATCATTTTTATTTTTATTTTTTATATTAAAGGTCGTCGGTCGTCGTTGCGTCGTCCGAAAGGAAGAAATTTTGTGTCATTATCAAACGAATTTCTATTTTTAGAGTATAAATTTTATATCGTTATCAAACGGTTATTTTTGCTTATAAATTCTTATAGAAATAGAAATAGAAAAATATATTTACGTTCTAGAAACTATTTCAGGAACGAATGGTTGTCATCGCACCCTTAGTGTTCAAGCAAATTAAATCTTGAGATAAGATTTGTTTGTAATTCATTTGTGAGATTGAGAGATTATTTCTTGAGGAATTTTGGAGCTAAACACTGCGTACGTTATTGGGTGTAATTGGGGTTTGGGAAACACTCGAGAGAATGTTTGAGTAAGTCGAGTGTGTAATCTCTTTATCTTTGCTTGATCTATAATGAAATTCGTCACTGCTCACCTTGTGGACGTAAGTCTTTACGACCGACGTAAATTCGATGTCTGATTTATTTTCTTCTTCTATCTATATTATTGTTCGATCGCTCGCCTCATCGTAACACTATGATTATTAGACAACTTAAAAGTCGAGTTAAAATAGAAGATGTAAGGCTCTATTTGTTTCGCGAAACTAAATAAGTTGGAAAATATTTTTATTAGGATGATCGCTTATGTCACTTATAAAAATAAATGAATGATTTTTTTTTTTCATTATTCACGGAAAACGTTTATGTAAATTGATATTTGTCGAGGGAAAAATACACAAAAAAAAAAAACTTAAATAATGTCAATTGTGATGCATTTGACCCAAACCTTTTACGTCATAAAAAATCTAAAACTTGAGCATGTATAATATATTTACTATCCATTAAAATTTTGACAATGAAAACTGTTAAAAATAGGGATAAGTGCATTAAAAATTCTAAAACTTGTTACAAAAATGCAATTGAGTCTAAAAATTTCAAAACAATGCAATTAAGTTATAAAACTTGTCAAACTTGTGCAATCAAGTTATTATGTTAACTTTATCTAACTTAGCTACCGAAAAATATTAACATGACTTTTTATTTATTTATTTATTTATTATTTTCTCTCTTTTGCATTGCATCATTCCCATATAAAAGAGGGAAAATAATAAAAAAAAAAAGTCACATTAGTATTTTCTACAAGTCAAGTTGGAAGGAGTTAATGAAAGAATTTGATTAAACCAATTTGACAAATTTTATGACCTAATTGTTTTGGAAGTTTTTGGATTCAAATAAACTTTCGCAACAAGTTTTATAACTTATGATGTACTTATCTCTTAAAAACATGCCTATATGGACACTAGAAATGCAAACAGTGTTGATATAATGCACATGTCACTCAAGTGAAATAAAAAGAACCTTGTTTTAATTGAAAAATTATTGAATGGAACCTTAATAGAGCATCAATGTCTTGCATGGGTACAAATTTTGGGTTTTTATGTCACAAGAAAAAGTTTAGAGTATGTGTTACAATGGGCATAGTTTAGAGTTTATTATGTTGCAAAAAAAAAAATGGTAAATGTGTCACAATTGACATATTGAGGTCTTTTTTATGGCTTTTTCCCCATTTATGATGAGAACCTAATTAGCTAATTATTTTAATTGACACAAATGACAATTGTTGAGAAAATATTTTTCAACTTAAATCATTTATTTTCTGTGAAATTTTCTCTAGAAGGAAAATGCATCAGTTGCTAAAACACATAATCAACACTAATTTAAAAGTTTGGCACGCCCACAATGCATACATGGAGATTAGTTTACGTTTAATGAAACTTCTTGCCGAAGGATAAGAAGCTAAATCTCATGAACAATTTCATGCAATCTAACTACTATGTATATAGGTTTTAGAAAAACCAATGGCTATTAAGACTGTGTTTAGTAAAGCTCCCAAAAACAGTTTATTTTTGTTCTTTTATAATCGGGAGCAAAAATAAAATAGAAACATGTTTGGTAAGTTTTTTGTTTCCTATAACGAATCTATTCTCAGAAACAGATTTGGAACTGAAATAAGAAATTAAAAAAAAAAAAAAATTGCTTCTTGTTTCTTGGAACAAGTCTAGAAACAATAATAAAAAAACAAAAATCAAACTTTTTTTCCTTTTTTTTTTTTTTTTTTCTTCCTCTCTTCTTCCCTTAGCCAGTTGTCGGCCTTGCGCTAGCTAGCAACTGGCAAGATGAGGCCTGGCGACCTTGCCGGCCACCGGCAAGGCTTGGGGTGACCTCATTGGCCCTTGTCTGGCCAATCGCTAGCCCGCAACCGGTTGAAGGAAGGAGAAGAAAAAGAAAAAAAAAAGAAAAAAAACAGAAAATTGTAATAAAATTATTAATAAATTAAAATAATTTTTAAGTCGTAAAAATATATAGGGTCGTACCAAATGCATTTCTCTTCAAATAACATAAATTTTGTCTAGTTACTAAACATGCTCAAATGCTTATAAACTATTTTTAAGAACAGAAATAGAAAAAAGTGTTTATGAGGAAAAATTGTAATGTCACCAAACACACCTTAATATTAAATCCTAAATGCTCAAAGATAAAGTCTTGTTCATGTTCTTTTACTTTTTTGCTTTTTACATAATTTAAATTCTGTTGATCGCATAATTTGACCCTTCTTATTCAAATTATAAACCCCCGAAACTTTCAGAATGCTCGAGCATGGATACACAAGTCAACATACAATTTTTTTTTTCATAATTTTCTCAAATTTTAGCGGAGAAGCCAAAAGAAAAAAAAAACTTTGATTAAAACAAACACACCTAAAAAAATTAATCTATTTAAAAGGGCCTAACACTTTAAAAAACCTCCAACTTTGACTTTTGTGCCAATTTTACCTTATATATCAAAAAAGCCTCTAACATTAAGTTCAGTACCAATTTAAGCGAAACTCTGTTTTGTTCTATGAAAACCCTCAACTTTTGGTTCCTGTCTCAATTTTATCCCAAAATTTGTACGGTCTTATAAAAATTCATAAACTTTTACATGAATCACAAATTCACCCCTATTAACCCTCTGCACAAAATTTTTTGTTGATAGTTGAGAGATGGAAAACTCCAAAACACGAGTTGTTAGAGTGTCTCGAACACGAGCTCTTTAACCGCAATAGATGAAACATTCCTAGGTATGAGTGATCGAAGATAGAATGCAAAATCTCTAAGGGCAATTTTGATAAAAGGTTAATGCAGCATAGGTTTGTGATTCAAGCAAAAGTTGATGATCTTATATGAGACAAAAAAGATTAGAAAGGAATTGTATAGTCTTATAAAAATCCACAAACTCTTACATGAATCACAAATCCACCCCTATTCACAAAATTTTTTGTTGATATTTGAGAGATGGAAAACTCCAACACACAAGTTGTTAAAGTGTCTCAAACACGAGCTCTTTAACTGCAATAGATGAAACATTCCCAAGCATTTTTAAGGGCGATTTCAACGGAAGGTTAATGCAACATAGGTTTGTGATTCAAGCAAAAGTTGATAATCTTATACAAGACAAAAAAGATTAGAAAGAAATTGTACAGTTTTATGAAAATCCACAAACTCTTACATGAATCACAAATCCACCCTTATTAACCCTCTGCACAAAATTTTTCGGTGATAGTTGAGAGATTGAAAACTCCAACACACGAGTTGTCAAAGCATCTCGAACATGAGCTCTTTAACTACAATAGATGAAACATTCCCAAGCATGAGCGATCGAAGATCGAATGCAAAATCTCTAAGGGCGATTTTGATGGAAAGTTAATGCAGCATAGGTTTATGATTCAAGCAAAAGTTGATGATCTTATATGAGACAAAAAAGATTAGAAAGAAATTGAAATTAGACCTAAAGTTGGGGTATTTTTATGAGATAAAAAAAATTTTATGGTAGAATTTGTATTAGAACTAAAGTGGGGAGTTTTTTATGAGACCAAAAAAGTTTATGGTAAAACTAGGACTTCACTTATTTGGGGGTCAAAAAAAAATTAGGGGTAGAATTGGGACATAATGTAAAGTTAAAAGTTTTTAAAGAGACAAAAGTAGAATTGGAACAAAAATTAAAATTAAAAGTTTTTTACGGTAGTAGGCCGTTTAAAAGGTGAAAAGGGAGCATAATACTTCTTTTTTCCTAGGACGTGTTCAACAGCAAATTTTCCTAGATTTGTAATTTTGGGGGCGAAGGAAGCAGTAGTATAAAGTGAAAAAGTTAAAAATTGTAAGAATCATGAGGTCGGGAGGGGGTGCAATATTTTTCCACTATTTGCATCAAGGAGTAGTATAAAGTAAATATTTTATGGTTTGTAAATGTGTCACACTGTATAAGTTTAAGGGAAATATGTTACATAAGTATAAATTTGAGATTTTTGATGTAACAAAAAAATTTAAGATAAATGTGTTATAATTGACATAATTTAGAATTTTTTGTTAGTTTCGCCCAAAATGAAAACAAACATTGCCAAAAAATTTATCTGTTTGGAAGGTGAAAGAGGCACAGGGTACTTTTTCCCGGGATACGTGCAACAGTAAAAATCTGCCCAGGTTTGTAATTTCGGGGGCGGAGGAAGCAGCAGTATAAAGTGAAAAGGTCAAAAATCATAGAATCATGACGCCGGGAGGATGGGATGGGCAATATTTTTCACTATTTGCATCGAGGGGCGTCGATGTTCCTTAATTTTGTTTTTTTCCCCTAAAAAAGTGGTTTGAATTTGAATTAGAATCTCCCCGCACCTTTTCCCTCTCTCTCTCTCTCTCTCTCTCTCTCTCTTTCGCCATTTTCGCCGACCGAAATGAAATGAAAATGAGAACGAAACCCCAACGTCTCTAAAACCCCCCCACCGCTCCCTCTCTCTCTCTAGCATCTCTTTCTCTCTCTATCTCCCGACCGACCGACCGACCGATCGATCGATCCGGCGACGCCGCGAGCGCACCGCGATGTTCGACTCGCTCCGCCGATCGCTCGTGTTCCGCCCGCTGTCGGCCGCCGACAGCAGCGACGACGAGGCGCCGGCGCCGGCGCCGGTGGCGTCCACCTCGACGGCGACGGCGACGACGCCGGTGCCGACGGCGACGAGGGCGATCGTGGAGAAGATCAACTCCTGCATCCGCAAGTCCATTGCCTTCTCCAAGGTGTCGCCCTCCGGCCCCAAGGATGGGGCGCCCCCGATCCGGTGGAGGAAAGGGGAATTGATCGGCTGCGGGGCCTTCGGTAGGGTTTACATGGGGATGAACCTGGATTCCGGTGAGCTCCTGGCCGTCAAGCAGGTACTCTTTCTCGGCCTCCGAGGGTTTGGCTGTTTTCGGCGGATCCTGCTTCCACTTGCTCGAGCTTGATTCGATGACTTGGCTCTGAATATTCACCGATTCTGCTCAGTTTCAGTTCGGGAAGAGCGACTTTTGCGACGTCGGCGAATAAATTTAGTGGAGCTTTGGGCTCTGAAGTTGTGTCCGATCTGTTTAATTGAAGGATCCTTGGTTCACTCCTGATTAGATTTACTTGATGGACTGAATCCGCATCTGTTTCTAGTTGATTTTGCTTGAGAGTTAAATGTTATTGCTTAAGAGTTAAATATTGTTCTTTGTGCTTACCCTTAATCGCTTGCCTTCATTTGCTGATTTCATGAGAAGTTCATACCCGATATTTGATTCTCGCTGTTAGAAGGTTTTTCCCGGGCTAAGCTTTTGAATTTTGTTAATGGCGTATTTATTTTCTTTAAATTTGGTGCTTCTTGAGGTTTTTTCTTCCATGCATCTGGGGATTTATAATGGATGTCACGTCTTGTAATGGTTTGCTTTCCTCCAGGTTTTGATTGCAGCAAATAGCGCATCAAAGGAGAAAGCACAGGTTTGAGTTTTACAGAAACTTGTCTAATATTATTGCGTGTGCTGGTGTTCCATGATCTTTGGATCCTTTGTATTTGGTTGAGTTTATGTGACTGACTTAGTCTTGTAACTAGGCTCATATTAGGGGGCTTGAGGAGGAAGTGAAGTTGCTGAAGAATCTCTCGCATCCAAACATAGTTGTAAGTGACTTTCAATTTTGTTTTCGACTATGCAAGCTTAAAATAGAAGTAAATAGTAGCATTGGCTATAATTTGATCATCTGATTGCTATCTCTCTGTATCAGAGATATTTAGGGACAGTAAGGGAGGAAGATTCTTTAAATATTTTGTTGGAATTTGTTCCTGGTGGATCTATATCGTCATTGCTGGGGAAATTCGGACCATTCCCTGAACCGGTGAGACACTGTCTGCCTGAAAAGGTTTTTTCCTGGGTGTTTTGAGTTTGGTCTTATCTGCCAATATGTTGAACAGGTTATAAGAACATACACCAAGCAACTTTTATTGGGCCTTGAGTATCTACACAAGAATGGAATTATGCACAGGGACATCAAGGTGCATTGCTTTTTTTTTTTTTTTTTTATTTTTATATATATATAATAAATATATTGCTATTGGCATTTTTAATCTCTCTCTCTCTCTCTCTCTCTCTCAGTTTGTAATCAAGTTATGACTCCATTTACAGGGAGCAAATATTTTAGTCGATAATAAAGGGTGCATCAAACTTGCAGATTTTGGTGCCTCAAAACAAGTAGTTGAGCTGGTATATGCAATATAGGTTTTCTCAGCCAATTTTTCATGTTCTTGCTTTCCATTTGGTCTATTAACTTAAAACTATCTATTTTTTTTACACAGGCTACCATTTCAGGTGCCAAATCAATGAAGGGCACTCCATATTGGATGGCTCCAGAAGTCATTCTCCAGACAGGCCATAGCTTGTAAGTTTTATAGAAATTTGCCATTATCTTTGTGAACTAGTTCTTTGCTTTTGTTGTTTATCTTTAAAAATAGGATGAGATGGTTAGAGCTCATATACTTTTGTCAGTTGCAATTCTTCCCATTATGTCATACAGACAGTTCAAATATTATGGGAGACGTCTGAACAAAAAAAAAATTATTTAATTTAGTTCGGATATAAAACCACAACTCAAATATGCAATCCAGAAATGAATTTTTTTAATGGAATGTTTTGCTTGTACTTCAATTTTGGTGCACACCAATAAAATGTTTCTCTGTCTCTTCCTTTCTGGGTTGACTTTGTTATTGTTACTAGCACTACACTAGACATTACCATGCCCACCTGTGGAATTTGATGTTTCAAGTAAGAAACCAGCTGAAAAATTTTAGCCAAAATTGTAGTTGGTGACAAGTTATTAAACTTATCAACACATATCTACTGTGAAGCTTTCCACAACATGAGACCTTCTTCCAATTAAAGTTTCAAAGCATGAACTTCCAGAAATTATTAAGTCTAGGAGCCGATCAAACTATTTTGAGTTTTCAAGGTGGATAAAGTTCTTTATCTACTTCTTATTTTTTTGTTTTTCACTAGATGAGTAAGTTAACTTAAGGAATCTTAGGGAGGCTAAACGGCATATTGAAATTAAATTGTGATGTATCGCATTAGAGTTTGATGAGCCATTCTTGTTTGGGCACTTTAGCGAGAGTGGTGAGCCTTTTCTTTCAATTCTTGCCTGTTACATCTGTCATGCTCTTTTATGCTGAAAATACTTTGTTTTTTTAAGTTTCTATATCAGCATTTGATTGAGATATTTAATATGCCTCACAGCTCTGCTGATGTATGGAGTGTTGGATGCACTGTTATTGAGATGGCGACTGGAAAGCCTCCATGGAGCGAACAATACCAAGAGGTATTCTTGCTGAAATTTGAGTTTTGCGCAATTGTCAATGTCAAATTCTGTCATATTTTTCACAAAGCTTGTCCTTCAGGTTGCTGCTCTCTTCTACATAGGGACGACAAAATCTCATCCTCCGATTCCTGATCATCTCTCAGATGAGGCAAAAGATTTTCTGCTACAGTGTTTGCAGAAGTATGATCATATTACTTTCCCCACTTCTCGTTGGCCTTTCTTTCTTCTTTCGAAATTTAAATCTTGCATTCAAAGTTCTCTGGCTTTGTTTTGAAAGGTAGTAAATCTGTTACGATATGCTTGAAGAGTCTTTCCAGTCCTTCGCTTAATTGTGCAACGTGTGATTTGATTTCAGGGAACCCCATGCTAGGCGAACAGCATCCCAGCTGCTGCAGGTGATTCCAGTTATTGGTAGCATTTGAGTGGCATACAATGATTTCTTCAATATTCTGAAGTCTCTTGTCCTTTAATTATACTTCTTTCATCTGCAGAACTACATGTTACAGTTCTCATGTCTCTATATAATATGCAGCATCACTTTGTCACGGGAGAACATGAGGATTCTCATTCTGGTTTTTCTACTTTTGGCATGGTTCGTATACTCGATAAACCAATGAGGCATGGCCATTTCATTCATTTCAGAAGCTTTTTCAGCTTAAATAAATTGAAATTGTTTTTCTGTTAATCAGGAGAAGTCTGACATTCCTTCAGCATCTTCCATGGCAAATGGAAAAACCATGTAAACTAATTTATGGTTATGTTCTTCAGTTTTTTCTTTTGCTGGTTCAGTAGTGGTAATGTTTTCTGATAATGTAGCTTTCCCTTTTTGCTAGTCAAATGTCAATGAACTTGGGAGCAGATATTACTAACATGGATTCTATGAGCTGCTCAACATTCCGTCGACGAGGGTCAATGGCAGAAAGTGGTTGCTGGGAGGCAAATGGAAGTGATGATGATATGTGTCTGATAGATGATGAGATTGACTCCATAGGCAGATCTCCTGATAATATTTACAAGGTTAACTGCTCGAAAATTTCTGTTTGTTTCCTTTTAACAAAAAGAAAGATGGCTTACATGTTGCACGTGATCAATGATATTGCTTTAGCAGAGCTTTAACCCCATAAGTGAGCCTTCTATCGATTGGACGGGCAAATTTGATGTTACTCCAATACCTCAGCAGCCTGGAACAGGCATCAACCCTGATCGAACGGTTTTTAGTCCTACTGGTCCATCTGGATCTTTGAGTGAGGGGGGAAATGATTTTTCATTTCCATCTGGACCATCAATACTTGAGGAGGACGATGAACTCACAGAGTCCAAAATCACAGCTTTTCTCCACGAAAAGGTGCAATTGGTGATTATATGTAAAAATTACAATTGAGCAGTTGCAGTGGTAAATTGATTTTTTTGACTGTCGGTTGATACATTCTTGGGGTATTTTACTCCAGGCCATGGAACTGAAGAAGTTGCAAACTCCACTTTATGAAGAGTTCCTCAACAGTTTAAATACAGCTTGCTCTCTTGCTGGCAAGAGCAATTATGATGAAACTGCACCAAGTTACTTGAGATTACCTCCTAAAAGCAGGTCACCTAGCCGGGCTGCGGCTGGAACTTCAACAACAGCTACAGATGGAGTTGGTTCTGGAAGCCCTGGGAGTAATAATAGCAGACGTATATCTAATGTTGGCAATGCCAGCAGTCAGTCTTCACCGGAAGTAGGTTTGCCTCAGTCCAGTGATGTGAAAGGTCTTGTGAATGGTGGTCTACAGGACTCAAGTAGCCCGAGGTTGGTTTCACTAGAGTTTATATTATCTTCGAACAAATTCATTTACATATGTTTATTTGTAAGCTACTCAGCTAGTCTTAACCTCCCTAACTCTTATCGCTATGTTAGCTTCTTTGAGAGACAAAAGTTATGGAAAGAAGAACTTGACCAAGAGCTTAAGACAAAACGAGGTAGATTTTCTTTTCCCAGTTTTACTCGTGCTGTTCCCTCTTTTCTTTTATGAATTCTTTCGTTGTTTTTCCTGGCAAATATTCTTGCGGTGCAATTGATGATCCATCAAATATAACTTGTATAACAAAGTGGTTTCTTTCCCTACATTGTGTATGAGAAACGCGTGACCAGTATAATGAATTAGATTGTTGTACTGCATCTCAAATTGATACTCACAATCCTCATGTGCGAAGTAAACAAATAGCCATTCTTTGGAGAATCAAATGATTTTGGCTCTGAAATGATTTCACCGAAGCTGACAGATTGAATATCGTCCTAATTGTGTCAAGGAAGGTTTGAGCGTTCATTCAGGGACTCGTTTTTTGTTTAATACATTTTTGAAATATGGGCGGCAGAAATCGACTTTTATCAACTACAGAACTCGTCTCACTGAGAAACTTGGCCAAATTATGTGGTTTGTTTGCAGAGATGATGCGCCAAGCAGTTGTGGGAGCTAACACACCATCCCCAAGAGATCGATCTATTACTCGACAAAGGGAGCGGACAAGGTTTGCATCACCCGGCAAATAAGTAGCCTGTACACAGGTTTTGCGCGGTTGATGGTTTTGATTTTCTGCTCTTGCCCCAGCTCGTAGAGGATTGAGTTCCGGTATAAGGTTCTTATCGATATCATGCAATAGCAACCGTTTCAGAGAGCACCAAGTGTTCGTGCTGTGGTCACAGACTCGGGTAATGCTCTAAAGTGGAGGGGCGGCAGCTGTAGAAGAAGCTCGCAAATTATGTACTTTAGAGAGACGTACAGAAATCTGTCGCTGAATGTTTCTTTCAGTGACAGGACGTGACTGGAGTCTTGGATACACAGCATTTTAGACATGATGTTTAGAAAGGAAATGTCATGCTTCTTATTTTTTTCCTTCTTTTTTGGTTTCTAAAAGGCTCTTTCCTCACTTGAGTTCAGTGGGGATGGGCAGCTTAATGAATACATGTTGAGTGTGTATCTTAGAACATATATGGCACGTATTTGAAGACGTGACTTATTATAGCTTGATCGCCAAGGTGATTTGGCTTCTTTAACATGTTGCAAAGACCCTCAAACTAAAAAAGCAGGAATCCTTCTAAGCTTCGAGAGGCCTAAATTACATTAACGATCCCCTCTGTTTCACCCCAAGAATTGCACTGGCCACAGACAAAATGTGTATCTCCATCAAAGTATGTCATTATCGGCAGTCTCCTATTTACAAAATCTCCTCCAATACAGTCTCCGAATTGCAGAATCATCAGAAGGAACCTGCACGTTGCCTCAACTTAGTTGACGCGGCTGAACCCTTGAAAAGAGTGATCTCTCAAGCAGGAAGTGATCCAGATTCCAATCATCATTAAACCTCCAGAGTCACAAATCTAATGAATCGAGAATCCACTGTGAAATCCTCTGGCTATATGTCCCATTTTCTTTTAATGTACCGAATCTGATTTGATGAGATTTTTCACAGATTTATCCAAGCTACCTATGAGCTTGAAATGGAAAAGTCCCGATGTGTTTCTACTTCCTGGTATCTGAATTACCCGACACCTTAAACCTGATTTTTCATGCCTGGCACAGCCATGCATCGGTTCTTCTGAATCAAAGCCCCATCACTGTCATCACCGCAGCTGATTGATTCTGGGGCTAGCAGTATCTCAGTAAATTCACCTACGGGATTGAGAAATTCTTCAAAACAACCCCTGAAATTGCGTCAGATGGATTCAACCCCACTTCACGATCAAGAGAGACTGCCCTTGGTGGATCTCTATCCACTTCGTGATATAAGTGAGTGTTACAGCAGATCAAACATCATGAAAATGATCATTCTGTGGAATGGAAAGCTCACACTCTCATTTGACAATTTTATCCATCCATATATATAAGGTGGACTTATGAACGTTCAAATATATCTACATTAAAGCTACCCCAGCAGAAACTATAGTAAGACCTGAAAATTTTTACCACTTCATTTGCTGTCTGTCATAAATGGTTGAGTAACTCAGGTTACGGTGCTCATCAAGTGACTCACCTCGAAGTCATGCTTCCACGAAAAATTATGATAACTTCTGACATACTTTCTTCCAGTCAGCATATCTTTCTAACTCACCTAACTTTACATTCTAGTCCTATTTTCTCTTCATCACAAGACTGAATCCAAGTGTACAGTACACTTGTTTCTGCTCTAATCTGCATTCAAGTAATAGAGAATGAATCTCTTATCAGGCATATATCCTTCATCTGTCATTAAAAGAAACAGCTCCTTTAAAACTTCATAAATGATTTCACTTTGCGGATGCATCCTGTCTCGGACAACAAAAGTATGGACTTTCTTCTCAATCTCAATTGAACTAATGCCCGTTTCTTTAGCCACCCCAGCCTCTTTCATTCTTTTCATAGTCCTTGCTCTCTCTTTCCAATTACCTTCGGCAGAATATATATTGGCCAGCGAAATGTATGGTGCAGCGGTCTCAGGTGCACCAGAAATCAGCTGTTCAGCAGCATACCTTCCTATCTCAGAATCATTGTGCATGCCACAAGCGCCAAGCAAGGCTTGCCAACCTAGAACACCAGATTCTGTGGGCATTCCCTCTATGAAACTCTTCGCTTCAGCAAGGCGACCAGTCCGTCCCAACATGTCTACAACACAAGCATAGTGCTCTGCCCTTGGACTAATTCCATAATCCCTTTCCATTGAATCTAAAAACTCCATTCCCTTCTCGACTAAGCCGATATGGCTACAAGTGTGAAGCAAAGAGAGAAATGTAACATCTGTCGGCTTTACACCTTCTAATTTCATTTCTTCAAACAACCGTAGAGCTCCATAGCCATCTCCGTGACATGCAAAAGCGTTAATCATGGAATTCCATGAGATCAAATTTCTTGAAGGCATCTGACTAAACACTTTGATCGATTCGATGATATCTCCACACTTCGCATACATGTTTATTAACCCATTGCTGACAAAGGGAATATGAAAAAAGCTTCTTTTGATAACCAAAGAGTGAATTTGTTTACCTAAGCCTAGAGAAGTATCAGCACCAAAAACCCCAAGAACAGCAGAAACCACATTAGAATCAATCTCCAACCCTGCCTTTACCATTTTCAGAAATACCTGTATAGCTTCTTCTTCAAACCCATTTTGTGCAAAACCTACAAGAATTACAGTCATAGAAACCTTATCTATAGTCTCTGCAGACTCAAATATATCCAATGCATCTTCTAGACTTCCACATTTTGCGTACATATCCATCAGTGCACTCTCCACCAACAAATCTGACTGAATACCCAATTTCCATGCAATGGTATGCAACTGGCGCCCCATGTCTATTGCTTGTAGACCTGAACACGCCATGATGGCGCTCAAGTATGTGAGACTATTTGGATTGGGTGATCCGCTACGCATACTCATTCCGCTACACATTCTCATAAATAACTTTAAACTATCCTCATAAAACTCATTCTGTTGAAGGCCAGAGATAACAGCCGTCCAACTAATTACATTCCTCTCGAACATTTCATTAAACACCTGCATTCCCCAATCGATGCTGCCACATTTGAAATACGATGTGATCAGAGCATTCCCAATTGTAATTTCCCTTTCAAATGCACCCCTGAAGACTATGCCATGCATCAACTCAACCACATGAGAAAGCTCAACGCTTTCACAACCAGACAGAATCGTTGTTACCGTGGCTTTATCAACACCTCGAACACCCCCTTCCCACATTCTCCTGAACATCCCAAAACCCATCTTGAACTCCCCATTTCTCAAGAACCCAGATAACAGAGTGTTCCAGGATATAATGTCTTTCACAGGCATTTCATCGAACAGCTTAACGACATCCCGCGTGCCGCCGCACTTGGCGTACATCGAGAGGAGAGAGTTCCAGACGACGAGACCATTTCCGAAGAGGTCCTCATTTCCAAGGTCGTGGAGCTCAGGGTTCTTGACGATGGAGGCGTGAAGAGAAGAGCCCAGATGGAGACGACCCTCTTTGCCGCAAGTGGACAGGAGGTGGCTCACGCGTACGTGGTCGAGCACGATGGCAGAAGCCGGCGACGGAGCGCCTCGAAAGGTCCGAGCTTTGAGCGGAGTAGGGAGAGGAGTCGGAGGAGAGAGGTGGGAGCTCAGTCTCCGGAAGACCCATTTCGATTTCATCCATGAAACCAAAGTTCGCAGCAACACAGACGATGGTAATGCCACAGAAGATTCTCAAACGGCTATTATAGACTACAGTAGGGATTATAGTTCATCTTTTTTTTTTTTTTTGTCTCGGTAAATTGACAAATTGACTTATATACCTTTAAAATTTCACAAACTACTTAATTCAATGGAAGATAAGAGCATAATTCAATCGATTGGATATTTAGCACGTGTTGGATCAGACGGCGTGAAGGATAATGCTGAAGATCCATTTCATAAATACAACATGCGAAGGTGTCGAATGAATGCATAAGATTTGGCTTGAATAATTTTTAGTAATCCGATATTGAGAAAAATTGTCGAAAAAGTCTTAAACTTATTACATTTTTGTTAATTCAGTTTTAAACTCTTTAATTTTTTTAATTCAATTATAAACACGTTTACTTATTGCCAATTGAGTCTATCCAATTAATTTTGGGCCGGAAATTACTGACATGGACAGTCGATGCTAACATAACATTTTTTTAACAATATTTTAATGACATTTTTATGGTTTTTTCTTCTTTTTTTTTTTAAAATTTGGCTTTTTTTTTTTTTTGAGGGGAGGGGGGTTTTCGGATATGGTTGGCAAGGTTTGCTGGCCAACCCTCATTGGCCACAGGTGAGGTCATCGCCCTCACTAACCAGATCTAGCGAGGGGGTCGCAACCCTTGCTGTTTTTGGGTGAGGGTTGCGACGCCCTCACTAGGTGACCCTCTCCTATGGCTGACGAGGAATGGTCGGCAACCCTTGCCGGCCAGATATGAAACCCAAAAGAAAAAAAAATAAAGACAAAAAGGTTAAAAAAAGAAGAAGAAGGAGAAAAAAATCATAAAAAATAAAAATATTAAAACATTATTTAAAAAGTATCATGTCAGCGTTGATCTTTCATGTTAGTAATTTCAAGTCAAAATTGAGTAAATAGACTTAATTGGTAAAAAGTGAAAATATTTTAAATTGGTAAAATTGAAAAGTTTAGAACTGAATTAACAAAAATGTAATAGGTCTGGGACTATTTGGACAATTTTTCCTCTGATATTGAGAGTCGATGGAGTCAAGGAAGCTTACTATTGACTTGCTCTAATTTTGTTTGTCGATGCCTTTCTGTCCCATTTCGACTTGAGCAAGAGATCGACCATAGTCTTACTCAACAAATGAGGATTTTCCATCTTTTTGTTTCTGTTTTCAACACTCACCAAATGGGTTTCGCACTTGACAACAGAAAAACCAAATGCGCAAATGCCAGCAAGCCCGTGAGTGTTTGCATTTTGCACGAGGGATGCAGGAAAACATTAAGTAAACTTCTGTATGCTTGTGTTGTTGCAATTCTCCGAAGCAGGGGGAGGAATGTGAAACTAACCATAGAAAAGCTTTACTTTCCAAATATTCAAAGGACATTACAGCATAAGAATTTTTTCTTGATATTCTCTTTGGCCGTCATATTTTCCTCGTCAATTCTTGAGGAATATGGCTGCTTCAGGAAGCCATGACACTTGCGGTCGGAAGTCATGAACAAGCAACTTTTTCCGACTGAAGAACGATCAAGTAGACCCATAGGATGAACTGAAATGGATGGATTTAGAATTCTGGATCAAATTCCATTTTACTGATAATAGTACCCTTTAAAATCTCTCTCCCTCTCGGCATATCCTGATTTGAAGTGGGCCATTAAGATAAGCATCAGGATGGCACTATGCGACTTGGACTTATTTATTTATCAGGGGAACGGAAAGATTGTTTTCCTCCCGTTTATTCTCTCACGTATCACTACACAGATAATAAAGATTCCTGAAATGAGTGTAGCAAGGAGAAAGCACATACGTTCATAAAAACATTCGCTTTGACAATTGACACTGTCAACAATTCAAGACAAGATCGTTTGATGTGATTAGAGTATCCAGTGGCATCCCACAAGATACTTTGCAGGCGCAAAGAGGCGAAAATGCTGGACTCCCTCCCAGTGATGCCGCTTTATTTCCAGCCAGACGGTGAGAAACTACTAATGAAGATTTAACCAAAGAAACTGATGTGCAAAATAAACGCAGCCAGGATGAGGATGTATGGGCAGAGACATGAACAAGAAGGACTCTCATGTCTTCTCCTTCCTCGTGGTCTGCTTTCATAGCATGAACAGAGAAGTGAAGGAAGAAAGCAACTCCAACATCGGTCCCATTTATAATGGTGACGCTGGGACTATTAACTTCCTTCGAAAAGCATTTGCCTGCTCTCTGAAGTAAACCAGAATGACATTTTACCTCCTCAGCAGCTTGGTCAGAATCCAAAGCGGCCAAGTCAGCGTGTCCCCCACCATGCCTTGTACTAAAAATATTCCAGTACGTTAAATTTTGAGAGTCTGGCTTTTAGATGTGTCCTGCACATGCATGTCAATTTCATATGTGGAACCTGACACGAGCCCTAGAAGTGATCCTGAGAGGTACTTTCTTCTTCCTGTAGGCTTCCAACAGCTTGTTGTTACCACCGGACACATGTAACCGGTCAAAGTTCCTAGACATGATACCAAAATTGGACATACGGTAGAGTTTAAGGAGGAAGTAGACAGGCTTCAGACTTTGCGACTTGGGATATTTCATCTCAACAATGGAAACCACCTTTTTATTTTAGGTGGCACTGAAAGTTTGTCAAAAACCTTCTAGTATGGAAATGTTCCCTCCAAATCCCATACCGATGCTTCTATCGCTATGCCAGAGAGCTCATCTGATGTGGCATTAACAACCTGTAGAAGCAGACCAGAAAAGGCTATTTATCAAGTTCTATTTCACAGGAAAAATTATGAGTTCATATTCAGGCTATACTGAAGAATGAGTGACTGCACAACTTAATATTGTTGCTCCCCGACAAAATTGTGCATCGAGTCTATTGAAAGAATAATAACAGTCTGAGCTCTCAGTGGCTTTCTATAGCAAGATGTACCTCTATAGAATAGGTGGCTGGATTGAGTTGAACATGGATTGGCTCTGCAGCTGAACAGCAGCTGTAGAACCCTGCCGTCTGATCAAGTTGGTGATCATAAAATTGACCTCTAAGGCCAGTCCGTGAGTCAAAAAAAAAATGTACTCACTGATTGAATAGAAGAAACAAACCAATGGCAACACCCTTCATTGAGTCTTACCTTCAAAGAAAAGTCATCAAGATCCTTGGGGGTACCATAGACTTTGATTTGATCATGAACCTTGTCTGGTTTTGAGTATGGTATGCACTTATGGTATTGCCATATAGGATTGGCAACTTCTTCAGTGTAACCATTCAAAAGTTTCTTGAAGATCGGAATTTGCCATCCTTCCAGAGGCATTGTTGCTCTGATGCTGCAACAGGCATACCCACAGAACCCACTTCTGGATTGAATCCATAATTGTAAAAGTCATCTTTAAAGAAGCTTTAAGGATACTGGATCTCGTAAGGCCATCGGTCCAGCCGCCCTTGCTATTAGCAAACCCATCCCACATGGACCCTTGAACATAGATGTGTGTTCCATCGAGGTAGAGGCTGGGATCTTTCTCCTCGTTATTCAAATCTTCTAAAATTTTGTCATATTCATCCACCTTTTCAATATAGGGATGGAGTTTGAGGAAATTCTTTAGAGCTGTGTTGAGGTCATCTGGTGGAACTTGTTCGTTTCCACCTACCCAAAGAGCCAGACTTGCATGATTCCTTAAAAGCTTGACAGTGTCTCTTGCACACAGAAGAAAATAGGTCATGATCCAGAGGGCCATCCGGATTGGATACTGGGATTCTATGTCCATCAACATCACCAGTAATCCAAAGTTTTTGCCAGACCAACAAAAGCTTTATAAGCAATTGGATAGCAGGATAAACTGATTTGCTAACATGCTGACAAAAAAGATACTAAGCATCTGAAAAGAAGGTTGGCCGAGGTGCATTGGAGACTTGACAATAAACCATACAAGTAATTTGGAGGTCATTTACGAACTCTTAATACGTCATCAGGAAGCAGGTGACTGCAAGGATTTATTCTGCAGCAACTTCTGTATGTCAACCAATACATACATCCAGCACACATATTATTCTGTTTCCTTAGTTTATCCATTTTCTACCTGACTTCATCCAACATAGTAAACAATGTTCTCATGAAGGAAGCAATAAAACTACAAACTGAGGAATGCCAAACAAGCTCCATCTCAACGCATAGATAGAGAAGAAGGTGGGGAAGAGAAGGGGTGTTGGTTTTTCTTGCTGTTGGGGGGGGGGGGGGGGGGGGGGGGCAATATATCACCATAAGATTGCTAATCCACCAACCCAACAGCGGATCATGTTGAAATTTATATCAGCATGGAAGTTGATATCGGTCTTGTAGGGTTTCTCTGAAAGTCGCAGTAATCCTTCTCATAAAATCCAATTACCGCCACGAATAATGATGGCTTGTCCATTAACCTTGAACAACCTAAATAGAACAAGCACATTTACTATAAAAAATACTATTCAATTTCTAATTCTTTCTGTAAGGCCACCAGCCCGTCCTAACATGTCGACAACACAAGCGTAGTGCTCTGTCCTTGGATTAATTCCATAATCCCTTTCCACTGAATCTACAAACTCCATTCCCTTCTTGACTAAGCCCATATGGCTACAAGCATGACGCAAAGAGTGAAGTGTAACATCTGTCAGCTTTACAACTTTTATATTCATTTCTTCGTACAAACTTAAGCTCCATAGCCATCTCCATGACACGCAAAAGCATTAACATAGAATTCTATGAGATCAAATTTCTCGAAGGCATCCGATTGAACACTTTGATTGACTCCAGGATATCTCCACCCTTCGCATACATGTTCATTAACCCATTGCTGACAAAGGGAATACGAAACAAGCCTCTTTTGATAATCAAAGAGTGAATTTGTTTACCTAAACCTAGAGAAGTATCACCACCAAAAACTCCAAGAACAGCAGAAACCACATTAGAATCAATCTCCAACCCTGCCTTTACCATTTTCAGAAATACTTGTATAGCTTCTTCTTCAAACCCATTTTTTGCAAAACCTAGAAGAATTACAGTCATAGAAACCTCATCTGTAGTCTCTACAGACTTGAATAAATCCAATGCATCTTCCACACTTCCACATTTTGCATACATATCCATCAGTGCACTCTCTACCAATAAATTTGACTGAATACCCAACTTCCATGTGATATAGCTAGAATAAGTACCTAGAGGGGGGTGAATAGGTATATAAAAGACTTTTCTCGATAATTGCACAATACTAGACAGTTGATAGATTTGAGACAAACAATAATCAAAGTAAGACTGAGAGAAGGGAAGAGAAAATTAAACACGCGATTTATAGTGGTTCGGCTTATTTTAAGCCTACGTCTACTCTTCTGCACTGACGGCCTATTGGCTGGATTCCACTATGAACAAAGAGATGTTACAGCGTTGTTCTCCCTTGATTTCTCGGTGTAAATGATCTATCACACTAGCTCAAGGTATCACTAAGTATAGACACTCTTTGTGTATACAACTTTGCTCAAAATGTATCGACTAATAATCAAGGTGCTTCAGACTCTGGAATTTCTCTATCGATCATGCACTAAAGTAACTAGAACGTCTTCCTTTTATACTCCTTTATGCTATCATACCCGTTGGCACTTACCAAAGGAATTCCTCCAATCTACCCGTTGGATGAAATCAATCAAGAAGATCATTCGAGCTATTAAAGGAACCTGATGATAGCCCATCAATCTTGTTCGCCCATACAATCAGGATCTTAGTTTCCAAGAATGAAAACCTTCCAAGAATATTTCGTTGACCATCGGATCTTCAAACGATCTTGATTACGAATAAAAGAATCCGTTATATTTATCCAGCCAAGAGATCTTCTCCAGAGGATAGGACTAAATCCTCAACCAAATACTTCGGCTCTGGATTGCCTTCGTCACTGGATTATAAAAACTGTCAATGAGAATAGTCTTGAGTCTTGAGTCTTGAGTGCTGAGTCTGGTGATCTGAAAGTCTTTAGACTCTAAACAGAAGGTCTGCAATTATCCAGACTAGACTGATAGAAACGTTTTGTCAGCTTCAAAATATTCTGGAAAGATTTCTCCAACAATCTCCCTTTTTTTGATGGTGACAAAACTTTCCTATAGATTTGAATAATTTTGACCTGCAAAACATTACTCAAGTAATATGGCTATCTCATAGAGATTAATAAAATCAACCAGACTCTGCATCCACGGAAAATTGGTTAGTCTTTCATGCGTAAAACCATACAACAACACTTGATATAAATGCAAACAGTCAAGCATCAAAATCCACACCCAAATCAGTCAAATTCAAGTTCACACCCCAAGTCAGTCAAGTTCAAGTTCACACCCAAGTCATACTCAAAAACAAACATTCAAAAAAAAAAATTTAAAGTCAAAGTTTAAAGAGTTCAAATTGCAATTCTCCCACTTTTTGTCATCATTAAAAAGGTGAGAAAAAAGTCAAGTCTCGCAGGGAATGCGCACAACTGAAATCTCCCATTGACCGTACGATGCCTTCCAGCCTCTTCAAGTCTTCCCGTAGATGAGCCACCTCTTCTCCTTTGGCATTGGCTTGAATTTGAAGAGCGAGGTCTTTCATTTGATCCGCCGGTGGTAACGAAAGATGCTTGTCCAGCATTCTTCGGGACTTGAAGTTTACAGTCCAGAGCATAAATTTGACCCTGCATTTCCAAAAGAACATCAAGGATACGATGAAAATCTGTTGTATTGTCCGTTTGTGTGCTCGCATTTGCTCTCTCGGATGGAGTGAAGGCAGTTGATGAAACTCCGGTGTAATCGAGCAGATTTGGTGTTGACGTATCATGTCCTTCCTCAGGCATTTGAGAAGCCTGAAAATTTTATGGATTTGCTGGTGAGCGACTCACACCTTCACTGTTGACAGCATGTGGTGTAGTCCTTCCTTGCTTGCCATCTCCCCCTGTCTCTAGGACCTCAATTGGGGAAGAGTGATGGTCATGCTCGTCAGCGTCTTGATTCCCTTTCTCTCTGGCTTCATCTGCAGACTTTTCATTCATTGCTTCTCCTTCTTCTTCAGCTTCTTTCTCTTTGTCTTCTTTCTCTTTCTCTTGTTGCTCCTCTGTTTCTCTGTTCTTTGCTTGTCCCTCTTCTTCTCTCTGTTCTTTTTCCTCTTTGCTTCTTTTCCTTTCATCTCGTCGTTACGTTGATTCAGGTACAGAACGTCTCGTCCTTTTTAATGCAGAGATAGTGAGATCTTCCTCTTCATCTTCATCCTCCAAGATAAGAGTTCTTTTCTTTTTGGATGGAGCACCCATGGGCTCCTTCCCTTTTCTCTTTGATGCGAGAAGATACTTGGAATCTTCACTTTGAACTTCTCCATTGCCTTATTAAGCTCTTTCAGACGCATTTTTGTCAGCATTTTCAAACCCACCACCATTTTGTCGCATGGTCGAACACAAAGAGTATGTGGAGGTTTAATGTTCAAGTGTCTGAAGATCTTGGTCACAAAACCTGGGTAAGGCAATTGGCCCTTGTCCTTTACCATTGCTCTATACATGTGAAAGAATGGTGTGAGGAAGAGAGAACTTCTTCCCTGAATTGATTGCGTACATCAATTTCGCCTCGGAGTTAGACACGTCAGTCTTGGATGTAGACTTTGGCCTGATACAGTTGATCACAATTTTGTGAAGCAAAATGTTGATGGCACGCATTCTTGTGTAGGTAATTCTTCCCTCTGTATCCCTGTCTTTGACAAGCTCCAGTGTTGCACGAGCAATCGAAACTTTGATCGGTTGATAGCGTCCTCTTTCAACTCCAATTATATCTGCCAACATGTCCACATCTACCACATAGTTGTGGTGTCGAACATTGAAGGATATTCTATTCGCATTTAAAAAGCTAAGATTCGAATAGAAGTATGCTGTCAATTGCGCATAACCGTCTGTGGTATCGGAGCAAAATTGTTCAAGTTGAAGCAGATTGAACTTCTCCCTTAAGTTCACATTAATGGCATCCAAGAAATCGAAATCAACACTCCTAGGGTTTATCACCCCTCGTTTCAACAGTTTGAAGAACAGATTCTCCTGTTCCTTTGATTTAAACAAATCCATCCTTTTTCCCTTCACCTTCGCAGCAACACCCATTCTAGGTTGAAATTCACTGAACATTTTATCATTATCGTTCCCGTCAGTCGAATTCAGTCCCGACACACGAGGGTCACTTGGAATGTTCGCAAGTGCTTCCTTAGCCTTTCCTTTGGGAGCAATTCCCAAATCCTCCATTCGTCTCAAAAAGATATACTCATTCCCATAATTCTTATCTTTAAGGAAATCATCTATATAGTTCAGCGGAGTCCCAGTGCTTTTCAACGCAAGATAGAGCTTGTAAATAAAAGAGGGTTTTTGGACTCTTACAGGGTCTACGTCCTCGATTATTTCTTCCTCCGAATGTTGACCCGCACCTTGTGGGGTAGATGATGAAGAGTGACGTGGTGGAGAGTGAATCGGGCTCTGTTGCTGACTCAGTAAATCTTCCTCTTCGGTGAGATCGAAATGGGTAGGCTCCTCCCTCATTCTCTGTAGTCCCCTGTTCGCGATTCTTGAAGATTTTCTCAAAGAAGACATCCTTCCTTGTCGTTGAAAGATTCCTTTACTCACTTTCCTAAGTAAAGATGACAACTTTCTCGAAAATGAACACGAAGTAGAGACAGGATTGGGAGGAGAATGCCTTTTTAGGGTTTTTAAGCGAGAAAAACTGTATATATATAACTCAGTTTAAAAAGGAAAAAACCAATCGACACAAAGGAAAATGAACATACGCCTCTTTTGAAATCGATAACTGCCAAATATAAGTTAATCTTTTTGAAAAGACAAGATTCCTTTTTTCACGGAAATTATAAATTAACTGAACTAATGATCGTATCTTTTCGAGATTGAATATAATAACAACTTACAGTCTATAGCCATGAATGTCTGAGTTTGAGGGTTGGAGAGTCTCTAGACTTTAACTTCCTCAAGTTTCAAAATATTGAGTCTGGAACGGATAAAATCGAATTGATTTTTCTCCAAAAGCTTTGTGAATATATCCGCTAGTTGGCTCTTTGAATCAACAAATTGAATCAAGATTTCTCCATTTTGAACATGATCTCTAATGAAATGATGTTGAATCTCTATATGATTTGCTCTTGAGTGAAGGATTGGATTTTTAGTGAGATTGATTGCTCTTGTTGTCACATCTAATGTCTGTGCATGAGTCTTCAATTCCAAAGTCTTGTAGCTGTTGTTTTATCCATAGAATTTGCGAACATCAACTTCCAAGAGCTACATATTCTGCTTCTGTTGTTGAGAGAGCCATAGTGCTTTGTTTTCTTGAAAACCAAGACACTGTCCTGCTTCCAAGCAACTGGCAAGTTCCCGAAGTGCTCTTTCTATCAACTCTGCAACCGGCCAGATCTGCGTCTGAATATCCTAGAAGATTAAAGTCTCCCTTCTTAGGATACCAAAGACCGATGCTTGAAGATGAAGCAACGTATTTAATAATACGTTTCGCAGCACTGAGATGGGATTCTCTAGGATTTGATTGAAACCTAGCACAGATACAAACACTCAACAAAATGTTAGGTCTAGAAGCAGTAAGATAAAGAAGTGAACCAATGATGCTCCTGTACAGCTTTTGATCAACTTTCTTTCCTTCTTCATCTTTGTCTATCTTAAAAGAACTTGACATCGGTATGTCGGTCTTTTTGCACTTTTCCAGTCCAAACTTTTTGACAAGATCATTAGCATATTTTTCTTGATGAATAAAAGTTATTTCCTTCAATTGTTTTACTTGGAGTCCAAGAAAGAAGGTTAATTCTCCCATCATACTCATTTCAAACTCATCCTGCATAGACTTAGAAAATTTCTTGCACAGAATTTCATTAGAGGATCCAAAAATAATATCATCCACATATATTTGAACAAGTAAAAAGCTTTTGTTTTCCTTTTTGATGAATAAAGTAGTATCTACTTTACCTTTGACAAAACTATTCTGTATTAAGAACTTAATTAGTCTGTCGTACCAAGCTCGAGGTGCTTGCTTTAAACCATACAAGGCCTTTTTCAGTCTGAGGATTGAGTCTGGCTTTTTTGGGTCTTCAAATCATTGTGGTTGTTCCACATAAACTTTCTCATGGATAAATCCATTTAGGAAGGCACTTTTGACGTCCATTTGGAATAACCTGAAATTTTTATAACAAGCAAACGCAAGTAATAGTCGAATAGCTTCTAACCTTGCTACTTGGTGCGTAAGTCTCATCATAGTCTATTCCTTCTTCTTGCGTATATCCCTTGACCACGAGTCTTGCTTTGTTTCGAACGACTTTTCCTTTCTCATTCATCTTGTTCCTGAACACCCATTTAGCTCCAATAACAGTTTTACCTTTTGGTTTAGATGTCAATTCCCAGACATCATTAATGTCGAACTGTCTGAGCTCTTCTTGCATAGCTTTAATCTAGCTTTCATCAGATAAAGCTTCTTCTATGCTCTTTGGTTCAATTTCAGAAATGAGAGCCACAGCACTAGACTCTTCACGCCTTTTGGATCTGGTGCGAATTCCTTCATTAATGTCGCCGATAATGAGATCTTTGGGATGACTGGACTTATGCTTCAAGTTATTGGTTGATTTATCTGGTTGATGATATCTTTCTTTATTTGAATCTTCACGAACAGCTTGATGCTGGTCTTCCAGAGTCTGAGATGCTTCTTGAGTTGTAAGCTTTGGAGGGTGCGGAGGCGGGTTCGACTCTTCATGATGAGTCTGATTTGGATTCATCTTGCGTAGAGTCTTGAAATTTGACATTCATTGACTCATCCACAGACTGGCTCTTCTTGTTATAGACTCTGTAGGCTTTACTTGATGTAGAATATCCAAGGAAGATGCATTCATATGATCTTTCTTCAAACTTACCAACTCAAATCTTTAGCATTTTTCAATATAAAGCATTTGCAATCGAACACATGAAAGTATGAAACAATAGGCTTCTTACCTTTGAATAACTCATAAGGGATTTTCTCTAGAATAGGTCCTAAGAAGACTCTATTGAAGATATAGCACGCTGTTGAAACAGCTTCAACCCAAAATCATGAAGAAATCTTACTTTCAATTAAAAGAGTTCTAGCCATTTCTTGAAGAGATCTATTCTTTCTTTCCACAACTCCATTTTGCTGAGCAGTATATGGAGAGGAGAACACATGCTTAAAGCCAGATTTATCACAAAATTTTATAAAATCTTGATTTTCAAATTCACTTCCATGATCTGTTCTTATGCTTGAGATAACACATCCTTTTTCATTTTGAACCTTTTTAGCAAATTTTTCAAAATATGAGAAGGTTTCGGACTTACTTGCAAGGAAATATACCTAAGTAAATCGGGAGTAATCGTCCACAATTACTAGGCAATATTTCTTACCTCCAATGCTCTGGGTTCTGATTGGTCCGAAGAAATCCATATACAACAATTGTAGTACATGATTAGTAGATACATGATTTATTGGCTTAAATGAATTTCTTACCTGCTTTCCTAGAATACATGGAGTGCATGGATCAGACTTTTGGTATGGTAATTTGGGTAGACCTCGAACAAGCTGCTTTGTAGAGATTTTGGCTAATTGCTTCATGTTGATGTGACCAAGCTTTCTGTGCCATAAGCTTGCTTCATCTTGAATTGAGATTAAGCATTGCGATTCATCCGGTTTCACATCCAAGAGATAGATGTTTCTATGCCTTCGACCCATGAAAGACTGAGTAGAGTCTTTACTAGTTCCAGAACATATTCTTTCTTAAAAGAAGATCTTAAAACCAGTATCACACAGTTGACTGATGCTGAGAAGATTGTAATTGAGTCATTCCACTAGGAAAACATTACTTATTATGAGATTTCCAATTTTCACAGTTCCAAATCCCACAATACTTCATTTGCTGTTTCCTCCAAATGAAACTTTTCCACCATTTACTTGAACAAGTTTTATGAAGCAATTTGAGTCTCCTGTCATGTGTCTTGAGCATCCACTGTCAATATACCACTTTACCTTTTTCTTGACGGAGACCTGCATTTAAAAGAGAGTCTCAAGCTTTCTTTGGTACCCAAATTTTCTTGGGTCCTTTGGTGTTAGTAAGATAAATAGTATTAGCTCATACTTTCTTAACAGGTTTCCAAACCATAGGACACTCTTTTTCAAAGTGATCCAGATTTTGCACTTTGAACACTGAGGGCATTTCGACCTACGAGACTTTACAAAAACCTTCTTGAAATGATTTTTGTAAGCCTCTCTCGAGGGTCTTTGCTTGATTATTTCTTTTACTTTAGGAAAATCAATCAAGGGAATAGTTTCTGCTGTCATACCTAGACCAGACTTATTGAAGTAAGGTCTTTAAACTGAAAGAATTTTTTCAAGTTTTTCGGACCCTATTGAAAATTTCTTTGAAATATTTGATAAGTCAGTTTTTAAAAGAGCGTTTTCTTTCAAAAGACTATCTTCATTTTCTTTAAGAGTGGAAACATTCTTGTCTAAACATTTAACTCTTTCTTTTAAAATATTTTCCTGTTGTTTTAGAGCAGAGTTTTCCTTTTTAAGTTCGGAAATTCTTTTGAGAGAAGTCTTAAGACTAAAACACAGTTCATCAATATATTTAGAAATTTTGACAGGAATTTTAAAATCACTTACCTCAAATTCACTGTCTGAGTCTGATCTAGAGTTTGAGTCTAAGTCTGATTGTGCCATCAGACATAAGTTGGCATATTCATCATCACTTTCTTCACACTCTGTATCACTCCAGGTTTTGGCTTTGAGAGCTTTTCGAGACTTTTCAGCTTTTCCTTTCTTCTTCTTCAAAAGAGGACAGTTGGGTCTGATGTATTCCTTTTTCTTACATCCAAAACAAACTACATCTTTGTTTGATTCATCATCATCAACAGACTTGGTTTGCTGTCTTTGAAAGCTTTGTTTCTTTGAGTTGAACCTTCTTCATTTTCTATTCAATTTTCTGAATCTTCTTATCATGAGAGCAAGCTCCTCATCGTCCATATCATCTTCAGAATATGTATCATCAGAATCATCATTTGATTTTAGTGCAATGGATTTCTTACCTTTTGGATCTTCGTCTTCATTAATTCGTTCTACTTCATAAGATTGAAGAGTTCTAATCAGCTCGTCGACAGATAGTGGCATAATTCTTTGCGTCTCTCTTATTGAAGTCTTTATGTGATTCTAATCCTTGGAGAATCTACGCAGTAGCTTGTTTACCTTCATGGGATCAGAAATTTTTTGTCATTGATTCTCAAGACCATTGACAATATCTGTAAAACGGCTAAACATGTCAGTTATAGATTCTCCTGGTTTCATTTTGAAGGCTTCATATTGACCGAGGAGAATGTTAATTCGGTTTCCTTCACTCGATCTGTTCCTTCATAGGTGATATGTAATCTGTCCCAAACTTCTTTTGCTTTGTAACACAAGAAGATATTCTGTTATATTCAGTTGGTGACAAAGCACAATATAAAGAGTAAATTGCTTTTGCATTGAGTGCTTGTCTCTTGATTATCTCTTCCTAAGTCATTCCGCTGGTCTCAACAGTTTCTTTCCCTCTTTCAAAGACTTATGCAGCTGTAGGAGTAATTCCTTTTTCTACAACGTCCCATTCCAGAGGATCCTTTGATTGTAGGAATGCTTTCATCTTGTTCTTCCAGATGTTGTAATCCTTTCCATCAAAGTAGGATGATCTGGTATTGCTTTGCCCTTCCACCAGCCCTGGTGCTAGCATACTAGCCATAGATCTTTTACTCTGAAGTAAAACACTACAAATAAAGTGAGAACACGAGCTCTGATACCAATTGATATAGTTAGAATAAGTATCTAGAGGGGGTGAATAGATATATAAAAGATTTTTCTCGATAATTGCACAATACTAGACAGTTGATAGATTTGAGACAAACAATAATCAAAGTAAGACTAAGAGAAGGGAAGAGAAAATTGAACACGCGATTTATAGTGGTTCGGCTTATTTTAAGCCTACGTCCACTCCTCTGTACTGACAGCCTATTGGCTGGATTCCACTATAAACAAAGAGATGTTACAGCGTTGTTCTCCCTTAATTTCTCGGTGTAGATGATCTACCACACTAGCTCAAGATATCACTAAGTATAGACACTCTTTGTGTATACAACTGCGCTCAAAATGTATCGACTAATAATCAATGTGCTTCAGACTCTAGAATTTTTCTATTGATCATGCACTAAAGTAACTAGAACATCTTCCTTTTATACTCATTTATGTCATCATACCCATTGGCACTTACCAAAGGAATTCCTCCAATCTACCCGTTGGACGGAATCAATCAAGAAGATCATTCGAGCTATTAAAGGAACCTGACGATAGCCCATCAATCTTGTTCGCCCATACAATCAGGATCTTGGTTTCCAAGAATAGAACTTTCCAAGAATATTTCGTTGACCATCGGATCTTCAAACGATCTTGATTACGAATAAAAGAATCCGTTATATTTATCCAGCCAAGAGATCTTCTCCAGAGGATATGACTAAATCCTCAACCAAATACTTCGGCTCTGGATTGCCTTCGTCACTGGATTAGAAAAACTGTCAATGAGAATAGTCTTGAGTCTTGAGTGCTGAGTCTGGTGATCTGAAAATCTTTAGACTCTAAACAGAAGGTTTGCAATTATCCAGACTAGACTGATAGAAACGTTTTGTCAGCTTCAAAATATTCTGGAAAGATTTCTCCAACACCATGCAATGCTATGCAACTGGCACCCCAAGTTCGTTGCTTGTAGACCTGCACACGCCATTATGGAGCTGAAGTATGTGAGAGTATTTGGATTGAGTGATCCACTACGCATGCTCATAAATAATTTCAAACTATCCTCATAAAACCCATTCTGTTGAAGGCCAGAGATAACAGCTGTCCAACTAATTACATTCCTCTTGAACATTTCATTAAAAACCTGCATTCCCCAACCATTGCCACCACATTTGAAATACAACGTGATCAGAGCATTCCCAATCGGAATTTCCCTTTCAAATCCACCCCTGAAGACTATGCCATGCATCAACTCAACTACATGAGAAAGCTCACGGATATCACAACCGGACAAAATCGTGGTTACTGTGGCTTTATCCACACCTCGAACACCCCCTTCCCAGATTCTTTTGAACATCCCAAAACCCATCTCAAACTCCCCGTTCCTCAAGAACCCAGATAACAGGGTGTTCCGGGAAATAGTGTCTTTCACAGGCATTTCATCAAACAGCTTAGCGACATCCCGCATGTCTCCGCAATTCGCGTGCATCGAGAGGAAAGAGTTCCAAACGACAAGACCATTTCCGAAGAGGTCCTCATTTCGCAGGTCGTGGAGCTCCGGGTTCTTGATAATGGACGCGTGAAGAGAAGAGCCCGGATGGAAACGCCCCTCTCTGCCGCAAGTGGACAGAAGGTGGCTCACGCGCACGTTGTCGAGCACAAGAGCAGAAGCTTGTGACGGGGCGCCTCGAAAGTTCTGAGCTTTGAGCGGAGGAGGAAGGGAAGTCCGAGGAGAGAGGTGGGAGCTCAGTCTCCGGAAGACCCATTTCGATTTCATCCATGAAACCAACGTCGCAGGAACACAGACGATGGCAATACCACAGAGAAGATCAGGATTGTTTCCTTTGGATAGTCTACGACCATCTCAAACGGCTACTGTAGACTACAGAACTTTGACATCCTTGGGCGCATTTCTGCCGAGAGGTGGTAATCAAATTGTTAAAGCTAATCTTTTTTTATCTCCGCAAATTGACATATCAGACTTATATACATTTAGAATTTTACAAACTACTCAATTCAATTTAAAAAAAGAGCATAATAATTCAATTAATTGGATATATGTCATGTCTCATTTTCTAACATTCCATAGGAAGTTTAAATTCGACTCGCTTTAATTTTGTTTGGCAATGCCTTTCCAACCCTTTTGATTTGAGCAAGAGACCAACCTTAGTCTTACTCAACAAACGACCATTTTCCTCTTTCGTTTCTTTTATTCTACGCTCACCAAATGAGTTTCTTAATTGACATCAGAATACCAATGTGCATATACCAGTAGCCTCTGAATATTGGCATTTGCACAAGGGATGCGAGGAAATATTAAGCAGACTTTTGTATATGCTGGTATGCATTTCTCAGAAGCAGAGGCGAGAAAGCAGTACTAACCATAGAAAAGCTATACTTCTAAATATACAGAGGACATCAGGGCATATGACTGCTAAATGTTTTTTCTTGATATTATCTTTGGCCATCATATTTTCCTAGTTATTTCTTAAGGAATAGGGCCGCTTCATGAACTCACGGCACTCGCAGTCGAAAGTCATGAACAAGCTACTTTTTCCCGATTGGTTTCTAAGATCACTTCCAGCTCTAGACCTTTTACTAATTAGTCCTGATCAAGCCCCAACCTTTTCCAATGGAACGATGAACGGATAGGCACTAGTATGAATTGAAATGAATGGATTTAGAATTCTCAATCAAATTCCATTTTGCTGATCAATAGTGCACTTTAGAATCCCTCTCCCGACACATCCTGGTTTGAAGTGGGCCATCAACAGGTTCATTCAGATGAACATCAGGATGGCACTATGCAAAACTTACATCAGGGGAACGGACCTGTATCTTCAGGCCTTTTGAGAGGGGGAAGGATATATATTCATCCACTTGTCAATTCCAAGAAGTGGGGAAACATCCAGGAATAAAGATAGGAGGAAAGATTGTTTCCCCCCGTTTATTATCTCACGTTTCTTTATCTGTTTCTCTATACAGATAATAAAGATTCCTGAAATGAGTATAGCACGGAGAAAGCACGCACGTTCATAAATACATTCGCTTCAACAATTGACATTGTCAACGATTCAAGGCAAGACTGATTGATGTGGTTGGAGCATCCCGCAGCATTCCCCAAGAAACTCCGAGAGTGTGGAGGTGAAAACACTGGACTCTCTCCCAGTGATGCTGCTTAATTTCCAGTCGGACAGTGAGAAACTGCTGATGAAGATTTAACCAAAGAAACTGATGCGCGAATTTAACACAGCCTGGACAAGGAAAGGGCGGAGACATCAATCTGAAAAGCACGTTCCCTCCATAGAATTGTAAGAACAGACAGGACTATGACCATTTCTCACCTCAGTGGACTGTATGCCCACCATGGTAATTCCAGCCATTGAGCGTGACTCGAGGAGTAACACCTGGTGGAACTTCGAAAGAGATTTTGGTGGTCATAATTTCACCTGGTACTAAAGAGAAGTAATTATCCGAGTAATGAACAGGAAGGATTCTCGTGTCCTCTCCTTCCTTGCGGTCTCTCTTCATAGCATGAACAGAGAAATGAAGGAAGAAAGCAACTCCAACGTCGGTCCCATTTATAATGGCAACACTTGGACTATTAGCTTCCTTTGAAAAGTACTTGGCCGCTCCCTGAAGTAAACCACAAAAGCACTTGGCTGCTCCCTGAAGTAAACCAGATTGACCTTTTACCTCCTTAGCAGCTTGGTTGGAACCCAAAGAGGCCAAGTCAATGTCTCCCACACGATGCCTTCTACTGAAAATATTCCGGTACGTTAAATTTTGAGAGTTTGGCCTTCTAGAAGTGTTCTGCACATGCATGTCAATTTCGTATGTGGAACCTCTGACATAAGCCCTAGATGTGATCCTGAGAGGTACTTTCTTCTTCCTGTATGCTTCCAAAAGCTTGTAGTTACCACCAGACACATGTAACCAGTAGAAGTTCCTAGATATGATACCAGAATCAGACATATGGTAGAGTTTAAGAAGAAGGAAGTAGACAGGCTTTGGACTTTGCGACTTGGGATAATTCATCTCCACAATGGAAACAGTCTTTTTGGGTGGCACTGAAAGTTTGTCAAAAACCTTGTAGTATGGACATGCTCCCTCCAAATCCCAAACCGATGCTTCTATTGCTATGCCAGAGAGCTCATCTGATGTTGTATTAACAACCTGTGGAAGCAGACCAGAAAAGGCTATAATCAAGTCCTATTTCACAGGAAAAAATTATGAGTTCATATTCAGGCTTTACTGAAGAATGCGTGACTGCATAACTTAATATTGTTGCTCCCCAACAAAGATGTGCATCGAGTCTATTCAAAGAATAATAATGGTCTGACTCTCACTGGCTTTCTATAGCAATATGTACCTCAATAGAATAGGTGGCTAGATTAAGTTGAACATGGATTGGCTCTGCAGCTGAATGGCAGCCATAGAACCCTGCTGTCTGATCAAGTAGGTGATCGTAAAATTGACCTCTAAGCCCAGTCCAAGGATTCTGTGTCTTCCATATGAGAACCCCTGTAAATTTTCTCCACATATGAGAAGTCCAGCCTTCCAATAAAGCTCTATACTGTACGTAGTTTACGAGCTGAGCCTGATGAGTCAAAAAAATAATATGTAATCACTGATTGAATAGATGAAACAAACTAATGGCAACACCCTTCATTAAGTCTTACCTTCAAACAGAAGTCATCAAGATCTGTGGGGGTACCATAGACTTCGATTTGATCATGAACCTTGTCTGGTTTTGAGTATGGTATGTACTTATGGTATTGCCATATAGGATTTGGAACTTCTTCAGTGTAACCATTTGGAAGTTTCTTGAAGATAGGAATTTGCCATCCTTCCGGAGGCATTGTTGCTCTGATGGTAGCCGCAACAGGCACACCCACAGAACCCACTTCTGGATTGAATCCATAATTGTAAAAGTCATCTTTAAAGAAGCTTTCCGGATACTGGATCTCATAAGGGCCATCGGTCCAGCCACCCTTGCTATCAGCAAACCCATCCCACATGGACCCTTGAACATAGATGCGTGTTCCATCGAGGTAGAGGCTGGGATCTTCCTCCTCATTATTCAAATCTCCTAAAATTTTGTCATGTTCATCCACCTTTTCAAAATAGGGATGAAGTTTAAGGTAATCCTTTAGAGCCGTGTTGATGTCAACTGGTGGAACTTGTTCATTTCCACCAACCCAAAGAGCCAGACTTGCATGATTCCTTAAAAGCTTGACAGTGTCTCTTGCACACAGAAGAAATAGGTCATGATCCAGGGGGCCATCCGGATTGGACACTGGATCTCCACGTCCATCAACATCACCAGTAATCCAAAATTCTTGCCAGACCTACAAAAGCTTTATAAGCCATTGGATAGCAGGACAAATTGATTTGCTAACATACTGACAAAAATGATACTAAGCATCTGAAAAGAAGGTTGGCTGAGTTGCGCTGAAGACTTGACAATAAACCATACAAGTAATATAGAGGCCATTTACAAACTCTTGACATGCTATCTCAAAGCAAGTAACTGTGAGGATTTATTCTGCAGCAACTTCTGTACGTCAACCAATAAATTAGTTTCAAAAAGGCTCAGTACATCCGGCACACATACTATTCTGTTTCCTTAGTTTATCCATTTTCTAACTGACTTCATCATCCAACATAGTAAACAACGTTATCATTCAGGAAGCAATAAAACTACAAACTGAGGAATGCCAAACAAGCTCCTACGACTGTGCCTGAGAGAGAGAGAGAGAGAGAGAGAGAGAGAGAGAGAGAGAGAGAGGGGGGGGGGATACATTACCAGAAGACCATACATATCACAATAATGGTAAAATTCTGGCCTTTCTGCTAATCCACCACCCCAACAGCGGATCATGTTGAAATTCATATCAGCATGGAATTTGATATCGGTCTCGTAGCGTTTCTCTGAAAGTCGCAGTAATCCGTCTGATAAAATCCAATTACCCCCACGAATAAAGATGGGCTGCCCATTAACCTTGAACAACCTAAAGAGCACAAGTATGTTTACAATAAAAAAATACAATTCAATTTCTAATTCTTTCCGTAAATTATGACAACCTCACCTCCCACCAGTTGCACTATCAATATGGCTTTCAATTTTGCGGAATCCAAATAGATGTCTCCATGAATCAGACTGTCCAAATCCTTTCACTTCAACACTGATAGCAACATGGTAAAGTGACTGCTTTCCCATGCCATTGGGCCACCATAGATTTGGCTTATAGAAAAACAGCTGCAGGTTGATGCCAAAAAACAATTAATTAGGATCATTTTGATTTTTCCTATATCTGATTTTCCACTTCAACATTTCTTTAGATGTAAATAATATTGGCCAAACTCATCAATGTTAAGATGTGGAAGAAGTAAAATCAGGAAGATTTTTCTTCTTCAAAGAAAGAACGGTTGTTCTAAAAACATTTTCCTTGTGACACTTGAGATACATCAATATGCACTGACCTCCGTAAATGTATGTTGACTCCGAGCCCCAGGCGAAACTGACAGATGCTCAGTCCGAAGATGCTCTATTGAGGTGACATTGCCCTCAAGTTCTGCAGTCACTTCGATGCTCAAAGAGCATTCAGCAACCCTTGTACTTCTATTTTCCAACTCAGCCGTACAATGCAAGTATACTCTCTTATAGTTGTCGAAAAATGACGACACCAAGTGGGGATCAATTAACTTTACAGGCTGAACCAATGATGATGTATCAGATTGGGAAAAAAAAAAAAAAAAACTGCAGTTATCTTGAATTAAATTATAATGCAGAACAGTATTACAAATAAAACCCTGTTTTACCCCCAACAGCACTATTCAAAGCAACCGTGACTTGCTTGCTAACTCATAGTTCCAGACAATTACCAGACCAAAAGTTGCTCCAAACACAGAGACAAAAGCTTAAGCCATAAAATGGCAGCAATATTTTGTCACGATCACCATTAGAGCCCCATGTTACTCAACACGGATTGTCCTATTTTATTAGAATGTTCAACCAAGCTATATAAATCAACTGGCACATCAACCCCAGGGACTGAAACCATTGAATTGCAGGACTTATACAAAGAAAAAACCGTGACTGTGCACTCACCCCAGTGACAGAAACTGATACTTCATCCCATATGCCAGTATTACGATCCCTACATAAAAATAGATGTTGATCAATCATAAAGTAACATGCAGACTGATGTATTTTAAATGGATTTAAAACATGTAAATAGATAAGTGAGAAACTACAGAAATTCAACCACATTCCTCCAAATAGGAAAACCACATCAGCAAATGGCAGTCAGGATTTTGCTCATTAAACAAAAAAAGCCAAAGAAATCCATAATTGACATAACTAATGTAAAATTATGGTGGAGCAAGACGTTACATCTTGCCAGGAGCTGTCCTGTCCCCATCCTATCTCCACCTATCTCCTAGGATCAATAGATGCATTCACTATTCCAGCTTCTCAACCAACATAATCCGAACTGCTAGTATCATGATTACTTAATTGAGTAATCCTTCAAAACCTTTTGCTCTTTCCCATCTAACAAAGAAAATAGCTTGTCCTTTCAAATATAATTAATCACAAACAGTCAGTCTCTGAAGGACTAACTCATGTGGAAACTAAAGAGGCACATGCACGAATTGCAACTAGGCAATATATGGGAATGTAGCTGTTCACACTCTGCTTTTAACGTCGGAAGCTTTAAAATAGACACTAAATTACTAGAAGATAGCAACACTGCTTTGTCATAAAAAGGAGAACTTACGATGCATTATTTCTCCAATGAGGAGTTGATTACCTTATAGGAGCCATCCAGTCCCAACCCTGAACATATTGCGTTGCGACATCCTTTCCAATCTAATGAGATAAAGATACTATATGAATGTTCCGCAATTTTGATAGGAATCACACTACTAATACAACTAGGCTCAGACAATATTAGTATGTCCTTCCAAACTGCTATTAGATGCAGAGGAAGACAAGTTATGCAGGAGAAGGTACATACCTCATGGTCCCCACCTTGTCCTCCCTCTGGAGGTATTTTGCCAGGGTGATCTGGGGGGTGAACAAGAACTGCTAGCATGTTTTGTCCATTAGGATGGAGAACGTCAGTTACATCAAGTTGATGTCTTCTGAACATTCCTTTTGGAAGAACCTTTTTGTTCCCATTTAAGTATACTTCAGCAGAGTAGTTAATTGCTCGAAAATTCAGATCGAGGTGTTGCGCTTCAGGCTGTGAAAATTTGAAATAATATAAAGCACTAGCTCCAGCAAAAGTAACGAAAACAAAGAAATGATGAACACTCAATAACAAGCAGAATATCATTTTGAAAAGGAGAAAAACGAGACAACAATGTGAACAATGGTAACCAGATTAATTCCATTTTGAGATAAGTAAGAAAATACAGTACCTACTGTCATTATTCAATGATGTTTAAGAGAAAGAAGAGCTGATCTTAAAGACATGAAAATGGTGCCTAGCACCAGATAACTTTTATCGAAGGCCTTTAGAAACCGGCAAAACATGCATTTTGAAATTATTTATGTCAAATATGTTATCATTTAAAAAATTGACAATTTCAAAAAACATGTCTTGATTCTTCTAGCAAGAGTGCAACTTACCAGCTTGCATTGGAAAGTTGTAAAAAACCAAAATGTGTAGTGTTCCCTTCCAGAATCAGCAATATCTATAATGGACTCGTTATTTAACCCATAAAAAGGATCTGGAACTGCCTTGTTCTTTACCAGGGTTGCTAAAACACTGCAAGTTACATCACCGTTAGCAATCGAGGCAAATATCTTAGAGAGTGAAAAAGGAACTCATACTCTGACCAGGACATGCTAGGACTCTTCAGTCAGTGAGGTGTAAACCACATTTCAGATACTTGAATAAGAACATAGACCAACATGAGGTAATCAACTTTAATTTAGGACAGAACACCAATATCAGAGCATCTTCCAAAACTAAGAAAGTTCTATATTCTCTCTGAACAACTTCATCAACATTTTTGCCTCGAAACTGTAACTGGACTATGTAATTCACCAGACCCACTTACATTCATACCCTGATCCATTCAATGATTCATAACCGGGGAATCTCATTGCTTCTGCTTTTTAATTGAGATGCACTTAATTTCAAATTCCAACACTTGTGACCCTCCGACCAGACTCTCCACATCATATTCATCCGAAATCACAACTAGACTTGATACGCCATTCAAAACTATTAAGATCTGCAGGGTCATCTGCAGTCCATCTTTTTTGCGCTAAAAAGATCGACATTTCATCAGCTACTCAAGTCATTTCACATCGAGACCAGACTTAGCTTTCCACAAAATCACACCAGAGTCAGGCTCAAAGCAATGCACGATCAGCTCTCTCTCTCTCTCTCTCGATCGCTCCCTCCCCCCGGCGATCAATGTCCACATCCGCACCGCCCAAAAGAAGTTGCCGACTCGAATTCGGGCGCATGCAGTCGCCGCAGCGCAGGAACCGAAACAGCACGCGAGCGAAAAAAAAACTCGAACGACTTACGTCCCGGGGACGACGGCCTCCATCCACGGAGGATCGGCTCCGGTCGGGGGATGCGTCGTGGTGAGCTGAGCCCCGGTGAGCTCCACCTCCGTAGATCTCGCCGCGAGCCATCCGGAGTCGAGCCTCGTCTTCCCGATCCCGGCGATCACCGGCGTTGCCACGGCCTCCATTTCCCTCCGCAGGACACTCCCTCCCCCTTCCGATTCAGGCCGGCCGGAAACCTCGCCCCCGGAGCAGCGGCGGCGGGCGGCGGGAGACGGACGGCGAGGGAATAACCGCCGACGACGAGGAAGACCAGCTCGCAAGTCTTCCGGCTTTGCTTGAGCAAGTGAGTCTGCTCCGAGTCCTCCGTCTCCGTGTCGTTATCTAATCTTCCGCTCTCCGCGTGGGGCTCGGGGGGGTTTACTATCCTGGTCCCGGGACCATGCAGCTCCAAACGCGCGTGGGTCACGGGGGATGGATGGACGGTGCGGATCGAGCGCATGGGTCCCGGGCGATACATGGACGGTGCGGATTGAGTGCGAGGCGCCTAGATCCCGGCCCGCCCCCGAGCGCAGCGAAGGACAAGGTTTTTGGAAGGCGGTGGGTTGCGGTTTCAGAGACTGGGACAGGCTGCAATAATTGGATTGCAACGTCGCGCGTCGTCGTTTCGGCGCAGTTCGGGAGAACAAAAAACTTAAAAAAATGGGGGAAAAACAAATGAAATTCGCCGTTGCCGGGGATCGAACCCGGGTCACCCGCGTGACAGGCGGGAATACTCACCACTATACTACAACGACCCAGTTGACAATTTGGACATAATTTTAAAATTTATTATAAGTGTATGATGGCAGTATAACTTCCAGCCTAATTTCTCAAAAAACCCTGAACTTTAACTACAATCCTGATTCTACCTATTTTTTTTTCTCATAAATAACCTAGGTATAATCCTAATCCTATCCATAGCTCTTATTTTTTTTAAAAAAATTAAGAACTACAATTTTTGATTGAGTTATATATATGTCATCATTAACTCTTCATCCAAAATTATCATTAGTAATTTTACGTGGCATTTATATTCATTGCTCTAGTTTTCCCTCAAATTTCAAATCTAAGAAGACATTTTTTAGAGATGAATTCCAAATTCGCCCAAACGATAGTGTCTTGGTTATGAAATTTGAGTGAAAACAAATGTAATTGCGGGTGGTTTTCTACGATTGCTCTTACTTCGAAGAGAGTCTCCTTCTCACCATCTTTGGGGATATTCGATTTTGCGCTCGCTTTTCAATCTCTTATGCTCGAGAATTTTCCATCTCTTGCAATAGAAGAGCTTTGCTCAAAAAAGTCAGCTCGAGGCACCTGAACAACATGTACTAGGGAGATTTCTATCTCTTAGGCATTGGGCATATTTGAGACTTACATAAAATTTTGTAGTTTTCTATGAAAAAAAAAGTTTGGGTAAACTGGAACTAGACATGAAACTGTTTTTTTTTTTACTAGACAAAAAAAAAATTAAGGCAAAATTAAAACCGAACATAAAGTTGACATGTTTTTTTTTTTTTTTTTTTTTTTGGGTACTAAGGCTAAAAGATATGCATCTTTCTCAACCTTTTGATTAAGAGTAAATATGGTATCCTTTTTTGTCGGTTTGATATCCACTTACATGGGCAGAGAATAAGCTGGTCTCTGACATGACAGCCCGAATGATTGCTCCGCATAAGGCAGACTTTCATCTATTGCAAAAATTTACTTGCCGAATTTTTTATCAATTTTCCAAGGGAAGAGGTTTTTGTTAGGGTGGATCTTTCCCTCATTTAATCAAAGTCCAATTATTGGTCGTAAGATCGCATTAAGCTGTGCAATTTATGTATAAAAGATTTTTCTCGCAATTTTCCATTCACGTTGAGTCAAAGAGAATTAACATACTTGATTTTGAGTATCTAGGTTTCAGTTAGAGTGATCGGGTTCAGGGTAGGTAGGTTTCAGATCTGAACCCTATACCCGATTATATTATAGCCGGTTCCCTTTTTTTAAACCCTATACTTGATTATATTTACATTGGATTCCGTATTTGAACAACCTTATTTTTCTGATCAAGTTTCAGGGTTAATCTTATTTCCACTCGAACCTATTTTGCACCCACTAGATATCCTATACAGTTTCGAATTTTACAATATACGAGAAAATAACGTAATCCTAATAGTTTGTATTAAAATATTAAGCACTTGTAATCAATAAGTATATGAACTTTTTGACTAAACGAAAAATTAGGATCCACAGATGATAAAGTAGCAAGAGTTATAATCTCCAATTGATGGCTTTTAATGATGTCTGTAGCTTCCTCATTTTGGCAATAAGGGTAATAAACAAAGAAAACAATAAAACATACGAATCATTAAGTGCGAACTTAGTTGATCTGATTTTGAGATCTTTTTACCTCATAGAGTTGGACTATTATAACATAGATACTTCTCATCCCTTTGGTAACCACGTTCATTTTGAGGCTTTTGACTTTTGGGGTTGGGCTTACAAAAGTGGTTCCCAAATTGGTTCGATTGATCTGAGTGGGTGTACATTTAGAATCGGTTCTCATACTAGTTTCAACGGGGACTGGTTCTTGACTTATTTTTCAGGTGGGTTAGTTCGGTTCTCAAATAGATCTGATCCGGTTGTATACTCCTAGGTTCAATAACTTTTTTCAGCTTAAATTTATAATCTCGAAAATTGATAGGAGTTTAAACTATTAGGCTCAAAATTAAAATTTGAAGAATTTCGCACTACTTAAAAATAAAAGAAAATATTCACATATACATTTATGATTATGATTTGAAGTCATGGTCTTATCAAATAGAAGGATTTTGTCCGTGTGTTCAACCCATTACTTGCCCAAGTGGACAAACACCGGAATCATCCATCCATTAAAGCGTGCCACCGCATCTTCAATCCTCCCTCCTCCGTCCGACCCTCCCTTTTCCCGCGAATTAATCGCCACTTAATCACTAAATAAATTAAAGTAAAACCAATATGATATCGATCGATCGATCATGATTTCTCTCTTTGACCCAAAAAAAAAAAAATGATCATCATGTTGACTGCATGCTGGGCGGCCTCAGCGAGAGGATTGTGCTTAAGGAAATATTCCCATTTTGGTTAATTATTCTCAGAGGTTTATTATTACTCAATTTTACGTTTGGGATTGACTTCTATAAACGGAACAGTTTAAGGACATTGTTCGGGTCCAATACTGGCTGCCATCATTTCCTCCTAAGGCATCCCGAACCCTGCATCATGTTGACTGCATGCCGGGTGGCCTCATCGCGAGGATCAAGCTTGGGGGAATATTCCCATTTTGGTTAATTTTACTCCCATAGGCTTATTATTACCCAATTTTACGTTTGGTGTTGACTCCGATAAATGGAATAGTTTAAAGACTTGTTTGGGTCAAACCGGCTGCCATCATTTCCTTGTAAGCCGTCTTGGACCCTGCATCATGTTGATTGCATGTTGGATGGCCTCATCGCGAGGATTAGGTCTGGGGGAATATTCCCATTTTAGTTAATTTTACCCCAGTGATTTATCATTACCCCATTTTACGTTTGGGGTTAACTCCAATAAACGGAAAAGTTTAAGGACTTGTTCGGGTCCATATGTCTTTCGTCCAATCATCTTCACTAATTATATAAATGATTTATGAACTTTAGATAAATATGTAATGTGTTCCATAAAATTTAATCTATAATTCATAAAGTTATATATTGAGCTAATATCATCTTTGAATTTTTAATTTATTTAATGTGATCCTCAAATTTACGGAGCACGTTCAATTTATTTCTTGAATTACATAAAGATGTTTAATATTATCCTTCGTAGGGACAATTCCTTTTCTTCAAATGTCATCAATTTCTTTAGAAAAAGCAACCGTCCAATATTCATCACTATGAAGATGTTCAGTGAAGATTTTTATATAATTCATGGACTAAATTAATCATATATATTAAAAGTTCAGAGACTATAATTTAAAATTTGAAAGATAACGTTGCACGTTAAGTTCAGAAATCAAGTTTTAGAAACTATTTGTCGGGCATTTTGAATTGGACAGCTCACCATTTAAAACTGTTTAGCTTCATTCTTTTTTTTTTTTTAATCAGAATATTCAGCTTTCATAAAGTAGGCGTGAAGCTGAGAAACGTAAAGCAAGCTCTCTCATCGTCACCTTCCGATCAGTCCTCTCGCCGGAGAATTCTCTCATGGCATCGCTTTCCCGGGAAAACCTCCCGGAGCCCGCTGCTCGGCGCCGTCTCCGGGCCATTCAGAGCCACCTCCTCCCCGACGGCGGTGCCGCCGGCGCCGGCGGCGGTCCCGATCACGACTCCCGTGTGCAGGCCAACGCCGCCTCCGGCGTGCTCAACGGTATTCATTTCGGTCGGAGAGAGGCTGTCCGATCGGGCGTGCTCATCTCGCGGCTCTCTCTCTCTTCTCGCGCTTCTTCGCTTCCTTCGTCACTCGTTTCTACACGTTCAGCTCGCTCTTGCGAGTCACGGATGGTAGTTACTACCGCGCGCGTTCTTTTTTTGTACGCTTCTGTTACGAGTTCGATACGAAGCTGCATGGGGAATCTCCGTCGCCACTTGTTCATCGGCGATGATGAGAGAAACTGGCGATCGAGAGCTCCTTTTTGAGCTCGGAGGCCTCTGATCTGTTCCTTCTGTGGAATGACCAAGTCGCTTGAGTATTTTTCGCTTCCGATCACTTCGGAATCTTTTGAATTGCGAAGTCATGATCGCTGGAGAGCAGCTGAGCGAATAGAGTAGTTACGAAGGGCCTGCAGTGATGGTCCTCACGATCGCACCGCCTCATCACTTAGTGCAGATGTAGGTGTTCTCTAGCCTGGTCAAGCTACGTATTGCCTCCGAATTCGTCCTTTCCAGGTCTATCACGAATAAGTTCCTCTAACTGTAAGTTGAGGCAATTCCTATGTGCGTTGATCAGAAACAATTTCTTGAAGTTGCCAGTGGGTGATCTGTCGTTGGAGCATTGGCAGAGGCCTAATTTGTGTCACTAGAACTTCTACAAGCTGTAATTGAAATTAGCAATTCACAAATGTTTACTCCAGTTGCGCTCAGTCATCTGCTAGGAAGGCGGTCGAGCCATTTTAAGTATACCTGTCTGATTATGATTATGTGTACACGCTCAGCCTGCATTTAGTTATTCGCTCTGTTTTCTGCGTAGAAAGGGGTTACAGTGTAGTTCTTCCCGAGGACCTGCGTACGGGAAAATGGAATGTTTATAGGTACTTATTTTCATCACAGTGAAGTTATCTATTGTGGCGGTACTTTGGAGCTATGTGTCTATAAGCTCTCTTCTCTTGGCAGATCTGCACGCTCCTTCTTCAAGCTTGTCAGCAGATTTACTGATCACCCTGATATCGGAACGTTGCATGACAATTTCAGGTCAGACTCTCTCCTTACTTGATCGTAGTTTCTTTTAACTGATTAATTGATTCAGAGCATTCTCAGAGACAGCTTTTAGTGATTAGAATGTCTCTCCTTTGGTTTCCTTCATTGCGAAATTCATTGCATTCATATGCAGCAGATCTGCATCTGTGCATGCTTATGTTCTTGTCACAAAGCTGATTAGAGAACCCGCAGTGTATAGTAAGAGAGAAAGAAGAAGAGAGAAGGAATAGAGAAGAAGAGAAGGAGAACGTAAAAGAAAGAAAGAAGGGGCTGTAGATTTTCTGTAGTAACAGAAACCCTACACCCATTGTATTTATATTGACTATAAACTGTAAATGACAATAATACCCTTATGTAAGTAAAAAAAGAAATAAAACTTTGATAATAAAGGAAACTCAATTAAAGCAACTTAACACTCCCCCTCAAGCTGGAGCATATAGGTCACCCATGCCCAGCTTGGAGCAACCAGCAACAAAAGCAGGACGGAATAATGCTTTGGTAAACATATCAGCAAATTGATCTCTAGAGGCAACGTAAGGAGTAGCAACCAACTTCTGCTTCACAGCATCACGAACAAAGTGACAGTCAACTTCTATATGCTTAGTTCGCTCTTGAAAAACAGGATTCCCAGCAATATAAATAGCTGCTTGATTATCACACATCATGTCAATAGGTTGATTAATAGAAAATCCAAGCTCCTGGAGAAGAGATTTCAACCACAACAATTCAGCCACAGTATGTGCCATAGCACGATATTCAGCCTCTGCACTAGACCTGGCAATGGTAGTCTGTTTTTTGCTTCTCCAAGTAACCAAATTACCACCAATAAAAGTGCAATACCCAGTTGTAGACCGTCGATCATATGTTGACCCAGCCCAATCAGCATCAGAATAGCCAATCAAAGTGGAAGAACCATTAGATTTATAAATTAGTCCCTTGCCGGAGAGCTTTTAAGATATCGAAGAATGCGACATACAGCATCCCAATGAGCTTTCTTAGGTGACTCCATGAATTGACTCACCACACCAACAGCAAAAAGAAATATCGGACGTGTAACAAAGATAAATTAGTTTCCCAACTAGACGCCGATATTGATGCTTGTCTTCAATTTCTTTTCCATCATCAACTCCAAACTTTTGATTTGGATCCATAGGAGTATCAACTGGCTTGGAAGCTAGTGTCTCTCGCACAAAAGATCAAGAACATACTTTCGCTGAGACAAATTAATACCTTTTTTACTTCGTAAAACTTCAATGCCCAGAAAATACCTAAGAGTTCCCAAGTCTTTAATTTGAAATTGCTGCTGAAGAAAGGACTTAATCTCAGAAATGCCAGTCATATCACTACCAGAGATGATTATATCATCCACATATACCACAAGAATGACTACCCCCGATTCCTTCTTGCGAACAAAAATAGAATGATCAGAATAACATTGGTGGAAACCACATTTAGAAATCACCGAACTAAATTTTTCAAACCATGCTCTTGGAGATTGTTTCAACCCATAAATGGCCTTATGTAGCCGACATACTTTACTACGATTCTCCCCGAGCAACATACCCGGAGGTTGCTCCATATATACTTCTTCAGATAAATCACCATAAAGAAAAGCATTTTTGACATCCAATTGATATAATGGCCAATCGAAATTCACAGCAAGAGAAATAATAACACGAACAGAGTTGAGACGTGCCACAGGGGAAAAAGTCTCAAAATAATCCACTCCGAAAGTTTGAGTAAAACCTTTAGCAACGAGTCGAGCTTTAAGACGCTCGATTGAGCCATCCGGATTGTACTTGATAGTGTACACCCAACGACACTTCACCACATCTTTCCCAAGGGGAAGATCAACCAATGACCACGTTTGGCGAGACACTAGAGCTTCCATTTCCACATCCATAGCTTTCTTCCACTCAAGGCGAGACAAAGCCTCGTGGTAGAAGTAGGAATTGTGTGAGTTTGTAATGATAGAGCAAAGTCATGTAATGGAGAAGGAAGATGTGAGAGAGACACATAACGCTCAATAGGGTAAGCCAAAGAGGATTTTTGTGTGCAAGACCGAGTACCTTTTCGAAGGGCAATAGGAAGATTGTCTGGACCAGGAGACAAGGAGGAAGATTGATTGGAGGGCATGGAAGAGCTGGAGACTGGTGGTGCCGTAGACTGCTTTCGCCGCTGATACACCTGCAAGGGAGGAGATACTAGAGACGGACTAATAGAATCTAGGGGGATTTGTTGTGGGATAGGAGGACCAGCTATAATGTCAGTTGAAAACTCTTTACCCTCAGTAGAATAGTATGGTGTGCCCTCGAAAAAAGTAACATCAGCACTAACGTATTGAGTATAAGTTGTAGGATCATAACACCGATATCCCTTTTGTGTACGTGAATACCCGAGAAAAATACATTTAGTAGCACGAGGAGATAGTTTATCAGAACCGGAACGTAGGTTATGAACAAAACAGACACACCCAAAGACGCGTGGGGTAAGAGGGAATAACGGCTTATCAGGAAATACAACACTGATGGGTGACTGATGATTGAGGACGGTGGAAGGCATACGATTTATGAGGTAACATGCGGTAAGAACAGCATCACTCCAAAATGATTTTGGCACATTCATATGAAATAAGAGTGAACGAGCAACTTCTAAAAGGTGACGGTATTTTCTCTCGGCCACACCATTCTGCTGAGGGGTATAAGTACAACTTGTTTGATGTATAATGCCAAGATTAGAACAAAACAAAGAAATTGATTTCTGTGTATATTCTAGAGCATTATCTGTTCGCAAAATTTTAAGGGATGTATTAAACTGATTAGTAACCTCACGATGAAATAATTGAAAAACATGTAAAAATTCAGAGCGGTCATGAAGCATATAGAGCCATGTTAAACGAGAATAATCATCCACAAAAGTAACAAAGTACTTAAAACAATTTCTACTAGCAATACGGGAAGGTCCCCGATGTCCGAATGAACAAGTTCAAGTAAAGTAGATGCACGAGAATTATTACGACTAGGAAAGGAACTACGATGATGTTTCCCAAGTTCACAAGCCTCACACTCAAGAGTAGAAATTGATTTACACTCGGGAATTATTTGTTGTAACTTAAATAAAGATAAATGCCCTAAACGAGAATGCCATAATAGGGGGGTAATAGAGCTAGCAGCTAGACCATTGGCGTCGCGATGGAGACACCATTGAGATAGTAGAGTCCATCACATTCATGCCCTCCACCAATCATCTTCTTTGTCTGAAGGTCCTGAAAAATGCAATGAGATGGATAAAATGTAACTGAACAACTAAAAGCTTTTGTTAACTGACTAACAGATAACAAATTTAAAGGAAGTTTGGGAACATGTAAAACAGAGGACAAGGATAAGGAAGATGTAAGTGAAACAGTCCCTGATCCAACCACTTGAGTCGATGAACCATTAGCTAAAATAACTTCGGATGAAGGACTAGAGTTAGTGTGGGAAGAAAATAGTTCTTGCTTACCTGTCATATGACTAGAAGCCCCCGAGTCAATGACCCAAGAGGTGTTAGGAGACAAATTAGATATAGAGGCCACGTTACCTGTACGTGCAAGAGTAGCAGTGGATGAGAAATTGGAAGCCTCTAGTTGTTGGACACGTTTGATGAGTTGTGCAACTATATCATCTCGAGCCGTAGACTCAGAAGAACTATCCCCAGGTGGGAGAGACGGGTTCATGTCGCTGTAAGACACATTTCGAGCACTCCCTTCAGACATAGCAGTATTTGCAGTAACTGATCGTTGAGCCCACTCAGGCTTGCCATGCTTGGCCCAACAAGTGTCAACAATATGACCGAATTTGCCACAGTGTATACACTGACGGCTATCTCGATCAGAACTTTGTCCACTACGTCTACCACCACGACTACGACCTCCGAAACCACGACCTCTATTGGAAAATCCACCACGACCACGACCACCACTACCAGCCACAAATGCTGAATTGTCTTTAGATGAAGTAGAAGACGGAGGGACAATGCGCTGAATTCGACAAAATGCTTCATTCATAGAAGGAACTCTCTCTCCAGCAAGAAGCTGACTCTTCACAGGCTGTAAGTCAGCATTCAAGCCAGATAAAAATTTGGCCACTTGAAATTCAGCTCGTTGTGTCTTTAGTCTCTCAAGATCAGTAGTGATGGGCTGATAAAGATTGAGTTCTTCCCACATACCTTTCAAAGCACTATAATATTCTCCAAGAGACTTGTCTCCCTGTTTAAAATTAAAGATCTTCTCATATAGTTCATAAACTCTAGACCTGGCTCTGATACCATGTCACAAAGCTGATTAGAGAACGTAAAAGAAAGAAAGAAGGGGCTGTAGATTTTCTGTAGTAACAGAAACCCTACACCCATTGTATTTATATTGACTATAAACTGTAAATGACAATAATACCCTTATGTAAGTAAAAAAAGAAATAAAACTTTGATAATAAAGGAAACTCAATTAAAGCAACTTAACAGTTCTCTTTTGGATGCAGACATGCCATTGAAACTTTTCGGGATTGCAAGTACTTAGGTACTCGAGTTTGTGCTGATGGGACAGTAGGAGAGTAAGTTGGTTGTAGAGTGTGCAACTTTTGCAGCTTTCATATTCAAACTGTTTACCTGATAAAATTTCCTGCATTCTTTCGAAATCTAAGGTACAAATGGATGACATATGGCGAAGCTGGGAGTGCTCGAGAAGCTATAGGTTCTGGACTTCGCTATCATGGGTTACCGCAAGTGAGAAGCAGAACATTTTCTGAGTAATCGCTCCTTAAGTCAATTTGAAGTTGTTAAACATATAGTATTCACAATAAGGATGGAATTATTGGTCTCTTTGTTGCAGGGAGTTTGTGTTGGACTCTACTTTATTAACAGGCCAGAGTGGCTGATTGTGGATCATGCTTGTTCAGCATATTCTTATATCTCGGTCCCTCTATATGACACCCTTGGTGTGTAAATGCAATTACTGTTTTGTATTCTCTCCATCAAGCCTCTTCTTAGTTTAAATTTTTGTGTTTTAAAGGTCCCGATGCTGTCAAGTATGTTGTGAATCATGCAGCTTTGCAGGCTATCTTTTGTGCTCCTCAAACACTGAACAGAGTGAGTTAAGGAATCTCTTTATATTGATTCTTGTAATGGAGGAATTACATGATCTTCTGACAAAAAGTAGACCATGCATAGCTTTACATTCACAATTCTCTATTTTCAATGTTTTACATTCACTTATAGAAAAGTACAGTAATTTCTTCTTGTATTATTTATTATTATTGCCAAGGAATTCATCTGTTAGAAAGTTTCAGTCTCATTGTTTCTGACCTATAAATGGCCATGTAGCATGATAACTCTTGCTGATGGAGCTGGACTAGAACAAGTGTTAGCACCGCGTCTTCCATAAAAATTACAGTGGTCGTTAGTCTGTCTTTCAGGTCCAAAAAAGTTTGGGTCTGTCTTTCTGATAAGCTATATGACAAAACATGTGTGTTTTATTTCGTATTTCATCCATTCAGATTTTCATTATTCTGACCCACCGATTATATCTCAAACTTTGTCTGCTGTTTTTGCAGTTATTGAGCTTCTTGTCTGAGATTCCATCTGTTTGTCTTATTGTGGTGCGTATGAAGATTGAAGTCGTAAGATGGGCAACTAATTGTTGATGTTTCCCTTTTGCTCACACTAGACTTGCTGCTCTGGAAAAATAGGTAGTTGGAGGAATAGATATACACTTGCCCACCCTTCCGCCAACATCAAGAGTTAAGCTGATTTCATACTTGAAACTGCTGAGTCAGGTAGGATGCATCTTCATTTGTGACTTTAGCTTGCCTTTGCTGAAACACTCAATTCCTCATTGTTTGAGAAATTTTCGGAATAAAGATGGAGTTTTATAACGATCCTGTTTTTTAAAAGACAATTTCAATTTTAGGAGCTTGTCCTGCTGACTTTTTAGTCATCTTGGATTATTAGATAAAAAATCCTGGCACCAATCTCTTATACTACACAGATTTTTCCCCTTCTCATTAACTTCAAAATGAAATGAAGTGACTGGGTCCTTTTTGTGCATAAAGAGCTGTAGAGGCTAATTTGTTGGCTTTAAATTGTTAAAAATTATCACTCCAGAAGAATTGCATGCTGTAGACTCTTTAATTTTGGACAAAAATGTTTTGGGCTATAGGTGCTTGTTAGGTATAGATTGCATCAGCTGAGTACTTCTCTCCTGATACTATTGAGACTCTGAACTTATTGGCATAAGTGCCTTCTGCATTATTTTATTCCATTAGTTTGTGAGGGACATAATGACGTGGATGTCTGTAATTAATTTATCCAAATTATCTGATCACAAATTCTCTCTAGTGTTTGGGTTTTTAGTGATTGTCAAGTTAAAGATGTTTTCCTTTAGGGCCGTAGCAATATCCAGCCTTGTTGCCCCCCAAAGCCAGAAAATATTGCAACCATATGCTACACAAGTGGAACAACTGGAACACCAAAGGTAGCAGTGTGGATTTTTTCAGTACGGTTTCTTTTATGCTGCACATGTGGGTTTTATGACATATTGCTGAACATGTGGAATTTTATTGGCTCCTTGTTTCACATTGAAGGGGGTTGTCTTGACTCATGGAAACTTGATTGCAAATGTTGCTGGGTATAGTGAAACGGCCAAATTTTTCTCATCAGATATGTGAGTCCTTTATCATTTGTTGTTTCTTTAAATAAGTACGACCAGCCTTTGAAGGTTTTTCGATCACATAATTGGCAGCTTATCGAACTGTCATTTTCTTGATATATTTTTTTCTTGACAGCTATCTATCCTACCTCCCTCTGGCACATATATATGAAAGAATGACGCAGATCCTTGGAGCATATTTTGGGGTTGCTGTCGGTTTTTACCAAGGGGTATGTTGCTTATCTGGAAAACTATTTGTCCAACTATGTCCCCATTTGATTTCTTTGGCTTGTCAGTACAGATCCCTATGAAAATGAGGAGAATTATTGACATTCTCCATAAGTTAATCCTTTAAAATACTTAACCTCAACTCAAATGTATCAGCATCCTTTTCCATTTATTATAGTATTCGTCCCTATCACTTAAAAGCCACGACTCTCGTCCGAGATACATGCCTAGATGTCATTCTTCTATATTTGGGTTCAAGGGTAATGTGCCTGCATTAATGTAAGAAAATCAATTACAACATTTTATATCACTTGATTTCATGTACTAACCCTGAGGCTTGAATTCTACATCTATTACTAAGCAATAATGTCCTACTTTTCAGGACAACATGAAACTGGTGGATGATTTGGCTGCTTTGAGACCGACTATTTTTTGCAGTGTTCCTCGACTGTATAACCGGATATATGCAGGGTGAAGAGACCGCCAACTTTTTGTCAAATCCTTTTCTTGATATGGAGAAGTGCTGATTCTAGTTTATTTCAACTATGGCAGAATAACAAATGCTGTGAAGTCTTCAGGGATGCTAAAGGAGAGACTATTTAGAGTTGCCTTCAATTCGAAGAAGCATGCTATATTGACAGGTATTGATGCTTGGAAGTTTCTTGCGGGATAATATGAGCCATGCAGTTTTTGATTGGCTGTTAACTTTTAGTATTTTACCTCTGTTGACCTGAATGGTTGTATGTTAGGCCGGAATCCATCACCTATGTGGGACACACTAGTGTTCAATAGAATAAAGGAAAGGCTTGGAGGGCAAGTCCGTTTCATGGTATCTGGTGCTTCGCCATTATCTTCTGATGTTGCGGACTTTTTAAGGGTGTAAGTGTGCTTGTAATGCAACACTTCTTTGAGCAGCTGATCTCCATTCATTTATCTCTCATGAACAGGAGTCTATTTGCTGCTTTTCTTAGCTTCTATTTATACCATGCCACAGGTGCTTTGGCTGTCAAGTACTTGAAGGGTATGGTATGACTGAGACATCTTGTGTAATAAGCTGCACGGATGAGGGTGACACCTTATCTGGTCATGTTGGATCTCCGAATCCTGCCTGCGGTGAGTTCAACATATTATGTGTATTTTTATATGCTCGAAGTGTGTGTCTCCTTTGATTTTATTGATATGATCAAATTAAGAGAGAGAGTTGTTATTGAATAATGGCCAGTAATTAAGATGTTGAGACTTTCTCGTGTCTGTCTTTATCCAACACTTGTCCAGAAATAAAGCTGGTGGACGTTCCTGAAATGAACTATACATCAGAAGATCAACCCTATCCTCGTGGAGAAATCTGTGTCAGGGGGCCCATTGTCTTCCAAGGATACTACAATGATGAAGTTCAAACGTGTTTAACCTCTTCAACTAATATTTTTAAATCTATTTGGTTTAACTGCAAATCTAAACATCATCTCAAATGAGCAGGAGAGAGGTAATTGATGATGACTCTTGGTTGCATACGGGAGACATTGGGTTGTGGTTACCAGGAGGCCGCCTTAAGATTATTGATAGGTGAGTTGAAAATTACTTTTTTTCCCTCTCCTAACCATAACGGCTAGGCCCCTTGTGACCAGAGGAAGGGGTCACAGGTTGAAATTTACCTTTATCATGACTGCAAGTGCTGGTTGCGAAACTTCTGAGTGTGACTTAAGCATGGAAGTTCATTTCTTCATTCATGTCTTCTCATGAGATTTATCTGATAATTTTGACTTCTCTATTTAAATCCTAAACCATGCTATGGCAGGAAGAAGAATATTTTCAAGTTGGCACAAGGTGAATATATAGCACCAGAAAAGATTGAGAACGTGTATTCCAAGTGCAAGTTCATCTCACAGTGTTTTGTGTATGGTATGGAAGGAGTTTTTACCTGCATATGATACTTTCTTCATTTTTCCTGTTGACAGCCTAGTGGCTGCAACAGATTTGCTCTCCTCATTGACCCCCAAGGACAGGGGTTTGATCCCTTCCAATGCGTCGTTTTGAAGGCTGGTGCACTGACCTTTATGTGAAAGTTCTTACATGTCTGCTTACTGCTTGTTTGTCTCAGGCGATAGCTTGAACTCTTGCTTAGTGGCGGTTGTTGCTGTGGACCCAGAGGCGCTGAAAGAATGGGCCGCATCGCAAGGCGTCAAGGTTTTCTTTTAACTTATTTCTCTCCACCAAAGTTCTAGCTTGAGCATCAAAGTTCAGTTATTGGTTGTCGTACTATTTCTTCACCATCAGAACACCATAATTTGGGGAAACTATGCATCTTTATGAGTAGGCTCATTTATATATCAAGTGATCTTCTTGATTTCACTTAAGCAAGAATTCGTCACATGCATCATCTTCATCTGATTGAACTTTGTCTGCAGTCATCTACACTTTTCTTTTTCTTTTTGGTCTGAATGCGAGTCCTACTGATTGATAGTGTTTTATGTTGCAATTAGTTTTGCATGCATTTGTTTCAAGTTCCAGAAAAACTGGAGGTGCTGCTGAGATTGTTGTGATTATTCAATTGTTTTGTGAGCCTTGCACTGTCGTTGGTCTTAGGGCATTCACCAAGTAAAAATCCTAGTTACCTTATGTAGGTCATACCACACACTCACAATTCACGGGTTGTCCATTTATTGGTGGGTCAATAAGTCTTGGTTCTTGCCATGCAGTACGAGGCTTTAGAACAGCTATGCAATGACCAGCGGGCACGGGAAGCTGTTCTTGCTGAAATGGATGACATTGGCAGAGAAGCGGAGGTATACCATGTCCTCTAAAGAGATCATTAACGACCTCTACTTAGTTCCCATATTTCCGTTTCAACTTCCTCTATCGTGTTGTTTCCCTTTTTCAGTTGCAAGGCTTCGAATATGTGAAGGCCGTGGCGCTGGTGCTCGAACCATTCACAGAGGAGAATGGACTTCTCACCCCGACATTTAAGGTGATTTAATGTTTGCCTGTGCTTCTTCACCAAATAACCACTCTGCATGAACCTTGAGAGTCGAGAGGCATCACATTTCGGACATACATAGCAAATCACTCAAGAAAATTAACGTAGTCTCTTTTATTTGTAGGTCAAGAGGTCTCAAGCCAAAGCCCACTTTGCTAAGGTGATATTGGACATGTACGCCGAGCTTTCTACATCTGATTCATCTCCTCAGAAGGTCTCCTGATGCGTAAGTCTGTGAATAACATGTGAAAATCTTAAGTAATCTGAGAAATTATTTGGGCTACGAGGCAGAAGCTGATCGTTGTACACGCTACTGAACGACAGGTCTCTGTAATTGGTTCTATGGTTGGGTTTGTTTAGTATTATACCTCCACAGCATTTATGTTTTTGCAACTAGCTGTTGGCTTTTAAAGCCGATTCAGCAAATCATCCTACAATTACATTTTGTAAAAACGGCATTTCCGCAGAATAGAGGAGGGACGTAGTCCCAAAATTCTTAAAAATTGAAATAAGCGAGAAAAAATTATAACGGAAAGAAAGTTAATGGTAATCACTCAATTGGAAGCGGTCGTGTATTGTCCCAAAGCCATTGACGAGCAGAACCGTCTAGCAGCGGCGAAACCTGTGGAACGAGGACAGCAGAAAGGTTAAGAATAGATCGCTGGGGTCTTCAGTCATTCTGTTCTCGAAGGTAGAGACTGACCTTTTCCCAGACTTGTGCATGGTAGTCGTTGAGCCAGTCGATCTCGGCAGACGAGAGCAAGGCCGAGTCCACCATTTTAGTCTGCACGGAGACTCGCGAAATAAGGACGAGCACCGACGGCCAAAAGCACTGGGAAACGCGTATCTTGTTGAGAAAAAAGAAAGCGCCACGCACCTGAATTGGAACGAACGTGAGTTTCTCAAATCCCAGATATCCGACCCCTCCAAAGCGATTTGGCGTGTTCATCTCCACCACAGAAAGAAGGTTCTGCAAGAATAAAAGACGGTCGATCTCAAGACTCGCCCCAAAAATTCCAGGGATTTGTGAAGTCTATAGACAAAGGACAACGAACTTCGGTTGAATCAGAATCACTATATAGGCAAGTAATACAGCAAGGGTACAAAGCAACTGCATGAACCGAAAACCACGAATATCATCTCAAGAAGCAGCCGGCCAGAATTGTGGCAAGGTGAGACTCAATTCAAGAATTATCCATCCATTCGGTAGTAATGCACCTCTGAAACTATTTTATCCAAAGAGCTACTAAAATGTATAAAATAAGTGCCATAAAATTAAATATGCTAATGCAGGAAGTGGAACTGTCCAGAAAATTTATACGTCCATCTGATTATATGGCGAAACCACCACCCCTTCTTCCTATCCCAGGGGACCCGCTATATAGATCCGCGTAGCTAATTGTGGTCTATCACACCTTAAACTTATAGAATAGGCACGTAATCTCTTTTTACCATTCCCCAAATTGGATTTGGGTGCCAATATCTCTCATAAATCTTATTAAGGAAATGAACTATTTTTAGGATAACTTAAGTCGTACCTCGATACGAATGCCAAAGGCATGGTCTTCATAGTAGCCAGGTTCGTTGCTCACGACCATGCCTTTCTGCAAGGAGGTGAGATTCCCGTAACGGAAACTTATACTTTGAGGTCCTTCATGAACATTTAATGCAGCTCCCACGCCATGTCCTGTCCCTATTACAAGGAAAGAAAAAGAGGCCGGGCTTGAAAGTATTCTCATAGGTATTTTGGATAACCAAGCAGCTAAGGAATGAAATGTACCATGCCGATAGTCAAGGCCGATCTTCCATAGAGACGAGCGTGCAAACGCATCAAGGACAAAGCCGGGGGTATTTTCAGGAAAAACAGCTTGATCAAGAGCCATGTGGCCCTGAAATTAAATGTTTCGTCAAGAATGGGAGACAAACAATTACTAGAAACTTTAGGTCAGCCTAAAACATTAGATTAGGATGTACATTGTGAAAAAAAAAAGGTGCAACAAGAAACAATGCACTGTATATGCAAAATAAGAACATTCATAGTTTTCGCTCCACCAAAGGAGGGAAAGAGATCATGCATAGTTGCACAATATCCTTATAACTGGAAATTCGTGTTTGTAAAACTCATGCAGAAATATATAGGGTCTTGTTAACAAGCACCCCAAGAGCGCTTGATAACAATCTAAAGATAGAAAAAACAATTTCCAATGCCCATTAATGAATGTTCAAGATTGAAAATATATTTTCTTGTTGGCATGTCATGAATAAAACTACAAGTAACGAAGCATAATTGATACTTCTGATCAAGTGTCCTAGGGGCACATTTTACTGAAATCCAATGTATAATTACAAGAATGCCACCAGATATTAGGGAGAAAGCTCGTATTCAATGTTCTAGGAAGTAAATGTATTAATGAAGTGTGCCCCGGTGAAGCATTTACAATTAAAATAACTGAGCACCTGCAAAACTCGGGTGAAGCATTCTTTTTGCCGTGGTGTGGGTTCCCCAAAATGCACTGTTCTTGTTATATCAGTTGTGCCATCAACATATTGAGCACCACTATCTAGCAGGAACAGCTTCTCGACATCCAAAACACTGCAACTGCCTGGTTCTGGTTTGTAATGTATGACTGCACCATTGGCCCCAGAAGCTGCAAATCCAGATGGATAATGAGCCAGAATATTGGACACGTGAGAGATGAAATCTCCAGAAAAGTGACTCCTCCCAAGTGATGCACAAATATTTCTAAACCTTTTATGAAAAACTCATCACTAAAAGTCTACCTCCACTCACGCCATCCAACACCAAATCCTATCCAATTCTATTTGCAAAAGAAAAAGTGAGAAAGAGAATCCACCAAAAGGAATTTTATAGGAATTAATAAGAATCTTCATTTTTCAGGGACAACATCAGGAGAGAGAGAGAGAGATTCTTCATTTATTCCATAATGAGAAAAACCGCAAATGGGGTTATATAAGATTTTGAAACATAAAATGTACCACTTATTGTGTCAAAGCTTGTATCAATGAAACCGTCTTGCTTAGAACGAAACTCAAGGAGCTTATCTGCAACTTCTACTTCTGTAAGTTTAGCACCCCTATTAATTTCTTCTTCCAACCAGACCCAGAAATGAGCTAGAGCAGCTGCATCCCTGCAGATTAAACATATTTCACTAAGATCACGGGATCTTCAATAACCATTTTGATATAGATAGATACATTTTCTCAAACAAACAAGCTTCCTGAAACAGCAGGGCTTAATATGTCAACAAGCTTCACATTTACAGATCTTAACTGTTTTCTCTATCGCAGTGAAATCACTCTCTGCACATGTTGACAGATTCAACCTATTATCGCATTTTTCCTTCCAAAACACAACTTCAAGAGAGATACCGATTTCAATCAATAAGTTTACCTGCAGTTAAATCTACATATTCACGCACTGAAGTCTATATAGTTTTCATCAGGAGGACAGAGTACCAATAAAAAGATTTACTAAGCATACTTCATAGACCACAATGATCAGGTCATTCAATAACATATGACCAGGATTCTTAATTTGAAAATGCACTCTGAGGTCAATAGACAAGTAGATACCCCTCTGCCCAGAAAATTTGCATGCCTGCGTATAAAAAATGCTTCAACAAGTGCATCCCACGAACACATGATAAAATTTCAAACACATGTCTTTGAATCAACCAGCTTCTGGGAATTAAGATTGTGATATAATACTGAATGAACTGCAGCGAGGTGAGGGTGACATTAGTGATGGAATTAGCCTAAATTATCCTGAATTGACTAACTCAAACTGCCATGCTTCTACACATATTTGTCTACTGATAAGCTTATTTCCCAAAATAGAAAGAAGGGAGACAAAAGGCTATTCAGCGAGATGCAAGAATACATTTTAGAAGATGCCAGTGCATGTTGATCAAATGCTGATTCCCATGAAAACTCAAATGTTAAGCAAAATTGTGTAAGGAGACAGACCATGAAACTAATGTTGGGACTTGGGAGTACCTTAAATGAGAATTCCGCATTCCCTGTAACTCGGCATCATTTTTCACTGCCTTGGCCAAAGAGATAGGGGAAGCTCTATAAACTCCAGATGGCATGGCTGATCGACCATTATAATCATGCACCCTTGCCTTACTCTTTTTATTCAGATACTTATCACAGGCAGACTTGTAGGTGTTGACAATAGCAGCATTTACTGATGATGTGTCTAACCAAAGATTTCTCCCTTGTTTTGCCAAACTGCAGAGATAAAATGGGTGAACAAAGGTGCAACAGACAAAAATATACTGTTAATGATGCCAAAGTACATTAAAAATCTAAAAGCAACAAGTAAAAGAACATCCCGGTGAATGAGGCCACTTTGTATGGCAAGGGTAATTTTCCAGCCTCAGTTCCACAATTCAAAGAAGCTGTTAGATGACTTGAATCCATGTACCAATTTCAACAATGAACCAAGCCTATTAGCCGAGTGCCAATAGATGTAAAGCCACTCATTGATGGCCAAAATAACCACATATATTTTCTCTGTCTCCTTCAAATTGGGTCAGACATATCCAGCAAACTCAAATGGAAATAGGGAAGCAGCTTTCTCACACTATAAAATGACCAAAAAAAAAAAAAAAGAGGGAAGAAGAACCTCGTGGACTCACTTTTCTATTTCAGACAGAATTTTATCGTATGGTCTCAACTCTACACCTGCATTTTTCAAATGATCCATCACTTCTGGTGTGATTTTGGAACTATCAATGAATAACTCAGCTGTCTCAGTCTTCACAAGTAAATAGGCATAAACAACTGGAGAATTTGGAACATCATTTCCTCTCTGCAATATGGAATTTCATATATCAGGGTACAGCAAATGACACAGGGTTACAAGAAAAAAGAAGATGAAAATTGAAAAAAAAAAAAAAAAAAATCCTACTAGACAATGATAAGACCCTGAATATAGGCATAAGATGAAAAAATTCAACTACTCTGAGAAAAGCACTTCCAAGTATCAGATGATATGACTGCCCAGTTGCATATCATTACCAGGTTTAATAGCCATGCCACCTCATCAAGCATTGATATAATGATGGCAGATGCACCTGCATCAACAACTTCGGCCCTCAGGAAAGAGAGTTTTGATGCCACATCTAAGCCAGCGAACTTTAGGTCATGAATTCTAACTGGCTTATTTGGAGGCTTTGGCCTTTCTTTCCATACTTCATCCACCAAGTTTATATTATACAGGAGAACCAGCTCATGATTTTTCTTAGCAATAGCCTCCTTTAATTCCTCCGCAGCATCAGAAGAGAAGAGAAACTGTTCACTTCACACCATGAAAGACAGGTGGCATCAGAGAATGAGACTAAAAAGTCTAAAGCAAATGTGTCTTTGTTTGTGTATGAACCAGCAAATACAGGACAAAAAGATAAGGGACTAACAATGGTGAAAGAGACGGAAAAACAATCAAGAGTCTGAATAAGATCAATATAAGATAAAAATTTTCACACCAAAGCACAATAGAATTACATCAAATACGTAAACCCAAAAACTGAACATTACTATTACAAGAATTACAAACTATTATGGACACCCTAATATTCTTGTAGAATTTATAGCCAATACTATGAATCATAGTACTATAATGAAAGATACTATCAACTACCATTTATCAAATTAAGAACTCTTTGCAGATGAAGAGATATCAAAAGTGGCCTTGTACATGATGTAACCCCTATGCCACATAATGGCTGCAGACCTCCTACTTATAGGGAGGGACACATGAATTTGGCAAACTTCCAGATCTATTTGAAGAAAAATGTATCTGGACAAGATATGGTCCTTGGAACTATGAAAGCCATAGAAAAAAATTACAGGATCAATGCCAATTCTGCATCCGGGAGCCAGAACGTCATTGAGCCATTCACTAGTTGTTGGAACTCCCAGATTACCAGCCCGCATGAGAATCCAACTGGAGTTTAGCTGATTCTCAGCCTACCAAGAAGAATGACAGATGCGATCAGTACAGCAACCAATTTAGATAGCCAAAGAGTTTCAGGCATAGGAAAGAGCTACAAAAACTAAAGAGCTACTCCATTAAGACTCTTTAGGAAATTGAAATTGTAGATTTTCACCATCAGACCTGAAGAAAATAACGTCCATCTGTCCACAGAGCTGCTTTATCCTTGGTGACGACAGCAGTGCCAGCACTGCCCGTAAAACCTGATATATAGGCCCTCCTCGTGTAACATTCAGCAATGAACTCACTCTGCAATCCAACACAATTAAATAACAAAAATTAACACCGCAGCAATGGCAAGAAATTAATACTGGAGCAACAAGACAGAACGCATTGGCAATTCCTTGAGTGCACTCTTCCTAACCCTTCGCTTTATAATAATAGAACGATCTCCAGGTCCTAAGAATTGACAAAACTTGAAGGGGACATAATCTTATTCCTTTGAATACGTTCCACATGAACAGGAAAGAAGAAGCGCCTACGTCAATTTTTCAGTGGAAGATTGCTAGATAGGATAACCTTCTTTTTCTTCAAACTGAAACAATAGACTAACTGCTGAGCGAATCAAATCCAACCACATCACTATCCAGACAATATGGGAGACGCATGAGCTCAAACCGGAAGGTCATTGTCTTCTACTCTTTCCGACATGGTAACCGCCTTCCCATCCATTTCGAGCAATGTACACTTGAAAGATAGTCAATACAAAACATCATAATCAACCATAACACGGTATAACGTCGACGTAATTCACCTAACGCATCACATCAGCGACTTCCAGAGCGGAACAACAGGCTTCCGCAATCAACAAAGCACCTCAGCGATTCGAGAACGGAATAACAGGTTTGCGAGATCAAAATAGCAGAAGACTGATGAAAAAAAAATCAGAGGACCGAACCTGGTGAGCGTCCTGAGAAGGAACGATGTACGCATCGATGCCGATCCCAGGCCTCGTGAAGAGCTCGCGGAGAGCCCGGAGCTTCTCGTCGGGCTCCGGCCGGCCGCCCCCGCGCCTCCCGATCTCCGACGACGGCTTCGCGGTGACGGAGCCGCAGCTCCGGACGACGCGGAACCGAGGTCCGCCGGCCGGTCTGGCGAGGCGCTCGGAAGGAGACCGCCGGGAGCTCGGGAAGAGAGGGAGGGAGAGAGCGAAGAGGCGGAAGCGCAGAGGGCACGAGGGATTCGAGGCCGGCGAGAGAGGGAGGGGCCGCAGCGCCGGCGACCGGAGGGAGTGCATCGCCGTTGAAGAGAGAGAAAATCGCTTCTCTCTCGCAGCTCAGAGAGAGAGAGAGAGAGATGATAAGAACAGAGCGTTGGGAGCGAGATAGTGTAGCAGGGGATTTTCCAAGTTGTTTGTTTTTTTGGGAAGGGTGGCTTCACTGTAATTTTCGCGTCATTGCCATTTTTTGGAAGACGACGCAAAATGATTCAGTGAATGTTAGCTGTAAGTGCAATTCGATTCGAAAACTTTTAATTTACTTAATATAATTTTTGAATTTTAGTTAGTATATAATGTGATTCCTAAAATTTTAATTTATTTATGTGATTCATAAACTTTTGATACATGTTGAAGTCGATTTCTTAATTATATAAAATATTTAATGTTGTCTCAAAATTTGAATTGATGGAATAGTAATATAGAACATTTTTCATATATTTTGAAAGCTAAATTGAACGTTTACTAAAAATTTAGAGCCTGCATTGAATAAATTAAAATTTTAGGATCATATTGCACGATGAATAAGTATTTTTTTAAAGAAAGTTTTTACCTTTTGCCTCTACCTTTTGCCTTGATTTAACGTGGACAAATTGATTAAATATATCTCTAGACCTAGTATGTTTGACCCTCTTTCAATCCATTTGTAGCTCTCGGGATGGTGATTTTTGTCATGGTTTGGGGACACGGGAGAACACCTTGAGCATTGTATGAAGAAAGAGCTCGAACTTGACACAATATGACACAATTATCTTTACATGAGTCGATTTTAGAATGGAAATTATCTATAATATAGAAATATATGGCTTAATATATGAAATGCCTAGCGTATAGAAAAGTTCTCATGATCCATTAAGGAATGAGTGTTCATGTCGTTAATTGTCACCACTTTTCGTACCTCCCATGCAAAATGTGTTTCAGAATTAGCCTTTCTTTTTTTTTTTTTTTGGCCAAGACTAGAGAGAAAGACCTAGGCTACCAGTCCTATCTTTTCATATGCTTTACAAATTTTGCGAAGTTCGTGAAAATAGACAGATAAAAACTCTCCCCAGTTTCGGTAAATTCACGACTATTCATGTAATTGTCCCTTGTTATTTAAAAAAAACATCCAATGAGAATTTAAATTAAAATTTTCGTTTATTCTATGAAATATAAATAAATTTAAAAATATTTTTCTAAAATAATAATTTATATTTGAAATAAACAGTTAATGATTTTTTTTTCATTTTCAATAATATTTAATATCCAAATATCTTACAGATGATAAATTATATTTTATTTATTCATTTTTATAAACAATATGAGTGATTATTTTTAGGAAAATGTTTTTCATATTATTAATTTTTTGCGAAATAAATGCACCATTTTCAAGAGTCAAACCACATTAAGATAGAGAGTTACTCCAATACAATGCCTTTATTACTTAATCTTTTGGAGCCATTTCTTTTTTTTTTTTAAAATTCACATGTAGTTTTCCTGAGCACTCAAAATTGGAATAATTTGAAATACTTTCGACGGAAGAGAAATTGAAACGGGCACCAGTTTTCTCCTCCCCCACTAGAGATACGAGTTGGGACACTCCATTCAAGCCAAGTCCAACAGCTTTCGTATTTGGGCCAGCAAGGCCCACGGCTATAGAGCAGCTTTCCGGGCCTTTCCCCCCTTGATCGTAGCAGCGAGGTTATCATTGAGCCCTTGCGTCCATCGTCATTCCACCGTTCACGGGAAAATTAGGGCTGATCAATTTCAGGGTGAGCTGGTTCCCACCTCGGATCTTGAAATCGAAAACTGCTCATTGGTTCTTGAACTCACCTGGGAGCTAGGCCACCGGTTTGGTCCAGTTCCTAAGTGTGCTCATGGAACCGGCCATGACATTTCAAGAACTAATGCATTATTGGTTCTAAGTGACGTTTCGTCAAACATAATATCGAGGGGGAAAAGAAGGCTTAAGAAACTTAGTTTTAAATTCTAACTCATACAAAAACAACTTGATACTCTAATTAGTAATTAGGGTTTTGAAACATAAAAATTTATATATATAAATTTGGGTTGGGTGGACGGTTTCACACTTGAAAATGGAAGCTGGACCAATTTTGGTAGGAACAGCCTGGAACCAACTTGGTCAATACATATTTCCAAATCCCCCTTTGAAAGGGACTCCATCCAATCACGCCTTTGATCAGTGAATTTCCATTACTCGTAACCCATCATTCTCCAACTGAGTTTAGAGAAATGCTCGACATATACAAACCGATAAAAATTCCAGGTTCCTAGAAAAATAATAGTCCTCGTCCTCTGGTCTACGATACTTGCATGCATTCACCCAATCTCTAGCAAATGTACAGCCAATCTCATGTATACATTGGATCCATTACGATTTTTTTTTTTTTTTAACATTTAGATATTGCACGAAGCCTTCACTTAACAATTAGATCCAAATCTGACCAAGGGTTAAAGGACGAGAAAATATACTCGTGAGTTAAAAGAAGGATTTCCTGTTCTAATATCATAATACAATAAATCAAAGTTTCAATTGCTAGTTATAGTTTTCATCTTGTCTTTCTTATCCACATACGCTAGTGTGAAAGAAGAAAGATTGAATCAAATCTATATAGAAAAGATAAAACATCCCAATTCTGGCTAAATCTATTATAAAATTTAAGGGTTAGGCACTTTTTTTCTAGAGGCCAGTCAAATGAAAGAAAAACGATGAATTATATTTAGTTTATAATTAAACGTACAAAGTCATGTCGAATTCCTCTACAAATAAGTATCAATAAACAACACGTGCAGATGCGCGCTCATTGTTGACCACGTGATTCATGACCCTCTCTACTAATTTAGTTCATGCACCAATCGAATCGATTAACAGATAGTAGACGAAACAATAAAGAAAGGTATTCCTAACAAACTTTCTAAATTTAATTTAAGGGCAACTAGACATTCTAATCAATCAAATCAACCCCATATGATACGAATAAACATATTTTATACAACGACTTTGACCGAGGATGCGCGATTTAGTCGGTAATCGAGATAGATAATACGAGGTATCTATACAAATTATACAAAGATTTCTTTCTTTTTTTAATTTTTTGGGTGGGGCCCATTTATATACTATACATTAATTAAGTTAAATTAAACGTTTTTCAATCATTTTTACTTTAGGTACCATGAAAAATTGATGGTGGCAATAATCTGATGCTAAACCCAAGAATCGACTGCTTCCTTGGTGTCTCCCTCGCTCGAGTAGGTATTGCATCGGAGCATCTTCTTTTGTCAGTGCAGGAAGAATCGAATTGCCCGATTGAATTTGAATATATCTTTTCTCCGCGGTAAATAAAAGTTAGCGATTCGTGCGATCACGCCTCGACCTAAGCTTTTGGGGGACGTATGAGCTAACTAGCATTTTTTTTTTTTTTTTTTAGAGGTTTTGCGAAAATGTGGATTTCGTGACCTCGACATGAGGTGGATCAAACTTGATACCACATTTACATGTGTGACACTTGCTCCGGGGTGTCGGTTTCAATTTCATTAGCAAAGAAATGAAATAACTATTGACGGATCTAAAAGCTTAAACTATTAAGCATGCATGACTTATGCTTTTGGGGGACAATGGAGCTAACTAGCATTTTATTTCGCATTCTTTAGAGGTTTTGCCAAAACATGGATTTCATGACCTCGACATGAGGCGGGTCATACTCGATACTGCATCCACATGTGGATGACTTGGTTTGGGGTGTCCGTTTCAATTTCATTAGCAAAAAAATAAAATTATCGTTGACTGATCTAAAAACTTAAACTACTACACGTGCATGACTTAAGCTTTGGGGGACATTTGAGCTAACTAGCATTTTATCTTGGATTCTTTATAGGTTTCGCCAAAACGTAGATTTTGTGACCTCGACATGAGGTGGGTCAAACTCGATATTGCATCCACACATGCGATGACTTGGTCTGGGGTATTGATTCCAATTTCATTAGCAAAGAAATAAAATCATTGTTGATTGATTTAAAAGCTTAAACTATTACGTGTGCATGACCTAAGCTTTCGGGGGACGTATGAGCTAACTAGCATTTTATTTTAGATTCTTTAGAGGTTTCGCCAAAAAGTGGATTTCGTGACCTCGACATGAGGCAGGTCAAACTCAATACTGCATCCACATGTGCAACGACTTAGTCCAGGGAGTTGGTTCCAATTTCATTAGCAAAGAAATAAAATCACTATCAACTATTCTAAAAACTTTAATTATTACATGTGCATAACCTAAGCTTTTGGTGGATGTTTGAGCTAACTAGCATTTTATTTCGGATTCTTTAGAGGTTTCTCCAAAATGTGGATTTTGTGACCTCAACATGAGGTGGGTTAAACTTGATATTGCATCCCCACGTGTGACGACTTGGTTCGAGGTGTTGGTTCTAATTTCATTAGCAAAGAAATAAAAATACTATTGACAGTTCTAAAAACTTAAACTATTTACATGTGCATAAACTTTGAGCTAACAACATTTTATTTTGAATTCTTTAGAGGTTTTGCCAAAATGTGGATTTTGATTCTACATGAGGTGGGTCAAACTTGATACCGTGTCCACACATGTGATGACTTGGTTTGGGATGTTGGTTCCAATTTCATCAGCAAAAAAATAAAATCATTGTTCTTAAACTATTATATGCTTGTTTTGGTCTTTTTGACTAGTACTAAGGCGTGCACATATTTAATTGGAGAGACAAATGAGTTTTGAAAGATTTGAACTAAGGATTTCATATTCTGACTTTATATGAGATTCTATAAGATCATTATTGAACTATTCTAAAAGCTTAAATTATTAATAAATGCGTCATTTATCATTTAAATGTTCTAATACTTTTTGTTAGAGTAATTATATATTAAACCATGCCTTCATTTAAAAGCTAAAGTTTTAGAATAGTTGGTAGTTGTCCCACTAATATCTCATGTAGTATTAGAGTAGGAAGTTTTGAATTCAAATTTTTCCATACTCCTATTTGTAAATATTAAATCATGCATTCATCTGAAAATTTAAATTTTTAGGACAGTTGGCAGTATATTGCACCAAAATCTCGCACTTTCGAATCTCGAAAATATATTGTAGAAGAATCAAATGTATGAAGATGCTTTTAGAGTAGTCGCTAATGGCCCCACCAAAGTCTTACACTTTCAATATTGGAAATGTATTGTACAATATTTAATGTATAAAAATACTTTTAGAGCAATTGGTAATAGTCTTACCAAAATCCCACACTTTCGAATCTCGAAATGTAATATATAAGAATCAAATATATGGAGATGCTTTTATAGCAAATGGCAATGGCCCATCACAGTCTCACATTTCCCAATGTCGGAAATGTATTGTGCAATCAAATGTATGGAGATCGCATTTAATCATGTCTATTTTTAGATAAAAAAAATCATGTCTATTTTTTTGGCGGCTTTTGGTTCGAAATCTCTATCTTATCACGAGACCGTCCAATAATTGATCTCCCCAAAGCTCATCGGGTCCGGACATGGATTGAGACCGCATGCTTTAGTTGCGTCTCTATTTTTTTTTCTCTTGACATGTCCCCGCTTTTGCTACGCGCTCCGGGCGCTGGTTGGTCCTTTCTGGGAAGGACTTTTATTCGTTGCTTGGTCTGGAGTTCTTGAATATCGGTGCGCTTGGCGTTATATTAGTTTCGTTGACTTGACTTTCGAAATTATAATCCAAGCAAGTTCTTAAAAGATAATCACATCAATTATCTGAATTTTTGCTCGTTTTACAATCGAGTATCAAATTTTTTTTTTTTTTTTTTTGAATTCAATCAACTACCCCAGCCTCTCAAGTTTGGGTCACGTGAGACATCGGTCAAAATCACAAAAAGAAGAGAAAAGAAGCAAATTGGATATAAAGGCGGTAGACAGACTTTAATTGCATACAGCTTAACTTTTACTAATTAAGCGAGTCACATAGGCTAAATCACATGATATGACAATTTATTCACTAGAGATCTTATATTGAGTCAAATTTGAATAATTGAGGTACTTGATCAAATAAATAAAAAGTTTAGATATTTGATAATAAGATGGACAAAAGTTCAGATATTTTCTGAGTGAGTTATTATCCTTCTGTCAATATTTTATTTTAGATTAAAATGGGTTGGGAGGGGTGACCAAAGCAACTTCACATCTAGGCATTAACTAAAGTGGTCCCAAGAGCATGTACGCAAGAGAGATATAGCTATGTGGTTTCAAAGTCTTTTAAGGAAATACAAATCCTAGCGTAAAAGCAAATGAATCAGACTTTGAAAAGATCTAGTCAGATTGCTATCAATCGTGACGATTGAATTGAAAAGAAACACCAATAGCATCAATTGACCATTTACGGAAAGTTTGTTTGTTTTGTGAAAAATAAATAATCTGAAAAAAATATTTTAAAAAATAATTGCTTTTTTTATGAAATAATTAGTCAATACAAAGTAATTCCTTTATTGATAACCATTTATTTTTAAATATTTGTGTAGAAAAATAAAAATATCGTTTAGTCATTCAATACGAATGATATTAAAAAAAAAAAAATGTTAAACGCACCGACAATTGCACATTAATATCCTCCAAGCGAATCAATCCATTTACTTTGAGCCGATCTTCTCAACAAACGGCATGATTCGACTTCCCTACGAAACTACTTCTTCAGTCTAATCCATTCCTCAATTTAGGACGTGATGAGGATTCTATGACAACAAGAATGGAAAAGGTAGACAAATGCGGGCATGCCAAAAATCGAAGTACGCGTGAAGAAAAGTATGTGTTGGGGTTAGGATTAGAACTTTGACCATCGAGCTTTAATACTTTAGAAAAAAAAATTGTATAGTTGGAAACAAGAGATAAAAACCTAATACTTAGTATTATAGAGACTCATGAAATGGGTGGATTAGGTTGGGTTTGGGTTGAGTGAAAAATAGTTTGACCTAATTTGGCCAATTTAAGTTGTTTTGACTCATTTTTATGTAATATAAATTTAGTGACTCATAATGACCTAATGCGTTTTTCTATCTAACTTGATCCATATGGTTAAAGCACTTTCATGTTTTACCCAATATAGAAAAACTCATATGCAAACTGAGGTAAGAACATGGAGTCATAGATGTGAATTGGTTTAAGTAAACTGTGAGTTTGTTTAATATCCATATTATTTTAGACTTTACTATTTTAAACCATTTACTAAATATAACTAACCCATGCAATAACTCAACTTATCAAATATGGGTTAAGATATAACTTTATGACTCATTTTTGACATATCATTACTATATAGCAACAAGCAATGCATGTGAAAAAACAGCCTAAACAATGTAATGCAAAAGTCCGCGTCTGCAACTATCACAATCCTTTTTCACCATAGAAGGGATGTCAAGTTATTAGCAAATTAGAAATGAAAAGAAGCAAATATTAAATCATAGTAACTATATACATTGAACATGATTTCTACATTCCAACTTGATAATTATTGTTTCTAACAAGTTTTACTTTTTTCTTTTTTTATTTCACACAAAAAAAAGAAAAAAAAAAAAAAGAAGGGCGTCTAGCGTCAGCAGACTATAGATCACCCACAGGAGAATATTTTGGCTTAATGCTGCAAATTTCGGGTGCGCACCCCTCTCTACTAGGCAAACCCTTTATCCGTACCCCCATCACGATGCTTATGGAAAATTCAAGATCGACGGTACGACTAACTCTAGGTATCGTGCTCTACAGATTAATCAAGGTTAGTCACTTGATAGACTTCTCCATGGTTTTCAATTTCCGTGTGCTTTTCAATAGCCAACTAAGAAAGTAAAAAGCAATTCCAACTTTTTCCATGCAAGTGGCCCGATTTTGATTTCCATTTCCATTTATCGCAAATATACACGCAAGCGTGGCGACTTGCACATGTTCTTGATGCCATCATCTAAAATTCAGTTTGATTTCACGATAAGTTCAAAAGAGAGTTTAATAAATAATCCGTTGAAATTCAAGACCGACGATATGCCTAATGCCGTGCTCTACAGATTAATCAAGTTTGGTAACTTGATAGAATTCTCCATGGTTCTCGATTTCCGTGTGCTTTCAATAGCAAACTAAGAAAGTAAGAAGCAACTCCAGCTTTTTCATGCAAATGACCCAATTTCCCATATATCGCAAAGATACATGCAAGCGCCACGCACCCGCACATGCTCTTGTTGCTATCATTTGAAATTCAGTTTGATTCCACGATAAGTTCGAAAAAGAGTTTAATAAGCAATCCGTTGAAATGAGGGTTCTCCCTTAGACAAGCATTTCTGTTTGGATTATCAAAACCATTGTACAGACCAATTTAATTTTTTTGTTAGGAGTTGGTACCTGAGATCATCTCTTTGAATTTAAGACTGAATTAATGATCATTTTGGTGGGAACCTCAATGATGGAGGAGTCGAGACGACCTTTTCTTCCCCTTGAATTGAGGCTTCTTCTAAAGGGGCTGCTAATTGCTAAGGACTATAAAAATGACAAAAAGAAAAGGAGAAAAAGAAAAATACAACGTGGGAACCCATGAATAAATAAATGAATACCTTACGTATGTGCATGCGGTCCTGTAGATGTCTTCATGGAATGTTTGGATCATCATCATCATCATCATCATCATCATCATAATAGATATACCTTAAAAAAAAAAGAAAAGAAAAAGCGCTTTGATTCTTCTTCTAGAAAAGCCAAATGTGAGGTGCTGGTATGGCCACCTCGGCGGCCTATACATGAGGTGAGATCATTGACTTGTCGCCACGCGGTTGGTGGATTTCCCGTAGGATGGTAACTGGGGTAATTTGTCCTTACCCGATCGAAATCTTTCAAGATATGATGGACAGACTTTTATTTACATGTCGTCGTACAGCTCGATACAGCATGCGTATCAAACATTGACACTTCAAATGAAAAGATATGATACCACACTTCGATTCTCCATCAACGTACATGAGAATTTTTTTTTTTAAGTCTCAAATCTAATATATGAATACAAATTCAATAAAAATTATTCAATTTACTAATTCAATCATAAATTTTTGAAGAATTATCGATGTAGTCATTTCGATTAATTTTAGCCAATGATCACCTATAGCCACTTCAGTGATCGTTAGCTAAAATTAGCTGAAAAAATTATATTAACATATTTTTATTAAATGTTATGACTACATCAATCAAATTAAAAATTTTTGAATTGAATTAATATCATACAATAAGTTTTATGACTATTTTTGGGTCATCATCCCCAGTATATACATATTATCTCGGTTAATAGAAAAATCACGACTCGAGGGGGGCTTTGAACGCTGATGTGTACGTGTTTTTCACAAATTCGAATTGGTCTAAACATCTTTACGATTTAGGTAGGTTTGATTTCGACATACGAATCCTAGAAGCAGAAAACTGCACCAATCACAATCAGACGGCTCTGTCCAATACCAGTTCATCCATTGAGGGCTGTCTAATGTTTCTTTCTTTCTTTCTTTTTTTTTCTTTGGAAAGGGCTATCTAATGTTGGCGAGTAAGACTTATCCTATCCGATCTCGTATACGAGAAAGATTGGTGGCCCATGAATGAATGACGGTGGTGGTAGTGGTGGTGGCGATGGTGGCGGTGGCGGTGGCGGTGAAGTGCACCCAAAGAGGAAATAAAGACTTAGGAAAAGGAAATAAGTGAAATAACCACATAGAGAAGAGGAATCGCTTGGACGTGATGATTTGGTATTCTAACTTCTTCTTCTTCTTCTTTTATTATAAAAAAATTAGTTAATTATAAGAACTTTGCTATATGGGATGACATTGAAATGTGTGATAAGCTCGTCCGGTGCGTGATATTATGTTGAGCGATCATTGAATAGTATGATTGGCTCTCATTCGAATGGATGCATTTAGCTTGAAGATACATTGCCCATCGTTGAACTTCGTCTTGTGTTTCTTGAAAGATAAGATAAGCTTTACCAAAAGCGGGCATTGTTACCATTTGTCAATGTGATCTGAGTGGTTTAAAATTCATGATAAGCTTGTTTGATGTGCGATATTATATCCCGCATCTATCGAATTATTTGATTGACTCTAATTTGAATGGATGCATTTAGCTAGAAGATACATCACAGCCTTCAAATTTCTTCATAAAGATAAAGATAAGCTTTACCAAAAGTGGGGCATTGGTGCCATTTGTCAAGCTTTCGAGCCTTTTTTGTCACCATCTCCCCATCAGACGGTCTTCCAAGAAACGTAGGTTCGGGTCTTCGCTTGGTCATTTCGGATAATCTCAACGTGACTCGAACGGATATAATCGACGCAAGATAAACTAAAGGATTAAGGCAAATGCCAATGCCACAAGATTTAAAGCAATCCGCGTGCTATTCACTTCATTAATCCCTTTACCTAAAGCGGGTCTCTGGTTAGGCAGTAGCCACCGTTGAATCTTGATATCTTCAAGGTCGTGCTCTCATTTTCCCCATTTAAAGTTAAATAATAAAACTCCAAAGGCTAGGGCTCATTTATATCGTGCATGAGTCGTCGGCGCTTGGGGTGGCGTGCTATTTACAAAGATTAGGTCTATCTATTCAACCAAAACCACCCCAATTTGTCTCCTCATCTAATGAAGAAGAAGAAGGGGGAAAAATCTATTGAAAAGTATTGTTCAATGAGTTCCCCAGATAATAATCATGCAATCAAACGAGGAAACTTAGATTTTTAAAAAAAACTAACCGACTTCTTTTGCTTTACAAACCAAATTTTCCTATTAAGTGTACATCTATTCGATTGAGAGCTAATTAGACAATTTGATAATCGCATCACATACATAATACCGCGCTTAGAGTAGCGTGCCATCTCTACAAGATTTTGTCTATCTTGTCAACCAAGACCAACTCAATTTCTCTTCTTATCTGAAAAAAGAAGAAGAAGGGGAAAAGTCCATCAAAAAGAATTATTTAACGAGGGCCCAAGGTACTAATCATGCAACCAAATGAGGAAACTTAGGGTTTTCAAGATACTAAACGACTTATTTAGCTTTACCAATCAAATATTTCCTATCAAATATACATGAAATTACGTCCTCAAGAACGTGGAGAAAAAGGAAAAAGGAAAAAGGCAAAAGGCATAAGGAAAGGGGGAAGAAATTCCAAGTCTTCCCTGTAAAGAAGGGAAGCTTCTTGGTGACGCCATAGCGTAGGACCTTTTTTCTTTATAAATACCTCCATCGCAACGCTCACCCTCCATTCTTTTTCACACTCATCCTTCTCTTCCTTTCATCCGATCAGATTCGCAAGAAAAAGGTTTCGATCATCCGGAATGGACAAGGTGATTCATGGGATACGGCACGCCTTCGATGGCGGCGACAAGGCGGGCGGGTCCAAGAAGGTCAAGGGCACCGTGGTGCTGATGAAGAAGAACGTCCTGGACTTCAACGACTTCAACGCGTCGGTCCTCGACCGCGTCCACGAGCTGTTTGGACAGAAGATCTCTCTGCAACTCGTGAGCGCCGTCCACGGCGATCCTGGTGAGTCACGAACCCTCTTCTGAACACGATCTCCCTATCGTTCCTTTCGAAAAACAAGTTCTTTTGATGGCTCTTCCTGGTACTACGCCGTGCGTTTCTGTGGACGAAATACGATGAATGGCGATGAAACTTCGTCGTCATGATAAATTCCCCACCAAGAGAAAACATAATGATTAGTATTTCACATCGCTTACATGTCGAAGCGGGTCGCTAGCGTTTCGGCTTTCTATTATAAGAAAGAAAGCAGCTTCTTGTTTTGATTTTTAAAGAAGCATCGCATGTGCATCTTTGCTTTATTTGAGGCGTGTTTTTGACGAGAGAATAATTGTGCAATTTGTGTCAGCTTTTTGGTTCTGTGGCACGATACTCTTGCGCAGAATAGGAGATTCGGAAATTGACCATGCATACGATTCAATGGACCCAATTCATCACATTCCATACTGAAATTATCTTCTGAAGTTTGATGTTTTCTGTGCAACTTTGGAGAAAATGTGGGATCTTGATGGACTTACAGAAGATCAGAATTTTTTTTTTTTTTCTGAATTGCGATCGGTCAAACTTTACTATAGTGGCATCAATGCGTTCACATTCTGGGTTTGATTAGGATTTTTTAATCAAACTTTTGTTCTCTAAACAAAACGAAACTATATTAATTTCTGAAAATTATTAAGCCGGGAAGGAAATTAAGAACCAAACCTAAAACCTAGAACGTATCAACTAGGTTAAATATTTTGACTTAGTTTTAATGTTGACCATTTGGGGCCACGTTTCTTATTTTAGCACCCGCGTCGGGCGCTTATACTTGTTCTCTTTCCTACTTTAGTTAAAAAAAAATTGGTCTTATTTTCAATTAGCACACTATATACATACATTTATACATATATATTCTATAAAAGCAACATTCGTAAACTCAAGAAAATATCTGTCCATCTCTTTTCACGTTTTGGAAGAAGTGGATGAAATTAAATCGGAATTATGAATTATTTTCCTCAATCCAGTCCAAATTCAAAAAATCGACAAAAGCTGTCTTCCCTTTTTCTTTTGGACTGTCTTGAATTTTTTCCACTCACGCTTTGTTATTTATTATTTCACCTTTCGATTTACAGAGCTCAAATCGTTTTTCGGTTCTCTCTCTCTCTCTCTGCGGTCCATACCTCCCGGTCCCATGGCCGTAGGATAGCCTTTTTTTATTTTTTTGGTGGAAGCCGTAGGGTAGCCTTTAATCGTCATCATGTATTGTCGTTTTCACTTCCGAGCAAGAAGGTCTAGATAATGGCGAGACCCACCACCGACGGAAGACTCACCCTCTCTTCAATTCTTAAACAAACAGTCAACGGCATGCACCGGTCAATGGTCCATCTCAAGTTCTCTATTTTTTTTTCCTTTTTAATTGTTTCCGACCAAACAAATTTCCCATTATTGACCAACATATTTATTGAATTTAAAGTGTTATTTTTCCTCATGCATGACTATGTTTCTTGAACACGTGTGGATTTTCCTGTGGGCACGCCTCGCCATTGGATGAACTCGACATTCGCCTGTGAAAATGGGTGAATCGAGTTTTGACCGTGGGGTTAGGTTTGCGTTGCATCACGAAGATGATCCATGAATTGAATATGATTGGCCGTCGCCGTCAATGACGGTGTGAGAGCGCTCGGATCCGGCCGTCTCTTCACTGTAGAACGAAATAGAAAAAGAGAGAGTTGGTTGAACGAATTGTCTCCTTTCTGAAGTGCGCACTGCAACAATGAAAAGACATCGAGGTGAAACACAAGACGACTTCCTCAGGTCATTGTCATGTAGCCCCTAGCGCCCCCCCCCCCCCCCCCCCCCAAAAAAAAAAAAAAAAAAAAAACTAGCCAACCGATGACGCACGACATTAGCAGTTCTTGCACTTGATTTCTGGTGAATTGGCTGATGACATAAGCTATCATTTGTCACTTTTAATTGGGAATTTGTGTTTTCTAAATCACTTCGATGAGCACAAGATCGGGTCCTTGTTTTCTCTCCCTTTGGTTCTCAGGACAAGATCAGGTCTTGTTCGTTGAAACGGCACCATGCTTGTGACAGCAAGAAGATTATAGAACAGATTAATATCAGTGTGCATGAACTAAAAAATTGGAAACAAAATGCAAATGACTTTGCGTTGACCATTGATCAGATTCGGACCCTTTCCGATGTTAAGTATGAACATAGTTGTTTGCCAGGACGAAAAGATTGAAGGGTTCGACATCTTTTAATTCTTTTTTCGTGTTTTTTGTAGAAAAAGGTTTGCGAGGGAAATTGGGAAAGCCTGCGCATCTGGAAGATTGGATCACTACCATCACTCCCTTAACGGCAGGGGACTCGGCATTCAAGGTCACTTTCGATTGGGATGAGGAGGTGGGAGTTCCTGGGGCGATCATCGTGCAAAACAAGCATCACAGTCAGTTCTACCTCAAGACAGTCACGCTCGAAGATGTGCCCGGCGAGGGCCAGGTCCACTTCGTCTGCAACTCGTGGGTCTACCCTGCAGACCGGTACAAGAAGGAACGAGTCTTCTTCTCTAACAAGGTTCGATCATATCAATGAAGCTAAGCTATAGTCGCGATTTTTGATTTGCTTCCAGTCTTAACAGGAAAAAATAAAAGACATTGCCTTCGAGTATGAAGACTTAAAATTTTGTTTTACATATGGTAGTTCTAAAGTATTAGCTGATGCAGAAAGTTGGTCAGAAAGGAGTGACTTTTCAAACTGTCCTAGCCTCCCGAAAAATAATTTGTCTAGTAGAATCTCACTTCTAGGAATTCCCCAGGTTATCTTCTATTTTTATCGAGTTTTAGCATCTTGTAAGCTTCCCGATTTCATTGAATTGCACTTTTTATTCGCTCAAGGCATTTCTGTTTCGGACTGTATTCTTTGTTGTCTCTAATAAGGTAGCACGCTATTGCAGACGTATCTTCCTGGCCAAACTCCAGCGCCTCTAGTGAAGTACCGAGAGGAAGAGTTAGTTAACTTGAGAGGCGACGGAACGGGAGAGCTTCAGGAGTGGGATAGGGTGTACGACTATGCTTACTACAACGATTTGGGCAATCCAGACAAGGACCCGAAGTATGCCCGCCCTGTTCTAGGAGGATCTGCTGAATATCCCTACCCTCGCAGAGGAAGGACTGGTCGACCACCGACTAAGACAGGTTAGATAATGCACTCATTTCATAAATTTCCAACTTGACATGAGATTATTATGGCTTCATTTTTTTGACTAAGATGCTTCATTTATAAGAATAATTTACTGAATTTTCATGATGTTATTGATAGATCCGAATACCGAGAGCAGGGTGCCTGCGCTCATGAGCCTAGACATATATGTTCCTAGGGACGAACGGTTTGGCCACTTAAAGATGTCCGACTTCCTCGCTTACGCTCTAAAAGCCGTGGCTCAATTATTGAAGCCCGAGCTGGAGAGTTTATATGACAGCACGCCCAATGAGTTCGACTCCTTCAAGGATGTGCTCAAGCTCTACGAAGGTGGTATCAAGCTTCCCAGCCCTTTGCTCGAGAGTCTGGAGCAGAGCATTCCCCTGGAGATGATCAAGGAACTTGTCCGGACTGACGGGGAAGGGTTTCTCGAATACCCCATGCCTCAAGTGATCAAAGGTAATGGATATATATCTATGACGCCTTTTTTCATCTGATCAGTTTGAGGCTAAGGACTCAACTTTTCCTAAAGTTTAGCAAATCATGCTGTGCAGAGAATATGACAGCCTGGAGGACAGATGTAGAATTCGGTAGAGAGATGCTCGCTGGAGTCAACCCTGTCTCGATTCGCCGTCTCGAGGTAAATAAAAACATCTTTTATGTTGCAGCTCAAACTATTTCAGTTAATATTTACATGAAGTGCGGAATGGAGTTCCATTGGCTGTCCAGTCGACTAAACATTTTTGTTGTTTTCAGGAATTCCCTCCGGCAAGCAAGCTAGACCCTAAAATCTATGGCAACCAGAGCAGTACAATAAGGGAAGAGCTCATTCAGAAGCAATTGAATGGACTAACTGTCAAACAGGTACTGTCATTGCGTCTCCCATCACTAAGAGCGTCCATGTACTCCCTTAAAAGACGATGGCAAGCTCATTTAAGTTTGAATATCCAAATTGAAATGACGCACAACAAATGCAGGCTATCAAGATGAACAAATTGTTCATATTGGATCACCATGATGCCATCATGCCGTATTTGAGGCGGATAAACACGACCAACACCAAAACGTATGCTACTCGAACACTCCTCTTCTTGAAGGATGATGGTACCCTGAAGCCGCTGGCAATAGAGCTTAGCTTGCCACATCCTGAGGGAGACGAGTTTGGCGCAATAAGCAAGGTGTACATGCCGGCCGATCAAGGCGTCGAAGGTTCCATCTGGCAGCTGGCTAAAGCTTATGCTGCAGTTAACGATTCAGGCTATCATCAACTCATCAGCCATTGGTAAAGATTTCTAAGGAGCATTCAACTATATAGAGAAGGGGAAGAAAGTCTATTTATTTCCTGCAAATTGATAATTTTCTTGATTCTTACTGCAGGTTGAATACTCACGCGGCAATTGAACCATTTGTGATTGCAACAAATAGACAACTGAGCACGCTTCACCCAATCTACAAGCTTTTGCATCCACATTTCCGTGACACGATGAACATAAACGCATTTGCCAGGCAGATTTTGATCAATGCGGGTGGAATCCTGGAGGCGACTGTTTTCCCGGCAAAGTATGCCATGGAAATGTCTTCTGCCGTCTACAAGAACTGGATTTTCCCCGAGCAAGCACTTCCGGCTGACCTCATCAAGCGGTAAATTCTCTGTTCTGTACAAATAAGTCATCCGTAAGACTTCTCTTTTAAATTCCTCCAAAAAGCAAAAAAAAAATATCAAGGCCGACCGAGATTGTGCAAATGTACTTGGATTAGCTGAGGCTCGGGCTGAGATACATATCAATATAGCTATAGTTCGTTTTACTCAAATTATTCTGATAGACTTGAGTGTGACGGAAAAAATCTACCTTTTCTTGTCTTCAGGGGAGTCGCTGTAGAAGATGCAAACTCCCCGCATGGCCTCCGCCTATTGATCGAGGACTACCCCTATGCGGTAGATGGGCTCGAGATCTGGTCTGCGATCAAGACGTGGGTTGAGGACTACTGCTCCTTTTATTACAAGAGTGACGAGACGGTTCAGAAGGACGAGGAACTCCAATCCTGGTGGAAGGAACTCGTGGAGGAGGGACATGGCGACAAGAAGGACGAGCCCTGGTGGCCTAAAATGCAGACTGTGGAGGATCTAACAGAGACATGTACGATCACCATCTGGATCGCGTCTGCTCTCCATGCGGCTGTGAACTTCGGGCAATACCCTTACGCAGGGTACCTCCCGAACAGGCCCACCCTCAGCCGTCGCTATATGCCCGAGGAGGGTACTCCCGAATTCGAAGAGCTCAGGCAAAATCCTGACAAGGCTTTCCTGAAAACTATAACAGCCCAGCTTCAGACACTTCTAGGAATTTCAATCATAGAGATCCTGTCGATGCATTCTACTGACGAGGTGTATCTTGGGCAGAGAGACACTCGCGAGTGGACAGCGGACGCTGAGCCTTTGGAGGCGTTTGAGAGGTTTGGGAAGAAGCTGAGAGAAGTCGAGGAAACAATTATCAGGATGAATGGGGACGAGAGGTGGAGGAACCGGGTCGGGCCGGTCGAGATTCCTTATATGCTGCTTTACCCGACCAGCGAAGGCGGAGTGACCGCCAAGGGAATTCCCAACAGCGTCTCGATCTAAACTTTCGCATGCATACATGTTTCTTTTCTTGTTTGGTCGTTGTTAACTATTCTTTTGTTATGGGATGAAAGCTATTGTAAGCGCGAAATATGAATAACCACAAAACAGATAAAGCATAATAAGCGTTTGTCAAGTTTTGGGATTCAGTCTGCTAATTTACTTTTACAAGAATCAGACATTATCTAGAATTTCGAACTTTACAGACATCAATCGACTGTTGAAGAATTGGAAAAATGTCAGCTGTGAAATTCAGCGTAACCCCAGGTTTAACCCATCAACTTGGCCTTTTTCTCTTCCATTACAAGTACATGAACTATAAGTAAGTTTATCTTTCTTCCTTTTTCGCGATCTGCATCCATCGCATAACTTGACCATTTAGACTACTGGCTCGATCTGATGATTTGATTCTGCAGGCTCAAGAATTGAGCTGATGATCATTATACTCGTCTCTTTCCCCTAGAACCTTTGAATAGTCGAATTTGGCTACGTTTTCCATTCTTCGAAGCAGACCTTTAAGTTCCGGTACAATAAGTTGGATGAAGTCACAATGTCGAGAAAGCAAAGGAGATCTATGCAAATGAACTAAGTTCATGCTGGTTTCATGATTGGAGGTTCCCGATTTAGGTGCGAAGGAGAAAACCGAGCGCCTCAAAGCAAGGCAATCAAGTCGCACAAAAAATTTAACATGTAGAGGGCGTCTTGGTCTGGAGGCTAGATCTAAGTGACTCCACTAGTGCGAAACTCATAGAGTCATGAAAATCACATATATATCGGATAAAAATTCACAGAGATTTATCAAAGGAAACTCATCAAATTCGGAGCATATAGAGCAAACTTCAAACATGAAATTTTTAATAGTCTCTCGGCCATTGATGGATCCACTAGCTAATGCGAAGATGACACGGAGATGGTTCAATAGCGTACAAGAAAGTTCGGCAAAAAGAATCAAGCTGCGAGTATGAATGCATTTCGAAGTGCCATCTCCGGGAGTTTAATGCCATAGATCGAGGTGCTACCTCGACTTTCAACTACGGCTGGTTCGGAGTACTCGGCAAGAAAATCAAATCACGACTAAATAGAGAGCTCTCCCTTAGATTGAATAGAACCGACAGGGACCTCTGAACAGAGTACGAGGCAGGAGTTGAAGGTGCTAGAACGAGAAAAGGAGAGAGCTTTGCCGGAGAGGGACGGTCGCCACCAATGGAGCCGGTGGACGTGGGATCGTGGGACTAGCGATCTCAGAGAGGAACTGAGGAAAGCAGGAGGAGGACTAGAAGAAGATGTGGTCGTTGTGCTCGGAGAGGAACTGAGGAAGGAATTTTTTCTCAAGAACGATGTGGTCTTCTTTTGTTCACTCAAGAATTGAAAAGAAGATGTGGCCAAGCCTCACCACTGAACTCTCAATTTCTACTTTAGGTTTTTCTAGGTTTCCGTTTCGGTTCCCTCGGGAATTGGGGACTGAACCGAAAATTATAGGTTCCGACAGATATGGAACTGGGAATTGGACTGCGGCTTCCTAGAGATCCTCAAACTTTGGCTAAATATGCAATATGATTTCTTAACGTGGTCCTAAATTTTTGATAAGTATTCAATCAATCCCTCTATTTATATGAAAATATACAATGTTATCATTTAATTAATTCAATTTTAAAGATAACATTGAGTAGACTAAATTGAACATGTATTAAGGGACCACATTGCACATTAAGTTAAATTTCATGAATTACTTTGAATAAATTAAAAGTTCAAAAATTTTATTGTACATTTTTTTGCTAAAAAAATTCATTGATTATTTTCCCTTCTTGAAATATCAATACATGTGGGGTTAAATAAGTTTATTTCCATCGCGGGCTGTATATGACAACGATTTTCTACCAAAATTGATCAAAATAATTATTTTAATAGTTCATAAAAAAGTTGAGGAGTAAATCAATCAAATTAAGAAGTGTACAATAAGTGTAGGGATTTTTTAGTAATTATCTGCAATGTATACATCCGATCTAAATCTGTAGAAGAATTACGAATGGGCTTGAGGGGGCTTTAAATGATGATGTTTATGTGTTTTCCACAAATTCGAATTGGTTGACGGGCTTTCAACGCAACGCAAGCACTAAATGTAGGAAACTGCCCTGATTAGACGGCTCCATCCTTGTGGAAACGACGACAATGACGACGGCGACAATAATGTAGCTTATTAAATTTGTATTAGTAGTACGAGAAGTGCACCCAAAGTGGAAACGAATACTTAGGAAAAGAAAATAAATGAGATAACTATGTAGATGAGATATTAGAATATTTAAATAATAAATTATGTTATTATCTAATAGTCTAAGTTTTTAGAATAATTGATAGAGATTAAATTTATATGATATTAGAGTTGGAGATTTTGAGTTCGAATTTTTTCAGACTCGATTTGTCTTCCTAGTTATATTTCCATGCACTTAAAAAGAATAGACTAAATTTGAGGGAGAATGTTAAAATATATAAATAATAAATTATATCATCATTTAATAGTTTAAATTTTTAGAATAATTGATCATAATTTCATAAAAATTTACTGTGGAGAAATATGTGGAATTGATGATTTGACATTCTATCTCTTTTCCTTAAAAATTAAGTTAAGTGTAAGAATTTTGTCAATCAACATTAAAATTCATGATAAGGTCGCTTGGTTTTGATATTATGTCATGCACCATTGAATTGTTTAATCAGCTCTTATTTAAATGGATGCATTTAGTCAGAAAAGACATCACCGCCTTTAAGATATCTCCTGTCTCGAGACGGGAGACAGAATGAACTTTACCAAACGCGAGCATTGGTGTGATTTGTCAAGCTTTCAAGCCTTTTTGTCATTTCGAATAATGACGCGTCTCCACCAATGCATACAATTGACGCAAGATAACCCGAGGATTAAGGCAACGCCACTAAGATTCAAAGCAAGCCGCGTGCTGATCACTCCAATAATTCCTTAGTTATCGCCAAGTCTTCGCGGGTCGTCTTCCCTGAAGGGCCCTTTGGTAGCCATCATCGAATCAACGCGTGGTAATGTGCCATCTCCATAATGATTAGGTCTCTCAATTCAACCAAAAGCAACCCAATTTCTCTCCTCATTTTCTTTTTAAAAAAAGGAGGAAGGGGAAAATCTTTTAAAAAGCATTATTTAGCCAATGCCCAAGATACTAATCATGCAATTAAATCGGAAAACTTAGGTTTTTAAAATTATAAGGTTACGTTTGATCGTCTAAATCCTTAACCATAATAGGATTTGATGGAATATGGTATATAATTCAAGGATTTTGTTATATTCTATCTACTGTTTAATGAACCGTAGTAATAAAATCAGATATTTTCATTTCTTATTATATTCATTGTTTGATATGAACAATAGACCAATGTAAATGAATTTGAAAATGCGCAAATGGAAATAGTAAGAATTTCTCATGATTCATTGTTAAAGAAATCACAAATGTACAAATTGAGAGAACATTTATCATACAATTCATAATTATTGTATGATCTATATCTTAAATAGGGAAAGAGCTCATTGCAACGTTTTAAAGCCATATGTTTGATAATGACAAGAAATGTAAACGGACTATAGCAATATCAACTAAGTAGATTAGCTAGCAAAAGTCAAGTCTAGTAAAAGAGAGAAAACATAATTATTCATCTTTGTGATTTGGAAAAGTATAATATTTTGATTTTCTTGCCACTTTTGTGAAATTTCAACATGAATTATAGATATATATTTATATAGAGTATACATATATATTATAGAATAGAAAGAAATTCAAATATATATATATATATATATTATAAAATTGTCCATTATTTTTTATTTTGATTTTTCCTTTTTAAATGTTATTTTGATTTTAATTTTTAATTTAAGAAGTTTGTTATTAAAAAATAATTGCTTTTACGCTATATATATAAGAAATTCTATCCACGTTTATCACACTTATTCCATATGATATTTTTATCCCAACTAAAGTCTTGTTATAGTTGAATTTATCTTATCTTGAGTAAGAATCGAACATGGGATTGGATATATTCTATCCCACTTACTAAACGTATCTTAACTTCTTTCGCTTTACAAATCAAATACTTCCTGTTGAGTAGTCATGAAACCACTTCTGTGGGAAAAGGAGAAAAAAAAGGAAAGAGGAAAGAAATTTCAAGTCTCCCATGAAGAAGGGTAGCTTCTTTGTGATGCAATAGCGTCGGAATATTCCTTCTAAGTACCACCATCGCGACGCACACCCTTCTTCATTCTTTTCAATACCCAACCTACTCTTCCTTTCGTCCCATCAACTTCGCAAAAAGGTTCCATACATTCTCCGGAATGGATAAGCTGTTTCATGGGATGCTGCAGGTCTTCGACTGCGGCAACAAGGCAGGCCGCCAGCGCAAGGCGGCCGGGTCCAAGAAGGTCATCGGGACGGTGGTGCTGATGAAGAAGTACGTCTTGGACTTCAACGACTTCAACGCGTCGGTCCTCGACACCATCCACGAGCTGTTGGGTGAGAAGGTCTCTCTGCGACTCGTGAGCGCCGTCCACAGTGATCCCGGTAAGTCATGACCCTCTTCCACACGATATTCTTGTCGTTCATTTCTGGAACAAGTTCTTTCAACGGCTTTTCTTGGTACTAGACTGTGCTGTACATTTCTGTTGACAAGATCTGATGAATGGCGACAAATTAAGCTGTTCGTCGTCGTGACAAGCGATCTGCTTCCCCATAGAGAAAACGCAATAATGACGAGTATTTCCCATAATTTGCATATGCCAAAATGCATCGCACGCGTTTCGACGTCCTATTATAAAAAAGAAAGCATCTTCTTACTTAGATTTCAAGAAAGCCCGACACGTGCTTCTTCCTTACAAAGAAAATAATGATAAGTATTTCACATAACTCAACATATATCGAAGTGGATCGCTTGCGTTTCGAAGATCTGTTATGAGAAAGAAAACTACTTCTTGCTTATATTTCAAGAAAGGCATCTTCGCTTTACTTGCCGCATGTTATTGACTAGAGTAAAGTTGTGCGATTTGTGTTTTAAGCTTTTTGGTTCTGTGGCACGATACTCTTGCGCGTTCAATACAAGATTCGGCAATTGGCCATGCATCCGATACAATCAACCTAATCTGTCACATTCCCTACAGAATTTATCTTCTGAAGTTTGATCTTTTATGTGCAACTTTAGAGAACATGTGTAATCTTGATGGACATAGAAAAACAAATAGAATTTTTTTTACTGAAATATGACAGGTCAAACTTAGTTACCGTGTTTGTTGATAGGATGACTCCACTATGCGCACATTTATAAGCATAGATAAACAGTATGTGCCCACATATCTTTCGAAGATTCTTGATATTTTAATAGATGGACCATGGTAGATTAAGAGTAATCATTAAATCTTGCAGTTTCACGTGACAGAAAATTTGGGTACATTTAGGTGTTTGCACTATGGGTAGGATTCTCTTCTTATAATATAAACGAAAAAATTATGTTAATTCCGAAAATCTCAAGCCAAGGGAAAAAAAAGCCAATTGAAAAACGTAAACGTTCAAACTAGGTTAAGTATTTTGACTTGATTTTAATGTTGACCATCTGGGCACAAGTTAATTAGGTCTTATTTTAGCAACCGCTTCAGGCGCTTTTACTTTTTCTCTCGACATACAATACATGCATATGTGTAACATTTCTAGACTCAAGTAAATATGTGTCTCATCTTTTTTCGTGTTTTTGAAGAAGTGGATGAAACTAAATCAGAATTATAAATTGTTTTCCTCTATCGAGTCCAATTTTTAAAATCGACAAAAGTAAAGTGTTCCTATCTGTTTTGTGCTGTTTTGAATTTTCCACTCACGCTTTATTTTTTTCTATTTAATTTTACTTTTTAATTAAGAAAAAAGCTCAAATTATTTTTCGGTTCTCTCTCTCCGGTCCACATGAGGTGATTTTCCTCATGTCATGTCCTAGTACCACACCACCTAATCAACCAATGGTGCATGGCACTAGCAATTCTTGTAGTTAATTTGTGGCTATTGGCCAACATAAACTGTCATGCGGGGTATTGCGAAGATGAGCTTTCTAAATCACTTCACTGAGCACAAGCTCGGGTCGTTGCTCTTTCCTTTTGGTTTTTAGCACAAGATCAGGTTTTGTTTGTTGAAACGGCACCATGCTTGCGACAGCAAGAAGATTATAGATAACATAATGTCAGTGGGAATGAACTAAAAATTGGAAACAAAAAGCAAATGACCTTGCGCTGATCATTGATCAGATTCAGACCCCTTGCCATGTTAAAGATGAACGTCATTCTCATTTGCCGGGATGAAAAGATCGAAAGCTTTGAAAATTTTTATTTCTTTTTCGCGTTCTGTAGAAAACGGTTTGCAGGGGAAATTGGGAAAGCCTGCATATCTGGAAGAATGGATCACTACCATCACTCCCTTGACGGCAGGGGACTCGGCGTTCAAGGTCACTTTCGATTGGGACAAGGAGGTGGAAGTTCCGGGGGCGATCATCGTACAAAACAACCATCACAGTCAGTTTTACCTCAAGACAATCACACTCGAAGATGTGCCCGGCGAGGGCCGAGTCCACTTTGTCTGCAACTCGTGGGTCTACCCTGCCGACCGGTACAAGAAGGACCGGGTCTTCTTCTCTAACAAGGTTCGATCACAATAATTTGATTGATGAAGCTAAGCTGTAGCTGCAATTTATGATTTGCTTCTAGAGTCTCAATGGGACAAAATAAAAGACATTGCCTCCGAGTATGAAGATTGAAATCTTGTCTTACATATGGTAGTTCTAAAGAATTAGCTGATGCAGGAAATTGGTCAGAAAGGAGTGACTTTTCAAAGGGACCTTGCTTCCCGGAAACATATTTTGCGTAGTATAATCTCACTTCTAGGAATTCTCTGGGTTATGCTCTACTTTTAGCCAGTTTCAGCATCTTGTAGGCTTTCCGATTTCATTGAAGTGGGGCATGTCGCTTAGGAATTGCACTTTATATTGGCTGAAGGCATTTCAGTTTCGGATTCTATTCTACTCTGTCACATGAAATAACAATATGATTGGACAGGGTTCCTTAGGTTGTCTCTAATAAGATAGCATGTTATTGTAGACGTATCTTCCGAGAGAAACTCCAGCGCCTCTAGTGAAGTACCGAGAGGAAGAGTTAGTTAACTTGAGAGGAGATGGAACGGGAGAGCTTCAGGAGTGGGACAGGGTGTACGACTATGCTTACTACAACGATTTGGGCGATCCAGACAAGGGCACGAAGTATGCCCGCCCTGTTCTAGGAGGATCTGCTGAATATCCCTATCCTCGCAGAGGAAGGACCAGTCGACCGCCGAGTGAGACAGGTTAGATAATGCACTCATATCATGAATCTCCAACTTGATGTGAGATTATTATGGCTTCATTTTTTTGTGACAAAGATGCTTCATTTGTAAGTATATTTTACTGAATTTGCATGATGTTATCGACAGATCCAAATACGGAGAGCAGGCTGCCTCTGCTCATGAGCTAAACACATACGTTCCTAGAGACGAACGGTTTGGCCATCTAAAGATGTCCGACTTCCTTGCTTATGCTGTAAAAGCCGTGGGTCAATTTCTGAAGCCTGAGCTAGAGAGTATATGCGACAGCACGCCCAATGAGTTCGACTCCTTCCAGGATGTGCTCAATCTCTACGAAGGCGGTATTAAGCTTCCTGATGGCCCTTTGCTGGAGAGTCTGAAGGAGAACATTCCCCTCGAGATGCTTAAGGAACTCGTCCGGACTGACGGGGAAGGGCTTCTCGAGTACCCCATGCCTCAAGTGATCAAAGGTTATGGATACATATATCTTTGAGGCCCTTTTTAATCTGATTAGTTTGAGGATGTTTTCCTAACGTTTAGCAATCATGCTGTGCAGAAGATAAGACTGCCTGGAGGACCGATTTAGAATTCGGCAGAGAAATGCTTGCTGGAGTCAACCCTGTTGTGATTCGCCGTCTCGGGGTAAACAACAATATCTTTCATGTTACAGCTCAAACAAATTCAGTTAATATTAAAATGAAGTGCGGAATGGAGTTCCACCAGTTGTCTAGTTGATAAAACATTTTTTGTTGATTTCAGGAATTCCCTCCGGCAAGCAAGCTAGACCCTAAAATATTTGGCAACCAGAGGAGTTCACTAAGGGAAGAGCTAATTCAGAAGCAATTGAATGGATTGACTGTCGAACAGGTACTGTCATTGCATCTCACATCACTAAGAGCGTCCATGTACTTGCTTAAAAGATGATGGCTAAAATTCAAATATCCAAATTGAAACGATGCATAACAAATGCAGGCTATCAAGATGAACAGATTGTTCATATTGGATCACCATGACACGATCATGCCATATCTGAGGCGGATAAACATGATTGCCACGAAAATGTATGCTACTCGAACACTCCTCTTCTTGAAGGATGACGGTACCTTGAAGCCGCTGGCAATAGAGCTTAGCATGCCACATCCTGAGGGAGACGAGTTTGGTGCGATAAGCAAGGTGTACACGCCGGCCGATCAAGGCGTGGAAGGTTCCATCTGGCAACTGGCTAAAGCTTATGTGGCAGTTAACGACGCAGGCTATCATCAACTCAGCAGCCACTGGTAAAGATCTCAGAGGAGCATTCACCTATATAAAGAAGGGAAATTTTTATTTATTTATTTATTTCCTGCATATTGATAATTTTCTTGATTCTTACCGCAGGTTGAATACTCATGCGGCGATTGAACCATTTGTGATTGCAACAAATAGACAATTGAGTGCGCTTCACCCTATCTACAAGCTTTTGCATCCCCATTTCCGTGACACGATGGAGATAAATGCAATCGCCAGGCAGATTGTGATCAATGCGGGTGGAATCCTGGAGACGACTGTATTCCCAGCAAAGTATTCCATGGAGATGTCTTCAGCCATCTATAAGAACTGGATTTTCCCCGAGCAAGCGCTTCCTGCTGACCTCATCAAGCGGTAAATTCACCGTTCTATACATATAAATCATCCATAAGACTTCTATTTAAAATTGCTTTAAAGAGAAAGAAAAATCAAGGCCGATGAAGATTGCGCAAATGTACTTGGAATAGCTGAGGCCCGTGCTGAGATACATATCAATATAGCTATCGTTTGTTTTACTTGAATTATTCTGATAGACTGAGTGACGAAAAAATTCTACGTTTTCTTGTCTTCAGGGGAGTTGCTGTAGAAGATGCGAACTTCCCGCATGGCCTCCGCCTATTGATCGAGGACTACCCCTATGCGGTAGATGGGCTCGAGATCTGGTCCGCGATCAAGACGTGGGTTGAGGACTACTGCTCCTTTTATTACAAGAGCGACGAGACGGTACAGGAGGATGAGGAACTCCAATCCTGGTGGAGGGAACTCGTGGAGGAGGGACACGGCGACAAGAAGGGTGAGCCCTGGTGGCCTAAAATGCAGACTGTGAAGGACCTAACAGAGATATGTACGATCACCATCTGGATCGCCTCTGCTCTCCATGCGGCTGTGAACTTCGGGCAATACCCTTATGCAGGGTACCTCCCGAACCGGCCCACCCTCAGCCGTCGCTATATGCCCGAGGAAGGTACTCCCGAATTCGAAGAGCTCAAGCAAAATCCTGACAAGGCTTTCCTGAAAACTATAACAGCCCAGCTTCAGACGCTTCTAGGAATTTCGCTTATAGAGATCCTTTCGACGCATTCTACCGATGAGGTGTATCTTGGGCAGAGAGACACTCCGGAGTGGACAGCAGATGCTGAGCCTTTGGAGGCGTTCGAGAGGTTCGGGAAGAAGTTGGGAGAAGTCGAGGAAAGGATTATGAGGATGAATGGGGACAAGAGGTGGAGGAACCGGGTCGGGCCAGTCGAGGTGCCTTATATGCTGCTTTACCCGACCAGCGAAGGCGGAGTGACTGCCAAGGGAATTCCCAACAGCGTCTCGATCTAAACTTTTGCACGCACAACTGTTCTTTTCTTGTTTGTTCGTTGTTAACTTTCCTTTTATTCTAGGATGAAAGCTATTGTAAATATGAAATATGAAATATGAAACATGAAATAAGTGTTTGTCAAGTTTTGGGACTCAGTCTGCTAATTATCTACCTGCTAGGCTAACTGATTGTTCTGGAGCTTTGCTTTTACAAGAATCAGACATTATCTACAAGTTTCAAACTTTACAGACAAAATCGATTGTTGAAGGATTGGAAAAATGCCCGGTTGTGAAAGTCAGCCTGAAACCCCAGGTTTAACCCATCAACTTGGCCTTTTTCTTCTTCCATTGCAAGTTCATGAACTACAAGTAAGTTTAATTTTTAATTTTTATTTTTCCTGATATGCGTCAATCACATAACTCAACCATCTAGGCTTCCTGCTCGATCTAATGATTTGATTATGCAGGCTCAACGATTAAGCTGATGATCGTTATACTCGTCTCTTTCTCCTAGAACCTTTAAATAGTCGAATTTGGTTTATGTTTCCATTCTTCGAAGGAGACCTTTAAGTTTCGGTACATTAAGATGAAAGAAAAGCCTTCCATGCTGGCGTGTAATATGAGTATTGACCTTGACGGGGCCTAGTAAGTTTTGCGGCATCTCAAATTCTAGATGATGTAATTTTAATGCAAGGATAAGGTTCCATTTATCTCGCGTAAAACGAATGATTTGAATTTTTTCTTTTTAAATGATCGTTTCTATTACTTGAACTAATTAGTCAATGGCATATATTTTAATTATTGACAATTATCCCTGTTTAAATATTTTTGTGAATGATGAAAATATTTCTAATTTTTTTAAATTAATCGCATGTATTGCTTGAAATAATTAGTCGATGATAGATTTTTCATTATCGACAACTATCTATGTCTAGACATTTTTGTACACAATGAAAATATTTCACGTTGTTCATTTTGTAAGTAATATAAATGATCATTTTAGGAAAATATTTTATATATTATTCATTTTTCGTGAAATCAATCCTAAGTGAAGAAATTGGTGCTGATGACTACTGCAATTTAACCATTGAATTTTAACGAGCAAAGATTCGAATTATAACTTCTTGTGTTAACCCTTGGTTAAGAATAAAGCAATTTCTACGCTATGGGTTATAAAGAAAGCCATCCCTTCTGTTATTGATTTTCTCCATTAAAAAAAGAGTCTAACGAAATGTCATGACCAACCAAAACCTATGCTTGAATTTGAAAAAATTATTTTGTCTTTCAAAAATCAGAAATTAAATTTCAAAATACATTTAAACCTTGACACATGTGCCCAAATCCTTTGTGGCTTGGTCCAGGTTTTATAGAAGCTGAGCTTGAGTTCTTTGAGGTTGGACTTGGGACTCTAGTGCCCATGCTCGGGTTATCGATGCCATTGGGGACCTGGGTCCCACGGTCAAGTCACTAGCATTTGGGCCAAGGTCTATCGAGACTAGAGTTGGGTCCACAGAGGATAAACCCAGGTTTCCTTGAGGCCAAACTCGAGATCCCAGTGCTCATACTCGGTCCAGGAGGCGATGCCCAAGTATGATTTATCAAAAGTGAACATTGGTATGATTTGTCAAGCTTTCAAGCCTTTTGTCACCCCCTCATCTCTCTCGATCCAATGCTCAACTCCCCATCGGACGGTCTTCAAAGCAACGTAGGTTCGGGTCTCGCTTGGTCATTTCAGATAATTTCAACGCGTCTCGAATGAATATAATTGACGTGATATAAACCAAGGATTAAGGCAAATGCCACTAAATTCAAAGCCGCGTGCTAATCACTTCATCAATTCCTTAATCATCACCAAGTCTTCGTGGCTTTCCCTAAATGGGTCTTCGGTAGCCATTATTGAATCAGCGCGTGGAAGAACGTGCCACCTCCCCGGGATTAGGTCTATAAATTCAACCAAAGCCAACCAAATGTATCCTCATTTTAAAAAAGAAGAAGAAGGGGAAAATCTATTAAAAAGTGTTATTTAACGAATGCCATATATACTAATCAAGCATTTAAATGAGAAACTTAGGTTTTCAAGATTATAAGATTATGTTTGGTTGTCTAGATTTCTAATCAAGATATAATTTAATGAAATAGAATATGTAATTTATGAATTTTATTATATTCTAACATTGTTTAGTGAATAGTAATAATGAAATCGGATACTTTTATATCTCATAAAATCCCTTGTTTGATATGAACAAAATATGAAAATGTACAAACAGAATCATGATTTATTGCTAAAGAAATTACAAATGCACAAATGAAGATATCCTTTGTCAATCAATTCATAATTATTGTACAATCTACATCTTAAACAAGAACAAAACTTGTTGCAGCACTCTAGAGTCACATGTTCAATAATGACAATAAATGTAAATGGACTATGGCAACATGGAGTAGGTAGATCAGCCAACAAAAGTCAAATCTAATAAAAGCGAGAAAAATGATTATTTGTCTTCTTGATTTGGAAAAATATAGTGCATTGGCTATCTCGTCACTTTTGTGAAATTTCAACATGAATCAAAGAACAACAGAAAAGAGGAGTTTCGACTCTTTTGCTTCTTTTGTGAACTTTTGACATGAACTAGAAAGTTTTGGAGCAAAAGAGTTTTGACTCTTTCGTCATTTTTGTGGAACTTTAATGTGAATTAAAAACTACGGAGAAGTAGCAAAGTTTCAACATGAATTAGAAATAAGAAGAAGGAGGCAAAGTGAATTGGAAAGATCCGTCTCAACTTTGAATTTATTCATTTAAAATCAAGGTTCTTCTACTTCATTTTTATTTATTTATTTGTTAATAAATTTTCTCTCTCTTTTTTTTTTTTTCTATTTCATGTTTATTCCCTTCAATCATTCCTTAATATAAATTTTCTTAAATAATAAGAACTACTAATATTACCTAAAATGTGTAATGAATATAAATACTTACTAAATGTACATACTCACACATATATAATATTATAGTTTAGAAAAAATTCAAATATATATAGGAATAATAAAAAAGAAAATTGTCCATTATTATTTTTTTAATCTTGACTTTTATTTTTTATATTAGAATCCAAATATTTTATATTTTAATCAATATATGTATTTTAAATTTAAGAAGTTTGTTAGTCAAGAAATATACCTCTTACGCCATGGATATAATAAATTCTATCTACCTTTATCACATCTCCCTCATACAATGTTTTTATCCATGCTTATATTCTCCTTATATCTGAATTTATTTTATTTTGAATAAGAATCAAACTCAAAATAAGATAAGATCCTATCTTGACTATGAAACGTAACATAACTTCTTTTGTAAAATACATCCTATTGAGTATACATGAAAATACGTCCTTAAGACTACGGAAAGAGGAAAAAGGAAGAAATTCCAAGTCTCCCGTAAACAACTGGACCTTCTTGGCGATGCCGTAGCGTCGAACTTTCCCTTATAAATGCCCTCCATCGCAACGCTTACCCTTCTTCGTTCATTTCAATACCCATCCTTCTCTTCCTTTCATTCCATCAACTTCGCAAAAAGGTTCCACACATTCTTCGGAATGGATAAGCTGTTTCATGGGATGCTGCACGCCTTCAACTGCGGCGACAAGGCATGCCACCGGTGCGAGGCGGGCGGGTCGAAAAAGGTCAAGGGGACTGTGGTACTGATGAAGAAGTACGTCTTGGACTTCAATGACTTCAACGCGTCGGTCCTCGACGACATCCACGAGCTATTGGGTAAGAAGGTCTCTCTGCGGCTCGTGAGCGCCGTCCACGGTGATCCCGGTGAGTCATGACCCTTTTCCTCGCTATCTTCTTGTCTTCATTTCTGGAACAAGTTCTTTCAATGGATTTTCTTGGTACTACACTGTGCTGGACATTTCTGTTGGCGAAATGATGAACGGCAACGAATTAAACTATTCGTCATGATGACAAGCGATCTTCTTCCCCACGAAGAAAAGACAATAATGATAAGTATTTCACCGCATGTCGAAGTGGATCGCTGGAGTTTCGACGCTCTATAATTAAAAAGAAAGCAATTTCTTGCTTAGATTTCGAGAAAGCGTAACATGGACTTCTTCCCCACAAAGAAAAGATAATAATTATAAGTATTTCATGTAACTTGCATATGTCGAAGTGGATCACTCGCGTTTCGATGTTCCATTATGAGAAAGCAAACTACTTGCTCAGATTTCAAGAAAGTATAACATGTGCATCTTCGCTTTAATTCAGCGTGTTATTGACGAGAGTACAGTTGTGCAATTTGTGTTTTAAGTTTTTGGTTCCGTGGCACGATACTCTTGCGTTGCATACAAGATTCGGGAATTGGCCATGCATACGATTCAGTCAACCTAATCTGTCACATTCCCTGCTGAATTTAGCTTCTGAAGTTTGATCTTTGCTGTGCAACTTCAGAGAACATGTGTAATCTTGATGGACTTAGAAAAAAGTTAGATTTTTTTTTTTTGAATTATGATTGATCAAACTTAGTTACCGTTCTTTACCAAAAAAAAAAAAAAAAAAAAAAAATTAGTTACCGCATTTTTGTTGATAGGATGACTCTACCTTGCACACATTTATAGACATAGATAAACAGAATATACCCACATATTTTTTGACAATTTCTCATATTTAAATAGATAGACCATGGTAGATTTAGAATAATCATTAAATATTGCAGTTTCGTGTGACAGAAAATTTGGGTACATTTAGGTGTTTGCACTATGGGTAGGATTCTCTTATATATGAGAGACTTTCTAAACCAACTTATAATTTAAAGGAAAAAAATTATGTTAATTCTGAAACCTCAAGCCGAGGCCAAAACAAGGAAAGAAGAAAAGCCAATTGAAAAGCTCAAACGTTCAAACTAGGTTAAGTATTTTGACTTGATTTTAATGTTGACCATTTGGGCTAAAGTTAGTTAGGTCATATTTTAGCACCCGCGTCAGGCGCTTTCACTTTTTTCTCTCTTTTAGATACAATACATGCATATATGTGTGTGCGCGTGTATGTATGTATGTATGTATGTATGTATGTATGTATGTATGTATGTATGCAACATTTGTAAACTCGAGTAAACATGTGTCCCATCTTTTTTCATGTTTTGGAAGAAGTGGATGAAACCAAATCAGAATTATGAATTGTTTTCCTCAGTCGAGTCCAAATTTTAAAATCGACAAATATTTATGCAATATTTGTTTTGGACTGTTTAGAATTTTCCACTCACGCTTTATTTTATTCTATTTAATTTTATTTTTTAATTAAGAAAAAGGTCAAATCATTTTTCGGGTTCTCTCTCCAGTCCACATCCTGTCCTATAGACGTGGATTTAGTCTTTATTGTCTATGCTCTTTTTGCTTCACGGATATTTTTTTTTTAAAAAAAATATTTTCTTCATTTTTTTATGTTTGATTTGCTTAAGAAAATGAATTAATGGAAAATATTTTTCTGGTTATTGAAAAACCTATGCTAAAATTCAGAAAAAATGATTTCCTCTTTAAAAAATAAAAGATGATTTTCTATAATATGACCGGTTTTTGGTGCTTGGACTCAAAACTTTATGCTAAGCCATGAACCCCAATGCTGGCTCCTGAGTCCTCGGCATTGAGGACTAGGTCTTTGGTGCTCGGGCTCGGATACTGAGGTCAGGCTTGTGTCCTATGCTTGCGCCTATGCTCGGGACCTTGGTACCCATGTCTAGATCCCTGATGCTTGCTCTTGAGTTCATTGAGGTTGAGCCCAAAGCTCAAACTCTCGAGCTTTGGTCCCCGACACTTGAGCCCGGGTCCTCGGTGCTTGAGCCAGGGTTTATCAAGATCAAGACTCAAGACCCTAGTATTGGTGCCAAGGTCTATCGAGGCCGGGCTTGAAATCCTGGTGCTTGTGCTAGGGTCTATTGAGGCTAGGCTTGGGTAATAGGGGTGAGCATGATCTGCATGAATGATTCTCACCCTGGAATCGAGAATTGCCCAGTAAGGGTTGGTTCCAAAAAATTGGAATCCACTAGGGAATTAGACCATTGGTTCGGTAAGTTTCTAGGTTGGTCCATGGAACTAGCCAAGGGAGGTGGAGAAGGGGAAGGGAGGGGTGGAGGAGTAAGGGAAGGGCGAGCACAGGTTGTAGGTGGAGTGGAGTGGAGTAGAGATGGGAGAGGGCGAGATGAGGCGTGATGATGAGGTGGAGTGGGAGAGTAGGGGAGCAAGAGGTGGGTTGAGGGAGTGAAGGTGGTGGAGAGAAGATCTACATCTCTCTAGAGAGATAATGGATACAAACAATGAAAGATAATGGACATTAGTTCAAGGTCACTCGATCCAACAAGGTTGTGAAAAATAATGGAGTACAGAGATCAAGACCAGAGTACAAAGAGTAATGACATACCTTTTCTTTGAAGGTTCTTGAAACCCAACTCAGCGAGAGTGAAGAAACTACTATGAACGTAGCTCACTCTAGAGAGGTTGATCATGCAAGGGACGTAGAAGAAATAGGAGAGATTGTGTAGTATTAATTGAAGAGAGAGAATGCAGGAGTTTGAATGAGGAGAGAGAGAAAAGTGGGGAGTTGGTGATTGATACAAGGTTTATTTTTTTTTTTTTGAAAGGCATAAAGGAGAGAGAGAGTTGTGCCAATTGAAGATAGAGAAAATAGAGAGATGAAATTTAATATATACACACACACTAGTCCGGTCCGAGTGGGCAATTTGGAACCAGGAACATGACCAGTACTCATTACAACCATCGGTTTTGGCCTGGTTATGGGTGGTCGGGGCGATTTCTAATTATTTTACACACCCTTTCCTATGGGCTCAAGACCAAGGTACTTGATTGAGGCCAGATAGAGACTCTAGTGCCCATACTTGGTTCTCCAGCTATCTATGGGCAAGTTACTGGCGTCCACGCCCAAATAATATATATATTTAAGAAAATCAAATTAAAATTTTCATTTGGTTGGAAAATATTTTCAGCTCATTTTCATATTTCAGCTAAATATAAATAATATTGTCATTTTTCATGAAAATGATTTTTTGAAGAATATTTTTTAGAAAAGTTATATTTTTTGCAAAGTGAACGGACCATTATAAACAAACAGTCAATGATATCCTCCGGCCAATAGCCCAATGTCAAGTTCTCTATATTCTTTTTTCTTTTTAATCGTTTCTGACCAAACGAATTTCCCATTATTGACCGAACATATTTCTTGAATTTGAAGTTTCTTTTCTGCATGACTGTGTTTCTTGACTACGAATGGATTTTCCTCTACGCATGCCGGCAACAGAGCTAAGATCTCACCGTGGGTAAACTCGGCGTTCATCTATGAATGGCTGAATCGGGTTTTGATTAACAGGTTAAGGTTTGCATTGACATCATGAAGATGATGCATGAATTGAATATGATGGGCCATCGCCATGAAGGACGATGCAAGAGTGCTCAGATCTTACCGTCTTTTCACTCTAAAATAATACAGAAGAGAATTGGCTGAAAGAGATGTCTCTTTCCGATCGTCCATGTTATCCATAGAATGGCTCTTTGCCTTGTGTGCACTAGAGATGTGCAACTAAATTGGTCCTACCGACAATTAGATCGGACCGCCCCAAAAATCTGGTGTAGGAATAGGTTCCCACTAGAACCAGTCCTAGAAAAGGTTTTGAGTGAATACCTACGTAGGAACTAGTTTATAAGTTAAAAACCCAAAACTCTAATTTCTTTTTCCTCTAAATTTAAACCTCAACACTCTTTCATCATTTGTCTTACCTCTGAACTTCTTGCCAATTTTCCTCTTCTCTTAAATTTTTTATAGACAAGTGGGGAATGGAGTTTTATAATTTATATTTTATGTTATGTGTTTGAACTTTTTATTATTTATAATTGTACATGACTATATATTCATCTTATTAATTGTTGTTTTTAGTAATTATAGATTTCTGTTTTTTACTTTGAAACTTTTTGTTACTCATAACCTCATAAGATTATGCTATAAAAAATGAACCAAAAAATAGAGAACAAAAAAAAAAAAAAAAAAAAAGAGAGCAGGTTCTTGGGTAGACCCTGGAATTGTACCAGAAAAACAGGATTGGTTCTAGACAGTTTCAACAAAATAGAATAGGTTTCAGTGTCCAAAAACTAGAAATTGATTATAACAGGGTAGGTTCAAGGTTCCAGTTCTGGAATTTGCCCATTTTAAAACTGATTACCCATGGTGTGCACTGCAACAAGAAAAGACTTCATCATAAACCATGTGGTGATTTTCCTCATCTGACGTCCTAGTGCCACACCACCTAATCAACCAATGGTGCATGGCATTAGCAATTATTGTAGTTAATTTTCGGGTTATTGGTCAATAATATAATTATATAAGCTTTCATTTGTCACTTTTGATTGGAAATTTGTGCCGCGTACTGCAAGGATGTGCTTTCTAAATCATTTCATGGAGCACAAGCTCGGTTCCTTGTCTGTTGAAACGGCACCATGCTTGCGACGGCAAGAAGATTATAGATAACATAATATCCGTGGGAATGAACTGAAAATTGGAAACAAAATGCGAATGACTTTGCGCGAATCATCGAACAGATTCAGACCCTTTGCCATGTTAAAGATGAACGTCATTCTCTTTCATCAGGGCGAAAAGATCAAAAGCTTTGAAACATTTTATTTCTTTTTCGCGCTTTGCAGAAAACGGTTTGCAGGGGAAATTAGGAAAGCCTGCTTATCTTGAAGAATGGATCACCACCATCACTCCCTTAACGGCAGGGGACTCGGCGTTCGAGGTCACTTTCAATTGGGACAAGAAGCTGGGAGTTCCGGGGGCGATCACCGTACAAAACAACCATCACAGTCAGTTTTACCTCAAGACGATCACACTCGAAGATGTGCCTGGCGAGGGCCGAGTCCACTTCATCTGCAACTCGTGGGTCTACCCTGCCGACCGGTACAAGAAGGACCGGATCTTCTTCTCTAACAAGGTTCGATCACAATACTTTGATGAAGCTAAGCTATAGCCGCAATTTATGATTTGCTTCAAGAGTCTCAAATCAATAGGAAAAAATAAAAGACATAGCCTCCGAGTATGAAGACTTAAATCTTATTTTGCATATAGTAGTTCTAAAAAAATAAGCTGATGCGGAAAATTGGTCAGAAAGGAGTGACTTTTCAAACGGTCTTAGCTTCCCGAGAACCTAATTTGCGTATTAGAATCTCACTTCTAGGAATTCTCTGGGTATACCCTACTTTTAGCCAGTTTCAGCATCTTCTAAGCTTTCCGATTTCATTGAAGTGGGGCATTTCGCTTAGGAATTGCACTTTATATTGGCTTAAGGCATTTCAGTTTCGGACTTTATTCTATTCTGTCAGATGAAATTGCAATATGATTGGACAGGGTTCCTTAGGTTGTCTCTAATAAGATAGCACGTTATTGCAGACGTATCTTCCGAGCCAAACTCCAGCGCCTCTAGTGAAGTACCGAGAGGAAGAGTTAGTTAACTTGAGAGGAGACGGAACGGGAGAGCTTCAGGAGTGGGACAGGGTGTACGACTATGCTTGCTACAATGATTTGGGCGATCCAGACAAGGGCTCGAAGTATGCCCGCCCTGTTCTAGGAGGATCTTCTGAATATCCCTATCCTCGCAGAGGAAGGACCGGTCGACCTTCGACTGAGACAGGTTAGATAATGCACTCATATCATGAATCTCCAATTTGATGTGAGATTATTATGGCTTCTTTTTTTTTGACAGTGATGCTTCATTTGTAAGTATATTCTACTGAATTTTCACGATGTTATCGACAGATCCGAATACTGAGAGCAGGCTTCCTCTGCTCATGAGCCTAAACACATACGTTCCTAGGGACGAACGGTTTGGCCACTTAAAGATGTCCGACTTCCTTGCTTATGGTCTAAAAGCCGTGGGTCAATTTCTGAAGCCCGAGCTAGAGAGTATATTCGACAGCACGCCTAATGAGTTTGACTCTTCCAGGATGTGCTCAATCTCTATGAGGGCGGTATAACGCTTCCCGATGGCGCTTTGCTGGAGATTCTGAAGAAGAACATTCCCCTCGAGATGCTTAAGATACTCTTTCGGACAGACGGGGAAGGGCTTCTCGAGTACCCCGTGCCTCAGGTGATCAAAGGTAATGGATACATATGTCTGTGGGACCTTTTTCATCTGATTAGTTCGAGGCTATTTTCCTAACGTTTAGCAATCATCCTGTGCAGAGGATAAGACTGCCTGGAGGACCGATGTAGAATTCGGTAGAGAAATGCTCGCTGGAGTCAACCCTGTCATGATTCGCTGTCTTCAGGTAAATAACAATATCTTTCATGTTACAGCTCAAACAAATTCAGTTAATATTAAATTGAGGTGCGGAATGGAGTTCCACCGGTTGTCTAGTTGATTGAACATTTTTTGCTGATTTCAGGAATTCCCTCCGGCAAGCAAGCTAGACCCTAATATATATGGCGACCAGAGCAGTTCAATAAGGGAAGAGCTCATTCAGGAGCAACTGAATGGATTAACTGTCGAACAGGTACCTTCATTGCATCTCACGTCACTAAGAGCGTCCATATACTTGCTTAAAAGATGTTGGCGAGCTCATTTAAGTTATAATATCCAAATTGAAACGATGCATAACAAATGCAGGCTACCAAGATGAACAAATTGTTCATATTGGATCACCATGATTCGATCATGCCATATCTAAGCCGGATAAACACAACCACCACTAAAACGTATGCTACGCGAACACTCCTCTTCTTGAAGGATGACGGTACCCTGAAGCCGTTGGCAATAGAGCTTAGCTTGCCGCATCCCGAGGGAGACGAGTTTGGCGCAATAAGCAAGGTGTACACACCAGCCAATCAAGGCGTCAAAGGTTCCATTTGGCAGCTGGCTAAAGCTTATGTGGCAGTTAACGACTCAGGCTATCATCAACTCATCAGCCACTGGTAAAGATTTCTGAGGAGCATTCAACTATATACAGAAGGAGAAGAAAGTCTATTTATTTCCTGCATATTGATAATTTTCTTGATTCTTACTGCAGGTTGAATACTCACGCGGTGATTGAACCATTTGTGATTGCAACAAATAGACAACTGAGTGTGCTTCACCCGATCCACAAGCTTTTGCATCCCCATTTCCGCGACACGATGGAGATAAATGCAATCGGCAGGCAGATTGTGATCAATGCGGGTGGAATTCTGGAGACGACTGTATTCCCGGCAAAGTATTCCATGGAGATGTCTTCCGCCATCTACAAGAACTGGATTTTCCCCGAGCAAGCGCTTCCTGCTGACCTCATCAAGCGGTAAATTTTCTGTTCTGTACAAATAAATCATCCATAAGACTTTTCTTTAAAATTCCTTCAAAAAGAAAGACAAATAAAGGCCGATGAAGACTGCGCAAATGTACTTGGAATAGCTGAGGCTCGTGCCGAGATACATATCAATATAGCTCTCGTTTGTTTTACTTGAATTATTCTGATAGACTGAGTGTGACGAAAATATTCTACCTTTTCTTGTCTTCAGGGGAGTCGCTGTAGAAGATGCAAACTCCCCGCATGGCCTCCGCCTATTGATTGAGGACTACCCCTACGCGGTAGATGGGCTCGAGATCTGGTCCGCGATCAAGACGTGGGTTGAGGACTACTGCTCCTTTTATTACAAGAGCGACCAGACGGTACAGAAGGACAAGGAGCTCCAATCCTGGTGGAAGGAACTCGTGGAGGAGGGACACGGCGACAAGAAGAACAAGCCCTGGTGGCCTAAAATGCAGACTGTGAAGGACCTGACAGAGACATGTACGATCACCATCTGGATCGCGTCTGCTCTCCATGCAGCTGTGAACTTCGGGCAATACCCTTATGCAGGGTACCTCCCGAACCGGCCCACCCTCAGCCGTCGCTATATGCCTGAGGAAGGTACTCCGGAATTTGAAGAGCTCAAGCAAAATCCTGGCAAGGCTTTCCTGAAAACCATAACAGCCCAGCTTCAGACACTTCTAGGAATTTCGCTTATAGAGATCCTGTCAATGCATTCTACCGATGAGGTGTATCTCGGCAAGAGAGACACTCCTGAGTGGACGGCAGATGCTGAGCCACTGAAGGCGTTCGAGAGGTTTGGAAAGAAGCTGGAAGAAGTCGAGGAAAGGATTATGAGGATGAATGGGGACAAGAGGTGGAGGAACCGGGTCGGGCCAGTCGAGGTGCCCTATATGCTGCTTTACCGTACCAGCGAAGGCGGAGTGACTGCCAAGGGAATTCCCAACAGCGTCTCGATCTGAACTTGTTCACGCATGCCTGTTCTTTTCTTGTTTATTCGTTGTTAATTGTTCCTCTGTTCTGGTATGAAAGCTAGTGTACGTGTGAAATATGAATAACGACAAAACAAATATAGCATAAAGTGTTTGTCGAGTTCTGTAGGAGTTTCAAACTTTACATGTACAATCGATTGTTTTATGGATTGGAAAAATGTCAGGTTGTAAAATTCAGTATGGAACCCCAGGTTCAACCTTCAACATGTTCCTTTTCTACTTCAATTGCATGATCATCAGCTATAAATGAGTTTTATCTTCTTTTTTCTGATCTATATCGATCACATAACTTAACCATCTGGGCTATCTGCTCAATCTGATGGTTTTTGCAGGCACAACAATTTAAGTGATGATCGTTATAGTCATCTCGCTCTCCTAGAAACCTTAAGTCGTTGAATTCGGCCTATGTTTCCAATCTTCAAAGCAGACCTTCAAGTTTTGGAACATTATGGTGAATGAAAAGCCTTCTGTGCTGTATGTAATATGGGAAAAATTACCAAAAAACTCATAAATTTATTGCACTTTGATTAATTGAGTTATAAACATTTTAATTGTGCCAATTAAGTGCTAAACCTTTTCATCTTTTGCCAATTGAGTCCATCCAATCAATTTTGATTAGAATATGTTGAAGTGGACTCAATTGGCATAATTAAAATATTAAGACTAAATTGGCATCCGTAATTTCCCATGTAATGTGAGTTTTGGCTCAGCGAGGCCAAATAAGTTAAGCAACATCTCAAATCCTTGACCATGTAACTTTAAGCAAAAATAAGGCTACATTGGTTTTGTGGAAATAATTGACTTCTAAATATTTTTCTAAAAATGATTGCTTTTACTTGTATTGTTTAAATAATTAGCTGATGACATATGTTTTCATCATCAATAACTCTCCGTGTCTAACTGTTTTTGTGAAAGATGAGATTATTTCTCAATATTCCCAAAAATTATGTCGCTTGAAATAATTACTCAATTACGACAACTATATATATCTAAATATTTTTATAAACAATGAAAATATTTCTCGTTCATTCATTTTTATAAGTGATACACATGATCGTTTTAAGAAAATATTTTTCAAATCATTCGGGAAATAAAAACACCCTAAGTGAAGAAATTAACAAGCAATGATTTGAATTTTAATGCCTCGTGTTAACTCCTGATTAGGGGAAAAACAACTTTTACTCTATGGGTAAGAAAGAAAGACATCCCTTCTATTCCCGTTTTTCTTCATTAAAAGCCACCAAAGCTTTTTAGAAAATAGTACATATCCATTTATTTCCAGAAAAATCTACTAACGATTTTTTTTTCTCATTTTTTGACTTTGGATGCCTTGGAAAAAAGTCTAGCAGAAAGTCTTTGACTAAATTCTATACTCAAATTCAAAAAAAAAAAAAAAAATGATTTTATGCTTTAAAAATCATAAATTATTTTTCGAGATATAATTAGACCTTGGCACTTGAGAGCTGGGACCGATGCCTATGCCCAAATCCTTAAGGGCTTGGCATAGGTTCATAGAGCCCGAGCTTGAGGTCCTTGTGGTCGGACTTGCGACCCTAGTCCATACCTAGGTTATAGCTGGCTATGCTTAGGTACCTAGCTTTCACAGTCAAGTCATTAGCATATGGGCACAAGCCCATCAAGGCTCGAGTTGTGTCGAGTGTCGATAGAGGCAAGGCCTCGGTTCCTGGAGGTCCGGCTCGAGATCCCTACGGTCATACTCGGATCTCCGGAGGCCATGCTCGAGTACATGGCTTTCCTCCCACGTCGAAATCACCGGTGACCACCCTCGGGTTTTTAGTTGTTAGGCTTGAGAAACCCCAACTCCGACAATCAGAGAGGATTGAATTACTAAATTCAATTGTTATTGTTATATTATTTTGGTGCTCCATAGAGGGACTTATGGAGAGTTGACAGGTTGATATTTTATGGTTAATCACTTCGCTTCCCTTTGCTTTAATTTTTTTTTTCCATCTTCCTGCTTATGTCCAAGATATAACTTTTTATCAATAATAGAAACACACTATAAATAATACGAGTATCTTGACATCACCAAAATGATCACCATGCAATCAAATTCTCAAGACAACAACACATGAATATATATTTTATTTTTAATAGTTGATATTTAAATATAAACGAAAAAAAAGAGACATTCAGAATAATTGTAGCCAGGCACTTGTTGGTCGTTTAGTGAAGGACCTTGTTCTTCTTTGCTTGGTTTGGAGTTCTTGGAATACTCAATAAACGTGGCGTTAAATTAGTTTCATTGACTTGACTTTCGAAGTTCAGACGAGCTTCGTCGAGGCAGAATCTCACCGGCCCGCGATTACCAGACTCCCAAATCCATGCGTAGTCTTTAATGTCTGATTTTGATCAATTATGTTTCATTGGCGTAGGATCGATTTTAATGATGCTAGCTCGAGGTGACCCGTTGAACCCGTAAAGATACACAAACCTATAAGCTACTACCAAACGTTGAATACACATATCAATAAACCATCTCGGTGAAAAATAAATCAAACTTTTTGGAGAAGTTTACTAATGTTACTTCGACTAGTATCTCCAAATTAATGCATTTGCGAAAGTGATGGTGTGATCACCTATATGTATATGAATCTCAAAGTTACGATCTGTCATTACTTAGGATAAATATATATGTTGAAGCAAATTAAAGACGTTAGTACAGAGGGCATTGTAAAAACCAAAAACCTTACTTCGTGGGATGTGGAATTTGCGTCCTTTATCACTATTATTAGTATTATTTTGTCAAGAGGCAATAATACCACAAGCATCTTAACTTTGGCTTGTTTTATAATCGAGTATCCAAATCTTCTTTTTTGTTCGGTCGAGTACCTCAAGTTCTCAAATGTGGATCAATGTGAAACCATAGTTAAAATTGTAGAGAAAAAAAATGCAAAAATGGATACTAACACCGATAAAGCCTTTAACTCCCACAATGGCGTCCAATATGATCTCTTTACGTGATGTCACGTTAATAGTCATATTGAACGGGCAAAATTAAAATCGTACAAATCAACATTCTTTCTCTCACGCGAGTGCACACACATCACCTACACCTAAATGGTGGTCGTTAACCAAAACTAGCTGGAAGAACTACATTGGCAAATCTTCAAACGATTTAGAATAAAAGTAGCAAATTGAAAAATTTTGATTAAATTGGCATCCGAATATAAGGTTTGAGACCTTTTTTTTTTTTGTTAAAAAAATTATCCTGTACATTGGCGGAGAATCCGAGTTTGATATCATATCTGTTCGTTTGAAGTGTCAACATTTGATGCACATGCCGTGTCAAGCTGGGTAACGACATGGAAATCAAAGTCTGTGCATCTTATCTCGAAAGATTTCGATCGGCTAACGACAAATTCCCCCGTTACCATCCCACAAGGTAAATGAACCAACCGCGCGGCGGCGGCGGCAAGTCGATGATCTCACCTCAAGGAACGGCCGCCGAGGTGGCCATAGCAGCACCTCACATTTGGCTTTTGTATGAAGATGAATCAAAGCACTTTTTATTCGGTATACCTATTCTCTCCATTATAATAATAATCTAATTTTCACGCACTTAGTATAATATTCACGCATACATGAAGACGTCTACAGGACCGCATGCACATACGTATGATCTTCATTTATTCATTCATGTGTTCCAACGTTGTCTTTTCCTTTTTCCTTTTCTTTTTCCCATTTTTATAGACCTTGGCAATAAGCAGCCCCTTTAGAAGGAGCCTCTATTCAAGGGGAAGAAAATGTCCATGAATTCAGGTTTTAAATTCAAAGAGATGATCTCAGGTTCCAGCTCCTAACAAAAAATTGACTCTGTCCATATCATGGTTTTGATAATTTAAACGTAAAAATGGGAAGAATCTTCATTTTGACGGGTCGCTTATTAAACTCTTTTTTGAAATTATCTCGTGGGATTAGACTGATTTTCATATAATGGCAACAAGAGCATGTGCGAGTGCGTGATGCCCGGGTGTATCTTGGCCATTTATCGGAATGGAACTCAAAATTAGGTCACTTGCATGGAAAAAGCTGGAGTTGCTTCTATAGTTGGCTATTGAAAGAGCGCACAATCGAAAGCCATGGAAAAGTCTATCAAGTAATTAACCTTTATTAGTCTGTAGAGCACGGCAATTGGAGTTAGACGTATCGTCGGTCTTTAATTTTCCACATGCATCGTGATGGGGCACGGATAAGGAGCTAAATTCACAGCATTAAACTAAAACATTCTTCTGTGGGTCATTTGAAGTTTGCTGATGCTAGACGCCCTTCTTTTTTTTTTTTTTTGTGTGAAATAAAAAATAAATAAAACTTATTAGAAACAATGATTATCAAGTTGGAATGTAAAAAACATGTTCAATGTTTTGTAACTGTGATTTAATATTTACTTCTTTTCGTTTCTAATTTACTAATAACTTGGCATCTCTTCTTTCGTTAAAAAGGATTGTGATAGTTACGGAAAAGGATTATGATAGTTACGGATGGTGAGTTTTGCATTACATAGATTTTTTTTTTTCTCACATGCATCCTTTGTGTCTATGTAGTATTAGACTTGTCAAAATGGTTCATAAACTCATTTTTTGTAACTCATATTTGATGGGTTCAGTAGTTGTATTGGGTTAGTTATTTCAATAAATGAGTTAAAAATGGTACAACCCAAAATAATATGGATGTTAAATGGGTTCATAAATTACTTAGACCAACCCACATTTATGGCTTTATCTTCACTTTCTTTGATCTCTACTTAATCTTGCACTCGGTCACTCCATGTTCTCACCTCAATTTAATTATGAGTTCTATTTAATTTTTAACAATATGGATTGGGTCATGTATGGGGACCGATTAGGTTGGATATGTGTTGCTAGATTTGTATTGTATATAAAAAGGGTCAATTTGGGTTGAACTATTTTTGAATTGATCCAGACTTGACCTAATCCACTTGCTTGGTAAAAGTCCATCGCATGATCTTGAGAGATTCATTATTCCTCACCCAGTCACCTTCGGCATTCATTAGCATGGTAATATGGTTCCTATTTCTCCGTTGTATAGTTGTGGCGTGAAAAAATTTTGTATTCTTGTCTCCCCATTTAAGCCACTTAATTCTCAATCTTATTCCCCAAAACATTTATTCTTGTTGCCATAGGGATTCGATTTCTTTGTGGATATTCTGAATCCTGTAATGATCATACTGCAAGGTGGAGTTGTTCATCCGAAACTGAAGCTCATTTTTCAGCCCTTTGATTTTCTTATATGAGTTGGGGAATCGTTTTTTACTCCACGCTGCTAGTTGAGTAGCCACAGTTTTCAATTTTTCAACCAAATTTTTCAGATAGGTATCCTCCCATGTTCGCTTGACTATTCTCCTACAATCTTCGTCTTCCGCCCAAAATGGATCATATTTGAACTCTTGGCGTTTATGTGTTGTAGTGGGTATAGTTGACAAGATGAGCAGACTATGATCAGAGCCAATAGCTGGTAAAGCTATAAATTCAGCATTTAGATAATTTATTCTCCATTCCATGGCTTAAGCGGACTTTGAACGGCAAGAAAAGAAGACCTGCAAATTTTTCCTTTTTATACGTGTGCCCTAAAGGTCAAATTTGACCGGTGGCCCACCTCAAATTAGCTTCACATGGGAGAGAGATGCTGCTTCTTTCTTCGACGTGGAGTGTGTGCTCGCGCGCCCAGAGTCAACACTTTGACTCTAGCCCCCACGATCAGATTCCTTTTTAAACTCTACGTACAGACTCTTCTTTCCTATATATATATAAAGTGTGCACAAAGTCTTGTTTGCACATCCGAAATAGAGAATCCAAGAAGGAAATTGTTTCTTCCTTTTTCATCCAATTTATAATCTACTTGGAAAAAACTTTAACGACAGATTCGGTTTAATAAAACGTTATCCAAATCCAAATTCGAGACATTAATTTAATACACCCCAGACCAAGTCGTTGCACGTGTTGATGTAGTCTTGAGTTCGACCCGCTTTGTGTTGAGGTTACGGAATCCACGTTTTGGCGAAACCTCTAAAGAATTTGAAAAAAAACGCTAGTTAGCTCAAACGTCCCCCAAAAGCTTAGGTCATGCGTGTGATCCACGAGATTGCTATCCTTTTTTTTTTTTTTTTTTGGCGGGGCGAATCGGATGTATTCATATTCAATCTCTGGTAGTTCGATTTTCTTGCACTGACAAAAGAAGATGCTTTGGTGCAATGCCTACTCGTGGGAGACGACAAGGAAGCAATCGATTCCGGGGCTAAGCATTATTGCCACCATCAATTTTTCATGGTACCTAAAGTAAAAAAAAAAAAAAAAAAAAAGTCAAATTGATTGAAAAAATATTTGATTTAACTTAATCTATGTATAGTACATAAATGGCCCCCACCCAAAAAAAAAAAAAAAATCTATTGTACAGTTCTGTAGCTGTCCTAATGAGATACCTTGCACTTGGTATTATCTATTTTGATTACCGCTAAATTGCGCCTTCGTTGGTCAAAGTTGTTATATAAAATATGTTTATTCAAATCATATGGGGCTAATTCGATTGGTTAGAATGTTTTGTTGCCCGAAACTTAAATTAGAATGTTTGCAAGGAATTCCTTTCTTTATTGTTTCGTGTACGCTATATTAATTGATTTGATTGGTGTGCGAACTAAATTAGTAGAGGGTCACGAATCACGTGGTCAACAAATAGCATGAACGTGTGCATCGTTTATTGATCCTTATTTGTGGAGAAATTCGACATTTGTCTAACTTATGTACGTTACGTTTAATCATAAACTAAACATAATTCATTGTTTTTTTTTTTTGTCATTGTAACTCTAGAAAAAAAATACCTACCCTTAAATTTTATAATAGATTTAGCTGTGATGTTTTATCTTTCTTTTATAGATTTGATTCGATTTTTTTTCTCATACGATGTTTTATCTTTCTTTTATAGATTTGATTCGATTTTTTTTCTCATACATATACATATATACTTGTGTATGTGGATAAGAAAGACAAGACGAGAGATATAACTCTTGCATTGAAACTTAGAAACATTTCAAAAAAAGACCTGAAGTGCCATTATTTTTTCAAATAAGAACTCGAAGTTAACATTATTTCACATAATGACTTGAAGTGACATTGGTCGTTTCAAATAAGAGCATGGAGTAACTTTAGTTGTTTCAAATAAGGACCTCATCTCGTCGGTCGCCAAACAACTAAATTTTCCGAACGGTGAAAGGTAATTTCATCATTTTTCATTTTCTCTTTTTTTCCTTTTTTATTTACTTCTTCGTCGGCCCTTGGCGGCCCCAAGCAAGACCAACCCTCGCCAGATCTTCTTCTTCTTCTTCTTCTTCTTCTTCTTCTTCTTCATCGGCCCTTGGTGGCCCCAAGCGAGACCAACCCTCGCTAGATCTGCGAGGGTGGCCTCACCTGTGGTCAGCAAGGGTTGGGCAACTTCGCTAGCCGGTGGTAAGGGCTAACGAGGACCTGCAAGCTTTCACCTAGGGTAGGTGAGGCTAATCCTTTCTAGACTAGCGGTTGACGAGGACCTACAAGCCCTTGTTGGTGGCGGGCGAAGCCATCCTCACGAGATCTTGTGAGGGTTGACCTCGTTTGCCTTAGGCGAGGGCACGACCACCCTCGCTAGTGGGCAACGACCGATGAGGTCCCCTAGCCTTCGCTTGGCCTAGGCGAGGTCGCCCAGCCCTCACCTATTGCAGGCAAGGCCACCTTCGCCAGATCTGGAGAGGGTTGGCCTCACTTGGGGCTACCAAGGGCTAACCTCACAAATGGCCCTAGGGTGAGGGTTGCCTTGCCCAAGAGAGGCCGTCCCTTGCTTGTAGCCAGTGTGGGTTGTCCTTGCCGGTGAAGACGACCCTTGCCCAACCCTCTGTGGGCATCACCAGTGGGTGGCCGATCGGCCAGAGGCAAAGGGGCTGAAGAAGAACAAAAATTAAAAAGGAAAGAAAAAAAGGAAAATAGCAAATAACGAAAATGCTCCTCATCGCCGAAAATTCAAGTCCTTATTTGAAATGGACATAGATACTTCATGCCCTTATTTAAAATTGACATAATCATTTTAGGTCATCATTTGACACAAAATCCACTCCAGGCACTTATTTAAGAAAGTGATGACACTTCATGTCCTTATTTAAAATAAGGTCCATATCGGGCACTTATTTAAGAAAATGAGAACACTTGGAGTCCATTTTTGAGATTTTCCCTTAAAACTTTGATTTGTTGAAAAGTTCATTATGATATTAGATAATGAAATCTTTCTTTACCTTACAATTATATTTTCTCGCCCTTCAACCCCGGTCAGATCCCAATCTAACCATTTGATCAAGGCATCGTATAATATCTAAATCTTACCAAAAAAAAAAAAAAAGAAGAAGACAAAAAGGAATCATAATGGATCCATTAAATACATGAGATTGGCTGTGCACGTGCTAGAGATTGTGTGCATGCATGTATTTAGGAAAAGAAAAAAAAATGAAATAATTACATAGATGAGAGGAACACATGGAATAGATGATTTGGCGTTCTATCCCTCTTCCTAAAAAAGTAAGTTAAATGTAAGAATTTTGCGAGAGGTCGCTCGATGTATGATATCACGGTATGTGATCAACGAATTGTCTAATCGGCTATCGTTCAAATGGATGCATCTGGACAGAAGAGACAACTCGAGACTGAAGATAAGATGACCTTTACCAAAAGTGAACACTGGTATCATTTGTCAAGCTTTCAAGCCTTTTGTCATGTCGGATAATCTCGACGGGTCAAGAACGAAAATAATTGAGGCAAGATAGCCAGAGGATTAAGGCAACGCCACTAGATTCAAAGCAAGCCGCGTGCAAATCACTTCATTAATCCCTTAATCATCACCAAATCTTCGCGGGTCGTCTTCCCTAAATGGGTCTTGGATAACCATCGTTGAATCAGCGCGTAAATGAACGCGCCACCTCCACAAGATTTGGTCTATCAATTCAACCAAAACCAACTCAATTTCTCTCCTCATTTAAGAAAAGAAGAAGGGAAAAAATCTATAAAGAAAAGTATTATTTAACGAGTGCCTAAGATACTAATCATTCAATTAGATGAGAAAACTTAGGTTTTCAAAATTATAAGGCTACGTTTTGTTGTCTGATAATTTTATCAAGATAGGACTTGATAGAATAAAATATAATTTAGGGATTTTGGTATATTTTATCTACCGTTTAGTGAGTTGCAATAATAAATCCAGATATTTTTATATCCTATTTTGTCCATTGTTTGATATGAGCAACATATCGATATAAATGAATTTGAAAAATGTACAAATGAAAATAGTAAGAATTTCTCATGAGTCACTACTAAAGAAATCACAAGTGCAAAAATGGAGATGACCTTTATCAATGAATTCATAATTACTGTATCATCTACATTACGATCTACATCTTAAACAAAGAAAAGAGCTCATTGCAGCATTCTAGAGCCACATGTTTGACAGTGACAAGAAATGTAAATGGACTACAACAACATCGAGAATGCAAGTTTTTAGGTGCCAAGAAGTACTTTTTGTATAGTTCCGTTGGTTAAAAGTCAATATACATCTTATCTTACCAAAAAAAAAAAAAAAAAAAAAAAAAAAAAAACTAAACACGGGATATGATATATCCTATCCCAACTACCAAATGTTGGCTAACTTCTTTTGCTCTACAGATCAAATATTTCCTGTCGAGTATACATGACAATACGTCCTTGAGATGGAGGGAAAGGGGAAAAAGGAGAAAGGAAAGAAATTCCTGGTCTCCCATAAAGAAGAGAAGCTTCTCGGTGATGCCGTAGCGTCGGACTTTTCCTTATAAATACCCTCCATCGCAACGCATACGCTTCTGAATTCTTTTCACATACCCATCCTTCTTTTCCTTTCATCCGATCAGCTTCGCAACAAAGGTTTCAATCAATTCTCCGGAATGGATAAGCTGTTTCATGGGATGCTGCACGCCTTCGACCGTGGTGACAAGGCAGGCCACCGCCGCAAGGCGGGCAGGTCCAAGAAGGTCAAGGGGACCGTGGTGCTGATGAAGAAGTACGTCTTGGACTTCAACGACTTCACCGCGTCGGTCCTTGACAACGTCGACGAGCTGTTGGGTAAGAAGGTCTCCCTGCGACTCGTGAGCGCCGTCCACGGTGATCCCGGTGAGTCATGACCGTCCTCCACGCTATCTTCTTGTCGTTCATTTCTGGAACAAGTTCTTTCAATGGCTTTTCTTGGTACTAGACTGTGCTGTACATTTCTGTTGACAAAATCTGATGAATGGCAACAAATTAAACTGTTTGTCATCATGACAAGCGATCTTCTTCCCCACAAAGAATAGGAAATAATAAGTATTTCACTAATTTGCATATCTCAACTTTTTGCTTAGATTTTCAAGAAAGTGTAACATACGCATCTTCGCTTTACTTGCAGCGTGTCATTGACAAGAGTATGGTTGTGCAATTTGTGTTTTAAGCTTTTTGGTTCTGTTGCACGGTACTCTTGCGTTGGATTCAAGATTCGGAAATTGGCCATGCATGCGATACAGTCAACCTGATCTATCGCATTCCCTACTGAATTTATCTTCTGAAGTTTGATCTTTTCTGTGCAACTTTAGAGAACATGTGTAATCTTGATGGACTTAGATAGGTCCAACTTAGTTACCGCATGTTTGTTGATAGGACGACTCTATTATGCACACGTTTATAGGCATAGATAAACAGTATGTACCCACATATTTTTTTGACAATTTTTCAAATTTAAATAGATGGATCATAGTAAGTTTAGAGTAATCATTAAATCTTGCAGTTTCACGTGACAGAAATTTGAGTACATTTCGGTGTTTGCACTATAATTAGGATTCTCTTATAAACGAGAGACTTTCTAAACCAAACTTATAATTTAAATGAAAAAATTATGTTAATTCTGAAAATCTCAAGCCGAAAGCCAATTGAAAAACTTACGTTTAAACTCGGTTAATATTTTGACCTACTTTTAAAGTTGACCATTTGGGCCCAAGTCTATTAGGTCATATTTTAGCATCCGCGTCGGGCGCTTTTACTTTTTCTCTCTTAATATACACTGCACACGCATATAATTATATATATAGCAGCATTTGTAAGCTCGAGTAAATATGTATTTTTTTTTTCATGTTTTGGTAGAAGCGAATGAAATTAAGGTTTCGTTTATTTCGTAGAAATGATTATATTTTTCAGTGTTTGGTTGAAACTTGAAAATGTGCTAGAAAATATTTTCAACCGTTTGGTATGGATTACACTCTTTTTAATGATATATTTTCTTTCTCTTTGTTTTTTTCTTTTCTTTTGTGAAAAATAAAATTTTAATTATTTTAATTTTATTATTTTTCCTTCTTCTTTGGCCGATTGCTGGCCACGGCAATTGGCCTTAGTCGAACTCAAGCCTTGCCACATTCCGATGAGTTCAAGTCTTGCTAGATCAACAAGGATTGAGGTTGGCCTTGCTATATTGCTCGTGGCCCTCCAGCAAGCTTGTTACTCCCTTGTGATCGGTTGCTGGCCATCGTCATGGCTAGCTGAGGAAGAGGCAATAAGAAAAGGAAAGAAAAGAACAAAGAAATAAAAAGTCAAAATTTTTAAAAATAAAAAATTAGATATTCAAAATTTTAAAAATTAAAATAATTTAAAATTCGATTATAGAAAAAAATATATATTTTTATAAGAATGAACGTTTCATTAATGAAGAACCCAAGCTTGAATGCCAACAACTAACGCACGGCCTTTATGGAGCCAAGCCTGAGTGGTAGGGGCTAGAGCTCAAGTATCAAGGGCCGAGAATGATCATTATGGATGTAGGGTCAAGTGCCGGGGAACAAGGGGTTTGGGCTCGAGTGCTAGGGGCTTGGGCCTAGGAACGAGGTCTTGAGCCTAGCCTCAATGGACATTGGTCCGGTCTCAATGGACTCGTGCTCAAGCATTAGAGACCTAGTCCTTGCCTTGATGGACACAGGCTCGGCTTTGATGGACCTAGCCCAGGTATTGGAGACTTGGGAACTAGAAATGCTATATATTTTTTGCGAAACAGATAGGGTCTTTTAAACAATCAATCAAAGGTTTCCTCTAGTCAATAGCCCAATCTCAAGTTCTTTCCAAGTTTTTTTTTTTGAAAGAAAATTATATTTATTACTCAAAATGATATAGAAGTACATAGCTTTCATGATAAAGTAAAGCGAAAGATAGCACAAAGCCAAATCTAGAAAAATAAGGAGGATCAACGAAGCACCAACAAAAATCAAGCACAAACTTGTTCCACAAAAACGGATTTGTCAAACAAAAGTGGTGTAGCAAATTTCTTCTCCATTAATTACGATGTTGCTAATTGGAGGTGTGCACCTAGGTTTTGCTTCCTCTACACCATCATCATATGGAAACAACTAGAATAGGTTAAACAAACACAGGTATAATACGTGGAGGAGCAAATTTTTGTAATTCAATGAGACACAAAAACTCTTGCGTTCATCATTAAGGTTGGAGACAAAGAACCTATACAAGAATGCAACAGAGGGACATATGATCCCTGAAGGCATATTTATTAAGCTCTTAGACCTAGATCGGGAGAGGATATCATCCAAAGCTCAAGTTCTCTACCTTCTTTTTTCTTTTTAATCATTTCTGACTAAATGAATTTCCTATTATTGACCGAATACATTTCTTGAATTTAAAGTGTTTTTTTTCCTGCATGACTATGTTTCTTGACTACGTAACGGATAGGGGTGTGCATGGTCTGGGTAGGTAGTTCCTAACCTAGAACTGGGAACCGCCCGCTAGTTGTATGGATCCATCCGGGAATCGGACTGTCAGTCTGGTCCGGTTTCCGAATGGATCCATAGAACCAGTCAAACCTCCACGCCTTCCTCTTTTCATCCTCCCCACATCTGCTTATTCTGGCTCTCTTGACCATGGTAGCTTTATTTTCCTCAAGTACTAGCGCCGCGGTAGTGTTCACGACGGTGGTGGTCGTGACCTTCGGTGGTCGTGACCTTCGCTCCGCTTCTATCCCGGCCTCCACCACCATCTTTGCCACCGCCTCCGCCGTCTTTAACTCCTCCTTCGAGACCGACAATGAGGAGGATAATAGGGATGATGAGCCGTTCTTAGACCTAGAGTTTGCCTGTCCCCGAAGATGAGGATGATGGGGAGAAACCTAAGGAGGGGGAGGAGGAAGAGGGGAGGTAGAAGTGGGACAAGCCCAACAATGAAGAGGACGATAGTGACAGTGAATGCGGAGGTAGCAATGATGTGGAGAGAGAGTTCAAGTTCGAGGGAGGAAAAGAGAATCAACTCACTATTTCGCTGAGTTTAGACTAGGACTCGAAGGGAGATGAAAAGATCCCGAGGTGAATTGGAGAGAAAGAGGGAGTTCGGGGAGATTTTGAACTAAGAGAGATGATATGGAGTAGGAGAGTAGTAAATTGAGACAAGATAGTGATTGGAGCCCTAAATTTTAGATTTGTTAATTTCGAATTTTTTTAATATTGAAACTTAATATATTATTATAATAATATAACTGGTTCGGATGGGCGGGTGGACGGATCCGCCCATGGAACCAGGAACCGGACTGGTACTCACCGGTTCCCATAAATTGGAACCAGGAACCGGACCGGTTCCCTTAAGAACCACCTATTCTGGGCAGTTCCGATCTGGTTCTAAGTGGTCTAGGCGGGTCCCGGTTCTTTTGCACATCCCAAGTAATGGAGCTACAACCTCGCTGTGGGTAAATTTGGCGTTCGTTTATGGATGGTTGAATGAGGGTTTTGATCGAGAGGTGAGGTTTGCATTGCCTCAAGCATGAATTGAATATGATGGACCATTGCCATCAAGGACTATGCAAGAGTGCTCAGATACTGTTAATACGGAAAAGAGAATTAGTTGAAAGAGTTCTCTTTCAGATCGTCCATGCGATCCATAGAATGGCTCTTCGCCTAGCGTGCACTGCAACGAGAAAAGACATCATCGTAAAACACGAGGTGATTTTCCTCACGTCTTGTCCTAGGACCACACGACCCAATTAACCAATGGTGCATGGCATTAGCAATTATTGTAGTTAATGGTTTTGGCCAATAAGAAGCTGTCATTTGTCACTTATGATTGGAAATTTGTGCCGCATTCCGCAAGGATGTGCTTTCTAAATCACTTCATTGAGCACAAGTTCGGGTCCTAGTCCTTTCCCTTTGGTTTTCAGCACAAGATCAGGTTCTTGTTTGTTGAAACGGATCCATTCTTGCGACATCAAAAAGATTATGGATAACATAATATCAGTGGGAATGAACTAAAAATTGGAAACAAAATGCAAATGACATTGCGCGGATCATTGATCAGATCGAGACCCTTTGCCATGTTAAAGATGAACGTCATTCTCATTCGCTGGGACACAAAGTTCGAAAGCTTTGAAACCTTTAATTTCTTTTTCGTGCTTTGCAGAAAACTATTTGCGGGGGAAATTGGGAAAGCCTGAACATCTGGAAGGATGGATCACTACCATCACTCCCTTAACGGCAGGGGACTCGGCGTTCAAGGTCACTTTCAATTGGGACAAGGAGGTGGGAGTTCCTGGGGCGATCATCGTACAAAACAACCATCACAGTCAGTTTTACCTCAAGACGATCACACTCGAAGATGTGCCCGGTGAGGGCCGAGTCCACTTCGTCTGCAACTCGTGGGTCTACCCTGCCAACCAGTACAAGAAGGACCGGGTCTTCTTCTCTAACAAGGTTCGATCACAATAATTTTATTGATGAAGCTAAGCTATAGCCGCAATGTATGATTTGCTTCCAGAGTCTCAATAGGACAAAATAAAAGACATTGCCTCCGATATGAAGACTGAAATCTTGTTTTACATAGAGTTGTCCGAAAGGATTAGCCGATTGGTCAGAAAGGAGTGACTTTTCAAGCGGTCCTAGCTTCCCGAAAACATAATTTGGGTAGTAGAATCTCACTCCTAGGAATTTTCCAGGTTAAGCTCTACTTTTAGCCAGTTTAAGCATCTTGTAAGCTTTCCAATTTCGCCAAAGTGCGGCATTTCACTTAGGAATTGCACTTAATAATGGCTGAACGCATTTCAGTTTCGGACTCTGCTCTATTCTGTCACATGAAATAGCAATTTGATTGGACGGGGATCCTTAGGTTGTCTCTAATAAGATAGCACGTTATTGCAGACGTATCTTCCAAGCCAAACTCCAGCGCCTCTAGTGAAGTACCGAGAGGAAGAGTTAGCTAACTTGAGAGGAGACGGAACGGGAGAGCTTCAGGAGTGGGACAGGGTGTACGACTATGCTTACTACAATGATTTGGGCGATCCAGACAAGGGCACGAAGGATGCCCGCCCTGTTCTAGGAGGATCTTCTGAATATCCCTATCCTCGCAGAGGAAGGACTGGTCGACCTCCGACTGAGACAGGTTAGATAATGCACTCATATCATGAATCTCCAATTGGATGTGAGATTATTATGGCTTCTTTTTTTTTTTTTTTTTTTGACAGTGATGCTTCATTTGTAAGTATATTTTACTGAATTTTCACGATGTTATCGACAGATCCGAATACTGAGAGCAGGCTTCCTCTGCTCATGAGCCTAAACACATACGTTCCAAGGGACGAACGGTTTGGCCACTTAAAGATGTCTGACTTCCTTGCTTATGCTCTAAAAGCCGTGGGTCAATTTCTGAAGCCCGAGCTAGAGAGTATATTCGACAGCACGCCCAGTGAGTTTGACTCCTTCCAGGATGTGCTCAATCTCTATGAGGGCGGTATTAAGCTTCCCAATTGCCCTTTGCTGGAGAGTCTGAAGGAGAACATTCCCCTCGAGATGCTTAAGATGCTCTTTCGGACGGACGGGGAAGGGCTTCTCAAGTACCCCATGCCTCAGGTGATCAAAGGTAATGGATACATATATCTATGGGACCTCTTTGATCTGATTAGTTCGAGGCTGTTTTCCTAATGTTTAGCAATCATCCTGTGCAGAGGATAAGACTGCCTGGAGGACAGATGTAGAATTCGGTAGAGAAATGCTCGCTGGAGTCAACCCTGTCGTGATTCGCTGTCTCCAGGTAAATAACAATATCTTTCACGTTACAGCTCGAACAAATTCAGTTATTATTAAAATGAGGTGCGGAATGGAGTTCCACCGGTTGTCTAGTTGATTGAACATTTTTTGTTGATTTCAGGAATTCCCTCCGGCAAGCAAGCTAGACCCTAATATATATGGCAACCAGAGCAGTTCAATAAGGGAAGAGCTCATTCAGGAGCAACTGAATGGATTAACTGTCGAACAGGTACCTTCATTGCATCTCACATCACTAAGAGCGTCCATATACTTGCTTATAAGATGATGGCGAGCTCATTTAAGTTATAATATCCAAATTGAAACGATGCATAACAAATGCAGGCTACCAAGATGAACAAATTGTTCATATTGGATCACCATGATTCGATCATGCCATATCTGAGGCGGATAAACACAACTACCACGAAAATGTATGCCACTCGAACACTCCTCTTCTTGAAGGATGACGGTACCTTGAAGCCACTGGCAATAGAGCTTAGCATGCCGCATCCTGAGGGAGATGAGTTTGGTGCGATAAGCAAGGTGTACACGCCGGCCGATCAAGGTGTTGAAGGTTCCATCTGGCAACTGGCTAAAGCTTATGTGGCAGTTAACGACGCAGGCTATCACCAACTCAGCAGCCACTGGTAAAGATCTCAGAGGAGCATTCACCTATATAAAGAAGGGAAATTTTTATTTATTTATTTCCTGCATATTGATAATTTTCTTTATTCTTACCGCAGGTTGAATACTCACGCGGCGATTGAACCATTTGTGATTGCAACAAATAGACAATTGAGTGTGCTTCACCCCATCTACAAGCTTTTGCATCCCCATTTCCGCCACACGATGGAAATAAATGCAATGGCCAGGCAGATTGTGATCAATGCGGGCGGAATCCTGGAGACGACTGTATTCCCAGCAAAGTATTCCATGGAGATGTCTTCAGCCATCTACAAGAACTGGATTTTCCCCGAGCAAGCGCTTCCTGCTGACCTCATCAAGCGGTAAATTCACTGTTCTATACATATAAATCATCCATAAGACTCCTATTTAAAATTGCTTCAAAAAGAAAGAAAAAGCAAGGCCGATGAAGATTGTGCAAATGTACTTGGAATAGCCGAGGCCTGTGCCGAGATACATATCAATATAGCTATCGTTTGTTTCACTTGAACTATTCTGATAGACTGAGTGACGAAAAAATTCTACCTTTTCTTGTCTTCAGGGGAGTCGCTGTAGAAGATGCGAACTCCCCGCATGGCCTCCGCCTATTGATCGAGGACTACCCCTATGCGGTAGATGGGCTCGAGATCTGGTCCGCGATCAGGACGTGGGTTGAGGACTACTGCTCCTTTTATTACAAGAGCGATGAAACGGTACAGGAGGATGAGGAACTCCAATCCTGGTGGAGGGAACTCGTGGAGGAGGGACACGGCGACAAGAAGGGTGAGCCCTGGTGGCCTAAAATGCAGACTGTGAAAGACCTAACAGAGATATGTACGATCACCATCTGGATCGCGTCTGCTCTCCATGCGGCTGTGAACTTCGGGCAATACCCTTATGCAGGGTACCTCCCGAACCGGCCCACCCTAAGCCGTCGCTATATGCCTGAGGAAGGTACTCCCGAATTTGAAGAGCTCAAGCAAAATCCTGACAAGGCTTTCCTGAAAACTATAACAGCCCAGCTTCAGACACTTCTAGGAATTTCGCTTATAGAGATCCTTTCGACGCATTCTACCGATGAGGTGTATCTTGGGCAGAGAGACACTCCGGAGTGGACAGCAGATGCTGAGCCTTTGGAGGCGTTCGAGAGGTTCGGGAAGAAGTTGGGAGAAGTCGAGGAAAGGATTATGAGGATGAATGGGGACAAGAGGTGGAGGAACCGGGTTGGGCCAGTCGAGGTGCCTTATATGCTACTTTACCTGACCAGCGAAGGCGGAGTGACTGCCAAGGGAATTCCCAACAGCGTCTCGATCTGAACTTGTGCACGCATGCCTGTTCTTTTCTAGTTTTTTCGTTGTTAACTGTTCCTCTGTTCTGGTATGAAAGCTAGTGTACGTGTGAAATATGAATAACCACAATGCAAATATAGCATAATAAAGTGTCTGTCGAGATATGTACGAGATATGTAGGAGTTTCAAACTTTACCTGTACAATCGATTGTTTTAAGGATCGGAGAAATGTCAGGTTGCAAAATTCACTGGATAAGTACACTAAAAGTGTCAAAAGTTGTGTATAACGCTCACTTTGATACCAAAAGTTTATTTTGAATCACGTAAGTACCAAAAAGTTTGAAAAATGATCATTTTAATGCTAATGCTGATCTGATTGACTGGAAATCTGACGTGACACTTTTTTATTTATTTTTGAAGCTGATATGGCTTGCTGGACAGTATAGTCAGCATCTAAACAACAGAATGATGCTGTTTGACGTCTTTCCCCTAAGTTAGAACCCTAAATCCCCAAATTGAGAGAGAGAGAGAGAGAGAGAGAGAGAGATGGCATGGGCTTCCTCATCGTCTTCTTTCCCGAAGAACATAACTAGCACCGGCACTAGCAGTAACACTAGCAGCGGCACTGGCACCAGCACCAGCACAACTCCGCCTCCAGTTTGTTCGACATTGTCGACAAGCCCAAGCTCTTGTCCTCCTCCTCCTCTCCTCCTCCTTCTCTTTCCCCCTTTAGAAGGACCCACTTTAGCCGTTCCCTAAGCAGAGCCCAATCCACCATCTCCATGTGCGCCCTCCTTGTTTCTTTCACCCTCCTTGTCTTCGCTCTCTCCACCTTCAACGCCCCTTCTTCCTCCTCCTTCGCCCTCGCCTCCAATTCTTCCTGTTGCTTCTTGCCTGAGCAACGACCTTAGCCTCTTCTAGCTCACCTAGTCAAAGCAACTACGATGGTGGCCGAGCATGGTGGCCGAGCACGATGGCCGAGCGACGGTGGCTGAGCAATCTAGGTCGGCGTTGGACAAGGATTGGACAAAGAACCCTAATTTCAATCCCCATATGAGCTGTGCAGTGTCGTTTTTGTGAAACCATCCACGTATGACGGCAAAATGACGTCGTTTAAAAGCCATATTAACTTTTTTTCTTTTTTTAAATATAAAAGTCATGTAACTAATTTGGTTGGAATCTCTCGCCGGTGGCACTAAAGTGATCATTTTATCATTTTTTCCTTTGATTTGGCACTTAAGTGATCAAACAGAAACTTTTGATACTAAAGTGAGACCGTACACAACTTTTGGCACTTCTAGTATACTTTATCCTAAAGTTTAGTATGGAACCTCAGGTTCAACCTCCAACATGTTCCTTTTCTTCTTCCATAGCAAGTTCATGAGCTATAAATGAGTTTCATTTTCTTTTTTCTGATCTATATCGATTGCATAAGTTAACCATCTAGGCTACATGCTCAATCGGATGATTTGATTTTGCAAGCACGACAATTTAGGTGATGATTGTTATAGTCATCTCGCTCTCCTAGAACCCTTAAATTGTCGAATTCGGCCTATGTTTCCAATCTTCAAAGCAGACCTTTAAGTTTTGGAACATTATGGTGAATGAAAAGCCTTCCGTGCCATGTGTAATATGGGGAAAATTACCAGAATACTGATAAATTTATTGTACTTTAATTAATTGAGTCCTAAATCTTTTAATTGTGCCAATTGAGTAATAAACATTGTCACGTATTGCCAATTGAGTCCAACAGATCAATTTTGATTGGAATTTGTTGAAATGGACTCAATTGACATAATTAAAATATTTAATACTAAATTGGTATGGGTAATTTTCCCATGTAATTGAGTTTTGTCTCAACAAGGCCAAATAAGTTATGCAACATCTCAAATCCTTGACCATGTAACTCTAAACAAAAATAAGGCTTCGTTGGTTTTGCAGAAATGATTGACTTGTAAAATATTTTCCTAAAAATGATCGCTTTTACTTGTATTGTTTAGATAATTAGTTGATGACAAATATTTTCATCATCAACAACTCTCTAGTCTAAATGTTTTCGTGAAAGATGAGATTATTTCTTGATATTCCTAAAAATTATGTTGTTTGAAATAATTAGTCAATGATAGAATTTTCCATTATCGACAACTATATATCTCTAAACATTTTTACAATTAATGAAAATATTTCTTGTTTATTCATTTTTATAAATGATACATACAATCATTTTAAGAATCTTTTTTTCAAATCATTCACGAAACAAATACAACTTAAGTGAAGAAATTAACAAGCAACGATTTGAATTTTAATGCCTTGTGTTGACTCCTGATTAGGGAAAAAAAACAACTTTTACACTATGGGTAAAAAAGAAAGACATCCCTTCTATTCCTGTTTTTTTTTTTTTTTTTCATTAAAAGCCACCAAAGCTTCTTAGAAAATAGTACATATCCATTTATTTCCAGAAAAATTTACTAACGAAAATTTTTTCCCCCATATTTTGACTTTGGATGCTTAAGAAAAAAGTCCAACAGAAAGTCTTTGACCAAAATCTATACTAAAATTCAAAAAAATAATTTTATCTTTTAAAAATCAGAAATTATTTTTCGAGATATAATTAGACCTTGGTGCTTGAGAGCAGGTAGGGGCGTCAGTAACCGAACCGAACCGAAAACCGAACTGAACCGAACCGAAAAATTCGGTTTTTTCGGTTCGGTTTTCATTAAAAACCGAAATTTTTCAGTTCGGTTAGGTTTTTATCGGTTAACCAAACTGAACCAAACCGACAAATAAAAGTGGAGAAATAAAAGTGGAGAAATCTGAGTTGAACAGAAAAAAAAAATGAAAACCGAAAACCAAAAGTTGAAAATCAAAAATCGAAAAATCGAAAAACCGAACCGAACCGAATATAATCGGTTCGGTTCGGTTCAAAAGATTTTTCTAATGGTTCGGTTCAGTTCCGTTTTTCAAAAAAATCGAATCGAATCGACCCGTTGACACCCCTAAGATTAGGAACCGGCGCTTGTGCCCAAATCCTTATGGACTTGGCATAGGTTCATAGAGCCTGAGCTTGAGTTCCTTATGGTTGGAACTTGGGACCCTAGTCCATGCCTAGGTTATTGCCGGCTATGCTTAGGTACCTAGCTTCCATAGTCAAGTCACTGGCATCTGGGGCCCAGGTCCATCAAGGCTCCAGTGGTGTCCATAGAGGCAAGGCCTCGGTTTCTTGAGGTCAGGCTTGACATCCCTACGATCATCCTTGGGTCTCCGGAGGCTGTGCTCGAGTAAACGGCTCCCCTCCCACGCCGAAGTCACCAGCTACCACCCTCGGGTTTTTAGATATTAGGCTTGAGAAACCCCGACTCCGACGATCAGAGAGGATTGATATACTGAATTCAACTGTTATTGTTATATTATTTTGGTGCTCCATTGAGGGAATTATGGAGAGTTGACATGTGGATATTTTTATGGTTAATCACCTCGCTTCCCTTTGCTTTAATTTTTTTTTTTAACCCATCTTCATGTTCATGTCCAAGATATAACTTATTTTCAACAATAGAAATACTCTATAAATAATATAAGTATCTTGACATCACCGAAATGATCACCACGCAATCAAATTCTCAAGACAACAACACATGAACATACTATTCATTTTACTTTTAATATTTGATATTAAAATATGAACCAAAAAAAAAAACATTTAGGATAATTGTAGCCAGGCACTTGTTGGTCGTTTAGTGAAGGACTTTGTTCTTCTTTGCTTGGTTTGGAGTTTTTGGAATATCAATACACGCGGCGTTAAATTAGTTTCATTGACTTGACTTTCGAAGTTCAGATGAGCTTCGTTGAGGCAGGATCTCACCGGTCCGCGATCACCAGACTCCCAAATCCGTGCGTAGTGTCCACAGTCTGATTTTGATCAATTATGCTTCATTAGCCTAGGATCGATTTTAATGACGCTTGCTCGAGGTGACCCGTGAAACCCATAAAAATACATAAACCTATAAGCTACTACCAAACTTTGAATACACATATCAATAAACCATCTTGGTGAAAAATAAATCAGACTTTTTGGAGAAGTTCACTAATGTTACTTCGACTAGTATCTCCAAATTATGCATTTGCGAAAGTGATGGTGTGATCACCTATATGTATATGTAATCTAAAAGTTACGATCTGTTATTACTAAGGATAAATATATATGTTGATGCAAATTAAAGACGTTAGTACAGAGGGCATTGTAAAAACCAAAAACCTTACTTCGTGGGATGTGGAATTTGCGTCCTTTATCACTATTATTAGTATTATTTTGTCAAGAGGCAATAACACCACAAGCATCTTAACTTTTTAGCTTGTTTTATAATCGAGTATCCAAATCTTCTTTTTTGTTCGGTTGGGTACCTCAAGTTCTCAAATGTGGATCAATGTGAACCATAGTTAAAATTGTAGACAAAAAAAAAAAAATGCAAAAATGCAAAAATGGATAATCACACCAATAAAGCCTTTAACTCCCACATTGTCATCCGATATGATCTCTTTACATGATGTCACGTTAATAGAGTCATATTGAATGGGCAAAATCAAAATGGTACAAATTAGCATTCTCTCTATCTCTCTCTCTCTCTCTCTCTTGCGCGGGCGCGTGGGTGCACACACACATCACCTACACTGGTGGTCGTTAGTCAAAATTGGTTGGAAGGATTACATTGGTAAATTTTAAAAAGGTTTAGAACTGAAATAGTAAATTGAAATTTTTTGATTGAAGTGGTATTCGAATAAGGCTTTTTTTTTTTATAAAAAAAAAAAGAAAAGATTTCTCTTGTACATTGGCGGAGAATCCGAGTGTGATATCATATCTTTTCATTTGAAGTGTCAAAAATTGGTACACATGCTGTATCAAGCTAGGTAACGACATGGAAATCAAAGTTTGTGCATCATATCTCGAAAGATTTCGATCGGCTAACAACAAATTCCCCCGTTACCATTCCACAAGGGAAATCAACCAACCGCACGGCGGCAGCAAGTCGATGATCTCACCTCAAGGAACGGCCACCGAGGTGGCCATATTTACGGCTCTATCTTTACTTTCTTTGACCTCTACTTAATCTTGCACTCGCTCACTCCATGTTCTTACCTCAGTTTAAGAATGAGTTCTGCTAAATTTTTAACGATATGGATCGGGTCATGTATGTGGACTGATCGGGTTGGATATGTGTTACTGGATTTGTATTGTATAGAAAAAGGGTCAATTTGGGTCAAACTATTTTCGAATTGATCCAAACCCAACCTAACCCACTTGCTTAATGGATTTATAGTATTGAGTACTAGATTTTTATCTTTGGTTTCCAACCGTGTAAATTTATTAAAATATCAAGCTGGAGGGCGAGAGTTCAAATCCTAACACTAACACATACTTTTCTTCAAGCTATATCCGATTATTTGTCATGCCCACATTTGTCTACCTTTTGCATCTTTGTTGTCATAGAATCCTCATAATTTCCCAAATTGACAAATGAATAAGTCTAAAGAGGTAATTTTGTAGGGAAGTCGACGCATTCTATTTGTTGAGAAGATGGCCTTAAAGTGGAAGGATTGAGAGTGCGTTTGATTCAGCATTTTGAAAGCCCATTGGAGAAATGCAAAGTAATTTAGTCTAAAGGGTTTTGAGCAAATGCAAAGGCCATTTGGTACAAAACACATTTGAAAAGCCCTTTGGGTGACTAATATTAGTTTTTTGAATTTTAGTTGTTTAAATTTGAAAAAAAATAATGCATGCAACTTTTTAAATATAAGTTTTGACAATAATGTTAGCAAAATCAAATATATATATATATATATATATATATATATATATATATATATATATATATATAGAATCAGAAAAAGACCAAACCCTTCCTTGGTTTGGTGAAGGGCTACGGTTGCCGTGGCCGATCGATTGAGGTTGGACGACCTCTGGTGAGGGTCATTGCAACCCTCGGCGAGGGCCACCAGAGGTCGCCTGAGCAAGGGTCGCATGACCTAGGTGGCACGCGACCTAGGCAACCGCCACTTAGGTCTTGTGACCCTTGCCTAGGTCTTGTGAGGGTCACGTGACTAATGGTTGCCTAGGTTGCTTGAGGTCATGTGACCTTCGACGGCCCTCACTAGAGTCGCATGACCCTCGCCAAAGGTTGCCCCACCTTAGGCGACCTCGACTGACGGTTGTCGGTTGCCAGTACTAGATCTAGCTTGTTGGCAACCATAGCCCTTTGCCAGACTAGTGAAGGGTTAGGCCTTTTTTAATTAAAAAAATAATAAGGGACAAAATCAGAATTTTGAAGAATTAGTGAGGGTAGTTTTGGAAGAAAAAAATAAGTTTCGGCATTTGGTAAAATGCTAAAAGCTCAATGTTAGTTTCTACTAGCATTGGGCTTTCAACTTTCTTAATGCTAATTTTCATTTGAAAGCTCTTTCAAAATGGTTACCAAATAGTTCAGTATTTCCCTAGGCGGCTTTTAGTCCCAAGGGGCTTTGGAGGCTGAAAGCTTCCTAGGAATGCTGAATCAAACGCATCTTGAGTCGCTCATGGGAAATTGATGCGTAATCGCTAGTACCTTGTTTCACGAAAAAGAATGATTTGAAAAATATATATATTTTAAATAATCGCTTATATTGCATACAAAATAAATGAATGAAAGGAAATACATTTTCATCGTCCATACAAATATGAATATAAAATGTTGTTGATAATAAAAATAAATTTTTTAACTAATTATTTTGAGCAATCAATTTTAGAAATTTTTTAAAATCATTCATTTTAATTTTCTACGAAATAAACAAAGCTTGACTGCTGTTTCTTTCCAGTTTAATCGTCCTCGTGGTCATGGGATAGCAATCTGACTAGACTTCTTCAAAGTCCGCGATACATTTGCCCTTACGCTAGGATTCATATTTCTTGAAAAGATTTTGGAACCACATGGCTATATCTGTCTCTTCCATACATGCTCTTGGGACCTCTAGGTAATGTCCATAGGGGAAGTTGCTTTGGTTGCCTTTCCGACCCTTTTTACTCTAAAAAAAAATCGATAAAAGGGATAATGACTCAACCAATATCCGAACTTTTGTCCATCTTAACATCAAGTATCTAAAATTTTTCTTTGTTTAATCAAGTACCTTGATTATTCAAATTTGGCTAAATATAAGGTCTCCAGAAAAAATAAAAATTATCATGTCATGTGATTTAGCTCACATAACTCGTTTACTTGATCAAAATTATGTCATCTCCATTTAGATGTGAGTTGACGAGGAAATAGAGATATAGAATGTTACTTGAACGACTTTAGCCGTCCAATGTATCCCTGTTGACGTGACATCATTTCACAAAATCATATCATGTATGTTGTTAAAACTAATCTACTGGTATTATATCCAATTTGCTTCTTTTTTCTTCTTTTTGCGATTTTAACCGATGTCTCACATTGACCCAAACTTGAGAAGTTGAGGCACTTGATTGAACCAAAAAAGAAAGAAAAAATTGATACTCAATTGTAAAACAAGCAAAAATTCAGATGCTTTGGTACCATTACTTCTAAAAAAAAATTATAATAATTGTACTTAATTATGCAAATTCCACATTCTAGGAAATAAGGTTCTCACTTTCTCTTCTTCCAAAAATTTGGTAAAGATTCATCACCGTCGTGGTACATAGAAATGTGTATACTTCGATGGAAGCATGTAGGTTGTGTTTTTCATCGGTTTAAAAAGTTACGGAACATAATTGATTAAAATCTAATGGCGGAGACTACGCTAGGATGGGAGAGAAGAGAAGGGGGTCACGGTAAGATCCTGTCTCAACGAAGCCAGTCGGGTAACCCTTACTTTCACAGGAGCCTTTGTAGTCTGTCGGTTTGATTTACAAGAATGACAGACTTCAAGGATATATTTCTTATTTTAATGTGTTGGTATCCATATATCTTGTGTCCCTAATTGGTATAATATGTTTTTCTTACTCTATATTGAGCAATATCCTCTAAATGTATTGCATCTAGTTGATCTTGAAATCTAGATGATAACTCAAATGAAACTTTTTAAGGGGTTGTCTAGATTCATAACTTCAAAAGTCAAGTCAACGAAACTATGGCTTTGTTTGTTTAAATCTGTTTCTGTTCTTCGGATCACAAATTTTTGTTCTTTTGTTCCGGGGAACAAAAAAAGAATAAAAATGCGTTTGTTTACACTTTTATTCCCGGGAACAAAAAATCTATTTTTTTTTTTGTTCTCGAGAATAGATTTAGAACAAAAACAAGAATTAGAAAAAAGTTGTTTCTTGTTTACGGGAATAATTTCGAGAAACAAGTTTTTCTTTTCCTCCTTTTTATTCTTCTTTTTTCTTTGGCCGGCGACCTCGCTGGAGTGTCGCCGGCTCGTAGCGAGGCTCGGCCTTGCCTTGGCTAGGCGAACTTGAGCTCGCCAACTAGCGATGGCCCGAGGAGGTCGAGCCTTGCCGGTGGCTAAGTGAGCTCGGCCTCACCGAATCTGGGCGAGCTTGAGCTTGCCTAGCCAAGGCAAGGCCAACCTCACATCAGTTAGCAAGGCTTGACTTCGCCTAGATTCGGCGAGGCCACTGGCCCTCGTCGGCCGGTCGCCAGCCATGGTTGAGGTCACTAACTTGCCAAAAGGAAGAAAAAATAAAAAATAAAAAGAAAAAAGGAAAAAAAGAAAAAGAAAAAAGAAAAAAGAAAAAATAGAATAAAAATATTAAAAAAAGAAGCAAAAAAATTATACAAGTTTACCAAACGCGTTTATGTTCTTTTTCTATTCTAGGAATATAAATTTTGTGTAGTTACCAATCGCATTCTTTTATTCAAAAATTATTTTCCGGATCGAAATAATTTTTTCTATTTCTATTATTCAAAACAATTTTTGAACAAAAATATTACTAAATGTGCCCTAATTTAATGCTGAGTGTACCGACATTCCAAGAGCTCCAGACCAAGCAACGAATAGAAAGTCCTTCACAAAAAGGACCAGCCAGCGTCCGGAGGATGTAGCAAAAGCGTGGTCATGTCGAGAAAAACAGAGAGACGCGACAGATGCGGTCTCAATCCATGTTCGGACCCGATGAGCTTGGGGAGATCAATTAGGGCGTGTTTGGTAACGATTCTGTTCCCGGGAGTAGATTTTGATCAGAACTGATTCTTTTTTATTCTGTTCCCGGGAACTGATTCTAAGCATTTTAAGTCATTTGGTAATTGTCCAAAATTTCTGATTCTAGAATAGAATTGCGTTTGGTACCGTGCTCATTAATTCTGTTCCAAATCAATTTTTTTTAATTTTTAAATATTTTTTTACTTTTTACTTTTTACATTTTCTTTTCTTTTCTTTTTTCATTTTTTTTCTTTTCTTTTTCCCTTTTTTTCATTTTTTCCTTTTTTTTTCCTTTTTCTCATCATCTTCTTCTTCTTCTTGTGGTCGGTCGCTGGACCGGCGATCGGCCAAATAAGGGCCGGCGACCTCACCGGAGCGTCGTCGGCCGAGCCTTGCCGGCAGCTAGGCGAGGCCGAGCTCCGCCAGTGGCCAGGCTGGCCTATCCGGGGCTGGGTGAGGCACGCCAAGCCAGCGCGGGGCTAGGTGAGCCTTGCCGGTGGCGAACGGTGGGGCTAGGCGTCGCGAGGCTTGCCCGGCTCTGCCCAACCCCGGCGAGGCCAAGCCTCGCCGGTGGCTGGGCTTGCCTCCGCGAGCTCACCGGACAGGCGGACGGCGGCCGACGGCGGTGGCGGTGGATGGCGGGTGGTGGCGAGCGGTGGTGGACGGCGGTCGCGAGATCGCCCGGGTTTGCGAGGGTGGCCTCACCTACGGTCAATGAGGGCTGTGTGACTTTGCTGACCACTGGTAAAGGCCTACGAGGACCTACAAGCCTTTAATTAGGGTGAGTGAGGCCAATCCTTTCTAGATCAACGGCCGACGAGGACTTGCAAGCCCTTGCTAGTTGCTTTGGTGAGGGTCGACCTCATCCGCCCTAGGAGAGGGCTCGACCACTCTCGCTAGTAGAACTTGCAAGCTCTTGCTAGTTGCTGCGTGAGGGTCGACCTCACCTGCCTAGGCGGGGGCTCGACCACTCTCACTAGTAGATGATGACCGACGAGGTTGCCCACCCTCGCTTGGCCTAGGCGAGGGTTTGACCACCCTCGCCAGCAAGCGATGATTGATGAGGTCGCCCGGCCCTCGCTGCCGTAGGCGAGGCCACCTTCGCCGGATCTGGAGAGGGTCGACCTCGCTTGGGGCCAATGAGAGCCGACCTCGTGGATGGCCCTAGGGCAAGGGTCGCCTTGCCCAAGGGAGGCCATCCCTTGCCTGTGGCCGATGTGGGTCGTCCTTGCCAACGAGGGCGACCCTCGCCTTGCCCTCTGTGGGCATTGCCGGTGGGTGGTTGGCTAGCCACCGGCAAGTGGGTGAAGAAGAACAAAAATTTAAAAGGAAAGAAAAAATAAATAAAAAAACTAAAGAAAAAAAGGAAAATAACAAATGATGAAAATGCTCCTCATTGTCACAAATTCAAGTCCTTATTTGAAACAGATATAGTTACTTCAAGCCTTTATTTGAAATAGATATAATCACTTTAGTCCTTATTTAATACCATATCCACTTCAGGTCCTTATTTAAAAAAGTGATAACATTTCATGTCTTTATTTGAAACGAGATCCATTTTGGGCACTTATTTAAGAAAATGAAAGCACTCCGGGTCCCTTTTTGAGATTTTCCATTGAAACTTTGATTTGTTGAAAAGTTCATTGTGATGTTAGAGCATGAAATCTTTCTTTACCTTACAATTATTTATTCTCGTCCTTCAACCCTGGTCAGATCCCCATCTAACCATTTGATCAAGGCATCGTATAATATCTAAATCTTACCCAAAAAAAAAAAAGAAAAAAAAAGAAAAAGGAATCATAATGGATCCATTACATACATGAGATTGGCTGTGCATGTGCTAGAGATTGTGTGCATGCATGTATTTAGGAAAAGAAAAAAAATGAAATAATTACGTAGACGAGAGGAATACATGGAATAGACGATTTGGCATTCTATCCCTCTTCCTGAAAAAGAAAGTTAAATGTAAGAATTTCGCGAGAGGTCGCTGGATGTATGATATCATGTTATTTGATCAACGAATTGTCTAATCGGCTCTCGTTCAAATGGATACATCTGGACAGAAGAGACAACTCGAGACGGAAGATAAGATGACCTTTTACCAAAAGTGAACATTGGTATCATTTGTCAAGCTTTCAAGCTTTTTGTCATTTCGGATAATCTCAACGTGTCAAGAACGAATATAATTGACGCAAGATAACCCGAGGATTAAGGCAAAGCCACCAAGATTCAAAGCAAGCCGTGTGCTAATCACTTCACTAATCCCTTAATCATCAACAAATCTTCGCGGGTCGTCTTCCCTAAATGGGTCTTTGGTAACCATCATTGAATCAGCGCCTGGATGAACGCGCCATCTCCACAAGATTTGGTCTATCAATTCAACCAAAACCAACTCATTTTCTCTCCTCATTTAAGAAAAGAAGAAGGGAAAAAATCTATTAAAAAAGTATTATTTAATGAGTGCCTAAGATACTAATCATTCAATTAAATGAGAAAACTTAGGTTTTGAAGATTATAAGGCTACGTGTGATCGGCTGAGAATCTTATCAGAATATGACTGGATAAAATAGAATATAATTTAGAAATTTTGCTAAATTTTATCTACCCTTTAGTGAACTGTAGTAATAAATCCAGATACTTTTATATCCTATTTTATCCATTGTTTGATATGAGCAAGATATCAATATAAATGAATTTGAAAATGTATAAATGAAAATAATAAGAATTTCTCATTAGTCACTACTAAAAAAATCACCAATGCAAATATGGAGATGACCTTTATCAATCAATTCATAATTACTGTATCATCTACATTATGATTTACATCTTAAACAAAGAAAAGAGCTCATTGCAGCATTTTAAAGCCACATGTTTGAAAATGACAAAAATGTAAATGGACTACAACAACATTGACTAGGTAGATCAACTAGAAAAGTCAAATCTAATAAAGGAGAGAACATGATTATTCATTTTCATGATTTGGAAAAGTATAGTATTTTGATTCTCTTGCCACTTTTGTGAAATTCCAACATGAATTATGAATATATATAGAATATAAAGAAATTCAAATATACATAAATAGGAATAAATAACAAAATTGTCCATTATTTTCTTATTTTGATTTTTTTTTTTTATTAGAATCCAAATATTATTCATATTTTATTATTTTTTTTTAAAAATCTTAAAAAAATTTTATTCGACAAAAATAACTTTTATGCTATGAATATAAGAAATTCTAACCACATTTATCATATTTCTTCCATAGGTATCTTTGTGAAGGCTGTATCTACTTTATATTTGATTTTATCTTATCTTTGGTAAGAACTAAACATGGGATATGATATATCCTATCCCAACTACCAAATGTTGGCTAACTTCTTTTGCTCTACAGATCAAATATTTCCTGTTGAGTATACATGACAATACGTCCTTGAGATGGAGGGAAAGGGAAAAAAAGGAGAAAGGAAAGAAATTCCAGGTCTCCCATAAAGAAGGGAAGCTTCTCGGTGATGCCATAGCGTCGGACTTTTCCTTATAAATACCCTCCATCGCAACGCATACGCTTCTTCATTCTTTTCACATACCCGTCCTTCTTTTCCTTTCACCCGATCAGCTTCGCAACAAAGGTCTCAATCAATTCTCCGGAATGGATAAGCTGTTTCATGGGATGCTGCATGCCTTCGACTGTGGTGACAAAGCGGGCTGCCGGCGCAAGGCGGGCAGGTCCAAGAAGGTCAAGGGGACCGTGGTGCTGATGAAGAAGTACGTCTTGGACTTCAACGACTTCAACGCGTCGGTCCTTGACAACGTCGACGAGCTGTTGGGTAAGAAGGTCTCTCTGCGACTCGTGAGCGCCGTCCACGGTGATCCCGGTGAGTCATGACCCTCCTCCACGCTGTCTTCTTGTCGTTCATTTCTGGAACAAGTTCTTTCAATGGCTTTTCTTGGTACTACACTGTGCTGTACATTTCTGTTGACAAAATCTGATGAATGGCAACAAATTAAACTGTTTGTCATCATGACAAGCGATCTTCTTCCCCCACAAAGAGTAGGAAATAGTAAGTATTTCACATAACTTGCATATCTCAACTTTTTGCTTATATTTCAAGAAAGTGTAACATATGGAACGAGGTCTCAAGCCTAGCCTCGATGGACCTTGGTCTAGTCTCAATGGACTCAATGAACACAAGCTTGGCTCTGATGGACCTAGCCTAGGTATTGGAGACTTGGGAACTAACATTGGAGTTTCCATGTTTAAATGTAAAGTTTTGGGTTCAAGCGTCAATACCTAATCATATTTTGGAAAATATTTTCCAACTTTTTCTAAAAGGAAATTATTTTTTTTTGAAATTTAAGCCTAGTTTTTCATTGATTAGGAAAACATTTTTCGCCGACTCATTTTCTTTAAGCAAACTGTATGCAGCAAAATGAGGAAAATGTTTTCTTGAAAAAGATTTTCTAGAAAATGATCAAAGCCTAATCAGAATCACGAATTGTTTTCCTCAATTCATTCCAAATTTTAAAATAGAAAAAAGTAAAGTCTTCCTATTTGTTTTGGAATGTTTTGAATTTTCCACTCACGCTTTATTTTATTTTATTTAAATTTACTTTTAATTAAGAAAAAGCTCAAATCAATTTCCGGTTTTCTTCCGCCGGTTGATATCTCATCCCGTAGCCATATATTTAGCCTTTATTATATAGCCTTTATTGTTTAGGTTCCTTTTATTTAGCAATTTTTTTTTTAGGAATATATTTTCCTCATTTTTTAGTTTTTGGTTTACTTAAGAAAATGAGTTAATGAAAATTTTTTTCCTAATTAATGGAAAACTTATGCTAAAATTTAGGAAAATGATTTTATTTTCAAAAATCAAAAATCATTTTCCAAATATATCACTAGGTTTTGGCGTTTGGACTTGAAACTTTGTGTTAGAGCATGAAACCCCAATGCTCGTTCTTAGGTCCATGGCATCTGGGACTAGGTTTCCAGTGCCCGGGCCTAGTTTTATTGAGGTCGGGCTCCAAGACCTTGGTGCTTGTGCCTAGGTCCATCAAGGCTAGAATTGGTGTGCGAGCGCTTGCATCTCGATCCTTCAAGTTTGGGCCCAAGACCAAGGTGCTCCTACCTATGCCTCGATCCTTAGTGCTCAAGTTGAGGTCCATTTAGGCTAGACCGGACTCTAGAGCCCGTACTTGGTTCCCCATCTATCCACAAACAAGTTATCAGTGCTCGAATAATATATATTTATTTAGGAAAATCAAATCAAAATTTTTATACCAAATGAAGAAAAATATTTTTAAGCTCATTTTTAGATTTTAGTCAAATATTGAAAAATAGTCATTCTTCAAGAAAATGATTTCTTGGAAAATATTTTTAGAAATGTTACATTTTTCTCGAAACAAATGGGGTCTTTTAAATAATCGATGGTTTCCTCTAGTCAATAGCCCGATCTCAAGTTCTTTCTCTATTTTTTTTTTTTGTTGAAAAAAAATTGTATTTATTACTCAAAATGATACATAAGTACATAGCTTTCATGATAAAGTAAAGCGAAACATAACTGAATACAAAAAACAAAGCCAAATCCAGAAAAACAAGGAGGACAAACGAAACACTAGCAAAAGTCAAGGACAAACTTATTTAACAAAAATGGATTTGTTAAACAAATTGATAGCCAATCAACAGATCTTGTGTTTTTATCAGTAATGAGCAAATGCTACAAATTTATTCTTCATTAATTATGATGTTGCTAATTAGAGGTGTGCATCTAGGTTTGGCTTCCTCTACACCATCATCATACCGAAACAACTAGAATAGGTTAAACAAACATAGGTATAACATGTGAATGAGCAAATCTTTTTAATTTAATGAGAAATGAAACTTATGTACATCATTAAGGTTGAAGGCAAAGAACCTGTACACAAACAAAGCAGAGGAACATTTGCTCCCCAAATGCATATTTATTAAACTCGTAGATCTAGATTGGGTGAGGATGTCATCCAAATCTCAAGTTCTCTATCTTCTTTTTTCTTTTTAATCGTTTTTGACCAAACGGATTTCCCATTATTGACCGAACACATTTCTTGAATTTAAAGTGTTTTTTTTTTTTTTTTTCCCTGCCTGACAATGTTTCTTGACTACGTAACGGAGCTACAACCTCGCCGTGGTTAAAGCTGGCATTCATTTATGGATGGTTGAATGAGGGTTTTGATCGAGAGGTGAGGTTTGCATTGCATCAAGCATGAATTGAATATGATGGGCCATTGCCATCAAGGACGACGCACGAGTGCTCAGATACTGTTAATACAGAAAAGAGAATTAGTTGAAAGAGTTCTCTTTCAGATCGTCCATGTAATCCATAGAATGGCTCTTCGCCTAGCGGGCACCGCAACAGGAAAAGACATCATCGTTAAACACGAGGTGATTTTCCTCACGTCGTGTCCTGGGACCACACCACCCAATTAACCAATGGTGCACGGCATTAGCAATTATTGTAGTTAAATTCTGGTTATTGGCCAATAATATAATTATATAAGCTGTCATTTGTCACTTTTGATTGGAAATTTGTGCCGCATACCGCAAGGTTGTGCTTTCTAAATCACTTCATTGAGCACAAGTTCAGGTCCTAGTTCTTTCCTTTTGGTTTTCAGCACAAGATCAGGTCTTGTTTGTCCAAACGGATCCATTCTTGTGAAGAGAGAAGATTATGGACAACATAATATTAGTGGGAATGAACTAAAAATTGGAAACAAAACGCAAATGATTTTGCGCGGATCATTATCAGATTCAGACCCTTTGCCATGTTAATGATGAACGTCATTCTCATTCGCTGGGACAAAAAGTTTGAAAGCTTTGAAACTTTTTATTTCTTTTTCGTGCTTTGCAGAAAAAGGTTTGCGGGGGAAATTGGGAAAGCCTGCATATCTGGAAGAATGGATCACTACCATCACTCCCTTAACGGCAGGGGACTCCGCGTTCAAGGTCACTTTCAATTGGGACAAGGAGGTGGGAGTTCCTGGTGCGATCATCGTACAAAACAACCATCACAGTCAGTTTTACCTCAAGACGATCACACTCGAAGATGTGCCCGGTGAGGGTCGACTCCACTTCGTCTGCAACTCGTGGGTCTACCCTGCCAACCAGTACAAGAAGGACCGGGTCTTCTTCTCTAACAAGGTTCGATTACAATAATTGGATTGATGAAGCTAAGCTATAGCCGCAATTTATGATTTGCTTCCAGAGTCTCGATAGGACAAAATAAAAGACATTGCCTCCGATATGGAGACCTAAATCTCGTTTTACATAGAGTAGGTCTAAAGAATTAGCTGATTGGTCAGAAAAGGAGTGGCTTTTCAAACGGCCCTAGCTTCCCGAAAACATAATTTGTGTAGTAGAATCTCACTTCTAGGAATTCTCCAGGTTGCCCTCTACTTTTAGCCAGTTTCAGCATTTTGTAAGCTTTCCGATTTCATTGAAGTGGGGCATTTCGCTTGGGAATTGCACTTTATATTGGCTGAAGGCATTTTAGTTTCGGACTCCGTTCTATTCTGTCACATGAAATAGCAATATGAATGGACAGGGTTCCTTAGGTTGTCTCTAATAAGATGGCACGTTATTGCAGACGTATCTTCCAAGCCAAACTCCAGCACCTCTAGTGAAGTACCGAGAGGAAGAGTTAGTTAACTTGAGAGGAGACGGTAAGGGAGAGCTTCAGGAGTGGGACAGGGTGTACGACTATGCTTACTACAACGATTTGGGCGATCCAGACAAGGACCCGAAGTATGCCCGCCCTGTTCTAGGAGGATCGTCTGAATATCCCTATCCTCGCAGAGGAAGGACCAGTCGACCGCCGACTGAGACAGGTTAAATGCACTCATATCATGAATCTCCAACTCGAAGTGAGATTATCATGGCTTCATTTTTTTGACAAAGATGCTTCATTTGTAAGTATATTTTAATGAATTTTTACGATGTTATTGACAGATCCAACTACCGAGAGCAGGCTGCCTCTGCTCATGAGCCTAAACGTATACGTTCCAAAGGATGAACGGTTTGGCCACTTGAAGATGTCTGACTTCGTCGCTTACACTCTAAAAGCCGTGGGTCAATTTCTGAAGCCCGAGCTAGAGAGTATATTCGACAGCACGCCCAATGAGTTTGACTCCTTCCAGGATGTGCTCAATCTCTACGAGGGTGGTATTAAGCTTCCCGACGGCCCTTTGCTGGAGAGTCTGAAGGAGAACATTCCCCTGGAGATGCTTAAGATACTCGTCTGGACTGATGGGGAAGGGCTTCTCGAGTACCCCATGCCTCAAGTGATCAAAGGTAATGGTACATATATCTTTGGGACCTTTTTTATCTAATTAGTTCGAGGCTGTTTTCCTAACGTTTAGTAATCATCCTGTGCAGAGGATAAGACTGCCTGGAGAAGCGATGTAGAATTCGGTAGAGAAATGCTTGCTGGAGTCAACCCTGTCGTGATTCGCTGTCTCCAGGTAAATAACAATATCTTTGATGTTACAGCTCAGACAAATTCAGTTAATATTAAAATGAAGTGCGGAATGGAGTTCCACCGGTTGTCTAGTTGATTAAACATTTTTTGTTGATTTCAGGAATTCCCTCCAGCAAGCAAGCTAGACCCTAAGATATATGGCAACCAGAGCAGTTCAATAAGGGAAGAGCTCATTCAGAAGCAATTGAATGGATTAACTGCCGAACAGGTACCTTCATCGCATCTCACATCACTAAGAGCGTCCATATACTTGCTTAATAGATGATGGCGAGCTCATTTAAGTTATAACATCCAAATTGAAATGACGCATAACAAATGCAGGCCCTTAAGATGAACAAATTGTTCATACTGGATCACCATGATGCGATCATGCCATATCTAAGGCGGATAAACACAACTACCACTAAAACGTATGCCACTCGAACACTCCTCTTCTTGAAGGATGACGGTACCCTGAAGCCGCTGGCAATAGAGCTTAGCTTGCCTCATCCCGAGGGAGATGAATTTGGCGCAATAAGCAAGGTGTACACACCGGCCGATCAAGGCGTCGAAGGTTCCATTTGGCAACTGGCTAAAGCCTATGTGGCAGTTAACGACTCAGGCTATCATCAACTTATCAGCCACTGGTAAAGATTTCTGAGGAGCATTCAACTATATACAAAAGGGGAAGAAAGTCTATTTATTTCCTGCATATTGATAATTTTCGTGATTCTTACTGCAGGTTGAATACTCACGCGGTGATTGAACCATTTGTGATTGCAACAAATAGACAACTGAGTGTGCTTCACCCGATCCACAAGCTTTTGCATCCCCATTTCCAAGACACGATGAACGTAAATGCAAACAGCAGGCAGATCGTAATCAATGCGGGTGGAATCCTGGAGACAACTGTATTCCCGGCAAAGTATTCCATGGAGATGTCTTCTGCCATCTACAAGAACTGGATTTTCCCCGAGCAAGCGCTTCCTGCTGACCTCATCAAGCGGTAAATTCACTGTTCTATACATATAAATCATCCATAAGACTTCTATTTAAAATTGCTTCAAAAAGAAAGAAAAATCAAGGCCAAGGAAGATAGCGCAAATGTACTTGGAATAGCCGAGGCTCATGCCGAGATACATGTCAATATAGCTATCGTTTGTTTTACTTGAATTATTCTGATAGAATGAGCGTGACAAAAATGTTCTACCTTTTTCTCTCTTCAGGGGAGTCGCTGTTGAAGATGCAAACTCCCTGCATGGCCTCCGCCTATTGATCGAGGACTACCCCTATGCGGTAGATGGGCTCGAGATCTGGTCCGCGATCAAGACGTGGGTTGAGGACTACTGCTCCTTTTATTACAAGAGCGACCAGACGGTACAGAAGGATGAGGAACTCCAATCCTGGTGGAGGGAACTCGTGGAGGAGGGACACGGTGACAAGAAGGGTGAGCCCTGGTGGCCTAAAATGCAGACTGTGAAAGACCTAACAGAGATTTGTACGATCACCATCTGGATCGCGTCTGCTCTCCATGCGGCTGTGAACTTCGGGCAATACCCTTATGCAGGGTATCTCCCGAACCGGCCCACCCTCAGCCGTCGTTATATGCCCGAGGAAGGTACTCCTGAATTCGAGGAGCTCAAGCAAAATCCTGACAAGGCCTTCCTGAAAACTATGACGGCCCAGTTTCAGACACTTTTAGTAATTTCGCTTATGGAGATCCTGTCGATGCATTCTACCGATGAGGTGTATCTTGGGCAGAGAGACACTCCGGAGTGGACAGCAGATGCTGAGCCGTTGGAGGCGTTCGAGAGGTTCGGGAAGAAGTTGGGAGAAGTCGAGGAAAGGATTATGAGGATGAATGGGGACAAGAGGTGGAGGAACCGCGTCGGGCCAGTTGAGTTGCCTTATATGCTGCTTTACCCGACCAGCGAAGGCGGAGCGACTGCCAAGGGAATTCCCAACAGCGTCTCGATCTAAACTTGTGCACTCACACGTGTACTTTTCTTGTTTGTTCGTTAACTCTTCTTCTGTTCTAGTACGAAAGCTAGTGTAAGCGTGAAATATGAATAACCACAAAACAAATATGAACATAAAGTGTCTGTCAAGTTATGTACGAGTTTCAAACTTTACATGTAAAATTGATTGTCTAAGGATTGGAAAAATGTCAGGCTGTAAAATTCAGAATGAAACCCCAGGTTCAGCCTTCAACATGTTCCCTTTGTTCTTCCATCGCAAGTTCATGAGTTATAAAATAGTTTTATCTTCCTTTTTCTGATGATTTGATTCTACAGGCGTAACAATTTAGGCGATGATTGTGATACTCATCTCACACGCATCACTTACACCTAAATGGAGAGGACATAACTTTTGTTTAGTAAGTGAGCCATTTAAACAATTTGGCTTAACATGTTTTTGTTAGACGCTAAAATATGCAATTCCACGATCTTCATAGCTAGAACAAGAACATGTATAATTGAGTTAAAATATAACTTACCTGTTTTGGAATCCATCATTTTTTATGCGAAAGTAGAAAATTGACGTTCCAAGTGGAAGTCCTTCTTCTCCATTGTCCTCTGTAGGACTAGCTCAATGAGACGGCCCCTCACCCCATAGTGTTAGGTAAATGTTCCTTTGTGATGATAATTATGAGAGTTAGGATTAGAGGAAAGACTTGACTATTTATAAAGTTTTTAGCCAAGCCTTCTCATCATAGGCTGGGCTTAACTCAGCTCATAATAACCGGCCCCATATTAGATTAATTAAAAAACATTATATATTATCTTAGTAAAACAATAAATTATAATATCAATTAATGTAACCTGCATTAGGAAAATTCTTATATTTTTCCACTTGGACTAAATTAATTGAAATTATACTTTATTTGCGCACCTTTGTTTAGAGATAATTCTCAATAGTAAATCCTATTCCATAAAATCTTAAACACCGAATCATGACAGTAATTGTATTTATACACACAAAACCTTCCATGATTATGAGTGCTTTTAACTTTATTAATATGAATTTAATATAGTGTTGTGGCAAATAGATAACACCTCTCATAGAGAAATCCCATTTGTCAGTGATCATTCTCTTACCTTAAATATCATAAAAACTTGTGCCATTAGAAAATATCTTTATAGTTCCAACGAACTCACATATGTCTTATTCTTATGATTAACATTGGTTTTACATATATATATATATATATGCTCAAGGCTAATAATCGAATGCCCATAGCTTTTACTTAAAGTTTATATAATACATTGTTATCAATATGTGTTGGGGTAAGTACATTATCATTGCCAAAAGTTATGTACGTCGCTTACTTTGGTGTCGAATGTTTATTTTGGATTACTTAAGTATCAAAAAGTTTGAAAAATAATCATTTTAATGCCAACTCTGATATAGTTGGCCAGAAATATGATGTGGCACTTTTTTTTATTAATTTTTGAAGCTGATGTGGCTTGCTGCATAGTACAGTCAGCGTTCAAACAACAAAACGACGTCGTTTGGTGTCTTTTCCCCAATTCAAAACTCTAAATCCCCACATCCCTCGCCTCTACCTTTGCCGATAATGGGCCAGTCGCCATCCTCATCGGCCCTCGCGCTCGGCGGCCGCGACTCCAACCCCTACCCCAACCTCGATGACGGCCACTCAGCGGCCAAGTTGAAGGCCGTGATCTGGCTAGTGCTCGGGGAGGCCGCCGACAAGTGCGCCGCCCTCGATCTCTCCCTTTCCATCTCCGATCTCCTCGATGAGTGCCTGGCTTGCATCTTCCAGTACCTAGGCTCCGGTGATCGGGGTTGGTGCTCCCTCGTGTGTTGTCGTTGGCCTGCGATTGAAGGCTAGAACCGCCAGAGGCTCGACCTCCACACCCACTCAGAGCTGCTGGACGCAGTCCTGGTGTCGTAGGTTCGACTCGATCATGAAGTTTGCGCTCAAGTGCGACCGCAAGTCATTGACCATCGGTGACGACGTAGTCATGCTAATCTCGCTTAAGTGCAGGAACCTCACACACCTAAAGCTACAGCTCGAGTGACAGCGGCCAAGCAAGCTAGGTTAGCGTTGAGCGAGGTTCGAACAAAAAAACCCTAATTTCAATCCCTAAATAATAAAAAAAAAAAATCCCCAAATGTGTTGTGCCGCGTCGTTTTGGTGAGGCAATCCACTTAGGATGGCAAAACGATGTCATTTTCTTAAGGAGGACAGAAAATGATGTCGTTTAAAAGTCATGTCGATTTTTTTTTCTAAAATATAAAAAGCCAAGTAATCATTTTGGCTGGAATCTTTCGCCAGTGGCACCAAAGTGATTGTTTTTCCTCCGATTTGGCACTTAAGTAATCCAATAGAAACTTTTGGCACTAAAGTGAGCGCCCTACACAACTTTTGACACTAATAGTATATTTACGCCATATGTGTTCAACATAGTAACAATATATTCATAAATATTTTACTGAATTATTAAAACGTTGCTAAATATAACAAACACACATGTAAACTTTATTAGAGAAAAAATAAAAATAGTTCCCACTAAATAATAGCATCCCAAGATGCTAAGCCCATGTTAATGACATGTCGCTCAAACACAAATGCGTAGATCTTTAATTAGTAGATCTGCAACCATATTATCTGTAAAAATATAATCTATTGCAATGTCACCATTCTATAATTATTCATTTATGGTAAAAAACTTGACCGCCATATGCTTAGACCCCTTAAGACCTCTGTTATTATTAATAAACAATATTGCATAGTTATTGTCATAATACAATTATATGGGCCTATTGACAAAATAAGAAACGGTTAACTTCTTAATGAGGTTCTGGAACTAAATAGCTTGAAAAGCATGCTACAAACTCCGCTTGCATGGTAGAAGAACATATAAATTTTTGTTTCTCGCTCTTTGATGATACTATAATTCCTGCCAATATAAATATATATTTTGTTGTCGACTTCATATTATCTTGATAGCCAACAAAGTCTGAATTCGAATACCCTACTAGCTATAAGTCAGGAACATGTCTATAAATCAACATATAATATCTTATCCTTTTTAAATACCTTAAAATCTTCTTGGTAGCAACCTAGTGATCATGTTATAGATTTGGCTGATATTTGCTTAGAAATCATGTTGTAAAAGTAATGTCTACTCTAATGTAAATTTGAGCATACATGATACTTTCAAGCACATTAGCATAAAGTACATAATTCATTTGGACTTTCTCAAAATTTGAATTAGGACATTATGAGAGACTAAATTTATCACCATTAATACCAGGGCAATTCATAGCTTGCAATGATGTATATTGAATCTTTTTAAAATATGATCAACATATGCCCTCTGAGACAAACCCAATAAACGGTGAGAACCATCCTTATGGACCTCAATGCCAAAAACAAAAGACACTTCACCAAAGTCTTTCATGTCAAAATTTTTTGATAACGTCCGTTTTGTTCCATGCAATAATCTAGCATCACTACTTGCGAGTAAAATATCATCTACATAAAGCATGAGAAAAATATATTTCATTCTACCGATCATGCAATATATACACTAATCTACTTTATTCTTAATAAATTCGAATGAAGTGATAACATTATGAAGTTTTAAGTACTATTGCCTAGAAGCTTGTTTGAGGCCATAAATAGATTTTTTTTTTTTTTCAATCTACATACAATCTTACTTGAATCGTCTATGGCAAAACCTTCGGGTTACACTATATAGACATTCTCATTAAGATCTCTATTTAAAAAAGCAGTTTTAACATTCATCTGGTGTAACTCTATATCAAAATAAGTTACCAATACCAAAATCACTCTAAAAGAATCTTTAGAAGAAATTAGAGAAATGTTGCTTCATAATCTATTCATTCTCTTTGAGTGAAACCTTTAACTATTAGTTTAGCTTTAAACTTGTCAATCTTTTATTTGAAATCCATTTTAGTCTTGTATATTCATTCGCAGCCAATAGGCTTATAATTTTTAGGCAATTCAACAAGCTCCCAAATATTATTGTGTTTCATGGATTGCATTTCATCTTTCATTGTGTCTAGCCACAAATCTGATTGAGGATAAGAAACAACATCTGTATAAGTTATTGGATCAACAACGTAGCCAATATCATAATTATAATTTCCTAGATACTAGTCTTGTGGTATAGTTGAATGTCTTTCCCTAGTCGATCTCCTGAATACAGCTATCACAACCTCATTCTAAACATGAGGGGTTTGAAAAATTTCATTAGGAACTACCTCAACAATAGGATCCTAGGCCACAATAGGCTCAGTTTATGGCGTAGGAGGCTCTATAATCATCTACATAAAAAGAGAAAGAGATCTAGTAATTCCTACCATACTATCATCTTCGATAGTTTGTGAGTAATTACCTTTTTAAGCTATATCAAATTCTAGAAATTTTGTTGTCTACAATTCCATAATTTTTTTTTTTTATGATGCATGAAAGCCTCGTACGTCGACAGCGTGGCGGAGTAAACCCTAGGGAGGCATGTGAGTCACCATCACCCCTTGTGCCCTGGGTAAGTCACCCTTACGACGCCCGAGAATCGAACTCCTCCCCTTGCGTTAGGGGGAGAAGCTCGCTGCCAACAATGCCACCCAGGTGGGTGGTTACAATTCCATAATTATTGTATCTCCATTAGAGTTATAAAATCAATACTCCTTTGAATGATCTGAGTATGATATGAAATAACATCAAGTAGTTTTGGAATCTAACTTATTCAATGTTAGATTATATAATTTCACTTCTACAGGACACTCCCAAACTTTAAAATGATCCAAGCTAGGTTTATGTCCAGCCCACAACTCATGGAATCGTTTTGGTAGAAACATAATTTAGAATGTAAAGCGACATTTTCAAAGCTTCACCACATAGAAAAGCAGATAAATTTGTTTAATGAATCATACTCCTCATCATATCCATAAGAATGTGATTGTGCCTTTCAACCACACTAATTTGTTCAAGACTCCCAAGCATAGTAAATTGAGTTATTATCTCAGAATCCTCCAAGTATTTAGCAAATTGCTTTTTAATTGTTCAACATCACAATGCCTACCAAAATACTCATCATCATGATTAGATCTAACGATCTTTATGACTTTTCCCGACCGTTTCTTTACTTCAATAAGAAAAACTTGAATTTGTAAAGAGACTTAGACTTTTCTTTAATCAAGTATACATATCCATATCAGGAATAGTCGTTAATAAATGTAATGAAGTAAAAATTTCTGCACAAAGTTGCCATATATGGTCCATTAATATCAATGTAAATAATCGCCAATAGGTTGGAACTTCAAACTGTGGCTTTCTTTTTATTTTAGTCATCTTACTTCTACAATAATCTACATAAGTCTTTAGATCACTTTTAAGAGTATGTAAATATTGGCTTTTACTCTTTCTCTAGAAATGTGACTAAGACGTTTATGCCACAAAGTATAAGATTGTTCCTTAAGTAGAGGTCTTTTGAAAACAACATTTTCAGTCGAATAAGTGATGTGCATATCATTGGGAGATAAACACAATCGTTACAATCCATTGGACAAATTGTAGCAACCCATCTTGTTTGAGTTAAAAAAAACATAGAGATACTATTACTCTTTATTTCAAAAGAGTATCAACACATATCCAAACAAGATATAGAAACCGAGTTCTGTCTAAAGGAAGATACGTAAAAAATGTTTCTTAACATTATCGTAAAATCAAAATCTAAAATCAAAATAACATCTCCCATGAACTTGACGTTAACTTTAATGTTGTTTCCCACAGTGAGTTTTGATTCATCCTAACTTGACGTTGTTCGGTTTATGAATTCCTTTAGGCTCACTCTTAATTCTCTAGGACAATCGACCTTTATATTTATTGCAGTGTTTCTTTACATGTCTTTTTTCCTACAAAAGTAGCAAAGAACAACATCCCTCTTGAAGGGTGCTATCTTAAGACCTAGACTGTTAGAAGGATCGGCGGTTTCAGAATTTCCTTTATTGTTAAAAGGATTAGCATCTTCAGTATTTCCCTTACGAGTACAAGTTTTAAACCTCTTATCATTGTCACTACTAAAACTAGAAGCATAAATGGCAATGCGCCCTTTATCTTTCTTTAATTTCTCTTCCCCTGAAACCACCCTTGCAATCAGGTCATTAATTGATTAAGTCTCATTTTGAGAATTATAATTGGTCATGATAATCCCAAAATCAAGAGGAAGAGTATTTAAAACTTAATACAAAATGCAAGTAGTAGGAATAACAACATTAAGAGCCTAAAGTTTCATATGCAAATTTACTATCTTTATAACATAATCTCTATCTTAGCATTAGATGATACACGATTTCTAGCCACTAAAACTTCCATCATCTGTCTAACATTGTAGTTTGCAGGCAAACCATTTTTCAAGTGTTTTTGAATGAAATACTTCATGGACAGACCACCGCCCACGGTGGCCGCGCGGTTAAGGCTTGGTACCCTCCACGCCAAGGGGAAGAGTTCGAGACTTCGTGGACGCAGTGCTTCAATGCTCAACGCGTGACTTACCCGCGTACGGGGTCAGCGGTGGGGGCCTCGACGCTCCAGGGTTTACTCTCCGCCGCGAAGCGGCAGAGCGGAGGTTCCCTGGGTTACCAAAAAAAAAAAAAAAAATACTTCATGGACAGTAAGCAAATGCGATTGTTCTTTTCCCAAGCAGTAAATTGTGCTTTATGAACTTTTGTACTCTCGATAGTAAGATTTATCAGTTTATTGATTGTAAGAGTCATACGAACATTTGCCATCTCCATACCAGAAGAAACATTCTCTCTTTCTCTTAAAATTTGAATTAGCAAGAACTTCAATAATGACGGAGTTCCCATTTATAGAAAAGATAACTGAAAAACCAACAATGCATATAATTAGCATCATAAAAACGCATAAGTATACATCCAGAAAGCTACATGTATAACCACATAATTACTTTTGGGTGTAATACCTGATATGTAGTTATATACTCCCTATATGACAGCAGCCATGAAAATATATTCTAACTTTCGTGAATTCATCATCTTTGGGTGAATGAACCACGATAATCAGTCACTTCTCCACCGTACCTTCATATATCCTTCCATGAGCTAATATATAATCATCTCTTTTAAAAGTATGACCATGCATTAGAGTAAGAGATATCCCATCATTATACAAGATCGATTTTTCTCAAATTCAATCAAGTGTGTCACTTTGGCTGTTACAACTCAATTGAATTCTTGAAACACTCTTATATTTGTGATATAAACTTTATTACTCATATACATTATATACATGTGATTTAAACTTTAGTGACAGAGAAAATGTATCACTAAAATCATATATCATGATAATTACACTACTTTATTCATTGATACAAGTTAAAATTTATATATTAACTCCACACAATATCTATGTGATGACATACCTGTAAACTAGCATCTATATTTCTAAAATCATAGAAAAATACAAGGAAATACATGAAAATATACTAAAAAATACACGTATTCAAGAACTGTATTTATTTTCATATCCATAAATTATCAAATATGTAAAATAAAAACACCACAAGGTTGAGCATCATTGCACAAGCATGTAGCCGCCAACCATGTGTCGATTGGAGGCTCTACACGCCCACATGCGCCACCTAAGTTTGCAGTGCGTGGAGCACACACGCGGGGCAGCCTCAAGCCTGCAATCCGGCTCAACTGGTTCTTAGCTTGATTGTACAATTCGATTGGTTGACCGGTCTGGTCAATGGTATTTGATTTGAGCGGGTCAATAGGTCAGATCTCGAGTTGAGCGACGGGTCAATGGTTTGGGTCACCGAATTGGGTATGGTCTCGTAGGTCGCTGGGTTGCTGACATTAGATAACGTCAGCCCTAGTGTGTGCAATGCACGTGTAAGCCACGCCCATGCATGAGTGCGCGTGAAGGTGCGTGACGGCGTGTGGGCTCGTGCTCAACACCCTAGTGGTGTGTGGCCGTGCATGGGACGTGCGGCCTTCCCCGGTGGTGCACCACCCATGGTTTTGCTTGTCTCACGAGTTCTTTATGTTTATATATTAAAAAATAATTTTTGCTACACAAAAAAATCACGAAAAAAAGGGTGATCTTTAAGTATTGTCAAGTCTCTATAATGTTGATTTCTTTGTGATTCAGGTATTATAATCTTTGAGGATGTTCCAAGGTATATGCAAGCCTTCTGCTTTCTTCTTTCGTTCACGTGTCTCTTATGTTTCTGTAGTACTTTAAGGATTTTTTACTTGATCAGAATTAAAAGATACCTCTTCCGGTAAAAAGCATAATCAACATACTTGCCCATGTTTATGTTGTTGCATTATATAAATTGCTTCTCTTAATAGATTGAACGTTTTGGTAAGAGTAATCAAACTTGCTTGATAAATCCAAGCCGAAGATGTAAAATTTGTTGCCAAATTGGTACCAAACAGTTACAGTGCTTGTTGTGATTTGCAAATGAGAAAAGGTGCTCTTGTGAAGTCCGTTGGTGTCGTTGATGCTAGTGCAAACGCTGAATTGATTTGGTACTCCCATAATGGTCACTCCGTGATTCCATTTGTCTACCTATACATTTCAGATCCTGTTGTTAAATTTTTTGATCACACAAGAACTATGGCTGGTGTTTATGGTGTTTTCTATGATTTTTCTTGTATCCTGAAGTCCAAGGTATGAAAGTCAAAGACTATAATGCATGTATTGCGTTCTATTCTCGTGGACACACATTCTCTTATCATATTTATTTTTAGTTATTATTTCTTGAAAATGTACTAGACTGTATAACTTGCGTGAGACTTGATCTACTGGAAAGAAACTGCCGATGTTCCCACTTTGTATGTTATTTGTAACTTTGTAGTTGGCCTACCAAGACATGGCCAGCGACCAAACAGGCGAATCTTCCCAATGCCTTAGAGTTATTAGAACCCCTATTGTATCTCTAGATACTTGTTACTGAGGAAATTAATCCCCCTATTTAGCTCTAGGCAAGTAGAACATGAACTTTGGGCTGGCAGGAGGTATACTGTGAGAACATGAAATGTTACGGAATTTGTCCTTTTTTGCTCTTCCAATGGGAGGTAGAGCTTGCTTGATGATAAGTTATTATCACTTTTGATTGCAATAGTCATTGATACTTTCATTTGTAACCCACTTTATCCATCTCCTTGCCTTTCACGTATGATTCTTTAAATATACAAGTCTGAGACATTGCTTATTAGATAAAGTTTGCCTCCTGTAGGTTGACAAGAATGATCCTAATGCTACAAAAACATTAAGTAGAATCAAGACTATACAGAAGGCTTGCAGAGATTCTGGCATCCTAAACAAAAGGTTCCTCCCTCTCTCTCTCTCTCTCTCTCTCTCTCTCTCTCTCTCTCTCTCTCTCTCTCTCTCTCTCTGTGGCATAGTTACTAATTTTGTTCCCTTTACTTATAACAATAACTTACTTGTATTTGTGAATTTTGACAGGAAACCTTATGTCCTTGCATGGGAACCGAGATACAACTCTGTCCTGGTGAGTTTACAAACATTTATCTTGCATTATTTGGCTAGTCTAATGGCAATGTGCTGAGCAGTAACCCAAACAAATGAGAAAGTGCAATTGCTCATTATGATCTAATTGCAGGTCGTCGTTTTGCTCATTATTGTGGAAATAATTTTCTCTCAACCCTCTACAAGCAGTAACTAATGTGAGTTCTATTAGCATAATACGTTTGACCTATGAGTGATCCAAACTTCTTTTATCATTGTCCAACCACTTTTATTCCTTGTTTTTTCAGATGGGCTCTATGGGAACACTAGCGAATCATAGAGATTTTTTCGATGCGAATGCATATATTCAATTATGCATTTATATATGTTTGTAGTTTGTCCTTCTCCCTCAAATAAATGGAAATAAGTACAATATCTCACTTTTCTAAAAATTCATTTCAGCCCCAACTTACTAATTCCACATTCTGTCGCTCCTTACTCCTGGCAAATCCATCTTTGAGCTGATACTTTGAATAACTCACAATATAAAATGGATTAGGATCATTAGCAGTTGCCCTTGCAGCTCCAGTTTTGCATTAGTTGTCTGTACATCTACTTCCGGACGTTAGTAAACTCCTGAAACTATGTGCATTAATATCATATCACGCCAAATTGCTAAGAGTTTGAGGAAAAAACAATAGGATTGAAAGAGAAAGAAAAGGAAACTAAGTAGTTCTCATATCCAATTACATGCTGAATTGCTCTATTTGTCATCAAAGGAGCTAACTTCTTCACAGATTGAGCTCCTAACAGATCTGCGCTTGTTTTCACAATGTAGGCTGGACGAGATCTCAAATTCATAAATTTGTCAACGAGTGGATGCTTTTCATTGGGTGCTTTGTTGCTCTTGGTATAGCTTACATTCCTACCATCAAATTGCATGATGTCTTAAAAGGTTTTGGTTATCTGATTGCCCTAACATTGCTCATTATCCTTTCTTGTAGCTCTTGAACAGTAAAGGGTATGGATTGCCAGCTTGCTGGTGCGCACTTGTTGGATTTCAATGGGTATGGCTAAATTCTTTGCCGTTGGCTTCTTTTTCCAGCATTAGTCACTTGCTTGGAGACTGAATTTTTGTGTGTGGAATGTGTCCTTTTTGGGACTCGGCTTATTCATGTGATGATGTCAAGCTTGGCTTTTCATTGATCTCCAATGCCTGCTGTCTCTAGATGGCATACTTCATGAAAATGATTAAGGCAAATGCAAGTCAATTGACTTGAGAGCTACATAGCTTTAGATCCGTGTCTAGTTCGTCTTGTCAACAAATTAGCAATCATGAAGCTCGAATGAATCATCGAAAATGAGCTAATGATACTTCTGGGGAAGAGAATTATGTACATAGATGAGAATAGTTGTGAATCTGTACAAGTCATGCTAGACAAAGTGTTAAAAGGCTCGGTCTATTGCTGCTTGATTGTTTTTGAATTCTAATGTTGCGGTGTAGAAGAAAGGGGCAAATAATTGAAATGGTTGTGGCTCTGTGACTTTATCCTGCATCCTTACAGCCAAAAAGCATGGGTCCGCTGAAACTTTAAATGCATTGATTGATTTTTTGTTCCGTCAAATCATAATTCTTCTTTTTTGGGTCAAGAAAGACAACCAATCGATGCTAGTATTCTCTTTTATCTAGTTGAATTCCTTGTCAAGAATTGTTTTTCCTTTGTTGATAGTTTTCTTCATTTTGTATTCTCTTTGATGAATAACAAGCTTGTTTATTATTATTACGTTCATTTATGTTTTTTTAAACTAAAAAAAACTTGTGGGAACTTGAAACCAATCTTGGAACCTGTGATAAGATAAGTTCTAGGTTCTTCGTTTCGACGGGTGGGTTCCAAGTTCCAAAAAATAAAAACTCTATATTGGAGGATAGGTTCCAGGTTCCAGACGAAACTTGTAAGGAACCCAGAACCGCTCAAGCCTAGACAAATGTGGGCTTGAATAATAAGCAAATAATCGAAGCAGCATGAAGAAAAATCCGTGTTAGTGTTAGTGTTAGGATTTAAACTATCGCTTTCAAGCAATGATATTGAGGCTAGACAGTTTTTCTTTTTCAAAAGATTTAAGCCGTAGGAAACAAGAGATAAAAACCTAGTACTAGTACCTATTACCATATAGGCACAACCAATGCATGTGAAAATGGGGACTAAGGGCATGTTTGTTAATGTTCTTTGTTTCTATTTATGAACAAAATTTCTGTTTTTTTGTTCCAGGGAACAAAAAAAGAACATAAACGCATTTGTTTGCATTTGTGTTTAAAATCTATTTTTTTATTCCCAGGAACACATTTGGAACAGAAATTAGAAACAAGAAAAATGTGTTTTTTTGTCTCTGGAACAATTTTTAAAAACAAAATTTCTCTCTCCTCTCTTTTTCTTCTCTTTTTTTTCTTCTTTTCTTTTTTTTTCTTTGGCCGGTTGTTGACCTCGACCATGGCCGGCGACTGACCGTCGAGGGCCGGCAACGCCGTCGAGAGTCGGCGACCTCGTCGGAGCGTCGCTGACCCCGGCGAGCCCGAGCTCGCCCAACCAAGGTGAGGCCGAGCCTCGCCGACGCGGGGTGAGGCTGGGCGAGGCCGCCGGCCCTCATCGACCGATTGTCGGCCATGGCCGAGGTCGGCAACCGGCCAAAAGAAGAAAAAAAGAAAAAAGAAAGAAAAATAAAATAAAAATATTAAAAAATTAAAAGAAAAAAAAAAAAAAACACAAATTTACCAAACGTGTTTCTGTTCATTTTTTATTCCCGGAACAAGTTTACCAAACGTATTTTTTATTCAAACATTGTTCCTCAAAACAGAAACACTTTTTTTTTCTATTTCGTTCCCCTGGAACAATTTTTAAACAGAAATGTTACCAAATGCGCCCTAAACTATTTAATAAAAAGTCACCATCCGCAACCATCACAAATCTTTTTCACGATAGAAGAGATATCATGTCATTAGGAAATTAGAAACAAACAAGAGTAAATATTAAATTAAATTTAAAAAAAAAACATTATACATGTTTCCTACATCCTAATTTGTTAATCACTCGTTTATAACAAGTTCACTCTCCACACCATAAAAGGGTGACTAGCGTTGGCAAACTATGGATCACCCATAAGATAATGTTTAATTTAAGGTTGTAGACTTTGCCAGCAAACTCTTGTCCAATGGGTGAGCCCGTCATCCCTGTCCCACTCCAATGTGAGTGGGAAATTCAAGACCAACAATAAATATAAGTCCAGGTCACGCCCTGTACAGACTAATCTAGGTTAATTACTTAATGGAATTTTCCACGGTTTTCGTTTTGGTGTGCTTTCAATAGCCAACCGAGAAGCAACGTAACCATGTCAAGATGACCCAAGCTTTTTCATCCAAACGATGCGATTTCGATTTCCATAAATTGCAAAAAGAAATGCGTGGGCTACGCACCCGCACATGCTCTTGTTGCCATCATACTCAAAAGCAATCGTGAATAGAAAATCTGTGGCCTAAAATCAGTCGATTGCACAAGATGAGTTCAAAAGATAGTTCGATAAGCGACCCATCAAATGACAAGTCTCCCATAACAGGAACTGCTTTAAAAATTAAAACATAATAAATAATGGTAGTAAGCATTTCAATTTTTTGTGAGGAGTTGAATCTCAAACTCGAATTTATGGCCATTTTGGCTTGAACCTCGATGATGAGGAGGAGTCAACACGCCCCTTCTTCTTTAGAAACGCTCTCCATAGCACATTACTAAACTGCCAATTGATTTATATGCAACAGCATGTCCAACGAGTTCAAATCCTTCCAGGAAGTGCTCGAGCTCTACGAAGACGGTATCAAGCTTCCTGACAGCCCTTTGCTCGAGGGTCTGAAGGAGAACACTCCCCTGGAGATGCTCAAGGCAATTGTCCGGACCAATGGGGAAGGGCTCCTCGAGTACCCCATGCCTCAAGTGATCAAAGGTAATGGATATATCTCTATCAAGCCTTCTTTCTATCTGATTAGTTCTCAGGCAAAACACTTAATAGTTTTCCTAACTTTGAGCAATCATCTTGTGCAGAGGATAAGTCTGCCTGGGGGACAGAAGATGAATTCTGTAGAGAAATGCTTGCCAGAGTCAACCCTTTCTTGATTCACCATCTCAAGGTGAACAAAAATATCATTAATGTTTCACCTCATACTATTTCACTTAATATTAACACGAAGCAGAACGGAAATCCACCAGCAAGCAAGCTAGACCCTAAAATATATGGCGACCAGAGCAGTTCAATAAAGGAAGAGCTCATTCAAAAGCAATTAAATCAATTGACTGTCGAACAGGTACCGTCATCGCATCTCTCATTGGGGCATTCCACATCTCTAAGAGTGTCCATATGCTCAAACCTGTTTAAAAAATGATGAGAAGTTCATTTAAGTTCATATCTCTGAATTAAAATGGCAATGACCAAATGCAGGCTATCGAGATGAACAAACTGTACATACACGTGCTCTGGCCTCTTCTGAAGCGCATAAATATGACTACCAGCAAAATGTATGGGTTAAAAAACACTCCTCTTCTTGAAGGATGACAGTACCCTGAAGCCGCTGGCAATAAAACTTAGCTTGCAAGCTCCAGAGGGAGATGAGTTCGGCGCAATATGCAAGGTGTACACATCGGCAAATCAAGGTGCCGAAGGTTCCCTCTGGTAGCTGGCTAAAGCTCATGTGACAGTCAACGACTCAGGCCATCATCAACTCATCAGCCACTGGTAAAGATTCCTATGGTGCACTCAACAATATAAAGACTGGGGAAAATAAGTCAAGATCTATTTCCTGCTTATTGGTTATTTCCTCAATTCTTGCTGCAGGTTCAATACTTTTGCAGTGGTCGAACCATCTGTGATCGCAACAAATAGACAACTGAGCGTGCTTCACCCAATCTACAAGCTTTTGTATCCTCATTTCCGTGACAAGATGAACATAAACGCCTTTGCCAAGTAGATTCTGATGAAATCTTCGAGCGACTGATTCCCAGCAAAGTATTGCATGGAATTGTCTTCTGCGTTCTACACACAGTGGGCTTTCCCCTCGCCAGCGCTTCCCGCTGACCTCATCGCACGGTATATAAGTAATACTCTAAAATATAAGACTTCCATTAAAAATTCCTCCAAAAAGTGAGAAAAATTAAGGCTGACCGCAGGCTGCAAAAATGTACTTGGAATAGCCAAGGCTCGGGCTGTGGCGTGTATCAATATGGCTACAGTTTGTTTTGCTTGAATCATTTTGATAGCTGACTCTAGAGTGGAAAATACACCTTTTCCTGTCTCCAGGGGAGTCACTGTGGACGACGCAAATTCCCTGCATGGCCTCCGCCTATTGAGGACTACCCTAGGCGTTAGACGGGCTCGAGATCTGGTCTGCGATCAGGACGCGCCTTGAGGACTGCCGCTACTTCTATTGCGAGAGTGACGAGATGGTTCGGAAGTGATGGATTATGTTCTCATGGGTTGGACCGCCCATGTTGGGCTAGCCAACCCAGCCCAGCCCAGCCCATGACCTGTGACACAGTTACTTGTGAATAAGGTGGTTACTTGTGGATAAAAAAAAAAAAAAAACTGCTCTTACCGTTGTTGGAAATATAGAGAGATATATAATTGTGTGTTATCTTTAAGAAAAGAGATAGAGAAAAACGGAGTTATTCTCTTTATTAAATATCCAGTGAGGAACAACGCTCCTTCTTCCCGAATGCTCCGTCTTTAAGACACGATTCGCTATGGAACTCTCAAGCCTACGATCGGAGCATTTAATTTGTGAAAAATTAAAGTACGTTCCAAAGCGTAATACACCAATTTGATTCGTGATTCAAGTTCTTCTTGAACATGTCTCTCGTGTATTAATATATGGAATCCGTTTCCTTGATTGCTCGTAGATAGTTCGACATCTGATAAGTTAGGAGTAAGTTTCCTTCCAGAAGCAAAGGAACTCCAATCCTGGTGGAAGGAACTTGTGGAGGATGGACGCAGTGACGAAAAGGGCGAGCCTTGGTGGCCTAAAATGCAGACTCTCAAGGACCTGACATATACATGAACGATCACCATTTGCATCGCGTCCGCTCTCCACACGGCCGCCAACTCTGAGCAAGACCATTAAGCAGGAAGGTGCTTCTGAATATGAAGAGCTCAAGCAAAATCCCCGTAAGGCTTTCCTGAAACTATGAATGCCCTGCTTTAGACACTTACATGAATTTCAATTATGGAGATCCCGTCGAAGCATTCTAGCGGCGAGGTGTACCTCGGGCAGAGAGACCCTCCCGAGTGGACGGCTGACGCTGAGCCGCTGGAGGCATTCAAGAGGTTCGGGAAGAAGCTGGAAGAAGTCGAGGGAAGGATCATTATGAGGATGAATGTCGACAAGAGGTGGAGGAACCCGGTCAGGCAGGTCGAGGCGTCTCGATCTGAACTTTCGCACGCATACCTGTTCTTTCTTTTTCTTGTGAACTATCTTTTGTTCGCAAAATGAAAGTTAGTGTTAAGTATGAAATACGAGTATCCACAAAACAAGTGAAGCATGACAAGTGTTTGTCAAATTCTGGTACTCAAGTCTACCAATTGCCAGGCTAACTGCTTGTACAAGAAGACGACATTATCTACCAGTTTCAACCTTCGCATGCACAATTGATTGTTTAGGGACTTGGAAAAGTGTGGTTCATACTCCCATAGACAGTGTTGGGACTCTAGTTATGAGATTCAGCTAGAAAGTTAGGTTTTATTAGCAAAAGTCCGATACATTCTTTTGGAGAGATCATTAAAAGGGAGCTTAAATACGAGCCTGTCAATATATCTAGTTGAACCCATTTTCACTCAAAAATTTAAGCCAATGAGTTATAACCCAACTAAGATATATTAACTACTCTATACCACAATGATTCTCTAATGTGGAATTAATATAATATAACTCACTTATACGTGCATCCTAACAGATAAGATGGCACCGGGCGCCTAGATGAGCGGGTGGGGTCTAAGGGCCTTTTATAATTCAAACTCATATTTTATTAGTAATTTAAAATTGAGCCTATGAATAACTACTGAGTATATATATATATATATATATATATATATATATTATATTTATTTATATAATTATAATATATTTCTTTTATAATTGATGGATGTATAAAATATGTATGAGGTACTAATTATAATGGAATCACATTGGACGTATCCCTAATTTAAAAGTAAACTAGGATAAAACATTGTATTTCAAATTCTTTTTTTCGCTTTTATTCTCTTTTTTTTTTTTTTTGGTAGTTGTGCTGCGAATCCTAATAGTTTAATCGTCAACATGATTATTTTTTTCTTCCGCGAGTTTGGTGAACTGTAAACCATTTCATATTTAATTTTCTGTTCCGTGTCCATCGCATAACCTACCCATCCAGACATTATCTACTCAATCTGATGGTTTGATTCTGTAGGATCAACGATCAAGGCGGCCATCATTATACTTATCTTCTAATTTGGCTTATTTTTCTATTCTTCAAAGCAAACTTTTAGGTGGGTAACATAAGCATTGGCCTTGACGAGGCCGAGTAAGTTTTATGACATCTCAAATCCTCCACTTTAAGCTAACATAAGTGAAGAAATTAACAAGCAAGCGTTCGGATTGCAACGCCTCGTGTTAACCCTGGTGAAGGAAAAAAAAAGAAGAAAAGAAATGGGTGAAAAAGGAGAGCCACTGTTCATAAAGCGGGTCTCCTGCTAGCTGTCTTTCATTATCTCAGTTGTCCAATTCCTTCTATGCTTGTTTCCCATCATTAAAAAAAGCCACCTAAGCTTCCCAAAAAAACATTAAATATCCTATGTTTTGGCCAATGAGAGAAGCGACAGACCCTTGAATGGATCGACCCATCTCATCAAGATCCCCTCCGAATTTGTAATAAGCTAAAACCAATTGATTAAAACATTAATATCACAAAAAAATTTAAATTAATACATTTATAATAAGTTTAGATCAAATTAATTTTTTAATTACAGAAAACTCAAAATGAATACATTTATGATAAATTTATTATGAACAATCATAAACCGGTACTTATGATAAATGACAAGTAAAACTTCAAATTTAATTGTCATATATCATCAAACTCAATAATTTTACGGTAAAATTTAATGAAATTAAATGAAAGTAAATTTGTTACATATATATCAATTTAGATTTTTTGATGTTAAAAAACTGAATTTGATAAATTTAATGATAAGAGTTATTAATTTGGATTTTTTGTAACATTAATCTTTATTAAAGAATGCCTATAAACAAATGCCCTAAACAGCAAAATCAATCATTTACCGTCAGCACTTCCTGACAAGCGGAAGGTGCTTTAAAAAGTTTGGTGAAACTCATGATCCAAGGTTGACTTCCCGTCGAACGAGACAACCGCTAATCAAGAATCCCACATACAAATATATATACATATACATTTCAAAAAAAAGAAAAAGAAAATAGGAACAATTATTACCTCCTCCTCCTCCTTTTTTTTCTTTTCTTTTTTTTCAAATTTCTGACTGAGTCAATAAATTCGAGTCGAAGCTCGTGACCCTTGACTCAGCGACTTCAAGGGCAAGAGGCTTGAGTGCTATGGTGGGAAACATGAAGAATGTCTTTTATCACCATTATCAATGTGAAAAGGAAAAGACGCACTCCGTCTTTTCCCATTCCCATGCACCCCATCCTTTCCCATTCGCACCTCGTACTTTGACCGCCTTAATTAATGATGCTTTCATATTTTACCTACACAGAGGAACGATTCTCCCGCATTAATTAATTGTCTGGATACTTTCTGATGTCCCCCGCTTCAGAATTTGTGCTCCACTGCCTTTATTGCCCTGTAAAAAGTAAAATTCGCGATTCGATGAGTGATGATATCGTGTCATCACACCATGTCCGACTCACCGATAAGCATCGATCCTTGCTCGGCATTCTCGCAAGCTCGAAAGAAGTGGGTAATGCACAGTGCAACGTAGGCAAGATACTATATTTGCTCTTTATTCCCCCCATAAAGAAAATGTCAAATTTATTGATTAACCCTTGACTAAAGAATATATAGTTCAGGGCCAAATCGTACCTGAGGCAGATTTGGTTGTAATTATATTTGAATTATCTAGCGTGCTTATATTATTTCTGTGTACCAACCATCGCTTTCCTCCCACTATAAAAATGTGACGTAGAGTTGCAAAATATATATAATTCGAGGGGGGCCGCGCAGCCACTCAACGATGAACAAAAATAAATAAAGCGCAGAAAAGTCAACAGTTAATTCTACAAGTCTTCTTCCATATCTATGCAATAGCAGTGCAGCTTCCTCAGAAGACCCGGTAAGCTTCGCATTAGAGGAGACCCACATGGCCATGGATTACTGGTAGTTTGATTTGATTCCTCCGCCTATAAAGCCACCTTCTCCCCGCTCGCTCCCTCTCTCAGACCCACCACCAGCCATCGACAGGCTTTTCTTGCTTTTTCTTGGGTCCGTCACTCCTCCGTTCTTGATCTTGAGAGAGAGAGAGAGAGAGAGAGAGAACTGCCGGCCATCGACAGGCTTTTCTTGCTTTTCTTGGCTCCTTCACTCCTCGGTTCTTGGTCTTGAGAGAGAGAGAGAGAGAGAGAGAGGCCGATGCGACCACGACCAAGAGCGTGGCGAGCAACGAGAATGGGAACAAGAAGATGAGGTGCGAGGCGGGCGAGCTCGAAGGCGGGCGGATCAGAGGGCAGGTGGTGCTGAGGAAGAAGAAGACCACGGACTTCACGAGCTTCACCTCGACGGTCAAGGAGGCGGGCCGCGGGTTGGTGGAGGAGGTGATGGGTCATGAGTTGGGGGGGAAGGACGTGTCCTTGCAGTTCATCAGCGCGGTCAACGCAGATCATGGTGGGTTTCTCTTGGAATCCTTTTCTTCTTCTAAGTTTCTGCGAACTCCTGTGAAGTGGGTTTGTGTTTAAAAATTGAGAGAACAGCTGAGAACTGGTTCTTTTTTTTTTTTTTTTCTTTTTTTCGGGTTTTTTCTTCGTTAATTAGTATTGTGGGGTTAGCAGATGGTTTTCCAGTTGCAGAGATGGTTTTAGCGAGGGTAGAGGTGGAACCATGGAAGCCTACAGAATGTTAGTCCGAATAGGGTCTGGGTAAACCGTGAGAGTGAAGTCTCAACTACGAGTCAATGACAAAAAAATTCCGAGTCAACGGGTGGTTGGTGCAATGTTTTTGATTGATTGATCTGGAATTATGATCCCCAAAAGAAAAGATCTCGAGCAGACACGTGAGTGTAGTTTTGATTCAGCGCACGGTGCATGCTCGATTCCACAATTCATGGAGTGTAAATAATTCCATGTTTCGGCCACCTATCCATCTGGATTCAAGTTGGCCTATTCATATGAGGGAACGTTATCTTGTTACTTTCATTTCTAAGTGTTTGATAATATGCAGAACATATGCACTTGGAAAGGGTTGTCAGATAAATGGCAAACTCATCAAATTAGAGTCTGGAAGATATGCAAGGTTCATTTCTCTTCTGGGCAAAAACCTCTCAAAGGTCTTGGGGATCCACCCAATGTAGGGATGTCGACGCTCAGTTGAAAATCAAAGCGTTAATCAGTTTTTGACTTACCTTGTGGCCAGGTTGTCGGGGGCACTTAGATTGATAACATGGGTTATGTTTGATTTCCTTGAACAAATCAAGTTGTCTTCAGGGCTTTCGGAATTCTTCTCCCGGGATTGTAGCGTCCTGCTATCAACTTATAGTGTTAATTCAGACTGAGCCCGGTTCAAGCATGTAGTGAAAGTCAACATCTTCCAGTAAATTCTCAATAGCCAAATCATTCTGGAATGCTTAAATTCCATAGGATGAGGATAAAGAGAGAATATACACTTTATTAGGATCCTTTGTGTTTGGCTGTTGACAATTGTTGTCTGCCTATAATATATCCTGCAAAAAGAATGTTGAAAATCATTTCCAGTGAAACAAACAAAGCCTAAAAGTAAGTTTGGTCCATCTGGCTTCGGATAATCTAATGTCTGTGAATCGTATGATCCTTCAACTTGGGCTGCATTCGCAAAAATAGCATCCTCAATTGCTGAATTTCATTGGAAAGTTTCTCCTGTGTAGGGAATGAGTTGCAAGGCAAACTTGGAAATCCAGTGCACCTGGAGGATCCGGTGAAAACCAGCACCTGTTCGACACCGGGTGAATTGGCATTCAGTTTGACACATCATTTGGACCGGGAGACAGGAGTTCCTGCAGCATTCCTGATAAGAAATAATCATCACAGTGAGTTCTTCCTCAAGACAGTCACTCTTGAAGACGTCCCTGGTCATGGTCAGATCCACTTTGTTTGCAACTCCTGGGTTTATCCTGTTCAGTGCTACGCAAAGGACAGGATCTTCTTTGCCAATAAGGTATGCATGCTAAGAGGAAGTAGATAATGATGAGTAAGGCATAATGTAAGGCAATGACTTCTCAAATGTTGTCTCAAAAATGCATGTTTGGTCAGGCAAAGTGGACCTTCTGGACTTTTAACCCTTAAATGTTCTCGTGCACTTCATTATCTCACTCATTTGCCTGCAGATATAGTACCGCAAGTATATACTGAACAAACTTTTAAAATAGAGATCTGAAAAGGCGCTATGATTTCCTTTCCTGATGAAGTTATTTCATCATTGCAGACATATCTTCCAAGCGAAACACCAGCACCACTAAACAAGTACAGAGAAGAAGAATTGGAGAACCTGAGAGGAGATGGAACAGGCGAGCGCAAAGAATGGGAGAGGGTCTATGACTATGCCTGCTACAATGATTTGTCTGAACCCCAGAAGGGTCCAGAGTATGTCCGTCCAATTCTTGGAGGGTCTACTGACCATCCTTATCCCCGCAGGGGAAGAACAGGCCGACCACCAAATAAGGAAGGTCAGATTTGCATATTTTTTGGTTGTGTCTGATAAAATAAATGCATCTAATTCGCAATGCTTAAATAGTACCAGAGCTGATATTGTTGGGAAACCCTAGATGATCCACTAAGGAACTGTGAGGATAGAGCCTGCACATGTGAATTGCGAGTAGCATAATTTACTAGTAATCTTGGCAGTTGTTGACAGCCTTGTGGTTTTTGTGAATTGTCATCCAGATCCAAATGTTGAAAGCAGGTTACCAATCCTACAGAGCTTGAGCATCTATGTCCCGAGGGATGAGCGATTCAGTCACATAAAGTTTTCGGACTTGCTGGCTTTTGCTGTGAAATCTGTTGCCCATTTCCTTATACCCGCGGCTGAAGGACAATTTGATAGAACCCCACGTGAATTTGATAACTTCCAAGAAATTCTAAAGGTTTATGAAGGAGGTATCAAGCTGCAGAAGAACCAGTTCATTGAAACAATCATGGAAGAAGTCTCTTCGGAGATGCTCAGGGAACTTCTTCGTACAGACAGCGACGGTTTCCTCAAATTTCCGATGCCCCAAGTCATTAAGGGTAAATTTATTATCAGCCTTATGATGACAGTAACGGACTGCAAGTTTTCGGTCATCACCATGAAATTTTGCTTTTCTTACTGTACTGTTCATTGGTCAAGCAGAAGATAAATCAGCGTGGAGTACAGATGAGGAATTTGCAAGAGAGATGCTGGCTGGGGTGGACCCCGTTCTCATCTGTTGTCTCCAGGTTTGCCCACACTTCTGTGCCTTGCTTTGTCAAGTACCCCCATAATTGGCTGCCATGCTGCGATGTCCGAACAAAATGTGGCATTTCACGTTTTTTGCATTAACATCATTATTCTTAGCTACTGGTGTTAAAATGATTGTGTGATAAATCAGTGCAGGATTTTGGTTGATGCCGGCATAAAGCAAAAAATAACTTTACAATTTTGTCCCTCATACCTTCTTGATTCATTGCAGGAGTTTCCTTGTAAAAGCAAGCTCAACCCTGACAATAATCCAGACATGAGAGTATATATAGAGGAAAACTTGGGTGGGCGGACCCTGGATGAGGTAATTCTTCTTTATTCAATTTTTTGATGAAGTCTTCGGTGGAATATCTCCGATCTGTTGGATTTATTGTACTGAACATGATGGTGTGTCATAGACATGAATCCTATTTTCTGCTTCACCAGGCTATCGAGGAGAAGAAATTGTTCATTTTAGATCATTACGATACTCTGATGCCATTTCTTCGGGGAATTAACACAACTTCGACAAAGACCTATGCCACGAGGACACTTCTATGCTTGAAAGAAGACGGAACTTTGAAGCCATTGGCAATTGAACTGATCCTGCCCCATCCTGATGGGGATGAATTTGGTGAAATAAGCGAGGTTTACAAACCAGCCAAGGATGGTATTGAGGGTACACTTTGGGACCTAGCCAAAGCCTATGTTTCTGTCAATGACTCGGGCTATCATCAACTCATCAGCCACTGGTAGAAGTCATGATAGCATCTCGATTGATGAGTTAGAAAGCCATTTCCCCTCCTTCTTTTTGGACGTGTATTGAACATTTATGCTCACTTGCAGGTTGAAGACTCATGCTATCATTGAGCCATTCATAATTGCCACCAATCGGCAGCTTAGTGTTCTTCATCCGATTCATAAACTTCTGCATCCTCATTTTCGTGACACCATGAGTATCAATGGGTTTGCAAGGCAGATCCTGATCAGTGCAGGTGGAGCGCTCGAGATGACAGTTTTCCCTGCGAAGTTTTCATTGGAAATGTCATGTGCTGCTTACAAGGATTGGGTCTTTCCCGAACAAGCACTCCCTGCTGATCTCATCAAGAGGTAAATCTACTTCTTTCAAATACTATTTTTTTTATTGGAGCTAGAGTCCATTCTGCTGGTTTAAGTTGGAAATAGTGTCTCCATAGGATTGGGGATGTGACACAACGAGCAATCGAGAGCCTCATTAGATAGATAATTTTGGTGATGCATTTGATGAGTTTGCATATTGTGATTACTGAAAGTGACGAGGGGCCAAATTTTTTGCTTCATTAGAGGCATGGCAGTAGAGGATGCTAATTCAAGACATGGGCTGCGCCTAGTTATAGAGGACTACCCGTTTGCCGTTGATGGGCTCGAGATATGGTCCGCCATTGAAACGTGGGTCCGGGACTACTGCAGCTTCTACTACAAGAATGATGAGATGGTGCAAGAGGACACCGAACTTCAGTCCTGGTGGAAAGAACTCAGAGAAGTAGGTCACGGTGACCTTAAAGACAAACCTTGGTGGCCTAAAATGCAGTCCCTGGACGAACTGATCCAAACTTGCACTATAATCATCTGGGTCGCTTCGGCTCTTCATGCAGCCATCAATTTTGGGCAATACCCCTTCGGAGGGTATCCTCCAAACCGGCCCGCGATGAGCCGGAGATTAATTCCTAAAGAAGGAACTCCCGAGTACGAAGAGCTCAAGACGAACCGCGAGAAGGCTCTCCTGAAAACAATAACTCCCCAGATTCTATCCTTGTTAGGGATTTCCCTGGTGGAGATTCTGTCGAAGCACTCTCCCGATGAGGTTTACCTCGGGCAGAGAGATACGGCTGAGTGGACCAGCGATGAAGCTCCGCTTCAAGCATTCGAGAAATTCGGAAAGAGGTTGGAAGAGATCGAGCAGAGGATCACGGAGATGAACAGCGATGGGAGATTGAGGAACAGGGCCGGGCTGGTAAGGATGCCTTACACTCTGCTGTATCCCAGCAGTGAGGTTGGACTTACTGGCAAAGGGATCCCAAATAGCATATCCATATGAAGCTGCTTCCTATATGTAATGTCTTAAGCTACAGCAGAGAAGTTTTCGTTTCATTGGCAGTTCCTAGTTATCTAGCAGAAGGATACTCTAGAGCTCTTGTATTTTGTAATGCAGGGCCATAAATAAATTTCCACGCGGTTTCTTAGTCTTTTTCCTTTTCCTTTTTTTGCTTCACTTTATGTTTTAGTGATCATCTTCGTCTCCAATTCGAATTATAAGCATATCCCCTGTTGTCTTACATGGTTTTTGAACAAGTCATTACTTTGAATCCTGACTTTGACTCTTGCAGCCATGATTTTTTTTTTGCAATGAATGCAAGTTGTAATTGCAAATGGGTCATAGATCCATTTTTAACCAATATTTGATGGGCTGTATTATTATGAGTTAATTATATTTAATAAATGAGTTTAAACATAATTCTATGAGTCATGAATGGATATGATATGAATGTTAAATGAGTTCACAATTTATTTAGACTTAACTCACCTTTATGATCCTCTTTTCACTCTCTCTCATCTTTACTCGCATTGCTCATTTGGTGCTCTCACTAAGTTTAAATATGAGTTTTCTAAATTGAGTTAATGTGAAAGTGTTTTAGCAATTTAGGCCAAATTTGGAAATGAGTTAGGTCGAATATAAGTTACGAGATTTATATTGCAAGGAAATTGGTCAAAATAAGTGTCGCGACCTATTTTTCGGGTGCACCACCTAAAACTAGGTTAATGGACTGCTAAATTTTTACACTTAGCTCGAGCTCTCCCAAGCCCATACCAAATCGCGACTTAAGTCTAAATTTTTAAACATGCAAAAGGTTATTATCTAAGAGTCGCCACTAATCGGTTTATGGTAGGTCGATTAGACACCTAAGTAAAATAAAGGGAGATTTATTTTACTCCTACGAACAGAGAGATTTAGGTACGGGGACTTGGTTCGCTAAATTTCTCTAACGCCTTTCTGCACCATTTCTTTTATTTTGAAAAAATGTTTTTTTTTTTTTTGCAAGCAAATTTTGGGTTTATTTTAAATCTATTTCCCTAACATGGAGAATTAAATCAAATGCGCGTCAAACCACCAATTTAACACTCAGATAAATAATAAATAAATTGCAAAAACTTACCTCCAAGCAACGAAAGCATCTGCAATGTTAAATTAAAATTCACATCAACAACCTTGGATATGGTTTCTAATTAACTCACAATTTCTTTTTTTTGTTTTCACTTAATTAATGAAAATATATGCAATGCGATATTAACTAAATGACCTAATCCTAATGACATGTAATTTCTAACTAAATGGGCCTAGCAAAAATACTAAATGACATGCATTTCAATGAATCTAACCCTAATGACGTGCACATGACATTTTTTCCTTTTCCTAAAAGAATGCATTTTATCCTAATCAATAAAACTAATTTAACCTATGACATTTTTTGTATTTTTCATAAAATTCGAAATTTGGTGAAATGTGAAAATTACCTAATTAGATTAAGATCCTATTTAATTTATATTAGGAATTATGTTGAGCCATATCCTAATTTAAACTAAAATATTATCTTAACCTAAATAATCCCAAAATGCAATATATCTAAAAATGCCTAAACCTATAATAAAATAATCTAAATTAAACTAAGTGCCATTTAACCCTAATATGCAATGACATGTAAAATATGCCCTGATTCTACATGACAAGTGTATGATGATTTTTATTGTGTTTTTGTTTTCTTTCTTTTTTTAAAAAAAATCAAAATTAATAATTGTCAAGTAATTAAACATGCAACCTAAATTAAAATCTAGCAACCTAAATTGATTTTTTTTTAATTTTTTTAATTTTTTTATTTTTATGAAATTCGAAATTAAAATTCCTATTCTAAATGTGTAAACCCTAAAATATGCAATATTATAATCCAAACATATTTCAAGATAAACAAAGCGATCATGACAAGCAAAACCAAGGATATCACACATCATTCAGATCAAGGATAATATTTACGCTGATAAAATCGATAAATTGATCTTAAGCGCTTAAAGATCAAAACATCAATTTTATTAAAACAATTAATTATTTAATCTAAGGCGCTTATAGATGAAATAAAAAATCCCTACATGTGATTGCGAACCAGGTGATATGTTGGAATTTCCATTATATGCATCAACAAATATCTCAAATAAGGAAACAAAATAAATTATGATAATAATAACGAAAGAATAAAATAAAATAAGAAATCTACCTAAGTGGGATCTTAGCTCCTAAACTAGGTTAACGAACGACGGCTTGGTAGGTCACCGGAGTTCCGTGAGGACCGGCGGCAGACGGACCAGCAGCGAGCAAGGCGGAGATACTCGGAAAGGGGCAGCAGTTAGCGATGAGGCAAGCGCGGCAGAAGAGACTCGGGATCTGCTGCAAGGCGGTTGAGGCGCGGGCGAAGCGACGCTCGCGGTTGTGGAGTTGCAAGGACGGGCTGCAGCGGGGGGCACGATCGATCGAAGGGCAGAGGTGCAGCAGGGAAAGCTCGCGGGTTGCTGCTGCGTCAGGGGTTGGAGGCGCGCGGTGGTGGCTTCAAGCGTCGAGTTGCGCCTCCGCTGCTGGTGCCGAGCCGCGGCGGTGCGAGCGCGGGCACGGTGGTGCGCCGGAGAAGGGATCTGGCACGGAGGTGCGGTGACGCGGCTGGGTCGTGGGCAGAAGCGGAGCCGGCAAAGGGAGAGCAGAAACGGGCGGTAAGTGTCGCACGGTGACCAGATGCAGGCGCGGGCAGCAAGTGTGGGGGGAAGACGATGAACAGTAAACGTCCCCTCACACCCCTTCTGATTGTACTTCTTCTGCTTTTTCCTTTCTGTCTGCTTTCTTTTTTTCCTGACTTTATTTTTCTGCTCCTTCCAACAGACCCCGACGAAGGAACCCAACAAAAGGAGAAGTCTGTCTCTTCCTGTTTTAAATTTCTGACCTAAGAAACCACTAGAGAAAAACCCCTTTTAATGTGGCCGTGTATCCAAAGTGTGGCCTCCTAAATAAATTGCACACAAGGTATTATATAGGTCTAAAAAATGTATCTCTGCGGTATATATTTTTTCCTTTTTGTTCGCGCATGATACCCCTAAATATATCGTTGAAATATAACCATCTTGCATAATATTTCCCTTTTGTATTTTTCACATATTCTATCTAAAATTTTCCTTTTTGCTTGAAAATTCATCCTTTGGTGTATATTGCCTAAATGCGTGAAAAATCTGAACGGAATATGTGAAAAATTTTGCACTCGCCGTCAGTCCAACAAAATAAATAAAAATGTTCCTAAACTATATGCCATGTGATTTTATTTTTTCAGGGATAAAGTTAACCCCTAATTTTTTAAATTTCTAAATGGGTCGCCAAAATTTAGGTGTCAACAATAAGTTAAATGGATCAATTTGGACGAACCATTTTCAACCCAACCCCAACTCGACCTAATCTACTCATTTGACAGATCTAATTACAGGTGATGACTCTAATTTATTGATAAAGAGTTTGAGGCTATATTTTATTAAAAATGAAAAAATTTACTATATTAAATTCCGTTGGTCTCATAGAAAATCATTTTTGAGAAAACATTTTCTAGCATTATGTTCATAGAAAATGAATTAATTAGGAAAAACATTTTCTATCATTGGAAAAAAAATTCTAAAATATTGGAAAATATTTTCAACTTTTCGAGTAGAGAAAAACATATTGCATATCTTCTTTTACCCCCACTTTCTTTCACCAAACACCTTGTCCTTTTTTTTTTAATTTTCTTTTTTAATTGAGTTCTTAATTATTTGTTACTTTTTTCTTTGTCTTTTTCTTTTTCCTGGGCTAATCGTTGGTCACAGACAAGTTTGAGCTAGTAAGTTGGGTGAGGCTTGGATCTTGCTTAAGGTTTCGTTTTGGCAAGGCTTAAGCTCACTTGATGACCTCACGCGAGCTTGGGCCTTGCCTGATCCAACGGGCTTGAACTTGCCTATGGTCAATTGTCGGTTGTCGCCATCATTGACAACCGATTAAGGAAGAAGAAGAAGAAGAAAAGAAAGAAAAAGAAAGGAAAATAATAATAATAATTAAAAATCAATTTTTAAAAAAAATAAATAATAAAAAAAAATTATTGAAAAAGTGTGCATGGGGAAAAAGATTTTACTAATCGAATGGTAGAAGTTATTTTTTAGTTTAAAATATTGTCATTTTCCTAAAAATGGCTTTTTGAAAAACATTTTCTAGAAACATCAAATGTTTTGTGAAAATGAATGAAATCTTAGTTTTTGAAATTGTTCCTTCAAATAAGAAAATAAATTTTGAAAATACAAGATTCATTTTTCTGGTTGATGAATGTGCTATGGTGTACCACAAATTAGAGTGTTATTGATAATAAATTATGGGTCATTGGTTCCCAGTTTGGTCCAATGAAACCGATCACTAGGATATCTTATTGTCAAAATATGACCAAAAACAAATTCAAAGCTCGAAACAAACTCTATGCTTCAATTTGGATATCTAATTGTACAATCATAGGCTCCTATTTCCTTGAAAATAATGAACTAAATCCACCAATTTTTAAGAAGAAATACAAATAATAATAAAAAGCATAGATAGTCAATTTGGTACGATTTCCCATTAGAATCGAAAACCAAATTATACGGATATTGGTTCTTTTTAGGAATTAAGAACTCAACCGGCACTCCTAGAATCAGACCTAATTGGCTAGTTTGGTCCAATCCGAGCAATCTTGATATGGATGGTCCCATTTGCACACCCCTATAATAAATGTCCTTTACCCTGACATATAATAAATTATTCACGCGGTAAATCAATCCAGTTAATACCGAGGCTTCCGAAGAAATTGCAAAATACAGACCATCTCCAATAAAAACCAAAGCTTGCAGTTTTTGACCGGTGGAGACATTAACGCTCAGCGATGGCCAGCTTCGTCTCCATTGGCTTCTTTTCGACGCCTCTCTATGCTCCGACAGCTTCGACCCAGGTGATGATGGCTTTTCAATTCGCTGTCCCTGACGAGAAAGTATTCTTTTCACCTTCAAAAAGGGCGTCTTTTTTTTTTTGCTTTAAAAATGGTTGCTTTGGGCTCATAAGCTCGTCGCAGTACGGTGTTTTTAGTCATTGATGGTGGTGATCTAGAGCTCGGATCTCGTTTCGTTTCTTGTCGATGGTGCTTTTGATGTGGTCGCTGAAGAGCGAAATGCTGTGACAGAGAAGGGACGCGTAGAAACAGCTCGGCGTTTTGGAAGTGTCTCTCTGCGCCATTCCATCGAACAGCTTCTGTGCAATTAAGACTGGAGACGTAGAAAATGGTGTTGCGACTCAGCTGAGTGATTCAGCGTTGCAAATGACACTTATTTTGATCCGTTCGCGGGATTAGTTGCAATACCCCTTGTGCCTTTTCTCTGTTTGGCTAATGATATTTTTTGTCCATCCCAAAAAGCCTGGAAAGCCATTTTGTTCGAGCTAAGCTTCATTCACTCTTGCTTATTCTGTCGTTGGTGAATTTGACTGGCATCCACCTCCCCCTTCTGCAAGGAGCTTCTTTCTCATGATATGTTGACGTGTGCTAAAGTGAACCACATTTTTGTCTCAAAGGGATTGTGCATGGTTTTCTGCCTGAGGATTGAATGTTGCTTAGCTCACTACATTCTTATTTAGTTGCAAAATTTGAGGGAGCTCTTCTGATAATTTTTTGTTTGATAATTTTCTATAGGAGATGTGCAGCACATCAAATACAGGGAGACTTTCAAGTCATGCTACTTTTCCAAAAGGTTTATCTTTGCAATTCTTATGTGCTGTAGTTGTATTGGTATTACTCCTTAACAAGATTTCGAATCATTGGCTCTATAACAAAAGCATACGGAGATTTTCAGTGTCGCAGATTGGTCTGTGCTTTAGTGAATCTAGGTATGAATGACCCTTGCAGTTTGATTTGATCATGCTAAGTTGGGTTGAGACTGACATCAGATGACCAATAATAGAACACCCTCTTATGAATCAACTAGGTTTTCAGAAGTGCAGTCAATGTTACTGAGGGCACAGAGTCTACAGCTCTTGTTTCATGAGGTGTCAACTGGGTTGGACAGCACCAGCAAAATGTTATTCACCAAAACTGGATTAGTTCTTACAAGTTCTCTCTGTGTCTCAACTTTACCCATGAAGTACCCTATTGAAAATATGGGGCTACTTAGAATACATGATTAGTTCCCTCGGTTATACGTCAATCACCTGTACCTGAGCAGTTACCAGCTAGACCACCATCTAGCTGGTGTTATGGATGGCACCAAGGTGATCAACCCCATTATTGAAGTTTCAACTCAGAGCTTCTGCATCGGAAGGATCTTCTCAAACTAACACTAGAGTTATTAGAAGTTGCATTTGCTAATGAGAAAAAGTGATGGTTCACTTGGATGGACATCATTGAAAGGTCATTTGATGATTAATTGATAGACAAATATGCTTGGTGTGTACCCTATGATCCTTATTTTTATCCTGAATATGGTAGATGGATTTTAGCATGATGGACTTTGGTGCTAAATTGACAAGATAGTCCCTTTACTGTGTTACAAGATTTCCTCTTATGTGGTTACCTGATAATGCTGTGAATAACCTTGCAGTGCCGGAGCTTCTAATGTCTCGCAGCTCAAGAGGCGTGCCTTCTGTTAATCACTGGCATAGAGATCATTCAGCTATACCATCAAGAAATCTTGGTGACGCCATTTGCTGTTGCTTTGGTGTTGATTCTTGTACTGATAGGGTGATAGCTGGTTTTTGGGTGGGTCCTGATGTCGATGATGGTTGGGGATATGTGGAAGCTTTTATCACTCAAACATTGTGATAGTGGTTCAATTATGGTTCTCTTTGTTTTTCATCGTTCGATTTCACTGCCTTATTCAACAATGATGTTGATAACTCTATCATTTGCATCTATACTAATTCAGCAGCAGGTTAATAAGGTCCTCTGGTGATGAAAGGAGCATGTACAGTATAAAGGTGCTGAAAATAGTTGATTTATTTTGCGACATGGCTTGAAAAACAATATGCTGGTCCAAACATAAAACATGTAATGTAAATGCTTTGGTCTGAACACAATACATGTAATGTAAATGCTTTGGTCTGAACACAATACATGTAATGTAAATGCTTTGGTTTATGTGAGAGAAAAAAAATGTACTAACTATTCGAATTATATTTTGAATGGGGGAACATGTATGTATAAGGTAAATCTAAACCCATATCTAAGTGATGTGCAAACTGTTCGCAAGGTTAATTTGCGAACGCTATGTTACAAGATAATGAGACTTTTGCTGAGGGGAAAGCTACTCTTCTCATTTGTTTCCCCATCTTGTTCAAAAATGTTACCCGCCTGTGCGGGTGAGAATGGCTTAGCCTCATGAGAAAACATTGCGGAAAGGTTGACTTTTGTAATGTGACAATCAGAATTTCTTGGAGTTCTTCTTTCCTCAATTCTTCAATTTGAATAGAATGAATTCTTTCGCTTTCAAAAACTGATTCCATATAGGAGCTTTGCAGAAACTATCTGATGTAATTTGGTGAAGGCGGAAAATGACGTGCCCCATTTTTCTTTCAAGGGGAAAAAGCATTTGCTCTGTACCGTCTTCATGCAGCGGTCAACTCTTCAGGAGGCGTGTACCTTACTTATTGTGTTTTAGCGTGCCTGTGCGTGCGTGCGCGCGCGAGAGAGAGAGAGAGAGAGAGAGAGCTCATCTTAACATCTTGCTAAGTAGATACAACTAGCTAGCAACAGTATGAAAACTACTTAAAATTCCAAAGCCAATTGTAGGATTATCTGCATCGAAATAGCATAAAAATATAATCTTTTTTATCTGCAAAATACTAATGAGTCTACTTCAAACTTCAGTGAGATGTACATGGTTTTTTTTTTTTAACTTAATTATCACTAATGAAGACTAATGCAAGAGAGAAGAAATGGAGGTACTTCCTTATTAGCCCAGCTAGCTTGCTAGATGAAACACCTAGGGATGCAACCAAAGTAGTTTTTGTTATCTATTCCAAATGGTTGCCACATTAATAAAGATTAAAAGCTGAAAATAAATCAAGTTAAATTCCTCCCAGAAACTAGATTATATATGTGGTCAATTGTTCCTTTGCTCCATTAATTACGTATTATCTACTGCAAAAGCAGTCTATATAACAGTATCTGCTGATAAATAACATATAAAGAAAATGATAATTGTATAAACTATGTGGTATTCTTCCAAAATAATTTGCCGAAGCTTATGCCAGTTATTCTATGTGAACTTATCCATAAATGTTTGATTTGCATTTCCATATCATCTACTGGCATATGACATTACACACCTGCTGATAACAAGAATAGTTATGCACTCCAAATGCGCATTCATTGTTTATAATTAACCTAAGCTGAGTATGGACTTAGGATGGCTACACAATCTCAGAAAAATGTCATTGGTGAAGCTGTGAAGTGTGAAGATAGCTAGAAGAAGAATCATTTGCATCTGTTGAAATGTGCTTAAAGGTACTGTGGTATTTGCGACTTCCACTAACGTGATGACGATAAGGAGCTTCCCTTTTTCCTAGAAAATAACCAATGCGCCAAAAATCTGGTGCAACTTGTTGTTACTTTAACTGATTTTAGGTTAAATCACTTTCAAAGTGCCGCACATGGCAACCTCGTCAAACAACACTTGATGTTCAATCAGTTACGCAAAGCTCGATGCCGGAATTTGATGGTCGGTGCTCACAGGAACAGTATTATGCGAAATCATTCTATCAAATACAGGAAGATAATCGTACACGACAACCTGGTTTCTGGATCTCAGCTTTGTGAGTTGCGGACTCACATGGTACAATGTACATTCAATAATAGGATAATTAATCTTGCACACTTCAGTTTCTCTTACCCTCAGGTTAATCAAGAATTAATGGAGTACGCTCCTTTGAATTGAGTGCATTTCAGAGCTACTTTTTACTGTTCTTGCTACCCTTCTTTTTGGTAGGAAGAAGTGGTCCCAAACCATAAAGCTTATGGAACCCTGGGTTACATATAGAAACCCTAACTCTGACAGAAGTTCTCCAATACAACTATATTATCAGAGTGTTTTTAGCCGTCTCTTTAAGCAAAGAGGTCCTTCATAATCCAATTTGCTCATAGTAAAATAAGAGCATGCCTCAGATTTGATTGGATCTTCACGGTAATTCATGGTGTATGTAAAGCCACAAAAGATTTGTGGTCCCTTGTCCTAGGTTTGAGGAAAACCCTAAACCTAACACATCAATGTATGCATTCTTTTGCAATTTTTAACTGTTTCTTATTGGGTAATCAGATATAGTTGGGTTGCACAATCTTCCAATAGCATTATTCATTCCAAGTGAAAAAGGGGTATGGACCAGATAAAAGGAGAAAAAAGAAAGAACTGAATAGGGATTGGATCTTTCACTGCTTTATCCTTTTAATTTTAGATTGCTGATATTGTGTTAGTTCCACAAGGTGATTTTGACTCCCACCCTTCGGTGGTTCTTACCCCTAATTCTTTCTTGAGGTTTTAAGGACTTGCTCAGGTTCACAACTTGATAGAGTTTAAAGCCCAAAGTCCATGTGCTATTTGACCAATCTTGGTGCTTCGTTTCTCTATTGTGAGGATTGATGAACCATATATAATTAGGGATATTAAAATTTTGTAGATGTTTCAATTGTATAGGAATATAAATCGACTGTAGAAATTAATAAAACTGATAGGATCATGGGATAACATGAGTGATTAACAGAAGATGAGAATTGGTGGATAAATGGTAAAGTAAATGAAAACAGTAGGGCAAATATGTGGAAACCAGACGAACTTAGTCTTTATTAGAAGTAAGAGAAGGCAACTTGTATATGTTGGATTCACTCATTAAGAGTCAACACTGCATATGGTGCGAAACTGTCTAATATCCCAGTATTTTTGTAAGTTAAACCAATCCCCGCAATATATCCTTTTAGAATTTTTGCAGGGCCTAATGATGCAAGAAATTAGAGACAATTGTAATTAAGTGAGCTGAATTGTCAATCAGAAGATTTGCCAAGCCAACCAAGCTATTTAGAGCTTGTTAGTGATTTTATAATTTCTCTTCCTATCATTTCACTAGTCCCCGTGCTTGTGCTTGCAGAGTTTTAACATGTTGATAACCATCTTGATGTGGAAAAGAAGATACAATATGGATCTCAATGTATAATAAGAGGGGAAAGATCCTTAAAAAAATTGAGGGAGATCAAGATTATATGGCCTGGTTATTATGTCAGGCTATAATCATGTCCATGATACGATTAAATTTCCCAAGAAAAAACTTATTAATCACCATTCCATCTGATATATCTCAACTACAAACCAAAGGCTAAGATCAAGCGACAGCCTTTTCTTCACCTCATACGCATTTTCTGGTGGAGATGATGAGTAGGAAATGGAGAGAGAGAGAGAGAGAGAGAGAGAGAGAGAGAGAGAGACAGAGACAGAGAGAGAGAGAGAGAGAGAGATCATCAGTTTAAGAAGCAAGAGATACAAGCTGGTTATTACCCTTGGAGCACACCAAGTTCAGACAGTATGCAACATAAACAGCTGATCATTTACATGTGATTACACAACGCACTTATCAATTCATTCTCGATCCACTTCATCGCGTCGTCCCCAAAATAAAGAAATGAGATGTGAGATCTTACACACATGATGCTTTTTCCCTTTAGGAAACATTGATTGATTAAGATGGAGAGGTCTCATTCCTGTCAATGATTCTGAACTCTAACGGAGCAGGATGCCTGTGACAAGCTGAAGTAATACCCTTTCCTCGTTGACTATCTGTATGGCACGATCCTTCATCATCATCATCATCATCGTCACCTTCTACTTTGTCTTCATGATCAGGCTGACCAGTAACATTTCTGGCTTTACTAGTTTGCTGCTTACAGTTGGCTCTCTCACTTTCATGCTCCCTGTACTTGTGCAAGTACCTAACAATTGCCTCAGCATAGTCATCAAACCCTAAAGAACTCAGAGCCCAACAGATGTCGTCCCCATTCACGGTCTTGCGGTTCTCCTTGTGACACTTGTCGGACGCCTCACCTGTCACAAAGCTTATGAACTCACTGGCACACTCTTGGATGGTTTGTTTGGCTTCCTTGGAGATCTTTGCACTTGGTGGAAGGATTAGCTTCATGATCCGACCCACGTTTGCGATTGGAAGCAACTTCTCTTGCTCATCAACCATATCTCTCTCTCTCTCTCTCTCTCTCTCTCTCTCTCTTTGCCCAAAGTAATAGAGAAATGAATGATCGATCTCACAAAATGCATATCTCATCACTCTTACTTAAATGGGTAAACCCCGCTTCTGGTCCGTACATATGTATGTGTGCATATAAACGCACTAATTCATGTGCACAATGTGCATGGCACATGAGAGGTGACCTTATTTGGATGTGCCATAATCATTATGGATGGCACCAATAGCATCGTGAACAGTGCGCGATCCACTATGATTTTGACTAAGAATTTACGATGTGAAAAAAAAAATCACTTATACATATTTACAGTTTATTTATCAAACACATGTTACCATAATATTATAATCGTTTGAGGACTTCAACAATGTGCTTTACCAAACAAGTCGTCATATCAAGCTCATCATCCATAATGTCAAGGATCATTCAAAGGCTGCTATTTGAAAGCTTTTTCTATGGGGGGCTCAATATGCATTTAAGTAGCTTTAGCTTTCGATTGCAGTTCTTTGACAATAACTCACTTGCGTGGACATCATAAGTTTCAATCTTTTACTTTTATGTGTTATCCATTTATTAATTAACAAAACTATAGGATAAAAATATACTCATTAAAGGTGATATTCACATATTTCTTTATTTGGCCCACTCAAAATCCAAAAATTGAGAAAGCTTACTCCTTCCTACTGAATTTTACATATTGACTTTTGAGTGACTCTCATTAATGAATTAAGCCAAAAGCTAGAAAATAAAAGTGAGAGAAAAGGCCTTCTTAAAGCATTTTCTTCATACAAAACCCTAATTCATGCCCCAACCCTCCCAATGCTTATGATTTAAGCACACGATTAAGTTCCTGTATGATCGATGATGAGATAATCGACAAGACAAAAATCAATCATGCCCTTTTGTTTGAACATAAGGTCATGTCCTTCACATGCAACATGGCCCAAATTCTGAAGCAATGTCCTTGGCTCCAAGCCGGATCTCGTGTTGAGATGAAAAGGTAATTATAGTGGTTCTAGATTAATAGGTTTTGTATCGTAGCAAACTCAACATGAAATTAATATAATTGCGACTTACTCTCGCGTCAAATCTCTGAAATTAGAGAAAATGTCCTTTTCTTGATGAAAATGACGACAAGAAAGGTAAAGTTGAGATACTGTCCAAACAGGTGGTCTTCGCAGCCCGCACCCCAAACCCAATCACTTCTTTTGTCTTCTCTTTTTCTATTAGGGTTAGCACCTACACAGATAATGCTCATGATAGCCCTTCATTAAGTCAATAAACTATATGTTATGCCCCTTATCATTTGAGCTAGCTTGTGGCCAACATTTGTGCACGTAATGGAAAGAAACTAAACAAGAATTTCTTCATAGGAACAAGTTGTGGATGTGCTAGGGTTGTGTACTCACAAGCCTGGGTTTGCAAAAGCTTTTGTCACTTAATAGGGCAACAAAGAATCTCCTTTATGAGTTTTTTTTTTGGTCGGAATCCTTTATGAGTTAATTATAGTAAGAGTTTGGTCAAATTCCTGCGGAACATGTGTACTTTTGAAATGGTACTTGCCAATGAATTAAAGCTACATATCAAACCAACTTGAAAGCCATTTAAAACTTGAAGAAGAAAAGCCCTTATCGTGCACAAACCGAATTTGGCAACTAAGAATTCGATGTCGGCTCGACCTATGATTGTTGCATCCATTGAGAAAAGTGGTAACAAGTACAATTCATTGAATGGCCAAACTAGAGAATAAGATACTCATTGATTGTGATTTAACCAAATAAATTAATAAGAGGCCGGTTAAGGAATTGATTATGTTCTTTGAACTGTAGTTTATGTGACAACACTTTCTTAATGCGATTACTTTATACAAATTAATGCATATTCCTGCCTTTCTTCATTAGCTTTTTGAATTATGTTCTTCTGACGTACATAGGTCCGTCCTTGATATAGAAAGAATGTTTCCACTAAGCTTTATTTGCATTATAAACTAAAGATGTCCCTGCAACTTTTGCAATGCATCTACTCATGTCTCGTTGTAAACGAGGCTAATGAGAGCGGACGCGTCCCTTTCTTTTTGTCTTAACACCTGTGCTGCCTTTCCAGGTTTGACTAGTTGGAAGCTTCACGAATTTTGAATGCTTCATTCTCCCTCTTTTTGAAGAGCGAGTGTGAACGCTCGATCCCATCCTCCCCCCTCCCCCAAAAAAAAAAAAATTAATAATAAAAATTTCTCACTATATTATCAATAATTAGTAAAATATTACCTAATTCATGGAAATAGCATCAGGTTCTTTCACATTATTGCTAATTATACATCAAACTCTTTGTACTATATTGAAGATGGTGAAATAACTCCTGATCATGTGAACCACTTTGAATGGAGAGGATCTCGCTTATTTAACAGACTAATTAGAAACATCATTTAGCAAAGTAAATCTAGTAAATGTCCTTCAAAACCATGGCTTTGCTTTCTTGATAAGTGCTTCTTTCCTCTCCAGACAAGTTGGTTCAGCGCTCAATCTTAGTCTCAGTATATATGTCTATTAATCAGATGTAGCATCGAAGAACTCTTTTATCTCTCCAAATTGTGCCTAAAGGAAATTGCTGTAAAGCAACAGTCATGGAGATGTGCGGAAAGCGATAACTGAAAACATGGTCCGAGGTCGCTACAAACGTGGTGGACGGGCATGTGATTGTCACGAGAAGAAAATGAAGATTTGTGCTATTTTGTGTTGTAAAGTGTGATCTTGTGTTAGTTTATTAGAACGCAACCAATCGCGATACGGCTTCGCTAGTGAACCTTTATTGTAGGTGAGTCATCTTTTGAGCATTGACACTGATTTTTCTTCTGCTTGGTCTGAAAAAGCCCTTTGAAGAGTGCTGCTAACGCATCGAATGCGTGACAAAATTACCTCTCAGACCTACTGCGTTTGTGTCCATTTAATCCTAAACCTTTTAATCTGGTCAATTTAGTCCTAAAAATTTTGATAATTTACTAATTAGATATTCCAACTAGTTTTGGCAGAAAATTGGCGATATGAATGCTAACAGTTTCACATAAAACGGCTAGCAAAGATGTAGACAATTTTTATAATTTTTTAAATTTTTTTGAAGTTTTTAAGTTTTTTAATTAAATCATTGTTTTATTTTTCTTTCTTTCTTTTCCTTTTATTTTCTACAAAGTCTAACAAGAGTCGCCGGCCCTAGAGTGAGGGCAGTGAAGCCCTTGTTGGTCATGGGCAAGATTGGCATCCTTTGCTCACTTGTAGGCAACATGGGCAAGGGCCACAAGCCTCTCAGGTTTAGAAAGAAAAAAAAAGAGTAGAAAGGAAGAAATTCATCGGAAGACAAATCGTCAAAGGATTAAATTAGTCAAATTAAAAAGTTTAGAATTAATCTGGCATGATTGTTGTTAAAATATAATACGCGGAAACGACATAATCTTGTAATTTACATCAATGCAAAATCACTAGAGAAATAAACGAAAAATAATAAAGACATTAAAAATTTACGTGGTTCGATCCGAATATCGGTATCTACGTCCACGAAGAGAGACAGTAGCAAATAATTCACTATAATCGGAGAATTATAATTTACAATCACTCATAAGTTCGAGTGTTTCCCACACCTAAATTTAACTTCAAACACGAAGTGTTTATCTCACCTAGACATAAATTCACGACACAAAATTATCGTGTGTTCAAACTTTAAACAAAACGCTCTACGTAAACCCAAAATCAAGAGCTCCAGTGTTTGTCTTTTAGTTCGCGTACGTATAAATTCACGTTCTTCTTTGCTTGATCGTGCGGCGCTCTTCTGGATGCTCAAACTGTGCAGCTCTTTCTTCTACGTAGGGCTTCACTAGCTCTTTCTTCTTTTTTTAGAGCTTCAGCGGCACTTTCGAAAAGAAAAAGAAGACCTTATTATACGTGTGTGAGGACCTGAGCAGGTCTTTAAACTGCTCCCTCCTGAAACGACCTTCCCAGGAGGTCGTCTCCCCACAAGCCGTTTAAGGCAAGTGGGGGGAAGAGACATGGGATAAGGTCCCATTGGGCTCTCCGGCCACGCCTCTCTACGAGGTGGGAACCCACTTCCTGATGGGCGGGCTCTGCCTTATCCTAGTAGACTAGGCTGGTATCCCCCTGATGATGGAAGCCCGCGGAGTGACACACTCCAGGGGTGGCCGGCCAGCCAATTCACGTTCTTCTTTGCTTGATCGTGCGGCGCTCTTCTGGACGCTCAAACTGTGCAGCTCTTTCTCCTACGTAGGGCTTCACTGGCTCTTTCTTCTTTTTTTTGAGCTTCAGCGGCACTTTCGGAAAGAAAAAGAAGACCTTATTATACGTGTGTGCCCAGAGTCAACAACTTTGACTCTGGCCCCACGGTCTGATTCCCTTTTCATTTTATTCTCCCTTAAAAATAAATAGATAATAAAATATAGAATATGCCCCCCCCCCCCTTTTTTTTGTCTTCGAGTGATAAAACATAACTTCTTTTTTATTGTAAACCTTCGAGGAACTCAACAAAACTTCTTCATCCAATTTGAAATTCACTTGAAAAATCTTTATCAACAAATTTAATTTTTATCCATATTCAAATTCCAAACATTAATTTAACAATTGCAATAGTCTTAGGAGTTTTTTTGGTAATTTCCCCTCATATGTATTGAATCCAGGAGCCATTAGTCGTTATTTTTGTGAAACGATTAATAATACCCGAGATCAGGACTTTGTCAAACTTTATTTCTGAGCATTACTCGGGCATGAACCCTAGCCTCCTTCAATCCATTTGCTTATATGAAAGAAAAATAATTAGGTGACAATTTTTATATTAACGTGAGAACAACAATATATTCAGAATCATAATAAATAAAATAACAAATAATTAAAAATTATTGTAAGGCTCATTCATTTATAAATTTATGACTCACAGTTATTCTTACAGCAACTCAAATATTGTCATACTTTGTTTACTTTCTTATTTGAGAAGCTAAACTCATCACAAAATAGGGTTTCCCCAATGATGTCTCTATGTATTTCGAACCTTATGGAGAAAGCACATTTCTTTTCATAGATGTAAGACATTTTAGAGTTCCTTTCATTCATCGTACCATACTAAGTAGGTTTCCACCTTAGTGAATTTAAGAACTAAATGTAAAAAAAAAAAAAAAAAAAAGTATGGGCACCAAAATATATAAAATATCACCAAATTAAAAGAAAATGTTCCGAAGGATTAGTCTGACAACATCGTACCTACTGCAATTTTCTGTTGCTTAACTTTGTTTCTAATGATTTAACAAAGGCTCGTAGGAAAGCGAGAAGTGGGACAGCAACGTGGAGGACATCTTTCTGGCTTTCCTACCTGAAAAAGCTCGAAAGGGGTAATCCTGGATTTAATTATAGCAACCATCTCAGCATAGGTAGGGATGTCAGGAACCGAATTGAAAACCAAACCGAATCAAAAATCGAACCGAACCTTCGGTTCTCATTAAAAACCGATATATATTTATTGGTTCGATTTTTATCAGTTAACCGAACCCGAACCGATAAAATTAAAATTCTCTCCCAAATCCCGTCTCCTCTAGCTCTCTCTCTCCCGCGAGGCTTCAGGCCAGCTCCGATTCTTAGCTTTCACTGCTCGAACAGGCAGGCTTCCTTCTTCGACCCTCTCTCTTCTTCCCCCACCAACTCTCTCTCTCTCTCTCTCTCTCTCTCTCTCGCCAGCAGCTGCTCAAATCATTACTTTGCTTTAGATCTGCCTGGGTTCTTGCTCTTCGAGTCACGGACCCCTGTTGTTGTTGTTACTTCAGTTGATCGGAATTCGGAACATTCGATTTGAGGCAGGGGAGGTTTTTGGGGGCAATGGAATTGAATGTGGAAGATGCAACGTGTGTGTGCACGCTTGTTGCAAAGTTTCTTGAGACTGGTCAGCCCAAAGAAGTGAAACGAAAGAGAGGAACCAGACATCAATCAACGGGAGCCCAACGCTCGCGCTGCGATTCCATCGAGGATGGCCACAGCGAAGGCGGCACGATCGCGGGGGACGCCGGTGAAGGAGAATGGCGCGAAGCTGGAGGAAGGGCTCACCGTCTTCAATTTTGATAAGTTCGATGCCAAAAAAACCAAAAACCAAAAACCAAAAACCAAAAACTAAAAACCGAAAAACCGAACCGAACCGAAATTTCGGTTCGGTTCGTATTCAGTTCGGGTCTTATTCGGTTCGGAAGTTTTTTTTAACGGTTCGGTTTGATTCGGTTTTTCAAAAAAACCGAACCGAACCGAACCGTTGACACCCCTGAGCATATGTATGAACACCTACCATATTCGTCACGTAGTTCGTCATCCTAGTCCATTAGTGGTCCTTAACTCACGATCAAGCCGGTGACGTGCCTATTGTAGTCCAAGACCCACTCCACGTCACATGCAACTACATACGTAACATATGGTAATATCGTGTTGAGTAAGTGAAAAATAATTCTATGCATGAAGTTTTAAAACAACATCACTATTTGTCCCATCACTCTTTTGTAAAGTGCTTGTGGATGCATGAAGTATGCATCTATGTTATGTGTTTGGACTTGAAAGACAATGCATAATTACGCTTTATGCCTTCGAAATTCCAAGATCTTATGCTTTGTATACATGAAGCATTTGAACTATACATAACTTCACACAAAATTGCGCATGTTCTATGACATTTGTAACATCCTTTTCATAAGGTACGTTTATTTTATTGAAAACTACATGATAAAAAATAATATTTTTCATGTTAAATCATTTGTACGGAAAAAAATTAGTTTTCATCTATTTGGATTTAGGGAAAGTGATGTTCTTGTTGCCAAAAAGGGAAAACATTTTCATCCAATCTAAATTATTTTTTTATCGTCCAAGTAATCGAAAGAAAAAAAAAATCTAAAAATAGTTTTCCTTCAAATAATAAAAATGTTTTTTTTTTTTTAATTCCGGAGTGGGAAATGGAAATAATGAGTTATTTGGGAATGTTGAGTACAAAATGTAGGGTTTTGAAATCAGATCGTAAGATTTGAGAATTAGTTCTTGAACTCTTTCCGCCGAAGTGCACGAGATGATTTATACCCAAAGTACACGCCAGCTAATGGATGAGACCTTTGCTTTCCATGAATAATTTACCAAAAGAAGAGCAAGAAGTCAAAATCAAGGGCCAGTTCTTATTGAGAGCGAAAAATACTTTACTTTTGTGCCATTTATCAACGTTTTTGCAATTAGTTACCAACTTTCGTAAGTAACCGACTCTAATTTCAGTAAACTGACATTAATGCGCGCGCACTCCAAGTGTTTCCACCTCGCACCTTCATCACCTGTACCTGCCCTCCACGTTTAAGGAGGGATCGGCATCGCGGGCTCCAGTGAGGCACCGTAGGTCCCCGTTAGGAGGTACCTTGTGCGCGGGTTACCTAGCGGGGAGGAGAAGCTTTTCTCCCTTCCCCCCGGAGGGATACGCCGGAGGTAAAAGGGACTTCCACCCTAGGGAGGTTATCCCTCCATTTCTGGCTTGAGCCTTTTAGGGACCTACTCAGATCCTTTTTTACGTCGGTTAGACAACCTCAATTACATAGGAGAGGGAAATAGCCTAGATTTTACGATTATCTCCCTGCCAGGATTGGCCCAAGAAGGGTTCTTTCCTTTCTTTGTCTTCATTTCCTGTGGAGTAGTTTAAGGACCTGCTTAGGTCCTAGGGGCCACTTCTTATTGAGAGCGAAAAATACTTTACTTTTGTGCCATTGATCAACGTTTTTGCAATTATTTACCAACTTTCGTAAGTAACCGACTCTAATTTCAGTAAACCGACATTAATCGAGTTACTTAGGCAACCTAAAACTAGGGGTAACTTCGTCGAGATAAAGTTCATGAGTAATTTAAGTAAAATTGATGATTTATTGTAAGAGTTCGATGGGTGGTTTTCATAAGAGTTGGTAACTTACCAAAAACAAATTGGCAATTAACTCAAATAGAGTTTTGATTTGATATAAAAGTTGGTGTCTCAAAATGGATATCTTAAATGTTCGTAGGTGGCTTATATAGAAGTGGGTAATCTAATCGAAAAGGAGTTGGTAATTAGTTCATATTTAAATTGGTAATTTCACATAAGAGATCTTAACTCCAACATGTTGATATGCCATACGCATAAGAGTTAGTAATTTACTAGAGCTGTTGGTAACTTCTAAGTAATAAGATGGTAATTTAGTATGAGAGTTCAAGACTTACCCTCAATTTACCAGACAAAGCAATTCGTGGGTTGAAGTTTCTTCTTTTGTTTTTTTTTTTTTTGTTTGTTTTTTTTTTTTTTTTTGCTGCAAACAACATTTGAAACTTACCATGTTTCTCAAAATGAAACCAAGACCAATAGTCCCCGCTCATCCAATTAAAAAATGGTAGATGCAGACATGAAGAGGTAATGGAATAAATCTCCTTCCATTTCAAGTCCACCCCGTTTTGCAATTCCACTGGGACCATGCATTTATAACTAGAAGAAATAGATAAAGATTAGGGTAAAAGTGACAAAAGCGATATCGATACCAAGCACGGCCCACATATGGAAGATTGGGCTTTTTTACTGCCCAAGATCTCGTGATATATCTAAAACAAATGTGCTGATAATCTATCTGACTGGGCTTGGCCCATATATGGAAGATTGGGCTTTTTTACGCAAGCCTGAAGCCCAGGACCCCTATTACTCTTAAGACGATATGTTCAGTTTTTTTTTTTTTTTTTTTCCACAAAACATATTTTTAATTTTTTCTTGGCCACAAAATAATATTTTCCTTAAACATAAGCTGAGTACCCATTTGCCAAATACTAACTTTTTTGACCGAATCTCGGTGGTTTACAGCAAACTTAACAGTAGAAAGGCCCGAAAAAAGAAATTGACAAAAAAAAAGCCCAAAATTAACAAAAAAAAAATCTTTCTAAATTTCTTTTTGTGATTTTTCAACCAATATTTTTTATTTTCTTTGTGAATTTCACCACGATATGAACAATTTCATCAATATTTTTATAATTATCCTTTTCCCAGTCTCATAAATTCTCATTCCATCGTCTGTTACACTTCATAAATTTCTAATCGGAATTTAATCATTTTCATTCTTCGAAACAAGAAATGTATATAATAAATGCGATTTCAAAAAAGAATTTTTTTTTTTTATTGAGTAGCCGCCGGTACAAAATATGAGCTATTCAGTGCTCATTGAAACGTCGACGTTGAAAGAGATCGGTTTAAAAATAGTTACAACAGCGAACATATGGGGACTTTTTTTTCTAACGGACGAGATGATAATCTATTAAAATGGAAATAAAAAAAGAAGAAATGAATAAAAAAAAAAAAGATAAAAAAACAAGGCCAGGAAATGAAGATGAAAATGAAAAATGGAACTCTCGAAACCCACGTATATAACGATCACTACACAGTCGCACCTGCGCATTTCTCCTCATTTCCAGCACGCCTCCCTCCCTCTTCTCGGCCTCGCTCTGCGATGTCGTCGCCGCGTGGCGCCTCGTCTCCGTTTAATCGCCGGGATTTCCGTTCCTCGGCCGTATCCCCGCCGTCGCCGGAGGAATCGGCGCCGGCCGCCGCCGCCGCCGCGAGCTCGTGGAAGGAACGGTTTTTTTTTTTTCTTTCCGTCGGGGACGTTCCGGAGCCGGAGCTCCATTTTCGGGCGTGAGGAATTTCGGGGTGTCGGGCCTGGGAGCTGTTCCGATGATATCCGCAGCGAATGAGGACGGTTCGGGTGCCAAATCGGACGGGTCGGAGGAGAATCGAGGGGAGGCAGGTAGGGTTTCTGAGGATGTCGGCGAGGCGCCTCGGGAAGAGGAGGACGCGGGTTCGGGGATTGTGGCGGACGACGGTGCGGGTGGTTCGGCAGGTGCCGATTCGGTGGCCTTAGGGGGCGAATTTAGGGCTTCGGTTAGCGGCGTAGGTTCGGGGAATGGGAGATCTGAAGAGGATGGAGTTAGGGTTTGCTCCTCAGCCGATGGGGGGAGTCCCAGTGGGGCGGATGAGGAAGTGAAACCTGGAGGTTTCGAGTTTAAAAGCGAGAAGTCCGGTGAGTATTGGCTCGACGATGTGAAAGGTGGGATTCGAGCGGAAGATGACCTGTCTGATGCCTGTGATCGTGAAATCGGTTCACAAGGTCGCCTGGAGGTCGATGGGGATGGCTCGGAGTCGAGAAACGGCGGCACGGCTGAGAAGAAATCTTTGGAACGGCAGTATGATTCTTTGTTGTCTGAGTTTGATGAATATGTAGCGAATGAGAAAAATAGCTCCAGTGAAAGCGGCATGTCAAGGGCTTTGAGTTACGGATTTGAAGTGGGGGATATGGTGTGGGGCAAGGTGAAATCGCATCCCTGGTGGCCAGGGCAAATCTTTAATGAAGTTTTTGCGTCTTCTTCGGTGCGTCGCTCAAGGAGGGATGGTTATGTGCTGGTAGCTTTCTTTGGTGATAGTAGTTATGGGTGGTTTGACCCGGCAGAGCTTATTCCTTTTGAGGAGAATTTCATTGAAAAATCGAGCCAGACGATTTCAAGGAACTTTGCTAAGGCAGTCGAGGAGGCCATGGATGAAGCAAGTAGGAGAAGTGGTCTTGCTTTGGCTTGCAGGTGTAGAAATGCTTTCAGTTTTAGACAGACAGATGTTCAAGGGTACTTTTCAGTTGATGTGCCTGATTATGAGCAAGGAGGGCTGTATTCGACTATTCAGATAAGCAAAGCACGAGACAGTTTCCAGCCTCGGGAAACTCTTGCATTTATAGAACAGCTTGCATTAATGCCACGAGGAAGTGATGAGAAGAGCCTCGAGTTTGTCAAGAATAAGGCTATTGTTTTTGCTTATCGCAAGGCAGTATTTGAGGAGTATGATGAGACCTATGCTCAGGCATTCGGGGTGCAGGCAATGCGCCCTTCTCATGATCCAGTTGATCCAACAGCTCAGCCAGTGAAAGTGCCACCTCGAGGTACTTATTGGATGGTGTATTTTAAGCTTTGGATATTTTTGCTGTGGTGGTTCCTTTTTTTCTTTTTTTTTTTTTTTTTTTTTTTTTTTTTTAGGGGGGGGGGGGGGGGATTATATTTATATTGGCAGGTTGCTGCCTTTGTTTGCATGACTTATGCTTATGTTGGTTCACTTTCCATGAGTTGAAAGTTTTACCTATTTGTGTTTTAACTCTCAGATGTTCGGTAGACATGGTTAAGTAGTTTCAAACTCGCGGCCCCTTTCTTTCTGTAATCATGTATGGAGCTATCAAAGAGAAGTGCAAACACATTCTTTAAAGAAAGGGGTTCTGAAAAATTCATATCTTTGCACAGTATTTCTCTTCGATGTTGGTCCTGCTTTTTACTGTCATGCAATACATTAATCAAGTGGATAGTGAAGTACACTAACTGCTCTAAGGAAAAGGCGATAGTTCATTTTGAGCAGCTTGGTTTCATAGCATTTTTCTCAGAAAAAGAAACGATCAACATGACATCCCTTGCGCTTATTCAACTTGCATGGTAAGGAAACATACTGTCAACTTTTTGCTTCCATGCTAATTGTCAGGATCAAATTTGTCCTGGCTAATAGTCAGGATAAAATGCAATGGTAAGGGGATAGCAAAGAAAATCCAAGATTTATGTGAAGGAGCTGGTAAAATGAAATTTTTCCAGCTCCTTATCATTGATGTGGAGTGCATGCTCTCATTTTCTCTTTTGATTGTATTTCTTTACGGTTCACTCACAAAAAACATATGAGCTCTGTCTGAAGTTGAAATTTTTTCCTTTTTTCTGCAGTCCATCTTGCTCTTATGGTAGCCTACACTTGCTAATTAGGTCCTTTCTGGTATTGTTACTGGACATGGACATGCCTTTCATAGTTTATCATTAAAGGTGTTCTGGCTATAAGGATATATTGGTTAATAGTTGGTACCTTCCTTCTGATCTCTTATGCTTGTTATCTTCTTCAGCTCTTTTGAGTGGTCCACTGGTGATTGCCGAGGCTCTTGGCAGCAAAAGGGCCTCCACTAAACCCATGAAAGTGAAGGATCCCTCCAAAAAGGACAAATATCTTTTTAAGCGACGGGATGATTCTGGTACACAGCAAACTAGCCCAGTACAGGCCAATTCTTCGGTTCCTGCCGCTTATGTTGATGGTTCACTTGTAGCAGCAGGAGGAGGTTATATCTTGCAGAAGAGAGCTTCATCTATTCCTGTCAACTCTCAGATTCCAGTGAAACTTGAGCAGACCCAAGTCACTGCAGATGCAATTTCAAGTCAGGGTGGTCCTGGGATTTCAGCCCTGCATCAAGTTCCAGAAAGTAGCTCTGCAATCAAAATTCAGAGTCCATCTGGTTTAGGTGGCCCCAATGTGATTGGGAAAGGCGAGGATGCAAAAATTATCAATTCTCAAGATGGTTCACAGCAAAGAGGCCAGGAATCTAACACGGTACAGGATAGTGGTTATGTTTCTCCTCTATCAACTGATGTTGTTAGTGCCGATGGAGCTATGAGGAAGAAGAAGAAAAAGGTTCTTGGACATCCTGCGGGGGAGCCAAGCTCGCAGAATGTTGTTATGAGAGAGAAGAAAAAGAAGAAAAGGAAAGAAATTGGCGTCGAGACAGGTTCTGATCCTCCCCGAAAGCGGCTGCTAACTAGCAAAGTTGGAGTATCAGTGGCAAAAGTTGCTGGTAAACTTACTCAAGTTGATTCAGCCTCAAGAGAGGAATCCTATGCAGACAAACAGAAGAAAGGTGAAGCAAGCAGGACACATCCTGATGACGTTGGGATGGTGCCTACTTGGTCTGGAAATGCTGAGCTTGATTTGCGACAACTCTTGAATGGTTTGCAAGCCCTTGCTCTTGATCCTTTTTATGGCATCGAAAGGAGCAATCCTGCAGTTACAAAGCAGGCTTTTCTTCGTTTTCGATCCCTTGTGTATCAGAAGAGCTTGATTCTGGCTCCACCATCTGAGACCGATACTGTTGAAATTCGCCCTGCGAAATCTCCTGCTGGTGTTGGAGCTGCTGATCAACCTACTGGTGAAAGTGTAAGAAAACTATCATCTTCGAAATCAACAAAATCGACTGGAAGATTTGATGACCCAGCAAAGAGTGGCCGCAAACGTCCTCCATCTGACCGTCAGGAAGAAATTGAAGCAAAGAGGTTGAAGAAAATCAACAATATCAAATTGTTGGCTGCTGAAAAGAGGGCAATTCAGAAGACCCGGGACACACCACGGGGAGAGGGAAGAGAAACTGTTTCTGCAACCCCAAAACAAGCAAAACCATTTCCCGTCAAGAAAGTGGAGTCTCATCCGGCAAGAGCCTCGGACCCCACCATATTAGTCATGAAATTTCCTCCTGGAACGTCGCTACCATCTATCACCGAGCTCAAGGCAAGGTTTGCTCGATTTGGGCCATTGGATTACTCAGGCATCCGTGTCTTCTGGAAGTCATCAACATGCCGGGTTGTCTTCCACCGCAAACTTGACGCGGAGGCGGCTTACAAATATGCTGCTGGGAACAACAACTTATTTGGCAATGCTGGCGTGAGATATTCTCTCCGGGATGCAGAAGTTCCTGCATCTGAGGCTTCGGAGTCTGGAAAAGGCAGGGGTAATGATTCTGTACATGACACTCCACGCCTCAAGGATCCTTCGACTGAAAGATCAGGACCTGCATCCACGGTACAGCTCAAATCATGCTTGAAGAAATCGTCTGGAGATGATCCCGGTGTAGGGCCCACAACAGGTAACGGAGGTCGGGCAGCAGCCCGTGTAAAATTTTTGTTGGGTGGGGAAGAAACTAGTAGGCAAGAGCAAAAGACGGTTGATAATGCAAACAACTTCAACGACAAGAACAACAATGGTAGTTTTGCAGATGGTGGCGCATCATCTTCTTCTTCTTCCTCTCTTGCAATGGTTTATAATAGTAAGAACTTTCAAAGGGCTGCTGTCTCTTCCTCTCCCCTTCCGCCCCTTCTTCCACTTCCTCCACTTGCAAAGCCACAACTGCTAAACAACAATGCATCACTGCCCCCCGAAATATCACCCCTTCCAAGAAGTGCACCCAATTTTAACATTACCGTGGACATCTCACACCAGATGATAACCCTCTTGACTCGGTGCAATGATGTAGTGAACAACTTGTCGGGCTTGCTAGGTTATGTCCCCTACCATCCTCTTTGACGACGGGGAATTAAGTGAGAAGCCCGACCCAAACGAGCGATTAATCTCCTATGGACCATGAAGATGGACACAGTTTGATCTCCAGTAGTCGCATGGAGTTGCATGGGAGCACGGCGATGCACCAATTCAAAAAGCCCAAATCGCGGTGGAATTCTGGAAGGGAATGGATTTCTCCTTCGGGCTGAGGAGAGCTACTGGAAAAGGGGCCTCAACTGAAGCGGTTGAGCTAGTGACTTAGACCAAAATCATGTTCGTCATGTGCAGTCAATAGTGCAATCTTATTGCTCCTTTTTCTTTCACAGTTTTTTTTTTTCTTTTTTTATTTAATTTTATTATTGTATGAAACATCGTCTCTTTTTTTTCCTGCTTTAGCTTTTGTACTATGCTTGATAGACGAGGACACTTTTTCGTAAGGGCAATGTGACTTGGATAGAGTAAGAAGGATTGTCCACGCTGTTTTTAGAGAGGCTGATGAACGGAGAGAGCGTGCAAATACGAGCGAAGTAAAAGAGAACAGGGATTAGGACCGGCTTTCACTCATGCTGAACAAATGAAGCCAGAGGGAAATGGTTATGTTGGTGGGAGCCATGTTAGAGGAGACATGATCATGGGTCCATGTTCAAGTCCTAAACGATATATATACAAGTTTAATCTATTTCATGAAAAATAAATGATTTGTAGAGTATTATCTTTAAAATGATTACTTATATTACTTATAAAAATGAAAGAAATATAAATATTTTCATGATCCATAAAAATGTTTAGATATGAATTATTATTGATAAAGAAAAAAATTTTATTTGGCTAAATATTTTAAAAGATACAAGTAATCATTTTTAGAAGTTTGCTTTGGGAGAGATTGGCCATAGAACCAAAAGAGAGGAATGACTGCTTTAGGCGTGCAATGTTGGAACCTATATAGGCCCCGTTTGATTTAGCATTTGCAATGAGCCTTGGCACTCTAAAGTCCTTTGGCCAAATGCAAATGTGTTTTATTCATGTTAAATTACATCTTCAAATGGCTTTAAGGCTCTGTTTGGTTTAACTTTTCTAAAGGCCTAAGCCCAAAAACCCTTGGGGGAAAATATTAAGCATTTGGCAAGCATTTTGAAAAGCTCATTGGCCAAATGTTAACATGGGAATGCAAAAAGTCCAATGTAGATCTGAACCTGTTTTGAGTTTTCTTTTTTGAGTTTTTATATTTTGAAAATGTAAGTCCATTGTTCACCTTTTTCTCCATTCATCATGTCCATTTGTCTTCCCAAATTTGCCACCTAAGAGTCAACTTCTCCAACAACCGCCATCGTCACCTAAGGGTCATACGTCCCCGGGACCACCACCTAGGGTGGCGGTGACCCACGATTCAAGTGTTGGTGTCACCTAAGGTTTGCACGACCTCAAGTAGCTAGATTTGGCCATCTAGCAACTAGATTTAGTTGTTTGGCGTCGACTAGGTTTGTGCGACCTTAGGCCACCAAATCTAGACATTTAGCAACTAGATTTGGCTAGCGACTAAATGCAATTGTCTAGCAATTGCTCGACGACCAACCTACATTGGATTTAATTTTTAGACAAAAAAAATAAAAATAGCAAAGCTCCCTTATAAATGTGGGTTTTACTAAACAGCATTTATGTTAAGGCTATATTCCAATGTTATTCGAAGTTAACAATTTACCAAATGATATAGTATTTCGAAAAATCCCTTTATCTTAAAGATATTTACATTTTCTCAAAGCCATTTTCTCAAAACTGAACCAAATGGACCTTAAGAGCATCTAGCCCAAAGCAAGTCTGGAGGTCCTTTAGGAAGTTGCATTCTCGGAATGTAAGTTTTGGCCATCGATTACTGTTCATCTTCTCCAAACCACCACACGGAAAAGTCAATCGGAGGTCGATGACCGTCAGCCAAGGGGTTGTGCATGTCAACAACTATCACTTGGTGGTCGCTCGATCCCGGTGACCACTACCAAACCTCAGGTGATGCTTGGTCGTGCTACCCAAGTGATTGTTGGCCTGAATCACACGACCAAGGCGATGGTCGCTTGAGGTCAAGCAACTTGGTCATGCGACCTAGGCATTGATGGTTGGGTCACAGCGACACTTGAGGTCACACGACCTCAGGTTGCTTTGCCAGATATGGGTCACCTCAAGTGAGGCCGTCTAGTAGCTAGATCCAGCCGCCGGTGGCTGTACTCCAAAAAAAAAAAAAAAGCAAAAATCTAGTTTTCATTTAGTGAAATTTTTTTATAAATGCAATTTTTATCAAACGAAATTTAAGCTAAAGTTGTTTTTCAATAGACTTTAAAATTATAATTCACCAAATATTATTTGCATTTCAAAAAACCCATTTAGCCCAAAATTACTTGCATTTTTTCAAAGACATTCTTCCAAAGTTGAACCAAATGGGGCCATACTCCATTAGTATTCCATACAAATGGACAATATGGAATGTGGAGATAGGTTAGAATAGGAAGCCCATACCTCATGGCTAGGTGATGCATTGGTTGCATATTAAAGATCTATACCAAACCTGATTTTAAAGCTGTTTGCTTTGGGTGTGGCTGGCCAGAGAACAGAAAAGAGAAGGGTGACTGCTTTAGGAGTGCTGCATTGTTGGAACCCATATGGCATGTGGAGATAGGTTAGAATAAGGAGTGCGAGAGCGCATGCCTCACAGCAGGGTGATGCATTAGTTGCGTTCCAAAGATCTATACCAAACGCAATTTTAAAGTTGTTTGCTTTTGGAGTGATTGGCTTGAGAACAAACCAGAAGAGTGACTCCTTTAAGAAAGCAATGTTAGAACCATTATGGTCCATTAGTCTTCCGCACAAACGGACATTATGGCAGTGGAGATGGGTTAGAATAATAATTGCATGCCTCGTAGCCGGGTGATACTCAGTTGCGTCCTAAAGATCTATACCAAACGTGATTTTAAAGTTATTTACTTTGGGAGTGATTGGCCAAAGAACTAAAAAGAGAAGTGTGACTGCTTTACGAGTGCATTGTTGGAACCCATCCATTAGTCTTCCATGCCAACAGACTTCATGGTATGGGGAGATAGGTTAGAATAAGACGCGCACGCCTCATAGCTGGCGATGCATTAATTGCATTCCAAAATTCTATACCAAACGCGATGAATTAAAAAAAAAAAAAAACGAATAAATCTACATGCATGCGAACGCATTTCCATTTAGGAAGCCCTTTTTTAATCTTTTTTGGATAAATCACCCGTTAGATTCTTGGCCCGAGAAAGGCCAGATATTCTCGAATGAAAAAAAAGCTTGCACTCGTGGGTCAAAGCTACTTAGATGTTTCAATTTGCTAAGTTTTTTTTTTTTTTTAACAGACAATTTGCTAAGTTAGAAAAGCCCAAAAAGCACAAACTAGCTTAAGGGTGCGTATGGCAACGCTTCTTGACTGAATAACATATTTTTTTTTTTCAAAAATAGTTATATTTTATTTCTACTCCGAGAAATAATTTCTAAGTAAAATAAGGTGTTTGGTAACTATACAAAATTTTTATTTTTGAAATAGAAAAAAATAGAAATGCGTTTGGTATGATTTTTTATTTTTTGTATTTATTTATTTTATATTCTTGCTCACGGATTGTCGTCCGTTCTTTGCAAGACCGCTACCGCCCGTCGCACAAGCCGCCCACAACCCACCAGCCACCACTAACCGCTAGCGGCTATCTGTTGGAAGCATACGAGCAACTGCGAGAGGCAATGGATAGTGGGCTGTGGGCAACCGTGCAATCAACGAGCTACAGGCAACGTGGGTGGCAACGACGGTCAATGACAATCATCAAAGGTCAGGGGTGGCCGATGGGCTATGGGCACAGCGACAATAGTCAGGGGTGGACGGTGGGCTATGGGCAACAGTGACAACGATCATTGTCATCGCCGATGGGGCGACGATGGCCATGGCCGGTGGGGTGACGGTCCGCCAATGGTGGCCGCGGCCAACCAAAGGTGGCCAGGCGATTGGCAAGCAGCCACCCAAGCCCGCAGCAAGCAAGAAAAACAAAAGAAAAAAATTAGCTTATTTTTAGAAATTGTTCTGAAACAATAAGCTAATTTTTTTTTTCTTATTTTTGTTCCAAATCCGGAACAAAAATTTTACCAAACAGATTTCTATTTTTTTTTTCCAAAAAACAAAAGAACAGAAATTGGAACAAACAAAAACATTACCATGCAAGCTCTAAGTTGCCCCACATTGTATTTCCCTTCTAGCAAATGGACATTGGCTTTCATACTTGCCATCCCCCCCCCCCCCCCAAAAAAAAAAAAAATGAAAAAAAATGAAAAAAGGTGTGGCTCTAGGTCACTCACTCTTTGTCATAGCAAAAGCGTCATCAAAGATGCATAAATAATACTTTCTTTTTAGCTCCCTGAATCTTGTCCAGAATAAGACCAAGAGTTTGGCATTGCCCGAATTATCATCCCAAAGCTTGCCTTATAGGACCAAGAAACTCCATAGGAGTTCAAAATGTCAAACTTCAGAGTGGGAACACACTCAAAATTAGGGCTCCAAGACCCACCTACAAGTTTACAAGGAGCAGCCCGATTTCTTCAGACCAATAGAAACTTTAGCCCGCTCTACCCTGGAATCTCAGTTGAAGTTGCTCAGTAACTACAAGATCGAACTTTCTTTGGCCCAGCAACATCTGAAATGCATGTTGAACCACAGCAACCTGCCCTTTGCTAGCTGCCATCTACGAGTAGCTTCGCTGATTTCTGTTCAAGAAATTACCGGATTGACCAAAACAAGAATGTTGTTTGGTTTTTCAAAATAAGAGAATCTTGAATTTATGCAGGACTTTCCAAAATTTACTTCTATCTGGCGGTCATACTGTTTCTTTTTCTGTTGATGTGTGAGACCATCCGGTCCCTTCTTTCACTTCAATATAGAGAAGAATCAAGTAAACCATACATTGTTCAATGCATATCAATTGAAGTTTCTGAAAGGAGTATCACTGTCTTCCTTCAGATATCTAGGTTGGTCTCCTCCGGAACTACAGTCAAAGTGACACGACTGTCCTTTGCTCTTCTTACAACAACCTTAATTGGGATCCCAATTTTGTCCCCCATGATTTCAATAATCTGCCATGAATACATCAGTCAACAAATCTGGTCATCACAACTCAACAGTCAGCCATAACTTAGTAACAAAATACTAAGGAAGTGAGTTCATGCCTGACAGCCTACCCAGTGAATTTTCGTGCAATCTCTAATTTCTAGTTCAAATATAGCAAAATGCAACAGCATAATACAAAAAAATAATCCATTTAATCTATGTAGTGTAGGTGATGGTGCTGTTGGTAGCTGTCACTATTGTTGTTATCATCGCTTTTCTAACTACAAGTTGCAACAAGAGGGACGAATTTCCTTCTATTTTTCCGAAAAGCAGACACTTCACTGAACCACAAGAGTGATACTATACTGATTTATAAAAAAGGAAAAGAAAACAAAACCAGGGGGGAGAGAAGAAAAGGCGGGGTTAACCTCAGTGATTCTGCCGACAGGCTTCCCATCAAACTCGATGACTACATCACCTGGTTGGAAGCCAGCACGATCAGCTGGGGATCCTGGAGTTACCTGGTGAAGAAAATTGAGAATGATAACAAAGATGAGGAACATGCAACTCTACAGCTCCTCTGACATTAACTTCTTCTGCTGAAAGCAAATTGTATAGTAGTGTCCACCTTGAGACAGAGAAACTCATGCCCATAGTACTAACAAAGATTCTTTTTTTTTTTTTTTTTAAATTCATTATTATGCAAGATCTGGAGGTCACAGTTTGGAATGCCTCTTGGTCTATTACACACACATGCAAAGCACATTTACATAGAACTAAGTGGTAAGGAAGAAGAAAGGTAAGTGGGTATTTAAAGAAAATTTGATCAGATTCCCAGCATCTCTTGTGCTTAAATGCACTAGAAAGTAATGAAACCAATAGGTAATTCCACTCCTCATGAATCTGATACCATGGATGGTGAACATGACAGGACATATATAAGAGGAACATGTGGCAATTACTAAAGAAAATGGCGCGAGGTGTAAATGAAGTATTGTGAACATTAATCCCATCAAGCTCAAACATATTACAGTCAACAAACAGGAAGTCGTATTGAGATGCATTGTCATCAGTACATCTAAACAGTTTCAGTTTCCTCCCTAAAGTTTTAAGCACAGAAATATTCAAGGTACAAGCTTGACCAAAACAAGTTCTACAAAGTTTTTCACTCTTCATATGGTGCAAGTATCGTCACATTTCACCAAATCAGTTGCACCGGCACATTAACAAAGCTAATACAATAAAGTATTAAGAACAAGGTGAAACCCACATCACTTGTATCACACAATAACTAACGGACATTATTTACTTAGAAGAACACACCGTCGGTACAAGAACACCTCTCTTGACATCGGGGAATGCAGGATCTCTTTCCTTGAGCTGAGCGATGATCATCTCATTGAGATCAACCATTTTCAATCCCAACCAAGGTCGAATAACTCTCCTGGAGATATAAAATCAATCAAAGGGACTTCCACAATGAATGCTTCTATTAGCCACAAAAACGACACTGCCATATCAACCCATCAATTCAAGGGAAACAGAAGTAGGAACAGCTCTATGAAAGTAGAAGAAAGCCACTATATCCTAGTAAAGAATACCAAGAGGTTAGAATGCTTCTATACACAAAAAACATTTAAAATATGTATTCAATATCATCAAAATAGACAGGTTTTCACTGACCACAAATATAATCAAAAACAAAATTTAAAGGGTTTCTGACACCACTGGGTACTCGGCCTAGTGGCCGTGGGAAGGGGAGGGGTGGGGGCATTGAGTGGGAGGGCAGGAGTTTTTTTTTGGGTGACCCGGGAACCGCCGTACAGCCGGCAGCCAGCGGTGTAAACCGAGGGCGACCCGAGGGGACCACCTCCCCCAGACCACGGGTGAGTCGCACAAGCGACCGCGGGGATTCAAACTCGCTCCCTTCCGAAAGAGGGATTGAGCGCAAACCATGTGACCACCAATGGGGTGGGAGGGCAGGAGTTCAATCCTGCAAATTGCAAAACTAGAGGGAAGAGTGCTAATTACTAACAAGACCCAAAAAAAAGTTAAGTCTCTGACAACTCTCTCACAGAGAACTTAAATAAGGAACCTATAAAGTCAATAACTACATCTATTGTAAATTGACATATTTTGATCTAGAATAGTAAGATCAGATTACTATCATGACAGTTAATGTGACACCAAAAAATCAATTCTACAAATCCTATATGTTATCAACTGATGAAAACAAAGCAAAAATGCAGCCTTGGCTAGGAATCCATATAGCAGGTTCTAAACGTTTGGGGCACTTCAAATATAGATTCCTCATGGGAGAGGTGAAAATATAGGATAAATAATAGAAGCAAATCCAGTACTCATATGCAGCCTAGATGGCTTAGAAGAGAGACTACTGCAACTGGAAGAATATTGCATCTCAAAACTTCAGATATTGGTGAAATAACCATATGAGAGATGGGAGAGATCAAGGCATATTTAAGATGTACAAGAACATACCCACTTTTCTTGAAGTGTTCTATTATTTTTGAAACCGAATCGATTGGTACAGCAAAGCTCAATCCGTCCGCACCTAGTACTTTCATTATATTAACGCCAACAACTTCTCCATCAATATTAACAAGAGGACCTCCAGAATTTCCCTGTCCATTAATTGAATTTTTCATTACAAAGCACATCAATGTCTCATGTCACAGAAAATTATGACATTAGTGGGTCATGCACATGAAATCAACACAAGCATCAGAACCGTAATAGAAAGCATAAGTCTGAAAAGCCAAAAAGAGGAAGACTGGTCATAAAAATAAACAGATTTTTCACATTTTTTCAACCATTTACATTGATGGACTACTAGCTGAAAATTCTAAACGCAGATGCACTATTTTAGGGTACATTTGATAAAAATCACTTCCCACAATATGGACACTAACAAGCTAACCACAAAACTTTATTAGACTAATTTCACTATTTCTGGTATTATGGAGAAACACAAAAATATGTGATGATAGATATTACTGTTATATATGAAGTCCTCAAACAAAGTGCATAACCAGCACCATTTGCGGGCCCTTGTTTACAAAACATCCCACAAGCTCTCTCCCACTCATGCATGCTTTGCAGGAAAAGTAAATGGACCATCTTACGGCATTGATTGCGCAATCAGTCTGTAAATACTCTCTTCGCATTCCTCCAAGACCCAGATCACTGCTTTTGCGGTCTACGCAACTAGATGCAGGTGAAAAAAATGCAAAAACAAATAGCAGTAAGTATGCTATAAATCATTTACTCACATATACAAAAAGAAGAAAGGAAAATATAAGATCTCCCGGTTTCAGGGATTATCGGGTAAACAATAATTCTATACTTAAATTTCACAACCCAAAAAAAAAAAAAAAAAAAAAAAACAAAAAGAGAGAAAACAAAAGATAAAGTACCTGACAATGCCAGCAGTAACAGTATTTTGAAGGGAAAGAGGACAGCCCATTGCTACCACCCAGTCTCCAGGTCGAAGTTTGCCCGAAGAGCCAAGTTTTGCTGTTGGAAGAGGAACCTTCGAATTGATTTTTACGATGGCAATGTCAGAATGCATATCCGCATTGACAACAGTACCCTCAAATGTTCGACCATCTTGCAAAGTTACTGCAACCTGTGAGTTATCACAAACATCAACCTAAGGGAACGATATCACAATTTCTATAAGCTCTCATATGAAAACATAGTATCTGACAAACTCCGAATTATTCAGAGGCTAGATAATTGATCATGAAAATCAACCTCTTATATAGCTAAAGGTTGTGATAACTCACGCATTGGTACTCCAGTGTAAAGCCTTGGAGAATAATGGACAAAAAGATTAAAAATAGGAGTCAAGACATGCTAGCAGTCATAGTAACACTACTTTTAAGTGACATATAAGAAAACCACCTCTTGCAGAGCACTTTTCTCTTCACTTAATATGGTTTAGCAAGTTCCATGAGAGGTTTAGTACTATAATTAAGCATTTGAGATCAACTAGCTGCAGAAATTACAATATCAAAATTCTAACTTCAGAAGCACCAGTAATAAAGTACATTTACACGGTCAGCAAAGCAATGACGATTCAACAGAGAAGTTATGAGTAATGGAAGACACTTCCAATGCAATGTAGTACAAAACAACATGTAATGAGTATCAACAGAGCCATAAATGAGATGAATAGTATTTTGCTGCTGGAAACTAAAATATTATGGAAAGACAGGCTAAATGAAAAGAAACGAACCTTGCCTTTAGATGAAGAGTGAAGACCTTGGAAATCAACCACAACATGAGCACATGTTAAAATCATGCCGTCCTTGTTGATAATAGTTCCAGATCCTATACTCTTTCCAGTGGTAATGCCATGGAATCCTAACAAATAGGGAAATGCAGAAAGTAATAGAGTACACATCATGATGGTGAAAGACGAGGCAAGTAATGAAAAATTCACAGGAGAGAGCATACCCTGTGGAACAGATAAATTTACAACTGCAGGACCAACCCTAGCAGCTGCATTTGCAATGGTGTCCCTCCCCAAACAATGAGGACATGGTTTCGGACTTTCGCTGGCATCAGCAGGCAATTCTTTCTTTACGTCATCAGGTGAGGCAGGAATGGCTCTAAATGAGAATGTCGGAAGAATACCTACAATTTTTCAAATGAAGACGAAAAGAGTGCGAAAGAGTACATTCAATACAAAACATTGTCAAGAAGAAAACCAATAAGTCAAGTCAATTGAACAACAGACCAGGAACTGACCAGGATTGAAATTGATCCCAGGACAGAAAAGCCGGTCGAGAGTCTGTTATCTGGCCAATGTGCCACGGTCGCTCCAGCTGTTTATGCAAAGGTGCGGAAATCCCAATCGATAACTCCGGCTCTAGATGTAAATTCCAATCATAAGCCTTCGACATTCACTAATATGGACCAGACCAGGAAAAGGACGAGATACAGAGATTTCGCAGGGACATAGTTCGAGCAAAAGAAAATTGGCATGGCAATACAGTAATAAGACCAAGTTAGCGAGCCCGACATTGTGAAGCCGTGCGATCCGAGACTTTCCTAAACGACAGTTTTCAGCTGAAAACAGAAACTAACACATGCTTCACCTCCAATTCCACAACAATAAAGCACGACAAGGGACTTATAGAAAAAAAAAAATGAAAGACAACAAGCGGATAACGAACGGCAGACTCACTGGTGTCGGCATTGGCGTTCGCAAATGCAACCCCAGAACCAGCGACGGCGACGGCAGCGATCCGGAGCAGAGAAATTCTCTTGGAATCGTGCAGGATGTTCCTCTGAAAACAGAGGAGAAAATGCAAGAACCAGGTCAGACGAATCGAAGCGACAAGGAAAGAACACGACACGAAGCCATCGATTGCAGTTTGTATAAATGCAAGCAACACGCGACGATTAGGCGAAAAGGGTGAATTGGGATCTGCGAAACGAATTACCAACGCGAGTCTCATGAGCTTACGATCTCGTCCCAGTTCGCGATTCGGAAAATCACGAGCCCGGGTCACCTGCAGCTTTGCCGCTCGCGAAGGTAGAGTTGCGGAGCTCTCTGGTATTTTGAAAAGCCCTCCTCTGACCCCTCTCTCTCTCTCTCTCTCTCTATGCAAAGGGCAAGGAAGATAGCGGGCGTATATATAAAAGGCGGTGCGAATTGATTAACCTTAAAAACCATAGCCTTTCTTAGTTTTGCGATGTTCTAGATAATTTCCGAAGGAAAATACCATTGACCCATAATTTCCTCAACCTTAAAATCTCAGATTCGCGAATAATGTAATGCAAGATGTGGGCATCGAAATTCCACAGAACACCGAAATTTTTTGAAGCCAAAAAGCCCATTTCAGCCCGAAGTCATTTCATTAGTGATGGAATGCTTAATTTGGCATAAATATATACATAGACAACACTAATTTTCTCCAGGTTAGAGATTAGATTCTAGTTGTAAGACCCATCCAAGCTATCTGCATTAAATTCATCAGATAATGGGGCATTACATCATCCGAAAAAGACCAACCAAACGCCCAAAAGAAAAAAAAGGGCCTAATCCATGGGCACATGAACGATCTGATACCCAAAATGCCCACCCAAAAAACTGACCATTTACAAAATAAACCCCCTCGCCGGAACCCCGTAGCAAAGACTTTTGTCTCAGGCCTTGGCCGGCGACTTGGGCTGGGACGCCTTGGGGGCCTCGGAGGAGGCCTTCTTGGGCAGCAAGACGGGGTTGATGTTGGGCAGCACGCCGCCGCTGGCGATGGTCACCCCCTGCAGCAGCTTTCCCAGCTCCTCGTCGTTCCTCACCGCCAGCAGCACGTGGCGCGGGTTGATCCTGTTCTTCTTGTTGTCCCGCGCCGCATTCCCCGCCAGCTCCAGCACCTGCGGGTAACGAACGCAATCGCGTCACGTCTCGTCACCGTCGCCACCGAATGCCGAAAGAACACTAAAAGCAGGAAAATTTACCTCGGCGGCCAAGTACTCGAGGACGGCGGCGAGGTATACCGGAGCTCCGGTGCCGGTGCGACGGGCGTAGCGGCCCTTCTTGAGGAACCGGGCGACGCGGCCGACGGGGAACTGGAGGCCGGCCTTGACGGACTTGGACACCGACTTCTTCCTCTCTCCCCTCCTCCCTCCGGCACCTCTGGCTTCCATTTCCGGGTTCCGACGACCGGCGGTGCAATCCGGCGGCGAAGCTGCTTTTCCGAGTTTCGGGTTCCGATGCCGTGTGAAAGCGATGGCGACGACGACGGCGACCGGAGTATTTATAGGAGTGGCGGATCGGATGGTGACGTTTCGGTAGATGGCGATCCGTGCTGGTGTTTTGGTTTTTGGAATTGGGGCGTTGATCGAAGGGTTAGAAATGCGCCACGCTGGCGATCCGGGAGACTCGATCATCCCAGATTTGACCGGGAATTTAATCGGTTTGCCATTAATTTTAAGCATCATCTGACGGGAAAGCCGAAAAGAAAAACCATAAAAAGCCATCAATAGCCTAGGACAAACCGACAAAAAAAAAAAAAAAAAGCCTAGGACAAAAATGACATAAATAATTCTCAAAGTTTCACTCAATCTATAATATCATCCTTAAAATATTAGTTTATTTTATATAATCTTATATTTTAGCTCCATGTATAATATAGTCCATGAACTTTTCATTTGTTTAATGTGGCCCTTAAGTTTTTTTTATAAATATTTAATCAATCCCCAAATTTATATAACATATCAAATGTTAACATTTTATCAATTCAAGTTCACAAACAATATTAAAATTTTTTATATAGTTGATGGATTAAATTGAATATATATTCGAATTTTAATAATCACATTGAATAAATCAAAAGTTTGTAAATAATATTGTGCATTGAATTATAGTTTATGGATCATTTATATCATTTTCCTTTAAATTATAGATGTTCAATTAGGTTAACAAAATCCTTTTTCACTAATCCAACCCTAAATTATAGCTTCTTTTTTTAAAAAAAAATTCATATTGATCCTCGAGATAAAAATACACATATAATTTTGATTTGGTCTGCCTCATCAATATTTATTATATTGAGGATATTGCTATACAAATAAAAATTATCCAAAAAACCAAAAATCGTAAGAGAGGGCATCAAGAAAAACACCCCTTCGAGGAGGAACAACCACTTATCTAGTCTGCATTAAGTTAGTAAATGATATCTCACTAACTTAAAATTTTGGAATAAGTGTACTAAAAATAAAAAATACAATTGTGTTATAACTTAAACTTGTTATAAATGTACAATCAAATTCTAAAATTTTAAAAAAGTGTAATCAATCATAAAACTTGTTAAGAAAATGCAATCAAGTTCTAAAAGTTTCGAAAAGTGCAATTAATTAAATAACTTAATTGAATCAATTTGACAAGTGCTATAAATTTATTTTACTTTTTGAAAATTTTAAAACTTACTTCATGATTAATTTTAGGATTTTTACACTTGTTAAAAGTTTTAGAATTTAATTGTATTTTCATAACAAGTTTTTAAGATTTCCAATGAACTTATCCCTTTAATTTTTAGAAAAGACCTTTTGTACCTTTTGAGAAATCAAAAGGTTTTGTGTAATTCCTAATTATTTTTATGAAAATTATATGATTTGTTATGCATTAATCCATAGTCACATGTTCTTGGAATCCTTTATAACAATGAGACAAATGGCTTCACTTGATGATCCTCAGTGACATACTAGAAGTCATGCTCGATTCAATCCTGTATGACCAATGCCGCTCTCAATATCATCAACAATTATGATTCTGATTAATCTATGGTCCAGCTCTAAACAAGAAATTCCGTCCATATCTATGCAATTGCATGTAGTTGCAGACCAATTTCCTGCTTTGAAAGAGATCTATCAGATTCTTTTGGGTATCCCATTCGGCCATCTTCATTGAGCTTAGAGTATCAATGAATACAAGGAAGACCTCAACATTCTCGGGCCAAACAGTGCATACTCATTCACAGAACTCTGAAGTAGAAGACTGGAAACAGAGGGCATAGAACTACGGAAAAGAACAAGCATTAAGCGTTGTTATTACAAAACTACGTCACATTCTTATTTTGCCACTGGATATGATTCCATGGCTTTGAATCATCATCTCCTAACAATGAGAACCCAGAAATAAGACGAGGCAATTCGGTTTATGCCACAAATGCAGATATGGTAAATCACATTTTGGATCTCGGAAGATTCGAAATTCTTGGAGCGTGATGATTTTTTGGATCGGGATCTACGCGGATGGCAGCACCTTCTTGTCCCTTTAGAGTAACGGAGATCATTTGTCCGTACTTTTCCTTCAAAACGTCCATGATCTGTTACAGGCTCACCAGTCAGCACCACACAGTTTTGATATTCAATGGAGAACAATTACGTCAAAAGCCTGTAGCTGTCATCTTCCGACCAAAGCAACAAGATTGATATATCTAATTAAAGTTGAGAGGATGTGACCACCTTCTCTACAAGCTTAAACTATTAGAAAACAGTGCCGAATAGAGTTATGTCCTTTTTCCGGTGAACGAAATATGAATCGAAATACAAATTACTAAATCGGTCTAACTGTAGCTCAAGTTTTGAGATTCCAGTGTCCATTCAACAACGTGCTATGTTAAATAAATTAAAGTGATGATATGAGTTGATTTGACCTTTCGAATGTCTCCATGGATTGGTCTGCCATTGAACTTTAGAATCAAATCACCTTGTTTGATACCAGCACGTTCAGCTGAGGAGCCTCCTCTCACCTGTAAAAGAAAGGGAATAACAATGTGGCTTAATGAATTTCTCTCAAGTCTTACAGCCCATGCCTAGGCTCACGCCAACATTCAAGCTTAATCAGCTACAGCTTCGCTTTAGTAATGGATGATTCCGTCCAGTGGGCAATTTGGATATCCATGGATAATATTACCTAAAAGTTTTGGGGACCAGTCGGGGAAATATGAAACGGGAAAGGGACAAAGCTTCTGCGCTGAAGTCTGAAAAATGAGAGTCTTCTGCTATCATTTTACATCCTCAGTTGATGAGTCAATACTGTAGCCATCTCTTTCTCGAGGGTTGACGTGGCTTCCTCTCATACACATTAACTAAGGGTGTGTTTGGTAATATTTTTATTTTGAAAAAGAATTTCTTTTCATAAATGGTCTTTTTCTATTTTCTATTCCCTAAAACAATTTTTAAGTAAAAGAAATCTTTAGTAACTATATAATATTTCCATTTTCGGAATAGAAAAAGAATAAGAATGCGTTTGATATGACTCACAATTTTTTTTTGTTTCTTTTAATTTTTTAAATAATTTTTGTAGATTTTTTTTGCCACAGGCAGGTGGCCAGCGATGGTGGAGGGTGGGGGTGAGGGGTGGCAAGAAATAAGAAGAAAAGAAAAAAGAAAAAAACTTATTTCTAGAAATTGTTTTTGGAAATAGAAAACTACTTTTTTCTACTTATTATTTATGTTCCAAATCTATTCACCAGCTACTTTTTTGTTCCAAGAATAGAAAAATTAGTTGGTGTTATTAAACAGATTTATGTTTTTTTTTTTTAATATTCCGGGAACAAAAGAATAGACAAACAAAGTAATTGGAACAAAAACAAACAGACCCTAAGACGCCTTTCAAGCCCTCAAGCGAAGGGAACATCCTCGGAGAGAATTCCTTGTTTGTTCAGTGTACATATCCAAACTTTAATACATACCTTGAGTACACGAACTCCTTGTTGACCAGGAAATGAAGAGTCTTTCTGGTTAATCATCATCCCATAGAAGTCATATATAATCCATCCACTTTCAGGTTGAACAGCATTCCTGCCACATAATACTATCACAGATAAACACGCTGAAAAAAATCCTTAATCTCTACTGAAATAATTAAGCAACTACAGTTATTTGTGTTTATACAATACATAATCCACTGAAATTTACTATCTCAGAATTATTTCCCAGTTAGAAGATTGTCCAAATCTTGTTTAGTAGGCCCACCTATGTCATTGTTTTACTGAAACATCAGGCGACATTTGAATAGAAAATCTATTTTTCTTTTCGAAGGGACTAGGAGATTGAATCTAGATATAAGAAGAATGAAGAATGCTTGGCCCATTACATAGTTAGAGACAACAAGCACTCTGCTCCTGTCTTACTTAGACTTGTGGGTTTCAAACCATAATATTAGTTTATCTTCTTTGAATAATTCTCTTCCAATTCTCTTTCTTATTACTCCCGTCTAGATAATAAGTTTTATGAACTTGCTAATCTTTATAGAAGCTTGCTATTGTTACAGGCTACAAGGGGTTCCCTTAACCAAGTCACTACCTATGAGTCGTTGGCTCATCCTTAAATGGGCAGGTCAAAGCCTTAGTAGTCTCCTCCCACTACTTGGGAGCTTACAGGTTTCATATTCTAGGTTAAAACTGTTTTGGTGGGAACCACGAGAGAGGTACCAAATCAATGCATATTCTAAATATTACATATAACCTCCAAAGAAAGTCAAGGTTGCAAGCGAGACAATGAAGGATAAGCTTCATCAACAAGAGGAAACAGCTTCGGTCACACTCTAAGACCCCTAAATAAACGCTCAATGATGAAGGAGGTAGGGATGTAGAGACAATTTGCTTAGATAGGGCCACCCTTGAAAGAGTGCATTTGAAAGAGTGCATTATAGCTCAATGATCAAGTGCTCTTGCGCCAACAATTTCATGGGTTACAGATACTCTATGGAAAATGTACATTCAATTAAGCTTTTCTCTTCTCTTTCAGAAAATAAAGCTCTTGCACAGGCAAATGAGCTCAGAAAAAATGTGTCTAAGCAGTGAAACAGGAGCGGGCCAAGTCTCCATGCTCAAGCTAATACATGATGAACTCAGTATGGACTACGAAAAACTGTTTGCCATGCAACAGTATCAGGGAAAGCTACGTCATATCTTTTGAAGTGAATTTAAGGGCATAATATTTACCGTTCGAGCATTGGGCCTAGGAGTGCCAAGATGTTATCTATTGGTATAGCGAAGCCCATCCCAGGTGCAGTTTTTGAACAGAAAACAGTAATTCCAACAAGTTCTCTGTCAATGTTGAAAAGAGGACCCCCTGAATTTCCCTTTACCAGAAAATAGAAACAAGTTATTGTTGGAAATACTTTCGTACTAAAGAAGTGCTATTATCAGGTCAAAGAGCAAACTGATACTGCAGAAAGATGTGCATATAAATAAAACCAACTAAATCAGAAACTAAGCTCTCTTTCTTTAAATTCACATTGCAGCCTTAATCAAGGAAGGAAATTCTGTTCACAAAGCATGCCAAGTCAATGTTAGCCTTTGCCTCACTGGCGGGTCACCTTTCCCTAGATAGGCCCAGGACAGACAGGAACCTTCGTCCCCCATTTAGGCGTAGTGGCGCATCCCTAAGTGTCCTCTTGAGCCTGCCTACTTTAGTAGGACAAGATCTGAGGTTCACTTTCCAGTCTGTCAGATAAGTTCTTTTCTTTCACACAAGACATTCTTGGTCCTTCTGATTGTAGAACAAAATTGGCAAGCTCTTCTTCCAGGAAAATCTTTGGTTGCAGCCAATACATATAGACCCAAGGCACATCATCCATTGGATCATGTGGACCCTTAGGAATCACATGCATTGGACCTACGCTACCGGTGCAGACAATGACGTCTCCTTCTTCAAGGCCTGGTAGTAATTTTTGGAGTGGGTCCTATCTCATTTCCACGATCAGTAGATAGGTCAAATTTAGCTCTATCAAGAGAGCAGGACATGTCTTCGTCCCAGTCCTTATGGCTGGTTTTCAAACTTAGCTAGAGGCGATATTGCTTATCCTATATGCATATACAACTGCCAATGTAGAACTGAAAGTATGAAAGCAAACGCATGTTTGGCACTTTTTCCACAGGTGGAGGCTCATCTTACTTGAGCGATTAAACAATCCATCTGCATAAAATCTCTTTCCACTCCTTATTCGAGCAACTTGCTGCTTAGGCGCCACTCAGAGCTGGATCAAGCACAAAAAAAGGCATGAGTATCACTCACAATTGGTATTTAGCAAAACAGTGGCATAGGGGGAAAAGGAGAGGGAAGATATTTCATTCCAATACCAGTGCAATAAGTAATCAAGATAAATCTTTTTTTCTCTGGTATTCACTGACAGACATGTGTACAGCCTTAACAGATCCTAAAGCTATTCCAGTTCTTAAGGTGCGTTTGGTTGGGCATTTAAAAGTACCTTATGATACCCATAGTAACAGAATATGTTAGGGAAAGCGGGCAGCCAATGGCAATCACCAAGTGCCCAGGGAGAAGCTTGCTTGCGGAGCCAATTTTTGCCTTCGGAAATTCATTCTTAGTCGGAGAAATAATCTTCAAAAGGGCAATGTCAAGATCCAAATAAGCAACAACCAATCTGCTCTTGTATCGTTTGCCATCCCGTAAATGTGCAAAAATCTGTGACATTTCACATTATGTAAGCCAAGAGCCCCAAGTCCAGAAAGTATCCAGTGTTTAGACTCAATCAAGAGCATGATGATTGCTCAACTCAATTCATCTCATCAACATTGAATTCCTGTATTACATATTTCAACTACATGCTTTTTGCAATAACATTGGCAAAGAACTACAACATACAATATAAACACAACATTTTTACATTTTATTTGTTCAATGAAGTGTTGTTTATATTCTGCATGGCAACTCCAAATATAAATAGCTAAAAAAGACAAGACTGATGGAGGGATATTCTGAACATGTCTTACGTAAATGCTTTGAGCAGTAAGAAAATGCATTTATCAACATGCAACATAACTATGATAGAATGGCGATCTCATATATGCCAACATTTGTTTACCATCCACACTGAATAATTGTATATGTGCATACATCCAGCAGCATTTTTAAGTTCATAGAAAGTTAAAGGCCGTCGCCCAAATAAATAAACTGGACTAAGAAAGCAAATCCCAAAACTTCTCATCAGGTAAACTTACCTGCCACCTTGAGAGATTTCATGAGCACATGTTAAAATGAGGCCATCATCCTGAATAATGATACCAGAACAAATTCCCTCTGATTCTGTAAGTAGGGAAACATAGTCAGTGAACAACCAAGCAAAGTCATTTACAGTAAAAAAAGCAGCTACAAAGCATGCTATACCCTGGTCAGAAACATGTATGGTAACAACTGCAGAAGCAGCCTCTTTAGCAACATCGGCAATGGTATCTCTGCCAAGACCCTTGTGATAAACTTTTGAGCTTTCTTGAGTTTCATAACATGGATTAGCCAAGAGAGTAGGCAGATGAAGCTTCCCTGCCATTTGTTAACCTCAAAGTGAACACATAATTGTGAAAAATCAAAACCCTTGGAAGCCTTCAATAAAAAATGTCCAATCAGAACAAGGAACAAACCGCATTTCTGATTGTCTGAGGAAAGCACTGCTGGAAAGGACAGTGTATGTTGCATATGCACTCGCAGAAGATTTGAGACTGGTCCTGTAATTTCTGCCATTGGAGTCGCCAAAATGTACAAGGAAAGGAAAAATTTGGTTGATAGACTATTCAACTGCACAAGTTATGTGACACTGAAATTCTGCAAGAGACCTGCCTGCCACTTATATAGAAATAGTTAAGCGTAGACAAGGAGCTAAAGTCAATCTTTTTCCCTTGCTGTTATTTTTATATTTTCCTCATCACCGCACTATAAGGATAATCCAATCTGCAAGGAACATGACGGGGGATTTTTCTGATCTAACAAATAAAGAAGAAAGTCAAATTAAGTGGGACAATCAAGCAGTCCGAAACAAAAGGACTTCTCTTAAATGGAAAATGCAATGACACCAATGTTCAAGCCAATCCCACATGCCTCCTGTCTCTCAGTGACCCAACATAATGTAGGGTGATGGTAGAAGATCGTCAGCAAATAACAAAGCAGGGTCAGAGTTCGCACCTAACAAACAAGAACCATAAAATGGAAACGAATCACAATTCAGTCATCACCAATGCAAACAATCCCGATGGTAATAACTTTAGCCACTACAACACGCTTGAATTTAGCTCCGCATAAGTCAGATGGAAAGGAAATCACTCCCCGTGCAGTCGTGCGCGGACGGACCATCCCCAATTGGACTAGTGAATTGGGCTCAATTTATTATGTAAAGGTTAGTTCAACATCTTGCCCAAAAGCCATCAGGAAAACAAAAGTTCCTAAAGACAGACTAAACCCACTTGCCAAAAACTTCTAAGCAAGCAAGCATTAGTATTTAAGCTACAGATAATCATGCTTTGGAAATATAATTAGGTGGCTTACTCATGTTTACTTTTCTTCTAATGTGGTGATTATCACCCATCATTCAACTTCAGTTTCTTTTGAAGATAAGAAATTTCTTACTTATATCAGTTATTCTCAATAAACAAAGACCCAAGTCGTCTCGTAGTTCTTTCCCTTTCTCTACCACGTGCTCAGAAGGTCGCTGGGAACCTAGCACACGATCCATAAGCAAAGGGTCAACGACTCGAACCACACTCCAGCATGACTAAAAACCGTACCATTGAAGCTTTTTCAATGGCCATGCCAGCTTGCCATCTATTGACTTTCGAAGTCGATTAGTAAACGCTGGAAGAAAGCGAGGGAAGAAACAGAAAAGAACTGCAGATGCACTCATCTTCCTCCTTGATCCCTGCCGCGCGAACCGCCGTGGAAGCTTCTTCGTCGCTGAGTAATCTAGTGGCTTCGCTTCCTCACGTCCCGTCTTTGCCATTGGTGGGTAAGCTGGCGTTTGCTGCAATGGAGTTGGTGCCAATGGACAATGCGAGTGTTGGACAGGGCATATAATAAAACTAAAATTAGGTGAAGGATAATATATAGAAGTAGAAGAAATTGGAGTGTAATGAAAATCTTAAAACTAATCACGATAATGCTAATAAATTCTAAAACTTTTTTAAAAAATACAATTAAGTTTTAAAATTTGTGTAAAAGTGCAATCAAGTCCTAAAATATTAAAAAAAATGCAATTAACAAAAAGATTTTAAGACTTAATTGTATATTTTAAAATTTGTTTTAAAATTTAATTATGCTTTTCTGATAAGTTTTAGGGCTTTTGATAGCTGTAGAACTCCTTTTCTTTTCCATGTTTTTAAAGAAGTGAAAATTATTTAAGGTGTATTTGTTTTAGAAAAAAATTTAATGACAGAGGAAAATAGTTTTATGAAAATTATTTCCTAACTTTAAGAATACATATTTCTTTTGACTTTAAGTACCTTTCTCATTAGTTGATCATTATTAGCAAAGCAAACACATGAAAGTTCAAAAATTAATTCGCAAAAAATTATTTCAAGTAAAAGCATCTTCATTATCGAATTTTTATGTCAACATTTCAAGAATGCTCATTTTGGGGATACATAAATTACGATAACAACAAGATTATAGGTAAGGAACGAAATCATAACTAAGTCTAGCGAAGGAAATGAATTACTTGTGACACGCTAAAAAATACTAGGAAATGCAAACTCTTCTTCCATACAAACGTATGATTTTAAGATTTATTGTGTTTGTTTCAAGGATAACAGAATGATAAAGGGAAATACATTTTGGGATATCATTTTTTTAGGAAAAGGTCCCCTTTTAAGGTTGAAGAATTCATTTCCCTAATTTTAAGCATATGATTTTCCGTTGACCGATCATCTTCAACAAACTAAACGCGTGAAAATCTACCAAATTGATTTGTGGAAAATTCTTTCATTCAAACAAACACCCATATTATGTGGATTTTATGGTTGAGTTCAGTTAGGATTTTCATTTTTGGTGCTATCTCGAATGATTTTGCACTCATTTGGCAGTGCCTACTTAGGAAGAGTAAATGAGTTTGCAAATCACCTTGGGATTCAAGTTGACAATTATCAGAATGCGCTTCGCTCATTATGCCGGCTGGAAAAAGAAAATCAATGTATATGTTATGTAGTTTACCCTTTAAACCTTGGATTGTCAAAGTTCCAACACAATGACACAGTACCAAAACATTTGCAGCAATAGAAAGAATCACATTTTATTCCACTCGCGAGATCGATGTTCTTTCATGACATGATACACGTCACATTACTGTCCGATCATGAAAAATCAAGGATCCGAGGTAACAGATCACTTGCACTTTTATTGTACTGCAAATAACTACCATTCGATCAAAGTCGAGATCAAAGTCGAGATCAAAGTCGAGGCCTCGGAGTGGCGACATCTTTCTGCTCGAAAGTTATGGTCAGAGGAACCACACGATCCTTGCCAAACTTGACTCTCCTCACAATTACATTGACGGTTGCCCCGATTTCTTCCCCATAACCTCCAACATCTGCAACAAATTGGTGAATTAAGCGTTTCAGTTATCATTTTCAATGGCGATAATGAATCGAATAAGTCAGGGAGCTGAAGTTGAGCTGCCATCACAAACTGTAGACACTTAGTTTATGGTGAAATACTTTGTTCGTTTGTTCTGCATCCATCGGTAATCTGTAATGCATCTTCTCTTTCTATCATTTTACATTCCATCCAAGATTCCTCATCTTGAAACTACTGTTGATCACAGTTCATGTAGAGAGTCACAGGCCTTTGAAGCCTTTCTTATTTCCCATCAAGGATAGACCAACGTCAAGAGCAATTCATTCCGATAAATGAATTGCGTCATACACTTTTTGAGATCTTTGATAACGATTCCAGTGTTCCATTTATTATTTGCTCAATGCGCCAAGCAAACAGCTTCTGAATCAAAATTGATGCCTGTTAGATCAAGAAAACTCTTACCTCATTCATATGGCGAACTTTTTTCCATTAAAATCCACGATGACATCACCAGCTTGAACGCCAGCACGATCAGCAGGGGATCCTTTTATTACCTGACGAAGATATGAATACATAAGGAACCGGCAGTGTTGACAAAAAAGAAGAATGCATCATCTAAAAAGGCTAGCTTGAGCACCATTACGAGAATATAATGACATTAGATTACGGATTTCCATGAATACACAAGATTTTAAGTTCATTGTCAAAAGAAGTGTGGGTCGACACTTTACTAGTCCAATGATACTTAAAAAGCATGCAGCATAAGTCGTCCCCTGAAGAGAGCTTTCTTTAGGGTACTTTCACAGAGAAATGGCAGCACCAGCGTGGTTTCAATGTCGCATATACAGTATGATTCTTATCATAGCACAGTCAACAAGTTATGTTGGTTTATCTGATGGAACATTTTCTCCAGAGCGAGGTTTTTCCATGAATTATTTCAAATAGCATGTTTCACAAGAAAATAGAGAGGACAAAAGAAAAAGCAAAAAGACGAGCTAAACAAACTTAAGAGGGACCTTAGCAATATAGTATCCAACAGTAGCAAATTTTGGCCATGCACCATACAGCGCCCCCTCCCAAAACCACAAATTCATGCATCGAATTGGGGGCACTTTTCTTGCAAACTGATGACATTTCTGAAAAGGGAAGAAAATGAGAACATTTCCAGATTTGCCGAAGAAGGCATCAAGAATACATACCTTCTGTACAAAGACACCTTCTTCAGCATTAGGAAATGTGGGGTAATGTTGTTTCAGTGTTTTGAAGTTCTCCTTACTGGCGTTCCGCATAACCCACCCGAAATATGGTTGTACAGGCATCCTGTGACAAGTTACTATCTGTTACCTAGGTGAAGATAATATGCTTGAAATATCATAATTTGTACTGGAGAAGTTTGGAGAATGAATGCTGGAGAAGACTTTACAAGGCCATTATAGTAACTGATCAATAATGAAAGGAATTGTTTAAGTTTAAACTACAGAGGTCATCGAACTTATTTCTTTCCACTCAACACCTGGATTTTTCAGAGAAATGCAATAGAAATAACCTGACTGCTCAAGAATAACAGGCACATCAGAACATCAATGAAACACTTGCTTTAAGATCAATCACCTCTTTGATTATATAAAGGAGGATAGGAGACGATTGATAATTATACCAATAGAAAAGTTCCCGACAATAGTCTACATATCAAGCAGGTATGAGGCACCAAAATAGAACGTACTGACAACTCTGGAAGGGCTTTATGATTGCTGAAATAAAATCAACCGGTACAGCAAAGCTCACTCCAGATGCTTTATCCAACTTCATAGTCTCAACATTGACACCAACTAATTCTCCATCAACATTGCAAAGAGGACCACCAGAATTTCCCTTCAAAACAACAAAAAGGCCGGAAACTAATTGTCAAGTTAAGGAGCATAGCACAGTTATGTCAAAAGACCTAGATTAAGTTGGACAGAAAGTGCAGGCATGTGAATTTATCACAAATGTCATGACTGAGTTCTATTGATTAGCCCGTGTTATTTACGGTCTACAATTCTGATTTAAAACATCTAGGAGATGAAAGATGGTGGCCAACATTTCACAGATAGATGGCCCACATAATGACGAGATACAGATTCCCCCTTTTTCATTTCTCACGCTTCTTAAGAGTCTCAAGTAGCATCGCACCTCTCTATTTTTTAGGCTTACTTTCACCAGAATTGGTATCCTGATGCAGGACCAAATGCACAGAGACTCGTCTAGTATTTCTAATGTTGAATATGTGAATCCAACAGCAAAAGGAAACACAAACCAATCACAGGCAGGCAGGCAGGCAAACACAAGCATCGTTACATCTTACTGGATTGATTGCACAGTCTGTCTGGAGATACTCCATGGCCATTCCTCCACATTTCAACTCATTGCTCTTGCGATGAACACAGCTATATTAAGCAAGAAGAGGGAAGGAACTGTCACTTCAACTAATAATTATACATCCACGCTTTTGTGCTGATACAATCAACTAAGGAAAACAAAGACTCAGACAAAATTTAATTGCTTGGTCAAATTGTAATTATGAGCTGAATGACCTGATAATCCCGAGCGTAACTGTGTGTTGAAGGAAAAGTGGACAGCCCATGGCTATTGCCCAGTCTCCAGGACGAAGCTTACTACTTGAGCCAACTTTTGCTGTTGAAAGGGCAGAACTTGGGGTATCAATCTTTACAATGGCAATGTCAAGATCAACATAAGCATCAACAACATGGCCTTTCTCCACGTCTTGTGTATGTACAGTAACCTGCAACTTTCTTTCTGTAAGCCAAGAGCCCAGGACCATCCATGCTTAAATCAGTGAGTTTTGTTGAGAAATCGGAAGCATCCACAATCTTTAGTACTGAATCAAGTGTAATAATGCTTTGTCTGAGCCTCTTATACCAGCAGTCACCCTCCATTTATTAACTTAAACTTCTGGGTTTTGGACTTTCTAACACAACTATTTGTTTTTTTTGCTCGGTTACATTCAAGAACAAAACACAATATGACCCAGGTCCCAGAAAGGGCCTTGAAAATTAGTGCTGGTAAAAGAAAATGAAAAAAATGGCACTTCAGAGTTACATTCTCATCAATATTGGGTTGAGGGAACAATATGTGCACATAAAACTCCATGAATCGTGCAGATACTGGCAGAGCAATGTTTTTTATGCCCTCCACTTACATGCTTATGTGCAGAGTAATGGAATGACATTATATTGAGCAGAGTCGAAGCCTAACTAATATGACAAAGTGGTATTCTTATTCATCCTTTCCTATACATGCAGCTTACATGTCTACGTCAAGTTCAAGATATTATAATTAGTTCAAATATCACTTGGTAGAGAAGAAAACAAAGTGAGAAACTTGAAGTTAAGCCACTAAATTTGGACAGCAAAGTACATCCTCAAACACCAACCTTCCATCAGCTGCGTATGTCACGTCAGTTTTGTTAAAGAAAAGATGAGAACATGTTAAAATGTAGCCATCCTCATGAATAACAGTTCCAGAACCCATCACCCGTTCTTCCTCTGATCAGCAAGATAAAAAGAGACTTTTCAGATTAGCGCACAGAAGAAAAAACAAAGTAACACTAGATTTCTGGCCAGGACGACTCACTAAGAGAAGGATCACATGGCATACCTTTTCCTTGTTTTGAAGCATACACACAAACGACTGCAGGAGCAATCTTAGCAGCAGCATCAGCAATTGTATCTCTGCCAAAATATCCCTTATTTGGTTTTGCATTTTCTTCATATTTAGCAGAAGCTGTCTTATTCGTATCATAACACCTAATCCTACTAGTTCGAAGAGATTGGGACGGAAGTACTTCTGCAGGTTGCAAAAATAAAAAAACGTAATATGATGACGGAGGACAAGAGTGGCGTTAAACATTGCTTTGATAAAATTAGAAAGGAGACAGACCGTGTCGGCACTGATTCAAGGAAATAAATGCCAGGAGAGGTGGCATGAATTCTTTATGCAATTGGGGCGGATTGACTAATAGCCTTGATTCTGTCATTCAAATAAAAAATGACAGTTCATTAAAAAGGCTGTCAACTACAACTACACAAGAACTTTAAATTTACTAGGGCTTAATTCCTAAACTGGACTTCTTAACCAAAAAAAAAAATTGAATTTTATCTTGAATTCTAATTCTGTCTTGAACTTTTTTTTTTGTCCGAAAAGAAATCATAAACTTTCACTTTAGTCCCAAATCCCCACATCCAAAAATTGCCACTAGTTTCTTCAAAATAATCAGCATTATGCCATTTGAGATTCATTATTAGAATATGTGTATTCAAGAACATCCTTATCTTCATATGGAACAATAGTAGGCACTCTAAAGTGCACCATATCTGGCTCCTGTTGTTCATAATGTTGAAGAAACCAGAGGTGATTTTAGATGTGGGGGCAAATTTGTAATTAGAGTGAAAGTTTATGAATTTTTTAGATTAAAAAAAAAGTTCAGAACAAAATTGAGATAAGACTAAAAGTTTGGGGGTTTTACTAGGAAATCAAACCAATTGACTCGAAATTTGCTACCTAATAAAAAATATTTTATACGAATGCTATGTATGCAAGAAATACATTTCGGCCTGTAGATCTGATCTGATGGGTCTCCTGTTAGATTCTCCTAGCCTTAGGATCTAGAATTGTTGAACCAATGTCCACTGGATGCACGCAGTAACATCAACGTCTCTGCTTAAAAGGTCGGGTACGGCCTGCAAGCACCCTAAAGCGCACCATATCTGACGAACTCTTGAGCTTTTACTTGACGCAACTATACGGAAAAGACGCCTTGAACCGTAAGAATGAGAAGTTTAACCCGCAAAGGAGCACTACATATAATTCCTTTTTTCTGGGCAAGCAGATCAAATTGCGACATATTAAATATAGATGCACCAGCATATAACATAAGCATTTACATGGAAAAGACCAAGGTACTTACTGCTAGCATTTGCAAGAAGTAGACCAGAGCCAGCAACAGCAATTCCCGCCATCTGTAGCATCAAAGTTTACACAAGCCATAAAAAAAGAATGGAAATTTTCTCTGCCGATGGTACTCGAAAGCCAAAATTGCTCTAAACTTCCCTCCAGCAATGCATATTTTTGCAGGCACGCACTTGAACAGGGCAATGGGCTGAAAGGAGAAGCAGAAGGAAAAATTACCTGTAGGAAGCTCCTGAGAAGAGATCAAGTGATACCACAGTTCAGTTGATGTCTCCAGCGAATGATTCCACGCCTAAATACAACTTCGGATCCTACAAAGAGACGACCTTAAGTCGTTTACTCTGAAGTCAATATCCTTGATTAATACCGCCTTTATTTTGGTGGGGTTCGACATCTTGTACAAAAGCTGGTATAGCTTCCGTATTTCGTTTTCAATATCTTGCAACGATTATGTAGCAATGAAATGACTCGTATTGGTTATATAGTGACAGAACGAGACCGTGCATGTTATATTCCTTCCCTTGCAACTACAAGACAAACATGCGGCAGTTAGGAAGTGGATAGCTAATTCTGAGAAAGAAAGCCGATTGATCTTTTTCTCATATTATTTTAGGGAGACAAAGTCAATGTTAGTCACTTTGAGAGTTTCTTTGGCTTTTTAGCGTTCCTACAAAGTGCTAATCTTTTAAATACATGTTTAAAGGTAGAAGAACACTACAAGTACTAAAAGTTGCATAAGATGTTTATTTTAGTGTCAAAATTTTTTGCCAGATCTCTTAAGTGTCAAATCGGAGAAAATATTATTACTTAAGTACCAATAGTGAGAAATTTTTATACAAAAGCTTATACAGCTTCTATCTTTCATTTTCAATATCTTGCAGCATTTATTTAGCAATGAAATGACTCGCACTGGTTATATAGTGACAGAACGTGCATGTGCATGTTATATTGCTTCCCTTGCAACTACAAGACAACCATGCGGCAGTTAGGAAGGGGATAGCTAATTGTGAGGTAGAAAGCGATTGATCTTTTTTCTCATATTATTTTAGGGAGACAAAGTCAATGCGGTCCCATTGAGAGTTTGTTTGGTTTTTCAGTGTTCCTACTAAGTGCTAATTTTTTAAATATATGTTTAAGGGCAGAAGAACACTAAAAAATATATTTAGTACCAAAAGTTTTCACAGTATCACTTAAATGCTAAATCAAAGAAAAAAATCACTTAAGTACCAATGGCAACAAATTTTGCAAAAAATAATTCTTGGCTTTTACAATGAAAATTTTTATATGACTTGGCATATTATTTAAAAGATCAAGTCCATGTGGCATGCTTGGCATGAAGTGATTGCTTTTTAACAACTATGGCACTGAATTAATCCCCTTAAACAAAATTTAGCACACCAAGGATCACTATTTACAACTTTTAGACGGGGCAAAAGATCTCTTCAAGTGCCATAACTTGGCACAAATAGACACTTAAGTGTCATAACTTATGAAAGGTATACTTAAATGCCACATTTTAAGAAAAGTGGGACACTTGAGTGCTACTTTCGGCGAAATCGACCGTAAATCATATGTGGCAATTAAATATTAATATTTCTCGCTGAGGTGGCTTGTTGGAGAATTGTCTTAGCTCTAATTCACCCAAAACAACGTCATTTTGGCATAATTTGAATTTTAATATAATATAAAATTAATTAAATTAAATTTTTTAAAAAAATAATAATATAATTTACATTTATTTAAAATAATTTAAAATAAATAAATAAAACGGAGGAGAAGGAGGAAGGCAGCCGGTGGCTGAGGGCTGAGCCCTGGCCAACGCCGCCTCCCTACCGTCTCGGAAGGTGGGGAGGATTGACCGGGCCGCCGAGCCCGGGTTGGGCGGGCGGCCCCGGTGCCGATTGGTGACAAGGGCTTGTGTGCCCTCACCCCGGAGATCTGGGCGAGGGTCGCGGCCCTCACCCATCCAACAAGGGTTGTCGATGGTCAAGGGTGAGAGCCATCAACCCTCACCTAGATCTGGGGCGAGGACACATAGGCCCTTGCCGCCGGCCCTCGGCCGGGGCCATCGACCCTCGCCCTCAAGGCCGGCGGCCCCCTCCTCCTCCTTCCCCCCCGGCCTCCCTCCTCCTTCCTCCTCCTTAGCCACCGGCGACCTCCCCTTCTCCTTCTTCCCCCCTCACCGGATTTAGGCGAGAGCCGCGAGCCCTCATCGATTGGGTGAGGGTTGACCCCTAGTGAGCAACAAACCTTGGCACGGCCGGCGAGGGCCGCGACCCTCACCCCAAATCGGGGCAAGGGCTCGCGGGTTCTCCTCGCCGCCGATTGACCGAGGTCGCTCATGCCCCCGGCTAGGGCTTGGTACCCCGACCGACCCTCTCCCCTCTATCGTTGGCCCTTGTCGGGGCGGTGGGAGGCGACGGCGCTCAAGGCTCAACCCTCAACCACATCCTTTTTTTTCTTTTTTTTCTTTTTTAATTTTTAATTTTTTTAACATTTATATTTTTTATAAATGTTTTAAATTAAATTTAATTAATTTTTACATTAATTTTTTACCACGTTAGCTTCAAAATGATGCGTTTTGCACTTGCTTCGTCGGAAAATTGACACGTTAGTGTTTTGGTCGGATTGACACTCAAATGATTCATTTTGCTCCGATTTTGGCACTTAATTATACATTTTGTAAGTTATGGCACTTAAGTGTCCATTTCTACCAAGTTATGGCACTCCAGGGGTCCGAATCTCTTTTAGATGGTGTCGTTTCGAGGTTATATACTGATTGGGCACACACTCTTCCCTTGCAACTATAAGTTAAACATGCGGTGGTTAGGAAGTGGATAGCATTTTATTTAAAAAAAAATCCTATCCTCATGACATTTTCACGTGGCATGCATTTGGTACTGAAGTGATCACTTTTTAACAATGATTGGTGCCAAAGTGACCACTTAAAATAAAATCTAGCACTCAAATGGTCACTATTTAACCTTTAGATGGCGTCGTTTTGGAGTTATGTACTACTAGGCATGCGTCCTTCCCTTGCAACTACAAGACAAACATGCTGCGGTTAGGAAGTGGATAGCTAATTTTGAGGAAGAAAGCCGATTGATCTTTTTTCTCATATTATTTTAGGGAGACAAAGTCAATGTGGTCCATTTGAGAGTTTGTTTGGCTTTTTAGTGTCCTACAAAGTGCTAATCTTTAAATATATATATGCAGAAAAACACTATAAGTGTCAAAAGTTGTGTAAGATGTTTATTTTAGTGTCAAAAATTTTCACTGGATTCCTTAAATGCTAAATCGGAGAAAAAATGATCACTTAAGTACAAACGGCGAAAAATTTTTGTACAAAAACTTGTACAGCTCCCGTCTTTCGTTTTCAATATCTTGTAATGTTTATGTAGCAATGAAATGACTCGCACTGACTATATAGTGACAGAACGCGTACATTCATGTTATATTCCTTCCCTTGTGACTACAAGACAATCATGTAGCAGTCAAGAAGTGGATAGCTAATTCTGAGGAAGAAGGCTATTGATATTTTTCTCGTACTATTTTAGGGAGACAAAGTCAATGCGGTCCCTTTGAGAGTTTGTTTGGCTTTTTAGTGTTCATACTAAGTACTAATTTTTTTTTTAAATATATTTTTAGGGGTAGAAGAACATTAAAAGTGCTAAAAGTTGTGTAAGGTTCCCATTTTAGTGTCAAAACTTTTCACCAAATCACTTAAGTGCCAAATTGAGGAAAAGACAATCACTTAAATGCCAACAAAAAGGATGTAATGTTTTGGACAGAGTTCATTGAAGTAAAGTGTGTGCTTATGCAAATTTTCTCAATGTCTCTCTAAACACTTTTTCTTCTCTAGTCTAGCAAGATTTTCTAAGAAATACAGCTCTACTAAGTTAGAGATGTTATTATCCTAGCATTTCAAGTGTCTCTATGCTCTTATCCAAATTTCTAGGTAGTTCATAGTTAAAAGGCAATCCCTTGAAGGCTTGAATAGAGAGGTTCGCCTATTAGGAGATAGCATACCTGTTGTGGCTGACTTTGTCCAATCTGAAATTCCAATAAGGCCTTGCTATGGCTTTGAGCACTCCTTTTGAGTAATAGCAGGATGTTCTGAGTTCATTCCAATGTGACTCACCTTGGTGGGGTTTATGTCCTCATTTCTTCTTAAAAGGAAGGCGAACAAAAAACTCTAGATATTTCTATAAAGGATAAGGACATTTTTAAGAGAATTTAGAATGAGATTCTGAGCAGAAACTTCACAACTTTTACATGATTGGATCTAAAAAACTCATTTGGAATACTTAAAACCTTTTGTAGGAATGATTCGGGGGCAAAAACTAATACGTGGCTTTTACCATGAAAAAATTTATATGACTTGGTATATTATCTAAAAAATCCTGTCCACGCGATATTTTTATGTAGTGTGTTTGGTACTAAAGTAATCACTTTTTAATAACGATTGGTGCTAAAGTGATCATTGGCACTCAGATCACTAGTTATAACTTTTAGATGACGTTGTTTTGGGGTTATATCTTGATTGAGCATGCCGGCAAGCCACATCGGACTAAGAAATCAATAAAATATGGCCATGTCGGATTTTTGGCGACCTAGATTGGAGTTGGCAATCTTTTTTTTTTTTTTTTAAGTAGCATTTAAGTGATCTGAAAAAAAAAAAATTTGCATTAAAATAGTAAACAATTTTTGGCACTTCTAGTATCCTTCTCCTTATGTTTAAGTGAATTGCTGAAAGAACTGCAGATTCACTTATCTTCTTCCTTGATCTCATGGAACCGTTCTCCTCGCCTCTTAAGCTAGTGTCCTCGCTTCCAGGTGTGAGCTGCAATGGAGTTGGTGTTTGGACTTTGGAGTGTTGGACAAGGCATATGACAAAACTGAAATCGGGTGAAAGAAAACATAAACAATGAGTGATTTTTTTTTTTTTTTCGTGGACTGGATGTAGTAGATAATGGTTATAAGATGAGTGAAATGTTGAGCAAAACATTCAGTTTCAGGTCAAGTTCGAAGTAATAGTTGACATGCCAGCTCAGGCGATTCACGAACTATAATCTCTGTTTAATATCGAAGTTCCAAGTCAACATTTCATAGATGCCGATTTTAGTTATAATAATCACATGATAATATGTAAGGAACGAAATCATGAACAGGTCATATGAAGGAAAATTAATTATTAGCGACATGCTAAAACCTCCTTAAAACACACAAAGTAGAATTGGCGGGAGATGCAAACATACAGGATCGAAGATTTTGGAAATGACTCGTTTTGTGAATGTTGCGGTTAAGTCAGGATTTCCTTTTCCTCGGTGCTACCTCAAGTGATTTCAGTCTCATTTGGCAAGATCGTCGTATAAAACGAGTTTTCGAATCATCTTGGGTTTCATGTTGACGTGTTTCAAATGCGGTTCAACATGTTTGAAGCAGCTGCACGAGATTCTTGTCGAGTGAATGTTGGTTCCATATTCAGCACATTGTAGCTGAGGCTTGAATTGTAAAGCTACAACACATTGACATAGTGCTGGATCACTTGCAAACAAAATATTCACATTTTACTCTACCAGGAGATCGAGGTTGTTCATGACATGATATATACACATTACTGTCCTCTCATGAAATAAAGGATCCAACGTAACAGATCACTTGGACTTTTATTGTACTGCAAACAACTGTGCTTTGATCAAAGTGGAGGCGTCGGATTTCCCACACATCTAAGCGACATCTTTCTCCTTGAAAGTTATGGCCAGAGGAACCGGAGCATCCCTGGCTCTCTTCACATTTACTATGACAGGTTCCCCATATCTCTCCCCTCTAGCATCCATCATCTGCAACAAATTAGTGAATCAAGCGCTTTAGTTCTCGTTTTCAATGAGGATAACTAACTGCATAAGTCAGAGAGCTGAAGTTGAACTGCCATCGCAAACCGTAAAAGCTTGACTTTATAGTGAACAGCTTTGTTTGTTTGTTCTGCATTTATAGATAATCTGTAATTTATCTTCTTTTCTTTCATTATATACCATCCAAAATTCCTCATCTTGGAACTATTGTCGATCCCAGTTCATGCAGAAAGTGACAGGCCTTCAAAGCAGTTCATTCCAACGAATGCGCTATGCACTTCTTAAGATCTTTGATAAAAATTCCAGAGTTCCGTTTATTATTTGCTGATTTTCGCTTAGTAAACAACTTCGAAATCAAAATTGATGCTTGTTAGATCAAGAAAACTTTTACCTCTTTGATGTTCCGGACTTGTTTTCCATTAAATCCCACAATAACATCACCGGTTTGAATGCCAGCATGATCAGCAGGGGATCCTTTAAATACCTGACAAAAATAAGAATATGTAAGGAACCGGCAATTTTGACAAATAAGGAGAATGCATCGTCTAAAAAGGCTAGCTTGAACGGCACTATGAGAATACAGTGACATTAGATTTCGGATTTCCATGTGTACACAAAATACAAGTTCATTGTCACAAAAGGTGCAGATCAATAATTTTGGATCGACACTTTACTAGTGCAATGATACTTGAAAGCATGCAACATAAGTACAGAAAGCTTTCTTTGGGGTACTTTCACAAGGAACTGGTGGCACCGGTGTGGCATTAATGTCGCATATACAGTATGATACTTATCATGGCACAGTCAACAAGTGCTGTTGGTTTATCAGATGGAACTTTATCTCCACAAAAGGTTTTTCCATTTATAAGTTCAAATAGCACGTTTCATGAGAAAATAGAGAGGACAAAAGAGTAAGGATGACGTGCTAAACAAACAAAAGAGTGACCTTAGCTATGTATAAAAGGGAAGAGAAGGAGAACATTTCCAGATTTGCCGGAGGAATAAACCAAATGCACCTTTTGTACAAAGACGCCATCTTTAGCATTAGGAAATGTGGGGTAACTTTGTTTAAGTGCTTCGAAGTTCTCCCCACTGATGTTCCGCACAATCCATCCGAAATCAGGCCGTACAAGCCTCCTGCCACAAGTTACCATCTGTTACCCGGGTAGATATTATATGCTTGAAATATCACAAATTCTTTGCACACATACTCAAATAATTCATATAAGGAAATAAGTTTTGAGAAACAATAATGTAGAAGAATTTGACATGACCATTTTAGTTACTGATCAATGATAAGAAAGTAACTGTGTAAGCTTAAACTAGGTCAGACTATTTCTTTTCCGCCCAACACCAGGAGTTATCACAAAGAAAGCAATAGAATAATCTGATTGCTCAAGAACAGCAGGCACATTAGAATATAATGAAACACTGGCTTTAAAATAAATCACCTGTTTTATTAAAAAAAGAGGATAGGAGACAATTGATTCTTATACCAATAGAAAAGTTCATTACAATAGTTTACATATCAAGCAGGTTTGAGGCAGCAAAATAGAACTTACTGAAAATTCTGGAAGGGCTTTATGATAGCTGAAATAAAATCAACCGGTACAGCAAAGCTCATTCCAGTTGCTATGTCCGGCTTCACATTCTCAACATTGACCCCAATTACTTCTCCATCAACATTGCAAAGAGGACCCCCAGAGTTTCCCTTCACGAATGAAGAGACGATGGCAACTAGTGTCAAGTTAAGGACCATACCATGGTTATGCCAAAAGAGCTAGCTTAAGTTGGAGAGAGAAATGCATGCACGTTAATTTACCATCAATGCCGTCACAGACCTCTATTTGATTAGACTGTGTTATGTCTTGTCTACAATTCTGTATCATATATATGGGTGGCCCACTAATGACGAGATATCCAATCCCCCCATCTCAAGTGGCATCACACCTCTCCGTCAGCTAGACTTTACCCATATAACTAGTTACCTTTATAGTTTCTGCTCTTCCCACATTGATGTAACACAGCTCTATCTCAGTATAGTAGTTAATGCACAGAGTCTGGTCTGGTATCATTAATGCTAACTATGTGAATGCAACAGCAAAAGGAAACAAAACCAATCTCAGACAGGCAGGAAAACACAGGCATTGTTCCATCTTACTGGATTGATTGCACAATCTGTTTGTAGATACTCCATCATTCCTTCAAGTCCCAACTCATTGCCCGCGCGATGAACACAGCTATATCAAGCAAAAGAAGAGGGAAGGAACTGTCACTTTGTAATTATACATCCACGCTGTTGTGCAAATACAATCAACGAAGGAAAACAAAGATTTCGACAAAAATTAATTGCTTGGTCACATCATAAGTACAAATTGAATGACCTGATAATCCCAAGCGTTACAGTGTGTTGAAGGGTAAAGTGGACAGCCCATGGCTATTGCCCAGTCTCCAGGACGAAGCTTACTAGATGAGCCAACTTTTGCTGTTGAAAGGGGAGAAGTTGGTTTTTCAGTCTTTACAATGGCAATGTCAAGATCCACGTAAGCATCAACAACTTGGCCTACAACATCTTTCTTGGCTTCTTGCAAACGTACGAGAACCTGCGATATTCTTTCTGTAAGCCGAGAGCCCATGACTATTCATGATTAAATCTATGAGTTTTGTCTAGAAAACAGAAGCGTTCACAATCTTTGTCGGAGCCTTATATAAAAGTAGTCACCGTCCATTTAATAGTTTAAGCCTCTGGTTTTGGACTTTCTAGCACAATTAATTTTTTTTTTTTTATTTTTCAGCATAGTTATATTCGAGAAAAAACAGAATAAAACCCAAGTCACAGAAAGGGGTTTGAGAAATAATACTGGTAAAAGAAAATGAAAATTATGGCACTTCAGAGTTACATTCGAGGAAGCAATATGGGCATGCAAATCTCCACCGATCATGCAGATACTGGCAGAGCAATATGTTCCGTGCCTTCAGTTACATCCTTGTGTGCAGAGAAATAGAATGACAATATAGTGAGCACAATCGAAGGCTAACTAATCTGACAAAATTCTTTCCGATCCTTAACCATATGTGCAGGTTAGACGTCATCAAGTTCAAGATGATATCATTATAACAAGATCATGTGGTAGAAATAAAAACAAAGTGAAAAACTTGAACATAGGCCACTGAGTTTGGACAGCAAGGTACACCCTCAAACACCAACCTGCCCATCGGCTGAATATACCATGTTCGTTTTGTCGAAGACAACATGAGCACATGTTAAAATGTAGCCATCCTTATGAATTGCAGTTCCAGAACCTATCTCCCCGTCAACATCTGATCAGCAAGACAACAAAGACTTCTTAGACTAGTGCCAAAAAAAAAAAAGAAGAAAAAGTAACAAAAGATTTTCAGCCAGGACGACTCAGTAAGAGAAGGATCACATGGCATACTTTGCCCTCGATTTCGAGCACATAGACTAGCGACTGCAGGAGCGGTCTTAGCAGCAGCATGGGCAATTGTATCTCTGCCAAAATACGCCAGTTTTGCATTTTCTTCAGATTTAGCAGAAGCTGCCTTACTTGTATCATAACACCTAATCCAACTAGTTTGAAGAGACTGGGACGGAAGTACTTCTGCAGGTTGCAAAAATAATAAACGAACATATGATGACAGAGGAAAATAGTGGTGTTACATATTGGTTTTGATAAAATTAGAAAGGAGACAAACCGTTTCGCCGCTGATTCAAGGAAATAAATGCCGGGGGAGGTGGCGTGAATTCTTTACGCAATTGGGCAGTATTTGCGGCTAATGGGTTTGATTCTGTTATTCAAATCAAACAAGGTAGTTCAATTAGAAAGGGTCTCAACTACAACTATATTAAAAATTAAAATTTACTGGGGCTTGATTCCTTAACCCAACTTTAGGTCGAACCCCAATTTTCTTCCAAAATTCTTTTTATCTGAAAAAAATTACAAAATTTCACTCTAGTCTCAAATCTGCCCCATGTCCAAATATTCCATAAGTTTCTTTAAAATTATCAGTATGAAGGCTAGTTCAAGGCTCATTATCAAAATATATGTTTTTACCAACAATCTTATTTTTGTATGGAACAACAGTGGTCTCTTGATATTGATAATTTTGAAAATATCTGTGGCAATTTTTTTACGTGGAGCAGATTTGGAATTATAGTGAAAGTTTGTGATATTATTTTAGATAAAGAAAAAGTTCAAGATAGAATTGGAATAAGACCTAAAGTTTGAATTTATTTTAGGAATTAGCTCAATTGATTAGCAATCTGCTACCTACCCCAAAATCCTTACTACGAATCCAATGTAGGCAAGAAAATACGTTTCGGCCATTAGATATAACGGGTGTCTCGTGAGATTCACCTAGCCTTAGGATATGGAACTATTCAACTAATGTTCACCGGATGCATGTAGTAACACTAACATCTCTAGAGCAGTCAACTCAGGGTTCGTCGGCTATGGCCTGCAAGCACTCTAAAGGGCGCACCATATCCGACGAACTCTTGAGCTTGTCCTTAATGCAACTATACCCAAAAGACGCTCTAAACCGCAAACATTAGAACTTCAACCCTAAAAGGTGCACTACATATACTTCCTGTTTGTAGGCAAACAGTCCGAATTGCATCATATTAAGCATAGATTCACCAACATATAACAAAAGCACTGGCATGAAATAGACCAAGGTACTTACTGCTAGCATTTGCATGAAACAGACCAGAGCGAGCAACAGCAATTCCCGCCATCTGTAGGATCAAAATTTACGCAGTCAAAAAGAAGAAAGAACGGAAAATTGTCTCTGCTATTGATACTTGAAATACAAAATTGCTCTAAGCTTCCCTCAGCAGTAAAAGTTTTTGCTGGCATGCTTGGGAAGAGAGCTATGTGCTGACAGGAGAAGCAGAAGCAAAATTACCTGTAGGAAGCTCCAGAGCAGAGATCAAGTGATACCCAGATTCTGTTGGCGTCTCCATCGAATGATTTCACACCTAAATACAGCTTCTGATCCTACCAAAAAAAAAAAAACCTTAATTGACTACTAAGTCCAAGTCCTTGATTAAATGCTAAGTTATTTGTGGGGGTTTTCGTATGTAATTGAAGAAAATGACTCCCAGGTTTCGTTTGCAAATGAATTTCGCGTTCCCGAATCAAATTGCCCGGCTGCCACCCAATTGTCCTAAAAAAATCAACTCTTGGTGGTTAATTAGTGACAGAGCCAACGTACAAGGTCTTGCAACGTTTGGGAGTCTTTGGATTTTCATGCATAAACTACAAAAAAAGAGATGGTTTCCATGAAGTGTGTGATTCACCATTGCTTAGAAAAGAAGTCGATTTTATGTAGCAATGAGACGATGCACACTGGTTAAATAGTGACAGAGCGAGCACGTTCACGTTATATTCTTTCCCTACCAATGATAAAGCACACGTGACCGTCAGGAATCAGATAACTATTTCTGAGCAAGAGCAGGACAGCAGATCAATTCCCTTCTCGGAATTTAAGAAGACTAGGTCAATAGGTCCCTTTGAGAGTATGTTTCGCTTTTTGGTGTTTCCTACAAGATACTAATCTTTTAAAAATATATTTAAATGTAAGGATTTTACTGACATAGTAGTCTTTAAGCTATTATAACATCTTATTACGAATAACAAATTCTTATAAAAGTGAATCCTATAATAATTTATAATTATTTATTATTTAATTTTTTGTGTGTAAGCAAAATAAATTATTATTCTCACAATAAATTATAGACCGTTCTCCATTATACTTAATGAAGACGAGAGGGAGGCAGCGAGAGGGTACTATGATGCCATTGCACCGCACGAGATGCAATTTCATGTTGTTTGGCAACTTGTGTTTTTTGGAATTTCATATCTACCACTCTAATACCACATGTAGTGAAGCAAATGATTGCCCAAGTGAAATAGAGACTTCTTTATTAATAATATTATAGAAGCAAGTAAACTCTCCACACCTACTTGTCGATATTTTATTTGTAACTCTTCTCACCACTCACACTCTCACACTCACTGACACTTACTACGCTCGCAAGCCACCCACTACAACACTCTATGCTTTTGTTTTTTGGGCATATACACAAGTGGAGGAGGCTAGGCTATTTCTAACCTTTATCCACCGATTATCTAACATATGATCTCTGGCACAAGTGGGATTTTTGCTTCTATTTTTCATGTTCGGACAAATCTATAGCCACAAAGTTCTAGCTATCACAAACTGCCTAAAGTCTTGCAGCAATTGCTAGAAAAATCTAGAAAATGTGTGGGAAATGGAGAGAAAGGCGGTGCTCTTCAACAGTTCTTGTCTATTTTTCATTTTTTTTTTCTGGTTTAAACCAGAAAATCACATATCACAAGCCTCTATGATAATCACATTGGATTAGCCACCACTAAACAACAAAAAAAAGGGATGATTAGGTAGCTTTTAAATATATTTAGTTGTTACCAAGTCGTCATTTATTCCTCAAAATATTATAGTTCTTTCTCTGTCACGTGCTTGAAGAATGACTAAAGATCCGACAAGATCCATTAGCAAAGGGCGAAAGAGTCAAACCACTCTCCAAAAGGCTAAAACCGTGCCGATGAAGCTTCAATCGCAATGCCAGCTTGCCTTCTATATCGACTTTCAAAGTCAATTAATGAACATGAATGAAATTCTTTCTTTTTTTCATGGACTGGATAATGGTTATAAAGTGAGTGAAATGTTGAACAAAAGATTCAGTTTCAAGTCAAGTTGGAAGCAAGAGTTGATATGCCAGCTCAGGTTTTCACAAACTACAATATATATTTAATTTCAAAATCCTATGTCAGCATTTCAAAGATGTTGATTTTAAAGATGATAATCACATGATAATATGCAAGGAGCATAATCATAACCAAAACATATGAAGGAGCAAGCGGTCATGTGACTAGCTTGCAAAATAGTAATTGAACAACATGACCTCTATGGTCGGCGTTGAAGTATCAATTGGACTATATAACATGCTTGGAACCTGAATGATGTCGAAAGAAAGCCATCTTTGTGAAAAATAATGATGTGGAAGATAATGATACCAGGTTGAAAAAGATAATGATGCAGAAGATAAGAATTAAAGAATTTTTGTATATATCAATAATCTACAAAATAAATACATTGATAAATATTTATAAACTTATTTATAACTATTTAAAATAATAAAACATAATATCATATGTAATCAATCAAGAAGATGTACCATCGAATGAGATATATGCATAAGAGAAATGATTGGATAACATTCTTTAATGTACTGCGAGAATAACAGTCTATTCTGGATCATAAAAAATCAAATGACAAATAATTATAAATTATTATGAGACCAATTTTTTCAAGAATTTGTTGCTCACAATAGATTGTTATATTCATAGTACCCAAGGACCGTCATGCTAGCAAAGCCCATATGCATAATTAAGTAAATATCCTAATCTTGTTAACAGTGACATGCTAAAACCTCCTTAAAACACTCAAGATATAAATGGCTGGAAATGCAAACTCGCCTTCTCTACAACTGAGAATTAAAGATTTAGGAAATAACTCGGTAAGCCAATCTTGGGGTTGAGTTGGGATTTTCATTTCCTCGGTGCTATCTCGAGTAATTTCCAGCTCATTTGGCAAGGCCAATGTATAAACCAAGTATTTGACTCACCTCGGGTTTCAATCTAACGTTATCAGAATGTGATTTGCGCATTACACCAGCCAAACATGTTGAAAGTAGCTGTACGAGGTTCTTGTCCAGCGAATTTTGGTTCTATTGTCGGTACATGGTAGGTAGATTGAATTTTCGATTTCCGACACATTGACATGGTACTGAATCACTTGCAACCAAAATAGTCACCCATTTTATTCTCCTCACCAGGTCAATGTTCATTCATGACATGATACATGCCACGTTATTGCCCTTTCATGAAATCAAGGATCCAAGGTAACAGATCGCTTGGATTTTATTGTACTGTAAATAACAATGCATTTAGCAAAGTCGACATCAAAGTCGAGGCCTCCGATTTCCTACAATCCCGAGACAGCTTTCTCCTGGAAAGTAATGGTCAAGACGAACTGAAGCATCCCTGCCATCCTGGCTCTCTTCACAAGTAACTCAACAGGTTTTCCAGATCTTTCCCCCATAGCATCCATCATCTGCATCAAGTTGGTGAATCAAGCACTTTAGTTCTCGTTTTCATTAATCATAAGTCAGAAAGCTGAAGTTGAGCTGCCATCGCAAACTGTAAGTGAACAACTTTGTTTGTTTGTTCTGCATCCATCCCTAATTTGTAATTTATCTTATTTTCTTCCATTTTATATACCATCCAATACTCCTCATTTCCCGTCAATAATAGCCGACGACAAGTAAAGCAAGTGCAATTCATTCCAACGAATGCATCATGTACTTCCATTATAACTTTGATAATGATTCCTGGGTTCCATTTATTGTTTGCTCAATGCACCAAAGTAAACATCTTCTGAACCAACACTGATGCTTTGCCAGATCAAGAAAGCTTTTACCTCTGTTATGTCTCGAACTCTTTTTCCATTAAATTCCACGATGACATCGCGGTATTGAATGCCAGCACATTTAGCGGGGGATCCTTCTATTACCTGATGAAGATGAGAATACCGGCAATATTAACAAACAAAGAAGCATGCGATTGTCTCAAAGACAAGCTTGAACAGCATTATGAAATAAAATGACATTACATTGCAAATTTCCTTTGGTACACATAATGCAAGTTCATTGTCATAATAAGCGTGGATCGAGACTTTAACTAGTCAAATGATTACTTCAAAGCATGCAACATAAGTTGTCTCCTTAAAGAGAGCTTTCTTTAGGGTGCTTCCACAAAGAAATGGCAGAACCAGCATGGCGCTAACGTTGATTATTCAGCATGATTCTTATTATAGCACGGTCGACAAGTGATGCTGGTATATTAGATGGAACTTTTGTCCAAATGATTTCATGAATAATTTAAAGGGATAAGTGCACTGGAAATCTTAAAAATTGTCACGAAAGTGCGATTAAGTCTTAAAGGTTTTAAGAAAGTGCAATCTAGTCCTAAAATTTCTCACAAAAGTGCAATTAAATCATAAATCTTTTAAATGGTGCAATCAAATCTTAAAACATGTCAAATTGATGCAATCTAATATTAAAACTTGTCAAGCTGATGCAATCAAGTCCCAAAATTTATTAACATTTTTCATTTGTCAAATTGGATGGAGTTAATGAAAGAACTTGATTGCATAATTTGATTGCACTTTTTGAAAGTTTTAAACTTTCATAACAAGATTAAGTTTTTTTAAAAATTTTATAAATAGAGATAGAACAGAAGCAAGATGAAAAAAAGACTTTCATGACATGTTTAAGATATTGATTTTGCTATTTGAAAGTTTTAGAACTTCATTATATTTTCACAACAAGCTCCAGGACTTTTGATATCCTTATCCCTAATTTAAAATAGCATGTTTCATAAGGAAATAGATAGGATGGAAGAGAAGCAAGATGAAAAAATTATTTTTTTCGAATTTTTTACGCACCCTTTGTACGAAGACACCTTCATCTGCATAACGAGATATGGGGTAATGTTTTTCAAGTCCTTCGGAGTTCTTCTTGCTGACGTTTCGCACAACCCATCCGAAATCTGGTCGTTGAGGGCTCCTGCCACAAGTTAATATCTGTTACATAGGTTAAGATCATATGCTCGAAATATCCTAAACTTTCTCACCAATAATTTACCCATATAATTCATATTAGGGAATCAGTTTGGAAAATCAATATTGGAGAAGACTTTTGACAAGACCATTTTAGTTACTGATTGATGACAGAAGAAATTGTTACAAGTTTAAACTACAAACGTCATCGAACTATTTATTTTCCACCCAATATCTCGGAGTTATTGCAGAGAAATGCAACAGAAAGGAGCCGATTGCTCAACAACACCATGCACATCAGAATATCAATGAAACAATTTCAAAATCGATCACCTGTTTCATTATATAGAAGAGGATAGAAGACACTTGATTGTCATACCAATATGAGGGTTCATAACAATAGTTTGCATATCAAGCAGGTTTGAGGCACCAAAATAGAACTTACTGAAAATTCTGGAAGGGCTTTATGATTGCTGAAATAAAATCAACCGGTACAGCAAAGCTCACTCCAGATGCTTTTTGAAGATCCATTGTCTCTAGATTGACACCAACTACTTCTCCATCAACATTACAAAGAGGACCCCCAGAATTTCCCTTCACAAACAAAGAAAAGACAGCAACTAATTGTCAAGTTAAGGAGCATACCACAGTTTTGCCAAAAGAGCTAGCTCAAGTTGAACAGAGAAGTGCATGCACGTGAATTTACCACCAATGCAGTCCGTGACATCTATACCCTTAGACCATATTAGGTACAATCTACAATTCTTCATCATAAACATCTATGGTATAATAGGTCGCGGACAACATTTCACAGATAGGTGGCACACTAATGACGAGATACACAATCCCTCTATTTCCCTTTCTCACGCTTCTAGAGTCTCAAGTAGCATCGCACCTCTCCGTTAGCTAGACTTACTTTCCCTATAAAACTAATTGGCATTATAATTCCTATTCTTCCCACATTAATAATAACACATATCTAGGAGTTTGAGCAGAACTTGTATCCTGATATAGCAGCTAATGCACAGAGACTCATCTAATATTACTATCATCGAATATGTGAATGCAACAGCAAAAGGAATCACAAACCAATCACAGGCAGGCAGGCAAACGCAGAATTGTTGCATCTTACTGGATTGATTGCACAATCTGTCTGTAGATACTCTTTGTGCATTCCTCCATCATTCATGTCTTTGCTCGTTCGACAAACATGGCTATATTATGCAAAAGAAGAGGGAAGTGTCACTTTATGTAATAATTATACATCCACACTTTGTGCTAATACAATTAACTAAGGAAAGCAATGACTAGGACAAAAATTAATTGCTTGATCAATTGGTAGTTCGAGCTGAATGACCTGAAAATTCCGAGAGTAACAGTGTTTGGAAGGGAAAGTGGACTGCCCATGGCTATTGCCCAGTCTCCAGGACGAAGCTTACTGGATGAACCAACTTTTGCTGTTGAAAGAGAAGAACTTGGGGGATCGATCTTTATGATGGCAATGTCAAGATCCACATGAGCATCAACAACTTGGCCTGTAATAACTTTCTTGGCTTCTTGCAAACCTACGAGAACCTGCGACATTCTTTCTGCAAGCCAAGAGCCCAGGACCATCCATGATTAAATCTGTGAGTTTTGTCAAGAAAATGGGACCATCCACAATCTTTATCTGAACCTTAAATACAAGGAGTCACCATCCATGTAATGGTTTAAGCTTCTGGTTTTGGACTTTCTAACAACTATTTTTTCTTTTTTTTTTTTTTTTGTCCCTTCATTTTTCAGCAGAGTTACGTTCAAGAACAAAACAGAGTATAACATGAGTCATGGAAACTCGAAAGGGGCTGAGAAATAATACTGGTAAAAGAAAATGAAAATTATGGTACTTCAGAGTTACATTCTCGTCGTCATTGGGTCAAGGAAGCAATTTGGGCATGCAAAACTCCACCAATATGCAGATACTGGCAGAGGCAATGTTTTTTATGTCTCCAGTTACATGCTTATATGCAGAGAATAGAATGACAAAACATTGAGCAAAGTCGAAGGCTAACTAATCTGACAAAGTGGTGCTCTTTCCAATTCTTAGCTACATGTGAACTTTACATGTCTACATCAAGTTCAAGATAATATCATTAGTTCCAAGATATTGTGGTCGAGAAGAAAAAAAAGTTAGAAACTTGAACTTAAGCCACTAAATTTGGACAGCAAAGGGACATCTTCAAGCACCAACCTTCCCATTGGATGAATGTGTCATGTTGGTTTTGTCAAAGAAAATATGAGAACATGTCAAAATGTAGCCATCCTTATGAATTACAGTGCTCCAGAACCAATATTCTCATCTACCTCTGATCAGCAGGATAAAGAGAGACAGTTCAGATTAGCGCAAAAAAACAAGGAACAGAAGATTTTCAGCCAAAAAGTCTCGATAAGAGAACGATCACATGGCATACCTTGCCCTTGTCGAGCATATAAATGAACAACTGCAGGAGTGATCCTAGCAGCGGCATCAGCAATTATACTGCCAAAATATCCCTTGTTTGGTGTTGCATTTTCTTCAGATTTAGCAGAAGCTGCCTTGTTTGTATCATAACACCTAATCAAACTAGTTTGAAGAGACTTGGAGGGAAGTACTTCTGCAAGTTGCAAAATGAAAAATGGACAGAGGATGACAAAGGAAGAGTGGTGTTGAACATTGCTTCTGATGAAATTCAAAAGGAGACAAACCGAGTTGCTGCCGATTCAAGGAAAAAAATGCCGGGAGTGCTGGCGTGAATTCTTTATGCAATTGGGCAGGAGTCGAGACTGATGGCTTTGGTTCTGGACTCAAATCAAACATGGTAGCTTATCAAGTCACTGTCAACTACAAATACAAAAGAACAACAATTTGACTTGGGGATGTGCTACCCACTACAAAATCCTTTATACAAATCCAACTCATGCAAGACAATAATATATTTCGACCTTTAGATCTAATGGATTGCTTGTGAGATTCACCTACCCGTAGGATCTGGAATTATCGAACCTACATTGATCAGTTGGACGCAATCACATTAACATCTCTATTTAAAAGGAGTGTCAGTCACACGGGCTCTCCCAAGTACGGCCTAGAACATTCTAAAGTGCACCGTATCCAACGAACTCTTGTGCTTCTACTTAATACAAAGATACGCAAAAAGATGTCCTTAACTGCAAAAATGAGAGATTTAACCTGGAAAAGTGCTCTGCTTATACATCGTGTTTCTAAGCAAACAGACCGAATCGCAACATATTAAACATAGATGCACCAACAGAAGCATCTGCATGAAGTAGACCAAGGTACGTACTGCTAGCATATCCATGAAATAGCCGAGTACCAGCAACAGCAATTCCCGCCATCTGCAGCATCAAGATTCAAGGGGCCAAAAAGCGAAAAAAGAGGTTGAAAATTTTCTCTGCTAACGATACTCAAAAGCCAAAATTTGCTCTAGACATGCCTCCAGAAGTAAAAATTTTCGCAGGCACGCATTGGAACAGAGCAACGTGCTGAGACGAGAAGCAGAAGGAAACTCACCCGTAGGAAGCTCCTGAGCAGAGATCAAGTGATAACCCAGATTCAGTGGATGTCTCCAGCGAATGATCGGATCCTGCAAAGAAACGATCTTAAGCTGTCGCCTCCCCAAGTCAGAGTCCTTGACTTAATGCAGCTTCTAGTTTGGTGAGGTTATCGTTTAGATATAAAAGGAAATGATCGCAGGTGTCATCTGCGGTTTCATCTGCGAATAAAATATGCACCGCCGCCATTGTCCTAAGAAAAATTGACACTTGCTGTATAGAATGGGATTCATCCATTTTCTTAGAAAAGAAGCAGCATTGATGGAGCAATGGCACACGGTTCATACTGGTCAAATGGCGACCGGAAGAGAACGTGGATGTTATATTACTTCCCTAACAACTACAAGAAGCAACGTGTGACTGTTAGGGAGCTTCTCAGAATTTAGGTCCCTTTGAGAGTATATTTCACTTTATAGTGTTTCCTACAATGTGCCTAAATTTTTAAAATATTTAGGGACATGTGCAAAATCTTAAAACTTATCACAATAATGCAATTGAATTGTAAAACTTTTGACAATTACAATCAAGTCTTAAAATTTATCAAATTAGTGCAGTTAAGTTCTTTTATTGATTCCATCTAACTTGACTAACAAAAAATGTTGATATTGCCTTTTATTATTTTCTCTCTCTAAGTGACATAACCAATCATTTTTATTTTAAAATATCTTTCAAATCTTTAGTCTTCCATTAGACAAATGCACCTATATGTATAAAGCAGGACCTCACTCTCAATTTCTCCATCTCTTTAGGATAGGTTAAGGTATTTTAGCCTAAAATAACTTTTAGCCTCCTTGAAATTTCTCAAAAGAGGAAAATCACAAGTCAGTAGTAAATATATAAACTCAGCTTGCCCCCCATAAATAGATAAAGCTGAATAAACAGTTCTGGAACCTTGAACATGCAGTTGCTATAGGCAAACGAAGCCTACAAATTGCTATTCTATAAATGTGATTACACTATACGAATTGCCAAGGTACTCATGTTTGACCAAATCTTGCCCCCATTAAAAAAAAAAAAAAAAATTCTTGATCCACCCCCGTTTGAAAAATCTTCCGTTTTGCCCTCAGACATTGGAGACGACCTCTCTCCATATGGCAGACTGAAAATTTTACTTCGAAATCATTTGGAAGAAGCTACACCTTCAACCAAAAGGACAAACAGGGGAGGGAGAGAGAGAGAGAGAGAGAGAGACCTAAACGACAAAAATAAGAAAAAGCCAATTTAGGAACCGTGCGCATCCGGGGAATCGAACCCCGGTCAGTACCGTGGGAGGGTACTATGATACCACTACACTAGATGCGCTTTGATGCTGTAGGATACATCTATATAACTATTTCAATTTGATATCACATTCTATAACTATCATATCGTATCGGTGGCCATCGAGCAAAAATAATGATCATATTAGATTAGTTGCCTTGCCTTCAACTATATACACGGATCATGGATCTTCCAATAGGAAGCAAAAATCTGAAGTGTGTTTATATGGTAGTATCTCTTACTATTAGTACAACCAATTGAAATCATGACAATCAAAAATCCATCCAATCATAAGGCAAAATGGGTAAAGTGATTAAATGAGGAGGTCATTTCTTTTATTTATTATTTTTCCCTTTTTCTTGACTGCGAACCTCTATGCTCACAAGATAACGACAATTGTCTTTCTTTCTTTTTTTTTTTCTTTTTTTCCCCCTTTTTATTGACTGCAAACCTCTATGCTCACAAGATAATGACGGCTAACGACGAGCTTTGAGCGACCGAGGAAACTTACTGCTTTATTGGGGAGTCGAAGGTGAAGCGGAATCGAATCCTACGGTTTACTTTTCGAAGTTTTCTTAAAGGCGACGAGTTACTTTAACAAAATACGGTATCCGTTATTTGCTCCTGGACGACGGGATTCCATATTTGGCAACACGTTAAGACTCAAGAAGGTGATCGATGCATCGACACGAAATGCATTTCACTGCAACAAACCAGCTCAAAAAATGACCAATGAGGCCCGACTCCCAGCATCCAGCACAACATTTACGTTCCATCGTGTAATTATCTGCGATGAAAGTAGTTTCTAATCTAAAAAGATCTATTTGAAGCTGAAGCATATGCATTCAAAAGCTGTTTCGCGAAAAATATACATTTCGATGAATTTATGTATGTCAGTGCCTAATTCTGTAATTACAGATAAACCAAACACTTGGGCAAGTTCCTGCTCAGAACAATCGCCTCACCTTGATTTTAGTTTTAATAATTTAGCTAGCCTTCCTCGAACAGTTTTCTGACTTGCCTTAAAACCTTTTGATTTCCTTTCTTTTGGCCTCCTGTTTGATCGCCTCCTCTCCAACCGCTGGCAACGTATCTCAGGATCAGCCCAGCCCTTACCCCATTCAGAAAAAGTGGAAAATGATCTCCGTTTTCTCCCCAAGAGAAGCATATCAGATTCAGGAAATATGGACAAGCTTTCCTCTCCTTGTGATTCCACAAAATCCCATCCTCGTTCTGTTAGCTCAGGATATTTTATCTGAACGTGAGCCTGCAAAAAGGACGTCCTGAATTACTAAGGAACCCATGATGATGCAGATATGTACCTTCAATCGAATGTGCATTCTGAATGTGCGCAAAAGCAATGGAACTACACGACCATGCAAGTGTTTCCTTAGATAAACTGAAAGGTTTGGACTGATGATAAGTGTACTGAGAGATTATGCAGGGCCATCCCTAAAAATAATGTCCTTGATGTCCGTGTTATCCACTTATCAGATAATGGCAAGACAAGATTTACTCATGCCTGTATATTTTCCAACAAAATGTCTAGTTTAATTCATTATAAGAGTGCATACCTTCTCATCACCCTCTTTGATGTATCCTTTACTTTCCATAACTCGAGCAAGACCTTGCCACCATATGTCAGTTGCCATGTACTTAGGAGACTGCAGAGGAGAATATCAGCACATCAGGTAACAGCTGGCATAAAGGAAATACATAAAATATGCGATCCACATAAGAGAAAAGCGACTAATCATTGAACATATTTGTACACTGTTCTTTTTCACCTTTTTTTTTTGGTTCGAACCTTTTTACCATTTCAAGTGTCACATTTTAGGACTGGCAGCAGCAAGCTAACAAAGAGAACCTGACAAGCAGTGAAGCATTTGTCCACCATATCTGAGAATATGCTCTCCCTTTCGATACCAGGAGGAGAAAGGAGAATGAACAGACGAATTGCCAGGAAGAAGACGCTATCTTGTAGTGGGGTTGTAGTGGGGTGTGTGTGTGGGTGAGTGCGTGCGCGCGTGCGTGTGAGAGAGAGAGAGAGAGAGAGAGAGAGAGAGAGAGAGAGTACCTGCTTCCTGATTTTACCGAGCAAGAGCTTGAGATATAGCTTCTTAACAGATCGTCTTCATTCGATGTCAAGATGTGTTATATCATCATGATTTGAGTCGGCAATGTATCCACTGTTTCCGCAAGACAAAGCATATTGTTTCTGCATCACAGGGACTTAGAGATTACCTATCAACATATGTCACTGTACGATAGATCCCTTGCTAATTCGCATGTAAAGCCATCAAAAAACAATGAAGATTCTTAGCAGCAACTGCATTTCCTAATGCCAATTTTATCTATAATGCACAACTTCACTCAATCAAAATAAGAAGGGTCCTGCTGCCTAAAAACCTCTTGCTCTTCCTTTATCATTATGTAATGGTCTGAGAATACCAAATAAAACTATCTTTTGCCCTTTCATCTTTCCTCCAAACGAATTAAAAATGCCCATCTCTCTAAACAATCTAAAGCATATCTTTCAAGTTCTAAATGACAGAAAGGACCTTCTATCCTCCACTATGATGTTTGTGGAACATCTCATACAGTGAGAAGAAATAATATGGTGCCATTACATTTCATCTACAATGAGAAGAAATAGTCTGGCGCTGATATTGTCGTACCTCCAACAAAGTATAGGACTGGAGCCCTTGAACACAAAACATTGTGAAGATTAACCAGTTATGAACTCCTGATATCTCACGGTTCTATGAACTAACCTTGTGAGCAGCGAGAACCTGCGTGAAAATATCAGCCTCTTCCCTCACATCCAGCTTCTCAGGAGGTCCTTTAATGCACACATCGCACCTACAATGATAGATACTCCATAATCTTGAAAAGTAATCATTTGATATCATAGAAGGGAGCTCAAAGAATTAACTATTTTCTCTGAATCCTATTTTTTGTCAACTTCTCTGAATCCTATGTGATGTACCAAAATGAGCGAAGGCAGGATTTCATGAAATGGAATGATAAGTCATATTTTATCAGGTCAATCTGGCTAAGGAGCTAAAACTACCATCAACATAAATTTCAGCATGATGTAGCTGCCCAATAGACCATAATTCATGAGAGCATATTTTACAAATAAAGCAGAAAAGGATGAGCAATGTACAGGTAGCACTTCTCGTGACCGAAGTGCTCCCCAAAGTACTCAACGAGTGATCTAGCTCGACAGTTTGCAGTGTTCATTCCATATCTGCAGCAGAAAAAAAAAAGGCTGGCAATAAAATATTAAGACATGTCCAACTAATGGAATGAAGGAGAATAAGTAAACATACCTGTGACAATCAGACAGCATTTTGTACGCTACTTTCAACTGATTTTCACTTCTTCGACTAGGCAACAAAGTTGGTGTTCTTGCTAAATTAGCAAAGAGTACTGATTGGGGAGGAGAGAAGACATATATAAGGATACACACAATACATGCTGTAGCTTACAAAATACGGAATAAATGGAGAAAGACACTGCATAGTGCATCATTACTGCCAGGATCACTCACCGAAAAAAGTATGAAGTTATCCTAAGTCTAATAAATAACGTGAAACAGAACTAAAATAATTCAGCCAGGTGAAAAAAATTTCTCCAACCAGAGAGCCAATAAACAAGAAACGAAGGATCAATAACACTATAAAGTGGAAATCTATTCGTTGCGAATATATTTCCATGCTCTTCTGAAGTTTAAAATGGCATAGAACTCTCCCTCCCTGCCCACCTGGGCTTCCCTTATTAAGTAGAGAATTCAATAGTTCTTTCTATGGATATACAAAACTAACGGCCACAAACCACAATGTACAGTATGAAGAACTTACTGCAATCTGCTAATTTTCCATCTCTTCCAGCACGCCCTGCTTCTTGATAGTATGCTTCTAAACTCTGCAAGTGAATTCAACCCGGAATCTCAAACTCATATGTAAGAAGTGCCACTTAAGCATTCTTAGCAAGGAAAAGAAAGATGACCAAGAAAAAAAAAAAAGAGAAAGAAAGGAATGGGATAAAAGGAAAATTAGCGCAGTATAAAAGACATTGAGATGCTGACCTGTGGCCAACCATAGTGGATGATTCTTCTGACATTTAACTTGTCAATCCCCATTCCAAAAGCCACAGTTGCAACAACAACCTGGATGTCAGGTAACAAAGCAGGTCTCAAATAGCAGTATTATGAAGGAGATGCTCAATGAACTATTCCTATTGCATGCTGTGATATGGAGGAGATACTTCACAAAGGAATTATGGTTACCTCTACGTTGTCTTCATGAAAATACTTGTGGACTTGCCTAAGATATGATTTTGGCAACTGTAAAGAAATAAACAATTTATCAGCTACAATGGAATAATTATTTGAATTGTAAGTAAAATGTCAAGATAAACAGAGTTAAAGGATATCTTATATCTGTCTAACTTGTAACTTCTACCGTTTATGATGTACACAACATCACATTCATACCAGGTAAATGTTCATTAAGCGCTTGAACTGCTCACGTATTATCTCTACTTCTACTGATACAAGTCATATATCTCTGGCAGCATTGCAGAAATCAAGACGTGAAATCTCTGGAGATATTTATCCACGTGATTCAAATCTTTTGGTGAAAAAGTAAAGAAAAATTCTAGTGAAAAACCCAGTGATTAATATAAAAGAAATGTGGAGTAGTTTGAAGCAAGAATGATACCAAAATGAAACCATCAAATTGAGAATAAATCAATTAAAAAGGGTATTTATTATGCAGAATGAAACCTTGGCATTATAAGCTGCTGCTTTGATGCCGAAGTGACACAAGAATTCGGCAATTGTCACAGTTTCTTTCCTCGTAGGGACGTAAATAATAGTAGGTCCATGATCTAATGGCTCTTGCTGAAGCTTCAGCCTGTCCTTCAGTTCCATTGGTGAATCAGACATCTCAAAAGAACCGGATACCTCCTGGCTTAAATCAGGAGATTCTCCATGGAATCCTCCACAGGGAACTGCAAGGGCCAATTGAATAGCACATCAAATTACAGGATGAATAAGTTCTAGCACAGTTTTCGGACAATTTCCATTTTATGAGTAATTTTTTATTAAGTCCCTTGCTCCACATCCTACAAGCATATACAGCAATGGTGGAAACATCATGCCATAATCAGAATTCCGAAGATATTCCTCTTTAATAAGAAGTTATACCATCCCAATCATCCATACCCTGGAAGGTGTCCGTTTCATCTTCTAAGTATTCAACTGACAATTCTCTCTCCCTTGAAGAGGTGTTATCATTATTCACCGAATTCGCTTCATCATCTTCATATCTGTCACAGTAATCGTCCTCTGAACATACCTGATGTATTATCGGAATCTTCAGCACAGTTGGGATGCTGTTTGTCACCGATCTTTCTTCTCAAACCATATGTTTTTATCAAAACTTGGAAATCCGTTTTGTAAGTCTCTGAAGAAGTTTTGCTATGCTTAACCTATTAACAGCAGGTCCACATTAGGAGCAAATCTACCAAAAATCATGCTGGTGCATATTTCTGTTTTCAAGCACTTAAATATACCTATGAACACATAAAACCTAATCCAATCCTTACAACAAAAGAAAACAACAAACTCACAGAAAAACGTAGATTGGAGCGGTAGAATGATGTAAGCACAATCTTTGTCTCCTTTGACATGCAAAGGCACTGAATAACATCCTCTCGAACATGATTAGTAGCAGTAGCAGTCAAAGCCATCAGTGGGATGTCAAATTTCAAGAACTTCATCTTGGAAGTGCTGAAGTTCTCTCTTAACGCAGATAGTTTCCTGAAATGTGAAAAAACTTCATTCAGGAAACAATCCTTACCGTAATCTTTAATCATCATAATTGTCCCCTCTATCAACCAGGATCATTAACATGCAAAGCTGACCCAATGGTCAAAGTCATGGTAAATAACCGAGCAACAGGTAAGAAAGAGAGAAGAAATGAATGATCAGAAGAAATGACTAACGAAAATCAAATTGTATTACAGAAATGAAAGATAGAAATATATGAGGTAAAATGACAGGTTTACCATCATGTCTATGATTAACGTATGTGACACTTTTAGCAAGTCAGGTCTAAGATGGTTAATCACCTGCCAGACAAATTAGGTAGTGCACAGAGAAAGATCGGATCAGAAGAAAAGGGTTAACCTGTAGTCAGGCCGAAAATCATGGCCCCATTTTGAAACACAGTGGACTTCATCAATTGCAAATAATGCGATTCCTCGGCCTTCTGCAAGACTTTGTAGTGGCTTTATCAGCCTGTAGGAAGATCCATATCACTCGGTAAAAAAATGACAAGAGATAACACAACTGCACATGACATGTCAAACTTCTACCTTGAAACCGACTCTGGGCAAACATATATCAAACCATAATGTCCCTCCATCGCTTTCTTTTCCTCACTCTTGTCAGGTTGCCCAGATCCAAGAAAGCAGGCAGAGACACCATGTTTTGCGAGCTTTAGACATTGGTCATGCATTAAACTTATCAATGGTGAGATCACAACAACCACCTTCCCAGTCAGTAGGGCTGGAATCTGGAAACACAGTGATTTACCTGCAAAAAAGAGATCATTCCTGAATATGGAACCAGCTCTAGGTCTGAAAGTATTTTGGTCAATCACAAGCAAATAAAAATCACCAGATCCTGTTGCAGCGAGAACAAGGCAATCTTGGTTAGATAGCCAAGCAGCCAAAGCTTCTCTCTGGAAACTCTTCAAGGATGCATGACCAAAGTGCTTCCGTAAGAGACTACTAACTTGCTGTTCCAAGTCTGCTCCCAAACGCAGCTCTTCTGGGCAATCAACAGCAGTAATTTCTGATGTGATCTCGGTGTCTCGATGCATATCAGGATGGACGTTCCTGTTTCCTTCCATGACAGGTGAGACTTTTGACTCCGCATTCAAAGCACCTTTTGCCACATTAAATTTACTTCTTTTGGTTTGCATTTTTGTACCAAAATGATCCAGAATGTTAGATTGCTGCATTTTTTCTGAAGGTTGTGACAGGGACAAAGCTCTTTTGCCTAAAGCTTTTACACAAACTTTGGAACAGTTAGAACTTGTTGATGCACCCATATTGGTTCGGCCATTCAGGATATAGTCAGCTGCCTCATTTATTGAAGCACCAACCACTTTCACAGCCTCTACTGCTGAAGAATATTCAAATCCCATTTCAACAAGTTTTGCAACGACAGCATCACCATTGACAGCTTCACCCTTCATGATATAGATTCTGAATTTCTAGAATGGACTGGAGACTACAATAAAAGAAAGGAATAAAGAATGTCACATGGTGGTGTAAGAATAATGGAGTCTCTTTGTATGTCATCAGCATAACAAGATATTGCTCCGACGTGCACATGTTGCAAAAGAATTTTACATTTGAGAAAGCCTACAAGTCCTTCAAGTCATAAAAGGGTGACCACGTAAGTAATCTGGACTCACAGAAATAACAGGTGTACACAGGATAGAAGAATGGTGCCTTATCAGCAACAACAGGAGAATCTGCGGAACAGTGATGGACCCAAAAGAAAGGAAAAGACAGTCATTTGATTCTTAAAATTAGGAATTATATCATGGCGAGGGACTCGATCATCTCAGCTTTCGCATCAAAAACCGTCCAAATCCACAACCAGGCAAGTCCCAATTCCAACAAAAGTGAAACGAGCAAGAAAATAAATAAAAAATGGCAGGCTTATGCTTTTGGCATGTTGGGCTATTCCTCTCTCGCATGATAATTTATGCTAAAACACATTAAACAGAACTGACTCAACCACACAGCAATGCCCTGATAAAATTAAGCCCATCCAACCAGCAAAATTCCTATCTTCCTTCCTCCTAAAGAACAAAATCACTCTCTAAAACATCAACATAACGCGCATACTGTCACCTCACAATTGGGCGTTCTTCGCTAATTCTTCCACGAGAAGGAAAAACGCAAGAGAGGACGCTACGTTCGATCGAGCCTCGCGCGCACCGACGGAATCGTTCGTTTCCTTCTACTACGACAGTCAAACCAGGAACGCCCGTCTCAACTACGAACCGGCCAACAAAATCGGTAAAGTGATTAAATGAGGAGGTCAAGGACGACAATAGTCTTTCTTTTATTTTATTTTTTTTTCCCTTTTTCTTGACTGCAAACCTCTATGCTCACAAGATAAAGACAATTGTCTTTCTTTTTTTCCACCTTTTTATTGACTGCAAACCCCTATGCTCACAAGATAATGACGGCTAACGACGAGCTTTGAGCGACCGAGGAAACCCACTGCTTTATTGGGGAGTCGAAGGTGACGCGGAATCGAATCCTACACTTTACTTTTCGAAGTTTTCTTAAAGGCGACGAGTTACTTTTTTTTTTTTTTTTTTTTTTTTGGTCGAAATAGCTGATATATTATATGAAGAGAGGAATACAACCAGCTAGTAAGGCATCACTAACTACAATATTCTGGAGAACACACGGAGTGAAGACTAGCCAGTTACCAACGGAGCCATGAGCCCGATGGGCTTTCGCAGCCCAATCAGCAGCTAGGTTGGCCTCGCGACAGACGTGATGAAAAGAAACATTAGGGCATTGAGAGAGCAGATCGTGGAGAACGGCAAGGAGATGACGTTCCTGCCATGGCTGCGGCTGATGCTGCCGAAGGAGCTCCACCAATAATAAGCAGTCGGATTCAACCATCACTCGATGGAGATGAAGCCGCTGCTTGATGAGATGCTGGAGAGCCCGAATCATGGCGAAGATCTCTGCTTGAAACGCCGATTGAGCCGGAACACTGCTGGTAAACATGTCAGTGAGTTCGCCTCTGAAATTTCTGAAAATACATGCTATCGCCCCTTGTTGATTACCTGGAACAAAAGCCCCATATATGTTGCATTTGATTGTGCCTTGAGCAGGTGGTTTCCAGCGGTGATCGGTACTGACAGGTGATTGTGTAACCCTAGGATTCGGGGGTTGGAGACTCTTGAAGATCCTGCACTGGGCAAGAGCAGTATCCACGGCTTGGATCGGGTTTGGAGTAAGCTGCCGGAATCTGAGCCATTTGTGACGAGTTACTTTAACAAAATACGGTATCCGTTATTTGCTCCTGGACGACGGGATTCCATATTTGGCAACGCGTTAAGACTCAAGAAGGTGATCGATGCATCGACACGAAATGCATTTCACTGCAACAAACCAGCTCAAAAAATGACCAATGAGGCACCACTCCCAGAATCCAGCACAACATTTACGTTCCATCGTGTAATTATCTGCGATGAAAGTAGTTTCTAATCTAAAAAAGATCTATTTGAAGCTGAAGCATATGCATTTCAATGAATTTATGTATGTCAGTGCCTAATTCAGTAATTAGAGATAAAACCAAACACTTGGGCAAGTTCCTGCCCAAAACAACCGCCTCACTTTGATTTTAGTTTTAATAATTTAGCTAGCCTTCCTCGAACAGTTTTCTGACTTGCCTTAAAACCTTTTGATTTCCTTTCTCTCGGCCTCCTGTTTGATTGCCTCCTCTCCAACCGCTGGCGACGTATCTCAGGATCAGCCCAGCCCTTACCCCATTCAGAAAAAGTGGAAAATGATCTCCGTTTTCTCCCCGAGAGAAGCATATCAGCTTCAGGAAATATGTACAAGCTTTCCTCTCTTTGTGATTGCACAAAATCCCATCCTCGTTCTGTTAGCTCAGGGTATTTTATCTGAACATGAGCCTGCAAAAAGGAAGTCCTGAATTACTAAGGAGCCCATGATGATGCAGATATGTACCTTCAATTGAATGTGCATTCTGAATGTGTGCAAAAGCAATGGAACTAGATGACCATGCGAGTGTTTCCTTAGATAAACTGAAAGCTTTGAACTGACGATAAGTGTACTGAGAGATTATGCAGGGCCATCCCTAAAAATAATGTCCTTGATGTCCGTGTTATCCACTTATCAGATGATGGCAAGACAAGATCTACTCATGTCTATATTTTCCAACAAAATGTCTAGTTTAATTCATTATAAGAGTGCATACCTTCTCATCACCCTCTTTGATGTATCCTTTACTTTCCATAACTCGAGCAAGACCTTGCCACCATAACATGTCAGTTGCCATGTACTTAGGAGACTGCAGAGGGGAATATCAGCACATCAGGTAACAGCTGGCATAAAGGAAATACATGGATCTATGCGACAAACATCAGAGAAAAGCGACTAATCATTGAACATATTTGTACACCATTCTTTTTCACCTTTTTTTTTTTTTTTTTTTTTTGGTTTGAACCTTTTTACCATTTCAAGTCACATTTTAGGACTGGCAGCAGCAAGCTAACAAAGAGAACCTGACAAGCAGTGAAGCATTTGTCCACCATATCTGAGAATATGCTCTCCCTTTCGATACCAGGAGGAGAAAGGAGAATGAACAGACGAATTGCCAGGAAGAAGACGCTATATTTGAACTGCCCCTCCCTCAAGGAGGCAGCTACTTGTAGTGGGGTGTGTGTGTGGATGGGTGTGGGTGTGGGTGTGGGTGTGTGTGAGAGAGAGAGAGAGAGAGTACCTGCTCCCTGATTTTACTGACCAAGAGCTTGAGATATAGCTTCTCAACATACTGTCTTTGTTTGACGTCATGACGTGTTATGTCATCATCATATGAGTCGGCAATGTATCCACTGTTTCCCCAAGACAAAGCATATTGTTTCTGCATCACAGGGACTTAGAGATTACCTATCACCATACGTCACTGTACGATACATCCCTTGCTAATTTGCATGTAAAGCCATAAAAAAACAATGAAGATTCTTAGCAGCAACTGCATTTACTAATGCCAATTCCATCTATAATGGACAACTTCACTCAATCAAAATAAGAAGGGTCCTGCTGCCTAAAAAACCTCTTGCTCTTCCTTTATCATTATGTAATGGTCTGAGAATACCAAATAAAACTATGTTTCGCCCTTTCATCTTTCCTCCAAACGAATTAAAAATGCCCATCTCTCTAAACAATCTAAAGCATATCTTTCAAGTTCTAAATGACAGAAAGGACCTTCTATCCTCCACTATGATGTTTGTGGAACATCTCATACAGTGAGAAGAAATAATATAGTGCCATTACATTTCATCTACAATGAGAACTGATATTGTCATATCTCCAACAAAGTATAGGACTGGAGCCCTTGAACACAAAACATTGTGAAGATTAACCAGATATGAACTCCTGATATCTCACGGTACTATGAACTAACCTTGTGAGCAGCGAGAACCTGCATGAAAATATCAGCCTCTTCCCTCACATCCAGCATCTCAGGAGGTCCTTTAATGCACACATCGCACCTACAATGATAGATACTCCATAATCTTGAAAAGTAATCATTTGATATCATAGAAGGGAGCTCAAAGAATTAACTATCTTCTCTGAATCCTATTTTTCGTTGACTTCTCCAAATCCTACGTGATGTACCAAGAGCAAAGGCAGGATTTCATGAAATGGAATGATAAGTCATATTTTATCAGGTCGATCTGGCTAAGGAGATAAATCTACCGTCAACCTAATTTTCAGCATGATGTAGCTGCTCAATAGACCATAATTCATGAGAGCATATTCTACAAATAAAGCAGAAAAGGATGAGCAATGTACAAGTAGCACTTCTCGTGACTGAAGTGCTCCCCAAAGTACTCAACGAGCGATCTAGCTCGACAGTTTGCAGTGTTCATTCCATATCTGCAGCAGAAAGAAAAAGGCTGGCCATAAAATATTAAGACATGTCCAACTAATGGAATGAAGGAGAATAAGTAAACATACCTGTGACAATCAGACAGCATTTTGTACGCTAGTTTCAACTGATTTTCACTCCTTTTACTAGGCAACAGAGTTGGTGTTCTTGCTAAATTAGCAAAGAGTACTGATTGGGGAGGAGAGAAGACATATATAAGGATACACACAATACATATTGTAGCTTACAAAATACGGAATAAATGAAGAAAGACACTGCATAGTGCATCATTACTGCCAGGATCACTCACCAAAAAAAGTACAAAGTTATCCTAAGTCTAATAAATAATGTGAAACAGGACTAAAACAATTCAGCCAGGTGAAAAAAATTTCTCCAACCAGAGAGCCGATAAACAAGAAACGAAGGGTCAATAACACTATAAAGTGGAAATCTATATGTTGCGAATATATTTCCATGCTCTTCTGAGGTTTAAAATAGCATAGAACTCTCCCTCCCTGCCCACCTGGGCTTCCCTTATTAAGTAGAGAATTCGATAGTTCTTTCTATGGATATACAAAACTAACGGCCTCAAACCACAATGTACAGTTTAAAGAACTTACTGCAATCTGCTAATTTTCCATCTCTTCCAGCACGCCCTGCTTCTTGATAGTATGCTTCTAAACTCTGCAAGTGAATTCAACCCGGAATCTCAAACTCATGTGTAAGAAGTGCCACTTAAGCATTCTTAGCAAGGAAAGGAAGGATGACCGAGGAAAAAAAAAAAAAAACAAAGAAAGGAATGGGGTAAAAGGAAAATCAGCGCAGTATAAAAGACATTGAGATGCTGACCTGTGGCAAACCATAGTGGATGATTCTTCTGACATTTAACTTGTCGATCCCCATTCCAAAAGCCATAGTCGCAACAACAACCTGGATGTCAGGTAACAAAGCAGGCCTCAAATAGCAGTATTATGAAGGAGATGCTCAATGAACTATTCCTATTGCATGCTGTGATATGGAGGAGATACTTCACAAAGGATCGAATGCAGATCATGCCACTTAACACATTTTATCTTATGCACTATATTTGCAGAGGACAATAATCCAATATACAATTATGGTTACCTCTATGTTGTCCTCATGAAATTCCTTGTGGACTTGCCTAAGATATGATTTTGACAACTGTAAAGAAATAAACAATTTATCAGCTACAATGGAATAAATATTTTGTAAGTAAAATGTCGAGATAAACAGAGTTAAAGGATATCTTATATCTGTCTAACTTGTAATTTCTACCATTTATGATGTACATGACATCACATTCATACCAGGTAAATGGTCATTGAGCGCTTGAACTGCTCATGTATTATCTCTACTTCTACAGATACAAGTCATATATCTCTGACAGCATTGCAGAAATCAAGACGTGAAATCTCTGGAGATATTTATCCACGTGATTCAAATCTTTTGGTGAAAATTCTAGTGAAAAACCCGGTAATTAATATAAAAGGAATGTGGAGTAGTTTGAAGCAAGAATGATACCAAAATCAAACCATCAAATTGAGAATACATCAATTAAAAAGGGTCTATATTATGCAGAATGAAACCTTGGCATTATAAGCTGCTGCTTTGATGCCGGAGTCACACAAGAATTTGGCAATTGTCACAGTTTCTTTCCTCGTAGGGACATAAATAATAGTAGGTCCATGATCTAATGGCTCTTGCTGAAGCTTCAGCCTTTCCTCCAGTTCCATTGGTGAATCAGGAGATTCTCCACGTGATTCTCCACAGGGAACTGCAAGGGCCAATTGAATAGCACATCAAATTACAAGATGAATAAGTTCTAGCACAGTTTTCGGACAATTTCCATTTTATGAGTAAATTTTCATAAAGTCCCTTGCTCCACATCCTACAAGCATATATAAACGGCAATGGTGGAAACATCATGCCATAATCAGAATTCCGAAGATATGCCTCTTTAATAAGAAGTTATACCATCCCAATCATCCACACCCTGGAAGGTGTCCGTTTCATCTTCTAAGTATTCAACTGACAATCCTCTCTCCCTCGAAGAGGTGTTATCATTTTTCACCAAATTCGTTTCATCATCTTCATATCTGTCACAGTAATCGTCCTCTGAACATACTGATGTATTATCGGAATCTTCAGCACAGTCAAGATACTGGTTGTCACCGATCTTTCTTCTCAAACCATATGATTTTATCAAAACATGGAAATCCTTTTTGTAAGTCCGTGAAGAAGTTCTGCTATGCTTAACCTGTTAACAGCAGGTCCATATTAGGAGCAAATCTACCAAAAATCATGCTGGTGCATATTTCTGTTTTCAAGCACTTAAATATCCCTATGAACACAAAAAAAAAAAAACCTAATCCAATCCTTAGAACAAAACAAAACAACAAACTCACGGAAAAACGTAGATTGGAGCGGTAGAATGATGTAAGCACAATCTTTGTCTCCTTTGACATGCAAAGGCACCGAATAACATCTTCTCGAACACGGTTAGTAGCAGTAGCAGTCAAAGCCATCAGTGGGATGTCAAATTTCAAGAACTTCATCTTGGAAGTGCTGAAGTTCTCTCTTAACACAGATAGTTTCCTGAAATGTGAAAAAACTTCAGTCAGGAAAGAATCCTTACCATAATCTTTAATCATCATAATTGTCCCCTCTATCAACCAGGATCATTAACATGCAAAGCTGAACCAATGGTCAAAGTCATGGTAAATAACCGAGCAACAGGTAAGAAAAAGAGAGAAGAAATGAATGATCGGAAGAAATGACTGTAATGAAAATCAAATTGTATTACAGAAATGAAAGATAGAAATATATGAGGTAAAAGGACAGGTTTACCATCATGTCTATGATTAACGTATGTGACACTTTTAGCAAGTCAGGTCTAAGATGGTTAATCACCTGCCAGACAAATTAGGTAGTGCACAGAGAAAGATCGGATCAGAAGAAAAGGGTTAACCTGTAGTCAGGCCGAAAATCATGGCCCCATTTCGAAACACAGTGGACTTCATCAATTGCAAATAATGCGATTCCTCGGCCTGTTGCAAGACTTTGTAGTGGCTTTATCAGCCTGTAGTAAGATCCATATCACTCGGTAAAAAAATGAGAAAAGAGATAACACCACTGCACATGACATGTCAAACTCTTACCTTAAAACCGTCTCTGGGCAAACATATATCAAACCATATTTTCCCTCCATCGCTTTCTTTTCCACACTATTGTCAGGTTGCCCAGATCCAAGAAAGCAGGCAGAGACACCATGTTTTGCGAGCTTTAGACACTGGTCATGCATTAAACTTATCAATGGCGAGATCACAACAACCACCTTCCCAGTCAGTAGGGCTGGAATCTGGAAACACAGTGATTTACCTGCAAAACAGAGATCATTCCTGAATATGGAAGCAGCTCTAGGTCTGAAAGTATTTTGGTCAATCACAAGCAAATAAAAATCACCAGATCCTGTTGCAGCGAGAACAAGGCAATCTTGGTTAGATAGCCAAGCAGCCAATGCTTCTCTCTGGAAACTCTTCAAGGATGCATGACCAAAGTGCTTCCGTAAGAGACTACTAACTTGCTGCTCCCAGTCTGCTCCCAAACGCAGCTCTACTGGGCAATCAACAGCAATAATTTCTGATGTGATCTTGGTGTCTCGATGCATATCAGGATGGACGTTCCCGTTTCCTTCCATGACAGGTGAGACTTTTGACCCCGCATTCAAAGCATCTTTTGCCACATTAAATTTACTTCTTTTGGTTTGCATTTTTGTACCAAAATGATCCAGAATGTTAGATTGCTGCATTTTCCCTGAGGGTTCTGACAGGGACAAAGCTCTTTTGCCTGAAGCTTTTACACAAACTTTGGAACAGTTAGAACTTGTTGATGCACCCAAATTGGTTCTCGAAGGGCCATTCAGGATATAGTCAACCGCATCATTTATTGAAGCACCAACCACTTTCACAGCCTCTACTGCTGAAGAATATTCAAATCCCATTTCAACAAGTTTTGCAATGACGGCATCACCATCGACAGCTTCAACATTCATGATATAGATTCTGAATTTTTAGGATGGACTGGAGACTACAATAAAAGAAAGGAATAAAGAATGTCACATGATGGTGTAAGAATAAATGGAATCTCTTTGTATGTCATCAGTATAACAAGATATTGGTCCCACATGCACATGTTGCAAAAGAATTTTACGTTCAAGAAAGCCTGCAAGTCCTCCAAGTCGTAAAACGGAGATCATGTAAGTAAGCTGGACTCACAGAAATAACGGGTGTACACAGGATAGAAGAATCATGCCTTATCAGCAACAACGGGAGAATTAATTTCTATTTGCCTGCTGAACAGTGACGGGACCCAAAAGAAAGGAACAGACAGTCATTCGATTCTTAAAATTAGGAATTATATCATGGCGAGGGACTCGATCATCTCAGCTTTCGCATCAAAAACCGTCGAAATCCGCAACCAGGCAAGTCCCGATTCCAACAAAAGCGAAACGAGCAAGAGAAGAAATAACAAATGGCAGGCCTATGTTTTTGGCATGTTGGGCTGCGTTCCTCTCTCCCATGAAAATTTACACCAAAAACACATTAAACAGAACTGACTCAACCACACAGCAATGCCCCGATTATAGAAGCCCATCCAACCAGCAAAATTCTTATCTTCCTTCCTCCTAAAGAACAAAAACCCCTCTCTAAAACACCAACATAACGCGCATACTGCCTCCTCATAATTGGGCGTTCTTCGCTGATTCTTCCACGAGAAGGAAAAACGCAAGAGAGGACTCTACGTTCGATCGAGCCACTCGCGCCCCAACGGAATCGTTCGTTTCCTTCTACTACGACAGTCAAACCAGGAACGCCTGTCTCAACTACGAACCAGCCAACTAAAAGACCGGCATCTTCATCGAGCGACAGAGTAAGCTCGGACGATCCGTTCGGTTCGCTCCGCGAGCGCATTTACCTCGTTCCTGCGGAACCGACCGGAGGAAACGCGAAGTGCGATCGGTGGACGGAGGAAGGGAGAGAAGGTGTTTGTGGAAATGCTCGCGAGATTCGATCCGACCTTCCTTTTCGCAGGCGCGCGCAGGTGGAGCTCGAGCGCCAGCCCTGTTCGAGTTTCTTTCTTTATTTTTTTTTTTTCTTTTTTTTTTTGGAGGGAGGGAGAGAGGGATTTGCAGAGACTGAATTGCGGTGTGATGTTGCTGCAGCGTCGTATTTGCTGCTCCGCCCAAAGCGGTGCGTTTTGCGCGCTTTTTGCAAGGGCGATGGATACGAATTCCGAAACGACGATGCGGAATGGGCTCGTAAGAAGAGAGACGGATCCAATGCGACCTTTAGCTCCCGAACTCATTGCATCTCGTGCAATACCGATACCACATCACCGCCGTGAGAAATTAAACTCCATGGACGACAGAGGAACCGTTATTTAACAGTACTCATGTATCCAAGTAGATAATCTTATCCTGCTTAGGAAGTGAATCGAAAAACGTTGCAAGTTCTCTCTAGAAGCCCAATGCAGAGCTTCAGTCCATAGTTCAAGAAACACCGGTTTTTCGACATTCCCACGAAAGCAAAACTACCCGTTTTCATACATATCTAAGCGCACGATCTCATGTTGGAAGATCCTTTAAATAGATTATAGAGAGGGTTACAGTTTGGAACTGAATGAATGCTCCAAAAGAATACTTTCACCAATAAGAAGACACTTGGATTTAGCCAAATGAAACAAGAGATCGAAGTGCATATTCCTCGACAAATATGCAGAACTCTCCAAAGTATAATATCCACAGTAAGCACTATCCAAAATGATGAGCACGATTATAACTCTGTACCATGAAGAGTTGGGGACCTGGACATCCCCACAGCAAAATGAGAACAATACTAGGATCGCGAACCCCAAGCAGGCCTACCTTCCCTAATTTCAAATTGAAACATTGATTGTACAAATACAGAACTTCGATCTAAAACATCACTTTCTCAGGCTAAACATGACTCTCTCAGAAAGCAGCAAGGATTGGGGAGATGAGCACACCATGCTCCATCTCACTACCTCGCAGCAGCTCGTGCACTCATTGATGAATGGTAGTTCGTGCTTCTTTGCTTCCTGTAAGAAGTATAAACATCATCGTATTGACTCACTTCATTGGGATTGGCCGTTGCCCCTAGTCCCAATCTACCTGAGCCACTTTTCCGATCAACACTTCCATCAGCATAAGCACCTGTCTCTGGGTCAACCTGCAGATTGGGAGGTGGGGGTATGCATGCTCCTCCCTTGCGAACAGGAAGCTCTCTTGCATAATCCTCATCATCTTCTCTAGAATCTGATTCCATGGGTCCTTCAGAAGGGTTGACCTCTCCAATTTCTTTGAAGAATTTCGACACCCTCTCGAGAATTTCTGATGGAGGCACAGTAGATGGGGGTATTACGTTTGGAATGTCCAAAGGGCTCATGGGAGAGTAAGGCACACCACTGCCAATCTGCATCTTTCTAACCATTCCTGGTATAAGACCAGGTGGGAATAAAGGATATGGGGGCAATTTTTCGCCAACATTAGCATTTGATGCTGGTAAAGGCTGAACAGCTGAGGGCATGGGAATGGAGCCTGGGAAAGCACCGCCAGGTACCGCATTAGGAAGAAATTGCTGAGGTGCTAAAGAGGATTGCAAGGCTGGGTCTTTATCCGGTAGACCTGAAACAGAGCTTTGCCTTTCTTGCTGCCAGCAAGGGAGATTTGGCGTTTGTTGTGGCAACCCTGCACAAGATAACAAGCTAAGCAATTTTCAAACATGAAACTACTAATCTCATATGAACTACAAAAATAACAATGTCGGTGCCATTTTCATCAGAGCTTTAAACATCTAGCTCTTTCCCAGGAAGTAAGAAGCCAGAATATTTGATGATTGATCACTTTGATTTAATTCTTCACGACTGTAAGCTGGAACAAATAAGAAAATTGCAAGGAAAGGGAGCAACAAGAACTAGACCTTGTTCTAGGATGATTGAACAATTTGATCTAGTCTAAGTAACGTTTTTTTATTCCCTATGTAGCCGATGCATTTCAAGCAAATTGCATAGTTTTTCAAAGAAATCTAATTTAGGTGATAGAATACCTGAGGCAGAGTCTTTGGAAGACATGGATAGTTCTTTTGAAGGCCCAGGAAAAGAAACACTAGGTACCCCACCAATCATATCACCCTCTAGACCATAAATTGTATCCTGATCAAAAACTTCCTTAGAAGCCCAAAATTGTAATATTTTCTGTAGACGTGATTGATTTTCTTCCTTGTTTTGAGGACTGTGGTAAATCCTTGCAAGCATGGAACCTAAAACAGGTTTAAACGCAAGGGCCTCATTATCAAGCTCATGAGGGTTAACCCTTCGTTGCAAGCTGCAACAAATAAGAGATAATGTTACAACGCCGCTGACAGAATGCAAACTAGAAAATCACAGCAGAACTGTCTAACATTCAGTGACAGACACATTACAAATTGAAAGGATCTATAGAGAAAAAGAAACAAGACTTGCATCTCCTGATTATGGAGAATATAAGCTACAATGTAAGGCCACAAGAAGGAAAAATCACCAATTCTAGTAAACAGGCACAGTCATATAGATACAAGGTTCAGTGGGACAGGAAATTATACTTATGAGTCAATCCCAATCTCCATACTAATAATGGAAAGCCTTTTTATTTTATGGTGTAACATATCATATGGAGAGCCAACCATGTTGCTACTGATGGCAGACCTACCAATCCATACATTATCCACAATGAGAAAAAAGAGGGGAAAGAAGGAAAGGAAAGGCAGGTCAACAGAGAGAAGACTCGTAACACATGCCACATGTAAGCCCTACAAGAACAAGGATCAACATGTTCCCAATATGCATCGGGGTGCAGGACCAACAAATAGGATTTGTAGAATAAAGCAATTAAGTAAGGCAAAACCCATAGAACACATGACCATCTCATCCTAAACAAGTCCTTCCTTTCTTACCATGTTTGTCAAAATACCCAACACCACCAACAAGGGACACACAAGTCCCCAACCATGTGAACAAACCAGCAAGACCCAAGAGTAAAGATGCAAGCTCATGCGTTGAGCCGAGTTATATATTTAAAAGAAAAAAAAAAGGTTGTTCAAATTCGGTTCTCAATTTTACAGTGCAAAATTTCATATTTCCATTTTAACTTTTCCATCTAAAGCTCTAATAATTGATTGTTCCACTAAATCATGTCACACTTGTGTGTATAGTTCCCTATCCACAATTCCTGCCATTTACTTTACTGAAATCATTTTACTGGAATACAAGAGAAGGAGAAATCCCCATAGGGTAGAAAGACTAAGCCATCTCGGGCAAAATGTAATTGGGAGGCTAATTACAAGAGAGTATTCTTGAACAGTGTTCACTACCCGAGCCACAAAAGATGCTTTTTAACCAATAGCTACATAAACACATCTTACAATTTGACCTTGTTGATTGTGAACAGTGTCACATTAAGCATATGAAACTCCTAGTTGAACCAACTGGGAAATAAACTCACGAGACTTCTTCCGCATTTTAAGCACATAAAAATTTACTACAGTGCTGTACCTCTCTTCAAGATACCTATAAATATACTTACAAGAAGTAACAATCATTAATTCTAACTAACTTGGAGAAATGCTCCAGTGTAAAACCAATATTTCTGGTCCAATTGCCTGAGTTATCACTTATTTGGGTTTGGTTTGACTTAGTCATACATAAAAAATAAAATAAAATAAAATAAAGGAGAGAAGGAGCAGGAGGAGGGGTGTTTAACAATGTAACAATACTCCAGAAGGACCATTGACCATCCATTATTTTAGAAAAAGACTGAAAGTAGAACTAGCATAAGCTATCACTATGAGGGGAATAGTATGAAGCAGTAAAAGAATCTACAAATCAAACTTAGATTGCAAGCATAATAAGATTTTCCTGAACAGATAGAAGTCAGATTCCTCAATAGGACAAGAAATGGCACATGATAGGAATCTCACCTGTCAAAAAGAATGTCATTAGCAAGGTAAATGATGTGCAGCTGTCTCTCAGAGTCATCCATTGCATAGACCCTGTCCCTAAGAGCCTCTGCAAGAGCTGGAGCAAATGGAGATCTCTGCATGAACCAAATTTTGGCTCCTTTAATTGAATCCTTTGTACCAGTGAGATTACTTAGTACGTCACTAAGCTCTGCAGCAACATCAGCAAGAAGTGGGCCAGATAGTCCTTTGAAGGACTCAGATGACTTATCATACTCTGGCCGACCATGAACCATAAAGGGTGGGAGATGTTGATGGGGCTGCTGCTCATAGAATGGAGGAAAAGGTTGTTGATGCATTTGAGCAGCACCTAACATAGAGGCTGAAGACCCTGGAGCAGCACCGGCAGCATTTAGTGGTGTGTTCAGCGAAGATGCATTCAACATTGGATTGGGAGGTTGGTGCATAATAGGCATTGAAGACGGTGAAAAAGGAGGAAAGTGACTGCCTGGAAAACGCGTGGACATCCAAAGTTTGTGACGATAGTAACCATGCCCCTCACCCCCAAATAAAAAACTATATGCAGGATTATCTTGCTGTTTTTCGCGAATCATGGCTTCAAATTCAGGTCCGTTTTTAGCAGCATACTCCACAAGTTTGTCAATGCGTTTATGAAGCTCAGGATCGGCAGGAGGAGGAACTGGAGGAGGAGCAGAGTCATATGGACCAAGGAAAGGTGAAGGAACAAGTGGTGGAGCCATGTGTGGAGGGAAAGCAGATGGTGGCTGCTGTTGCTGCTGAAGATGAAGAAGGTGAGGAAGTGGAGGAGCATGGGAAGAAAGCTGAGGCTGTTGCTGCATAGGGTGATGATAAGGGAATTGCTGGAGAGAAGGATGCGGAGGTAGGAACGGAGGACCCTGCACAGGAGGGAACTGCTGATGCTGCGGGTGAAATCCATACTGTTGCTGCTGCTGCTGCATATTTGCTGCTTGCCGCTGTTGTTGAGCATATGCCATAGCAGGATCCATCAGCAGAGTTACTGATGGAATGGACTATTGACCCAACCACAAAATCTTCCTGCAACATTATCTATGACGTTTAAGAAGAATTGCAGTAGATAAATCAACTCAGCATATTCAAAGCAGAATCACATAAAGAAAGTTGATTTCTGTTGGTAGCTGCATAGAAAATTGAAAGATCTGCGCTAGTCTTAAAAAAAAAAAAAAAAAGGCATAAAGAATCACAGTCCTTCTTAATATATTGCTTACTCTTACCAAGAAAAAAAAGAATCACTGTCCATCTCTGAACAGGTACAAAAATTGCCAATGTACTTTAGCATTACCAAATGCTCCCAAAAGTATTTGATAGAAAACTATGGAGAAACATCATTTCGAAAATAAATCGGTCAACTGTCTCACCACCACATAAGAAAAAAAATCCCCTTCCATCAACCTTACTTTGCTTAACATTAAAGCAGTCTGTCTCAAACCAGGATGGAGAAAATTTTACCGATACTGAGAAAACTATAGATTTTATACTTGCCAGATTTCAACGACAGCATTGGTATGCCAGGTGTACAATTAGACACTTCTGTTCTGCTATTTCCTCGCCATTCGAACCTACAACTACTACCGTGCAACACCAAATTCAAACATCGGAAGGATCTTAATGCAAAACAAGTTAAGTTTGGCCAAAGCCTAGCAGCAGTCGAGACAAGACCAGATATAAAACTAGAGTCAACACAATGAGATGCGCCAAAAAAAATCGCTACCTCTTTAAACAGAGGTCAGTCAGGTAATTGCAAACAGCAAATGACGCCATACATGATTGGATAAGAAGATAAATTTCTAATGCAGTTGAGCCGAAGCTAAAACCAGTTCTCTTTCTGACAAAGAAATCAACTTCACCGAAACTTTCAGCAAAAGGTTCACAATTTCGGGGCATTTAGCTAGACGAGCAACAGCCAAAAATAGCAGAGCGGTCTTAAAGGGCCGCACGAATCCGAAATTATAGGATTTCAGGTGAAATGTGTAAAACCTACTTTCGCTCAGTATCAGCGCGAATCATACGACGTAAGGCATTCAGCCAAGCAGAAGAGCTCGCCAAGATGGAAAAACAGGAAAGGGACAAAGCGATCAAAAAACTGCCATGCCATTCACCTACGAGTTTCCTAACTATCCGACACATCCGGAAAAGTAGAGCAGAACCATTCGAACCTACAAGTAACGAAAATCCAATTCAGTTCTGCGATGGAGGATCTCTCTATTGGCCACAGGCAATCGTAATCGAGTGTTTCCGGTGATCTTCCATGGTCAGAGAGAAAAAGCCCTAACTCGAATGGTCAAGCATCCATGAGCAAGCGAAAGAAACACAGAGAGAGACAGAGAGAGACAGAGAGATGACCTATCTATATCTGCAAAAAGCAGAACGAGAAGTGGAGCTGCCGGCGACCAGAGCTACGGCGGCGAGCGGCGGCGCCCCGGTGACGCTGGTGGCGGAAGAGTCTGGTGGAGGAGCGGATGGAAGGGGAGGGCCTTGAGATTCTGTAACATCCCAGGTCTCCGAATTGTAATTAGATAACCAACCCGAGGGCATTTGTGGATATCACGGGAGCGTGAAATGACCCGGAGGATCCAACACCCCGAGCAAATTTCTTTAATTCTTTTTTTAGTTGCCAAAATAAAAGACTCAAATTTGTTCAGCGAAAATAAAAAAAAAAAAAATCGTTCGCTTCACTAATTGTGACAAACATTACCACATCTTCATTGCTTTTTTCAAGAATCATGTCTCGTAATATAAGTAGCGTCGAAAATTATGATAGTCTTGAATCCTACATGATCACCAACAGAATATATTACATGTTTCAAATTTTCGAAATTGAAAAATACATGATAAGTTTCAAGAAATAGGGTTGTATCTCAGTGCGCCTTGTGTCATCATGATGGGAATTAAAACATCCATGTGAGGTCATTATGAAGAAAGTTAATTTAAGTGCATAAAAGTATATTTTTTAACATGACGGTTGCTAAAATTACGCCGAGATCGAGTTTGGTTACATGGTACAAGGAGTTGGCATGACCCAAAAGGTTTCTATACAAAGGACCGTGACCAATTTGTGAATGAGCAACCCTCGATTATCTTTTGACATTCTAGGATTTTTTCGAGTATTCCAAAATATTCTTGGAGCGTAATCAATACAATAATTGTACACCTATATAATAAATGTAAATAATTGGGAAAATGGAGGAGATAATATACATCGTCAAATCTAGAGTAAATTTACTTTTACGGTTAGCCTTGTCATCCCCCTATTTGTATTCATTTACAAGTGAAATACAAATCTAGAGCTTATCCTTCTCTAAGATCGTTATCATGCACTTGCTACAAGATTTTCACTAGCTTACATGAAAATCACAGTGCGACTCATCTATGAAATTATGAATTTTAAAAGCCTAAATTGAAGCGATTCAAGTCGCTTACAAGAACTTGTTGGAACACATTCCAGAACATGTTCCGAACATGCTTCGCGACTTTTGGTTGCAATGGTTCTATGCACACAAAACAAGTGGTTGAGAATATAGTAGCCTCCTGAAATCACATTTATATCATTTAATCCAAACAAACCGCAGAGAGCACACAATATGCACAATCAGATTGCAACGGGACAACAATAGGAAAACAAAAAAAAAGAAGGTAGACGCTATGGCAAGGCCGTTCGCGGAGAAATTCTCCGAAGGGGAGAGGACGCTTGAGAGAAAAAAAATGGAGCGGCAGACGAACTGGTGCTAAGGGTAAAAGAGTTGGCCAAAAATTTGTATATTAGTGAATTAGGGCTTACTTTGTTTTTCCTACTTATTTTTTGGAATTATCATCTAAGGTAATTGGCCAACGTGAAAACAAAAGGTAAAAATCAATCCAAACAAACCCATGATATTGCATATTTACCCAATCACAATAAGAGTTCAAATGATAAAGAAGCCGGAGACTTATTTGCGAACTCAGAGACTCGGCAAATCCAAACGGGGCAAAAAGTGCGACAATGCTATGCTAAGGCCTACAACTTTCATTCTTACATCTAAATCGAACGCTATAATGAGGACAAGAGGTGGAGAAACCGGGTTGGACCGGTCGAGGTGCTCTACACGCTGCTTTTTTTTTTCCCCTTAATACTGTGTCATTGTGTGTTCGCAAGGCTGAGAGTTAGTGAAATTCTGAAATATGAAGAACCACAAAACAAATAAAGCATAATGAAGTGTTTGCAAAGTTTTGGGAGTCAGTCTGCTAATTGCTAGGCTAACTGATTGTTCTGGGGCTTCGCTTAGACAAGAATGAGACAACTTTCTACGAGTTTCAAACTATACGCACACAATCGACCGTTTAAGGATTTGGAAAAATGCCGTGTGGTGAAATTCAGCAAGAAAACCTAGGTTTAACCATTTGCATCCTCTTTTTCTTCTTCCATTGCATGCTCATGAACTATAAATAAGATTATCTGCTTTTATAATTTGTGTTGATCGCACAACTTAACCATCTTGCCTGCTTGTTCCATTTGATGATTTGATTCTATTGGCTCGATGAGACCTAACGAGTTTCGTGGCACTTCAAATCTTTGCTAATGTAACTTTAAGAAAAAATAAGTGAAGACATTGACAAGCAGCGATTCGAATATCAACGCCTCCTTGTATTAACCCCTAGTCAAGTTAAAAACAACTTCTACACGATGGCTGAAAAAGGAAAGCCCACTGTTCATAAAGCTGCTTGTTTTGTTAGCTTTCTTTCATTTTATCAGCAGCTCCAAGAGGCCAACCCTTATCTGGCTCAGCCCCGTCTTAGCTTAGGCAAAGGCTGGCTCGCCCAACCGATGACCGCCTAAAGGAAGAAGAAATGAAAGAAAGAAAAAAAAGAAAAATAATAAATAATAAATTAAAATATTATTAAAAATTATCAACATCAATAACAAATATATCACGTAAGTTGCCCAACATCCATAGCTTAGCAAAATTTGGCAAAAATTAACAAGAATGATTGAATTGATATCAAATTAAGAAATTTATGACTAAATTGATATTAATTCAAGAAGTTTAGAACTAAATTGATACTATTAAAAGTTTAGAATTATATCAAATAAAAAAATTATAACTGATAATATCACAAATACAATAGATTTATGGCTTTTTTTTAACACTTTTATGCATACTTAAAAATAGTTAGAACCGGCCGATGCACCCAAATTGGCTCTCCTAGGGCCATTCAAGGTACACTCAGCCGCATCAATTATTAAAGCGCCCACGACTTTTAATATTAATTTTTTCTCTTTTCTTCTTTTCTCCTTCTTTTCCTGATGTTCTGAGTGAGGCCAGGCTCGCCGGACGGCTGGGCAACGCAGCCTCAACCGCCATTGGCAAGGCTGGCCTCGCCTCCTTCCGCCACTGCCTCGCCCAGTGGCTAGTGAGCAGCTCGTCTGTGAGGACTCTTCGATGGTTTAGAGTCAATTCCCAGCTCCGCTTCGGTTTCAATTGGAATACAGGAAAAGCCATCAGCGACAATTCGCGAAAAGAATTGTGTAACTGTCGTATTCCCAGCACCATCGACAAGCCAAGAAACGCAACTTCGAAAGACATCGAATTCTCAATTCTTCATTAACAACAACAAAGACCCGAATATGATTTGTCCTAAAGCTACTGTCATCTCCATCGAATTGATGTATAGAAAAAAGAGAGAGAACCGAACAAAATGTCGACAGAACTCCTGGCTCTTCACAACTCATCATAAGCTTCATCATCTTCTGAGCTTGCCGATGATGAACCGCCGCTCTTCTCGTAGACCTGCTTGATGACCGGCGTACATACCGCCTCGACCTCCTTCAACTTCTCGTCGAAGTCCTCCTTCTCCGCCGTGTTCTGGTTCTCGTCCAGCCACTCGAGCGCTTCCTTGAGGGCGCTCTCTATCTTCTCCTTGTCGTCCGCGTCGATCTTGTCCGCGAGCTTGTCCTTGTCGCCGATGGTGGCCCTCATGCTGTACACGTAGCTCTCCAGCTTGTTCCGCGCGTCCACCTTTTCTTTGATCTTCTGGTCCTCTTCTCTGAACCGCTCGGCCTCTTCCACCATCCTCTCGATCTCTTCCTGGCTGAGCCGCCCCTTGTCGTTCGTGATGGTGATGGACTCCGCCTTCTTTGCGGCCTTGTCCTCAGCTTTCACGTTTACGATGCCATTCGCGTCAACTTCGAATGTGACCTCAATCTGGGGCACTCCCCTGCAACAGACAGCTTAGTACTTAGTCGAATGCCGCTGCCATGTCATGAACTTGCGATGAATGCATTAGATCAGGTTCACGCTCATATTCTTCGAAAATTTAGAATCTTCATGGAGATGAGATGGCCCGACTATCGGACTGCATTGATCAATAGGGAATGGCAGATTACCTGGGAGCAGGTGGAATGCCGGAGAGGTCAAACCGTCCAAGTTCGCGGCAATCTTTAGTCAAGCTTCTTTCGCCTTCAAAGACCTGTTGGTTTTACACGGAAATTAGATAATGAGTCACTGCTCAAGAAAAGGCAAGTATGATTTTATGAGCACCGCGTGAATATGCAGGCAATACCTTGATCGACACTGTGGTCTGTTGATCTTGATATGTAGTGAAGACCTGAGACTTCTTGGTTGGGATGACAGTGTTTCTCGGGATCAACTTGGTCATGACGCCGCCGGCTGTCTCAATGCCCAGACTAAGTGGAATCACATCAAGCAAGAGGATATCTGCACAAATTAGACAGTATCAATCTCTCCGTCCAGCCATCCCACATCACTGACCAGCAACAAAGCAAACTCTCTAGTGCAGTAGATCATATCTTTACCTTTGGTTTCCTCGCCGCCTTCGCCGCTAAGGATTCCACCCTGAACAGCCGCACCATAGGCGACAGCCTCATCAGGATTCACACCCTTATTCGGCTCTTTTCCATCGAAGAAGTCCTTCAAAAGTTGCTGCACCTTTGGGATTCTGGTGCTTCCTCCGACGAGAACGATTTCGTGGATATCAGTTTTCTTAAGACCCGCGTCTTCCAGGGCCTTCTTGACCGGACCCATCGTCTTCTTGAACAGGTCCATGTTCAACTCTTCAAACCTCGCCCTCGTCAACGGCTCCGAGAAATCAACCCCATCGAAGAGAGACTCGATCTCGACCCGGACTTGGTGCTGGCTACTCAGCGCCCTCTTAGCCCTCTCGCATTCCTTTCGGAGCTTCCCAAGGGCCTTGTTGTCCTTGCTGATGTCCTTGTTGTACTTCTTCTTGATCAACTTGATGAAGTAGTCCATGACTCTGTGGTCGAAGTCCTCTCCTCCGAGGTGGGTGTTGCCACTGGTCGCCAAGACCTCAAACACACCGTTGTCGATGGTCAGGATACTCACGTCGAATGTACCGCCGCCGAGATCAAAAACCAAGATGTTCTTCTCTCCTCCTTTCTTGTCCAGGCCATAGGCTATAGCTGCCGCAGTAGGCTCGTTTATGATCCTTGCCACATTCAAGCCGCAATGATGCCAGCGTCCTTGGTGGCCTGCCTCTGAGCGTCATTGAAATAAGCTACACAGACAAGCACACAATCAAGACTCGATTGGCGAGTACGTGGCGACGACGCCAGGTACTGAGATAATAAATTGCAGCAGATGAGTGATACCTGGGACAGTGACGACTGCATCCTTGATTTTCTTTCCGAGGTAAGCTTCGGCCGTCTCTTTCATCTTCCCCAATATCATCGCGCTGATCTCCTCCGGGCTAAACACCTTCGTTTCGCCTTTCACCTTCACCTGGATGTAAGGCTTTCCATCCTTGTTCACGACCTTATAAGGCAAGTACTTGATATCTCGCTGAACCTCCGCATCATCGAACCTTCAAGCAAACAGGTCGAAACGCGAATAAGTGAACTCAGTCACAAGGCACGAACAATTGCCGAAAAGCGAAACATCCGAAAGGCATGTGTAGATCCACTTACTTTCTTCCTATAAGGCGCTTCACATCGAAGATAGTGCGTTCCGCGTTCATGGCCGCTTGATTCTTCGCGGCTTCTCCAATGAGTCGTTCGCTGTCCGTGAACGCGACCCACGAAGGGGTGATTCTGTTTCCTTGATCGTTGGCTATAATTTCCACGTGACCATTCTTGTACACGCCAACGCACGAGTACGTAGTCCCGAGATCGATCCCAATGACCGTCCCGACCTTCGGCGAATCATCAGCAGCAGCAGCCGCCAGCCCCAGACAGAATTCTACAGAGGACAGCAATCAACACAAGCAGAGCATACATATCAGGAAACTCCATTCACTTAAAAAACTCAAATTTCTCCACGAAAACTCTCATTACAAACTGCTCATATAATCCACAAACTTCTATTCTCTCTTCTTGCTCCGAAGTAAATGAAATTTCAAACAGAGAACGCACCGTCTGGCTTTTGCCACTACTTCTCCATCAAGCAAACAGAGCCACCGCGCCGACATTCTCCGACGACTCGACTTTCTATACTAGGATTAATCGGTGCCCATACGTAGACATCGCATCGTATTCTAACGTTTAAACTTCCTAAACGATCGGCTCAAATTCGAACCATGCAGCGAAACTTCACTAGAACATAAATCAATCAAATCCCGCCATCACCGACGGCCGAGTCCATAAAAAGCAGCATAGAGCAATCACGCGCATCGTCAAGATCACGACTTAAAACCGGAGAACTCATTCCTACTTCCTGTTCAGACCATGAATTTCCCTACGAAAGAGCAGACCGACACAGTAAACAAAACACAACGAAACTCAACGTAAGGACTCACCTAAAGCAAACAGAAGCAGGAACGCCAGAGCCCTGCTCTCGATCCTCCTTGCCGCCATCGTTCTCTCTCTCTCTCTCTCTCTCGCTTGTGACTCGGAAAACCGCCGGCGATTCAGACGGAACTCCTCTCGCTGAGAAATTTGAGTTAGATGGTGTTTGCCAAAAGCGCGCAAGAGATTTATAGTGTTCGGGTGCGGAGCGATCGGCGGGGCGCTAGAGCGTTCCATCGTCATGGCGGGCCGAAAGTTTCGGCCGGGACACGACACGTTGAAGGGCCAATGGGAGGCGGACACGTCGGATGCTTCCAAGTGTCCGAGTCTTGTCGGGAACGTTCTTGTAGTTCCTAGAGAGCTCCTGGTCGTCGAGAGCAGGACAGGTGTACACCTTTCATTGGTCGGATGATAGCATCGGGGTCGTGACGATTTTTTGCCGAGTGAAAATGGGAGCTCAATTTTTTTTATTTAAATTGTAAAATGTAAATCTTAACATATTTGAGGTATTTCCCTTCTAACGAAAGTCTAATTGCATATGCCACAAAAATTTGCAGAAAAAATTGAGATTCTTATTAAATAGACATTAGAGAGATATAACTGCATTTGTTAAGATTAACCAAGTTGAAAGATCCATATTTTATGTTACAAAAGTATAGAATACATAGATTAGTCAAGTGATCTTTTCACATATGTGCATGATTCAGTTCATAAATTAAAAACTAGAACACTTTTCCAAAGATTCATAATGCTTAGGTGATCAATTTGTTGGCCAAGCATAACAAGAAGCATAACTTATCTTCAAAGCATCTTTTAATCTCTCTACTAAGCTAAAAATGGTAAGTAAAATAAGAAAAATTACAAAAATGTCTTAAACTTATTATATGATTATCAATTAATTTCTAAATATTTCAATTAATTTGATTAATTTAATCATAAATATTTTGATAATATATCAATTTAATCATTCGGTCAATTTTTATTAGAAATTGCTAATGTAGATATTATCCATACCACGGAGGAGGGTTGGTATTGATATGAACAATTTTATAATTTATAAAAAAAAAAAAAAAGTTGGCTGAGATTGATTGGTAAGTTGATATGATTACACCGTTATGACATAAAATCAATGCATTGATATGAACATGACACAAAATATCTTTAAATGTTCTAAAATCTATTTAAAAATTGAAGTGATCATATGTAAAAGGATTCTTTTAGCTCAGGTAGTTCTGCAGGACGGGTGTACACCTGTCATTGATCTGATGATAGCACCGTGACGAGTTTTTGCCGAGTGAGAATCGGAGCTCATTGGAAGTTGCTGTCTCATGCTTTCTTTTTTCTTTTTTTCTTTTTTTATAAACATTTGGGGACGAACAATATGTTTTTTAAATTGTAAGAAGTACTATCTTAGGATATTTGAGGTATTTCTCTTCTAATGAAAGTCTAATTGCATAAGCCACAAAATTTGCATAATAATAAACAGATTTTAGAGATCGACATGACTTACATTCATTGAGATTAATCGAGTTGAAAAGATCCAAAATTCATGTTATAAAAATATAGAATATATAAGTTAGGAGAGAAGGACACTAGAAATGTCAAAAATTATGTACAATGCTCACTTTAATACAAAATTTTTTGCCATTTACTTAAGTGCCAAATCTTTAAAATATATTTAAAATATATATATATATCACTTAAGCACCTCCTACAAAAAATTCTGACCATAGATATTATGTGGCTTTTATAATTAAAATTCTTATCTAAGGTGGCATTTTTTATTTATAATGAATTGATCATTTTTTAACCTATAACACGACGTCATTTATGAGTTATATGTTAACTAAACACACCGGAAAACAATGTAAGATTGAAAATTTAAATAAATATGGTCACGTTAGATTTATTGCAACCTGAATCAAAATTGGCACTTGCGTAATCATTTTTCTTTTAAAGTGGCACTTAAGTGATTTGAAAAAAAAAAAATTGACACTAAAGTGCACACCACACTTTGTGTGTCCTTTTCCTCATAAGTTAGATTAGTCAAGTGATTTTTTACTTTTTTTTTTTTTTTGCATTCGTGCAAGACTCAATTAACAAATTAAAATTAGGACACTTTTCAAAAAATTCATATTGCTTGGGTGATAGATTGCTTGCTTGCGTAACAAGAAATATAACTTACCTTTGAAACAGCTTTTAATCTTTGTATTAAGCTAAAAATAGTAAGTAAAAAGAAGGAAAATTATCAAAAATATCTTAAATTTATTGTATGCATGCTGACTCAATCATAAACCTTTCAATTTGGTTAATTTAAATCATAAACTTTGGACAATGTGCCAATTTAGTTATTTTGGTAAGTTTTTATCAGAAATCACCAATGTCGACATCAAGTGTGCCACGTAGAACAGTTGGCGTTACGTGGACAATTTTGTAATTTGTAAAAAATAAATATTTGTTGAGGTTAATTAGTAAGTTGATATGATTACATAACTCATCATGACATGAAATCAACCTGTTAACATAAACCTGATGTGAAATATCCTTAAGTGTTATAAAATCTATTTGCAAAATGCAATAACCGTCAATAAAAGAAAGTTCTTGTAATTGATTTTGTCTAAATGGGCCACGTATAGAATATGTCCATATAAACCCATTAAATTAAATGGCTTTTACGGGCTAATTCCGTATCTGGCGATTAGACACGAGCACAATACGATTATTAATCGTGCCTTGCAGTTGACATGAAATTGACCTAAACACGATATTGGAACCTGTCAATTTCGTATTGTGTTATTAGGTCGTACCAGCAATTGTCATCCCTATCCGCCGTTCCACCATGTGCTAGCGGAAGTAAAGCCGGGGGTGATCCCAAGCCATAGCCCGATCAAATTTACGCGGCAGGCGAGCATGGCTTCCTGGAGCAAATGGGTTTTCGTACTCATCACTTATCAGAGGGGGATTCAAACCACTTGCGAAACCATGGCAATGGTAATTGAATTGTTCATTTGGTATATTTTATTATTTGCTTTACATCCTACCTTAGATTTTGAGGTGCACTTCGTTCTGAGCAATGCTAGTCCTGCTAAGGTGACAATCCATAACTCATTCATCCGCACGAAAGAGTAATTTTCTCGGTAACTATCGAGGAGAATTTCTTGATTCATTGAGTTTTGGACGAGAAACAGTCGCTCTTAACTTCTGGCCTATTCCGAAACGACTTCAAATCAGATATCAAATCCCTAGAGCACTCAAGCTCGAGGCGAGCTCGAATAGTGCTAAATCACGCCGACTTGGCTCTGGTCGATTGCATGTAATGAGACTTCAGCCTCTCGAGGTTGCAAAATAGCCAGTCGCTCTAAGAACTAGAGATAACTAGGACGTGTTAGGTTAAGTCCAAAGAGGGCCAGCCCGCCAGAGTTTCCAACTCGGAGGCTAACATACATGCTTGAAATAGAACCCACATCAATGGCTTCCTACCATTTGGTTTTTGCCCATCATTTGTTGAATCAATAGCGTCGCACGTCCACGGCAATTGGAACAAGGCCAAAGTCGAGGTGAGTCTTCTATTGCTTTTCTTCACATGTGCAGCATGACATGACAAGTCGGGGTGATTACATGTCGTGCAATTGGGCTCATTTAACCGAGTCGAACATAGCATATATAATTGTCGACATCATTCAATCGTCTATAGTTTGGGGAACAATATAAAAAAAAAAAAGTCTTAAAACATCTTATAGGTATTAATTCAATTTTAACACCTTTCAATTGAACTCATTTAATCCTAAAATTTTTTATATTGATACCCCATCGCTACATCTAGCAAGGCGGATCCTCACCCGAGGGCTAGGGTGGCCTCGTTGAGCCTTGCTTGGGCGAGGGCGAGTCCCACCATCATCGGCACTTTTCCTATGTTTACATTAGTAATTTTCAGCTTAAATTAGCTAAATGCACTAAAGTGGTATCAATATGAATTTCTTTAAAACTAAATTAACTAAATTGAAAGGTTAACGGTCAAATTGGTGCCAATGCAACATATTTAAAAAAAAAAAATTGATACTTTTCTTGTGATTGAAATAGTAATTAATAGTACATACACGAGAGAGAAAGAAAATTATCGCCAAGCGACAAGTTATTCCTCCTTTGGATTGGTCGTGATAATCGTTAAGCAACAAGTCGTTCCTCGTCAAGAAGTCCTTTGAAATCATTCGATTCCACCTAAGATGTTAATGATTATTTCGAGTGGTGTTGACTTGAGCATCCGCTATTGTGCTTGTGCGGTCGTCTGTCGGGATTCGACCAACGCCTGGATAAGTTTTGGGGTAAGCAGGCCATCAACGTTAATGTACACAGTTGATCCCTAAAAGTCTACGTCGTCACCTTCTTTGCAAATGATTAGTCCGTAGAAAATTTATTCACCTAAACAACTAATCAATCAAGAAAAAACGGATTTATATATGACTATAAAATACCTAGATTAATAAACATAGTAGAATTAAAGCATACTTATTTAAGCCATTATTTCACTTGATGAAAAGTAGATCAATCTAATAATTACTAATCTATCGGAATGCTAGATCTTTTATGACCTATTTCGATATAATAGCTACTGATAGGTATAACCTATCCCTTTATAAACTAAAAAGAGATGGGACCTAAACCTAATCAACAGTAACAACCTAATCCCTTCCCATTATAGGCTTCAGTTAAACACAATTGCCTACATTTTGCTGCTCAACTAGGCTTGTTATTAATATATGCCAATACCCTATTCAATTATATCACCACAGGGTTCAACAAATATTGAAATATCCATTAATCCGATTATTTAAAATAGAAAATTAATTAATTAATATAAGCCCATATTATATAAAATTTCCAACATAGTCTTCTTATACGCAAGTTCTTCGGCCTTTTTCTTTCTTTTCGGTTTGCTAGATGAAGTTTTTCGAGCACCGGCTCAACTCGCGAGACACGAGCACACATGCGCAGAATGAAAGGAGTAATTTATAAGTATACTCGTCTCGAGATCGATCGCTTCAAGTTCCAAGTGAAGGGGTGTCCAATCGATTGTTCTACTGGACTGTCAAACCTGATGATTACGTATCTAGATATGCTCACTAACTATTCTTATTAGCATGCTAATTGATACATCATCATTATAATCGATGATTATAATATTAGAACCTACCCATGAAAAATCGGAGCCGAGCAATTCACGAGTCACGACTTACGACCATTCTGCCGCCGCTTCTTCTTCTTCGCCTTAGCGCGCTAATTAATACATTATCATTATAACCGATGATTATAATATAAGAACCTACCCATGATAAATCGGAGCCGAGCAATTCACAAGTCACGACTTACGACTATTTTACCGCTGCTTCTTCTTTTTTTTTTTTTTTTTTTTGGGCAACGCCTTTGTCCTTTTAATAAAGTCATCGGACGCGTAAATGCGCAAGCGGTCAGACAAGACATGCACATTGTCGTGGAAATTCCTAATCTAATTACGAAAAGAGGGTATAAATTTATAATATATTACAAGGTCAGTCCTCGCAAAGCGGGATCACGAAAGGTTCTCTGAAACCGTGTGAAGACTATAGTTACAAGTATGTTAAGATAATAAACGGCGACTCGTGCATGCAACTCGGTGGAATGGATATTGGGGTGGCTTGACTATAGATTATAAGAATTTTAACGTAAACAAATGACATGGCTTTGCTTCGCGGCCCATGTGCCATCACGGACTTTAGGCGAGGCTAGCCGACACCAGACTAGCTTACCGGTAGCCAGCTTTGACCTCACCAGCCCCTTGTCAGGGGCCTACACTCTTACATGAGATAAGGACATTTTTAGAATTATGAAAGTTTAATGAGGGAAAAATTGGGAAACAATATGTTTACATTCCAAAATTTCTCAAAGTATCTCCGCATTTGCATTGAGCTGAAGCCATTTAGAGGTTTTAGAAATGCAACCATATTTGCATTTAGCGGCCTTTCGAAAAGTGGTTCTCAAGCCAGCGTATGTCATCCAAGTTCTCCCTCGTTTGATGTGTTCTTTGTTCCGCTTTTCAGGTGACAGCATGAGAAAAGGTAAAGATTAATGAATTGATTTCTAATGACAAATTCGTGAGGGTCTATATGTATTTTGATGGGCCGTGTTCGAGCACTCATGTTGATGCCCTTAATTTGTATTTTTTACATTACTATTGATTGCGATCATTCAAGAGAATAGTCCCGATCTCCTAAATCCATTCATCCTTCTCATTAGGGCCATTCAATTATAATTTAGAATGTATATTGATTAGAAATCGCTAATGTGACAATTTTTATAATTTTCATTTTTTTTAATCTATTATGTGGAAGCCTTGCCCTCATTTGTTCCGGTGAGGATGAACCTTACCTGAGACCGATGAGGTTGAGCCTCATCTTATGGACGGTTGTCGGCCATCATCGAGACCTAGCAACTTGCAAGAAAGAAGGAAGGAAAAAGAAAATATTAAAAAATTATACAAAATTATCTACATAAATAACGATCGCGCTATATAAGACAATCAACGTCCACGTCAGCAATTTTCAACCAAAATTAATTAGAAATATTCCATTGATAAATTGTCATAATATTTAGAATCAAATTGATCAAATTAAAAGATTTAGGATAATAGGTTTAAGATTTAATTTATTAATTGTCACTTTGATATAGTTTATTATACATTGAAAACATGCCATAAAGTATTGATTGACAAGAATCATTTCTTCTCCCAATTATGTGTGGCACTCACTTTAGTACAAAATTTTTTGCTAGCTTATTTAAGTACCAAATCCTAGAAAATATAATATCACTTAAGTGTCTTCAGCGAAAAATTCCGGCTAGAGAAATTACGTGGTTATTATAACTAAAATTTCCATCTGAAGTGACATTTTTTTGATATTGAAGTGATCATTTTTTGACTTGCTTCACGACGTCATTTAGGGGCTACATGCTTACTGAGCACACTAGCAAGTTATGTAGGATCGAAAAGTCAATAAAATATGGCAAGGTTGGATTTCTTGCAATCCAAATCGAAGTTAGACTTACGTGATCTTTTTTTTCTTTTAAGTGATACTTAAGTGATCAAAAAAGAAAATGGCATTAAAGTGATCGACATATATAACTTTTGACACTTCGAGTGTCCTTTATCCGATAAGTTAGATTACTCAAGTGATTTTTAATGTAGACCTGAAAAAAAGTGATTTTTTCACATTTGTGCACGACTCATTTAACAAATTAAAATTAGGACACTTTTCCAAAAATTCATATTGCTTGGGTGATAGATTGCTTGTGGAGCGTAACTAGAAATATAACTTATCTTCGAAGCATCTTTTGATCTTTGTATCAAGCTAAGAATAGTAAGTAAAAAGAAGGAAAATTACCAAAAATGTCTTAAACCTATTATACGCATGCAGACTCAATCATAAACCTTTAATTTTAGCCAATTTAGTCCTAAACATTTGGACAGTGTGCCAATTTAGTTATTTTGGTTAATTTTTATCAAAAATTACTAATGTGGATATCAACCGTGTCGCGTAGAACAATTGGCGTTGATGTTGATAATTTTATAATTTATAAAAATAAATATTTTATAAAATCTATTTTTGCAAAATGCAATAACCGTCAATGAAAGAAAGTTCTTGTAATTGGTTGTGTCTAATTGGGTCACAGGTCATGTCCATATTCACCCATTAAATTAAATGGCTTTTACGGCCTAGTTCCATATCCGGCGATTAGACACGAACACCATACGATTATTAATCGTGTCTTGCGGTTGACAGGAAATTGACCTAAACACGATTTAACTTCAATCAGAACCTGTTAATTTCGCATTGTGTTATTGGTTCGTATCAGCAATTGTCATCCCTGTCCGCCGTTCCACCACGTGCTAGTGGAAGTAAAGCCGGGGGTGATCCCAAGCCATAGCCCGATCAAATTTGCGCGGCAGGCGAGCATGGCTTCCTGGAGCAAATGGGTTTTCGTACTCATCACTTATCAGAGGGGGATTCAAAACCACTTGAGAAACCATGGCAATGGTAATTGAATTGTTCATTTGGTATATTCTATTATTTGCTTTACATCCTACCTTAGATTTTGAGGTGCACTTCGTTTTGAGCAATGCTAGTCCTGCTAAGGTGACAATCCATAACTCATTCATCTGCACGAAAGAGTAATTTTCTTGGTAACCATCAAGGAGAAATTCTTGATTCTTCGAGTTTTGGACAAGGAACGGTTGCCCTTAACTTCTAGTCCATTCCAAATCAACCTCGAATTGGGTATCAAATCCTTAGAGCACTCGAGCTCGAGACGAGATACAATAGTGCTAAAACATGCCGACTCGGCTCCGCTCGATTACATGTAACGAGACTTCAGCCTCTCGAGCTCAAAAAATAGCCGATCACTCTAAGTAGAACTAGAGGTAACTAGGACGTGTTAGCTTAAGTCCAAAGAGGGCCAACCCACCAGAGTTTCAACTCGGAGGCCAACATATATGCTTGAAATCGACCCCGGCTTCCCACCATTTACTTTTTGCCCATCATTCGTTGAATCAATAGCGTCGCACGTTCACGGCAATTAGAACACGGCCAAAGCCGAGGTCGGTCTTCTTTTGCTTTTCTTCACATATGCAACACGACATGACGAATCGGGTGATTAAATGTCCTGCAATCGGGCCCATCTAGCCGAATCGGATACAGCACATATATAATTGTCACCATCATTCAATAGTCTACAGTTTGGGAAAAAAAATGTCATAAATCTATTACATTAATATTAATTTATTCATAAACATTTTAATTTAGTCAATTTAATCATAAACCTTTTCACATTGATATCTCGCTACATTGGGCAAGCTTGCTTACCCAAGCTAGGACGACCTCATTGAGTCTCGCTTGTGTGGCTCATTGTTGCTCGTACTTGTCTGATATTTACATTAGTAATTTTTGGCATAAATTGATTGGATAAACTAAATTGGTATAAATGTGGAAAATTTTAAGATTAAACTGATCTAATTGAAATGTTTATAATTGAATTAGTACAAATATAATAAGTTTAAGAATTTTTGATATTTTTCCTGTGATTGAAATAGTAATTATTAGTGCATGCACGAGAGTGAAAAAAGAAACAATCGCAAAGCAGCAAGTTGTTCCTCCCTTGGAATACTCGTGATAATCGTTAAGCAACAAGTTGGTCGTTCTTTTGAAGTCATCCGATTCCACCTAAGATGATGATGATTATTTCAAGTGGTGTTGACTTGAGCATCCGCTATTAGCCCCCATCGTACTAATAGCGGATAAGTTTTGGGGGCTAAGCAAGCAAGCAACTGATCAATGTTAATCTACCCAATTGATCCCTAAAAGTCCTCATCGTCACCTTCTTCGCAAATGATGAGTCTTCTTACCTACAAGCTCTTTTGCATTTTTCTTTCTTTCCAGTTTGCTAGATGATTTTATCGAGTATGGCGCAACTCCTGAGATATGAGTACACATACGTAGAACCAAAGGAGTAATTTATAAATATAGCCGTCTCTAAATCAACCGCTTGAAGTTTCTGGTGGTGGTGTGTCCAATCGATTGTTCTAATAAACTCGATTTACAATCTTTGTATATCGGAACTGCTGGACCGGGTGATTAGGTATGTAGATGTGCTCAGTCACAATTCTTATTAGCATGCTACATGATACATCATCATTATAACCGATGATTATAATATTAGAACCTACCCATGATAAATCGGAGCCGAGCAATTCACAAGTCACGACTTACGACTATTCTGCCGCTGCTGCTGCTTCTTCTTCTTTTTGTTTTGGGCAACGCCTTTATCCTTTTAATAAGGTCATCGGACGCGTGAATGCGCAAGCGGTCAGACAAGACAAGCACATTGTCGTGGAAATTCCTAGTCTAGGTAAGAAACGACGGTATAAATTTATTACATATATGACAAGGTCAGACGTCGCAAAACGTGGTTCCGTGAGGTTTTCTTAAAACCGTGGGAAGAGTACAGTTACAAGAATCTTGGGATAAGATACGGCGACTCGTGCATGCAACTCGGTGGAACGGATGTGGGGTGGCCTGACTAGATTAGGAGAACTTTTAACTTAAACAAATGACATGGCCTTGCTTCGCAGCCCATGCGCCACTGCGGACCTTAGGCAAGGCTGGCCGGCACCAGACTAGCTTATCGGTAGCCAGCTCTAGCCTCACTAGCCCCTTGTCTGTGGCCTACGCTCTCACAAGAGGTGAGGACATTTTCAAAATTATGAAAATTTAAAGAGGGCAAAATTGGAAAAAAAAATGTATTTACATTTTAAAAACACGCAAAGTATCTCCGAACTTGCACTAAGTTGAAGGCCTTTAGAGGCTTTAAAATTAGGGGTGAGCATATCGGACCGCTCAAACTAGACCGGTTGGTTTGATCCGATTTCTAGAGGCGTTAATCCGGTTCCTAGTTCCATGAAAACGAAACTGGTAATTTTCTGTATGATTCTTGGTTCTAAGGGGGGAATCGGACCAAATCAAATCGATTGGTCCAATCCGGTTCCCAATCCCCAAAAATGGAAACTGGTCCTCCCAATCTGATTTCCGATTCCAAGTGAAATCGGACCAGACTGAGAATCAATCACTAGCAACTGTATCTTCCAAGATCTCCAAAAAAAAAAATTGTCAAACACTTGCTTTTGCTCAAAGGCCTTTCGAAAAATGGTTCTCAAACGGGCATATGTCATCCTCGTTCTTCTCTCTTTTGATGTGTTCTTTGTTCCACTTTTCAGGTGATAGCATGAGAAAAGGTAACGATTAATGAATTGATTTCTGATGTCGAATTCGTGAGGGTCTCTATGTATATAGATGGGAGATGTTCGAGCACTCATGTTGATGCGCTTAATTTGTATTTTCGACAGTGTTATCGATCGCAATTATTGAAGAGAACAGTCTCGATCTCCTACATCCATCTCATTCTCCTTGATAGGGTCATTCAATTACAATTTAGAATATATGTTGGTTAAAAATCACTAACGTGACAATTTTTGTAATTTTAAATTTTTTAAAAATTTATCGTATGGAAGTCTCACCCTCATTTGATCTGATGAGGACGAACCTTACCCGAGGCCGATGAGGTTGAGCCTCACCCTATGGACGGTTGTTGGCCATCATTGAGACTTAGCAACTTGCAAGGAAGAAGGAAGGAAAAAGAAAAGCTTAAAAAATTGTAAAAAATTATCTATGTAAATAACGACTATGCCATCAAAAATGACCAATGTCCACATTAACAGTTTTCGATTAAAATTATTCAAACATATTCCGCTAGTAAATCGTCAAAATATTTATAATTAAATTTATTAAATTAAAAGATTTAGGATAATAGGTTTAAGATTTAATTTGTTAATTGTCGCTTTGGATATAGTTTGTTATATATTGAAAACATGCCATAAAGTATCGATTGGCGAAGAATCAGTTCTTCTCGAAATCTGAATAAAGCTGGCAGATTAAGGTCGATGTTGACCTTTTTGACAGGTGGAGGTTGGACAAGTTTTTGAGTTGGTTGGTGCTGAGTTTGAACGTTGAAGAAGTGCCTCCGAACATAAATAAACTGTCTCCAACCAAAGCTCAAAAACCAACGGACTCTAGCCCCTGGTTTCTTCATTTTTTTAATCTTTTTCTTTCATCTGCACTACCTAAACCCCCCAGCCACCTCTGCATAAATATATGTAAACCCTTCTCCCTACTTGCGTGGGATAAGGCAAAACTCCATCACACACTCAAAACATTCTCTTTAACTTCTCCATTTTTTGTCCCGAATCCAAGTGCACATTATCTCCCAACTCATTCTTGTTCTCCTCCGAAGGAAAACCTTTCCTGGTAAGGTTTCAACCAGAGCTTTTGGTCTTCGATTTCGCATCTTGCATCGAGATTTTTACTGGTTGGCTTCTTCTCTATTACATTATCATTCGTTTCCAGTATGTTGTCTAATTATGTTTGAGAAATTAATGAGCTGGCAGATGGGAAGTTGTCAAAGTTAAAATGTCCCATCTCATGCAATTGGATTACTATTGCATTTTATGTGGGCTCCACATGTAAATGTCACGGGTAGATTCATCTAGTTTTTCCTATGTGGTCTTAAGAATTTCTTTTCCAGTCAGCCTTACTAAGTCAGCCTATCTTAAGGAGAAAAACTCTAGAAAGAAGCTCTAGGATGTATTTTATGAGATATAAATTAAGGAAAAAAGTATAAGGCCAACTATAGCCATAAATATCCTCTTGATCTAACGGTAGAAATTACATTTCCCCAATTACCAATTATCTGCGTTTATTACAATTGTATACAATTATCGTATCGTTTGCCCTAGAAGTATTTTGTAATACTCGAGAAAACTTGAGTACTTTAGAAGAAAGATTGAGGCTTACTTCATGAATCGCTCACGACCTTCATTTAGAAAACCTCTAAATCACGTTGATTCATCAGGCCACAACGCAAGGCTCACTAGATGATAGTGTTTACGTTTACGAAGTACAGATTTCTTTTTGCCTCTAGCCTTGCCTTCCAATGGAATTCAGTGCTCAAATAATTAATTTTTCTCTAGCTCTAGCAAGAGACAAAAGGACATGTGATATTCTGAGAATAGACAAAAGAAGGCATTGGAAAGCAAAACCATCGTATCAAACCTGGTTGTCATGCATTTGCTACAAAATTTTCCCTGGCCTTCCAGAAAAAATCACAGTGTGACTCCAAGAAACAGACCACCTTGTATAACTTCTTGCTATATAAACCCCACTACATCTCTTCTAATTCCATAATTTTTGCCCATTGATTGCAGTGGTCTTTATCAAGTGCTCGCACGAGCTGTGTGCAAAAGAGAAGAGAGACGCACAGACGATCGGTTTTGAATTTGGAACGATGGAGATCCAAGATCATCACCAGCATGCTCAGTGGTCTGACACAGAAAGCAATTGTAGCTCCAGACTTGGTTATAGTGGCCCTTTGAGTAGCACGAGCACCAAGATCAGAAGCAATGCAAGATTCAGGGACGACAAAGATGAGGAATGCTACGTCGAGATCACGCTAGATGTCGGCGAGGATAGCGTCTCGGTTCATGACATCAAGGGAGGAGGAGATCCTGAGACCGCATTGCTCACGAGTCGCTTGGGGCTGCGGCCCTCGTCGCTCGGCGCACAGCTGTCGTTCAGGCTCAGACAAGTCTCACAAGAGCTCAGGCGAATCACCTCGACGAAAGGGTCTAATAATCAGATCGATAGGACTAAATCCGGTGCTGCACGGGCATTGCGAGGGCTCCAGTTTATGACCAAGAATGTCGAGATCGATCAAGGTTGGTCTGAGGTCGAAGCAAGGTTCGATGAATTGGCTCTTAATGGAGTTCTTCCGAAATCACTCTTCGGCCAGTGTATAGGTAAGTCAACTGATTTTGCTAAAAGAAATGCTGGAATCGAATACTTAATTTATATAAACAATGTTAATTGTTTCAAACGGAAAGATCTGCATTTATTACATTGTTCCATCTCAAGAATATTCTGTCAACTCTTTTAGTCCTTCGATACATTTCTTAGATATGAGTGAACTTGCATTAAATTAGAGTAGCGGACTGACAAGGATCGTTGCATCTGTTTAGGGATGAATGAATCCAGTGAGTTTGCCAGCGAGCTATTTGACGCGCTGGCACGACGGAGAGGCATAACATCGTCTGTGGTAAGCAAGCCTGAGCTACGGGAATTCTGGGAACAGATAGCAGATCAAAGCTTCGATGCGAGGTTGCAAACCTTCTTCGATATGTAAGTTCACATGCCCATTTCACTATAATAGCTTTCACATTGAATCGACTAAAAATCGGGTTTACTTGGGACTTATTCAGACAGATCCATTGAGAAGTAATTTAATGATGCAGGGTAGACAAAAATGCAGATGGTCGGATCACCGAGGAAGAGGTGAAAGAGGTAAGAGATGATCAAGAAAAGAATATGATGATGATGATGATGATGATGAGAAATGATTCAATGTGAGAGAATAATTAATAAGTTGATCATATCATTGTTAACATCAGATAATTGCGCTAAGTGCTTCGGCAAATAAGTTGTCAAAGATTCAAGAACAAGCAGAGGAATATGCAGCCTTGATCATGGAAGAGTTGGATCCTAGTAATCTGGGATACATTGAGGTACATGTTCAGATCCAAACCTTCGACTTTTTTAAATGATTGTTGACCACATGACCCATGTACCGTGCTTACTAATATTTAATTACTTATCTAAGATATTGCCTTGATTTTAAACGTCTAAATTGAGTCAAGTACCTGAGAAGAGCATCTGCTGAACTCCTGTTTTAGCTACACAACCTGGAGACACTCCTCTTGCAAGCCCCGATCCAATCAAGCTTGGCCCACACCAGGTCCGAGAGCCGGGTCCTGAGCCAGATGCTGAGCCAGAAGCTGGTCCCAACCAGAGAGCACAACCCCATCAAGAGATACTACAAGGCACTGGCCTACTTCATTGAGGACAACTGGAAGAGGATTTGGATCATGGGCCTATGGATCTCAATCTGTGCAGGCCTGTTCACTTGGAAGTTCATCCAGTACAAGCACAGAGCTGTGTTTGATGTGATGGGCTACTGTGTGACCACAGCTAAAGGTGGAGCTGAGACTACCAAGTTCAACATGGCCCTGATTTTGCTTCCAGTTTGCAGAAACACAGTCACTTGGCTGAGGAGTAGAACCAGGTTGGGTGTGATTGTTCCCTTTAATGACAACATCAATTTCCACAAGGTATGAACATATCATGCTGCGATAAATTTAGTTGAAAAGTGTATTTGGATATGCTTTGAAGGAAAAATTGAAAGAGAACATAATTTACTTCATTAGGCACTTAATCTAATTATAAGCATTAAATGTATGTGGCCTAAATAGGTGATAGCTTGGGGCATTGCGGTTGGGGTTGGTCTACATGCCGGAGCCCATCTGACCTGCGACTTCCCTAGGCTGCTCCACGCCACCGATGCTGAATACGAGCCAATGAAGCAGTTCTTCGGCGAGAAGCGCCCCAATAACTACTGGTGGTTCGTGAAAGGGACTGAGGGCTGGACCGGTGTGTCCATGCTGGTGCTGATGATCATAGCATACACCTTAGCCCAGCCCTGGTTCCGCCGCAACCGGCTGGACCTCCCCAAGGCCCTCAAAAAGCTCACCGGGTTCAATGCTTTTTGGTACTCGCACCACCTCTTTGTGATCGTCTACGTGCTCTTCGTGATACACGGCTACTTCTTGTATTTAGCCAAGAAGTGGTACAAGAGGACAGTGAGTGATAATCTACATCATATTGCTTGGTAATTAATGAGATTTTTACAGTTTGTCCGATATCACATTTCTAGCTATGTCTATGAACTTGTTTGCGCAGACCTGGATGTATCTTGCAGTACCAGTCACATTATATGCGTCCGAGCGCTTGCTCCGTGCGCTCAGGTCCGGGTACAAGACCGTGCGGATCTTCAAGGTGAGGCTCGGATTCGATTAAGAGTTGTTCTGTTTTGAAACACAGCAGAATAGTTGTCCAGATTGATGTTTTAAACACGAGGCATTCACAATCACAATAACTGAGTTGGGGTCATATTCTGGTGCGTTTCAGGTTGCAGTTTATCCAGGAAATGTCATGGCTTTGCACATGTCTAAGCCTCAAGGCTTCAGATACACAAGCGGTCAATACATTTTTGTGAACTGTGCAGCTGTTTCTCCATTCCAATGGTAACTTTAATTTTTTTAACAAAAAAGACAGGAAAATGATTACTTCTGTACATTACTTGTATTAGCCATTGAAAAGGAACTTGGCTAACTGGTCAATTGAACATTATCAGGCATCCATTTTCGATCACCTCAGCACCCGGCGATGATTACTTAAGCCTTCATATACGCACCGTGGGCGACTGGACATCTCAGCTTAAAGCTGTATTCTCGAAGGTGATGGTTCGAGTTTATTTCTAAGTAACTTTGCGACATACTTGATCCTGCCTATTGGCAACCGATTGTGAGAAATCTTCTGAACTTAAGCAAGGTCCGCATCAGTCTAATTACGACATGCTGTCGTATGGATGTATATGCTCTTTAAAAACATGACAAAAAGTCACATTGTGAATGTGTGTAGGCATGTCAACCTCCATCAATCGATCAAAGTGGACTTCTAAGAGCAGATATCGCAACAGGAGAAAATGTGCCCAGGTAATTAGACTTGTTCGCGCAGCTCATGGTCTGCTCGGCTCGCTAGGCTTGAAGTCTAGATGAGTAGATTTAGGCAACACGAACATACCGTATACAGTTTTTCGTAGAATGGACAAGCTAATTGGATATCATTTTCAACTAGGATTCCGAGGCTCTTGATCGACGGTCCATATGGTGCTCCAGCACAAGACTACAAGAATTACGACGTGCTTCTCCTAGTCGGCCTTGGCATCGGTGCGACACCATTGATCAGCATCGTCAAGGACGTCCTCAACAACATCAAGCAGCAGAAAGAGATGGAAAAGGGCATCGTAGAGAGCGGCGCGAAGAGCAACAAGCGAAAGCCGTTCCTGACCCGGCGGGCCTACTTCTACTGGGTCACCCGTGAGCAGGGCTCGTTCGAGTGGTTCAGAGGCGTGATGAACGAGGTGGCCGAGAACGACAGGGACGGCGTGATCGAGCTCCACAACTACTGCACCAGCGTGTACGAGGAGGGCGACGCCCGGTCGGCCCTGATCGCGATGCTCCAGTCCCTGAACCACGCCAAGAACGGGGTCGACATCGTGTCGGGCACCCGGGTACGGACGCACTTCGCGAGGCCCAACTGGCGCAACGTCTTCAAGCACGTCGCGGTCAACCACCCCGACGAAAGAGTTGGTGAGCATCCTAAGCACGTCTAGCACATATTTTCCAGGAAGCATAGACATAATTCACTCCAATAATGATTAATTATCACATTTTCAGCATCTAATCGTGAGTCGACTAATGTCAAGACGTTTCCTTTCTTCTACAGGAGTGTTTTATTGTGGCGTACAAGGGGTGGTTGGGGAGATGAGGAGGTTGGCTCAGGACTTCTCCCACAAGACCACCACCAAGTTCTATTTCCACAAAGAGAACTTTTAGCTTTTTAGGTTTATACACTTTATGAATGTGTCATATATGTGATATTAATACAGATTCTTATGTACGCCAAATGTATCAACTACATTCTCACACCGTCCAAAAGGGTCGGTCCAGCACCTGCCTTTTTTGTTACCTTTAGATCTTATTAGTGCATGTATAAATGAATATGTGAAAAAGAGTTTAGGATAACATTACATAATAAATTAAAGTTTATGGATCATAACAGTCAATTTCCCCTTTTGGAAAAGAATTTAGCTATAGATATTCGTAGTAATATTAATTTATAGGGTTAATGTTACTAAAAATTTCAAGCGGACCAAAAACCATATCTTTATTTCTAGTACCTACTCAGATATAACAACCTTTTTTTGGCATGTGCTAGGAGTTCGAGTTGAACTACTGAATATGCTATGGACTTGTAAATCTCCTGATGTTAGTTCATGATGGCTCTTAAGGGCTTAATAAAGAGTCCAGTCATGATATGAACAATGAGTAGAGTCGATACTTTGACTTTTTTCATGTTATGTGTATCGAAAATTGTAATAACCTTAATTGGATTGTTAACAAGAGTCTTTGAGATACTTTTCGATAAAATCATATTGGATGTACTTATTAAATCTCTCGAGGCACTCGTTAATATAACACCTGTTCCAAATGTTTTGGTCATCTTGATTCTCATTTAGCATTTTGTTTTGTCTTAGGTTCGTGCTGGTTAGGGGTGATGTCTTCGGGCATATCAAATGTCAGTTGAAAAAAAAAAAACTTATTAAAGCACTTTTGTCCACTGATTGAAGGTTGAAATAAGCAAAGGGGACCGAGTAGATGCCCACTGCCAAGTCCACTTCAATTAAGGGCTATTACTATATCTAAATTTATGAATCTGACTTGCAATTCGGGAGGGTTCAGATGAAGCATATAATCACACTTGAAAAAGCGACTCACTTGTTGAGTCAAGATTCGCGCTTATTATTTTAACGGAATGACCAACTCAAATGAAAATATATAGTCAAGCAATTTAATTGGATTGCACAAATGTAAAGGTTCATAAACCCTTTATCCCATAAAGTAAAAGAGAATAAGAGGAATGTCAACTTAGATTTCGATAATTCAAGTTGCCCTCTGTCAAGATTGACGAATCCAATCCATTGCCGCCCCCCCCCCCCCCCCAAAAAAAAAAAACCACATTTTCGAATCGACTTCATGGAAAAGAAAAAAATAACAGTTTCATTAAAAATTCAAAAGTAAAAAATAGAGTGCTATTATGTTTCATTGATTATCTAAAGGACAAACAATCTCTTCATGACTCGGTCGACGTTATCATAAAAGTTCTAACTCCCGTATTTTTATGCATATTTGTTGAGTTTGATTTTTTTGTTATCTAAGAAAACTGCCAACTAGGGTTTCTAAACCCACTAGAAAATGAACGTGTATGGAGATGAGATAGTATTACTAGAAAAAGTATGTAAATACCATTTCGAATATTACAAATAATATCTTATCATCTCATTAATTTGGAAGCACGAGCATACAATACTTTGACCTAAGAAAGATTATGGAGAAAAATTAAGTAAATTAAGTGATGAGTATACTAGCTTATTTTATGATGCAAAAATTTACTGTAAAATAAGTATTTACATAAGTGATAAATAAGTGTTTTCCTCTCTCAACCCCTTTTTTCTCCGGCTCCCCTTTCCTCTTTCGTCTCTTCTACTTTTGGAAGGGAGGGGAATCCCCTCCCAATTGCTTTTCCTTTATTTCCTTTTGTTTATTTCCTTACTCTCTTAATATAGTATTACATTTGGGAGCTTTGCTCTCCCAATCTTATATTTGGAAACTTTTCTTCCCAATATAATTCTAGACTTTGGATTTTAAACAAGTATTCCACTTGCAATTTCAATGATGTTCACAGCAATTTCAATATCAAATTTATGCTGCGTTCAAAGTGTTTTAGTTCAAACTTTTGGCACTTCACATTGACTACAAGCCTTACTCTCACAAGTGTCAGATTTAAGCTTCCTTAACATGTTTATGTTGATTATGTACAGGTGATGGTGTAGAGATGCTAAACCTCTACACATTGCAGAAAAGTAAAGCCATAACTACAAATGAAGATTATGTGTGTGTGCTTATCACTCATGATATTGTGTGATTCGGTGGGGAATGTAATCATAGATTTGTTTTTGAAGGACGGGCATATGATTATTTCTACCAATCATACTCTACTGATATGCCTTGATTTCTAGTTTTGGTTTGTTTTGGAGTTTTATGGGCTTACTTTGTTATTGTGACTTTTGAGATTTCTTTTCTTATATTATTTTACCAATGAATGGAAATTTCTTTCAAAGAAAAAAAAAGAAGTGGTAAATATGGAATTCTGAAAAAGAGTATCTCACATTACTCTATATGTGATTTGTAGTCGAGCTTTTGTACTATTAGCATGACAAGACACAATTTATAACTTCAACTTATAACTATTCCCCTGAACTTTTTTAAGTTAGTGAAACAATTTCCTAAATTAGTTATGGCAACAAATATTTTATAGTTTTATGTGTAAACGTTTCTATGTTTAATAAATTTGCAAATATTTTTATATATAGCAAAGAAGTAAAAAAAAAAAAATGGAAGTCAAATTTTAAGATAACATGGAGAGAATTTTACCTGAAGACAGTCAATATTAAGGAGACTCTATGGTTAGGTGACGTCACCGCTCGGTAAGGTCATTCACTTCAATTATCAGGTCAAAGCTTTTGTGCAGTAACTAGTATGTCGCAACGGTCAAAAGTAAAGCAGCATCAATATTTTATTAAAACTTCATTTTTCAAAAGGAAAACGAAAGTTCTTGTGTAGTAAGTATAGTCATTACTCACTATGTCAAATACCACAAAAAAAAAAAAATCTAAATTATGCCTATCGTGATATAAATACCTCAATTTTTTGTACCTCAAAAGACCTTTAATTTATCCATTGTGACACAAATACTCCCAACTCTATTATTGTGTTTGTGTCATGAAAAAAACCAAATATATGTCATTTATTATAGTTTCATTCAAGATATTTAATTACAATTGACAAATTTAGGGTTTTTAGTGATAAGAAAATTTTGGAATAATTATGTCACAGTGGTCATGATTTAAGGATTTTTTGGGTATAAATCCTAGTTATTGTAAGTAGTTTGATCTAATTCACAGTATTTCACCTTCGTCAAGGTAAATTTTCTCATTTTTAGAAAGTAAATTCAAATGAGAAAATGCCGTTGGCAATCAATTTTTTCCCCATATCAAACCTTTTTTGTTATCAATAAAATTTTTCTTTCTAATTAATACTTGCTCTAATGATCTTTATAAAATTAATATGATATTATTTTATGTAGAGAGAAAGAGAGAGGTGGCTAATGATCGATAGCCACTGCTCATCACCATCAGCCAGACCCCTTGTCGATGAATAGAAAAGGCCATAATGATTCCCTTCCCAACATGATAGGAGTTGCTCGATCATGTCACTAGTTGGACTAGATTGATCGCCTAGAAGAGGTGAATAGGTGATAAAATGGAATTTAAATAAGTTAAAATGGTATCGCAATAGAAAAATGTCTAATGAGAAGCCGTGCTATGTTCAGATCTTACTAAAATGCAATAAATTATCACAAAAACAAAGATAGAAGTTTAGGGATAGAGAAAATTGCACACAACAAAATTATATTGGTTTGGTTTTGATGAGCCTACGTCCACTCTCCCACGTTGGTAGTCTATCGACTATATTTCATTAGTACAAATCAATTAGAGGTTACAAGTACTAAGTAAGTGCTACTCAAGTTCATATGAAAAGTTTGCTATTCTCACACTTGTTATCTCTAACAAATTACAATATTCAGCTTAAGTAAGATGAAAATATTTGGGATAGGACTTTGTGAACTTTGGAAATTAGAAATACTCTCTTGCATCCTTCGGCGATATGACTCCTTTTTATACTCCTAAGCTGTCCAAGTTGATTGTTGGATCTTCTTTGAGGATCATTCATCCAATCAACTAGTTGGACTTGAATCTTTAGGAACATCTAATTGCTTTTGGATTATCGAGAAAGAAGTTCCCCATAAGATCTATCGCCCATACTATAGATTGAGTTTCCTTAAGTTGGGTATTTCCTGTGGAGAACCTTTCATCTTCAATATGATTTTTCCATTGGTAGATTGAACATTCCATATGCACTAAGATTGATTTAGATAAGTACCTTTCGAACAATCAATATATACTCAATAGGAAATTTATGCCAATTTTCTAGCTGTTAGCACAAGGTTCAAATACTATCCTTATTTTGTCAAGATTGAATGTAAGGGATAGGATCTTTATTACATCCCCGAATCTAATGAGTAACATTTGATGATACTCATCAAAGTTTCCATTTGGAAAATCTTACCATCAAAATCAAAGAACGATTAAAGGAAGTTTTGTGAATCATCAAAACTAATGAGGAAACTTTTCTTAACGGGCACTACTCCAACCACCTTTTCTTTTCCAATTCTAAAAGTTATTCTTTTCTCACTTCCTTTTAAAGATTTACTATTTTTGATTTTATTTATCTTATTTCTTTTGGCTTTTGTAGTGTGCTCATTAACCCTTATTTAGTTTGACTAATAATTAAAAGATTTTGTCAATATTACATGAAAAAGGAGACATTAGTAGAAACATTATGTTTTTACAATGACCTAGTGTTTTTACTACACACGAAATAATTTACCACGCATGAGAATCACTTATCTATGCTGACTATGTATAATATAAGCAACAGGTTAAAAATGAATGGCCAACATGCTACAATCTTATTTTATACGGCGACAAGAGCATTTTATCATCTGATCACTTAACTATAGAGAACCCCTCGGTTGGAAGTTGCTTTTAAAGAGAGATACGATGTGTTCTTCATTTTTGATAAAGTGGGTGTACCGCTAATCGATTTTTACCCAAAAAGAGAGAGGGCAGCATAAATGCTTGACAGGTGGACAGGCGTCCCTTCTCTGTAAATTCCTGCCACACTCCATCAGCAATTTGCAGTTGCCATTTGCCACCCCCAATCTCGACACCCTTCTTAATTAGACCCCGTTTCACACGCTCTCGCTCTCGCTCGCTCTTTATTGCTCCTTAAAGTTCTCGCACGCACGCTCCTCTCCTCCGTGCGGCCTTTCTCTCGGAGCGAACCGTCCGCTCTTCCCTTCTCTGCGTCGTTCTTTTTCATGGCAAACCCGGAGTGCAGGCACGAAATAAGAGACGTGGAAGGATTTGCAGAGCCCCTTCTCCCGTACAAGGTTTGTTCTCGCGTCTCCGTGTCTGTTCCTGCTTCTGTTCTGTTGTGCAGTTTTTCTTGTTTCTGTTTCTGGCGAGTTTTCGTGAAATGCTGTTCTCTTGTTTTGTTCAGACAGTGGTCTTGAGAGTTCCGTCCACTGCGAAGGCTGCAAGAGAAAAGTCAAGAAGGTCCTTCAGTGCATTGAAGGTGACCGCTCTTCTAGAAACCCTCAAGGGTTCTTTAGATGAGTTCGTAACTTTCCGTTCACCCTTCGAAGTTGCGGTTTTTTGGTTCTCGTGTTTTCAAATTTTGGGCTTGTGCTAGTTTCGGCAAAAGGGTAATGGTGGAATTGCGCTTATTTTTCTGATTTGGGGCTTGCTGCTTTCTTTTGAGATCGTTACTCCAGTTCTCACTTCTCTTGGCTTTTCAATTTTCAGTTCTCTCACCTGAAAAATCCATCCTTTTCCTAGTTCTCTGACTCTTGGTATCTTCACTTTCCTCCTATCTCTCTTCTACTTTGTTCTCTCTTTTTCTCTTAATTTGCATCACTTCCTCATCCTCGCGCAGTTTCGTTTCGTTTTCTGTTACAAAATCCTTCCTTTAATGCTGTCTTTCCCATTTTTCCACTGGTTTTTTCAGGCGTTTACCATACAGATGTCGACCTGAAGCAACACAAAGTGACCGTGATCGGCAACGTCGATGCAAACACCTTGATCAAGAAACTAGAAAAGGCGGGCAAGCATGCAGAGTTGTGGTCTTCAAAAGGCAAAAGGCACGGCAAGTCAAAAAACAAAGAGAAACCGAGCGATCCGGAAAGCATCGAAGAAGCTGAACACGATGGTTATGGTTGCGGCGGTGGAGTTGAAGTAAGAGAAGGCCACTTGACAAAGGGCCCAGAAAATGTTAGTGGAATCTGCAAGATCAGTGAAGGCGGTGGCGCTGGCCACGGTGGGGGGGCACCGTTTAAGAATAGCGTCACCGTCCAAGTGCAGGAGATGATGCCTGAGGGGACGCATGCGGTGGTGAACTTTCCAACCACTAACCAGTCACAGACAGCGGCGGCCGAGAATCCAGCTCTCGCACACGAGGGTGTTGCGGCGGCGGCAACCGGCGGGGGAGGCGGCGGCGGCGGAGGCGGAGGCGGCGGCGGCGGAGGCGGCGGCGGCGGCGGTAGCGGTAAGAAGAAGAAGAAAAAGAAAGGGAATAAAGGCCACAGTAATAACCCCATTGCCGATGGGGGTGGCCAACATCCTGGCGGTGCGGCCGCAGGCACCGGATCGCCCAAGCACGGCCAAGTTCAAGGTCACATGGTTCAAGGTCACATGGTTCAAGGTCAAATGGGTCATGGTCAACCGGGTCATGGGCAACCGGGTCATGATCAACCGTGTCATGGGCAACCGGGTCATGGTCAACCGTGTCATGGGCAACCGGGTCATGGTCAAATGGGTCCAGGTCCCATGTTCCATCTGGGAAATCACAGCCCTCCACACCATCACGGCTACCAATACCCGCAGCAATACTACACCCCTACCGTGCACGCCGTGAGTTACCACACGGCGTATCCGACGACCGCCAGCTGCGAGGCGGCGTACTATGCCCAGCAGCAGCCATCGTACGCCTACGAGTATGTGCACGATCCAGGGCTGGAGGTCGAGCGGGCGCCGGCCGAACTCAACCCATGCTCCTCCCGGCGTCGGTGCGATACCTTCGAGCTGTTCAGCGACGAGAATCCCAATGCCTGCTCCGTCATGTGATCACCATAATCTAGTGAAAGGTGGAATCATTTGAAAGGTATCTATATATATATATATATATTTATATATATATGATGTGGTGATGGATAATCTGGACAAGCAAGAACTTATGCTGCTATGTATAAGTTTATGGAGTGTTGCTTTTGCAATGCATGTAGGCACGGGAGGAAGGACCATGTAAGTAGGGTTGAAAGTAGAAGTGGACTCAAAACTTTTGGGGTTGAAATGACTAAATCTTTCTTATGGTGAGGGGCCCACAGTTTAGAGTTCAGTTTCGTTTTAGTTCTTTTGGATCTTTCAAGGTTTGGTTGGTTGGATGGATTTATTAGCCCTCTTCAATGTTTAGTTCTTTTGAGGCCATCCTTGTCACTGCCCCATTTCTGCTTTGTGAATAGATTGATAGATTTGGCAATTTTCTTTCCTTTTTTTCTTTGAAATTGATGTTTGGGCATTGCATGGAGTGTACTAGGAGGGTCCTAGTCATGAGATTTTTGGATGGCTGCAAATTAATGACTAAAGAGCCCTAGTCTAATGATATACCCTTTTGACCAATGTCGTGGTCGAGAAAGAACCATCTTAGATGAGATTTAGGGACCCTTTCTCTCACTTTTGAAGGCCAACCCAATTTCTACTTTTCTGATGTGTAAAGAACCCATTTGACTGATCTCCAAATAGGGAAGTCCATGAGACATTTGGAGCACGAAAACCTGTAAAGTCCTGACTTGTCCTTGCCTCAATTCTAATGTATGAAACTGTCTTTTGTTGATGATTCTTGGAGGCTATGATTACTCAGCAGATCATTTTAGAACTAAAGCTAAAAAGATGGTGGTCATGCTTTTACCAAGAAGGAAGAAAACGTGGGGGTAATGATGAATTCATGCTTGAGCAAAGTGAAAAACTTGGGGTGATTTCTTTAATCGTGCGGAACGGGGTTCTCTCCTTTTAAGGATTTTTGCTTTTGTCCCCACTCTTTTGTTTCTCGTCCTTCGATGTCACTTGTGGAGATGCGACACCGCATGAGATAATAATGCACAAAGCAGATAATTACAGAGAATTCATTGCATTGCATTGCCTGCACGTCATCATTGTTGTTACAGAATATGTTCGTACCGTCGCGCTTGGATTCGGGGTCCACCCACTTTAGATTTTCCCAAATTTCTCTTTTTCATTCGAATCGCGAGCTGTTGTTAAAATCTATTAATGTTTTTTTTTAACTAAAAAATCTATTAATGTTGATCACAAGCTTTATTTGACCTGATGCAAGCGATCTTTGACCGCTACGGACTTGTCATTATATATTGAAGATATTTCAGATGCCATCACCAAATTTCAAAGGGTGCAGTGTGATTATGAGGTTCGTCCTTGACGAATAACTTGATCATGAATTAGATGAGGAACTTGGATAAATGCTCATTGGTCATGGATGGCTTTGCCTTTAGCCACCCGTCTTTTCAAATTGTTTAGAAAAACCCTTTTTTTGGTGGAGGCTTATTCTGAAATCCACTAGAAGAAAGGCTTGTCAATTGACATTCCGGGTGCTGCTGTTTCATATCTTAAAGGCATCTGCCTAGATTCTTGTTCTAGCATGATCTGGCTATATAAATATGTACAAACATAATCTTTTGCGAGCAATCACACATGCTGAATCTATGGCCGTAAAATTTTTCTTTTGGTCCACTCTCTCTCTCTCGCTCTCTCGTCATTGCCACTATCAAAAAGCTGACGTATAATATATGAATATACATTGTGACATCCGCAAAGTTGTATGCATTTGCAAGATTTCTAAAATTTTATTTGTTTTGCAAAAAATGATTGTTTAATATTATCTTTCTGGATATAATCACCAATGCTGCTTCAAATAATTAGCTAATTAATTTTTCTTTTGCTATCGATAATAATTTATATTTAAAAACTTTTTATGGACAATGAAAACAATTTTCGTTCTTTCATTTTTATAAGTGATACAATCATTCACTTTTTAGAAAAATATTTTATAAATCATTCAATTTTCCTGAAATATATAAATCATAAATGTAAAAAACTGAGATCTAGATGATAATTTGTGGTAAGACAGCCAGTAGTTTCGAGGAGGAGCGGATATCAGGGATTGGAAACACTTCTTTACCAAAGGATGTGAAGAAGAAGATATGAGCCTAAGTTTTCTTTTCAGTGAAAGGCAATCCAAAACAATGACTTTGTAGTACGAAGTGCTTATTCCCTCTTTTATGAATGATGGGCATCTTTCTAGAGAAAATAAGAATGATAAGCATCTGATTCCTTCCACCTTCATGGACAAGCATCGAGGGTGACACTTTTTGAGATCTTTTCAGCAGCCGTAGAAGAACAACAGAGGATGGAGGATGATATGAAGTATTGCTCAAGTCCATGCAAATACGTGCTTTCATGTAAATTTTCACAGTAACAATGGTTTTTTTTTTGACAGCCATTTAAAGTCTACTCAAGCGAAGGTCTAAAATCAAGAGGGGACCTAAACTAATCTTTGAACATTTGCCGTGTTTCAAGAAAAGATCCTCATTTACATTTGAAGTCCTAAGACACAATTAACGCTTTCACAACATCATGAGGACAGAAGATTCGATCCATGGAGATGTATATATGTATGTATGCAGAGCATCAACTTCAATGCGAATATGCTAAGCAAGAAGGAATAAAAAAAACGATAGAAGCAACTTCTGTGGTCAACAGAAAAGGCAAAATAATGTAATCGAGTTCATGGAGATGCCAAATGAGCATGATGAATATTTGATTATACCGTCTCTTTGTGGCAAGTCTGCTAGGCCTTGTTTACAACGAGGAAGTGGATGATAATTAAAATAGCTCCAATCAGCATCTACTTACAAGCAAGATAGATACCAACTGCAAGGAAGAAGGTTACTGTGATGCAAAAAGGCCAAACACTTGAGTTCAAGTACCTCGAGTCGTGGTTCTTCCTTAAAGAAATCATTAGCAATCCAAATTGCAAAATACTTCCACAAAACTACTAACAAAGTTCATCCAACTGTAAATACGCAAAAGAAAACAGCTTAATAAGAGCAAATGTAAATTCACCTAAATTAAAGCCACTACAAAACAAATGTACTTTCAACCGCAATATTTCATGGCAAAAAGAGCCAGCCAATTCAACAACCAACTACATAATGGTTTATTGTCGAACTTCAGGCCTCTTCTTTTGCCAGAGCCTATCAATGGCACCATCAGCATCACCCTGCAAAATAGATGTGTGCACATGAGAATGAGGACAAGACCAATTAACAAGCCTAGATTTCAAAATATGGAGAAATATATTACAAGAACAAAGTGCAGTGTGGTGCACATAAAAGCCGGTCATAGAGATCGAGCAAGAATTGATCAAGAGTTAATATTTTTATTAGGTACGATAGGCTCAGCTGGGATATCTACTTGGATATAAGAAACTGAAGCTCCAATTACAAAAGTGCAACAAATTTGGATTTCTACTTGTTATATCCTGTTCAAGACCAAGAAAGAGGGAAAATTATAAAACATTTTATAAAGACAAGAACCAAACAATCTCAACATTTTGATTGCAAAACCAATACGCAAGAACAATGTCAAGAAGATACAAATCAACAGCAGCATAAAAACTGTCAGTGCCTTGCTTACTGCTGGCATGAAGAAGAATTGAAAACAAATTACAGTTAACAATAACAAACAGAGAGTAGCTCTAACAGCGGATTGGCAAGACATACCTGTGCTCGGGTGAAACCGCAGAGGGCGAATGTGGTGAATTGGTTGGTGTAGACTCCATCAGGGCCCAAGTGCCCCACGTTGATCTGCACGGAGGCATGATCCTTAGATGTAATGAGCCTATTTGTGGCAGAGCTGCGATGGAGGTGTTAAAAAGGAAAGGCGTCAAAAAAAAAAAAAATTCAACAAAACAAAAAAAGAAAAAAAGTAGATGGCTGTTGCAAATTTAGAAAGGGACTGATGGTATACCACTTCCTGGGGATGTAAAGATCCATATTTTGACCCTCCTCGTTCTGCATCTTGAATGACTGTTTCGATACCCTTAAATCCTTTGCTCAATCACCTAATTAGACAAGTCAAAAAACTAACATCGATTGCAAACTCTATCTTGCGAAACATCAAAATATCCAAGGTAATGCTTCGAATGCCAAAATGAAAGGCTAATACATACCCCATATGGAGAATTTCTAAACAAGGGTCACGCGGAGACTCAAAATACAATATTTCCAAGCCAAAACACGAATCAAAGCAAAAATTCCTAAAAAACAAAACGGGTTCGAGCTAAATCTTAATCACTGTCACCGGCAAGTCGGCAAGAACCAGGCCAATCGACTGAAGTCTTGAGCCCTGCATTTCGCCTTGATTTTTCCAAATTTTTCTCAAAGCAACGATCAATTCAGAGTTCGAGACACAGGGATACCAATCAAAAGCAGCAATCTTTCTACAAAATCGATCGTCGAATCGGTCGCGAGCAAAAGGAAAAACCACACAAAAGCATCGCCGATCTCGAGGTAAACTACGTACGCGGAGGGATGCAGAATTACCGGAATTCACGCGGAGGAGGATCGAGAGCAGCGGCGGCAGCGGCGGGCGGTGAGAGAAGCGATGAGGTGGAACGCGAATTGGGGATTTTATACGGGTCAGAGCTTAAACCCTAGTCCTCGAGGCTCGCATTGTGACCCCACCCGAAAGGGATCCGATCCGCAACATTGCGGGCCGGTCCAGGCCCGAAATTGCTGCTGGACAGAACATTGAGAATTATTCAACCCATATTAGAATAAATATATCAGTGGCCCAAGCTATGAAACGAATTTAATTGATTTTGCATGGATTGGGTGCCACTTAATCTCTACCGTACAGAAAATAAATCCAATGAGGATTTCAAACTTCTATAGAGCACTTCATGTAAAGCTTATATCTTTTTTCATTTTCGAATATATCATAGTGACATAGCATGAAAAAATGGTCAAATTTGGAACGCAAAAATATCTAAGATATAATGCGTTAAGTATCTTACTAACAACATTGAATTTGATTCTTACAATCATTTGAATTTTTTTTTTGCTATATTAATTTTTATTTTTCTATTTAACTCTATCTATACATTAAAAAAAATTCTACATTCATGTGTGTACTCCTTTTATGGTAATGATTTTTTTTTTTTTTTTGCATGGATTTAAAAATCTAAGTTCTTGGTTTGATTCTCTGATCATCATTTGATGTAGTAAAATGCCTATCATGCACACATGGCTGTCGTTGTTTGATCATGCACTAGGCATGGGTGACTTGTGACAATATCAAGTAATGTATGAATGAAGTAACTAAGTAATTTTGGTAAACTAGTCTCAAAAGCACAACGATAGTGATTAAATTGGACCTTTGTTAATCCGGATTATCTTATCTGGGCGAGTGGGCATGGTGAATCAAGCTTGTACTTTTGCTCAATATATGTGTATAGTTTGGTTGAACAAGTTACTCAAAACTTGTGAGTTGTTCAATTAGCTACTTCAGTTTGAATTTTGTTGCATAGAGATTGTTGAGTTTGCTATAAATCATATCAATCTTGATTGCTACACTAATAAGCATAATGATAGGTGGATCGGCAATATTGGCAATATTGACTAGACCTGAATAGCCATGCCTTTCCTTGATGAGTTGAAGAAGGCCTCCACTAGGCTATTGATTAAATTTCGCAGCAATTTGAGCCACATGCTTTGCTCCATTTCTTGGAATTAAAATCAACAAAGTACTTGTTAGACAACCAACCTATCACAAAGGCTCAAACAATAAGGATCAAGAATGAACACATGGATCGATTAACAAAGTAAACAAAACGTGGGACGGTGATTTCTGAATGCAACATTGAGAAGGATGAGTTCACCTAATCTATGTAGAATACTAATTCTTTTAGACAAAATAGCGTTCGGTAATGGAACACACCTAGGGGAAATGATCAGAGATAGGAGGTTTTTTTTTTTTTTTTTTTTTTTTTTTTTTTTTCAGGAAAAGGAAATCAACACTTCATGATTTTAATCACTGTCCTCCAACTCATTGAAGGAGGCTGGACTACTGAAGTGAAGAGACGTTCCGTCTGTACTTACCTCTGGATTGTTACCATCGACCTACTGATTACTCTCTTCCTTCCTTATCTGAAGTAAAACTTGCTGGGAGGCTGCGAGTTAGGCAAAACATATTGGTAGACCAACGCCAATTAGTCAAATTGTCCAAAGACTATCAGAAGATTCAACCTGAAAATAATCTGTTCTGACTCAGCCCACAAATCGTCAGTGGGGACAATACTTAGAACCCCTCGAAACATATTTTGTTTATTGTTTTTTGTACGTTAGGAAACATCCTGATCCGTCTGAGCACGACGTCTATCAAAAGATTCAACTTGGAAATAAGCTATCCTAGTCATTGTTCTTATTTTTTATTTTTTCTTTCTTCCCTTTATGGTTTTTTGGGTAGGCAAGTCTCCGTGATTAACGTGGATGCAGGAGAATCGGAGCTACTCCTTAAATGAACCAAGAAGAGTTAAGACATCGAGGGAACGTGTCCCTACCATACTGTATTTCTTCCGGGTTAATGGAATCACTGATTTTCCGAACTTTCACTTGTTATTCAATTTTGTCTCGATAATTTTTGTTATTCAATTTAATTCTTGAATGATAAGAATAAAGCGAAAAATAGAATTGTTAAATTTCAAAATATAATGATGAATAGTACCTAAATTATGACAGGATAATTATTTATATAATAATATAATATTACAATATCAATAACAATCAATCGGGATTTTGATCATGAGAAATATATAGAATCAAAAGAATATATCACTCACTATTCATGACTTTCTTTTCTCTTGCCGCATTTAACTACTGGATTAGCATCAAAATTGCAATTTCTAAGCTCATGTTTAACCCTTGACTATTGTGCTGTTCTGAAACATGATGGGAAGTAATATCGGTCGGTGTAGATGAACATCGACCCCCTGCTTTTCTTTCACCGATTTAATTCATCAAGATCTACTTATCAACCAATTACCTTTAAGCCAAACCTATTTTATGCGTTTAGACACCTGGTGCATAGGTTCAATGCAGAACCCTTTGAAGGTATAGTGTCATTGCTCATCTTTTTGGTATATTTGTCAGTTTATAGTATGTCAAACGGATATTATAGTCCTCTAAGCTCGCATTAGCCTATGACCCGAAAGTGATCCGACACTTGATGTGGCGGCCCAGTTCAGCCACGAACTCCCTGTTGCATTGGAACATAGGCCCATCTCAGAGAAAATATATTTATGGCCCAGCTAGAAAAAAAGGAATTTAATCGAGTTTTTCATTGAGTTAGTGCCGATTAATCTCTATTGCATAGAAAATAAGTCCAATGACATATTCATATAACGCACGTTAAAGATATTAACGTCTAAATTTCTTGAAAGTTAACATTGAATTTAAATCTTACAATCATATAAATATGTTTTGTATTTAACACTCTCCGCACATTTTTTTTCCCACAAGCATGCATGTATTGTATTTATAGTAGGGAAAAGGGCAATTTTCCGCATGTATTAAGAACCCAAATAGCAATCGGCTTGGTTCTTTTGATGTAGTTATGCACACACGGTTGTCAATTTTCGGCCATGCACCAGGGATGAGTACCTTGTGACATCATCAACTAATGTATGAATGAAATTACCAAGTAATTTTGGTAAACAAGTATGAAAAACATAACATAGTGATCAAATTGGAGCTTCGATATTGGGATAGTTATCTTATCAGAGGTGATGAATCAAGCTTGTACTTGTCTGTCTTGCTCTAATCAGAACTTGTGAGTTACTGAAAGCTTTATTTAATTAAAGGGCTTAAGGCCCTGTCCGCCTAAGCTGGGCCCAGAAAGCCCGGCCCATGGGAATAGGGGCCCGTGGAGAGAATGGGGTATAAAAGGGAGAGAGAGAGAGAGAAAAGACGTTGGTTGGAAATCAGAATTCACGTACATCTTTTCTCTCCCGTGTGTTTTCTCTCTCAAAAGGAACAGTAGGCATACGGCTTTCAATTCTTCCCTTCAAGGCTTCATCGGATCAAATTCAACCGGATTTTCTTCCTCCATTGGCGTCGGTGTCTAATTTGTGGATTAAAAGGTACGCTCGACTCTGTGGTGTGTTTTAGGATCGGTGATACGTGCCGTTTTCTTGGGCTTCGCTTCCGCATTGATTTAGGGGTTCGATTTAGTATCGAATCCGGTGTTTTGGGGATCCGTTAAACCCAACATTGGTATCAGAGCCAGGTTCACGTTTTCCCGATCAATTTGATGTGTTTTGATTGATTTTCCGCAAAAGGAACTTCGGCCGTATGGATCGGGACGAGCAATCCCGACACCCGAGACTTCTTAGGCCATTTTCATGAGTTTTCGAATGTCAAAAATAAACTCTAAAAGCACTGGCAGAAAGGCGACATCGAGACGAGTCTGGAGATGTCTCGAGTGCGGCCGGGCGACGCCGCACGCGCCCACACGCGCGGCCGGAAGGCACTGCGCGTGGGCGCGACGCGCCCGGAAGCGCTCGATGCCCGACGCGCGCGGCACACGCGCCCGGTCGGCGACCGGCGCGTGCGCGCTGCCGGCCGGCGAACCGGCATGCGCCGGTCCACGGACCGACGCGTGCGGCGACGACATGACGTCACCCAACAAGATCCAAGAACCGCTGGCCGACGTCATCGATGACGTCAGCGATGACGTCGGTTGGCCGGGCGGCGACCCGACCCGCAAACCAACCCGACCCGCGAACCGACCCGACCCGACCCGCTGACGATGGCACGCTCCTGGCACGTGCGGCCGACGTTCGTGTGTGACGTCCCGCGCCACGCGCACGCGGCGTGCGTGCGGCCCGATCGCCGAACGGTCCGATCGGTCCGTCCGGTCCGACCGGTCCGACGACCGACGAGCGCTGACCGGCGACGACCGTTGACCGTTGACCGACCGTTGACCGTTGACTTGACCGTTGACCATTGACTTGACCGTTGACTTTGACCGTTGACCGTTGACCAAAAAAAAAGGGGGGAAAGAATGTGTTTCTTTTTCAATTAAGTCTATGTGGATTATATGTAATCCCTTATTTGTTCTGCATTTGTTGCAGGAACAATGCCTCCCCTGAGGTTGCGCACACCTATTCGCGCAGTGACCGATGAACAAAAGGAAAGGCAGTTTGTCTACGTTGATAATGAAATGATTGATCATCGATGGGAGAGTGGTGACTTAATTGATCGCGTCCTTGAAGTCAACGGGAAAATTCAACAGGTCATATGGAATGGTCGTCCTATGTCACATCAGAGATGGTGCGATTTTTCATAAGCACTCTTCCACCTCGAATGGCAAGATGTGTTGAATCGCATATGGGATGTCAACGAGCTGCTTCCTATAAGAAAATTGTGATAGATTTTGTAAATGAATATTATTGTATTGTTACAAGGGAAAAGATCAAGAAATTGAACAAAAGAGGATCTTTCCCGAGTTAAATGTCTGACTATGTGTTAGTTGTATTGGGCGATGTATGTTAAGTGTGCTTTGTGGACATATAATGTATTGTTTACTACCCGATTGTTATTGATGTAACAACTGATATGTTAGTTGTATTGATTGAAAGCATTATTGTTTTATTGAAATTCAATTATCTGTTGCTTTCTGTTATTGCTGGTTGCTGTGGGTAATTAGCTATGGGTAGTTGTAGAAGTTTTTGTAGCTTCATAGAATTGATTTTGCATATGACAATCATATTAATGATAGTTTTAAGTTAGGATTTTTGGAGGATGATTGGAAACGTAGTGATCTTTTGATTCTGAAGCCTTACTTGAAATTATTTATTAATATGATGGGTCTATGCAAATAGGGATGCATAAATGATAGACATTAATAATTCGTGCATATTTTGTCCGATTTGTTCGGATCAATGGCTTGACCACAAAGAGCATAGTTGCTGAGCTGAACAAAGGTGAAAAGCTCAATGGAGACAACTATGAAATTTGGCAAATGAAAATCCAAGATATGTCTTTGGAAGAGCAAGAAGCACTTGAGGCTCTTGTCATGACCATGGTTGAACCCGAAGATGGAACCACCGAACAGCATAAAAAGGACAAAGAAGCTTTTTCTGTGTGGAAAAGAATGAACTCTCTAGCTCGCATCACGTTGCTAAGCAGCATGGAAAATGACGTCATGCGAGAGTTTCGGCGTTTTGACAATGCCAAGGAAATGTGGGAGGCATTGGAAGCTAGATTTGGTCATACTTCGGTGACTAGATCGAGACAGACTCACTATCAGGTTTGACTCCTATAAGAAGCCTCATGGTCAGATCATGAAGCAACATCTTAGAAAGATGTCAAACATGATAACTGAGCTGAGAGACGCTGGCCATGTCCTCACAGATGAGCAGCAAGTGCAAGCCGTGATTCGTTCCTTGCCTCAGAGTTGGGAGCATATGAAGGTGCACCTGACTCATAATGAAAACATCAAAACCTTTGAGGATGCAATGCGTCATCTTGAGCTGGAAGAGGACCGCCTGTTGGCAGCTAAGCCGGATGCTTTGAACTTTATCATGCTAGTTCTAGCTCAAATGGAGCTTCGAGCTCCAAGCGCAAGCGCCCTAGCTGGTTTGATAAGGGGAAAGGCAAGGAAGAAGCTGGTCCTTCAGGAAGAAACCCAAGTTTAACCAACATAATAGAGGAAAGCGTCATCACATGAAAAAGTTAGCAAGGGTGAAATGCTACAACTGTGACAAGAAGGGTCACTATGCTCGCGACTATCGTGAGCCAAAGAAGGTATGCACCCCTTGTACTTTTCAGAACCTTGCTTATGTGTCGAGTTATGTGTTTTTAACTGAGTCTAATCCTTTGTGGACTGTGGATTTAGGAGCGACGGACCATGTAGCGAAGGATAGAGGATCCTTCGTAGAATTCCAACGAGTACCAACTGGAACTAAGTGGATCTATGTGGGAAACAACTCCAGAGCTGAAGTGAAAGGAATTGGCACATGCCAATTGAATATGCGTGGTGGACGCAAGTTGTTACTTCATGATGTGTTGTATGCTCCGGAAATTCGTTGGAATTTAGTGTCTGTATTAATGTTGGTTAAATTAGGTTTTAATTTGAACTTCTATAGTAGAGGTATGGATTTGTTTTTAGATACAAATTACTATGGTTGTAGTTATTTTCTGGATGGTTTTATTGTATTGGATATTGAGTATATTAATGCAAATGTTTGTTATTCCCTTATCACATCTTCTAATACCTATGATAATGATGTGAATGTGTGGCATGCTAGGCTTGGTCACATTGGCCAACAACGTATGAATAGACTAGCCAAAGAGGGCTTGTTGGGTAACATTGAAAAAGTCGATTTACCCATATGTAAGCATTGCCTAGAAGGAAAAACAACACGGAAACCATTTGGGAAAGGGAAAAGAGCTGAATTTCCTTTGTATTTAATCCATTCTGATGTCTGTGGTCCAATGAATGTGAGAGGAAGGCATGGGGCTGTTTATTTCATCACCTTTATTGATGATTATACTCGATTCGGATATGTCTATTTGATTTCTCATAAGTCTGAAGCAATAAGTTGTTTCAAAAGGTTTATGAACCTGGTAGAAAATCAATTAGACAAGAAAATAAAAACATTGAGATCCGATCGAGGTCGAGAATATTTATCGATGAGTTCAGAAAATTATGTGATGAAAAAGGAATAGAAAGACGCTTTGTCTATTCCGTATACTCCTTAATAAAATGGTGTTGCGAGAGAAAAACAGAACCCTACTGGAAATGGTTAGGTCTATGATGGCGCATGCTAACTTACCTATCACCTTTTGGAGTGATGCATTGTTAACTGCTGCCTATATACTTAACCGGGTGCCTTCAAAATCAGTTACTTCCACTCCATATGAGTTATGGACAAGTAGAAAACCGGACTTAAGTTTTCTTAAGCCATGGGGTTGTGCTGCCTACACACATGAGTCCTCTCACAAATTTGGGAAATTAGGTCCCAGAGGAAAGAAGAGTATTTTCATAAGATACTCGAACACTCAAAAGGGTATGTGTTCATTGGTGAGCAGGAAAGTGGGAGTGTAACTGAATATGAATCACGAGATGTCACATTCTTAGAGGATGAGTTTCCTAAGAAGGGCGAAATAGGGGAAGATCACTCCCTATTTGAGACTTTGGATCAAGATAATGATATTGATGGAGTTCATCCAAGTGGGAGTGTAATAGGGAATGATGTGCAAAGTGTACAATCTCCCGTAAAGCGAACAAGTCGCCAAAGTATTCCCCGTCGACGTTTTGACATTGAAGGGGAAACTTTTATGGTTGCTCCACAAGATGAGGATGAGCCAAGAAATATCAATGAGGCTCTGAAGTGCCCTAGTAAAGAAAAATGGATTCGTGTAATGGAAGAGGAAATGGAGTCAATGGAATCAAACCAAGTCTGGGAACTGGTTGATCTTCTAAAAGGACGCAGAGCTATTAGGAACAAATGGGTTCTCAAAATAAAGCGAAAGGCTGATGGCTCGATAGAAAGGCATAAGGCTCGCCTTGTGGCGAAGGGGGTATAATCAACAGAAGGAATTGATTATGAAGATACATTTTCTCCCGTAGTGAGATTTACCTCGATTCGCATTATTCGGCAATAGTAGCTAGTCTGGATCTTGAGTTACATCAAATGGATGTAAAGACTGCTTTCCTCAATGGAGAATTAGAGGAAGAAATATATATGGAACAACCTACTAGTTTCATAGTGAAAGGCCAAGAAGAAAAAGTATGTCGACTTTTGAGGTCGATATATGATCTTAAGCAGTCATCAAGACAATGGTATATACGTTTTCATAATGCCATAGTGGCATATGATTTTACAATGATTGATGAGGATCATTGTGTATATATCAAAAGATCCAAGGATCAATTTGTGATCATATCATTATATGTTGATGATATACTGATTGCCGGAAGCAATATGGAGTTGGTTAATACTTGTCAAGAGATGGTTGTCTTCTAACTTTGAGATGAAGGATATGGGTGAGGCTGCATACATTCTTGGAGTTAAGATTTCGAGAGATCGTTCGAAGAGATCGTTGTCTCTTTCGCAAGAAACCTATATAAATAAGGTTTTTGAACGATTTCGTATGCAAGACTGTAAACCCATAGACACTCCTATTGCAAAAGGTGAAGGATTGAGCCATAGATTGTGTCCAGAGACTCCACAAGAGAAGGAACAAATGAAATATGTTCCTTATGCTAGTGCTGTTGGGAGCTTGATGTATGCTATGATGTGTACAAGACCCGACATATGCTTTGCAGTTGGAATGGTGAGTAGATACCAATCCAATCCGTTAGCTAATTTAGCTTAAATTTTGTTGGATAGAGATTACTAAGTAAAAACACAAGAATAGTGAATGAGGATAATGTGACGATTCTTTCTGATATACTCTAAATTATTTCCTCTCTAGCCCCAAAATAAAGGTTGCCTTATTTCTCCAATTTCATCATTTCTCAATTTCGAATTGCACCAAGAAAGATTATAATCATCATCATAATTTATTCTACTTTGTGATGTAAAAGGTGTTCAAGATAACAATACACCAAAGTTCATGTTCGAGCCAGTGTTAGAAGGTTACAAAGCAAACCAAATACATATAAAATACACATCATCATATCAAATAATCCGAAACTATCACCATTTTTAAGTTAAAAATACACCATGAAGTTCATGTCTAAGCCAGCGTTGGAAGGTTACAAAGCAAAACCAAATTCATATAAAATACACATTACCATATTAGATAATTAGAGACTATTATCGTTCACTAATTATTCCTTTCATTCATGATGAATGTGAATAGAATTAGTTACGGTATGACCCAGGGAAGGTCAATCAGCCAAGGTATATCATCAAGCAGAATGTATATCAACAGACTGCATGCAACACATCTGAGAGCTAGAGCAATTAGAGCATACACAAGTTGGAACCTTGAGTGTATGTCTTGCCTTCCCATCTCAGAGAGTAATTTCTGCCGGACAATCTTGATCGCTGCACATATAAGTATAATGGTAGGTGCACCGATAACATTGGCTGAACCTAAAGAGCCATGCCGGTCCCTGATAAGTTGAAGCAAGGCCTCCGCTAGGGAATTAAGCTATTGATTATATTCTGCAACAATTTGAGCCACGTGCTCTGCTCCATTTCTTGGCATCAAAATGAGCTAATTACTTGTAAGACCAACCGGTCTAGCACAAAAGCTCAAACAATGAGGATCAAGAATAAACACATTAATCAACTAATGAAGTAAACAAAAATGGGGCGACGGTTTCCAAATGCAACATTGAAAAGGACAAGTTCACCTAATCTATGTAGGGTAGACAAAACAACATTTGAGTAATGGAACACATAAAGGGGGAATGATCAAAGATAAGAAGTTCCTTTTTAGGAAGGAAATCAAGACCGCATGATTTTTACTCTTCCTTCCTTGTTCGAAGTAAAACTTGTTGCAAGGCTGCAAGTTGAATAGACATATTTGTAGACCAATGGGAGGTCCTCTCTTAGGGAGAGAGTCCTCCCTCTCCTAAGGTAGGGGAGTGAAGTACTTATCCCATTTGTTGAACCTCTTGGGCAAAAGACAATTATTTATTTACTTGTCTTAAACTATTTGTTTAATTCTCTTGTTATCATCAAATTTGGAGAACCATATGCAATCATTTGTTTTATCCTCTTGAACAAATGACTATTTTGTGTTTAATCTTCTTTAACTATATGTTTAATTCTCTTGTCATCACCAAGTGCAAATTCTCTGAAAACTCATCTAAAAAATACCAACCATATTGTATGAAGGTCAATCCAATCATAAACTTTTTAATTTGATCAATTTAACCCAAAATATTTTAATAATTTTCTAATATAGTTAATTTGATTAATTTTGACTAGAATCACTGATGTGGTGGTCTAGTCAATGTCTAATCTCCCATTGGGGCATATCTCTTTAACACCTAGAAACGTTTGGTAATCCACTCTAATGACATTTGTTCATAAAACAAAACATGCAGAAAACTACTAGGTAAACCCCATGCTTACCTTTGACCAGAAAAAGAACCCATGCTTACTAGGTAGAACAGAGGAAAGCTAATTGCAGGTCTTATCTTTTCTATGGAGGAAAAGCAAATAAGACTTTCAATTAATATTTTGTTCTTAATGTGAGTTTTTCTTGACAAAAGAAAGAAATAGTGTATGCACAGTCGTGTCCCTTAATCGATGTGACAAAAATTTTTCACACCCACTAACTTTAGGAAAAGTTTCAAATTCTTTCCAACTTCGTGATCTTCAAAAAGAAATGACAATTTATTATGGCATTTCACTAGTTTTCAAAATGGTGTTCACACTTGAGAGGGATTATTCCCTATTACCAAACCAACTATTTCAATTACGAAATGAAAATCATGAAAATTTACCGATTCACACAAAAAAGTCAATGTCTACAAGAAATAATCTCACTTTTCACCAGATTTATATCCATTGAATATACTCTGTTTTGAGTACAGCCCAATATGTTGTCTAAGAAATGCGAGGAAACATGCAGGCAAGTTAAAGACGCCCTTCTCAACTGGGCTCTTAAGTGTCCAACAAAATAACTTCAGAATACGTCCGCAACTTCTCCTCGTTTATATAGAGTGCAGGCTTTTTTTTTCCTCCCTGATAAAACAACATTCACGTGATGGAATGTACATGGTGGACATGATCAGAGATAGAAACAAGAAAGGATATCAAGATTGTGGCATGATTTTAGTCACAATCCTCTAACTCACTGACGAGTGGGCTATAGTGGTTAAGATATGTTTAAGGTTGCCGAGACTTACCTCTGATCACCGTGATCAGCTGGATTGCCGTTCGCCATTAACCTTCCGACTCTGCCTCGCCAAGTCTCTTGCCTGAAAAGGAAAACAGGATGGGGCTGTCAGAGAACATGGCGATGTTCTGGTCATGGTGTGGTTTTTCATACTTAAATATGAAAAGCTCAGTCCAAATGAACATTTTTCTCGCACTTGGGTCCCAAAAGAACTGGTCTGTGTCCCAAAAGAAATTTTCCTCGGCATAAAGACAAAAGAACTCACTCTCACAGCATGCAGTGAGTTCCATTTTCCTCGGCCAAAAGACAAAAGGACACTCTAGTGACATCAGTTTTCTTCGACCAAAAGCCGAAAGGACACTTTAGTGACATCTTGTCTTTTGGCCGAGGGAAATTTCTCTTGGAGACACAAATGGAGTGAGCTCTTTTTGCCATCATCGTCTCAACTCGTGGCAAAAATATATAATAGTATGTAGTGAGTTTTTCTTATATAAAAATGCTGAAGGTCATATGATCATATGGAAAGATGACCATACGGACCTCAAACTTATATGACCGTATGAAATCTCGCTCCACTTACATGGGCCTCCGATTTCAAAACTAGACCTTGGAGGTCCATTCCAACCCCATTAGCCATGGCGTATTTTCGTTTTTTTTTTCTTTATTCATTTTTGCTTAGTAATTGTGTATCTTTGTAAGAAATTTTCGTTTTACTTTTTTGTCGATTAACCTTGGACCTTGCCCAAAATTTATTCTTATAATCCTCAACCCACGATAACTCATATTATGATTTGCATTGCATTTGGATCATGCTTAGAATTTGACACAGTTTTTATTTATAACTGAAAATAATAAAATAGAATAAATTAAATCCTGGTAAATTAACACCATTGTATTAGTGCACCCATTCTGAAAACAGGTCAGCCCCATCCACACATGCAATGCATGAACAAGTTATACTCCTGCAATTATGCATAGACTCATTAGCTATAATTTACACAAGAAGCATAGTTTTTATACCACACATTAAATTTCATTTTGTATTTAAACTTGCAGTTCTGGATATGTTCATGTGAGTACATGCAATCATTATAATTAAGAAATACACATGATGTTTAATGTAGATGTTATGAAATCGTACGTCGATTCCAGAAAAATAATACTCGCAAACAATTCACTAGGTAGAATATAATAATAAAAAAAAGAATCAAAAGAACACGCTTGAAAATTTGTCAACGAAGTTTACCCAAACTTGGGCTACGTCTCCGTGCAGAGGCATTCTGTGAATCCACTAGACTTCAAAAAAAGTTGGAATACAACGGTAATCTTCTCTCAAGATTAGGGCACAAAGAGATTAAGAACCCTCGTAAAGAAAAAACTCACTTTTTTCTTCTATCTTTTTCTTGCCTCTCTAGTTTCTTTTTTAGCGTCTTGACGGCCAACATCTTGCCATTGCTAATATAAAAGTATCACTTTTAACCTAAAAGTAAATTTGATTGAAAAGACAAAAAAATCCCTAAAAATTATTTGGCTTCATCTATAACTATCTCCTACTTAAAGACAAATATACTAAAGTACTAAGCAACTTTGCATCCATCTTCTTCAAAAAAATAGTAGTTAAAAAACTTGTGCCTCTACGATACTTCATCATCAATCAACATGGAATAATACCAATGGTAATAGTACAGAAAATATGCTTATCTCTATCTACTACCTTGGTCAACATGTCAGCTGGATTCTTCAAGGCATCAATCTTCTGTAGCTTTAACTCATTATCTTTCAATGCTGATTTGATAAGGTGATAACGCTTTTTAATATGTCTAGTCCTTGAGTGATAAGTTGCATTCTTTGCTAAGCGCACTACACTTTGACTATCATTTCACAGTGTACTGATTGGCTGTTTTTGATGTAGTTCCTTCATGTAATCTTGTAACCATATGATTTCCTTAGAGGCTTCTGTGATTGTCACATATTCTGCCTCTGTCGTTGATAAACCTACTACTTTTCGTAGTTGAGATACCCAACTCATTACTATACCTGTAACTGTAAAGACATATCCAGTGGTACTCTTACTACTATTTCGATCACCCGAATGATCTACATTTACATATCTCTGTAACTCTAGAGATGTAACACCATAACATAGTGAGTAATTGGAAGTACCTGCTAGATATCTCAATATCCATTTTACTGCATTCTAATGCTCTCTACCTAGGTTTTGCATTTATTGACTCATAATTTTCACTGCCTGTGCAATGTCTAGTCTCGTGCTCACCATGACATATATCAAACTCCCCATTACTAATGCATATGGAACTACCGCCATCTCATCTTTCAAAGCCTAAGTGCTCAAACACATATCCTTGGAAAGTTTGAAGTGACTTGCTAGAGGAGTTGCAACCGGTTTTGCCTTGTCCATGTTAAATCTTTTTAACACTTTGTTTACATAGTCTTCCTGCAACAACCATAATTTCTTATTTTTCATATCATTGATGATTTTCATGCCTAAAATATTCTTGGCTTCTCCTAAGTCTTTCATAGCAAACTGTGATGATAACATCTTCTTTACATCTACAAGTCTTTTCATATTGGAATTAGCCACTAACATGTCATTCACATATAAAGAGAGAAATATAATGTCACAATTATCATACTTGCGAAAATAAACACAATGATCAGACTTACAGTGTGCGAATCCTTTTTCTTTTATGAAACCATCAAATTTTAGATACCATTGCCACATAGCTTGTTTCAACCATGTAAGCTTTTCTTCAAACAATATACCATGTGCTCCTTACCTTTGACTTCAAAACCTTTAGCTTGTGTTATGTATAGTTCTTCATCTAAGTCATCGTGTAAAAACGTTGTTTTTACGTCTAATGAATATCCTCCACTGTAATTATACTTAACAGAACTCTAATTGATGTCATTTTCATTACAAGTGAAAATATTTCGGAGTAATCGACCCATTCTTTTTTAGAAAAACCCTTGACTACAAGTCTCGCCTTGTATTTAATATTACCATATGCTTTTATTCTTAATCTTATGCACCAACTTATTTAATAAAGCTTTTTTACCTATGGGTAACTTGGTTAACTCCTAAGATTTGTTCTGAAGTAACGAGCTCATCTTGTCTTTCATAACACACTCTCACTGCAAATGAGACGTGTCTATCTTTGCCTCATCGTAAGTCTTTGGTTCCCCTGAATTTGTATATAAGACATGGCTCAGAACAGTATTAGTTGATGGATCAAAAATTACCTTTGGCTTTTTCACATGTGTAGGCCTTCTCAAGACAGGCACTTCATGATTGTTAGTTTGCTCCAAATCACTGTGTTCCTCTTGAACTACCTCTTTACTAATAATAGGCTCATCTTGAACATCTCTTTCAAGTGCACTTTGATCTACTGGAAACATCTTCATGGGCATTATGTCTAATTCAACATATTATGGTTGTACTACCTTTTCATGCTCTGTCTGATGATCCTTGTCCATCTTTTCTTCATGGAATACAATATTCCGACTGCGGATGACTTTATTATTCTCATAATCCCAAAACTTATAGCCATACTCGTCACCACAGTATCTGATAAAGACGCACTTTTGGGACTTAGCTTCAAGCCTTTTCCTATCCTCCCTGTCAATCAAAGCATAAGCAATACAACCAAACACATTTAGATGTGAATAATTAATCTTTTTACATGACCACTGTTCTTGTGGTATTTCTCAATCCAACGCACTAGATGGACTTCTGTTGATAAGATAAATAGCTGTATCAACTGTGGTAACCCATAAGTGTAGCGGGAGACCCGCGTGTAACCTCATGCATTTCGCACATTCTAGAATAATCCTGTTTATCCTTTCAGCTACATCGTTCTTTTGAGGAGTTCTAGGAACAATCTTTAACCCGTGTATGCTTTCTCAACTCAAATATTTTGAAAATTCCTTACTCGTGTATTCACCACTATTATCAAACTTCAGAACTTTAATTTGATAACCAGTCTCTTTTTCTACCATGATTTTCCACATTTTGAACATCCCGAATACTTCTGATTTTTCTTTAAAAGCATAAACCCAAGTCTTCCTTGTTGCATCATCAATGAAGGTGACAAAATATCTCTTACCACCATAAGAGAGTTCCTGAGTAGGTCCCCATACATCGGTATGAACCAACTCTAGCTTTTAGCCTTTATTTTGTCACCCATTCAATTGAAAACTAACAACTTTATGTTTTCCATAAATACAACTCTCACAAAAATCTAACTCAACCTTTTACAAACTTGGAAGTAATTTCCTTGAGTGTAATTGCTTTGTACCTTTTTTTCACCAAGATGTCTCAAACGATAATGCCAAAGAGTAGACAAATTACCTATAACTATTGTAGTTGCAACCATATCACTGATATTGTCTCCTTGGAGAAGGTAAAGTGTACTTGTATGCTTTCCTTTTGCTACTACTCTTGCCCCTAAGGTTATCTTCTACCCTCCACATCCAAAGGTTATTACCAAACATTTTTGGTCAAGTTTATTGGTTGAAATAAGATTTTTCTTTAATTCCAGAATATGCCTAGCTTCACGCAAAACTAGACATTCTCCACCTGAGATGTTCACGGTCACAGTTCCTTTCCCAAAAATGGAAAACATGTAGCCGTTTCCCACAATCACTTGTCCGAAATCTCCACTGGCATAATTATCAAATATGTCTCTTTGAGAGATGCAATGAAAAGAAGCACCCGAATCAATAAACCATTTATTTGTCGTCAAGTCAAACCCTGCAGACAAACACAAATTATCTAGCAAAGATTCATTGCTAATCACATTAGCTCATTGATTCTCATATCGCTGCTTCTTTTTGTAGGTTTCACACTAAAACCTCCGGTGTCCGGTTTTGTGACAAAACTAACACTCATCTTTTGCAACATGTCTCTTACCCCTTGATTGTGATCTGCCACGCCTGTTGGATTTTCCTTTGCTTTTACTTATTCCACGGTTCTCCACTGCAAGTGCTGTTGAAGGTGTAGATGCAGAAAAGTTATCTCCACCTGAGACTTTCCTTCGCATCTCTTCATCCATGATACTACTCATAGCATTATCAAGAGTTAAATCATCATTCATGATGCTCAAAATTCCTGCACTATGGTATTGTAACTTTTTGGAAGAGAACATAAAAACAATAAAACTTGAAGCTTCATATATAAATTTATGCCTACGGATTTCAATTGAACCGTGACCTGCATGAAACTATTAATATGCTCTCCTCCAGAACCTCTATCAGATAACTTCATATTAACCAGTTTCTTTAGCAAAAATACCTGATTTGATGTGGATGGCTTCTCATAAATATTCGTTAGAATATCCATGGCTTCTTTTGCAGTTTTTACTTTTGCAATGTGGTACCCTGTCTTTTTCGTCAACCCTAGACGAATTGCACCTAATGCCTTTTGATCAAGAATTTTCCATCCGGCTTCTACTATTAGATCCACTTTCGCCATCTCGGGTTTCCAACCCTCAAGTGGTGTATAGAGATCTTTTTGATAAAAATAATTATCGATTTATAGTTTCCACCATCCAAAATCCTACCCATCAAACTTATCAATTCTGATTTTATTTTCTGCCATCTTGTTTGCTTTCAATCGAATATCATTGAAAAACCCTTGATGTTCTTGATTAGCCAACCCAGGGTCTGATACTAGTTATTACGAAATCACACATCAATTCTAGAAAAATAATGCTCCCAAATAATTTACAAGGCATAATATAATAATAAAAAAAACAAAATTAGAAGAACACGCTAAAAATTTGTTAACGAAGTTCACCTAAACTTGGGTTGTGTCTCCGCACAGAGGCACTCTGCGAATCCACTAGACTTCGAAAAAAGTTGGAATACAACGATGATTTTCTCTCAAGATCAATGCACAAAAAGATTGAGAACCCTCATAAATAAATAAGGAACTCACTTTTTTCTACTATCTTTTTCTTGCCTCTCTATTTTCTTTTTCAACGTCTTGATGGCCAGCGTCTTGACATTGCTAATATAAAAGTATCACTTTTAATCTAAAAGTAAATTTGATAAAAAAAGACAAAAAAGTCCCTAAAAAATGTTTGGCTTCATCTATAACAGTAGACTCGTATCTTGAAAACTATTTTCCATGATCCTAAAAAAGTTTGAATCCTTACACCTCATATTGCACGTGCATGGCCCGTCTTACACACAAGGGAAGTACTAAGACATGCTTTGATTTTGGAAATACTTGAGAAATGTGCTTAATACACGAGCCAAGTATTAGGACATACTTCGTTCTTGGAAATACTTGAGAAATGTGTTTAATACACGAGCCATAAACTTTCCTAATAAATTGAGCTTTTGTGAATGTTATTGTACAACAGTTAGCTTATTGATTTTAATTCCTACGTATCGAGTAAAGCAGGGGGTTTCAAATTGTGAAATGTATGACGGCATCTTTATGTCATGGAGAGTCTTGCTTCAAACCATTAGGGACATGTAAACAGATAACGGTTCAACCAACGCCACTGGAGCACCCATCATCCTTATGTACTTCGTGGTCAAAATCGTTTGGCAAAAATTAATTTTTGAGATGGGAAGACAAAAATTGGGCGTGGTGTTTTGCCTTTTTCGTAAAGGAAGGGAGGACTGAATGATTTTACTGGCAGTCCTCCAACTAATTGAAGGAGGCCGGACTACAATAGTGAAGAGATGTCGCAGTTCACCATCATTGCTTATCTCTGACTACAGTGATTGGCAGGATTGTTGTTTGCCATTAACATCAGTGATTACTCTCTCCTTTCCTTTTCTGATATAAAACTTACTGCAATGCTGCGAGGGAAAAAACATGTAAGACTAATGGGAGATCCTGTCTTCGGGAAGAGAGTCCCCACTTTATTTAAAAATCTAATTTTAAAAGAAGGGAAGAGATATGGGCGGCGAAGACAACGGCGTCGATTCTAAGTCCAATACCGAGTAAAAAAGGAAAACTGTAGCGAGTCAAGTCAACAAGAACGCCCCACCGCTCGTCGTCGAGCTGTGTTTTTTTATTTCGTGCACCAGTTAACCTCCACTCCGTATTTTCTCCCACTCGGACAGTGCTCTTTGTTTTTGGTTATCCAGCAGCTACTGTTCAGCCCCAGGGATTTCCTCTACCTTAATATATTAACAAAAGCTGCTTTGAGAGTCTTGATTACGCCACTTATATGCAACGTACGGGTTAATTAAACTTCCTTATTAACTGCCACCGCCATCATGCAAAGAAAACGCTTAAGGCATGTTTGGCTTAATGGGAGCATTTGAGACTCTCTAGCCATCGCCAAGAACGTTAAAAAAAAAAAAGTTTTTGAAAATATATCAAGTTAGTTTTAATTTTTTTTTGTCAATTGAGTCATAAACCTTTTGTATTTATGCCAATTTAGTCAATTTGACTAATTTTGATCAGAAATTGTTAACATAAAGTCGATTATTTTATGTGACGTGGCTGGCACTAAAAGTATATTATAGATTAAAAGTCTATTATAAATTACTTTTAAGCTATAGAGAGAGAGAGAGAGAGAGAGATTATCATTGAAATTTTGGTTGATAAAACATAGTACGCCTTTGAATTAAGTCCTGATAATCATAGCTTAAGGAGGTTTAAGTTCGGATGATGAATTGTTTATTTATCAAATTTATGCAAGATGCTAGTAAAGTATGCCAGCTAAAATATCAGTGCAAAACTGGATGACAAATATGTCTTTTGACTTTTCTTTTTGGTACTAATTTCTTGGTTTCAGGTGCAACACCTCTGCCGTCACAGAGGGGTGTGTAAGTGCCAACGCAAAATATAAAAATGGAGTTCACCCTCAGGGCGCTTGAAAGAACCATGTCGAGGGAACCATGTTGGGCTGGGCGTCCATGTCAAAGAACCTTTCTGTAGCCAAGAATCCCATTATTGGCGGGACCTTTGCTCGCTCGATCACTTGCATCTCATGCGTCAGAAATGACCCCACTATTCCAGCTTCTCCTTCCCAAGTGAATCAATTTCTTCCACATTTCTTCTTCTTCTCCGTCTTTCTGAACCACAACTCCTGTCAAAAAGTTCATGGTCGCCACTGAAATCCAAATCCATCATTCCTCAGCTTCATCCATCAACTTAAAAGCTAAGTAGCCTTGATGAGTGATGCTTCGTTTAGATGCTATGCTGTGTTAGATATTGGCTCCTTTCGCTGGATATAGTGTCCGATTGATAAATTTGAGTCTCCTTCAACCAATTGCCGAGTTATGAAGCTTTTGGTGGTGGATTGGAGGCAAAAATTTGTTAACCATGCTTGTCATTAGCCCTGTTGACAATGACTACAACTTGATGTGCATAAATCTAAAGTCGATAAAAGCATCTAATACTGTTGATAGGGTAATTCAAAGTCATTACATCCTAAGACTAAGGTAATTTACAGATTTAGTGAAGCAAACCTTTTAGTGCTAATTTTGTAAGATGCCGAATGGTTAAACCGTAGAGAAAAACATATGGATATCCTTCCATGGGTGCTGTCACTCAGTCTTGATAATGCTTTCCTGGTTTGTCTAATTACTTTGATGGTGTTGCATGGCGTTTTGCAATACTCAATGAGTGAAAGCATGATTACATTCACTTGCATAACTCTTACATGACCATACTTTTTCATGAATTACTTTTGCTTCATTGCATTTAATTTCCAAACAACAACATAAAGTTCCAAGTTCTAAGGTCATGTTTGGCACTTGGCATTGTTTGTGCCGATTTGAAATTGGATTGGATATAATATTGATCAGTACACAAATATCAACTTCTTACTTATAGATATCATATTAAGATTATAATATTCTTATAAAACCTTTGGCTTTCCTTTCATTAACTCAATTTGTCAAAATATGCCTATAAATTGATTACCTTCAAGCCATACCTCTTTAATATATTTACTATATCTAATGCATAGATTCAATGCAACATTCTCTTGAAGCTATGATATCATTGCTTATCTTATAGGAATAATTTGACAGTTTATAGTTGTAAGCAACTGAAAAATATTATAAGCATGCAGTCGGTTATGTCCTTAGAACACCTATTACAAATATTGATTATTTGAGCATGCAATTACCGAAAAACATTCAATTGATTCTACTATGCTTCAATGGTGAAGGCCTTTAAGTTGTGTATAGTACTTTGAATTTTCTTTTTTTGGTCAAATATTACTTTGAATTTCTTATGTTGGAAATGATGCGTTTGATGTTTAAGATTGCGAACTTGTGGGCATAGATGGAAGGTTAGAAGATTCCTTTTTCTCTCTAAAGATAATCTCGCTCCAATTCTAAGAAGAAAACCCCAGCATAAATGTAAGTCTTGAAATTGATGTGTTCATGGAGAGAAAAATGACTGCAAAATGCTGTGATAAGCATCGTCACGTAGCATGTGCCTGTGGAGACGAGCTTCTCCATATTCTCATCATGGAAAAGCAGCGTGAAATCTATCAAACGGAAATTGCAGTCCTCTAAGCTAACATTAGCCTATGACCTGAAAGAGATCCGCTCCTCGATGAGGCGGCCCGGTCCAGCCTCAGATTCCCTTCTGCATGGGAACATTGAGAACATTGAGGCCCATACTAGAAGAAACACATTTATGTATGGCCCATGCTAAAAAAAAAGGAGTTTAATCGGTTCTTTTTTATTTTATTTAATTTAATAGAGTGAGTGCCGGTTAATCTCGACGTTATAGAAAACAAGTCCAATGAGGATTTCAATTTACAACTTTTACAAAAAAAAAAACTTCATGTAATGCATGTCTTTCTTTCAAATCAATCATAGTGACATAATAAAACTATATGGAGAAAATGTTATTGGAAATAGTTTAAGATGTAAACGTCTAAATTTCTCACTTACCAACATTAAATTTAAAAACTTAAAATCATTTAAATATTTAACTTTCTCCACATATTTAAATATTTTTTCCACATGCATGCACCTATTTTCTTTATAGTTGGGAAAAAAACAACTTTCCACGTGGATTTAAGACTTAAATATCAATTGGCTTGATTCATAATGTAGTGAAATACATAAAATGCACACATGCCGTCTACTTTTAGCCATGCACTTGGCATGAGTACCTTGCGACATCATCCAGTAATGTACAAATGAAAAGATGCCTACTTTTTTTGAAGCATTTCCAATTGTTTTGGTAGACGGAGATGGAATTGTTTGAAAAAAAAAGAAAAAAAAAGAAAAAAAGAAAACCAAGTAATTTTGGTAAACAGGTATAAAAAACGTAACGGTCGTGCATAAATTGGGGCTTCAAAAATTGACATCGATTGCAAACTCCATCTTGCGATCTCGAGTCCGAGCACGTGGGACTTGAGCACCGGCACCTGTATGTTTACTTCGATGGACGCTGATGATTCTGGACGCCGATGATTCTGGAGGATGTAACTTAACGTCTTTTCTAAGGGTAAGTTAGTTCCTCTTCAATCATGGGCGAGGTGTAGTCGAGAGGAACAGTGTCTATCCAACTATTCATTTACACACGTTGTTTGAAATTAGAATTCATAACATGATCATTGTTTTAGAACAGAGCAACTTGGTTCTTACTCATAACAGAGCATATTCAGTGAAATTGGTAAAATTTCATGATCCTCAGCAGGTAATTGAATATAATCGGATTCATAGGAGGTTTGATCCCTCTCACATTTGAATAACATTAAAACCGTTCAATTTATCTAAGGAGAGTGAAACGCCATAAAACTGTCAATTTCTTTTTGGAGAAAGAATGTGAACTCTCTCCTTAAATTACTGGGTGGAAAAATTCTGTCACATTGATGAAGAGACGCGACTGTATATACACTGTTTTTTTTTTTTTTTGTCAATCAGGAATCATGTATCATATGGAAGTCTTATTAACTTTTCCTCCCAAAAAAAGAAAAGACTTGCAATTAGCTTTACTTTGTTTCTACCCGGCTAGCATGGGGGCTGGACTTACCTGGTAGTTTTCTGCGTCTGGGTGATATTGTTTTGTGAATAAGCGTTGTTAGAGTGGGTTGGGAAAGGTTTGTAGGTGTTAAGGGATTATCCCCTCGTACTCTGATGTCACAATTTATCCAAAAGAAGAGTTTTAAATACATAACATGCCCAAGGCATAAATACCTTATGACATTACCCAGTCATATATGAACGAAATTCCCAAGTAATTTTGGTAAGCCAGTCGCAAAAGTACAATGATTGCGATTAAATCAGAGCTTTGTTAATCTAGTTAGCTATCTCAACAGACCGGCTTGCAGCAGTTGATGAATCAAGCTTGTACTTGTTCAGTTTGCTCTACGTGTGCAGTCGGATTGAACGAGTTACGTAGAACTTTTGAGCTGTCCAATTGGCTACTTTAGTTTCAATTTTGTTGTATATAGATTGCTAAGTTTTGAATATGAGGAACAAGCTATAAACTATATCAAACTCACAATGCATGTATCCGAAAGGAAAGAATAGTGAATGAAAATTATGTAATTCTTCTGCTATGCTCTGAATTATTTCCATGTTTCTCTCTAGCCCAATCTAAAAAAAAAAAAAAAAATTGCCCTGTTTATCCGGTTTTATCATTTCTCAATTTCAAATTGCAATAAAAAGGATCCAATTCATCATCATCATCACCACCTATTCTACTACCTGATGTAATCATACAACATGAGGTTCATATCCAAGCCAGCATTGGAAGGATACAAAGCAAACAGCATTTATACAAAATACACGTAACCATATCAAGAAAGCTAGAAATTATCGTGATTCACTAATTAATTTTATAATTTTCAATGAATGCAAAATGGATTACTAGCATTAGGAGATAGGGAATGAAAATCAGCCAAAGCATTTCACCAGGCAAAACGTACATAAGTAATATGCACATGACACATTTGAGAGCAAGAGCAATCAGAGTGCACACAAATCAGAACCTTGGATCCATATCTTACTCAGGATCACAGTTTTTTAATGTTCACGTTGAGACATTTCTACATGACCAGAGAAATAAATTGGAAAATGGAGAAGAATGGAAGATAAAACGATTATGCATGGCATATTACTTCAACAATCATCATTACATATTCTGCTTTGTGATGTCAAGGGTGTTCTAGCTAATAATACAACATGAGGTCCACCGACCCAGCAACACTCAAACCAAATTTATATAAAGTACACATCACGACTTCGAAAATTGAAACTATGGCCATTTGCTTATTGAGCCTTTAATTTGCGATGAACACAAATAGGATTACCAACACTAGGACGCATGGAATGAAAATCACCCAAGGCTTGTCCCCCAGCAGATTGTACAACAGCAAAGTACAATTGACCCATCCAAGAATAACAGAGATAAGAGCATACGCTTGTAAAAATCCTGGGTCGATATTTTCCCTTCCCATCTCAAAGATTAATTTCTGCTGAATAATCTCGATCACTTCGCACATAAGCTTAATTTTGGGTGCATATCTAATGTTGGCTGGACCTATAGAGTTATGCCTGACCCTGATGAGTTGACGCAAAGGCCTCCGCCAAGGAATCAAGTCGTGGGTTGTAATATGCAGCAATTTGATGCACATGCTCTGCTCCATTTCTTGGAATTAAGATTAGCAAACTCCTTGTTAGACAATCGTCTTTCAAAAGCTCAAACGATAAGGATCAAGAATAAGCACATAGATCAATTAACTGGAAAAATTAACTCGGCAATTTAGAACTACCAATTGAAGTTCAAAAGAAAATTTAATGCACCATATGATGCTGGCTGCTAGTGCAAATCACAGCTAATGAGTCTATGCATTGCAAGAGTCTAACCTTTGTATGCACTTCAGGAGGCTAACTCATCTATTGATCCACCGCTAATTAAGCTGATGAAAACCCTTCGTTTGGACCAAATGTAACAATAGAGGACTGGGGCATGTTTCCTTTAACACCTAGAAATGTTTCCCAATCCACTCTACCGACGCTAATTCACAAAACAAAACACGCAGAAAACCTCTAGATAAACCCCATGCTTAAAAAAAAAAAAAAAAAAGTTATGACCCCAAAAAAAAAAATCATGCTTAACTTTGAAAAAAAAAAAAAACCTTGGTTACCTTCGACCGAAAAAAACAAAAAAGCCCCATGTTTACTGGGTAGAAACAATGAAAGCTAAATGCAGCTCTTATCTTTTCTTCGGAGGAAAAGCAAATTAGACTTTCGATTAATATTCAATTGGTAGTATGAGTTTCTCTTGACAAAAAAAAGAAATAGAGTTTATGTACTATCGTGTCTCTTCATCGACGTGACAGAATTTTCACACCCACTAAACTTCAAGAGAAGTTTCACGTCCTTTCCAATTTTTTGATCTCAAAAAGAAACGACAGTTTATTATGGCATTTCTCTTGTTTTTATAATGGTATGCCCACTTGAGAGGGATTATTCCCTATTACTAATCCAACTCTATTCAATTACGAAATTAAAATCAGAAAAATTGACCAATTCGCACAAAAAAGGTCAACGACTATAAGAAACAATCTCACTTTTCACCAGATTTACACCCACTGAATATACTCTGTTATGAGTACAACCCAACATGCTCTCCAAGAAATGAGAGGAAAACATACAGGCAAGTGAAAGACGCCCCTCTTAACTGTGCTCAACTGTCAGAAAATATAACTTTAGAATACGTCCACAACTTCGCCTCATTTATGTAGAGTGCAGTTTTTTTTCTCTGATAAAAGAACACTCACGTAATGGCATGTATGAGATGAACATGATCAAAGACAGGAACAACAAAGGACATCAAGATTGTGGCATGATTTTACTCTCAATCCTCCCACTCACTGACAACTGGGCTATAGTGGTTATGTTAAGGTTGCCGAAACTTACCTCTGACCACTGTGATCGGCTGAATTGTTGTTCGCCATTAACCTTCCGACTCTGCCTCACTAAGTCTCTTGCCTGAAAATGGAAACTAGATGGGACTGTCAGAGACCTTGGCGAAGTTCTGGCCATGTTGAGGTTTCTAATACTCATATATGAAACACTCCATATGGTGATATGACCTTTCAACCCATGACCACCAATTCAGACAACCTTGGCAAATGAGGATAGCGAGGTCTATTCGCTGTAGCAAGATGTGACATATTGCAATCGTTATCTTATTGCAATATGTCACATCTTGCTACAGCGAAAAGACCTCGCTATCCTCATTTGCCAAGGTTGTCTAAATTGGTGGCAAAAGTAGAAGGCCACGGCAAAACTATATTATATAAAGACCAGAGTAAAAAGGTTGAAGGTCATATCACCATATTGAGCGATGACCATATAGACCTCAGACTTATACATGACCATATGAAAACTTGCTCCACCTATATGGACCTCCCTTTTCAAACCACACCTTAGAGGTCCTTGGAGTGAGTTTTTAAGATTAAATATGAAAAATAATTCCAACCTCGTTAGTTATGGTGAATTTTTGTTTTTTTGTTTTATCCTTTTTTGCTTAGTTATTGTGTATTTTGTAAGAATTTTTCATTTTACTTTTTTAATAGGGATATGTTCACGACAAGTCCTAAAACTTATCATAAAAGTATAATTGAGTCCTAAAACTTATAAAAAGTACAATCAAGTCTTAAAACTTATTAAATTTGTGCAATTAAGTCATTTTCCACTAATACCGCCTGACTAATAAAAAAATGCTAACATGGCATTTTTATATTTTTTTTGTTAGGATATACGTGTAAGTTGTGTTAGAGAAATCCCACATCGAAAAATTGATGTGGTGCAGAGTAGTTAATATATTCTAGTTGGTCCATAATTCATTGGTTTAAGCCTTTGAGTAAAGGTGAGTACAACTAGTTATATTTACAGATTTGGACTTGAGCTCCCTCTTGGCGATCTCCCAAAGTGAAAGTATCGGACTTCTATTATGCACTCTCAACAAATGGTATCAAAGTCGATGGTTGATTGGTAGCCCACTCCCAATATGTATTGGTGTTTAGTGAATATCTTAAGGAAGGAATCTGATGACCAATGTGATTTAAGGGCAAGTTGTGGGCTAGTGGCCGTCGTGGTATAGCAATGCAGGCCCGATGATGGACTTCATGGTTCATTCCGGAGAAAGAGACCATGGATGAAGTTGAGCATTGGATATTTAATTTGAGATAAGTTAAAGTAAAAGAATACCCAAATTAAGGGGAGCAAACATAATACTAGAGCTCACACGTGAAAGAGAGATTGCTAGGATGTACGTATGAGTTATGTTAGAGAAATCTCACGTTGGAGAATTGATATGATGCAAAGTAGTTTAAGTTTTTGAACAAAAATGTGAGTTCAACTAGATATACTTAGATTTCTTCTTGGCGATCTCCTCAAGGGAAGGTATCGGACTTTCTGTTGTGCACTCCCAACATTTTTATTTCCTACATGGTATTTCTTATTATTTTTATTCAATTCTTATTTATTGACACCTATATTCTATCTTTTTAATTAGGATTTAATCGCGCAAAAAATTAGGGATTAATTTCTGAACCCTAGACAAAAAATAATTTTCACTAAATTGCATCGTGTATTAGCATTAGGAATATTTGCATTACTAATGGTAATTATTAAAAATTTCAAAAAAAAAAGAAGAAAAAAATATTATTATTAATAAAAAGTATAATCATAAAGAAATCGAATAAGGCCAGGCAGAGGCTGGGCTTGCCCGACCTCCTTTTCCCCCTTCCTTCCTTTCTCTCCATGCAAACCCAGCCCACCTCTTCTTCTTTCTTCTTTTCTTCTTTCTTTTCATGCAGGCCGACCCACCTCCTTTTCTCTCTTCTTCCTTCTTTTTTTATTTTCGCACGGGCTCCCCCATCTCCCTTCATTTCGGCTCAGCCCGTGCACGGGTCTTCTTCCTCCTCATTCTGGTCATGCCTTTGCAAAAGAAGAAGAGTAGAAGTCAATCCACGAGTCGAGATCAGGCAAGTCGATAGGCTGGCAATGGCAGAAGCCATGCACGCCTACCGATCACCCTTAAAAGCGAGGGGGCTCGCTCATTTGAGGGGTTCTAGTTTTGGCCAAAAAAGAAAGAGAGAGAGAGAGAGAGGAGCTCGTGAGGTTCCCTGACCGTCACTGGAGGCCCGCCATTCCTCGCAGCAGCTCTTTTTGAACCAGGTAGGCCTTACCCAAGCCTTCGTGCTCTGTTTTTTTTTTTTTTTTTTTTTTTTTTTTTTTTTTTTTTTTTTTTTTTTGGGGGGTTGGGGGAGTAGTGAGCCGAAGCTCGTAGCCGATCGGTTCGCGCGAGCTTCAGTCCCGCCGGTCTTCCCTCAAAGCTTCTCCATGCTCTAACATGGGTCATTAGGGGTTTTGATCTGTGATTGAGTCCCTAGCGAGTCTAGAATTCCCTGTTCAGTAGTGTACGCCAAGTGTTCATTAAAATGTCTAAGTGAGATCTAGGTTCGTATGCTTTGTCATGGCCGAGATCTACTGTTGTCGTTCATACTCACGTCAAATGTAAATGATGTGTCTCTGAGTTGGTCCAGAATACCACTTGTATGTCGTGAGTTGATTGTAGTCTGAACCCAAGTTCTAAAACCAACCTAGCTTTCTCTGTTAGTTAGTGCATCCTATATGTTTGATGAAATGCCACAGAGAAGACTGAGTTAGTTCGTGTTAAACTCAAAGAGTGACGTGCCCTCGTTTCTGTGCTCATTGAGTCATGTCTGCTTTGTTTTTTCTGATGGTGTTTTGTGTGATTTTTGCAAAATAATCGATGTGACATATTTAGCCCAAAAATTTAGTGTGGTAGAAAAAAATTTGGGGTTTTTGATGTTACAAAAAAAATTTAGGGTAAATGTGTCATAAAAAAAAACAAATTTAAATTTTTCATACAAATAAAAAAAATCTTTGAGTCACCAAAAAAAGTTTGAGATAGATATCTTACAAATTAGGATTTTTTGTGTCACAAAAAAATTTAGCGTAAATGTGTCACAATTAACAAAGTTTAGAGTCTTTGATTACTTTTTTCCTTTTTTCTTATTATCCTCAACCCACGCTTTGCATTGCATTTTAATCATGCTTAGAATTTGACACAATTTTTCACATTCCGCTCGCTTTGTATAACTAAAAATAATACAATAGAATAAATTAAATCGTGATAAATTAACATCATTATATTAATGCACCCATCTTGGAAACGGGCCAGCTCCGTCCCTACATGTAATGCACGAATAAGTTATACTCCTGCAATTATGCATAGACTCGTTAGCTATGATTTACACAAGAAGCATAGTTTTATACCATGCAACTAATTTCATTTTGTATTAAAATTGCAGTTTGGATGTGTATTTCTCTAATAATTAAGGTTCTCTAAAATGACCATCATGTGTATTTCTTAATTCTAACTTCATATGTATTATTCGATGTGATACATTAGTCTATGAAAAATTGTTTAACGATGTGTATTTCAAAATTTATTAGAGAAAGTAGTCTCAATATCTCAAGTATTGAGATAACCTTAATTATTAGAGAAACTATTTTTCATAATACTTAAAAATTTGTTAACCAAGCTTGTCATTAGCCCTATTGATAATGACTACAACTTGACGTGCATAAATCTGAAGTCGATAAAAGCATCTAATACTGTTGATAGGGTAATTCAAAGTCATTACATCCTAAAACTAAGGTAATTCGCAGATTTAGCGAGCAAACCTATTAGTGCTAATCATGTAAGATGCCGAATGGTTAAATCGTAGAGAAAAACCTATGGATATCCTTCTATGGGTGCTATCATTCGGTCTTGATAATGCTTTCCTAGTTTGTCTAGTTACTTTGATGGTGTTATATGGTGTTTTGCAATACTCAAATGGGTGAAAGCACAATTACATTCGCTTGCATAACTCTTACATGACCATACTTTTTCATGACTTACTTTTGCTTCGTTGCATTTAATTTCCAAACAACAACATAAAGTTTTAAGTTCTAAGGTAATGTCTGGCACTTGGCACTGTTTGTGCTGATTTGAAATTGGATTGGATATAATATTGATTAGTGCACAAGTATCAACTTTTTAATTATATATATCATATTAAGATTATAATATTCTTATAAAACCTTTGCCTTTCCTTTCATACACTCTATTTGTCAAAATATGCCTATTAATTGATTACCTTCAAGCTAGACCTCTTTAATATATTTACAATATCTAATGCATAGATTCAACGCAAGGTACCATATCTAATGCACATATTCAATGCAACCTTCTTTTGAAGGTACAATGTCATTGCTTATCTTATAGGAAAAATTTGACAGTTTATAGTTGTAATCAACTAACAAAATGATATGCGCATGTGGTCTGTTATGTCCTTAGAACACCTATAATAAATATTTATTATTTGAGTGTGCAATTACCAAAAAAAGTTTGATTGACTCTACTGTGCTTCATGGTGAAGGCCTTTCAGTTGCGTGTATAGTACTTTGAATTTATTATGTTGGAAATGATGCATTTGATGGTTAAGATTGTGAACTTGTGGGCATAGACGGAAGGGTTAGAGGATTCCTTTTTCCCTCTAAAGATAATCTCGCTCCAATTCTAAGAAAAAAACCCAGCAGAAATGTAAGTCTTGAAATTGATGTGTTCATGGAGAGAAAAATGACTGCAAAATGCTGTGATAAGCATCGTCACGTAGCATGTGCCCGTGGAGACGAGCTTCTCCATATTCTCATCATGGAAAAGCAGCGTGAAATCTATCAAAGGGAAATTGGAGTCCTCTAAGCTAACATTAGCCTATGACCTGAAAGAGATCCGCTCCTCGATGAGGCGGCCCGGTCCAGCCCCAGATTCCCTTCTGCATGGGAACATTGAGAGCATTGAGGCCCATACTAGAAGAAATACATTTATGCATGGCCCATGCTAAAAAAGAAGAAGTTTAATCGTTTTTTTTTTTTTTAATTTAATAGAGTGAGTGCCGGTTAATCTCGACGTTATAGAAAACAAGTCCAATGAGGATTTCAATTTCCAACTTTTACAAAAAAAAAAAAAAAAAAAAAAAAAACTTCATGTAATGCATGTCTTTCTTTCAAATCAATCATAGTGACATAATCAAAGTATATGGAGAAAATAGTTATTGGAAATAGTTTAAGATGTAAACGTCTACATTTCTTACTTACCAACATTAAATTTAAAAATTTAGAATCATTTAAATATATAACTTTCTCCACACATTTAAATATTTTTTCCACATGCATGCACCTATTTTCCTTATAGTTGGCATAAAAAACAACTTTCCACGTGGATTTAAGGACTTAAATATCAATTGGCTTGATTCATAATGTAGTGAAATACATAAAATGCACACATGCCATCGACTTTTAGCCATGCACTTGGCATGAGTACCTTGCGACATCATCCAGTAATGTACAAATGAAAAGATGCCTACCTTTTTTTGAAACATTTCCAATTGTTTTGGTAGATGGAGATGGAATTGTTTGAAAATCAAGTAATTTTGGTAAACAGGTATAAAAAACATAACGATGGTGCACAAATTGGAGCTTCAAAAATTGACATCGATTGCAAACTCCATCTTGCGATCCCGAGTCCGAGCACGTGGGACTTGAGCACCGGCGCCTGTATGTTTACTTCGATGGACGCTGATGATTCTGGACGCCGATGATTCTGGAGGATGTAACTTAACGTCTTTTCTAAGGGTAAGTTAGTTCCTCTTCAATCATGGGCGAGGTGTGGTCGAGAGGAACAGTGTCTATCCAACTATCCATTTACACACGTTGTTTGAAATTAGAATTCATAACATGATCATTGTTTTAGAACAGACCAACTTGGTTCTTACTCATAACAGAGCATATTCAGTGAAATTGGTAAAATTTCATGATACTCAGCTGGTAATTGAATATAATAGGATTCATAGGAGGTTTGATCCCTCTCACATATGAATAACATTACAACCGTTCAATTTGTCTAAGGAGAGTGAAACGCCATAAAACTGTCAATTTCTTTTCGGAGAAAGAATGTGAACTCTCTCCTTAAATTACTGGGTGGAAAAATTCTGTCACATTGATGAAGAGACGCGACTGTATATACACTGTTTTTTTTTTTGTCAATCAGGAATCATGTATCATATGGAAGTCTTATTAACTTTTCCTCCCAGCAAAAGAAATGACTTGCAATTAGCTTTACTTTGTTTCTGCCCGGCTAGCATGGGGGCTGGACTTACTTGGTAGTTTTCTGCGTCTGAGTGATATTGTTTTGTGAATAAGCGTTGTTAGAGTGGGTTGGGAAAGGTTTGTAGGTGTTAAGGGATTATCTACTTGTACTCTGATGTCACAATTTATCCAAAAGAAGAGTTTCAAATGCATAACATGCCCAAGGCATAAATACCTTATGACATTACCCAGTAATATATGAATGAAATTGACAAGTAATTTTGGTAAGCCAGTCTTAAAAGTACATTGATAGCGATTAGATCAGAGCTTTGTCAATCTAGTTAGCTAGCTCAGCAGATCGGCTTGCAGCAGTTGATAAATCAAGCTTGTACTGGTTCAGTTTGCTCTACGTGTGTAGTCGGGTTGAAAGAGTTACGTAGAACTTTTGAGCTGTCCAATTGGCTACTTTAGTTTCAATTTTGTTGTATATAGATTGCTAAGTTTTGAATATGAGGAACAAGCTATAAACTACATCAAACTCGCAATCGAATGAAAATTGTTTAATTCTTCTGTTATGCTCTGAATTATTTCCCATGTTTCTCTCTAGCCCAATGTAAAAAAAGAAAAAAAAGAAAATTGCCCTGTTTATCCGGTTTTATTATTTCTCAATTTCAAATTGCAATAAAAAGGATCCAATTCATCATCATCATCACCGCCTATTCTACTACCTGATGTAATCATACAACATGAGGTTCATGTCCAAGCCAGCATTGGAAGGATACAAAGCAAACAACATTTATACAAAATACACGTAACCATATCAATAAAGCTAGAAATTATCGCGATTCGCTAATTAATCCTATAATTTTCAATGAATGCAAAATGGATTACTAGCATTAGGACATAGGGAATGAAAATCAGCCAAAGCATTTCACGAGGCAAAACGTACATAAGTAATATGCACATGACACATTTGAGAGCAAGAGCAATCAGAGTGCAAACAATCAGAGTGCAAACAAATCAGAACTTTGGATCCATATCTTACTGAGGATCGCAGTTTTTTATGTTCACGTTGAGACATTTCTACATGACCAGAGAAATAAATTGGAAAATGGAGAAGAATGGAAGATAAAACGATTATGCATGGCATACTACTTCAACAATCGTCATTATATATTCTGCTTTGTGATGTCAAAGGTGTTCTAGCTAATAATACAACATGAGGTCCACCGACCCAGCAACACTCAAACCAAATTTATATAAAGTAGATATCACGACATCGAAAATTGAAACTATGGCCATTTGCTAATTGAGCCTTTAATTTGCGATGAACACGAATAGGATTACCAACACTAGGACGCATGGAATGAAAATCACCCAAGGCTTGTCCCCCAGCAGACTGTACAACAGCAAAGCACACTTGACCCATCCAAGAATAACAGAGATAAGAGCATATGCTTGTAAAAATCCCGGCTCGATATTTTCCCTTCCCATCTCAAAGATTAATTTCTGCTGAATAATCTCGATCACTTCGCACATAAGCTTAATTCTGGGTGCATATCTAATGTTGGCTGGACCTATAGAGTTATGCCTGACCCTGATGAGTTGACGCAAGGCCTCCGCCAAAGAATCAAGTCGTGGGTTGTAATATGCAGCAATTTGATGCACATGCTCTGCTCCATTTCTTGGAATTAAGATTAGCAAACTCCTTGTTAGACAATCGTCTTTCAAAAGCTCAAACGATAAGGATCAAGAATAAGCACATAAATCAATTAACTGGAATAATTAACTTGGCAATTTAGAACTACCAATTGAAGTTCAAAAGAAAATTTAATGCACCGTATGATGCTGGCTGCTAGTGCTAATCACAGCTAACGAGTCTATGCATTGCAAGAGTCTAGCCTTTGTATGCACTTCAAGAGGCTAACTCATCTATTGATCCACGGCTAATTAAGCTGATGAAAACCCTTCGTTTGGACCAAATGTAACAATAGAGGACTCGGGCATGTTTCCTTTAACACCTAGAAATGTTTCCCAATCCACTCTACCAACGCTTATTCACAAAACAAAACACGCAGAAAACCACTAGGTAAACCCCATGCTTAGTTATGACCCAAAAAAAAAAAAAAAAAAAAAACAATGCTTAGCTTTGAAAAAGAAAAAAAAAACCTTGGTTACCTTCGACCAAAAAAACAAAAAAGCCCCATGTTTACTGGGTAGAAACAAGGAAAGCTAAACGCAGCTCTTATCTTTTCTTTGGTGGAAAAGCAAATTAGACTTTCAATTAATATTCAGTTCGTAATATGAGTTTTTCTTCACAAAAGAAAGAAATAGAGTTTATGTACTATCGTGTCTCTTCATCGATGTGACAGAATTTTTGCACCCACTAAACTTCAAGAGAAGTTTCACGTCCTTTCCAATTTTTTGATCTAAAAAAAGAAACGACAGTTTATTATGGCATTTCTCTTGTTTTCATAATGGTATGCCCACTTGAGAGGGATTATTCCCTATTACTAATCCAACTCTATTCGATTGCGAAATTAAAATCAGAAAAATTGACAAATTCGCACAAACAAGGTCAACGACTATAAGAAACAATCTCACTTTTCACCAGATTTACACCCACTGAATATACTCTGTTATGAGTGCAACCCAACATGCTCTCCATGAAATGAGAGGAAAACACAGGCAAGTGAAAGACGCCCCTCTTAACTGTGCTCAACTGTCGAACAATATAACTTTAGAATGCTTCCACAACTTCGCCTCATTTGTGTAGAATGCAGTTTTTTTTTTCTCTGATAAAAGAACACTCACGTAATGGCATGTATGAGATGAACATGATCGAAGACAGGAACAAGAAAGGACATCAAGATTGTGGCATGATTTTACTCGCAATCCTCCCGCTCACTGACAACTGGGCTATAGTTGTTATGTTAAGGTTGCCGAAACTTACCTCTGACCACCGTGATCGGCTGAATTGTTGTACGCCATTAACCTTCCGACTTTGCCTCGCTAAGTCTCTTGCCTGAAAATGAAAACAGGATGGGACTGTCAGAGACCTTGGCGAAGTTCTGGCCATGTTAAGGTTTCTAATACTCATATGTGAAACACTTTATGGTGATATGACCTTTCAACCCATGACCTTCTACTCTTGCCACCAGTTCAGACAACCTTGGCAAATGAGACTCCAAGAGGATAGCAAGGTCTTTTTGCTGCAGCGCTGTAGCAACATCGTCGCATTCTGGCCATGTTAATGCGGCGATGTTGCTACAGTGCTGCAGCAAAAAGACCTTGCTATCCTCTTGGAGTCTCATTTGCCAAGGTTGTCTGAACTGGTGGCAAGAGTAGAAGGCCACGACAAAACTATATCATCAGGAGTGAGTTAAATAATTATTCAAATGATATTACAAAATGGTTCTTATATTATTGTCAAAATTTAATTTTGGTCCTCGTCCTCGTATTTTACAATGGACTTAGTCCTTAACCCAGCTTCAATATCCCGATTTCAGATATTTTCTTCCAAACGTAAATAGAAATTGCTGAGCAAGTGACAAATCAATATGGCAGTTCACATAATTTTAAGAATTTATCATGGATGATCCTCGTGCAGAGAAATTTACACATGTAATTCTAGTCAGGCTTTCCTTAGAAATCTAATAATATGCTTTGCTCGGGCACTACCGCATTTGTCATAACTATTGCCCATTAATTGTGGAATAATCATTTTACGAGGACCAATTTAGCCTAGAGTTGTAGCCCTTTCCCAAGTTCAAGTGGACCAAATTCTTGAAATTAGTACTTTAAGGGATGATCTTTCCGCGATAATTACTCTAGGCGATCGATTATAAAGACCTTAAAACAACGTCAGCCAGTCAACTTTTCCCAAGAGGAAGCCACGTGTCCAACTGTGGTTGTCTGCAACTTTTTTTTTTATAAAAAAAAATTAAAAGATTACCAACCGGTAAACATAGAACAACGAAATTGTGGGGCCATATACTTTTGATATGTGTATAGACTATTGCATTTTGCACGTGTAACTAGTATATGCAATAAATCCTTACTAAGTTTAAAGTTCGTTATATTTATTTTGCGTTGCCTGTGTTGATACTCCATCGAACCTTCGAGACATGTAAAATAGTTGCAAAAAATCATCAAATTCCTCATTTGGTCACAATCGTGGCACTGGGAAAAGTACAAAAACAATCCTAAACTTTTTGTATTGGTAGCAATTTAGTCTTAAACTTTTCAATTAGACAAATTTAGTTCTAAACATTTTCATATTGGTACCAATTCAGTCCATCTGGTTAATTTAAGCTGGAAATTGCTAATGTGGCCGCTGACGGTTTTATGTGGCGCCACGTTGACAAATTTTATAATTATATATATTTTAGATTTTTAAATTATTTTTTTTTTCCCTTTTTTCTTTTTCTTTTCTCCCTAGCCCTTGGCCGGCGAGGTCGCCGGCTGGTCGACCATCATCAACCACAGGTTGGTCGGAGCGAGGGCCCCGCCCTCATCGGCCACAAGCGAGGCGTCGGCCCCGCCTAGATCCGGCGAGGGCCGAAACCCTCGCTCGTTGGTCGGCAAGGGCCTTTGCGCCCTCGTCCGGGCGAGGGCGCGGCAACCCTCGCTTGTGGCGGGTGAGAGCGTGGCGACCCTTGCTTGGATATGGGTGAGGGCCGTCGCACCCTTGTCGCCCATAGGCGAGGGCGTGGCGGCCCTTGCTCGTGGCCAAGGCGAGGGCGCAGAGGCCCTTGCGGATCTCGGGGGGGCCAACGGCCTCGCTTGTGGCGGCGAGGGTGCGGGGCCCCTTGCCTTGATCAGCCTCTCGACGACCTCGCCGGCCAAGGGCTAAGGAGAAAAGAAAAAGAAAAAAAAAAAAGAGAAAAAAAAAAAACATAATTTAAAAAATTTGAAAAAAAAAATATAAAAATTATAAAATTTGTCCACGTAGCGCCACATAAGACCGCCAGATAGCCACATTAGCAATTTCCGGCTTAAATTAGTCGGATGAAATAAATTGGTACCAATATGAAAATGTTTAGGATTAAATTGATTCAATTAAAAAGTTTAGGACTGACTTGGTGTCATATAAAAGGTTTAGGACTGTTTTGGTACTTTTCCCCATGGCACCTCATGCTATATGATTTTTATTTCTCTTTATTATAATTTTTTTCTATTCATGTTTCTTTTCATTTATCAGAAATAACAAAAACATGTAATTTCTTGCTTTTTCTTTGCTGGTTAATCCTTTGAAGAGGAGGAAAAATCAACAAAGATAAAGACGGATCCGTAGGTTTGCTTTTTCATTGGTAGAGTTCGTCTTATTTTTTTATGAAGTTCTAGAGTTCCTGTACCTCAAATTGGATATTCTTTCATAAAAAAGAAAAAATATATTAATGAAGTTATTTAAAATATTAGAATTTTAAGCATGATTAATTGTAATAATTGGACGTTTAATTATCTGGACGAACCCGCATATAGCATATAGACAACACAAAAGAACTTTTCTATCACATCAGAAAAATCAATATATTAAATTAAGCGGCATTAGTGCATTTTCATAATCACCATTTTTTCTATTACATAAGATTCGTATAAATGTACAAATTGATAATGAATGCAGCTGTCGAGCCATGCTTAAAACTAACTTATTATTATTATTTTTAAAGTGTCAAACTACATAATAAGTTAATTTTCCGCAACATCATGCGGATGACCCACTGTTTTTGCACTATTAATCATGTATCTCACAAAAATATGAACCGTCAGCGCAGAGAGGCAAGCGAAGGACTCAAAAATGGAGTTCAACCTCCGCGGCAACGCCTTGAAGACCTTTGCTTGCTCCATCACTTGCCTCTCCTGCGTCAGCAACGTCCTCGCTATTCAAGCTTCTCCTTTCCAGGTTAATCGATTTTGCCCACATTTCTTCTTCTGCTTCTCCGTCTTTCTCACCCTTGGCTCCGGTCAAAAAGTTCGCGGGTCGCCAGTGAAGTCCATGTCGATCATTCCTCAGCTTCATCTATCAATCGAAAAAGCTATGTCGTTGCTAATTCTTGCCCTGATGAGTGATGCTTAGCTTAGATGCCGTGCTGTGTTAGGTATTGGCGTCGTATGGAGTTTTGCAACACTCAATGAGTGAAAGCACGATTGCGTTCACTAGCATAACTCTTGCATGACAATAGGTTTTCATGGCTTACTTTTGCTTCGTTGCATGTAATTACTGGATAACAATCGAGGTTCCAATTTCTGAGCTCATGTTTGGCACTTGGCACCATTTGCGCTGATTTGTTGTGTACAAATATCATCTTTGTACTTGTGGACATCGTTCATAAGATTATGAGATTCTTATAAAACCTCCAGCTTTCCTTTCACACACTCAATTCGTCAAGATCTGCCTATCACTTGATTATCTTCAGGCCAAACCTCTTTGATATATTTACCGTATCTAGGGCATAGATTCAATACAACCTTCTTTTGAAGATACAGTATCATTGCTCATTTTATCGGAAGAATTTGACAGTTTGTAGTTGTAAGCAACTAACAAAATAATTTGTGAATGCAGTCTATTTTGTCCCTAGAACATCTGTTACAAACATTGATTATTTTAAGTATTGAATAACTAGACATCAATGCATCAAAACTTCAATGGACTCTGCAGTTCTTCAATGGTGAAGGCCTTTCAGTTGTTCGCATGGTGCTCTAAATTCATTATGGTGGAAATGTTGTATTTTATGGTTAAGATTGCAAACTTGTGGGCATAGATGGGAGGGTTAGAGGATTCCTTTTTCCCTCTAAAGATAATCTCATTCCAATTCCATTAAAAAAACGCCAGCAGAAATGAAGTCTTTTTCTGACGCGTTCATTGAGACAAAAATGACTGCAAAATGCTGTGATAAGCATCGTCACTTCATACGTGTCCCTGGAGACGAGCTTCTTCATATTCTCATCAGGGAAAAGCAGCATGAAATTTGTCAAACAGATATTGCAGCGCCTCAATAGGACCCTTGAAGCCCATAGGTTTATAATAAAGAGACAGGCAGCTTTTACGTCAAACGGATGTTGCACACCGCTAAGCTCGCATTAGCCTATGACCTGGAAGAGATGGTGTATCATACTTTTATAAATTTAGTCCTAAAATTTTTAATTTTACCAATTCAATCCTAAGCTTTTTCACTTCTTGCCAATTAAGTCCATTTAGTCAATTTTGACCGAAAATTTCTGACACGTATGGCTGATGTGGACGTGACAATTTTTAATAATATTTTGAATTTGTTTATGATTTTTTTCTATTTTTTTTCCTGGTTTTTTTAGCAAGGGCTAGTTGGGGTTGTTGGCTGACCCTCGCCGGCCATAGGGAAGGGCTGGCAACCCTTGCCGGCCATAGGCAAGGGCCGACTAACCCTTGTCGGTCTCGGGCGAGGGCGTCGAGCCCCTCACTAGCTTTTGTCGCGGGCTGCAATGCCCTCACTAGATCTGGCCAGGCAAGGGCTCGCTGGCCCTCGGTGGCCCTAGGTGAGGGGTCCGAGCGAGGTCACTAAGGGTCACTTGAACACTAGATTTGGCGGGGGTGTCATGGGCATGCCCTTGCTTTGGCCGGCAAGGGTTGGTCGGCCCTTGCCTATGGCTGGCGAGGGTTGCTGGTTCTCGCTTGTGGCTGGTGATGGTCGGTTGGCCACCCTCACTAGCCAAACCTCAAACCCCTAAAAAAAAAAAATTAAAGAAAAGCAAAAAAAAATTGTAAAAATATAAAAATTTGAAAAGTTATGAAAATATCGTTAAAATATTATTAAAACGTGTCATGTTAGCATTGATTTGTCCAAATCAACAAAATTTCGGCCAAAATTGGCAGGATGGACTCAATTGGCAAGAAGTGAAAATGCTTAGAATTGAATTGACAAAATTGAAAGGTTTATAACTGAATTGGTGAAAATGCAATAAATCTATGAATTTTTAGAGAATTTTCCCAAAAAAGGTGCGATCTTCGATGAGGCAGGCTGGTCTCGCCACAGATTCCAAAATAATTAGGCCCATACTTGTTGTGACTTGCCTTTTAGTATGGAGGAAAATAAATTTAGAGGTATTGGCTAAAAGACGGGCTTATGACACATGATTTAGATTGGGGCTCTCCCAAACGCATACCTCACACGACATTATTGGATTTTTCAACGTTGACTCAATTTAATGCTATGGGAATTTCTTGGTGAGGAGTCACCACTAATTTATTGGGGTTAGTTAAAAACCAAGTGAAACATGAAAAGTGTGCTTCACTCTTATGCAACTAGAGAATCTAGGGTCCATATATTAATTAATCAACTAGTGCCCGTTTAATACTTTATCTTGTATATTCAAGTAGTTTGGGTTGATTTTAAATCTATCTACTAACATATGAAGTAATTATGCAGGTATGCAATCATTAGAATAGCAATTGGCAAGCAATAAAAGCGTTAAATAAATTACATGGAAGAGCAAAGATCTAACATTAACAAATTGGGGGTATGCCATATCTAACCATGCCAAAAGAAGACCATAATCAACGCATGGAAGGTGCACAATCAAGAGATAAACAAATGAAGCCTTATGTTAGAACCCTAAGGGCTTGTTCAATTTGGAGCCTAATTTTAAATTGATCATTTCTGACACTTTAAAAGAAAACTACCCAAAAACTATTTTTTAAGCATTTTCTATTTTTTTTAAATTGGAATTTCTTTATTTTTTAATTAATAATCCGAATAGAGGGACCCGGCCAGAACATGGGCTGCACTTATGCTCACGGTCCTGGGCCATGGATATGGATGGGCTTATAATAAAAAAAACCATTCGAATAGGAGAGCACCAAGCCCATCTCTTTGCAACTAAATGCACTAGGCCCATCTTACTAAAAAATCTCAGCCCAAACATATCTAAGACTAAAGCCAGCCCGAACTTACTGAAATCACTTAAGCCCAAAGTGCATTAAACCAAACCAAGCCTCTAACTCCAACCCCATTTTCCTCTGTTGTTTAGAATAAGTCCATTTTTACTGACTAAATTTCTCCTCGTTCGTCCGCCCTTCCTCCTACGCTCCTCTCCTATCTATCCCACAACTTCAAATTTTGTTCTGCACTTCACTACCAACCGGGAACAACTTCAACCAACGATTCATAGGCCAAAGCCCCAAAACATGAACGTGTACGGTTCAGTCGTTCATCATTAAGCCTCCAATTAACGAACTCCTCTGGCCATCGGATTGCCGTTGTAGGCCACAAAGCACGAAACGCAAAACAAAGCACGAATCTCTAGTTATTACCACGATCAATTGCTCTCTTATGCCATCGTTTACTTTGTTTTGCGAGAGATCGTGTGCTCGAGGGCATCGGCCAGGGTCGTGAGACAGGGTTCGGGCGTGGCCAAGCTGCTAGAGGACTCCTTCTCAGTCGCGCTCTCTCCTTCACTCTCCATTCTCTCAAACTCTCTTTCGCCGCTCGCTCTCTCTCTCTCTCTCTCTCTCTCTCGCTTTTCCAGTACCGAGCCTCCCCTCGAAGAACTCACAGCTTCCTCCCTATTACTCATCAATCCCTCATCTCTTTGACCGGCACTTTCTCATGAGTCCCTCCCTCATCAACTCCATCTGCCACCAGAGCACCGCCAGTGCTCACCCCACCCACCAAACCTTCTGCCTTCTCTGCAACATCCACTTCCTCGACCATCTCCTCGGGATTCTCAATCTTCGCCAGTGTGCCAATTGCCTCCTCGAATTGCTCAACCTCATGTCCCGCGCTAGCATTCTCATTAAAAACATCGCCGCTCGGATCAACACCCGCGACATCGTCCGTATCAGGACCTGGGTACGACGTCACCGAGACCGGCTTCAATCCTTCCTCTCGCGAGTCGCCGTGGGCATCCACCGCCTCCTCGAGAACCTCCTCTCCTTCATTGACCTTCGAGTCATCCCCCTGCCGAACCGACCCTCTCCTCTATTCTCTCCTGGTTGCTCACCCTCGAGCTCTCTCTTTCCCTCGTTTTTCAGCCGGAAGACCCCATATTTCTCCCTCTCTCTCTCCAGCCACGCCAGCTGTTGCTGGCTAGCCCGACCTCACAGCGTTGCGCGCGACATTCCTCGTCCTCCGTCCTTCGTACCGTCCTCTGTCCTTCCCCCGTCATCATCCAGCCAACGTACTGCGTTTTGTCGTTGAACTATCGTCCAACAGCAGGGAGAGAAGGGAGAGAGAAGAAGGGGTCGGGCCGAGAAAAAGAAAAGAAGAAGTGGGTTGAGCCGGCCCAGTCAGGGGGCCGGGCCAAGGCTGGCCCTTGCCTGGCCCAGCTGCGTTTTCTGCTTTTTAAATTTAATTTTAAATTTTTTTATTATTTTTTTAAAAATTAATCTTTAATTCTAGTAATGCAAATGTTCCTAATGCCTATATGTGGTGTAATTTAATGAAAATTATTTTTTTTGTTAAGGAATTAGGAATTAATCGCTAATTTTCCATGCAATTTATCCCTAAATAAATAAGTGAAATTTAGGTGTTAATAATATTAGAGAAAATATATTCATGGCCCATGCTAGAAAAGAGGAATTTAATCTATTTTTTATGGACTGTGTGCCGGCTAATCTCTATTGCATAGAAAACAAGTCCAATGACATATTCATGTAATGCACTTTAAAGATGTCAACGTCTAAGTTTCTTAAAAGTTGACATTGAATATAAATCTTACTATCATTTAGATATATTTATATTCAACACCTTATGTAAAGTTTTTTTGCCCCCACAATCATGCATATATTGTATTTATAGTAGGAAAAAAGGCTACTTTCCGCGTCGATTTAAGAACCTAACTAGCAAGCCGCTTGGTTCGTTTGATATAATTTTACACACATGGTTATTGATTTTTGGCCATGCACTAGGGATGAGTACCTTGTGACATCACCGAGTAATGTATAAATGAAATTACCAAGTAATTTTGGTAATGAGTATAAAAAACATAACGTAGTGATCAAAATGGAGCTTTGATAATCAGGATAATTATCTTATCAGATGTGATGAATCAAGCTTGTACTTGTCCATCTTACTCTGCTTAGAACTTGTGAGTTACCAATTAGCTGATTAGCTTTGATTTTGTTGCATAGAGATTGCTAAGTAAAAATGTGAGAATAGTGAATGAGGATAATGTAATTCTTTCGATGTACCCCCCCCCCCCAAAAAAAAATTGCCTCATTTCTCCAATTTCATCATTTCTCAATTTTGAATTTCACCAAGAAGGATTGTAATCATCATCATAATTTATTCTACTTTGTGATGTAAAAGATGTTCAAGATAACAATACAACATGAAGTCCATGTTTGAGCCAGTGTTGGAAGGTTACAAAGCAAAACCAGATTCATATAAGATACACATCACCATATTAGAAAACATAAACTATTGCCGTTCACTAATTAATCCTTTATTCCATGATGAATGTGAATAGGATCAAACCGCTGCCCGCGGTGGCCGTGATGGTTTCAAACTTAGTACCCCACTGCTGGGGGAGGAGTTCGAAACCCCGCGTGGTCGATGCTTGAGTGCAAGCTGCGTAATTCACCTGTGGCTGGGTCTATGGTGGTGGCCCAGTTCACCTTAGGGTTTACTCCGCTGCGAAGCGGCGCATGGAGGTTCCCTGGGTCACCAAAAAAAAAAAGAAAATGTGAATAGGATCAATAACGGCATGACCCAAGGAAAGTCAATCAACCAAGGTATTTCATCAAGCAAAATGTGTTTCAATAGACTGCATGCAACACATTCGAAAGCTAGAGCAATTAGAGTGTACACAAATTGGAATTTTGCATCCATATCTTGCCTTCCCAACTCGGAGAGTAATTTATTGTCGGATGATCTTGATCACTATGCAAATAAGCATAATGACAGGTGCACTAGTAATGTTGGCAGGACTTGAATAGCCATGTCGATCCCTAATCAGTCAAAGCAAGGCATTTGCCAAGGAATCAAGTTGTCGATTATATTTTGCAGCAATTTGAGCCACGTGCTCTACTCCATTTCTTGGAATTAAAATGAGAAGATTACTTGTTAGAATGCTAGTCTAGCACAAAGCTCAAACAATGAGGATCTCTAGCACAAAGCTCAAACAATGAGGATCTCTAGCACAAAGCTCAAACAATGAGGATCAAGAATAAACACATCAATGAATTAGTAAAGTAAACAAAAATGGGGCGATGGTTTCCAAATGCAACATTGAAAAGGATGAGTTCACCTAATCTATGTAGAGTAGACAAAGTAGTGTTTGAGTAAGGTGACATACAGGGGAAATGATCAAAGATAAGAAGTTCCTTAAGGAAACCAAGACCACATGATCTTACTTGCAATCCTCCAACTTATTGGAGGCTGGACTTCAGTAGTGAAGAGATGTTGCGGTTCGCCACCAATGCTTACCTCCTCAGACCACACTGATTGATAGGATTGTTGTTTGACATTAACCTATGAGTTTTGAGCAATTTCTCTTTTCCTTCCTTGTTTGAAGTAAAACTTGCTGTGAGGCTGCGTGTTGAGCAAAACATATTTGCAAACCATGGGAGGTCCTCTCTTTGGGAGAGAGTCCTCCCTCTCCTTAGGTATTGGTGTGAAGTACTCATCCCATCCCTCATACCTCTTAGGCAAAAGACAATTATTTGTTTACTCGTCTTGAACTACTTGTTTAATTCTCTTGTTATCGTCAAATGTGAAGAACCAAATGCAATCATTTGTTTTATCCTCTTGAACAAATGACTATATGGAGTTGGGGTGGACAGGAGGGTGTTCAATTTTCAAGAAAGAAGTGACAGGTTGGGGAGGGGGGAGAAGAAACGAGGGAAAGATTGAGAAACAAGGGAAGTGAAATAAACTTGGGTGGGCGTTGGGGGTGGACCCGGGGACTTTTTTATCAGAAAAATAAATAAGGGATGCTATAAAATTATTTGGAAACATAAAATTACTAATGTCGAATAATTGTAAAAAATTATAGATTTATTTAAATAAGTTAATTCTAATTTCTTATTAGTCATTGGTTTCATCAATAATTTTTGTTACAATTAGAAACATGTCCCAAAACATAGATACACATTAATTATGAATGTCTTTCGAATTTCCCATAAATAGATTTATTAATATTATTAGTGTAAATTCATTGTAGGCTCTTTATTATTATTTATTTAATTGTGAATTTGAATCAAATTAATTAAAGATAAAAATATTAATATAATGTACATCGTAGCCCAATGTGTCAGAATTCTCTATTTTTGAGAAATGACATGTCAGCGTATCATGTTGTGTTGCGTATCGGTATTGCGTGTCATTGCTAGTTAGGGTAGAATAGAGGAAAGCTAATTCTTTGGAGCAAATAAGACTTTCAATTAATATTTTGTTCTCAATATGAGTTTCACTTGACAAAAGAAAGAAATAGTGTATGTACAGTTGTGTCCCTTAATCGATGCGACATAATTTTCACACCCACTAACTTTAGGATGAGTTTCAAACTCTTTCTGACTTCGTGATCTTTAAAAAGAAATGATAATTTATTATGGTGTTTCATTTATTTTTAAAATGGTGTTTACACTTGAGAGGAATAAGTACTGTAGAAGTTCTAAAACTTGTCACGAAAATGCAATTGAATCCTAAAACTTGCAAAAAGTGCAATCAATACCTAAAACTTGTCAAATTGTTTCAATCAAGTCCTAAAATTAATACTGTTAACCTTTTTTCGTTAAAAATGCTAACGTGGAATTTTTTTTTTTTATTTTTCACGTGGATTTTTAATTATTTTTTATTCAATTTTTTAAAAAATAGATATAAAAAATAAAAAGAAAAGTTAAAATTTATTTTAATTTATTTTAAAATTTTTTAAAATAAAATAAAATTTTTCTTTTTAGTTTTTTAAAACAATTTTTAAAATAAATTTTAACTTTTCTTTTTAGTTTTTAAATCTATTTAAAAAATTGAATAAAAAATAATTTCAAAAAATGCATGTGGAAAATAACAAATTATTTAAAATCCACGTCAACATTTTTAACGGAAAAGACTAACGATGTTAATTTTAGAACTTGATTGAAACAATTTGATAAGTTTTAGAGCTTTATTGTACTTTTTGCAAGTTTTATGACTCAATTGCATTTTGGTGACAAGTTTTAGCACTTCGCAAGCACTTATCCCAAGAAAGAAATAGTGTATGTACAGTTGTGTCCCTTAATCGATGCGACGGAATTTTCACACCCGCTAACTTTAGGATGAGTTTCAAACTCTTTCGGACTTCGTGATCTTTAAAAAGAAATGATAATTTATTATGGCGTTTCATTTATTTTTAAAATGGTGTTCACACTTGAGGGGATTATTCCCTGTTACCAATCCAACTCTATTCAATCACGAAATGAAAATCATGAAAATTTACCAACTCGTACAAAAAAAGGTCAATGTCTACAAGAAACAATCTCATTTTTCACCTGATTTACACCCATCGAGTATACGCTGTTTTGATTACCAGCCAATACGTTGTCTAAGAAATGCGAGGAAACATGCAGGCAAGTGAAAGGCCCCCCTTTCGACCGGCCTCTTGAGTGTCCAACGATATAACTTCAGAATACGTTCACAACTTTGCCTCATTTATATAGAGTGCAGGCTTTTCCCCCAATAAGACAACATTCACATGATGGAATGTGCACAGTGGACATGATCAGAGATAGGTAATAGGAAAGGATATCAAGATTGTGTGGCATGATTTTATTCGCAATGATCCAACTCACTAACGACTGAGCTACAGTGGTCAGGAAATGTTTAAGGTTGTCGAAACTTACCTCCCACCACCATGGTCAGCTGGATGGTTGTTCGCCATTAACCTTCTGACTCTGCCTCGTTAAGTCTCTTGCCTGAAAGTGAAAACAGGATGAGGCTGTCACAGTCCTCAGCGATGTTCTGGCCGTGGTGTGGTTTTATATACTTACGTATGAAAAACTACTCCAAAAAGAACAATTTTCTCTCATTTGGGTCCCAAAAGAACGCTTCTTTTGATACAGTGTTAAGCGCAATGAGTGATGTCATTGCGCTTAACACCGTGCCAAAAGAAAATGACAACAAAAAATTCTTTTGGTTTCTTTTGGCAATGACACTGATGTCATTGCCCTTAACACCGTGCCAAAAGAAATTCTCTTTTGGGACTAAAATGGGAGAAAATGGTCCTTTTGGATGGAGTTCTTTTTGCCATGGTTGTCTCAACTCGGGGCAAAAGTGTATCATTAGATGGCAAAACTATATCATCACCATATGGAGTGAGTTTTTCATACATAAGGCCAGAGTGAAAAGGTTGAAGGCCATATGACGTCATGGAGTGATGACCACATAGACCTCTGACTTACGTCACGGCTGAGAATTTCCTTGGCCTCGGAACGACCCGCGGGCACCTGGCGTGCAGAAATCACCAGGCCAGCCTTTCTTCTATAGCTGTTCCACGAACAATACGGTAAATGATTCTTCATACGAGATCCTACCACGCCCAGTTTTGCTTGGGCGTCTAGTCCATTGAGCAAGACAACAATTCTCTTTAGGCACAACAACTAGTTTCGGCCTGCCATAGCCTCGTCAGGAGAGCGGCATCAGCTCCTGACCAGTTTGTACACAAGAGGCCTACCCCGTCTTTAGAGCTCCTAAATGATATAATCCTTCTATTCTAGAACTCCTAGCACCTACCGTCTTGACGCCACTCTCACGGATCAGTTGTGTTCTACCCTTCTGCCTCCTCACTTTTCACCAGATAACCCCAAACACCACTCACAAGTGTCACGAGTATGGGAGGATTCACAGACCGTGACACTTACATGACCGCATGAAAACTCGCTCCACCTATATGGACCTCCAATTTCAAACTACACCTTGGAGGTCCATTCTAACCCTGTTAGCCATGGTGTATTTTTGTTTTTTTTTCTTTATTCATTTTTGCTTAGTTATCTTGTATTTCTGTAAGAAATTTTCGCTTTACTTTTTTGTTAATTGACCTTGGACCCTACCCATAATTTATTATTATTATCCTCAACCCACTATAACTCATATTATGATTTGCATTGATCATGATTAGAATCTGACATAATTTTTCACATTCCGCTCACTTTTTATAACTGAAGACAATAAAATAGAATATATTAAATCCTGATAAATTAACACCATTATATTAATGCACCCATTCTAAAGCCAGGCCAACTCCGTCCCTGTATGCAATGCACAAACAATTTATGCTCCAGCAATTGTGCATAGACTCATTAGCTATAATTTACACGAGAAGCATAGTTTTTATACTAGGAATTAAATTTCACTTTGTATCTAAACTTGCAGCTCTATATGTGTTCATGTAAGTATATGCAGTTAGTATAATTAAGAAATACACATGATGTTCATTGTAGGCTCGTATCTTGATAATCTTTATTATTAAAAAAAAGGGGTAAGTGTATTGAATGTCCTATAATTTGTTATAAAAATGCAATTGAGTTCTAAAACTTTCAAAAAATATAATTAAGTCCTAAAATCGTCACAAAGTGAATTAAGTCCTAAAACTTTCAAAAAATGCAATCAAATCCTAAAATTTATCAAATTGGTCAAATCTAAGTCCTTCCATTGATTGTATTTTTTGAAAATTTTAAGACTTGATGGCATTTTCAAGACAATTTTTAGGACTTGGTTGAACTTTTTGAAAGTTTTAGGACATTATTGAACTTTCGTAACAAGTTTTATGATTTAATTGCACTTTTTGGAAGTTTTTAGAACTCAATTGTATTTTCATGACAAGTTTTATGACTTCTAATATACTTATCCCATTAGAAAAAATATTTTCTATAATAGTTAAAAAGTTTGAATTCCTTACGTCTCATTTTTCACGTGCAAGGTCCATTTTACATACGGGGAAGTATTAAGACATACTTCGTTTTTGGAAATACTTGAGAAATGTGCTTAATACATGAGCCATAAACAACTTTCTGAATAAATTGAGCTTTTGTGAAGGCTGTTGTACAACAATTAGCTTATTATTTTAATTCCTACATATTGAGTAGAGCATGGAGCTCAAATCTCTAACATACCTGTGGATTGTTTTATGTGACGCGGTGGGCATTGAAAGCTATTGAGTAGAGCACGAGCTCAAATCTCTAACATACCCGTGGATTGTTTTATGTGACGTGGTGGGTATTGAAAGCTACTGAGTAGAGCATGGAGCTCAAATCTCTAACATACCTGTGGATTGTTTTATGTGACGCGACGGGTATTGAAAGCTCATTGCAGGTTGCTTTAAATATAAAAAGAAACAAATGAGAGATTATCATTGAAAATTTGGTTGATAAAACATAGTGCACCTTCGATTAAGTGTTACAATACGTCTCGAGTTTGAGTCCGCAAATGAATCTTGACCCAAGATATATTATTATTCATGGACATCCGAATATGTGCCATGAAATTATATATTTACTATTTCGGTGGTAAAGCTCAAGCTGGATATTCCCTTATATCAAAGAGGAAATATAATCAACAACTTATATTCGAATTGTTGAAGCCTTTGAACTAATATTGGAAATCCAACGTGTACTAGAATTGCAATTACTCAGTCAACTGGTTTCCTTGAGAAAATTGAACTTCTTCTCTGTGGCAATGACTCTAAAATTCGAGGGTATACTTTTTGTGGGTCTTGCCTATATATATAAAAAGCAAGTCTTGCCGTGGCCATTGGGGTCTTCTTTTAGCGCCGTTTGTGCACCAGTGCTTGGTGGACGAAGACTGCCAGGTCAAAGTTGCAACCTCGCGGCTTTTGGCGAGGGTGAGCCTCGCTGATGGCCGATGACACTCACCAAGGGCCGGCGAGGTTAAGGTCAACCTCATCAGCCTTTGCCTCTGGTTGGTTGGAGGAAGGGGAAAAACAAGGGGAAGAGGGAAAAGAGAGAGAGAGAGAAAAAAAAAAAAAAGAGGAACGAAAGAATAAAGGAAATACAAAAAATGAAAAAAAAATCTAAAAAATATAATATTATTAAAAGTCGTATATGATAGCGCTTTGCTGACAGGCATCCACATTAGGGAAATCTGACAAAAATGTTAGAAGGACTGATTAATATCAAATCAAAAAGTTTATCACTGAATCAGTACTATTAAAAGATTTATAACTAAATTGACACAAATGTAATAAATTTATGACTTTTTTGGTACTTTTTCCCAGAATTTGATAATACTTATCAAAGGAAGAACTTCACATCTTACAAAAGAAACTTGTTTTATCAAGGGGTGAGATATGATGAGACACCCATGGCTCGTGAGAATGTCTTATGGGACAAAAAATCCATGTAAAAAAGCGGTCAATGACTATCAGCAATATATTTCACTTTTTTTATAAATTTACACAGTCACTTAATATGTCCCTATTATACTGTTTGCTCTGAGAGATTGAGCCACCAGGAACATCGAGAATGAAAACATGGACATATTAACAACAAGAGAAAAAGAATAGATAACAAATCTTGGGAGTACATATTGGTGTTCTAGCACTCCCGTGCATGAGTTTCTAGGGAGACATGGTGCAAATAAATTGAATTTCTTATGATTTGCTTTAGGCTTTTGACGGTCCCCGTTCAATTCTTCATCTCAAATACATATAAAGTGAAACAAAGAAAATGGGATAGTTGGCTTCGCCTAAGCTCAAAACCCCTTCTCAGCTAGACAAAAATAATTATTGCTGTAGACTTGGAGCTTGGAGCGACTTCCCTCCCCCATATCTCGATGGATCAGACCCATCTCCCAAGATATATATAAAAAGAAAATTCTTAGTCATCGTCATCAACCTTTGTATATCGATTCTTACATTAAACCAAATAGTATTTTTATAAGTACTCTCACTTTTCTTTTTCTACCAAATATGCCCCAACATACAAAAAGTCCTGCGACTTTTCTAATGTGATTCTGCTTTATTCTCAAATGGTTGACTTTCATTTAAAATTTTGTGGTCAGTTACTTCCCTCTCACATGTTGCATGCATGGCTTAGTGCTTTTCATTTGTGACTCGAAGCACATGCCAAGATAGGGTGTAGAATATCGTTGAGGTTGGGGTATAAGGATCGAGTTATGAACTACATAAAAATCAAGATTTGTGTGTCAAAAGATTAATGAATGAGGATAAATTGATCTCAAATTCTCTAAATCAAATCCCCTGTTTCTCTCTGGCAAAAGAAAAAAAAGATCCCTTGTTTCTCCAATTTTATTGTATTGCACTAGGATCTTAACTAAGTAATACCATTGGCTTCGTCACCATATATTCTGCTTTGTGAAGTAAAAGGTGTTCAAAGTAATAATATTACAACATGAGGATCATGTCTGAGCCATCATTGGCAGTACACATATCAAATCCAACTTTGCAAAAGTGAACCACCACGTTAGGACAATTGAGAACTATCATCATTATCTAATTAATCCTCAGGTTCGAATGTGGATGAGATTATCAACACTAGGATGTAGTGAACAAGAATCTGCCGACGCATGTCACCAAGTAAAATGTAAATTGGCAGACTACACCCGACACATCCGAGAACAATAGCTGTGAGAGCATATGCAAATTGGAACCTTGGGACCATATCTTGCCTTCCCATCGCGAAGATTAATTTTTGCCGAATGATCTTGACCACTGTGTAGATAAGCATGATGGGTGCACTAGCAGTGCTGACTGGACCCGTAGAGCTATGCATGTCCCTAATAGCTTGAAGCAAGGACTCCTCCATGGAATCGAGAAATTGGTTAATTGCAGCGATTTGAGCTCCATATCTTGGAATTAAAATCGGCAGACTACTTGTTAGAAGAAAGTCTTTCACAAAAGCTCAAGTTGATGATAGTTTCTCTAAAAGTTACCAAGCCATGAGTGTACGATAACTAGCAAGCGGTTCGCAATGCTAATAACTAATATACTTGCATAAACACATCAAGAACTACCGATTAAAGTTAAAGGAAATTTAATGCACGGTATGATGCCAAGCTTCTAGTGCAAATCATAGCCACCGAGTCTATGCAATACAGGAGTTTAACCTATGTGTGCAGTGCAAGGGTTTAACCCATCTATTCATCCACCCCAATTAAGCTACTCAAAACTTTCTTTTGGACAAAACATAATATCAGAGTACTAGTAGATACCACCCTAACACCCGCTCTGACAACACTAATACACAAAACAAAATCACCGAGACACACAAACATGCTTACTGGTAGAAATAGAGTAAAGTTAATTGCAGTTCTCATCTTTTCTTAGGAGGAAAAGCTAAGCAGACTTCGTATTAACACGTTCTTCATATGAGTTTCCCTTGGCAAAAGAAAGAAACAAAGCGGGCATACAGTCGTGTCTCTTCATTAATGTGACAGAATTTTCCCATCTAGTGACCTCAGGGGAAGGTTCACATTCTTTCCAACTTTGTGATTTTAAAAAAGAAATGGCAGTTATCATGTTATTTCACTCTCCTCTGAAAAACACAACCGTTTTAACAGTAGTCATACTTGAGAGGGATTACTCCTGCTGGGACTCCAACTGTATTCAGTTACCAAAAGAAAATCCTGAAAAGGGTCAACGACTCCAAGAAACAATCTTTCTTTTCAATTATGCTCTGTAATTAGTACAAAAACCTGGATCATTTAGCAACAGAGCAGAAGAAAAAATCTGGTTGGTACAATATAACTACCCCAATCTAGAAAATGTGAGAAAAATGCCATTTCGCATTGACTAAATATGCTCCTAAGTACATGCTTTATTCTGAGTAAGGCCCATGCTCTGTTCTGAGAACGAGTCATTATGAACGTCGAAAACAAGAACGTGGATCAACAGACAATAAGAAAAAGAAAAACAAAGGAAAATCTGGTTGAAAGAGTGGAGACTCTCAGATTCTAATTGGGCTCTTACATGCCGAACACTGCTAAGTTCAGAACGCGTCAGTAAGTTCACCTGGTTTACGTAGAAGTGCAGGTTTTTTCTCGACAAACAGCATTCACGTGAAGGACCATCTACACTGGGCATGATGATAGGAACATGAGCTACAAAAATTAAAACATGATTGAGGACGTCGAAGCTTACCTCTGACCACCACCGTCGTCGTTCGCCATTAACCTCAGACTTTGCCTTTTCTCTTCCCTTGTGAGAATTAGAAGACGTGTAGTGGGGGACGTCGAGGTCTGTAGCAAGAGTTTTGAAGGAACAGATTTTGGGCGACTTCGTGGCGTCATCAAGTTAACAAAAAGAAAAAGAAAAATGCAAGACGTTCACCTTTAGAGACACGTCATTTTCAGTTGTTTCGACATTTTCTATAGGTGGGTGTTTTCCTTCGTTCAATCCCCCACTGATGATGCTACATCATCTTTGACCTGTTGATTTTGCTCCTCCCGTATATTCATCCATCACATGTGTAAATCCTTCCGATAAATATGCTCTGCCCCCACAATCGCTCTCCTGATTCGCGACGCACTGGGTGAAAATGAAATGGCTCTACATTGATTTTCCTTGGGCCAATTGCCCTCAAAAGAACCGGTTCCATTTATTTTGTAAAAATTAATAATTTGAACAATATGTTCCTAAAAATGATCAATTATATTTATTAAAATTATTAGTTATAAAAAAGTATTTTCATTATTGATAATAATTTAAGTCTAGATATTCTCATGGATAGTGAAAATATTAATCATTTGTTCATTTTTGTAAGCCAATAAGTGATTATTTTTAAGAAAATATTTTCTAAATCAATCATTTTGCATGACACAAAAACGGAGCCTTAAAATAGAAGAATACCTATAGGGTACAAATTATTGTTATTCATTTTATATAAAGTGAAAAGGTTTGAATTTATATTATGATAAAATTCCAAAATGATGCTATCATGAATCAATTATATCATAAATGATTAAAGCTTGTGTATAAAAATATAACTATGTAGATTACATATTTTATGAATATATTGTAATCAATACTTAAAAAAAATGTGTTGCTATTTCGTGCTATCAAGTAATAATTCGGAAAGCTAATATACTTACTTCCAAAATCATCGGATGATATAATAATCTTATCTTTGAGGCTGAAAATAGTAGTTAACGCGTTATATCAATTAATGAGAATATCAATTGAAATACTTTTACGCGACATACTGTTTTAGTGCGAGTCTGCCTCTTTCATTTCCCAAAAAAATGAGTCAAACATTCTGCGGTTGACTTAGATTAAAAAGAATGGACGATTACTATGCTCAAAAAGGTTAGATTCAACTAACTCAAAAGCGTGTGATTTAAAATCATATATAAGTCAACAAGCTTCAACATAAATAAATTTCGGAATCTTGCATTCCACTCCGTTTGATTTCCCAGTGGTTGCATACTCTTCCATACATTTCATTTTATCATAGAAAAACCTGAGCATGTGCACTAATGTGAAATGCATGTTAAAATAAACCATAACTTTTCATTTTCTAGTTTGGTCGCCGAAAAATAGACAGGTACTTCCACACCAAGTGGAGTATTTTAAGACATCGCCTACTCTTTTTTGATATCATGACTATTACTTCACTGGGTAGTTGCTATCCTAAGTTAGGTTGATTTTAAGCAGGGTTATAACCCATAGGCCTTCTTGCCGGCGAGGTAGATATTGAATTCATATAGACGCAAGGCGACGGAAGGAGCTGTTTTCATTAGTCTAAGAGATATAGTGAGTAATATGTTAATAATGAGGGGAGCTATTCAAATTTTTGAATTTCTTAATGAAGTGGCTTTTTTTTCCTTCCATTTTCCAAGAAAGATGAGTATTGATTTTGTCCCCTTTCCCTCCACAAAGAATCCATTTAACTTATGAAATAAACTTCTCATTGATGTATTGTTTTATCGAGATCTACCCAAATCAGAATGTCATTTTCATGATGTTGAGGGTACTCTTCTATACTCATTCCGCTCTTGGCTTCGTCCTTTAGTGAGAAAAATCAATAAGGAAGGAAACCATAACTCTTCATTTTCTAATTTGGTTACCATTGCATACATTTTCCAGCGACCAAATTGGAAGAGAGCGAAGCGGAATGTCCTCGAAAATGGAGTTCGCCCTCAGCAGCAACGCCTCGAAGAGCTTCGCCTGTCTCTCCTGCGTTAGCAATGACCTCGCCATCCAAGCTTCTCCTTCCCAGGTGATTCAACTAATTTCCATGTCGACCATTCCTCAGCTTCATCCATCGAGTGAAATAGCTAAGCAGTTGCTTATTCGTGCCTTGTCGAGCGATGCTTAGTTTCAATGCTATGCTGTGTTAGGTATTGGCTCATTTCACTTAATATAGCATCCAATTGACAATTTTGAGATTCCTTCGACCTATCGCCAGTTGGCAGTGGATTGAGGCAGAAATTCGTTAACAATTAGGGCGGATTGGCCCTGTGGATGATGATTAGAACTTGACGTGCACGAACCTCTAGTCACTGAAAGAATATAATACTGTTGTAGGGTGATTCAAAGTCATCATGATGTAGGACCGAGGCAATTCACTGCTATAGCCAGGAGCACCATCAGTGGTACTCGTGGACATTGTCAAATGGTGAAACCATAGGAAAAAACACCAATAAATAACCTTCTATGAGTGCTGCTATTCTGGCTTGGTGGTGATGCTTTCCTAGTCTGTCTAGTTACTTTGATGGGGTTGTATGGAGTTTTGCAGCACTCAATAAGTGAAAGCATGATTGCACTCCCTATCATAACTCTAATGTGACCATACTTTTCCATGACTTCCTTTTGCTTCATCTCATATAACTACCAAATAACCATAGAAGTGTCAAGTTCTAAACTCATGTTTGGCAAGCTTACCTCCGACCACCGTGACCAGCTGGACTGTCGTTCTCCATTAACCTTCCCCATGTCTCTCCCTTTCTTCCTGAAAATGAGGTTTCTTCAAGTGTTTGCCGATTGTTGTATCATGAACGAAGAGGTTCACGGGAATAAAAGACACAGCGTGGGCGTTTGGGGTGGTGCGTTATTCCTTTTCCATCATGTTTTCGACTGTAAATGAGATGAAGATTCAAATGGGAGCCCTGAAAAGGCCAAAACCCGATCCCTTGAAAGTCTACTCGCTTGCCCTTTTACTTGGAACATTGCGGGTCCAAGCACCTACGTGCTTCCCCATGATTTGTTCTCTATATTTCTTTTTCCTTTTCGTTAATGTATTCGTATTTTCATATACGCGGTTTCGTTATTGTATCTGGATTTTCATACGTGCAGTTTCAGTAGACGGGGACTCATTTGAGGAGACATGCACTTAGGGGCATATTCAGTCATTGTATCCATTAAAAAAGTAAAATTTATTGTTGGGAGAAATTAAGGCTCCGTTCATTATACGGTCAGGATAATGTTTTCCAAGTTTTCCACTATTTGGTTAATGGAAAATAAACTAATCAATTAAAACTTTTTCCATCAACAAAAAATAATCTCCTAAAATTGGGGAAGATCTTTTCCTCTACGTCACTCACTCTCTCTCATCTTATTTTTTTGCAGTGCTCGTAGCCCTCTTTTCATTGTTTTTTTTTTCCTTTTCCTTTCTTTTTAAATTGATTGTTTAATTTTTTTTTTCCCCTTCTTACTCGATCAGTCACCAAACACGACAATGGTCAGACGAGATGGAGCCTTGCCAAATTTTGATGAGCCGAGCCTTGTTGTTTACCATTAACCTTCTGACTCTGCCTGGCTAAGTCTCTTGCCTGAAAATGAAAAGAGGACGGGCTGTCACAGACCTTGGCGATGTTCTGGCCGTAGTGTGGTTTTATATACTTATATATATGAAAAACTCACTCCAAAAGAAGCATTTTTCTCCCATTTGGGTCCCAGAAGAGAATTTCTTTTGGCACGGTGTTAAGCGCAATGACACTGAGGTTGGCCCGTAGAAATCGTGCTCTGCTTCATCTGTGGCTGAGCTTGATATGGCTAGTCAACGGACGATTGGAGGTGATGTTACGGCGGGTGGGTTGTGGTGATTGATAATCGTCGACGGTAGAGAGGAACCCTGTCACTCTCTATCCTCTCTGAATTCGAACGCTCCATCCGAGGTGCGTATTGTTCTCCTCTCTATTCCGTGACCGACCCAATGTGTATCTATTATGATTCCAAATTCTGTTAGAACTCATTCCACCTCAGTGTTCTAGAGGGTTGGGCGGATTTAGGCACATAAGGGGTGGAAAAAAATGTCTGCCCATAATATGACGTGATTTTTAATGTACAAGGTGTTCGAGGTAATAATACACCATGAAGTTCAAGCCCAAGCCAATATTGGAAGGTTACAAAGAAAACCAAACTCATATAAAATACACATCACCATATTAGAAGGTCGGAAACTTTCACCATTCGCTAATTAATCCTTTAATTGGTGATGAACATGAAAAGGATTACCAATAGTAGGACCCAGGGAAAATCAATCAGCCAAGGAATCTCATCAAACAGAATGTACATCAACAAACTCCATTTGCCTCCTGAGTTTTGAGTGATTACTCTCTTGCTTCCTTGTTTGAATTAAAAGTGGCTACGAGGCTGCGAGTTGAGCAAGACATATTTATAGACCTATGGGAGGTCCTCTCTTTGGGAGAGAGCCCCCTCTCCTTCGGAGACGCACGAGTTTTGTGTCATACTCTCTATACCATGGTGCAAGTGTTTTGCGGAGTAAACAATTAATTGTCTTTTTGTGAAACTTGACGACGCAAAGATTAAACAAATAGTCATCCAGTTTCACCTGATTTATGTAGAGTGCAGGTTTTTTTTTCTCGATGAACAGCATTCGCATAAAGGAATATACACAATGGGCATGATGAGAGGAACGAGAAAGTTAATCAAGATTTTCGTATGATTTACTCGCAATCCTCCCACTTACTGACGGAGACGGGCTAACGGTAATTAAGATAAGATCGAGGATGCCGAAGCTTACCTCCGACCGCCACCGTCGTCACCTCGGGCTTCGCCTCGTCTCTTCCCTTCTGAAAATGAAGAGAGGTGTGGAGGTCGAGGTCGAGGCCTGGAGCAAGAGTTTTGAAGGAAACAGATTTTGGCCGACTTGGTGGCGTTATTAAATATTAAAAAGGTAAAAATTGCGAGCAGTTCACCTTTGGATGGACGTCGTTCTCTTCGATAAAAGAATTTCCACGATGATGGTTTATCATCTTTGACCTGTTCATGTATCTCCTCCCGTACTATTCATCACATGTGTAATCCCTTCTGATGGATATGCTCTCCCCCAACAAACGCCCTCTCCTAATACGCGACGCACCGAGTGACGTATGCTCCAAAGAACCCGCTACGTGTGTTTTGCAAAAAAATAAATAATTTGAAAAATATTTCCTAAAAATGATCAATTGTATTTATTAAAATAATTAACTAATAAAAAGTATTTTCATTAGCGATAACAATTTAAGTCTAGATATTCTCATGGATAGTGAAAATATTTATCATTTATTCATTTTTATAAGTCAATAAGTGATTATTTTTAGGAAAATACTTTCTAAATCGGTCATTCATCGCAAAAGAAATGGAGCCTTAAAATAGCGGAATACCTAAAGGGCACAAATTATTGTTATTTATTTTATATAACGCGAAAAACTTTGAATTTGTATTATGATAAAATTCCAAAATGAAGCTATCATGAATCAATAATATTATAAATGATTAAAGCTTGTGTATAAAAATATAACTATGTAGATTACACATTTCATAAATATATTGTAAGTAATACCTAAAATGTGCTACTATTTCATGCTATCCAGTGATAAGTCGGAAAGCTAATATATTCACTTTGGTAAACATCGGATAATATAATCTTATCTTTGGGACAAAAAAATGGTAGTTAACGTGTTATATTAATTAATGAAAATTTATGTGACATTCTGGTTTAGTGCGAGTTCACTTCTTTCATTTAGGGGTCATCGGTTCAAGGATAGGTAGGTTAGAGAGCTAGAACTTGAAACTTACCTTGTTATAATCGATTTTTAGTTTTTGGACCATGAATCTCCCCTATTTGTTTGGAACCAATTATGGAACCTACTATGTTTTTAACGATCCAGATCTAGGGTTTACTCAAGAACCTTTTTTTTTTGCTCCTTTTTTTGGTTCTTATTTACAGCAAAATCAAATGAGGTTAGGAGCAACAAAACGGTTCAAAATAAAAGCTAAACAACAAGAATCTCTATCTGCCAAAAACAATAATTCATAAGATGAATACATAGTCACCTACATTTAAACACGTAACATAAAATATAATTTATAAAACTCCATTTTCCTTCATCCATAAAAAGGGGAAGACAAAAGACTGCAAGGAGTTTCAAGGAAGGAGAAAGGACAAAGAAGTATTGAGGTTACACTTTAGGGGACAAAGAAATTAGGGCTTTGGTTTTTTAACTTGTAAAACCAATTCCAAAATAGGGCGGTCTAGTCCAGTTCTACGGTGGGTATTCATTTAAAACCTATTCCTGTACTAGTTTAAATCAATTCCAAAAATTTGGAACCTGTTTCCAGACCAGTTTCAATGGTAACTGCTTCCTAGACTTGTTTTTTGGGCGGCTTTGTCCTGTTTCTAGGTAGAATCAATCCTATTCCTAGGTAGAATTGGTCATGTTGCATGCCCCTACTTTAAATTACCCAAAAATGAGTCGAACATTTGACGGTTGACTTAAGATAAGAAAGAATATACTACTATTCCTAAGGGTTAGATTCAACTAATTCAAAAGAGTGTGATCAAGTACTATAAAAAAGTCAACAAGCTTCGACATAAAGAAATTACAGAATCTTCCAATCAGTTCCATTTGATTTCATGTTGGCTGCATATTCCTCCATGCGTTTCATTTTACCATAGTAAAATCTAAGCATGTGCACCAATGTGAAATGCACGTTAAAAGTAAACCGTAACTTCTCATTTTCTAATTTAGTCGTTGAAAAATATACAGATACTTCCACACCAAGTGGAGTATTTTAAGGCACCGCCTGCTCTTTTTTATTACCACGATTATTTCTTCACTGGGTAGTTGTCCTCTTAAGTTAGGTTAATTCTAAGCAGGGTCATAACCCATAAGCCCTTTTACAGGCGAGGCAGATATTGAATTCACAGAGACTTTAGACAACGTAAGGAACTGATTTCATTAGTATGAAGGATATAGTGAGTAGTATATTAATAAATAAGGGGAGTTATCCAAGTTTTTGAATTTCTTAATGAAGCGACTTTTTTTTTTCCTTCCATTTTTCAAGAAAAAAGAATCAGGATGTCATTTTCATGATTTTGAGGGTATTCTTCTGTACTCATTCCGCCCTTGCCTTCCTTCTTTAGCGAGAAAAATCAACGAGGAGAGAACCCGTAACTTTTCATTTTTTAATTTGGTCAGCATCACATATACTTTTCAGCCACCAAATCGAGAGAGAAAGAGAGAGAGGGAGGGAAGCAAAGTGTCCTCGAAAATGGAGTTCGCCCTCGCGCGCAGCACCTTGAAGACCTTGGCTCGCTCCGTCGCCCGCCTCTTCCACGTCGGCAGCGACCTCGCCATCCAAGCTTCTCCTCCAGGTGATTCAACTGAAATCCACGTCGAGTGAATAGCAGTTGCTTATTCGTGCGCCCTGCTAAGCGATGCTTAGTAGTTTAGATGCTATGATGCCGTCTTAGGTATTGGCTTGTTTCTCTCGATACGCTGACCGATTGACAAATTCTGAGAGTCCTTCCACCGATTGCTGAGCGCGTGGAGCTTTCGGCGGTGGATTTGAGGCAGAAGTTTGTTAACTTAGGGTGCGATTGGCCTTGTGGACGATGGTTAGAACTTGGCGTGTGCAAATCTGAAGTCCACTGAAAGAAAATAATACTGCTGATAGGGTGATTCAAAGTCGTTATGTTGTAAGACTAAGGCAATTCAGTGCTATAGACAGTAGAAGTATTGGGGGTACTTGCGGACAATGTCGAATGGTGAAACAATAGGAAAAAATCCCAATGGATAACCTTCTATGGGTGCTGCTATTCTGTCTTGGTATTCCTGGTCTGTCTAGTTACTTTTATGGTGTTGTATGGAGTTCTGCAACACTCAATAACTGAAAGCATGAAGTTTTGAAACCGACATTTTCACTGAAAGAAAATGACTGCAGAATGCTGTCATAAGCATTACTAAGTCATGTCGTATGAGTCCACCGGGATTAGCTTCTCTAATTTCTCATCATGCAAAAGCAACGTGAACTCTGTCTTACGGATTTTGCGATGCACCAAGACCTATAATACCAACGGATTTGGAATAAAGAGATAGGGGAAACTTATTGAATATTAGATTCCGTGTGTACGACTTTTACTTCTTTTTGTTGGCCACTCACCATTTTAAGTCTTTTGACTCAATAATGCTAACTACATATCATTCAGTATGTTTTCTAACCGCAATGGAATCGGAGGGTGGCGCTTGTCAAACCTGCATTGGTTTGATAAGAACCTGCATCATGCAGAAATACTTGTTTATCTCACCTTGCCAAATGTTTTTGTTCAGATGCAACAAGTATATTTCACGCAATAACGGGTTTTATGGATAACCTAAAACATCCCCATGCATAGCTTCATGTTGGAAATTATGATTTTTCTCTATATCTAGAAACTACTAATGAAGGTGAGAACGATGAATGGAGATTGGTTAATCTAGAAGATTCACATGGGAATGCAAGCAAGCAAAAGCCAAGCATCAAAGAAAATCCTAGAACAAGCAAGAGAAGTCTAGAGAAGTCCATACTTCAAGAGAAGTCTAGAATTCTAGAATGCTTCAAGAGACCTAAAACATCCCCATGCATAGCTTCATGTTGGAAATTATGATCCATTTTCTCTAAAAATATCTAGAAACTACTAATGAAGATGAGAACCTTCTAGAATTGTTGAGAATGGAGATTGCTAGTTGAATCTAGAAGATTCACATGGGAATGCAAGCAAGCAAAAGCCAAGCATCAAAGAAAATCCTTGAACAAGCAAGAGAAGTCTAGAGAAGTCCATACTTCAAGAGAAGTCTAGAATTCTAGAATGCTTCAAGAGAAGTCTAGAATTCTCCATCTTATGTTAGTAGCTATTTGTAGAGAAGTCTAGAGACTTCCTCCACCTATTTTGGCAGCCTATATAAAGGAGCAAGTGCTCCATGTTTTTGTGAAAAGGGAGCTAACCATAAAAACCGCACATAATGCTCCCTCACCAACACTTCAACTATTGTAAACTTATTTTCATAAACTAGTGAAACTATCATTGTCCCATAAACCTTTTCAATTATCATATCCTTGTCCTTTGTCCATCCTCTATCAAATATAAACTATACCATGCTTCCGCGCAAATACCAACACTTCACAATCACAATAGTAAAGGCCCATGGCAATGTCAATTTTGGGCTAAATATGAAAAATCGAGAGACTATCATTGAAATTTTGGTTGAAAAACATAGTGCACCTTCAAATAGTCTGGATAATAATAGCTCGAGGAGATTTAAGTTCGGATGATAAATTATGTTTTTCATTTTTTCTTTCCTTTTAACAAAGAAAAATGCAGGTTCATGTATAAAGTGCACTTTCTTGCTGACCTATCAAGCTTACCTTTACTCACTCGGTCATGACATAAGCAACCAAATATTCAAAGAAACAAAATAATCACTAACGATACCTGACTAGAGTTCCTTAGGTCCGGCATCTAATTGTGGTCAATGGAGAACTATTCATTAGGTAACTCGTCGTGCTAAGCACATATGTTGGGAACTTTGTACGTAAATTGGCATTAGACATCATTTATAGGTCATCTCTACTAATGTTCCGCCAATCAACTCTACAATATATTATAGTTCATTAATACTAGTGTGGTGTCTCACTATGCCCTTCCCCTTGTTGGTATTTAATAGTTTTGAGCAAAATTTCTTACCATTGTTAATCTGGACATACTTGATCATCTTACTAGGATTAAAGCTCTCAAACAAATGATCTCAACAACCTCAAACTTTTATAAAAAGATTCATGTAATGCTTATGTTTTTGAGTTTCTTTTTTTTTTTTTGGACAAATATATCATTGTGATGTAATGCACAAAATGGACAAAATTATAATATAAAAATAGCTAAGATGTAATCCTCTAAATATCTTACTAACATTGAATTTAAATCTTACAAATATTTAAACATTTTTCCCAAATTAATTTTTAATTATATTTAACTCTTTCCATACCTTTAAAATTCTTTTTTTTTCCACATGCATATGTGTAACTCTTTTTATGGTAGGAAAAAGAGAAGCAACTTTATGCGGCATATCTTATCGTTTTCATTCACCCTCTAACACATGTAAACACTTTTAGCTGTGATATGGATGTTTTCTCTTTGATTTTGAATTGTTAAGGCTTTTCCCCAGTAAGATATATGACGAACCTTTATATTATGGCTCTTGATGGTTTTATTAATTATTGTGATGGGCCTAAGTTGGCCCGTCCGCCCATGTTGGGCCTAAAAACCCGGCCCACAAGATTAGGGCCCATGGATGAAGGGATATGATGAAGGGACATGTTTCTTTTTGGAGGGGATGTATATAAGGGGAAATAAAGAGGGAGGAACGCACCTTTTGGCATAACGTACATTCCTCCTCCCTCTCTCCCTCAAAAACGCTCCAAAAAGGAAAAACAATAAGCAAAAGGCGACATCCATCTTTCCTTCAAGGCGAATTGGCGTCATCAGATCGAACAAGGCCAATTTCTCTTCCTCATATCGGCGTCGGTGTTTAATCTGTGGCTAACAAGGTACGTTCGATTACGTGATGTGCCTTAGGATCGTGATGCATGTGTTTTCCCCGGGCTCATCTTCCGCACAAGTTTAGGAGTTCAATTTAGTATCGAATCCGGTTTTTAGGAATCCGACAATCCCAACATTGGTATCAGAGCCATAGTTCTTGATTCCTGATCCTTTTTCATGTTTTTCCCGACCCCTTTCATGTTTATGGATGATTTGTTATTGATTTTTCGTGAAATTAATTGGTTGACACCGATTGGGGCAAAAAAATCCCGACACCCGAGCATTGTTCATCCATTTTTTCGAGTTTCTATAAGTCGAAATCGATTTCTGATGGCATTGGATGGAAGTTCTCGTCGAGACGATCGCGATGAGTGACGGAACGCCGCCAAAGGCCACCGGACGTGCCCCCACGCGCAGCCGGAGCGAAACGGTGCACGCGCCGATATGATGACGCAAGAGCATGTGAGGCACGCACCAGCTGACGTCACTGCGACGTCAGCTGCATGCGTGCCGCACGTGCCGGTCGGTTTGCCCGACTGGTCCAACCGGTCCAACCGGCCCGCGCGACCCGACCTGTTGATCGTTGACTGTTGACGACCGTTGACTTTGACCGTTGACCGTTGACCAAAAAAAGGGGGGAAAAGAATGTGTTTCTTTTTCCAAGTAAGTCGATGTGGATTAAATGTGATCCCTTATTTGTTCTGCATTTGTTGCAGGAACAATGCCTCCCCTGAAGTTGCGCACACCTATTCGCGCAATTACCGATGAACAAAAGGAAAGGCTTTCTAAGTTGATAGCTGAGCTGACTAATCATTGATGGGAGAGTGGTGACTTAATTGATCACGTTCTTGAAGTCAACAGGAAAATTCAAAATGTCATATGGAATGGTTGTCCTATGCCACAGTATGAGATGGTGCGATTTTTCATGAACATCCTTCCACCAGAATGGCAATGAGTGTTGAATTACATATGGGATGTCAATAAAGCCGCTTCATATAGGAAAATTGTGATGGATTTTATAGATGATTATTACTGGATTGTTACAAGGAAAAAGATCAAGAAATTGAACAAAAGAGGATCTTTCCCAGTTCGTGTATTGACTTGGTGTTAGATGTATTAACTGGTCTTTGTTAAATGTGCTTTGTGAACATCTTATGTAATGTTTACTACCGGATTGTTGTTGATGTAGAAACTGATATGTTTGTTGTATTATGTGAAAGCATTATTATTCTATTGGACGTCAAATATTATTTGTTTTATGTTATTCTTGACTGTTGTGGGTAGTTCATAGAAGTTTTTGTAGTTTCATAGAATTTATTTTGCATAAGACAATTATATTAATGATAGTTCTAAATTAGGATTTTTGGAGGATGATTGGAAACATAGTGACATTTTGATTCTGAAACCTTACTTGAAATTGTTCATTAACATGATGGGTCTGTGCAAAATGGATGCATAAATGATAAGCATTAATAATTCTTGCATATATGTCTGATGTGTTCAGATCAATGGCTTCAGCCACAAAGAGCATAGTTGCCGAGCTGAACAAAGGTGAAAAACTCAATGGCAATAACTATGAAATATGGTACATGAAAATCCAATATGTGCTAAAAGAGCAAGAGGCACTAGAAGCTCTTAACCTGACCATGGTAGAACTTGAAGAAGGAAACACTGCACAGCACAAGAGAGATAAGGAAGCATTTGCTGCATGGAAAAGAAAGAACTCTCTTGCTCGCATTACTTTGCTGAATAGCATGGAAAATGACGTCATGCAAGAGTTTAGGCGTTTTGAGAATGCCAAGGAAATGTGGGAAGCATTGGCAGCAAGATTTGGTCATACTTCGGTGACCAGACTGAGGCAACTCACTATTAGGTTTGACTCTTATAAGAAGCCTCATAGTCAAATCATGAAGCAACATCTTAGAAAGATGTCAAACATGATTAATGAGCTGAAAGATGCTGGCCATGTCCTGACTGATGAGCAGCAAGTGCAAGCAGTGATTTGTTCCTTGCCTTAGAGTTGGGAGCATATGAAAGTGCACCTGACCCATAATGAAAATATCAAAACCTTTAAAGATACAATGCGTCATCTTGAACTGGTAGAAGACCGCCTCTTGGTGGCCTAGCCGGAAGCTGAAATCTATCATGCTGGTTCTAGCTCATATGGAGTTTCGAGCTCCAAGCGCAAACGTCCTAATTGGTTTGATAAAGGGAAAGGCAAGGAAGCAGGTCCTTCAGGGAAGAAACTTAAGCTTAACCAACATGAAAGAGGCCTTGAATGAAGAAGCTTACAAGGGTGAAGTATTACAATTGTGACAAGAAGGGTCACTATGCTCGCGATCGTCGTGAGCCAAAGAAGGTATACACCCCTTGTACTTTTTGGAACTTTGCTTTTGTGTCGAGTTTTGTACTCTTAACTGAATCTAATCCTTTGTGGACTGTGGATTCAGGAGCGACAAACCATGTAGCGAAGGATAGAGAATCTTTCATGGAATTCCGACGAGTACCAAATGGAACTAAGTGGATTTATGTGGGAAATAACTCCAGAGCTGAAGTGAAAGGAATTGGCACCTGCCAACTGAACATTTGTGGTGGACACACTTTGTTCCTACATGATGTGTTGTATGCTCCGGAGATTCGTTGGAATTTAGTGTCTATTTTAGTGTTGGTTAAATTAGGTTTTAATATGAACTTCCATAATAGAAGTGTGGATTTGTTTTTGGATACAAATTACTATGGTTGTGGTTATTTTCTAGATGGTTTCATTGTATTAGATATTGACTATGTTAATGCAAATGTTTGTTATTCCCTTTTCACGTCTCCTAATTCATATGATAATGATGTGAATGTGTGGCATGCTATACTTGGTCATATTGACCAATAACGTATGAATAGACTAGCCAAAGAGGGCTTGTTAGGCAACATTGAAAAAGTTGATTTGCCCATATGTGAGCATTGCCTAGAAGGGAAAACGACAAGGAAACCATTTGGAAAAGGTAAAAGAGCTGAATTTCCTCTGCATTTAATCCATTCTGATGTCTGTGGTCCAATGAATGTGAGAGGAAGGCATGGGGCTGTTTATTTTATCACTTTTATAGATGATTATACTCGATTCGGATATGTTTATTTGATTTCTCATAAATCTGAAGTATTAAGTTGTTTCAAAAGGTTTATGAACTTGGTAGAAAATCAATTAGACAAGAAAATAAAAGTATTAAGATCCGATCGAGGTCGAGACTATTTATCTGATGAGTTCAGAAAATTATGTGATGAAAAAGGAATAGAAAGACAGTTGTCTATTCTATATACTCCTCAACAAAATGGTGTTGCGGAAAGAAGAAACGGAACCCTACTAGAAATGTTAGGTCCATGATAGCGCATGCTAACTTACCTATCACTTTTTGGAGTGATACGTTGTTAACTGCTGCCTATATACTTAACCGAATGCATTCCAAATCAGTTACTTTCACTCCATATGAGTTATGGATAGGTAGAATTCCGGACTTAAGTTTTCTTAAGCCATGGGGTTGTGCTGCCTATGCTCATGAGTCATCTCACAAGTTTGGGAAATTAGGTCCTAGAGAAAAGAAGAGTATTTTTATAAGATACTCCGAATACTCGAAAGGATATGTGTTCATAGGTGAGCAGGAAAGTGGGAGTATAACTGAATTTGAATCACCGGATGTCACATTCTTAGAGGATGAATTTCCTAAGAAGGGCGAAATAGGGGAAGATTACTCCCTATTTGAAAACTTGGATCAAGATAATGATATTAATGAAGTTCGTTTAAGTGTGAGTAATATGAGAAATGATGAATTGAATTCAACTCATTCTCAATTACAACCACATGATAAGATGATATTATCATTATCTAATTCTAGTGGGAGCATAATGGGGAATGATGTGTAAAGTGTATAATCTCCCATACGGCGAACAAGTTGCCAAAATATTCCCGTCGACGTTTTGACATTGAAGGGGAAACTTTTATGATTGCTCCGCAAGATAAGGATGAGCCAAGAAATATTAATGAGGCTCTAAATTGCCCTAGTAAGGAAAAATGGATTCATGCAATGGAAGAGGAGATTGAGTCAATGAAGTCAAACCAAGTTTGGGAACTGGTTGATCTTCCAAAAGGACGCAAAGCTATTGGGAACAAGTGGGTTTTCAAAATAAAGTGAAGAGCTGATGGCTCGATAGAAAGACATAAGGCTCGCATTGTGGTGAAGAGGTATAATCAACAGGAATGAATTGATTATGAAGAAACATTTTCTCCTGTAGTGAGATTTACTTCGATTCGCATTATTCTGGCAATAGTGGCTAGTATGGATCTTGAGTTACATCAAATTGATGTAAAGACTGCTTTCCTTAATGGAGAATTAGAGGAAGAAATATATATGGAACAACCTGCTGGTTTCATTAAAGAAGGTCAAGAAGGAAAGGTATGTTGACTTTTTAGATTGATATACGGTCTTAGACAGTCATCGAGACAATGGTATATACGCTTTCATAATGCCATAATGGCATATGAATTTACAATGATAGATGAGGATCATTGTGTATATATCAAAAGATCTAAGGATCAATTTGTGATCATATCATTATATGTTGATGATATACTTATTGCCGGAAGCAATATGGAGTTTGTTAAATACGGTGAAGAGTTGGTTATCTTCCAACTTTGAGATGAAAGATATGGGTGAGGCTGCATACATTCTTGGAGTTAAGATTTCAAGAGATCGTTCGAAGAGATCGTTATATCTTGTGCAAGAAACATATGTAAATAAGGTTCTTAAACGATTTCGTATGCAAGATTGTAAATCCATAGATACTGCTATTGCAAAAGGTGAAGGATTGAGCTATAGACTGTATCTAAGGACTCCACAAGAGAAGGAACAAATGAAACATGTTCCTTATGCTAGTGCTGTTGGGAGCTTGATATACGCTATGATGTGTACAAGACCTGACATATGTTTTGCAGTTAGAATGGTGAGTAGATACCAATCCAATCCAGGTTAAGCACATTGGAAAGCCGTTAAGAGAATACTGAGGTATTTGAAGGGAACTGCTGATTACAAGCTAAATTACCAAGGAAAGGATTTGCGACTTGAAGGCTATTTAGATGCTGATTGGGGAGGAGATTTAGATGAAAGAAAATCTACCTTTAGATTTGCTTTCTTACTGAATAATGGCGCCATATCATGGAGTAATAAGAAGCAAATGTGTATAGCCTTATCCACGATGGAAGCTGAGTTCGTGGCATTATTAGCAGCAGTACAAGAAGGAGTTTGGCTTAAGAGATTTTTGGATTATTTAGGTGTTGTTAAGAAAGATGCAAATCCATTATTGGTTAACTATGATAGCCAAGCAGCTATAGCATACACCAAATATCCAAAATATCATGGCAAGACCAAACATATAGATACCAAGTATAACTTTGTCAAGAATATGGTTGCACGAAAGGATGTGAACTTACAGTACATATCTATGCATAGAATGGTAACATATTCTATGACAAAGCCAATATCTAGAGATGTGTTTTGTGGTCATGTAAAATCACTAGGACTGCGTAGAAGCTGATGTACTGAATATTGTAATTTCCCTGAAGTGTTCACATTTAATGAATTTGTGTTTTTCATCATTAATGCCTATGAATCTTTGTTTGATCTTTATGCATCTTAATACTTAGTGCATTACTTTAAGTTGAGAAAGTATATCGGACAGATAAAAGATTAGCCCACTCACATGGGTAATCGCCTCTATTTACTTGTGTGATAAATAGAGATGAGACGATTTTTTAAGCTTATTATCTAAGTGATAATCGAGAGCTCAAGCTTAAGACATTTATGTCGCCTTAACTAAGTATTAAGATGAGGACATGATATGTACTATGTCCGAAAGTAAAATACCCCACATATTTTACTTTATCTCGTCTAAGATACCAGATGTGAGTTCTGATAAATTTTATGAATGAGTAGATACGTGAACTCAAGTTAGACTTTGGGTATGTCTGAACTATCATCTGTACGGTATTGAAGATGAAGACATACGCTCCATGGGAAATGAGTTAATACCGTGATACGTATTTCATACTACGTATGCATGAGACGACCAATAAGAGTGGCAAAAGTTTGATCTCAACTTTTATGCTGTGTGAGACTCTTGAGGAAAAGAGTTCCTCAATTTGAGTGCCCTCATGACTCTTACTTATTCTTAAGATTTCTATTTAGTGTTTGCTATTTTAAGATGTTGCCAATGGTCATGAGTTGATTTGATCTAATGGGACATTTCTAGAAAAGCAAGCTGAACTGAAATTGAGAGTTTGAAGAAAAGAGGAAGATCGAATTTGGAGAATCACATTGTAGTTTTTGTATTCACTGGTTGACCAATTATGACTGTCTTTGGGATAATCATAATTATGAATACAATAAATATATCATTGTTTAAAAGAGATCAAGAGAGATATAAATGTGATCGATTGATCTAGGGTACTACATACTAAATCTATTCAGAGTGTGATGCCTATTATGAGCTACTATATATTCCTAATAGATCTATGGCAACGAACTCTTAAAGTATGTTGGTCACACGGATTATTCACCGGTATAACGTACGTTCCTCAAAAACGCTCAAAAACGCACCTTTTGGCATAACGTACGTTCCTCCTCCCTCTCTCCCTCAAAAACGCTCCAAAAAGGAAAAACAGTAAGCAAAAGGTGACACCTATCTTCCCTTCAAGGCGAATTGGCGTCATCGGATCGAATAGGGCCAATTTCTCTTCCTCATATCGGCGTCGGTGTTTAATTTGTGGCTAACAAGGTACATTCGACTATGTGATGTGCCTTAGGATCGGTGATGCATGTGTTTTTCCCGGGCTCGTCTTCCGCACAAGTTTAGGGGTTCGATTTAGTGTTGAATCTGGTTTTTGGGAATCCGACAATCCCAACAGCTCCTAAGTACATTGTCTAATCCTACAGTCTGAGTCACTAGGAGGGGAAAAAAAACCCGGATGAATTGACAAAAGGAAAACCAAAGGATAGAGAACAGATGTTTATATTAAACAAGACAAAGGTGCAAGTAAATGGAATTTCTTGTGACATGCTTTTGGCTTTGGAGGGTGCCCAGTTGACTCTTCATCTCTTTTAAACACAAAGTTCGCAAAGAAAGAAAATAATGGCTGAGGACTTAGAGCAACTTCCTTTCCCTGAATCTCAATGGATTAGGCCCATCTCCACGATATCCCTGACTCCCACCCTTTTTTCTTATGAAAAGATACTAATTCTTAGAAATTGACTTCTATCTCTGCCTAAGTTCACTCACATCAAACCAAAATTACTCCATCTAACTTTTCTATTTCTTCCAAACAGGCCCCAACATGTAAGAGTTCGTGCATCTCACTTTTCAATTGTGAATTTGCTTTGCTCTTCAATGGCTAAATCTTTTCGTTACAAACTTGTGACCAGTTAGTTCCCTCTCTCTCACTTATTGCATGCTTCCTCTGTGACTTGAAGTACATGTCAAGATAATAGTATATAGAGTGTTGCCGAAGTTGGGATATCGGGATCGAGTCTTGAACTACATCGAAATTGTCAATTTGTGTACAGAAAGACTAGTGAATGAGGATAATGTGATTCTTTCTCAAATTCAGTTAATCAATTCCCTAGTTTCTCCTTGTGACCAAAGAAAAAAAATCCCTTATTTCTCCAATTTCATAGTATTGCTACAAGTAATTAACTAAGTAGTACAATCCTTTTTGTCATCATTACACATGCTACTTTGTGACGTAAAAGGTGTCTGAGATAATAATAATACAACATGAGGCTCGTGTCTCAGCCAACATTAGCTAGGCGGACATCAAAACCAAGAGGAAACCACAACATCAGGAAAACCGAAAACTGTCAACCGTTCGTTCTCTAATTAATCCTGTTCGAACAGGGATGGGATTATCAACATCAGGATGCAAAGAATGAAAATCCAAGGCATGTCACCAAGCAGAACATGTAGCAGCAAACTGCAACCGACACAACCTAGAGCAACAGCAATGAGAGCATACGCAAGTCGAAACCGTGGGTCATATCTTGCCTTCCTATCTTGAAGATTAATTTTTGCCGGACGTTTTTTACCACTGCATAGATAAGCATGACTGGCGCACTAGTATTATTGGCTGGACCTATACATATACGTGTCCCTGATGGCTTGAAGCAAGGACTCCTCCATGGAATAAAGATTTTGGCTATATGTTGCAGCAATTTGCGCTATTTGCTCTGCTCCATATCTTCAAATTAAAATCAGCAAACTACTTGTTAGGCGACAGTATGTTGCAAAAGCTCAAGTTGAGCTCTTTCTACATCTTATACAATGATAATATATCCAAAAGCTATCAAGATATGAGTCTACAGTGAATATCAAGCAAATCTCAATGCTACCAACAAATATACTCACACAAGCAAGTCAAGAACTACCAATATAAGTTCAAAAGGAAATTTAATGCGCAGTGTGATGCCAAGCTTCTAGCGCAAATCATAGCTGATGAGCCAATGCATTGCATGAGTCTAATCCACATATCGATCAATTGCTAATTTAAATTCTTCTTTTGAACAAAATGTAACATCAGAGTGCAAGGGAGAACCTCCTCAACACCTACAGATCTTTCCAAGTCCACTGTAAAAACAATTATTCGCATAACAAAACTACTTAGATGCACAAAACTACCGGGTTAGCCCACATGCTTATTAGGTAGAAACACAGTTGTGACGCTAATAGCAGGTCTCATCTTTTCTTAGGAGGAAAAGCTAATAATACTTTTAATTAATACATTGTTCTTCATAAGATATGAGTTTCTTTTGACACAATATATATAATCGTGTCTCTTCATCATGCGATAGAATTTCCCACCCAGTAACTTCCCGAGACGACTACATTCTTTCCAACTTTGTGGATTTCAAAAAAGAAATGCAGTCATTATGGATTTCACTTTCCTCAGACAAATTCAGCTGTTTTAAATGTATGCATACGTGAGAGAGATTCTTCCTGGTATGAGTCCTAATGCATTCAATTACCAAATGGATATCATGAAAATATGCTAATTCGCACAGAAAAGGGGTTGATGACTACAAGAAGCATTCTTACAGAAGACAAAATCTGGGTGGTACAACATAACTACCCCAATCTAGGAAATGCAAGAGACAAGCCATTTTGCATCCACCGGATATGCCGCTAAGTATATGCTCTGTTCTAAGTAGAGCCCATTTCTACTCTTTGATAGTCGAGTCATTATGAACATTTAAATTGACAGAAGGAAAAAAACAAACAGATGAAAAAATCTGGATGGTTAAAATTGGTGTTCCGATGTGACTGTCAGCATGCATTTGGTAATTATTCAGTTTTTGATAATAATTTCTATTCAGAAATAATATTTTTCTGATTTTGTTTCCTTGATGAATTTCTGCATTTACTAATTGTACAAAATTTCTATTCTTGAAATAAAAAAAAAAAGAATATAAATGTGTTTAATACAACTCTCAATTTTTTTTTTGAAATGTAAAATCTCTTTTAATTTTTAAATATTTTTTTGGGGACTTTTCTCTCTTGTTTCCCCTCTCTTCTTACTCCTCTAGTTGGCGGCCTCACCCGCCCTTAGGGAGGTCAGTCTCACCTAGCCACCATTAGGTCAACCTTGCCCGATCATGCGAGGCCGACCTTGTGGTGGCTGGGTGAGGTCAAGCCTTGCTTGGGCAATAGCCAAAGACAAGAGCTAGCAACCTTGTTGACTCTTGAGGAGGTCAGCCTTGCCCAACCACCACGAGGTTAGCCTAGCCAAGGGCTAATGAGGCTCCGGCAAGGTCGTTGAGTGCAACAACTGGCTAGAGGAGGAAGAAAAAGAAGAAAAGGAAAAAAAAAAAAAAGACTTAGTTTTGGGAATGGTTCCCAATAACAAAAAGGTAACTTTCTTCTATTTCTTATTTTTGTTCCAAATTTATTCCGTGACTACTTATTTGTTATTGAAAATAGAAATATTAGCTTACATTACCAAATATATTTTTATTCTTTTATTATTTCAGGGATCAAAAGAGTATAAATAGTTAAGAATTGGCCAATTACCAAACAGGACCTCATGGTCTAATGTGAGAAACAAGCCATTTTCTAAAGGCAAGTGAAAGACTTGCTGGGCCTCTCAAACTAATAGTACAGGTTCAGAGTTCCACAACCAGTACTATGTAGAGTACAGGTTTTTCGCTATAAAATGGCATTCACGTAATGGTTATATAGTGCGAGCTGATCAGAGGTAGGAACAGGAAACGATATCAATATTTCTTCAACTGTTTGCCGATCGCTGTATCATGAACGACGAGGTTCATGGGAATAAAAGACCCAGCGTGGGCGTTTGGGGTGGTGCAGTATTAATTTGTCCACCGTGCTTTCGTCTGTTAATGAGATGAACATAAAAAGCGGGAGCCCTCAAAAGGCCAAAATCCGATCCTTAGAAAGTCTGCCCACTTGCCCCTTTTACTTGGAACATTGCGGGTCCTAGCACCTACGTGCTTCCCCATGATTTGTTCTCTATTTTTCTTTTTCCTTTTCATTAATAAGTCCGTATTTTTATACACGCAGTTTCGTTATAGTATCCGGACTTTTATAACGCCGTTTCCGTACACGGAGATTTTTCGAGGAGACATGTGCACTTAGGCGCATATTCAGTCATTGTATCCATTAAAAAAGTAAAATTTATTGTTAATAGTTATTAAGGCTTTCGTTTCACACGGAAACAACTTTCAGGATAATGTTTTCCGAATTTTTTAATATTCAATTTACATAAAATAAACTAGTCCAGGAAAACATTTTCGATTAATGTTTTTCTCTTCCTTACTCTTTCTTATCTCATAATCTTGTAGCCCTTCTAGCATTCTTTTCTTTCTTTCTTTTTTTCCTTTTTAAAAAAATTCGATTTTTTAGATTCTTTTCTTTTCTTTCTTTTTCTTTTTCCTTTTTCCTTGGCCGATCGCCAAACACGACAATGGTTGGTGACCGGCCATAGGCGACGTGGAGCCTCACCAAATTTTGATAGCCAAGTCTTGCTTGCCTCAAGCGAGGCTCCACCTCCTTAGAGGCCTCGTTTAGCGAGGCTTGAGCTCGCCAATTGAGCGAGGCTAAGGCCTGGCCAGTGGCTAGTCACCGGTCGTCATCATGGTTGGCCATTGGCCAAAGAAGAAGGAAAAGGAAAATAAAAGAAAACAAAAAGGGAAATAAATAAAAGAAAAATAAATAAATAAATATAATTCGATTTTTTAGTCATTTTTCCGTGGAAAATTAAATTTCTCTACCAAACGACGCAAAATAATTTCTAGTTCATTTTTAAGTTTCAATTGAATACTGGACACTATTATCATTTTCTTGGAAAATGACTTTTTAGAAAATATTTTCCAGAAACGTTACATTTTTTACAAAATGATCGAAGCCTACTCGATTTTTTTTTTTTTAAAGTTATTTCTTTATCCAACAAAATACTTTCATAGCCATGAGTGTCTCAACATATATCAACCTCTTTTGTTATTCCTATTGGAAAAGTTTAATGATATTAATGATACGGGGTAACGTTCTCTACTCACCACAAGGCTTTTCAAGGTTGCACTGTTTTCTTGAGAAAACTATGTGCCACCTTGGGTTTCTTTAGATTAAAATTCAATAAATTAATTAAAAAGATAAAAAAAATACTTCCTTCTCGTTAATTTCATTGTCTATTTGGAAAAGAGGAAATGATTATATAACAGTGCCGTCTCTCTTGGAAAAGAGACAGTGTCCCAAGGTAACTGAATAAATTAATCATCCGGTTACTTTGGGAAATTTGGAATCAAATCTCAATTATTGGGATATCCTTTAATCCCTTTAAGTCAAATTTATTAAATGTGAGCATAATAAAATAAATAAAATAAGAGAACTGATAAACTTAAAGAAAATCCCCAAAACATCCATGACAATATAAAAATTAAGACTTGTATGACCACCGATTGAGCTGCCATAACTACGAGCTTATATCAAGCAGCTATGACCTCGAGTTTTGCAATTCGAAACTCCTAAGCTCGCGGCTATGGCGGCAATAATGGTCCTCCCCCCCCCCCCCCTTCACTATCTCAATATTTTGTTTTCTTATGTTGCTTGATGTGGTGCCTTTTTGGCTTATAATAATTCTCAGCCAATAATAACATGACATAAGTATTTCAGCATGGCACTTATATTCACTAGCATTTATATCATTAATTCTACAATCCACGTCAACAAAAATCGACCAATAAGAGAAATATTATAATGGAAGGACTATATGTTTTTTTAATTAAAAAGAAAGATAGAATGATGATTTTGACTTTTGGACAAAAATAAAGGAACAATGGTGATATCATTCATTAAATATTTTTTTTGGAAAAAAAAAACCTCCATTCCATGGTATGAATTGTTCTTTATCTGGCTTCCTTTTTTTTTTTTTTTGGGGGGGGGGTTAAAAAATATAGCTTCCTTGTTGAAATAATTTAGGTTAGCAAATATAATAATGTCCATGTTTAGATTCCAACAAAAGTTCAATCGGTTGCCCGTTTCTTTGAAAATTGAAATTGTAGCCCACAATCCACCATCATGGTCTTGGATAACGGTGGCCGTTAGGCTTGCATCTCCCTAGTTCAGGTAAAACTCATGGCTAGAGGTTAAACTCATGGCTAGACGAATCCCTCTTTATAGGTTTTAACACCTTTACAACCGCTTCCTTATTTGAAAAAAAAGAAATACATTTGTGGTCAGAGTCTTTTTGAAAATCTCAAAGTTCCTGTCTCATGCATGAACAGACTGCATTTCCTCTAGCCACTATCCCATGCACGAAGAGACCGATTAACTTTGTTGCTTGTTATTAAGAGAAACTCTTTCTTTTCATTTTTGGGCTGAGATTTTCTTATTCCTTCCTTTTGCGAAGAGAAACTCACATTACTTGCAATAAATTTTGTTTATATGATCCACGTAATCAAAGGACGATGTGAGTAGCGCATTCCTTGCATGGACGTCAGTGGGACCACTTCCACCCCCACCGACTTCTTGTTTTGCTGGGTTATCGTGTATTCCTTGTCAGAAAATTCCTTTTATTTATTGTTATTTAAATCCCAATCAATTAATATCATAATATTACTTGAGAATAATAAAGTATAAATCAAAATTGGGAAATTTTTTGTATATTTCGATTTATATAGAAAATAGTACATTGAGCCTATTTACATGCTTTATTAGATAACTATAGAATGTCATATCTCAATCAAGATATGCATAATCAAAGAGAGATATACGAGCAATTTTGAGAGATATAGATAATCAACGAAATTATTAAAATATCTCTAACAAAGGAAATTATTATAGAGAAATCCCTAATTATCTCTAACATTCTTTCAAGCTCATGGAGATCTCAGTTTGAGTTCAAAATCAAGTCGAACAGCATTGGATGAGGCAGCATCCAGCGGCTAGTTGTATTGAAAAATCCAGATCTAGCTTGTTTGAGGGTGGTAAGTTTAGTGGTGGCTTCTCGAAATGACATGTGAAAGGTCAAGAATCGAAGGATAAACAACAAGCGTTTGATATGGTTGGCTTGCGAAACAATAACTAAGTGGCGCGGTCTATACGGCTGGCTTGAGAAAATAGTTATTGAGTAATGTGGCATGTGTGGCTAGCATTGAAAAAATGCCAACTCCGTGAATATGGCTAGACTAGGCAATGTGGTCGGTGCGGTGAGTGTTGAAACATGACTATTGTGGAATGGACTCGATTAAGCACTTTCTCATATTAGACTTGTAAGTGAACATTATTGAGTGGATGGATTTATTTGGATGTGCACCGAGGTGCATGGGGTGCACCAGGTGCCTAGTGTACTAGGATTGTCTTCTAGGAAAGTGTCCGTCTGTGCGCTAAAAGACAAAACCTTGAGGCTCAATATAGAACGGGTTAAAGTTGACAATATCTCAAATGAATTAATCTAAGGATGTCACAATATTATTACTTAGGAGAAATTTTTTAAGTAAGGGGAAGCACTGGCACTGTAGGCTAAATTGTCCTTCATAAAATGGTGATTCCACAACAAATAGGCAATAGTAAACACAAATGTGCCAGAGTACTTTCAAAAATGAAATATGTCTCAATTACCTCTCTTTTATGTAAATTGGGCTTCCATGTGAAATATAAGATGTAAGGATTCAAACTCTTTTGTAAGATTTTGTGGGACTACTGCCAACTATTCTGAAAGCTTAAACTGTTGGATGAAGGCGTGGTTTATTATTTAAACATTCTAACAATAAAAGCCAACAGTTTTTCTAATGGATAAGGTTATCGAGGTACGAGTCTCAAATGATATCATGCGTAATTGTTGATATTGCTAACTGCATACACTCACGTAAACACATCAAGAACTACAAGCTAAAACTCAGAAAGAAATTTAACACGTGGTATGATACCACGTTTCTAGTGAAAATAATAGCTAACAAGTCTATGCATCGATGGAGGAATAACGAGGGTCTCGCCTCGCGGATGCCCATAGATATACTGCAAGGAGGCAATCAATATGACCACTGGTAGAGATGGCAAAGCCTGCGTATTACTACTGTATGGAGTGGGTAATGTGAACGAAGCAAAAGCACTCGGGTCTCAAGTGATGGAATTTGACAAAAAAAACACTACCTTCAACTGCAACTCCTCCTCCTTGTCTATATTGCATCTGCCTTGTGAACTCTTAAACGCTTCCTTGCTCTGAGTTCTGAGTTCAGAGTTCAGACATCCCTTATGATGCAACATTCACCTACCTGTTCTCAAAAGCAAGCCTTGGCATTGCTTTCTGTAGATTGTTCAAGCAACGTTGCAGAGTTTGCTTCCAGAGTCATCGACGCAATGGCCATGGATAACTCAGCTCAAGCAAGACAGAGAGGGCGAAGCACGTAATTTTGAGTTTGCATTTGTCGTTGGGGGTTCACAGCTGCCTGCGTCAGAAGCTGCTGGTGCGATCTTGTACGATGGTCGAATGAGGCCTCTGTGCCCCCGTCGTCCACGAAGCTCTGCTGCCTGACATTGTGATTCAAAACCAGGATAAGGATGGCCTTAATTCGAGGATCTCAAGGAAAAGGCCTATGCGGATGCTGCTTAAGAAGCCCAGGAGCAAAGGAACTAGACTCATTAGCGTCCTGTTCTTTCTTCGAAGCAGATGAGCTCGATGGCAGAGCTCCAGATATGTACTCTGCGTGGATGCCAAAATCACCAGGAGCTTCTTAGACACGCTCTAAGAGGTAGAATGTCGACGTGACTGTCAGGGTGGCGTGCAGAATATTGCTGGGATTGGGATCTGAGGATCGAGTTAAGAACTATGTCATAATCACAATTCGTGACTCAAATCTGTGAATGAGGATTATAATGCGATTCTTTCTCAAAGTCCTATGAATTGATTGCCATGTTTCTCTCTGGCAAAACTGGAAAAAGTCCCCTGTTTCTCCAACTTCACTGGCTTGCACCAGGGCCTTAATTAAGTACTACCAGTCTTCATTATCTTCATATATTTCGCTTTGGGACGTAAAAGGTGTTCAATGTTATAACAACACGACACGAGGTTCATGTCCAACCCAGCTTTGGCAGGATGCGCATCAAAACCAACTTCACAAACAGCAAACCACACCATAAGGAAAATAAAAAATTGTTACCATTCTCTAATTAATCCTCAGGTTTGAATGTGGATGGCATTATTAGCATCAGGATGCAGGGAACGAAAACCAGCCAAGGCATGTCATCAGGCATAATGCACATCAGCAGACTGCACGAGACACATCCAAGAGCAACGGCCATGAGTGTGTACGCAAGTCAGAGCCTTGGGTCAATATCTTGCCTTCCCACCTTGAAGATTAACTTCCGTTGGACAATTTTGACCACTGTGTAGATAAGCATGATGGGTGCACTAGTGTTGTTGGCTGGACCTGTATATCTATACATGTCCCTGATGGCTTGAAGCTAGGACTCCTCCAGGGAATCAAGATGTTGGATATACATTGCAGCAATTTGAGCTCCATGCTCTGCTCCATATCTTTAATAAAAATCAGCAAACTACTTGTTAGACGATAGTCTTCTGCAGAAGATCAAGTTGCGAGCTTTGTCTCCTTCATGTAAGTCCTAAATGAATATCATGAGATTCTGCGTGGTTTAAAGCCAAGCTTCTAGCACAAATCACAGATGACAAGCCAATGCATTGCAAGTGTTGAACTGATGTTTGCACTGCAGGAGTGTAACCATCTATTGACCCACAGCTAAGTAAGCTAACGGAAACTCTTCTTTAGGACAAATTGCAACATCAGAGCACTAAGAATAACTCCTTTAACACCTACAAACCGTTCCCAAACCACTCTAACATCATGTGTTCACAAAACAAAACCACCCAGATGGACAAAACCACAAGGGACATGATCAGAGATGGGAACAGGAAAGAAATCAAGACTTCAACACGATTTTACTCCAATGCTGCAGCTTACTGACAGAGGCCGGGATACTACGGTCAAGATATGTTTGAGGTCGCTGAAGCTTACCTCCAACCACCGCCGTGATCAGCTGGATTGTTGTTTGCCATTAACCTTCCGACTTTGCCTCATTAAGTCTTCCTTTCTTCCCTGAAAATGAGAGCGAGGATGAGGCTCTAGAGGTCATCGTTTTCAGTTTTTACGCGTCGCTGCATTATTAAAGATAAAAAATAAACCATGTGGCAAATCGCCATCGACTAAAAAGTCTCGACCTCAACATCTGATGCTTGGGCAGTCGCGAAGATAAAAGACTTTCCATGTCTTCCAAAAGGATTAAATATTTTACGGTATATGAACAGGCGCCATATATCGGCAATTTTCAGAAAAGAATGTATAAAAAATTGACTTTATATGATAATCGAATTTCTAAATAATGTTTATTTTGAGTTCACTTTAATTATATTATAAATGAGAAAAGTTTCTATAGAAACAATATATAAAAGAAAAATATGTTCACATGCGTAAATATTACATGACATGATTCTCTCTTTTGACAAGAAAATGATAATTGATATTACATCATTAATTGATTAATGAAAATATATCAAATAAGTTGAAACTCAAAGTTTTATTATGAGTATAATGACTTCTGTTTTATCTTATGCTGAGTTTGGCAAGCTTGCAAACATTTATTTAACGTCGTGTATTTTGATATTTTATGAAAATATTGCCAGCAAATGCAAGTCGAACCTGAGGCAACGCCCCGTGACATTCTTCCAATCCCGCCAATTTCTTAGCGACCATCTCATAAAGATCTCACTACAGTGCAGAGAGGGAAGCGAAGAACTCAAAGATGGAGTTCACCCTCCGCGGCAACGCGTTGAAGACCTTCACTCGCTCGATGAAGTGCCTCTCCTGCGGCAGCAACGACCTCGCCATTGAAGCTTCTCCTTTCCAGGTGAGTCGATTTTGTCCATAATTCTTCGCTGACTCTCTCACCCACATTTCCAGTCAAAATGTTCGCTTTCGCCACTTTCTATCCTCAGGTGCATTTATCGAGTGAAAAGCTTAGCGATGCCCTGACGAGTGATGCTTAGTTCAGATGCTATGCTGCCTCGTCATTATTGGCTCGTTTCCTTAGATAAAGTGTCCGATTGAGAGTCCTTGCTAGCATTTCAGTGGAGGATTTGCTGCAGAAATTTGTTTGTCTAGGTTCGTGATTGGCCCTGTTGAATATGAGTAGATCTTGACGTGCCCAAATCTGAAGCTGGAAGAATCATCAGTACTAGTCGCGGAAAATGTCTCGTAGGAAAAGTTTGACATTCCTGTCTACGGTTGCTCCTATCCTGTTTTGATAAGGCTTTTTTGGTTTTGTTAGAGCTAATTAACTTAATCTGATATGGAGTTTACAACAGTAATTTGGATTTCCAGTTTGAATCGAACTGGATTACTTGGTAGATGTTATTTATTGGTGATTATATTGCACATATCCCGCGATCAAAGGTAATCACTCAAATATAAAAAGAAAAAATGTTTTCCTTCATCAAGTAAATGAGAGAACAGTTTCTGACCTAACTTAGCTTACATATCTTTTGTATTCAACAAGTCAAAGCACGAACGCATTCACTAGCATCAGTCTTATATCACCAAACTATTTGATAAAAATAAAGTCGAAAATAAAATTGTGGAATTTCAATATATTACGATGAATAATATATGAGCCTATTTATAGGTCTTACGATATGATTATCTATAACAATAAAATTACAATATCAATTATAATCAATTCAGATTATGATCTTGGGAGATATACAGAAATAAAAAAACATATCTCTATTACTATTCATGACTTCCTTTCCTTTGCCGCATTTAACTACCGATTGACCGTAAGAATTCCAAGTTCTAAGCTCATGTTTAGCACTTGACACTATTGTGCTGTTTTGAACCATGATCAGAAAAAATATCAATCGGTATAGGTGAATATCGACCTCCAGCTTTCCTTTCAAGGACTTAATTCATCAAGATCTGTTTATTGACTAATTATTTTCAAGCTAGACCTATTTGATGTGTTTAGAGTACCTGGTGCACAGGTTCACTGCAGATTCCTTTGAAGGTATAGTGTCATTGCTTAACTTTTTGGTATATTTGTCTGTTAATAGTTTATGTCAAACGGATATTGCAGTCCTCCTTAAAGAGATCTGATCCTAGATGCGGCGGGCCGGTTCAGCCCCATATGCCCTGTTGCGTTGGAATATTGAGAACAATGAGGCCCATTTTTTAAAAGTTAACATTAAATTTAAATTTTACAATCATTTAAATATAATTTATATTTAATACTCACCTTACATTTTTTCTCCACAAGTATGCATGTATTGTATTTATAGTAGGGAAAAGGCTACTTTCCACGTGGATTTAAGAACCTAAATAGCAATCAGCTTGGTTCTGATGTAGTTTTGCACACGTAATTATCGATTTTCAGCCATGCACTAGGCATGAGCACCTTGTGACGTCATCAAGTAATGTATGAATGAAATTACCAAGTAATTTCGGTAAACAAGTATAAAAAACATAATTTAGTAATCAAATTGGAGCTTTGATAATCGGGTTAATTATCTTATCGGAGGTGATGAATCAAGCGTCCATCTTGCTCTACTTAGAACTTGTGAGCTATCGATTAGCTGATTTAGCTTAAATTTTGTTGCATAGAAATTGCTAAGTAAAAATGTAAGAATAGTGAATGAGGATAATGTGATTCTTGCCAATATAATCTAAATTATTTCCTCTCTAGCCCGATTTCTCAATTTTGAATTGCACCTAGAAGGATTGTAATCATTATCATAATATATTCTACTTTGTGATGTAAAAAGTGTTCAAGATAACAATACACCATGAAGTTCATGTCCAAGCTAGTGTTGAAAGGTTACAAAGCAAAACCAAATTCATATAAAATACACATCACCATATCAAATAATCGGAAACTATCATTTTTTTTAAAATAAAAATACACCATGAAGTTCATGTCCGAGCCAGTGTTGGAAGGTTACAAAGGAAAACCCAATTCATATAAAATACACATCACCATATTAGAAAATCAGAAACTATCACCGTTCACTAATTAATCCTTTGATTCATGATGAATGCAAATAGGATTAGTAACAATAGGACCCAAGGAAAGTCAATCAACCAAGGTATTTTGTCAAGCAAAATGTACATCAACAGACTGCATGCAACACATCCGAGAGCTAGAGCAATTAGATCGTACATAATTTGGAACCTTGCATCCATATCCTGCCTTCCCATCTTGGAGAGTAATTTCTGCCGAACAATCTTGATTGCTACACAGATAAGCATAATGATAGGTGCACCGGTAATGTTGGCTAGACTTGAATAGCCGTGCCAATCCTTGATGAGTTGAAGCAAGGCTTCCAACAAAGAATCAAGTTGTTGATTGTATTCTGCAGCAATTTGAGCCACGTGCTCTATTCCATTGCTTGAAATTAAAATCAGCAGATTACTTATTAGACAACCGATACAAAAGCTCAAACAATTAGAATTGAGAATAAACCCATTAATCAACTAACAAAGTAAACAAAAATGGGGCAATGGTTTCCAAATGCAACATGGAAAAAGATGAGTTCACTTGATCTATGCAGAGGAGACAAAATAGTGTTCGAGTAATGGAACACACACAGGGGAAATAATTGAAGATAGAAGTTCCTTTTTAGGAAAGGAAATCGAGACTGCATGATTTTACTTGCGGTCCTCCAATATATTGGAGGCTGGACTACAACAGTGAAGAGATGTTGTGGCTTGATGCTATTGCTTTCCTCAAACTACAATGATTGGTTGGAATGTTGTTTGCCATTAACCTACGAGTTTTGAGTGATTACTCTCTTCCTTCCTTGTCCATAGTAAAACTTGCCGCGAGGCTGCAAGTTGAGCAAACATATTTGTAGACCAATGGGAGGTCTTCTCTTCAGGAGAGAGTCCTCCCTCTCCTTAGGTAGAAGAGTGAAGTACTCCTCCCTTCCGTTGGACCTCTTGGGCAAAAGACACTCATTTGTTTACTTGTCTTGAGCTATTTGTTTAATTCTCTTGTCATCATCAAACACGAAGAATCGGATGCAATCATTTGTTTTATCCTATTGAACAAATGACTATTCTATGTCAATCCTCTCGAATCATATGTTTAATTCTCTTGTCATCACTAAATGCAAATTCTCTAAAAACTCATATAAAAAAAATTACTAAACCTATTATACGATGGCCGATTTAATTATAGACATTTCAATTTAACCGATTTAATCCTAAATCTTTTGACAGTTTTTTAATGTAATCCATCTGATCAATTTTGTTTGGAATTATTGATGTGGTGATCTAGTTAGCATCGGATCTCCTACTGGAAAGTATCTCCTTAACACCTGGAAACGTTTCCCAATCCACACTACCAACACTTGTTCACAAAACAAAACACGCAGAAAGCTACAAGGTAAATCCCATGCTTACCTTTGACCAGAAAAAGAAACCCATGCTTACTAGCTAGAAATAAGGGAAAGCTAATTGTAGGTCTTATTTTGTTTTTTTTTTTTTTTTTTTTTTGGAGGAAAAGCAAATATGACTTTCAATTAATTTTTTGTTTTTAATATGAGTTTCTCTTAACAAAAGAAAGAAATAAAATGTGTGTTCGGTCGTGTCTCTTCATTGATGTGACAGAATTTTCACACCCGCTAACTTTAGGAGAAGTTTCAAATTCTTTCCGACTTTGTGATCTTAAAAAGAAACGATAATTTATTATGGCATTTCACTTGTTTTTATAATGGTGTTCACACTTGAGAGGGATTATTCCCCACTACTAATCATACTCTATTCAATTACAAAATGAAAATCTGGAAGACTTACCAATTCGCACAAAAAAGGTTAATGACTGCAAGAAACGATCTCGCTTTTCGCCAGATTTACACCCATTGAATATACTCTATCGTGAGTACAACCCAGTATGCTCTCAAAGAAATGCGAGGAAACACACTGGCAAGTGAAAGACGCCCCTCTCGATTGGGCTCTTAAGTGTCGAACAATATAATTTTAGAATACGTCCAGAACTTCGCCTAGTGCAGAGTTTTCTTTTTTTTTACACCCAACACCCACCCCTACCCCCCCGCGTAAAGGCGCACACGGTGGAGATGATCAAAGATAGGAACAAGAAAGGACATCAAGATTGTGGCATGATTTTACTTGCAATTCTCCCAACTCACTGACGGCTGGGATACAGTGGTTTTTTAATATATTTAAGGTCGCTGAAACTTACCTTGGACCACCGTGATGAGCTGGATTGTTGTTGTCCGCCATTTACCTTCCGACTCTGCCTCGCCTAGTCTCTTGCCTGAAAGTGAAAACAGGATGAGGCTGTAACAGACCTTGGCGATATTCTGGCCATGGTGTGGTTTTGTTTACTTAAATATGAAAAACTATGGTCATGATATAGTTTCGCCGTCACCTGCTTTTCCACCATCGCAAAAGTTGAGACGACACGACTCTGCTTTTCCAACTTTCTGCTTTTCCAGCAGCCAAACATACTGCTTCTCCATTTCCATTTCGCTGAGATCCTTTCTGCTTTTCCTACTTCGCTGAGATCAGCGAAATCATATTGCTTTTCCATTTCGCTGAGATCAGCGAAACATATGATCAGCGAAACGGAAAAGCAGAAAGTTGGAAAAGCAGAGTTTTGTCTCTACTTTTGCCATGGTGGAAAATCAGGTCACCGGGAAACTATATCATGACACGTATGGAGTGAGCTTTTTCATATGTAAGACCAGAGCGAAAAAGTTGAAGGTCATATGACCATATAGAGTGATGATCATACGGACCTCGGACCTATATGACTATTTGAAAAATCACTCCACCTATATGGACCTTCGAACTACATCTTGGAGGTCCATGTAGTAAGTTTTTAAGGTTTAAATATGAAAAATCATTCCAACCCCGTTAGCCATGGTGTATTTTTGTTTTGTTTTGTTTTTGTTTTTTTTTTTGCTTAGTTATTGTGTATTTTTGTAAGAAATTTTCGTTTAATTTTTTTTGTTATTTGACCTTGGACCGTACACAAAATTTATTCTTATTATCCTTAACCCATGATAATTCATATGATGTTTTGCATTGTTGGGTCTTGCATTTGAATCATGCTTAGCATTTGACGCAGTTTGTCACATTTCGTTCACTTTTGATAAATGAAAATAATAAAATAGAATAAATTAAATCCCGATCAATTAACATTATCATAGCAAAGCACCCATTCTGAAAACACGCCAGCTCTGTCCCCACATGCAATTCGCGTATAATTTATACTCCTGCAATTATGCATCGACTCTTTAGCTACGATTTACTCAAGATGCATAGTTTTATACCACGCATTGAATATCATCTTTTATTTAAACTTGCAGTTGTGGATGTTTTCATGTGAGTATGTGCAGTTAGTATAATTAAGAAATACACAAGATGTTCACTTTAGACTCGTATCTTGATAACTTTAACTATTAGAAAAATTATTTTCCATACTACTTAAAAAATTGTAATCCTTACATCTCATATATTCACGTGCAAGGCCCATTTTGCATACGAGGGAAGTAAGTAATAAGACATACTTCGTTTTTCAAAGTACTCGAGAAAGTGCTTAATACACAAGGCGTGAACACCTTTTCCAATAACTTGAGCTTTGCGAAAGACTGCCGTAGAACAATTAGCTTATTGATTTTAATTCCTACATATGGAGCAAAGTATGGAGCTCAAATTGCTAGAACGTATGACCGGCATCTTTATTTCATGGAGGAGTCCTTGCTTAGATACATAAGGGACATGTTAACCCATAGCGGTTCAACCAATGTTGCCGAGGCACCCATCATGCTTATGTACGCCATGGTCAATATCGTTTTGCAAAAATCAATTTTTGAGATGGGAAGACAAGATTTGGAAGTGGGGTTTCAACTTCTTTTTCTTGCATGGATGGTTTTTTTTTTTCTTTTTGGTAGTAATAATTAGCAAGATTTATTTAAATATTCACTTAAAGTTCAGTGATGTAACTCAAATTTTACAAAGTAGTCTTAGTATCCCGAGTATTACCGTTTCTTCCTTTAGTTTTTCGTTTCAATTGAAATAAACAACTAGTTGCATGACTTGATAGATTGCAATTAATTAATAGACTAACGTATTATATCGAATAAAAAATGAATAATTGTCTTTGACAAAAGAAAACATAAAAGTATTGGCAAATACAACAGGGAAGAATCACAAAAATGATCTCTACACTATTGCCACTATTCAATTTTTGTTGTAATACTTTATCATGCAATAGATTGGGTTCATAAAGTAATCTCTTATTATCATTTTCCAAATTTCAACGGCATATGCTAACTAAGCGCCAGAGGTACACAAGTTGCTAATGAAAAATAATTATTCAAATGATATTACGCCAGTCAATATTTAAGTTTGGTCCTCGAACTTTACAATAGACTTAGCACTAACGTGAATGCACATTTGCGAAAATAATTATTCAAATGATATTACATAGTCTCCTCCGCCGTTCGCCTTCTTCTTCGCCGTTCGTCTTCTTCTTTGCCAAAGGCGGCGCTGGTCCTTATATTATTGTCAATATTTAAGTTTGGTCCTCGAACTTTACAATAGACTTTAGTCCTTAACTTGGCTCCAAAATCCTGATTTCAGATATTTTCTTCCAAATGCAAATAGAAATTACTGAGTAAGTGCCAAAATATATATGGTGGCTTTCATTATAGAAGAATTTATCAGGGATGATTCACATGCAGAGAAACTTGCACGCGTAGTTCTAGTAAAAGCCTTCCTGAGGTATCTAATAATATCGCTTTGCCCGTGCACTAGTGCATTTGTCATAACTATTGCCCATTAATTGTGGAATAATCATTTTACGAGGGCCAAATTTTTGAAATTAGTACTTAAATGATGATCATTATGAGTGAACTACTCTAGGTGATTAACTACAAAGACATTAAAACGACATTACCAGGTCAACGTTTCCCATTAGTAAGCCACGTGTCCCATGGTCATTGGTTGTTTGCAGCTATTTTTTAGTATTAAAAGATTAGCAACATAGAAACTAGTGTTAGGGGTGCGCATGTCAGACCGCCCAAATTGGAACCGCTTGGATTGGATCGGACCGACCAGTTTGGTCCAGTTCCCAGAGGGATCGGTCCAGTTCCGAGTTCCGTAAAAATGGAACCAGTGATTGTCGATCCGATTCTCGGTTCCGGGGGAGAACTGGACTAGACCCATCTTTTTTTATTAAAAATATATTTTTTAATTTCTTAAAAATAGTAATAAAAATTAAAAATAGTAACAACTCTTGTATTTTTCTTAATTTTTTAATTTTTGTTGCTAAGTAATCGTTTCTATGGGATGGGACAGGACGAGACCATACCGGACTGTTCTGTCCAATTCTTAGTCCCAAAAATTGGGAACCGGACCGAAAATCGATTACCCCTAGCCAGCGTTTGCAAACGCAGTAGACTTTTGCATTTTGCATAAAAGAATTAGTATATGCAACAAATCCTTACTGAGTTTAAAATTTCGTTATGTTTATTTTGTGTTGCCTGTGTTGATACTTCATTGAGCCTTCAAGATACGTAAAGTAGATGCAGAAAATCATCAAATTCCTCATTTGGCCAGAATCCTGGCACCTCATGCTAAATGATATATATTTCTCTTTATTATAATTTTTACTATCTATGTTTTTTTTTTCATTTATCAATAATAACAAAAACATGTAATTTGCTGATTAATCCTTTGAAGAGGAGGAAATATCAACAAAAATAGAGAATGATCCGTAGGTTTGCTTTCATTTGTAGAGTTCGTATTATTTTATTTTATTTTTTTTGAATTCTAGAGTTGCTATACCTCAAATTGGATATTCTTTCATAAAAAAGAAAAAAAATTAATGATGTTGCTCAAAATATTAGAATTTTAAGCATAATTTACTATAATAGTTGGACATTTAATCATCTAGATGGACCAACTTAAATTATAGCATACAACACAAAAGCACTTTTCTATCACTTCAGACAAATCAATGTTAAATTAAGTAGCATTAGTGCATTTTCATAATCACAATTTTTTCTATTACAGATAATTCTTATAAATGTACTAAATGATAATTAATATAGCTGTCGAGCCATGCTTAAAACAAACTGCACAAGAAGTCAATTTTTCCGCAACAACACGCGGGTGACCACTAGTTTTGCACTATTAATCACGTGCACGTGTAACGTAACGGAGCCAAAGACCGCGTGTCTTCTTCCTCCAACCCCACAAATATTTTTAGTGACCACCTCACAAAGTCTGAACCGTCAGCGCAGAAAGTGAAGCAAAGAACTCAAAAAAATGGAGTTCACCCTGAGCGGCGACGCCTTGAAGACCTTCGCTCGCTCCATCACTTGCCTCTCCCGCATCAGCAACGACCTAGCTATCCAAGTCAATCGATTTTGCCCACATTTCTTCTTCTCCTTCTCCGTCTCTCTCGTCCTTAGCGCCGGTCAAAAAGTTCACGGTTCGACACTGAAATCCATGTCGATCATTCCTCAGCTTCACCTATTAAGTGAAAAGCAATGTCGCTGCTTATTCGTGCCTTGACGAGTGATGCTTAGCTTAGATGCTATGCTGTGTTAGGTATTTGCATTGTATGGAATTTTGCAACACTAATTGATTGAAAGCAAAATTGCTTTTGATTGCGTAAGTTGTGTGGGATCATACTTTTTCATGACTTGCTTTTGCCCCGTTGCATTTAATTACCAAATAACAATAGAAGTTCCACTTTCTAAGTTCATGTTTGGCACATGGCACCATTTGTGCTGATTTGTTGTGTTTAAATTAAATATCACATTCTTATTTGTAGATATCATAGACCTCCAGCTTTCCTTTCACAAAAATGGGTCAAAAATGGGTAAGAGAGTATGACCCATTTTCGACCCATATAAAATTGAACTAAAAACGGGTCGAACGTGGGTTAATAGTTGTAATGGGCTTTTAACCCATATTCTGGGCTTTTAACCCATATTCGATCCATATATGAAAAATATGGGTGCAAATTGGGTCCATGACCCATTTTGCAATTTGTCAAGATCTGCCTATCAATTGATTACTTTCAAGCTAGATCTCTTTGATAAATTTAACGTATATGGCGCACAGCTTCAATGCAACCTTCTTTTGAAGGTATGGTGTCATTGCCTATCTTGTTGGAAAAACTTGACAATTTATAGCTGTGAGAAACTGACAAAATAATATGTGCATGCAGTCTGTTATGTCCTCAGAACACCTATTACAAACATTGATTATTTTAAGTGTCAAATTACCAGACATCAATGCGTCAGAACTTTAGTGGACTTTGCAGTGTTTCAGTGGTGAAGGCCTTTCCAGTTATGTGTATGGTGCTTCAAATTCATTATGTTGGAAATGATGTATTTGATTGATGGTTAAGATTGCGAACTTGTGGGCATAAATGGAAGGGTCAGAGGATGCCTTTTTCCCCCTAAAAATAACCTCGCTCCAATTCTATGAAAAAACACTCCTACAGGAATGAAGTCTTGAACCTGAAGTGCCATAGAGAGAAAAATGACTGCAAAATGCCATGATAAGCATCGTCACGTTGTATGCGCCCGTGGAGATGAGCTTCTCCATAGTCGCATCATGGAAAAAGCAGCGCGAAATCTGTCAAGCGGATATTGCAGTGCCCCAATATGACCCTCGAAGCCCACAGGTTAATAATAAAGAGATGGGAAGCTTTTATGTTAAATGGAAGTTGCAGTCCTCTTAGCTCGCATTGGCCAATGACCCGAAAGAGATGCGATCCTCGATGAGGCGGGCCGGTCCAGCCACAGATTCCAGTACAATGAGGCCCATACAAGAGAAAATATATCTGTGGCCCATGCTAGAATAAAAAGGAATTTAATCGATTTTTTCACGGAGCGAGTCCCGGTCAATCTCTACGGTATAGAAAACAAGTCCAACGAGGATTTCCAACCTCCTCCTTTCACCAAAAAAACTTCATGTAATGCATGTCTTTCTTTCAGATATATCATGGTGACATAACAAAGCAAAATGGAGAGAATAATTATTAAAAGTAGTTAAAGACATAAACGTCGAAATTTCTATACTACCAACATTGAATTTAAATCTTAAAATCATTTAAATATCTATAAATTTAACTTTCTCCACACATTTAATTTTTTTTCAGCGAGCATTCATGTATTCTCTTTATAGTAGGGGAAAAAAACAACTTTCTGCATTAATCTAATAACTTACATCAATCGGCTTGATTCGTTAAATGTAGTAAAATACATAATATGCACATATGGTCGTCAATTTTCGGCCATGCACTTGGCATGAGTACCTTGTGACATTACCAAGTAATGTATGAATGAAGTGCCAAGTAATTTTGGTTAAACAGTATAAAGAACATATATATTTTTTTTTGAACAGGAGAGACATATTATAGATAAGGGTGCGAAATACATGCGGCTGCTACAGTATCCGAAATAAGCAGGGAAAGGAAGGGAGGTGGAGGGGAGACGGCCCATGAAGGGGAGAGGGTACCGTTGCTGTGGGCCTTTGCTGCCCAATCAGCGACAGAGTTGGATTCCCTCTTACAAAACCTAATATGCAAGTTGAGAAATTGTCGACACAAATCGACGGCTTCGTAGACAAGGGGGCGAATCTCCCATGGGGGTTCTTGCTGGTTGTTGAGGGATTCCACTAAAAGTAAACAATCCGAGTCGATCTCCAGAGATGTACTCATCTTTCCTTGCTGAAGCAGGTGACGAAGAGCAAAGATTAGCGCCTAAGCTTCCGTCTGCAACGCCGATGCCGCCTGCACAGATCGGGTAAGCCCCTCTTGCAGACATCCAGATTTATCCCGGCAGATAAAGGCGATGGAGCCCTCTGTATGGCCTGATGTGTAAGCCCCATCAATATTTATGCACACGGTGCCCGAGGCGGGAGGTTGCCAAAAGTGGCCAAGATCAACTCTCTGTTTTGCCTTAGTCATTAAAGAATGATCGCAAATCGCAGCAGAACGAACCTGGGCAAAGGCAGCATGGACACCAAAGTTCGGATCCGGTTGATGCTTGGAGAAGATTGCGCCGTTCCGGGCCTTCCATACCTGCCAACAGACTGCTATAATCAACTCCAGATCAGGTTTAGACTTCTTGTGCAGTATTCTGTCTACTATCCATTCATCGATACGACGAATAGTAGTAGTGTCAAACTGGATATTAATTGTGGGATGTGACCATATTGCTGTTGTCCAGGGGCAGAGCAAAAAGAGGTGTTCAATCGACTCAGGCTGATTCAAAGTGCATAGAGGACAGATGGGATCCGGAGTAATTCGGCGCCTAAAAAGATTTTCTTTCGTGGGCAATGCATTATGGCAGACAGACCAGAAGAAAACCTTGAGCTTTGGTGGCAATTTAACGCTCCATATACGCTTCCAAAGTTGAGGAGGTTGTTGATAAGATGATGAAGCTTGCCTGGTGAATTTACAAATTGATGCTTTCCTGACTGAGTGGTAAGCGCTTCTAACTGTGTACTGTCCATTGGTTGTTTCTGTCCATACTAGTTTGTCTTTAGTAAGGTTGCGTCGCACTGGAATTCGAAGTATCTCTTCTGTTGTTTGTTCATCGTAAAAGTTGTTTAAAGTAGCAAGATTCCAGTGATTCGAATTCTGTACTAGTAGGTCAGCTACCAATCTCGGTTCTTCACGATTCGCGGGTCCGCCAACAATACCCCTAGGAAGCCAGCGATCCTCCCTGATGTTTATATTTTTTCCGTCGCCTACCGACCACTGGAGATTAGGTAGTATAACATCTCTGCCTGACAGTAGGCTCTGCCATCCCCATGAGGGTCGGACACCTCTATGGGCATACTGAAAATCCTGAGTAGGAAAATAGATAGCCTTGAACAGCTTACTCCATAGAGAGGACGACTGTTGAATGAGGCGCCATGCTTGTTTACCAAGCATGGCCTTGTTGAAAGCCACAAGATCTCGAAAACCCAGTCCTCCTAACGCCTTAGTATGTTTTAACTCATCCCATTGCTTCCAATGAATACCAGCTTTCCGACAATCATTCTGCTACCAAAACCTTGCAATCTTTTTCTCAATAGATTTGCAAATAGATATAGGAATTTTAAAAACAGACATTGCATACTGAGGGATGGCTTGCACCACAGTTTTAATGAGGACTTCCTTGCCACCCTTTGATATAAGGTTCTCCTTCCAGCCTTCCATTTTCGAGTTCACCCTACCCAAGATCCAAGAGAACATCTCACCTTTTGAACTCCCCCAATTAGACGGAATGCCTAAGTATTTGCCCATTCTATCTAGCACAGGGATTCGTAGCTCACTTGCCAAGTTTTCTTTAAGACATCTCGGACAGTTCTTTCCCAGGAAAATACCTGACTTATTTCGATTAATGGACTGACCCGTGGCTAGGCAGTATTGAGACAAAATACTTGCAAGATTCTGACATTTTGTAGTTGTGGCAGTTAAAAAGAATATAGCATCGTCGGCGAAGAATAAATGAGATAGGGTAGGGCTGAACCTGTTAACTTTAAAACCTTTTAGGTGCCCAATGTCGATGGCTTGGTGAATGAGAGAGGATAGGAGATTTGTTACCAGGATGAATAAATAAGGGGATAAAGGGTCCCCTTGGCGTAGACCTCGAGTAGGATTAAAATAGTCCATTTGCTGGCCATTAAATTTTATACTGATGGAAGCTGATGATATGCATTGATAAATCCATTGAACCCATAGGGGATGGAAGCCGAGCTTGAGAAGGTAAGCCGTCAAGAAGTCCCATTCCACCCTATCGTATGCTTTTTGCATATCCATTTTTAATATTGCCGGGAAGTTTCTTCGTCTTTTGCTGATTTTGATCTGATGGATGATCTCCTGGGTTACCAAAATATTGTCCTGTATTTGACGTCCACCAACAAACGCCGATTGTTTAGTCGAAATCAGCTGAGGCAATATAGGTTTCAGTCTGTTAACAAGAACTCTGGATATGATTTTATAGCCGAAATTACAGAGGCTAATAGGGCGGTAATGGTCTAAGCTCTGGGGGAGAGGTATCTTCGGTACCAGAACAACAGCAGTCTTGTTAAGGTCCAAAGGCATCAAGCCTGAAGTAAAAAACTGTTGGACTGAGAAAAAGACCTCTTCCTGAAGAGTGTCCCAATTTGATTGATAAAACAATCCGTTTAGTCCGTCTGGTCCTGGGGCCTTGTTCGCGCCTAGCTGAAATGTAGCAGCTCGGATTTCATCCTTAGTTACCATGGCTGTGAGTGCTGTATTTATTTCAGGGGTTACTAGACAGGGACACTGGTCAAGAATAGGAGCAAAGTCACGCGACCCCACTGATTTATATAGATTGGAGAAAAAAGTCTGAGTTTTCACTTTTAGGATAGCCTCATCTCTTACCCAGCCCTGTTCATCATCAAGGAGCATGGTGATGCGATTTCATTGTCTTCTTTGGATGGTTGTGGCGTGGAAGAACTTGGTGTTTTTATCGCCCCAGTTCAACCAACTAATCCGTGATCTCATAGCCCAAAACTGCTCTTCTTGTTGCCACAGTTGCTGAATTTCTGATTTAATGGTTGTTGCTGTCTCTCTGTCATAGGGAATGTCCGAGCGATTGGTGATCTGTTGAAGCTCATACTGCAGCTCCGTGATCCTCTCCTTAGCATTGGAGAAAGTCCGACGACTCCACAAGGTAAGTGCTAGACTAACCTTTTTTAATAGATATGGTAAATTGTGGCCAACGGTACTAGCTTGCTTCCAAGCATCGAAAATAATCTTCTTACAATTCGGGTGTTGTAACCAGAAGGCTTCAAAGTTGAACGGTCGGTGTCTTCGGGTTTGAGGTGCTTCAGTAGTTAATAGGAGAGGGCTATGATTTGATCCCACCGCTGGGAAGGCACATACCTCAGCATTCGGGAAAGCGATTCTCCAATCCAGAGTACAGAGACACCTGTCCAAACGTTCTTTAATGATGTCTTCCCCTTGACGGTTATTCATCCAGGTATATGCGCATCCTTTACTCTCCAGATCAATCAATGAGCAGTCATGTAACACCTCTCTGAATGAGTACATACGATAGAAATCAGCTAACTTTCTCCCTACTTTCTCCCAGTGGTAAGTTACCTCATTGAAGTCACCGACACATAACCATGGTGAAGAGTTAGATCCAGCAATACGTCGAAGGACATCCCAAAACTGCTGACGAAGGCGAAACACTGCCGGTGCGTGGATACAGGTCACACGAGTAGGTATGTTATCCCTCGAGTCAGTACAAAACAGGTCTATGAAGTCGTGATTTGAGTGAACTATTTTGATGTCAAGATAAGCATGCCAGAATATAGCTAAACCCCCTGCTAAACCTACAGGGTTAACCAAAAAGGAGTGAGTGAATCTAAGCCGATGCTAAATTTTTGAAAGCTTTCCAGAACTGTTCTTAGTCTCCATTAAAATCAGGAGATCCGATCTTTCTCTGGCCACGAGGGCCTGGAGAGCATGAACTGTCAGGGAAGACCCCAGACCCTGACAGTTCCAACTCAACAGCTTCATTTATCTACAGGTGGCTGTTTGGGGCCAGCCACCAAAGCCCAAGCTCCAGCTTCATCAGAAGTGAAAATAGGAGTTTCCATTAAGTGGGAGTCGTCAGGTTCCCCTGTGCACAAGCTTTTGGCTTCATAGGGTGAGAATCTTCTCGGCTTCTTGGCAGAGCTTAGAGTAGGTTTTGATCTTATAGTTTTCATTTTCTTTATTACCTGTATATCCATTTGCTCAATCTGGATTCCCTTCAGTTTGGTATCTACCGATTTAATTGCTGTGTGAAGAGAATGTTGGTTCTCCACTGATATCTGGTGTGGGTGCCGGTCAGATACAAAGGCGAGGTCCCCAGGTCGGTTAACTTGGGGAGATGTATTTGCTGCTGGAAACCCAGGTGGTGGGGGCAATAATGGAACAGCGGGGATCTGTGAAGGCGAAGTCTCAGGTACACTGTCTTCACTTTGGTTAGATATATCTTGGGGGTTATAAAATGTATGCCAATAGGGACTGTGTTGCTTAACTTCTGCTCGGAGCCACGGACCATATGCCATCTTCTCTCGACCCTCATGTTTTGTCTCGGTGTATGGGATGTCCTTGCGGTACATCGCATAATGGCCAAGCTTACCACGGGAGAAGCGAGAAGTGCGGTAGGCGTTCATAGCGGAAGTCCAACCACAGGGGCCTGCCATCAATCCGTCTTAACTTTCCTGTTTGAAGAGGTTCATGTAAGTGTATTTCTACTCGCACTCGACCTGCCCTTGTCGAACCTCCATCCTTCGAGTCAGCCTTTACTTCCATGACTCGACCCATCTGCTGCACTGCTCTTGTTAGCATATTATCAGTAAACCATTCTAACGGTAAGCCGAAAACCTGTACCCAAAAGGCACAAGTAGAAAAGTTGTAACAATGTAAGGGTGTGTGCGAATCCATGGTTTGAAGATAACTAGATTGCCCGAGAAAAGCCAGGGCCCCCTTCTAGAACATATTGACTGTGCTCAAAATGGAGTTTCGATAGTGGGGCTAGTTATTTTATTTGGGGGGGGTGGGCGTGTGATTAATCAGGCTTGGACTTGTCCATCTTGCTCTACGTAGAACATGTGAGCTATCCAATTAGTTATTTTAGCTTAAATTGTTGCATAGAGGTTGCTAAGTTCGTGAATGAGGAACGAGATATAAACTATATCAAACTGACAATATGTACATCCAAAACAAAACAATAGTGAATGAAGATATGTTCTGAATTATTTCCTCCCCCCCCCCCAAAAAAAAAAAAAAAGAAGAAGAAGAAGAAAAGAATGAAAATACGATTACCAACAGTAGGAACCAAGGAATGTCGATCAGCCAAGGTATTTCATCAAGCAGAATGTACATCAACAGATTGCACGTAATAGATCTGAGAGCAAGAGCAATCAGAGCATAAGCAAGTTAAAACCTTGCATCCATATCTTGCCTTCGCATCTCAGAGAGTAATTTTTGTTGCACGATCTTGATTGCCGCACATATAAACATAATGATAGGTGCACTAGTAATGTTGACTAGACCTGTAGAGTTATGCCCATTCTTGATGAGTTGAAGCGAGGCCTCCACTAGGGAATCAAGTTGTTGGTTATATTCTGCAACAATTTGAGCCTTGCTCTGCTCCATTTCTTAGAATTAAAATCAGCAAATTACTTATTAGATAACTGGTCTCTCATAAAAGCCCAAACGATGAGGATCAAGAATAAACACATGGATCAATTCACAAGGTAAAGAAAAACTGGACAATGGTTTCCGAATGCAACGTTGAAACGGACAAGTTCAGTTGATCTATGTAGAATACAGATTGTTTAGTAACGGAACACAAATAGGGCAAATGATCGGAGATAGGAAGTTCTTTTCTCAGGAAAGGAAATCAAAACTGCATGATTTTACTCGCAATCCTCCTCAGAGTTGTTGCAATTCGCCGTCGATGCTTACCTCTGACTACCGTGATTGGTTGGATTGTTGTTTGCCATGGACCTCCAGAGTTTTTGAGTGATTACTCTCTTCCTTCCTGGTCTGAAGTAAAACTTGCTGTGAGGCTGCGATTTGAGCAAAACATATTTGTAGAACCATGGGAGACCGGTAGTCCTCTTTTCGGAGAGAGATCCCCTCTCCTTAGAAGAAGAATTAAACAAATAGTTTTTGCTGCCCCTCTCCTTGGGAAGAGAATTAAACTGATACTTTTTGTGGTCCCAATTGCGGCCCGAAAAACCAAAGTGGGGGGAGACTTAATCCCTTGGTCCTCCTGGAAGAAAGAAAGTATTTGTTTACTCCACTTTGAACAAATGACAATTCTACGTTTAATGCTCTTGAACCATATGTTTAATTCTCTTGCGTCACCAAAGCCAAATGCTATATAAACTCATCCACAAAAATACTAAATCTATTGTACGATAGTCAATTCGATTACAGGCTTTTCAATTTAATTGATTTCATCCTAAATCTTTTGATAAATTTCCAATGCAGTCCATCTAGTCAACTTTGATCGAAATCACTCACGTAATAGTTCAGTCAACCTTGAATTTCCTACGTGACACATCCAACAATATGACGTGTCTGATGAAAATTGGACGATTAGACTATATTAAAAAATTGTAAAAATGTTTAGAATGAATTAGTCACCATACAATAAGCTCATGACTTTTAGGAAAATTCTATCGTCAAGTTTTTGTTTAAATCTTTTGAACTATTTGTTTAATTCTCTTCCTGAGGAGAGGTGGACTCTCTCCCTGGTGGTGTTGTGAAACGGTGGAAAAATTTTATCATATGCATGAAAGAGGAACGAGTGCACCTTCACTCTCTTGCTTTCTTTGGATAAGAAAAAAAAAATCCATTTTTTTGCCCAAGCTTATTTCGTTTCTTTCTTTTGTAAGAGAAATTCTTATATCAATAGTGACTTTGATTTGAAAGTCTCATAACTTTTCCTCCTCAGAAATGATAAGACTTGCAATAAACCTTACTCGTAGAATACATTTTATCGAAAGACGAATCTTCGTTTTACCTGATTAATCGTGGATCCGTAGGTGATTACACTCCTGCAAGTGCCTCGGAATCGCCAGTAGGCTTGTTTAGTCGTCGTGTATTCTAGCAAGCAATTTGACTCTATTTTTCTTGTTATTTGACCTTTGACCCTACCATTGATCTATTTTTGCTATCCTTGATCCACGATAACTCATATTATGTTTTGCATCTTTGGATCTTGCATTTGAATTATGCTTAAAATTTGACACAATTTAATTCACTTATTCTAGCTGAAAATAATTAAATATAATTAATTAAATCCCGATCAATTAACATCATTATATCAATCCACCCATTCTGAAAACAGGCTAGCTTCGTCCCTGCTACGATGCAAATATAGGATATACTTAAGCAACGATGCCATATTTCAAAAGGCCACACATTAAAATTCTTTTTGAATTTAGATGTTATACTTCTTGACTTGTTCATGTGAGTATACGTAGCTAGTGGTATAATGAAATATGTGTGATGTTCATTTTAGACTTGCATCTTGCTGACCGTAGATATTAGAAAAAAACATGCTCTTCTGATATACTTAAAGTATTCAAATTCTTACATCCCGTGCATCACGTGCAACGTACGGTTTACATACGAGGGAAGTATTAAAATATATTTCATTTTTGGAATACTTGATAAAATGTGCTTGATTTCAAGACCGAAGCTTAAAGTAATGTACTAATGATCGGAACCAGCGAAGAAGGATTGAGCAAGAGCCGAGCTCTCTGTGCACTTCGATCAGTAAACAGGGCAGAACAGAGGACGTTTCACGTAGCTCGGACATGACGAGGATGGTGGTGGCGGGCAATCGGAACGGACCAGAGTTGGCGGAAAAAGGAAAAATTGGCCAAAAGAATGGCTCCGAGAGAGAGTAATCTCCCTGAGCTTGGCCCGTAGAAATCGTGCTCTGCTGCACCTGTGGCTGAGCTTGATATGGCTGGTCGACGGACGATTGTAGGTGATGTTACGGCGGGTGGGTGGTGGTGATTGATAATCGTTGACGGTAGAGAGGAGCCCTGTTGCTCTCTATCCTCTCTGAATTCGCACGCTTCATCCGAGGTGCGTATTGATTCTCCTCTCAATTCCGTGATCGACCCAACGTGTATATAGTATGATTCCAGATTCTGTTAAGAGTTCATTCCGCCTCAGCGTTCTAGAAGGTTGGGCGGATTTGGGACATAAGGGGTGGGAAAAGAAGACTGCCCATAATTTAACGTGATTTTTAATGTAAAAGGTGTTGGAGGTAATAATACACCATGAAGTTATGTCCGAGCCAGCATTGGAAGGTTACAAAGCAAACCAAATTCATATAAAATACACGTTACTACATCATAAGGTCGAAAACTTTCACCATTCACTAATTAATCGTTTAATTTGTGATGAACGTGAATAGGATTACCAATAGTAGGACCCATGGAAAATCAATCAGCCAAGGTATCTCATCAAACAGAATGTACATCAACAAACTGCACGCAACACATCCTAGAGCTAGAGCAATCAGAGTGTACGCAAGTTGGAACCTTGTGTCCATATCTTGCCTTCCCATCTCACTGAGTAATTTTTGCCGGACGATCTTGATTGCTGCGCAAATAAGCATAATGATTGGTGCATCGTGAATGTTGGTTGGACCTGTAGAGCTATGCATGTCCCCAGTGAGTTGAAGTAAGGCCTCCACCAGGGAATTAAGTTGTTGATTATATTCTGCAACAATTTGAGCTGCATGCTCTACTCCATATCTTGGAATAAATATCATCAAATTTCTTGTTAGATAACCAGTCTTTCACAAAAGTCCAAATAATGAGCATAAAAAATGAAGAAAAACTGGGCGATGGTTTCTCAATGCATCATTAGAAAGGATGAGGTCATCTGATCTATGCAGAGCACAGATTATTTCTAGACAGAAGAACATTCGAGTAATGGAACACACCCGAAAATGATGGGAGATAGGAGGTTCTTGTTCAGGAAAGGAAATCAACACTGCATGCTTCTACTTGCGGTACTCCAACATATTGAAGGAGGCTGGACTACAGTAGTCAAGAAATGTTGCGGTTCACGGTCGATACTTACCTCCGACTACCGTGATTGGTTGGGTTGTTGTTTGCCATTCGCCTCCTGAGTTTTGAGTGATTACTCTCTCCCTTTCTTGTTTGAATTAAAACTTGCTACGAGGCTCCGAGTTGAGCAAGACATACTTGTAGACCTATGGGAGGTCCTCTCTTTGAGAGAGAGCCCCCTCTCCTTCGGAGAAGAATTAAACAAATGGCCCAGGAGTAAACAATTAATTGTCTCTTTGTATCTGACGCACGAGTTTTGTGTACCATGGCGCAAGTGTTTTGCGGAGTAAACAACTAATCGTGTTTTTGTGAAACTTGATGACGCAAAGATTAATTTGTTTAATCTTTGCGTCATCAAGTTTCACCTGATTTATGTAGAGTGCATGTTTTTTTCTCGATGAACAGCATTCGCCTAAAATAATATGCACAATGGGCATGACGATAGGAACGAGAAAGTAAATCAAGAGTTTCGCATGATTCACTCGCAAATCCTCGACGAAGACGGGACTAACGGTAATGAAGAAAAGATCGAGGATGCGAAAGCTTACCTCCGACCACCACCGTCGTCACCTCCGGCTTCGCCTCGTCTCTTCCCTTCTGAAAATGAAAAGAGGTGTGGAGGTCGAGGTCGAGGTCGAGGCCTGGAGCAAGAGTTTTGAAGGAAACAGATTTTGGCCCACTTGGTGGCGTCATTAAATATTAAAAAGGTAAAAATTGCGAGCGGTTCCCCTTTGGATGGACGTCGTTTTCTTCGATAGAAGAATTTCCACGATGATGGTTTATCATCTTCGACCTCTTTCATGTTTCTCCTCACGTAATATTCATCACACGTGTAATCCCTTCTGATAAATATACACTCCCCCACAAACGCCCTCTCCTGATACGTGACGAGCTCAGTGACGCGTCCTCCAAAGAACCGGCTTCGTGTGTTTTGCAAAAAAATAATTATTTTAAAAAATATTTTCCTAAAAATGATTGATTGTATTTATTAAAATAATTAACTAATAAAATGTATTTTCATTATCGATAACAATTTAAGTTGAGATATTTTCATGAATAGTGAAAATATTTATAATTTATTCATTTTTATAAGTCAATAAGTGATTATTTTTAGAAAAAAATACTTTCTAATCGATCATTCATCGTGAAAGAAATGGAGCCTTAAAATAGAGGAATACCCATAGGGCACAAATTATTGTTATTTATTTTATATAATTTGAAAAAATTTGAATTTGTATTATGATAAAATTTCAAAATGAAGCTATCATGAATCAATAATATTATAAATGATTAAAGCTTGCGTATAAAAATATAACTATGTAGATTACACATTTCATAATTATATTGTAAGTAATACTTAAAATGTGCTACTATTTCATGCTATCCAATGATTAGTCGGAAAGCTAATGTATCCACTTTAGTAAACATCAGGTAATATAATCTTATCTTTGGGTCAAGAAATGGTAGTTAACATGTTATATTAATTAATGAAAATTTATGCGACATACTAGTTAATTGTGAGTTTACTTCCTTCATTTAGGAGTCATTGGTTTACTATCCAGTTCCAAGGTTTACTCAAGAACCTTTTTTGTTGCTCCTTTTTTTGGTTCTTTTTTTACAGCTAAATCATATGGGGTTAGGAGCAACAAAACAGTTCAAAGTAAAAGCTAAACAACAAGAATCTCTATCCACCAAAAACAATAATCCATAAGATTAACACATAGTCAATTACATTCAAACACGTAACATAAAATATAAATTATAAAACTCCATTTTCCTTCATCCATAAATAGGGGAAGAGGAAAGATTGCAAGGAGTTTCAAGGAAGGACAAAGGATGAAGAAGTACTGAGGTTAGACTTTAGGGAAAAAGAAATTAGGGTTTTGTTTTTTTAACTTATAAAACCTATTCCAAAATAGAGCGGTCCACTCCAGTTTTAGGGTGGGTATTCACTTAAAACCTATTCCCGAACTGATTTAAATCAATTCCAAAAATTTGGAACTTGTTCTTAGACAAGTTTCTATGGTAACTACTTCCTGGACTTGTTTTTTGGGCGGCTTTGTCCGGTTTCTAGGTAGAAGTTATCCTATTCCTAGGTAGAACCGGTCATGTTGCACACCTCTACTTTCAATTACCCAAAAATGAGTCGAACATTCGGCGGTTGACTTAAGATCAGAAAGAATATACTAGTATTGTGCTCAAAAGGGTTAGATTAAACTAACTCAAAAGCGTGTGATCAAATATCATAAATAAGTCAACAAGCTTCAACATAAAGAAATTACAAAATCTTCCATTCCGCTCCATTTGATTTCACATTGGCTGCATATTTCTTCATGCATTTCATTTTACCATAGAAAAACCCAAGCATGTGCATGAATGTGAAATGCACGTTAAAAGTAAACCATAATTTCTCATTTTCTAAGGTCGTTGAAAAATATACAGGTACTTGCACACCAAGTGGAGTATTTTAAGACATCATTTGCTCTTTTTTTATACCACGACTATTTCTTCATTGGGTAATTGTCCTATTAAGTTAGGTTAATTCTAAGCAGGGTCATATCCCATAGACCTTTTTGCAGGCGAGACAGATATTGAATTCACAAAGACGTCAAACAACGTAAGGAACTGATTTCATTAATATAAAGGATAGAATTAGTAGTATATTAACAGATAAGGGGAGTTAGTCGAATTTTTCAATTTCTTAATGAAGCAACTTTTTTTCTCCTTTTCAAGAAAAAAGAATCAGGATGTCATTTTCATGATCTCGAGGGTATTCTTCTGTACTCATTCTGCTCTAGCCTTCCTTCTTTAGCAAGAAAAATCAGCGAGGAGGGAAACCGTAACTTTTCATTTTTAATTTGGTCGCCATCACATATATTTTTCAGCCACCAAATCGAGAGAGAGAGAGAGAGAGAGAGAGAGAGAGAGGGAGGGAAGCGAAGTACAATTAAAATATAAAGTCAATGTCAAATTAATTAAAAATACTTGGATTGGATTTTGGAGGCCATGGGATTGTATTTTAATCGACAATGTCAAATTACCCTTTAACCCTACCCATTCTGTGTAATATTAAGTAAGTAGGCCCAATGAGTTGGATAAATGGGTATCTTTTGTACTGTGTTTCTGTTTGTGCCAGTAGTCTATACGTATGGGCAAGAAAGGAAGACACTTGGCGAGGCAATGTGGGAAAGTTAATGGAGAACGACAATCCAGTAGCTCATCACGGTGGTCGGAGGTAAGCTTCGTCCACCTCAAACATGTCCTAATGATGTATCCCAGCCTCCGTCTGTAAGTTTAAGGATTGCCAGAAAAATCGTGCCAAAATTTTGATATTTTTTCCGGTTCCCCTCTCTGATCACATCCACTGCACATATTCCTTTACGTGAATGCTGTTTTAATTGGAAAAATCCTGCACTCTACTTGAATCCAGTGAACTTCGTACCACCCAGCTTTTTTCCTATATTCCTTTTATCTTTTGGTTATTGATCCAGGTTTTTGTTGATGGTCATATAACTAGAGTCTCAGAACAGGGAGACACATTTCGTGGATGTAAAATGGCTTGTTTCTGGCATTGCCTACACTAGGCTAGTCATGTTGTACCACCCAGATTTTGTCTTTTATATTCTTCTGCTAATTGATCCAGATTTTTGTTCTCGATGTTCATAACAACTTGACTTTCAAAACAGAGCATAGTGGGTCGTGCTCATAACAGAGCATATTCAGTGCAGTAAAATTGTACTCATTGACATTTTGTTGTGCGAAATGATCAATATTCGTGATATTCATTTGGTTATTGAATACAGTTGGATTCATAGTAACAATAATCCCAAACGCCAGAGTTTGTCTGAGGAGACTATAATAACATAATAACTGTTTTTATTTAAATCAAATATTTGGAAAAAATTGCGACCCTTCTTTTAAACTTCGTGGGAAATTATGTATGTTGATGAAGAGATACGACTTTATACGTGCCATGTTTCTTTCTTTTGTCTAGCGAAACTCATAGAATGAACAATCTAAAGTGCTTTTAGCTTTACCTCCTAAAAAATGATAAGACCTACAATTAGCTTTCCTCTGTTTCAATCCGGTTAGCATGGGAGCTTCCGTGGTAGTTTTGTGCGTCTGGGTGGTTTTGTTTTGTTTCCTAGTTTTATAGGAGTAAGTTAGGAAAGGTTTGAAGAAGTTAAGGAGGTATCCCTTGTATTCCAATGTTACATTTTGTCCAAAAGAAGAGCTTTCATTAGCTTAATTAGGGGTGGATCAATAGATTGGTCTCACTCCTACAATGCATACATAGGTTAGAGTCATGCAATGCATAGACTCATTAGCTATGATTTGTGCCAAAAGCTTGACATCATACCACAAATTAATTTTCCTTTTGAACTTAAAATGGTAGATCTTGATGTGTTTCTACAAGTTTATTAGTTAAGAGGCCTTGGGAAACGCTTGATGTTTATTGGTGGACTTGTATCTTGATAGCTTTTGGAAAATTGTCATCTTGCATGATATAGAAAGAGCTCACAACTTAAGCTTTTACAAAAAACTAGCTTAATAAGTAGTTTGCTTATTTTAATTCGAAGATACAGAGCAAAGCTAGTTATTCAAATTGCTACAATATATAACGACCATCTTCATTCCATGGAGAAGACCTTACTTCAAGCCACTGGGGCCATGTATAGCTATACAGCTCTAGCCAACATTACTGGTGCACCCATCATGCTTATCTACACAATGGTAAAAAAATGTTCGACTGAAATTAATTTTAGAGGTAGGAAGGCAAGATATTGGCCCAGGGAACCAACTTGCGTCTCTCATCTCTATTGCTCTTGGATGTGTTGCGTGCAGTTTATTGATATACATTTTGCTCGGTGACATGCCTTGGGTGATTCTCGTTCTCTACATCCTAATGTTGATGATCCTATTCAAATTGGAACCCAAGAATTAATTGGAGAATGGTGACAATTTTCAATTTTCCTAATGTTGTTGCATGCTTCTTGTGAAGTTAGTTTTGATGTGCCTCTTGCCAATTCTAACTTGGACATGAACCTCATGTTGAACTATTAGTACCTTAAACAATTTTTTACATAACATTGCAAAAATATATGATGACGATGATGAAAATGATGGTACTACTTAGTTAAGATTCTGGTGAAATTCAATGAAATTGGAGAAACAAGGATTTTTTTTCTTCCTTTGGCTAGAGAGAAATTGGGGAATTGATTTATAGAATAAAACCCCGATATATTAAACAAAAAAAAAAAAAAAAAAAGAGGGAATAGAGAACAAATCTTGGGGGTACAACTTAGTGCTTCAACACTCCCATCTATGAGTTGCTTGTGATCAAACAAGACAAAGTGCAAGCAAACAGAATTTCCTATGATCTGCTTTGGACTTTTGAGTGTCCCCATTTGACTTTTCATCTTAATGGATCAAGCCCGTCTCCCAACCCCTATGGCACGTAAATGCCAAGAACAAAAAATTCTTAATCATCAACATCTTTCTTTATATGTCTATAATTAGGTTGAAGCAAAATTATTATGTCTCACTTTTCAATTTTATTTCATATATTCCTCAACATACAAAAGGCCATACATCTCCATTTTATAATGTGATTCCTCTTTGTTCTCAAATGGGTAAATCTTTTGTTGAAGAATTTAGGGGCCATCACTTCCCTCTCTCACATATCGCATGCTTCCTTTATGACAAGCTTAGTGGTTTTCATGTGACTCAAAGTTCAAGTCAAGATAGTGTCTAGAATATTGTTGAGATTGGATATGAGGATTATTGGATCATGACCTACACCTAAATTGCAATTTGTGGATCGAAAGATTAGTGAATTGGAATAAGGCGATTTTTTCTTAAATTTTATGAATCAATACCCTATTTCTCTTCTCTTTTTTTTTGAACAGGTACCCTATTTCTCTTTAGCCAGAGGAAAAAAATCCCATGTGTCTCCAACTTCATTGTATTGCACCGGGATCTTAAATAAGTAGCAATGTTATTTTCATCACATCACATAAAATGCTTTCTGATATAGAAGATGTTCGAGGTAATTAGTATGGCACAAGATTTGTGTCCCTAAAGTAATAATAGTACTTGTGTCTCAGCCAACATAAGCACGATGCACATCAATACTAGCTTCCCAAAGAGCAATTCTCTAATTTGCAATGAACGCTTATGGGTTCATCAACTCCAGGACATGGAGAACGAAAATTGGCCAAGGCATGACAAAATGCAGAATGTACATTAGCAGACAGCATTTGACACATCTTAGAATAACAACGATGCGAGTGAACGTAAGTCAGAACCTTGGGTTCATATCTTCCCTTCTCATCTTGAGGATTAGTAACTGCTCGACGATTACAAGCACTATGTAGATACACACGATGGTTTCAAAGTTAGTGATGGCTAGAATACCCAAGATTCCGATGGCGCCAATCATAATCTTTGGCAAGATCTTCTCCAGGAAATGAATTGTAGCAGTTCAAGCTGCATGCTCTGCTCCACGGCTAAGAAATAATCAGCAAAGCACTTGTTAGTGGATATACAGTCTTTTGGAAAAGCTAAAGTTTTGGGCTCTTTTTGCATCACATAAGAGGACGGTCTTTCCAAAAGCTTTCAAGAACTACCGATTTAAGTTCCAAAGGAAATTTGATGCCGCATGATACCAAGCTTATGGTGCAAATCATAACTAACGCGTCTATGCATTGCAAGACTCTAACCTATATATGCACTACAAGAGTTCTATCTATTGATCCGAGGCTAATTAAGCTAGTGAAAAACTCTTCTTTTCGACAAACTGGAACATCAGAGTACAAGGGGATTACCTCCTTAACACCTATAAACCTTTCCTAACCTTCTCTTACAACACATTCATAAAAACAAGACCACCCAGATGCACAAAACTACTAGGCAAGCCCCCTGCTTAGTGGGTGAAACAGAGTCAAGCTAACTGGACATCTTCTCTTTTCTTTGGAGGAAAAGCTAAGAAAACTTTCAATTAATGTTGTGTTCTCAATATGAGTTTCTCTTGACAAAAGAAAGCTGCAGAGTGCATGTATAATGATGTCTCTTTATCGAACGTGACGGAATTTTCCCTCTCACCCAGTAACTATAAGAGAAGGTTAACATTCTTTCCGACTACGTGATTTTCAAAAAGAAATGGCAGTTATTATGGACTTCACTTTCCTCGGACAAATTCAGTTGTTTCAGTGGCATGCATAGTTGAGAGGGATTGATCTAGTATTCCTACTATATTCAATTACCAAAAGGGTATCATGAAAATTTATCAATTTGCACAGAAAAAGGGGTCGATGACTATAAGAAGCATTTTTACTTTTTGGACGGATTTGCACCCACTGAATATACTCTATCATGAGCACGAGCGAATATGTTCTTTTTGAGAGTCTGAGTCGCTGTGAACATCGACAATTAAAAACCATGATCAATTAGCAAACAAAATCTTTGTGGTACAATATCACTACCCCAATTCAGGAAGTGCGAGAAACAAGTCGTTTTACAACCACCAGATATGCCTCTAAGCACTCTCTTCTCAGGAGCCCATTTCTGCTTCTTGAGAGTGTGAGTCATTACGAACATCCAGAACAAAAAACTGGCTCAATCAACAAAAAGAATAAAACAAATAGAAGAACAAATCTGGACGGTAACGAGAGACAAGCCTTTTTTCTACAGGCAAGTGGAGGATTTCTTGGGGCTCGCAGGGGGAAGTGAACAGCACAAGTTCAGAGTTCCACAACGACTTCACCTGATTTACGTAGAGTGCAGCTTTTTTCGCCATGAAACAGCCATTCACGCAGTGGAATATACAGTGTGACATTATCAGAGGCAGAAGGGGAAAGAACATCTAGAATCCAGCATTGGTTTGCCCGGGATCCTCCAACTTACCGAGGGAGCGGGGCTACAGTGCTCAAGACATATTTAAGGTCGCCGAAGCTTACCTCCAACTACCATGATCAGCTGGACTGTTATTGTTCTCCATCAACCTTCCGACTTCGCCTAGCCTCCCCTCCTTTCTTCCCGAGAACAAGGTTTCTTCCTGGGGCGATTACAACAGCGCTAGGAGCTCTCATGGGAAGTCCATGCGAGTTGCGGCCGCTTTCTTGTGTTGCATGCGTCATCTGACTTGTCAGCACTCAGCAACCCAAGTTCACTTATAGTAAGGAAGAGTCTGCAGAATCTGACCAGAGAAAACAAAAAGGCGAAAGCGACCCAAGTTCGCCCCCACCCCCCCCCCCCCCCCCAAAGTTTGGTTCTCTAATCTCTTTTCTTATGGTTAAATGTTAATATATCCGAATTTTAGTTTTAAAATCTTACCGTCCGCGCGTCTTGCGTGAATGCCTAATGCCAAGTGCCAGGTACTTACCAGAAAATAAAAAATAATCGAACCTACGATCCATTCAGCTTCGTTTTACTGTTTTCTTGACTAGACGAGAAGATATCATCAAAAAACTCTGCCAATGTTTTTGTCCTCTATCCTCTTTTTTCTTTTCTTTTTTTGGTTAATATATCCAGATTATCATCCACGACGGTCCTAATGACTAGGACTCTCTGTCCAGACAATGTACTTATGGAGACTCGATGATCGTATAGACCCATTAAAAAGTAAGACTTGTCGCTAATACACATTAGCTTTATTTTTATTTTTTATGTTTGTGGATTATTTATCCCACACGATACCTATTTCCACATATCTCAACCATCTACACGTGTCTCATTTACCTACATCAACGGTCGAGAATTGGTTGAAATACCAGAAGCAACTTCGATGTAAATAATCTCCATCCTCTTATATATATATTCAAAAACTTAAACGATACTAATTTGGTAATTTAGACTTCGTTTGTTTCGCAGAAAAATTTAACATTTTTAGAAAATATTTTTATGGAAATAGTTTTCTAGAAAATCGCTATATTTTTTGGTGTTTGGCCAATATTGGAAAATGAACTGGAAATTATATTCTACCGTTTGGAAGTGAAAACCTACTTCTATTTACTCAAATAAACATGCATTATTTGCACGCTAGTGACTTGAGCACAGATAGGCAAAAAACCAAGCATGAGCACAAAGTCCTAGATATGGCCTAAGTAGCATTGACACTGACACGTGATATGTGATATGACATAACACGACCTACCGACATGTCTTTTCTCAAAATCAGATAATTTTGACACATTGAGACATTGTGTGTGTTAAATTTATATTCTTATATATACATAATAAATTATCATTTTTATGATTATTTTAATCAAATTGATTTGATTCAAATTTACAAATAAATAAATAATAAAAAAAGCTTAGAATGAATTTACACTAAATTCACTAGTCCATTTATTAATATCATTTATTGTTTAAATTTGACAAATTCAATTTGACTTTGGACTCATGTGTCAGATGTGTTGGAAGAAGAGAAAAAAACCTTAGGGAGGTGAATTGTGTATCACGAGAAGTAAAAGTTAGAAAAGAAGAGAAAACTAGTTTTTTCTTATTTCCCAATTTATTATTTTTATTATTGTTTTTTATTTTTTCACATATATACATTTCGACCCGTCATTTATTGAAAATTATTAAAATTGACATTGCATGTCTAAGTCACATGTCGGAAACTCATATGCCGGAATTTCGACTCGAGTGTTTGAGAGTGTTGGGAAAATTGATTAGGTGTCGGATTTTTCAACACGTGTTGACTAAGTATCGAAGAATGTCAAATACGTGTCGAAATGTCCAACACGACATGAATGCTTTTGAAGAGTGTCAAAACTTCTTAGGATATGACCTCTGTGGACTCAAGAAAGGTGCTTGTGGCTGAGTCCACTAAGGCAAGGCCAAAGTCTTTGGAGCCCAGACCAAGATTTCTAGTCCTTAGTGCTTGGGCCTTGATCAATCAAGGTAGGGCCTGAGACCTTGGAGCCTATGCCCAAATCCCCCATGCATAGAGTCAGGCCCATCAAGGACAAATAGGGACACCAATGCTCATGCTCAAATCTCTGGCAATCGGGCTCAGGCCCATCAAGCAAGTCAAGGTCCACAAAGGTTGGGTTTGGGATCTTGGTGCCCATGCCCAAATCCCTTATATCTAAGCCTAGGACTCGAGAGTGTTCCACCCTTGGACCTAATAGTCCTAGGCACTAGTGTCGAAATTGAGGCCACAAGCATTGAGGTCAAATTGAACTTTTCTTGTTCTATCTTAGAGTATCCATTCACTCAAAATTGCTTCACTTCCATTTCCACTTTCCGTAAACGAGCCCGGGCTTTTTCCAACTATTCAATGGCCCCACCGTGTAATTCTTCTAAATTTAGAATAGTGTTCAGGATCCTCGGGTTTGGACCTCAAAGGACCTAGGTCTTGCCTCAATGAGATTGGTATTGGGCATCAAGCACTTAAGCACTAGCCCTGAGGTCCCGGGCTCAAGTGCTTAGTACTCAAATCCTATCTTTACTTATATGGAAGCAAAATTACTCTTTCACCTTTTTATTTCTTCCAAATATACAAAAGGTCGTGCATCTCCCTTTCCTAATGTGATTCCACTTTGTTCTCAAATGGATAACTCTTTCGTTGAGGAATTTGTAGCCAATTACTTCCCTCTCACATATTGCAAGCTTCCTTATACCAGGCTTAGTGGTTTTCATTTGTGACTCCAAGTTCACATCAAAATAGTATCTAGAATATTGTTGAGGTTGGATAGGAGGATCGGGTTGTGAACCACGCCTAAATCGCAATGTGGATTGGAAGATTAGTGATTGAATATAACGTGATTCTTTCTCAAATTTTATGAATCAATTCCCCTATTTCTCTCTAGCCAAAGAAGAAAAAAATCATGTGTCTCCAACTTCAATGTATAGCACTAGGATCTTAATTAAGTAGTATCATTATCTTTATCACAACACATGCTTTCTAATACATAAGATGTACGGGGTAATAATAGTACAACACAAGGTTCATGTCCTAGCCAACATTAGCATGATTCACATCAATACCAACTTCCCAAAGAGCAAACCATAATATTTGGAAAACCAAAAACTGTCGAGATTCTCTAATTTGCAATGAATGCTTATGGGTTCATCAACTCGAGGATGCGGAGAATGAAAATCGGCCAAGGCATGACATGAAGCAAAATGTACATCAACAGAATATACCTGACACATCCTAAAACAATAGCAATGCAAGCAAACGTAAGTTGGAACCTTGGGTCCATATCTTGCCCTCCCATCGTGACGATTAGTAACTGCCCAACAATTATGAGCACTGTGTAGATACACACGGTGATTTCAAGGTTGGTGATGGCTGAAATACCCATGATTCCAATGGCACCAACGAAGATCTTTAGCATGATCTTCTCTAGGAAATGAATAGTAGCAATCCAATTTGCATGCTCTGCTCCACGTCTTGGAAATAAAATCAACAAAATCCTTGTTAGTGTACAGTCTTTCGAAAAAGCTCAATTGTTGAGCTCTTTCTACATCATATAAGATGATAGTCTTTTAGAAAAGCTCAATTGTTGAGCTCTTTCTGCATCATATAAGATGATAGTCTTTCCAAAAGATTCCAAAACAACCAATTTAATTCCAAAAGGAAATTAATGCGTGGTTTGACACCAAGCTTCTGGTGCAAATCATAGCTATCAGCTAATAAGTATGCGCTACAGGAGTGTAATCCATTTGTTGATCCACTGCTAATTAAGCTAGTGAAAACTCCTCTTTTGGACAAAATGCAACATGAGAGTACTAAAGGGATACCACCTTAGCTCTTACAAACCTTTTCCAACCCCCTTTAACAACACTTATTCACAAACAAAACCACCCACACAGCACGAAACTACCAGGTAAGGCCCCATGCTTACCGGGTAGAAACAGATTAATGCTACTTGCAGGTCTCATCTTTTCTTAAGAAGAAGCTAATAAGACTTTCACTTAATATGATGTTCTTGATATGAGTTTCTCTTGAGAAATGAAAGAAAGAGAGTGTATATACAGTCGTGTTCCTTCATCGATGTGACAGAATTTTCCCATCCAATAACTTGAGGAGAAGGTTCAGATTCTTTTCAAAGAAATGGCAGTTGCTATGGCATTTCACTTTTCTCAGACAAACTACCCCAGCCCAAGAAATGCAAGAAACGATTTATTTTACATCCACCAGGTATGCCCCTAAATTCGCCGTTCTGAGTAGAGCCCATTATTTCTGCTATTTGAGAGTCTATCACTATGAACATCGAGAACAAAAACCTGGCTCAATCAACAAATAGAAAAAAGGAATAGAGGACAAAAAATTCTGGGCGGTACAAATTGGTGTTCCAATCCAATTCACACGATCTAATGAGAGAAACAGGCCATTTTCTATGGGCAATTTTCCATGCGCTCGTCCGTTAAACAGCACAAGTTAAAGAATTTATGAAATGCTTCACCTGATTTACCTAGAGTGCAGGATTTTTCGCTATAAAATGGAATTCACGTATTGGAATACACTGTGTGACATGATCAGAGGTAGGAACAGGGAAGAACGTCAAGATTTTGACATGAGTGTCCTCCGGATCCTCCGAACAGGAGAAGGACCACAGAGCTTCACATATATTTAAGGTCGCTGAGGCTTACCTCCAACCACCATGGTCAGCTGGATTGTTGTTCTCCATCAACCTTTCGACGTTGCCTTCCCGGAGAGTTGAAGAAGAAGATGAAATGTGGAAACAATGGATTCACCTTGTATGATATGAAGAACTACAGCCGCCAGACGCCCCGAGGGGCAGCTCCAGCACAAAGAAGGTTAATCCGGTCATTTCAGTGTATTGTTAAAATAAAATTATAAACCCCGAAGCATATCACCGGGACCCAAAAGTCCCAACCTCAACATTTGATAAGGAAGGACCAATATTATACTGTACGAAAACGGACGCTATGTATAGACAATTTTCAGATAATTTTGCATAGAACCAATATAAAAAAGATTAAAGTGTTCACTTACGTAAGTGTTGCATGATATAATCCTCTCTTCGACATGAAAATGATAGTTAATATTTACACCATTAATTGATTAATAAAAAATATACCAATTTAATTAAAACTCAGGACTTTTTATTATGAGTGTAACAACGTTCGTTTTATTTATAAAAAAAAAAAAGATAATTAGAGATCTTGTAAACAATGAAAGTATCATTGAAAAATGGTGCAATCGGATACTTTATTTAAAAAAAAAAAAATTGCCAGTAATACCAATGAACCCAAAGAAATGCATTGTGACATTCTTCCACTCCCGCCAATTTTTTAGCGACGACCTCACAAAGATCTGTACCGTAAGCGTAAGAGAGAGAAGCGAAGAAATTAAAATATTGGAGTTCACGCTTAGCGGCAACGCCTTGAAGACCTTCGCTCGCTCCATCACTTCTCTCGGCCGCGTCGGAAATGACCTCGCTATGCAAGCTTCTCCTTCCCTGGTGATTCAATTTCTTCCGACATTTCTTCTTCTTCTTGTTCTCCATCTCTCTCACCCACAGCCCCGGTCAAAAATTTCGCGGTCGCCATTGAATTCCATGTCCATTGTTTCTCAGCTTCATCCGTCGAGTGAAAAGCACAGCAGTTGTTCATTCGTGCCTTGATGAGTGGTGATTGGATTAGATGCTGTGTTGCGTTAGGTATTTGGCTCATTTCGTTTGCTGCAGTATCCGATTGAGAAATTCGAGAGTCCTTGGACCGAAGCTTTTGGCGGTGGAACTGAGGCAGAGAATTTGTTAACCTAGGTTGTAATTGGCCCTAGTGACGATGATTAGAACTTGGCATGCATAAATCCTAAGTCATCGAAAGAATCTAATACTGTTGATAGCGTGACTCAGAGTCATTACATCCTAAGATTAAGGTAATTCACAGCTATTGCCAGCATATCTATCAGTTCTAATCGTGGAAAATGTTGATTGGTTAAACCATTGGGAAAAACCTTATGGACAAACTTCCATGGCTGCTGCCATTCAGTCTTGATAATGCTTTCTTGGTTTGTCTAGTTATTTTGATGTGTTGTATGGAGTTTTGCAACACTCCATGAGCGAAAGCACGATTGCATTAGCTTGCATAACTCTCATATGACCATATTTTTTTTTATGATTTTCTTCTTTTCTTTTTTTTGCTTCGCCGCGTTTCATTACCAAATAACAATAGAAGTTCCAAGTTCTGAACTCATGTCAGGCACTTGGCACTTTTGTGCTGATTTGAAACTGGTATAGAAATACATTGATCCGTATACAAAATATCACCTTCCTGCTCGTGGATATCAGGTTAGGATTCTACTATTCGTGTTAAATTGCCGGCTTTCCTTTTACACACTCAATTCATCAAGATCTACCTAAGATTCCGACCTGCATAGGTTCTCATCTTTTGCTCTTGGTTGTGTCGCATGCGGTTTGTTGATGTACATTCTGTTTAGTGATTTGCCATGGTTGATTATCGTTGTTTGCGTCCCGATGTTGATAATCCCATTCAAATTCAAACTCAAGGATTAATTAGAAAATGGTGATAGTTTTTGGTTTTCCTAATGTTGTTGTAAGGTACTTGTGAAGTTGGTTTTGATGTGCATCTTGCCAATGCAAGCTCAGACATGAACCTTGTGTTGTACTATTATTACCTTAAACACTTTTTACGTCATAATGCAAAATATATGATGATGATGATGATGATGATGATGATGATGATAATGATGAGTTAAAATCCGAATGCAATTCAATGAAATTGGAGAAATAGAGACTTTTTTTTTTTTTTGTTAGAGAGAGATGGGGGAATTGATTCAGAGAATTTAAGAAAGAATAATATTACCCATATTCACTAATCTCTCAATACACGAATTGTGATTTTGATCTAGTCGGTAATCAATCCTCATATCCCAACATCAGTAATATTCTAAACATTGATGTGTATTTCAAGTCACAAATGAAAACTACTTAGCAATAGCTGTGTTAACACGTATTCTTTTTAATGGGATATTGGACGGAATCCAATAAAATATAGATTTGGGTATTTGTACCAGCTAGGAAATTTTTGTGAGATGAAAATTAATTTAGATATATATGTCATGCACTAATGATTTTGAATTCTTAATTGTATCTTACTTTCTATTGGGAAGCTCTATTATGTTTTTGCATATTACTTTTTTTACTTTTAAAAGTTATATTTTTTAAAAATTTTGCTTTGATTAATTTTGTTGTCATCTTAAACGAAGCGACTTTATTGGTTTACTAAATTGTGCAATGAAATTAGATATTCTTAGCTAGAAATAATTTTAAAAAGATACTTTTATTTTTGTTTTATTTAGATGCTCTATTATAAGTGTATATTTTTAATTGTTCTTTCATTAATTTTATTATAAAATTTAAATTAAATTATTATTAAATGAAGTTAAATCATGTTGTGAGTTAGTAACTAACTCGGATTGAGTTGCATTATTTAACCCTAATCATGTATAGTTTGATGTCGTCAATTGATCTCCAACTGCTAATACTCTCCTGATACTGAAGCACCAAGCTTAGGTAATATAGAAGTAATCTCACTATGAATCCCGGGATGCATAGTTTGAATTGGCTCTACATTAATTTTCTTTTGCCAAATGCTCTAAAAAGAACTTAGTATGTCTTACAAGAAAGGACGAAAATATAAGGTATAAATTATTGTTGTTTTTCTTTTAAAAAAAAAAGCTGAAAAAAGCTGGCACTTTTACTATGAGAAAATTCGAAGATGATGCTATTAGAATCAATTGTATTACGAATGAAGAAAGCGTGTACATAAAGATATAACTAATTTGATTACGTACACTATGAATAAATTATCCATAATAATCAAAATTTTGCCCTTTTTTCATGCTATGTAATGATAAATAATTAAAAAAAAAAAACGAATGTACTCAGTTAAACGTTGATGATACAGACCACCCATCGTGGCGCGTGGATGGTAGGGCTCTCAGGTCCCATTAAAATTGCGTGGTGATCTTACCCGGGGGAAAGCGTGGGTGGTGGTCCTGCGTTTCCTCCCCAAGGTTTACCCCGGTTGCCGGCCGTGCGCGGTTCCCCGTCACCAAAAAAAAAAAAAAAAAAAAAAAAACGTTGATGATACAAATGTATGAATTTTTTGTGAACCCTAGGCGAGGGCTGCCCTATCAGCCCAAGCACAGGCATCTCTCCCCCAAGCCGACAAGTGCGGCCATCACTCAATGTCGACGGATTGAAAAAAGTAAAAAGATAAATAAATAAAAAGATAAAGAAAAAAATTGAAAAAAGAAAAAAAAATGATAAAATCACAAAAATTGTCTATGTCATGCTAGTCGCGCCACATAAAATGGTTGATGCTGTACACCATATCATCCATTTTTGGCAAAAATTGAACAAAATGACAAATTAGCAAATCATTCAAAAATTTAGGATTAAATTGACAATTTATCATAAAGTTTACAATTAAATTGACATAATTAAAAATTTTAAGACTAAATTAGCAAATTGTCAAAAATTTTAAGACTAAATTGGCACAATTAAAAAGTTTAGGACTGAATTAATCATTGTATAATAGGCTTATGACTTTTTAGACAATTTTCCTCTTTTAAAATAACTATTTATTATTTTGTGTCAAACTATATGACAAAGTTATTTTTTGACAACATGCCCACTAGTTTGCACTATTATGACACACTGACACGACATATTGATCTATAGCTCTTAGCCCTTCCTTTTTGTTTGCATTTGGACAAAGAAAAACATACGACCTTCCTACAATCAAGATTGAACATTGGTCGACCGACCAATCACGCCACAAAAATAAAGTACGAAGATCAAACATGAGTATCAGTAAATGGATCATTTGTATAATTTTTCCCTCAAATTTTAAGTTGTGATTTATGCATCAGCATTGCCCCATGTTCATTTCCAATGTTTACTTCGTACTTTTCTATCAACATTTGGACAAAAAATCTGGAATTTGTCCGGACATGTGATTAGTTAAGGGACCAAATCCCATCACAAAATAAAGTACAAGAATGAAAAATAATAGTGAATGTCCGAGGCAGAATTGGCAAAGAGCAATCAATCATCAATAGATGATTCATATAAATAATGCATGTATTGATGATCGCGATATGTTGAGATACTCATGACTCGTGGGAGTATATTGCGGTACAAAGATATTATGTCCAAAAATATAATAAAAAAGAAAAAGGTCGATGATGACTGAAATAAATTTTTACTTTTTTATGGATATGCAACTGTTAGATATGCCCATTATTTGCTCTATGAATCTCAGTTACTAGGAACATCAAGAATTAAAACCTAGATATATACCAGTATTGGTAGAAGAGAGGTCTGGTTTAAGCTGTGTTAGGCAAGTCCTAATGTAATAATCAGGCTTTGCCCCTTTTCATATTAAAAAAAAAAATCTGGATATAGTAAGAAAAAGAGGGGGAAAAAGGATAGAGAACAAAACTTGGGGCTACAAATTGGTGTTCCAATATTCCTATTGAGGAGTTTCTTGTGATTAAACAAGACAAGACACCAGGAAAATGGCATTGCTTGTGATTTGCTTTGGGCTTTTGATTTGAGGGTCTGCATTTGACACTTTTCATCTCAACTACACATAAAAACTGCATAGAGAAAAATGGATATATGTCGGGCTTCGCTTAAGCTCAAAACCCTCTCTCCACTAAACATAAAAATAAAATGAGAAATGATTACGTGATAGTCTTTAACGTATTATAAGAATAACAGTTTATTCAAGATCACTAAAAATCAAATCACAAATAATTATAAATTATTATAATTTTTTTTTTAGAATTTATAACTTATAATAGATTGTTATTCTCATAGTATCTCAAAGGACTATTATTCCAGCAAAGCTCAAAGAAGATCATTGCTAAGGACTTGGGCGACTTCCATCCCACCCATGAATCTCATTGGATCAGGCCCATCTCCTGGAAAATCTCTTACTCCCCTTTAGAAAAAGAAAGTTCTTAGTAATCAACATCTGTCTACATATGTCCTATGCTTTAAGCGAAATTACCTCTCTCGCTCTTCTGGGATTGTCCGTTTCGTGTGCAGACTTTCTTGGGGGACCACAATGGGAAAATTACCCATTAACCCTATTCATTGGGCCTGGAATTGGTTGGGTCAATAGGACATCGATCGTCCGATCATCCAACATTGTCGGATTCAATTTGATTGAATAAATGGTTCAACTCCGATCGGCCGACATCGATCAATTCCTACAATGTCAAATCACCCATTAACCCAACCCATCCCGTGTTAATATTAATTAAGTAGCCGAATTAATTGGGTTATTGGGTACACTTTCCCGTTGTGTTTCTATTTCTCCCAGGCGGGTAGTCTATACACTCAAGCAAGAAAGGAAGAGACTTGGCGAGGCAAGGTGGGAAGCTCAACGGAAAACCACAATCCAGCAGCTGATCACGGTGGTCGGAGGTAAGCTTCGTCGACCTCAAACACGTCTTAAGCAATGTAGCCGAGCCTCCGTCAGTAAGTTGGAGGATTGCGGAGTAAATTCATCCCAAAATCTTGATATTCTTGCCGGTTTTCATCTCTGATCATGTCCATGTATTCTATTACGTAAATGCTGTTTTATTGGGAAGAAACCTGTACTCTACGCAAACTTTGATCACCCAACTTTTTTTCCATGTTCTTTTAATCGTTTAGCTATTGATCCAGGTTTTTATTTTTGCTGTCCACATTGATTGGATTCTCAGAACAGAGCATGTACCCAGGGGCTCATTTACTAGATGTAAAATGGATTGTATTTCGCATTTCCTATATCGGGGCTAGTTTTTGGGCAAGTTTTGTTGTACACCTAGACTTTGTCTTCTATTCTCTTGCTAAATGATCCAGGTTTTTATTCTTAACGTTCGTAATGACCTGATTCTCAGAACCAGAGCATGTTGGGCTATATTCATGAGGGAGCATATTCAGTAGAGTAAATTGTACTCGTTGACATTTTTTTGTACTAATCGGTAAATTCTAATCGGTAAATATTAATGGTATTCATTTGGTGATTGAATATATTTTTGATTCATAGCAACGACAACCCCTCGAGTTTGAAAACCGTTGAAACGGCTGAGTTTGTCCGAGGAGAGTGAAATGCCATAATAACTATTATTTGTTGTTGATATTCACGTAGTCGGAAAGAATGGGAGCCGTCTCCTAGAGTTACTTGATGGGAAAATTTCTGTACGTTGATGAAGAGACACGACTTTATATACCCTCTTGTTCTTTTGTCAACAGAAACTCATATCAAGAACAATGTATACTGAAAGTCTCGTTCGCTTTTCCTCCTAAAAAGAGAAAAGACCTATGATTAGCTTTGCTCTGTTTCTACCATGATAGTTTTGTGAGTTTTGGTGGTTTTGTTTTATGAAAAGGCATCATCGTAGTGGGTTGGGAAAGAATTGTATGTGTTAAGGAGGTATCCCCTCGCGCTCTGATGCTATATTTTGTCCAAGAGAAGAGTTTTCATTAGCTTGATTAGTCGTGGATCAATTGATGGGTTACATTCCTGCAATGCATCCATAAGTTAGACTCTTGCAATGAGTAGACTCATTAGCTATGATTTGCAGCAGAAGCTTGACATCATACTGTGAATTAAATTTCCTTTTGAACTTAAATTGGTAGTTCTTGACGTGTTTCTAGGAGTATATAAGTTAAGAGGTTTGGGGACTCGCTTGATGTTTATTGTAGACTCATATTTTGATAGGTTTTGTTAAAATTGTCATCTTGTATGATGCAAAAAAGAGCTCACAACTTAAGCTTTTATGAAACACTATCGACTAACAAGTAGTTTGCTAATTTTATTTCAAAGATATGGAGCAGAGCTTGGAATTCCAATTGCTGCAATATATAATGAACATCTTGATTACATGGAGGGCACCTTATTTCAAGCCATCAGGGACATGTATAGCAATACAAGTCCACCCAACGTTACTAGTGCACCCGTTATGCTTGTCTACGCAATGGTAAAAAATGTCCAGTGGAAATTAATTTTCAAGATAGGAATGCAAGATATTGGCCCAAGGTTCCAAATTGCATGTGCTCTCATCTCTTGTTGCTCTCGGATGTGTCACGTGCAACCTGTTGATTTACATTCTACTTGGTGACATGCCTTGGTTGATTCTCGTTGCCTTACGTCCTGATGTTGATTATCCCATTCGAATTCGAACTTGAGTATTAATTGGAGAATGGTGATGGTTTTTAGATTTTCCTAATGTTGTTGTATGCTTCTTATGAAGTTGGGTTTGATGTGCATCTTGCCAATTCTAACCCAAACAAGAACCTTGTGTTGTACTATTATTACCTTAAAACACTTTTTACATAACATTGCAAAAATATATGATGATGAATACGATGGTACTGTTTAGTTAATATTCTAATGCAATTCATTAAAATTGGAGAAGCAATTTTTTTTTTCCTTTGTGCAGAGAGAAACGGGGGAATTGATTCAAAAACCCAGGATATACAAACCAAAAAAAATAAAGAACAAATCTTGGGGGACAACTTGGTGTTCTAGCACTCCCCATCTGTGAGCTGCCCACGATCAAATAAGACAAGGTGCAAGCAAACAAAATTTCTTGTGATTTGATTTGGGCTTTTGAGTGTCCTCATTTGACTCTTCTTCTTAATGGATCAGGCCCGTCTCCCAGGAAATCTGTCTCCCAACCCCTTTAACACAATTCAAAAGACAAGAAGTTCCTAGTCATGGACGTCTATTGATGTGTGTCTGTACTCAGATTGAAGCAAGATTATTGCATCTCACTTTTCAGTTTTTTACAAATATGTCTCAAAATACAAAAAGTTGCACATCTCCCTTTTCTAATGTGATTTCGCTTTGTTCTCAAATGGGTAAATCTTTTTGTTGAAGAATTTGGGGGCGGTTACTTCCCTCTCTCACATATTGCATGCTTCCTTTATGCCAAGCTTAGTGGTTTTCATTTGTGACTCGAAATTCGGGTCAAGATAGTGCCTAGAATATTGTTGAGGTTTGATATGAGGATTGGGTTATGAACTACGTCTAAATTGCAATTCATGGATCGAAAGATTAAATAATCTCTAGCCAAAAAAAAAAAAAATCCCCGTGTCTCCAACTTCATTGTATGGCACCGGAATCTTAACTAAGTAGTAGCATTATCTAAATCACATCACATATTATGCTTTTCGATATATAAGATGTTCGAGATAATAACAATATAGCACAAGGTTCGTGTCTTGACCAGCATAAGCACAATGCACATAAATACCAACTTACCAAAGAGCAAACCACAATATTAGGAAAACCAAAAATGGTCACAATTCTCTAATTCGCGATGAATGCTCATGGGTTCATCAACAAGAGGACGGAGAATGAAAATTGACCAAGGCATGACACGAAACGGAATGTACATCAGCAGACATCATCTGACACATCCGAGAACAATAACAATGCAAGTAGAAGTAAGTGGGAACCTTGGGTCCATATCCTACCTTCCCATCTTGAGGATTAGTAATTGCCCGATGATTACGAGCATTGTGTAGATACACACGATGGTTTCAAGGTTAGTGATGGCTAGAATACCCATGATTCCGATGACAAAAATCACAATTTTTAGCAGGATCTTCTCCAGGAAATGAATTGAAGTAATTTGATCCGCATGCTCTGCTCCACGTCTAAGAAATAAAATCAGCAAACCACTTATTAGTATACAGTCTTTTGGTAATGCTCAAGTTTTGAGCTCCTTCTTCATCACATAAGACGGTAGTCCTTCCAAAAGCTTTCAAGAACTCCACCAATTTAAGTTCTAAAAAAATTGATGCTTTATGACACCAAGCTTCTAGTGCAGATCATAACTAACGTGTTTATGCATTTCAGGACTCTAACCTATACATGCACCGCAAGAGTATAGCCCCTCTAGTGATATGAGGCTAATTAAGCTAGTGAAAAACTCTTCTTTTCGACAAACTGGAACATCAAAGTACGAGGGGATACCTCCTTTAACACCTATAAACCTTTCCTAACCTACTCTAACAACATTCACAAAAAAGAAAAAAGAAGACCACCCAGATGCACAAAACTACCATGTAGCCGCTGCTTACCGAGTAGAAAAGCCAACTGAATGTCTTCTCTTTTCTTAAAAGGAAAAGCCAAGAAGGCTTTCAATTAATATGGTGTTCTCTTGACAAAAGAAAGCTGCGGAGTTCATATACAGTTGTTTGCGGATGACTCTATCTTTTCCTCAACGGCGTGTCTCTTTAACTTTCCCTCTTACCCAAAATCAATGTAACTTTAGGAGAAGGTTAACATTCTTTATAACTTTGCGATTTTCAACAAGAAATGGCAATTAACATGGATTTCACTTTCCTCGGACAAACTCAGCTGTTTTAATGGTGTCCATACTCGAGAGGAATTATTCCTGGAACGAGTCTTACTGTATTCAATTGCCAAATGGATATCATGAAAATTTACCAGTTCGCACTTAAAAAGAAGGTCAATAACTACAAGGAGGCATTTTGCCTGCACCAGATATGCCCGTGTACATGCTCTGCTCTGAGTAGAGCCCACTCCTGCTCTTTGAGTGTCGAATCATTATGAACATCTCAATCAATAAAAGGAAAAAATGAACAGATGGAGAAATCTGGACAGTATAAATTGGTGTTCCAATCCGACTCTCCCAATCTAACACAAGAAACAGGCCATTTTTCTACAGGCAAGTGGAAGGTTCCCCTGGGCTCTTACGTGAACAGTACATCCAACAACTAAAATGCAGGCTTTTTCACCACAAGACATTATTCACGTAATGATACATGCAGTATGACATGATCAGAGATAGAAACAGGAAAGAATATCAAGATACTATCATGAGTTTCCTCAGAATCCTTAAACTTGCAGACGGAGCTGGGGTAACAGTGCTTTTTTTTTTTTTTTTTTTTTTTATATGTATTTGAGGTTGCTGAGGCTTACCTCCGAACACCACCGTGATCAGCTGGATTGTTGTTCTCCATTAACCTTCCTACTTTGCCTGATCTCCCCCTTCCTTTCTTCCTGAAAATGTGGTTTCAAGTGTTTGCAGATTGCTATCTTCTGAACGAACGAAGTGCTTCAGGGGAATATGAGATCAGAGTTCTCTGGGGGCGGGTTGGCTATTTGGGTTGTGCCGAGCTTTATACGGGTGCCTGCCTAGTGCCGAGAGCTTTCATATCGGGGCCAGGCCGAGCCGAGCCGAGCCGAGCCGAGCTTTTATACGTGGACTAAGGAAATGTCCGGACAGAAAAACGTCTGCGCTGATCTTATATATTAACAAAAATTCCCTCCGGGTTTACTTTTTTATATTTGACGTGGGCTCTCCCGCGGAAGTGGCGAAAGCGAAAAGGCTAAATCGTCTTTTAAAGTCTGTCTGCTTTATTTGCGCCTTGCCTTGAACATCGAGGGTCGTACGCGGAGCACCCATTTGAACCCAAGATTACCCTGTCTATTTTTCTGTTGCTCTTTTTGTTAATATATCTAGATTTCTATACACGTGGTTTCTAATGGCAGAGGCCCTCTCAGAACAGACAATACGCACTTAGAAGCACATTTAGTCATTGTAGATCTTGTAGATCCACCAAAAAGTAAGATTTATCACTAATAGTCATTAATCCTTTCTTTTTTGGATGCGGATTTTTTATTCCAAATGGTAATATCTCAACATACCTCAACTGTCGATAAATGCCTTATCTACATGCATCCTGGTGGATAATTGGTTAAAATGGCAATGGAAGCTTTTTCAAAGTAGATACACTTCTTTAAAAAGTAGATCTACATATTTATTTGGTAAATTAGTATAGGTAAAACTCATGGGCAAAGTAATCCCTCTACATAAGTTTTAGCACCTTTACAACTACTTACTTATATTAGAAAAAAGAATTATACTTAGGTTTTATTTGTTTCATGAAAAATAAATGATTTAAAAAATAGTTTATTAAAAATGATCGCTTCTATTACTTACAAAAAAAAATAAACGAAAATATTTTTGTTGACCACAAAAATATTTAGACGAAATTATTATTGATAATAAAAATATTTTTCATTAAATAATTATATAATAAATTTAATAAGACAAGATGCAAGTGAATGGAATTTCTTGGGATTTCCTTTGGCTTCTCATGTTCCCTTTTGAGACTTCATCTCTTCGACACATAAAGTTGAACAAAGGCAGTTGGTTTAACAGTTAAGCCAAAGGATCATAAATTGGGGCGAATTCCTTCCCCTAAATCTCAATTGTTTCAAGCCCATTTCTCAGAAAATCTCTCTTCTCCCACCGTTTTTACATATAAAACATATGTATAATCTTAGTCATTGACATCTAATGTGATTCTTTCTCAAATTCTCTTAATCGACGGCCTTATACCACGAAAAGACAAAAATGCACCCCCAATGATGGAGGTGGAAGAAAGTTTGATTCATCACACCTTCTTCCCTCTTCTCTGCTTCTACCCAATCAAAACCTGAGATGAGGAATTTGGTTTTTCCAACATAAAATATAATTGAACGCTATAAAAGGAGAGAGAGATTCATTCAGTGGATAAATAGAACTTCAAAAGAAGTGTCAATTTCAGTTATGTTGCTAACTAAATTTTGTTCATCCAATCTCACTTTGGTACACAATTAACTTGACAAGTTAATTACCTTGCGGAAATAATGCAATCTCATACTGACAAAATCCCTAAAATCTGAGAAAGAACATATTAAGAAAGGATCTAGGAAATGCTCTAATTCCCAATTTCCAATCTAAAAGCTAATAAGTTCCCATGCCCGAACATAGAGTCTTCAGTTAAAGTATCAATATATAGTTATATTTTGGAAAATAATTGTTGATTTTTTAAAAATGAAATTTTTTCTTGAATTTAAATATTAATTTTTCATTGGCTAAGAAAAATTTTCTATTGACTCATTTTCCTAAGTAATCCAAACGCTGGAAATAAGGAAAGTATTATTTTAGAAAATAAATTTCGTGAAACAAATAGAACATGATTTCATGAAACATTCCAAATATGCATAGAAAAAGAGGATGCAAATCCTCTATCCCAAATGGTGTTTCCATTGATATCTCAATCAATTCTTAACAATGATGCATGTAAATGACGCATGCATCAGCAATTTTACATACATCAATGATTGAGATATATTGAGATACTTATAATCCGTGGGAGGGTTTTGTGGAATAAAGAATTCACGTCCAATTGCGAGTCAGCATTTCTCTCTCTTTGCGAAATGGGAAAAAGAATCAACGTTACCTCAGACATTCGATTGGGCGAATGGACGAGACAGAGGGGTTTTACTTATTTGAGGATTGGGCGTGCTAAACACGGTGGACTAGGTTGTAGACGAGTCCAAGGTTGAGTGGCTCGCCAACCCAGCAAGTGGGAAGGGGGAGCTTGGAGGATGGGTGATGTAAACACTTACATCAGCTAAACTGGCCATTTCTCATAAGTCGGCTCAGCTCGCCGCTTGGAGATCATTGAGCGGCTGTGATGTGGTAAAATAGGAGGAAAATGGGAAGTGACGAACCGGATGAGGCAGGTTATGGAATTGGAGCTTTTAAATCAAAGGGGTGCGTCCGCGAACTTGGGGGGAACGAATGTCTCTCCTTTTAACTTTTAATTTTCCCCGTAGATTTTTGTTCTGTTTCCTGGAGAAAATTGTTTTAATGAAATAATAACATCTTTGTATTTATAGAGATAGACTATGAGCTTTAACCTAGTGGGCCATAGGTTGTGGACCTTTTCATCTCGATTTGAGAGAAGTGAGCCAATTTAATTAGGCCTGATGTACATATAAGTGATTGGATCACGGAATGTTCATAGTACTTGGGCCCATGTAAAAGCTGATTATGTCACACCTACGATAGTGTCCAACGGGCACAGTTGCAATTGCATGGGCTTTTGCTTATTTTATCTTCTTCTGTTTTTTTTTTTTTTTCCAAATGTCTGGTTTGCACCTAAACAATTTCCTAATGGTACAGATGGTGTCTTTGTGCAAAAGGTGTGCCTTCTTTTTTCTGCTTCGGCAAATCGCTGTATGATGCATGGTCAAAATTTGCTACCGTTGGATATTATATTGCTAAAGTCCCTCTTATGTTTGTTTTAACTCGTCTTCTTGCTTCTCTTTTGTCCTCTCCTAGGAGAAATTGCCCCATCAAATAAGCCAACTTCAATCGTCTGACTGTTCTATGGTAAGATTCTAACCCCATATGCAACATTAGGGCCACGCTGGTGCTGTCATTTCTTTGTGAAAGTACCCTAAAGGAAGGTCTCTTCATCGGTGGAGTGTCGATCAACATGAAAAACACCATAATTAGTTGTGGGAGAGAGTGCTTCCCATCAAATCATTTCAAACATGTTTGTTATTGAGCATGTCCAAAAAACTCTTCATTTTTCAATTTCAGCAATTCAATCATAAATCTTTCAAATTATGTCAATTTAGTTCTAAAATTTTGACGAATTACCAAACTAGACCTAAAACTTTTAACAAATTGCCAAATTAATCTTTCCGACTAATTTTGGCTGGACATTACTAAAATAATAGCCTAGTTAGTGCCTCTTGTTCTATGTGACACAATCGATTTTGATGTAGATAATTTTAAATTTAAAAAAAAATCCATTTTTTATTGTCTTCATCTTTTATTTTCTTCTCTCTTTTTACACAAGGCTAGCGGCCCTACCAGAGACCTCCGTTGGCCGCTAAGCAAGAGTTGACAGCCCTCATTGGGCCTTGGGTGAGGGCTTGCAATGTGCTTTCCATCCACAGCAAGGGCTTTGCAGCCCACTAGCTTTATGTAAAGAGAGGGGGAAAAAAAGAAATGAAAAAAATCAATAAAGATTAATATAAAAAAATTGAAATTTTTTAAAATAATTAAAAAAATTCATGTTAATATTAATTGCGTCAAGTAAGATGATTGTCGCTGATTGAGCTACCAAAGACTAGTTAACCAAAATCATTTAAAAACATTATTAAATTAGCACAATCAAATTGTTTATGATTGAATTAGTAAATTGTTATAAGATTTAGGACTAAGTTGGCAAAATTAAAATATTTAAAATTGAATTAGTTGTATAATAGCGTTAGGATAATTTGAACAATCTTCCCTTCATAATGGCTGAGCAAGAAAAAAAATGTTGAGTGTTAAGTGGACTTGGAGAAAAATGATTCTGGCATTTCAATCTGCTAGGATTGACTGTTGGCAGTTCAACTTACGTCTTGGGCCCCGAAATATTCACGCCACCACCTAGAGTCTATTGTTTCCAGAAAATGGGAGGGTTGCAATCAATTACTCTTTCTGTTGGTAACGGAACCAACTACGGTCACACAAATCGATTCGTAGTATGTAAAGTTTACATGCCCCAAAAGAGTCCCTAAAGCGTGAATTGATTGTGGTTTGGATCGTCCAGAAGCTCTCTTGTCGTACGTGACTTTTCCATCTTGTGCTCTTGCATTCGACATGTTTGAATATTGTTAGTGGCATACTGTTATCTCTTTGGTTTTAAATTGTTTGGGCCTTTTCCCAAAAAGATATTATGAACTTTTGAGTTGTGGGCATATCATCCTACACCTTGCTGTTGCATATTCCCATGTCTCTCATCCAAAGAAGGTTCAGCTGCGTCGGTTTTCCAGAACCTATCACAAGGATGGATGAGTTGAATTATAAGGAATCTCAATGTAAGATGATTGCTTAGTCAGGTGCATATTCTTTTGCATCGTTTCTCAATTTTGTTTTGCACCACAAAGGATTGGAAACATCATCATCATTATACCCATTCCGGTTTGACAACATTCCCCGAGCACATGTCATTCTTATATACCGTGGTAAAAATTGTCTGGCAAAATTAATCTTTGAGTTGGGAAGATAAAATTTGGACCTAGGGTTACAACTATTTTTGGTGGCGACAATTTTTATTTATTTATAATATCTAGATAAATTTATATAAATATTTACTTACAAATTATCACATTAGTGTAACTCAAAATAGTCTGAGTATTCTGAATTGAAAGAGAAAGCTAGTCACGTGACTTGCGAGTTTACTATTAATGAATAGACTAATGTTTTACATCGAATAAAAAATTAGTAATGATCATTGACATGACGAAAGCATAAAATTATTGGAATATATATCCAGGATAAATTACAAAAACGATCTTTGTATTATTGCCACTATTTAATTTTGGTCATCATACTTTATCTTGTGATAGATAGGGTCCATAAAATATTCGCCAATTATCATTTTAGGAAAAATTTCAATGACCGACCAAGGGAATATGCTAACGGAGGTATGCAAGCGGCTTTAATATGGAATGAAAAAGTAATTATGCAAAAGATATTACAAAATGTTCCGCATATTATTGTCAATGTTTAATTTTGGTTCTCGTACTTCATCTTACGACTAATTAGTCCTTACCCGATTTCTGATCCCAATTTCAGATATATCCTTCCAAATGCAGGCAGAAATTGGTCAATAAGGGCCCAATGAATATGCTAATTGACACAATTTAAAGAAGTTATCAAAGATGAAAACTCACACATGTGATTCTAATATGATTATTCTTATGTATCATAGCTTTTACTCATACTCATGACTATTGCCCATTTATTCTGGAATTAACATTTTACGGAAGACAATTTGGCCTAGTGTTGTAACTCTTCTCCTAGTCCAAATGGACTAAATTCTTGAAAGTAATACTTAAGGGTGATCATTTAGTGACAAATGCTCCCCCCGGCATCGTCCCACACAGAAAGAAAGAGCGCAGAGCCCCAGCCCGACCTCTATCCCTTTTGATCGAACCATCTTGGCCTGTAAGCCCGCATCCATGTCTGGGATGGGTAAAGCCCAGCAAAGCAGCAGGGTGCCAGGGAGCACTGAGCAATGGGGGAGATGAGGGCGACTCCGCCCATGGGTTGGACCACACCACAGGCTGAAGTCCTTCCACGGCAGGAGAAGGGCAGGGCAGCGTCCTCGTTGTCAGACCGGAACAGGAAAGAGAATTCTAAAGACCATAAAACAATGTTACCAGGTCAAGGCTTCTTAGGAGCAAGTCATGTATCATTTTCTCATTATTTGTGTTATTGGATTTTGACGTCAAATAAATATAATGTGCATTACAATGACCAATTGTTATTTATAATACTATGAACTACTTATGTGATATGCACTTTATGTGGACATATATTGTAAACGCCCTTCACATGTATTGATTTATATGTTGGACATGTGTTTATTAATTAACACATTCTGACATGTGTTTTTTTTATTCTTTTTTCTTCTTTTTTTTTAATCAGTGTCACCAATTTTGGCATAATGTTATCTGGGCTTGTTATCAAGCGGGCATAGTAAGAATACTTGTTAAACCAGACATACGAAATGTGGCTGAAAGTTTAGACATCAAATCTTGCTGAAAAAGACCTATAATAGAAATTTTTGGTACTCGCACAATAGAAAAATCAGAAAAGAAGAGTTTGTATACATTTAGATTCATCACAATTTCAATTTTTATTTTTTTAGAAGTATATGGATTTCTTTATTCTTTGTTATATTTTTCAATTGATATTTTCTTCAAATTTTAACGGCTAAGTGAAAACTAAACATCATATCTTCCTATCCATATTTAAATATATTTGAATTGTAAGATCGAGAACAAAAGTTATTGAACAATAAAATAACAAATTAAAGCTAATGAACTTCTCTCTTATCTGATTTTTTAAAATCAATTTCAAATTATATGGATTTTATCTAGTCTCATTTTCATCACTTACTTTCTTATAAATGTATCTATTTTGATAGATACAAGCTATATTTAGATAAGTGGATTTCCAAAGTCGCACAAATCCTCTTCCAAGTACAGACGGATGTGGATACAAATTATGTACTCTCTATTTGATAGATGATCGAACTACGAAGACTTCTAATTTGCACACATTTTGAGCTTGGGACGTGCTCAATCTGTGGTGTTGGAACTTGGGAACTCTCCCTTTTCACTCCTTCCATCACCAGTGTCTTAAAGCAAAGACACTAGTGAGAACCGGCTAACTAATTGAAGTCTTTTAAGTTCTGTAATTCACCAAGATCTTTCCGCATTTTGACAACACAATGATCCCTTCAAAAGCAAGATATACGAGATTACCAGTTAAATGCAGCTTTTGTTTGTTTCGTTTTACAAAATCATTTGTCAAGTTGATCATATGCAAAAGGAAAAAGGAAAACCCCCATGAAACTTTGCAGTCCGGAGTAAACTACGTATGCAGAGGGATGAAGAATTGCCCGAATTCAGCCGGAGGAGGATCGAGAGCAATGCAGCGGCACCAGGTGAGAGAAGCGACAAGGCGTGAACGTGGATTATGGATTTTATATGGGTCGGAGCTTAAATCCGAGTCCTCTATGACCTGCAACAGATCCGATCCTCGATGCAGCGGGCCGGTCCAGGCCCAAAAGCCCCTGCTTCATGGGAACGTTAAGAACAATTAGGCCCATACTAGAGAAATTATATTTATGGCACATGTTAATTTAATCGATTATCCATAGAGTTAGTGCCGGTTAATTACTACTGCATACAAACAAATCTAACGAGGATTTCAACTTTTATAATAAAAATCTTTAAGTAATGCTTATGTCTGTTTTCAGATATGTCATAGTGACATACTATGATAAAATGGACAAAATTGTAATTTAAAAATAGTTAAGATATAATCCTCTAATTATCTTACTTACTAGCATCGAGTTTAATCTTACAATAAGTTAAATATATTCTTCATACACATGTGTGAATTCTTTTTATTATAGGGGAATAAAGCAATTTTTTACATGAATTTAAGATCATATATAACAATTGGTTTGATTCCTCATTTATTATCATGTAATGCAATAAAATACATAAAAATGCACACATGACCATCATTGTTGTTCGGCCATGGACCATGGATGATTAACTAGTGACATTGTGATTGATGAATGATGAAATTATCAAATAATTTTGTTAAACCAATCTGAAAAGCACAACGGTAGTGATGAAAATTATATGAGGAAGAAGCTATAAACTATATCAAACTAACAAAATCTTACCCTTACCAATATATATATATATCAAAAACTAACAACACGTGAATCCGAAATGAAAGAATACTAAATGAGGGTGTGCGATTCTTTTTTATATACTCTCATTTCCCCTATTTTCTGTCCCAAAGGAAAATTTTGCCCTGTTTCTCTAATTCACCATTTCTTAGTTTTGTTTACTGGTAATGCAACTCCATAAGCTTTATCTTACCAATGCAACTCGATCCAAAGTGGAATTGATGGACCTAAATGCACTTAGAATTTAAACTGAAACTGGCACTCCAGCAAAAGGATTAAAGCTTCCTTATAGGGAAGGGGCTGGTGGAAACTTTCCAAGATATGTTTAAAATAGCTCAAAATACTCTTAGATGGAGAGGACTTTGCACCAGAACAAATTCTAATCATCATCATAATTTATTCTACTATGTTATGCAAAGGGTGTTCAAGGTAATAATATAACATGAGGTTCACATCCGACCCAGCATTAGAAGGTTACCAAGCAACTCAAATACATTTAAACAACACAAACTATCGCCCCAATCAATCCTCAGTTGGCGATGAACACAAACGTGGCTACCAACATTAGAACGCAGCCAACAAAAATCGGCCAAGGCAAGTCGCCAAGCAGGACGCACATCAAGAGACTGCACACGACACATCCAAGAGCAACGGTGATCACAACAAAGGCAAGTCGAAAACTTGGGTCAATATCTTGTCTTCCCATCCTCATGATTAATTTTTGCCGAATGATTTTGATTGCTTCACAGATAAGCATAATGCTTGGTGCATTGGAAATGTCGGCTGGACCTATAGAGGTATGCCTATCCCTGATGAGCTGACGCAAAGCATTCTCAAGGGAATCAAGATCTTCGTTAACTTGAGCCATATGATCTAACATGTTCCTTGAAATAAAAATCAGCAAATCGCTTGTTAGATAATCGTCTTTTATAGAAGCTCAAGCAATAAGGATCAAGAAATATATTGATAGATAAACAAATGAACATATGAGCAACTCATACTTGTACCATGGTTTTAGAATGAAACATTAAAAAAGACGAATTCACCTAATTTACATAGAGTACAGATTGTTTCCTAGTGAAACAACATACGTGTAAAAACATGATAAGAGATAGGAAGTTCTTTTTCATGAAAGGAAATGAAGACAGCATTCGCAGTCCTCCACACTCACCTTCTTTCCAACCTCTTGATATATAAAAAAGACACGGTAGTCAGTATAAATTTCACTTCCCTCAGACAAACTCACCTACTGTTTTTATGGTATGGATACTTGAGAGGGATTATTCCCGGTGTGAGTCCTACCGTATTCAATTACCGAATGGATATCACTAAAATTTACCCATTCGCATAGAAAAAGGGGTGATGACTACAAGAGGCATTCTTACTTTTCTGACAGATTTACACCCCCTGAATATACCCTGATATGAGCACGAGCCAACATGCTCTGTTGTTAGAGTCTAGTCATGTGAACAGCAAGAACAAAAACCTGGATCAATTAGCAAATAAAAGAAGACAAAATCCAGGCGGTACGACATAACTACCATAATCCAGGAAATGCGAGAAATAGGCCATCTTACATCCCCACCAGATATGGCTTTAAGTACATGCTCTGTTCTGAGAAGAGCCCATTTCTGCTCTTTGAGAGTCATGAACATCGAGAACAAAACCTGTCTCAAGCCTCAATCAACGAAAAGAAAAAAGTAGAGGAAAAAATCTGGATGTACAAAGTGGTGTTGTGATCGAATTCTCACAATCTAATCGGTGTTGTGATCCAGTTCTCACAATCTAAGGCAAAGAACAAGCCATCTCTACTGACAAGTGAAAGACCCCCCATTGGGCTCTTAAGTATTGAACAGTACGAGTTCAGAAGGCATCAACAAGTTCACCTGATTTACTTAGAGTGACGGTTCCTTAAACAGCATTCGCGCGTAATGGAATATACACAGCGAACATGATCAAAGATAAGAACAGAAAAGGATATCAAGATTTTGGCATTATTTTACTTGCAATCCTCCAACTTACAGATGGAGCCTGGGCTGGTTAAGATACGTTTGAGGTGGACAAAGCTTACCTCCAACTACCGTGATCAGCTGGATTGTCGTTCGCCATTAACCTTCAACTTTGCCTCGCCAATCTCTTCCTTGCTTGGCTGAAAATGAGAACACAGTGGGGCTGTAGAAGACCTTGACTATAAAAAATTCCCTGGGGCGAGCTTTTCTTATTAAAAAACTCCAGAAATCGAATTGCTATGACACTCAGAGGTGATGTTCAAAAAGGAAGGGGAAGAGTTCAAAAATGAACAATCGTTCTAGGAACAACTGTTCCTAAAAACATCACTTCCGAGTGTCATATCTTTTTGCACATTACTAATTCTTCCTTTTTGAACTGTTCCTAAGAACATCACTTTCAGTGTCATATCAATTCAATTTCTGAGTTTTTTAATAAGAAAGCTCACTCATTCCCCAAGATGTTCTAATGGGCGAGTTTTTGTAAATGAGCCCACCTTAACCTGTTTTAAGCATGGACTGAGATTATAGTTTTATGGGCCGTTAACTGATTTGGGTCATGTGAGATGGGTTGGTTTAAAAGGTCTAGTTACCCCTCTTACCAAACAATCCGAATTGCTCTCTCTATGTTTTTTTTTTTTTTAATTTGTTTATTGAATTGCTTATTATTATATTTATTTATTTTTTTTTATCCTTTTTGTTATTATACAACTATCCCTCATTAAGAATTAGCTCAATAATTAAAATGATATCTTGATTTGATTGACTGGTGGTGAAATGAGAATGTAAATGGACTTAACTTAAAAAAAATTAATTTAGAGACATTAACTGTGAACATTGATCTCACACCTTGATATTGCTTGATGCACTTTTGAGCAGCTCACCGTGATGATTAGTCTTTTTTTATTTGATTTGATTTGATTTTTTTTTTGTTATTGGGGAGTCCGATGAAGATAGAATAGGTTTTTTTTTTTTTTAATAAATATGAAAAGCTCACTCCATGGACCTCCATGGTGATGGAATAGATTTTTCATATAAATATGAAAAGCTCATTGCATGGACATCCCCGTGTGATTTTTCATATTATGTCATGGATCTAGAAATATGCACTTCAAATGCTACTATATGCTATAGAAGTGAGGTTGCAGGAAATAAATTATAAGGATTTAATTTTCCTGATAAAATAAAAGACAATAGAACTCTTAATTATTAAAAACTTAATTGAACCATATCTATTGACGTCCTCCGCAGTAGAGTTTAGCCTTGGAGGTCAATGATGTGAGTACCCTTAACACGTTGCCCATGGTGTATGTTTGTTCTTTTTTCCTTTTATTTGCTTAATTATCGTGCATTCTTATTAGAAAGTTTAATTTGTTTTTCCGATTCTTCTGTGCTCGGTCCTCTCCTACCTTCCTTCTTTAGCGAGAAAAATCAACGAGGAAGGAAACCGTAAATTTTCATTTTCTGATTTGGTTGCCACCACATATTTTTCAGCGACCAAATCGAGAGACAGAGGGAAGCGAAGTGTCCGCGAAAGTAGAGTTCGCCCTCAGCGGCAGCGCCTCGAAGACCTTGGCTCGCTCCGTCGCCTGCCTCTTCCGCATCGGCAATGACCTCGCCATCCAAGCTTCTCCTTCCCAGGTGATTCATCTGAAATCCATGTCGGGTGAAATAGCTACAGCAGTTGCTTCTTCGTGTGCCCTGCTGAGCGATGCTGAGTAGTTTAGATGGCTATGATGCCGTGTTAGGTGTTGGCTCGTTTCGCTCGATACGGTGTCCGATTGAGAAATTCTGAGTGTCCTTCCACCGATTGCCGAGCGCGTGGAGCTTTCGGCGGTGGATTTGAGGCAGGAGTTTGTTAACTTAGGGCGCGATTGGCCTTGTGGACGATGGTTAGAACTTGACGTGCGCAAATCTGAAGTCCACTGAAAGAAAATAATACTGTCGATAGGGTGATTCGAAGGCGTTATATTGTAAGACTAAGGCAAATCACTGCTATAGACAGGAGAACTATCGGGGGTATTCGCAGACGATGTCGAATGGTGAAACCATAGGAGAAAACCCCAATCGATAATCTTCTATGGTTGCTGCTATTCTGTCTTGGTAATGCTTTCCTGGTCTGTCTAGTTCCTTCGATGGTGTCGTATGGAGTTTTGCAACACTCAATAAGTGAAAGCATGAAGTCTGGGAACTGACATTTTCACTGAGAGAAAATGACTGCAGAATGCTGTGATGAGAATTACTAAGTCATGTCGTATGAGTCCGCTGGGATTAGCTTCTCTAATTTCTCATTGTGCAAAAGCAATGTGAGCTCTGTCTTATGGATTTTGCAGTGCACCAATATGACCTATAAAGCCAATGGATTCGGAATAAAGAAATGGGGGCAACTGATTGAATATTAGATTCCATGTATACGACTTTTACTTCTTTTTGTTGGTCACTTACCATTTTAAGTCCTTTGACTCAATCATGCTAACTACATATCATTCAGTATGTTTTCTAATTGCAAGAGAATCGGAGGCTGGCGCCTGTCAAACCTGCATTAATTTGATAAGAAGCTGTACCATGCAGAAATACTTGTTTATCTCACCTCGCCAACTGTGAGTTTTTGTTCATGCATAAGTGATGAGGTTTAAACCTAGTTTTTGTCATATGTATGCAGGCATTAAGAAAACATACTGGATAGCTATCCTCTGGATAGGAGATGATGCCCTAGAAAATATGGTAGGGAGGCCTCATCATCTGAACTTGCTTGCAAATTTTCGTTCATCCTTCAGGGAATTACTCTCATAGCAACTGAATGAAGCTCCATACCTTCTGATGCTGCAAGTGAATTTGGTGGGAAAGCCATTGAGTTTCGAAGCTAGATTGATCCTACTAAATGTAGACTCTAGTTTTACTCTTTTCGACTGAATATGGAAAAGATTATCTGGTTCAGACTCTGGTTGCAGAGAACGACTCTTTGCTGCACTCTCGGCTGTGGATAGATCCTGTGGAAGAGTTTGGCAGTATGCTCATGGCGGCAACCCAGTAGACGTGACTTTTGCTGTCAAAGAGTTGAAGGTATTTGACCTTTTTTGTTATTGATTATATCAAGACATCTAGGTCATAAATGCAGCTGAAATTTCTTGAATATAAGACTTCACTTTCAAACTTATCTCCATTTCGAGAAAGTGAGGCCACCTAATTGCAGTAATGCCATTGGAGTCACATTCAGGACCACCTATTATGTTGAAGTTTTTCCTTGTGTCTTCCAGTGAAGACAATAATATTTAACATTTGTTCATCTCATGGAAATCCAGGCATTTCTTGCATTCTGTGAGGGACGTGAAGTTGACATTCATTTCTGCTTTTAGAAGGCCGGCAAGTAAGTAAATTCTAAATGCTCTTTTGTATCTTATCTTCTATCCTTTTTTGTTCCCATGCTTCACTTCAATTTTGTTTATGCAAGCTGCTCAGTTACAACAAGTAGATTTCGCAATCAGTGCATAACTGGTTTTATTAGATGACAGATTGTTAGTTATCTGGTCAGAGACCTAAAACATCCTCATGCATAGCTTCACAATCACAATAGTAAAGGCCTATGGCAATGTTACTTTTCGGCTAAATATGAAAAAACAAGACACTATCATTGAAAATTTGGTTGATAAACATAGTGCACCTTCGAATTAAGTCTGGATAATAATAGCTCAAGGAGGTTTAAGTTCGGATTATAAATTATGCTTTTCTTTTTTTCTTTCCTTTTAACAAAGAAAAATGCAGGTTCATTTATAAAGTGCACTTTCTTGCTCACCCATCAAGCTTACCTTTACTTGCTTGGTCATGACATAAGCAACCATATATTCTAAGAAACAAGATAATCACTAATGATACTTATAGTTCCTCAGGTCCGGCATCTAATTGTGGTCAATGGAGATCTATTCACTAGGTAACTTGTTGTGCTAAGCACATCTGTCAAGAACTTCATAGTTAAACTAGCATTAGATATTATTTATAGGTCGTCTCTACTAATGTTCCGCCAATCAACCCTACAATATGTATAGTTCACTCACGCTAATGTGGTGTCTCACTATGCCCTTCCCCTTTTAGGTATTTAACAGTTTTGAGCAAAACTCAATGCTACTATTAATCTGGACATACTTGATTTTCTTACCAGGATTAAAGTTCTCAAATACATGATCTCAACAACCTCAAACTTTTATAAAAAGATTCATGTAATGCTTATGTCTTTTTTTTTTTTTTTTTTTGTTGCAAATATATCATTGTGACATTAAACACAAAATATACAAAATTATAATATAAAAATAGTTAAGATGTAATCCTCTAATTATCTTATTAACATTGAATTTAAATCTTACGAATATTTAAAAAAATTTCCCAAATTAATTTTTAATTGTAATTAACTCTTTCCATACCTTCAAAATTCTCTTTTTCCACACGCTTGTGTGTGACTTTTTTTATAGTGGGAAATAGAAAAGCAACTTTATGTGGCCTATCTTATTGTTTTCATTCACCCTCAACATATTTAAACACTTTTAGTTGTGATGTGGATGTTTTCTCTTTGATTTTGAATTGTTTAGGCTTTTCCCCAATAAATGATGAACCCTTGTCTTGTGGCTCCTACGTACATTGTCTGGTCCTACAGTCTGAGTTACGAGGAGGGGAATAAAAACCCGGATGAATTGACAAAAGAAAAACTAAAGGATAGAGAACAGATGTTTACATTAAAAAAGACAAAGGTGCAAGTAAATGGAATTTCTTGTGATATGCTTTTGGCTTTGGAGGGTGCCCAGTTGACTCTTCATCTCTATTAAACACAAAGTTGACAAAGAATTACACCAAAAAAAAAAAAAAAAAGTTGACAAAGAAAGAAAATAATAGCTGAGGGCTTAGAGCAACTTCCTTTCCCTGAATCTCAATGGAATAGGCCCATCTCTCTGGATATCTCTCACTCCCACCCTTTCTTCTTATGAAAAGAGACAATAATTCTTAGAAATTGACTTCTATCTCTACCTAACTTTACTCATATCAAACCAAAAGTACTCTGTCTCACTTTTCTATTTCTTCCAAACAAGCCCAACACATAAGAGGTTGTGCATCTCACTTTTCTAATGTGAATTTGCTTTGTTCTCCAATGGGTAAATCTTTTCATTAAAGAATTTGTGCCCAGACTGCTCTCTCTCTCTCTTATTGCATGCTTCCTTTGTGACCTGAATTACATGTCAAGATAGTATAGAGTGTTGCCGAGGTTGGGATGTCAGTATCGAGTCTTGAAATACATCGAAATCGTCAATTTGTTACAGAAAGACCAGTGAATGAGGATGACATGATTCTTTCTCAAATTCACTTAATCAATTCCCTAGTTTCTCCTTGACAAAGATATAAGTCCTTTATTTCTCCAATTTCATGGTAGTGATACAAGTAATTAACTAAGTAGCACAATCATCTTTGTCATCATTACACATTCTACTTTGTGACGTAAAAGGTGTCTCAGATGGTAAGAGTACAACATAAGGCTCATGTCTCAGCCAGCATTGGCTAGGCGGACACCAAACCAACTTTGCTAAAAGTAAACCACAACACGAGGAAAACCAAAAACTGCCAGCCTTTCGTTCTCTAATTAGTCCTCAGGTTCGAACAGGGATGGGATTATCAACATCAGGACGCAAAGGATGAAAATCCAAGGCATGTCACCAAGCAGAACGTACATCAGCAAACTGCAACCGACGCAACCAAGAGCAACAGCGATGAGAGCATACGCAAGTTGAAACCGTGGGTCCATATCTTGCCTTCCTATTTCGAAGATTAATTTTTGCCGGACGTTTTTTACCACTGTATAGATAAGCATTACTGGTGCACTAGTATTATTGGCTGGACCTATATATCTATACGTGTCCCTGATAGCTTGAAGCAAGGACTCCTCCATGGAATCAAGATTTTGGTTATATGTTGCAGCAATTTGTGCCATTTGCTCTGCTCCATATCTTGGAATTAAAATCAGCAAACTATTTGTCAGGCGATAGTATATTGCAAAAGCTCAAGTTGTGAGCTCTTTCTACATCATATACGATGATAATATATCCAAAAGCTATTAGGATATATGAGTCTGCAGCGAACATCAAGAAAATCTCAATGCTACCAACAAATATACTTACACAAACACATCAAGAACTACCAATATAAGTTCAAAAGGAAGTTTGATGCACAGCGTGATGCCAAGCTTCTATTGCAAATCATAGCTAAAGAACAATTGCATGGCATGAGTCTAATCCATGTATTGATCCATGGCTAATTAAAATTCTTCTTTTGGACAAAATGTAGCATCAGAGTGCAAGGGAATACCTCCTTAACGCCTACATAGCTTTCCCAGTCCACTCTAAGAACAATTATTCACATGACAAATCCACTCAGATGCACAAAACTACTCGGTTAGCCCTCAGGCTTACTAGGTAGAAACAGAGTAGTGAAGCTAATAGCGCGTCTCATCTTTTCTTAGGAGGAAAAGTTAATAAGACTTTCAATTAATACATTGTTTTTTCATACAATGAGTTTCTCTTAATACAATATATATAGTTGCGTTTCTTGATCAATGTGACAATTTTCCCTCCCAGTAACTTTACGAGACGGTTTACATTCTTTCCAACTTTGTGGATTTCAAAAAGGGAATTGCAGTTATTATGGATTTCACATTCCTCAGACAAATTCAGCTGTTTTAAATATATGCATGTGTGAGAGAGATTCTTCCTGGTATGAGTCCTAATGTATTCAATAACCAAATGGATATCGTGAAAATAGGTCAGTTCGCACAAAAAAAAGGGGTCGATGACCACAAGAAGCATTCTTACAGATGATAAAATCTAAGTGGTACAACATAACTAACCCAATCCAGAAAATGCAAGAGAAAAGCCATTATGCAACCACCGGATATGCTGCTAAGTGCATGCTTTGATCTAAGTAGAGCCCTTTTCTACTCTTTGATAGTCGAGTCATTATGAACATCCCAGTCAACATAAGTAAAAACAAACAGATGAAAAAATCTGGACAGTTAAAATTGGTGTTCATGCGATTTTTATGGTGCGTTTGGTAACTATTCAGTTACTAGGGATAATTTTTGCTAAGAAATAACTTTTTTTGATTATGTTCCTTGGACGAATTTTTGAGCATTCGAACACATTTGGTCACTATAAAAAATTTCTATTGCCGGAATAAAAAAAGAATAGGAATATATTTAGCACAACTCTAAAATTTTTTTGAAATGTAAAATTTCTTTTAATTTTTTAAATTATTTTCCATTCTTTTTTTCCTCCTCTTTTCTTACTCTAGCTAGCTACCTCTCTAGCCTCTGGGGAGGTTGGTCTCACCTATCCATCGGAGGTCAGTCTTGCTTGGTCATGGCGTGCCAACCTCAAGGTAGTTGGGTGAGGTCAAGCCTTGTTGAAGTGACTAGCCAAAGATGAGAGTTAGCGATCTCGTTGAGGGAGCCTCATCGGGCCTAGAGGAGGTTAGCCTCACCTAGCCATTGCGAGCTTAGCCTCGCTAAGGATTGACTAGGTTCCAGCGAGGTCGTCGAGCCCGACAATTGGCTAGAGGAGGAAGAAAAAGAAGAAAAGAAAAAAGAAAAGAAAAGAAAAGAAAATGACCCCGTTTTAGAATTTGTTCTAAGGAATGAAAAATTAAGTTTTTTCTACTTCATACTTTTGTTCCAAATATATTCTCTGGCCACTTATTTGTTTTTAAAAATAGAAATATTAGCTGATGTTACTAAATCGATTTATATTCTTTTATTATTTCAGGGATCTAAAGAAGAAAAATAGTAGGGCCTTATAGCCTAATGCAAGAAACAGGCCATTTTCTACAGGCAAGTGAAAGACCTGCTGGGCCTCTTAAACAGTCCAAGTTCAGAGTTCCGCAACCTGTTCTATGTAGAGTGCAGGTTTTTTGCCATAAAACGGCATTCACGTAATGAAATATAAAGTGTGAGTTGATAAGAGATCGGAACAGGAAACGATATCAATATTTTAGCATGAGTTTCCCCGCAATCTTGCAACTTTGTGACAGAGTTGGGCTACAGCTCTGAAGATATATTTAAGGTCGCCAAAGCTTACCTCCAACCACCGTGACCAGCTGGATTGTTGTTCTCCATCAACCTTCCCCAAGTGTCTCCCTTTCTTCGTGAAAGTGAGGTTTCTTCAAGTGTTTGCCGATCGCTGTATCATGAACAGCGAGGTTCATGGGAATAAAAGACCCAGCGTGGGCGTTTGGGGTGGTGCATTATTAATTTTTCCACCATGCTTTCTTCTGTTAATGAGATGAAGATAAAAAGTGGGAGCCCTGAAAAGGCCAAAATCCGATCCTTAGAAAGTCTGCCCACTTGCCTCTTTACTTGGGACATTGCGGGTCCTAGCAGCTACGTGCTTCCCCATGATTTGTTCTCTATTTTTCTTTTTCCTTTTCGTTAATGTCGCCGTATATTTATACACGCGGTTTTGTTATAGTATCCGGATTTTTATAACGCGGTTTCCGTAGAGGGAGACTTTTTCGAGGAGACATATGCACTTAGGGGGACTTTTTCGAGGAAACATCTGCACTTAGGGGCATATTCAGTCATTGTATCCATTAAAAAGTAAAATTTATTGTTAATAGCTATTAAGGCTTTCGTTTCACATAAAAAATAACTTTGAGGACAACATTTTTCAAATTTTTCAACATTCGATTTACAGAAAGTAAACTAGTCTAGAAAAACGTTTTCGATCAACAAAAAATAAATCTTCTAAAATAGGATAAATATTTTTCTCTTCCTCACTCGCTCTTTCTTATCTCATACTCTCATAGCCCTCTTAGCCTTCTTCTCTTTCTTTCTTTCTTTCTTTCTTTATTCTTCATTTTAAATAAAAAATTTGATTTTTTTATCTTTTTCTTTTGTTTTTTTCCTTCTTCCTTGGCCGATTGCTAGACACGACAATGGTTGGCGACCGGCCACAAGTGAGGTGGAGCCTCACCGAATTTTGATAGCCGAGCCATGCTTGCCTCAAGCAAGGCTCCACCTCCTTAGAGGCCTTGTCTAGTGAGGCTTGAGCTCACCAATTGAGTGAGGTCAAGGCTCGGCTAGTGGCTAGTCACCGGCCGTTGTCGTGGTTGGCCATCGGCCAAAGAAGAAGGAAAAAGAAAATAAAGAAAAGAAAAAGAGAAAAACATAAAAGAAAAATAAAAAAAATTGAAAATTCGATTTTTTAGTCATTTTTTTGTGGAAAATTTAATTTCCCTAGCAAGAGGTGAAAACAATTTTCTAGTTCATTTTCAAGTTTTAATTGAATACTAGAATTTTCTTGGAAAATGACTTTTTAGAAAATATTTTCCAGAAACATCATCTTTTTTGTGAAATGATTAGAGCCTTCTTGGAATTTTTTTTTTTTGACACTAGTTCTTTGTCCAACAAAATACTTCCATAGCAATGAGTGTCTCAACATAGCATGCCTCATTTACATGCATCAATGATTGAGAATCATTTGAAATGCCAATAGAAGCACCTTTGGAGATAGAAGATCTTCAACCTCTTTTGTTATTCCTATTGGAAATGTTTAATAATATTAATGGTAGGGAGTAACGTGCTCTACCCACCACAAGTTCTTTCAAGGAAAATCTTGTACGGTTTTCTTGAGAAAACTATGAATCCCACCGTGGGATTCTTTATTAAAAAAATCAATAAATCAATTAAAAATAAAAATAAAAATATTTCCTTCTTGTTAATTTCAATGTCTATTTGAAAAAAGGGAAATGATTATTAACAGTACCATTTCTCTTGGAAAAGAGATGGTGTCCCAAGATAACTAAATAAATTAATCATCCGGTTGCTTGGGGAATTTTTGAATGAAATCTCAATTATTGGGATATCCTTTGATTCCTTTAAGTGAAATTTCTTAAATGTGAGCATAATAAAAATAAAATAAGAGAAGTGATAAACTTTAAAAAAATCTAGAAAACATCCATAACAATATAAAGATTAAGAGTTGTGACCACTTATGACCACCAATTGAGCTGCCATAACCGCGAGCTTATATCGAGCAGCCATGACCTCAAGCTTCGCAACTCGCAACGCCTAAGCTTGCATCTATGGTGGCAATGATGGTCCTCTCTCTCTCTCTCTCTCTCTCAATATTTTGTTTTCTTATGTTGTTTGATGTGGAGCCTTTTTGACTCATAATATTTTTCAGCTAATTATAATATGGCATAAGTATTTCAGCATGACACGTATATTCACTAGCATTTGTATCATTAATTCTACAATCCATGTCAACAAAAATCAACCAATAAGAGAAATATTATAATGGAAGGACTATATGTTTTTTAATTAAAAAGAAAGATAGAAGGATGATTTTGATTTTTGGACAAAAATAAAGGAACGATGGTGATATAATTCATTAAGGATATTTTTTTAAATAAAAAAAAAAACCTCCATTCCGTGGTATGTATTGTTCTTTATCTAGCTTCCTCTTTTTTTTTTTTTGGTTTAAAAATCTAGCTTCCTTGTTGAATTAATTTACGTTAGCAAATATAATAATGTCCATGTTTAGATTCCAACAAAAGTTCAATCGGTTACCCATTTCTTTGAAATGGAAATTGTAGCCCACAATCTACCATCATGGTCTTGGATAACGGTGGCCGTTAGGCTTGCATCTCCCTAGTTCAGGTAAAACTCATGGCTAGATCTCCATAAGTTTTAAAACCTTTACAACCGCTTCCTTTTCTGAGAAAAAAGAATTACATTTGCTGTCAGAGTCTTTTTGAAAATCTCAAAGTTCGAAAAAATGCCAAGAAGCCCGTCTCATGCAAAAACAGACTGCATTTTCTCTAGCCACTATCCCATGCACGAAGAGACCGATTAACTTTGTTGCTTATTGTTAAGAGAAACTCTTTCTTTTCATTTTTTGGCTAAGTTTTTCTTATTTCTTATTGTTAAGAGAAACTCACATTACTTGCAATAAATTTTATTTGCATGATCCACGTAGTTAAAAGACGGTGTGAGTGGTGCATTCCTCGCGTGGACGTCAACGGGGCCACTTCCTCCCCCACTGACTTCTTCTTTTGCTTAGTTATTGTGTATTCCTTGTCAGAAAATTCCTTTTTTTATTGTTAAATTAAATCCTAATCAATTAATATCATTATATTACTTGAGAATAACAAAGCGGAAGATAAAAATTAGGAAATTTCTGTATATTTTGATTTATTAGAAAAGAGCACTTTAAGCCTATTTACATGCTTTATTAGATAACTGTATAATGTCATATCTCAATTAAGATATGCACATTTAAAAAGAGATATACGAGCAATTTTGCAAGATACATATAATCAATGAAATTCTCTAACAAAGGAAAATATTCTAGAGAAATCCCTAATTATTTCTAACATCTTTCAAGCTCATGGTGATCTCAATTTGAGTTCAAAATCAAGTCAAATAGCATTAGATGAGGTAGCATCCAGCAGCTAGTCGTATTTGAAAAATCCAGATCTAGCTTGTTTGAGAGCGGTGAGTTTAGTGGTGGTTTTGGCTTCTCGAAATGACATGTAAAAGGTGGAGAATCAAAGGGCAAACAACAAGCGGTTGATACGATTGGCTTGCGAAACAATAACTGAGCGATGTGGTCTATATTGTGAGCCTGAGAAAATAGTTACTAAATAATGTGGCATGTGTGGCTAGCATTGAAAAAATGCCACCTCGGTGAATATGGCTGGACAAGGCAATGTGGTTGGTGGGGTGAATGTTGAAACATGACTATTGTGAAATGGGCAGTACTTTCTCATATTAGACTTGTAAGTGAACACTATTGGGCGGATGGATGTATTTGGATGTGCACGGCATGGATTTTTTTTATGTGCACCGAGGTGCATGGGGTGCACCAGGTGCCTAGTGTACTAAGGTTGTGTCTTCTAGGAAAGTGTCTGTCTGTCCCCCAAAAGACAAAATCTTGAGGCTTGATTTAGAACGGGTTAAAGTGGACAATATTTTGAATGAGTTAATATGGGGATGCCACAATATTATTACTTTTGAGAAATTGGTCCCTTTTAAGTCGGGGGAAGCATTGGCACTGTAGGCTAAATTGTCCTTCACAAAATGGTGATTCCACAACAAATCGGCAATAGTTAGGACAAATGTGTGAGAGTACTTTCAAAAACGAAATATGTCTCAACTACCTCCCTTGTATGTAAATCGGGCCTGCCATGTGAAATATAAGATGTAAGGATTCAAACTCTTTATATACCATATGAGCCAACGGTTTTTCTAATAGATAAGGTTATTGAGGTACGAGTCTAAAATGAACATCATGCGTAATTTTTTATACTAACTACAAGTACTCACGTAAGCACGTCAAGAACTGCAAGCTTAAACTTAAAAAGAAGTTTAACGTGTGGTATGATACCACGCCGCTAGTGTAAATCATAGCTAACGGGTCTACACATTGATGTAGGAATAACAACGGCGCCGACTCGCAGATGCCTATGGATATACTACAACGAAGCATTCGCTATGACTACTTGTAGAGATGGCAAAGCCTGCGTATTACTATTGTATGAAGTGGGTAATGCGATAGAAGCAAAAGCACTCGGGGTCTCGAGTGATGGAAATTGACCAAAAAAAAAAAAAATACACCACCTTCAACTGCAACTCCTCCTCCTTGTGCAATTTGCATCTGCCTTGTGAACTCTTAAACGCTTCCTCGCCCGGAGTCTGAGTTCAGACATCCGTTATGATGCAACATCCGCCGACCGGTTCTCAAAAGCAAGAATCGGTATTGCTTTCAGTAGCTCATTGGAGCAACGTCGCAGAGTTTGCTTCTAGAGTCATGGACGCAATGGCCATGGATAACCCAGCTCGAGAAAGACAAAGAGGGCGAAGCACGTAATTTGAGTTCGCACTTGTCGGTGGGGGTTCATAGCTGCCCACATTAGAAGCCGCTGGTGAGATCTTTTACAATGGTCGAATGAGGCCTCTGTTCCCCCATTGTCCATGAAGCTCAGCTGTCTGACATTTCGATTCAAAACCGGGATGAGGATGGCCTTAATTCGAGGAACTCGAGGAGAAGGCCTACGCGGATGCCCCTTAAGAAGCTCAGGAGCAGGACTCATTCGCGTGCTGTTGTTTCTCTGAAGCAGATGAACTCGATGGCATAACTCCAGAAATGTACTTTGCACGGATGCCAAAATCAACAGGAGCATCGTAGACACGCTCTAAAATGTGTAGAATGTCGATGAGACTGTCAAGGTAGTGTGTAGAAATATTGCTGAGATTGGGATGTGAGGATTGAGTTATGAACTACGTCCGAATCACAATTGGGGTCTCGAAGGGTCCGCGAATGAGGATAATAATGCGATTCTTTCTCGAAGTCTATGAATCAATTGCCTTGTTTCTCTCTAGCAGAAGAAGAGAAAGGTCCCCTGTTTCTCCAACTTCATTGGATTGCATCAGGGCCTTAAGTAATACCAGTCTTCGTTATCATCATATATTCCGCTTTGCCACGTACAAGGTGTTCAATGTGATAACAACATGACACGAGGTTCATGTCCGAGCCAGGCCTTAATTAAGTAATAACAGTCTTTGTTATCATAATATATTCTGCTTTGGGACGTAAAAGTGTTCAATGTAATAACAACATGACACAAGGTTCATGTCCGAGCCAGCATGGGCAGGACGCTCGTCAAAACCAGCTTCACAAATAGCAAACCACACCATCAGGAAAATTGGAAACAGTCACCATTCTCTAATTAATCCACAGGTCCGAATGTGGATGCATTATCAGCATTAGGATGCAAGGAATGAAAATCAGCTAGGGCATGTCACCAAGCATAATTCACATCAGCAGACTGCATGATATGCATCCAAGAGCAACAGCCATGAAAGCATATGCAAGTTGGAGTCTTGGGTTGATATCTTGCCTTTCCATCTCGAAGATTAATTTCTGCTGGACGATTTTGACCACTGTGTAGATAAGCATGATGGGTGCACTGGTATTGTTGGCTGGACCTGTATATCTATACATGTTCCCGATGGCTTGAAGCAAGGACTTCTCTAGGGAATCTAGATGTTGGATATACATTGCAGCAATTTGAGCTCCATGCTTTGCTACATATCTTGGAATAAAAAATGAGCGAACTACCAGTTAGACGATGGTCTTTTGCAAAAACTCAAGTTATGAGCTCCTTCTTCATCATATAAATGAACATCAAGAGATTCTGCACGGTTTAAAAGCCAAGCTTCTAGCGCAAATCATAGATAACAAGCCAATGCATTGCAGGAGTCGAGCCAAGGTTAGCACTGCAGAAGTGTGAACCATCCACGGCTAAGCAAGCTAACGAAAACTCTTCTTTAGGACAAAATGCAACATCAGAGTACTAGAATATACCTCTTTAACCCCTACAAATCATTCCCAAACCGCTCTAACACCATGTGTTCACAAAACGAAACCACCCAGAGGCACAAAACCACATTGGACATGATCAGAGATAGGAACGGGAAAGGAAATCAAGACTTCGACACGATTTTACTCCAATCCTACAACTTACTGACGGAGGCCAGGATACAGTGGTCAAGGTATGTCTGAGGTCGCTGAGGCTTACTGCCGACCATTACCGTGATCAGCTGGATTGTTGTTCACCATTAGCCTTCCGACTTTGCCTCGCTGAGTCTTTTCCTTTCTTGCCTGAAATTGAGAGCGAGGATGGGGCTGTCTCCTGAGGTCGTCTTTCCCCTTTTTACCCATTGCTGTATTATTAAAGATAAAGAATAAAGCATGGGGCAAATTGCCATCGACTAGGGGTTTGTTTGTTAACTTGCCCAATAATGACTGATTTTATTCTTTTGTTCCTAGGAAAAAAATGAATAGACATTTATTTGGTAAATCTTTTATCCCCAGGAATAAATTTGGAATAAAATCAAGAAGTATTCTTATAAAGAATTTCTAAATCAAGCCCAATTTTTTTTTCCTCTTTTCTTTTCTTCTTTTCTGCTTCTCTTCTATTTCTTCCTCCCAACCAGTCATCGGCCACTATTGGCGGCTGTCGCCGCCACCGCCGCTGACTGGGCAAGGTCTAGCGAGCTCATCGGAGGCTCACTTGGCCACCATGAGCCTCAACCTTGCCTTGGCTTGGCGAGGCTTAGCCTTGTGTCGGCTAGCAAGGCCACGCTCGCATAGATCTAGTGAGGCCGAGGCTCACGGTGGCTAGGCTCGCCTTCGGCGAGCTCGCCGATCTCACTTGGCCAATCGCTAGCCACCATCTTAGTTGGCAACCAACCAAAAAGAAGGAGGAGGAAGAAGAGAAAAGGAAAAGGAAAGAAGGAAAAAAAAAAAAAAATATAATAAAAGTATTAAAAATTAAAAGAAACAAAATATAATTTAAGAGTTCTTGCGTTTCTATTTCGGCAATAAAAATTTTTGACAGTTACCAAACGCTTTCAAATGCTTAGAAATTATTTTCGAGAATAGAATTAGAAAAAAGAATCATTTCTGAACTAAAATTATTCCTCGAGAATAGAATGGTTACTAAATGCATTCTAAAAGTGTCAACCTCAGCATTTGATGCTTGGCCAGTCCCGAAGAGAAAAGACTTTCTACGTCTACCAAAAGGGATTAAATATTATATGGTATGAGAACAGGCGCTATATATCGGCAATTTGCAGAAAAGTATGTATAAAAAATTGACTTTATATGATAATCGAATTTGCGGATAATGTTTATTTTGAGTTTACTTTAATTATATTATAAATGAGAACAGTCCTCTAAGCTCGCATTAGTCTATTACCTTAAAGAGATCCGATCCTCGATGTGGCGGGCTGGTTCAGCCTAATATACGCTGTTGCATTGGACCATCGAGAACAATGAGGCCCATTTTTAAAAGCTAACAGTGAATTTAAATTTTACAATCATTTAAATATAATTTATATTTAACGCTCACCTTACATTTGTTTTTTTTTTCCACAAGTATGCATCTATTGTATTTATAGTAGGGAAAAAGGCTACTTTCTGCGTGGATTTAAGAACCTAAATAGCAATTGGCTTGGTTCGTCTGATGTAGTTTTGCACACATGGTTATCGATTTTCAGCCATGCACTAGGCATGAGTACCTTGTGACGTCATCAAGTAACGTATGAATGAAATTACCAAGTAATTTTGGTAAACAAGTATTAAAAAACATAATGTAGTAATCAAATCGAAGCATTGATAATCGGGTTAATTATCTTATCAGAGGTGATGAATCAAGCTTCTACCTGTCCATCTTGCTCTACTTAGAACTTTTGAGTTACCAATTAGCTGATTTAGCTTAAATTTTGTTGCATAGAAATTGCTAAGTAAAAATGTAATAATAATGAATGAGGATAAAGTGATTCTTTCTAATATACTCTAAATAATTTCCTCTCTAGCCCAAAAAAATAATTCCCTTATTTCATCATTTCTCAATTTCGAATTGCACCAAGAAGGATTATAATCATCATCGTAATTTATTCTACTTTGTGATGTAAAGGTGTTCAATATAATAATACACTTGAAGTTCATGTCCAAGCTAGCGTTGGAAGGTTAAAAGAATATTCAAATCCGTATAAAATACACATCACCATATCAGATAATTGGAAACTATCACCGTTTTCAAGATAACAAGACACCATGAAGTTCATGTCCAAGCCAGCAATTGAACGTTACAAAGCAAAACCGAATTCATATAAAATACACATCACCATATTAGAAAATTGGAAGCTATCACCGTTCACTAATTAATCCTTTGATTCATATGACTACGAATAGGATTAGTAATGGTAGGACCCAGGGAAAGTCAATCAACCAAGGTATTTCATCAAGCAGAATGTACATCAATAGACTGCACGCAACACATCCGAGCACTACAACAATTAGATCATACGGAAGTTGGAACCGTGTGCCATATCCTACCTTCCCATCTTAGAGAGCAATTCATGCCAAACAATCTTGACTGCTGCACAAATAAGCATAATGATAGGTGCACCGGTAATGTTGGCTAGACCTGAGTAGCCAAGCCAATCCTTGATGAGTCGAAGCAAGGCATCCGCCAGGGAATCAAGTTGTTGATTATATTTTGTAGCAATTTGAGCCACGTGCTCTACTCCATTTCTTGAAACTAAAATCAGCAAATCACTTGTTAGACAACCAATCTAGCACAAAAGCTCAAAAAATGAGGATAAAAAATAAATACATTAATCAACTAACAAAGTAAACTAAAGCAGGGCAATGGTTTCTAAATGCAACATTGAAACGGACGAGTTCACCTGATCTATGCAGAGTACGCAAAACAGCGTTCGAGTAAAGGAACACTCACATGAGAAATGATTGAAGATAGGAAGTTCCTTTTCAGGATAGGAAATCAAGACTGCATGATCTTACTCGCAGCTCTCCAAGTTATTGGAGGCTGGAGTATAGGGTTGATGCTTTCCTCCAACTACAGTGATTACTCTCTTCTTTCCTTGTCCAAAGTAAAACTTGCCGCGAGGCTGAAAGTTGAGCAAACATATTTATAGACCCATGGGAGGTCCTCTCTTCAGGAGAGAGTCCTCCCTCTTTTGGGTAGGAGAGAGAAGTACTCGTCCCGTCCTTCAGACCATTTGGACAAAGACAATTATTTGTTTACTCCTCTTGAACTACTTGTTTAATTCTCCTATCATCATTAAATGTGGAGAACTAGATGCAATCATTTGTTTTGTCCTCTTGAACAAATGACTATTCTATGTTGATTCCTCTCGAACCATATGATTAATTCTCTTGTCATCACCAAATGCAAATATTCTGAAAAATCATCTAAAAAAAATACTAGATATATTGTACAACAGTCGATTCAGTCATAAACTTTTCAATTTGGTTAATTTAGTTTTAAATATTTTGACAATTTTCTAATATAGTCCATCTAATCAATTTTGGCTGAAATCACTAATGTGGTGATCTAATTAGCGGTAGCTCTCCTACTAGGGCGTATCTCCTTGACACCTAGAAACGTTTCCCAATCCACTCGACCAACACTTGTTCACAAAACAAAACACGCAGAAAACTACCAGGTAAACCCCACGCTTACCTTTGACCAAAGAAAGAAAACCATGCTTACTAGGTAGAAACAGAGGAAAGCTAATTGTAGGTCTTGTCTTTTCTTTGGAGGAAAAGCAAATAAGACTTTCAATTATTATTTTGTTCTTAATATGATTTTCACGCCCACTAACTTCAATAGAAGTTTCACCATTCTTTCCAACTTTACGATCTTAAAAAAAAAAAGGACATTTTATTATGGCATTGCTCTTGTTTTTATTATGGTATTCACACTTGAGAGGGATTATTCCCTATTACTAATCCAACTCTATTCAATTAGAAAAATGAAAATCAGGAAAATTGACCAATTCGCACAAAAAAATGACAATGACTACAAGAAACAATCTCACTTTTCACCAGATTTACACCCACTGAATATACTCTGCCGTGAGTACAACCCAATATGCTCTCTAAAAAAGGCGAGGAGACATACAGGCAAGTGAAAGACACCCCTCTCAATTGGGCCCGTAATTGTCGAACAATATAATTTTAGAATATGTCCACAACTTCGCCTAGTGCGGAGTTCCCCCCCCCCTGATAAAACAACATTCATGTAATGGCATGTGCACGGTGGACATTATCAAATATAGGAAAAAGAAAGGACATCAAGGTTGTGGCATGATTTTACTTGCAATTCTCCCAACTCACTGACCGCTGGGCTACACTGGTTTTTTATTTATTTTATTTTATATATATTTAAGGTCGCTGAAACTTACCTTGGACCACCGTGATGAGCTGGATTGTTGTTGGCCATTTACCTTCCGACTCTGCCTCGCTAAGTCTTGCCTGAAAATGAAAACACGATGTGGCTGTAACGGACCTTGGCGACATTCTGGCCATAGTGTGGTTTTGTTTACTTATATATAAAAAACTCACTCCAGATGGTCATCATATAGTTTCGCCGTACCTGCTTTTCCACCATAGCAAAAGTTGAGACAACATGCCTCTGCTTTTCCAACTTTCTGCTTTTCCATTTCGCTGAGATCCTTTGTGCTTTTCCATTCGCTGAGATCAGCAAGAAATTAGATCAGCAAAACGGAAAAGCAGAAAGTTGGAAAAGCAGAGTTTTGTCTCAACTTTTGCCATGGTGGAAAATCAGGTCATGGCGAAACTGTATCATGACCATATGGAGTGTGTTTTTCATATGTAAGACCAGAGTGAAAAAGTTGAAGGGCATATGACCATACGGACCTCGGACCTATATGACCGCATGAAAAATCGCTCCACCTATATGGACCTCCGATTTCAAACTACATCTTGGAGGTCCATGGAGTGAGCTTTTAAGGTTTAAATATGAAAAACCATTCTAACCCCGTTAGCCATGGTATTTTTGTTTTTTTTTTCCTGCTTAGTTATTGTGTATTTTTGTAAGAAATTTTCGTTTATTTTTTATTTTTTTGTTATTTGACGTTGGACGTACCCAAAATTTATTCTTATTATCCTTAACCCACGATAATTCCTATTATGTTTTGCATTTTTGGGTCTTGCATTTGAATCGTGCTTTAAAATTTGACGCAGTTTGTCACATTCCGTTCACTTTTGATAACTGAAAATAATAAAATAGAATAAATTAAATCCCGATCAATTAACATTATTATAGTAATATGCCCATTCTGAAAACGCGCCAGCTCCGTTCCCACATGCAATTCACGTATAAGTTATGCTCCTGCAATTATGCATAGACTCATTAGCTACGATTTACTCAAGAAGCATAGGTTTATACCACGCATTGAATATCATCTTTTATTTAAACTTGCAGTTTTGGATGTTTTCATGTGAGTATATGCAGCTAGTATAATTAAGAAATATGCAAGATGTTCACTTTAGACTCATATCTTGATAACCTTGACTATTAGAAAAATTGTTTTTAATACTACTTAAAAAGTTGTAATCCTTACATCTCATATTTCATGTGCAAGGCCCGTTTGACATACGAGAGAAGTATTAAGACATACTTTGTTTTTTAAAGTACTTGAGAAATGTGCTTAATACACGAGGCGCGAACACCTTTTGTAATAACTCGAGCTTTGCAAAACACTGCTGTAGAACAATTAGCTTATTGATTTTAATTCTACATATGGAGCAAAGCATGGAGCTCAAATTGCTAAAACGTATGACCGGCATCTTTATTTCATGGAGGAGTCCTTGCTTGGAAACATAAGGGTCATGGAAACCCACAGCGGTTCAACCAACACTGCCGAAGCACCCGTCATTCTTATGTACACCATGGTCAACATCATTCGGCAAAAATTAATCTTTGAGACGGGAAGACAAGATTTGGAAGTGGGGTTTCGACTTTTTTTTTCTTATGTGGATGGGTTTTTTAGTAATAATTAGCAAGATTTATTTAAATATTCACTTAAAGTTTAGTGATGTAACTCAAATTTTACAAAGTAATCTCAGTATCCTGGGCATTACCGTTTCTTCCTTTAGTTTTTCATTTCAATAGAAATAAAAAAAACTAGTTGCATGACTTGATGTTGCTACTAGTTAATAGACTAATGTATTATATCAGAATAAAAAAATGAATAATTTTCTTTGACAAAAGAAAACATAAAAGTATCGGCAAACATAAAAGGGAAAAATCACAAAAATGATCTCTATACTATTGCCACTATTCAATTTTTGTTGTAATACGTTATCATGCAATAGATTGGGTTCATAAAGTAATCTGTGATTATCATTTTCCAAATTTCAACGGCATATGCTAACTAAGTGCCAGAGGTACACAAATTGCACTAACGTGGAATGAAAAATAATTATTCCAATGATATTACAAAATGGTCCTTATATTATTGTCAATATTTAAGCTTGGTCCTCGAACTTAACATAGACTTAGTCCTTAACTCGGCTTCAAAATCCTGATTTCAGATATTTTCTTCCGAATGCAAGTAGAAATTACTGAGTAAGTGCCAAATCACGGATGATCCACATGCAGAGAAACTTGCACATGTAGTAAAACACACAATGTGCACACATGGCCGTCAATTTTCAGCCATGCACTTAGGCATGAGTACCTTGTGACGTAACCGAGTAATGTATGAATGGAAGTGCCAAGTAATTTTGGTAAACCGGTATAAAGAACATATTGACTGTGCTCAAAATGGAGCTTTGATAGTCAGGCTAGTTATCTTATGGGTAGGCGGGCAAGTGATGAATCAAGCTTGGACTCTTCCATCTTGCTCTCCTTAGAACTTGTGAGCTATCCAGCTAATTATTTTAGCTTAAATTTTGTTGCATAGAGGTTGCTCAGTTTGTAAATGAGGAACGAGATATAAACTATATCAAACTCACAATATGTACATCCAAAACAAAAGATCAGTGTATGAAGATATGTTCTGAATTATTTTCTCTGTGGCCCAAAAAAAAAAAAATAGATTTCCCTATCAATTCCGAATTGCAATCAGAAGAATCGTAATCATCATCGTCATAATTTATTCTGCCGTGTGATGTAAAAGGGGTTCAACGTAATAGTACACCATGAAGTTCACGTCCAGGCTAGCATTGGAAGGTTACAAAGCAAACCAAACTCATATAAAGTACACATCATCACATTAGAAAGTTGAAAACCATCACCCTTCGCTAAATTAATAATTCGCGATGAATGTGAACATGATTACCAATAGTAGGACCCAAGGAATGTCAATCAGCCAAGGTATTTCTTCAAGCAGAATGTACATCAACAGACTGCATGCTACAGATCCGAGAACAAGAGCAATCAGAGCATAAGCAAGTTGAAACCTTGCGTCCATATCTTGCCTCCCCATCTCGGAGAGTAATTTCTGCCGCATGATCTTGAACACCCCACATATAAACATAATGATAGGTGCACTAGTAATGTTGGCTAGACCTGTAGAGTTATGCCGATCCCGGATGAGTTGAAGCAAGGCCTCAATCAGGGAATCAAGTTGTTGGTTATATTCTGCAACAATTTGAGCCATGTGTTCTGCTCCATTTCTTAGAATTAAAAATCAGCAAATTACTTATTAGACAACCGGTCTCTCATGAAAGCTCAAACGTTGAGGATCAAGAACAAACATATGGATCAATTCACAAAGTTAAGAAAAACTAGGCGATGGTTTCCAAATGCAACATTGAAATAGACGAGTTCACCTAATCTATGTAGAATATAGATTGTTTAGTAACGAAACACAAATAGGGCAAACGATCGGAGATAAGAAGTTCTTTTTCAGGAAAGGAACTCGAGACTGCATAATTTTACTTGCAATCCTCCTCCAACTTATTGAAGGAGGCTAGACTACAGAAGTGAAGAGATGTTGCAGTTCGCCGTCGATGCTTACCTCTGACTACCGTGATTGGTTGGATTGTTGTTTGCCATGGACCTCCAGAGTTTCGAGTGATTACTCTCTTCCTTCCTGGTCTGAAGGAAAATTTTCCGTGCTGCAAGTTTGGCAAAACATATTTGTAGACCCATGGGAGACCGAAGTTCCCCTCTTCGGAGAAGGATCCCCTCTCTTTAGAAAAAGAGCTAAACAAATAGTTTTTCCTGCCCCGCTCCTCGGGAAGAGAATTAAACTGATACTTTTTGTGGCCGCAATTGCGGCCGGCAAAACTATTTGTTTAAGTCGGTGGGACTTCATCCCTTGGTCCACTTGGAAAAAAGACAATTATTTGTCTACTCCTCTTTCGGGAAGAGAATTAAACTGATACTTTTTATGGCCGCAATTGCGGCCAGAAAAACTATTTGTTTAAGTGGGGGGAGACTTCATCCCTTGGTCCACTTGGAAAAAAGATAATTATTATTATTATTTTTTTGTGACCAAGGAACCCCCGCACGGCTGGCAGACGGAGGAGTAAACCTGAGGGACTACGTAAGTGGGAGGACCCACCACCCCCGGCAACCCACTTAAGACGCCACGCAGCAATCCACCAGCCTTCCTTCAACTTGCATTGAAGGGGCTTCGAACTCCAGACCTTCAACGGGGCTGTTTGGTTCAACTTTGGGGAAATGGCTTTGCATTTCCCCAAGTATCTTCATAAGAATGGGTATTTGGTGAATGCTGAAGTGTTTGGAAACTTTTATTTTGATGTAGCATTTTGCAAAATAGCTTTGAGGTGAAAAGAAAAAGGAAAAAAAGAAAAGGAAAAAGGAGGAGGAGCAGAGGAGGAGTGCGAGTGGGAGGGAATCGGAGAGTGGGGGAGGCGGCCGGTGGCTGTGGTGGGGGAGGCGGCGGGTGGCTGTGGTGGTGGGGAGGCAGCGGGTCGCGCAACCCACGCACCGCCGTCCTGTGGGTCGCGCGGCCTCAGGGCAACCGGATCTAGCCGGCCGAGCACCGCTCAACCTATCGCGTGGGTCGCGCGACGCCGCCTGAGGCCGCGATCCACGCGACGGCGGTGCGTGGCCACCGGATCTGGGTGGCTGAGCGGCGTGGGTCGCGCGACGCCGCTGAGGCCGCGACCCACGCAACGGCGTGCGTGGCGGCCGGATCTGGTCGGCGAGCACCGCTCGGCTCGTTGCGTGGGTCGCGCGACCCGGCGACGCCGCCGAGGTCGCGACCCACGCGGCGGTGGTGCGTGGCCACGGCGGCGTGTGGCGACGGCCGTGCGTGGCCACGGCGGCGTGTGGCGACGGCCGTGCGTGGGCGACCAGCTCCGGCCGGTTGAGCTCCGCCGGCTTTGGTCTTGAAGAAACAAGGAAGACGAGGAAGATGATGAACAGTTAATTTTTGAGGGTAAAACAAGAAAACTAAATTATTAGTGAGGGCAATATTGGAAGAAAAAAATTCATTAAACCCCCCCTCAGCATTCCGAAAATGCTGAATGCCCAAAGCAGGTCCCCACCTGCTTTGGGCTTTCAGCATTCTAGAGCATTCCAAATGCCAGCATTCCCCCAAGTATGGCTGAGAATGCTGAACCAAATAGTTGAAATTTTTCCCAATGAGCTTTCAGGGCTGAAAGCCCCTTGGGAATGCTGAACCAAACAGCCCCAACGTGGAAACCTGAAGCCTACCCAGCAGAGCCACCACGGCCGGTGATGAAAAAAAAAAAAAGACAATTATTTGTCTACTCCTCTTTGAACAAAAGACAATTCTATGTTTAATCCTCTTGAACTACATGTTCAATTCTCTTGCGTCACCAACGGCAAATTATGTATAAACTCATTCAAAAAGTATTAAACCTATTGTATGACAGTTAATTTGATTATAAAATTTCAATTTAATTGATTTTGCCCTAAATCTTTTGACGAATTTTCAATATAGTTCATCAAGTCAATTTTGCTCAACATCATCGACATGATAGATTAGTTAGCCCTTGATTTCCTATGCGGCACGTCTAGCAAAAATTGGATAGATGGGTTATATTGAAAAATTGTCAAAAGGTTTAAAATGAATTAGCCGTCATATAATAAGCTTATGAATTTTTAAATAATTCTGCCATCAAGTTTTTGTATAAATCTCTTGATCTATTTGTTTAATTCTCTTCCTAAGGAGAGGTGGACTCTCTCCCTAGAGTTGTTGCGAAACGGTGGAATCGACCAGTCATTAAGGCCCCGCATGGAAACATTTCTGTTCCTTTTGTGTTCCCGGGAAAAAAAAAAAAAAGTGTTTCATTCGGGAACAATTTTTGAACAAAAGAACACGTTTGGTAACGTTTGGTCCGGAAATAAAAAATGAACAGAAACACGTTTGGTAAATTTTATTCTTTTTTTATTTCTTTTAATTTTTGAAACATTTTTATTTTATTTTTCACTTTTTCCTTTCTTTTTTTAATTTTTCTTTTTTCGGCCGGTCCCCGGCCTCCGGCGACCGGCCGGCCAGGGCCGGCCGGCCTCGCCCAACCACGGCGAGGCTCGCCGGCCCTCGGCGAGGCCGAGCCTCGCCGTGGTTGGGCGAGGCTCGGCCTCGCCTTAGGCTGGCGAGGCCAAGCCTCGACGGCGGGTCGCCGGCCATGGCCGAGGCCGGCGACCGGTGAAAGAAAAAGAAGAAAAAGAAGAAGAGGAGAAGAAGGAAGAGAGAGAAGAGAAAGAACAAAAATCCAAGAAACGTTTCTTTATTTCTGTTCTGGAGCAAGAAACAACAAATTGTTGTTTCTTTTTTTCTGTTCCTATTTCATTCCAGAAACAAAAAAAAAAAAGGAACAGAAACGCAACCAAACGCGTTTCTGTTCCTTTTTTGTTCTGGGCACACTTTCCGTACAGAAGTGTGCCGGGAACACTTTTTGGGAGTGTTTCCATGCACACCCTAAAATTGCCAAGAAGTTATGGGGCGGAAAAATTCTATCATATGCATGAAAAAGGCGCGAGTGCACATTCACTCTCTCGCTTTCTTTTGATAAGATAAACTACGTTTTTTCCCCCTAAGTTTTGTCGCTCTTTCGCCTGTTAAGAGAAGTTCTTATATTAATAGTGACTTTCATTCGAAAAATTAAGTAACTTTTCCTCCTCAGAAATGATAAGACTTGCAGTAAACCTTCTTATCGAAAGATGAATCTTCGTTTTACCTAATTAATCGTGGATCAGTAGGTGATTACACTCCTGCAAGTGCCTCGGAATCGCCAGTGCGGACTAAACTTTGTCCCCACTTTCTTCCTTTTCTTGCTTAGTTGTCGTTCTTACTAGGAAGCAATTTTAGTCTATTTTTCTTGTTACTTGACCTTTGACCGCACCATTGTTCTATCTATGCTATCCTTGAACCACGATAACTCATATTATATTTTGCATATTTGGATCTTGCGTTTAAATTATGCTTAGAATTTGTCACAATTTCACAATTTCTTCACTTATCCTAGCTGAAAATAATAAAATATAATTAATAAAATCCCAATCGATTAACATCATTATATTGATCCACTTATTCTGAAAACAGACTAGCTCCGTCCCTGCTATTATGCAGACACAACAGGAAGTATGGTTATCATACCAAGCATTAAAATTCTTTTTGAATTTAAATGCTACATTTCTTGACATGTTCATGTAAGTATATGTAGTTAGTAGTATAATGAAATGTGTGTGATGTTCATATTAGACCCGTATCTTGATGACTTTAGATATTGGAAAAAACATTGTCTTCTGATGTACTTAAAGAATTCCAATTCTGACATCCCATGCATCACGGGCAACGTCCGGTTTACATACAAGGCAAGTATGAAAATGTATTTCATTTTTGGAATACTTGATAAAATGCGCTTAATGCATGAGCCTTGGACACTTCTAATAATTTCAGCTTTTGCGAAAGATTGCCATATAATAAGCAGTTTGTTGATTTTAAATTCTAGATTTGGAGCATAGCATAGAGCTCAAATTCTTGCACATGCCATGCTTATATATACTGTGGTCAAAATTGTCCGGAAAAATTAATCTTAGAGATGGGGCAAAATTTGGACCTAGGGTTACCACTTTTTTGGGTGGCTTCAATTTTTTTTAATAAGAGAGATATATTTATATATTACTTATAAATTATCACATCAGTGTAACTCATATTTTACAAAGTAATCCTATTATCCTGAATTGAAAAGGAGTTTCGTCGGTAATAATTTGCTGCATCTTCGATCAAATGTATGCTAAAGTAAAGAATGGCTTGGGCTGAAAGCTTATCTTCAAGAAAGGAAATGGGTTTACTATTTTCAATTTGGATTAATTTCTTAAATCTTAATTTTGGAAGGTCTGGTGTCGACCCTATTGAAATGCAAAAAGTGGTTTGATGAGAAGTACTGTTTCCTTCTGTCTATCTAGCAAACTATTTCCTAAAATTAAAATTTCTTTAAAGCAGAATTTGATAATACTTGCCAAAGAAAGAACTTCACATATTACAAAAGTACCTTGTTTTATCAAGGGGAGAGACGTGTTTGAGACACTCGTGGCCCGTGAGTGTCTTATGGGACAAAAAATCCATGTAAAAAAAAAGGTCAATTACTATCAAAGTGAGAAAATTATCAAAAAGTCATAAACTTATTGCAATTTTTCTAAATCGGTCATAAACTTTTTTTTTATCAATTCAGTTATAAACATTTTATAATTATGTCAATTCAATTCATTTAATTAATTTTGATCAACCAACATTGATGTGAAAGTTGGCCATCCAGCGTTGACGCGGACTGGTCGATGCCAGCCATCCGGTCAACACTAATGTAACAATTTTTTAATAATTTTTATTTTTTTTTCAAATTTTTACTAATTTTTTATTTTTCTTTTATTTTTCCTACTTTTCTTCTTCTCTTCCCCACAGTAGTCGGTGAGGCTTTGACGAGGCTCCAGCCACTAGGTGAGGGCCGTGAAGCCCTTGCCTATGCCCAGATCCTCCCTCGCCCACAGTTTGGGGTGAGTGGTTCCAGATTCCTTACAGGTTCCGCCTAGAACCTGAAACCTACCATCGAGTATAGGTTCCTTAATTTTTGGAACTTGGAAACTACCCTGTCACAGGTTTCGGAGTTCAACAAGTTTTTTTTTTTTTTCATTTTTAGTTAAGCAAAACAAAAATGAATGTAATAATAATAAACAAGCTTTTTATTCATTAAAAAGAATACAAAATGAAAAAAGCTATCAACGAAAGAAAAGAAATTGTTGGCAAGGAATTCGACTAAATAAAAGTACGGGTGAACGGTTCCAGGTTTTGTACAGGTTCCATTTGAAACTTGGAACCTACCCGTTGGAACAAATTTCTCATTTTTTGGAATCTAAAACCTACCTTGCATACCCTAAAACTTGGAACCTATTCTATCATAGGTTCAAGGTCTACGTAGGTCCCACTTATATTATTATTTGAACAATTATAATTCATTAATCATAACTTATATTTAGATACACGAAAAATATGCACATTAATAAAGTAAAAATCTTAGTCATAAAGTGGAAACTCAGACTAGTGCTTCAAGATTATACACTCATCATCGAACATTATGGAATATTGGAAGATCGCATGGAGACATGGATCAAGAAAAATATTAAAACTTGTTCTAAGTTTTAGATTACAGGTTCCGGGTTTTAGGTTCTAAGTTCCTCTAACTAAGAACTTGGAACCTATCCGTTGAAACAGGTTCCTTATTTTTTGGAACCTAAAACCTACCTTGTATAATTTGAAACTTGGAACCTACAGGTCCCTATCAGTCCGGTTCTCAAGTTCCGAGTTCTACCCTGAAATGATGCTCAACCCTACCCATAGCCCCTTGGCCTCGTCTAGATTTGGGCAAAGCCACCTCGCCGAAGGCCCCGGGCCTCCCCAAATTTGGGCGAGGCCGGCTGGTTTCACGGCCCTCGCCTAGTGGCTAGCAAGAATTGACAAGCCTCGCCGGCCACTGTAGGGGAAGAGAAGAAGAAAGGTAGGAAGAAAAGGAAAAAAAAAAGAAAAAGAATAAAAAATTAATAAAAAGGTAAAATATTTTTTAAAAAACTGCCACGTCAACGTCACCTAGCCGGCTAGCTATCACGTTAGCATCAGCTGACCAAAATTGGCTTGATGAATTGAATTAATACAATTACAAAATGTTTAAGATTGAATTGACAAAAAAAAGGTTTAGGATTTATTTGGAAAAATTACAATAGGTTTAGGACTTTCTTGAAAATTTTCTCCTATAATAATATATCTTATCTTTCTATAGATTTAAGGTCACTTAATATGTCTCAATTACATTGTTTGTTCCGACAGTTTGAATCATTAGGAACATCAACTGAAAACATGGATATATTAACAATAGGAGAAAAAGAATAGAGAACAGATACAAATTGGTGTTCTAACACTCCCTTGTATGAGTTTCTTGCGAGACAAGGTGCAAATATATTGAATTTCTTATGATTTGCTTTAGGCTTTTGACGATCCCAATCCGACTCTCCGTCTCATATTCACATAAAGTTGAACAAAGAAAATGGGATAGTTGGCTTCACCTAAGCTCAAAGCCCCTTCTGAGCTACACAAAAATAATCATTGCCGACGACATGGAGCAACTTGCTTGCCCCGTGTCACGATGGATCACGCCTATCTCTCTGGATATATACCAAAAGAAAATTTTTAGTCAACGTCATCAACCTTTGTATATCCATTCTTACACTAAACCAAATAATTTTTTTTTATAAGTTCTCTCACTTTTCTTTTTCTTCCAAATATGCCCCAACATACAAAAAGTCGTGCATTTAACTTTTATAATGTGATTCCGCTTTGTTCTCGAATGGTTGTCTTTCATTTAAGAATTTGTAGCCAGTTAACTTCCCTCTCTCACGTATTGCAAAAATCCTTTCATGTAGGGCTTTGTACCTTTTCATTTGTTACTCGAAATGCATGTGAAGATAGTCCGTAGAATATCGCTGAGGTTGGGATATAAGAATCAAGTTATGAGCTACATCAAAATCACAATTCGTGTATCAAAAGATTAATGAATGAGGATAAATTGATTCTTTCTCAAATCATCTAAATCCAATCCCCTGTTTCTCCCCTGTGAAAGGAAAAAAAAAAATCCTTATTTCTCCAATTTCATTGTATCGCAACACAAGATCTTAACTAAGTAGTACCATTAGCTTGATCATCATATATTGTGCTTATGGCTTAGTGAAGTAAATATAGAAGGTGATAATAATACGACAAGAGGGTCATGTCCAAGCCAGCATTGGCGGTACACACATCAAAACCAACTTCACAAGGGCAAACCACTATCATTTGGAAAATTGAGAACTCCCATCTTCTCTATTTAATCCTCGGGTTTGAATGCGGATGAGATTATCAACATCAAGATGCAAGGAACGAGAATCTGCCAAGACATGTTGTCACCAAGCAAAATGTATATTAGCAGCCCATACGGGACGCATATGAGAGTAATGGCCATGAGAGCATACACAAGTTGGAACCTTGGGACCATATCTCACCTTCCTATCTCGAAGGTTAATTTTTGCCGAATGATCTTGATCATTGTGTAGTTAAGCATGACAGGTGCAACTGTAGTGTTGGCTAGACCTGCATAGCTATGCATGTCCTTGACAGCTTGAAGCAAGGACTCCTCCATGGAATCAAGAAGTTGGATAATTGCAGCAATTTGAACTCCATACTTTATTCCATATCTTGGAATTAAAATCGGCGAACTACTTGCTAGAAGAAAGTCTTTCACAAAAGCTTGTTGACAACTGTTTCTCCAAACGTTACCAAGATATGAATGTACGATAAATTTCAAGTGGTCCTGGATGCTAATAACTAATATACTTGCATAAACAAATCGAGAACTAATGATTGAAGTCTAATAGGAAATTTAACGCACGGTATGATGCCAGGGCTCTATGCAAATCATAGTTACTGGGTCTATGCCATTCGGGAGTTTAACCTATGTATGCACTGCAAGAGTTTAACCCATCTATTCATCCACGCCAATTAAACTAATGAAACTTTCTTTTGGACAAAATATAACATCAGAGTACTAGGGGATTCCTTCCTAGCACTCACTCTAACAACGCTAATACACAAAATAAAATCACCGAGACCCACAAACAAGCTCAATGGTAGAAGCAGAGTCAAGTTAATAGCAGTTCACAAACATGCTTACTGGTAGAAGCAGAGTAAAGTTAATTGCCGTTCTTATCTTTTCTTAGGAGGAAAAGCTAATAAGACTCTAGATTAAGAACTTGTTCTTCACACAAATTTCTCTTGGCAAAAGAAAGAAACAGAGCTTATCTGCAGTAGTGTCTCATTAATGTGACAGAATTTTTTTCACGCAAAAACTTTAGGAGAAGGTTCACATTCTTTGGAACTTTATGATTTTCAGAAAGAAATGACAGTTATCACGTCATTTCACTTTCGTCTGAGGAGCTTAGCCGTTTTAATGGTAGTCATACTTGAAAGGGATTACTGCTGCAATAAACCCAACTTTATTCAATTATCAAATAAATATCATGAAAGGGGTTAATGACTGCAAGAGACGAACTTTTCAAATATGCTTATTATTGGTTCAATCAAATATGCTCTGTTCTGAGACTCATGTCATCATGAACATCTAGTATAAAAACCAGGACCGATTAGGAAAAGAGGAGAAAAAAAAAATCTGGCTGGTACGACATAACTACCCCAATCTAGAAAAAGCGAGAAAAATGCCATTTTGCATTAACTAGATATGCCCCTAAGTACATCCTCTGTTTTGAGTAAGGCCCATGTTCTGTTCTGAGAATTGAGTCATTACGAACATCGAGGACAAAAACCTGGATCAACTAACAATTAAAAAAAAAAAAAAGTGGAAAACTCCGGTTGGTTCAAACTGGTGTTCCAATCTAACTCTCAATAAAATATGCTGAGGAACAGGCCATTTTCTACGGGGAAGTGAAAGAAAGAGTGAAGACTCAGATCCTCTTACATGTTGAACAATATTAAAGCATAGAAGGCGTCAGCAAGTTCACCTGATATACATAAAGTGCAGGTCTTTTCTCAATAAACATCATTCGCATAATGGAATGTATACAGTGGATATGGTCAGAGATACGAACAAGAAAATAAATCAAGATTTTGGCATGCTTTCACTCACAATCCTCCAACTTATGGACGGAGACTGCACTTACAGTAGTTAATACATGATTGAGGACGCAGAAGTGTACCTCTGACCACCGTCATCAGCTGGTGTGACATCCCAATTTTCCAATTCTATTTTCAATAAATTGAGACGGGCATTTCGTTGGCACGCATATAGTTCTCTTCCTTGAGTTGGCCACTCATGTGAAAACTAGTCTATCGGGTGAAGTCGTTAAGAGTTTCTAATGCATCAGACTCGAGAATTTGACCAGGAAGCGACCTTTCGACCGAGTTAATCTGCAAGGGTCATTACGACACAAATAAAAATCGATTAAAGACCGGAGATAGGTCGACTCGAAAGAGGCAGGTGATCAAGTGTGGGTGATTCCACCGGATCGCATAATCCTTATCGATCAACACTGGACCGACTTTTTAATCGATTGGGTACCCTGTGTCCGTATTTGAAACCCTGAGATTACCCCGACAACCAAAAGTTGCCAATGTTTCAAAGATGTACATTGTGGCTTGAGATGATCAACCACAGGTCAAATGCATGAAAATTTCTAAAGGCTACCCGGTAGGTTGGGCCGCGCTAGTATCGTGCCAAAGTGAAATTAACCGTGGAATTGAGATCGAATTCAGAAATTGGAAGTCCGGGTGTGTTACAAATCATTTTAGGAACATAGACTTATCTTTGGAAGATTTTTCATGCAATCAGAGTTTTTCAACAAGTAAATCAGAAAATGGCTAATTTGGCTCGAGAAATTAGTAGGCCCGCTTTTGGCCGTACTTTTGGGACTTAAGTTGGTTTTATGGTCAAGTGATTATGTGAATGGAAATGTGATGACATTGGATTAATTTTATGGACTTTAATTTGATTCAATTGGAAGAGAATCAAGTGAAATTGGAGAATTTGTTGTACAAGAATTGGACCCCGGCGGAAAATGAAATTGAACCCATTGGAATAAGGTTGTGGGAGTTTTGAGTGAGTGGAGTATGACATCATGGATGATGTCATGGAGGGCCATTTGGTGGGATTAAAGAAAAGGAAAAAGAAAAGAAATTGGCCCCCCACTCCTTCTCTCTCCTCCCTCTCTTCTTCCTCTCTCCCGTTGCCTCTCTCCTCCATCTTCATTGTGCGAAGACCAGAAAAATTTGCAGAGAACAAGCTAGAGCAGCCATGGCCGACCACCCACTCGCACGCCGTCGTCGCCGCCGCCGCCGTGCGTCCGTCCCGCGCCACCCGTGCGCACTCGCCGGCCTGCCGTCGCGCCGTCTTCGCCTCTTCGCTCCGCCTCAGCTCGCGTCGCGCTGCTGCACCAGCTCGTGCCGGAGCCGTTCGGCCACCTCCGGCCGCCGTTTGGGTCTCGCCTTGGTCCGGTTTGACCCCCCAACCTTCCCCGATCCTTCCCCATCTCATCCAAGCTCCGGATCTACCCTTCCTCGGCCTCAAATCGCAATGGACAGCAGCTGGAAAAAATGGGTATGCAGCGGACGTTTGGCCCGTTTTGGCCGCCTTCCCGAGCTCGGATGCTCGGCCCGCTTTGAGGAAAGTTGTTCTCCTCGGCGTCCTCGTCGATTTGGTCCGCTCGGTTCGTTAATCGGGTGAGTTTAGCTCACTAAACCTCGCTTAGAGGGTTAATTATGCTTTATGTGTGCTTAGTTTATGTTAATTGTGATTAGGTGGTTAGTTTAATTTATTTAAGTGTGGATTATATTAATGTGTTTAATTAGCTTAAAGTGAGTTTAATTTAAGGCTAAATGAATGTTTATATTAATATAAGCCTTGATGTGACATAAAGGAATTTACTTTTGATTTATTTAAATATTTCGAAATTATTTAATAATTTAATAATATATCATTATTCGAAATTATTAAAATATTATTATTTAATTATTTTCGGAATAAATTTAATTATTTATTAAATTCCGAAAATTTTGTCGGGACCCTAAATTCTCGAAATTTCGTGTAGGTCGTCAGCGTTGTGTATTCGGATTTTGAAATTGATGGTCGGATATTATAAATAGAATGTGGACTGCGAAAAATATGGATATTATTATTTAATTAATTTTCGGAATAAATTTAATTATTTATTAAAATTCGAAAATTTTCGATGGGACCTTATTTGCTCGAAATTTCGTGCCGATCATTGTTGTGCATTTAGAATTTGAATTTGATGAATGGATGTGGCGAATCGAGTGTGATTGCGAATTATGAGGATTCTTTAGAAAACCTCAAGTGTGGGAATTGATGGGAGATTGGTCGTGATTAACCACCTATTAGAAGTCGTGCCTAGTGAGGCCGTGATTAACCACCGATTGGAGGTCGTGCCTAGTAGGGCCGTGATGAACCACCTAAGAGAGGTCGTGCCTAATAAGGCCGTGATGAACCACCTATGAAAGGTCGTGCCTAATGAGGCCGTGATTGACCACCTATTAGAGGTCGTGCCTAGTGAGGCCGTGATGAACCACCTATGAGAGGTCGTGCCTAGTGAGGCCGTGAATTGCCACCTGATAAAGGTCGCGCCCAGAGAGGCCGTGAATTGCCACCTGATAAAGGTTGCGTCGAGTGGGGCCGTGATGCCACTGATTCTAGTTTAGCCGAGTGGGGCCGTAATTAAGAGTAATGTTTGAATTGCTAGAATGACATGTAATCAGCCAAGTCGATTGATCGCAGAGACGATCTAAGTGGTTGAATTGTTCTGATGATGTGATTGTGCCATGGTTGTTTAGTTATCATAATTGCACGTGGTTGGTTTATATAAATTGTGCTAACCTGAGATAAAGGCTGAGGCGAGGTAAGTCTTCTCGTGTGATGTGGCTAGGCCACCCGGGGCGTATTTTCTTTCTAATAGGGGTTTAGGGGGTTGAACTTGCTGAGACATCGTCTCATCCCGGTTGTGGGATTCCCTAGATGGCGGTCGTGGAGGACCCGAAGCCCTAAGTTTGGAAAGGTGGAGATTGAAGTATCGGTGATCGTGTCTTGCTAGTTGGTTTTGGGATGGTTTCCCTTTTGTCGAGCTAGTCTATTTTGTAGATAGTCCAGAGTTGTATTTAAGCTTATGTGCTTGTAAAGGAGTGTTTGGTATGCTGATTGATTGCTTGCTTTTCTATCCCAAGTTAAATATTGTCAGGAGATTTGTTTCGCTTCCGCATGCGTAATAAAAATGAATGGGTCGGTGACGTATCCTGGGATGTCGCATATTTGATCGACCGTAGTGGGATGTGCACGCGCTCGGGGTTCGGGGCGTGACAGCTGGACCGTTGGTCGCCATTGCCATTAACCTTGGACTTTGCCTCGTCTCTTCCTCCCTGATAATGAAAAGAGCCATAGGAGAAGAAGAGGCTTGAATCAAGAGTTTAGAAGGAACTGGTTCGGAGGGAAAAGAGCAGCGGAAGAAGAGGCTTGGAGCTACAGCTTTGAAGGAACGGGTTCGGAGGGAGGTTTGGTGGCGATAGTGAAGAAAAAAACAATAAATAGGCGAGACGGAGGGGTCGTTCTTTCTTCTCTTTTCTCAGTTACTCCGGGTCCCTTCGTCATATTCGCCTAACGGCTTCGTGGTTTCCTTCGTTTAATAAAAAATTTCCCACCCCAAATGATGATGGGCATCATCTTTGACCTCTTGATTTTTCTCATCCCGTACTGTTCATCGCAACCCTTCCGAATTATAAAGTCTCCACCCACTAACGCCCTCCCCGAGACACGATGAGCTGGGCTGACGGGTCATTGGGAAACAGCCTCACCTTGGATCCCGAATTATCGCGGTTGAAAATGATATGGCTCTACATTGATTCTCCCTTGGCCAATTGCCCACGAAACAACTTTTTACGTCACAAAAAAAAGGACAAAACTATGACCCAAAAAATAATAATAATAAAGGACAAAACTATAGGGTACAAATTATGGTTAATTTTTCTTATATATTGCGGAAAAATTCGATTTTATATTGGGACAAATACCACAAAAAAATCTTTAAACTTTATCTACTGTAACACAAATATTGCAAGCTTTTTCTTGTCATTAAAAACTGTTAACTTGTCTACCACGACATAGATATCTCCAAAATTTTGTGTGTAAAATAAAACCCAAATTTATAATATGGAACATATATAACTTCTACTTTAGTCCATGATGTATTTGTTGGGAAAAGTACCAAAATAGTCCTAAATCTTTTGTATTTGTACCAATTAAGTCTTAAACTTTTCAATTGGACCAATTTAATCCTAAATCTTTTCACATTAGTACCAATTTAGTCCATCCGGCTAATTTAAGTCGAAAAATGCTGACGTGGCCATCGGCGGTCTTATGTGGCGCTACGTGGACAAAATTTTTTTATATTTGTTTAGAATTTTTAAATTATTTTTTTTTTTTTTTCCTTTTTTTCTCTTTTTTTTTTTCTTCTCTCCTTACCCCTTGGCCGGCAAGGTCACTGACCGGCCAACCATTGCCGGCCACAGGTTGGTTGGGGCGAGGGGCCTTGCGCCCTCCCTAGCCACTAGCGAGGGGCCTTGCGCCCTCCCTAGCCACTAGCGAGGGCTGTCGTGCCCTCACTAGCCACAAGTGAGGGCGTCAGCCCCTACCCAGATCGCTGCGCCCTCGCTTGTGGCGGGCGAGGGCGCGGCAACCCTTGCCACCGTGGTCCTCGCCTAGATCTAGGCGAGGGCTTGATGCCCTTGCTCGTGGTGGGTGAAAGCGTCATGCCCTCGCCTGCCATGAGTGAGGGCTGCCGTGCCCTCACCTGTGGCCAACGATGGCGCAGAGGCCCTCGTCGGCCAATAGGTGAGGATTTCGTCCCTTGCTAGGATCTAGGCATGGGTCGACACCCTTGCCTGTGGCAGATGAGGGCACGAGGCCCCTCATTCCAACTAGCCTATGGCTGGCGATGGTTGGCTGGCTGGCGACCTCGTCGGCCAAGGGGTAAGGAGAAATGAAAAGAAAAAAAAGAGAGAGAAAAAATGGAAAAAAAAAGAAAAATAATTTAAAACTTCTGAAATATATACATAAGACCGCCAAAGGCCATGTCAGCAATTTCCAACTTAAATTAGTCGGATGGACTAAATTGGTACCAATGTGAAAAGATTTAGGACTAAAATGGTCAAATTTAAAAGTTTAGAACTAAATTGGTATCAGTGCAAAAAGTTTATGATTACTTTGGTAGTTTTCCTTGTATTTGTCATATTAGTATAAGTTTGGAATTTTTATGGCATAATTTTTTTTTTTTTTTGGATATTTGTGTTACAATGAGCAAGTTTAGGATTTTAGTGACAACAAAAAGTTGGGGATATTTATTTCACAATGGGCATAGTTTGGGATTTTTTTGTATTATTAATCATTTATATTATGGTTCTATCATGAATCAATTATATTATCTTTTCTTCCTTCAGCTATTCTTTTAATTGAAATAGAAAACTAGTCAAGTGACTTGCAAGTTTTTTTTTTTTTTTTTTTCTGATAAGCAGATGATTTGCAAGTTTACTATTAATTAGACGATTAATGTTTTATATCGAAAAAAATGAATATTGATCTTTGAGAAAAGAGAACAATAATGTATTGAAAATATACCAGGGAAAAATTACAAAATGACCCCTTTACTATTGCCGCTATTCAACTTTGGTCATCATATATTATCTTGTGACAAATTGGGTCCATAAACAAATTGGTTCCAAATGAGACATCTCTGCTGTCGCAGAGGGGTGTAAGGGTGCATGCATAATTGAAAAAATCTCGGCGGAGACCTGAGGTCGCTCGATCACTTGCCCCTCACACGGGAGAAACGACCTTGCTATTCCGGCTTCTCCTACCCATGTGAATCAATTTCTTCTTCTCTCCGTCTCTCTCGCCCACAACTCCGGTCAAAAAGTTCGCGGTTGCCACTATCCATGTCTATCATTCCTCAACTTCAATCCATCGAGTGAAAAGCTAAGGAGTCGCTTATTTGTGCCCTGATGAGTGATGCTTATTTTAGATGCTATGCCATGTTAGTTATTGGCTCATTTTGCTTGATATGGTGTCCGATTGAGAAATTTGAGTCTCCTTCCTCCAATTGCCAAGTCATGAAGTTTTTGGTGGTGGATTGGAGGCAGAAATTTGTTTACCAATTTTGTGATTAGCCCTGACAGTGATTAGCCCTGTCGACAATGATTACAACTTGACGTGCGTAAATCTGATGTCAATGAAAGAATCTAATACTGTTGATAGGGTGATTTAAAGTCATTACATCCTAAGACTAAGGTAATTCACAGTTTTAACAAGCAGATTCATCAGTACTACAGAAAATGCCGAATGGTTAAACCATAGGAAAAAACCTAGAGATAACATTCTACGGATGCTGTTATTCAATCTTGGTAATGCTTTCCTGGTTTGTCCAGTTACTTTGATTGGTGTTGTATGGCGTTTTGCAACACCTAATGAGTGAAAGCACAGTTATGTTCACTTGCATAACCCTTACGTAACCATACTTTTTAAGGGAAAAGTGTTAAAAAAAAAAGTCCTAAATCTTTTACATTTGTGTCAATTGAGTCCTAAACTTTTTGTTAGTGTCAATTGAGTCCTAAAACTTTTGTTAGTGCCAATTTAGTCCTAAATCTTTTCACTTTGTGTCAATTCAATCCTTTCCAGCTAATTTTGGCTAGATTTTGTTGACTGAGTGTCGGTCGGCTGACATGGCACGATCAACGCCGACATTGATAACTTTTAATAATATTTTTAAATATTTTTGAATTTTTGAATTTTTTTTCCTTCTCCTTGCCGACCAACTAAAGAAAGGAGGAGGAGAAGGAAAAAATAAAAAGGAAAAGGAAAAAGAAAATAAAAAATTCAAAATATTAAAATATTATTAAAAGTTGTTTACATCAATGTCAATCGTGTCACACAGTTGACTAGTGCCAGTTAGCAAAATCCGGCCAAAATTAGTCGAAAAGAACTGAATTGGCACCAACAAAAAGTTTAGGACTAAATTGGCACAAATACAAAAGGTTTATGACTTTTTTTTGAACACTTTTCTCTACTTGTTCTAAAGTCATGTTTTGCGCTTGGCACCATTTTGTGCCGATTTGAAATTGGATTAATTATAATATTGATTTGTATACAAATATCACTTCTTACTTGTAGATACAGGTTAAATTCTGTTATTCCAATAAAACTTCCAGCTTTCCTTTCATACACTCAATTTATTAAGATCTGCCTATCAATTGATTACCTTCAAGAAGGAACCCCTTTGATATATTTATAGTATCTGGCACTAAGGTTCATGCAACCTTCTTGTGAAGGTACGGTGTGTTGCTTTTCTTACTGGAATTATTCTATAGTTTATAGTTGTAAGCAACTAGCAAAATAATTAGAACACCTATTACAAACATTGATTATTTAAGTGTGCTATTACCACACATCAATGCATCAAAAGTTCAATGGACTGTGCAGTGCTTCATTGGTAAAGGCCTTCTAGCTGTGTGGATGGTGCTCTAAATTCATTATATTGGAAATGGTGTATTTGATTGTTGAGATGGCAAACTTGTGGGCATAGATGGAAGTATTAGAGAATTCATTTTTCCCTCTAAAAATAATCTCGCTCCAATTCTATCGAACCAAGCAGAAATGAAGTCTTGAAATTGATGTGTTCACTGAGAGAAAATGACTGCAAAATGCGTTGATAAGCATTTTCACGTCGTATGTATCCATGGAGATGAGCTTCTTTGTGAGATCTGTCAAACGGATATATGGCATTGCCCAAGTGTGACCCATAAAGCCTACAAGTTCAGAGTAAAAGGACAGAGGAACTATGGGTCAAACGGATGTCGCAGCCCTTTATGCTCGCTAACAGATCCTATCGTCGATCGCGTAGGCTAGTCCAAGATTTTGAAACTAATCCGGTCCTCTTGTGAAAAAAGTTATAAATCTATTACACTTATGTGAATTTGGTCTTAAACCAACCTTTCAATTATACAAATTAAGTCATTAACCGTTGACAATCCATCTGGCTAATTTTAGCCATAAATCAAAGTGTGGATGTTGGCCATGGTTAGCCAACATTGACGCGGGCAATTTTAACAATTTTTTAAATATTTTCCTCTTTTTCCTTTCTTTCTTTTTTCATTCTTTCTTCGCTAGTTGTCCGGCCTTAAAGATAGCCCATGACCAACCAAAGGCGACAATTGACAAGGGTTACCCTCACCAGAGGCCAGTGAGGGGACCCTTGCCAATTGTTGCTTGCGGTTTGAGGCCTAGTGATCAGCGAAGGAAGAAAGGGAAGAAAAAAAGAAAGAAAATAAAAAGAAAATATAATTAAAAAATTGTAAAAATTGTCCATCTCAACATCAGTCGTGTCACATAAATTGATAGATGTTAGCGATTTTCCGTCAAAACTAACTTAATGAACTACATTGGTAAATTGTTATAATTTTAGGACTCAATTGGTACGATTAAAAGTTTATAACTAAATTGATATAATTGTAATATGTTTAGGACTTTTTTTGGTAATTTTCCCAATACTTATATTGAAGCAAAATTACTCTATCTCACTTTTTTGTTTCTTCTAATTATGCCTCAACATTCAAAAAGTCGTGCGTCTCACTTTCCTAATGTGAATTGGCTCTGTTCTCAAATACGTAAATCTTTCGTTGAAGAATTTGGGTGGCCGGTTACTTCCGTTTCTCATTTATTACATGCATGCTTCCTTTCTGTAAAGGAGTACGTTGGGCTTAGTTGCTTTCATTTTTAAATTGGGGTACATGTGAAGATGGTGTGTAGATTATTGCTGAGGTTGGGATATGAGGACCTACTTATGACCATGGTCAAAATTGTCATTTGTGTATTGAAATATCAGTAAATGAGGATAATGTGATATGATGAAAATTACAACCATAATCAAATTACTTAACTAATCTCATGTTTAACTAATCTCATGTTTCATAACTCTCAATTATATTCAATAATTCACATAGTGTTCAACCTAAATAAATTTTCATGAAACAATATTTCGCTCGTATAAATGAATAGAAAGAGTCTAACCCACAAGATTTAATCCGTTTCAATATTCTCCATTGCTACATGGTGTAATTCATGAATAGGCCTGCTCTTACTTCTTTACATAAGGCGTGGACACCCCACCCCCCCCCTTACATTTAATGTATTTGAATCCATAAAAAAAAAAAAAAAAAAAACTCTTCTAAAATACTTACTCAAACTAGGAAATCTGCTCGAACCAAAAAATTACTTAAAATAAATTTTCAGTTCAAACTCAAGACGTATTTTCAACTGTCTTTATTATCGTCATTTATTCTACTTTGTGATGTAAAAGATGTTCCAAGCAATAATAATACATCACAAGATTCTAGTCCAAGCCAGCATTGCTAGGACACACATCAAAGCGACATTTGCAAAGGGCCAATCACAACAAGAGGAAAATTGAAAATCGTCACCATTCTCTAATTAATCCTCGGGTTTGATGAGATTATCAACATCAGGATGCAAGGAACGATGATCAGCCAAGGCATGTCACCAAGCAGCATGTACATCAGTAAGCTGCACGAGACACATCCTAGAGCAACTGTGATAAGAGTGTACATAAGTCGAAGCCTTGGGTCTATATCTTGTCGTCCCATCTTGAAAATTAATTTTTGTCGGACAGTTTTGACAATCATGTGAATAAGCATGATTGGTGCCCCGCTAACGTTGGTTGGACCTGTATAGCCATACATGTCCCTCATGGCTTGAAGCAAGCACTCCTCCAGAGAATCAAGCTGCTGGTTATATGTTGCAGCAATTTGAGTTTCATGCTCTGCTTCATGTCTAAGAATCAAAATTAACAAACTACTAGTTAAACGACAGCTTAAGCTCAAGTTGTGTGCTCTTTTGCATCTTATAAAAGGACAATTTTTCCAATAGCTATCTAGATATGAATCTACAATGAACATCAAGCAGTTGTCAATGCTACTAACTAATATATTTGCATAAACACATCAAGAACTACCAAATTAACTTCAAAAGAAATTTAATTGGCGGCATGATGCCAAGCTTCTATTGCAACATTGTCGGAGTCTAACCTATGTTTGGACTGCGGGAGTGTATAGCCCATCTTATGTACAAAATGTAACATCACGGTACAAGGGGATAATACCTCTTTAACACCTACAAATCTATCCCGACCTACTCTAACAACGCTTGTTCACAAAACAAAGCCTCCACCCAGGCGCACGAAACTACTTGGTAAGCCTCCGTGCTTACTGGGTAGAAACAGAGTATAGCTAATTGCAGGTCTATCTTTTCTTAGCATGGGTTTCTTTTGACAAAAGAAAGAGGCCGTGGATATACAGTCGTGTCTCTTCCATCAATGTAATGAATTTCTCACCCGGTAACTTGAGAAGAAGGTTCACATCATTCCCAACTTTCTGAATTTCAAAAAGAAATGACAATTATCATGGTATTTCACTCTCCTCAGACAAGCCCAGCTGTTTTAATGGGCATTCAAACTTGAAAGGGATCATTCCTGCTATGAATTCAACTGAATTCCATTCCAAATTCATATCATGAAAATTTGCCAATTCACGCACACAAAGTATCAATAACTACGAGAAACAATCTTACTATTTCGACGACATCCACTGAATATACAATGTTATGGGTAACACGAATCATCCTCTGTTCTGAGTAGGGCCCACGCCCTGCTCTACGCACTGTTCTACGCCCTGTTCTGAGGCTTATGAAGATGGAGAACAAGAACCTGGATCAATCTATAAAAAGAAAAAAAAGAACAGGGGAAAAAATTTGTGGGGTACAATTTGCTGCTTCGACGACGCAAAAGGGTCAACAACTACGAGAAACAATCTTACTTGTCGACAACATCCACTGAATATACTTTGTTATGGGTTACACCCATCATCCTCTGTTCTGAGTAGGGCCCAGACCCTATTCTGAGAACAAGAACCTGGATCAATCTACATAAAGGAAAAAAGAGCAGACGAAGAAATCTGGGTGGTACGAACTTGCTGTTTCAATCCGACTCTCAGAGTCTAAAATGAGAGAAACAGGGTCATTTTGTACCGTTAGGTGAAAGACGCCTCTCTCAATAGACCAAAACGCGTCAACCAGTACGAGTTCAGAACGCGTTAGCCCGTTCACTGGATTTACGTAGAGTGCATGCTTTTTCCCAGTAAAACAGCTTTCACGTAAAGTAACGTACGCAGTGGGCATGATCAGAGATAGGAACAGGGGAAAAGGATCCCAAGATTTTGGCATGATTTTATGCACTGCGCTACAGTAATTGAGATTCGGTCTGAGGTCGTTGAAGCTTACCTGCGACCGCCGAGATCAGCTGGATTTTCGTTCGCCATTAACCTTCCGATTTTGGCTCGCTAGGTCTCTTCCTTTCTTGCCCGATTAGGGGACGGAGTAGGTGGCGAATATGAGACGAGGTGGTCGTCCAAGGTCGTCGTTCTCAGCTTTTTACTCTTTGCAGTGTTTCTAAAATAAAATAATAAACCACGTAGCAACCGCCACGAAGCAATGTTTCATTCCCAACATTTAATGCTTGATCAACCCCGAATAAAAAAAGCCTTCTGTGCCTTTATAAATAGGGCCAAATACTATACGGTACGGTAACAGACTATATATCAACTACATATGGAAAAGCATGTGAAAAATTGGCATTGCATTATAATAGAAATTAGAAATAATGTTTTTGTGAGTTTTCTTCAATTAAATTACGAATGAGAAAAGAGGCGAAGCAAAAATATGAGAGTAAATTGGGAATTAAAATAGGACGAAGAAAAAACATTAAGAATATATCAAATTAATTCAAACTCAAGATTTTGCTTTGAGTATAATGAAGGTCTATTTTATTTTTGAGTAAGTTTAGCAAAACAGCAAAAAAAGTTTTCATTGAAAGTGACGCATATGGATATTTTATAAAGAATCGCTAGTAATGCAAATCAAAACCAAAGCAGGAAGCACGCACATCAGCCCCCACGTCATAAGGAATCTGTACTACAGTAATACAATTTTTTTAGTTGAGGTTAGTAATTGGCCCTGTTGAAGATGACTAGAAGATAAGGTGGATAAAAATCTGAAGCTGGAAAATCATAAGCACTACTCGCGGAAAATGCCAAATGGTGAAACCATAGGGAAAAAAGCCCGGTCGATGACCATCTATGGTTGAATGCTATCCTGACTTGATAATGCTTCTCTGGTTGGCGAATGTATTAACTTAATTTAATGGTGTTATATGGGGTTTGCAACACTGGTTTGGATTTCCTGTTCGAATCTAACTGCATTGCTAAGTTGATTAGATTGCACTTATGTCATGATCATAAGTAATCACTCCACCATAATACAAAGATGTTTTTTTCCTCCATCAAGCAAACGAGGGACAGTTTTTGACCTAACTTAGTCTACATATGCTTTGGATTTGATAAGTCAAAGTACGAATGCACGCACTAGCACAAGTCTTATGTAACCAATCACTTCATGACTTCCTTTTCCTCCTCCGCATTTAACTACCAAATGAAATTCGCCATTCTACCCTCATGTTTAGCACTTGGCACTATTTGTGCTGGTATATAAATATCACCTTCTTACTTGTAGTTATCATATTCGGCAAATCTGACCTCTAACTTTCCTTTTATGCACTCAATTTGTCAAGATCTATCTATCAATTGACTACCTGCAAGTCAAACCTCTTTGATGTGTTTATAGTAATTGGCGCATAGTTTCAATGCGGTGTTGTTCGAAAGTATAGTGTCATTGCTAATCTTTTGGGTATATTTGTCAGTTTATAGTTGTAAGCGACCAACAAAATAATCTAAGAAAGCAATCTGTTTTGTCCTTAGAACACCTATTTCAAACATTGATCACGTAATTAGACATGGATTAAAAGTTCAATGGACTCTGTAGTACTTCAACAGTAAAGACCTTTCAATTGTGCGCATAGAGCTCTAAGTTCATTATGTTGGAAATGGCATATTTGACGGTTAGGATTGCAAACTTGTTGGCATGGATGGAAGAGTTAAGAGGATTCCCTCCTCGTTTGAGTCAACTAATAATCATTACGTTGGAATTTGAATTTCGCTGCTTCTTTTCATTGGATCAACCACAACAAATTTCTCCCAAGTCCGTTACTTACTTGAACTTCACCATAACAACAAACCTTATTATAATACCAATTCTACTTGTACTTTTGGCAACTCTACCAGGAATTTTCAAACATAAAGTCATTTACCACAGAGAAATAATCAATAACCCTACCTATTTATAATTTCTTGGGAGTCCAACATCCAATAGGTAAATCGTCCTGCTAAGTGCGATTGCGAGGAATTTCCTAGCAATACTAATATTAGACAGTATTTATAAACCATCTCTTGTAATGCTCTACTCATCGACTTTGCAATATGTTACGGTTCATTAGTATTAATGTGTGTCTCAATATTTTCTCCTCATTGCAGAATATGTTTAATAGTTTTGAGCAAAACTTCCTACTACTATCAATTCGGACATATTTGATTGTCTTACCAGAATTAAAGCTCGACCTCAGCTTTTATTTTTAAAAAAATTCAAGTAATACTTGTGTCTTACTTACTAACATTGCATTTAAATCTTACAATCTTTTATACTTTTTTTTCACAATTTTCAATTATATATTTAAATCTTTCCACACCTTTAAATTCTTTTTTCCACGCGCATGCCTGTAAATCTTTTTATAGAAGGAAGATATTAAAAAAAAAAAAAAAGCAGCTTTATGCGACCGGTCTTATTCCTTTCATCCTCCCTCGACATATTTAAAAGCTTCTTTAGTTGTGATGTGATGTTATCTCTTTGATTTTGACTTTTTAGGCTATTTCCCAGAAGAATATGTGACAACTTTTGTGTTGTGGCCTCAGAAGTACATTGTCTGGTCCGGTAGTCTGAGTCACTGGGAACGGAATAGAAGCCTGGACGAATTAACAAAATTAAAACAAAAGGATAGAGGATAGATGTTTACATTAAACAAGACAAAGGTGCAAGTAAACAGAATTTCTTGTGATTTGCTTCTAGCTTCAAAGGATCCCCAGTTGACTCTTCATCTCTATTAAACACAAAGTTGACAAGGACAATAATTGCTGAGGACTTATAGCAATTTCCTCCCCTGAATCTCAGTGGAGTAGGCCCATCTCTGAGGATACTTATGAGTCCCACCCTCTTTTATTATAACAAGAAACAACAATTCTTAGACGTTGACATCTATCTCTTTCCGTCTTTATCATATCAAACTAAAATTACTTTGTCTCGTTTTTCTATTTCTTCCGAACATGTCCCAACATACAAGAGGTTGTGCATCTCACTTTTCTAATGAGAATTGGCTTTGTTCTCCAAGGGGGAAATCTTTTCATTAAAGAATTCGTAACCAATTGTTTCCCTCTCTCACATATTGCATGTCTCCTTTGGGACTTGAATTTCATGTCAAGAGAGTATATAGAGTGTTGCCAAGGTTGGAATATCAGGATGGAGTCATGAACTACTTCGAAATCGTCAATTCATGTACTGAAAGACTTGTAATTGAGGACAATGTGATTTGTTCTCAAATTCTTTTAATCGATTCCCTAGTTTTTCTCTGGCCAAAGGAAAAATAACTCTTGTTTTTCCAATTTCAAAGTATTGCGCCAGGATCTTTACAAAGCAGTAAAATTGTCTTCATCATCATTTCACATTCTGCTTTGTGATGTAAAAGATGTCCGAGGTAATAATAATACAACATAAGGCTTGCATTCGAGCCAGCATAGACATGAACACACATGAAAACTAACTTTGCAAAGAGCAAACCACAACATTAGAAAAATCAAAAAGTATCACCATTCTCTAATTAATCCTCAAGTTGGAATGGGAATGGGATTATCAACACCAAGACGCAGAAAACAAAAATTGGCCCAGGCATGTCACGGAGCAGAATGTACATTAATAGACTACACCCAACACAACCAAGAGCAACAGCCATGAGAGCGTACGCAAGTCGGAACATTGAGTCCATATCTTGCCCTCCCATTTTAAAGACTAATTTCTGCTGGATATTTTTAACCACTATATATATAAGCATGACGGGTGTATTGGTATTATAGGTTGGACCTATATAGCTATACATGTCCCTAGATAGCTTGAAGCAAGGACGTCTCCATGGAATCAAGAGTTTGGTTATATGTTGCAGCAAATTGAGCTAGATGCTCTTCTCCATATCTTGGGATTAAAATCAACAATGACGTTATGCTGCAAATGCTCAAGTTCTGAGTTCTTTCTGCATCATATACAATGACAGAATATCCAAAAGCTATCAAGATATGAGTCTACCACATAGAACAATGAAAATCTCAATGCTATCAACTTATACACTTGCACACACACATCCATAACTACCAATATAAGTTCAAAAGGAAATTTAATGCATGGGATGATGCCGAGCTTCTAATGTAAATCATAGCTAATGAGTCATTGCAGGAGTCCAATCTATGTCCACAGTGTAGGTGTGTAACCCATGTATCAATCCACAGCTAATTAAGCTAATTTAAACTATTGTTTTGGATAAAATGCAACATCTGAGTACAAGAAAGTACCTCCTTAACACCTACAAATCTTTCTCAATCCACTCTCACAACTATTATTCAAAAAACAAAACCATTCAAATGCTCAAATCCAGGCGAGCCCTCATGCTTATCGAGCTGAAACAAAGTGGTGAAGCTAATAGCAGGTCTTATCTTTTCTTAGGAGGAAAAGCTAATAAGACTTAATCAATACATTGTTCTTAATAACACTTGAGTTTCTACGGTGGTGTCGCTTCATCAATGTAACTAAATTTTCCCACCCAGTAACTTTAGCACAACCTTTCGAAAGTTGTGATCTTTATAAATAAATTACAGTTATTATAGCATTTTACTATCCTTAGACAAAAAAAGTATTTGTTCTTGAGAAGAATCATTCCTACTATGAATCCAAGTGTATTTCATTAGTGCAAGCAAACAGAATTTCTTGTGATTTGATTTGGGCTTTTGATGTCCCCATTTGACTCTTCATCTTAATGGATCAGGCCTGTCTCCTAGGAAATCTGTCTCCCAACCCTTTTAACACATAATTCAAAAAACAAGAAGTTCCTAGTCATGAACGATATATGTTTGTACTCAGATTGAAGCAAGATTATTGCATCTCACTTTTCAGTTTTTTTCCAAATGTCTCAAAATACAAAAAGTCGCACATCTCCCCTTTCTAATGTGATTTCGCTTTGTTCTTAAATGGGTAAATCTTTCGTTGAAGAATTTGGGGCCAGTTACTTCCCTCTCTCACATATTGCATGCTTCCTTTATGCCAGGCTTAGTGGTTTTCATTTGTGACTCAAAATTCAGGTCAAGATAGTGCCTAGAATATTGTTGAGGTTTGATATGAGGATTGGGATACAAACTACGTCTAAATTGCAATTCGTGGATCGAAAGATTAAATAATCTCTAGCCAAAGAAAAAAAATACCAGTGATTCCAACTTCATTGTATGGCACCAAAATCTTAACTAAGTAGTAGCATTATCTACATCACATCACATATTATGCTTTTCGATATATAAGATGTTTGAGGTAATAACAGTATAGCACAAGGTTCATCTCCTGACCAGCATAAGCACAATACACATAAATACCAACTTACCAAAGACCAAACCACAATATTAGGAAAACAAAACATGGTCACAATTCTCTAATTCGTGATGAATGCTCATGGGTTCATCAACGAGAGGACACGGAGAATGAAAATTGACCAAGGCATGACACGAAACGGAATGTACATCAGCAAACAACATCTAACACATCCGAGAACAATAGCAATGCAAGAGGATGTAAGTGGGAATGTTGGGTTCATATCCTGCCTTCCCATCTTGAGGATTAGTAATTGCCCGACGATTACGAGCATTGTGTAGATACACACGATGGTTTCAAGGTTAGTGATGGCTGGAATACCCATGATTCCAATGGCAAAAATCACAATTTTTAGCAGGATCTTCTCCAAGAAATGAATTGTGGTAATTCGATCCGCATGCTCTGCTCCACGTCTAAGAAATAAAATCAGCAAACCACTTATTAGTGTACAGTCTTTTGGTAAAGCTCAAGTTTTGAGCTAGTTCTTCATCACATAAGACGGCAGTCCTTCCAAAAGCTTTCAAGAACTCTACCATTTTAAGTTCTAAAAATAATTTGATGCTGTATGAGACCAAGCTTCTAGTGCAGATCATAACTAACATGTCTATGCATTGTAGGACTCTAACCTATACATGCACCGCAAGAGTATAGCCCCTCTAGTGAAAAACTCTTCTTTTCGACAAACTGGAACATCAAAGTACGAGGGGATACCTCCTTTAACACCTATAAACCTTTCCTAACCTACTCTAACAACACATTCACAAAAACAAGACCACCCAGATGCACAAAACTACCAGGTAAGCCGCTGCTTACCAAGTAGAAAAGCCAACTGAATGTCTTCTCTTTTCTTATAAGGAAAAGCCAAGAAGGCTTTCAATTAATATGGTGTACTCTTGACAAAAGAAAGCTGCGGAGTTCATAAACAGACGTGTCTCTTTAACTTTCCCTCTTACCCAGTAACTTTAGGAGAAGGTTAACATTCTTTATAACTTCGCGGTTTTCAACAAGAAATGGCAATTAACATGGATTTCACTTTCCTCGGACAAACTCAGCTGTTTTAATGGTATCCATACTCGAGAGGAATTATTCCTGGAACGAGTCCTACTGTATTCAATTACCAAATGAATATCATGAAAATTTACCAATTCGTACTTAAAAAGGGGGGTCAATAACTACAAGAAGGCATTTTGCCTGCACCAGATATGCCCGTGTACATGCTTTGCTCTGAGCAGAGCCCACTCCTGCACCACTCCTGCTCTTTCAGTGTTGAATCATTATGAACATCTCAATCAATAAAAGGATAAAATGAACAGATGGAGAAATCTGGACGGTATAAATTGGTGTTCCAATCCGACTCTCCCAATCTAACACGAGAAACAAGCCATTTTTCTACAGGCAAGTGGAAGATTCCCCTGGGCTCTTACGTGAACAGTACATCGAACGACTAAAATGCAGGTTTTTCACCACAAAACATTATTCACGTAATGAATCAGAGATAGAAACAAGAAAGAATATCAAGATACTGCCATGAGTTTCCTCAGAATGCTTAAACTTGCAGACGGAGCTGGGCTATCAGTGCTTTTTTATGTATTTGAGGTTGCTGAGGCTTACCTCCGAACACCACCGTGATCAGCTGGATTGTTGTTCTCCATTAACCTTCCTACTTTGCCTGATCTCCCCCTTTCTTTCTTCCTAAAAATGTGGTTTCAAGTGTTTGTAGATTGCTGTCTTCTGAACGAACAAAGTGCTTCAGGTGAATGTGAGATCAGAGTTCTCGGGGGGCGGGTTGGCTATTTGGGTTGTGCCGAGCTTTATATGGGTGCCTGCCTAGTGCCGAGAGCTTTCATATCGGGGCCAGGCCGAGCCGAGCCGAGCCGAGCCGAGCTTTTATACGTGGACTAAGGAAATGCCCCGACAGAAAAACGTCTGCGCTGATCTTATATATTAACAAAATTCCTCCCCCCTGGCCGCCGCCGCTGATCTCACACATTCCCCCCCGCTGAACTCATATTAACAAAATTCCGGGTTTACTTTTTTATATTTGACCTGGGCTCTCCGGCGGAAGTGGCGAAAGCGAAAAGGCTAAATCGTCTTTTAAAGTCTGCATCATTTGCGCCTTGCCTTGAACGTCAAGGGTCGTACTCGGAGCACCCATTCGAACCCAAGGTTACCCTGTCTATTTTTCTGTTGCTCTTTTTGTTAATATATCTAGATTTCTATACACGTGGTTTCTAATGGCAGAGGCCCTCAGAGCAGACAATATGCACTTAGAAGCATATTCAGTCATTGTAGATCCACCAAAAAGTAAGATTTATCGCTAATAGTCATTAATCCTTTCTTTTTTGGATGTGGATTTTTTATTCCAAATGGTAATATCTCAACATACCTCAACCATCGATAAATGCCTTATCTACATGCATCCCTAGTGGAGAATTGGTTAAAATGGCAATGGAAGCTCCTTCAAAGCATAGGCACTTCTTTAAAAAGTAGATCTACATATCTATTTAGTAAATTAGTATAGGTAAAACTCATGGCCAGAGTAATCCCTCTCCATAAGTTTTAGTACCTTTACAGCTACTTACTTATATTAGAAAAAAAAATAATACTTAGGTTTTCTTTTATGATAAATAAATTATTTGAAAATATTTTTTTTAAAAACGATCACTTGTATCACTTACAAAAAAAAATGAGTGAAAATATTTTTGTTGTCCACAAAAATATTTAGACAAAATTATTGTTGATAATAAAAATATTTTAGACAAAATTATTGTTGATAATAAAAATATTTTTCATTAAATAATTATATGATAAATTGAATAAGACAAGATGCAAGTGAATGGAATTTCTTGGGATTGCCTTTGGCTTCTCATGGTTCCCTTTTGAGACTTCATCTCTTGGACCCAAAAGGTTGAACAAAGGCAGTTGGTTTAACGGCTAAGCCAAAGGATCATAAATTGGAGCGAATTCCTTCCCCTAAATCTCAATTGTTCAAGCCCATTTCCCAGAAAATCTCTCTTCTCCCACCGTTTTTACATATAGAACATATGTATAATCTTAGTCATCCACATCTAATGTGATTCTTTCTCAAATTCTCTTAATTGACAGCCTTATACCACGAAAAGACAAAAATGCAACCCCGGCGATGGAGGTGGAAGAAAGTTTGATTCATCACCCCTTCTTCCCTCATCTCTGCCCAATCAAAACCTGAGATAAGATATATGGTTTTTCCAACATAAAATATAATTGAACACTATAAAAGGAGAGAGAGATTCATTCAACGGATAAATAGAACTTCAAAAGAAGTGTCGATTTCAGTTATGTTGCTGATTAAATTTTGTTCGTCCAATCTTACTCTGGTACATGATAATTAACTTGACAAGTTAATTACGTTACAGAAATAATGCAATCTCATACTGACAAAATCCCTAAAATATTCGAAAGAACATATTAAGAAAGGATCTAGGAAATGCTCTAATTCCCAATTTCCAATCTAAAAGCCAATAATTTCCCATGCCCAAAAACAGAGTCTTCGATTAAAGTATCAATATATAGTCATATTTTATCTTTGATTTTTTAAATATGAAATCATTTTCCTGAATTTAAATATTAATTCCATTGGCTAAGAAAAATTTTCCATTGACTCATTTTCCTAAGTAATCCAAACACTGGAAATAAGGAAAATATTATTTTAGAAAGTAAATTTCGCGAAACAAATAGAACATGATGTCATGAAACATTCCAAATATGCATAGAAAAAGAGGATGCGGATCATCTATCCCAGACTGTTTCTATTGATATCTCAGTAAATTCTTAACAATGATGGATGTAAATGAGGCATGCATCAACGATTTTACATACATCAATGATTGAGATATATTGAGATGTTTATAATCCGTGGAATTATTTTGTGGAATAAAGAATTCATGTCCAATTGCGAGTCGGCATTTCTCTCTCTTTGCGAAATAGGAAAAATAATCAAAATTAGCTCAGACATTCGATTGGGCGAATGGACGAAGCAAGAGAGACAGGGGCGTTTTACTTATTGGGGATTGGGCGAGGTAAATACGGTGGACTCTAGGAGGATGACGTTGAAGGTTGTAGACGAGTCCAAATTTAAGTGGCTCGCTAGCCCAGCAAGTGGGAAGGGGGAGCTTGGAGGACGGGTGATGTAAACACTTATATCAGCTAAACTGGCCATTTCTCAAAAGTCGGCTCAGCTCGCCGCTTGGAGATCATTGAGCGGCTGTGATGTGGTAAAAATAGGAGGAAAATGCGAAGTGATGAATCGGGTGAGGTAGGTTATAGAATTGGAGTTGTTAAATAATGAAAGGGGTGCATCCGAGAACTTGGGCGGAACAATTGTCTCTCCTTTTAAGTTTTGATTTTCCCCGTAGACCTTTGTTCTGGTTCCTGGGAGAAACTTGTTTTGATGAAATAATAACATATTTTGTGTTTATAGAGATAGACTATGAGCTTTACCTGGTGGGCCATAGGATGTGGGCCTTTGCATCTCGATTCGAGAGAAGAGAGCCAATTTAATTAGGCCTGATGTACAATAAGTGATTGGATCACGGAATGTTCATAATAAAAGCTGATTATGTTACACCTACGATAGTGTCCGACGGGCACAGTTGTAATTGCATGGGCTTTTGCTTATTTTATCTTCTTCTTTTTTTCCAAATGTCTGGTTTGCACCTAAACAATTTCCTAATGGTACAGATGGCGTCTTTGTGCAAAAGGTGTGCCTTCTTTTTTCTGCTTCGGCAAATCGCTATATGATGCACGGTCAAAATTTGCTGCTGTTGGATATTATATCGCTGAAGTCCCTCTTTTGTTTGTTTTAACTCGTCTTCTTGCTTCTCTTTTGTCCTCTCTCGGAGAAATTGCCACATCAAATAAGCCAACTTCAATCGTCTGACTGTTCTATGATAAGATTCTAACCCCATATGCAACATTAGGGCCACGCTGGTGCTGTCATTTCTTTGTGAAAGTACCCTAAAGGAAGGTCTCTTCATCGGTGGAGTGTCGATCAACATGAAAATCACCATAATTAGTTGTGGGAGAGAGTGCTTCCCATCAAATCATTTCAAACTTGTTTGTTCTTGAGCATGTCCCAAAAACTCTTCACTTTTCAATTTCGGCAATTCAATCGTAAATCTTTCAAATTATGTCAATTTAATTCTAAAATTTTGACGAATTACCAAACTAGGCCTAAAGCTTTTAACAAATTGTTAAATTAATCTTTCCGACTAATTTTGGCCGGATATTACTGATGTAGTAGCCTACTTAGCGCCTCTTGTTCTATGTGACATGATCGGTTCTGATGTATATAATTTTAAACTAAAAAAAAATCCATTTTTTATTGTCTTCAATCTTTTATTTTCTTCTCTCTTTTTACACAAGGCTAGCAGCCCTATCGGAGACCTCTGCTAGCCACTAAGCAAGAGTTGACAGCCCTCGTTGGGCCTTGGGTGAGGGCTTGCGATGTGCTTTCCATCCATAGCAAGGGTTATGACCCTCGCCCATGCCCAAGGCCAACAAGGGCTTTGCGGCCCACTAGCTTTATGTAAAGAGAGGGGAAAAAATAAATGAAAAAAAATCAATAAAGATTAATTACAAAATGGAATTTTTTTAAAAAAATTTAAAAAATTGTCCACGTTAATATTAATTGCTTCACGTAAGACGACTGTTGCTAACTAAGTTGCCAAAGACTACTTTGCCAAAATCATTTTTAAAAAATTATGATTAAATTAGCACAATCAAAAGGTTTATGACTGGATTAGTAAGTTCTCATAAGATTAAGGACTAAGTTGGCAAAATTAAAAAAAATTAGAATTGAATTAGTTGTATAATAGGGTTAAGATAATTTGAATTTTCTCTTCATAACGGCTGAGCAAATTAAAAAAAAAAAAAAAAAAAGATGTTGAGTGAGCTATGCTTTGACTATAAATGGACTTGGAGAAAAATGGTTTTGGCGTTTCGATCTGCTAAAATTGACTGTTGGCAATTCAACTCGCGTCTTGGGCCCCGAAATATTCGCGCTGCCACCAAGAGTCTATTGTTTCCGGAAAATGGGAGGCTTGCAATCAATTACTCTTTCTGTCAATAGCGGAACCAACTACAGTCATACAAATCGATTCATAGCATGTAAAGTTTACATGCCCCGAGAGGGTCCCTAAAGCGCGAATTGATTGCGGTTTGGATCATCTAGAAGCTCTCGTCATACGTGACTTTTCCATCTTGGGCCCGTTTGGTTCGGCTTTTGGGGAATGCCATTGGGGGAATGCAAATATCTTTGAGAGAAAGAGGCTTTCAAAATGTTAGACCGTTTGGTAAATTTTAGCATTGAAATGCAACTTAGCATAAACACCGTTTGGCAAAATTTACATTTGGAATTAGCTTTGGTTATTTTTTATTTTTTTTAAAGTCTGAAATCAAATTCCGGCGGCGGCCAACCGCGGCCACCGCGACGGCCAGATCTGGCCGTCGCCGGGACCGCGAGATCTAGCCGGAGGTCGCGGATGCCGATCTGCCGTTCCGCGGCCGATCCGGCCTCAAGATCGCTGAGATCTGGCCGTTCGACGGCCAGATCCGGGCTCGCCTGGTCGCCTGGCTCGCACGAGACCAAGCGACGCTTAGCCGAGGTCCGCGCGACCTCGGGCGGCGTCGCCTGGTCGCACGGACCTCGCCGGCGTCGCCCGGGTCTCGCGCGTGCCGGCGACGCCGCCCGAGGTCGCCCGACCTCGAGCCACCTCGCCCGAGGTTGTGCGACCTCGTGCGAGGCTTCTCGGGCCAGATTGCGGCCGAGCGCCGCCTTTGGCAAAGAAGAAGACAAACGGCGAAGAAGAAGGCGAACGGCGGAGGAGACGATGAACAGTAACGCGATGAACAGTAAATTCGCATATCCGGAATGCCCAATGCTCAAAGCTGGTCCCCCCCGGCATTCAGCTTTCAGCATTCCAAATGCAAACATTTTGCCAAGTAGCATTTGAAAGCCGAACCAAACACCCTCAAATTTTTCCCAAGGGGCTTTGGGGGCTCAAAGCCCCTTGGGAAAGCTGAACCAAACACCCCCCTTGTGCTCTTGCACTCGACATATTTTAATATTTTTGGCGGCATACTGTGATCTCTTTGGTTTTAAATTGTTTAGGCCTTTTCCCAAAAAGATATTATGAACTTTTGAGTTGTAGGCATATCATCCTACACCTTGCTGTTGCATATTCCCATGTTTCTCATCCAAAGAAGGTTCAGCTGCGTCGGTTTTCCGAAACCTATTACAAGGATGGATGATTTAAATTATAAGGAATCTCAATATAAGACAATTGCTTAGCCAGGTGCATATTCTTTTGCATCATTTCTCAATTTTGAATTGCACCACAGAGGATTGGAAACATCATCATCATATATACCCATACCAGTTTGACAACATTCCTCGAGCACATGTCATTGTTATATATACCGTGGTAAAAATTGTCCGGCAAAATTAATCTTTGAGATAGGAAGATAAAATTTGGACCTAGGGTTACAACTATTTTTGGTGGCGACGATTTTTTTTTTAATAATATCTAGAGAGACTTATATAAATATTTACTTACAAATTATCACATTAGTGTAACTCGAAATAGTCTGAGTATGCTGAATTGAAAGAGAAAGCTAGTTGCATGACTCTCGAGTTGACTATTAATGAAAAAACTAATGTTTTAGATCAAATGAAAAATTAGCAACGATCATTGAGATGACGAAAGCATAAAATTATTGGAATATATATCCAGGAAAAATTACAAAAATGATCTTTGTATTATTGCCACTATTTAATTTTGGTCATCATACTTTATCTTGTGATAGATAGGGTCCATACAACATTAGCCAATTATCATTTTAGGAAAAATTTCAATGACCGACCAAGGCAATATGCTAACGGAGGTATTGAAGCGGCTTTAATATGGAATGAAAAAATAATTATGCAAAAGATATTACAAAATGTTCCCCATATTACTGTCGATGTTTAATTTTGGTTCTCGTACTTCATCTTACAACTAATTAGTCCTTACCCAACTTTTGATCCCAATTTCAGATATATCCTTCCAAATGCAGGCAGAAACTGGTCAATAAGGGCCCAATGAATATGCTAGTTGACACATTTAAAGAAGTTATCAAAGACGAAAGCTCGCACATGTGATTCTAATATGATTATTCTTAAGTATCATAGCTTTTACTCACACTCTTGACTATTGCGCAATTATTTTGGAATTAACATTTTATGGAAGACAATTTGGCCTAGTGTTGTAACTCTTCTCCTAGTCCAAATGGACTAGATTCTTGAAAGTAATACCTAAGGGTGATCATTTAGTGACAATTGCTCCCCCCGGCATCGTCCCACACAGAAAGAAAGAGCGCAGAGCCTCGGCCCGACCTCTATCCCTTTCGATCGAACCATCTTGGCCTGTAAGCCCACATCCACGCCCGGGACGGGTGAAGCCCAGCAAAGCAGCAGGGTGCCAGGGAGCACTGAGCAATGGGAGAGACGAGGGCGACTCCGCCCACGCGTTGGACCACACCATAGGCTGAAATCCTTCCACGGCAGGAGAAGGGCAGGGGCAGCGTCCTCGTTGTCGGACCGGGACAGGAAAGGGAATTCTAAAGACCCTAAAACAATGTTACCAGGTGAAAGCTTCTCCGGAGCAAGTCATGTATCATTTTCTCATTATTCATGTTATTGGATTTTGGCGTCAAATAAATATAATGTGCATTACAACAAACAATTGCTACTTATAATACTGTGAACTACTTATGTGATATGCACTTTATGTGGACATATATTATAAATGCACCTTCACACGTATCGATTTATATGTTCGACATATGCTTATTAATAAACACATTTTGACATGTGCTTTTTATTCTCTTTCTTTTTAATCAGTGTCACCAATTTTTGCATAATGTTATCTGGGCTTGTTAACGAGCGGGCATAGTAAGAATTTCTGTTAAACCAGACATACGAAATGTGGCTGAAAGTTTAGACATCAAATCTTGCTGAAAAAGACCTATAATATAAATTTTTGGTACTCGCACAATAGAAAAATCAGAAAAGAAGAGTTTGTATACATTTAGATTCATCACAATTTCAATTTTTATTTTTTAGAAGTATATGGATTTCTTTATTCTATGTTATTTTTCAATTGATATTTTCTTTAAATTTTAACGGCTAAGTGAAAACTAAACATCATATATTCCTATCCATATATAAATTCTATTTGAATTGTAAGATCGAGAACAAAAGTTGTTGAACAATAAAATAACAAATTAAAGCTAATGAACTTCTCTCTTATCTGATTTTTTAAAATCAATTTCAAATTATGTGAATTTTATGTACTCCTATTTTCATCGTTTACTTTCTTATAAATGTATGTATTTTGATAGATACATGCTATATCTAGATAAGTGGATTTCCAAAGTTGCACAAATCTTCTTCCAAGTACGGATGGATGTGGATACAAATTATGTACTCTCTATTTGATAGATGATCAAACTACGAAGACTTCTAATTTACACACATTTTGAGCTTGGGACGTGCTTGATCTGGGTGTTGGAACTTGGGAACTCTCCCTTTTCACTCCTTCCATCACCAGTGTCTTAAAGCAAAGACACTCGTGAGAACCAGCTAACTAATTGAAGTCTTTTAAGTTTTCTAATTCACCAAGATCTTTCCGTATTTTGACAACACAATGATCCCTTCAAAAGCAAGATATATGAGATTACCAGTTAAATGCAGCTTTCGTTTGTCTCGTTTTACAATATCATTTATCAAGTTGATCATATGCAAAAGGAAAAAGGAAAACCCCCATGAAACGTCGCAGTCCGGAGTAAACTACGTATGCAGAGGGATGAAGAATTGCCCGAATTTAGCCGGAGGAGGATCGAGAGCAATGCAGCGACACCAGGTGAGAGAAGCGACAAGGCGTGAACGTGGATTATGGATTTTCTATGGGTCGGAGCTTAAACACGAGTCCTCTATGACCTGCAACAGATCCGATCCTCGATGCAGCGGGCCAGTCCAGGGCCAAAAGCCCCTGTTTCATGGGAACGTTAAGAACAATTAGGCCCATACCAGAGAAATTATACTTATGGCACATGCTAATTTAATCGATTATCCATGGAGTGAGTGCCGGTTAATTACCACTGCATACAAACAAATCTAACGAGGATTTCAACTTTTATAATAAAAATCTTTAAGTAATGCTTATGTGACTAGTATGTCATAGTGACATACTATGATAACATGGACAAAATTGTAATTTAAAAATAGTTAAGATATAATTCTCTAATTATCTTACTTACTAGCGTCGAGTTTAATCTTACAATAAGTTAAATATATTATTCATACGCATGTGCGAATTCTTTTTATTATAGGGGAATAAAGCAATTTTTTACATGAATTTAAGATCCTATATAACAATCGGTTTGATTCCTCATTCATTATCACGTAATGCAATAAAATACATAAAAATACGCACGTGACCATCATTGTTGTTCGGCCATGGACCATGGATGATTCACTAGTGACATTGTGATTGATGAATGATGAAATTATCAAATAATTTTGTTAAACCAATCTCAAAAGCACAATGGTAGTGATGAAAATTATATGAGGAAGAAGCTATAGAAACTATATCAAACTAACAACACGTGAATCCAAAATGAAAGAATACTAAATGAGGGTGTGCGATTCTTTTTTTATATACTCTCATTTCCCCTATTTTCTCGGTCCCAAAGGAAAATTTTGCCCTGTTTCTCCAATTCACCATTTCTTAGTTTTGTTTACTGGTAATGCAACTCCATAAGCTTTATCTTACCAATGCAACTCGATCCAAAGTGGAATTGATGGACCTAAATGCACTTAGAATTTAAACTGAAACTGGCACTCCAGCAAAAGGATTAAAGCTTCCTTATAGGGAAGGGGCTGGTGGAAACTTTCCAAGATATGTTTAAAATAGCTCAAAATACTCTTAGATGGAGAGGACTTTGCACCAGAACAAATTCTAATCATCATCATCATTTATTCTACTGTGTTATGCAAAGGGTGTTCAAGGTAATAATGTAACACGAGGTTCACATCCGACCCAGCATTAGAAGGTTACCAAGCAACTCAAATACATTTAAACAACAAAAACCATTGCCCCAATCAATCCTCAGTTGGCGATGAACACAAACGTGGCTACCAACATTAGAACGCAGCCAACAAAAATCGGCCAAGGCAAGTCGCCAAGCAGGACGCACATCAAGAGACTGCACGTGACACATCCAAGAGCAACGGTGATCACAGCAAAGGCAAGTCGAAAACTTGGATCAATATCTTGTCTTCCCATCCTCAGGATTAATTTTTGCCGAATGATTTTGATTGCTTCACAGATAAGCATAATGGTTGGTGCATTGGAAATGTCGGCTGGACCTATAGAGGTATGCCTGTCCCTGATGAGTTGACGCAAAGCATTCTCAAGGGAATCAAGATCTTCGTTAACTTGAGCCACATGATCTAATACGTTCCTTGAAATAAAAATCAGCAAGTCGCTTGTTAGATAATCATCTTTTATAGAAGCTCAAGCAATAAGGATCAAGAAGCATATTGATAGATAAACAAATGAACATATGAGCAACTCATACTTGTACCATGGTTTTAGAATGAAACATTAAAATAGACGGATTCACATAATTTACATAGAGTACAGATTATTTCCTAATGAAACAACATACGCGTAAAAACATGATAAGAGATAGGAAGTTCTTTTTCATGAAAGGAAATGAGGGCAGCATTCGCATTCCTCCACACTCACCTTCTTTCCAACCTCTTGATATTAAAAAAAGACACGGTAGTTAATATAAATTTCACTTCCCTCAGACAAACTCACCTACTGTTTTTTTGGTATGGATACTTGAGAGGGATTATTCCTGGTGTGAGTCCTACCGTATTCAATTACCGAATGGATATCACTAAAATTTACCCATTCGCATAGAAAAAGGTGTGATGACTACAAGAGGCATTCTTACTTTTCTGACAGATTTACACCCACTGAATATACCCTGATATGAGCACGAGCCAACATGCTCTGTTGTTAGAGTCTAGTCATGTGAACAGCAAGAACAAAAACCTGGATCAATTAGCAAAATAAAAGAAGACAAAATCCCGGTGGTACGACATAACTACCGTAATCCAGGAAATGCGAGAAACGGGCCATTTTACATCCCCACCAGATATGGCTTTAAGTACATGCTCTGTTCTGAGAAGAGCCCATTTCTGCTCTTTGAGAGTCATGAACATCGAGAACAAAACCTGTCTCAAGCCTCAATCAACGAAAAGAAAAAAGTTGAGGAAAAAATCTGGATGTACAAAGTGGTGTTGTGATCGAATTCTCACAATCTAATCGGTGTTGTGATCCAGTACTCACAATCTGAGGCAAAGAACAAGCCATCTCTACTGACAAGTGAAAGACCCCCCATTGGGCTCCTAAGTATTGAACAGTACGAGTTCAGAAGGCATCAACAAGTTCACCTGATTTACTTAGAGTGCCGGTTCCTTAAACAGCATTCATGCGTAATGGAATATACACAGCGAACATGATCATAGATAAGAACAGAAGGATATCAGGATTTTGGCATTAGTTTACTTGCAATCCTCCGAGGATGGGCTGGTTAAGATATGTTTGGGGTGGACAAAGCTTACCTCCAACCACCGTGATCAGCTGGAATGTCGTTCGCCATTAACCTTCCAAATTTGCCTCGTTAATCTCTTCCTTGCTTGGCTGAAAATGAGAAGACGGTGGGAGCTTTCTTATTAAAAAGACTCAGGAAATCGAACTGATATGACATCTTCTATTGCTCAGCAGGGCACTTATTAAAAAACTTGAGCTGGGAAAGTAGGGGAGTTTATCAGCAGGCACTTGTTAAAAAACTCTTAAATAACACGAGCTGGGAAAGTAGGGGAGTTTGTCAGCAGGCACTTGTTAAAAAACTCTCAAATAACACGAGCTGGGAAAGTCAGGAAAGTGGCTACTTTCCTGACTTTCCCAGCTCGTGTTATTTGAGAGTTTTTTAACAAGTGCCCCGCTGAGCAGTAGAAGATGTCATATCAGTTCGATTTCCTGAGTTTTTTTATAAGAAAAGCTCATTCTCTCCCTAAGATGTTCTAAGGGGCAAGTTTTTCTAAATGAGCCCACCTTCACCTGTTTGAAGCATGGACTGAGATTTTAGTTTTATGGGCCATTAACTGATTTGGGCCACGTGAGATGGGTTGGTTTAAAAAGTCTAGCTACCCTTCTTACCAGAGAATCCGAATTGCTCTCTCTATTTTTTTATTTGTTTATTGTATTGCTTATTATTTATCTATTTATTTTTTTTGTCCTTTTTGTTATTATACAACTATCCCTCTTTAAAAATTAGCTCAATAATTAAAATGATACCTAGATTTTATTGATTGGTGGTGAAATGAGAATGTAAATGTACTTAACTTAAAAAAAAAAATTAGAGATATTAATTGTGCATCCTGACCTCGTGCTTTGACATCGTTTGATGCACTTTTGAGTAGCTCACCATGATGATCAGTCTTTTTTTATTTGATTTGATTTGTTTTGTTTTGTTTTGTTTTGTTTTGTTTTGTTTTGTTTATTATCGGGGAGTCTGATGAAGATAAAATAGGTTTTTCATATAAATATGAAAAGCTCACTCTATGGACCTCTCATGGAGATGGAATAGATTTTTCACATAGATATGAAAAGCTCACTCCATGGATGTCCAACGTGTGGTTTTTCATATTTATGCTATGGACGTAGAAATATGCACTTCGAATGCTACTATATGCTATAGAAGTAAGGTTGCAGGAAATGAATTATGAGGATTTAATTTTCCCGATAAAATAAAGGATTAATACCTTGAAAAACCCCAAACTGTTACACTTGCGATAAATTTACCCCAAACTATTTTTTTTTTACCATAAAAAACCTCAAACTGGTACAATTGTGAAAAATTTAGTCCGACTGACCATAAAAAACCCTAAACTTGTACATTTATGACAATTTTATCTCAAACTAATTTATTCGACAACAAAAAAATCCCAAACTGGTAAATTTATGACAAATATACATTCCGCTAAATTGGATTAATACCACAAAAAAATCACAAAAATTATAAACTATGACAAACGGAACGTAAAATCCCAAATTGGTATATCGATCAACTGTCATGTGTCATTTGACTTAATAATTTGACAGTAAAATTTAACAAATTAATAAAGGGTAAATTTGTCACAAGTGAGAATAACGGGGTGTAGAAAAGGTTTTGCGGGTTACTGTTCACTTGTGCTCTCTACTGGGCGACCGAAGCATTGTAGTTCGTTTTCTGGTTTGCGAGCTGCCCTGATCGCTTCGGCCATCCGTTGGGCATGATTTTTGGTGGGAAGCCTCGCCTCTCCCCCCCTCAAATCCTCACCGAAGCGTTTTGCTGGGCATGGCTTAAATCGTGAGATCCCTTGGTTCGTTGCTAGGGTTCTGGTGTGGAATTGGGGCCGTCTCTGTTCTCGAAGGGAGCGGATCGATCCAGCTATCCATTGGCCGCGTCCTTTGTGGGTAAGCTTCGCCTCCCTCTCTCTAAGATTTCTTTTGAAGCTCAGCTCCCGCCATGGCCCGTATAGCTGGTTCTTGTTGATCGGATTAGGGTTCTGGTGCGGTTTCTAGGTTTTCGTAGTGGTAATATGGCTTCAACGAGTAAGGACCCTTTGGGTCGAGAGAAGGGCAAGTCTCAGGCTTCCAATGCCCGTAGTCGTAGCTGAGGGAGATATGCCTCTCGAGGCCGAGATGGGAGACGTCCCAATGTCCTGAATCGTGATAGATCCAAAGCTACTCAAGCCCATTCATGGGCGAATGTTGCAGGCCTGTCTGCTGAAGGTTATGAGTTAGACTTTGCCCCACCTATTTCGGTTGGGAGGAAATCGGTTGTTCGGCTTTCTAATAATGCGAAATTCGCTGGAGACCCGAAATGGAATTGCTGTCTGGTTGGTTATTATGTGGGGAAGAATGTACCATTTAAGATCACAGAGATGGCCTTAAAACAGGCGTGGGGATCGCCTCTGGCGGAAGTCTTGGCCAATGATGATGGGTTCTATTTTTTCATTGTTCCGGATGCCGAATTCAGGAAGAAAATTCTAGACAGAGGCCATGTAACAGTGGCTAAAGTCCCTCTTGTGCTTAAGCAATGGCACCACACCATGGAGCTGAAGAAGGACCTCCAATCGTTGGTTCCGGTCTGGATTCGGCTTAAGAAGATTCCGTTTGCCTACTGGTCGGCTCCGGGGATCAGCGAAATAGCGAGTGCAGTAGGGAGGCCCCTATACGTGGATCCCTTGACTGAGAAAATGAAACGCCTATCCTTTGCTAAAGTTTGCGTTGAGATATCGGCAAAATTGGAGAGATGCGAGAAAGTAGAAGTATGGGTGGATGACAAATCTTTCTCGGTTTCGGTTCTCTATGAATGGAGACCCAATTCGTGTGTCAAATGCTTTGCTTTTGGACATAACTGCTTAGCAAAAGAGGAGCTGAAGCAACCTCTGGCTACTGATGCTGTAAAGCCGTCTACTGCTAATGCAGATCCTGTTATCTCTTCTGCTTCAGAGGATGGCTGGAAACAGGTCACGAACAGGAAGAAAAACCAGAATATAGGGCAGAAGGAGAAGGGCGAAGTAGCACCACCAATCTCGGCCTTAAAGGCTAAGGTAATAGAAGATCCATCTTCTCAAAATGCTTCTAAAGATCTGAGGACTCAGAAGCAAGGAATTGAAACTGACTCAATGGCTCTAGTAGTTTCTAATCAAAATGATGCTGCAGCAGCTCTATCTTCGGAGGAAGAATCGGAGGATGATGCATGTGCGGTAAGTAGCAGTAGCAATGGTGGGGATCCGGTTCCTGCGGTTTACCCCGATCCTCATCTTGGAACTAAGGTCCCTCCCAATCAGAAGAATGCTCCTAAGGCTATTGCATTGGCTACTCCCTCTAATGCTCCAAAGGGGTCGAATAGAAGGAGGCCTTTTCGACATCGGTAATATAGCCTTTCTCTCTGTTTTTTGAATATGAATTTTGGTGTGTGGAATATCAGGGGCCTCGGTGACCCCGTTAAACAAGCCGAAGTTAGAAATTTTGTCAGGTCCAATAATCTCTGCTGTGTTGGAATTATTGAGACTAAGATCTCCTCTGCTGCTTCTATTTCGGTGGCTTCAGCATTATTACGGGGATGGAGTTGGGTTAATAACTATAGCCATTCCCATAAGGGTAGAGTTTGGGTGGGGTGGAACCCCAGGGATGTTGATTTTTTGGTTAATGCTGTGTCGGTGCAAGCCATCCATGGTAGGCTGCTTTGGTTGGTTTCGGGCAAAGTTCTGTTTTTGTCGGTTGTCTATGCTGAACATCGGTTTATTTCTAGACGACCGTTATGGGAAGATCTTATTCAAACAAGTGGTACTCTCTCATCTGTGCCTTGGATTATGGCTGGAGATTTTAACGCCATCCGAGACCCTTCGGATAGAGTTGGAGGCAATAATGCATGGATCCCGACTTTTGATGAATTCAATGATTGTCTAGTTCAAGCTGTTCTGGACGATCTGCGTTTCACGGGATTTAGATACACATGGTCTACCTCGTCGGGAATCAATAGAAAACAGAGGAAAATACATAGGGTGCTAGTAAATGGTTGCTGGAACTCGGTTTTCTCCTTTTCGAAAGCCGCTTTCTTACCGCCAGGTATTTCGGATCATACGCCTATGGTTATTAAGGTTATGCCGACCCCCAGGTCTTCCAAGCCATTCAAGTTCTTTAATTTTTGGATGTCCCACCCGGAGTTCTCTAGAATGGTTACGGAAGTTTGGGATTCTCCGTTCCACGGTTCGCCAATTTTTACCCTATGTGCAAAGCTTCGCCTCCTTAAGTGCAAGCTAAAGCAAATCAACAAGGAATCGTTTTCTGATCTCTCAATGAGAACTGCAGAGGCTAGACGGGCCCTTCAAGCTACTTAGGATGCTATGCAAGCAGATCCGCTCGGCTCTTCTCTTGCTGATACAGAAAAGCAACAGCTTCAAGCATTTGCAGAGCTTCGTTTCTAGGAGGAATCTTTCTACCGGCAAAAATCTAGAGTGCGTTGGTTAAAAGATGGAGACCTCAACACTAGATTCTTCCACCAAATGGTGAATAAGCATCATCTCCAGAACAGAATTATATCGGTGACCAGTGGAGATACCACTACCTCGGATCCTTCGGAAGTTCAAAAGGTGTTTGTTGATCATTTCTAGAATCTTCTTGCTGCCTCGCCTACCTCCGGATGCCCCGTAAAGGAGGAGATCCAAGCGGTGCTCAATCACTTGCTGGTAGAGGAGCAGGTTTGTTTTCTATCCTCTCCTATTTCGGATGATGAAATCAGGAATACTCTGTTCTCTCTTGCAACTGGAAAAGCCCCTGGGCCCGACGGTTTTAATGTAGAATTCTTCAAACGCTCCTGGGATATTGTTGGTGCTTCGGTTATCATGGCAGTTAAGGATTTCTTTGTAAAGGGTGAGCTGTTAAAGCAAATCAATACCACCATTATTGCCCTTGTGCCCAAGATCCCTAATGCCTCGACTGTCCATGACTTCAAGCCAATTGCATGCTGCAATACCATATATAAATGTATAACCAAGCTCATTGCTAACCGCTTGGCTCGTGTGTTACCCTCTATTGTTAGCTTGCCCCAAAATGCATTTGTTAAGGGGAGACATATTAGTGATAACATCTTGCTTGCTCAGGAGCTTTTCAGTGGATTTCATCATGATCCTTACCGAGCCAAATGCGTAATTAAGGTCGATTTTACAAAGGCCTACGATACGGTAAGCTGGGAATTCATAGAAGTCTGTCTTCAAGCTTTCGGGTTCCCTCAGATTTTTGTTGATCGTATTATGACTTGTATTAGATCCCCTAAGTTCTCTATATGCTTAAATGGGGAGCTTCACGGATTCTTTGCTAGCAGGAGAGGTATCCGACAAGGAGATCCGATGTCTCCCTATATATTCACGCTTGTGATGGAGGTATTTACTGGATTATTGGATAGGCGAACAAGCCGGCCCGAGTTTGGCTTCTTCTGGAGGTGCAAGTCGACTAAGCTGTCCCACCTATTCTTTGCTGATGATGTCCTCTTATTTTCCGAAGCCACCTTGGCTTCGGTTGGACTGTTGAAAGACGGAATTGAATCATTCTCCAACTGGAGTGGATTGGTTCCGAATCTGAACAAAAGCGAAGTATTTCTCTCAGGTGGATCGTTTGGTCTTCGGAATGACATCTTAAGTATGCTCGGATTCCAGGTCGGTTCCCTTCCCTTCCGTTATCTTGGTGTTCCTGTTATATCCAAAAGATTAGGGAAGGCGGATTGTGTTACATTGGTTAATGCAATAACGGCTCGTGTCCAATCTTGGACCCATAGATTCTTGTCTTTTGCTGGTAGACTTCAGCTCATCAAATTCGTGCTCTATTCCATTCAAGTCTTCTGGGCGAGTGTATTTTTTCTACCATGTGCTGTTCTTGACCGAATTGAGAGGATCCTTCTGCAATTTCTATGGAAAGGACCGATGATGGGACCGGGTGGGGCTAAAGTAGCTTGGAGTGATATATGCCTCCCGAGAGAGGAGGGAGGGCTTGGAATTCGGACTTTGAGAGAGAATAACTTGGCCCTCATGCTCAAGCATATTTGGAAGCTCTTCTCGGATAAGGAATCTCTTTGGTGTAAGTGGATTCATTCTACCTTTTTAAATCGGAAGAATTTCTGGATTACACATATTCCCACTTATTGTTCTTGGGCTTGGAAAAAGCTTATTCGCCTTAGACGTGTTTATCAACAGCATTTTAGATGGAAGATAGGTAACGGTAGAGCTGTATCATTCTGGTTTGACCCATGGCACCCTAATGGTCCGCTCAACCTTCTATTTTCTAACCAAGAGATCTATCGGTCCGGTATTTCCCGCACTACCTCGGTTGCTGATGCTTTCTCCACGCCTCTTGGGTGGTATGTTATTAATATAATGGCTAATTGGTGGGATCCCTTACCTGAGTTCAACCAGCAAGAAGACCGTTTCCAATGGATACGGCATCCTTCGGGGCGATTCTCGACAACGTCTGCATGAGACCTTTTCAAACCCAAAGGAAATATGGTGTCGTGGTCCTCGTTTGTGTGGAGTTCATCTATGCCACCGAGATACCAGACCCACTTGTGGCTTATTTCTCGTAATAGGTTGCCAACTCAGATTTTGCTCCTCTCATTTGCTTCGATTCCAGCAGCTACCTGTCCGTTTTGCTCAAGCAGACCCGACTCGGTTGATCATCTCTTCTTTGCGTGCCGAATTCCAGGTAATCTCGCCTCCTTCTAGGCAGCAAAGTTCAATGTCTTCTGGCGCAACAAATAGTGGCGTGCGAACCTTGATTGGGCCTCCTCTCGTTTTTCAGATCGGGACTTCTATCACATTTTGGCTCGGTTTAGTTTTGGTGCTCTTTGCTATATCATATGGAAAGAACGCAACAACATCATCTTCCGGAATCAGACTCTTTTTATCCCGGCGATGAAGATGCATCTTGGCAAGGCTATTAAAGACAAAGCGATGACCTTCAAGCATGTCATGGATACCCCAAAGAACGTATCATGCAGCAGAGCTGGGACTTGAGTCCTTCTATCTTTGATTGATGGAGGGTTGGTCGGTCTTAGTTTAGCCTTTGTCTGTTAGGGTTTCCTTTTCGGTGTTGTTCTTGTTGTTGTTCATTGGATCCAAGGCACCCCTACACTCTTCTTGACTTCAGTCTCTTTGAGTGTCTGTTTTGTTGGTGCTTGGTATCCCCCCTTGTATATTTTCTGCAAAATCTATTCATATCTTACCTTTACCAAAAAAAAAAAAAAAATGTCACAAGTGTAGCAGTTTATGATAAATTTGTCAATGTATATCAGTTTGGGGTTTTTGATGGTAAAAAAAATAGTTTAGGGTAAATTTGTCACATGTGTATCAGTTTGGATTTTTTCAGGATATTAATCCTATAATAAAAGAAGATAGGACTCTTAATTTATTAAAAACTTAATCGAATCATCTCTATTGACGTCCTCCGCAATAGAGTTTAACCTTGGAGGTCAATGGTGTGAGTATTCTTGCCCGTCGGCCGTGGTGCATGTTTGTTCTTTTTTCCTGTTTTTTGCTTAGTTATTGTGCGTTCTTGTTAGAAAGTTTAATTTGTTTTTCCTACTCTTCTGTACTCGTTCCGCTCCTGCCCTGCTTCTTTAGCGAGAAAAATCAACGAGGAAGGAAACCGTAACTTTTCATTTTCTAATTTGGTCGCCATCACATATATTTTTGAGCGACCAAATCGAGAGAGGGAAGCGAAGTGTCCATGAAAGTGGAGTTTGCCCAGAGCAGCGGCGCCTTGAAGACCTTGGCTCGCTCAGTCGCCTGCCTCTTCGGCGTCGGCAACAACCTTGCCATCCAAGCTTCTCCTTCCCAGGTCATTCAATTGAAATCCACGTCGGGTGAAATAGCTACAGCAATTGCTTCTTCGTGTGCCCTGCTGAGCGATGCTTAGTAGTTTAGATGCTATGATGCCGTGTTAGGTGTTGGCTCGTTTCGCTCGATGCGGTGTCCGATTGAGAAATTTTGAGTATCCTTTCACCGATTGCCGAGCGCATGGAGCTTTTGGCGGTGGATTTGAGGCAGGAGTTTGTTAACTTATGGCGCGATTGGCCTTGTGGCTGGTGGTTAGAACTCGGCGTGCGCAAATCTGAAGTCCACTGAAAGAAAATAATACTGCCGATAGGGTGATTCAAAGTCGTTATATTGTAAGAGGCAATTCACTGCTATAGACAGGAGCACTATCAGTATTAGGGGTACTCACGGACAATGTTTAATGGTGAAACCATAGGAAAAAACTCCAATGGATAACCTTCTATGGGTGCTGCTATTCTGTCTTGCTAATGCTTTCCTGGTCTGTCTAGTTCCTTTGATGGTGTTGTATGGAGTTTTGCAACACTCAATAACTGAAAGCATGAAGTCTTGAAACTGACATTTTCATTGAGATGAAATGACTGCAGAATGCTGTAATGAGCATTACTAAGTCATGTCGTATGTGTCCGCTCGAATTAGCTTCTCTAATTTCTCATCGTGCAAAAGCAATGTGAACTTTGTCTTACGGATTTTGCAGTGCACCAATATGACCTATAAAGCCAATGGATTCGGAATAAAGAAATGGGGGCAACTTATTGAATATTAGATTCCTTGTATATGACCTTTACTTCTTTTTGTTGGCCACTTACCATTTTAAGTCTTTTGACTCAATCATGCTAACTACATATCATTTAGTATGTTTTCTAACTGCAAGAGAATCGGAGGTTGGCGCCTGTCAAACCTGCATTAATTTGATAAGAAGCTGTACCATGTAGAAATACTTGTTTATCTCACCTCGCCAACTGTGAGTTTTTGTTCATGCATATGTGATGAGGTTTAAACCTAGTTTTTGTCATATGTATGCAGGCATTAAGAAAACATACTAGATAGCTTGCAATGTCGACCCCAATGAACAACAATTATCTCTGGATAGGAGATGATGCCCTAGAAAATATTGTAGGGAGGCCTCATCATCTGAACTTGCTTGCAAATTTTCATTCATCCTTCAGGGAATTACTCTCATAGCAACTGAATGCAGCTCCATACCTTCTGATGCGGCAATTGAATTTGGTGGGAAAGTCGTTGAGTTTCGAAGCTAGATTGATCCTACTAAGGTAGACTCTAGTTTTACTCTTTTTGACTGAATATGGAGAATATTATCTGGTTCAGACTCTGGTTGCGGAGAACGACTCTTTGCTGCACTCTTAGCTTTGGATAGATCCCATGGAAGAGGTTGGCAAAATGCTCATGGTGACAACCCAGTAGACGTGACTTTTTCTGTCAAAGAGTTGAAAATATTTGACCTTATTTGTTATTGATTATATCAAGACATTTGGGTCATTAATGCAGCTGAAATTTCTTGAATATAAGACTTCACTTTCAAACTTATCTGCATTTCCAGAAAGTGAGTCCACCTAATTGCAGTAATGCCATTGGAGTCACATTCAGGACCATCTATCATGTTGAAGTTTTTCCTTTTGTCTTCCAGTGAAGACGATAATATTTAACATTCGTTCATCTCGTGGAAATCCAGGCATTTCTTGCATTCTGTGAGGGATGTGAAGTTCACATTCATTTTTGCTTTCAGATGGCTAGCAAGTAAGTAAATTCTAAATGCTCTTTTGTATCTTATCTTCTATCCTTTTTCTTCCCATGCTTCACTTCGATTTTGTTTATGCAAGTAGTGCAACAAGTAGATTTCATGCAATCAGTGCGTAACTGGTTTTACTAGATGAAAGATTGTTAGTTATCTGCTCAAAGACCTAAAACATCCTAATGCATAGCTTCGCAATCACAATAGTAAAGGCCCATGGCAATGTTACTTTTGGGCTAAATATGAAAAAACGAGAGACTATCATTGAAAATTTGGTTGATAAACATAGTGCACCTTCGAATTAAGGTTTAAGTTCGGATGATAAATTATGTTTTTCTTTTTTTCTTTCCTTTTAACAAAGAAAAATGCAGGTTCATGTATAAAGTGCACTTTCTTGCTCACCCATCGAGCTTACCTTTACTCACCTGGTCATGACATAAGCAACCAAATATTCTAAGAATCAAGATAATCACTAACGATACCTGACTAGAGTTCCATAGGTCCAGCATCTAATTGTGGTCGTTGGAGATCTATTCACTAGGTAACTTGTCGTGCTAAGCACATTTGTCAAGAACTTCGTAGTTAAACTAGCATTAGATATCATTTATAGATTGTCTCTACTAATGTTCTGCCAATCAACTCTACAATATGTTATAGTTCACTAACACTAGTGAGGTGTCTCACCATGCTGTTCCCCTTTTAGGTATTTAACAATTTTGAGCAAAACTCAATGCTACTATTAAACACAAAGTTGACAAAGAAAGAAAATAATGGCTGAGGACTTAGAGCAACTTCCTTTTCCTGAATCTCAATGGATTAGGCCCATCTCCCAGGATATCTCTGACTCCCACCCTTTTTACTTATGAAAAGAGACAATAATTCTTCGAAATTGACTTCTATCTCTACCTAAGTTTACTCATGCACTGAGTATTCCCTGACATGAGCACAAGCCAACATGCTCTGTTCTTGGAGTCTAGTCATTATGAACAGCGAGAACAAAAACCAGGATTAATTGGGAAAATAAAAGACATAATCTGGGTGGTAGGACACCCTAATCCAGGATATGCGAGAAACAACCCTTTTTGCGTCCACCAGATATGCCCCTAGGTACAGTTCTGAGGAGAGCCCATTTCTACTCTTTGAGAGTCGAGTCATTATGGACATCTCAATCAACAAAAGGAAAAAAAATGAATAGAGGAAAAAATCTAAATGGTACAAATCGGTGTTCAAATCCGACTCCCACAGTCTAATGCGAGAAACAGGCCATTTACTACAGGCAAGTGAGAGACCCCCTCAGGCGTTTGACTGAACAAGTTCAGAGTTCCAGAACCTGTTCTACATAGGGTACAGGTTTTTTCACCATAAAACGGCATTCACGTAATGGAATATACAGTGTGACATGATCAGAAGAAGGAACTAGAAAGAATATCAAGATTTCAGCATGAGTTTCCCCAAAGAATATCGAGATATTGACATGAGTTTCCTCAGAATCCTCCAACTAACATGGAGCTGGTCTACAGTGCTTTCTTATATATTTTAGGTTCGCTGAGGCTTACCTCCAACCAACGTGATCAGCTGGATTGTTGTTCTCCATTAAACTTCTCACTTTGCCTAATCTCTCCTTCTCTTCCTGAAAATTTGGTTTCTTCAAAGCGTTTGCAGATTGCTGTCCTGTGAACGAAGTGCTTCAGGGGAAAAAGAGACCTGAACATTGGTGATGTGGACTTTGGGGTGGTTTTCATTTCTTCCAGTGCCATATCTTGGTTTAGGGCAGTGCTTTTCCGCATTTGACTGGACCCACCCGAAAAGCAGATAGAAAGTCAAGCAGATCGAAAATAGCGCATCAGCAAACAGACAAAACGGGACAATGTTTGCTGATGCTCTACTTTCGAATTTTATTTTTCATACCGTTTTGTCTGTTTTTGCTGTTGCTCTACATTCGAATGCGGGCCCTCCAAAGCCTAGTTAATTCCGCCATGACATGAATATGGATTATCGAGGTTCGGGGCAGCCACTTGCTCACCCATTACTTTGTTCTCTATTTTTCATTTTTTACCTTTTGTTAATAAATCCAGATCTTCCTTCACGAGGTTTCTAATGACAGAAACTTCTGGGGCAAGCATATGTAATCAAGCGCATATTCGTTATTCAGTCATTGTAGATCCCCTAGAAGGTAAGATTTATTGCTAATTGTCATTAATCCTTTTTTTTTAATTGGACACGGATTATTCACCTCACAAGACAAACACGAGTATCTCAATATATCTCAACGGTTGATGCACGCCTCATTTACGTGCATCCATAGCTGAGAATTGGTTGAAATGCCAATCGAAGCACCTTTGAAGTAGAGGATCTTCATCCTCTTTTGTTATTTATATTGAAAATATTTTCATATATTCATTTCGGCACGCGATATAAGCAATCATTTTTATAAAAATATTTTTTAAATCATTCATTTTTTGAGAAGCAAATAGAGACTAAATGAAAACTAGATGTCATCTCTCCTTATCCATCATTCAAATTCTATTTGAATTGTAAGATTGAGAACAAAAGTCGTCGAACAATAAAATAACAAATTAAAGCTCATGAACTTCTCTTGTATCTAATTTTTTAAAATCAATTTCAAATTGTGTGGATTTTATTTAAAATCATTGTCATTGTTTACTTTCTTAAAAATGTAACTATTTTGATAGATATAAGCTATATTTAGATAAGTGGATTTCCAAAGTTGCATGAATCCTGTTCCTAGTATGGATGGATGTGGATACTTAATTTTACTCTATTTGATTGACGATTGAACTACAAAAGACTGCTACTTCTTATTTGCACACATTTGAGCCAAGGACATGCTCAATCTAGGGTGGTGAAACTTGGGAACTCTCCTTTTTCGCCCCTTCCATCACCAGTCTCATTAAAAATAGCTACGCCATGTTTCCCATGTTGTCGGATCCCATGAAGCTTTCTAGGAAATCTCCAGACTTAGACCAAATATGCGATTCCTAGCTTCGCAAGTCGTTAGAGAAGTCCCAATATATTTTTCATGCGAAGAGGGGACTGTGCAATGAATGGATCATTCATGACTTTATCATCACCAAGAAGGGTCAATCATTTACCAACATGACTTTATCATCCCCAAGAAGAAAAGTTACATTCCTGCAAAAAAAAAAAAAGGAAGCCCATGAAAAGACGGGTGCGAGCTAAATTTTCATCCCTATAACCAGCAATTCGGCAAGAACCAGGCCCAACTAATCTGTTTGGTCGGACGCCCAACTAATTGAAGTCTTTTGAGTTCTGCAATTCACTTGGATCTTTCCTGCATTTTCTCAATGCAACGTTCAATTCAAAAACAAGATACACGAGTTTACCAGTCAAATGCAGCTTTCGTTTAACAAAATCATTTTCCGAGTTGATCGTATGCAAAAGGAAAAAGAAATCCACATGAATCATCGCAATCTGGAGGCAACTACGTATTTAATGGGATGAAGAGTTACCGGAATTCAGCCAGAGAAGGATCGGGAGCTATGCAGCGGCACCAGGTGAGTAAAGTGACAATGTGAGAACGTGGATGGAGGATTTTATATACGGGCCGAATCTTAAATCGGAATCCTCTATGACCCGCAACAGATCCAATCATCTATGCAGCGGGCCGGTCCAGGCCCAAAAGTGCCTGCTTCGCGTGAATGTTGAGAACAATTAGGCCCATACTAGAGAAATTATATTTATGGCACATGCTAATTTAATCGATTATCCATAGAGTGAGTGCTGGTTTTTGCCTACTGTATAGAAACAAATCCAACGAGGATTCAACTTTGATAGAAATCTTTATGTAACGTTTATGTCTGTTTGTCAGATATATCATAGAGACAGCATAACAAAATGGACAAAATTGTAATTAAAAAATAGTTAAGATATAATCCTCTAATTATCTTACTTACCACCATCGAATTTAATCTTACAATCATCTTTAAAAAATTCCCATATTAAATTTTATTTTTCGTATTTAACTCTTTCCACAAATTTTAATGTTTTCTTCACACGCATGCCTGTACTCTTTTTATATCAAGTGAATAAAGCAACTTTTTACATGGATCTAAGAACCTAAATCACATTAGTTTGATTTGTCATTTATTATCATGTGATGCAATAGAATACATGAAAATGCACACGTGACCATCCTTGTCTTTCGGCCATGGACCATGAATGACTACCTTGTGACACTACGAGTGATGTATGAATGAAATTATCAAATAATTTTGGTAAACCAGTCTCAAAAGCAGAATTGTAGTGATCAAAACGGAGCTGTGTTATTCTGGTTAGCTATCCTATTGGGCGGGCAAGTGACGAATCCAGCTTGTACCTGTCCAGCTTATTGTGCGTGTGAAGTTCAGTCGAACAAATTACTTAGAACTTGTGAGCCATCCAAGTAGCTACTTTAATTTGAATTTTGTTGTATAGAGATTGCTGATTTTGTAATATGAGGAACGGGCTATAAACTATATCAAACTAACGATGCATGTATTCAAAACGAAAGAATAGTGAATGAGGGTATATGATTCTTTTTTATACACTCTTCATTCCCCCTTTCTCTCGTGCTGAAGGAAAAACTTGCAATGTTTCTCCAATTTCACTATTTTCAGGTTATGTAACTCCATGAGCTTTTATCTTACCAATGCAACTCGATCCAAAGTTGAAATAATGGACCTAAACGCACTTAGGACTTAAATTGAAACTGGCAATCTAGCAAAAGGATTAAAACTGCCTTATAGGTAAGGGGTTGGTCGAAACTTTGCAGAGATATGCTTAAACTAGCTCAAAATACTCTTAGCTGGAGAGTAACTTAAATACTCTTAGCTGGAGAGTAACTTTGCACCAAAACAAATTATAATCATCATCATAATTTATTCTACTATGTTATGCAAAAGGTGTTCAAGTAATAATATAACATGAGGTTCACATCCGACCCAGCATTGGAAGGTTATTGAGCAAATCAAATTCATATAAATGACACATCATTACATAAGAAAAGCCATAAATTATCGCCCCAATTAATCCTTTAGTTCGCGATAAACATGAATGTGGCTACCAACATTAGAACGCAAGCCACAAAAATCGGCCAAGGCAAGTCGCTAAGCAGAACGCACATCAGGAGACTACATGTGACACATCCAAGAGCAATAGTGATCACAACCAAGGCAAGTCGAAAACTTGGGTCAATATCTTGCCTTCCCATCTCTAAGATTAATTTTTGCCGAATGATTTTGATTGCTTCACAGATAAGCATAATGCTTGGTGCATTGGAAATGTTGGCTGGACCTATAGAGGTATGCCTGTCTCTAATGAGCTGACGCAAAGCATTCTCTAGAGAATCAAGATCTTCATTAACTTGAGCCAGATGATCTAACATGTTCCTTATAATAAAAATCAGCAAATCACTTGTTAGATAATCGTCTTTCGCAGAAGTTCAAATAATAAGGATCAAGCGTAAGCATATTGATAGATTAACAAAGAACATATGAGCAACTCATACCTGTACCATTTTTCAAAATGAAACAATAAAAAGGACTGATTCGCCTAATTTACGCAGAGTATGGATCGTTTCCTAATGAAATGGCATACACGTAATGAAACACACACAGAAACATGATAAGAAATAGGAAGTTCTTTTACATGAAAGGAAATGAAGACAGCACTCGCAGTCCTCCACACTCACCTTCTTTCCAACCTCATGATTTTCAAAAAAGACATGGTAGTTATTATGGATTTCACTTTAAGACAAACTCAGCTGTTTTAATGGTATGCATACTTGAGAGGGATTATTCCTGGTATGAGTCCTACTGTATTCAATTACAGAATGGATAAAATTAAAATTTAACCATTTGCAAGAAAAAGGGGTTATGACTACAAGAGGCATTCTTAGTTTTCGACAAATTTACACCAAGTATACCCTGACATGAGTACGAGCTAACATGCTCTGTTCTTAGAGTCTAGTCATTATGAACAGTGAGAACAAAAACCTGGATAATAAAAGAAGACAAAATTTGGGTGGTACGACACCCTAATCCAGGAAGAAATCTGAGAAACAGACCATTTTGCATCCACCGGATACGCCCCTAGGTACAGTTCTGAGGAGAGCCCATTTCTACTCTTTGGGAGTCGAGTCATTACCAATTTCTCAATGAACGAAAGGAAAAAACAGAATAGAGTAAAAAATCTAAGTGGTACAAATCGGCCTTCAAATCCGACTGTCACAATCTAATGCGAGAAACAGGCCATTTTCTACAGGCAAGTGAGAGACCCCTCAGGCGTTTGACTGAACAAGTTCAGAGTTCCAGAACCTGTTCTACATAAAGCGCAGGTTTTTTCGCCATAAAACAGCATTCACGTAATGGAATATACAGTGTGACATGATCAGAAGAATGAACTAGAAAGAATATCAAGATTTCGTCATGAGTTATCCCAAAGAATATCGAGATATTGACTTTGAGTTTCCTCAGAATCCTCCAACGTTAACGGAGCTGGGCTACGGTGCTTTCTTATATATTTCAGGTCGCTGAGGCCTACCTCCAACCAGCGTGATCAGCTGGATTGTTGTTCTCCATTGAACTTCCCACTTTGCCTATCTCTCCTCTTCCTGAAAATATGGCTTCTTCGAAGGGTCTGCAGATTGCTGTCGTGTGAACGAAGTGCTTCAGGGGAAAAAGAGACCTGTGGACTTGGGGTGTTTTTCATTTCTACTCGTGCAATTTTTTTGGTGTAGGGCTGTCCCTTTCAATTTTGGTTGGACCCACCTGCGGGACTGGCTTTTGCCTTTCAATTTCGGGACTAGCTTTTGCCATTGATAACATCATATTGCTTATATCGATGGCACCATTTACATAGATAATATTTTGCCATCGATAACATAAGATGATGTTATCATTGCATAAAGCTACCAAATTGAAAGATCTGCTTGACTTTGTAAAAGCCAGTCCTTTTCCAACCAATTGAAAGGGTCCCTACACCCAAAAAAAAGAAAAAATGCACGAGTAGAAAACAAAAACTATGTTATTTTTCATATCGTTTTGTCCGTTTTTGCTGTTGCTCTGCATTCGATTGCGGGCCCTCCAAAGCCGAGTTAATTCTGCCACACTTGAATATTGAGGTTGGGGGCCGCCACGACTTTTCATTTTGAATATTGAGGTTTAAAAATAGAAATTCGTTTGATAACATATAAAATTTTTATTTCTTAAACAAATCTTTCTTTTTTTGGAGCAAACGAGATGTCCATTCTTACAAATTTCATATGCTTATGAACCTATTGACTCAAATACAAAGTAAGAGTTTTTTTTTTTTTTTTTAGTAAAGTCTCACTTTTTTGAAAAAAAAAATTACAAAGTAAGAGTTGTTATATCAAATTTTCTAAATTTTCACACAAATTCTTTAGCATCCACCTAGAGAGGCAATTACGGTCAAACAATATACTTATGAATAGTCTCCATACAATGGAAAAAATATATCAATATGCATTACTCTTGAGCATGATAGAAGGTTCTCAAAACTCTAGTAGAATGAAGGTGAGCAACCATATTCTAATCCCCTTCATGCTAATGTGTCATGTCGATCGCCGCCACGGTTTACAATATCAATCAATCGTTTCAGAAAGAAACACAAAGAAGTGTATTGGGTAATTTGCGGCAAATCTTACAAAATCGGCGAATTTTATGAAGTGTAATAGAGTTTGTCATAAAGAACTATTACAAATAAGGGAAATCCTCAAGTAGAATATCACATTACAATAATTGAGATATGAATAATCAAATACAGTATCACATTACAAAAGCAAAGATTGAAAATTCCCAAATACAAAATAATAGAAATACATTACAAAAGTCGAAAACATGATTTCATAGAATCTCCGGCATATTATGATCTCTTGCCATCTTATTGGCAATACTTTTTTTAAGCATATTCATCTTAGTAGAAAATTTCATGGAAAAATTATTTCTAGAGAAATTATTTGTGATTTCTATTCTAGAAATAGAGAAGTAGAAAATTTCTACTTCTGATTTTTATTTCAAATCTATTTCTGAAACAAAAATCTATTTCAGAAATAGAAAAAACGGAATAGGTTTATCAAACATTTCTATTCCGAAATATGTCTTGAATAAAAAATTGTTTCTGGAACAGAAATTCTGGTTTGTCATGCACCCCCTTGCTCACCCATTACTTTGTTCTCTATTGTTCTTTTTTAACTTTTTGTTAATATACCCAGATTTTCCTACAACGAGGTTTCTAATGACAGAAATTCCCGGGGCAGACATATGTACTCAAGGGCATATTCGTTATTCAGTCATTGTAGATCCACTAGAAGGTAAGATTTATTGCTAATATTCATTATTTTTTTCTTTTAATTTGGACGTGAATTATTCACCTCATGAGGCAACCATGAGTATCTCAACATATCTCAATGGTGCATGCCTCATTTACATGCATCCATAGCTGCAAATTGGTTGAAATGTCAATCAAAGCACCTTTGAAGTAGAGAATCTTCATCCTTCATCCTCTTTTGTTATTTATATTTTTTAAAAATATTTATTTGTTTATTTATTTTTATATGTGATATAAGCAATCATTTTTTTATAAATATTTTTTAAATCATTCATATTTCAAAAAGCAAACAAAGACTAAGTGAAAACTAGATGTCATCTCTCCTTATCCACTATTTAAATTCTATTTGAATTGTAAGATTGAGAACAAAAGTAGTCAAACAATAGAAAACAAATTAAAGCTCATGAACTTCTCTCGTATCTAATTTTTTAAAGTCAATTTCAAATTGTGTGGATTTTATCTAAAATCATTGTCATTGTTTACTTTTCTTATAAATGTAACTATTTTGACCGACATAAGCTATATTTAGATAAGTGGATATCTATTGTCGCATGAATTATGTTCCTAGTACGGACGGATGTGGATACTTATTTTGTACTCTCTATTTGATTGATGATTGAATTACAAAATATTGCTACCTCTGATTTGCACACATTTGAGCCCAAGACATGCTCGATCTATGATGGTGGAACTTGGGAACTCTCCTTTTCGCTCCTTCCATCACCGATCTCATTAAAAACAACTGACGCCATGTTTCCCATGTTGTCGGATCCCATGAAGCTTTCCAAGAAAATCTCCAAACTTAGACCAAATACACGTTTCCCAGCTCCACGAGTCGTTAGAGAAGTCCCAATATATTTTTCATGCGAAGAGGGGACTGTGCAATGGACCATTCATGACTTTATCATCACCAAGAAGGGTCAATCATTTACCAACATGACTTTATAATCCCCAAGAAGAAAAGCTACATTCCTGCAAAAAAGAAGGAAGCCCATGAAAAGACGGGTGCGAGCTAAATTTTCATCCCTGTAACCAGCAATTCGGCGAGAGCCAGGCCCAACTAATTTTTTTGGTCGGAGGCCCAACTAATTGAAGTCTTTTAAATTCTGCAATTCCCCAGGATCTTTCCTGCATTTTCTCAACACAACGATCAATTCAAAAGCAAGATACATGAGTTTATCAGTCAAATGCAGTTTTCGTTTAACAAAATCATTTACCGAGTCGATCGTATGCAATTTTTTTTTTTTTTTTTTTAACCCACATGAATCATCGCAATATGGAGGAAACTACGTATTTAGAGGGATGAAGAATTACCGAATTCAGCCAGAGGAGGATCGAGAGCTATGCAGCGGCACCAGGTGAGTAAAGCGACGATGCGGGAACGTGGATGGAGGATTTTATACGGGTTGGATCTTAAATCAGAGTCCTCTATGACCCGCAACAGATCCGATCCTCGGTGCAGCGGGCCGGTCCAGGCCCAAAAGTGCCTGCTTCATGTGAAAGTTGAGAACAATTAGGCCCATACTAGAGAAATTATATTTATGGCACGTGCTAATTTAGTCGATTATCCATAAAATGAGCGCTGGTTTTTGCCTACTGTATAGAAACAAATCCAACGAGGATTCAACTTTTATAGAAATCTTTATGTAATGTTTGTCTGTTTGTCAGCTATATCATAGAGATAGCATAAGAAAATGGACAAAATTGTAATTAAAAAATAGTTAAGATATAATCCTTCTCATTATCTTACTTACCAGCATCAAATTTAATCTTACAATCATTTTTTAAAAAAAATTCCCATATTAATTTTTATTTTCATATTTAACTCTCTCCACAAATTTAAATGTTTTCTTCACACGCATGCCTGTACTCTTTTTATATAAGGGGAATAGAGCAACTTTTTAAATGGATTTAAGAACCTAAATCACGATTAGTTTGAATCATCATTTATTATCATATGATGCAATAAAATACATGAAAATGCACACGTGACCATCGTTGTTCTTCGACCATGGACCATGCATGACTACCCTGTGACACTACGGGTGATGTATGAATAAAATTATCAAATAATTTTGGCAAACCAGTCTCAAAAGCAGAATCGTAGTGATCAAAACGGAGCTGTGTTAATCTGGTTAGCTATCTTATTGGGCGGGCAATTGACGAATCCAACTTGTACCTGTCCAGCTTGTTGAAAGCGTGTAGTTCTGATGGAACAAATTACTTAGAACTTGTGGGCTATCCAATTAGATATTTTAGTTTCAATTTTGTTGTATAGAGATTGCTGATTTTTTAATATGATGCGTGTATCCTAAACGAAAGAATAGTGAATGAGGGTATGCGATTCATTTTTATACACTCTCATTCCCTTGTTTCTCTCATGCCAAAGGGAAAACTTGCCCCAGTTTTTCCAATTCCCCATTTCTTAGTTCTATTTTCAAGTAATGCAACTCCATGACCTTTTATCTTACCAATGCAATTTGATCCAAAGTCGAAGTAATGGACCTAAACGCACTTAGGACTTGAACTGAAACTGTCAATCTAGCAAAAGGATTAAACTGCCTTATAGGAAAGGGGCTGCTGAAAAATTTCCAGATATGCTTAAACTAGCTCAAAATACTCTTAGCCGGAGAGGACTTTGCACCATAATCATCATCATAATTTATTCTACTATGTTATATGAAAGGTGTTCAAGGTAATAATATAACATGAGGTTCACATCCGACCTAGCATTCGAGCAAATCAAATTTTTATAAACAACACATCACCACATTAGAAAAGCCATAAACTATCACCCCAATTAATCCTTCAGCTTGCGATGAACATGAATTGACAACCAACATTAGGACGCAGGCCACAAAAGTTGGCCAAGGCAAGTCGCCAAGCAAAGCGTGCATTAGGAGACTGCACGTGACACATCCAAGAGCACAGTGATCATAGCAAAGGCAAGTTGAAAACTTGGGTCAATATCTTGCCTTCCCATCAGTAAGATTAATTTTTGCTGGATGATTTTGATTATTTCACAAATAAGCATAATGCCCGGTGCATTGGAAATGTTGGCCGGACCTATAGAGGTATGCCTGGCCCTAATGAGCTAATGCAAAGCATTCTCAAGGGAATCAAGATCTTTGTTAACATGAGCCACATGATCCAACACGTTCCTTGAAATAAAAATTAGCAAATTGCTTGTTAGACAATCATTTTTCGCAGAAGCTCAAACAATAAGGATCATGAATAAGCATATGGATAAATTAACATAGAACATATGAGCAACTCATACTTGTACCATGGTTTCATAATGAAACAATAAAAACGATGGATTCACCTATTTTACGTAGAGCGCAAATTGTTTCCTAACGAAACAGCATACACATAATGGAACACACGCAGAAACATGATAAGAGATAGGAAGTACGTTTTCGAGAAAGGAAATGAGGACGGCACTCGCAATCCTCCACAGTCACCTTCTTTACGACCTCGTGATTTTCAAAAAGACATGGTAGTTATTATGGATTTCACTTTCTGAAGACAAACTCAGCTATTTTAATGGTATGCATACTTGAGAGGGATTATTCCCAGTATGAGAATTAAACAAATAGTCCAAGAGGCCCGGGAAGGAGGATGCCGTCATCCTCCATGGAGGAGGGTGCTCCTGGAGGAGGCGTTCTATGGAGCATGGAGCATCAAGCTCTGTGTAAGCTGATCTCCATGGAGCTCGATGGTAGAGGAGCTCAATGGAGCGCTCCATGCCCCATGGAGCCCCATGGAGACTGAGTCTGGGCTAACAGTAGTTAATACATGATTGAGGATGCTGAGACTTACCTCCGACCATCGTTGTCAGCTGGACCGTTGGTCGCCATTAACCTCGGACTTTGCCTCGTCTCTTCCTTCCTGATAATGAAAAGAGCCGTGGGAGAAGAAGAGGTTTGGGTCAGGAGTTTAGAAGGAACAGGTTCGGAGGGAAAAAAACAGCGGAAGAAGAGGCTTGGAGCCAGGTACGGCGCTCGTTGATTAGAATATAAACAAAAAATAGGCGGTCCGGAGGTCGTTGATTAGAATAAAAACAAAAAAATAGGCGGATCCGGTTCTCAGTTTCTCTGGGTCCTCATTTCCCATTGGTCTGTGATGTTTTCGTGATTTCCTTCGTTTAAAAAAAAAAAAAAATTGCCCCCACGACCGATGTTGCTCCATCATTTTTTACCTGCACGGTCTCCAATCGACGAGACGGACTAACGCCCTCCTGATGCGCGACGCGCTGACGTGTCATAGGGAAACAGCCTCACGGCCCTCGCATTGAATCCCATATTATCGAGGTTAAAATGAAATGGCTCTACATTGATTCTCCTGGCCAATTGCCCACAAAACAACTTACTATTAAAATAAAGGACAAAACTATGCGTTACAAATTATTGTTTTTTTTTTTGTTTTTGTTTTTTTTTTTTTTGGTATTGGAGAAATAGAACTGCGGCCAAAACCCCCAAGCCCACAAAACAACTTACTACACCTATTCCTAAAACCCTTCAAGGACAAAACTATGGGTTACAATTTTTTTTTTATATGGCAAAAAAGTTCGAATTTATATCAAAGTAAATACCACAAAAAAACCTTAAATTATACCCATTCCGATATAAATATCCCAAATTCTTTTTTGTGTCATTAAAAATCCTAAATTTGCCCCCAACTTATATATATGTAACATATATACCCTTCATTTCAGTTCTATCTATGGTATATTTGTTACATTGGTATAAATTTGAAAGTAATCATGACATAATTTTTTTTAGGGTATTTGTGTTATAATGGGCAAGTTTAAGGTTTTAAGTAAAACAAAAAAAGTTTGAGATCTTTATGTCATAATGGGCATGGTTTGGGATTTTTGTTGTTGTATTAATCTCTTATATTATGATAAAATTACAAAATGATGCTATCATGAATCAATTATATTATAAATGATAAAAGCTTGTGTATAAAAATATAACTATTTAAATTACACATTTTATGAATGGTCTAATTCCAAAAAAAAAGTACCAACTTTAGGTCGAATGACAATTTTTACCCCAATTTTTTTCTCTAAAAAAATCACCAACTTTCACTTAAATTGCCAAATTTGGCCCCCCTTGATTTAGAACTATTAATTGTTCTCAGCAATAAATCCATGTGCACTTGTTGGCTGAATTTAAAGCATTATTTGTCCTCTTCTCTAAGCCACAGCTTAGAGAATAACGGTGAAGTTGTTCATCGTCTCCTACACTTCACCAAGAAGTCAAAAAGATCTCCAAATTAAATTTATCCGGCCAAACTTCGCTGTTTATCATAATTTGATGTTGTAGACCTCGCCTGTTGAGAGACACCATGGACGAGATCTGCTAAGCTCACGACTAAAACATTTTTTCCTAAAACAAGGTTGACTTCAGACAAAGAGTGAACGATGGAGGCTAGATTTGGGATAATGATGAAAGTTTATGATTTTTTAAGAGACAAAAAAAAGTTAGGATTAAAATTGTCAATAATTGTCACTCGACCTAAAATTGGTGCTTTATTTTGGAATTAGTCCTTTTATGAATATATTATAATTAATACATGAAATTTGTTATAAATTCGTGCTATCCAATGATAAAACAGAAAGCTAATGTACTTACTTCAGCAAATATCAGATGATATAATCTTATCCTTGGGGCCAAAAATGGTGGTTAACGGGTCATATCAATTAATGAAAATATCAATTGAAATATTTTTACACGACATGGTGTGAGTCTGCTTCTTTCATTTACCAAAAAATGAGCCGAACATTCTGCAGTTGACTTAGATCAGAAAAATTGGATTATTATTGTGCTCGAAAGGGATAGATTCAACTAAGTCAAGAGCGTTTGAGCAAATAGCATAAATAAGTCAACAAACATCAACATAAAAAAAAAAAAGAAAAAAGGGCTTTTATAAAAAATTAATAAATAGAAAAACAATCAACTATAATAATCAGATGGCCAAAAAATAAATTACGGAAACATGCATATGCATTCCACCCCGTCTGTCTTCATATTAACCGCCTAATTCCTTCGCGCGTTTCATTTTACCATACCAAAACCCAAGCACGTGCGCCAACGAAAAACATGGAATTCAACCTCAGCGACAACGCCTTGAAGACCTTCGCTGACTCCATCACTCACCTCTCCCGCGTCGGGAACGACCTCGCTATTCAAGCTTCTCCTTCCACGTTTCTTCTTCTTCTTCTTCTTCTTCTCCGCTCTCTGTCACCACAGCTCCAGTCCAAAAGTTCGCAAGTTGCCACTGAAATCCATGTCGATCATTCCTCAGCTTCATCCATCGAGTGAAATAGCTAAGAAGTTGCTTGTTCGAGCCCTGACGAGTGATGCGTAGTTTAGATGCTATGCTTTGTTAAGTAATGGCTCGTTTTGGTCGATACAGTGTCCGAGTGAAATTTGAGAGTCCTTCAACTGGTCACCGAGTGCTTGAAGCTTTTGGTGGTGGATGTGAGGCAGAAAATTCGTTAACCTATGATGATTAAAACTTGACGTGCATACATCTGAAGTCGTTGAAAGAATCTGATAATGTTGATGGGGTGATTCAAAGTCGTTATATAATAAGACTACGGCAATTCAATGCCATTGCCCAGAGACCCATCAGTTGTATGTGCAAAAAATGTCGAATGGGGTAACCATAAGAAAGAACAACCTATGGATAACCTTCTACTGGGCCCTGCTGTCTATCTTGATGATGCTTTCCGGGTTTGTCTAGTTACTTTGATGGTGTTTTATGGAGTTTTGCAACACTCAATAAGTGAAAGCACGATTGCATTCGCTTGCATAACTCTAATATGAACATACTTTTCCATGGCTTCATTTTGCTTCGTTGCATTTAACTGCCAAATAACAAAATCCAAGTTCTTAGCTCGTGTGTGGCACTTGGCACTATTTGTGCTAATTTGAAAGTGGAATAGAAATAATATCGATTTGTGTACAAGTATCAACCTCCAGCTTTCCTTTCAGCATTCAATTTGTCAAGATCCCCTATCATTTGATTACCTTCCAGCCAAACCTCTTCGATGCGTTTATAGTATTTAGCGCACAGGTCCAATGTAGTGCTCTTTTGAAGGTTTAGTGTTGTCAGAATTTAGGATAGAAAGCAGTAGATGGTTTTGGACAATTTGAAACTCTTTCTATACCATTCATGTGTATAATTACACCACTATTTATAATACAAGAGATCTAAGTCTATAAGGAAGGATGATATACAATAAATCAAATAAAAGAATATTTCTGGCAATCAAGATCATTTAAGATCACTTCCTATCAGCACAAGATCAATTAAGATCATTAACCATCAGCAACCGTATCTTCAACAAGTGTCATTGCTCGTCTTTCTGGTATATCTGTTAATTTACAATTGTAATCGATTAACAAAATAATATGTGTAGGCTATCCGTAACACCTATTACAAATATTAATTATTTGAGTGTGCTATGACCAGACGTGCATCCAAAATTCAAAGGACTCTACAGCTCTTCAACAGTAAAGACCTTTCAGCTGTTTGCATAGTGCTCTAAGTTCATTATGTCAGAAATGGTGTTTTGACGGTTAAGATTGCAAACTTGTGGGCATAGATGTAAGAGTTAGACGATTCCTTTTTCTTCCTAAAAATAATACGCTCCAATTCTATTTAAAAATCAGCAGAAATGAAGTCTTGAAAATAACATATTCATTGTGGAAAAGGACTGCAAACTACTGTGATAAGTATCATTGCGTCGTATGTGCCATGGAGATGAGCTTCTCCATGTTCTTATTATGCAAAAGCAGTGTGAACTCTGTCTATCGGATTTTGCAGTGCATCAATATGACTTATGAAGCCGATGGATTCAGAATAGAGAGACCGCAGGAAGTTTGTCAAATTAGATTCCAATGTCTGCCACTTATACTTCTTTTCTTGTTGGCCACTTACCATTTTAAGTCCTTGACTCAATCATGTCAACTACATACCATTCAGTATGTTTTCTAACTGCGACACAAATCGGAGGATGGCGCCTGTCAAACCTGCATTAATTTGATAAGAAGCTGCACCATGCAGAGATACTTGTTTATCTCACTGCGCCAACCGTGAGCTTTTGTTAATGCGTACATGTGGAGGTTTAAGCCATGTTCTTGTCATATGTATGCAGGCATTAAGAAAACATACTGGATAGCTTGAATTGTTGACCCGACGTACAACAACTTTCTCTGGATAGAAAAAGATGCCCCAGCAAAAATTTTAAGGAGGCCTCGTCATCTTTACTTGCTTGCAAATTTTCGGACATCCTTCAAAAGATGCTCCAGCAACTGAACTCAGCTCCATACCTTCTGATGTTGCAAGTGAATTTGGTGGGAAAGCATTGAGGTTTGAAGCTACATTGATCCTACCAAAGTGAGACGCCAGTTTTACTATTTTCAACTGAATATGCAGAAGAATATCATGGTTCAGATACACTCAGCTGTGGATACATCATGCGGAAGAGTTTGTGCAGTATGCTCATAGCAGCAACCTAGTAGACATGACTTTTGCTGTCAAAGATTTAAAGGTATTTGATCGTAGTCGTCATTGATTATGTCAAATATCGAGACATTTGGGTCATAAAGGCAACTAAAAGTTCTTGAATATATTACTTTACTTTCAAACACATCTCCATTGCCATAAAGTGAGTCCACCTAATCGCAGTAATGTTATTGGAGTCACATCCAGGACCATCTATTCTGTTGAAGTTTTTCCTTCTGTCTTCCAGTGAACATGATGCTATTTAACCTTTGTTCATCTCATGGAAATCCAGGCATTTCTTGCATTCTGTGAGGGATGTGAAGTTGACGTCCATTTGTACTTTCCGAAGGCCGGCGGGCAAGTAAATTCTAAATGCTCTTTTGTATCTCACTTTCTAATCCATTTTTTTTCCGTGCTTCCCTTCGATTTTGTTTATGCAAGTAGCTCAGATGCAAAGAGTAGCTTTCATGCAATTAGTGCATAACTGGTTTTATTAGATGACAGAATGCTAGTTATCTGCTCAGATACCAAAACGTGCTAATGCATAGCTTCACAATCACAATTGTAAAGGCCCATGGCAACGTTACCTTTGCGCTAGATATATATAAAAAATAAAAAAAAAAAAAGGAAGAGAGACTGTCATCGAAAATTTGGAAATATATGGCACCTTCGAATTAGTTCTGTATAGTACTAGCTTGGGGAGGTTTAAGTTCAGATGATAAATGGTTTACTTATCAAGTTTGATGTAAGATGCTAGTAAAGTATTCCAGCTAAAAATATCAGTGCAAAACTTGATGGTGGATATGTCTTTTGTTTTTTCCTTTAGGTACTAATTTCTTGGTTTCAAGTGCAAACATCTCTGCCGTCGCAGAGGCGTGTAAGCGCCGATGCATAAAGAAAAAATGGAGTTCCCCCTCTGTGGAGACATTTGGTCGCTCGATCACTTGCCTCTCACACGTGAGAAACGACCTTGCTATTCAAGCTTCTCCTTCCCAACTGAATCAATTTCTTCCACATATCTTCTTCTTCTCTGTCTTTCTCACCCACCACTCCTGTCAAAAAGTTCGCGGTGGCCACTGAAATCCATGTCAATCATTCCTCAGCTTCATCCATCAAGTGAAAAGCTAAGTGGTTGCTTATTGTGCCCTGATGAGTGATGCTTAGTTTAGATGCTATGCTGTGTTAGGAATGTCCGATTGAGAAATTTGAGTCTCCTTCAACTGATTGCCAGGTCATGAAGCTTTTGGTGGTAGATTGGAGACAGAAATTTGTTATCAAGTTTGTGATTAGCCCTGTTGACAATAATTGCAACTTGATGTGCATAAATCTGAAGTCACTGAAAGAATCTAATCCTGTCGATAGGGTGATTCAAAGTCATTACATCCTAAGACTAAGGCATTTCACAGCTTTAGCCAGTAGATCTATCAATGCTAATCGCAGAAAATGCCAAACGGTTAAACCATAGGAAAAACCTACGGATAACATTCTATGGGTGCTACCATTCAGTCTTGGTGATGCTTTCCCGAGTTTGCCTAGTTAATGCCTGTTGAGTTTTGCAACACTCAATAAGCTAAAGCACGATTGTCGACTGCATAACTCTTAAATGACCATACTTTTTCATGATTTACTTTTGCTTCATTGCATTTAATTACCAAATACCACTAGAAGTTCTGATTTCTAAGCTCATGTTTGGCAATCGGCATCATTTGTGTTCATTTGGAATAAATATCATATTAAGATTATTATATTCTTATAAAACCTCTAGCTTTCTTATCATGGACTCAACTCATCAATATCTACTTATTAACTAATTACCTTCAAGCTAGACCTCTTTGATATATTCATAAAGTATCTAGCGCACAGGTTCAATGCAACCTTATTTTGAAGGTATGATGTCATTGTTCATCTTACTAGAATAGCTTGATAGTTAATACTTTTAACAACTAACAAACTAATCTGTGCAGGCAATATGATTTGTCCTTATAACACCTATTACAAACATTGATTATTTGAGTGTGCAGTTGCCAGACATCAATGCCTCAAAACTTCAATGGACTCTATAGTGCTTCAATGGTAAAGGCCTTTCAATTGGGTGTATAGTGCTCTGAATTCATTATGTTGGAAATGGTGTATTTGATGGTTAAGATTGCAAACTTGTGGGCATAGATGGAAGAGTTAAAGTAATCCTTTTTCCACCCTAAAAATAATATCGCGCCAATTCTATGGAAAAACCAGCAGAAATAAAGTCTTCAAACTGTGTTCAAGGACATGAGCTTCTCCATATTCTCATGAAGCAATTTAACAAATTTCCATAGAGTGGCCCATGCTAGAAAACAAAGTAGGCCCATACTAGAGAAAAATATGTCAATGGCCCATGGGCCAGAAGAAGGAATTTAATCAAATTTTCATAGAGTGAGTACTGGTTTATCTCTCCTGTACAGAGAACAAATTCAATGAGGATTTCAACCTCAAACTTTTATAGAAAAGCTTTATGAAATGCTTGCCTTTTTCTTAGATATAGCATTGTGAACAAAATGGACAATCCTCTAAATATCTTATTAACGTTGAACATATATCTTACAATCACTTTAATTTTTTAATTATATTAATATTTATTTTCATATTTGACTTCCATAATTTTTTTTGTTTGCACATTCTGTGTATTCTTTTCATAATAGGGGAAAAATCAACTCTCTTCGTAGATTTAAGAATCTAAATCTCAATCAGCTTTGTTCATGTGTTATTATCGTGTGTAATGTAGTAAATTACATAACATGCACAAATGGCCGTTGTTTTCAGTCCACAACCATGCACTAGGCATGAGTACCTAGTTATATTAGCAACTAACCTATGAAAATAAAAATTACTGAGTAATTTTGATAAACTAATCTTAAAAGTACAATGATAGTGATAAAATCAAAGCATTGTAATGTAAAAGTAGTTCAAAGTAACAACAGTACAACACAAGGTTCATGTCTGAGCAAATGACAAACAACTTCAAAAAGAGCAAACCACAACATCTAGAGACCTAGAAACTATCACAATTGTCTAATTCGCATCATGTTTGAGCAAATAACAAACAACTTCAAAAAGAGCAAACCACAACATCCGGAGACTTGGAAACTATCACCATTGTCTAATTTGTGACGAATGCGAATGCCATCAAGACACAGAGGATGAAAATCAGCCTAGGCATGTCACCAAACAGAATGTACATCAGTAGCCCACACTTGACACATTTCAGAGCAACAGCAACGATGGTGAACACAAGTCGGAACCTTGAGTCCATATTTTGCCCTCTCATCGTGATGAATTTGAGCATTGTGTAGATCCGCATAATTTTTGCATGGGTAGTGTTGGCTGGAACATCCGTGTACTGGAGGGCTTCAATCAGGTGCTCCTCCAGCCAATCAAGACGTGGGATAAATGCAGCAATTTGATCTGCAAGCTCTGCTCCGTGTCTTGGATTTAAAATCAACAAGCTACGTGTTAGGCGACAATTTTTTGCAAAAGCTCAAGTTTTGAGCTCTTTTTGCATTATATAAGACGATAGTCCATCCAAAAGCTATTAAGAACTCCCAATTTAAGTTCAAAAGGAAATTTAATGCACGGTATGAGGCCAAGCATCTAGTGCAAATCATAGTTAACAAGACTACGCATTGCAAGATTTTAAACTATGTATGCACTGCAGGAGTAACCCATCTATTCATCCACGGCCAATTAAGCCAGCGAAAACTTCCTTTTGGGAAAAAAAATAACATCAGAGTACTAGGGGATACCTCCCTAACAACTACTCTAACAGCACTTATCCACAAAGCAGAACCACCCAGATGCACAAAACTACTTGATAAGCCCCATGCTAACCGGGTAGAAACAGAGTAAAGCTAATTGCAGGTCTTAGCTTTTCTTAGGAGGAAACGCTAGCGAGACTTCCAATTAGTACGTTGTTCTTAATACGAGTTTCTCTTGACAAAACAAAGAAACATAGTATATGTACAGTCGCGTCCCTTCATCAACGATTTGAGGGAATTTTCTCACCCAGTAAATTTAGGAGAAGATTCCCATCCTTTACAACTTCGTGATTAATCTAAAAGAGGCGACAGTTTTTATGGCATTTCACATTCCTCGGACAAAATCCGACATTTTGACGTATTTTGACATGAATCATACTTGAGAGAAACTGTATTCAATTACCAAATGGATTCATGAAAACTTACCATTCGCATAAAGAAAGGGTCAGTGAAAACAAGAAACATTCTTTTTTTTGCCACTGAATATAACACTCTTACGAGCACGAGCCAGCATGCTCTGTTCTGAGGTCGAGTCATTATGACCATTGAGAATTAAAATCTGGATCAATCGGCAAAATGATAGAAGACAAAATGAGGGTGATACAACCTATACCAACTTCTAGAAAATGCGAGAAAAGAGCCATTTTACACATCAACCAGACATGGCTCTAAGTACCTGCTCTGTTCTGAGGAGAGCCATTTCTATTCTTTGAAAGTTGAGTCATCATGAATATCGAGAAAAAAAAAAAAAACCTGTCTCAAGCCTCAATCAATAAAAAAAAACAGAGGAAAAAATCTGGGTGAACAAGGTGGTGTTCTGATCCGACTCTCACAATCCAAGGCAAAGAACAAGCCATTTCTACAGACAAGTGAAAGACCGACAATTGGGCTCTTAAGTGATGAACAGTACGAGTTCATAATGCATCAACAAGTTCACCTGAGTTACGTAGAGTGCAGGTTTTTTCGACATTAAACAGCATTCACGTAATGGAATATACACAGCGAACATGATCAAAGATGGGAACAGGAGAGGATATCAACATTTGGCATTAGTTTACTTGCAATCCTCCAACTTACAGACGGAGGCTGGGCTGTTTAAGATGTGTTTGAGGTCACCGAAGCTTACCTCCTACCAACATGATCAGCTGGATTGTTTGAGTTCGCCATTAACCTTCCAGATTTGCCTCGCTAATCTCTTCCTTGCTTGGCTGAAAATGAGAACAGGGTGGAGCTGTCGCAGACCTTGACTATGAAAAATTCCATGGAAGAGGAACGAGTGAGCTTTTTTATTAGGAATGAGAAATCGGAGACGGAATGAGAAACCTGCGTTGGCGTTTGGACGCTAGCGACTGACACGGCGACCCCAATTTCTCATTCCATTGACCCGGCGTCAACGCAGGGGGATACGTTTTCAATCCCCCTAATGCGTTGGACGCTTTAGCGACAGACACAGCGACCCCGATTTAATTCCATTCCCCCTGCGAGGACGCAGGGGGATTAGGAATGAGAAATCAAAACCCCCCCGGTTGCGCCCCTCATTCCTTGACGCTACAATCGACAATCGACACAGCGACCCCGATTTCTCATTCCTAATGACAAAAGTCCAACGCAGGGGGATAGTCAAAAAATTCCCCCGTGCGTTGGACGCTAGCGACGGACAGCGACTCCGATTTCTCGTTCCGTCTCCGATTTCTCATTCCTAATAAAAAAAAAAAAAGCTCACTCGTTTGCAAGAGGTCGTATCAGCCCGAATGGGCGAGTTTTTCTAAATGAGATTATAGTTTTATGGGCCGTTAACTGATCTGGGCCATGTGAGATGGGTTGGTTTAAAAGGTCTAGTTACCCCTTTTACCAGAGAATCCGAATTGCTCCCTGTATGTTTTTTCTTCTCTGTTTATTGAATTGCTTATTATTTATCTATTTTTTTCGTTGTCCTTTTTGCTATTATACAAATATCCCTCTTTAAAAAGTAGATCAATAATTAAAATATTACCTGGATTTTATCGACAGGTGGTGAAATGAGAACGTAAATGAACTTACCGTAAAAAAAATGATATAGAGACATTAACTGATGGTGGATTGGAGGCAAAATTTTGTTAACCAATTTTGTGATTAGCCCTGTCAACAATGATAACAACTTGATATGCATAAATCTGAGGTCAATGAAAGAATCTAATACTGTTGATAAGGTGATTCAAAGTCATCACATCCTAATACTAAGGTAATTCGCAGCTTTACTAGTAGGTCTATCAATGCTAATCACGGAAAATGCAGAATGGTGAAACCATAGGGAAAAACCTACAGATAACATTCTATGGGTGCTGTTATTCAGTCTTGGTAATGCTTTCCTAGTTTGTCCAGTTACTTTGATGGTGTTGTATGGCGTTTTGCAACACAATGAGCGAAAGCACCATTACATTCGCTTGCATAACTCTTACATGACCATACTTTTTCATCACTTACTTTTGCCTCGTCACATTTAATTATCAAATAACAATAGAAAGTTCCGAGTTCCAAGGTCATGTTTGGCACTTGGCACCATTTGAGCTGATTAATATTGATCTATATACAAATATGATCTTTGTACTTGTAAATATCATATTAAGATTCTGATATTCTTATAAAACCTCCATCCTTCTTTTCACACATTCAGTTTGTCAAGATTTGCCTATCAATTGATTACCTTCTTTAACCAAAAAAAATTATTGCCTTAAAGAGAAACCTCTTTGATATACTTATAGCATCTGGCGCTAAGGTTCATGCAACCTTCTTTTGAAGGTAGTTTCCTGGAATTATTCAATAGTTTATAGTTGTAAGCAACTAACAAAATAATCTATGCAAGCAGTCTATTCTATCCTTAGAACACCTATTACAAACATTCACTATTTGAGTGTGCAATTACCAGACATAAATGTGTAAAAAGTTCAATGGACTCTGCAATGCTTCAATGGTAAAGGTCTTGTAGTTGTGTGTGTGGTGCTCTGAATTCATAATGTTAGAAATGGCATATTTGTTGGTTAAGATTGCAAACTTGTGGGCATAGATGGAAGTATTAGAGAATTCGCAAACTTGTGGGCACAGATGGAAGTATTAGAGAATTCCTTTCCCCCTAAAAATAATCTCGCTTCAATTCTAAGGAACCAGAAAGAAATAAAGTCTTGAAATGGACGTGTTCATTGAGAGAAAATGACTGCAAAATGCGGTGATAAGCATTGTCACGTTGTATGTATCCACGGAGATGAGTTTCTCTGTGAGATCTGTCAAACGGATATGGCAATCCCCAGCATGACCAAGAAAGCCAACAAGTTCAGAGTAAAAGGATAGGGGAACTCTGGGTCAAACGGATACTGCAGCCATTTATGCTCACTATTAAGACTTGAAACAGATCCGATCCTCGATAGGGGCTAGGCCAATCTAGTAAAACTGATCCGATCCCTCGGCCAAAAATAATCATAAATCTATTATACTTATATCAATTCAATCATAAACCAACATTTCAATTATACAAATTGAGTCATTCACTGTTTGACATTTTGTTAATATATTCTATCTTGCTAATTTTATCCAGAAATCGATGTATGGACGTTGGCCACGGTTAGCCAACACAGACATGGGTAATTTTTACAATTTTTTTGAATTATTTTATCATTTTTCTCTTTTTTCTTTCTTTCTTTTTCATTCTTTCTCCGGCAGTCGCTAGGCCTCAAAGATAGCCCATGACCAACCAAAGGTAACAATTGACAAGGGTTGCCCTAGCCAAAGGCTAGCGAGGGGAGCCTTGCCAATTGTTACCTATGGTAAGCCATCGTTGAGGCTCAGCGATCAGCGAAGGAAGAAAGTTGAAAAAAAGGAAAGAAAATAATAAAAAATTATAAAAATTATCCACCTCAATACCGGTTGTCCCATGTAGGCCAACGGACGTCAATGATTTTCTATCAAAACTGACTTAACGAACTACATTGGAAAAAATAATAAAATATTTAGGATTTAATTTGTTCGATTAAAAGGCTACGGCATAATTGATATAAATATAGTAGGTTTAGGACTTTTTTTAGTAATTTTCCTAGTGCATATTTATGCTTATATTGAAGCAACATTACTCTGTTTCACTTTTTTGTTTCTTCTAAATATGCCTCAACATTCAAAAAGTCGTCTCACTTTCCTAACGTGAATTGGCTTTGTTCTCAAATAGGTAAATCTTTCATTGAAGAATTTGTATGGCCGGTACTTCCTTTTTCACATGTTCCATGCATGCATGCATGCTTCCTTTGTGTGAAGGAGTACGTCGGGCTTAGTAGCTTTCATTTGTAACATGGGGTGCATGTGAAGATAGCGTGCAGATTATTGCTGAGGTTGGGATATGAGGACCTAGTTATGACCTAGGTCAAAATTGTCATTTGTGTATAGAAATATCAGTGAATGAGAATAATGTGATATCACAAAGATTACAACCATACTCAAGCTACTTAACAACTCTCAATATTTACTAACTCTTAATTATATTCAATAATTCACATAGTATTTAAGTCTAATAATTTTTCGTGAAACAATCTCTTGATTGCACAAATGAATAGAAGTCTAACCCACAAGATTTAATCGGTTTCAATACTCTTGATTGCTTCATGGTGTAATTCACGAATAAGCCTCCTCTTACTTCTTTACATAAGGTGTAGACACCCACCCTTACATTTAATGTATTTGAAACCAAAAAAGGAAACTCTCCTAGAAAACTTAATCGAACTAGGAAATCCGCTCTGACTAAGAAACTTACTCAAAACAAATTTCTAGTTCAAATTCGAGACATATTTTCAATTGTCATCATTATCATCATTTATTATACTTTGTGAAATAAAAGATGTTCCAGAGGTAATAATAATACATCACGAGGTTCCTGTCCAAGCCAACATTGATAGGATGCATATCAAAGCCACATCCGCAAAGGGCAAATGACAACAATAGGAAAATCGAAAATCGTCATCATTCTCTAATTAATCCTCGGATTCGAAGGGATTATCAACATCAGGATGTAGGGAATGATGATAAGCCAAGGCATGTCATCTAGCAAAATGTACATCAGCAGACCGCACGACACATCCTAGAACAACTGCAATGAGAGCGTACATAAGTTGAAGCCTTGGATCTATATCTTGTCATCATCCCATCTTGAAAATTAATTTCTGTTGGACAGTTTTGACAATCATGGATAACATAATGGGTGCCCTGCTAGTGTTGGTTGGACACGTGTAGCTATACATGTCCCTAATGGATTGAAGCAAGCACTCTTCCAGAGAATCAAGGTGCTGGTTATATGTTGCAGCAATTTGAGTTCCATGCTCTGGTTCAAAATAAACAAACTACTTGTTAAACAATGGCTTAAGCTCAAGTTGTGAGCTCTTCTGCATCTTATAAAAGGACAATTTTTCCAAAAGCTATCTAGATATGAATCTACAATGAACATCAAGCGGTTCTCAATGCATAAACTTATCAAGACCTGCCAATATAACTTCAAAAGAAATTTAATGGGCCGTATGATGCCAAGCTCCTCGTGCAACATTGCAGGAGTCTAACCTGTGTTTGGACAGCTGGAGTGTATAGCCCATCTTATGGACAAAATATAACATGACGGCACACGGGGAAAATACCTCCTCAACACCTACGAACCTATCCCGACCTACTCTAATGGCACTTGTTCACAATTTAAAACCACCACCCATAAGCACAAAACTAATTCGTAAGCCTCCTTGCTTCTTGGGTAGAAAAAGAGTATCGCTAATTGCAGGTCTATCTTTTCTTAGCATGGGTTTCTTTTGATAAAAGAAAGAGACCGTGTATATACAGTCGTGTCTCTTCCGTCAATGTAATAAATTTCTCACCCGGTGACTTGAGAAGAAAGTTCACATCATTCCCAACTTTCTGAATTTCAAAAAGAAATTACATTTATCACGGTATCAAACTCTCCTCAGACAAGCCCAGCTGTTCTAATGGCATTCAAACTTGAAAGGGATCATTCCTGCCATGAATCCAAATGAATTCCATTCCAAATTCATACCGTGAAAATTTGCGAATTCACGCACACGAAGGGTCAATAACTACGAGAAACAATCTTACTATTTCGACGACACCCACTGAATGTACTCTGTCATGGGTAACGCCCATCATCCTCTGTTCTGAGTAGGGCCCACGCCCTGTTTTACGCCCTGTTCTGAGGCTTATGCAAATCGAGAACAAGAACCTGGATCAATCTATAAAAAGGAAAAAAGAACAGATAAAAAAATTTGTGGGATACAGCTTGCTATTTGGACCACACGAAAGGGTCGATAACTACGAGAAACAATCTTAGTTTTCGACGACATCCACCGAATATACTCTGTTTTGGGTTACACTCATCATCCCCTGTTCTGAGTCGGGCCCACGTCCTGTTCTGAGGCTTATGAAAACCGACAACGAGAGCCTGGATCGATCTACAGAAAAGGAAAAAGGAACAGAGGAAGAAATCTGGGTGGTACGACTTGCTTGTTTCAATCCGACTCTCAGAGTCTAAAATGAGAGAAACAGGGCCATCTTGTACCGTCAGGTGAAAGACGCCCCTCTCAATAGACCAAAACGCGTCAACCAGTGCGGGTCCAGAACACGTCAGCCCGTTCACCAGATTTACGTAGAGTGCATGCTTTTTCCCGGCAAAACAGTTTTCACGTAAAGTAACATAGACAGTTTGTGCAAAAAAAAAAAAAAGTAACATAGACAGTGGGATCAGAGATAGTAACAAGAAAAAAGGATCACAAGATTTTCGCATGATTTTAAGCGCTGCGCTACAGCAATTGGGATTTGGTTTGAGGTCGTTGAAGCTTACCTGCGACCACCGAGATAGCTGGATTTTCGTTCGCCATTAACCTTCCGACTTTGGCTCGCTAGGTCTCTTCCTTTCTTTGCCCTATTATGGGACACAGTGGGTGGCGAATATGAGACGAGGTGGTCGTCCAAGGCCGTCGTTCTCAGCTTTTCGCCCTTTACGGTGTTTTTGAAATAAAATAATAAACCACGTAGCAACCGCCACCTAGCAATGTTTCATTCCCAACATTTAATGCTTGACCAACCCCGGATAAAAAAGGCCTTGTGTGCCTTTATAATAGGACCAAATACGATACAGTAGGTAAACGATCTCTATATATCAACTACATTTGGCAAAGCATATGAAAAATTGACATTACATTATAATGGAAATTAGAAATAATGTTATTGTGAGTTCTCTTCAATTAGATTGTGAATAAGAAAAGATGCAAAGCAAAAATATGAGAGTGAGTTGAAAGTTAGAGTATGACAAACATTAAAAAAAAAAAAGTTGAGAATATATCGAATTAGTTAAAACTTGAGATTTTATTATGAGTTTAATGAAGGTCTGTTTTATTTTTGAGTAAGTTTAGCAAGATTGCAAACAGCGAAAGCTTTTATTGAAAGTGACGCATACGGATATTTTATGAAGAATCGCAAGTAATGCAAATTATAACCAAAGCAGGAAACACAGACATCAGCCCCCACGTCAAAAGGAATCTGTACTACAGTAATACAATTTTTTTAGTCGAGGTTAGTGATTGGCCCTGTTGAAGATGACTAGAACATGACGTGCATAAATCTGAAGCTGTAAGCATAAGGACTACTCGCGGAAAATGTCAAATGGTGAAACCATAGGGAAAAAAGCCCGATGGATGACCATCTATGGTTGATGCTATCCTGCCTTGATAATGCTTCTCTGGTTGGCAAATGAATTAACTTAATTTAATGGTGTTATGTGGAGTTTGCAACACTAGTTTGAATTTACAGTTCGAATCAAACTGTATTGCTAAGTTGATTAGATTACACTTATGTCGCGATCAAGGAAATGAGGGATGGTTTTTGACTTGACTTAGTCTACATATGCTTTGGATTCGATAAGTCAAAGCACAAATGCATGCACTAGCATAACTCTTATGTAACCAGTCATTTCATGACTTCCTTTTCCTTCTCCGCATTTAAATACCAAATGAAATTCGCCATTCTAACCTCATGTTTAGCACTTGACACTATTTGTGCTAGGGTATAAATATCACCTTCTTACTTGTAGTTATCATACTATAATTTAAGCCAATGCAACCTCCAGCTTTTCTTTTACGCACTCAATTTGTCAAGATCTGCCTATCAATTGACTACCTTCAAGCCAAAACTCTTCGATGTGTTTACAATAACTGGCGCACAATTTTAGTGCGGTGTTATTCGAAAGTATAGTGTCATTGCTAATCTTTTTGGTATATTTTTGTAAGCAACTAACAAAATAATCTTTGTAGGCAGTGTGTTCTATCCTTAGAGCATCTATTCTAGACATTGATCATGTAATTAGACATGGATCAAATGTTCAATGGACTCTGTAGTGCGTTAGCGGTAAAGACCTTTCAATTGTGCACATAGTGCTCTAAGTTCCTTATGTTGGAAATGGTGTATTTGACTGTTGGGATTGCAAACTCGTTGCCATAGATGGAAGAGTTAGAGGATTCTTTCCCCGTTTGAGTCAACTAATAATCATTACACTGGAATTTGAATTCGGCTCCTTCTTTTCATGGGCTCAACCACTACAAATTTCTTCTTAAGTCCGTCTGTTACTTAAATTTCGCTATAACAATAGACCTTATTATAATACCAAATCTACTTGTACTGTTAGCTACTCTACCAGGGTTTACCATAGATAAAGTAAAACCAGTATTGCATCCATATTTATTAGGAAATCAAACACACACCTTGTCAAACTTAATAGCTTCAGCAAATTGTTGGTTCTATAGGCTCAAATTGGCTATAAGAACCGCTTGGATTGATTATTGCACCAGCACCTGATGCCTCAGAAATTTCTCATTACAACTTCACCTTATGTTGGACACCTTCCAAATCCATAATAACTACCATAATCACTCGTGAAAGATTCATTAAATGTAACTCCTTTGCGACAATGGGAAAATTTAACTCCGAACACCACTAGTAGCCCCCTCATCTCATGTATAGCTTATTGTCTCTCTTCGAGCTTACCATTACTCACTCAAAAATGACATAAGCAACCAAATATTCTAAAAAAGAAATAATCAATAACCTTACCTAATTATAATTTCTTGAGAGTCCGACATCCAATCCATTCACTAGGTAACTTGTTGTGCTAAGTGCAGTTGCGAGGAACTTCCTAGCCATACTAGTATTAGATAGCATTTATGAGCCGTCTTTAGTAATGTTTTACTTATCTACTTTGCAATATGTTGTGATTCATTAGTATTAATGTGTGTCTCTTTATGTTCTCCTCATTGCAGAATTTGTTTAACAGTTTTGAGCAAGACTCCATGCTTCTATGAGTCTGGACATATTTGATTATCATACTAGGATCAAAGCTCAATCTCAACTTTTATTAATAATAAAGCTTCAAGTAATGCTTATGTCTTATTTTAGATATATTATTATGAAATAGTAGAACAAAATGGACAGAATTGTAACTTAAAAATAGTTAAGATGTAATCCTCTAGATATCTTACTTACTAACATTGAATTTAAATCTTACAATCTTTTATACTTTTTTTCTTAATTTGCAATTATATATTTAATTCTTTCCACACCTTTAAATTCTTTTTTCCATGCGCATGCCAGTAAATATTTTTTATAGAAGGAAGATTAAAAGGCAGCTTTATGCAACCTATCTTATCGTTTTCATTCGCCCTCAACATATTTCAAAACATCTTCAGCTGTGATGTGATGTTATCTCTTTGATTTTGACTTTTTTAGGCTATTTCCCAGAAGGATATATGACCAACTTTTGTCCCCTAAGTACATTGTCTGGTCCGGTAGTCTGAGTCACTAGGAATGAAATAGAAGCCTGGATGAATTAAGAAAATGAAAACAAAAGGATAGAGAACAGATGTTTACATTAAACAAGACAAAGGTGCAGGTTAACGGAATTTCTTGTGATTTGCTTTTGGTCTCGGATCCCCAGTTGACTCTTCATCTTTATTAAAGACAAAAAGTTAACAAGGACAATAATTGCCGAGGACTTACAGCAATTTCCTCCCCTTGAATCTCAATGGACTAGTCCCATCTCCCAAGCCACTTCGAGTCCCACCTTCTTTTCTTGTAAAAAGAAACAATAATCCTTAGAGGTTGACATCTATCTCCATCTGTCTTTATCATATCGAACCAAAATTACTCTGTCTCGCTTTTCTATTTCTTTGGAACATGACCCAACATACAAGAGGTCGTGCATCTCACTTTTCTAATGTGAATTGGCCTTGTTCCCCAATGGGGAAATCTTTTCATTAAAGGCTTTTGTGACCGGTTGCTTCCCTCTCTCACATATTTTGAGTCCTTTGGGACTTGAAGTACATGTCAAGATTGTATATAGAGTGTTGCCGAGATTGGGATATCAGGATGAGTCATGAACTAAATTGAAATCGTCAATTTGCATACCGAAAGACTTGTAATGAGGATAATGTGATTTGTTCGCAAATTCAATTCCCTAGTTTTTGTCTAGCTAAAGAAAAAATAATTATTATTTTTCCAATTTCAAAGTATTGCGCCAGGATCTTAACTAAGCAATACAATCGTCTTTGTCATCATTACGCATTCTGCTTTGTGATGTAAAAGATGTCCAAGGTAATAATAATACAACTCAAGGCTTGTGTCTGAGCCAGCATTGTCATGGACACACATGAAAACTAACTTTGCAAAAAGCAAACCACAACATAAGGAAAATCAAAAAGTATCACCATTCTCTAATTAATCCTCAAGTTGGAATGGGAATGAGATTATTAACATTAGGATGCAAGGAACGAAAATTGGTTGAGGCATGTCACCAAGTAGAATGTACTTTAGCAAACTACACCCGTCACAACTGAGAGCAATAGCCATGAAAGTGTTCACAAGTCAGAACATTGGGTCCATATCTTGTCTTCCCATCTTAAAGATTAATTTCCGGCGGATTTTTTTTTTAACCACTACAAATTTATAAGCATGACAGGTGCATTGGCATTATTGGTTGGAGCTATATAGCTATACATGTCCCTATATAGCTGGAAGTAAGGACACCTCCATGGAATCAAGAGTTTGGTTACATGTTGTAGCAAATTGAGCTAGATGCTTTGCTCCATATCTTGAAATTAAAATCAACAACAACAGTATGTTGCAAATGCTCAAGTTCTGAGCTCTTTCTGCATCATATACAATGACAGAATATCCAAAAGCCATCAAGATATGAGTCTACAACAAATAACAATGCAAATCTCAATGCTACCAACTTACATACTTGCACAAACACATCAATAACTACCAATATAAGTTCAAAAGGAAATTTAATGCATGGGATGATGCCGAGCTTCTAGTGCAAATCATAGCTAATGAGTCAATGCATTGCAGGAGTCTAATCTATGTCCACGCTGTAGGAGTGTAACCCATGTATCGATCCACAGCTAATTAAGCTAATTAGAACTGTTCTTTTACAAGGAAGTACCTCCTTAACACCTACAAATCTTTCCCAATCCACTCTCACAACAATTATTCACAAACCATTCAAACGCACAAAGCCTCCATGCTTACCGAGCAAAAACAAAGTATCAAAGCTAATAGCAGGTCTTATCTTTTGTTAGGAGGAAAAGCTAATAAGACTTTCAATCAATACATTGTTCTTAATAACGCATGAGTTTCTACAGTCGTGTCTCTTTATCAATGCAACTAAATAATCCCACCCTCTAGCACAATCCCACCCAGTAACTTTAGCACAATCTTTCCAAAGCTGTGATCTTCAAAAAGAAATTACAGTTATTGTGGCATTTCACTTCCTTAGACAAAAAAGGTATTTTTCTTGAGAAGGATCATTCCTACCATCAATCCAACTATATTCCATTACCAAATGAAGATCATGAAAAATTTACCAATTTGCACTAAAAGAGGGTCAATGAGCACAAGAAACAATCTCACTTTTTATAAAATTTTCACCCAATGAATAACTCTGTTATGAGTACGACTCAACATTCTCTCTAAGAAATGCGAGATACAGAACATTTTCCACGGCCAAGTGAAAGACGCTCCTCTCAATTGGGCTCTCAAGTGTTGAAGAATAAGTTTAGAAAGCGTCCACAAGTACACCTGAGTACACCTGATATATAGAGAGTGCAGGTTTTTTCTCTCAATAAAACAGCATTCACGTTATGGAATATACACAGTGGACATGACCAGAGATGGACAAAGGAAAGGATATTAAGATTTTGGCATGATGCTACTCACAAGCCTCCTATAAGATTTTGTGCAATTATTGTCAACTATTCTAAAAATTTAAATAAATGTATAATTTATTATTTAAATATTCTAACACCTCCAATTAACTGATGGAGACAGGCTTACAGCATGAAAGATATTTGAGGTTGCCGCAGCTTACCTTCGTAATCGGCTGGATTGTTGTCAGCCATTACCCTTCCGGTTTTGCCTCGCAAAGTCTCTTCCTTCCTCATGAGAACAGGGTCGTGCTCTATTTTCATGTTTAAATATGTTGGCGTATTCTCCTTAAACATTTAAATATGTCTATTTTACTTTCCTGTCTACTCTTCGTTCCCGTCTATTCTTCTGTCATGTAAATTCCTAGTTCCTGTCTATTCTTCTTTACCATGTATATTCTTAGGATAAGCACATTAGAAATGCCAAAGGTTATGTACGACATTCACTTTAGTACCAAAAGTTTTCACCGATACACTTAAGTGCGAAATGGAAAAAAAAAAAAAAACGATCACTTAAATGTTAATGGCGAGAAATTCCAGCCAAATTAATTACGTGGCATTTAAATTAAAATTATGTTTTTTTTGGTAAGTTAAAATTATGTTATGACTTGGCAAATTTTTAAAAAACTCCGGTCCATGTGGCATTTTCACGTGGCATGCTTGGTACTGAAATCATCATTTTTTAACAAGGATTGGCACCAAAGTGATCACTTTATCCAATTCCCTATATTCTTCACTCCTATCTATTCTTCTTTCATATTTAAATAGAAAAACCACATTTAACGCAGTTAGACTGATTTTGTTCTTTTGGCTTTTGCCTTGTGACATTCTAATCCCATTGACCATGTAGTATTCTTGCATTTTTTTTGTCTTTTTTTTTTTCCCTTTTATTCCAAGCTATTGTGTATTCTTGTAAGAAGTTTTAGTTTGTTTTTCTTGTTATTTAACCTTGGACCCCATCAAAAATCTATTTTGACCATCCTTGACGCATGATATCTCATATTCTGTTTTGCATTTTTGAGTCTTGCGTCTGAATCATGCTCAGAATTTGACACGATTTATTGTTATGTCACTCATTTTTTATAACTGAAAATAATAAAATGGAAATATAAATCCTCATCAACTAACATCATCAAATTAATGCACTCACCGTAAGAAAAAGGCTAGCCCGTCCTTACCTACAATGTACACCTGCAACGATGCACAAACTTATTAGCTATGATTTACACAAGAAGCATGGTTTTATACCATGCATTAAATTTTTTTTTTTTGAATTTAAACTTGCAGTTCTGGATGTGTTCATGTAATTATATGTAGTTAGTAATATTATGAGATCTGCATGATGTTCATTTTACAGTCATATCTAGATAATTTTAGCTATTAGGAAAACTGTTGCCTTTCATGATACTTAAAGATTTTGAATCCTTATATCTTATATTTCACATTCAAGGCCTACTTCACATACAAAGGATGTAGTAAGATCATATTTCGTTTTTTTGGAAGTACTTGAGAAATGTGCTTAATACACAAGCCGTGGACACTTCCCTGATGACTTGAGCTTTGCGAAAGATTGCTGTACGACAACTAGTTTGTTGATTTTAATTCCTAGTACAGAGCAGAGCGTGGAGCTCGAATTGCTAGAATGCATAACCAGTATCTTGATTCCATGGAGGAGTCGTCAAAGACATGTATACCTACCTGATATTGCCTAAACATCCGTCCAGCTTATGCGAAGACAAGATTTGGACCTCGGGTTATGACTATTTTTTGTGAGGGTGGTTTTCTTTTTAATAGTATCTAGCGATATTTCATTAAATTTCCACTGCAGTTGATCACATTACTACTTGTCTATAAATTAAATTTTTTAAAGTAGTCTCAGTATCTTGAGTATTACCTTTTCTTCCTTTAGCTTTTCTTTTGAATTGAAATGGAAAACAAGTCGCATGACTTGCGCGTTTATGTTATTTAATAGGCTACTGTTTTATATTGAACAAAAAATGAATAACGATCTTTGTGAAAAGAAAATATTAAATATTAAAAAATATATTGGGGAAAAATTATTAAAATGATACCTATATTGTCACTATTGAACTTTGGTCATCATACTTTGTTTTGTGACATACTGAGTCCATATATCATATTAAGAAAAAAACCATGTATATGTCCAAAGAGAAACATAATATGTTGACTGAGTATGGAAGGTTTACAAGTGGCGATAACGCGGAATGAACAAAAATAATTGTTCAAAATAAATTACAAAATGGTTCCTATGTTATTGCTAATGTTCAATTTTGGTTATCATACTTTATTTCATCATAGATTTAGTCCTTCCGAATCTTGATAGGGGATATATGTGTCACACAAATATAATTTTGAAATTTTTGGTGTCACAAAAAAAACTTTCTTGGGGACGACAATGAAAAGTAGGTTAGATAATGGGGTTTAAAGGGTAATTTGACATTGTCGATCCCATGTGATTATAGTTTGAGATTTTTGGTAACTTTTTTCTTAATCAAAATTACTATCTTGCTTTTGTGCACGGACTTTCTTGGGGACGACAATGAAAAGTTGCCCATCAACTTAAATCATTGGGCCTACTTTATTACTATTAAACATAATTGGGTTAAAGGGTAATTTGACATTGTCGGTTATATAATCCCATGGCATCCAAGTATTGTTTAATTTTATTGTTGTTAATTAATTTGACACTGACTTCGTATTTTAATCGTGGATTGGATATTAACAACAATAAAACTAATTAACGATGATTGAAGGCCATGGGATTGTATTTTAATCGACAATGTCATATCACCCATTAACCCAACCAGTTCTGGGTAATATTAATTAAGTAGGCCGAATGAGTTGGGTAAATGTGTATTTTTCCCACTGTGTTTCTGCTTCTCTCCCGGGCCGGTAGTCTATACATTCAGGCAAGAAAGAAAGAGACTTAGCGAGGCAAAGTGGGAAGGCTAATGGAGAACAACAATCCAGCAGCTGATCATGGTGGTTGGAGGCAAGCGTGGTCGACCTCAAACATGTCTTAAGTAATGTATCCCAGCCTCCGTCTGTAAGTTAAAGGATTGCGAGTAAAATCATGCCAAGATCTTGATATTCTTTCCAGTTCCGTCTCTAATCACGTCCACTGCCCCTATTCCATTACGTGAATAATGTTTTAATGGGCAAAAACCTGCTCTCTACGTAAAGCCCCGTGAACTTTGTACCACCCAGCTTTTTTCCTATATTTCTTTTTATCTTTTTGTTATTGATCCAGGTTTTTGTTGGCGTTCATAATGACTTGAGTCTCAGAACAGACGATGTACTTAGGGACACATTTCGTGGATGTCAAATGACTTGTTTCTGGCATTGGCTACATTGGGGTAGTCATTTTGTACCACCAGCTTTTGTCTTCTATATTTGTTTGCTAATTGATCAAGATTTATATTCACGAGGTTTATAATGACTTGACTTTCAAAACAGAGTATGTAGTACTCATAACAGAGCATATTCAGTGGAGTCAAATTGTATTCATTGACATTTTTTTTTGTGGGAAATGACAAACATTCATGATATGCATTTGGCTATTGAATACAGTTGGGATTCATAGCAGCAAGAGTGAAATAAAATAATAACAGTTTTTTTTTTTTTTTTTTTAAATCACATAGCTGGAAAGAATGCGACCCTTCTTTTAAAGTTACTTGGTGGGAAAATTCTGTATGTTGATGAAGAGACACGACTGTATACATGCTATGTTTATTTCTTTTGTCCAGCGAAACTCATAGAAAGAACAATCTAAAGTCTTGTTAGCTTTTCCTCCTAAGAAAAGATAAGACCTGCAATAAGCTTTCCTTTGTTTCAACCCAGTAAGCATGGGAGCTTCCCTGGTAGCTTTGTGCGTCTAGATGGTTTAGTTTTGTGCATAAGTGTTACAGGAGTGAGTTAGGAAGGTTTGAAGGAGTTAAGGAGGTATCCCTCGTACTCTTGAAGGAGTTAAGGAGGTATCCCTCGTACTCCGATGTTACATTTTATCCAAAAGAAGAGCTTTCATCAGCTTAATTAGCGGTCGATCAATAAATGGGTTATACTCCTGCAGCGCATACATAGGTTAGACTCATGCAATGCATAGACCCATTAGGTACGATTTGCACCAGAATCTTGACGTCATACCACGAATTAATTTTCCTTTTGAACTTAAAATGGTAGCTCTTGATGTGTTTCTATGAGTTTATTAGTTAAGAGGCCTTGGGAAACGCTTGATGTTTACTGTAGACTTGCGTCTTGATAGCTTTTGGAAAAATTGTCATCTCGTATGATGTAGAAAGAGCTCACAACTTAAGCTCACAACTTAAGCTTTGGTGAAAAACCAGCGTCTAACAAGTAGTTTGCTTATTTTAATTCGAAGATATGGAGCAAAGCTAGCTATTCAAATTGCTGCAATATATGATGGCCATCTTGATTCCATGGAGGAGACCTTACTTCAAGCCATTAGGGACATGTATAGCTATATAGGTCCAGCCAACATCACTGGTTCACCTGTCATGCTTATCTAACAATGGTCAAAAATGTCTGATGGAAATTAAGTTTCGAGGTAGGAAGGCAAGATATTGGCCCAAGGTTCTAACTTGCATATGCTCTAGTCTCTATTACTCTCGGATGTGTTGCCTGCAATATGTTGATATACATTATGCTTGGTGACATGCCTTGGCTGATTCTTGTTCCTTGTGTCCTAATGTTGATGATCCCATTTGAATTCGAACCTGAGGATTAATTGGAGAATAGTGACAGTTTTTTATTTTCCTAATATTGTTGCGTGCTTCTTGCAAAGTTTGTTTTGATGTGCATCTTCCCAATTCTGGCTTGGACATGAGCCTCATGTGGTACTATTATTACCTTAAACACTTTTTACATAACGCTACAAAAATATATGTCGATGATGATGAAGATGATGGTGCTACTTAGTTAAGATTCTGGTGCAATTCAATGAAATTAGAGAAACAAGGATTTTTTTCTTCCTTTGGCCAGAGAGAAACAAGGGAATTGATTCAAAGAATAAAACCCCGATATATTAAACAAAAATAAAGGAAGAGCGAACCAATGTTGGGGGTACAACTTGGCGTTCCAACACTCCCCATCTATGAGTTGCCTGCGATCAAACAGGACAAGGTGCAAGCAAACAAAATTTCTTGTGATTTGCTTTGGGCTTTTGAGTGTCCCCATTCGATTCTTCATGTTAATGGATCAAGCCCATCTCCCAGGAAATCCCTGTCTCCCAACCCCTATAACACATAAATGCCCAAAAAAAAAAAAAAATCCTAATCATCAACATCTATCTATATACATATATACTGAGATTGAAGCAAAATTACTGTCTCACTTTTCAATTTTTTACATGAATGCCTCAACACACAAAAGGTCATACGTCTCCATTTTCTAATGTAATTCCTCTTTGTTCTCAAATGGGTAAATATTTTGTTGAGGAATTTGGGGCCGTTACTTCCCTCTCTCACATATCACATGCTTCCTTTATGCCAGGCTTAATGGTTTTCGTGTGACTTGAAGTTCAGGTCAAGATAGTGTCTAGAATATTGTTGAGATTAGATATGAGGATTGGATTGCGACCTATGCCTAAATTGCAATTCGTGGATCGAAAGATTAGTGAATGAGGATAAGGTGATTTTTTCTCAATTTTATGAATCAATACCCTATTTCTCTTTAGCTAAAGAAAAAAAATCCCCTGTGTCTCCAACTTCATTGTATTGCACCAAGATCTTAACTAAGTAGTACCATTATCATCATCACATCACATATAATGATTTCTAATATATAAGATGTTTGAGGTAATAATAGTACAGCACAAGGTTTGTGTCCCTAAGATAACAATAGTACAATAAAAGGTTCGTGTCCTGGCCAACATAAGCACAATGCACATCAATACCAACTTCCTAAAGAGAAAACCACAATATTAAGAAAACTGAAAATGGTCACAATTCTCTAATTTGCAATGAATACTTATGGGTTCATTAACTCGAGGACGCGGAGAACGAAAATCGGCCAAGGCATGACACAAAGCGAAATGTACATCAATAGACAGCACCTGCCACATCCAAGAACAACGGTCCATATCTTGTCTTCCCATCTTGAGGATTAGTAACTACCTAAAGATTACGAGCACTGTGTAGATACACACGATGGTTTCAAGGTTAGTGATGGCTGGAATACCCAAGATTTTGATGGCACCAATCATAATCTTTAGCAAGAACTTCTCCAGGATATGAATTGTAGCAATTCGAGCTGCATTGTCTGCTCCATGTCTAAGAAATAATCAGCAAATCACTTGTTAGCGTAAGTATGGTCTTTTGGAAAAGCTCAAGGTTTGAGCTCTTTTTGCATCACATAACAGGGCAGTCTTCCCAAAAGCTTTCAAGAACTACCGATTTAAGTTCTAATGGAAATTTGATGCGGCAAGACACAAAGCTTATGGTGCAAATCATAGCTAACGCGTCTATGCATTGCAATACTATATATGCAGTGCAAGAGCATAGCCTATCTATTGATCCGAGGCTAATTAAGCTAGTGAAAAACTCCTTTTCGACAAACTGGAACATCAGAGTACAAGGGGATTACCTCCTTAACACCTATAAACCTTTCCTAACCTTCTCTTACAACACATTCACAAAAACAAGACCACCCAGATGCACAAAACTACCAGGTAAACCCCCTGCTTAGTGGATGAAACAGAGTAAAGGCTAACTGGACGTCTTCTCTTTTCTTTGGAGGAAAAGCTAAGAAAACTGTCAATTAATGCGGTGTTCTCAATATGAGTATCTCTTGACAAAAGAAAGCTGCAGTATGCATATATAATCTTGTCTCTTCATCAACGTGACAAAATTTTCCCTCTCACCCAGTAACTTTAAGAGAAGGTTAACATTCTTTCCAACTACGTGATTTTCAAAAAGAAATGGCAGTTATTATGGACTTCACTTTCCTCGGACAAACTCAACTGTTTTAGTGGCATGCATATTTGAGAGGGATTATTCCTGGTATGAGTCCTACTATATTCAATTACCAAATTGGTACCATGAAAATTTATCAATTTGCACCAAAAAAAGGGTTGACGACTATAAGAAGCATTTTTACTTTTTGGACGGATTTACACCCAGTGAATATACTCTATTATGAGCATGAGCGAATATGCTCTGTTTTGAGAGTCCGAGTCACTATGAACATCGACAATTAAAAGCCAGGATCAATTAGCAAAATAATAGAAGACAACGTCTTTGTGGTACGATATCACTACCCCAATCCAGGAAGTGCGAGAAACTAGTCATTTTACAACCACCAGGTATGCCTCTAAGCACTCTCTTCTCAGGAGCCCATTTCTGCTCCTTGAGAGTCTGAGTCATTATGAACATCCAGAACAAAAAACTAGCTCAATCAACAAAAAGAATAAAACAAATAGAGGAAAAAATCTGGACGGTAACGAGAGACAAGCCTTTTTTCTACAGGCAAGTGGAAGGTTTCTTGGGGCTCGTAGGGGGAAGTGAACAGCACAAGTTCGAGTTCCGCGACGACTTCACCTAATTTACGTAGAGTGCAGCTTTTTCTCCACGAAACAGCATTCACGCAGTGCAATATACAGTGTGACATGATCAGAGTCAGGAACGGGAAAGAATATCAAGAATCCAGCATGGGTTTGCCCGGGATCCTCCAATTTACAGAGGGAGAAGGGCTACAGAGCTCAATATATATTTAAGGTCGCCGAAGCTTACCTCCAACTGCCGTGGTCAGCTGGACCGTTATTGTTCTCCATTAACCCTCCGACTTCGCCTAGCCGCCCCTCCTTTCTTCCCGAGAACAAGGTTTCTTCTTGTGTCGCCCGCGCGGGGCGATTACAACAGCGCTGGGAGTTCCTCATGTGAACTCCTTCATGCGAATTGCGGCCATGCGTCAGCTGACTTGTCAGCACTCAGCAGCCCAGGCTCACTTTTAGTAAGGAAGAGTCTGCGGAATCTGACCAGAGAAAAGAAAAAGGCGAAAGCGACCCAAGTTCGGTCCCCAAGTTTGGTTTTCTGATCTCTTTTCTTAGAGAAAATACTTATGGCTAAATGTTAATATATCCGAATTTTAGTTTTAAAATCTTACCGTCCGCGCGTCTTGCGTGAATGGAGAATGCCAAGTGCCGGGTACTTACCAGAAAATAAAAAATAATCGAACCTACGATCCATTCTCCTTCGTTCTACTATTTCCTTGATCAGAGAAGATATCATCAACAACCTCCGCCAATGTTTTTGTCCTCTATCCTCTTTTTTCTTTTCTTTTTTTGGTTAATATATCCAGATTATCATACACGACGGTCCTAATTACTAGGACTCTCAGTGCAGACAATGTACTTATGGACACTCGGTGATTGTATAGACCCATTAAAAAGTAACACTTGTTGCTAATACACATTAGCTTTTTATTTTTTTGGTCTGTGGATTATTTATCCCACACGATACACCCACTGGTCATAAAGTGTCTCTGTACATTTCAACCATTGACACATGTCTCATTTACCTGCATCAACGGTCGAGAATTGGTTGAAATACCAGAAGCAACTTCCAGGTAGAGAATCTCCATCATTTTTTTTTATTCATATTCAAAAAGTTAAATGATATTAATTCGATAATTTAGGCTCCGTTTGTTTCGTGGAAAAATTTAACATTTCTGAAAAACATTTTCCAAGAAATAGTTTTCCAAAAATCACTATATATATATATATATATATATATATATATATATTTGTTTTGGCCAATATCAGAAAATGAACTGGAAATTATATTCCGCTGTTTGAAAATGAAAACCTGCTTTTATTTACCCAAATAAACATTTATTATTTGCATGGCAGTGACTTGAGCACAGACAAGCTAAAAACCGAGCATTAGCATGAGGTCCTGGATATGGCCTTTGTGGACTCGCGAAAGGTGCTTGTGGCCGTGTCCATTGAGGCAAGGCTAAAGTCTATGGAGCCCAAACTCAAGATTTTTGGTCCCTAGTACTTGGGCCTCTCAATCAAGGTAGGGCCTAGGACCTTGGAGCCTATGCCTAGATCCTCAGTTCCCAGGGTCGGGCCCATTGAGGACAAGTAGAGATATCAATGCCCATGCCCAGATATTCAGCACTCAAGCTTAGGCCCATCAAGTAGATCAAGGTCCACAAAGGTTGGGTTTGGGATCCTAGTGCCAGTGCCCAAATCCCTGATATTCAAGCCTAGGACTTGAGAGTATTCCACCCTTGAACTCGATGGTCTGGGGCACTAGCGGTGGAACCAAGGTACAAGCATTGGGGCCTTGGGTTTGGACCTCGATGGACCTAGGCCTTGCCTCAAGGAGATTGTTGTTGGACATCAAGCACTCAAGCACAAGCCTTGAGGTCCCGAGCTCAAGTGCCGAGTACTCAAGCCTTGTCTTTACTTATAGTAAAGCAAACCTACTCTTTCACCTTTCTATTTCTTTCAAATATGTGTCAACATATAAAAGGTCATGCATCTCCCTTTCCTAATGTGATTCCACTTTATTTTCAATTGGATAAATATTTCGTTGAGGAATTTGTGGCTAGTGACTTCCCTCTCTCACATATTACATGCTTCCTTATACCAGGCTTAGTGGTTTTCATTTGTGACTCGAAGTTTCTAGAATATTGCTGAGGTTGGATATGAGGACTAGATTGTGAACAATGCCTAAATTGCAATGTGGATTGGAAAATTAGTGATTGAATATAATGTGATTCTTTCTCAAATTTTATGAATCAATTCCCCTATTTCTTTCTAACCAAAGAAAAAAAAATCCTGTCTCCAACTTCATTTTATAGCACCAAGATATTAATTAAGTAGTATCATTATCTTTATCACATCACTTATTATGGTTTCTAATGCATAAGACTTCGAGGTAATGATAAGACAACACAAGGTTCACGTCCCGGCCAATATTAGCGTGATTCACATCAACACCAACTTCCCAAAGAGCAAACCATAATATTTGGAAAACTAAAAACCGTCACAGTTTTCTAATGTGCAATGAATGCTTATGGGTTCATCAAGTCAATGATGCAGAGAACAAAAATCGGCCAAGGCATGACATGAAGCAGAATGCACATCAATAGGCTACACCTGACACACCCTAGAACAACAGCGATGCAAACAGATGTAAGTCAGAACCTTGAATCCATATCTTGCCTTCCCATCTTGAGGATTAGTAATTGCCCAATGATTATGAGCACTGTGTAGATACACACAATGATTTCGAGGTTAATGATGGCCAAACTACCCATGATTCTGATGGCACCAATCAGGATCTTTCGCACGATCTTCTCCAGGAAATGAAGTGTAGCAATCCAATCTGCATGCTTTACTCCACGTCTTGGAAATAAAATCAACAAAATCCTTGTTAGTGTACAATCTTTCGGAAAAGCTCAATTGTTGAGATCTTTCTGCATCATAAAAGACGACCGTCTTTTGGAAAAGCTCAATTGTTGAGCTCTTTCTACATCAAATAAGACGACAGTCTTTCCAAAAGATTCCAGAGCAACCAATTTAAGTTCAAAAGGAAATTAATGCACAGTTTGACACCAAGCTTTTGGTGCAAATCATAGCTATCAGCTAATGAGTATGCACCATAGGAGTGTAATTCATTTGTTGATCCACGGCTAATTAAGCTAGTGAAAACTCTTCTTTTGGACAAAATACAACATGAGAGTACTAAAGAGATACCACCTTAGCACTTACAAACCTTTCCCAACCCCCTCTAACAACCTTTATTCAAAAACAAAACCACCACACAGCACGAAACTACCAGGTAGGACCCCATGCTTACAGAGTAGAAACTGATTAATGCTACTTGTAGGTCTCATTTTTTCTTAAGAAGAAAAGCTAGTAAGACTTTTACTTAATACGTTGTTCTTTATATGAGTTTCTCTTGAGAAATGAAAGAAAGAGAGTCCATATACAGTCGTGTCCCTTCATCGATGGGACAGGATTTTTCATCCAATAATTTGAGGAGAAGGTTCAGATTCTTTCCAAAGGAATGGCAGTTGCCATGGCATTTCACTTTTCTCAGACAAACTACCCCAGCCCAAGAAATGCAAGAAACAAGTCATTTTACATTCACCAGATATGCTTATAAATGCGCCGTCCTGAGTAGAGCCCATTGTTTCTGCTTTTTGAGAGTCTACCATTATGAAAATCGAGAACAAAAACCTGGCTCAATCAACAAAAAGAAAAAAGGAAGAGAGGACAAAAAATTCTGGGCTCACGATCTAATGCGAGAAACAGGCGATTTTCTGCAGTCAACTCCCCATCGGCTCGTAAGTTAAACAGCACAATTTCAAGAACTCAGTAAGATTGTACGAGTTCACCTGATATACCTAGAGTGCAGGATTTTTCGCTATAAATTTTTTTTCTATAAAACGGCATTCACGTATTGAAATACAGGTGAGACGTGATCAGAGGTAGGAACAGGGAAGAACATCAAGATTTTGACGTGAGTTTCCTCCAGATCCTCCGACTTACTGACAAGAGAAGGACCACAGAGCTTAAGATATATTTAAGGTCGCTGAGGCTTACCTCCGGCCACAGTGATCAGCTGGACTGTTGTTCTCCATTAACCTTCCGACGTTGCCTTCCCGAAGAGTTGGGGAAGAAGATGAAATGTGGAAACAATGGATTCACCTGGTATGATATGAAGAATTACAGCCGCCAGGGGGGAGATCTAACACCGGGAAGGTTAATCAGGTCATTTCAGTGTATTGTTATAATAAAATTTTAAACACCTTAGCATAAGTATTGCATGATATAATCCTCTCTTCGACATGAAAATGATAATTAATATTTACACCATTAATTGATTAATAAAAAAATCATACTAGTTAAAACCCAAAATTTTATTATGGCTATAATAACGTTCGTTTTATTTTATATTTTTAAAATAGAAAGCTTGCAAGCAATGAAAGTATCATTGAAAAATGGTGTAATTATATATTTTATAAAAATAATTGCCATTAATACTAATGAACCCAAAGAAATGCAATGTATCAGTCTTCCAATACCGCCAATTTTTCAGCGACCCCACCTCATAGTGCCGTCGGTGCGAAGAGAAAAGCGAAGAGCTCGGAGGTGGAGCTCAGCCTCAGCAGCAATGCCTTGAAGACCTTGGTTCGCGCTATCACTTGCTTCCCCCCCCCCCAGCGGGGGCGTCGGCAACGACCTCACTATTGAAGCTTCTCCTTCCTAGATGATTCAACTGAATTCCATGTCAATCATTTCTTCGCTTCATCCATCGAATCGAGCGAAAAGTTAAATAGATGCTTTTTCATGCCTAAGAAAATTCCAAATAAAAATCCTAAAATATCTTCATTTTCTCAAATAAGAGGATCGAAAATAAATTTTATTTCAAATTAAACCTTAAAATAATTATATTTATTTTAAATAAGGATCTGACCTTTCAGTTGGTAAGGGCATTTTCTTCATTTATCTTTTTTTTTCAATTTTTTTCCTTTTTTTTCCCTATTTTTAGTTTGTCTTCCTTCTTCATCGATGGCCAGCTGGCCACTAGCGGTTCCTAAAGAGATCTAGGGTGAGGTTGCCCTCGCCACCCAATCCGACGAGGGTTGTCCTCCCTTGAGGGGAGGCTACCCTCGTGGCCATCATCGAGGTTGGCCCTTGCTATATCTAGGCAAGGGTTGCTAAGCCCTTGCTGGCCCTTACCAATGGCCACTAGTCCTTGGCCATGGCTGTTGGCCCTTGTCGAAAAGAAAAAAAAAAAAAGAAAAAAAAAGAATAAAAATAAATTAAAATTGAAATTGTATTAGAATGAAAACGCTCTTTGACTGGTTAGAATATTTAGCCAACCGGTGAAGTTAGGTCCTTTTTTGAAATAATCATGGCCACTTCAGATCCTTATTTGAAACAGCCATAGTCATTTTATGTCCCTATTTAAAATAAAGTCTATTTCAAGCCATTATTTGAGAAAATGAAATTTATTGGAATTTTCCCTTTGTGCCCTGGTAAGTGATGCTTAGTTTAGATGCTATCTTGTGTTAGGTATTGCTCGTTTTGCTCGATACATTATCCGATTGAAAAATTCGAGTCCTTCCACCAATTGCCGAGTGCGCTTTTAGCGATGGATTCACGGCAGAAAGTTGCTAAGGTAGGTTGTGATTGGCTCTGTTGATGATGATTAGAACTTTACGTGTATAACTCTGAAGTCATTGAAAAAATCTAATAGTGTTGATAGGGTGACACGAAGTCATTACATTCTAAGATTAAGGTAACTCACGGCTATAGCCAGCAGACATATCAGTGCTAATCGCGGAAAAAGCTAAATGGTTTCACCGTTGGGGAAAACTTATGGATAACCCTCCATCGGAAAATGCTAAATGGTTACACCATTGGGGGAAATTTATGGATAACCTTCCATGGGTGCTGCCATTCAGTCTTGATAATGCTTTCCTGATATGTCTAGTTATTTTGATGGTGTTGTATGGAGTTTTGCAGCACTCAATAACCAAAACACGATTGCATTCACTTGCATAACTCTCATGAGACCATATTTTTCATGACTTTTTTGCTTCGTTGCATTTCATTACCAATTAAATTTTAACAATAGAAATTCCAATTTCCGAACTCATGTCTGGCACTTAGTACCTTTATACTGTTTTGAAACTGGGATAGAAATAACATTGATCCATACACAAAATATCACCTTCATGCTTGTAGATATCAAGTTAGGATTCTAATATTCGTGTTCAACCGCCAGTTTTCCTTTCACACGCTCAACTCGTCAAGTTCTACATTAGGTTCCAATTTGCTTATGCTCTCATCTATTGCTCTCAAGTGTGTTGTGCGCAATCTACTGATGTACATTTTGTTTGGTGATATGCCTTGGTTGATTCTTGCTTCCTATGTCTCGATGTTGATAATCCCATATGAATTCAAACATGAGGATTAATTAGAATATGGTGATCGATTTCAGGTTTTCCTATTGTTGTTGTAAGCTATTCTCGAAGTTGGTTTTGACGTGCACCTTGCCAATGCTAGCTCAGAAACAAACCTCAAGTTATACCTTAAACACTTTTTACGTCACAATGCAAAATATGATGATGATGATGATGATAATGATGATGATGATGATGATGATGATGATGATGATAGTTAAAATCTTGATGCAATTTAATGAAGTGGGAGAAAGACGGATTTTTTTTTTTTGGTCAAAGAGAGATGGAGGAATTTATTCAAAGAAGCTTTAAGCATTCCTCAAATGCTAAAACTAGAGTTATGTACTTTTTTTTTCCCCAAATCTATCCTCAATAGTTCTTTCGTTATTTTGGTTTTGCCCCACGATTGTACATCTTCTTTGCATGAGAGTGGCCAACAAGGCCAAATCTGGCCGGCAAGGTCACGCGATCCCAAGCGGCCCTCACGAAGGGTCATGCAACCTCGGGCAATGGCCACTAGCACCTAATCTAGCTCGTTGGTAGCCTAAGCCCTTCTCCATAGCTGATGAAGGGTTTAATTTTTTTAACAAAAAAGAAAATTGAACCAGAAAGATTTTTACAAAGAAAAAAATTACCAAACATTAACTTAACCCAAAGTAGTTTTATAAAAGATTTTTTACTAAATGCAATTTGCATTTCTCCAAAGGGCTCTAGGTCAAATGTCTTTTTGCATTTCTCCAAGGCTTATTTCCAACCAAACCCACCCATAGTCGGCTTCACTTAAAGCTTAAATCCCATTCTCCACTAAACATTAAAAAAAAAAAAAAAAAAAAAATCATTGCTGAGAACTTGGGGCGACTTTCTTCCCTTGAATCTCAATGGATCAAGCCCATCTCCTCGGATGTCCAACTTCCCAACCCCTTTCATATATAATATAATATAATATAATATAAAATATAAAAATAATCATTGACAATCTGTTTATATTTGTCTATACCTATACCATGTTGGCAGCCAATTGATTGGTCTGAGTAGAACTCTACCTATATAACAATGGGACTTTCACCCACCCTCAACTCACTCTAGGTACGGAGGGCTACTATACTTTTCTACTCAGCAGTAGCTAGCATCAAAGGATTGATGTGGAGTCTACCTTCCCCACCGAAGAAACCCCTAAGTTCCCACCTAAACCTTTCTTCCCAGGAGTAGAAATACGAAATGTGACATGGCAAGGTCTCCCACCCCAGAGTCAATCTCTTGCATGTTTCCTCTTCCTTAAGCCTTTTAAGGGCCTACGCAGGTCCATGCCAAAATTACTCTTATCTTGCCTTTATGGGATTCTCCGTTTTGTTGTGGGGGAACTTTCTTGGGGAATCAACCCATCATTTGAAGTCCAAAATTTACCCATTAACCCAACCCATTGGGCCTACTTTATTACTATTACGCAGAATGGATCTTTATTGTGCCATGCGCGAATCTAGAATGCCGAAGGGTTGATGGATAATTTGACATTCAGCGATTCAAATTACTGATTAACCCAACCCATCATTCTGTGTAATTTAATGGGTTGCGTTCATGAGTAATTTAAAACATTTGGTGATTTAACGCTCAAAGAATGTCAAATCACCGAATGTTAAGTTACCCATTAACCCAACTCATTCTGTGTAATATTAATGAAGTAGGCTGCATAAGTTGGATAGTTGGGTACACGAGTATGGGAGAATCATGAACTGTGACACATGTATGTACTCTTTTATATTAGGGAAAAATAACTTTTTGCTTAGATATAACAACCTAAATCTTAATTGGCTTGTTTCATTTGTTATTATAGTGTGATATAGTAAAATACATAACATGCACACACGGTGGTCGTTTTTTGGCCATGCACTAGGATGAGTACCTCATGACATTACCAGATAATGCATCAATAAAATTGCCAAGTAATTTTGGTAAACTGGTCTCACAGGTACAATGATAGTGATCAAATTGGAACTTTATTAATTCTGTCTAGTTATCTCATACTAATTACACTTCACGGATAAATCAAGATGTAAATTCCAAGTTTAGCGTGCAACACTCCAAAATCATAAATTCGTATGATGGGATTATAGTCTAGAAGAAGAAAAAGAACACGATCTTGCGTGGCATATCACTTGTAGATGGTACATGACGCGCAGTGAGACGTCAAAGCGGGGCACTGGTCTCGGTCCTAGGGAAGTTTTCGTTCTTATGTTTTACTTTCCCATCTAGCCGCTTCCCAGCGCAATATGGACTTCTGTGTCGCGGGTGTGTCGTTTTTCAGTTGATCATTGCATAATCAAGGTCTAATTGTATCTGTTCTCTAAAATCTATTCCACGAATGGATGGCTATTGTTAAAATATAAAAGAGGGCTGAATAGAAGAAGAAGATTCAGGCACAACGTTGCCTTGTATTTTCTGTATATTTCAAGAGAATATCTTCTGTACACTTATTGCTATACAACACTGAATATATATATATATAGAGGCTAAGCACTAGGTTTACAAGAGACATGATTCTGTGAGATACAATCTTTAGAGAATGATCTGTCTTGAGGAGCAAATCGTGGAGGAATTGTAGTAATTCCATGATCAATGCTGTAGGAATTTCTTTCCTTTGACACCCCCCGCAAGCTTATGGGGTGGCAGTCACAATAAGCTTGGCCTGAAGAGGGCGGAATTGGGATCCTGAAAGGGCTTTGGTGAATATGTTTGCTAGTTGGTCCCTCGAAGAGATATACTGAACATGTAATCGGCGCCGATAAATCCGCTCGCAAACAAAATCATAGTCAATCTCCACACATATCATCCGAGCATGAAAAATAGGATTGTTATTGAGATAGATAGCTGAAATATTATCACGCCATAGTACCGGGGACCCTTGCAGGGTGATCCTTAAATCAAAAAGTAAAGCTTGAATCCACATGACCTCAGTAGGGCATTTGAATCCTGCCTTGGTACTTGAACGAGCAACTGTTCTCTGCTTACAAGAACTCCAAGAGATTAAATTAGAACCAAGAAAAATAGCATAGCCACCCACAGAGCATCTTGTATCATGGTCACCAGCCCATCTTGCATCGAAAAAAGCGGGAAGGGAATCCTGAGATCCTTTGGTGAAGAGAGTGTCATGACTAAGAGTGCCAGAGATGAAGCGTAAAATACGTGATATATTGCCAATGGGCTTCTGTAGGGACATGCATGAACTGACAAGCAGTATTCACATTATAAGGAAGGTTCGGTCAGGTAATGGTGAGATATTGTAGTGCGCTCATTGTGCTACGATCCAATGTGGGATTATGAAATAAGGCACCTTGATGAAGAGAAGGAGGATCCGAACTAGTCGGGCATGGTGTAGTTACAGCTTGTGCTTTGTCCATATTGGCCTTCTTAAGAATTTCGGCAGCTATTTCCCTTGATGCAAAAGAAAGCCAGAGGCAGTGTGTTGTAATTCGATCCCAAAAATAGTGGAGATCACCAAGATCTATGATAGCAAACTCCCTTGTAAAGATGCAATTAAAGTGGGTAGTGGTGCCTGAGGAGAGCCTGTAAGGATGATATCATCTACATATACAAGGAAAAATACACTGCATGTTGATGTATGTTGGACAAATAATGAAGAATCAACATGAGAAACATGAAAACCAACAGATAAGAGGAAAAAACTTAGCCTTTGATGCCAAGCTCATGGTGCTTACTTTGATCCATAAAGCGACCATTGAAGTTTGCAAACATAGTTGGGATGATTAGCATCAACAAAACCTAGTGGTTGGTGCATATAAATCTCCTCAATAAGGTGGCCGTGAAGGAATGTGTTCTTAACATCAAGTCATCAAAGTGTCCAACCCTGACTATACGCAGGTGAAATTACCGTATGGACAGTTACATACTTCATAATGGGATTGAAAGTCTCATGGAAATCAACTCCTTCCTATTGATCATATCCCTTGGCCACTTATCTCACTTTGTATCGTTCGAGTGAGCCATCTGCATGATATTTGATGTGAAACACCCATTTGCATCCAATTGCTTTAAATTGTGACGGATGAGAGACTTGAACCCAGGTTTGACTCTTCATAAAAACTACATATTCTTCGGCAATGGCAACCCTCCATGCAAGATCTGTAGCTGCTTGACTAAAGCAAGTTGGAATGGGTATCGACTACACCACAGAATGAAGGGTGTATGTGTGGTCCTTAGTGAGATGACGTTGAGCCAAAGTACCGTCTCAAAGCCGCGTGACCATAGGATGTGTAGGAGCCTTGGGCAGACTAGGAGAGGGTTCTTACTAAGCTGAAGAGCTGATGGTCTGGTCAGTAGAGGGACTGGACTGATCAGTGGAGCATGTGGTAGAACATTCAAAATTAGGTGAAGCATTTTTCTATTCAAGGCGCCATAACAAGCAGTGCTGTTGATTTAGTAGAGGATTTTTGCAAAATTGAGGTATAATGATTTTGATTTGGAGAGGCCATGAGTGGACTAACAGGGACGGAAATACCATCTGCCTGGGGTAAATTTCTGAATCTGTAGATAAATCAGGAGATAGGCCAGTATGAACTGATGTAGCAAAAATAAAAGGAAATAAGTCTTCATCAAAAATAGCATCAATGGTAATATAGAACTGATTATCCTTAGAGAAAGTAGCATCGATACCCATGGAAGCTAAAAGGATAACTTAGAAAAATGCAGCAATGAGATTGATGTTGCAGTTTGTTCTTTGCGTAAGGTCGAAGGTTCAGATAGAGAGCGTAGCCAAAGACACGTAGGTAATGAATTGAGGGTTTAACATTATAGAGAACCTTATGGTTGAGCACTACTAAAGGTAACCTATAAATGATATGAACAACACTTTTGAATACAAGATCCCAAAAGTGAGAGAACTGAAGCATGATAGAGCACCGACAGTCCCATCTCTCCAACATGTCAATGCATTCTTTCAGTAGTGCCATTTTGGTGATGCAGTGTCGGACAAGAGGTACGATGGCGGATTCCTTGGTCTTGCAATAGTCTGCGGAAAGGAGCAAACTAGAACTCGCCTGCATTATCACATTGAACGGCTTTCACCGTAGTATTAAGTTGATTTTTCTCCAAATTTAAAAATGTCGTGAAAATGGAAAGAAATTGATCACGGGATTGAAAAAGATATATCAAGGAAAATCGAGAGAAATCATCAGTAAAGCATATATAACAACAGTTGTCCAAAAAGAATGTTACAGGAGTCGATCCCCATACATCAAAATGGACTAGTTGTAGATTGCTTATGGTTACCTAATTATTACCATTATAGGGCTGAACATTGGATAGCTTAGAGATATTGTTTGTCATGTGATGATTAGCACCTGAATTTGGATATCATGACTCTAAGGAGAAAATAGACTGCAGAGGAAGAATTTCTAACAAATTGAGCTACGGTGATGTATGGAATTGCTCATGTTACTACTGCAAATATCTTTCCTTACAAACATTGCCTCTGTGGCCAAATTTGTTGCAAATTTGACATCTGTTACCACTATTGCCACGCCTAGAATTGCAAGTGTTTGAGAATCTATTGACATTTTATGGCCTAGCAGCACATGTGCTATTCTCATAAACACGCCTAGGGAATCGAGGAGAATTTGATCTATAGAAGCGGTCCGTACCAGGTTGTGGAGAACGTGTTGAGTGTGGAGGAAAGACATCATTAGCCTTCCCTATAAATGCAGATGTACCTTGCAGTGAGGGTTCCATGAGCTCAAGCCGTGCCTCATAAGACAAAAGGAAACCATGAAGTGTCTCACGGGTCATGTTTTGATACTAACATTGAACTGAAATAGAGAATACAAGATTTTGATATTCTAGGCCCAACCCATGAAACACATGGGTTTGGTATTCTTGAGGAGCTGTCTGACAGTTGCGTCGGCTGAGGTGTTAAGAATCCATGCAAGCACCACTTGATCACGAGTTGACCATTCTTCATAGGTAGGATTTAGAATAGTTGAAGTAGTTCCATCTGCACTTTTTTGTGTGATATGAGTTGGAGGACAAAAATAGGTACCTTCAACAATGGGTAAAAGTTTGTTTGCTTGGAGAAGTAGAAGTAGCCTTGCTTTCCATACAACAGAGTTATCACCATTAAGCTTTACTCCAATGGCTGGAAGATAAATGGTGTGGGACTAATTTCTTGGAGTAGATTGTGGAATTGCCGTGATTGGTAAGGATGCAGCAGCTAATTCAGAGGCTGAGATTGATGAATCTTTCATGGAGATTTCGAAAAACAAATAAAGACAATATCAGAAGGCTATGTTTGCTTTTGCAATGGTCTGCTCAAATACCATGTTAAAATGTTAAAAGAGGCTGAATAGAAAAAGAAGATTCAGGCACAACGTTGTCTTGTATTTTCTATGTACTTCAAGAGAATATCTTGTGTACACTCATTGCTATACTACAAAATGAATATATATATGTAGGCACTAGGTTTGCAAGATATGTGATTTTGTGAGATACAATCTTTAGAAAATAATCTGTCTTGAGGAGTAAGTCGTGGAGGAATTGTAGGTGTATTTGTAGAAGGAAATAATTTGACTCAATGTGCAAATCGTGGAGAAACTGCAGCAGTTCTATGATCAACGTTGTAGGGATTTGTTTCCTTTGACAGTTAAGATGACTTACATGCTTATCAAGTTCATATCCTTTCCATCATTTCTCACTTTTGAATTGCACCAGAAAGGATTGGAAGTATTGCTAAAACATACAGTTCGACATCTTAAGCTTATAAATGGAGAGATACATGTGTATATAAATAGCATATATATCTCATATGAAAAAGTAACTATTCCTTTTTTGATCATCATATTAATATATATTCTGCTTTGTAATGTGAAAGGTGTTCAAGATAATAATATAACATGTTGGAAGATCACTTAGACATCACCGCATCAAGAAAGTCATAAAACGATAGCCATTCACTTATTGATCCTCTAATTTGTGATGAACACGAATAGGATCACTAACATTACGACACAAGGAAAGAAAATCAGCCGAGGAATGTCGCCAAGCAGATTGTGCATCAACAAGCCACACTCAACACATCCAAGAACAATAAAGATGAGAGCGCATGCAAGTAAAAACCCGGGTTGATATCTTCCCTTCCCATCATGAAGATTAATATATGCTGGATGTTTATGATCGCTTTTCAAATAGGTAGAATGATGGGTTCACCGGTGATGTTGGCTAGACCTATAGAGCTATGACTGACTCGGATGAGTTGACGGCCTCCGTCAGGAAATCAAACTATGGGTTATATACTACAACAAGTTGAGCCACATGCTCTACTCCATTTGTTGGAATCAAAACAAGGAAGCTACTTGTTAGACAATTGACTTTCATAGAAGCTCAAAACATAAGGATAGAGAATAAACACAAAACACAAAATAAACTTCAAGGCGATTTGTACTTGTGCCATGGCTGCTGAATGCAACAAGAGAAAGGACGAGTTCACCTTTTCTATACATAGTACTGATTCGTTCCGTATAAAACGGCATTCAAATAATGGAGCACACACAGGGGTAGTGGAGATATTGGAGTTTCTCTTTCAGTAAAGGAACTCAAGACTGCATGATTTTACTCGCAGTCCTCCAACTTATTTAAGAAGGCTGGATTACAACAGTGAAGAGATGTCGCGGGTTGCCGTCGATTTACCTCTGACCACCGCGATCGACTGGATTGTTTGTTTGCCATCAACCCCGAGCCTTGAGGGATTGCTCTCTTCTTTCCTCGTCTGAAAGTAAAATTTTCCGCTGAGGCTGAGAATCGAGCAAACGAATTTGTAGACCAATGGTGGGTCCCTTTTCCCATTTGCTCGGGCACTTCAAAAGTAAGCGAGAAAATATTCCCACGAAAAAGTCCACGTGGGAGGAACCCCTCTCTTTTCCTTTTCCTTGGTCATGCTTGAAAGTAACACGGTGGATCAGCACGGTCAATGCAAGGGAAGAGCCCCGCAAAGTCTTAAAAAAAAAAAAAAAAAGATATGCTTCTCCTGCATTTTTCTGAAAATGTCGTAATTTACTTGTCAAATGACCGGATTGCGCTGCTGAATTCGTTGGTAGAGTTCCAGAGTCATGTGTCTACCTTCCATTTCGCCAATGGCGGCCAAAATGTAAAGTGCTCCCTATTTATTTTTATCTTAACTCATGATGATCTGTACTACATTAAAGTCATGAAATAAAACTTGTAAGTTAAAAAGAAAAGTTATTTCCTCTAGAAGCATGGGCGTGGCATAGCCGAGAGGAACGATGTTTATCCAGCTGTTTAATTACACAGAACATATCATTACGTCATTTCCATATGTATGTTTGCTTCAGTCCAGTCCACGATCCAACATGACGATACTATGCCAGGTGGCCACGTTATTTTAGAAGTTAGATGTTTGGCAAAACTATACCCTATGTCCTGCCATATAATATAACTCATTGTTTTCTATTATTTTAATTTTGTTTCCGGCTTATCTTAAATGAATAGAGAAATTGGAAACAAAACAAAGTAACCATCAATGAGTTACACCTAATTATTGTTTATCGTGTTAATTTTTTCATGATTAATTATATTATATTTCAATCAATGACTTAAGTATAATTTTATCACCCAGTAGTGGATATACTTTATATTAGGCTTACCTTTTTATTGGGAAGCTCTTTTTTATTTTTATTTTTAATACCTATAAAAGTTACATCTTTTAAAGTTTAAAGTTTAATAATTCTATCATCACGTTTACTTGAAGTGAGTTTATTGGTTACTAAAATTTAATCACGCAATGAAATAAGATATGTTTTCAATTAATAATAACTTGAAAAGAAGCATTTTATTCTTATTTTGTTTCTATTTTCTTTTATTAGTGTATCTTTTTAGTTGTTGTTTGACTAATTGCACTTTAATAGTTCAATTAAGTTAGGGAAAATGGCACTAATGATCTCTAAGCATTAGGTCAGTTTGCAATGTCATCCATGGACTTTATCTGTGCAACATGGTCCTTGAACAAATTCTAAATGTTTAATCTAGTCCGTAAAATTTGAATTTGTTCAATTTATTCCCCCAATAGTCCATAATAAAGTCATATCAGTTTTTCGGTACTATTCTCAAGTTCATACCATACCATTTTCCAGATTTCAGAATTTCTTTTCATTTCAATTCATTACTAATCAGAATTGTATTGTGTCGATATTCATGCTATGTCTAAATTTTTTCGTAAGGATTTCAAGTACCATACTAAAATTAATTTAAATCATATTCCTAATTTGTTAGAGATAAAATTTTCAAGCTTTTGTTTTTTGTACTTTCTTATTTGAACTTAGTTAAATCTATGAATTAAAAAATTAAAGTAGCAGGAATATCAACACGATACAACTCTAAATGAGGTTCTACTTTTATAATTAGGGCTAATATTATGGAAAACTCTAAACTGATACTTCTATAAGAAATTTGCCTTGGACTAATTTTTTTCACCACAAAAAACCCTAAATTTAGTTTCCACTAAATTATATCATCAAATTGCTAAGTTAGATAACACATAGTAATTGATAGGTTAGTTTGGGGTTTTATCCTCCTTTATCACAAGTATATCAATTTGTGGTGTTTAGTTATATTAATTCAATTTAACGGAAACTAATGGAAAGTAAATTTGCCAAAAATGTATCAATTTTGGGTTTTTGATAGACAAAAAATTAGTTTTGCGTAAATTTGTCATACATGTATTAGTTTGGATTTTTTCATGGTCAAAAAATTAGTTTATAGTAAGTTTATCATAAGTATATAAGTGTGGAGTTTTTTATGATATTAATTGTCACGACCTACCTTCGGGAGGAGGGAACAAGTTTAGAGGTATTGCCTAAAGACGGGCCTAAGGCCCATGATTAGGAGTAAGCTCTCCCAAGCCCATACCCCGCGTGACATTTGGATATTTCATATGAATTTTGCACAAAATGAGTCGCCACTAGCCTATTGGAGTCGGCTAGAAACCAAGTGAGGTATGGGAGTGTACCTCACTTCCTACGCAACCAGAGAATCTAGGGTCGGGGACTTAATTACACTAGTTGGTCAATTAATATCCTTTTGGTACCTAATCTTGTTCATTTTAACAAAATGATTTTTAGTCAGGCAGTTTGAATTGATTTTACTCATCCACAAGCATATTAAAATGATCATACAGGTGCAATCTAAACACGTACTATTAAACATACCATATGACTACACACATACCATTAAACATATCCACCAATAATCATAGCTAACAATGTCATAATCGCCATAAGACTACACACATACCATTGAACATAACAAGATATACAATCTAAACATGCGATGTAATCAAAATAAATGCATGATTACACTTAAAACGACAACACCTAGCAATTCCTAACCAAACTCTATCATTTTTTGAATTTTCGAAATTTTTTTAAAAAAATTAATTAATTTTTAAAAAAAAATTGATTTTTTTAATTTTTCTAAACCTTTTGATTGATATTTTTTTATGTTTTTTATAATTAATACTGAAAATTTCACACTTTCTGGATTTTGGAATTTTCCGAGATTTTTTTATTTTCCTTAATTTTCTCATTTTTCTCTTTTATTTTTTAATTAATTTTTTAAGAAAACTCGAATTTTCAATATTTTCTGAGATTTTTTTTTTGAAATTTTCTTTTAATGTTCTTTGAAAGTTGTTGAATTCTCGGAAATTTTTTTTTGAACCCCTTTTTTTTGAATTTTTTATTATTTTAACATATTTTTAGTATTTACTATTATTTTACTCGGTAAAACAGATCCTGTCCGGGCAAACCCAGTCCGGCCCACAGACACGGCCCAAACTGCGGATCCGACCCAATCGGATCTAAAAGAAACGAAGCTTTTTCGTACATTTCTTTAATTTTCTTTTTTTTTCCTTTTTTATTAATTTTCTTGTACTCTACCCAGCAGGTCCGTCTTTCTCTGGTGCGCTTACAACTTTTTCCAACGCACAGAATACTAAACTATTCAACTTCAAACGCCCCAACTTTCAACAACTCGTATACACACGAGAATAATATCCGCATCGTCGACAATCCCCGATCACCATCACTGGAGTAACTCACCAAACCCTTCGAGCTAACATTTCGAACTGCCCAGCAAGCAAAAAGATGGGCTGGAGAAGGAAAAGTATGGCTGTAAACTCGAGAAAACCACGCTCCAAGGCTAACAAGTCGATTAATGACGTGATGACACGCAAATACATCTTTGGATTTGGCTAAACTAGCTCCCAAATCTTGTTAAACCTACCAAGCCCATTGCTCACAACTCACGGCCATTTCAACGCCAACTTCTCTTCTCATGAACATTTACACACACTTTTTCCAGTAAAAGCAGAACACCCATGGATTTATTAACCAACGCATTCGCTTTTCAAACAGAAAAAATGCATGGCCATAAACTCACATCTCAGGGAAACAAACATGACTTTTCTAAAATAATCAGATGTTTTGATTTGAAAGACCCTCTTCGAACGAGGAGGCAGCTTCGCAGTCGACTAAAATGCACAGCACAGAGACAGGTTTACACAGTTTTCGTTCAAGCGTTTCATCGAGCACGTAGTGGGCAAGAAATGAGGAAAACGACGCTGGCCACTTCTTAGGACTCGGACTTAGACCTAGACCCGAGTGAACACATGGAAACGCTCAACATCAAACAAATTGACTCAGCTGGACACAATAAACTCAAGAATCAGAGAAAACTCGCTTGGCTATTCCATCACCAAAACAGGGCAGTGCCGAGAGAGTTCATGGGAATGAGTTTCAATCATAAACCCCTACTCGGCTCAAACACGGCAGCGCGAAGGCCAGATCGAGACAAATCGAACTTCAGTCAACCCCCTCGCGATATCCTCGAGCCGAGATCCTCGGAACGAACAATTTGGACAAAAAGGAAACTCACCGAAAAATGCCGAGATTTGGGGACGAAAAGTCTTGCTCTCGAGGGCGTCGGCTAGAAGCCAGCAATTGGCGTCGAGGAGGGGCGAGCAACAATCCACCCAAGTAGCTTCTAGCTTTCTCCCTAATCGTCTCCTTCTCTCAAGCTCGCTCCTTGCTGGTTTTTTTGTGTTGCTGTTTTCCTCTCGGTTCCGGTCCGCCCTGCTCTCTGCTGCCCTCCTTCGGTCTTATACTTCTGTCATTCCTTTTTCTGCAGGTATTTCGTGTAAGAGTTTTCTTTATGTGGGATACATTAATTGAGATTGTAATTGCCGTTTTACGGCGTTGGTCTAATAAGGTAAGGCATAAAGTTTCTTAAAAGTCGAATATGGGCCTGGCTTGTGTGGGCCGAGTTGAGCTTGGCTCGTGATGAGAGGGCCCGTCCAAAACTCTATAAATAGCGCTAAGGTCCCTCCTCTAGCCCTCACTTTTTCCAAAATTCTCTCTCAACTCACATAAGGTAATCTGTGAGCGGCGGTCTCATCGAGCCAGGATTCGAGGGTTATAGAGGAGGAGATCTTCAGCACTGAAGGCCCGGATTGCTGTCATTTTTTTTGAAAAACGATGAATTCAAAATCAGGTACACAAATCCTTGTCTTCAACCTTAGAATGTTCGATTCTCTAGTTATGTTGATTTTGGGAAGCCGTTCGGAAGGCCTACATTTGGTATCAGAGCCTGCATAAACTAGAAATCGAACATAGGAAGCTGTTTTGAAGAAATTATCCGAATGAAACTTGATTTTGACCATGTAGTCAGATTAATCTTGTTGAGCTAAGATTTTTCGTGGGTAGTATGTCTCTGGAGGTGGCCGATCTTGCTGTTGATACCCATTTTCGGACTTGACCTAAACTCAGAATGTTTTGCTCGTTTTTCATGATTTTTGGTCCGATAAAAGTGAAATTTTATTGCATATATGGCTTCTCCTCGTCAATACGAGCATTTTGGTATGTAAAACGCCTCAAGACGACGCCGGAAGCCGCCGAACGCGCGCCACGCGCGAGACGGAGCTTCCGCGATCGGCCTCACGTGCCGCCGCGCCGTCTCACGTGCGAGCACGCGCCCGACGCGTGGCGCACGCGCACGCATGCGGGCCGACGCGTGGACCGACAAGCGGCTTCGCGCGCGCGAACCGCCTCGGCGGTTCCGCGCCGCCGACACGTGTCGGATATGACGTCATAGTGACGTCACACGCATCGCCTTACGTGCGATCACCACGTGGCATGTGACGTCATGGATGACGTCACCTTGACGACCCATTGACCGAGTTGACCCGACCCGTTGACCGTTGACCGGGTTGACCCGACCCGTTGACCGTTGACCCGACCCGTTGACCGTTGACCCGTTGACCCGACCCGTTGACCGGTTGGACCGTTTGACCGTTGACCGGTCGAATCGCTTGACCGTTGACCAGTCGGACCGGTAACCGTTTTTTGGACCGGATCAGTACGCCAGCGCGTGCGGCTCACGCGCGCACTCTAGCGGCGCGTGAGGGCACGTGCGACGTCCGTTGAGCGCGTGGTTGATCTCGCCGTGCTCGTATGTAAATTTCCTATCTTGTGGTGTGCTTATTTTCATTTTTTGATGCCTTTATGGATATGAAAATTCATGTGAAACCCCTAAGGTACGTGATTTTTGGGTAATTTTAGTGTATTTTCATGAATTCCTATATGGTTTCGGAAATACAAATGCATGCCTGTGATTATGTCATCACTTGAGGAATATGTGTAGTGTTGATTTATTAAAAGCATGTATTAGTGGATGGAGCAATGCAATTAGCATGACTTGTGATTTTAAGTGACAAATAGCCCCTGTCATCAAGTCTAAAATCACATATAAACGGTAAATGTGAGTCATAAAGTTATATCCCGAGAGTTTCGATAATTCAGTTGGGTTGTGACCGCCAAAGTGGCACACTTGATTGGTTTTGAGAAACATCGTTTGCATATTGTAAAGGGATGTCTCCTATTTTGATGCATATTTATACTCCCAAAGGAGGTAATTGTGTGTTAGTTTATGGAGGGATACATGTACAGCATACGGTTGAAAAGTGACTAGCCCTAGTGGTTTATACACCCAAAGGTGGTGAATTCACGAAATGTTAGAATATATTTTCATGGACCGCTGTCATGTGAAGAGTATACAATTGCATGTCATGTATTCTACCCAAAGGTGCTTATATGATGATGTATGTAACTCTTGCGATATGTGTTGAGCACTCACATGATGCTAATTATATGTATTGCTTGTAAAATCAGTCACATTTTCTGTAAATGGCAATTCCATTGCAATTGAGGTTCTTACTGGATCAAACTTCAAGAAATGGAAAGAGGATTTTCTGTTTGGGATGGAGTTGGCAGATGTTCACATTGCTCTTACTGAGGATAGGCTGGCAGATCTCACTGGTGCCAGTACAGAAGTCCAAAAGGTACGTTTTGCTGCATGGGAAAAGAGCAATAGAATTTGCTTGCTCATTATGAAACGGTCAATTCAGGAACATTTGATGAGTGGCTTGCCAACTGACTGTACTGTTAAGGAAATGATGGAAGCTTTAGAGGCTAGGTATCGTGTCTCTTCCAATGCTGAGATAGGTACTCTTATGCAATCACTCTTTAATATGAAGTATGATGGTTCGACTGGAGTTAGAGATTATGTGCTTAGGATGGTAGATCTTCAGACAAAACTCCGAGTTCTTCAGGTTGATATCCCTGAAGCTTGCATTGTGCACCAAGCATTAAATACTCTTCCTCCTGATTTTGGAATTATCAAGATGAACTATAGTTCGCAGAATGAGACTTGGTCAATCAATGACCTTATAGTTAGAGTGGTGGCAGAGGAAGAGAAACTGAAGAAAGAAAGAGGGCATCTTGCCTTGTATGCCTCCAGTTCTGCCAATGGGAAGGGAAAATGGATTGCACATCATAGAGGAAATCCTAAAGCCATAGGGACCTCTAACCATATAGCTCCTAAGAGGGGAAATCCTGAAGCTGCTGGCCCTTCCACCACTGTGGCTCCTAGAAAGGCACCTTTTAAAAGGGAGGGTGTCCTTTGCTATTTTTGTAGGAAGAGGGGTCACATAAAGAAACATTGTGATGGTTATAAAGCTTGGTTGTCTAAAAATGAGCATAAAGGTAATGATTCTTTGGCATTTGTCTGTGAATCCAACCTATCTGAAGCCTCATCCAGTTCTTGGTGGCTAGATAGTGGTGCGACTAATCATGTTGCATTTACCATACAGGGATTCACAAACATAAGGACGCCAAATCAGGATGAATCAAAGCTCACTGTGGAAAATAACAACAAGATCGACGTTGAGTTCGTGGGAGATATCATTTTGATTTTAGATACTAGTTTTAATATGATGTTAAGAAACACTTTCTATGTACCTTCCTTTAGACGGAACTTGGTTTCCGTATCATGTTTGGACATGTGTGGTTACTCTTTTGAAATAAAGAACAATACAGTATCTATGTTATTTAGTTTAAACAAGGTTGGATGTTGCAACATGTTTAATAGATTGTACGGATTGTGTTTATCTCCCAATGATATATACGTCACTAATACAGTTGAAAGTGTTGTTCTCAAAAGACCTCTACCTAAGGAACAGTCTTATGCATTATGGCATAAACGATTAGGTCATATATCCAAGGAAAGAGTAGAAAGGCTGATAAAGACTCACATCCTGCCTACTCTCAAAAGTGACTTAGAGACTTGCATAGACTGTTGTAGAGGAAAGATGACTAAGATAAAGAAGAAACCGCAGTTAGAAGTTCTGATTTACTGGAAGTGATTCACACCGATATTAGTGGACCCTATACTGCAACTTTGTGTAGAAATTTTTATTTCATCACGTTTATCGATGATTATTCTCGGTATGGTTACCTATTCCTGATTAAGGAAAAGTCTGAATCTCTTGACAAATTTAAGATTTATCGAACTGAAGTTGAGAAACAGTTAGGAAAGGTAATAAAGGTGGTTAGATCTGATCAAGGTGGAGAATACTATGGTAGACATGGTAATGTTGGGCAAATTAAAGGACCATTTGCTAAATACTTAGAGGATTCTGGGATAGTGGCTCAGTTCACTATGCCTGGGAGTCCTGAATAGAATGGAGTGGCTGAAAGACGCAATCATACTCTCATGGATATGGTAAGGTGTATGATGAGTAGGACTAATTTGCCTGATTTTTTATGGGGTGAGGCTTTAAAAACAGCCCTTTATATATTGAATCGTGTTCCTACCAAAGCTGTTACATCGACTCCTTTTGAGTTATGGACTGGACGCAAGCCAAGTTTGAATCATTTCAAGGTCTGGGGATGTCCTGCGGAAGTAAGATTGAATAATTCGACATTAGGCAAGTTGGAGGCTAAAACCACTCGATGCTATTTTGTATCTTACTTAGAATATTCAAAGGGATATCGGTTTTATAATCCAAGTGGAGGAACAAGGATTGTAGAATCACAAACAGCAAAGTTTCTGGAATTTGATGTAGCCGAAAAGCATGATTGCTCACAAATTAGTGAACATGACAACATGATGAGACCGGTTATGTCTTTCTCATTACCTGTGCAGACAATTATAGAGCCTACTATGCCACAAACTGAACATGTTAATACCGAGAATCCTATTGATGAAACCGCCACAGATGAAGTTCTTCAAGTTCCTCAGACTCAAAATGAAGTTATAGTGGCTCCACTTAGAAGGTCTACTAGGGAAAGGCGTTCAGCTATACCACCGGACTATATAGTCTATTTAAGAGAACATGATTATGATATAGGTTGCATTATAGATCCAGTGACTTATATAGACGCCGTTTCCTGTCCTCAATCAAGTTTGTGGTTGGATGCAATGAGAGATGAGATGCAGTCTATGAAATATAATGGCGTTTGGGAGCTTGTTGAATTATCGGAAGGTTGTAAGCCTATAGGTTGCAAGTGGGTTTATAAGACTAAAAGAGATTCAAAAGGAAAGATTGAGAAATTTAAAGCCAGACTTGTGGCCAAAGGTTTCACTCAAAGAGAAGGGATAGACTATGAAGCAACCTTTTCTCCAGTTTCTTCTAAAGACTCATTTAGAGTGATCATGGCGTTAGTAGCTCATTTTGACATGGAATTACATCAGATGGACGTTAAAACTGCTTTTCTAAATGGAGACCTTGATGAAGAGGTTTATATGGTGCAACCTGAAGGTTTTACAGTAAATGATCCAAGTAAGTTTGTATGTAAACTAAATAAGGCTATTTATGGTCTCAAACAATCCTCCAGACGGTGGTACTTGAAATTTCACGATGTTGTTACTTCTTTTGGTTTTGTTGAGAATAAAGTAGATCAATGCATATACTGCAAGGTCAGTGGGAGGAAATTTATTTTTCTTATACTTTATGTGGATGATATTTTGCTTGCAAGTAGTGATGTTGGGTTGCTCCATGAAACAAAAAAAATGTTGTCAAAGAATTTTGACATGAAAGACCTAGGTGAGGCATCCTTCGTTCTTGGTATTGAAATCCATAGGAATCGTTGTCATCGTATGTTAGGTTTATCTCAAAAGGCATACGTTGATCGTATTTTGGAGAGATTCAACATGCAGGATTGCAAACCAGGAACTGTTCCTATCGTTAAGGGTGACAAGTTAAGTCTCTCACAATGTCCTCAATCAGATTTTGAGAAAAACCAAATGAAGGATGTGCCTTATGCTAATGCACTTGGAAGTATTATGCATGCTCAAGTTTGCACTAGACCAAACATAGCTTTTGTAACAGGGCTTTTAGGCGGATATCAGTCGAATCCTGGACATGATCATTGGGTTGCTGCCAAAAAGGTCTTGAGATACTTGAAAAGAACAAGAGATTATATGCTGATGTATAGATATGTCAATGATTTGCGATTGTTGGCATATTTAGATGCAGATTTTGCTGGTTGTGAAGATGATAGGAAGTCGACAACAGGATATATATTCATGTTGGCAGGAGGCGCAGTATCATGGAAAAGTGAGAAACAGAAATCTATATCTTCCTCTACCACGCAAGCAGAGTTTATAGCATGTTTTTCAGCTGCTACTCAAGCAATTTGGCTTCGGAACCTCATTAAGGAATTAACCGTATTTGATTTTGTGGATAGACCCATACAGTTATATTGTGATAATAATTCTGCTGTGTTGTTTGTCAATAACAACAGAAGTCTCAAAGGGTCTAAGCATATGGAGGTCAAGTTTTTGACCATAAAAGAAATGGTACAGAATGGTGATGTTATAGTAGAGTATGTTCCCACGGATGATATGTTGGCAGATCCACTGACTAAAGGCCTATGCCCTTGTGTATTTGAGCGACATATCATGAACATGGGTTTAGGAGAATCGGTGGATACTGTCATTTAGTGGGAGCTATTTCAGATTTGCTCTAATGAAGTTTACTTCTGTATTTTGTTACTTTTTGTAACGTTTCGATATATGTCAACTCTTTATGTATAAGTTGTTATTGAGTTGTGTACATATATCTAAGGAAAATCTCAAGGTACTGTGTAAATCTTGAGTAAAGGCTAAGGGCATCCAGTTATTAGCCTTATACATATGTCTCAGTTACACATAAGGAAAGGTTAACCATAAAGATGAGACATATGTGGGTTCGTTAGAACCAAAAAGATATTCTCCAGTGCCACATCCGGTTTCTTGTGACACTTAAAGGTAAGAGAATGGTGACCAACTGTTGGAGAAATCCTTCCAGAATATTTTGAAGCTGACAAAACATTTCTATCAGTCTAGTCTAGATACCGACAGTTTAAAGTCTGAAGACTTTGTATTCACCAGACTCAAGACTCAAGACTCAAGACTCAAGACTATTCTCACCGACGTCTTTCTAATCCAAAGGACGAAGGAAATCCAAAGCCGAAGTATATGGTTGAGGATTCAATCCTATCCTCTGGAAAAGATCTCTTGGTTGGATAAATATTTCGGATTCTTTTATTGTTATCTAGATCGATTGAAGATCCGATGGTCAACGAAATATTCTTAGAATGTTCTATTCTTGGAAACCAAGATCCTGATTGTATGGGCGAACAGGATTGATGGGCTATTATCAGGTTCCTTAAATAGCTCGGATGATCTTCTTAATTGATTTCGTCCAACGGGTAGATTGGAGGAATTCCTTTGGTAAGTGCCAACGGCTATGATGGCATAAAGGAGTATAAAAGGAAGACGTTCTAGTTGTTTTAAGAATGTGATCGATAGAAAAATTCCAGAGTCTGAAGAATCTTGATTGTTAGTCGATACAGTTCGAGCGAAATTGTATACATAGAGAGTGTTTATACTTGGTGACACCTTGAGCGAGTGTGGTAGATCATCTACACCTAGAAATCAAGGAAGATCAACACTGTAACATCTCTTTTCTTTACTCAGTCTTACGATTGATTTTTAGTTATTGCAAATCCTTCAACTGTCTAAGTATTGTGCAATCTTCAAGAAAATTTTTATATACCTATTCACCCCTCTCTAGGTACTCATACTAGCTATATCAATTGGTATCAGAGCTCGTGTTCTTACTTTATTTGAAGTGTTTTACTTCAGAGTAAAAGATCTATGGCTAGTATGCTAGTACCAGGGCTGGTGGAAGGGCAAAACAATACCAGACCATCCTACTTTGATGGAAAGGATTACAACATCTGGAAAAACAAGATGAAAGCTTTTCTACCGTCAAAGGATCCTCTGGAATGGGATGTTGTGGAAAGAGGAATTACTCCTACTGCTGCATCGTATCCGAAAGAGGGAAAGAAACTGTTGATACCAGCGAATGTCTCAAGAAGAGATAAACAAGAGACAAGCACTCGATGCAAAAGCAATTTACTCTTTATATTGTGCTTTGTCACCAACTGAATATAACAGAATATCTTATTGTGTTACAGCAAAAGAAGTCTCGGGGACAGATTACATATCACTTATGAAGGGACGACCGAGTGAAGGAGACCAAAATTAACATTCTCCTTGGTCAATATGAAGCTTTCAAAATGAAACCAGGAGAATCTATAACCGACATGTTTAGCCGTTTTTTGCGATATTGTCAATGGCCTTGAAAATCAAGGACAGAAAATTTCTGATCCTATGAAGGTGAACAAGCTACGCGTGGACTCTCTAAGGATTGGAATCATATAAAGACTTCAATAAAAGAGACGCAAAGAATTATGCCATTATCTCGTAGACGAGCTGATTGGAACTCTTCGCCTTACGAAGTGGAACGAATTAATGAAGACGAAGATCCAAGAGGTAAGAAATCCATTGCATTAAAATCTAATGATGATTCGATGATACGACTCAAGAAGATCTGGACGATGAGGAGCTTGCTCTAATGATTAGAAGGTTCAAAAAGCTGAATAGAAAAGGAAGAAGGTTCAACTCAAGGAAACAAAGTCTTCAGAAACAGCAAACCAAGTTTGTTGATAATGAAGAACCAAACAAAGATGTAGTTTGCTTCGAATGTAAGAAAAAAGGACACATCAGACCCAATTGTCCTCTCCTGAAGAAGAAGAGAGGAAAAGCTGAAAAGTCTCGAAAAGCTCTCAAAGCCGAAACCCGGAGCGATACGAGTGTGAAGAAAGTGACGAGGAATATGCTAACTCGTGTCTCGATGGCACAATCAAACTCGCACTCAGACATGGTGAATTTGAGGTAAGTGATTATAAAATCCTGTCAAAGTCTCTAAATACATTGATGAACTATGTTTTAGTCTTAAGACTTCTCTCAAAAAGATTTCTGAACTTAAAAAGGAAAACTCAGTTTTAAAACAAAAGGAATCCGCACCAGATCAAAAAGGTGTGAAGAATCTAGTGCTGTGGCTCTCATTCTGAAATTGAACCAAAAAGCATAGAAGAAGCTTTATCTGATGAAAGTTGGATCGAAGCTATGCAAGAAGAACTCAGACAGTTCAACATCAATAATGTATGTGAATTGACATCTAAACCAAAAGGTAAAACTGTTATTGGAGCCAAATGGGTATTCAAGAACAAGATGAATGAAGAAGGAAAAGTTGTACGAAACAAAGCAAGACTCGTGGCCAAAGGATATACGCAAGAAGAAGGAATAGACTATGACGAGACTTACGCACCAGTAACAAGGTTAGAAGCTATTCGACTATTACTTGCGTTTGCTTGTTATAAAAATTTCATGTTATTCCAAATGGACGTCAAAAGTGCGTTCCTAAATGGATTTATCCATGAGGAAGTTTATGTGGAACAACCACCTGGGTTTGAAGACTCAAAGAAGCCGGACTCGGTCTTGATTATCGAAAAAGGCCTTGTATGGTTTAAAGCAAGCACCTCGAGCTTGGTACGACGTACTAAGTAAGTTTTTATTACAGAATGGTTTTGTCAAAGGTAAAGTAGATACTACTTTGTTTATCAAAAAGGAAAACAAAAGCTTTTTACTTATTCAAATATATGTGGACGATATTATTTTTGGATCACCTAATGAAAGTCTATGCAAGAAATTTTCTAAGTCTATGCAGGATGAGTTTGAAATGAGTATGATGGGAGAGTTAACATTCTTTCTTGGACTCCAAGTGAAACAAATGAAGGAATGAACTTTTATTCATCAAGAAAAATATGCAAATGATCTTGTCAAAAGGTTTGGATTGGAAAAGTGCAAAAAGACCGACATACCAATGTCATGTTCTCAGAAGATAGACAAGGATGAAGAAGGGAAGAAAGTAGATCAAAAGCTGTACAGAGCATGATCGGTTCACTTCTTTATCTTACCGCTTCTAGACCTGATATTTTGTTAAGTGTTTGCATCTGTGCTAGGTTTCAATCAGATCCTAGAGAATCACATCTCAGTGTCGTGAAACGTATTATCAAATACATTGCCTCATCTTCAAGCATCGGTCTTTGGTATCCAAAGAGGGGAGACTTTAATCTTATAGGATACTCAGATGCAGATCTGGCCGGTTGCGTAGTCGATAGAAAGAGCACTTCGGAACTTGTCAACTGCTTGGAAACAGGATGTCTTGGTTTTCGAGGAAGCAAAGCACCGTAGCTCTCTCAACGATGTAAGCGAGTATGTTGCTCTTGGAAGCTGCTGTTCGCAAATTCTATGGATAAAATAATAGCTACAAGACTTTGGGATTGAAGACTCATGCACAAAATTAGATGTGACAACACCAAGGCGATCAATCTCACCAAAAATCCAATCCTTCATTCAAGAGTAAAGCATATTGAGATTCGACATCACTTCATTAGAGATCATATTCAAAATGGAGAAATCTCGATTCAATTTGTTGATTCAAAGAGTCAACTAGCGGATATATTCACAAAGCCTTTGGAGAAAAATCAATTCGACTTTATCCGTTCAAGACTCAACATTTTGAAGCTTGAAGAAGTTAAAGTCTAGAGACTCACCAACTCTAAGACTCTAATCTCTCAGACTTTAAATCCTCAGACTTAGATATTCATGGCTATAGACTGTAAGTTGCTATTTTATCTAAAAGGTACGAATTCTCGTTTAGTTATTTTATCTAAACTCGAAAAGGTACGATCTTTCGTTCGGTTATTCTATAATCCGTATGAAATTCGAAAACTTGTCTTTTTAAAAGGATTAATTTTGGCAGTTATTGATTTTGAAAAGAAGTGTTCGTACACTTTCCTTGTGTCGATTGAACTTCCCTTTTCAAAACTAAGTTATATATATACAGTTTTTCTTTGCCCAATCTTCAAAACCCTAAAAGGCACTCTCCTCCCGATCCTGTTTCTATTTCTTGTTCATCTTCGAGAAAGTGGTCATCTTTTCTTGGGAAAGCAAGTGAAGGAACCTTCCAAACGACAAAGAAAGATGTCTTCTTCAAGGAAATCATCAAGAATCGCAAGCGAGGGACCACAAAGAATGAAGAAGAGACCGACTCATTTCGATCTCACTGAGGAAGAAGACTTATCAAGTCAGCGACAAAGTCCGATTCGCTCTCATCCACGTCATTCAACGCCTCCTGCCCCACAAGGTGCAAGTCAACATCTGAAAGAAGAGATAATCGAGGATGCTGACCCAGTAAGAGTCCAAAAACCCTCCTTTATCTATAAGCTTTATCGTGCGTTGAAAAGCACCGGTACTCCATTGAAATATATAGATGACTTCCTTAAGGACAAAAATTAAGGGAATGAGTATCTTTTCTGCGGAAAATGGAGGAATTGGGAGTTGCTCCGAAAGGAAAAGCAGAGGACGCACTTGCGAACATTCCAAGTGATCCTCGTATGCCGGACAAAATTTAATTGAAGGGAACGATGATGACAGAATGTTCCTTGAATTCCAACCGAGAATGGGAGTGGCGGTAAAGGTGATAGGAAATCGATGGATTTGTTCAAATCCAAGGATCGAAAATGTGTATTTCAGGCTGTTGAAAAAAGGGGTGATAAACCCTAGAAGTGTCGATTTTGACTTCCTGGACGCCATCAACATGAACTTAAGAGAGAAGTTAAATTTGCTTTAACTTGAGAATTTTTGCTCTGACTCTACGGATGGGTATGCTCAACTGACCGCTTATTTCTATTCAAATCTTAGCTTTTTGGATGTGAATAGAATTTCATTCAGTGTATGAGACCAAGTCTACGTGGTAGATGTGAATATGTTGGCGGACATGGTTGGAGTTGAACGAGGATGTTATCTACCAATCAAAGTCTCACCTGCTCGTACTACTCTGGAACTTGTCAAAGATAGGGACACAGAGAAGAAAATTACCTATTCCAGGATGAATGCCATCAACATTGTGCTTTATAAGATTGTGATAAACTATCTCGACCAAGTCTACGTCAAAGATTTCCGTGTCTCTTTACGAAGCAAAGTTGATGTACGCGATCAACTCGGACGGAAGTTCTCTCTCCCGCACACTATTCTCTTCCATATGTACGAGCAATGTCGAAAGACAAAGGACAATTGCCTTATCCTAGTCTCGTGACCAAGATCTTCGACACATGAATATTGAACCGCCACAAACACTTTGTGTTCGACCGCGTGATAAGATGGTGGTAGGTTTGAAGATGTTAACGAAGATGCGTCTGCAAGAACTTTCCAAGGTAATGGAGAAATTCAGAGTGAAATCTCCAGTCCCGTCTGCTTCAAAGAGAAAAGGAAAGGAGGCCATTGGTGCCCCATCGAAAAAGAAGAAAAGAACTCTTATCCTGGAGGATGAAGATGAAGAGGATGAAGATCCTACTATCTGTGCTTTAACAAGAACCATACGTTCTGTGCCTCAACCGACAGAACTTCAGAAGAAACAGAGAGAAGAAGAAGAAGAGCAAACCAAGAGCAGAGAAGAAGAAGAGCAGAGAGAGAAGGAGAAAGAAGCTGAAGAAGAGATAGAATGAGAGAAAGAAAAGTCTGCAGCTGAATCTGGAGAGAAGGGAAATCAAGAGCATGATCATCACTCTTCCTCTTTCGATGTCCTAGAGACAGGGGAGTTGGCGAGCAAGAAAGGTCCACACCTCATGCCGCCGATAGTGAAGGTCCAAGACAATCTCCAGCAGATCCGGAAGAAGTTCAGGTGTCTCAATTGCCGAAGAAGGTCATGATACATCGACTCCAAATCTGCAGGATTATACGAAGCTCCATCGTCTGCATTTACTCCATCCGAGAAAGCTCATGCCGCATACACGTACGGACAACTAAGCAGATTTTCGTCGTATTCTTGACATTCTTATGGAAATGCGGGGACAAATATATGCTCGGACTCGTGAGGTTCAAACCATCAAGAATGCTGGACAAGCGTCTTCGGTTACCCTTGAGGACAAAATGAAAGACCTCGCTCTGCAACTTCAAGCTAATGCCAAAGGAGAGGAGGTAGCTCAACTAAGGGAAGACTTGAAGAGGCTAGAAGGCATAGTCCAAAATGGGAGATTTCCAGATCGTGCGCATTCCCAAGCGACATGACTCCTTTCTCACCCTTTTTAATGATGACAAAAAGGGGGAGAACCAATTTGAACCAACAACTTTCAACATCTTTTAAAAACTTTAACTTTTGTGGTTATGTTTATTTTTGAGTATGACTTGAGAACTTGGGTGTGAATTTAAATTTGACTGAATTGGCTGTGGATTTTGATGCTTGACTGGTTGCATTTATATCAAGTGTTGTTATATGGTATTACCCATGAAAGACTAACCAATTTTCTGTGGATGCAGAGTCTGGTTGCTTTATTAATCTTTTTGAGTTAGCCATATTGCTTGAGAAATGTTTTTGCAGGTCAAAATTGTTCAAATCTACAAGAAAGTTTTGTCACCATCAAAAAGGGGGAGACCAACAATGGTGATAACACATAAAGTATTACTCTTCATGAGGTGTTATCTGTTTGCCACACAACCATATTAAATCCATATCAATAAAGTTAAAAGCATTCGTGGTTATGGAAGGCTTTGTATGAATACATGCAGTTACCGCCATGATTCGGTGTTGGAAACCTTATGGGATAGGATTGATTATCAAGAATTGCCACTAGACCAACATAAAGGTGCGCACATACAGTACAGTCTCAATTAATATAGCCCAAGTGGGAGAATGTAAGAGTTTTCTTTATGTGGGCTACATTAATTGAGATTGTAATTGCCGTTTTACGGCGTTGGTCTAATAAGGTAAGGCATAAAGTTTCTTAAAAATCGAATATGGGCCTGGCTTGTGTGGGCCGAGTTGGGCTTGGCCCGTGATGAGAGGGCCCGTCCAAAACTCTATAAATAGCGCTAAGGTCCCTCCTCTAGCCCTCACTTTTTCCAAAATTCTCTCTCAACTCACATAAGGTAATCTGTGAGCGGCGGTCTCATCGAGCCGGGGATTCGAGGGTTATAGAGGAGAAGATCTTCAGCACTGAAGGCCCGGATTGCTGTCATTTTGTTTGAAAAATGATGAATTCAAAATCAGGTACACAAATCCTTGTCTTCAACCTTAGAATGTTCGATTCTCTAGTTATGTTGATTTTGGGAAGCCGTTCGAAGGCCTACATTTCAAGCGAAGACCTCTGCGTGCCACTGGTCAATCGGTCTGCTTCCCCGACCCGCGGATCGCGCCGAAAGCCCTACCATGTCGATCCTCTGCCTTGCCTCCTCTTTTCTTCCCGTTTCTTTCCTTTTTGCTCTCTTTTTTTTTTCTCTGCAGGAACTTGCGCGAAGACTACGGCCAAGCCAGTTGCCGGCCGGATGCTCCTGACCTGCGGATCATGCCGCTTGCCTGCCACACTGATCCTCTACCGCCCCTATTTTCACTGCCCTCCTGCTACTCTGTCTTCTGCAAGTCTTTGAGCGAAGACCAGCAGAAGAAAAGAAAAAGGGGCTGGGCCGGTCGGAAGGGAAAGGAGATTGGGCCAGCCCGGTGCGAGGGAAGAAAAGAGAGGGGCGGGTCGGGCCATGGTCGAATCCGGCCCGACCCGACCTTTTTTTAATTTCGATTTTTTTCAAATTTTTTTAACTCTTTTTTTTTAATAATAACCCTTTTTGTGACTAATTCCTAACCTTTAACACTACTTTAAATTAATTAATTTAGGTGAAATTTACGTGTCAACATTAATCCTTATAATTATAGAAATATTAATTTAAAATATACTTAAATGAAACTGTCATAATGTTTATAAAGACTAAAAAGTTAATAAAAAAAGATAGTGTATTTTTTAGGAAAAAAGCCACCAAAAACCCCAAACTTTACCTCGAGTGACAGATTTACCCCAAATTTTGTTTTGTGACGTGAAAACTCCGAAATTTGCTAACCGTGACACATTTACCCCATTAAGGGTATTTTCGTCTTATTTATTTGTTTTTTGTTTTTGTTTTTTATTTTTATTTTTTTCTTCCTCTCTCTTCCCTCCGCCGGCCATGGTGGAGCCGGCGGAGGGAAGCCGGCGTCTGGCAGGGTCGCCCTTGCCTAGGCTGGCTAGGGCCGCCCTCGCCGGCGTCGGGCGAGGGAGGCCCTCGATTGGGTCGGATGAGGGCCTTCCTCGCCTGACGCCAGCAAGGGGTGCCCTCGCCCGGATCCGGCAAGGGTGCTCTCATCTGCGTCGGGCGAGGGTGCTCTCGGCAAGGGAGGCCCTCGTCCGATGTCAACGAGGGCCCTCGCCGGATGCGGCGAGGGAGGCCCTCGTCCGACGCCGACGAGGGCCGCCCTCACCTGCGTCGGGCGAGGGGCACCCTTGCCGGCGTCGGCTCCACCATGGCCGGCGGAAGGAAGGAAGAAGAAGAAGAAGAAAAAAAAGAAAAAAGTTTTTAAAAGTAAAAAGACCAAAACACCCTTATGATTTAGGGTAAATGTGTCACACAAATGAAAGTTCGGGATTTTTTGTGTCACAAATAAAAGTTTGGGGTAAATGTGTCACAATTAGCAAACTTCAGGATTTTTCACGTCACCAAATAAAATTCGGGTAAATCTGTCACTCGATGTAAAGTTGGGGGTTTTTTGTGGCTTTTTCCATATTTTTTTATTAATTGAGGAAATCAATTGAAATAAAATGATATTCTAAAATTTGGGAGATTAATTATGAAAACTCGTTAATAGTACTAAAGAACTAAGGTGAGAGCACAAAGTGAGCAAGCGCAAGATCAACTTAGGGTGAGAGAGTAAAGAGATAGTCATGGAGATGAGTTAAGTCCAAGTAAAATGTAAACCCATTTAACACTTATACTATTTTGAACTTGAATATTCTAAAACACATTTATAACCCATTTACTAGATATAACTAACTCATATAACAACCATCAAATGTGGGTTAAGAAATGAGTTTATAACCCATTTTTACAGAATTATGCAATATCAAAGATGTGCGGTTGAACTGGCACTACCTTGATTTTCTTTGGTCAACTGCCCAAAAATGAACTTGGTACACCTTTAAAAAAGAGGGCGAAAATTATAAAGTTAAAACTGTCCCTTCCTCTCTAATGAATGAAGTTTGGAAGTGGCTTAAAAGTTCCTTTGTTCATAATTCGAGTTTCTTCTTGAAAGTCGATTAGCCTAATCATTTTCGAACTAAGAAAATTTTTTAGGGTTTTTAGATGATGTGTGATAAAGGTACAAATTATTATTTATTTAAAGAACGTGAAAAGGCTAGAAATTTACATTATGATCAAATTTAAATTTTGTAATATTACATTATAAATGAAGCTTGTATGTGAAAATATAAATATTTGGATTACATTTTTTAAAATAATCTTTATTTAACAATTAATTTTGTATTATTTTGTGCTATCTTAATGATAAATCAAAAAACTAATATACTCACTTGACTAAACATCAGAATCGTATCTTTGGGAGCAAAATATGATAAACGTGTCATATTGTTAATTGATTAATTAATGATATTATCTATAGAAATATTTTTGCATGACGGATGTTTTTATTACCACGACCTACTTAACACGAAACACCACCCAATTGTCCCCAGATTCTTCCACCGAAAAGCGAGATCATCATACACATAAAGTCTACACTAACGATACTAAAACAGACTCTATATATCAACAAAATTCGGAAAAGTATGTAATGAATCGGCATTCTATCATAAGAGAATATAGAATAATGTTATTGTGAGTTTAATTTATTATAAATGAGAAAAGTTCGTGCAGAAGCAATATACAAAATAATTATACGTTCATTAGCGTAAATAATATTACATGATGTAATCCTCTCTGCAAGGTGAAAATGATAATTGATATTTTCCCCATTAATAGATTAACAAAAATAATTCAAACAAATTATACTCATAATATTTTGAGTTTTATGACTTTATTTTATTTTATTTTTTGGTGGGTGTGTGTAAGTTTAGCAAGCTTGCAAACAATGGAACTTTTATTGCAAATGATGTGCTTGGGTATTTTGTAAAAGATTGCCAGTAATGCTAATCGAACCCAAGGCAATGCTTTGTGACATTCTTCCGATCCTGCCAATTTTTCAGCGTCCACCTCATAAAATTCGGACTACAGTACAGAGAGGGAAGCGAAGAACTCACCGGCACAGCCTTTTAAGACCTCCACTCGCTCAATCACGTGCCTCTCACGTGTCGGGAATGACCTTGCCATTGAAGCTTCTTCTTCCCAGTTGAATCAATTGCTTCCATTTTTCTTCTGGTTCTCCGTCTCTCTCACCCACATTTCCGGTCAAAAAGTTTGTCATCACCGCCGAAATTCTTGTGATCAATCATCAGTTGTGATTGGCCCTATTGAATATGATAGAACTAGACGTGCTTATATCTGAAGTTGGAAGAATTGTCAGTACTCTTATTAGAAAATGTCAAATGGGGAAATCATCTTTCAATGGGTGCTGCTCTCCTGTCTCAATAATGCAATCCTGGTTTGTCGCGTTAATTAACTTAATTTGATGATGTTACATGGAGTTTGCAACACTGGTTTGGATTTCCATTTTGAATTGAACTTGGATATCAAGTTGATGGTATGCATTGGCAATTAGATGGCACTTAGGCCGTGATCAAAGTTAATCACTCCACTGTAAGAAAGGATGTTTTCCTCCATCAAGGAAATGACAGGACAGTTCTTGACCTTAGCTTACATATTTTTTGGATTCCGTAAGTCAAAGTACAAATGCATTCGCTAACTCAGTTTACTCAATTTTCTGGTACATTTGTCAGTTTGTAGTTTTAACTCTTAGTTCATCATGTTGGAAATGGTGCACTTGATGGTTAAGATTGCAAACTTGTGGACATAGGTGGAAGGATTAGAGGATTTATTTTTCCCCCAAAAAGTAGTCTCGCTCTAATTCTGTAGAAATACTAGCAGAGATGAAGTCTAGGAAATGACATTCACTGAGGGAAAATGACTGCAAAATGCCGTGATGAGCATCGACGCGTCATGTGTGCCCATAGAAATGGAGATGAGCTTCTCCATATTCTCACTAAGAACAAGCAGTGTCAAATTTGTCAAACAGATATTGCAGTGCCCCGAACAAGTTCATAATGCAGATACCGGGAAGTTCATGTCAAACGAATATTGCGGTCCTCCAGCCCTGCTGTACTCTATGACCCGAAACAGATCCAATCTTCGATGTAGAGGGCTAGCCCAGGCCCAAAATACTTGCCGCATGGGAACATTCAGTACATTTTGGCTCAGACTAGAGAAAATACATTAATGGCCCATGCTAGAAAAGGAATTTAATTGATTTTTCATAAACAGAGTGCCATACAATTGTTACATCAAATTATGAAATAAACTATTTTGGATTTTTCTTTTCTTCTTTTTTCATCTTTTAAAATGGTGCAAGAGGCAACCAATGGTAGCAACTCCTTTGGATAAGATCATGATTCAAACTCCACTTATAAGAAAAGAAATTTTGGATTTTTTTTCTTTTCTCAAGGGACAAGAGGGGCAATTTACGGTAGCAACTTGTTTGGTCATTATTGAAACTCATTTCTATCTAGATAGACACATTGACTGTGGGGGGAAAATACATTTTGTTTATCAAATTATGAAATAAATTATTAAAATGACATAAACATATAAATTGTTTTTGGATAAATTTCCTTGAATTATATATCGATTTCTTTATATGGGAGCGAAATGTACGTGGCCTTATCAACAGCTATGGGCCACGTGGACTGAGCTGCATGAGTTCCGTACGAAAGCTTGGCTTTTTTCCCGGAGCGGAAGCAAGCGGAGTCCACGTGTAATGAGCCCATTGCCCTCGTACGTTACAGTTCGTTAATCGATATTATTATTTATAGTTATTATAAATATACTTCATGATAATGAATGCAGCAGTCGAACGACTCGAACCTTCCTCAAAAACTATTTATTATTTTTTGACGTGCCAAACTACATGACAAAGTTATTTTTCTGTAACGTGCCCACTAGTTTCGCACTATTATAACACGATGCCACGTATTCATCTTTGGCTCCTAGCCCTTACTTTTTGTTTGCATTTGGACGAATAAAAACACACGACATTCCTAAAATAGTGCCATATGTTCACCTCCAATGTTTATTTAGCATTTTCTATCAAAATTTGAACGAAAGAAAAATACGGAACTGATCCTGAATATGTGATTTGGGATTAGTTTAGGGATCAAATTCGTCACAAAACAAAGTACAAGGACAAAAAATAATAGTGAGTATCGGAGGCAACATTGGCAAAGAGCAACCATTGATTCATATAAATGATGCACATATCGATGATAGAGAAATGTTAAAACACTCATGACCAATGGGAGTATTTTGCGGACAAAGATATTATGTCCCAAATATATTATCTTTTTTGTGAATCTTCGTTACTAGGAACATAAAGAGTTAAAATCTGGATATATTAACAAAAAGAAGAAGAAGAAGAAGAAGAATAGAGAACAAAATTTGGGGGTAAAAATTGGAGTTCCAACACTCCCATCTGCCAGCTTCTTGTAAATAAACAAAATGAGGTGCAAAGTAAATGGAATTTTCTTGTGATTTGCTTTGGGCTTTTGAGGTTACACATTTGACACTTCATCTCGAGTACACATAAAGTCGAGCAAGAGAAGACGGCAGAGTCGGCTTCGCGGAAGCTTGAAACCCATTTTCCACTAGAAAAAAAGAGACTTGAGACGACTTGCTTGCCCAGAATCTCAATGGATCAGGCCCCACCTCCCGGGGAATCTCTTATTTCCGCCCTTTGTGTGCATAGAAACGAAAAATCCTAGTCATCTCCCACCCCATGGTCTTCCTAGTTACAGAACCCCACCATCTCCTATCATTTTGTGATTACTGGGACCGTCCCCTTATTTTGACCTTCTCGAGGGACCAAATTCGCTTTCATGAAAATTACCCATTAACCCAACCCATTCGGTCTCCTTAATCAATATTACACAGAAGGGCTTGGGTTCAGGAGTAATTTTAACATTGGTACTGAGGAATCGGAATCGGTTAGACAAACCCTGCAGTTGTAGGGTCTGAGAAATCGGACTTCTCCGACCCAACCTTGTAATTTAACATCGGTTCTTAGAAAATTGGACAGACAAACCCTGCAGATGCTCAGACCCCACGAGCATTGGCGGGGTCTGAGAAATCGGATTTCTCCGACCCAGCATTGTCATTTAACATTGGGCCTTAGAAATCCGAGACATGGGGTCCGATTATAGGATGATCTCCCATTGCGTTTCTGTTTTTGAGGCGGCGTAGTCTATACATTCACGCGAGAAAGGAAGTCGCTTAGCGATGCAAAAAGTGGAAAGGTTCATGGAGAACAACTATCCAGCTGATCACGGTCGTCGAAGGTAAGCTTCATCGACCTCAAATACGTCTTAAGCAATGTAGCCCAGCCAACATCAATAAGTTGGAGGATTGTGAATAAAATCATGTCAAAATCTTGATATTCTTTGCGGTTCCCATCCCTGATCATGTCCATTGTCCACTGCATATATTCTATTACATGGATGCTGTTTTACTACGAAAACACTTGCACTAAATCAGGCGACCTTTGTACCACCCAGCTTTTTTCCAATATTCTTTCTATCTTTCAGTTATTGATTCAGGTTTCTGTTATCCATGTTCATGATGACTCGATTCTCAGAACAAAGCATGTACTTAGGGGCACATTTGCTGGATGTAAAATAGCTTTTTTCTGGCATTTCCTGGAAGTTGTACTCCCATGTTGTGTTCTATTCTCTGCCAAATGATCCAGCTTTTTAATCTCGATGTGTATAATGGCTTGACCATCAGAACAGAGCATACTGGGTCGCACTCAAAACAGAGCATATTCAGTGAAGTGAAATTGTACTCATGGACTTTTTTTTTTTTTTGCGACTTGATCAATATTCGTGATATTCATTTGGTGATTGAATACAGTTGGATTCATAGTTGCAACAATCCCAAACGACAGAGTTTGTCCAAGGAGAGTGAAATATCGTAATAACTGTTAGTTCTTTTTGAAAATCACAGATTTGGAAAGAATGCGACCTTCTTTTAAAATTACCAGGTGGAAAAATTCTGGATGGTGATGAAGAGACACGACTGCATTTACACTCTGTTTCGTTCTTTTGTCCAGCGAAACTTATATCGAGAACAGTGTAAAGTCTCGCTAGCTTTCCACATGAGTAAAGAAAAGACTTGCACTTGGCTTTACTCTGTTTCTACCCGATATGTACGGGAGCTTTCCTCGGTAGTTTTGTGCTAGTGTGTGGTTTTGTTTTTTTGATTAAGTGTTATCGCGAGTGAGTTGGGAAAGGTTTGAAGGAGTTAAGGAGGTAATCCCTTGTACTCCGGTGTTACATTTTGTCCAAAAGGAGAGCTTTCACCAGTTTAATTAGTCGTTGATCAATACATGGGTACACTCCTGCAGTGCATACATAGGTTAGACTCGTGCAATGCATAGACTCATTAGCTATGATTTGCACCAGAAGCTTGACATCATACCACGAATTAATTATCCTTTTGAACTTAAATTGGTACTTCTTGATGTGTTTTAGCGAGTTTATTAGTTAAAGAGGTCTTGGGAAACGTTTGATGTTTATTGTAGACTCGTATTTTGATATAGTTTTTGGAAAAAGTGTCATCATGTATGGTGTAAAAAGAGTTCACAGCTTAAGCTTTTGCCAAAAACTAGCATCTAACTAGTAGTTTGCTTATTTTAATTCAAAGATATGGAGCAGAGCTTGTAATTCAAATTGTTGCTACATATAACGACCATCTCGATTCAATGGAGGAGATCTTACTAGCCATCAGGGACATGTATAGCTATACAAGTCCAATCAACACTACCATTGCGCCCATCATGCTCATCTTTTTTTTTTTTTTTACCATCAGTCCAATCAACACTACCATTGCGCCCATCATGCTCATCTAAACATTGGTAAAAAATGTTTGACACATTAATTTTCAAGATAGGAAGGCAAGATACTGACCCAAGGTTCCAACTTGCACATGCTCTCAGCTCTATTGCTCTCGGTTGTGTTGCATGCAGTCTGCTAATATACATTCTGCTTGGTGACATGTCTTGGCTGATTCTCATTCCTTATGTCCTAATGTTAATGATCCCATTCGAATTCGAACCAGAGGATTAATTGGACAATGGTGATAGTTTTCAGTTTTCCTCATGTTGTTGCGTGCTTCTTACAAAGTTTGTTTTGATGTGCGTCTTTCCAATTCCGGCTTAGATACCTCATGTTGTACTATTATTACCTTAAATACTTTTTGCATGACATTGCAAAAATATATGATGATGATGATGACGATGGTACTACTTAGTAAAGATTCTGATGCAATTCATGAAATTGGAGAACCAAGGATTTTTTTTCCTTTGGCCAGAGAGAAACAGGAAAATTATTCAAAGAATAAATCCCGTATATATTAAACAAAAGAAGAAGAATAGAGAACAAATCTTGGGGTAAAACTTGGTGTTCCAATGCTCCCCATCTACGAGTCGCTTGCTATCAAACAAGACTGGGGCTAGCAAATGGAATTTTTTGTGGTTTGCTTTGGGGTTTTGAGTATCCCATTTGACTCTTCATCTCAACAGATCAGATCCATCTCTCTGGAAATCTCGATCTCCCAACCCATTTAAAACATAAACACCAAAAACAAAAAATTCCTAGTCATCTATATATTGAAGCGAAATTATCATGTCTCACTTTTCAATTTTTTCCACATATGCTTCAACTTACAAAAGGTCATGCATCTCCATTGTCTAATGTGATTCCTCTTTATTCTCAAGTGGGTAAATATTTCGGTGAAGAATTTGGGCCCCATTACTTCCGTCTCTCACATATCCCATGCTTCCTTCATGCCAAGCTTAGTGGTTTTCACGTGACTTTGAGTTTGGGTCAAGATAGTTTCTAAAATATTGTTTAGTGTAAATATGAGGATCGGATTACAAATTACGCCTATATTGCCATTTGTGAATCAAAAGATTAATGAATGAGAATGATGTGATTTTTTTCTCAAATTTTATGAATTGATTCTAGCCAAAGAAAAAAAGATTCCCTATGTCTCCAACTTCATTACATTGCACTAGGGTCTTAACTAAATAGTACTATTCTCTTCATCACATCACATATTATGCTTTTCGATATGTACGATGTTCAAGGTAATAATAGTACAACACAAGGTTCATGTCCCTAAAGTAATAATAGTACAACAAAAGGTTCATGTCTAGGATAACATAAGCATGATGCACATCAATACTAGTTTCCCAAAGAGCAAACCACAATATTAAGAAAACCGAAAACGGTCACAATTTTCTAATTCGCGATGAATGCTTGTGGGTTCATCAACTCAAGGACATGGAGAACGAAAATCGGCCAAGGCATGACACAAAGCAAAATGTACATCAGTAGACAGCACCTGACACATCCGATAATAACAATGATCTGAGCAAACGTAAGTCGGAACCTTGGGTCCATATCTTGCCTTCCCATCTTGAGGATTAGTAACTGCCCGACGATTATGAGCATTGCGTAAATGCACACGATGGTTTTAAAATTAGTGATGGTTGGAATACCCATGATTTCAATGGCATCAATCAAGTTATTTAGCAGGATCTTCTCCAAGAAATTAATTGTAGCAATTCGATCAGCATGCTCTGCTCCACGTCTACAAAATAAAATCAGCAAATCACATGTTAGTGTACATATAGTCTTTTGGAAAAGCTCAAATTTTGAGCTCTTTTTGCATCACATGAGAGGGCAGTCTTTCCAGAAGCTTTCAAAAACTACCAATTTAAGTTCTAAAGGAAATTTGATGATGTATGAAACCAAGCTTCTGGTGCAAATAGTAGATAAGGCGTCTATGCATTGCAGGACTCTAAGCTATATATGCACTACAAAATTATAACCCATCTATCAATCCACATCTAATTAAGCTAGTGAAAGACTCTTCATTTCAACAAACCCGAACATCAGAGCACAAGGGGTTACCTCCTTAACACCTATAAACCTTTCCTAACCTTCTCTTACAACAAATTCACAAAAACAAGACCACTCACATGCACAAAACTACCAAGTAAGCCCCTTGTTTAGTGGTTGAAACAGAGTAAAGCCAGCTGCGCGTCTTCTCTTTTCTTAGGAGGAAAAGCTAAGAAGACTTTCAATTAATGCGGTGTTCTCCATATGAGTTTCTCTTGACAAAAGAAGGCTGCAGAGTGCATATTAAGTCGTCTCTTCCTCACAGTGACAGAATCTTCCCTCTCACCCAATGACTCTAGGAGAAGGTTAACATTCTTTCCAACTTCATGATTTTCAGAAAGACATGGCAGTTATTCCTGGTATGAGTCCTACTATATTCGTATTTTTTCGACGGATTTACACTCACTGAGTATACTCTATTATAAGCACAAGCCAATATGCTCTGTTCCGAGAGTCTAAGCCACTATGAACGTCAAGAATAAAAACCAGCATCTGAGTGTTACAATATAACTACCCCGATAAAGGAAATAAATGATTTTACATCCACCAGATATGCCCCTAAGCACTCTCTTATTTAACATCCACCAGATATAACTACCTCAAACCAGCATCTAAGTGATCATTATGAACATCGAGAACAAAAAGCCGGCTCAATCAACAAAAAGAGAAAAAACGAGCACAGGAACAAATCTGGACGGTAACAAGTCGGTATTCCAATCCGACTCTCAACAGCTTACTTCAAGAGACAAAGCCTTTTTTTTTTTTTTTTTTTTCCACAGGAAAGTGGAAGACCCCCATGGGGCTCGCAGGTGCAAGTGAACAGTACAAGCTCAGAGGTCTGCGACGACTTCGCCCGCAGCTTTTTTTGCCGCGAAACAGCATTCACGCAGTGGAATACAGTGTGACATGATCAGAGGCACGAACGGGAAGCAATATCAAGAATCCGGCGTGAGTTTGCCCGGGATCCTCCAACTGACTGAGGGAGCTGGGCTACAGAGCTCAAGATATATTCAAGGTTGCGGCAGCTTACCTCCAACCGCCGTGATCAGCAGGACGGTTATTGTTCTCCATTAACCTTCCGACTTCGGCTAGCCTCCCCTTCTTTCTTCCCGAGAACGAGGTTTCTTCAAGCACAGGGCGATTGCAGCGCGCTAGGAGCTCCTCATGGGAAGTCCTTCATGCTATTTGCTGGCGCTTTCTTGCGTTGCACGCGTCAGCTTTGTCAGCACTCATCAGCCCAAGTTCCCTTATAGTAAGGAAGAGGCTGCGGCATCTGACCAAAGAAAACAAAAAGGCGAAAGCGACCTAAGGTCGCCCCCCAAGTTTTGTTCTCTGATCTCTTTTCTTATGGTTAACGTATATATGTTGAAATAATTAAATATTAAATTACGCCTTCATCCAATAATTTAAGCTTTTAGAATAGTCAATAGTAATCTCACAAAGTCTTGCAAGATATTAGAGTTAGAGGTCTCAAAATTCAAATATTTATAGGCTTCATTTACCTCTCTAATTAAATATGTCTAACATTTAATACTAGGCAAAAAGATAAAACTAAACATGAGGATGGGTATTAAAATAATTAAATATTAAATCAGGCCTCCATCTAAAAGTTTAAGTTTTTAAAACACTCGATAGTGATCCACAAAATCTCATAATATCCGAATTTTAGTTTTAAAATCTTACTGTCCGTACGTATTGCCAAGTGCCGGGCAATTACTTGAAAATAAAAAATAATTGAACCCACGATCCACTCTCCTTCGTTCTACCGTTTCCTTGACTAGAGGTGAACGTATCATCAACAAGCTCCACCGATATTTTTGTCCTCTATCCTCTGTTTTGTCTTTTTCTTTTTCTTTTTGTTAATATATCCAGATTATCATTCACGATTGTCCTAATGACTGGGACCATCAGTGCAGACAATGTACTTATGGACATTTGATGATTGTACAGACCCATAAAAAAGTACTTATTGCTAATACACGTTAACTTCAATGTTTTTGTCTGCGTATTAGTATCCCCACGCGATACTCCCACTGGTCATAAAGTGTCTCCACATATCTCAATCATTGACACATGTCTCATTTACCTGAATCGATGGTCGAGAATTGGTGAAATACTAGAACCAACTTCGAGGTAGAGAATATCCATCCTCTTTCTCTTTATTTCTTTATTCATATTCAAAAATTTAAATGATATTAATTCGATAATCTAGACTCCGTTTGTTTAGTGGAAAATTTTAATATTTTTGAAAAATATTTTCCAAAAAATGGTTTCCTAGAAAATCATTATATTTTTTTGGTGTTTGGCCAATAATGGAAAATGAACTGGAAATTATATTTTGCTGTTTGGAAATGAAAACCTCTTCTATTTACCTAAATAAATATGCATTGTTCAAATGCTAGTAACTTAAGCACGGATAAGGAAAAACCAAGCATGAGCACGGGGTCCGGATATGGCCTCTATGGACTCACGAAAGGTGTTTGTGGCCGGGTCCATCGAGGTAGGGCCAAAGTCTATGGAGTCCAAACTTGAGATTTTGGGCCCCTAGCGCTTGGGCCTCGATCAATCCATGTAGGGCTTGGGACCTCGGATTCTATGCCCAACTCCCTAGGCTTAGGCCCATCGAGGATGGGTGGGGAACCCAATGCTCGTGCCTGGATCTTTGGCACTCAGGGTCGGCCCCCATCGAGCGGGTCAAGGTCCACAAAGGCTAGGTTTGGGACCCTAGTGCCCGTGCTGAAATCCCTGATATCTAAGCCTAGGACTTGAGAATATTCCACCTTCAAACTCGATGGCCTTGAGCCCGAGCGTCGAGGGCTTGGAACAGAGGGCACAAGCATCGAGGTCCCAAGTTTGGACCTCAATGGACCTAGGCCTTGCCTCCATGAAATTAAGATTGGGCCCTCGGTCCCGAGTTTGGACCTCAATGGACCTAGGCCCTGCCTCGATGGAATTAAGATTGGGCGTCAAGCACTCAAGCACTAGCTGTGAGGTCTCGAGCTTAGGTGCCGAGGACTCAAGCCCTATCCTTACTTATATGGAAGCAAAATTACTCTCACCTTTCTATTTATTTCAAATATGCGTCAACAAATAAAAGGTCACGCATCTCCCTTCTTTGATGTGAGTCTGCTTTGTCCTCAAATGGGTAAATCTTTTGTTGAAATATTTGCGGATAGTAACTTCCCTCTCTCACATTTTACATGCTTCCTTATACTAGTGTGACGACCTCAGAACGTCACGGCTACTATGGAACTACCAATGTCATTATTGTTTCCATTTCATCCTTCTTAAGCATGCGGAAGCGTAAGAGACTAAAAAAAATCCTGCAGTACACATGATTTCCTGTAAACAAGGTAACTTCATTTCTTCTTTATTTATATATGTACATTAGAAAACAAGTGGGGTGCACTAGAGAATTCAAAAGATTAGTATTACTGACTACACCAAACTGTACATTAATCACCCATGCCCACCTAACTATACACGTTTTGCCTAACCTAAGCCCCGACACCGTCAAAATATTCCCAGCTTTAAAAGTCTTGCTTCCCTCTTACATAAAGTCAACTAGCACCCCATAATGGACCATCGAGGAAATATGTGGGATCGACTTTCTATTAATCAACCAATAAGTCACAACCCAGCAAGCAAAAGATCCACCGATCTATACTACATAAATCGACCACTGTATTGACAAAGAAAGCCTCAATAGAAAGTTCAATAAATCACATGTACATCAACTCACTTGAGAACCTTTTCAAAATACATGGTAGACCAATACGGTAATAATTTTTCCCAACATATAACTAGTAATTTAATTCGGGAATACCAAAGTCATGATCAATATAATTTCATGCTGCCATCATCATCAAGGGAACCTATTACCCTTCAGGCATCTCACACCCATCGGGCATCACGAGGGCATCTGGGGGAACCGTGTTACCCTCCCAAGGCCTCCAAAGGTACCCAATTACCCTTCTAGGCATCTCTACTACAACTCAAGGCATTGTCGTCCCAAGGATAGATAGTATTCTCAGTCATATATTCACATCATGATACAACAATTTCATAATTCAGTTAAAAGAACTTTAACATCACTACTATTCAGGGATCCAAGCATACATCTAATGAATCATTAGTCATTTTCATCCCTTAGACTAATATAAACTTATTCGTACAAAAATTAAGTGAACTATAAGGAACATCCCACATCCTAGGCCTAAACTAGCCTTATAGGGCGTCCCGCATGCCCTTGGAAACAATGGCTGTTATCTAGGTAAACGGTTTTAAAAAATCATGAAACTTTAATATGAGGTAGACATGATCTTCAGAGACATTTTCATGAATGATTCAAAGTCCAATTCAGCTCATACAGTTCTAAATAATTTTTTACAAACCGTGCCCAAAACAGTCAAAATTTCCAGAACGAAATTGAGTAGAAAAAATAAATATTTATCCAACCAAATGAGACCAAAAAAGTATGAAAATTTAATATGTGGTAACCTAGGATGTATTCTACAACTTTCATGGAGGACACTTGTTAGAATTCTGGATCAAAAAATCTGTGGAAAAAGAAAAACGAGGAGTGGTCGATGCAGTAAGTCCAAAAACAGATTTTGACTTCCAAAGTTTTTCAAATATATTTTTGTCGTACAAAGTCCAAAAATTCTTAAATTAAAGTATGTCATAAAACAGCCAATAAAAGACAACTTTCTTGAAAATGACTCATGAAATTTGCATAAGTCACTACAAAATTAGAAAGATTCGGCATTGGGCTAGGATCCGAACCTGCCCTCAGTCCCAGCACAGGTTTAATTCCAAATTCCAACCAATTTTTGGGGAAACTCTCATCATCACATGACAAGCGATCAGTATAGGATAGAAGGGAGGAAATCCACTTATCTCGGGTCGTCATGGAAGGCGGTCGCGACTTGACGAGATGAAGGCGAGGTTCATGCCAGCGGCGCAAGTAGCTGTGACAGAAAGGGACGGTCTTTGCTGCTTCTGCTTGTTGGCTTTCGCTGCGTCTGGTCTGCGGACGTGAGGTGCTGGCGTCGCAATAGAAAGGAAAGGGAAAGGGCTCCTTCGCTGGCTTCTCGTGTCACGGTTGCAACAGAAAAAAGAGGGAGAGAAGAAATGAAGTTGGACTCGAGAGGGGAGAGGAGTAGACTGAGGTGTGGTAGTCAGTTTGCTCGTTCTGGGTATAGTCAAGAGGTGAGAAGGCGAAAGAAATCGAGGTAGTGGAGGCTGGCGGTGGAATTAAGAGAGCGAGAGACTTCTCTCTCTCTCTCTCTCTCTCTCTCTCTCTCTCCGGCGGTGATTTTTTTTTTTTGACTCAGCTGCTTCATTTCGTGCCAGCTGGAAGCGGCAGCCATGGAGAAGATTCAAGAGTCTTCATAGGAAAATTCAAGCGTCTTCAGTTGGTGTAGGGCCGTGGTAGCTTGGAAATTCCTAAAGTTATTAGGATATTTGGATCAATATAGTTTATTGACGATGAGGTATTGACAATGGCTCTATAATGTAGATGTGTCCTTGTCTGAGGTGAAAATGGCATCGCTCGATGATGATGCGGCAAGAACACGAACGGTGTAGTCTGACGGTGAGCTTGCTAACGTAGTGTAGACCATCAAACATTTGGGACTCACTCGAATGAGAAATCCATATGTTACACAGACTTAGTGGATTTCATTTGTGACTCGAAATTCATGTCAAGCTAGTGTCTAGAATATTGCCAAGGTTGGATATGAGGATTAGGTTATGAACTATGCCTAAATTGCAATTTGTGAATCGGAAGATTGGTGAATTAATATAATGTGATTCTTTCTCAAATTTTATGAATGAATTCCCTATTTCTCTTTAGCCAAAGGAAAAAAAATTTCCATGCCTCCAACTTCATTGTGGAGCCCCAGGATTTTAACTAAGTAGTACGATTATGTTTATCACATCACATATTATGCATTCTTATACATAAGATGTTCAAGGTAATGATAATACAACACAAGGTCATGTCCCAGCCAACATTTGCATGATGCACATCAATACCAACTTCCCAAAGAGCAAACCACAATATTTGGAAAGCCCAAAAACATCACAATTCTCTAATTCGTGATGAATGCTTTGTTATAATTATGGTTATAATTATGGTTAATGGATCAACGAAAGCCAATAAATTAAGATAAGTTTTTTCTATTCATGTATCTCTTTTGAATTCATGAATTTCCTAGATTTATGTATCTTTTTATTCATGTATTTATTAAGTCACGAATCTCTTGAATTCATGTGTCTTTGGATTCATGAATCTCTTGGATTTGCGTATCTCTTGATTCATAAATTTCGTGGATACATGCGTCTATTTAATTCATTTATCTCTTATGTACATGAACTAAAAAGCTCTATAAATAGATAGGAAGATAGAGCTTCATTTAGGGTTTTTCGGTTTTGGTTTTTCCGGCTTAATTCCAAAAAGGCTTTGATATACTTTTCTACTTCTCTGATTTTTCTGAGCGTGCTAGTTCAATTGAACGATTCGACTGAGTCATGTTTGCATAATGCTAATCCAAACAGGTTCGAGGTGTTGCATCTTGGGAGGCATAGTTCGTGAATCTGTGGAGCACCATTAGCAGGAACTAATTGCCGTAAGGAGATTCGGATATTTGTACCTCACATTCAATTTTATGTTATATCTTATTTTCTTCTTCTCCAAGATTTGTAAGTTTACATAAAAAGAAGGATAGTATATAGTTGTTATTATCTTCTTTACATTAGTGTCCTGATTACAACAAACGGTTTATTTTCTCTGGATTAATTTCCAACAATCTTAAGGCGATTATCTCACTCACCGTTTGTTGTTTTTGTTAGATTATTGAGATGGCAGAAAACAATCAAGTGCCATTCAATGTTCATAATGTTTCAAGAGACGTTCCTATGGTCGATTCGACCGTTACTATGGAAGATGTTCAACCCTCTAGGTTTGAATTTGTAGCAACCAATGCCATGGGCCCTTGGACTAACACCAATTTTGGTGGTGCGGGTACGACTGGTATGGCCAAGACTGTTTTTCAGAACAGTACAAGCCAAATGGCTTTTAGCTCCGTTTCTAGAGGGGTGGTTCAACAAACCTTGCCTACTATGATTGCAATACCTCAAGTTACAACTAGTGAGAGTTTGTCTTCTGTGGTAATGTCCGAAGCATCTTTAGTGTCGAACACTAATGGCCGGTGGCTAGACATAGGTGCCACAAATCACATTTATGCAGATAAACACATGTTCTCATCTTATGAGAAGGATGAAGAAAATGAACAGCTTTATGTGGCTAACTTTGCATTAGCAAAGATTGCCGGAAGAGGAAAGGTGATCCTAAAGTTTACTTCTGGTAAGGAGTTCACCCTACTGAATGTGCTGCACGTACCAAAGATTCGAAAAAATCTAATTTCTAGCCCTATGCTTGTCAAGAAGGGTTTCAAAATTGTATTTGAATTTGACAAGTTTGTATTTTCAAAAGGAGGAATGTATGTGGGGAAATGGTATTTGTGTAATGACCTATTTAAAACCAATGTGGCTGTCATTGATGTAAACTCAAATTATACGTACCCAAAGACTATTAATAAAGAAAAGTCTTCAGTTTACACTGTTGTGTCTCCTTATCTATGGCATGGTAGATGTGGACATGTAAACTATGGTACAATGAAGAGAATAGCAAACTTGGGGTTAATTCTAAGATATGAGTTGGATGCCAATTACAAGTATGAGACTTGTGTTGAGGCCAAGTTTGCCAAGAAACCTTTCAAATCCATTGAAAGAACAAGTGAACCTCTATAATTAATCCATAGTGATCTATATGATTTAAAGTTTGTAGAAAGTAGAGGCGGAAAGAAGTACTTCATCACATTTGTGGATGAGACTATGAGCATGTTTGTCAAGTATAAAAATGAAGTTAAAAACAAACTTAATAAACGAATCAAAGTGCTTATGTCTAATAAAGGAGGAGAATACAGTTCAATCAATTTCAAGGAGTTTTGTGCTAGTTTTGGAATAATTCTCCAAACGACTGCACCTTATATTCCATAACAAAATGGAATTGCTGAACAAAGGAGATGGCTAACGCCATGCTTTTGAGTTCAGGTTTACCTCAGAACTTGTGGGGGATGCAGTTTTAACTGCAAATTATATTCTTAATAAAATACCCCACAAAAAGACAGGTAAAATTCCATACGAGTTATGGAATGGAAAGTTGCCATCCTATAATTTTCTAAAAGTGTGGGGGTGCATAATGTGATTTACAACGGTAAGTCTAGACACATTCGTCGTAGACATAATACCGTAAGGCAGTTGCTCTCAAATAGAATCATTTCTTTAGACTTTGTAAAGTCAAAGGAAAATATTGCGGATCCACTGACAAAAGGTTTGTCAAAATAGTAGATAAACTGCGCATCGAGAGGAATGGGTTTAAGAGCCTTAACCCAATAAAGAGATTCCATGGTGGAAACCTAACCTATACGATTGGAGACCCCATGGTCTAGGTTCAATAGGACAACGCAAATTTTGGAAACTCTAGTGTAAGCACTGTTTCCCATTCCTATAATGCAATAGTGCTTTCCTACAGTGTTATTAAGGGTATGCTATGCATTTAATGATTCCTATAACTTGGAATGTAACATCCAAGTAAGATATGGTAGAATATCTTTAATAGGAATGCACATATATGCGTGGAGCTGACCAACTCTATAAAAATCTTTAAATGCTAGATTTTCTAAAGCATGCATGAATCCCGAGAGGTTCAGGGCCGAAAGAACGAACACAACCGAGAACTGATCTTGAATTGGAAATACTCTGTGTGAGGTTTATTGTCTAGGCTTACACAAACAAATGGCAATTCAAGGCTTAGTCCATCGACTAGTTAAGTAAGTACGACAGGCTTTCACTAAAGAAGGTTCAAAGTGAAAGCTACCTATCTTGATGCGGTGTATTTTAACAGGCATGCTCAAATTCCTTCGAGTAAAAAATGTTTTGTTGATCTATTAATGTGGGGGATTGTTATTATTATGGTTAATGGATCGACGAAAGCCAATAAATTAAGATACGTTTTTTCTGTACACGTATCTCTTTTGAATTCATAAATTTTCTATAGTTTTCTGTTTACGTATCTATTGAGTTCATGAATTTTCTAGATTCATGTATCTTTTAGTTCATGTATTTATTAAGTTCACTAATCTCTTGAATTCATATGTCTTTGGATTCATGAATCTCTTGGATTCGCATATCTCTTGATTCATGAATTTCGTGGATACATGCGTCTATTTAATTCATTTATCTCTTATGTATATGAACTAAAAAGCTCTATGAATAAATAGGAAGATAGAGCTTCATTAAGGGTTTTTCGGTTTTGGTTTTTCCAACTCGATTCCAAAAAGGCTTTGATATACTTTTCTACTCCTCTGATTTTTCTGAGCGTGCTAGTTCAATTGAACGATTCGACTGAATCATGTTTGCATAGTGTTAATCCAAACAAGTTTGAGGTGTTGTATCTTGGGAGGCATAATTCGTGAATCTGCGGATCGCTATTGGCAGGAACTAATCGCCGTAAGGAGATTCGGATATCCGTACCTCACCTTCAATTTTATGTTATATCTTATTTTCTTCTTCTCCAAGATTTGTAAGTTTACATAAAAAGAATAATATTATATAACTGTTATTGTCTTCTTTACATTAATGTCATGATTACAACAAACGGTTTATTTTCTCTAGATTAATTTCCAACATGCTTATGGGTTCATCAACTTGGAGAAGGAAAATCGACCAAGGCATGACACGAAGCAAAATGTACATCAATAGACTACACCTGACACATCCTTGAACGACAGTGATTTGAGCAGACGTAAGTCAGAACCTTGGGTCCATATCTAGCCTTCCCATCTTGAGGATTAGTAACTGCCCTACGATTATGAGTACTGTGTAGATATATGCGGTGATTTCAAGGTTAGTGATGGCTAGAATACCCGTGATTCCGATGACACCAATTAGGATCTTTAGCAGGATCTTTTCTAAGAAATGAATTGTAGCAATCTAATCTGCATGCTCTGCTCCACGTCTTGGAAATAAAATCCACAAAATCCTTGTTATTTTACAGTCTTTCGGAAAAGCTCATTTGTTAAGCTCTTTCTACATCATATAAGACAGACAATCTTTCCAAAAGATTCCAGAGCTACCAATTTAAGTTCAAAAGGAAATTAATGTGCAGTTTTACACCAAGCTTTTGGTGCAAATCATAGCTAATGAGTATGCGCTGCTGGCGTGTAATCCATTTGTTGATCCACGGCTAATTAAGCTAGTGAAAACTCTTCTTTTGGACAAAATGCAACATGAGAGTACTAAAGGGATACCACCTTAGCACTTACAAACCTTTCCCAACCCCCTCTAGAGACACTTATTCACAAACAAAACCACCAGACAGCACGAAACTACTACGTAAGGCCCCATGCTTACCAGGTAGAAACAGATTAATGCTAATTGCAGGTCTCATCTTTTCTTAAGAGGAATAGCTAATAAGACTTTCACGTAATACGTTGCTCTTGATATGCCTTCTCTTGAGAAATGAAAGAGAGTATATATACAATCGTGTCCCTTCATCAAAGTGACAGAATTTTCCTATCCAGTAACTAGAGGAGAAGGTTCACATTCTTTTCAAAGAAATGACAGTTGTTGTGGCATTTCGCTTTTCTCAGACAAACAGCCCCAGCCCAGGAAATACAAGGAACAAATCATTTTACATCCACCAGATATGCCCCTAAATGTGCCGTTCTGAGTAGAGCCTGTTATTTCTGCTCTTTGAAAGTCTGTCATTATGAAAATCGAGAACAAAAACCTGGCTCAATAAACCAAAAAAAAAAAAAAAAAAAAAAAAAAACGAATAGAGGCCAAAAAAATTATGGGCGGTACAGATTGGTGTTCCAATCCAATTCTCACGATCTAATGCGAGAAAGGTCATTTTCTACGGGCAACTCCCCATGAGCTCGTAAGTTGAATGGTACAAGTTCAAGAATTCATGAACGAGTTCACCTGATTTACCTAGAGTGCTGGTTTTTTTGCTATAAAACAGCTTTCACGTAATGGAATATGCGGTGTGACACGATCAGAGGTAGGAACGGGGAAGAACATCAAGATTTTGACGTGAGTTTCCTCTGGATCCTCCGACTTACAGACGGAGAAGGACTATATACATAAGGTCGCTGAGGCTTACCTCCAGCCACCATGATCAGCTGGATTGTTGTTCTCCATTTAGCTTCCGATGTTGCCTTCCTGGAGAGTTAAAGAAGAAGGTGAAATGTGGAAACAGTGGATTCTCCTGGCATGATATGAAGAACTACAGCCGCCAGGGGGTGAGCTCCAGCACCAGGAAGGTTAATCCGGTCATTTTAGTGGATTGATAAAATAAAATCATAAACCCCGTAGCATTAGTATTACATGACATAATCCTCCCTTCGACGTGAAAATGATTGTTGATATTTACACCATTAATTGATTAATTAAAATATATCATATTAGTTAAAACTCAAAATTTTATTATGAGTATGATAACGTTCATTTTATTTTTATTTTTTTAATAGAAAGCTTGCAAACAATTAAAGTATCATTGAAAAATGGTGCAATCGGATATTTTATAGTAAGAAAATTGCGAGTAATGCTAATGAACCAAAAGAAATGCATTGTCATTTTTCCAATCCCGCCAATTTTTCAGCGACCACCTCATGAAAATCTGTAGCGTGTCGGTGCAGAGTGGGGAAGCAAATAACTCAAAACAATGGAGTTCACCCTCAGCGGCAACGCCTTGAAGACCTTCGCTCGCTCCATCACTTGCCTCTCCCGCGTCGGCAACGACCTCCCCATTCAGGCTTCTCTTTCCCAAGCGACTCGATTTCTTCACACGCTTCGTCTTCTCCGTCTCTCTCTCGCCCGCAGCTCGGACGTGTCGCCACTGAAATCCATGTCGATCATCATTCCTCGGCTTCATCCATCAAGTGAAATAGCTACATGGTTGCTTAAAAATGCTGTTGGAGCAGGCCCGGAAAGATTTGTGGGTAGTTAAAGCAGCTCATCAAATAGGTGAATCAGGCCGGATTTAGATACAATTGAAATTGGTCCTACCAAAATTAATTAATTTAACGTCGACCTATTTTTTGGCAATAAAATTTTAGTGACTTATAACAATCCGATCCATATTATTGAAATACATCAATATTTAATTTAATTTAATTTACGGAAATTTATATCCACCCATAAAAATAACCAAAAACTCCAAACTTTGTTCAGAATGACAAATTTATCACAAAATTTTTTTGTGACACAAAAAACCACAAATTTACCAATTGTGACACATTTATCCCAAACTCTATGACTATAGGCATTTTCTTCTAAATTTTATAATTTTCTTTCCTTTTTATGTTTTTCCTTTTACTTTTCTCTTTTTTTTTTTTTTTTTTTTTTTTTTTTACTCTTTTTTCTTCTTCTCTCTTCCCTCCCCTGGCCATGGCGGAGGGAAGCCGAACTCAAGCGAGGGTCGTTGTCGCCAGCGTCAAGAGAAGCGACCTCACCTAACACTAGTAATGGCGGCCCTTGCTTAGGTTGACGAGGTTAGGCAAGGACAACCTTTGCCAGACTCAACGAGGGCAACCCTCACCTGTGTCGAGCAAGGGTTGCCCTTCTCAAATATGGCTAGGGCCGCCCTCACTAGAGTTGGGCAAGGGTTGCCCTCGCCAAATCCAAGGAAGGCTATCCTCACCCGACGCAAGCAAGGGTGGCCCTTGCCTACCATCAGCAAGGGTGGCCCTTGCCTGAGTCCGACTTCCCTCTACTAGCCATGGTGGAGGGAAGAGAGAAGAAGGAAAAAAAAAATAGAAAAAGAAAAGAATTTTAAAAGTAAAAGACGAAAATGTCTTATAGTTTGGGGTGAATATGTCACACGGATATAAGTTTTGAGTTTTTTATATCGCGAAAAAAAGTTTGAGATAAATATGTCACAGCTGTCAAACTTTTGGGATTTTTTTTATCGCAAAAAAAGTTTGAGGTAAATTTGTTACATTAAACAAAGTTTGGGATTTTTGATATCACAAAAAAAAAAAATTGGATAAATTTGTTACACTTATAAAATTTGGAGTTTTTAGTGACTTTTTTCCCATCCATGTAAACCGCTTGAAGTTATAGGGTGGACGTGTTAGCATGTAGGTTGCGGTACACAAAATAGGCCCCAACGGCTAAAAAGCAATACATGGCCCAATTAAAATTGAAATATGGGTATGAGTTAAACCCATTTAAACCTACTTTTAATTGGGCTTTGATTTTTGTAATACTTCTTAACCCACTCATAAAATCGTAATTATGTATCGAGAGATTAGTGAACAATGAAAAGTTATTTGAATCTCTAGCCAGTATATATATATATCCCATTTCTCCAATTTAATCTATTGCACTAGGATCTTAAATAAGTAGTAGCATCAGCTTCATCATCATATTATTCTTTCCTTTGTGACAGGAAAGGTGTTCAAGGGAATAATTATACAACACAAGGTTCATGTCCAAGCTAGCATTGGTAGAAATCATATCAAAACCAACTTTGCAAAAGAGCAAACCTTGGCTTTGAATGTGAATGGCATTATCATCATCGAGATGTAGTAATGAGAATTAGACAAGACATGTCACTGAATAGAATATATATCAGCAGATTGCACCTGACACATCCAAGAGCAATAGCAGTGAGTGTGTGTAAGTTGAAACCTTGGGTTGATATCTTGCCTTCATCTCTCAATTATTAATTTCTACTGGACATTTTTTACCACCGTGTAGATAAGCATGAGTGGTGTACTGGTATTGTTGGCTGGATTTGTATTGATATACATGATATACATGTCCCTGATCGGTCGAAGAAAGGACAGCTCCGTGGAATCAGGATTTTGATTGTATAATGCAGCAATTTGAGCTCCATGCTGTACTCTATATCTTGAAATTAAAATGAGCATACTATTGTTTGACAATAGCCTTTCACAAAAGCTTTTTGCATCATACAAAGACAGCAATTTTTCCAAAAGGTATCAAGATGTGGGTCTATGATGAACATCAATATACTCGCATAAACACATTAGAACTACCAAAACTTAAGTTTAGAAGGAAATTTAATGCATGGTATGATGCCACGATTCTAGTGCAACTAATAGTAATGACTCTATGCATTGCAGAAGTCTGACCTATGTATGTACTAGAGGAGTGCATAACTCATCTATTAATCCACGGCTAATCAAGAGAATAAGTGACATAGTCCACAAGTTGATCCTTTTGTCCCATTCTCTCTCTTGACTTACACTTCAATGAGCAATAAACGTGTTCACTTATACGTTTTCAGAGTAGTTTGGACAAAATCCCACGGATGGTGGATTTGAGTTAGGTAGCAGTTTATAATATTTCGTGTAAAAAATTAATTCGAAGTAAATGTGTCATGTGGTTCCAATTTGGGATTTTTTATGATATAGAAACAGCCTCACTTTGAATCCCATGAAAAGGAACTTAATCTTGTCTTAGAAAAACGTCAAAAATTATGGGGTACAAATTATTGTATTTTTTTAAACAAAGTGAAAAAGTTTAATTTGTTATTATGATAAAAATTGGAAATGATGCTATTATGAATCATTTATATTATAAGTTATAAAAGATTGCTTAACAATTTAAATTCTATAATAATTTCCAGCAATCTAATGATAAATGAAAATAAAAATATACTTACTTGGCATCATCAGATGATATGATCATATTTTTGGCGTAAAGAATGATAACTAACATGTTATATCATTATTTGATAAAATATTTAAAATCTATTGAATTTATGTGACGTGTTTTTTAGGGTATGTTTGGAAAACATTTGCCTAAGAATAATTGTTTGTATCGCTTATAAAAAATGAAGTAGCAAAAAATAATTCCACCGTTCACAAGAATGTTTAAACATAAATTGTTGTTGAAAATGAAAATATTTATGGGGTAATTATTTTAAGTGATAAAAACAATCATTTTTAAAAAAAATATTTTATAAATCATTTATTTTCTATGAAACAAACAAAGCCTTAGTTTAAGTTTGGTACAAACAAAAATATCATCATACTAGCACGTACAAGTGTAAAAAGTCATAAAAGGTGAACGCTAGTTTGTTAAAGAAACTCATAATAGTAAAATTATCAATTTAAGTTGAAAATATTACTTCTTTTGATTTGAAATGCGAAAAGACATAGATGAAGAAAACATGTTGTGAAATAATTTTTAACTTAATTATGTTTTTTTTAATATAACTCATAATGGAAAAATATTCATTTAGTATGATGCTAAGGTAAAGTGACAACCATTACTCATTGTGTGAATAAAATTGACGATGCAGGTTATTCCGAATATAATTGATAATATCAAACTATATACAATTACGATTAAAAACAACGCAAATGAATCGTAGGCTGATTATTCTGAATTTTCAATACGGCTCATCTCATAACTTTGTTTAACTTCATTTCATAATAACTTAGTTGAACTATTACAATGATATTAGCTAAATAAAAATTAAAAATAAATTCTTATAAAAGAATGTAAATGAGGAATATATCAACCGCTGAAATATTTTGAGACACTCCAGAAAACGGTCAAGGTCGAGGACTATTACCAATAAATCTTACTTTTCAATAGATTTACAGCCACTAAATACACTCTTGAATAACCATTGGGGTTTGCTTCATTGGTCACCCTTCCCACATGAGAAAGGAAAAGTGGAGAGTTCAAATTATCATATTCTCAATAGAGTTGGGGTAGGAATGATTTAATTTCAGGTGTGGGTTTCAACTCTCACACCTTACAAAGAGGTAAGACAAAAGTTTAAGAATATGAGTAAGAGTAGGAACAGAGTAGAATCGACAAAAAATAAAAATAAAGTAGAACCGAGATAGAGCAAAAGTCTGAAAATAAAAGTTAGAATAGGAGTAGAGCGGAACCAACCAAAAGAAAGTAGAGTAGAACTGCTCTTGAGTACACGGTCTACTCGAGGAGGCTTAAGTCACCTAAGGGGAGAGAGAGAGAGAGAGAGAGAGAGAGAGAGAGAGAGAGAGAGAGAGAGAGAGAGAGAGAGAGAGAGAGAGAGAGAGAGAGAGAGAGAGAGAGAGAGAGAGAGAGAGAGAGAGAGAGAGAGAAAACCTGAGAGCAGAGAGAGAGAGAGAGAGAGAGAGAGAGAGCAAAACTTGGGGGTACAAATTGAAGTTCCAACACACTGATCTATGACTTTCTTGTGATCAAATAAGACATGGAGCGTGCAGTCTACTGATATACATTTTGCTCGATGACATGCCTTGCCCAATTCTCATTCCCTATGTTCTAATGTTAATAATCCCATTCAAATTCCAACCCAAGGATTAATTGGAAAATGGTGATAATTTTCGATTTTCCTAATGTTGTTGCATGCTCCTTGGGAAGTTTGTTTTGATGCATGTCTTGTCAATTCTAGCTTGGACATGAACCTCATGTTGTACTATTATTATCTTAAACACTTTCTATATAACATTGCAAAAATATATGATGATGATGGAGACAATGGTCCTACTTAGTTAGGACTCTGATGCAATTCAATGAAATTGGAGAAACAAGGATCTTTTTCTTCCTTCCTTTGGCCTGAGAGAAATGGGGGTTCAAAGAATAAAATATGGATATATTTTTTTAAAAAATAGAGAAAAAATCTTGGGGTACATCTTGGTGTTCCACACTCCCCATCTATGAGTTGCTCACGATCAAACAAGACAAGGTGCAAGCATACGAAATTTCTTGTGATTTTCTTTTGAGCTTTTGAGTGTCCCAATTTGACTCTTCATCTTAATGGATTAGGCCCATTTCCTAGGAAATTTCTATTTCCCAACCTTTTAACATGTAAACGACAAAAAAAAAAAATTCCTAGTCATCGGAGTCTATCTACATATGTCTATACTCAGATTGAAGCAAAATTACTCCATCTTACTTTTCAATTTTTTCCAAATATGCCTCAACATACAAAATGTCGCACATCTCCCTTTTCTAATGTGATTCCGCTCTATTCTCAAATGAGTAAATCTTTTATTAAAGATTTTGGGGCCAGCTACTTCCCACTTTCGCATGCATGCTTCCTTTATGCCAAGCATGGTGGTTTTCATTTGTGACTCGAAGTTTAGGTCAAGATACTGTCTAGAATATTGTTGAGGTTGGATATGAGGATCGGGTTACAAACTACGTTAAAATTGCAACTCGTGGATTGAAAGATTAGTGAATGAGGACACTGTGATTTTTTCTCAAATTTTATGAATCGACATCTTATTTCTCTGTAGCCAAAGGAAAAAAAAAGTCCCCCATGTCTCCAACTTCATTGTATTGCACCAGGATCTTAATTAAGTAGTACCATTGCCTTCACCAAATCACATATTATGCTTTCCAATATATAAGATGTTCGAGGTAATAATAGTACGAGACAAGGTTCGTGTCCTAAACATAAGCACAATGCACATCAACAAATCGAAAATGGTCACAGTTCTCTAATTTGTGATGAACGCTTATAGGTTCATCAACCCGAGGATGCGGAGAATGAAAACTGGCCAAAGATGACTCGAAGCAGAATGTACATCAGTAGACAACACCTAACACATCCGAGATTAACAGTGATGTGAGCAGACATAAATCGAAACCTTGGGTCCATATTTTTGCCTTCCCATATTGAGGATTAGTAACTGCCCAATGATTGCGAGCACTATGTAGATACACACAAAGGTTTCAAGGTTAGTGATGGCTAGAATACCCATGATTCCAATGACACCAATCATAATCTTTAGCAAGATCTTCTCCACAAAATGAATTTTAGCAATTTAACCTGCATACTCTACTCTGGGTCTTGGAAATGAAATCAGCAAACCATTTGTTAGTGTACAGTCTTTTGGAAAGCTCAAGTTTGAGCTCTTTTTGCATAAGAGGGCAATTTTTGCAAAAGCTTTCAAGAACTACGTATGACACCAAAGCTTTTGGTGCAACCCATAGCTAACGAGTGTAGCATTGCAGGAGTGTAACCTTCGTATGCACTGGAGGAGTATAGCCCATCTATAAAACTAATTAAGTTAGAGAAAAACTCTTCTTTTCAACAAACTGAAACATCAGAATATCAGGGATACCTCCTTGACACCTATAAACTTTTCAATTTTCATAACCTTCTCTTACAACACTTTTCACCCAAAAAAAAAAAGAAAAAAAGAAAGACCACCCAGTTGCACAAAACTGCTAGGTAAGCCCCCTGTTTACGGGTAAAAACAGAGTAAAGCTAACTGGATGTCTTCTCTTTTTTAGGAGGAAAAGCTAAGAAGACTTTCAATTAATTCGGTGTTCTCAGTATGAGTTTCTCGACTGACCCGACTCTCACAATCTAACACGATACACAGGCCATTTTCTACGGGCAAGTGAAAGATTCCCATCGGCTATGCAGGTTTCTTCGCCACAAAGCAGCATTCACATAACGTATATGCCATGTGTCATGATCAGAGACAGAAACAGAAAAGAATATCAAGATATTGCGATGAGTTTCCTCGGAATCCTCGGACTTACTGACGGAGCTGGGCTAACAGAGCTTTCAAGGGTGCGTAAGCAAAATTTCTAAAACAGAAATTGAGAAGTTAAAAATTTTAGTTTCTAATTTCTTTTTCAAATCAATTTCTAGAATATAAATTTGTTTTAGAAATAGAAAAATCAAATTGCGTTACCAAATGAATTTCTGTTTCAAAGAAACAAAAAAATAGAAAAATAGAAATTTTATCATACACAGCCTAAATACTTTTAGGATCGCTGAGGCTTACGTCTGGCCACCGTGATCAGTTGGACCGTTGTCCTCCATTAACCTTTCGAATTTGCCCTCTCTCTCCTTCTCTTTCCTGCAAATGTCGTTTCTTTGAGTGTTTGCGGATTGCTGTCTCGTGAACGAAGTTCTTCAGGAGATTAACTAGTGTGCGGCGAACGCTGTGGGTATTTTCGCGTGGGGCCTCCCGTTGACGATTTGATGACCATTGCTTTTCTCCTTTTTTCTTTTTGTGATCGCCTTTGCATTTGCCACCTCTATTTTTATTTGTGTTAATATATCCAGAGTTTTGTTCATATATATCCAAATACAGCCATGTAGGTTATACTCCTATAATGATCTGTACACTCATTGGATATGATTTATAATACCATGCATTAACAGACCTAAACAAGTCTTTAGAAGGCTCAAGATAGAAGAAACTAGTGGAAGACCTATCTCGTAATGTCACTTCCCGTATTCCCTCCTCCTCGGATAAGAAAAAAATCTGAGAGGGAAATTGCTAGGTCGGCTGCCTTATGGCAAAGTCCACCAAAACAACACAAACTATATATATTCACATATAGAACTGCAGGTGGGAAAGTCACTTTACATGGGCTGCCTCAAATTTGTGTTGTCTGGGTCCACCTTCGTGTGGAACCCAGCTAATGTTAAAATAAATAAATAAGGGATAAAAAAAAAGTCAAAAACAAAAGAAAGAGAAAGAAGGAGGCGTGGGCCGGAGAGAGGAGAGAGAGCGACAAAACTGAGCTCACCGAGAACAGGGGAGAAAGGAGCAAAAGGGGCGGAAACTTTGCGGCTCTTCGAAGGGCAAACGTCGATGAAATTTACTGAAATATGAGTATGTTACTCATGAGACCGAGCACTACAAATTGATCAGCTTCATTTGTTGAGAACCTCCTCTAAATTCTCTAATCGTAATTATAATTTTTTTGTCAAGTTTATGTTAATTCATCTTTTTGATAAGGAAAAGTGATTGTAATATTGATGTTGAGTTTTTAACATGTGACTAGATTAAGTCACTTTTCATTGGTTTAGTTTTGTGGAAAAAATTGATCCTAAATTAGCTTGGTTCTTGATGAATTGTTGCCTCGATTCTCCCCAACAGTTTGCAGTATTAAGAAGTATAGACAATATTAATTTGAGACACGTATCTTGATAACTTTAGTTACTAGAAAAAACTGCTGTCTTCTATGGTACTTAAAGGGCTCAATTCTTTACATCTCACATTTCATGTGCAAGGCCCATTTTATGTACTAGTTAAGTATAAAGGCAAATTCCATTTTTTAAAATACTTGAGAAGTGTACTTAACAAGACAGGTCATTAACACATTTCCAGATAACTTGATAACTTGAGGTTTTGCAAAAGACTATCGTATAATAAGTATTTTTTTTGTTTATTTTAATTCCTAGTATGGAGCAAAGCATCCAGCTCATGCTAAAATGGATGACTAACATCTTGATTCCATGGAGGAATCCAAACCATTAGGGACAGTATACCCATAGCGGTCCAACCAACATTGCCAAAATAACCGTCATGGTTATGTACACTGTGGTCAAAATTGCTTGGCGAAAATGAGATCGGAAGATAATATGTGGACTTGGATTTCGATTTCTTTTTTTTTTTTTTTGGGGGGGGGGGGGGGGGGAGGGGAGAGGTAAGGGCGGCCTTTTTCAATGCTACTTAGAGAGAGTTTTACATATTCACTTATAATTTATAATATCACCGTAACTCAAATTTTATAAGGTAATTTCAGTTTTCCAAATATTACCTTCTCTTACCTTAGCATTTTTTACAATTGATACAGAAAACTAATCGCATGGATTGCGAGTTTTACCACTAATTAATAGACTAATGTCTCTACACCAAATGAAAAATGAATGATGGTTATTGAGAAAAGAATTCATGAAGCGATGGAAGATTTATTCAAAAGAAATTATAAAATGGTCCATTTCCTATCGTCGATGTCTAATTTTGGTGACCGTCCCTTATTTTATTGTAGATTTAGTCCTTAACCTGACTTTCGATACCAATTTCAAACATTTCTTCCATATGCAAATGGAAATTGCTGGGTAAGTGCCAAATCAATATACTAGTTCACCCAGCTTGAAGAAATTATCAAAGGTGATTCACGCAAAGAAATTTGCACATGTGTTTTCAGTCGGGCTTTCCTCGGACATCCAATATTATCGCTTTTGCTCGCTCATTACCACAGTTGGTTTGACTATTGCCGAATGATCATTTTACGAAGGACAATTTAGCATATACTTATAATGCTTCCCCTAGTTCAAATGGACTGAATACTCGGTTGCTATTGAGGGGTCTCGCCTAGCCACAGCAAGGTTGCGAGACCTTGTCTCTCGCTAGTTGCTGGCCATTGCCGAGCCTAGTGACCGACTAAAGGAGGAGGAAGAAGAAAAGAAAAGGAAGAAACAAAAAAAAAAATAAAAAAATGTCTTGCTTCAGAAATTGTTTTCAAAAATAATATAGTAACTTTTTTTTTTATTTCTTGATTATGCCAAATCTATTCTCTTGCTATTGATTTATTCTCGGGAATAAAAGGATTAGCCGATGTTTCCAAATAAATTTCTATTCTTTTTTTCTTTTGTTCCAATAAACAAAAAAAAAAATAGAAATAGCCAAGAATTGATCAGTTACTACATAAGGCTTTAGAGAGAATTGCTGGCAAAGGTCAAGGGAAGCCAGGTTTGAATCTCCAGGCTCTTTCATATTTTTTTTTAAAATTATCTTTTAACTTTTCTAATCTTTATATTTTGTTTATATTTTTTCCAGTTACATGAATAATGATGATATATGTACCTATATATATTTAGACTATTGTATTTTGCACATGTAATTAGAATTTGACAGTAAATCTATAGTGAGAAAAAGTTTGTTATGCTATGGTACCATTATTTCGTCTTTCCCGTATTGATACTCTGTGGAGCCTTTGATATATAGTAAAATAGTGGCAAAAAATCATCAAATTTCTCATTCGCCCTGAATTTTTTTTTCCTTCATATTCCTCTTTTTCTTCTTGTTATATAAGCTCTTTTCATTTATCAATAATATGAAAAATATGTACCTTTTTTGTCTCGTTCTTGATTAATCCTTTGAAGAGGAGGAAAATTCAACAAGATAATGAAAGATCCGTAGGTTTGTTCTTTTTATTTTAGACTCGCTACTGATTTTAATGAAATCCTAGGGTTCCTAAAAATTCAAAATGGATATTATTTCATAAAAAGGGAAAATATTATGAAGTTACTGAAAAATAATAGAATTTTTCACGGGGTTGATTGAAACAATTGGATATTTAATTATTTGCATTGACCTAAATAGTTTATAGAAGGTATATACAACACACGAGCATTTTTCTCAGTTCAAACTAATTAATATTAAACTCAGTGGTAATTAAAGCATTTTAACAATTGCAATAACATCTATCATAGATAATTTCTGTAAATGTACTTAACGATAATGAACGCAGCTGTCGAACCAAGCTAGAAAAACTGTTTATTATTTTTTGATGTATCAAACTATATAACAAGTTATTTTTCCACAACAAGCGAGTGCCCACTGGCTTTACACATGCTGCATGACAATCTTTAGCCCTCACTTCGCATCTTTGGTTTGCATTTGGATGAAGAAACCAACATTTATCCTAAAATCAAGATTGTTTATTAGTTCACTGACTAAATATGTGACAAAAATAAAGTATTCAGTATTAAAATTGAACAGAAATACGTGAACCATTTTTGTGATTTCCCATCAAGTTATAAGTTGAGTTACGTGTCAATGCTATAACCTAAAATATCTTCTTGGGTAAACATCAATAATATAATGGTATCTTTAGGGGGCAAAAAATGATAATTAAACATGTTATATCATTGATTCACCAAGCCAAAGACCAAGCGTCGTCTTCTTCCAATCCCGTCAATTTTTTCAGCGGCCACCTCATAAAAATCTGTAGCGTCGGTGCAGAGAGGGAAGCGAAGAGATTGAAAAATGGAGTTCACCCTCAGCGGCAACGCCTTGAAGACCTTGGTTCGCTCCATCACTTGCCTCTCCCGCGTCGGCAACGACCTCGCCATCCAAGCTTCTCCTTCCCAGGTGATTCAATCAATTTCTTTCCAGCATTTCTTCTTCTTCTCTGCTGTCTCTCTTGCCTGCAGCTCTGGCATGTCGCCACTGAAAACCATGTCGACCGTTCCTTAGCTTCATCCATCGAGTGATATAGCTACTGCGGTTGCTTATTCGCCGTCGGATGAGTGATGCTTAGTTTGGATGCTATGTTCTGTTAGATATTGGCCCGTTTCGCTCGATACCATGTCTAGTTGAGAAATCTGAGAATCTTTGCACTGATTGCCAAGTGTGGGGAGCTTTTGGCGGTGGATTTGAGGCAGATATTTGTTAACCTAGGCTGTGTTTGTTTGGCCCTATTGACGACGATTATAACTTGACGTGCACGAATCTAAAGTGACTAAGAGAATCTAATACTGTTGATAGGGTGATTCAAAGTCATTATTATATCGCAAGATTAAGGCAATTCACTGCTATAGGCAGGAGAACTATCAGTGGCGCTCCCGGAACATGTCGAATGGTGAGACCATGGGAGAAAAGCCCTATGGATAACCTTCTAACGGTGCTGCTATTCTGTATTGATAATGCTTTCCAGATATGTCTAGTTACTTTGATGGTGTTGTAGGGAGCCTCGTAACACTTAGGGGTGTCAAAATGAATCCATGACCCATTATTTAACTTATATTTTATGTTAACAATTTGTATATGGGTTATAAACATATAAAGGCCCAGCTAAAATGGGTTTAAAAACTTTTAAATTGACTTATATGGGTTAGACATTCTGACTTATTTTCGATCCGTTTAAATCACTACATAAATGAGTAGCGTAATACAAAGCTTCCTCAACTCATATAATCGACCGTAATACTTTGTCGCCCACCTCCTCCGCTAGCCTCTACGCCCACCTTTATTGCATCTCTTTTCTCCTCACCAAGGTCTAATCTAAGTAATTTATTTCCATCTCTCTATCTTTATGGGATGATACCCTAAAAAACCCCAAACTGGTACATTTGTGACAAATTTACCCCAAACTATTTTTTTGACCACCAAAAACCCAAAATTGGTATATTTTTGATAAATTTATCCCAAATTGGTACACTTGTGACAAATTTACCCTATGTTAGTTTTCGTTAAATTTTATTTTTAAATTATTAAGTTAAATGACACGTGACAGTTAACCAGTATATCTATTTAGGATTTTACTTTCCGTTTGTCACAGTTTACAATTTTTATGATTTTTTTGTGGTATTAATCCAATTTAGCATAGGGTATATTTGTCACAAATTTACCAGTTTAGAGTTTTTTGCAGTCGAATAAATTAGTTTGGGGTAAATTTATCATAAATGTACCAGTTTAAGGTTTTTTATAATCAGTCGGGGTAAATTTGTCACAAGTTTACCAGTTTTTGGTTTTTCATGGTCAAAAAAATAGTTTGGGGTTCTTTATAAAAAAAAATAGTTTGGGGTAAATTTGTTGCAAGTTTACCAGTTTGTGGTTTCTTAAGGTATTGTCCCTTATTTTTATTTTTATTTTTATTTTTTCTCTCCTTTCAGTCTTCACTGAGAAGTTTGGGTCATGGAGCAAGTAACTACGCGAGAGCGATGGGGGTGTTTGCTCGAAAAAGGTAATTGACATGGCGGAAAGTCCGTGCAAAAGGTATTTGACATGGCATCCGCTGGAACGTGACCATGCATGCAGCTCGTCCTTTTTCCCTGGCCTTTGCATGGATATTCTAGTGTTATCTACTTAGGGTTTTCTGGGTGCCGTGATGGAGGTCGAGAAGCTCTATGATTTCGATTCCAGGTTAGAAGGCAAGATCGCCATCATCACCGACGGCGCCAGCGGGATCGAGGCGAGCGCGGTGGGCCTCTTCCGCGAGCACAGCGTGTGGGTCGTGATAGCTGATGTCCAGGAGGAGCTGGGTCGGGCCTTGGCTGAGAAGCTGGGCCATCAAGCCTCCAATGGCCACTGCAACGTCTCCGTGGAGAGCGAGGTGCGCGACCTCGTGGACGCCACCGTGGCCAAGCACGGACAACTTGACATCATGTACGAGAATGCGAGGGTCCTCAACCGGCCCTTCAGGGGCATCCTCGACACATCCCTTGCCAGCCTCGATCGCATCCTCTACATCAACCTCTACAGGGCCTTCCATGGGGCGAGGCACGCGGCGCGGGACATGGTGGCGCGGCACTAATGCTGCATTAAATTTGATTTAATTGTTCGATTTGGTTTTTTAATTTAATTTGAATATAGAGCATAAAGTTGATGTGGTTTTTCTAAAATATCAATGGGTTTTAGCAATATAAGTCCGGTCAGGTTATTTGGGTTATTAAACCCACACTACATAAATATAGATCAAAACGGGTTAAATGAGTCAATATGGGTAGACTATTTTCAACATGACCCAATTCCTACTCGACCCACCCATTTGACGAATCTAGTAATACTCAATAAGTTAAATGAAGGCACGATTGTATGCCCAATCATAACTCTGATGTGAACATACTTTCCCATGGTTTCCTTTTGCCCAAATAACAAAGAAGTTCCAAGTGCTAAGCTCATCTCTGGCACATGGCACTATTTGTGCTGATTTTAAATTGGAATAGAAAAATATTGAGCTATGTACAATTATCACCTCCGTATCTGTGGATATCAGGTTATGATTTTCATATTCATATTCAACCTCCAATTTTTATTTTTTTTTCACCCACTCAATTCATCAAGATCTGCCTATCAATTGATTATCTTCAAGTCGGACCTCATTGAGGTGTTTGCCGTATGTGACGCACAGATTTAATGCAGCATTTTTTTGAAGGTGTAGTGTACTTGCAAATCTTTCTGGTATATTGTGTTAGTTTGTAGTTGTAAGAAACTTAAAAAATCTCGTGATGATTTTGTCCTTTTTTTCACATACATCACAGGGACACGGTATGACAAAATGGACAGAATTGTAATTTAAAAATAGTTTAGAAATGATCCTCTTAAAATCTTACTTACCAACATTGAATTTAAATCTATCACTTAAATATTTTTCCTATATTAATTTTATATTTTATATCTAACTCTCCCCGCACATTCAAATTTATCTCACACAAACATGTGTACTCTTTTTACAGTATGGGAAGAAAAAGTAACTTTATGCATGAATTTATGAGCCTAAACCTCAGTTGGTTTGATTTATCTTTTATTGTCATGTGATGTGATGTAGGAAAATACATAATAAGCACACATGGCTGTTGTTCTTTGGCCATGCACTACGCATGAGTACCTCATGACATTTTCAAGTGATGTATGAAGAAATTACCCAAGTAATTTCGGTAAACTAGTCTTAAAAGCACAATGCTGATGACAAAACCAAAGCATCGTTAATCTGGTCAGTTATCTTATTGAGTTTGTTTTCTATATAGGAAAAAAGTATTTTTAAAAATCCTAAACTTATTGTATTGTACCAATTTACTTTCGAACCATTCAATTTGACCAATTTAGTTTTAAAAATTTTCATATTAGTATTAATTAAGTCAATTTGATCAATTTAGGTTGGGAATCGCTAACGTGAATGCTAGACGTCCTATGTGATGACTAGCGTGACATGGACAATTTTTTTAATTTTAATTTTTTTAAATTTTTTGTTAATTTTTTTCTTTTTCCTTTTTCCTTTTTTTATTGTTATCTTCATTTCTTTTTTTTCCTTTCTCTTTCTTTTTACCCTTATTACCCTCTACTTGTCGCTAGTAGATGAAGGTTGCTGGCTACTAACAAGGGCAAGGGCCTAGACACCCTCACGAGCCATTAGCGATGGTCGAAGAGGGGACCCTAGGCAAGGGGCATCACTGCCATTGCCAAGGGCCTCAAGTTAGGATCCTCTCTCAAGATCTAGTGAGAGGTGGCCTCGCCTAGCCGTCGCTAGCCTTTGTCATAGCCAGTGACCTTCAGTAGCTTTGCAACTGGCAGAGGATAATACAAATAAAAGAAAAAAAGAGAAAGGAAGGAAAAAAGAAAAGATGGAAAGCAAAGAAAACAAAAAAGAAAAGAAAAATTAATAAAAAATTCAATAAAATTCTAAAACTTAAATAACATGTCCATATTAGTGCAAGCGTACCACATGGGATGATCAGAATCAATGTCATCATTTTTTTGCCCAAATTAAACTGATGGACTGAATTAATAAAAATATGGAAATATTTAGAACTAAATAGGTATAATTAGAAGTTTTGCAATCAAATTTATATCCCAATACAATAGGTTTATAACTAATCTGATACTTTTCCCTTCTATATAGCTTGCTTGGATAAGCTCCATGCTCCGTTCCACACCTAGAAAATTAAAATCAACTGTAAATAATAGAATTATGAGAGGGTAGTGGTGGATTGCTCGCCTTGCCCCGAACGGACCACAAAGTTACTTATGGAATACCGGATGACTTGTTCGTTAAGTTTTAAAAAATCATGATGATTTACATTTACATTATTATATATCATTCTAGCTACATAACAATATTTAGAGCTTGCTTACAGTAATTTGTACTTTTTCTTTTTCGCACATCTTCAGGGGCATCCCCTTCACCTTTCTTGAACCTTAAACATCTAAAATTTTCATAATAGATAAATATTGACGCAAGTATGAATATTCCTATCTAATTTTTTCATAATCTTTAAAGATTTGAATAATATTTTAAAATTAACAGAAAAGTACAAAAGTTACTTTTAACTTTTGATTAGTCTAGACAAACAACCATAATTTGAATTGGCATATCAGTCAACTCATTATAATTTAAATTAAATATAATTTGGAACACGAAATCGGAGACACTCGTAGCAAGCACTCCGTATGCGATCAATATATGATTCACATCCGAACAAAGCGGTGTATTGCCGTTGAGACTTTCACACGGCCCCTGGATAACAACAATATAACAACAAAATCTGGTAAAAACAGATATTTTCAAATCTCTCTCCAATCTCCAGAACTAATCTATCTGCCATACCCCGTGCCGACTGTATTAGCTAGCGTGTTCTCTCCGTATCTGTCCTCTGTGTATTTCTCAAGAGCACGGAGATTCTCAAGAAGGAGGAAGAGAATGGATCCTGTACAGGTTGCGGAAGCTCTTGCCAGACGCTTTGCCCAAAAGTATCATCAGATCTTTGCCACAAACTACGCAGAGGCAGCCCGGTTTTATCGTGCAAACTCGTTCCTGCACTTCGATGGCGAGAAGATCTTGGGCTACGAGAGAATCCTCACCAAATTCACCAACTTGGAGTTCCAGCAATGGCAGCACAGGATCATCTCTGTCGATGCCCAGCCTTCCAGCATCCCTGGCAGCGTGCTCGTCTTCGTCAACGGCGACGTCATCTGTGCGCAAGCCGGGGAGCAGTTGGCCTTCACTCTCCTTGAGGTTGGTTTGTCTCTCTCCCTCTCCCTTTTGTTTTGTGCGCAATGCGGGTCAAAGAATCCTGATGAACTTCCTTTTAGACTTTTCAACTTATGCCGGAAGAGGACGGAGGCCTCTATATTCTCAACCACCACTCTCGTTTCGTCAAAGTAGGGCCAAACGAAGAAGCTGTTAGGGAGGGAGCACTCTCGGTTGCAGATCAGTGAATTGAGAGTTATTCAGTTATTCTGTGATGAGAACACGCTATCTTTTGCTGAATCAGTATGCGCTAGTGATTTGACCTCGGAGTTTAGACATTGTAAGTTTTGTTTGATGACTGTAGGTGATTCAGTTGGTTGATAGCAGGAGATGCTATCACCACTTCCTTTCCTCTTCTTCATTGATGTCGCATCTTAGATGTCTATGACTTCCTTCATGCGATTCTTTGCGCTTCTGCGATGTCGAGAATGATTTCCTTCATGCGATATATTTTGCGCTTCCGAGATGTCGAGAATGACTTCCTTCATGCGATTCTTTAGTGAGCGATAGGTAAATCCATGAAATCAATTCAGTTTTTGAATTGGTATTTTCTCCATCATAATTATTATCATAATTATTTTGAAGAAAGATCCACAATAATTAGTGTTGGACAATTTATTTGTGAAAATGTATGTATATCCAAAAACGGACCCCATCTCAAATCGGGTCAAGTTTTGATTGTTCAAGTTGACTCCGTAGTAATAAGATCTGCCAAGCCTTATTTGGCCACTCCAGGAGCAACTGTTCATGTTCATTATGGAGAAATCATTTACGAAGGAGATACATTAGTTACATTTATATATGATAAATCGAGATCCGGTGATATAACGCAGGGTCTTCCAAAAGTGGAACAAGTGCTTTCCCCTGCCAATATTCTTCGCAATTGGTGAATGATGTGAAAGTGACTCTCAAGCCAAATCAAGAAAGAGAGATCTCTCAAGCCAAAGCCCACTTTGCTAAGGCAATATCGGACATGTGAACTGAGCTTTCTACATCTGATACACCTGTTTCCTGATGCGTTCGTTACGAATAACATGTGAAAATCCAAGTAACATGTGACAAGTTACTCAAGCTACGAGGCAGATGCCGATGGAGGCACACGCTACCGAACAGGTCTCTGTAATTGGCTCTGCGGATGGGCTTGTTTAATTTCTAATTTCACAGCATTTATGGTTCCGCAACTCGCTGTTCGCTTTTAAGCCGATTCAGCAAATCATTGTACAACACATTGTAACCGATGGCATTTCCACGGAATAGGGGAGGGACAGTCCCAAAATCCTTAGAAAGTGAAAAAGGAAAAGGAAAAATAAAAACGGAAAGAAAGTTCATGGTAATCACTCAATTGGGAGGGATTGCGTATTGTCCCAAAGCCATTGACGAGCAGAACGTCTCGCAGCGGAGAAACCTGCGGAACGAGGACAGCAGAAAAGTAAGATGAATCGGTGGGGTTTAAGGGGGCGATGAACTCTCTTTTTAGTCATCTGTTCTCGAAGTAGGGCCTGACCTTTTCCCAGACTTGTGCATGGTAGTCGTTGAGCCCGTCGATCTCGGTGGAAGAGAGCAAGACCGAGTCCACCATTTTAGTCTGTACAGAAACTCACGAAATAAGGACGAGCACCAACAGCCAAAAGCACCAAGTAACACATCCTGTTGAGAAAAAAATATATAAATAAAGCACCACGCACCTGAATTGGAACAAACGTGAGTTTCTCAAATCCCAGATATCCGACCCCTCCAAAGTGATATGGTGTGTTCATCTCCACCACAGAAAGAAGGTTCTGCAGAGTAAAAGACGGTCACAATCTCAAGAGTCGCCACAGAAAATTTCAGGGATTCGTGACGTCAATAGACAAAGGATAACAAACTCCAATTAAATCAGAATCTCTATGTGAGGCAAGTAATACAGCAAGGGTACGAAGCAACTGCATGAACCAGAAATGATGAATATTATCTCGAGAAGCAACCAGCCAGAATGATGACAACGTGAGAGCTCAGTTCGAAAAATTATCCATCCGTTCAGCAGTGATGCACCTCTGAAACTCTTTATTCAAAGAGCTACAAAGATGTATAGAATAAGTGCCATAAAATACATATGCATATGCAGGACGTGGAGTTTTCAGGAAATTTGTACGCCCAGCTGATTTTCCACCGCATCCACCGCGTCCGTTTTCCTGTCCCAGGGGATCCGCTGTATAGATCCAGGTAGCCTATTGTGCTCTATTACACCTCAACTTATAGAATAGGTACGAAATCTTTTTTTTTTTTTTTTTTTTTTACCATCCCCCAAATTGGATTTGAGTGCCAAGATCTCTCCTAAATCTTATAGAGAAAATATTCATATGATAACTAATGGCATACCTCGATATGAATGCCGAAGGCATGGTCTTCATGGTACCCAAGTTTGTTGCTCATGACCATCCCTTACTGTAAGGCGGTTAGATTCCCGTAACAGAATCTAATACTTTGAGGTCCTTCATGAACATTTAGTGCAGCTCTCATGGCATGTCTAGCCCCTATTTACAAGGAAAGAAAAAGAGGCCACACTTGAATGTATTAGCATAGGTATTTTGAATAACCAAGAAGCTGAGAAATGAAATGTACCATGTCGATAGTCGAGCCCGATCTTCCATAGAGACAAGCGAGTAAATGCATCCAAGACAAAGCCAAGGGTATTTTCAGGAAAACAGCTTGATCAAGAGCTATGTGACCCCGAAATGAAACATTTCATCAAGAATGGGGAGACAAATAATGACTAAAAACAACAAAAAGTCGGCCTAAAACATTTGATTGGGACGGACATTGTCAAAAAGAATAGTCATCTCAACTTATAGAAAAAGCACGAAATCTTTGTTTTTACCATCCCCAAATTGGATTTGGGGGCCAAGATCTCTCCTAAATCTTATTGAGGAAATGAACAATTCATATGATAATTGATGTCGTATCTCAATACGAATGCCAAAGGCATGATCTTCATGGTAACCAGGTTCGTTGCTCATGACCATCTCTTTCTGTAAAGAGGTCAGATTCCCGTAACATAAACTAATACTTTGAGGTCCTTTATGAATATCTAGTGCAGCTTCCACGGGGTCATATTGCAATTGAAATAGCAAGTTGGGGGCCAAAATGCAATTCCCAAAAGCTGGAGTACCAATTTGCAAATTTCACAAAATTTGTTCTCTACGAGTTTGGTGTGTAATAATTTACAGCAACTTCCGATTAAGTGTATGTTAAAGTAAAACGGGCTTCAGCTGGAAGCTTATTTTCAAGAAAGGAAATGAGTTTACTACTTTCAATCTGGATTATTTTTTGAATCTTAATTTTGGGAGGTCCAGTGTAAAGCCTTGTGAAATGCAAAGATTGGCTCGATGATAAGTAATGTTTCTTTCCAATTATCTGGTTAACTATTTCCTATTTTTTAACGAATTTGTTTAATGCAGAAGCTAATAATACCTACCAAAGAAAGAACTTCACATATTGGAAAAGTATCTCCTTTAGAGGCCAAGATCTCTCCTAAATCTTATTGAGAAAATGAACTATTCATATCATAATTGATGTCGTACTTTGATACGAATGCCAAAGGCATGGTCTTCATGGTAACCAAGTCCGTTGCTCACGACCATCCCTTTCTATAAGGAGGTCAGATTCCCGTAACGGAAACTAATACTTTGAGGTCCTTCATGAACATATAGTGCAGCTCCCACGGCATGTCCAGCTCCTATTACAAGGAAAGAAAAAGAGGCCACACTTGAATGTATTCTCATAGGTATTTTGAATAACTAAGCAGTTAAGGAATGAAATGTACCATACCAATAGTCGAGGCCGATCTTCCATAGAGACGAGCGAGCAAATGCATCCAGGACAAAGCCAGGGTTATTTTTAGGAAAAGCAGCTTGATGAAGAGCTGCGTGGCTGTGAAATGAAACGTTTCATTAAGAATGGGGAGACAAACAATTACTAGAAACCACAAAAAGTTGGCCTAAAACATTAGACTAGGACGGACATTGTTAAAAAGAATAGGCACCTCAACTTATAGAATAGGCACGAAATCTTTTTTTTTTTTTTGTTTTTTTGTTAAAGCAATAGATATATAGAGGAAATGTCAAATGTATAAAAGATCACGGCATCAAAAACTTGCACTCAATATGATAAACATTATGAGTAAAAGGATGACATGATGTAAAAGCTGCAGCCGCGGCGTCCAAATACAATGACTAGGAAAACAACAATAAAAGCAAGCACGGCGAACATACAACCGGCTAGACACAACCCCTCAGCATAGGAGCAGAGGACTTCCTCAAGTGTCAATAATGAGACGGGCCGTTTAAGGACCCCCCGTGAAGATAATGGGATCGATGCCCCCAACTTCTTTGCAACCTTCTGTTCCTGTAGTTGTCCTCCACATTTCTGAAGGTGCTAGCCTTATCTCTCACCACCTTAATTAGATAGTTCTTCATCGCTAGGACAGTGAGAGGTTGATCCCTGAAAAGGGTGTTATTCATGTTCTTCCAAATGATATGGCAAAGAGCACCAAAGGAAAAGCGAGCAATGGTTTTAAAGAATTCCTTGCCCATCAAAAAGGATGAAGCCCAACAGAGGTTTTATCCCTAAGATCTGTTTCACCAAGGTAAATTGCATCTAGCTGCCCAAAAGAAAGCAATATCAGCCTTGATGGGACAATCAAAAAATAGGTGATCAATAGAATCAGGTGTACCATTGAAAAAAGCGTAAGAACCCCTATCAATTCTACAATAGGATAAAAGAAGAGCTTGGGTTAGTAGCTTGCGTCTGGCAATGAGCCAAAGATTAAGTTGATAGCTTGGCATGATTGCGTTGTTCAAGATAAAATCATACCAGTAGACAATGGACCGCTTTCGCTTGATGGTTTCCCAAGTGAACGCCACCGTGAACCGGCCTGACAAGGTCTTCCCTCCAGCAGCATCGATCTGCTTCTTGAGAGAGGATCAAAAGGGGATGATCCCACGTCTCAAGTATTGTCTTAAGAGCCTGCCCAGCATCAAAAAAGATATTTGCAACCGAAGCTTGCCTCAAAAGCCCTAAGCTGTAAATAAGCGAATCTGATAATATTAAATTTAGCGATCCCCTTGAGTGTCAGTTGTCAAACCAAAGTGATATCGAGCGACCATCACCAATCCTCCAGGAGAAGGCTTCCGAAATTCGCTCCTAAGACTTAAGAGTTTCTTCCAAGCCCAGGAGAAAATAGATGGCTTCTTGGTGACCCAAAAGTTCCCATCTTTTAAAAACGTGGAGTGAATCCATTTGTACCACAATGCCTCTTTATCCGAGAATAGGAGCCAAATGTGCTTCGGCATGGCTACCTTGTTGCAATCCCGGAGTCTCTTTATACCAATTCCTCCTTCCTTCTTAGGAAGACAAATCATCCCAGGCCACTTTGGCACCTCCTCTACCCAAATACAGGCCTTTCCACAGGAATTGTCTGAGGATTTTCTCAATCTGGTCCAACACAGCTATAGGAATAGGCACGAAATCTTTGTTTTTACCATCCCCAAATTGGATTCGGGAGCCAAGATCTTTCCTAAATTTTATTGAGGAAATGAACTATTCATATGATAACTGATGTCGTATCTCGATACGAATGCCAATGTATGGTCTTCATGGTAACCAAGTTCGTTGCTCACAACCATCCCTTTCTATAAGGAGGTCAGATTCCCGTAACGGAAACTAATACTTTGAGATCCTTCATGAACATTTAGTGCAGTTCCCATGGCATGTCCAGTCCCTATTACAAGGAAAGCAAAAGATGCTGCACTTGAATGTATTCTCATAGGCATTTTCAATATCCAAGCAGTTGAGGAATGAAATGTACCATGCCAATAGTTGAGGCTGATCTTCCATAGAGACGAGTAAGCAAATGTATCCAGGACAAAGCTGGGGTTATTTTCAAGAAAAACAACTTGATCAAGAACTGTGTGGCCCTAAAATGAAACGTTTCATCAAGAATTGAGAGACAAATAATTACTAGAAACCACAAAAGGTCAGCCTAAAACATTAGACTGGGAATGACATTGTCAAACAGAATATGCACCTCAACTTATAGAATAGGTACAAAATCTTTGTTTTTACCATCCTCCAAATTAGATTTGGGTGTCAAGATCTCTCATAAATCTTATTGAGAAAATGAATTATTCATATGATAACTGATATCGTATCTCGATACGAATGCCAAAGGCATGGTCTTCCTGGTAACCAAGTTCGTTGCTCACGACCATCCCTTTCTGTAAGGATGTCAGATTCCCATAATAAAAACTAATACTTTGAGGTCCTTCATGAACATATAGTGCAGCTCCCACGGCATGTCCAGCCCCTATTACAAGGAAAGAAAAGGAGGCCACACTTGAATGTATTCTCATAGGTATTTTGAATAATCAAGTAGGTGAGGAATGAAATGTACCATGCTGATAGTCACGGCCAATCTTCCATAGAGATGAGCAAGCAAATGCATCCAGGACAAAGTTAGGGGTATTTTCAGGAAAAATAGCTTGATCGGGAGCTATGTGGCCATGAAATGAAACGTTTCATCAAGAATTGTGAAAAACAATTACTAGAAACCACAAAAGGTCGTCCTAAAACATTAGACTGGGACGAACACTGTCAAAAAGAATTGGCACCTCAACTTGTAGATTAGGCACGAAATCTTTATTGTTATCATCCCCCAAATTGGATTTGGGGGCCATGATCTCTCCTAAATCTTAGTGAGGAAAAGAACTATCTATATGATAACTAATGTCGTACCTCGATACGAATGCTAAAGGCATGGTCTTCATAACGACGAGCGAGCAAATGCATCCACGACAAAGCTAGGGGTATTTTTAAGAAAACCAACTTGATCAAGAGCTATGTAGCCCTAAATGAAACATTTAATCAAAAATGGGAAGACAAACAATTACTAGAAACCACAAAAGGTCAGCCTAAAACATTAGACTGGGACGAACATTGTCAAAAAGAATAAGTACCTTAACTTATAGAATAGGCACAAAATCTTTATTTTTACCATCCCCAAATTGGATTTGGGGCCTAGATCTCTCCTAAATCTTATTAAGGAAATGAACTATTCATATGATAACTGATGTTGTACCTTAATACGAATGCCAAAGACATGGTTTTCATAGTAATCAGGTTCATTGCTCATGACCATCCCTTTCTATAAGAAAGTCAGATTCCCATAATGGAAACTAATACTTTGAGGTTCTTCATAATTATTCAATGCAGCTCCCACGATAGGTCCAGTCCCTATTGCAAGGAAAGAAAAAGATGCCACACTTGAATGTATTAGCATAGGTATTTTGAATAACCAAGCAACTGAGGAATGAAATGTACCATGCCAATAATCGAGGCTGATCTTCCATAGAGACGGGCGAGCAAATGCATGTAGGACAAAGCTAGGGGTATTTTCAGGAAAAACAACTTGATCAAGAGCTATGTAGCCCTGAAATGAAACATTTTATCAAGAATTGGAGACAAACAATTACTAGAAATCATAAAAGGTCGGCCTAAAATATTAGACTGGGACGGATATTGTCAAAAAGAATAGGCACCTCAACTTATAGAATAGGCACGAAATCTTTGTTTATACCATCCCTCAAATTGGATTTGGGTGCCAAGATCTCTCCTAAATCTTATTGAGGAAATGAACAATTCATATGATAATTGATGTTGTATCTCGATACGAATGCCAAAGACATGATCTTCATGGTAACCAGGTTCGTTGCTCATGACCATCCCTTTCTGTAAAGAGGTCAGATTCCCGTAACGGAAACTAATACTTTGAGGTCCTTTATGAATATCTAGTGCAGCTTCCACGGCATGTCTAGTCCCTATTACAATGAAAGATAAAGAGGCCGCACTTGAATGTATTAGCATAAGTATTTTGAATAACCAAGTAGCTGAGGAATGAAATGTACCATATTGATAATCGAAGCCAATCTTCCATAGAGACAAGCAAGCAAATGCATCTAGGACAAGGCCAGGGGTATTTTCAAGAAAAACAGCTTGATCAAGAGCTATGTGGCTGTGAAATAAAACGTTTCATAAAAAATGGGGAGACAAACAATTATTAGAAACCACAAAAGGTTGGCCTAAAACATTAGACTAGACGGACATTGTCAAAAGGAATAGGCACCTCAACTTATAGATTAGGCACAAAATCTTTGTTTTTACTATCCCCAAATTGGATTTGGGTGCCAAGATCTCTCCTAAATTTTATTGAGGAAATGAACTATTCATATAATAACTAATGCCGTACCTCGATACGAATGCCAAAGGCGTGGTCTTCATGATAACCAAGTTCGTTACTCACAATCATCCCTTTCTGTAAGGAGGTTAGATTCCTTTCTATAAGGAGGTCAGATTCCCGTAACGAAAATTAATACTTTGAGATCCTTCATGAACATTTAGTGCAGCTTCCATGGTATGTCGAGTCCCTATTACAACGAAAGATAAAGAGGTCACACTTGAATGTATTATCATAGGTAATTTGAATAACCAAGCAGCTGAGGAATAAAATGTACCATGCCGATAGTCGAGGCCGATCTTCCATAAAGACGAGCGAGCAAATGCATCCAGGACAAAGCTAGGGGTATCTTCAGGAAAAATAGCTTGATCAAAAGCTATCTGGCCCTGAAAAGAATCGTTTCATAAAAAAATGGGGAGACGAACAATTATTAGAAACGGCGTGTCGCCACTGAAATCCATGTCGATCGTCGTTCCTCGGCTTCATCCATCGAGTTAAATAGCCACAGCAGTTGCTTCTCTGTGTGCCCTGCCAAGCGATGCTTCGGTTAGATGGCTATGATGCTGTGTTAGGTACGGGCTCATTTCACTCGATGCGGTGTCCGATTGAGAAATTTTGAGTCCTTGCACCGATTGCTGAGGGCGTGGAGCTTTTGGCGGTGGATTTGAGGCAGAAATTTGTCGACCTAGGTTGTGATTGGGCCTGTTGACGATGATCAGAACCTGACGTGCATAAATCTGAAGTGACAAAAAGAAGCTCATACTGTTGGGAGGGTGATTCAAACTCATTATATCGTAAGGCTGAGGCAATTCGCTGTTATAAACAGGAGAGCTATGAGCGGTACTTGCGGCAAAACGTCGAATGGTGAAACCATAGGAGAAAAGCCCTATGGATAACCTTCTATGGGTGCTGCTATTCTGTCTTTGCTAGTGCTTTGCTGGTTTGTCTAATTACTCTGATGGTATTATGTGGAGTTTCGAAACAATCAAAAAGTGAAAGCACGATCGTGCTGCCTAGCATATCTCTTATTTGACCATACTTTGCATGACTTCCTTTTGCCTTGCTGCATTTAATTGCCAAATAACAATAGAAGTTCCAAGTTCTAAGCTCTGTTTGGCACTCGGCACTATTTGATGTATTAGAATTGCAATATTATTGATCTTTGTACAGATATCACCTTCTTACTCGTATATATCAGATTAAGATTCTAATTTCATTCTCATATTCATATTTGACCTCCAGATTTCCTTTCACGCGCTCAATTTGTCCAGATCTGCCTATCAATTGATAACCTTCAAGCCAGACCTCTTTGATGTATTTACAGTATCTGGTGCGCAGGTTCAATGCAGCATTCTTTTAAAGGTATATTGTCGTTTATCATCTTTACAGTGTATTTGCCAGTTTATAGTTGTAAGCCACTTACAAACACTGACAAAGTACTCTGTGCAGGCTGTCTGTTCTGTCCTTAGAACGCCTATTGCAATGGTGTATTTTACAGTATCTGGTGCTCTGTATTCATTATGTTCGAAATGGTGTATTTGACAGTTAAGATTGCAAGCTTGTGGCACAGATGGAAAAGTTAGCACATTCCCTTTCCCCCTAAAAATAATCTTGCTTCAGTTCTATCGGAAAACAGGGAAGTCCTGAAACTGATATGTTCATTGAGAGAAAATGACTGCAAGACACTGGGAGAAGCATTTATTTGTCATGTCATATGTGTCCACAGAGACAAGCTTTGATAATTTCTCATCATGTAAAAGTAGCATGAACTCTGTTAAAGGGATTTTGCAGTGCCCCAATATGACCTATATAGCCAACAAATTCAGAATAAAGAGATGGGGAAGTTTATGTTAAAAATTAGATTCCACTGTCTACCACTTTTACTTCTTTTTTTGTTAACCACATAACATTTTAAGTCTTTGTGACTTAGTCATGCTAACTACATACTATTCAGTATGTTCTCGAACTGCAATATAAATAGGAGGCCGGCACCTGTCAAACCTGCATTAATTTAATAAGAAGCTGCACCATGCAGAGATACATGTTTATCTCAGTATGCCAACTGTGAGTTTTTGTTCATGAATATGTGATGTTGTCATCATATGCATGCAGGCATTAAGAAAACGTACTGGATTACTTGCAATGTTGACCCCGACATACAACAATTATCTCTGGACAGGAGAAAGTACCCAAGCAATTTTGTAGTGAGGCCTCGTGATCTGAATAGATTGCTTGCAAATTTTCAGTCATCCCTTCAGGAAATTACTATCATTGCAACAGAACACAACTCCAATCCTTCTGATGCTGCCAGTGAATTTAGTGGGAAAGCTGTCGAGTTTCAAAGCTACATTGATCCTGCCAAAGGTAGAGATTGACTTTTTTCCTTTTCAATCGAATATGGACAAGAATATCATGGTTCAGATTCTGGTTGCAGAGAATGACTCTTTGCTGCATACTCAGCTGTGGATAGATCCTGCGGAAGAGTTCGTACGGTATACTCATAATGGCAACCCAGTAGACGTGACTTTTGCTGTCAAAGAGTTGAAGGTGTTCCATCTGATTCGTTTTTTATATATTATCTATCAAGACGTTTGGGTTGTAAATGCAGCTAAAAGTTCTTGAACATATGACTTCACTTTCAAACTTAGCTCCATTTCCTTAAAATGACTCCACCTATTGGGGTCACATACAGAACCATCTTTTATGTCGAAGTTTTTCCTTGTTTTTTCCTGTGAACATGATAGTATTTAAAGTCTGTCCATCTCATAGAAATCCAGGCATTTCTTGCATTCTGTGAGGGATGTGAAGTGGACATTCATTTGTACTTTGAGAAGGCTGCCTAGTAAGTAAATTCTGAATGCTCTTTTGACTCTTGCCTTACGATCCATTTTTTTCCATGCTTCACTTCAATTTTGTATATGCAAGTAGTTCAGATGCAACGGGTATTTGTTGTGCAATCAGTCCATAACTGGTTTAATAGATGCATAATTGCTAGTTATCTGCTCAGAATTTTAATACATGCTAACGCATAGCTTCACAATCACAATTGTAAAGGCCAATGACAAGCTTACTTCTGAGCTGAATGTCAAGAAACAAGAGACTATCATTGAAAATTTGGTTGGTAGAATATAGTGCACCTTCGAATCAAGTTTGGATAATAATGGTTTAAGGAGGTTTTAGTTCGGATGAGAAATGGTTTATTTATTGAGTTTAATACAAGGTGCTAGTAAAGTATGCCAGCTAAGAATATCTGTGCAAAACTTGATGGTTAATGTAAGTCTTTTGACTTTTCTTTTTTGGTACTAGATTCGTGTTTTCAAGTGCAACTTCTCTGCCATCACAGGGGGGCTTAGATGCAACTAAATGCAAAATAGATAAGAATTAAGAAATTGATATAACTGAATATTTTTATGCAACAGGCCTATTTTGATGGCCCCTAAATTTGGCATTGATGAAGGGGCCTCTTCTAATTTTGATGCTACACTTGTACTGGCCACCATGCTTACATCCCAATTACATGAAGGTACTTTTGGACCTTCAGCAAATGAAGTGCCAGGCCAGGCCGATACTGTGGAAGCTTCTGGAGAACAGCCAGAGAGGAATAGAACAAGTGCTTCCGAGATTCCATCAAATCATACCAGAATATGGTCTGAACTCTCGGGTGAGTAATCCTTGTAGCCTGTAGCACTATCATCTCAATGATGACAAGGAAATTGACTTTGCTTTGCTCCAAAATGAGATGCTGTGTATGTCATCAGTAAGATGACGTTTTTTAGGAAGTCAATAGGAAGGTATCCCTTGGGAATTAAAATTTGAGTGGTTTACTAACTTTGGGCAGGAAGTGCTGCTTGAAGTGGCAGTGGTTCCGATGGAAGGCAAGTTCCAGAAGAAAGGATCCTAAGAGCTGGTGGTCAGTCAAGAATTGAAAGGATCAGCACCATTCAAATATCAAAAGCTGCATCAGCTGAAGGAAACACCCAAACTGGTCCAGATTCTTCATCTCTCAATCTCTCTCTCATTTTTTGTGTATGATGAACGCCATCTTTATCTGTAGGTCAAATTATTTTGTTATCTCCTACAAATATTTCTTAATAAAGTTGCTACTTTCTCAATTGCCTGTTTCCCTATTGTAAATGCTGCTTTGCGAGAAAGCATTCGGCTTAGGCCAATTGATTGTGTGACTCTATCTTGGAATCTTGCAAAATTTTACTCGTCATTCATGCATTGATAAGGAAAAAGTTTTGGCAAAAATCCATGTATGTTCTAGCAAATCTGTAAGCATTTTTGTGCGACTGTCCACCTGATATCAGAGACAAGGTGGAACAAAACTATTTTACGCTTTTTGCTCAACTTGAACCCCGAGGATACATTGCACATACCTGTGCGACTGAACTCACATGCCTTTCTTGGGCTTCTCAGTATCGATTCAATTAGTCTGCTTGTATCATGTCATTTGTTAGTGGCTGTAAATGTTTTTAGAGCCAAAGGTACTGAACAAGATTGTCACTTATATAGCACTAATTAGCGCATCATAAGTATGTTCATGCAGCTTGTTAATAGTTGAATTGGATAATCCTTCTAAAGCGATTCTCTTCATTCTTCTCATGTAGATGGAAATGGTTTTTCACAACGTCATCCAAGTAATTGGGTTGACACCGATGAGGATGAGGATGATGATGACGAGGATGGTGATGGTGATGGTGATGAACTCTGTGTTCGATTAACACCACTATACCATGAAGATCAATAACATTATGTTTCCTCTTTGAATATGATAACCTCTGTCTCTTAGTTCTATTAGTAAGTGATTGTGCCTTCCAATGCTTGATATATCCTGTCCTTTTTTTCTTCAAATAGTTGGAACTAGTGTCTTTTGAGCGTCCTGTGTCATTTTTTCTTTCTCGTTTTTTCTCCTACTTGACTATACATTGGTGCTTGTGCCAATTTAACTGGTCCATCATGCAACAAAGCTGCCATTTTAATGCACTTCCTTTTTCCCTCTCTTTTGTTTTTCAGTATTAAGTTGATGCACTTTGCTGAGTGAGGTATCGATGTAGGTATGGTTCTGCACTTCTATTCTACCACAACTTGTTCCTGGCTCCCTGCCAATAAAAGCAGAGAAGTGTCGATAGTTCTTACAAGAGTCACTTGCTTTATGGACAGGACATAGCAATTTAGAACTATTGGAAATTGTGTTTAGACCTTGTTAAATCTATCAAATAATTCCTTTCTAGTTTTGCAACTTCAAATATGGTGGAAGAGGAAGAGAAGGGTTTTTTCTTCTTTTTTTTTTGGTTGGGCGCTCGGGGGGGGGGGGGGGGGTTTGGCTGCTCAACACCATCTAAAACAGCTATTCATGTGGAGACCTATGACTTGTTTGATTAAAGTTTCTGCTGCCTTCTATACCGAGTTTCTCCGAGCTATTCTTGTGGTGAGTGATTTCTCTTCCTTCCTTGCCGAAATGGAGCTCGTTCCGAGGCTGCGATTAGAGCAGAACACATACATAAGACCGATGGGAAGGCCGAGGAACGTAGGATGTGCATTCGTCCACGGCGCAACTCGCTCACGGAAAGCTTGCAAGCATTGATAATTTTACAAAAATCGAATCAGACGTTTGTTTTATTTTATTTTATTTTATTTTTGTAAACTTAGAAAGCTTGCAAGCATTGATAATTATTATTAAAAATAATGTAATTGGATAATTTATAAAAGAGACGAATGTACAAAAATCTCAAAACTTATTATAAAAGTTCAATTGAATCTTAAAATTTTTAAAAAGTGCAATCAAGTTTTAAAATTTGTTAAATTGATTCAATCAAAACTTTCCATGAAATTTGCTTAACAGAAAATCTGTTGACGTGCTATTTTTTATAATTTTCTTCTCTTCATCTTAATTACATTGGATTAAAAATAAAAAATATATGCTAAAATCTTATTACAAATAGAAGTGAACTTGTAAAGAAAGGAGCCACAGTTCTCTCACCAGTGCGTTGCTGCCGACGTCGCCAGAAAAGGCCAGTGGATGTTGCTAGGGCGTCGTCGATGACCGGCGAGGACCAGGCCCCCTTGTCCTTTGGTGGGGGGAGGCGGCGGGGGTGCAACCCTCACTTCCCCAAATTTAAGAGTGTTGCCAGCAACCCTAACCCGCCACATGCACCAACCCCTTCAATGACTAGACCTTGATTAGGGTTTTCTTAATTCGCTCTCTTAAAATTATTATCAAATGTATTTTCAGGCTCATTTTGAATTCTGGGCAATCGAATGAGCACTCCGTCCACCTTTCTCGTAATTTGATTTGTTTCGAGTCCATTCTCCATGACTGATCAGATTTTGGAGGATAAGAAGGACGCAGCGTGCAGATTTTCGTGCATGAGGTTGTTCAGGGACAAAAGGAGGGGCTTCTCATGTCCGGAAGATGGCAAGACGCCTTCAACCTCGAGTTCTTTGCAACACCACCGGAATCAGATGCACGTACCTCGAGCTTTTTCTGGGCACCCGACGTGCCACTGAAAGTGAAATTAAGCTCCGCTGTTTGAGTTGTCATCTGTTCTTTTAGCATTTTGATGCCGATGAGGCTATGCACGAGGGCTTGAATGCGGACATGTGGTGAGCTCCTGAGAGATTTCGGGCAATGTATGATCCGAAAGGACTTGAGTTTGCGTGTGGAGATCTAGTATGTGAATTGGATCTGTTGGGCTTTAGTTTGTCAGCTTGGTGCTTGAGGGAAAGGGGTTCTTCTCATTTGTGCAGATTCTCAACTCAGAGGTAGCTGTTTCTATGGCTTGGCTTCTACTCTCATCATATAAATAAGAAATTTAGAAATATCTACTAAAACCACCAATGAATCCTTGAAATGAATTTTCTTTTGATAATTTAGGATGCTATGGGGAAATATTATTTAAAAAAATTTCGAACTATGCAAAATCTGCCTACATTTTAACTTTTTTATTTTTGTAATCTAATTTAAGTAGGATTTGAGGAAGAAAATAATAATAATAAATACCGCATGGGAGAGAGAAAATAATAACAAAAATGTTAGGTCAGTATTTTCCTTTATGTCAATTGACAAAATTAACGGAAAATTTTGATTACACCATTTGATAAGTTTTGAGATTTCAATACACTTTTGAGAATTTTAGAATTCAATTACATTTTTACGAAAGTTTTAGAATTTCTTATTATAGAAGCAAGCAATCGAACAATAAAATAAGTAAGATAAAAATATAAATTGGACGCCATATTTTTGAAATTCAGCTAGTATGATCTACATTCACGGGAGAGTGACAAAATACTCCACTACGTTATAAATATATTATCTTTAATAATCAAATTTCATTAGTATTTCATGCTATCTAATGATGAATCTAAAAAACTAACATGCTCACTTGGGGAAACATCGGTAATATAATGGTATCTTCGGGGGCCAAAAATGATAATTAACGTGTGATATTGTTCACTGAGCCAAAGAAAGACCAAAAGCGTCTCCCCTCTTCCAATCCCACCAATTTTTTAGCGACCACCTCATGAAAATCTGTAGCGTCAATGCAGAGAGAAAAGCGAAGAGCTCAGAACCTTGAACTTGAAGTACGGTTCAGTGAATCTTGTCTAATCCAGCCCTTCATCTTTTTTTCCCCTCTCGCTTACGTGGTGGAACTACTCTCGAGACAATATTAAACATAATGGGTCGCAAGTCGACTAATGAAAAAACTTCGCACCAGCACAATCAAACAACACTTCCAGAGGAACGCTTTTGATCTGCATGGTAGGGGAGACAACCGATGTAAAAATTCTTTATAGCCCCATCATGGAAATGCTTATGTGTTGATGATTTTTTAGGCATGGGGGAAAGATACCCCAGCAACAATTCTCCTGAAGATTAAAAGAATATGGTTTTGTACGATTTGCCCCAAAATCTCGTCAGTTCGGTCTCACCTTCTCGAACTTAATAAGCAAGGGAAAAAGAGCGTCTCCGGGGTTATCTGGTTCGGGAGCTTGCTACGGCGAACGGCGACGGGCGAGTTAGCTTCCACAGGAGACCGAGGCGATGCAGACGAACTACCGGCGAAGAGTGAGAAAATCTCCCACTCTCGGTCTCTCTCTGCCTCTTCTGCAATGGCCGAGTCTTCTCCTTTTTCTGCAGAGCTCGAGCCCCTTCTCCCAAAATCAGAAGACCCTTTACTAAAAAAACTCATCACCTCCCCAAAAAAGCCCTTCTCTGCCGAAGACCTCCTCCAAAACCGTAACCTTCTACCCCCTTTTCATCTGCGTGATGCCCTCTCCCCCCGAAAACCTCGCGTCCCCCGTGCGTTCTCCCCTCTTTCACGAGCGAGCACCCACGCTGACCTCACCTCCGCGGGGGAATTTTTTCCGCTATCGCTCTCTCCAGCTCAGCCGTCTTCCAGAAGGCTTGAGCTTCGCTCGCGTTACTCGCGGTCTCTTCCCCTCGCCTCACAAGCGCCATTCCACGGTACCCTTTCGGTCGGTCGTGGTCATTTTATCCTGCCTCTCAGGCGTGCGCTTGCCAGTGAAAGAAAAAGGACTATGGGCTGAGCTTATGCTTTTCTTTCTTGAGTTCACATCGTGGGCTTAGACAAAGAAACTTGGGCTCAAAATATGGGAAGTTGGATTAAGGGATAGGTGAGCCGAAAATTTAGCCAAGTGGGCCGGACACGCCGGCCCGCTCGATTTCATCGTTTTCATCATTTCATCATTTTTTTATTTCATTTTTATCATCAATTTTTTAATTTATCATTATTATTTTTTATAATTAATTTTATTTTTTATAATTAATTTTATTTTTTATTTTTTTGCAAAATAAATGTATATTTAAAAACGTCGACAAAAATTCGGCTGTTCACAAAATAGTATCTCAACTTTCCATAACAAAGTCAAATCAAGTCTTTTGGTAATATCAAAAAGTTTGCATAGTACACTATAATCTGAATTTTAGAAAATTTGGCATCTCAATTCATTTCTTAAATCAACAAAATTATGACTTCTCTAATTACCTTTTACCTTTTGCTCCTTTTAAATTTTACAATAGTTTGGTTTAAATATATTTTTGCTTACAATATCTATAATAGTAAAAGTAGAACCTCACTTATAATTGTATTCGTGTTTCCTACTATTTTAATTTTCTAATTCACAGATCTAACTCAATTTAATAAAGAAAGCATGAAACACACAAAAAAAAAAATGAAAATTTTATCTATTTGAAAAAATTAGTATTGACACCTAAATTTTTGCCTAAAGATTTTGTTTACATTTTTCTGAAAGATCGGAACTTTTTTTACCACGAAAACATTTCATTTATATAGATTACTCAAGCATTTAGTATAATTTTTTTTTAATGGGATTAGGGTTCTTGAAATCTGCTTTCCCAATAAAATATAGAAAGAAAGGGGGGCGAAGGCCAAATACCTGTGTGTGAACATCCAAGCCTCGAGGGGTCATATTGCAATTGAAATAGCAAGTTGGGGGCCAAAATGCAATTCCCAAAAGCTGGAGTACCAATTTGCAAATTTCACAAAATTTGTTCTCTACGAGTTTGGTGTGTGATAATTTACAGCAACTTCCGATTAAGTGTATGTTAAAGTAAAACGGGCTTCAGCTAGAAGCTTATTTTCAAGAAAGGAAATGAGTTTACTACTTTCAATCTGGATTATTTTTTGAATCTTAATTTTGGGAGGTCCAAAGTAAAGCCTTGTGAAATGCAAAGATTGGCTCGATGATAAGTAATGTTTCTTTCCAATTATCTGGTTAACTATTTCCTATTTTTTAACGAATTTGTTTAATGCAGAAGCTAATAATACCTACCAAAGAAAGAACTTCACATATTGGAAAAGTATCTCCTTTCAGGTGAGATGTGTTGAGATATTCATGACCTATTGGAGGATCTTGTGGAAAAAGTATATTTGTCCATGAAGAGGGTCAATGGCTCTCAGCAATAGACCTTACTTTTCCACAAATATGTCCCTGATTACATTGTCTAGTCCAAGAGTTTGAGTCACTAGGAATATCAAAAATTAAACCTGGATATATTAGCAAAATAATAAAAAGAAAAGAGAACATATCTTGGGGGTACAAGTTGGTGTTCCAATGCTTTCATCTGAGTTTCTCGTGATCAAACAATATGAGGTGCAAGAAAAATAGAATTTCTGGTGATTGGCTTTGGGTTTTTTTATGGTCCACATTTGACACTTGACCTCAAGTACGCATAAAACTGAACAAAAGAAATGGAAATAGTTGGCTTCACTCAAGCTTACAACCCCTTTCTCAGCTTGAAAAAAAAAAAAAAACTATCATCAACCTAAATTTCAAGTACTAATAGAACAATACAAGGTCCATCTCAATTCACGGATGTACAACGTGGATTTCTCGCTCCGTGACAGCTTGTTCGACCTCCTGGCTAGCCACATTGACCACACGAGAGTGGTGGTTCCGGATATAATAGCCTCCGTCATTTTCCAGTACGAGTTGAAAAGTCTAAACGGAAGTTTATCAGAATTCTTTGACCTCGAGCGATATAGAAGGGAGAGGGAGAGAGACAAACCTACCTCGAGAAGAGTGAAGGTGAACTGCCAGACATCTTGCAAACAGACGACCTCGCCGTTGATGAAAACAAGCACACTGCCAGGGATGCTGGAGGGCTGGCCTTCGACAGAGATGATCGTGTGCTTCCATTGCTGCAAGTTCAAGTTGCTGAATTTGTCGAGAATTCTCTCGTAGCCCTGGATATTCCCGTTGTCGAAATGCAGGAAGGAGTTTGGACGATAGAATTGGGCTGCGTCTGCATGGTTCGCTGCAAATATCTGATGATATCTTCGTGCAAAAGATTCAGCAATAGTTTGCGCAACGTCTAGAGGATCCATTTTCTTCCTCCGCCTCTCTGTTCTTGAGAAAAAAAACGAAAGAGAGATACAGAGAGAACACGCTAGCTGATACAATCAGAACGTGTACCGCAGATCAGTTCTGGAAGTTAGAGAGAGGTGTGAAGATATCAGTTATTTTAATCGGCACGGTGTCCCGCAGATCAGTTCTGGAAGTTAGAGAGAGTTGTGAAGATATCAGTTATTTTACCAAATTTGTTGTTATTCGGGGGCCCGTGAAAATATCAGTTAGGTTAGTCTCAACAGAAATAAACTGCCCGTGAAGATATCTTTTTTCTGATGATTGCTCAAATTAAAGGAATTCAATCGATAAAGGAGATTTCCAATAGGGAGGTGATTACGAAATCAATATCAAAGATAATGGGTAGGGGACCCTTCTCCTATGGCTTGTCAGTGGGGCCACTTTCTCCCCCACCGACTTCCTCTTTTGGCTCAGTTATTGCGGATTCCTTGTAAGTAATTTCCTCTTTTCGTGTCAATTAAATCCTAATCAACTAACATCATCGTATTAATGCACTCACTTTGAAACAGGCTAGCTCTATTTTGAATCTGTCAAAATCCATCATAAACTCATTTCTTAACCTATATTTGATAGACTTGATTATTATGTGTTAGTTATATTTACTAAATGAAACAAGAGTTTAGAATAGTGACACTTGAAATTAAAATAGATATTAAATGAGTTCACAATTTATTTATATTCAACTCATCTCTATGACTCTTTCTCACCCTTTCTCGATCTTGTATTCACTCACTTTGTGCTCTCACCTTAATTTGAGTTTAAATTTTTGTATATTATGTTAAATATAGAAGTGTTTTAGTAATATAAGTTGAATCGGTTATAAGTTGAGCTGTGTATAGGTCACTAAACTTGTATTTGATGAAAATGGATCAACTCGGGTTGGATCATATTCGACTCGACTGACTCATTTGATAGGTTTACATTGCCCCCATTCTTTCTTATATATTTTAATTATATTTTAGTTTTCTAATCCTTACATTTTATTTATATTTTTTGCAATTACATGAATAATGATGATATATGTACCTATATATAATTAGACTATTGCATTCTGCACATATAATTAGTATTTGACAATAAATCTATAGCGAGAAAAAATTGGTTACGCTATGATACCAATTTTTTGTCTGCCATGTATTGGTGCTCCATTGAGTCTTTGATGTATAATAAAAGAGTGGCAAAAAATCATCAAATTCCTCGATCGCCCTGAATTCTTTTCCTTCTAATTCCTCTTTTCTCCCCTTTTATCTATTTTTTTTTCATTTATCAGTAATAAGAAAAACATGTACCCTTTTGTCTATTTTTGTTGATTAATCCTTTGAAGAGGATGAAAATTCAACAAGATATAGATTTGTAGGTTTGTTCTTTCAATTTTAGAGTTGCTATTATTTTTTTTTTAATGAAATTCTAGGTCTCCTAAAACTTAAAAATAGATATTTCAAAAAAAGGGAAAAAAAAACTATGACGCTACTAAAAAAATAATAGAATTGTAAGCAGGATTGATTGAAACAGTTGGATATTTAATTATTTGCATGGACCTACATAGTTTATACAAGTAGAACACGAACATTTTTCTATCACTTCAGATAAATTAATATTAAATTAAGTAGCACTCAAAGCATTCTTAAAAAATTGCAAATGTTATCTATCATAGATAATTTCTGTAAATGTACTTAACAATAATGAAGCGCAGCTGTTGAACCATGCAAAAAAAGAAAAGAAAAAGCCTTTTTACTATTTTTTTATGTGTCAAACTATATAACAAGTTATTCTATGCAGTAACATACGATGCCTACTAGTTTTGCACTATTATGAAATGTTAATGTCGCTTAATAATCTTTAGCCCTTACTTTGCATTTTTTGTTTGTATCTGGACGTAGAAATCAACGTTTATCCTAAAATCAAAACAGAAGATTATTTCACCAAACAAATTTATGACAAAAATGAAGTGTTAGGATCAAAATTGAGCAGGAATACTCGTGAATCATTTTTGTGATTTTCCTTCAAATTATAAGTTGTGATTTACGCGTCAATATTATCTAGTGATGAATCTAAAAACTGAGGATGCTGTAGCCAGGAGAACTATCAGCGATACTCTCGTCAAATTGTCGAATGGTGAAACCATAGAAGAAAAGCCCTATGGATAACCTTCTACGGGTGCTGCTATTTTGTATTGCTAATGCTTTGCTGGTTTGTCTAGTTACTTTGATGGTGTCGTATGGGGTTTGCAACACTCAATTAGTGAAAGCAAGTTTTTCGCTTCCTAACATATCTCTTGGTATTGATCTGTGTACAAATATCAACTTCTCACTTGTATAAATCAGATTAAGATTCTCATACTCGTATTCGACCTTCAGATTTCCTTTCACCCACTCAATTCATCAAGATCTGCCTATCAATTGATTACCTTCAAGCCAGACCTCTTTGATGTGTTTACAGTATCTGGCACACAGGTTCAATGCAGCGTTCTTCTAAAGGTGTATTGTTGTTGCTCATCTTTCTAGTATATTTGTCAGTTTATAGTTGTAAGCAACTTACCAACACTTACAAAGTACTGTGTGCAGGCTCTGTTCTGTCCTTAGAACGCCTATTTCAAACATTGATTATTTGAGTGTGTGATTATCAGACATCAATGCATCAAAAGTTCAATGGGCTTTGCAGTGCTTCAATGGTAAAGACCTTTAAGTTGTGTGTGCGGTGCTCTGTATTCATTATGTTGGAAATGGTGTATTTGATGGTTAAAATTGCAAGCTTGTGGCACAGATGGAAAAGTTAGCACATTCCCTTTTCCCCCTAAAAATAATCTCGCTCCAATTCTATGGAAAAACAGCAGGAATGAAGTCTTGAAACTGACATCTTCGTTGAGAGAAAATGACTGCAAGATGCCGTGAGAAGCATTTATTTGTCATGTCACGTGTCCGCGGAGATGAGCTTTTCTAATTTCTCACCTTGTACAAGCAGCGTGAACACTGTCGAAGGGATTTTGCAATCCCCCAATATGACCTATAAGGCCAACGAATTCAGAATAAAGAGGGGGGAAATTTATGTTAAAAATTAGATTCCGATGTCTACCAAATGTACTTTTTTTGTTGGCCACTTACCATTTTAAATCTTTGTGACTCAGTCATTCTAATTACATACTATTCGGTATGTTGTCTGACTGTAATATAAATCGGAGGCTGGCACCTGTCAAACCTGCATTAATTTGATAAGAAGCTGCACCATGCAGATATACATGTGTATCTCACTGTGCCAACTGTGAGTTTTTGTTCATGCATATGGGGGGTTGTCATACACATGCAGGCTCTTAGAAAACATACTGGATTTCTTGCAATGTTGACCCCAACATACAATAATTATCTTTGGATAGGAGAAGATACCCAGGTAGTTTTGCAGTGAGGCCTCGTGATCTGAACAGATTGCTTGCAAATTTTCAGTCATCCCTTCAGGAAATTACTATCATTGCAATGGAATGTAACTCCGATCCTTCTGATGCTGCAAGTGAATTTGGCAGGACAGCTGTTGAGTTTCAAAGCTACGTTGATCCTACCAAAGGTAGAGATTAATTTTTTTCTTTTCAATCAAATATGGAGAAGTATATCAATATCATGGTTCAGATTCTGGTTGCAGAGAACGACTCTTTGCTGCAAACTCAGCTTTGGATAGATCCTGCGGAAGAGTTTGTGCAGTATGCTCATAACGGCAACCCAGTAAACGTGACTTTTGCTGTCAAAGAGTTGAAGGTGTTCCATCTGATTCGTTTTTTTATTATATTATCTATTGAGACATTTGGGTCATAAATGCAGGTAAAAGTTTTTGGACATATGACTTCACTTTCAAACTTATCTCCATTTCTCCTTAAAACGAGTCGACCTAGTTGCGAAATGTTACTGTAGTCACATTCAGGACCATCTTTTATGTCGAAGTTTTTCCTTGTGTTTTCCAGTGAACATGATATATATTTAACGTCTGTCCCATCTCAAGGAAATGCAGGCATTTCTTGCATTCTGTGAGGGATGTGAAGTGGACATTCATTTGTACTTTGAGAAGGCTGGCAAGTAAGTAAATTCTAAATGTTCTTTCCACTCTTACCTTCTATCCATTTTTTTCCGTGCATCACTTCAATTTTGTAGATGCAAGTAGTTCAGATGCAACGAGTAGTTTTCATGCAATCAGTCTATAAATGGTTTTAATAGATGAATGATTGCTAGTTATCTGCTCAAGAATTTTAAAACATGCAAACGCATAGCTTCACGATCACAATCATAAAGGCCAATGACAGTTTTGCTTCTGGGCTGAATGTCAAACACAAGAGATCATCATTGAAAATTTGGTTGAGAGAATATAGTGCACCTTTGAATCAAGTTTGGATTTAATGGCTTAAGGAGGTTTAAGTTAGGATGATAAATGGTTTATTTATCAAGTTTAATGCAAGATGCTAGTAAAGTATGCCGGCTCAAAATTTCAGTGCAAAACTTGATGGTTAATGTATGTCTTTTGACTTTTCTTTTTGGTACTAAATTCGTGGTTTCAAATGCAACATCTCTGCTGTCAATTGGGGAGGGGACGGAGAAGGGGGGGAGGGGGTAAGTGCAACTCAATGCAAAATAGAAAAGAATAAAGAACTTGATACAACTGCATGTTTTAATGAAACAGGCCTATTTTGATGGCCCCTAAATTTGGCATTGATGAGGGGGCCTCTTCCAATTTTGATGCCACACTTGTACTGACCACCATGCTCACATCACAGTTACGCGAAGGTAACACTGGACCTTCGGCAAATGGATGCCAAGCCAGGCTGATACTCGGGAAGCTTCTTAAGAACAGCCAGAGAGGAATAGAACAAGTGCTTCTGAGATTCCATCAAATCATACCAGAATATGGTTTGACTCTCACGTGAGTGATCCTTGTAGCACTATCATCTCTCAATGATGGCAAAGAAATTGACTTTGCTTTGCTCTAAAATGAAATGCTGTGTATGCGGTTGGTAAGACACTTGAATTCAATGTGAAGGCATATCTTGGGAATCAAAATTTGAGTGGTTTACTAACTTTGGGCAGGAGGTGCTGCAAGCAGTGGCAGTTGTTCTGATGGAAGGCAAGTGCCAGAAGAAAGGATCCTAAAAGCTGGTGATCAGTTAGGAATTGAAAGAATAAGCACCCTTCAAATATCAAAAGCTGCATCAGCTGAAGGAAACATCCAAACTGGTCCAGATTCTTCATCTCTCAATCTCGCTTAGTTTGTGTGTGTGTGATGAACATCATCTTTATCTCTTGAGGTCGGATTATTTTGCTGTCTCCTGCAAATATTTCTACATAAAGTTGGTACTTTCTCAATCGCCCATTTCCCTACTGTAAATGCTGCTTTGCAAGAAAGCATTTGGCGTAGGCCAATTGATTGCACAACTTTATCTTTGAGTCTTGCTAAATTTTACTCTTTATTCTTGCGTCAAGAAGCAAAAAATGTGGCAGAAATCCATTTACGTTCTGCGAAACATGTAAGCATTTCTTTTTTTCCACTCTTTAGTGCGACTGTCCACGTGATACTAGAGACAAGTTCGATTTTCTGCTTTTTACTCGACTGTGAACCTTGATGATGCGTCGCACATACCTGTGCAAGTACCTATTTCTAAAAGACGGAACTCAAATGCCTTTCTTCGGCTTCTCAGTATCTCAGCGTTGATTCAATTAGTGTGCTCGTATCATCCAAGTAATTGGGTTGATGTTGATGAGGGATGATGATAATAAGGATGAACTCTGTGTGCAATCGACACTATTATACTATGAAGATCAGTAGCATTACGTTTCCTGTTCAACTATGATAACCTTGCTCTCCTTTACTGTTTAGTGCTTATGCCTTCTTCTATTTCCAAATGTTAAAGTAAGAATGAGAATCCTTTGTCTGTTTCGATACCGAGGTTCTCTGAACTATTTTTGTATTCCATTCGTTTATGATAATAATATGTCAGTTTTTCTCCCACTTTCTTTCTCTACTATTTGCAATAGCACATTAGAAACATTAAGAAGACTGTTGGAGTTTCTGTTTAGTCTTTTGAAGACCATTTTAAGTATACTAAAAAGGAAGTGATCACAGGGTTTTTTTAAATGTTTATGTTCCTCCTTAAAATCGCAATCGAGAATGATTATGTCGTTTTTGAACTCCAACGATTTCAGTTTAACTTTTCCTCGTCAGTTGCTTCCATTATTTTTATTATAATATTATATTACATGCTTTTACGAGGGATGCTTTGTGTCATCGAACATTACCACATCAAGAAAGCTGGAAATTATAGCCGTTAACTAATCGATGAACATGAATGGGATTACCAACATCAGGACACATGAAATGAAAATCAGCCAAGGCATGTTGCCAAACATATTGTACATCAGCAGGCCACACTTTGACAGATCCAAAAGGAATAGAGGTGAGAGTGTACTTGACTAGAAACCTTCTGCCAATATCTTGCTTTCTCCTTATAAAGATTAATATTTGCTGGACCTTTTGTATCACTTCGCAGAGAGGCACAATGATGGGTTCTACAACAACGTTGACTGGACCGAGAGAGCTGCGCACGATCCTAATGAGTTAACGAAAGGCCTCTGCTAGAGAATTAAGCTGTAGGTTACATTTTGCAGCATTTTCTTGGAATTAAAATAAGCAAATTATTTGTCAGACAACCGAGAGAAGCTCAAACAATAGAGATCAAGTATAATCGTAGGGATCTATTAACAAAGTGAAGAGATCTAGGTTATTTGTACCCTTATCATGGTTCTTGAATGCAAAATTGTAAAGGATGAGTTCACGTGACCGATGCGGAGTACAAATTGTTTCCAAATAAAACAATATTCGGGTAATGGCACGCACAAAGGAAATGATTAGAGAGAGGAAGCTCTTCTTTTCTAGGAAAGGAATTGGAGACCGCATGATTTGCCGTCAAACATATAAGTAGAGGGAAAAATGGTTAGCAAAGGCCAAAACGACAAAAAGGCATTGTCGAAAGATGAACTCCTTCCGTCCAACATATTTTCTTATATAACGAAAAATATATTCAGATGGGGCTCCGTTCCATTCACTAGGCAGCGGGGAGCGAAGCAAACATATTTAGAGCACGAAGTGGTTGGAAATGTCTTAAAGAACGACCTAAAGGTAGTATGAAGAAGGGGCTCCCTTCCCCTGCATTCAAGCTTATCAAATGACCTAATAGACTTGTGAAATGTTAGGGGCATCGATACTCTTCAAAAGTTTTCGTGACATGTCCGACACTCCGACATATATCCGACACTCTTCGATACCTTCGAACACTCTCTGAAACCTGGTCAACTTTTTCAATACTCAAGTTGGAATTCCGAAATGCAAATTTTTGACACATGATTTTGATACACGGGATCAATTTTAAAAAATTTCAATAAATGAGGAGTCAAAATGTAAATATATGAAAAAATAGTAAAATAATAAAAATAATAAATGGGGAAAAAAGAAATACTTAATTTTCTCTTCTGACTCTCATTTCTTGTGATACACAATTCACCCATTCAATTTTTTCTCCTCTTTCAACACATTTGACTCGCAAGTTTACAATATAAATTACTTTTTTTTAATTTTTATGGATTATTGGAATGGAGTTGAATTTATCAAATTGAAACAGTGAATTATATTAATAAATGATAGATTAATATTTTTAATATAAATTCATTCTTTGCTTTTTTATTATTTATTTAATTGTGAATTTAAATCAAATTAATTTGATTAAAAATCATAAAAATGATAAATATATATAACGTGTCTCAACGTGTCGAAATTATCTATTATTTTAAAAACGATATGTCGACATGTCATGTTATATCGTGTCGCACATTGTGTGTCAGTATTGATACTATTTAAGCGAAATGACCGATGGGATGCTTCCTCTTTAACTTAGTATTTACGGTGTGAGAGTCACAAGTGACTATCTTCAATATCGCCCATGGTGGTCAAAAACAAACAAACCTTTATGAGCTCTCTATTCACTTTATCTTAAGTCATGATGATTTGTACTGCATTAGTCATGAAATAAAACTTGTAAAATAAAGATAAGTTAGTTCCTCCAGGATCATGGGCATGGTATAGTGGAGAGGAAACAATGTCTATGTATTGTAAATTAAGTTTGATTGCAATCAATTGCAGTGAAATTCTAATAGTCAAAATTGTGCAGTATGTGAAACATAAATAACATAGTAGATGAGAGAGAAGAAGAATGATATACCAGAAATTTTTATGTGAAAAACCCAAGATGGAAAAAACTCTGAGACATTGGTTCGAGAACTCTCCACTATAATCAATGGATTACAATTAACACTCTAACGGTGTTTCTCTCACAATAAATCCTCATAATTGTCATAGAACACATCATCGCTTGATGAACTCTTAAGATCTCTCGTGTTTACACACTCTCACTTAAAAAACTCTCAAGAACTCTCGTTTTTACTCACGTTATTGAAGACTTATGATCTTTCTAGAGTGTTTCTCTAGTGTATTCAGAAACCTCCACCCAAGCTCTTCTATTTATAGTGGTAGACCTCCACCCAAATTAAGAATCCTCCCTAATGATTTCGTAAACACCTCTCAATTGGAAATCTCCTTAATCGATTGAATTTCCCTAATTTGAGCAATTATCAAAATTAATTTTATCCTCAAATTCTTCCTAAATAAGACTCATTCTTATTTAAATTTCTTCATTTTTAGCATCCTATCATAATAGGACTCCTTCCTATTAGGTATTATTGATGAGCAATCATCGGGATATCCCAAATCAAATCCTGAATATGTTGGGTTGCGTGCTCCAAACAAATCATCCCCCAGCCTATCATGGAGGGTTTTAAACTTTCTCATCACTCCAATAAGCTAGTTTTCTTCCTATAAAACTTTGGTTTCTCCGTAGGTAGAGCCTTTATCAACATATCAGCATCATTTTTATCCGTGTTGATCTTCTCAAGCTTCAATTACTTCTCCTCTAACACTTCTCGTATCCAATGATACCTAATATCAATATGCTTTATCATAAAATGAAATGTGGAATTTTTACTAAGATGAATAGCACTTTGACTATCGCAATGCACAATATATTCATCTCGTTTTTTTTTTTTTTTTGGTAACCCAGGGAACTCCTGCACGGTCGGCAGCCGGAGAGTAAACCCTGGGGAGGCACGCAGGAAACCACCACCCACGCACCCCGGGCAAGGCACCACATAGCGCTTCAGCCTCCCTGCTTCGCAGGGGCTTCGAACCTGGTTCTCCTTGGTGGAGAACACAAGCTCTACCCTCTACGCTGCAATGGTGGGTGGTCAACATATTCATCTTGTTTGTGCCCCAATTTTTAGAAAAATCTCTTCGTCCACAACATCTCTTTGCTAGTTTCGGTGGTAGCTATGTACTCAACCTCCATTGTAGATAATGCAATGCACTTTTCTAATATCGATTGCTAAGAGACAGCTCCATCTACAAAAGTCATCAAATAATCAAATGTAAATCACCTAGAATCTACATCTCCCACCATGTCTGCATCGATGGACCCCTCAAGTATCGGTTTTCTATCAGCAAAACACAAACACAAACTATATGTATCTTAACAATACTTAAGTATTTACTTGACAGCCTCTTAATGTTGTTTGCCGAGATTTGACATGTATCGGCTAACAATTCCAATAGCAAACCTAGTATTTGTTCGTGTGCACACCATCACATGCATGAGAGTTCCAACAGTAAAGGCATAATAAATCTTCAGCATCTCTTCCTTCTCCCTTTCACTTGAGGGACACACTGCCTCGTGCTAAGCTGAAAATGATTGGCTAAAAGTGAGCTAATTGCTTTGGTGTTGCTCATGTTGAATCTTTGCACAACTTTTTCTACATATCTCTCTTAGGATAACCATAACTACAAGCTTTGTCGCTCGATGTCCTCATTCCAAGTATTTGCCTTGCCAATCCAAGTTCTTTAATGGCAAATTCCTTGCCTAACTTATCATTGAGCTTCATAATTTTTTTGACATCATGCCCCACAAGTAACATATCATCAATATATAATAAAAGAATCAGAAAATCGCCGTCATTGAACTTCTTGATGAACACGCAATGATCTCATGTCGTCTTCTTGTATTCATTCCTCTCCATAAATGAATCAAACTTTTTATACCATTGCCTTGGACCTTGTTCGAGCTCGTAGAGGCTCTTCTTCAACCTACATATAAGATTTTATTTACCTTTTATCACAAAACCTTCAAGCTACTTCATATATATCTCCCCATCAAGATCACCATGTGAGAATACAGTTTTCACATTGAATTGCTTGACCTCCAAGTTCAAGGTTGTTGCCAAATCAAGAACTACTCGAATGGATGAAATCTTTACAACAGAAGAGACCTCATAATCAACTCCCTTTTTATGACCAACACCCTTCACCATCAATCTTGTTTTGTAACGTGGTTTGGGGCTGTTTTCTTTAATCTTCAACCTAGACACCAATTTGTTTTTGAGTGCTTTTTAGCCCTTTGGTAGCTTTACCAAATCATATGTGTGATTATCATGCAAGGATTGCATCTTTTCTTGCATGGCTTTCATCTATTCCTTTTTGTGGGTATCAATTTCTACTCACATCTTGGAAAGTCTCAGGTTCTCCCCCATCAGTGAAAAAGACATACTCATTTGGGGAGTATTTTCTACTTGGTTGCCTTTCTCGCGTTGATCTCATTGGTTGTCCTTGAGGAAAATCATCAACATCAATTGTTTCCCCCTCAACCTCGTCATCAACTACTACATCTTCATCATATCCATTGTGAGTCTCAGCCTCAACTCCTTCATTAGCCTCGTCATTAGCTGCCATCTCGATTTGTGCTTGCTTAGCCGAATCAATCTCGACCTCTTTTTGTGCTCCCCACCAATAGAATTTTATGATGAGCCTAAGGGCTCCAGGTCAACTAGCTCTTCCTCCACATTTTGAGCTTCTTCATGCTTATTGAGATCCTTGATAATTGATCCTTAAAAAACACCATATCTCAATTGCAAAACACATTCTGGTGTATTTTGTGAGTTTATAGTTGTAAGAAACTTACAAAATCTCCATGTATAGCTTGTGTCCTTTTTTCATATACATCACAGTGACATGGTATTAAAAAATGAATAGAATTGTAATTTGAAAATAGTTGAGATATGATGCTCTAAAATTCTTACTTACTAACATTGAATTTAAATCTAACCATCACTTAACTATTTTTCCTCAATTAATTTTAAATTTTATAGCTAACTCTCTCCACATGTTTAAAAAAAATTTCATTGGAATGCATGTACTCTTTTTATAATATGGGGAAAAAGCAATGGATTTAAGAAATTAAATCTCAATCAGATCGATTCATATGTTATTATCATGTGATGCGGGAAAATACATAATAAGCACTCATGGTTGTTGTTCTTCAACAATGCACTAGGCATGAGCATCTTGTGACATTTTTTAGTAATGTACGAAGAAATCACCTAAGTAATTATGGTAAGCCAGTCCCCAAAGCATAACAATGGTGACAAAGCTAGAGCATCATTAATCTATTAGTTATCTTATTGAATTTGTTTTCTAGATAGGGGAAAAGTATTTAAAAAGCTCTAGATCTATTATATGGTACCAATTCAATAATAAACCTTTCGATTGAACTAATTTAGTCTTAAAGATTTTCATATTTATACTAATTCAGTTAATCTGACCAATTTAAGTCAAAAAATCATTGATGTGAACACATGTCGTCCTATGTGTCACGATTGGTACTAACACGGACAATTTTTTTTTAATTTTTATATATTTTTTTCGATTTTTTATTAATTTGCTTTCTTTTTCCTTTTTTTCTTCTTATCTTCTTCTTCTTCTTCTTCTTCTTCTTCTTCTTCTTCTTTTTGTTTCCTTTCTCTCTCTTTTTTTCCTCATTAGTCTTTGCCAATCGCCAACTACCGATGAGGGTGAAGGCTTGAACATCGTTGAAGGCCGACAAGGGGACCCTAGCGAGGGCCTCACCTAGCATCGGCCTCTAGCAAGGGCTAGACGAGGGTCCCCTCTTCGGATCCAGTGAGAAGTAGCGTCGCTTAGCCATGGCTGATCCTAGCGCTAGTCGATGGCTGGTGACCTCCACTAGTTGGTGACTAATATGGAAAAATGAAAAAAAGAGAAAGGAAAACAAAAATTGGAATAGTATTTAGAAGTTAAATAATATGTTCACATCAACATGAGCCGTGTCACGTAAGATTATCACATTCACATATGGACTGAACTGGTATTAATATAAAAATACTTATTACTAAATTGATCAAATTAAAAGGTTTCAACTGAATTGGTATCCTAATATAACAGGTTTGTAACTTTTTTATACTTTCCGCTTCTATACACCTTATGGGGATTGGTCCTTAGCATGACCTTGGTGGCCGCGCTGGTTTCGACCTTAGTACCCATCCGCCAGGGGAGGAGTTCGAAACTCAGCGTGAGTCGATTGCTTCAATGCAAAACTGTGCGATTCACCTATGGCTGGGTCAGCGGTGGGGCCCCAGTTCACCCCAGGGTTTACTCCGCCGCGAAGCGGTGCACGGAGGTTCCCTAGGTCACCAAAAAAAAAAAAAAAGATTATGACCATAAGGAAAGTCTAGGTAGAGGCCGGGATCCGGGCCTCGAGAAAGATACTGGCCCACTGGGCTCCACTGCACAGGCTCTCCAATGGAGAGACAGGGAACCCCCTCGAATGGACGCGATGCCAATCCTAGGTAACCACTCCCGGCAAGGTACATCCAAATGAAGAGGCCCAGCCGGGGAAACTAGGCTAGGGGTTCAGGCTCCATTCCACAACTTAGAAAATTAAAATAAACTGCAAATTATAGAATTATGAGAGGGTGACGATGCCCCTACTTTCCTCGCCAGAAACGGATGCATCACGGCCGCGAAATTACTTGTGGAATACTGGATGACTTGCCCATTAAGTTTTGAAAACAATTTGGAGGGAAAAAGTCTACATGGGTGGACCCTCCTCTCCAGTCCGTCATCCCCAATGCTCTTTAATTTTTTAATTCTCAAAAAAGTAATTTTTCATTTTTTTTTTGTCAGTCCTACTCTATTCCTACTCTCAGACTTTTGCCCTGCCTCTTGCAGGGCGTGGGAGTCGAAACCCACTCCTGAAACTTACGCGTCCCTACCCCATCCCCTCCTGAGAAGGTGGGGATTTGAACCCCTCACCTTCCCCTTCCATGTTGGAAGGGTGGCCACTGGGGCGAATCCCAGTGGTTAGTAATTTTTCATTAACACAGGCATAAATACTTTCAACTCCATCGCTCTCAAAGGATGTACAGAAATCATGATGTTTGTTTACATATACATTATTAGGTATCATTCCAGCTACATAATAATATCTAGAGCTTGCTTACAGTAATTTGTACATTTTATTTTTTGCAAATCTTGAAGGGCATCTCCTTCAGCTTTTGTTAACCTTAAACATCTAAAATTTCATAATAGATAAATATTGGCACGAATATAAATATTCATAAGTAATTTTCTGTAATCTTTTAAAATTTAAATAATATATTATAATTAACAGAAAAATACAAAAGTTACTTTTAACTTTTGATTAGTCTAGACAAATAATCATAGTTTGAATTGGCATATCAATCAATTAATATAATTTAAATTAAATGTAATTTGCATCACAAAATCAAAGACATTTGTAGCCAGCACTCCGTATACGATGAATATATGTTTCACATTAAGAAAAAAAAGAGGTTTATTGCTGTTGAGACTTGAGAGAACATGTGCATCAACATCATGTGTGCGTAAGTGTGTGTATATATATATTTTGTCTGGCTTCTATTGTCAAATTAATTAAGGTAAGTAAAATTTTATAGAAAATACATTTGGATTCTTCATGCCTCCACAAGTCCACCCGGTTGCCATGAAGTCTTGAAAGAAATTTGTGGTGGACACGTCTTCGTCATTCTCAAAAAGCGTTAAAAAAAATTAACAAAGAAGGAGGAGGAGACAGTTACTATGGCAGCGTTCGCTATTATAAAATATGGATGCATCGAGATGTAAATTCAATATTTACTATTTTTATTAATTCAGTTCTAAATTTTTTAATTATATTAATTGAGCCTTAAATCACATCAGCCACAGAACATGACGATCTTTGAACTCGAGATGAACATGAATAAGATTACCAAGATAAGGACGCAAAGGTTGTTAGCGTGGGACCGATAGGCGATGTGTGCTTTACCTGGTGTACTAATACAATAATGGCTGGGCAATGCTGACCAGGCTAGTGTCGTCTCTGATGGATGGCTTGAAGGGAGGACTCCTCCATGAAATCGAGATGCCGGCTATACATTGCACCAATTTGAGCCCCTTACTCTGCTTCTATTTCTGAAATTATATTCGGCAAAATATTTGTTAGACAACCCTGTTTCACGAAAACTGAAACAATAAGTGTCGCCTTCGGACAGTTGTGCTTGATATTTTTCGATTAACAAATAGATTTTAAAAAAAAAATCCATGTGCAGCATCCTAATAGAATTTGGACAATTCAAGTCAACAAAGTCCATGGCTTACTTTCCTTTTCCATTTACCTCGACCGACTCCGGTAGTTAGAAGGAAATTGCGTTGTGTTTTTCGCTTTCCCAATCATCAGTTATTTTAACCACTTCAATGTGGGCGGGTTTTGTTTGACTGACTAAATTCAAGACATATTTTGAACACGAAGTAACAAAACACCATTCACGGGATGGAAAACGAACGGTGGACACGATCGGAGATGGGAGTTGTTCTATTTTCAGGAAAGGAATTCAAGACCGCATAAATTTATTCACAGGCCCCCAACTTATAAGGAGACTGGGCTACAGCAGTGAAGAGATGCCGCGGCTCGCAGTCAGTGCTTACCTCCGACCACCGTGACCGGCTGGATTGTCGTTTGCCAATTGATCTCCAAGCTTTGAATGAGTGATTTCTCTCTTCCTTCCTTGCCGAAATGGAAAGAGCAGAACACATACATAAGACCCATGGGAACGCCGAGGAACGTAGGGTGCGCATTCGTCCACGGCGCAACTCGTTCGCGGAAAATAGCGAAGAGAGAGAGAACACCACGAGGGTTTCTCTCTTCCTCACTGTCTTCTTTTGCAGGACTTGTGATTCGGAGCTAATGACGGGATGCATCGTCGCAGGATTATATCTTTACATGTGCGTTCTAATAGGTGGGACTGTATAGTCAATAGTGGGACCCATATGTGATTTATGGTGGTAAGGTGCTGGCCCGATTTCAGGGTGGATGCGCTTATATAATAATTGATAATTGATCCTGAGCGGGATACAATTACTTCTATTCTATTATATTCAATTATAAAAAAAGGAACGAAATTGTGGCAAGTGTGTCGATGTGAACATGGATTATTTTACGTGACATGACCAACGCTAGTATGGTTAATTTTAATAAAATTTGGAAATTTTTTATATTTTTCTTTTTTCTTTTCTTTAGTTTTTCTTCTTTTTTTTTCCCTAGACTTATGGGTGGGACACCCTAGTCAAATTGGGTTAGGAAAGTTGTTGATGTAAACGCCTACCATTTTTCGAGACATGACCAGTGTTAAGTTGATATTATTTTAATATATTTTAATAAAACTTCAAATTTTTTATAATTTTTTTCTTTTTTCTTTGATTTTCTTTTCTTTAGTTTTTCTTTTTTTTCCTAGACTTATGGGTGGGATGCCCTTGCCAAATCTAGCCTGGAAATTCACCGACATGAATTACGGTCATCCTATTTAATATGACTGGTGCTGATGTGAATATTTTTTATTATATTTTTACAAAAATTTGACTTTTTATAATTTTTTCTTTAGTTTTTATTTTTTTCCCTAGACTTATGGGTGGGATGCCTTCACAAATCTAGCCAGGTGAGGGTGCCACAATTGTCGCATGATTTGGCTGCGCAAGGCCGTCGCAGCCCTTGCCTAGGGCCAACAAGGGCCATGACAGCCTCGCCCCATGCTAGAAGGAAGAAAATAAAGAAAAACTAAAGAAAATAAAAAGGAAAAGGAAAAAATTATGATAAAATTCAAAAATCATTAAAATATCATTTAAAAAAAGTTCATGTCAATGCCTATAGTGCTACGTAGAGTGGCCAACATGTCTATGTTAGCGATTTTCTAATAAAATTGGTTGGATAGACTGAATTAGCATAAATGCAAAAGATTTATGATTCAATTGGTAAAGAAAAAAAAATAGAATTGAATTGACACAATTAAAAAAAAATTGGTAATTTTCCGTAAGCATGATTCTAATACAAGATCCAAAAATGCAAAATACAATGTGAATTATCATGTTCAAGAATAGTAAGAATAAATTTTTGGTGCAGCCAAATGTCAAATAACAGGAAAAACAAAGTTTTCTTGGAAGAACACACAATAACTAAGCTAAAAAAAAGGGAAGTCACGCCACTGACCATACTGAGGCACTTACAGGAGGGCAATCACCTGCAGATCCATGATTGATCAAGCCAATCAAGACTCCTCTTTGTCCAAGCATTTCTGAGGAGGAAAAGCAAGTGAGACTTTCGAATAATGAAATCACAATTAATATGAATTTCTCTTAATGCATGTGATAGAATTTTTGCACCCTATAATACTTTGTTTGTTTCATGAAAATTAAATTATTTACAAAATATGTTTTCAAAATGATTGTTTGTATTATTTAAAAAATAATTTTTAATTTCTTAATTATGAAATTATATTTCTGAATTAAAAATTAATTTTCCATTGACTAGGAAAAATTTTCCATTGATTCATTTTTCTAAGTAATCCAAACGTTGGAAATAAGAAAAATGTTATTTCAGAAAATAAATTTCGTGAAACAGATGGAGCCTAAAGGATGGAGATCCTCTATCTTGAATGGTGTTTCCATTGACATCTCAATCAATTCTTAACAATGATATGTGTAAATGAGGCATGCATCAACAATTTTATGTGCATCGATGATTGAGACATGTTGAAATACTTATAATCCGTGAGAGCATTTTGTGGAATAAAGAATTTACATCCAAATGCGAGCTGGCATTTCTCTCTCTTTTCCAAACGAGAAAAAGAATCTATGTTCGAAAGGGATGAAGAAGTCCCGGAAGTTAGAAACCTTGGACCTTTGATTGAACGAAGGGATGAAGCCAGAGAGAAAGAGGGGGTTTTATTTGTTGAGAATAGGGCGTGCTAAATACATTGAGTGTCGACATGCGGGACAGGACACTGGGAGCTTGTTTAATAGCCATTCTATTTCGGGGAACAATTTCTCTTCAAAATTTTGTTCCCCAGAGGAGTTTCTAAGTATTTGAAGGCATTTAATAACGGTCCAAAATTTATATTCTCAAGATAAAATTATGTTTGGTAGGACATCAAATTCTCTTGTGATTTAAAATTTATTTTAATTTTTTAATAATTTTATTAGATTTTTATTTTTCTTTTTTATCTTTTCTTTTTTCCTTTTCCTCTTCTCCTTCATCCTTTGGTTGGCAACTCGTCGAAGCGTTGCTAATCCCTAGCCGAGCCTCCTCGGCGGTTGGGAGAGGCTCATCAAGGCGAGCTCTACCTCACCCAGATCTAATGAGGCAAGCTCGACCAATCGCTAGCAAGACTCGACCTCGCCAAGCCTCGCAGCCTCACCATGGCCAAGCGATGCTGCCCTCGTGGTGATCTAGCAAGCTTTGCTCGACCACTAGGGAGGCATGGCCTCGCTAAGGGTGAGCGATGCTCCGACGAGATCGTCAGCCTCGTTGCCGGCCTAGTTGAGGTCAGCGATTAACCAAAGGATGAAGGAGATAAAGAAAAAAGAAAAAAGAAAAGAGGAAACAGAGAGGAAATGGACTTGATTTTGAAATCGTTCTTGGGAATAAAAAAGTAATTTTTTTTATATATCTTCATTCTGCTCCAAGTCTATTCCCTGGAACAAAAAAGTTACTAAAGGGATTTATGTTCTTTTTTTATTCCAAAGAATAAAAAGAACAGGATAAGACACTATTTAGTTGATTACCAAATAGGCCCTAGAAAAATCATGTTGAAGGTTGTACCATGAGTCAGAGGTTGAGTGGCATGCTAGCCCACGAATGGGGGCGGGGAGCTTGGAGGATGAGTGATGTAAATGCTTGCATCAACTACACTAGCCATTTCTCTAAAGTCAGCTCAGCTTGCCACTTGGAGATCATTTTGAGATTAGAGCAATCAGTTCCTAGTTCAATCGAATTCTAAGGTGAAACCAAAAACCAAACCAAGGACCACTGATCCAAGTCAATGAAACAGGTCCACTTTTTTTTTCTCACTAGTTGATGTCTTCTATTATGAAGAGATTATAAAAAATAAAAAGCCAATGACTTTCATTTTTTTAAGAAATTAAAAAGAAAAAGAAGATTAGTGTAGATCTAGAGATTTTCAAATAGGTCAACCTTTCAAATTACTGTTGAATCCATGGGTATGCAAGAGACTACTTAGCAAACTAAAACATTTTAGTAGCTAGAGGAAAAGAAAGTGGTCTGTTGGAACTAGGAATCAGATTGCCTGGACACCGGTTACAATTTTAGAAATCGGGAACCGAATCAACATTTTAGAATACCAAATCCAATCGGTCGGTTTAGTTCAATCCGATCTAATCTGGGCAGTTCCCGATTCGGGCCATTAGTTTTGCACCACCCTAATTGTGATGGGGTCAAGCAAAGTGTTGAAAAAAGTCATTAACATTTCGCATTTGTGATAATTTAGTCATAAACCTTTTGATTTGTGCCAATTCAGTCATTTGGCTAATTTTGACAGGATATTTCTCACACAAACGTTGGTTGCCCGATGTGTAATGTTTTAATATTTCTTTTGAATTTGTTTCTTTTCTTTTTCTTTTTCCTTTTTTTCCTCATCTTCCCCCTTTCTCCAGCTATTCGCCAGACCTCAGTGATCGGCAAGTTGTGTCCACGAGAGCTCGAGCCCTCGCCAATGGTTGGGCAAGTCTCAACCTTACTGAATCTAGTAAGGTCGAGCCTCACCTACCAGTGTGAGGCCGCCCTTGCAGCCTTGAGCCTGCCTCGCCTGCTCGCTAGAGGTTAGGCAAGGCTCGACCTCATTGAATCTGGGGAGGTCGAGCCTCGCTGCCCAGCGTGAGGTTGCCCTCGTTGCCGTTGGTGAGAGCTTGAGCCTCGCTACCCCTTGCCTTTGGCAAATCGCCAAGAAAAGGAAAGGACAAAAAAGAAAATAAATAATAAACAATTGCAGAAATACTAAAACATTATTAAAAATTGTCATGTCAGCAATATCCAGTCAAAATTAATCGAAATGACTAAGTTGGCCCTATGTCAAAAAGTTTAGGACTAAATTGATATCAAGTCAAAAGGTTTATAACTAAATCGACACAAATAAAAAATTCATGACTAAATTGGCATCAATGCAAAGATTTAGGGCTTTTCTTACACTTTTTCCCAATGAACTATGGTGCTTTTCAGCTCTTCTCTTCCAACATAAGCTTTTATAGATGTTGCGTGCTAGTTGCTCATAAAAATATTTTACGCTATAGATTCCATTGCGAAGAGTAAAGCAAATTGCAGTACAAAGCAAGGTTATTTTCACGAACATCGACCAAATATCAGAATGATTTCTATTTAGTACTTTGACGATCGCGGCACATATGTATTTGAGGAGCCTCATGAATTATAATATATGGTTACTTCGGTCAAATGTATATTAAAGTAAAAACAGCTTTGGCTGAAAATTTATTTTCAAACAAAGGAAAAGGGTTAACTCATTTCGACCGAATTATTTTTTGAATCTTAACTTTGGAAGGTCTGGTGTCGACCCCACTGAAGCGAAAAGTGGCTCAATGAGAAGTTGTGTTTGCTTCCATTTATCTAGTAAACTATTTCCTAATTTTTTATGAATTTGTTTAGTGCAGGAGCTGATAAATATACCGAAGAAAGAAGTCCACATGTTCCAAAAGTATCTTCTTTTATCAACGGGTGAGATATGTTAAGGACACTCGTGGTCTTGGGGACAAAGAATCGACGTCCAAGAAAAAAAAATCAATGATTATCAAAAATAAATCTTACTATTCGATAGATTTATACCCATCGAATATGTTCCTAATTCCATTGTGCTCTGAGAGTTGGAGTCACTGGCATCTCTTGAAGATAAAAACCTGGATATATTAACAAAAATAGAAAAAGAGTAGGATCAAAGGGGCCTATGTCCAGTTCTTCAGGAAAGATAAGATCTTTGGCACAAGAAGAAGGAATCATAAATTAGTTTTATGACATATTATCTGTACTTGCTTGTACTAGTTACCAGAGGATCCCAATAAGACAAGGGAAGAGTATGTCCTGTGGTAATGTTCCTCTGCCGTTGCGACCTTTATATAAAGGACATTACGAGCATAAATACCCTTTTTAGAAGGTCACATAGGAGAGAATGAATAAATAGAATATGGAAAAAGAAAATAGCCTCTTTAGCATAAATGAACAGTCTTATCTTTCATGATCTAGAAGGTATTCAAACTAATATTAGTACAACACAAGGTCATGTCTCAATATCCAAACCAAATTTGCAAAGAGTAAACCATAACATCTTGGAAACCAAAATCTGTCCCCATTTTCTAATTCGCAATGAATGCGAATGCAAGAACGGCAATTGGCCAAGGCTTGTCACTTAGCAAGATGTACATTAGCAGACCACATCTGACGCTTTCAAGCCCAGCATCGATGAGAGCAGCAACAAGTCGAAACCTTGGATCCACCATAACTTGCCCTTCCATCTTGACGAGTTTGAGTAGTCCATAGATCCGCATGATTTTTGCACAGGTATCGTTGGCTGGAACACTCATCAACTCGATGACTTGATCCAGGAACCCCACCAAGGAACGAAGACGTCGGGTACGTGGAGCAATTCGATCTGCAAGCGCTACTCCACGCCTTGGAAACAAAATTAGCAAACCAGTTGTTAATATGAATTGCAGGAGTCTAACCTCTGCATGTACCGCATGTATTTAACACATCTAGTGATCCATGGCTAATAAAGCTCGTGAAAACTCTTTCTTTTCAACAAAATGGAACGCCAGAGTACCAGCAAATACCTCCTCAAGGCCTACAAATCTTTCTCAACCTTCTCTTACAACACTTATTCACAAAAAAAGATCACCCATACGCACGGTTAAGCCCCCATGCTTATCAGGTAGAAACAGAGTAAAGCTAATTGCAGGTCTTACCTTTTCTTAGGAGGAAAGCTAATAAGACTTTCGATTAACGAGTTCTTAATATGAGTTTCTGTTGACGAAAGAAAGAAACAGTGTATATACAGTGTGTCTCTTCATCAATGCGACAAAATTTTCCCTCGCAAAAACAGGGTGTATATACTACCAGAAAAGGCCCGTGCTTACTGGGTAGAAGCCAAGTCTTGGCTAGAACCTAGAAACTAAGTCTTGTGCATTCGGGTAGAAGACTCAAGTAGAAACGGAGTCTCAAGCTACCTGAGATTAGGTACAAGCTCAGTGGTCTGTCTTGAACCATGCATGAACGCGAGTTTTGGTCTGAGAATGTGCCCAAGTCCCATTTTCTAGCGTCTACTCGCCACGCGAGTAGCTTGCTCCCAATTGTTTTCTCAGTTCTACACCTCAGATAGTTATGACATGTTTGAGAGGTCACTGAAGCTTTCAACTAGGAGGAAAATCTAAAAAGACCTTCAATCAATACGTTCTTCTTAATATGAGTTTCCATTGACAAAAGAAAGAAACAGAGTAGATATACTTTTGTGTCCCTTCATCAATTTGAAAGAATTTTCCCTCCCAGAAACATAGTGAATATACAACCAGGTAAGACCCATGCTTACTGGGCAGAAGCTCAGTCTCAGGTATTTGAGTAGAAGTCTCGGGTATTTGAGGAGAAGACTCAAGTAGAAACCGAGTCTCAAGCTAACCAAGACTTGGATATGAGCTCGATGGTCAGTCTTGTACCGAGCATGAACCTGAGTTTTGGAACGAGAATGTAACCAAGTCTCGTTTTCTAGCTTCTACGTGAGACTCGAGTGACTTGTGCTCTAGTCCTCATTCCTAATTGCTACACCTGGAATTGAGCTCTTAAGTGCTGAACATACAAGATCGTAATGCGTCAACAAGTTAAATTGATCTGCATAGGACGCAGGTTTTTTCCCAACAAATCAGCATTCAGTGGACATGATCAGACATAGGAATAGGAAAGGAAATCAAGATTTTTAGCATGATTTAAGTCACAATTCTCCAAGATGTTATGCCATGTTAGGGGTTGCTGAAGCTTTACCTCCAACCACCGAGATCAGCTGGATTGTTGTTCTCCATTAACGTTCCGAGTTGCCTACTGGAGAGATGGAGAAGAAGAAGAGATAATGAGGACAATATTGATTCACCTGGGATGAATGCTTCGGTAACATAGTAGTTTTCGGTGCTTTTGTTGGCCCCTGCTGGAGGTGCCTCCCGACGCCTGAGCGAAAGTTGTGACTTGTGAAAGGACCAAAAAGGCAAAAGGCTTGTCAGGATTAACCACCGTTGGTTCCGACAGTCCATCTCTATCGCGAACAGAGAGAACAGAGAGTGAGAGAAAACGACAAAAAGATGGCATTTTTTTTTTTTTGGGGGAATCGAGATAATATTCGCTTCTGGAAAGCAAAAAGTCAGTTGCCAATTGCTTCGCCACCATGTAAAGCACGTATCCGTCTCGGCGTCGCGGTCAAAATGAAATAAAAAAGTCAGTTGCCAGTTGCTTCGCCACCATGTAAAGCGCCTATCTGTCTGGTGGTCCGGGAGCGCCATGTCATCCTGAAGCCGAAGTTCGTCATCATGATCGTCGCATTTCCTTCCCCTCGACAGAGTGAACGCAGGCAGGTACGGAGTGGGAAAAAAAAATTATATCATGGGGGGCTGAATCATTGATCTGGCTAATCCCTCACTGGAGTCTATTTTCCACGGGGGGTACGATCGGGAGAAGTAATTGGCACGGCATCGGTGCCGACTTCCAATGCAAATGATGATTTGACTAGAAATTATGACGAGAATATATGATCGATTCTCTATCATGTTTAATTTTCGGTTTTTTCACCAAAAATAATTTTCAGAATTTTTTTTTCTAAATTTTCCGATATTTCCTTCACAGAAAAATAAATTAATTAAAGAAAATATGTTCCATTAATAAAAAAATTTATAAGTGGGAAAAATGATTTCCTCTTTCTTTCACCATGACTAAGCATGCTGTCCTTGCAATCCTTTTAATTATTTTTTTATTTTTCTTTGTGTGCTACAGGCTCCGCTGCTCGTATAACATCGTAGATTCTATTGCGAGGAATAAAGCAAATTATAGTACCATGTAATGTTTTTTTCACGAACATTGACCAAATATCATAATGATTTATATATGTTACTTTGTCGATTGGGCCGTGTTCGTATTTGGGGAGTTTTATGAGTTATAATTTACGGCTGACTTCGGTTGAGCATAAGTTAAAACAGCTTGGACAGAAAGTTTACTTTCGATAAAAAAATTGATTTACTCATTTTGATCAAAATTTTGTAAAGTTTGGTGCCCACCCTATTGAAACATGAAAAGTGGCCCAATGAGAAGTCATGTTTCCTTGTATTTATCTAGCAACTATTTCCTAATTTTTTATGAATTTGTTTATAAAACTAACATATTCACTAGGGGGAAACATCAGTAATATAATTGTATCTTTTGGGGCCAGAAGTGATAATTAACTGTTGTATAATTGATTCCCCGAGCCAAAGACCAAAAGCGTCGTCTTCCTCCAATCCCGCCAATTTTTTGGCGACCCCCTCGTAAAAATCTGTAGCGTCGCTCGCTGCAGAGAGGGAAGCGAAGAGCTGGAAAAATGGAGTTAAGCCTGAGCGGCAACGCCTTGAAGACCTTGGCTCGCTCCATCACTTGCCTCTCCCGCGTCGGCACCGACCTCGCCATCCAAGCTTCCCCTTCCCAGGTCATTCCATCGATTTCTTCTTCTTCTTCTCCGTAGTCTCTCTCGGCCGCAGCTCCGGCATGTGGCCACTGAAATCAACGTCGATCATCGTTCCTCAGCTTCATCTATCTGAGTGAAATAGCTACGGCAGTTGCTTCTTCGTGTGCCCTCGCCTAGCGATACTTAGTTTAGATGGCTATGATGCCGTGTTAGGTATCGGCTCATTTCGCTCGAAACAGCGTCCGATTGAGAAATTCTGAGAGTCCTTGCACCGATTGCTGAGTGCGTGGAGCTTTTGGCGGTGGATTTGAGGCAGAAATTTGTTGACATAGGCTGGGATTTGCCCTGTCGACGGTGATTAGAACTTGATGTGCCTAAATCTGGAAGTGACTAAAAGAATCTGATGCTGTTGATAGGGTGATTCGAAGTCGTTATATCGTAAGAAGAACTATCGGTAATACTCAAGGAAAATGTCGAATGGTGAAACCATAGGAGAAAAGCCCTGTAGATAACCTTGTCTATGTGCTGCTGTTCTGTCTTGATAATGCTTTCCTGGTATGTCTAGTTACTTTGATGGTGTTGTATGGAGTTTTGCAACATTCAATAAGTTAAGTGAAAGCACGGTTCTCTTCCCGATCATAACTTTTATATGTCCATAGTTTTCCATGGCTTCCTTTTGCCCAAATAACATTAGAAGTTCCAAGTTCTAAGCTCATGCTTGGCACTTGGCACTATTTGATGTATTAGAGTTGAGATAGTATTGATCTGTGTACAAATATCACCTTCTTACTTGAATATGTCAGATTAGGATTCTCATATTTGTATTTGACCTCCAGATTTCCTTTCACGCCCTCAATTCATCAAGATCTGCCTATCAATTGATAACCTTCAAGCCGGATCTCTTTGATGTGTTTACCGTATCTGGCGCACAAGTTCAATGTAGCATTCTTTTAAAGGTACGTTGTCATTGCTCATCTTTCTAGTATATTTGCCAGTTTATAGGAAACTTACAAACACTTACCGAGTACTCTCTGCAGGCTGTCTGTTCTGTCCTTAGAACGCCTATTACAAACATTGATTATTTGAGTGTGCAATTACCAGACATCAATGCATCAAAAGTTCAATGGGCTTTGCAGTGCTTCAGCGGTAAAGACCTTTCTGTTGTGTGTGTGGTGCTCTGAATTTATTATGTTTGAAATAGTGTATTTGACGGTTAAGATTGCAAGCTCGCAGCATAGATGGAAAAGTTAGCGCATTCCCCTTTCCCCCTAAAAATAATCTCACTTCAATTCTATCGAAAAACAGCAGAAATGAAGTCTTGAAACTGACATGTTCATTGAGAGAAAATGACTGCAAGATGCTGCTGGGAGAAGCATTTATGCGTCATGTCATATGTGTCCACGGGGACGAGCTTCTATAATTTCTCATCATGTAAAAGCAGCATGAACCCTGTTAAAGGGATTTTGCAGTGCCCAATATGACCTATAAAGCCAACAAATTCAGAATAAAGAGATGGGGAAGTTTATGTCAAAAAATTAGATTCCTAGGTCTACCACTTTTACTTCTTTTTTGTTGGCCACTTAACATTTTAAGCCTTTGTGACTCAGTCATGATGTACTGTTCAGGATGTTATCTAAATGTAATATAAATCAGAGGGCGGCACCTGTCAAACCTGCATAAATGTGTTAAGGAGCTGCACCATGCCGAGATGCATGTTTACCTCACCATGCCAACTGTGAGTTTTTGTTCATGCATATGTGATGTTGTCGTATGCATGCAGGCATTAAGAAAACATACTGGATTACTTGCAATGTTGACCCCGACATACAACAATTATCTCTGGATAGGAGAAGATACCCAAGCAATTTTGTAGTGAGGCCTCGTGATCTGAATAGATTGCTTGCAAATTTTCAGTCATCCCTTCAGGAAATTACTATCATCGCAACGGAATGCAACTCCGATCCTTCTGATGCTGCCAGTGAATTTGGTGGGAAAGCTGTCGAGTTTTGAAGCTACATTGATCCTACCAAAGGTAGAGATTAACTTTTTCCTTTTCAATCGAATATGGCGAAGAATATCATGGTTCAGATTCTGGTTGCAGAGAACAACTCTTTGCTGCACACTCAGCTGTGGATAGATCCTGTGGAAGAGTTTGTGCAGTACACTCATAATGGCAACCCAGTAGATGTGACTTTTGTTGTCAAAGAGTGGAAGGTGTTCCATCTGACCTGTTTTTTATTATATTATCTATCAAGACATTTGGGTCGCAAATGCAGCTAAAAGTTCTTGAACATATGACTTCACTTTCAAACTTAGCTCCATTTCCTTAAAATGAGTCCACCTAGTTGCTGAAATCCCATTGGGGTCACATTCAGGACCATCTTTTATGTCGAAGTTTTTCCTTGTTTTTTCCTGTGAATATGATAGTATTTAGCGTCTGTCGATCTCATGGAAATCCAGGCATTTCTTGCATTCTGTGAGGGATGTGAAGTGGACATTCATTTGTACTTCGAGAAGGTTGGTGAGTAAGTAAATTCTGAATGCTCTTTCGACTCTTACCTTCTATCCATTTTTTTTCCATGCTTCACTTCAATTTTGAATATGCAAGTAGTTCAGATGCTACGGGTAGTTTTTACCCAATCAGTCCATAACTGGTTTTAATAGATGCATAATTGCTAGTTATCTGCTCAGAGTTTTAATACATGCTAATGCCTAGCTTCACTATCACAATTGTAAAGGCCGATGACAATTTTACTTCTGAGCTGAATGTCATAAAACAAGTGACTATCATTGAAAATTTGGTTGATAGAATACAATGCACCTTCGAATCAAGTGTGGATAATAATGGTTTAAGGAAGTTTTAGCTTGGATTATAAATGGTTTATTTATCAAGTTTAATGCAAGGTGCTAGTAAAGTATGCCAGCTAAGAATATCAGTGCAATAACTTGATGGTTAATGTAAATCTTTTGACTTTTCTTTTTTAATACTAAATTCGTGGTTTCAAGTGCAACATCTCTGCCGTCATAGGTGGGCTTAGGTGCAACTAAATGCAAAATAGATAAGAATAAAGGACTTGATACAACTGAATGTTTTTATGCAACAGGCCTATTTTGATGGCCCCTAAATTTGGCATTGATGAAGGGGCCTCTTCCAATTTTGATGCTATGCTTGTACTGGCCACCATGCTTACATCCCAATTACATGAAGGTACTACTGGACCTTCAGCAAATGGAATGCCAGGCCAGGCTGATACTGGGGAAGCTTCTGGAGAACAGCCAGAGAGGAATAGAACAAGCGCTTCGGAGATTCCATCAAATCATACCAGAATATGGTCTAAACTCTAAGGTGAGTAATCCTTGTAGCTAGTAGTACTGTCATCTCAATGACGGCAAGGAAATTGACTTTGCTTTTCTCTAAAATGAAATGCTGTGTATGCCGTCAGTAAGATACTTTGTTTTTGGAAGTCAACAGGAAGGTATCTCTTGGGAATTAAAATTTGAGTGGTTTACTAACTTTGGGCAGGAAGTGCTGCAAGAAGTGTGAGTGGTTCTGATGGAAGGCAAGTTCCAGAAGAAAGGATCCTGAGGGCTGGTGATCAATCAGGAATTGAAAGGATCGGCACTATTCAAATATCAAAAGCTGCATCAGCTGAAGGAAACACCCAAACTGGTCCAAATTCTTCATCTCTCAATCTTTCTCTCAGTTTGTATTTATGATGAACATCATCTTTATCTCTAGGTCGAATTATTTTGCTCTCTTACAAAGATTTCTTAGTAAAGTTGCTACTTTCTCAATTGCCTATTTCCCTACTGTAAATGCTGCTTTGCAAGAAGGCATTTGGCTTAGGCCAATTGATTGCGCGACTTTATCTTGGGGTCTTGCAAAATTTTACTCTTTATTCATGCATCAAGAAGGAAAATGTTTTGGCAGAAATTCATGTATGTCCTACCAAACCTGTAAGCATTTCTGTTTTTCCACGATTTGGTGTGACTGTCCACCTGATACCATAGACAAGGTGGAGCAAAACTATTTTCCGCTTCTCACTCAACTGTGAACCCAGAGGATGCGTTGCACATACCTGTGCAAGTACCTATTTCTGGAAGACAGAATTCACATGCCTTTCTTGGGCTTCTCAGTATCGATTCAATTAGTCTGCTTGTATCACGTCCTTTGTCAGTGGTTCTAAATGTTTTTGGAGGCAAAGGTACTGAACAAGTTGTCACTTACATAACACTAATTGGCGCATCATAAGTATGTTCATGCAGTTAGTAGTTGAATTGGATAATTCCTCTAAAGCGATTCTCTTCATTCTTTTCTTGTGTAGATGGAAATGGTTTCACAACGTCATCCGAGAAATTGGGTAGATGCCAATGAGGATGAGGATGATGATAACAAGGATAGTGATGAACTCTGTGTTCGATCAACACCGCCATGCTATGAAGATCAATAACATTATGTTTCCTGTTTGACTATGATAATCTTTCTCTCTTAGTTTTACTGGTAAGTGCTCGTGCCTTCCAATGCTTGATGCATCCTGTTCTGTGTTCCTTCAAAGAGTTCGAGTAGTGTCTTGGTTCCTTTAGGCGTCCTTTGTCATTTTTTTCTTTTCTCGTTTTTTCTCCTACTTGACTATACATTAGTGCCTGTGCCAATTTAATAGTCCACCATGCAACAAAGCTGCCATTTTAATGCACTTCTTTTTCCCTCTCTCTTTTGTTTTTCAGTATTAAGTTGATGTGCTTTGCTGAGTGAGGTATTGATACAGGTATGGTCCTACACTATATTCTACAACAATTTGTTCCTGGCTTCCTGCCAATAAAAACAGAGCAGTGTCGATAGTTCTTACAAGAGACATGCTTAATGGACAGGATATAGTAATTTAGAACCATTGGAAATTGTGTTTAGACCTTCTAAAATCTGTCCAATAATTCCTTTCTAGCTTTGCAACTTCAAATGTGGTGGTGCTGGTTTGGGGGGGTTGGGGCGCTCAATACCATCTCTAAAACAGCTATTCATGAGGAGATTTATGACTTGTTTGATTAAAGTTTCTGCTGCCTTCTATACTGAGTTTCTGTGATCTGTCCTCGTACTCCGTCCGTTTATGAAAATACAATGTCAGTGTTTCTCCCACTTTCTTTCTCTACTATATGTATCAGCACATTCAAAACGTTAAGAAGACTGTTGAAGTTTTTTGACCAAATAGATCCCTTGCCATAGAAAGCTTCTGTTTTGTCTGTTAAAAAACATTTTAAGTCAATTTGTGTATATTAAAGAGGAAGCAGTCAAAAGGCTTTTGAGATGTTCATGTTCCTTTCTTAAAATCACATTCCAGAATGATTACGTCATTTTTAAACTCCAACGGGTTCAGTTTAACTTTTCCTTGTGAGTTGCTTCCATTTTCCATACTCAAGGATGGCGAATTTCCAGTGTTCTGATTTGTGACAACATCTTCTGCTGAGGTAATTTGTGACAGTGTCAAGGAGTTTGTTCTGCGGCGTAAATCCCTTCTTTTTGTCAGTAATGGAACCAACCAGAGTCAGAGTGATTCGTGGAATTCAAAGTTTACTTGCCCCGAGAGGTTGCCTAAAGCACGAATTGATTGTGGTCTGGAACGTCTAGAAGCTCTCTTGTCGTACGTGACTCTTGAGTTGTGGGCGTATCATCCTACACCTTGCTGTTGCATATTCCCATGTTTCTCATCCAAAGAAGGTTCAATTGCATCGGAAAACCGAAAGCTATTGTAAGGATGGATGATTTAAATTATAAGGAATCTCAATGTAAGATGGCTGCTTAATCAGCTGCATGTGCTTTTTCATTGTTTCTCAATTTTGAATGGCACCATGGGGTATTGGAACTCTCCCTTTTCGCTCCTTCCATCACCAACTAACTGAAATCCTAAGTTGTGCAATTCACCTGGAGCTGTCTGCATTTTCACAACGCAACGATCCATTCATAAACAAGATACATGAGTTTACCAGTCAAATGCAGCTTTCGTTTTACAGAATCATTCATCATATCAATTGTATGCAAAAGGAAAACAACCCACATGAAAGCATCGGAATGTGAAGGAAACTACGTATTCAGAGGGATGAATAATTAGCGGAATTTAGCCGGAGGAGGACCGAGAGCTATGCACTGGCAGCAGATGAAAGAAGGCACAAGGCGGGACCGTGGATTGGGGATTTTAAACGAGACAGAGCTTAAGCCCCAGTCCTCTCCATGACCCGAACAAATCCGATTATCGATGCAGCAGGCCGGCCCACGCCCAAAAGCCTCCGCTGCATGGGAACATTAAGAACGATTAAGCCATACTAGAGAAATTATACTTATGACCCATGCTAATTTAATCGATTATCCATAGAGTGAGCGCCAGTTAATTACTACTGTATAAAACAAATCCAAACGAGGATTTCAATTTTTATAAAAAAAAAAATTATGTAATGCTTATGTCCATTTGTTAGATATATCATAGTGACATAGCTCAACAAAATGGACAAAATTGCAACATAAATATACGTAAGATAATAATACTTTATATATCTTACTAGCATTGAATTTAATCTTACAATCATTTTAATTTTATACCTATATTAATTTTTATTTTTTATTTATCTCTCTCCACACATGTAAATGTTTTCTTCACATGCATGCGTTGAGGTAAGCATAGTCTGGATAAGCGATTCCCACCCTGAAGTAGGGAATTGCTTGTTGGTTCCATGACCGCCGGTTCGGTCTGGTTCTCAAGTAGTTCCATGATATTGGTCCCATCGAGTTTCACGCACTTAGTGTAACATTTTCCAATAAGCCAAAGTAAAGTAAAAAATAAAGAACTTTCCTATTCTTAATAGCAAGATAAGTAAAAAGATTGGATTCATATTAAAATTTGAGAGTCAATGTCGTGAATCAATGGGCGTTGAGCTTGTGAGAGATAGAGAGATGACTTATATGAGGTGAGAGTGAGACAAGGCAAGCATTCGGTTCATGGGTATTGAGCTTCAAATTAGGGGTTTTAGGGTTTTCATTGTTTCATTTTTTTTGTTGGAAATTTTTTCTTGAAAATTAAATGTATTTATTTATATATTACTGGTCCAGTCTAGGTGGATGGGTACATGGTTCCATACTTAGAACAGGGAACCGGATTGGTACCCACTAGTTTCCGGTTCTTTTGCACATCCCCATGTATGTGTATACTCTTTTTATACCATGGGAATAAAGCAACCTTTTACATGGATTTAAGAACCTAAATCACAATCGATTTGATTCGTCATTTATTATCACGAACCAGCCTCAAAAGCACAACGATAATGATCAAAACTATATGGGGGATGAGCTATAAATTATATTAAACTAACAATGCGTCCATCCGAAATGAAAGAATAGTGAATAAGCGCATGGATTCTTTTTTATAAACTCTCATTTGCCCTGTTTCTATTTGGCCCATAGGAAAAGCTTGCCCTGTTTCTCCAATTTCCTCCATTTCTGAGTTCTATTTACTGGTGATGCAACTCGATCCAAAGCGGAAGTAATGGGCCTAAACGCACTTACGACTTACAGGGAAGGGGATGGTAGGAACTCACCGGGATATGCTCAAACTAACTCAAAGTACACTTAACTGGAACAACATTGCGCCAGAAAGGATTGTAATCATCATCAAAATTTATTCTGCTATTACGTAAGAGGTGTTCAGGGTAACAGTACAACACGAGGCTCATATCCGAGCCGGCATTGGAAGGTTCCCGAGCAAATCAACCACATCACCACATCAGAAAAGCTAATCCTTCAATTCACGATGAACCAGAGCAGAAGTCCCAACGTTAGGTCCCAGGCAATCATAATCGGCACCGGCCAGTCGCTATGCAGAGCGCATATCAGGAGAGCACACTCAACACATCCAAGCATAGCAGCGATCCAAGAAAAGATGAGTTGGAAATTTGGGTCAATATCCTGTCTCCTCGTCAGGAAGGTCAATAGACACCGGATGACAAGGATGACATTACAAATATGATGAATGCCTTCTGCACTGAGAATTGGACCTGTCAAGGTCTCCCTGACCATGATCAGCGAATGCAAGACAATCAGGATTGTATCAAGAGCTCTGTTAACTCCCGCAACTGTTCTAACACAAACCTTGACATAAAAATCAGCAAATTATTGGTTAGACAATCCGTCTTTCACATAAGCTCAAACAATAAGGATCAAGAAAAGGCATGTAAAAGATAAAAAAAGAAAAACATATGCGCGATTCATACTTGTACCAATGTTTCATAATGATGGAACACATGCAGAGACATGAAAGTTCTTTTTTCACGAAGGGTAACGAAGACTGCATTCTGGCAATCCTCCAACTGCAGGCTCACGTTCTTTCCAACCCCGGATATGAAAAAAGAAATGGCAGATTACACTTTCCTCAGACAAACTCAATTGTTTTAATGTTATTCTTACTTGGAGAGGGATTATTCCTGGCATGAGTCCTCCCGTATTCATGGATATCTTGAAAAATTTTCCATCACAAAAACGGGGGTCTGTAGGTACGATAAACGTTCATACTTTTGAATGGATTTACACTCCCGGAATACACTCTGTTACGAGCAGTGAGCTCCGTTGACAATGGACATGATCAGAGATGGGAACCGGATATCAAGATTTGGCATGATTTTACTCGCAATCCTCCAACTTACTTGACAGAGTGCTGGACTACATTGCTTAAGACATGTTTGAGGTTGATGAAGCTTACCTCCATCCGAAGTGCTCAGCCAGGTCGTTGCCCTCCGTTAACCTCCCGACTTCGCCAAATCTCTCCTGCTATTCCTGAAAATGGGTTTCGGGTGCTCTCAGAGTTGGTCTTGTGAATGGAGCAGGGAGATCCTTCCTGTACAGCAACAGCGCTAAATGACTGTTTGGGCGCTTAGGAACGGACAAAAATTACATACGATGTTGGCTGGGGGATTTTCAATGATGGTTTGGCTGTGGGATTTCGTACAAAAGGCGGGCCACTGGCCTAGGAACTTTTAATAGCATCACTTTTGCCCGCGCATGGGCGCATTTGTTTTGAGTCTTTTGACTATTACCCATTTATTGTGAAATAATCAATTTGAAGGACAATTTAGCCTATTCTTGTGATGCTTCCCCTAGCTCAAATGGACCAAATACTCGACAGTTGCTATTGAGGGAGAATCATTTAGAGAGAATTGTTGTTAGGAAGACACTAAGGGCATGTTTGATAATATTTTTATTTCTTTATTTTCTGTTATTTTGTTCCTCAAAATAGAAAAAGAACAAAAAAAATTGCGGGGCCAATGGTCTGAAACACAACAGAGGTAAGAGGGAGTTCAAATTAAATCTCCCGGCTCTTTCATATTTCTTTTAATTATATTTTAACTTTTCTAATCTTATATTTTGTTTATATTTTTTTCCAATTACATGAATAATGATGAAACACGTACCTATATATAATTGGACTATTGCATTTTGAATATGTATTTAGTATTTGACAATAAATCTATAGTGAGAAAAAATTCGTTACGCTATAATACCATTACTTTGTCTTTTCTGTATTGATACTCCCGTAAGCCGTTAATATATAGTAAAATGGTGGTAAAAAATCATCAAATTCCTCATTCGCCCTGAAATTTTTTTCCTTCATATTTCTCTTTTTCTTCCTTTAAATTAAAGTTTGTTTCGTTTATCAATAATAAGAAAAAAATGTACATTTTTGTCTATCTTCGTTGAATTAATCCTTTGAAAAGGAGAAAAAACTCAATAAGATAAGGAAATATTTTTAGGTTTTTTTTAGAGTTGCTATTTTTCTAATAAAATTCTAGGGCTCCCAAAGCTTCAAAATGGATAATCTTTCGGAAAATATGAAAAAAAAATTAGGAAGTTACTACAAAATCATAGAATTTTAAACAGAATTGATTGAAACAATTGGATATTTAATTATATGTTATAGAGGGTATATACAACACAAGAGTTTCACAAATTAACTTAAATTAAGAGGCAATTAATGCATTATAATAATCGCAGAAAAAGTACTAAACTATCATTTTTCATCTTAAATAATTTTTGTAAATGTAATTAATGATAATGAATGCAGCTGTCGAACCATGTTAAAAAAAAAATTGTTATTTTTTGATGTGTCAAACTATGCAACAAGTTATTTTTATGCAACAACACTTAGGTGCCCGCTAGTTTTGCACTATTGTGACATATTAATGCCCCCTGCATAATAATCTTTGGCCTTACTTTCCTTTTTTTCTCTTTTTTCTTTTTTTTTTGTATTTGGACGAAGAAAATGACATGTATCCTAAAAATAATATTGAAGATTAGTCCATCAACCAAATATGTGACAATAATAAAGTATCGGGATCAACATTGAACGGGAGTACTCGTACATGGATCATTTTTGTGATTTCTCTTCAAGTTTTAAATTGTGATTTACGCATCAGTGTCACATTTTCATCTCAGTTGTTTACTTGGCACTTTTAATCGACATTTGGACTAAAAAATACAGAATTATTACTAGAGTTGTGACATAGGATGAGTTGATGGACCGAATTTGTCGCAGAATAAAGGAGAAAATCACAAAAATCGTAAGCGATATACACTAGGACACATAACCATTTTTTTTTTGTGACATAAAAAACCTCAAATTATGTTAATTGTGACATATTCACCTTAAACTTTTTCTTGTGACATAAAAATCCGAAACTTGTACCTATGTGACACATTTACTCTCCATCAAGATTTCATCAGATGATTTTTCAGTTAAAACAATCTATATATTTTTTAATTTTACTTAAGCTATGTGAGGCTATGTTTCCGACGTCAATGTTGGTAGATTTTTAATAGTCCTTATTATGAAGTTTTGACAAAGGATAAATGTGTCATACAAGTACAAATTTGAATTGTGACACAAAATATTTTTATGGATAAATATATCATGGTAAACATAGTTTGGATTTTTTTGTGTCTTTTGCCCAAAAATAAAATACACGTTTTGAAATTAATTAGTAACAATAGAGTACAAGGACCATTTTCTATAGTTACTCCTAATACGTTTCTTCTAAAAAAGAATTGATAAAGGGGTTGCGTTATTTCATTTGGGCGTCAAATTTCTTATATATTACAAAAAACCAATTATCTTTAATAATACTAAGAACTGGTTATGGGGTCTGCGCTTTACAGGGATATTTATTGATACATCTATATTAATATGTGTTTATTATTCTCCTGACATGCGTTTATTTTGACATATGCTCATTCTTCTTTTTCTTATAGGCGTCACTGATTTTTACATTATTTCTTTTGGGCTTATTATCCATCCGGCATCGAAAATTTCCAAGTAATAATATCTGTCAAACCGGACATACGAAATGAGGGCGAAAGCTTAAACTTAATTTTTTGCTAAAAAAGACAAATAATGGGAATTCTTTTGATACTAGTATAATAGAAAAGTTAGAAAATAAGAGTTTGAACGCCTTGATCACAAATTCGATTTTCATTTTCTGAAGTATATGGATTTCTATAATATGTGTTATAATGATATTTCCCTTCAATCATAATCGCTAAGTTAAAACTCAAGATCATTTCTTCCTATCCATTATTTAAATTCTATTTGAATTGTATGATCTAAAACATAAGTTGTTGAACACGAGAATAATAAATTAAAGCTTTTGAGCTTCTCTCTTATTTATTTTTATAATAAAATTCAAATTAAGTGGAGTTCAGATAAAATTATTTCCATTTTTATTTTCTTGTAAATGTACTTATTTTGATAGATATAAACTACATTTAAGTTAGAAGATTTCCAATGAAGAAAACAAAAATCAACATAACTTGAATATGTATGTTTCAAATAAATCAAGTTGTATACTTATTTTCTTAAATTTCGCTGAATTAAATAGACTATATTGGTTATTTCGTTATATTGTGTTGAACTGGGGAAACTATATCATTTAAATAAAAATTGTGTCATTCAAGAATGCACTTTATTCGTTGTTTAATAAGCTTTTCTTAATGAAACAAATTATGATATTCATTTCATTGTCAGTTAAATATATTTGATTTAATTAAACTGAAGGTATATCATTTAAATAAAAAATGATATCATTTAAGATATAGCAAGAAATTGTGTTTAAAACAAGCTGTATGTTTTAGAACATATTTGAGATACTTCTCTATAACTGTCTTTAAAAAATTTAAAATCAATAAAATATATATGGTTAGACAATAATCAATATTGATTATCGTGGGTCGAATGTGGCAAAGCAACAAAATTATATCATGTGTCTTGCCACGTGACCACATTATTTTAAAAGTTAGATATGTGGCAATTTAATACCTGGTGTCTTGCCATATAATATAACTCATAAATTTTTTATTATGTTAATTTTATTTCGTATTTATCTTGAATGGATGCAGAAATAAGAAATACAACAACATAACTATCAATAAGTTACACGTAATTATTAGTTACAACGTTAATGTTTTGTAATTAATTATATTGTATTATTAAATCAAGTGAATTAAATATAATTTTCTCACTGAAGATAAACTTTATATTATGCTTACTTTACTTGGGAAGCTATATTTTTTTCCTATATTACTATTTTACTTTGAAAGTTATATCTTTTAAAAATTTTACTTAATTAATCTTGTTATCATCTTCAAATGAAGCAAGTTTCTTCGTTACTTAATCTAATCATGCAACGAAATAAGACCCATTTTGATTTGGGAATAATTTAAGAAGAAGTATTTTTTATATTTTTTTATTCCCATTTTCTTTTATACATAGATCTATTTAATTGTTTCTTAACTAATATCATTGTAATTATCCAGTTAAATTAATATGAAATGAACTTTAATCATGTAATGAGATCATCTATATTTAAAATTCTAAGTAATTAATCTATGATTGATTTACATTTTTAATCGTATATAATTTGATACTAGCGATTGATCTACAACAACTAATACTCTTCCAATACTTAAGTACCGAGCTTATGCAAATACAAGCAAACTCACCTTAAATATCGTAATATTGAGTATACATAGTTGAAATGGCTTCACATTCATTTTCTTTGGTTGACTGCCGAAAAAAGAACGAGTACGTCTAAAGAAAAAAGGACAAAAATTATAATGTACATACTATTGTTATTTATTTAAAGAACTTGGAAAGGTTTGCATTTATATTATGATAAAATTCAAAGATGATGTCATTGTGAAACAACTATATTGAATTATATAAGATATAACTAATGTGATTCCATATATTTTAAATATAGTCTTTAATAATCAAATTTCGTTTGTATTTCATGCTGTCTAATGATGAATCTAAGAAACTAACATACTTATTTGGGGAAACAACAGTAATATAATGGTATCTTTGGGGGCAAAAATATGATAATTAACGTGCTATATCATTGATTCACCGAGCCAAAGACCAAGCTTCTCCCCTCTTCCAATCCCGCCAATTTTTCAGTGATCACCTCATAAAAATCTGTAGCGTCACCGCAGGGAGAGAAGCAAAGAGCTCAGAACCTTGAACCCGAAGTACGCTTCAGTGAATCTTGTCTAATACAGCCCTTCATCTGTTTTTCCCCTCTATGATCAATTACGTGGTGGAACAACTCCTGAGACAACATTAAACATAATGGGCTGCAAGTCGACTAATGAAAAAAGAACGATTGCAATAATTCACACCATCACAATCGAAAAACAATTCCAGACCCGCACGGTAGGAGAGACTACCAATGTAACCTATCATGGGAATGCTTATGTGTTGATGATTTTTTAGGCATGGGTGAAAGAAACCCCAGAAACAATTCTTACTGAAGATTAAAAGAAAAAAAGGAGAAGGAGAAACTGCAGGGGTTAAAATAAGGGAATAAAAATCTGTCCAAGAAAAGGGGTCATTCCTGGCACGTCTGAAAATTCCAATCCCCAAAGATATCTGGGCCCCGTTTTCCAACAATAATTACCGAAAAGTCATCAAATGATCTAGTGCAAGAGTGAGAACGATGATTGTAATGACTTAATGCACGAGTGAGAACGATGGAACAGCCTTACTTTAGTTAGTATATCCCATTTGATTATGGTAAAGTTATTCCACCGGAAAAACGGTGAAAGGAGAATAAAAAGCCTGCTGTCGCCCCTGATACCCACGCCAATCACTCCCCAAAAATTCACATATCGAGTGAAAGGCTATGTCAATGTTTACTCATGCCCTGCTGAGCGATGCTTAATTTAGATGCTATGTTGTGTTCGGTATTGACTCGTTTCACTCGATAGAGTGTCTGATGGACAAATTTGAGGGTTCTGCCATCGATTGCTGAGTGCGGGGAGCTTTTGGCGGTAGATTGAGGCAGAAGTTTGTTGACCTAGAACTTGATGTGCAGAAATCTAAAGTGGCTAAAAGAGTCTTTTACTGTTGATATCGTGATTCCAAGTCATTATATGCTGACTAAGCAATTTTTCATCTATTAAATATGCGCATTCCCTTATTACCAGTTAGCGCATCCCCTTATCTTGAAATGGACTAGGTCCATAAATTAATCTCCAATTATCAGGTAGTTGATCAAATATTAACTTAATATGCTTACTAAGCACCAGAGCTATACAAGTAGTGCTGACGTGAAAATGAAAAATAATGATTACTCAAAAAAAAATTACAAAATGGTCAATGTATTATTGTCGATGTTTAATTTTGGTGGTTGTCCTCTATTTTATTACAAATTTAGTCCTTAACCCGACTTCCGATTTTCAATTAAAATATTTTCTTTCATATGCAGATGGAAATTGCTAAGTAAGTAGTTCACACAAGCTGAAGAAGTTATCAAAGAAAATATGCACAAACTTGCACACGTGGTTCAAGTTGGGCTTTCCTTAAGTATCTAAGGGTGTCACTTCTGATCGCACATTTATTTTGACTATTACCATTTATTGTGGAATAATAATTTTATGAAGGACAATTAGCCTATACTTGTAATGCTTCCCGCAGTTCAAATGGACCAAAGTACTCGAGGGTTGCTGCAGACTGCTGATCACTTAGAATAGCTACAGGTAGACACAACGGGTCATTGTTCAAGGTTTCCCCAGGAGCAAGCCATGTGTCAGTTTTTCATTGGCTCTCTGTCGTGTTATAACCAGATTAAAGAATCATCAAGACCGTCAAAATCAAAGGGCCAGCGGTTGGAAATGCAGCATAGGTCGGTGGGAGACAGGCTCGAATCTCCGGGCTCTTTCATAAATTTTTTAATTATCTTTTAACGTTTCTAATATTATATTTTCTTTATATTTTTTTCAATTCCATGAATAATGATTATATATATACCTATATATGATAAGAATATTGCACCTTCCACATATAATTAGTATTTGACAATACATCTATTGTGAGAAAAGCTTCGTTATGCTACAATACCATAAATTCGCGTATCCTATATTGATACTCCATGAGTCTTTGGTGTATAATAAAATAGTGGTAAAAAATCATCAAATTCCCGGTTCACCCATATTTCTCTTTTTTCCTTTTTCTGAAGTTCTTTTCATTTATCAATAATAAGAAAGAAAACGTACCTTTTTGTCAATCTTTGTTGATTAATCCTTTGAAGAGGAGGAAAATTCAACAAGATAAAGAAAGATGAAGGTTTGTTCTTTCACTTTTAGAGTTCCTATTATTTCTTTTATGAAATTCTAGGGCTCCTAAAGACTCAAAATGTATATTATTTCATGAGAAAAAGGAAAAAATAATGAAGTTACTAAAAAATAATAGACTTCAAGTAAAATTGATTGAAACAATTGGATATTTAATTATGTGAATGGACCTACATAGTTTATAGAAGGTATATACAACACGGGCATTTTTCTATCACTTCAGACAAATTAATATTAAATTAAAATGCAATTAAAGAATTCTAATAATTGCAAATGTTATCCATCGTAGATAACTTCTGTAAATGTCAAACCATGCTAAAAAATCTGTTTATTATTTTTTGATGTGTCAAACTATATAACAAGTTATTTTTCCACAAAAACACGTCAGTGCCCACTGGTTTTGCACTATTATTACATGTTAATGCCCCATAACAATCTTTAGACCCTACTCCTCCATGTGCTACTATTCTGTCTTGCTGGTTTTTCGTGTTACTCTGATGGTATTATATGGAGTTTTGCAACACTTAATATGTGAAAGCACGATTGCGCTCCCAGCACATCTCTTATGGGGAGAATTGTCCAAAAAGTCCTAAACCTATTGCGATTTTACCAATTCAATCATAAACCTTTCAATTTTACCGATTGAGTCCTAAACCTTTTGTCAGTTTGCCAATTGAGTCCATCCAGCCAATTTTGGCTGGAAAATACTGATGTGGACGCCGGCGGTACCACGTAGAACTGTCGGCGCTAACATGGACATTTTTAATAATATTTTAATATTTTAAAAATATTTTCTATTTTTTCCCTTTTTTTTTCTTTTTGGCTTTTCCCTTGCCCTTTTCCAGTGGCCGGCCACTGGCCACCGGCCATAGCTAGTCGGCTGGCCTCACTCGACACAGGCGAGGCTCGACCGGGCGACAGCAACGTCAGGCAAGGCCAACCATGGCCCCGGCGAGGGCCGACCTCGCCCAGATTTGGTCTGGGCGAGGCCGATGCTTGCCTGGGCGAGGGCGAGCCCCGGCGAGGGCTCCCCTCACCCGGCGTCACCGTCGCCCGGCCTGGCCTCGCCTGTGGCGGGTGAGGCCAACCTTGGCCTCGACGAGGGCCAACCTCGCCACTGGCGAGGGGAGCCCTCGCCCGGCCGGCCGGGTGTTGACTGTGGCTCGTGGCCGGTGGCCGGCCGTCGCTCGCCCGGCCGGGCGAGGCCGACGCTCGTTTGGACGAGGGCTCCCTCGCCGGATCTAGCGAGGCCGGCCCTCGCCGGGCTGGCCTCGCCGTGGCGGGCGAGGCTAGCCGGTTGGCTGTGGCCGGTGGCCAGCCACCGAAAAAGGGCAAGGGAAAAGCCAAAAAGAAAAAAGAAAAAAAAAAGAGGGAAAAAATAGAAAATATTAAAAAAATAAAATAAAATTTAAAATTATTTAAAAATATCCACGTCGGCGCTAGCAGTCCTACGTGGCATCGCTAGCGTCCACGTCAGCATTTTCCAGCCAAAATTGGCTTAATAGACTCAATTGACAAACTGACAAAGGGTTTAGGACTTAATTGGCAAGATTGAAAGGTTTAGGACTGAATTGGCAAAACTGCAATAGGTTTAGGACTTTTCAGACAATTTTTCCTCTCTTATGTGACCATACTTTGCATGACTTCCTTTTGCCTCGTCGCATTTAACTACCCAATAACAATAGAAGTCCCTAGTTCTAAGCTCAATATCTGGCAATTGGCACTATTTGTGCTGATTTGAAACTGGAATAGAAATAATATTGACCTGCATACAATTATCACCTCCTTACCTATGGATATCATATTAAGATTCTCATATTCGTATTCGACCTCTAACTTTTCTTTCACGCACTCAATTTGTCCGGATCTACCTATTAATTGATTACCTTCATGTCATACCTTTTTGATGTGTTTACAATATCTAGCACACAGATTCAATGAGCATTCTTTTAAAGGTATATTGTCGTTTCTCATCTTTCTGGTATATTTGCCAGTTTATAGTTGTAGGCAACTTACAAAAATCTTACAATGTACTCTATGCAGGCTATCTGTTCTGTCCTTAGAACTTGTATTACAAATATTGATTATTTGAGTGTGCAATTAACAGACACAATGCATCAAAAGTTTAATGAGGCTCCGCAGTGCTTCAGTGGTGAAGACCTTGCAGTTGTTTGCGTGGTCTTCTGAATACATTATGTTCGAAATGGTGTATTTGATGGTTAAGATTGCAAGTTTGTGGCACACAGATGGAAAAGTTAGCGGATTCCTTTATCCTTCTAAAAGTAATCTCGCTCCGAGTCTATGAAAAAAACAGCAGAAATGAAGTCTTGAAAATGCCATGTGCATTGAGAGAAAATGACTGCAAAATGCTGTGAGAAGCATTTATACGTCATATCATATATTTCTACAGAGACGAGCTATTCTAATTTATCATCATTTAAAAGCAAAGCGAACTCTGTCAAATGGATTTTGCAGTGCCCAATATGACCCATAATGCCAACGAAATCCGAATAAAGAGACGGGGAAGCTTATTTTTGAAAATTAGATTCCCCAGAAATAATGACGTTCCCACGTATATTAGGTAAGGCTCTAGCTACATGAGAATACTTAAGAGTTTGGTTGTGTAATTTTTAGCTTACCTTTTTGCAAGTCTTCAGGGCTCGCATTTTATTTTTTATTTTTATTTTTATTCTATTCGTGCAACACCTATTTTCATTATAGATGTCTATTGACAAGAATTTTCATACATAAATTTTCGTCATCTTGCAAGACTTCAGTAATATTTTTGATTAGTACAGAAGTTACTTTTAACTTTGATGAGTCTACACAAACAACCTAATTTAGATAAACATATCATTACTTTATACAATTAAAATCAAATATAAATTGCATCACCAGATCAAAGACACCCTTAGTAAGTGCTTCAGATGCCATCAATTTATATTTCACATCGAAAAAAAAAAAAAAGTGAATCAATGTTTCCTATTTTAGAGTTAATATCACCAAAAACCCCAAATTGGTACACCCTTATTACATTTACCCCCAAACAAATTTTAATATCACAGAGATACCTAAACCAGTATGCTCAAGTCACATTTGTCCCAAACAAAATTTTGTGTCATGAAAATTTCCAAATGGGTACATCTATATCCAATTTACCCCGAACAGGTAAATCAGTGCCACATTTATCTCAAATTGTGGTAAATTTTGAGATTTTTTTAGGTAAATGTGATATGGATGTACCCATTTGGAGTTTTCATGATAGAAAAAATAGTTTAGAGTATATATGGCATGAGTGTATCCGTTTAGATTCAATGTAACATAAATATATTAATTTGAGAATTTTTGTGACATAAAAAAATTAATTTAGGATAAATATAACATGGATATATCAATTTGTGATTTTTATGGTATCAACTTCAAATTTTAATACTTAAATGAGGAGCAGAATGTGCAGGGAGAAAAAACTCGTCCCTTCTTCTACCGAAAAGAGAGAAAAATAAGAAAGAAGGAAAGGCGAAATCCGCCATGGAATGCTGCATGGGCTGTCTTTGTTCGTATAATTGGTGGGGGGCATATCACCTTTTTTCGGTCGAATGGGGGCATAGCATATTACTTGACGCGCCCCATGGTAGGGGTGAGCATGGTCCGGATTGGTCCGGGCCACCCCCTAACCCTAGGACCAACCCGTACAGTGTCGGTCCTCAATTTTTAGGACCGGGGACCGACCCTATTGAGCCTGGGACCAAGGACCAGACCGACCCAATGGGTTCGGTCCGGTTCCAGGGTTAACCCGAGACCGATCGATAATTTTTTTCATCTTATTTTTTAATACTCCATAAAAGAACAAACCGATAAATTCAAATTACACATCTATCGACAATGCAACATTATGCAACTAAATTATAAATATCAATACATATTTAGCAAATTTAAGATGACACAATAATAAAAATTTCGTACCTGCTAACTACTCATCGAGATATAGGACAAGATGGAAAGTTTTTGTAATCATATATCTTTAATATTCATAACACCATATGCAAAAGCGTTTTCCTACATTTGATCATATAAAGTCCACTCAACCAAAAAATGAGCTTCACACCATTTAACTAGCAAATCACCGTAGAACTGCAGTATTACTCTACTCTTCAAAAACTTCTACCATTTGACACAAATTGAAAAGCAAAGTGCAGCTGAAATTTATTAGTAAAATACAATTAAATCGTAACAAGTTCAAAATACTTAATATAAACCATGAATATATAACTTCATATATTGTTAATTCACCTGAACTTCTAAACACCTGAAAACAAAACAAACGACACATAATTAATACTCAACAAAAGTTTTAAATTTAAATTACTATTAGTGCTATTAATAGAATATCTCAATATAATATAATATAACAGACATTTTACTTAGGTTTGAATGTATAAAAGAATTATAAATAATATAATATAATATACAGGGTTGGTCCAGGGTTGGACCGACCCAAAACTCTTAGGACCGAGGATCAACCCGCACATGATGTTGGTCCCGAATTTCGGACCAAGGACCGAAGCCCCGTCCCCTTGGGAACCGGACGGACCGGCCGGGTTGGGCCGGTCCAGGATCAACCCTAGACCGCTGCTCACCCCTACCCCATGGGGTGCCGCATGTTGCGGTCCTGCATTTGACATATTTAATTATTGTTAGAGGCGTGATGTTATCTCTTTGGTTTTAAAATGTTTAGGCTTTTTCCCAAAAAGATGTGAACGTCGGGTTGCGGGCGCTTTATCCTACAACTTACTAATCCTTGTGTCACTCATCCAAAGAAGTTCAGTTTTAGCGCTTTTTGAAAATCTATCGCAAGGGATGGATAGTATAAAATTAAAAGGGAATCTTGATCTAGGACGGTTGCTTAATCAGGTGTGTATGCTTTTTTCATAATTTCTCAATTGTGAATTGCACCACTGGAGGATCGGAAACGTCATTGTCTTGTTGTATATTATGCTTTGGCTAATAACAAATACAACATGAGATTCATGCCCGTGACAGCATTCGAAGGTTACGGAGCAAGCCACGGAATATGTGATCACTTCAGGAAAGCCTAATTAATCCTTAAATAATGGCGGAGGGAGTGTTCTCTTTCCCTCTGTCTTCTCCTGCATCGTCGTAGTGTTATTCTCATCACGTGCATTGTAGGGAGGGACTGGAGAGTGGGACCACTACGTGCTTTATCGTGGGGCACTGTGGCACGGAGTTAGCCCAATTTCATGGTGGGTGCGCTACTATAATAATGTCAGATTGATCATGATTTAATTAAATCTATTTTATTATTTTCAATTATAAAAACGAACGACAATTTGAAAAGCATGTCAATTTCTGAGCATGATTCAAATGCATGACCCAAAAATACAAATCATAATATGAGCCACCATGGTCAAGGATAGTACTAATAAATTTTTAGTGGGGTCAAAGGTCAAATAACAAGCAAAAAAAAAAAAACTAAAATTCTCACAATAAAACACGACAACTAAGCTAAAAAAAGGAAGTCACCCCACTGACGATACTGAAGACCCTTCAGCGGTGTAATAACCAACTGATCCACATTAGTTAAGCTAATAAAGACTGATATGTCTTTTCCGTTCATGTCTTTCAGCTGTCGGCAGCAGTTTATCTTTACTAGACATGTTCATTGATGTTATTTCATTCTAGTTCATATCCTTTCAAACTTTATAAATTGAAGTAAATTATTCTTCAATAAAAGCGAAGAATATACAATGTTTACGTGCTTATAAAATTGTCTCGTTCTCTAAGTGTGCCAGTTCAAGGAAAAGTTCGATTAAATCCTGATTTCTTAGTGTTAATACTAACGAGTTTGAAGTGTTGTATCTTAAGATGCATAGTTTATAAATCTGTAAAGTACCTTTGGTAGAAACTAATAATCTTAAAATTCGATAAGCCATATCTTACCTCATATTTAATTCTATTACAAATTTATAGCAATTTTGTAAGTTTATATTTGGTTTGGAAATCACGTCATCTATACTTGTTAAGAAGATTCATTCAATATTTTTATTCATTGACTTGGCCATTATTAAATATGTTATCGCTTTTTCAGAGTTATTATTTCAGTTTAATTTTGCTGGTTAAAACAAACAATATTGTACTCGCGTTTCCAACAGGACAACATGTATCATGCGAATAAAGTTTATTGCAAGGCTTTTCATTTCTTGTGATTAGACAAAGTGCGGGGTTCCAAATCATGTGGGCACCAAATCGGTGTTCCAACGCTCCATCATTTTGAGAATCTTGTGATTGGACGAAGTGCAAGTGCACAGGATAAACTATGAATTGCTTCTAGATTTTGAGGGCCCCATTTGACTCTTCGTCTTAGCAGCAGATGGTTGCGTATGACATGACAAAATGATTAACAAAAAGAATAATTCACCACGCCCAACATCTCTGGTCCTTACAAGCCATGGTGTTTGTCCTTTTTTAACCCCTTTAGCCACGGCGTATCTTTTCAAATTAAAAATACAACAATGGGTGAAAACTGAAAACGACGACCTCTGAAGACAGCCCCATCCTCTTCTCATTTTCAGGCAAGAAAGGAAGAGACTTAGCGAAGCGAAGTGGAAGGTTAATGGCGATATTAGGGCACGGCATGGATATACCTGGACATGGAGAGCATTTCATGCAGCTTGCTTAGCTCTTACCAATTTGCTATTTTTCTTAATCATTCTCTCCTTCAAAATGAAAACATGGTTTTGACTCCTCACCAATCAGAGCGTGCATCTTAATCTCTTCAAAATGTTCCACGTTGTTATCCGTCAACTCAAAAAAAAAAAAAAAATTCCCTTACTATTTACATTATTTTTTTTTTGGGTAGAAATGTTCCCATATATTATAACTAATAAAAATTGTGAGTGTCATTAAGTATGGTGAATCTAATAACATCCCGTCTAAGGCTGGTCTCATCATTATTTATGGACCCAAGCAGAATGAAGGTCCAATAGAATAATTACCACAACAAAGGACCAAAATCGGAAAGTCTTTCCCAGTGCCCTTGACATTGATACATGTTGAGTCAGTCAAATGCCCACTACTAGCTCTCCAATTTCAAACTCAAAATTTTTGTGATGTTTTGTGATGTTTTGTGAATTGAAATTTAATCTTATTTCTATAAATAATAATATCTTTTTCCGAAGCTTTTCGACTGCCAATTTTCCGTGTTAAATTCATCCTAAATCATTCGAATGCAATCGTGGCTGTGGGAAGGTGACCAAAACATGAAGTTTTTCCACCTATCTACAACCATAAAAAATAAAAAATTAAAAAATTAAAAAAAAAAACACACAAAAATTTATATTTTAGCAGTTAAGGAAGATCGTGGTCGGTGGATCACGAATTTGGAAGAGGTTAAATGCTTCTTTCTTTCAAAGTAAACGGAAATCTTCTTAGGTCCAACAATTGATCCACATCTTCTCATTGGGGAACTTTTCCCGAAGGCTTTTCCTGAAGAAAATAATCTTAATCTAATGGCGGTTACATCAGCGGATGAAACATAAGGATCGGAAACATCATCATCATATATTATGCTTTGGCTAATAACAAATACAACGAGGTTCATGTCCAGGCAAGCATTCGAAGGTTACAAGCCAGCCACTAAACACACAACCCCAACAGGAAAGCAGGAAACTATCCCCATTCATTAATTAATTCTTATATTCGGAACAAACATGAACGTGATTACCAATATGAGGATGCAGGCGATGGAAACCCAGCAAGGCATGCTGCTGAGTAGGATGTACACCCGTAGACCACATGCAAGATGCAACACATCCTTGAAAAACAACAATGAGAGCACATACAAGTCAGAAACTCGGGCCCATGTCTCACCTTCCCATCTCAGAGATCAATTTCCACTCGATGATTTCACCAGAAAAATTGTCCAAAAATTCCTAAACCTATTACACTTTTATCAATTCAGTCATAAACTTTTCAATTTTGCCAATTGAATCATAAATTTTTTCATTTTTTGTCAATTGAGTCTATCTGGTCAATTTTGACTAAAATTTGCTAACATGGACGCCGGCATTAATGTTGACATTTTTTTTAATTTTTAATATTTTTTTTTCAAATTTTAAAAATTACTTTTTATGTTTTTAATTTCTTTCCCTTTTTCTTCCTTTGGTCAGGTGCCTAGCCTTTGGCGACCAGCTAGATGCCACGACAGGTGTCGGCGAGGGTGACCTCACCCAAAGTCGGCAAGGCCGATCCTCATTGGCCTCTAGTGAGGGCGAGCCTCACCCGGGGTTGGCGAGGCTGACCCTCACTAGATCCCAACGAGGGCAACCTCGCCCGAGGCCGATAAGCCTGACCCTCGCCGGTCATGGCCTCTGGCCTATCGCCAAAGGCTAAACGACTGGCTAGAGAAAGAAAAGGAAAAAAAAATACAAAAAATATTTAAAAAATAAATAAATTTTATCCACGTCAACACTGGTAATACTATGTAAGACGGTTGGCATCCACGTCAGCAAATTCCTACCAAAATTGAGCAAATGAATTCAATTGGTAAAATATTGAAAGATTTAGAACTTAATTGACAAAAATGCAATAAATTTAGGAATTTTTGGACAATTTTCCCTAATTACATAAGCACAACGGGTGCTCCGACAATGTTGAGCTAACCTGACTCTAAGAGCTTGATGCAAGTACTTGTCCATGGAATCAAGACACTGGATCCTTCTAGCAATTTCAGGTCCATGTTTGGCTCCATATCTGGAATTAAAATGAGCAACCCACAACTTGGACATCTTTCTTTTACAAAAGCTCAAACAAATAGGGATCAAGAACAAACACATGGATCGATTAACCAAAGAAGAAATCTGGGCGGTACAAAGGTCGTCAGCTCTCTAATCTAAGAAATGCAAGAAACAAGCCACTTACAGCGTTGGACAAGTGAGAGACTGTTTTAATGATGATCATGTATAGAAGAGAGATAAAAGGAAGCAAAGAGGAACGCCCCATGTTTAACATTATTCAAAGATCTTGTTACCTTTGGGGAAGATTCATTATCCATTATTAGAGAGCAATGCAGTGGGTTATAGTCATTAATCTGGTAACTACAGCTATTATACAACCCAGCCAAATCTCCTACTATATTAGGATTAGGACGATCTAGCATCCTTATCATTCCACCACGTCCTCAAAATGGGTATTAAGATTTGAACAGTGCACATTTCAGGATGCAACATCGCAAAGGACGAGGGCACCTCTTCTATTCTATGCAGTGTCTGAATAAAATACCATTCACATGATGCAACACACAAAAGTGGACATGATTGGAGATAGAAGTTGTTCATTTTTCATAAAATGAATTCAAGACTGCATGACTTTACTCATAGAGTCCTTCGGCGTATCTACAGAAGTGAAAAGTTGTCGCGATTAGCCATCGTAAATGGTTACTTTCGACCACCGTGATCAGCTGGACCGTGGTTTTCCATTGATCTCCAAGCTTAGAGTGATTACTTTTTTCCTTTCTTGCTGAAATGAAACTTGCTCCGAGGCTTTGCATTCTTGCACCCCGCAGCTGGAATCTCTTTTCCTCTGTCTCCTCTTGCTCATAATCATTGTATGCATCATCATAGAATTATGCCCTGGATTTTTTTAGGTTGGGACTGGAGAGTGGGACCGTTATGTCCTTTATAGGCTGGCACGGATTTAACCTGATTTCACGGGGGTGCACTAATATCCATAATGTCAATTGATCAGGAATTAATTAACTCTAATTTATAATTTTCGATTATGAAAATTAACGAAATTTTGACAAGTTTCAAATTCTAAGCATGATTCAAATGCATAACAGAAAAAGACAAATCATAATATGAGCTACCATGGTCAGGGTTGCTTTATCAAGTATATGTAGGTGACCCTTCTTTGTAACATCCTAGTTACTTTGTTAGAATGGAACGTTTCCTTTAGCCAGAAAAAAGAGTAACAATCAATATGATTTTGTCTTCACGCGTGTGGTGGAATTTCTGCTCCCAGTAACTTCTTGGCAATTCTTCAAAATTTGAGATTCTCAAAAAGACTTGACAGTAAGATTTCTCATTCAAGTAAGCAATTGTACTGATATTTAAACTCATGGAGAGTGATTACTCTTGCCGTGAATTTCACCTAAACTAAGTTATCAAATTGATATGGTGAAACTTTTCCGATATGCATAGAAAAAGAGGATAAAGATTTGTTACTTCAAACGGTATGGTGGTTGGCACTTTAACTAATTCTCAAAGGATGATGCATTTGAATAAGACAGGCATTAACAGTTGAAATATGTTAGAGACAGTCGTGATTTATGAAAAGTATTTTGTGGGACACCTCAAATAGTTGAAATATTGTCCACGTTCAAATGGGATAAAGAAACTCCTGAAGCTGGACACCTCGAATCTTTGAATAAATGGATGAATGAAGCAAGGGAGAGGGGTTTTATATTATGAGAACTGGGCGTGCTAATATGTCGAGTGGAAACACACGGGACGGGACAATACAAGAATGTTGTTGAAGGGTGTAACACGTGTCCCACGTTGAGTGGCATGCAAGCGTCACCGTGATGAATAAAGCAAGTTACAGTACAACATACTGTTAATTTTACAAACATCGACCAGATATCATAATGATTTCTATTTATTGCTTTGTCGATTGCCATGCATTTGTCTTTGGGGAGTTTCATGGGTTATAATATACGGCAATTTCGGTCAAGTTTATGTTAAAGTAAAAAAGGCTCGGGTTAAAAGTTTCTCTTCAAAAAAGGAAATGAGTTTATTAATTTCCATATAGATTATTGTTTCAAATCTTAGATTTCGTTCGTTTCGCGAAAAATAATTTTCAGTAAATTTTTTTTTGAATTTTCTGACATTTGTTTTATAAAAAATGAATTGCTCGGGGAAAACATTTTCCATGAAGGGAAAAAAGTATTATAAATTAGAGAAAAATATTTTATACTTTTCAAATAAAGGAAAATATTTTTCTCACTTACTCTCTCTTATCTCACCCCTACAAGCCCCTACTTCTTTCTTTTTTATTTTTTAAAAAATCGATTATGTTTTTCTAAATAAAAAAATAAAAATAAAAAGAAAGAAAGAAGTTGGGGCTTGTAGGGAATCGATTATTTTTCCTTTTTTTTTTTTTTTCTTTTTTTCTCTTTCTTTTCTTTGTTTTCCTCTTCTTCTTCTTCTTCTTAGGCTAGTCACCAGCCACAGGCAAGCTTAAGCTCTCCTGCGAGCATGAGGCTTGACCACCTCTAGCGAGCTCAAGCTCGCCAATCTGGTAAGGCTCGAGGCCAGTGAGCTCGGAGCTCACCAATCTAGCGAAAGACTTGCTAGATCGACAAGCACAAGCCTCGCCATAAGCTCGAGCATGCCGATGGCCAGGGCCACCGACCATCGCAATCGCCCGACCGACTGAAGAAGAAGAGGAAAACAAAGAAAAAGGAAAATAAAAATAAAAAATAATTTAATAATTGATATTTTAAAAATAATGAAAAATCAATTGAAAAATAAACTAATAATAAAATTTCTAAAAAAAGAATGTGCAGAGGAAAAAAATTTCTTTATCAAATAGAGGAAAATATTTTCCACTTTATTTTCAGATTTCATCCAAATATCATAAAATAATTACAATTTCTTGGAAAAGTGGCTTCATGGAAAATACAGGAAAATTTTCAAATAAGGGTATAAAGTGGTCATGGTTATTTCAAATAAGGGCTTAAAGTGGTCAATGATCATTTCAAATAAGGGTCTGACCTCATTTGCTGACTAGCTAAATATTCCTACTGGTTAAAGGCATTTTCATCCAATTTTAATTTTAAATTATTTTTTACTCTTTTCTTTTATTTTTGAGCAAGGGCGAATGGTTGTCAATGAGGGCTTGGTGACCCTCGTGATTGCTAGTAAGGGTTGGCGAGGGCTTGGCCACCCTTGCAGGCCATTGGTAAGGGCCGGCGAGGGCTTTGCCAACCTTGCCGACCGCGGGCAAGACTACCCTCACCAACTATGGCGCCAACGAGAGTTGACCTCGCCTAGGGCTGACGAGGGCGACATCCCCTAGGGTGAGGGTCGTTGAGCCCTTGTCGGCCCTAGGTGAGGCCGACCCTCGTCAAATTTGGCAAGGGTGGCCTCGCCCGTAGCAATGAAGGTTGGCAAGCCCTTGCCCACCCTTACCAACGACCGGTGAAGGTGGCCCTTGCCCAGCCCTTTCCAGCCCTTTCCAGCACTTAGCCATCGGCGAAGGAGAAAGAAAAACTAGAAAAAGGAAAAAAAAAAAAAGAGGAAAAAATTCAGAAAAAGGTAAATGATTAAAATACCTTGATTGGCCAGAAAGTCACGTTCTTATTTGAAGTAGACATAGTTACTTCAAACCCTTATTTGAAACAAGATTTACTTCGGATTCTTTTTTGAGAAAATGATGGTACTTTAGGCTTTTATTTGAAATTTTCTCGAAAATATATTTTAGAACTGCTATATTTTCTACAAAACAAATGGAGCCTAAGTTTTGAAAGGTCTAGTGTTGACCCTATTTAAATGTAAACAGTGGCTCAATGAGGACTTATGTCCCCTTCTAATTATCGAGCAAACTATATCCTATTTTTTGCAAATTTGTTTAATGTGCTAGCTAATAATACTTATCAAAGAAAGAGCTTCACATATTACATAAGTATCTTTTTTGGTCAACGGGTGAGCTCTGTTAAGACACTCATGATCTGTGGGAGTGTCTTATGAAGAGAGAATTCACGTCCATAAATAGGATCGATGACTATCAGTAATAAATCATACTTTTCGATAGATTTATGATTGCTAAATATGTCCTTAATTACATTGTCCGTTCCAAGAGTTTGACTCACTAAGAACTCCACAAATAAAATGCCGGATATATAAACCAAAAGAAAAAAAAAATAATAGACAACGAATCTTGGGGGTACAACATGGTGCTCCAACACTCCCATGAGATCAAACGAGACAAGGTGCAAGCAAACGAAATTTCTTGCGATTTGCTTTGGGCTTTTGGGGGTCCCTATTCGACTCTTCATCTCAATGGATCAGGTCAATCTCTCGAGAAATATCTGTCTCCCAACCTTTTTTTTAACACATAAACACCAAAAACAAAAAATTCTTAGCCATTGACTTCCATTTATATATGTCAATTTTTACATTGAACCAAAATTACCGTGTCTCATTTTTTTTTTTTAATTTCTTCCAAATATGCCTCAATAAACAAAAGGTCGTGCATCTCACTTCACTAATGTGATTTTGCTTTGTTCTCAAATGGGTTTTTCTTTCGTTTAAGAATTTGTGGCCAATTGTTTCCCTCTCTCACGTATTGTCTGCTTCCTTCGTGTCAAGGAGCATGTTGGACTCATAATTTTCATTTGTGACTTGAAGTACAAGTTGAGGTAATATGTACAACGTTGCTGAGGTTGGTATAGGAGGATCAGGTTACAAATAACGTCTCAATTGCAATTTGCGAATCAAAAGATATGTGAATGAGGATAAAGTGATTTTTTTCTCAGATTCACTAAATCAAATCTATTATTTTTCTATGGCCGAAGGAAAAAAATTTCCCTGCTACTCCAATTTCATATTATTGCATCAGGATCTTAATGGTATTCGTCATCATTGTATATACTGCTTCATGATGCACGAGATATTTGAAGTAATGGAAGGACGTGAAAGATTTTGGAGACAAAGATTTTTTTTCAGTATATCTTTCATATATAATATTGTGGGGGCAAAAAATGATAATTAACGAGTTATATCATTGATTCACCGAGCCAGAAAAAGACCAAGCGTCTCCCCTCTTCCAGTCCCGCCAATTTTGCAGCGATCCCCCTCATAAAAATCTGTAGCATCAGTGCAGAGAGGGAAAGCGAAGAGCTCGAAAAATGGAGTTAAGCCTGAGCGGCAACGCCTTGAAGACCTTGGCTCGCTCCATCGCCTGCCTCTCCCGCGTCTCCTTCCCAGGTCATTCCATCGATTTCTCGCCACACATTTCTTCTTCTTCGTCTTCTCCGTCGTCTCTCTCGCCCGCAGCTCCGGCGTGTCGCCACTGAAATCCATGTCGATCGTAGTTCCTCGGCTTCATCCATCGAGTGAAATAGCTACAGCAGTTGCTTCTCCGTGTGCCCTGCTGAGCGATGCTTAGTTTAGATGCCATGATGCTGTGTTAGGTATTGGCTCGTTTCGGTCGATACGGTGTCCGATTGAGTAATCTGGGAGTACCTGCACCGATTGAGGAGTGCGTGGAGCTTTCGGCGGTGGAATTGAGGCAGAAACTTGTTGACCTAGGTTGGGATTGGCCCTGTCGACGGTGATTAGAACTCAACGTGCATAAATCTGAAGTGACTAAAAGAAGCTCATACTGTTGATTGCGTGATGCAAACTCATTATATCGTAAGACTGAGGCAATTCACTGCTATAGCCAGGAGAGTTATCAGCAGTACTCGCGGCAAAATGTTGAATGGTGAAACTATAGGAGAAAAGCCCTATGGATAACCTTCTACTGGTGCTGCTATTCTGTCTTGCTAATGCTTGGCTGGTTTTTCTAGTTACTCTGATGGTGTTACATGGTGTTTCGCAAAACTGAATAAGTGAAAGCATGATTGCGCTCCCTAGCATATCTCTTATGTGACCATACTTTGCATGGCTTCCTTTTGTGTCGTCGCATTTAACCACCAAATAACAGTAGATATTTTGAGTTCTAAGCTCATGTTTGGTGTTTGGCACCATTTGATTTGAAATTAGAATAGAAATAGTATTGATCTGTGTACAAATATCACGTTCTCACTGGTATATATCAGATTAAGATTCTCATATTCCTAATTGACCTCCAGCTGTCCTTTCACACACTCAACTCGTCAAGATCTGCCTATCAGTTGATTACCCTCAAGCCAGACCTCTTTGATGTGTTTACAGTATCTGGTGCGCAGGTTCAATGCAGTTTTCATCTAAAGGTATATTGTCGTTGCTCATCTTTCTAGTACATTTGCAAGTTTATAGTTGCAAGCAACTTGCAAAGTACTCTGTGCAGGCTGTCTGTTCTGTCCTTAGAATGCCTATTACGAACATTGATTATTTGAGTGTGCAAGTACCAGAGATCAATGCATCGAAAGTGGAATGGGCTCTGCAGTGCTTCAGTGGTAAAGACCGTCCAGTTGTGTGCGTGTTGCTCTGAATTCATTATGTTGGAAATGGTGTATTTGATGGTTAAGATTGCAAGCTTGTGGCACAGATGGAAAAGTTAGCGGATTCCTTTTTCCCACTAAAAGTAATCTCGCTCCAAGTCTATGAAAAAACAGCAGAAATGAAGTTTTGAAACTGACATGTTCATTGAGAGAAAATGACTGCAAAATGCTGTGAGAAGCATTTATACATCATTGTTATATGTTTCCACAGAGACGAGCTATTCTAATTTATCATCATGTAAAAGCAGAGTTAACTCTGTCAAATGGATTTTGCAGTGCCCCAATATGATATAAAAAGCCAACGAATTCAGAATAAAGAGAAGGGTAAGTTTATTTGTGAAAATTAGAATCCAATTTCTACCACTTTTATTTCTTTTTGGGTTGGCCACTTACCAGCTTAAGTCTTTAATCTGACTACATACTATTCAGTATGTTATCTAACTGCAATATAAATCGGAGCTAGGACCTGTCAAACCTATATTAATTTGATAAGAAGCTGCACCATGCAGAGATACATGTTAATCTCACTGCGCCAACTGTGAGTTTTTTTTCATGGATATGTGATATTGTGAAATGTATGCAGGCATTAAGAAAACATGCTAGATTACTTGCAATGTTGACCCCAACATAAAACAATTATCTCTGGATAGGAGAAGATACCCAAGCAATTTTGTAGTGAGGCCTTGTGACCTGAACAGATTGCTTGCAAATTCCCCTCAGGAAATTACTATCATTGCAATTGAACACAATTCCAATCCTTCTGATGCTGCAAGTGAATTTGGTGGGAAAGCTGTTGAGTTTCGAAGCTACATTGATCCTACCAAAGTTAGAGATTAACTTTATTCTTTCAATCAAATATGGAGAAGAATATCATGGTTCAGATTATGGTTGCAGAGAATGACTCTCTGCTGCACGCTCAGCTGTGGATAGATCCTGCAGAAGAGTTTGTGCAGTATGCTCATAGCGGCAACCCAGTAGATGTGACATTTGCCATTAAAGAGTTGAAGGTGTTCCATCTGATTTGTTTTTTATTATATTACCTATCAAGACATTTGGGTCATAAATGCAGCTAAAACTTCTTGAATGGATGACTTCACTTTCTAACTTATCTCCATTTCCTTAAAATGAGTCCACATAGTTGCTAAAATACTATTGGAGTCACATTCAGGACCATCTTTAATGTTGAAGTTTTTCCTTGTGTTTTCCAGTGAACATGATAAATTTAACCTCTGTCCATCTCATGGAAATCCAGGCATTTCTTGCTTTCTGCAAGGGATGTGAAGTGGACATTCATTTGTACTTTGAGAAGGCTGGCGAGTAAGTAAACTCTAAATGCTCTTTTAAATCTTACCTTCTGTCCATTTTTTTCCATGCTTCACTTCAATTTTGTATATGCAAGTAGTTCAGATGAACGAGAAGTTCTCATGCAATCAGTCCATAACTGGTTTTAATAGATGAATGATTGCAAGTTCTCTGCTCAGAGATTCGAAACATGCTAATGCAAAGCTTCACAATCACAATCGTAAAGGCTGATGACAATTTTAATTTTTCGCTGAATGTCCAAAAACAAGAGACTGCCATTGAAAATTTGGTTGATAAAATATAATGTACTTCGAATCAAGATTGGATAATGATGGTTTAAGGAGGTTTAAGTTCAGATGATAAATGGTTTATTTATCAAGTTTAATGCAAGATGCTAGTAAAGAATGCCAGCGAAAAATATTAGTGCAGAACTTGATCGTTAATGTACGTCTTTTGACTTTTCTCTTTGGTACTAAATTCGTGGTTTCAAGTGCAACATCTCTGTCGTCACAGGGGGGCATAAGTGCAACTAAATGCAAAATAGATAAGAATAAAGAACTTGATACAACTGAATGTTTTTATGGAACAGGCCTATTTTGATGGCCCCTAAATTTGGCATTGATGAGGGGACCTCTTTCAATTTTGACGCTACACGTGTGCTGGCCACCTTGCTCACATCACAATTACATGCAGGTAATACCGGACCTTCAGAAAATGGAATGCCAGGCCAGGCTGATACCGGGGAAGCTTCTGGAGAACAGCCAGAGAGGAACAGAACCAGTGTTTTGGAGATTCCATCTAATCATACCAGAATATGGTCTGAACTCTCAGGTGAGTGATCCTTGTGGCACTATCATCTCAATGATGGCAAAGAAATTGACTTTGCTTCGCTCTAAAATGAAATGCTGTGTATGTCATCAGTAAGATACTTTTTAGGAAAGGGCGAGCAGGTGATGAATCAAGCTTGTACTTGTCTAGCCTGCTCTACATGGGTAGTTCGATTTCCAATTAACTAGTTTAGTTTAAATTTTGTTTTGTAGAGACTGTCGAGTTTGTACCACGAGGAACGAGCTACAAATTATATCAAACACACAATGCGTGTATTTCAAAACGAAAGAATAGTGAATGGGGATCATGTGATTCTTTCCAATGTACTCATCATTTCCCCTGCTTCTACCCTAGCTCAAAAAAAAAAAAAAAAAAAAAAAAAAATGCCCAGTTTCTCCAATTTGATCATTTTTCAATCTTAAATTGCACCAAGATCTTAAGTAAAATTACCATTATCATCCTATATCCTGCTTTAAATGCAATAATGGAACACGAGGTGAATGTCCGAGCCAGCATTAACAGAAAGCAACCATCAACTTTTGATTCATGTAAATGACGCATGTGTTAACAATTGACGTATATTGAGACACTAATGACTTGTGAGACAAAGAACCACATCCGAGAAAAAGGGTCGATAGCTATCGACAATAGATCTTACTTTCGATAGATTTAAAACCACTTAAAAGCACTTGATATGTCCTTGACCTCCCGTCTCTCAGCTCGGCTGAAGATGACTGAGAAGAGCTCTGCCTCTCACGCCTCTCAACATCTCATCGTTTCTTCTTCTTTTTTTTTTTTTTTTCCAGATTGATTATGCTGTGGGTCTTCTTCTTTTCCCAGAAATCGTCGAGCATTGCATCTCTTCTTTGTTCTTATATGCCGACATTTTCAAAGACTGGATGCATTTCTTCCTTTGTTTTGCTTTAGCTTCTATTTGCTCGGCGCATGATGAAGCCGAGCATCATATTAGTGATGAATTATATGTAACACTATCAATGATTTTTTTGCTTTTTGGAATAGTGATGGCTATGTTCCCCGGGAATTATTTGTAAATTTATCAGTTCTATTGGACCACCCAAGAACTGGACCAGATCATCCCCAGTTCTAAAAATTGCAATTCATCTTGAAAGATTAGGGAACAAGGATAATGTGATTATTTCTCAAATTTTATGAATCAATTTCCCTAGGCAAAGAAAAAAAGGTCCCTTGTGTCTCCAACTTCATTGTATGGCACCGGGTTGTTAACTAAATAGTAGCATTATCAACATCACATCACATATTATGCTTTTCAATATATAAGATGTTCGAGGTAATAACAGTACAGCACAAGGTTCATGTCCCTAAGGTAATAATAGTACAATAGAAGGTTCGTGTCCTAACCAACATAAGTACAATACACATCAATATCAACTTACCAAAGGGCATACCACAATATTAGGGAAACTTAAAATGGTCACGATCCGCCAATTCGCGATGAAGGCTCATGGGTTCATCAACGAGAGGATGTGGAGAATGAAAATCGGCCAAGGCATGACACAAAGTGGAATGTACACCAGTAGATAGCACCTGACACATCCAAGAACAACAGCGATGCGAGCAGACGTAAGTTGTAACCTAGGGTCCATATCTTGCCTTCCCATCTTGAGGATAAGTAACCACCCAACAATTATGAGCACTGTGTAGATACACACGATTGTTCTAAGGTTAGTGATGGCTAGAACACCCATGATTCCGATGGCGCCGATCATAATCTTTAGCAGGATCTTCTCCAGGAAATGAATTGTAGCAATTATATCTGCATACTCCGCTCCACGTCTTGGAAATAAAATCAGCAAACCATTTGTTAGTGTACAGTCTTTTCGAAAGCTCAAGTTTTTAGCTCTTTTTGCATCACATCAGAGGGCAATCTTTCCAAAAGCTTTCAAGAACTACCAATTTAAGTTTTAAGGGAAATTTGATGTCGTATGACACCGAGAGTCTGGTGCAAATCATAACCAACGGGTCTATGCATTGCAGGACTCTAACCTATATATGCATGGCGAGAGTGCCCATCTTTTGATCCGAGGCTCATTTAGGTAGTCAACCAGGGGAAGCATCCTTAACTCCTCTTTTTGAAAAGTGGAATATCTTAGAACCAGGGGATACCTCCTTAACACATACAAACCTTTCCCAACCCTCTCTTACAACACATTCACAAAAACAAGACCACCCAGATGCACAAAACTACTAGGTAAGCCCCCTACTTACCGTGTAGAAACAGAGTAGCTACCTAGATGTCTTCTCTTTTTTTAGGAGAAAAAGCTAAGAAGGCTTTCAATTAATTTGGTGATTTCAGTATGAGTTCCTCTTGATAAAAGAAAGCTGCAGAGTGCATAAATAGTCGTGTCTTTTCCTCAACATGACAGAATTTTTCCTCCCGCCAGTAAGTTGAGGAGAAGGTTGACGATCTTTCCAATTTCTTGATTTTCAAGAAGAAATTACGGTTATTATGGCGTTCACTTTCCTCAAACAAACTCAACAGTTTTAATGGTATGCATCCTCGAGAGGGATTATTCCTGGTATGAGTCCTACTGTATTCAATTATCCAAATGGATATCAAGAAAATTTACCAATTCTCACAGAAAACAGGGGGCTGAAGTACATGCTCTGCTCTGAGTAAGTCCATTTCTGCTCTTTGAGAGTCGAATCATTATGAACATCTCAATCAGTAAAAGGAAAAAACGAACAGATGAAAAAATCTGGATTGTATAAATTGGTGTTCCAACTCGACTCTCACAATCTAACACAAGAAACAGGCATACAGGCAGGTGAAAGATTCCCCTGGGCTCTAAAGTAGCACCTGCAGGCTGCAGCGACTAAAACGCAGGTTTTTTCCCCATAAAACAAGATATTGACGTGTTTCCTCAGAATCCTCAAACTTACAGACGGAGCTGGGAGTGCAATGCTTTTTTTTATTTATTTAAGGTCGCTGAGGCCTACCTCTAGCGACCACCGTGATCAGCTGGACCGTTGTTCTCCATTGATCTTCCGACTTTGCCCGATCTCTCCTTCTTCCTGAATGTGGTTTCTTCAAGAGTTTGCAGACTGCTGTGGGGATAAGTAGAGGCCGCCATGGGTATGACTCCTTCCATGACCCTCTTCTGGCGTTTTTCTGCGCCTTTCATGGACCCCCTTCAGGTAGTTGCAAGCTTCTGACTTTTGGCAAGGCAGGAGACTGGCGGGGTGCGCAAGTTAAGGTAGCGCATGGTAACGCTTCTGGTTCTCTCAATTTCTGTTGTTTTGTTCCTCGGAACAAAAAAAGAACAGAAACCTATTTGGTAAAACATTTGTTCCCGGAACAATTTCTCTAATATTTTGTTCCCGGGAACAATTTTGAGAAGCAAAAAAAAAAGTTGCTTCTTGTTCCCGAAAATAATTTCTAGAAGTAAGCTGATTTTCTTTTTTAATTTTCTTTTCTTGCCACGACCACCGTCAACCACACGGAGCCACCGCCCATCGCCAACGCCACCGGTCGCCGGCCACTCTTGCCGCCACTCGCGGCCGCCCGTCGCCAGCAGCCGGTTTGCCGCCGCGGTCGCTGGTTTGCCGACGGCAAGCGTAGCGGCAGTAGCGATCCGTCGGCAAAAATAGAAAATGAATAAATACAAAAAAAAAAATTGTTGCGTTACCAAATACATTTCTATTATTTTTCTATTCAAGAGTAGAAGTTTTGTGTCGTTACCAAACGGGTTCTTTTACTCAAAAATTATTCCCCGGAGCAGAAATAGAAAAGAACTATTTCTGAAAAAAAAAAACTCTTCCCGGGAAGAGAAGCGTTGTCATGCGCAGCCTTAGTCTTTGGCTTTAGCTCTTTTGTCTCTTTTGGCATGTGGCGTTTGCCTCGGCTATGCTGCTGTTTGCATCACTTGTGTTCTCCTTTTCTATTTTTTTCTATTTCTTTTACTCCAGCTCCCTTCCACTCTTTTTGCTCGTTCGCATTATGAGTGAAAGTTTTTGATGCCGGTTTTTGTGTATTTCAGCTTTCCCCATTCTATATACTCACCTTACCCAAAAAAAAAAAAAAAACATATTGCATTTCATGTGCAAGGCCCGTTGTACATACTAGTGAAGTAATAAGGCATATTTCATTTTTCAAAGTATTAGAGAAGTGTACCTAACAAAACGAGCTTGAGCATTTCCTGATAACTTGAGGTTTTGCAAAATAGTCTTGTAACAGGTATTTTTGTTGATTTTAATTCCTAGTGGAGAAAAGCATGCAGCTAATGCGAAGACGGATAGTCAACACCTTGGTTACATGGAGGAATCCTTACTTTAAGCCATTAGAGATATGTATACCCATGGTGGTCCGACCAACATTGCCAGTACACTGCGATCAAAATCTCCTGGCGAAAATGAGATGGCAAGATAATATTTGGACCTAGGTTTCGACTTTTTCTTTTGTTGATGGCGGCCTTCTTCGATGCTATTTAGAGAGAGTTTTAGACATTCACTTACAATTTATAATATCACCGTAACTCAAATTTTACAAAGTAATTTCAGTTTTCCTAAGTATTACATTTTTTTTCCTTGGCATTTTTAATAATTGATATAGAAAACTAATCGCGTAGCTTGCGAATTTTACCACTAATTAATAAACCAATGTCTTTACATCAAATGAAAAATGAATGATGATCTTTGAGAAAAGAATTCATAAAGTATTGGAAAATGTATCCTCGAGAGCTTACAAAAATGATTCTCATACTGTTGCCACTATTCAATTTTGATCATCATGCTTTATCTTGTAACGGATCGGGTCAATAAATTAATCTCCAGTTATCAGGAAAAAAATTATATAAGTGATTATATATTGACAAAGCACAGGAGCTATACAAAAAGCGCCAACATCGAAGCATGGACCTGCATAGTTTATAGAATGAATATACAACACAAGCATTTTTCTATCACTTCAAACTAATTAATATTAAATTTTAATATTAAATTAAGTGGCAATTAAAGCATTCTAATAATTAGGGGTGAGCATAGTCTGAGTTGGGCCAGCCCACCCCTTAATCCTAGGACCAACCCACACAGTGTTGGTCCTCAATTTTTGAGACCGAGGATTGACTCTATTGAGCTTGGGACTAAGGACCAAATCAACCTAGTGGGTTCGGTCCGGTTCCAAGATCAACCTAGAACCAAACGATAATTTATGGGAAAATTATCAAAAAAGTCGTAAACCTATTGCAATTGTGCCAATTTAGTCCTAAACTTTTTTTTTTTGGCCAATTTAGTCCTAAACCTTTTGTTTTTGCTCCAATTCAGTCCATCCGACCATGCATAGTCGGAAAAATCTGATGTGGCATTCTAGTCAGCGCCAGTCGGCGTTGCCAACGCTAACATAGCACCGGAGAGCAAAACGTCATCGTTTTGCTTTAAAAAAAAATAAAAGCCAAAGAGAAAAGGCAGAAGAGAAAAGTCATGCGGCTGCTCCTTGCTTCTTTCCAAAATCATCTAAAAAACCCTAGTGAGATCTCCTCCGAAATTCTTGTAGATTTTGAGTTGATTTGATCTCATATTGCAATTTCCTCAATATCCTTCGTAAATCAAGCCCCTTTTTGGCCAACACCATTGTTCATCACTTCTTGCCCGAATCGAGAAGACCTGAAGACCCAAAGACTTGATTCGACCACAACTTGACCCAATTCGTTCGTTGCTACAATTGAGAAGATGAGAGACCCGAAGACCCGAAGACCTGAAGACTCAATTCGCCCACAACTTGACCCGATTCGTTCATCCACAGCAAACACAAGCAAGTGAGGTGGTCCCAATTTGATTGTGTTGCCGGCAAGTGGTGAGCTACGTGGTGGGTGGTCGTAAAGTCAATCAAAATCAGTCAAAAGGTATATTGTTGTGGTCCTAAACTATGTTTTGTCTCCATGTTTGTCTTTGTCGTGTTCCCAAACACTTGCCTGCAACAACTGTTCATCCTCCTCATAAATCAAATATGGTGCCTTGCCTACCTCTCTCGACAGCAACTTCACGGCCCCCGTCAGAACATGATGCTCCCAGCCTTGAACATCTATTTTGACGAGAAGAACCGGTTCTGACTCTGGTATCACTTCGTCTAGTGGGATGGACCTTACTTGAAGTTCTATTTTTTCATTGGACTTGAATGCCAACTTGGCACCGGCTGATGAGACAGCACTGTTGTCGAGCCGGCCAACCAACTGAAAACATCAATCAGGGTGGACATGATCAGCACAACAAAAAGCATAGTCAGATACCAACAATAAAAGAATAATTGTGCTCTCAATCTTCTTATAAGAATGAGTGCATCAATATCGGGAATTCAAAACATGATCAGATCATATGACATCTGTGCTCATGAATGATATATACAAAATCCCTCCAAGTATAATATAAAATCCATAACATAGGTAGGCCAAAATTGCTGCAATTGCAATGAGATTTAGGTAATCCAAACAAGCTTTGGAAAATTTGAACGAGAAGTATATTAAGAACTCCATATACCTAACAAACTTTGTCAATCTGAACCAAATGCAGCAACTCAAAAGTAATATATTCTTCCTAAATGAGCCAAAAGCAGCAACTCAAAGCAATATATTCTTCCCAAATGAGCCAAGAGCAGCAACAATACCAAAAATTCTAGGCGAGACAGAGACATTCTACGCGAGACCATCCACAAACTCATGTCAGCAATTTGCCCAGCCATCTAGTTCAACAACCACAAACCCATTACTGCGACAAACCCATGTCAACGAAATTTAAAATAAAATTCAAGTGAAATCAAAACAACATAAATATAAAGCACCGCAATTTCAAGAAGACAATCAAGGCGTTCAGTGAGCGTCAAGCAAGCAGGTGAATCTAAGCAAGCGTCGAGTGTAGGCATCGGGCGAGCATCGGACGAAGATGTTGGGTGAGTCGAGCGTCAGACGGAGGCGTCAGGTTGACGCACATGTCGGATGGAGACGTCAAGCGAGTGTCAGCTAGAAGGATTGGATGGAGGCTTCGAACAAAGGCGTTGGAGGCTTCGAACAGAGGCGTTGGGCAAGCAGAGGCCAAAGGGTTTCGACGGAGGTGTTGAACGGAGGCATCCACCAAGAATCAATGTCAGGCACCATGAATCAAGGGAAGATCCTCTCAATTTAGGGTTCCCTGCTTGATTTTGGGAAAGAACCCAGCCAACCCCACGCCCTTTTCTCTTCTGCCTTTTCTCTTTGGCTTTTATTTTTTTTTAAAGCAAAACGTCGACGTTTTGCTATCCGGTGCCATGTTAGCGTCGGCAACGCCGACCAGCGCTGATTAGAATGCCACATCAGATTTTTCCGACTATGCATGGCCGGATGGACTGAATTGGAACAAAAACAAAAGGTTTATGACTAAATTGGCCAAAAAAAAAAGTTTAGGACTGAATTGACACAATTATAATAGGTTTAGGATTTTTTTGGTAATTTTCCTGATAATTTATTTATTTCATTTTTTTGTACTCCCTAAAAAGGTGACTGGAGACCGGACCGATCCTATGGGTTCAATGACGAGCGAGGTCAACTAAGAGAGGTGATCAACGAGTGTTGAGTGGGGTGAGCGTTGAGCATTGAGTAGGGAGCAACAAGCCAAGCGAGCATCAAGCAGCAAACGGCACGACTGACCCAAAGCGAGTGAGATAAGTGTCGAGTAGCGAGTGAGATAACTGTTGAGTGGCAAGCGGAGAAGTTGTTTCTTTCGATTTTGGCAAATTAAAGACTAAGATGACAAATAAGACAGAAGAAAACAAGTACTAGAAAAGCATGCCGTGAGGAGTTATTTATGCCCTTTTAAACGCCGTGAGAACTCATCACAAAAACATTTTCCTCCTTTGTAAATTTTGGCTATTAACGCTGTTAAAGACATTAAAATATTTAAGTTATTAAAAAATAATGTAAAATTACTTGAACTTCTCATTAAGGAGTTATTTAATGTTGTTGACATCGTTTATTTTAGGGTTTTCTCTATATTAAACAATTATAAATAATATATATAGAATTAGGGTTGGTCCGGGTTGGACCGACCCTAAACTCTTAGGACGGAGGACTAACTCGCAGAGTGCTCGTCCAAGAATCCCAGGACCAAGGACCGACCCGGTTTACCCGAGAACTGGACTAGGACTGGCAGGGTTAGACCGGTCCAGGGCTGGTTCAGGATTGACCCTAAACTGATACTCACCCTTACTAATAATCATAAATCTATCATAGGTCATTTTTGTAAATGTACTTAACGATAGCGAACACAGTTGTTGAACCAGGCTAAGAAGAACACACGGGTGGCCACTGGTTTTGCACTATCATGACATGTTAATGCCGCATAACAACCTTTAGCCCTTACTTTGTATTTGTTTGCATCTAGACGAAGAAATCAACATTTATCCTAAAATCAAGATTGATGACCGAATACATGACAAAAATAAAGTATTATGGTCAAAATTGAAAGGAAATGCTCGGGCAAGAACATTTTTGTGATTTCCCTTCAAGTTATAAGCTGTGGTTTATGCGTCAATGCTATGTAACGATGAATCTAAAAAGCCTAAAGTACTTTACTGGGTAAACATCAGTGATATAATGGTATCCTCGTGGGCCAAAAAGGATAATTTAACGTGTTATATCATTGGTTCCCCGAGCCAAGGACCAAGCGTCGTCTTCTTCCAATCCCGCCAATTTTTCGGCGACCCCCTCATAAAAATCTGTAGCGTCACTGCAGAGAGGGAAGCGAAGCGCTGGAAAAAATGGAGTTCACCCTCAGCGGCAACGCCTTGAAGACCTTGGCTCGCTCCATCACCTGCCTCTCCCGCATCGGCAACGACCTCGCCATCCAAGCTTCTCCTTCCCAGGTCATTCCATCGATTTCTTCCCACACATTTCTTCTTCTTCTTCTTCTTCTTCTTCTTCGTCTTCTCCGTCGTCTCTCTCGCCTACAGCTCCGACATGTCGCCACTGAAATCCATGTCGATCGTCGTTCCTCGGCTTCATCCATCGAGTGAAATAACCACAGCAGTTGCTTCTCCGTCTGCCCTGCCGAGCGATGCTTCGTTTAGATGGCTATGATGCTGTGTTAGGTACTGGCTCATTTCGCTCGATGCGGTGTCCGATTGAGAAATTCTGAGAGTCCTTGCACCGATTGCTGAGGGCGTGGAGCTTTTGGCGGTGGAATTGAGGCAGAAATTTGTCGACCTAGGTTGTGATTGGGCCTGTTGACGATGATCAGAACCTGACGTGCATAAAATCTGAAGTGACTAAAAGAATCTCATACTGTTGATAGGGTGATTCAAACTCATTATATCGTAAGACTGAGGCAGTTCACTGTTATAGACAGGAGAGCTACCAGCGGTGCTTGTGGCAAAACGTCGAATGGTGAAACCATAGGAGAAAAGCCCTATGGATAACCTTCTACCTGTGCTGCTATTCCGCGTTGCTAATGCTTTGCTGGTTTTTCTAGTTACTCTGATGGTGTTATAAGGAGTTTCGTGAAACTGAATAGGTGAAAGCACGAATGCACTCCCTAGCAGATCTCTTGTGTGCCCGTACTTTGCATGACTTCCTTTTGCCTCACCACATTTAACTGCCAAATAACAATAGAAGTTCTGAATTCTAAACTCATGTTTGGCACTTGGCACTATTTGATGTATTAGAATTGCAGTAGTATTGATCTGTGTACAGATATCACCTTCTTACTTGTATATATCATATTAAGATTCTGATTTCATTCTCATATTCATATTTGACCTCCAGATTTCCTTTCACGCGCTCAATTCGTCGAGATCTGCCTATCAATTGATAACCTTCAAGTCAGACCTCTTTGATGTGTTTACAGTATCTGGTGCGCAGGTTCAATGCAGTGTTCTTTTAAAGGTATATTGTCGTTGGTCATCTTTCTAGTGTATTTGCCAGTTTATAGTTGTAAGCAACTTACAAACACTGACAAAGTACTCTGTGCAGGCTATCTGTTCTGTCCTTAGAACGCCTATTACAAACATCAATTATTTGAGTGTGCAATTACCAGACATCAATGCATCAAAAATTCAATGGGCTCTGCAGTGCTTCAGTGGTAAAGACCTTTCCGTTGTGTGGGTGGTGCTCTGTATTCATTATGTTCGAAATGGTGTATTTGACAATTAAGATTGCAAGCTCATGGCACAGATGGAAAAGTTAGCGCATTCCCTTTTCCCCCTAAAAATAATCTGGCTTCAATTCTATGGAAAAACAGCTGAAATGAAGTCTTGAAACTGACATGTTCATTGAGAGAAAATGACTGCAAGATGCTGCAAGAAGCATTTATTCATCATGTCATATGTGTCCACGGAGACAAGCTTCTATAATTTCTCATCATGTAAAAGCAGCATGAACTTTGTTAAAGGGATTTTGCAGTGCCCCAATATGACCTATAAAGTCAACAAATTCAAAATAAAGAGACGGTGAAGTTTATGCTAAAAATCAGATTCCAATGTCTACCACTTCTACTTTTGCTGGCCACTTAACGTTCTAAGTGTTTGTGACTCAGTCATGCTAACTTCATATCATTCAGTATGTTATCTAACTGTAATATAAATCGGAGGTTGGCAATTGTCAAACCGGCATTCATTTGATAAGAAGCTGCACCATGCAGATATACATGTTTATCTCACTGTGCCAACTGTGAGTTGTTGTTCATGCATATGTGATGTCGTCATATGCATGCAGGCATTAAGAAAACATACTGGATTACTTGCAATGTTGACCCCGACATATAACAATTATCTCTGGATAGGAGAAGATACCCAAGCAATTTTGTATTGAGGCCTCGTGATCTGAGCAGATTGCTTGCAAATTTTCAGTCATCCCTTCAGGAAATTGCTATCATTGCAACAGAACGCAACTCTGATCCTTCTGATGCTGCAAGTGAATTTGGTGGGAAAGCTGTTGAGTTTTGAAGCTACATCGATCCTACCAAAGGTAGAGTTTCACTTTATTCTTTTCAATTGAATATGGAGAAGAATATAATGGTTCAGATTCTGGTTGTACAGAATTGCTCTTTGCTGCAAGCTCAGCTGTGGATAGATCCTGGAGAAGAGTTTGTGCATTATGCTCATAACAGTAACCCAGTAGATGTGACTTTTGCTGTCAAAGGGTTGAACGTGTTCCATCTGATTCGTTTTTTATTGTATTATCTATCAAGACATTTGGGTCATAAATGCAGCTGAAAGTTCCTGAACATATGACTTCACTTTCAACTTATCTCCATTTCCTTAAAATGAGCCCACCTACTTGCTGAAATGCTATTGGAGTCACATTCAGGACCATCTTTTATGTCGAAGTTTCTTCTTGTGTTTTCCAGTGAACATGATAATATTTAAACTGTCCATCTCATGGAAATCCAGGCATTTCTTGCATTTTGTGAGGGATGTGAAGTGGACATACATTTGTACTTTGAAAAGGCTGGTAAGTAAATTCTGAATGCTCCTTTGACTCTTACCTTCTATTAATTTTTTTCCATGCTTACTTCAATTGATTGCGTGGCTTTATCTTGGAGTCTTGCAAAATTTTACTCATGCATCGAGAAGGAAAAAGTTTTGGCAGAAATCCATATATGTCCTACCAAACCTGTAAGCATTTCTGTTTTTCCACTATTTAGAGCGACTGTCCACCTGATACCACAGACAAGGTGGAGCAAAACTATTTTCCGCTTTTTACTTGACTGTGAACCCTGAGGATGTGTTGCACATACCTGTGCAAGTACCTATTTCTGGAAGACTGAACTCACATGCCTTTCTTGGGCTTCTCAGTATTGATTCAATTAGTCTGCTTGTATCACGTCGTTTGTTAGTGGTTCAAAATGTTTTTTAGAGGCAAAGGTACTGAACAAGATTGTCACTTAAATATCACTAATTAGCACATCATAAGTATGTTCATGCAGTTTGTTAGTAGTTGAATTGGATGATCCCTCTAAAGCGATTTTCTTCGTTCTTTTCTTGTGCAGATGAAAATGGCTTTTCACAACATCATCCAAGTAATTGGGTTAACGCCAATGAGGATGAAGACGATGATAACGAGGATGGTGATGAACTCTATTCAATCAACACCACCATACTGTGAAGATCAATAACATTACGTTTCCTGTTTTGACTATGATAACCTTGCTCTCTTAGTTTTACTGTTAAGTGCTTGTGCCTTCCTATGCTTGATATTTCCTGTCTTGTGTTCCTTCATATAGTTGGAGTAGTATCTTGCTTAATTTAAGTATCCTTTGTCATTTTTTCCTCATTTCTTCTCCTACTTGACTCTACGTTAGTTCTTGTGCCAATTTGACTAGTCCACCATGCAACAAAGCTGCCATTTTAATGCACTTCTTTTCCCCCCTCTTTTGTTTTTCAATATTAAGTTGATGCGCTTTGGTATCGATATAGGTATGGTTCTGCACTTCTATTCTATCACAACTTCTTCCTGGCCTCCTGCCAATAAAAACAGAGCAGTGCCGATAGTACTTGCAAGAGTCATGTGCTTTATGGACAGGACCTAGCAGTTTAGAACTATTGGAAATTGCGTTTAGACCTTGTAAAATCTGTCAAATAATTCCTTTCTAGCTTTGCAACTTCAAATGATGTGGTGGTGCGGGAATGTGCTCTATACCATCTCTAAAACAGCTATTCATGCGTTTTAACTCGTTTTCTTGCTTCTCTTTTGTCCTCTCTTGGAGAAATTGCCCCATCAAATAAGCCAACTTCAATCGTCTCACCGTTCTATGATAAGAATCATATCGTACATGCAACATTAAGGCCACGCTGGTGCTGTCATTTCTTTGTGAAAGAACCCTAAAGGAAGCTCTCTTCAGCGGTGGAGGGTCGATCAACGTGGAAAAACACCATACTTAGTTGTGGGACAGAGTGCTTCCCATCTAATCATTTTGTTGGTAATTTTGCGGAAGCGTGTGTGTGTAAGTGTGTATGTGTGAAATATGGGCTACAAAGGCAAGGGTGTATGGGTTAAAAAAGCAAAACTTTTATTGTGAAAGTAAGTATTACAAAAGAAGTAGTTTTGTAGTTTTTCGGCCACTTAAAACGCACACCCCAACCCCTATTTATAGGCGTGAGCACCACCTCTTATCCACCGACATTGAGTACAAGAAATAATAAAAAATTTCAGCTTGCTTCTTTATCTCTGCATGTTGCGGCTTCTCCCGAAGAATTTGGTCTCTTCTCAATTTTTCTGCATTTTTATATTCTCTCCAACTCTCAGCCACTTTTGTTGACTTTTCTTTGGCCTTTTTGCTGTCCACGTGTTCTGCTGCCCAGTGTTCTGCTGCCCATGTATCAGAAAATTCTTCAGCATTTGAGAGTCTTCTAGGCTTGCTTTTTGCCGGTTTGTTTCCGCCAACTTTTTGTCTTGTATAGTCTAGTGTAGTCTAGAATTTTTCTAAAAATGGATCACTTTTTTAACACTCGATTCATTTTTGTGATACTCCAAGCATGCTTCTCAATATCTCAAATTTTGCTGTTGGTAGTGCTTTAGTGAATATGTCCGCAATTTGATCTTCAGTCTTACAATACTTTAACTCGATCTCTCCTTTGCTTTGCACTTCACGAATGAAGTGATATTTTATATTAATATGCTTCATTCTTCCATGAAAGACTAGATTTTTTGATATTGCAATCGCAGACTTGTTGTCGCAAAATATTGGCGTTGATTCCATTTGTGGTTCTCCAATGTCTTCTAAAATTCTTTGAAGCTATATTGCATGACTAGTAGTTGTAGCAGCCGCAACATATTCTGCTTTTGCAATGGATTGTGCTACTGAATCTTGTTTTTTTAGATATCCATGAAAATATTCCAGAACCTAATGTGAATGCATAACCAGTGGTCCTCCTCCTGTCATCGAATGATCCTGCCCAATCACTATCAGTATAACCGATCAACTTAGTTGTTGCACTAGGTTGGTACCAAATACTATAATCAGTGGTTCCTCGTAAGTATCTTAGAATTCTCTTGGTTGCTCCAAAATGAATTTGGCTTGGACTCTGCATAAACCGTGATAGTAAACTTGTCGCGTATATAAAATCTGGCCGTGTAGCAGTAAGATATAGTAGACTCCCAATTAGGCTTCTATAGAGGGAGGCATCGGCTTTTTCAGCTCCATCATTTTTCAATAGTTTCTCATTCATCACAAGTGGTGTTGCCACTATTTTGCAATTACTCATTTTGAATTTTTCAAGGAGCTTTTCTATATATTTCTTTTGTGAGATGAAAATTCCTTTATCTTGATTGACTTCAATACCGAGGAAATAGTTCATCAAGCCTAAGTCCGTCATTTCAAATGTCTTCATCATTTCTTTTTTAAATTCTCAGATCATTGTCTCATTGTTTCCAGTATATATAAGATCATCTACATATAGAGAGACAATGAGAGTGTCCGACTTACCTTGGGTCTTGATGTAGAGTGTCGGCTCACTCATACTCCTCCTGAATCCTTGCTTGATGAAGTACTCATCGATTCTACTATACCATGCATGTGGTGCTTGTTTTAACCCGTATAGGGCCTTCCTAAGCTTTAAGACTTTTTCTTCTTGGCCTTTGAGAATAAAGCCTCGTGGTTGTTCTATGTATATTTCTTCTTGAAGATATCCGTTTAAGAATGCTGATTTTACATCTAGTTGATAGATCTTCCATTCTTTTTGTGCCGCTAAGGCTATAAGTGCTCGAATAGTATCAAGGCGGGCAACGGGAGCAAAAGTTTCAGTATAGTCAATACCTGGTTGTTGCAAGTATCCTTTCGCCACAAGCTTTGCTTTATGCTTCTGGATTGATCCATCCGCATTGAGCTTCGTCTTGTAGACCCACTTAATGCCAATAATCTCTTTGTCTTCTGGACAATCAACAAGCTCCCAGGTTTCATTTTTCTTGATCATCTTAATCTCTTCTTCCATGGCTTTTATCCAAACTTCATCTTTGGATGCTTATTCATAGTTTTCTGGTTCCAAAATAGCAAAGTTGCATGTGTCATAAATTCTTCTAAGGGCTTTTACCCTTAGTACTGGAGACTCTGGAGTAAATTCTTCTACCCTTGGAGAGCTTGGTGAAGTTACGTCGTGAGTGGTGGAATCTGGTACTTCTTCTTCTTCTTGTGATGTTGACTCCTCTTGAGCAGGTGGTGTGTCTGGCAAGGTTATGTACTTCTTCATGATCTTTTTTTTTTTTTTTTTACATAGTTTGCTCGATTATTTATTTTCGAGCGACAATCTTTTTCTACGTGGCCATATCTTTTACAAAAGCAGCATTTTTTTTTTAAAATTTTTAAACCAACAATCCTTCTCCAAATGATTTGTTTTCTTGCATATACCACAAGGTGGATAATTTTCCTTTTTTACAATTTCTCCTCCTCTTTTGTTTTTCCATGAGCTCCTTCCATCATTTTTAGTTTGTTGAGACCATATATTTACTTTAGACTGAAAGGCACTTTTGACCGAATCTTCATCTTGTGCCATTAGTCTTTTCTCATATGCTTCTAAAGAGCCAATTAATTCACTTATTGATAGGGTCGTCAAATCTTTAGTTCCTTCTATAGTTGTAACTATGGAGTTATATTTTTTGGTAAGTGACACCAATATTTTCTCAACAACCCTTTGATCAGTTATCCCATCTCCATAGGCTCTCATTTGATTAACGAATTCCTTTAATTTTCCACAATATTCTTGTACGGTCTCATAATTTTTCATTTTAGAATTCTCAAAATCTCTTATTAGTGTTTGAAGGTGAATCGTGCGTACCTTTTCTGATCCTTGAAATTCTTCTCGTAGTATATCCCAAGCCTCTTTTGCAGTCCTCGCTCCAATAATTCTTGGAAATACGGTTTTCGAGAGCGCTTGCTAGATAAAATATAACGCCCTTGCATCCTTTTGTAGTTGATCCTTCGAAACACTTGCACCTTCTGGTGGAGCCTCGTAACCTTTTTCCACGATGTCCCACAAGTCTTGGGCCATCAAGAATGTAGTCATTTTTATGCTCCAAAAATCATAATTGTTCCCATCAAAAATGGGAATGGGAAATGATGATGAGGTAGGGTTGGCCATGGTTTAGTTAGTGGATATTTGGAAAGGGTAATTTTAGGAATGGGTAGGTAGGACAAACGCCCGACACCAACTAAAGACGTGGCTCTGATACCTCTGTTGGTAATTTTGCGAAAGCGTGTGTGTGTGTAAGTGTGTATGTGTGAAATATGGGCTACAAAGGCAAGGGTGTATGGGTTAAAAAAGCAGAACTTTTATTATGAAAGTAAGTATTACAAAGGAAGGAGTAGTTTTGTAGTTTTTCGGCCACTTAAAACGCACACCCCAACCCCTATTTATAGGCGTGAGCACCGCCTCTTCTTCACCGACATTGAGTACAAGAAATAATAAAAAATTTTAGCTTGCTTCTTTGTCTCTGCATGTTGCGGCTTCTCCCGAAGAATCTGGTCTCTTCTCAATTTTTCTGCATTTTTCTATTCTCTCCAACTCTCAGCCACTTTTGTTGACTTTTCTTTGGCCTTTTTGCTGTCCACGTGTTCTGCTGCCCACGTACCAGAAAATTCTTCAGCATTTGAGAGTCTTCTAGGCTTGCTTTTTGCCGGTTTGTTTCCGCCAACTTTTTGTCTTGTGTAGTCTAGTGTAGTCTAGAATTTTTCTAAAAATGGATCACTTTTTTTAACACATTTCAAACATCGTTGGTTTTTGAGCCTTTTCATAATGGGGGAAAATTGTCTGAAAAACTAAAAAGACTTTCAATCTTATTAATTCAATATAAATATTTTAATTGTGTCAATTTAATTTTAAAATTTTGACAAATTGTCAAATTAGGCCTAAAGTTTTTAATGAATTGCTAACTTAGTCTTCTACCTAATTTTGGTTGACCCCGTTAGCTCTAGCCGTCCTATGTGACAGCAATTGATTTTGATGTAGACAATTTTTAAATTAAAAAAATCTGATTTTTTTTAATTTTTTAAAACTTTTATTTTCTTCTCTTTTTACACAAGGCTAGTGGCCCTGCTGATGACCTTTGTTGGCCATTGACTAAGAGTTGATGACCCTCGTTGGGCCTTGAGTGAGGGTTGGCGATGTGCTTGCTGACCACTGCAAGGGTTGTGACCCTCGCCCACTAGCTTTGTGTAAAGAGGGGGAAAAAAGAAAAAAAAATCAACAAAAAATAATAAAAAAATCGAAAATTTTTTAAAAAATTTTTAAAAAAATTGTCCACGTTAGTATTTATCATGTTACTTAATATGGCTGATGTTGACTCGGCTGCCAAAGACTAGTTTGGTAAATCATTTAAAAGCTTAAAATTAAATTAGTACAATCGCAAGATTTAAGACTAAATTGGTAAGTTGTAAAAAAATTTAAGATTGAGTTAGTAAAATTAAAAAAAAAAAATAGGATTGAATTGATTGTCGTATAATGGGTTTAGGACAATTTGAACAAATTTCCTTTAAGAATGGCTAAGCAATATTAAAAAAAAAAAAATGTTGAGTGAACTGTGCTTTGACTATAGATGGACTTGGAGGAAAAATGGGTCTAGCATTTCGATATGCAAGGATTGACTGTTGGCGATTCAACTTGCATCTTGGGCCCCGAAATTATTCGCAATCGGTTACTCTTTTTGTCAGTAATAGAACCAACCGGAGTCACAGTCACAGAGTGATTCGTGGAATTCAAAGTTTACTTGCCCCGAGAGGGTGCCTAAAGCACGAATTGACTGTGGGCTTGATCGTCTAGAAGCTCTCGTTGTTCGTGACATTTCCACCTTGTGCTCTTGCATTCAACGTATTTGGATATTGTTAATGTCGTGATGTCATCTCTTTGGTGTACCCTGTCATTTCCCTATACCACGCCTGGGCAGACCCTCGGGAAGGCGTCGCGGGGATCGAGGTGGGATCCAAAACCCCCCATAAGGGGGGTTTGTAGTCGGAGAGCCCCGTGGGGGTCTTTATCTCGTTGTTTTACATCCCGAGAGACCCAATTTCAGGATAAAGCCTTTTAAGAACATGCTTAGGTCCAGTTTTTATAGGGATGTTATCCCAGCCACTATATTTTTCCTGGCGTGGGAGCTGCCAATACCCTCTTGTGGCCCTTAGGCCCGCAAAAGCGCGGGGGGCACGCATCGACCTGTGCGCAGGGGCTTTGTTATCGGGGTTGTCCCCCCCGAAGCGCTGCAGTTTAAGGTCTTGTCGAGGACCTGTCTTTGGATATTGTTAATGTCGTGATGTCATCTCTTTGGTTTTAAATTGTTTAGGCCTTTTCCCAAAAAGACGTGATGGACTTTTTAGTTGTGGGCGTATCATCCTACACCTTGCTATTGCATATTCCCATGTTTCTCGTCTCATCCAAAGAAGGTTTAGTTGCGTGGATTTTCCAAAATCTATTGTAAGGATGGATGGTTTAAATTATAAGGGATATCAATGTAAGATAGTTGCCTAATTAGGTGCACATGCTTTTTCATCGTTTCTCAATTTTGAATTGTACCAAGCACATGTCATGCTTATATATACTGTGGTCAAAATTGTCCAGTAAAATTAATCTTTGAGATGGGAAGATAAAATTTGGACCTAGGGTTACAACTTTTATTGGGGGCAACGATTTTTTTAAGTAATACCTAGAGAGATTAATATAAATATTTACTTATAAATTATCACATCAGTGAAATTCAAAATAGTTTCAGTATTCTGAATTGAAAGAGAAAGCTAGTCCAATGAATTGCAAGTTTACTATTAATGAATAGATTAATTTTTTACATCGAATAAAAACTGAATAATGATCATTGAGAAAATCAAAGCATAAAATTATTGGAATATATATCCAGAGAAAATTACAAAAATGATCCTTGTATTATTGTGACTACTTGATTTTGGTCATCATGCTTTATCTTGTGATAGATAGGGTCCATAAAATAATCGCCAATTATCATTTGAGGAAAAATTTCAATGACCGACCAAAGGAATATGCTAACGGAGGTATACAAGCGGCACTAATATGGAACGAAAAAATAATTATGCAAAAGTTATTACAAAATTTTCCTCATATTACTGTCGACGTTTAATTTTAGTCCTTACCCGACTTCTGATCCCAATTTCAAATATATCCTTCCAAATGCAGGCAGAAATTGGTCAGTAAGTGCCTAATTAATATGCTAGTTGACACAATCGACACAAGTTATCAAAGATAAAAAACTTGCACATCCTTCCAAATGCAGACGGAAATTGGTCAATAAGTGCCCCGATTAATATGCTAGTTGACACAATTTAAAGAGGTTATCAAAGATGAAAAACTTGCACATGTGATTCTAATCTGACTATTCTTAAGTATCATAAATTTTACTCACGCACGTATTTGTCATGACTGTTGCCCATTTACTGTGAAATTAACATTTTACAGAAGACAATTTGGCCTAGAGGTGGAACACTTCCCCCAGTTGAAATGGATTAAATTCTCGAAAGTAATACTTAAGGGTGATCATTTAGTGAGAATAACTGCTAGGTCATCAATTCTAAAGACACCGGGAGCAAGTCACGTGTCATTTTCTCATTATTGGTGTTATTAGATTTCGGTGTCAAATAAATATAATATGCATTACAACGACCAATTGTTATTTATAATGCTATGAACTATTTATTTGATCCACAATTTACGCAGACGTATATCGTAAACGCACTTTCACATGTATTGATTTATATGTTGGACGTGTGCTTACTGATAAACACATTTTGAGATGTGTTTATTATTCTCTTTTGTTATTAGTGTCACCGAATTTGACATCATGTTATCTGGGGTTGTTATCAAACGGGCACAGTAATAATCGAGTAAAAATATTCGTCAAACTGGATATACGAAATGTGGCTGAAAGTTTAAACTTAAAATCTTACTGAAAAAGACCTATAATAGAAATTTTTGGTACTCGCAAAATCAAAAAAGCAGAGTTTGAATAAATTTATGGTGTGTTCGTTTTACGGAAAATGAGTGATTTAGAAAATACTTTTTGAAAAATGATTACTTATATTATTTTTAAAAAATTAGTCAACGAAAAATATTTTCATCATCAATAATAATCTATGCCTAAATATTACTTTGGAAGATGAAAAAAAAATTTCATTCATTTATTTTTCTAAATGATATAAGTGATCATTTTTTGAAAAATATTTCCTAAATCACTAATTTTCCGTGAAACATATACACCATAAGCTTCACCACAATTTTTATTTTTATTTTTTAAAAGTATATGGAGTGCCCTAATTTTGTTCCTTTATTAATTTATCATAATTTCGTCCTTTACTTTCTTATAAATGTATCTATCTTGATAGATATAAGCTATATTTATATAAGTGGATTCTAAATCTGTACTCTCTATTTGATAAACCATTGAACTACAAAGACTTCTGACCAAAAAAAACCTACAAGGACTTCTAATTTGCACACATTTTGAGCTTGGGACGTGCTCGATCTATGGTGTTGGAACTCGGGAACTCTCCTTATTGGCTCCTTCCATCACTAGCGTCTTAACGCAAAGACAAGGGTGAGAACAACCAGGCCAACTAATTGAAGTTTTTAAGTTCTGCAATTCACCTGGATCTTTTCGCATTTTCACAACGCCATGATCCATTTAAAAGCAACATACACGAGGTTACCCATCAAATGCGGCTTTTGTTTTATAAAATCATTCATTGAGTCGATCATATGCACAAAAAAAAAAAAAAAAAACACACACACACACACACACACACATCGAGTCGATCGTATGTAGAGGGATGAATAATTGCCCTAATTCAGCCGGAGGAGGATCGAGAGCAATGCAGCGGCAGCAGGTGGATTCATGGATTTTATACGGATCGGAGCTTAAATCCGAGTCCTCTATGACCAGCAACAGATCCGATCCTCGATGCAGCGGGCCAGTCCAGGCTCAAAAGTCCCTGCTTCATGGGAACGTTGAAAACCATTAGGCCCATACTAGAGAAACTATATATGGCACATGCTAATTTATCTAATTATCCATAGTGTGAGTGCCGGTTAATTACTACTGCATAGAAACAAATCTAACAAGGATTTTAACTTTTATAAAACTTTTTTTTTTTTTTATGTAATGCTTATGTCTGTTTTCAGATATATCATAGTGACATACTATGACAAAATGGACAAACTGTAATTTAAAAATAGTTAAGATATAATCCTCTAATTATCTTACTTACTAGCGTCAAATTTAATCTTACAATAAGTTAATTTTTTTTCCTATATTAATTTTTATTTTTATATCTAACTCTCTCCAACACATTTAAATATATTCTTCACATGCATGTGCAGACTCTTTTTATTCTAGAAGAATAAAGCAATTTTTTTTATATGAATTCAAGATCCTAATAACAATCGATTTGATTCTTCATTTATTATCATGTGATGCAATAGAATAAATAAAAATGCACACATGACCATCGTTGTTGTTCGGCCATGGACCATGGATGAGTAACTAGGGACATTGCGAGTGATGAATAAATGAAATTATCAAATAATTTTTTTAAAACCAGTCTCAAAAGCACGACGGTAGTAATGGAAATTATATGTGGAAGAAGCTATAAACTATATCAAACTAATAATGTGTGAATCCGATATGAAAGAATAGTGAACGAGGGTATGCGGTTCTTTTTTATGTACTCTCATTTCCCCTATTCTCTCTGGCCCCAAGGATAAACTTGCTCTGTTTCTCCAATTCATCATTTCTCAATTCTATTTACTGGTAATGCAACTAGTAATGCAACTCCATGAGCTTTATCTTACCAATGCAACTCAATCCAAAGTAGAAGTAATGGACCTAAATGCACTTAGAATGTTAATTGTAAAATGGCTAGTAAGAACACCTAGAGGGGATGAATAGGTGTTAGAGAAAATTTTTGCGGAAACATTTATCTAAACTTTTTCTTTTGAAATGGAATCTTCAAAGTAATAGACTAGAACAAGTTTAAGTAAATTTACGAACAAATAAAAGAGTTCAGGGAAGAGAATTAAAAACACAAAGATTATAGTGGTTCGGCTTAGATCAAGCCTATGTCCACTCTCCTGCGCTGATAGCCCACTAGCTGGATTTCACTATGAATCAAAAGAGATTTTACAGTTTGTGATCTTGACTTTCTCAGTGAAGAGTTTCTCCTGATTTCTTACAAAGTCTCACTAAGAGTTTCTCTCTTTTGTATACAGTTTTGAGCTCGATGAATAAGAAAGCAAATAACTAGAAAGTTTCAGACTTTGAAATTTTTCTTTCACGCACACCTCAAATAACTGGAGAGTCCGCCTTAAATACTCCTCTATGCCGTCATGACCGTTGGCACTTTCCAAAGGAGTTCTTCCAATCTACCCGTTGGACAAAATTAATCAAGGAGATCTCGAGTCATTTTAGGAATGTGATGAAAGCCCATCAATCCTGCTTGCCCATACAATCAGAATCTTGGTTTCCATAAGTAGAACCTTCCAAGTTTGTTTGCCTTCAAAAAGATCTTTATATCGGAATTGATTCCAATAAGAACAATCAATCAAGTAAATGCTATATCCAGCCATAAGGTTTTCCAAAAATCATACGAATCAAATTCTTGAAGGTAATCCCGTATCTGGATAAGTCTTCATTCTTCGGTCTGGAAACTGTCAGTAAGAGCAGCCTTTGAGATTAAAGTTTGGTGGTCTTCAGACTTTGACAATAGGGTCTAGAGTTCTTTAGACTATAATACTTGAGTCTGCAAGTTTTTAGATTAGACTTTTGGAAATGTTTTGTCAGCTTCAAAATAATAAAGGAGTTTTCTTTAACAATCTCTCCTTTTTTTTTTTTTTTTTTATGGTAACAAAACTTTCCTACAGATTTGAAAATTTTGACTTGCAAAATAACACTTAAACAAAATGTGATATCTTATAAAAGTAGATTGATTAGGTTCTGGATAGCATCGATTTTGTAACCACAGAAAACATTTTAATTTTGCCAGATAAATAACTATCTAGCCACACCACCGCCCTCAGCGGCGCAGCTAGCTCGGGCTCTTTTCCCCTCACGAAGGCGAGAAGTTCGAATCCTAGAGGCATCATTAGGGATTCTTACCTGAAGTACTATGGTGGTGGGTCCTGTAGTCGCTCTCCCAGGGTTTGCTCACTGGCTGTCGGCTTACGGGGTTCTTTGGGTTACCAAAAAAAAAATAATAATAACTATCCAGCCACAATCAATATCACAAACTTAGTTACTGCAAGCGTCAAAAAGATTCAAGATTAAATAGCAGTCAAAGGTCCAAAGTACACCAATCCAAAATACCAAACAAAATGTCATCAAAATCAAACCAAGCAAAAAGTACCAAAAGATATCCAAAAGATTGGTCAAATCTGCACAAACTCTCCCTCTTTTTGTCATCAGCAAAAAGTGGAGAAAAACTTTAAAAAGAGTTGGGTAAAATCATGGTTGTTTGGGAATGCAAACGATCTGGAAATCTCCCATAGACTTGATAGTCTCCTCCAGCTTCCTCAGATCTTCCTTCAGTTGCTCAATATCCTCACCCTTTGCAGTAGCTTGAACTTAAAGCTTAAAGGCTTGTACCTGATCGTGTAGAGAGACTAAAGTGGCTTGATGTGCTGATTTAAGGTTCTGAAATTCACACTCCTGAGCTTTTATCTCCACAAGAAGCTCGAACAGTCTCTTAAAGTCTACTGTATTGTCCATTTAAGTACTAGCTTCAACACGTTCAGTTTGAGGAGTGTTCATTGATCATGGAACCTCAGCTGGAACATCCAAACTTGGAGATGATGCCTCAATACCAGCTTCAGGGAATTGAGAAGCATAGACATCCTCTGGATTTGTTGGAGATCTGCTAACATCATTAGTAAAAATAGGTAAAGAAGTACCTCTTTTGTCAATTGCTCCCCCTGTTTCTATGCCTTCAGGTGGAGAAAAGAGTTCCTCTTCCTATTCTTCCTCTTCTTCCGCACCAAGGTGATGTTTTTGTCTTTCTTCTTCTGCATTTCTACTCCTTGTCTTGTTCAAGTCATTTGACAAGGATACAGCAAATGTTGGCTCAAGAGAATCATCTTGACCTTCTTCTTCTTCCTCTTCTTCTCTTCCTCTTCCTTTTTCCTCTATTCTCCTTTCTTTTCTTTCTTCACCTCTCTTCTCTATCTTTTCTCTTTCTCTGTCCTCTATGTCCTGCTCCTTAAAACTAACAAAGCTCCTTAAATTTGTTAAGGCAAAAGCAGAGAGAGTAACATCGTCCTCATCTTCTTCATCCTGCAAGATAAGTGCTCTCATCTTCTTGATTGGTGCGCTCATTGGCTCTTTGCCTTTCCTCTTCTTTGATGTAGAGTCGTGTTTAGTTTTGGCAGGGGATTTCTCATTCAGGTGCTCCAAAGCCTTATTCAGCTCATTCAATCTCATTTTTTAAACCATTTTCAGTCAAACTACCATTGGAGCAATGGTTCGAACACACAGAATAGCAGGAGGCTGAATGTTGAAATGTTTGAATAGTTGAGTAACAAGAACAAAGTAAGTAAGTTGACCCTTGTCATTCACAACTGTCCTATATATGTGCATTAGGATAATGTGAGGCAGTGAGAACTTGAATCCGATGTTGATTGCATAAATCAGATTCGCTTCAAAGTGAGAGACATCAGTTTTTGAAGTGGATTTAGGTCTAATGCAGTTGATCACAATTTTGTGAAGCAAAATATTGGAGGTAGTCATCCTAGAGTAAGAAATCCTACCTTCAGCAAACCTGTCCCGAACAAGAGCCAAAGTTGCGTGACCAACAGACCCACTGATTGGTTGAAAACTTCCTCTTTTCACACCAATCACATCCGCCAAGGTATCTACATCCACCACAAATTCTTTGTCCCTAACCATGAAAGAAAATCTATTCGCATCTAGAAAAGACAGATTTGAATAGAAATAGGCAGTTAATTTAGGGTAGGCGATAGATGTCTCTAAACAAAATTGTTCAAGTTGAAGGAGCAGAAAATTCTCCCTCAATTTCACCTTCAAAGAATCAAGAAAATCAAAGTTCACACTTCTAGGGTTCATTACCCCTCTCTTCAGCAGTTTCGAATAAGTTTTCTTGTGGTCCTTAGAACGAAATAAGTCCGTCCTTTCACCGCGAACATTTGCAGTGACACCCATCCCAGGCTGAAAATTTGTGTACATCCTCTCATTATCATCCTTCCCTTCTAGCTAATTAAAACTACCAAACCACGTGTCACTTGGAAAGTTTGCAAAAGTCATATCAGCCAAACCTTCAAGTGCAATGCCTAACCTTTCCATTTGCCTTAGAAACAAAGTCTCGTTCTTGTAACCTCGCTCTTGTAAGAACTCATCAATGAAAGTCATCGTAGTACCACCCTCTTTTAACTTAGAGTAGAGTTTAAAGAGAAATTCAGGTTTCAATGTTCTTACGGGTTCAACATCTTCAATGATCTCTTCTTCTACTTGTTGCTGTGGAGGAACTTGAGTCTCTTGCTATGAAGAGTGATGCTGTTGAGAATGTTGTTGTTATTGCTGCTGAGGAGAATCTTCTTCGGAGAGATCAAAATGGGTAGGACCCTCTGGCATGTGCTATGGTCCCTTGTTCGCAATTCTAGAAGACTTCCTCTAGAAAGAGATTGTCATTGTCTTGGAGGATTTCTTGAACTCGCTCGATGAAAAAGGTGAAAACTTTTTGAATCAAACTTGAGAGAAAATAAGAGAAAGTAGGATCTCTGTATTCTAGGGTTTGAGTAAGTGTAAACAGAGAAGAAGAATTTTGACGGTATATAAAGCAGATGAAACGGGGTATACGGATCATCATAAAGGAAAAAGAAAAAACGGCCTTTTTCGAAAATGAAAAACTGCCATAAATTCAAAACTCGAAAAAGATAATTTCTAAAAAGAAAATAAGTAAGTAGCGATTAAAAAAAAATAAACTTACCTTTTCAAAATTTCATCCAAAAATTAAATTATTTGCAATTACAGTCATAAATTTTGGACGTTCTGAGTCTGATCCTCTTCAAACTTTAATCGATAGAAGATATGATATTCAATCCGGTACAAGTAAACTCAAATAGACTTTTCTCCAGTGGCTTTTTAAATATGTCTGCCAACTGATTCTTCAAGTTAATAAACTGAATCATAATTTCTCCATTCTGAACATAATCTTTAATAAAGTGATGTCGAATTTCTATATGCTTTGTCCTTAAATGAAGAATTGGATTCTTTGTGAGATTGATGGCACTGGTGTTATCGCATTTGATCTCAGTGCACGATTCTTCAATTCCAAAGTCTCTTAATTGTTGCATTATCCACAAGATTTGAAAACAAAAACTTCCAAGAGCTACATACTCTGCTTCTGCTGTTGATAGAGCTACAGTACTCTGCTCACCAGCTTGTTCCCCAGCAGTGGACAAGTGCCCGAAGTACTATTTCTATCAACTTTACATCTTGCTAAATCTGCGTTTGAATATCTAAGAAGAGTAAGTCTCATTCTTTAGAATACCACAGACCTAACTTTGGAGTAGTTGCAACATATTTGATGATGCGTTTTGCAGCACTTAGATGAGATTCTTTGAGATCTAATTGGAATCTAGCACAAATGCAAACACTAAACAAAATATCAGGTCTAGAAGCAGTAAAATAAATAAGTGAACCGATAATACTCCTGTAAAGTTTCTGGTCAACTTTCTTTCCTCATTCATCTTTGTCCAGCTTCAAAGAACTTGACATTGGTATCTCAGTTTTTTTGCAATTCTCCAATCTAAATTTCTTGATGAGATCTTTTGCATATTTTTCTTAATGAATGAAAATTTCTTTCTTCAATTGTTTAACTTGTAATCCAAGAAAGAAAGTCAATTCTCCCATCATGCTCATCTCGAATTCATCCTACATAGATTTAGAAAATTTCTTGCAAAAATTTTCATTAGAAGATCAAAAAATAATATCATCGACATATATTTGAACTAATAAAAAGTCTTTTCCTTCTTTCTTTATAAACAAAGTAGTGTCTACCTTTCTTTTTTCAAAATCATTTTGGATTAGAAATTTACTTAATCTTTCATACCAAGCTCGAGGTGCTTGTTTTAATCCATACAATGCCTTTTTTCAATCTATATACTGAATTTGGCTTTCTAGGATCTTCAAAACCAGGGAGTTGTTCCACATAGACTTTTTCTTGGATCAGTCCATTGAGAAATGCACTTTTGACATCCATTTGGAATAACCTGAAATTTTTATAACAAGCAAAAGCAAGTAATAATCTAATTGCTTCTAACCTCGCTACTGGTGCATAGGTCTCATCATAATCTATCCATTTTTCTTGCGTATATCCTTTGGCCACGAGTTTTGCTTTGTTTCTGACCACTTTTCTTTTCTCATTCATTTTGTTCCTGAAAACCCATTTAGTTCCAATAATAGATTTACCTTTTGGTTTAAGAATTAGCTCCCAATCTTTTGCTTCAATTGAATCTTCTTTTTCAGCTTGTTGTTAATCTTCATAAGTCTGAACCACTTCGGGGGAAGTAGACTTTGTAAAATCTGGAGCAAGTTCATATTCGTCGAGATGAGTCTGATCCGGTTGATTCATCATAGAGTCTTAGAATTTGACATTCATAGATTCTTCCACAGATTGAGTCTTTTTGTTGAAAACTCTATATGCTTTGCTTGAGGTAGAGTATCCAAGGAAAATTCATTCGTCTGACTTTTCTTCAAACTTACCAGTTCGATCGTTTGCATTTTTCAAAACAAAACCTTTACAGCCAAACACATGAAAGTAAGATACATTTGGCTTTTCCCATTTATACACTTCATAGGGAGTTTTCTCTAATATAGGCCTCAAGAACACTCTGTTGATAATATAGCAGACTGTTAAAACTGCTTTAGCCCAAAATTGAGAGGAAATTTTGCTTTAAATTAAGAGGGTTCTTGCCATTTCCTGCAAAGATCTGTTCTTTCTTTCCATAACCCCATTATGTTCTGGAGTATATGGAGAGGAGAAAACATGCTGGAAACCAGAATCATCACAGAATTTTGCAAAGTCTTGATTTTCGAACTCACGTCCATGATCTGTTCGTATGCTCGAAATAGCATAACATTTCTCAATCTGAACTTTCTTGGCAAACTTTGAAAAGTGAGAGAATGCTTCAGACTTATTTGCCAAAAAGTAAACCCAAATAAAACAAGAATAATCATCTACGATTACTAGGCAATATCTCTTTCCACAAATGTTTTGAGTTCTAGTTAGTTCAAAGAGGTCCATATGCAGAAGCTGCAAAACTCGATTAGTATAAACTTGATTTAAAGGTTTAAAAGAATTTCTAAACTGTTTTCCCAAAACACATGACGTGGAGTTTGGGACACCTAGAGTGCTATAACTTGGCACGGAAGGACACTTAAGTGTCATAACTTCGGAAAAGTATACTTAAGTGCCAGTTTCGGAGTAAAGTGGAACACTTAAGTGCCACTCTGGTCAAAATCCGGCGAAAAGGCTGACATGGCAATTTTCCGACGAGTTAGGTGCAAAACGGCATCGTTTTGCACGCTGACGTGGCAAGAAAATGTAAAAATGACGTCGTTTTGTGTCTCGATGTGTAAATAATTAATATAAAAATTAATTAAATTAAATTTAAACTTAATTTTATTTAAAATATTCTAAAAATTAAAAAACTTTAAATTTAAAAAACTTTAAATAAAAAATTAAAATTAAAAAAAAACTTAAATTAAAAATACTTTAAATTAAAAAAATTAAAATAAAAAAAACTTAAAATTTAAAAAAATTAAAATTTAAAAAATTTAAAATAAAAAACTTAATTTAAAAATTTAAAAAACTTCCATATTTAAATTTTAAGTTTTTTTAATTTTAATTTTTTTAAATTTAAAGTTTTTTAAATTTTAATTTTTTTATTTTTTAGAATATTTTAAATAAAATTAAGTTTAAATTTAATTTAATTAATTTTTATATTAATTATTTACATATCAAACACAAAACGACGTCGTTTTTGCATGTTCTCGGCGCGTGAGCGTGCAAAATAATGCCATTTTGCACCCAACTAGCCGGAAAATTGTCACGTCAGCTATTTGACCGGATTTTGGCCGGAGTGGTACTTAAGTGTTCCACTTTATTCCGAAATTGGTACTTAATTGTATATTTCCGAAGTTGTGGTACTTAAGTGTCTCTCCGTGTCAAGTTATGACACTTGAGCTGTTATTCTGCCCATGGTGTGCATAATTCAGACTTTTAATAAGTTAGGTTGGAGAGTCCATGGACAAGCTTCTTAGAGGAAATCTTGGTAATCTGCTTCATGTTAACATGGCCAAGCTTTCGATGCCAAAGGTTTGCTTCATCTTGAATGAATATTAAACACTGAGAACTTTCTAATTTTATAGCTAGAAGATAAATATTCCCTTGTTTTCGTCCAGTGAAAGAGTGAGAGAAGTCTTTACTAGTTCCCGAACAAATGCCTTCTTGAAAATTAATTTTGAATCCAGTGTCGCACAATTGACTAATGCTGAGTAAATTGTAATTCAAACCTTTCACCAAGGAAACATTATTGATTGTAAGACTTTCAATCTTCACAGTTCCACATCCAACAATTATTCCTTTGTTATTTCCACTAAAAGAAACTTTTTCATGATTTATTTGCACAAGTTTTATAAAACAACTTGAATCTCCCGTCATGTGTCTCGAACAGCCACTATCCAAATACCACATGATCTTTTTCTCGATAGTGACCTATAATTATAAAAATAACTCAAACTTTCTTTAGTACCCACATTTTCTTAGGTCTAGGGGAGTTAGTACTAAATACAATCTTTACCCAATCCTTCTTAACAGGTCTCCAAACCTTGACCTCGCCGGTCGCCGGCCAATTAAATTTTCCAATCGATCAAGGGTATTTTCATTATTTTCCATTTTCCCTTATTTTCTTTTTTCTTTGCTTTTTTTTTTTTGGCTCTTCTTCTTCCTCTTTGCTGGTGGCCGACTAGACACTAGCGATGCCCACAGAGGGCTAGGTGAGGGTCGCCCTCGCTGATGAGGGCTGCCCACGCCGGCCATAGGCGAGGCAACCCTCGCCCAGGGCCATCGGCGAGGTTGGCCCTTGCTGGCCCTACCAGGCGAGGGCCGGCCTCGCCTGGGACCGGCGAGGGCCAACCTTGCGGATGGCCCTTAGGTGAGGGTCGCCTTGCCTATGGCCGGTGTGGAGGCCCTCATCGGCGAGGGCGACCTTGGCCCAACCCTCTGTGGGCATCGCCGGTGGCTAGTCGGCCACCGACGAAGAGGAAGGAGAAGAACCAAAAAGAAAAGGGAAAAATGGCAAATGACGAAAATACCCTTGATTGTCGAAAAGTCAATTTCTTATTTGAAACGGATATAGTCACTTCACGTCCTAATTTAAACTAACATCCACTTCATGCCCTTATTTGAGAAAGTGATGTCACTTTAAATTCTTATTTGAAACAATGTCTACTTCGGGTTCCTTTTTGGAATTTTTCCTAAGTATTTTAATATGAAAAGCTCACCCATTCCATGAGATGTTTTAATGGGCCAGTTTTTTAAAATGAGCCCACCCTAATCAGGTTTAAGCATGGATTGAGAGTTTTCGTTTTAAGGCCCGTTAGATGATCTGGGCCATGTGAGATGGACTAGTTTAAAAGGTCTAGGTACCCCTTTTACCAAAGAATCCGAATCGTCCTCTCAATTTTTTCTCTTTGTCTATTGAATTGCTTATTATTTATCTATCAAATTTTTTGTTGTCCATTTTGTTATTATCTTGCTACACTCAAATTGACGACTAAAGTTCAGGTGTCAACAATTATCACTCTTTAAAAAGTGGATCACTTTAAAAAGTAGCTCAATAATTAAAATGATACCTAAACTTTATTGACAAGTGGTGAAATTAGAATGTAAATGGACTTAACGTAAGAAAAATGATTTAGAGACATTAATTAACAATACTCACCTTGGATCTTGATATCAATTGATGCACTTCTAAGCACCTCACCATAATGATTTTTTTTAATTTGATTTATTTTTTTTGTTTATTATGAGGAAGTGAGTTTTTTTTTTTTTTTAGTATGAAAAGCTCACTCCATAAATCTCCGATGGAGATTCGATCAAGAAAGAACAAAAAAACCTCCGATGGAGACGGAATTAGTTCTTCATATAAATATGAAAAACCCACTCAAAGTGAAAGGGCTAGTAACAACACCTAGAGGAGGGGTGAATAGATGTGAATAAAAATTCTTCGCAAAGTCAATAGAAATAATTTGCCTTTAGAAAAACACAAATGAATTCAGACTTTAGCAATTAGATAAACTTTAAACAAAATAAAGGAGTTTTACTTAAACAGGTAAATAGATCTATCAATCAAACTAAAGGAGTTGAGGAAAGAGAATAAGAACACAACATTTATAGTGATTTGGCTTAGATCAAGCCTACGTCCACTCTCCAGAGCTAACAGCATACTGGCTAGATTCTACTAAGAAACAAAAGAGATTTTACAGTTTTGTGATCTCGACTTCACAGTGATGAGTCTCTACTGGTCTCACACAAAGTCTCACTATGAGTTTCTCTCTTTTGTATACAATTTGAGCTCAATGAATGAAATAGCAAGGAATTAGGAAGTTTTAGAGTTTGAAATTTTTCTTTCACACACTCTATCGAACAACTAGAGAGTCCGCCTTAAATACACCTTCATGCCTTCACGACCATTAGTACTTTCCAAAAGAATTATTCTAATCTACGCATTGGACAGAATCAATCAATGAGATAGCAAGGAACTAGGAAGTTTTAGACCTTAAAATTTTTCTTTCATGCACTCTATCGAACAACGAGAGAGTCTGCCTTAAATACATCTTTATGCCTTCACGACCGTTGGCACTTTCCAAAGGAATTCTTCCAATCTACCCATTGGACAGAATCAATCAATGAGATCTCGAGTCATTTGAAGATTTGTGATGAAAGCCCATCAATTATGTTCGCACATACAATCAGGATCTTTGTTTCCATAAGTAGAGTCTTCTAAGTTTACTCGCCTTCCAAAAGATTTGAATATCGGAATTGATTCCAATAAGGATAATCAATCATATAGGTGTTATATCCAACCATAAGGTCATCCATAAATCATACGAATCGAATCCTTGAAGAAATAAAGATAATCTCGCATTTGGATAAGTCTTCATTCTTCAGTCTGGAAACTGTCAATGCAGGCAGACTTTCAACTTAAAGTCTAGCATTCTTCAGACTTTGATACTAAAGTCTGGAAGTCTTTAGACTAGACTTTCTAGAAATGTTTTGTCAACTTCAAAACAGTAAAGGAGTTTTCTCTAACAATCCCCCCATTTTTTATGGTGACAAAACTTTCTTGTAGATTTAGGAACTTTTGACTTGCAAAACAACTCTTAGGCAATACATGATATCTTATAAAAATAAGTTGATTAGGACTTGGATAACATTAATTCTGCAACCACAAAAAACATGTTAATCCTGAAAAGATAAGTCAATTAACTATCCAACCACAATCAATATTACCAAAGCAAGTTACTGCAGATGTCAAAAAGTTCAACAAATCCAACAAAGTTCAACAGTCAAAAGTCCAAACCAAAATAGCAATCATCATCAAAAGAGATAAATCAAAAAGATAAATGTGCACACATTCTCCCCCTTTTGTCAACAGCAAAAAGTGGAGAAGAATAAAAAGAGTTTTAAGAAATCAAGGTTGTTTGGGGATGCAACGAGCTGGAAATCTCCAATTGACCGAACTGTTTCATCTAGCTTTCGCAGTGAATCCTGTACCTTCTCAACATCTTCTAACTTGGCAGTCTCTTGAAGTTGGAGTTTAAGGTCTTGTACCTAATCATGAAGAGAGACTGAAGTAGCTTTTAGTGCAGATTGGAGAGTCTGAATTTCACACTCCATCCCATATTGTTGAGCCTTTATCTCCATAAGGAGCTCTAGCAGCCTTTGAAAGTCTGCAGTAGTGTCTGTTTGAGTACTAGCTTTAGCATGTTCAGTTTGTGGAGTATTGACAAATGAGGGAACTTCAGCTTGTCGAACATCAAGACTTAGAGAGGATGCTTCAATATCAGTTTCAAGAAAATGGGAGGCATATACATCCTCTGGATTTTCTGGAGATCTACTCATATCATCACTGGTAAAAATAAGTGAAGAAGTACCTCTTTTTTAGCAGCTCCCCCTGTCTCTGTGCCTACAGGTGGAGAAAAGAATTCTTCTTCTTGTTCTTGTTCATTATCAGCACCCAAGTGATATTCTGTTTCTTTTCCATCTCTTGCAGTTCCACTACGAGTCTTCTCAGAATCCTCTGACAAGGATACTGCAAATATTGGTTCAAAAGAGTCAGCTTAACCCTCTTCTTCTTCTGCTTCCTTTTCTTCTTCTACTCTTTCTTCTCTTCTTGCTCTTCTCTCTTCCTTTGCTCTTCTTTCTTCACTTCCTTCTCTTCTTTCTTCTCTTTCTTCTCGTCTTCTTTCTTCTCTGTCCTACGAATGCTCAAAACTAACAAACCTCCGTAGATTTCTCAAGGCAAATGCGGAGAGAGTGAGATCATCCTCATCTTTTTCTTCGTCCTGCAAGATAAGGACTCTCCTCTTCTTGATAGGTGCACTCATTTGCTCCTTGCCTTTTCTTTTCTTCACGGCAGAGTCTTGTTTTGGTTTAACTGGGAACTTCTCCTTCAAGCATTCCAATGCTTTATTCAGCTCCTTCAGTCTCATCTTTGACACTATATTCAAACCTATCACCATAGGAGCAATGGTTCGAGCACAGAGAGATTCTGGAAACTAAATTTGAAAGTATCTAAACAATTTGGTGACCAGTGTTGAGTAAGAGAGTTGTCCCTTGTCTTTCACAACAGTCCTGTACATGTGCATCGGGATTGTGTGTGGCGGCGAGAACTTCATCCCATTGTTGATGGCAAACATTAGCTTTGCCTCAATACATCTATATTGGAGGTTGACTTGGGTCAAATGCAGTTGATTACAACCTTATGTAGCAAAATATTGGAGGTAGACATTTTGGAATATGTAATTCCTCCCTCAACAAGTCTGTCCCAAACAAGAGACATTGTTGCATGACCAACAAACATGTTTATTGGTTGGAAACTCCCTCTTTCCACACCAATGACATCCGCCAATGTGTCCACATCCACCACGAAGTCCTTTTCCCTTATCATAAAACAAAATATATTCGCATATAGAAAAGATAAATTCGAATAGAAATATGCAGTTAATTCAGAGTAAATGATAGAAGTCTCAGAGCAAAATATTTCAAGTTGAAGGAGAGCAAACTTCTCCCTTAAGTTCACCTTCAAAGAATCCAGGAAATCAAAATCCACAGATTGAGGGTTCATCACCCCTCTCTTCAACAATTTCGAATAAGTCTTTATGTGGTCTTTAGAACGAAATAAACTCGTTTCCTCACCACAAACAATTGCCACAATGCCCATCCTAGGTTGAAAATTCGCATACATTCTCTCATCATCATCCTTCACCTCAGGTTGATTAAAAGAACTAAACCATGGATCACTTGGAAAGTTGGCAAAAGTTCTGTCTGCCAAACCTTCAGGTGCAATGCCTAATATTTCCATTTGCCTTAAAATATGGTCTCATTCTTGTATCCTCTTTCTTGCAGAAACTCATCAATAAACGTCATCGCAATACCACCCTGCTTCAATTGATTATAGAGTTTAAAGAGAAACTAGGGTTTTAATGTTCTTACGGGTTTAACATCTTCCACATTTCTTCTTCCACTTGTTGGCGTGAAGGATCTTGAGTCGCACGCTGACGCTGTTGAGAATGTTGTTATTGCTGTTGCTAAGGAGAATCTTCTTCCTCGGTTAAGTCAAAGTGAGTACGACCCTCTAGCATGTGTTGTGATCCCCTATTAGCTATCCAAGATGATTTCCTCTAGAAAAACATCTTTGTAGTCGAGAAGGATTTCTCAAACTCATTCGATTGAAATAGGTGAAAACTTGTAGAGTAAACTTGAGAGAAAAAGTGAGAGAGTAAGAAATTTGTATTCTAGGGTTTTGAAAAAGTAAATGGAGAACAAGGACTTCGACGGTATATAAAGCAAGTGAAACGGGGTATACAAATAGTCACAAAGGAAAAAATAAACTGCATTTTTCGAAAATAAAAACCACCAAAAATTCAAAAATTCAAAAAAGATAATTTCTAAAAATAAACAAATAACGATTCAAAAATCAGTCATACCTGTTCGAAAGTTTTATGCTAAAATTATCTGCAAATAAAAGATATTAACTTACAGATGTAATTTCTGGATATTCTGAGTCTAACCAACTTCAGACTTTAATCGGCAGGAGATGTAATATTCAGTCTAGTGCGAATAGACTCAGATAGACTTTTCTCCAGTGTCTTTGTAAATATGTCTGCTCGCTGATTCTTCGAGTCAATGAACTGAGTCATAATTTCTCCATTTTGAACATGATCTCTTATGAAATGATGTCGAATCTCTATATGCTTTGCCTTTGAATAAAGAATTGGATTCTTCGTCAGATTAATGACACTGATGTTGTCGCATTTGATCTCGGTGCACGATTCTTCAATTCCAAAGTCTCTTAATTGTTGCCTTATCCACAAAATTTGATAACAATAGCTCCCAAGAGCCACATACTCTACTTATGTTGTTGATAAAGCTACACTACTCTACTTCCTTGAGAACCAAGACACCGGCTTGTTGCCTAACAGTTGACAAGTACTGGAAGTACTTTTTCTATCAACTTTACAACCTGCTAAATGTGCATCTGAATATCCAAGGAGAGTAAAGTCTTCTTCTTTGGAATACCACAAACCTAGCTTTAGAGCACTTGCAACATATTTAATGATCCATTTTGCAGCACTTAAATGGGATTCTTTGGGATTTGATTGGAATCTAGCACAAATGCAAATATTAAACAAAATGTCAGGTCTAGTTGCAGTAAGATGAAGAAGCAAACCAATAATGCTTCTGTAAAGCTTCTAGTCTACATTCTTTCCTCCTTCATCTTTGTCCAGCTTTTAAGAACTTGACATAGGTGTCTATGTCTTTTTGCAATTTTCCAATCCAAATTTCTTGATGAAATTTTCTGCATACTTCTCTTGATGAATAAAGATACCTTCCTTTGATTGTTTAATTTGCAATCCCAGAAAGAAAGTTAACTCACCTATCATACTCATCTCGAATTCATCTTGCATATATCTAAAAAATTTCTTGCGTAGATTTTCATTAGGAGATCCAAAAATAATATCATCAACATAAATTTCAACCAATAGAAAATCATTACCCTCTCTTTTTATAAATAAGGTAGTATCTACCTTTCCTTTAGCAAAACCATTTTGAGTTAAGAATTTACTTAACCTTTCATACCAGGCTCGAGATGCTTGCTTCAGTCCATATAAAGCCTTTTTTGAGTCTATCAACTAAGTCTGGCCTTTTTGGATCTTCAAATCCTGGTGGTTGTTCCACATAGACTTCTTATTGGATAAATTCATTTAGGAATGCACTCTTCACATCCATTTGGAATAATCTGAAATTTTTATAGCAAGCAAAAGCAAGTAATAATCTAATTGCTTCTAACATCGCTACTAGTGCATAGGTCTCATCATAGTCTATCCCTTCTTTTTGTGTGTATCCTTTAGCCACGAGTCTTACTTTGCTCCTGACCACTTTACCTTTCTCGTCCACCTTGTTCCTGAAAACCCATTTAGTCCTGATAATAGACTTACCTTTAGATTTAAGAATTAACTCCCAAACATCGTTAGTGTTGAACTGTTTGAGCTCTTCTTGCATAGCTTCGATCCAGTTTTCATCAAACAATGCTTCTTCTACACTTTTGGGTTCTATCTCAGAAACAAGTGCTAAGGCACTAGACTCTTCTCAACTTTTGGATTTAGTGCGAATTCCTTCATCAATGTTGCCAATGATGAGTTCTTTAGGATGACGTGACTTATACTTCCAGTTGCTGGTTGGTCTGAGAGTCTGCAAATCTTCTGCTTCAGTTGAATCCTCTAGTTCTACTTGTTGCTGATCTCTAGTGGTCTGAACCACTTTAGGGGAAGTAGAATTTGTAAAGTCTGGAGCATGTTCAGATTCTTCAAGGTGAGTCTGATCCGGTTGATAGATTCTTCCACAGATTGAGTCTTCTTGTTGAAAAATTTTGTATACTTTGCTTGAGGTTGAGTAGCCAAGGAAAATTCATTCGTTTGATCTTTCTTCAAACTTTCTAGTTCGATCACTTGCATTTTTCAGAACATAACACTTACAGCCAAACACACGAAAGTAAGAAATATTTGGTTTCTTCCATTTAAACACTTCATAAGGAGTTTTCTCTAGAATAGGTCTCAAGAACACTCTATTGATGATGTGGCAAGCTGTAGAAATTGCTTCAGCCCAAAATCGAGAGGAAATTTTGCTCTCAATTAAGAGGGTTATTGCCATCTCTTGCAAGAATCTATTCTTCCTTTCCATAATACCATTTTGTTCTGGAGTGTATGGAGAAGCGAAAACATGCTAGAAACCAAATTTATCATAGAATTTCGCAAAGTCTTGATTTTCAAACTCACCTCCATGGTATATTCGTATGCTTGAAATAGTATATCCTTTTTCATTTTGAACCTTCTTGGCAAACTCTGAGAAGTGAGAAAAGGCTTTAGACTTATTTGCTAGAAAGTAAACCCAAGTAGAGTGAAAGTAATCATCCACGATTACTAGGCAGTATCTCTTTCCACCAATGCTTTGAGTTCTAGTTGGTCCAAAGAGCTCCATATGCAGAAGCTGCAAAGCTCGATTAGTAGAAACTTGATTTATAGGTTTAAATGAACTTCTAACCTGTTTTCCAAAAACACAAGGAATGCATAATTCAGATTTTTGATAAGCCAGGTTGGGGAGACCTCGAACAAGCTTTTTGGATGAAATCTTGGCAATTTGCTTCATGTTGAAATGACTAAGCTTTCGATGCCAAAGATTTGCTTCATCTTGAATGGATATAAAACACTAAGAATTTTCTAGTTTTATATCCAGATGGTAAATATTCCCATGCCTTCGTCCAATGAAAGATCGAGAGAAATCTTTACTTGTTCCTGAACAAATACCTTCTTGGAAATAGATTTTAAATCTAGTATCGCAAAACTGACTTAAGTTGAGTAGATTGTAATTCAAACCTTCCACCAATGAGACAGTGTTGATAATGAGGCTTCCAATCTTAACGGTTCTACATCCAACAATTTTTCCTTTGTTGTTCCTGTGAAAGCTAGTATGAACACCTAGAGGGGGGTGAATAAGTGCAGAAACAATTTTGTGAAATAAGTACAGCACAAATCAATAATGGATTATGAAAAGGTAATTCCTCTCTTTTCGAATAAACAATTTATGATCAAAGTAAAAAAGTGCAGGGAAGAGAATTTAAACACAGAGTTTATGGTGGTTCGGCTTAATCCAAACCTACGTCCACTCTTTCGCACCGACAGCCCACCGGCTGGATTTCACTATGAACAAAAGAGTTGTTACAGTAAAATTCTCCCTCGATTCCACAGTGTAGAGACTTTACTACACTTCCTTAAGGTCTCTTAATGATATAGACTCTCTTTTGCGTACAAGATTTCGCTCAACAAATTATTTGACTAAGAACAAGGAGCTTCAGACTTTGGAATTCTTCTATCGCGCACACACTTGAACAACTGGAACGTCTTCCTTATATACTCATTTATGCCATTATACCCATTGGCACTTACCAAAAGAATTCTTCTAATCTACCCATTGGACATAATCAATTAGGAAGATCTTCGAGCTATTTAAGGAACATGACGATAGCCCATCAATCCGGCTCGCCCATATAATCAGGATCTTGGTTTCCATAAGTAGAACCTTCCAAGTATACTTCGTTAATCAACGGATCCACGATTCCCAAATCAATCTTGATTTGAATAATGGATTCCAACATGCTATATCCAGCCAGAAGATCTACTCTAGTAGATAAGGTCAAATCCTTAACGAAACATCCAATCTTGGATAAGCCTTCTGTTGGAGAAATCTTTCCAGAATATTTTGAAGCTGACAAAACGTTTCTATCAGTCTAAGTCTGGATGTTTGGAGACCGACAGTTTAAAGTCTGAAGACTTTGCTCAAGACTCAAGACTCAAGACTCAAGACTTAAGAATCAAGACTCGAGACTTAAGTCTATTCTCACTGACAGTATTTCTAATCCAGTGACGAAGGAAATCCAAAGCCGAGGTATATGGTTGAGGATTAGATCCTATCTTCTCGGAGAAGATTCTTTGGTTGGATAATCATTTCGGATTCTTTAATTCTTATCTAAGATCGATTGAAGATCCGATAGTCGACGAAATATTCTTGGAATGTTCTATTCTTGGAAACCAAGATCCCGATTGTATGGGCGAACAGATTGATGGGCTATCATCGATTCCTTAAATAGCTCGGATGATCTTCTTGATTGATTCCATCCAACGGGTAGATTGGAGGAATTCCTTTGGTAAGTGCCAACGGCTATGATGGCATAAAGGAGTATAAAAGGAAGACGTTCTAGCTGTTTTAAGGGTGTGTGATCGATAGAAAAATTCCAGAGTCTGAAGAACCTTGATTGTTAGTCGATACTATTCGAGCGAAATTGTATACACAGAGAGTGTTTATACTTGGTGACACCTTGAGCAAGTGTGGTAGATCGTCTACACCTAGAAATCAAGGAAGATCAACACTGTAACATCTCTTTGATCATAGTGGAATCCAGCCAATTGGCTGTCAGTGCAGAAGAGTGGACGTAGGCTTGAATCAAGCCGAACCACTATAAACCGCGTGTTCAATTCTCTCTTTTCCTTACTCAGTCTCACGATTGATTTTTAATTATCCATCTGTCTAAGTATTGTGCAATCTTCAAGAGAATTTTTATATACCTATTCACCCCCCTCTAGGTACTCGTACTAGCTATATCACCTTCTTCGACGGACTAGAAACTGTCAATGAGGATAGAGTTTGAGTCTTGAGTCTGGTAGTCTGGAGATCTTCAGACTTTGATGGAAGAGTCTGCAAGTCTTCAGACTAGACTAATGTAAATGTTTTGTCAGCTTCAAAACACTCAATGAAGTTTTCTCCAACAATCTCCCCTTTTTTTATGGTGACAAAACTTTCATGCAGATTTGGATAACTTTGACCTGCACAACATTACTCAAGCAAATATGGATATCTCACAAAGATAAATGGCTTAGTAATAACACTAGAATCTGCATCCACAGAAAGTAGGTTAGACTTATGAACAAGGCCATGAGATATCAATAATACTTAAGATAAACAGATGTTCAAACAGTCAATTCCAAATCCAGTCCAAATCCAAACAGCCAAACATCACACAAACATCAAGTCAATCAAAAAGTTTTTAAATCCAAACAGTCAAATCTGCACATCTCTCCCCCTTTTTGTCATCATTAAAAAGGTAGAAATGAAAAGAGAATGAAATTAAGATGGCTTGGGAACACGAACAAGCTGGAAATCTCCTATTGACTGGACAATGCCTTCAGCTTTTTCAAGTCCTCCTTCAGTTGCGCTACTTCTTCACCCTTAGCATTTACCTGAACTTGAAAAGCAAGGGCTTGGAGTTGATCATTCAAAGAAACTGAAGAAGCCTGTCTTGCATTCTACATATTTTGAAGGTCGCATCCTAGAGCATAGATTTGACTTTCATCTCCAAAAGAACATCAAGAATTATGCAAAAGTCTGCTGAATTATCAGTCTGAGTACTTGCTTCTGCACGATCAGACGGTGTATAAGCAGATGATGGCAAATCAGCATTGTCACGGAGATTGGGCGATGAAACATCGTGTCCCTCCTCAGGACATTGTGAGGCATAGATGTCCTCTAGATCTGCTGGACAGTGACTTACTTCTTCACCAGTAGCAGGGATTGAGGATGTTCCTCTTTTCTCAGGATCTCCCCCTGTTTCCATGCCTTCAGGTGGAAAAGAGTGTTCTTCATGTTCTTTTGCTACTCTCTCCTCTTCTTCTTCTTCTTCTTCAATTCTTTCCTTCTCTACATCTCTCTCCTTTGCTTCTTTCTCAAAATCTTCACTTTCTCCAGTACTCTGTTCTGTTTTAGCCGTGTCTTTTTCTTGTCTCTCTGTTGATTTTGGTGCAGAACGACTCAAGTTCTTCAATGCCATTGCAGAAATGGTGATATCATCCTCATCCTCTTCATCCTCAATGATGAGAGCTCTTCTTTTCTTGGATGGAGTAACCATGGGCTCTTTTCCTTTTCTCTTTGCAGTCGAAGAGATTTGATGAGTCTTAGCAGGGGTTTTCTCCTTGAACTTCTCCAATTCCTTATTGAGTTCCTTCAGATGCATTTTAGAGATCATTTTCAGTCCCACCACCATTTGATCACACGCTCGACCACAAAGAATTGGGGGAGGCTGAATATTCAAATGTCTGAATAACTTAGTCACAAGAGTTGGATAAGGAAGTTGACCCTTGTCCTTCACCACTGTCCTATACATGTGGAACATAATAGTATGTGGAAGAGAGAATTTTTTTCCCAACATTGATGGCATACATCAGCTTTACCTCCGATTTTGAAACATCGGTCTTTGAAGTAGATTTTGATCTGAGGCAGTTAATCACAATCTTGTGAAGCAGAATGTTGGTTGCATTCATCCTCAAATAGGAAATCTTTTCTTCCGTTCTTTGATCCTTAACAAGTTCCAACGTTGCACGAGCAATAAACACACTAATAGGTTGATATCTCCCTCTTTCAACCCCAATCACATCAGCTAAAGTATTCATGTCAACCATAAAGTCCTGATCTCGAACACTAAAAGATAATCTATTCACATCTAAGAAACTAAGATTCTAATAGAAATAAGCAGTAAGTTCAGCATAGGCTTCTGTACTTTCAGAGCAAAATTGTTCAAGTTGAAGAAGACTGAATTTCTCCTGCAGATTGACATTTATAGAGTCAAGAAAATCAAAATCCACACTTCTAAGGTTTATCACCCCACGCTTCAGCAACTTAGTGTATAGTTGCTTGTGTTCCTCCGATCGAAACAAGTCTGTTCTTTTGCTTCGGATTTTTGCCACAACACCCATTCTCGGTTTAAACTAATTGTACATCCTATCATCGTCATTCCCATCTGGCTAACTGAACCCTCCAACACGTGGATCAGTCGGGATATTTGCCAATACCTCTTCCGTCGATCCAGTAGGGGCAATTCCCAATCGTTCCATTGTGCGTAGAAAATAGGTTTCGTTTCGATATCCTTTTTCTTTCAAAAATTCATCAATGTAGTTCAAAGGAGTACCACCCCTCCTCAAAGCATGGTAAAGCTTATAAGTAAAGCCAGGCTTAAGAGTTCTTACGGGTTCTGCGTCTTCGATGATTTCTTCCTCTTCTTGATGTCCAACATCCTGAGGTCTAGATGGAGGAGATGGATGCTGCTGAGAATGTTGTGGGCTTTGTAGCTGATTAGGAGATTCTTCTTCCTCGATGAGATCAAAGTGCGTAGGTCCCTCACACATCTGCTATGGTCCCCTATTCGTGATCCTCGAAGACTTTCTTTGGGAAGACATTTTTCACAGTTTTTGAAAGATTCCAAGCTTGTTTTCCTAAGAAAGATGACAACTTTTTGAAGATTAAACAAGAGAAGAAGACAGAAATGGAAGATCGGTGCTCTCTTAGGGTTTTTGAGAATAAAACGAAGAAGAATTGACAGTATATAAGACAGTCGAAGAGAAGCATACGGAACGTCGTAAAAAGGAAATATAAAGATGCCTTTTTAAAAAATAACTACCTTTTCAAAAATTAGATAACTGTCATTTAAAAAATTTCTTTTTCCAAAAAGGACAGATTGCAATAATCACGAAAATTAAAAATAGCAACGATCAATTACGGGTTGATGATCGTACCTTTTCGAGATTTGATTGGAAAGATAATAAAATAAAATAACTTACAAAAAAATCTTGATCGTCTGAGTCTGAGTGTTTTTAGACTTTCAATCTTGGGTCTGAACTTCCTCAGACTTTAAGATATTGAGTTCGGAACGAATAGCTTCAAATTGATTTTCCTCCAAAGGCTTTGTAAATATATCCGCTAGTTAATTCTTTGAGTCAATAAACTGAATCGAAACTTCTCCATTTTGAACATGATCTCTAATGAAGTGATGTCGAATCTCTATATGTTTTGCTCTTGAGTGAAGGATCGGATTCTTGGTGAGATTGATTGCACTGATGTTGTCACGTTTGATTTAAGTGCATGAATCTTCGATTCCAAAGTCTCTTAACTGTTGTTTTATCCACAAAATTTGTGAACAATAACTTCCAAGAGCTACATATTCTGCTTCTACTATAGAAAGAGCTACTGTACTTTGTTTCCTCGAAAACCAAGACACTGTCTTATTTCCAAGTAGTTGACAGGTGCCCGAGGTGCTCTTTCTATCAACTTTGCATCCGGCTAGATCTGCATCTGAGTATCCAAGAAGAGTAAAGTCTCATTCTTTAGAATACCAGAGACCTAAAGTTGAAGTTGAGGCAATGTATTTGATAATACGTTTTGCAGCACTTAAATGAGATTCTCTGGGGTCTGATTGAAACCTAGCATAAATGCAAACACTAAACAAAATATCAGATCTAGCAGCAGTAAGGTAAAGAAGTGAACCAATAATACTCTTGTATAGCTTCTAATCGACTTTCTTTCCTCCTTCATCTTTGTCCAACTTCAAGGAATTTGACATTGGTACATCAATCTTTTTGCAATTCTTCAGTCCAAACTTTTTGACAAGATCTTTAGCATACTTTTCTTGATGAATAAAGGTTCATTCCTTCAGTTGTTTTACTTGGAGCCCGAAAAAGAAGGTTAGTTCACCCATCATGCTCATTTCAAATTCATCCTGCATAGACTTAGAGAATTTCTTGCACAGACTTTCATTAGAAGATCCAAAAATAATATCATCAACATAGATTTGAACAAATAGAAAACATTTGCTTTCTCTTTTGATAAACAATGTAGTATCTACTTTACCTTTGACAAAGCCATTTTGGATTAAAAACTTACTTAGTCTATCGTACCAAGCTCAAAGTGCTTGCTTTAAATCATATAAAGCTTTTTTCAGTCTGAAAACATAGTCCAGTTTCCTTGGGTCTTCAAAGCCGGGTGGTTGTTCCACATAGACTTCCTTTTGAATAAATCCATTTAGGAAAGCACTTTTGACGTCCATTCAGAATAACCTGAAATTCTTATGACAAGCAAAAGCAAGTAATAATTTAATTGCTTCTAACCTTGCTACTGGTGCGTAAGTCTCATCATAGTCTATTCCTTCTTCTTGCATATATCCCTTGGCCACGAGTCTTACTTTGTTTCTAACGACCTTTCCTTTTTCGTTCATCTTGTTTCTGAAAACCCATTTAGCTCCAATGATGGATTTACCTTTCAGTTTAGGAGTTAATTCGTAGACATCATTAATACTGAATTGCTTGAGTTATTCTTGCATGGCTTCAATCCAGCTTTCATCAGATAGAGCTTCTTCTATACTTTTGAGTTCTATTTCAGAAATAAGAGCCACAGCACTAGACTCTTCATGCCTTTTGGATCTTGTGCGAATTCCTTCATTAGTATCACCGATAATGAGATCTTTGGGATGACTGGACTTATGCTTCCAGTTGCTGGTTGATTTGTCAGATTGTTGATCTTTTTCCTCATTTGATTCTTCGACTATTATTTGTTGCTGGTCTTCTGAAGTCAGAGCTGTTTCAGGAGATTTAGACTTTGCAGAGTCTAGAGCAGGTTCAAATTCTTCAAGTTGAGTCTGAATCGATTCATTTTGCATAGAGTTTTGAAATTTGACATTCATTGATTCCTCCACAAATTGAGTCTTTTTGTTGTATACTCTATAAGCTTTGCTTGTGGTCAAATATCCAAGGAAGATCTCTTCGTTTGACTTTTCTTCAAATTTCCCAACTCGATCATTTGCATTTTTCAAAATAAAACATTTACATCCAAACACGTGAAAATATGAAACAATGGGCTTCTTTCCTTTGAATAACTCATAGGGAGTGTTCTCTAGAATAGGCCTTAGAAAAACTCTATTAATAATATAACATGCTGTAGAAATAGCTTCAGCCCAAATACGTGAAGAGATATTACTTTCAATTAAAAGAGTTATAGCTATTTCTAGCAAAGATCTATTCTTCCTTTCCACGACTCCATTTTGCTCGGGAGTATATGGAGAGGAGAACACATGCTGAAAATCAGATTCATCACAGAATTTTGTAAAGTCTTAATTTTCAAATTCGCCTCCATGGTCAGTTCGTATACTTGAAATAACATACTCTTTTTCATTTTGAACATTTTTAGCAAACTTTTTGAAGTAAAAACAGGTTTCAAACTTACTTACCAAGAAATATACCTAAGTGAATCGTGAGTAGTCATCCACAATTACTAGGCAATATTTCTTACCTCAAATGCTTTGAGTTCTGGTTGGTCAAAAGAGATTCATATGCAGAAGCTGCAGTACACGATTAGTGGAAACTTGATTTATTGGTTTGAATGAGTTTCTTACCTATTTTCCCAACACGCATGGTGTACATAGATCAATCGTTTGGTATGACAGATTGGGTAGACCACGAACAAGCTTCTTTACTGAAATTTTGGCTATTTGCTTCATGTTGATGTGCCCAAGTTTTCTATACCATAAGTTTGCTTCTTCTTGAATTGAGATTAGACATTGGGCTTCATCTGGTTTAACATCCAGGAGGTAGATATTTCCATGTCTTCGACCCATGAAAGACTGAGAGGAATCTTTATAGGTTCCTGAACATATACCCTCTTGAAAGTTGATTTTGAAACCGGTGTCGCACAGGTGACTAATACTAAGCAAATTATAGTTGAGTCCTTCCACTAAAGAAATATTACTGATCGTGAGACTTCCAATCTTTACAGTTCCGAATCCCACAATTCTTCCTTTGTTGTTTCCTCCAAATGAAACTTTTCCACCATTAACTTGAACAAGTTTTATAAAGTAATTTGAATCTCCTGTCATATGGCTTGAGCATCCACTATCCAGGTATCATTTAATATTTCTCTTGATAGTGACATGCATTTAGAAAAAAGACTCAAGCTTTCTTTGGTACCCATATTTTCTTGGGTCCATTGGTGTTAGTATGATATACTATCTTTGCCCAAACCTTCTTAATAGGTTTCCAAACCATAAAACATTCTTTTTCAAAATGATCTGAACTATTGCACTTAGAACATTTAAGAGCACTGCGACCTACTGGTTTTACAAACACTTTTTGGAAATGATTTTTGTAAGCATTTCTCGTAGGTCTTTGCTTAATTCTTTCTTTTACTTTAGGAGAATCAATTAGAGGAATGGTTTCAGCAGTCATTCATAAACCTGATTTGTTGAAGTAAGGTCTTTGTGCTAAAAGAATTTTCTCAAGTTTCTCAAATCTTATAGAAAATCTTTTAGAAATATTTGAGATGTCATTTTTCAAGAATGCATTTTCTTTTGAAAGATTGTCTTCATTTTCTTTCAAGGTAGAAACACTTTTGTCTAAACTTTTGACCTTTTCTTTCAAAACATTTTCCTGTTGTTTTAGTGCAGAATTTTATCTTTTAAGTTCGGAAATCCTTTTAAGAGAAGTTTTAAGACTAAGACACAACTCATCAATGTATCTAGAGACTTTAGTAGAGATTTTCAAATTACTTACCTCGATTTCCCTGTCTGAATCTGAGTCTATTTCGAAGTCTGATTCTGAGTCTGATTGTGCCATAAGATAAATGTTGGCATAATCATCATCACTTTCTTCACATTCTGTATCACTCCGAGTTTCTGCTTTGAGTGCCTTTCGAAACTTCTTAGTTTTTCCTTTCTTTTTCCTCAGAAGGGGACAGTTGGGTCTGATGTGTCCCTTTTTCTTACATTCAAAGCATACTACATCTCTATTGGATTCATCATCCTCAATAGACTTACTCTGTTGCTCTTGAAAACTCTGTTTCTTTGAATTGAATCTTCTTCCCTTTTTTGTTTGGCTTTCTGAATCTTCTTATCATGAGAGCAAGTTCTTCATCATTCATATCGTCTTCAGAATTTGTGACATCAAAATTATCATTAGATTTTAATGCAATGGATTTATTACCTTTAGGATCTTCATCTTCGTTGATTCGCTCCACTTCATAAGACTGAAGAGTCCCAACCAATTTATCAACAGAGAGTGGCATGATTCTTTGTGTCTCTCTTATTGAGGTCTTTATGTGATTCCAGTCATTAGAGAATCCACGCAGAAGCTTGTTTACTTTCATGGGATCAGAAATTGGTTGCCCTTGATTTTCAAGGCCATTCATGATCTTTGTAAAACAACTAAACATGTCAGTGATAGATTCTCCAGATTTCATTTTGAATACTTTGTATTGTCTGAGCAGAATGTTGATTCTGGTTTCTTTCACTCGGTCAGTTTCTTCATAGGTGATGTGTAATCTATCCCAGACTTCTTTAGCTGTAATACAAGAAGATATTCTTGTTGGAGAAATCTTTCCAAAATATTTTGAAGCTGACAAAACATTTCTATCAGTCTAGTCTGGATAATTGCAGATCTTCTGTTTAGAGTCTGAAGACTTTCGATCACCGCACTCGGACTTAAGACTCAAGACTAAAGACTATTCTCATTGACAGTTTTTCTAATCCAGTGACGAAGGCAATCCAGAGCCGAAGTATTTGGTTGAGGATTTAGTCCTATCCTCTGGAGAAGATCTCTTGGCTGGATAAATATAACGGATTCTTTTATCAAGATCGTTTGAAGATCCGATGGTCGACAAAATATTCTTGGAATGTTCTATTCTTGGAAACCAAGATCCTGATTGTATGGGCGAACAGGATTGATGGGCTATCGTCAGGTTCCTTTAATAGCTCGAATGATCTTCTTGATTGATTCTGTCCAACAAGTAGATTGGAGGAATTCCTTTGAAAAGTGCCAACAGGTATGATGGCATAAAGGAGTATAAAAGGAAGACGTTCTAGTTATTTTAGTGTATGATCGATAGAAAAATTCCAGGATCTAAAGCACCTTGATTATTAGTCGATACATTTTGAGCGAAGCTGTAAACACAAAGAGTGTCTATACTTAGTGATACCATGAACTAGTGTGGTAGATCATCTACACCAAGAAATCAAGGAAGAAGGACACTGTAACATCTCTTTGTTCATAATGGAATCCAGCCAATAGGCTGTCAGTGCAGAAGAGTGGAGTAGGCTTGAAATAAGCCGAACCACTATAAACTGTCTAGTATTGTGTAATTATCGAAAAAAATCTTTTATATACCTATTCACCCCCTCTAGGTACTTATTCTAGCTATATCAATTGGTATAAGAGCTCGTGTTCTCACTTTATTTGAAGTGTTTTACTTCAGAGTAAAAGATCCATGGCGAGTATGCTAGCACCAGGGCTGGTGGAAGGGCAAAGCAATACCAGACCACCCTACTTTGATGGAAAGGATTACAACATCTGGAAAAACAAGATGAAAGCTTTCCTACGATTAAAGGATCCTCTGGAATGGGACGTTGTAGAAAAAGGAATTACTCCTACAGCTACATCAGTCTCTAAAAGAGGGAAAGAAACTGTTGAGACTAGCGGAATGACTCAGGAAGAGATAATGAAGAGACAAGCACTCGATGCAAAAGTAATTCACTCTTTATATTGTGCTTTGTCACCAACTGAATATAACAGAATATCTTCTTGTATTACAGCAAAAGAAGTTTGGGACAGATTACATATCACTTATGAAGGAACAGATCGAGTAAAGGAAACCAGAATCAACATTCTCCTCGGTCAATATGAAGCCTTCAAAATGAAACCAGAGAATCAGAATCGACATGTTTAGCCGTTTTACAGATATTGTCAATGGTCTTGAGAATCAAGGACAAAAAATTTCTGATCCCATGAAGGTAAACAAGCTACTGCGTGGACTCTCTAAGGATTGGAATCACATAAAGACTTCAATAAGAGAGACGCAGAGAATTATGCCATTATCTATCGACGAGCTGATTGGAACTCTTCAAACTTATGAAGTGGAACGAATTAATGAAGACGAAGATCCAAAAGGTAAGAAATCCATTGCATTAAAATCAAATGATGATTCTGATGTTATAGATTCTGAAGATGATATGGACGATGAGGAGCTTGCTCTCATGATAAGAAGATTCAAAAAACTAAATAGAAGAGGAAGAAGGTTCAACTCAAAGAAACAAAGTTTTCAAAGACAGCAGACCAAGTCTGTTGATGATGAGGAACCAAACAAAGATGTAGTTTGCTTCGGATGTAAAAAAAAGGGGACACATCAAACCCAACTGTCCTCTTCTGAAGAAGAAGAAAGGAAAAACTGAAAAGTCTCGAAAGGCACTCAAAGCTGAAACCTGGAGTGATACAGAGTGTGAAGAAAGTGATGATGAATATGCCAACTTATGTCTGATGGCACAATCAGACTCAGACTCAAACTCTGGATCAGACTCAAACAGTGAATTTGAGGTAAGTGATTTTAAAATTCCTGTCAAAGTTTCTAAATATATTGATGAACTATGTTTTAGTCTCAAGACTTCTCTCAAAAGAATTTCCAAACTTAAAAAGGAAAACTCTGCTCTAAAACAACAGGAAAATGTTTTAAAAAAAAAGAGTTAAATGTTTAGACAAGAATGTTTCCACTCTTAAAGAAAATGAAGATAGTTTTTTGAAAGAAAATGCTCTTTTGAAAACTGACTTATCAAATATTTCAAAGAAATTTTCAATAGGGTCCGAGAAACTTGACAAATGTCTTTCAGTTCAAAGACCTTACTTCAATAAGTCTGGTCTAGGTATGACAGCAAAAATTATTCCCTTGATTGATTTTCCTAAAGTAAAAGAAAGAATCAAGCAAAGACCCCCAAGAGAGGCTTACAAAAATCATTTCAAGAAGGTTTTTATAAAGTCTGTAGGTCGAAATGCCCTCAGATGTTTAAAGTGCAACAGTCCGGATCACTTTGAAAAAGAGTGTCCTATGATTTGGAAACCTGTTAAGAAAGATGGGCTAATACTGTTTATCTTACTAACACCAAAGGACCCAAGAAAATTTGGGTACCAAAGAAAGCTTGAGACTCTCTTTTAAATGCAGGTCTCCGTCAAGAAAAAGGTGAAGTGGTATCTTAACAGTAGATGCTCAAGACACATGACATGAGACTCAAATTGCTTCATAAAGCTTGTTCAAGTAAATGGAGGAAAAGTTTCATTTGGAGGAAATAGCAAAGGAAGCATCGTGGGATTTGGAACTGTGAAAATTGGAAATCTCACAATAAGTAATGTTTCCCTAGTGGAAGGACTCAATTACAATCTTCTCAAAGCATCGATCAACCGTGTGATACTGGTTTTAAGATCTTCTTTCAAGAAGGAATATGTTCGGAATCGGTAAAAACTCTACTCGAGTCTTTCATGGGTCGAAGGCATGGAAACATCTATCTCCTGGATGTGAAACCGGATGAATCACAATGCTTAATCTCAATTCAAGACGAAGCAAACTTATGGCACAGAAAGCTTGGTCACATCAACATGAAGCAATTAGCCAAAATCTCTACAAAGAAGCTTGTTCGAGGTCTACCCAAATTACCATACCAAAAATCTGATCCATGCACTCCATGTATTCTGGGAAAGCAGGTAAGAAATTCATTTAAGCCAATAAATCATGTTTCTACTAATCATGTACTGCAGCTGCTGCATATGGATCTCTTCGGACCAATCAGAACCTAGAGCATTGGAGGTAAGAAATATTGCCTAGTAATTGTGGACGATTACTCCCAATTTACTTGGGTATATTTTCTTGCAAGTAAGTCCGAAACCTTCTCGTATTTTGAGAAATTTGCTAAAAATGTTCAAAATGAAAAAAGGATGTGTTATCTCTAGTATAAGAACAAATCATGGAAGTGAATCTGAAAATCAAGATTTTACAAAATTTTGTGATAAATCTGGCTTTAAGCATGTATTCTCCTCTCCATATACTCCTCAGCAAAATGGAGTTGTGGAAAGAAAGAATAGATCTCTTCAAGAAATGACTAGAACTCTTTTAATTGAAAGTAAGATTTCCTCACGATTTTGGGCTGAAGCTGTTTCAACAGCGTGCTATATCATCAATAGAGTCTTCTTAAGACCTATTCTAGAGAAAACCCCTTATGAGTTATTCAAAGGTAAGAAGCCTATTGTTTCATACTTTCATGTGTTCGGCTGCAAATGCTTTAAATTGAAAAATGCTAATGATCGAGTTGGTAAGTTTGAAGAAAGATCAGATGAAGGAATTTTCCTTGGATATTTTACATCAAGCAAAGCCTACAGAGTCTATAACAAGAAGAGCCAGTCTGTGGAAGAGTCAATGAATGTCAAATTTCAATACTCTACGCAAGATGAATCCAGTCAGACTCATCATGAAGAGTCTGAACCTGCTCTAGACCCTCCAAAGCTTACAACTCAAGAAGCATCTCAGACTCTAGAAGACCAGCATCAAGTTGTTCGTGAAGATTCAAATAAAGAAAGAGATCACCAACCAGACAAATCAACCAGTAACTGGAAGCATAAGTCCAGTCATCCCAAAGATCTCATTATCGGTGAAATTAATGAAGGAATTCGCACCAGATTCAAAAGGCGTGAAGAGTCTAGTGCTGTGGCTCTCATTTCTGAAATTGAACCAAAGAGCATAGAAGAAGCTTTATCTGATGAAAGCTGGATTGAAGCTATGCAAGAAGAGCTCAGACAGTTTAACATTAATGATGTCTGGGAATTGACATATAAACCAAAAGGTAAAACTATTATTGGAGCTAAATGGGTGTTCAGGAACAAGATGAATGAGAAAGGAAAAGTCGTATGAAACAAAGCAAGACTCGTGGCCAATGGATATACACAAGAAGAAGGAATAGACTATGATGAGACTTACGCACCAGTAGCAAGGTTAGAAGCTATTCGTCTATTACTTGCGTTTGCTTGTTATAAAAATTTTAGGTTATTCCAAATGGACGTCAAAAGTGCCTTCCTAAATGGATTTATCCATGAGGAAGTTTATGTGGAAAAACCACTAAGGTTTGAAGACCCAAAGAGGCCAGACTCAGTCTTCAGACTGAAAAAGGCCTTGTATGTTTTAAAGCAGGCACCTCGAGCTTAGTATGAGAGACTAAATAAGTTCTTAATACAAAATGGTTTCGTTAAAGGTAAAGTAGATATTACTCTATTTATCAAAAAGGAAAACAAAAGCTTTTTACTTGTTCAAATATATGTGGATGATATTATTTTTGGATCCCCTAATGAAAGTCTGTGCAAGAAATTTTCGAAGTCTATGCAGGATGAATTTGAAATGAGTGTAATGGGAGAGTTAACATTCTTTCTTGGACTCCAAATAAAATAATTGAAGGAAGGAACTTTTATTTATCAAGAGAAATATGCTAATGATCTTGTCAAAAAGTTTGGACTGGAAAAGTGCAAAAAGACCGACATACCAATGTCAAGTTCTTTGAAGATAGACAAAGATGAAGAAGGGAAGAAAGTTGATCAAAAGCTGTACAGAAGCATCATTGGTTCATTTCTTTATCTTACTGCTTCTAGACCTGACATTTTTTTGAGTGTTTGCATCTGTGCTAGGTTTCAATCAGATCCTAGAGAATCCCATCTCAGTGCTGCGAAACGTATTATTAAATACGTTGCTTCATCTTCAAGCATCGGTCTTTGGTATCCTAAGAAGGGAGAATTTAATCTTCTAGGATATTCAGACGCAAATCTGGCCAGTTGTAGAGTTGACAGAAAGAGCACTTCGAGAACTTGCCAGTTGCTTGGAAGCAAGACAGTGTCTTGGTTTTCAAGGAAACAAAGCACTGTGGCTCTCTCAACAACAGAAGCAGAGTATGTAGCTCTTGGAAGTTGCTATTCGCAAATCCTATGGATAAAACAACAGCTACAAGACTTTGGAATTTAAGACTCTTGCACGGAAATTAGATGTGACAACACCAGCACAATCAATCTCACTAAAAATCCAATCCTTCACTCAAGAGCAAAGCATATAGAGATTCGACATCATTTCATCAGAGATCATATTCAAAATGGAGAAATCTCGATTCAATTTGTTGATTCAAAGAGCCAACTAGCGGATATATTTACAAAGCCTTTGGAGAAAAATCAATTTGATTTTATCCGCTCCAGATTCAACATTTTGAAGCTTGAGGAAGTTAAAGTCTAAAGACTCTCAAACTCTCAAATTCAGACGTTCATGGCTATAGACTGTAAGTTGTTATTATATTCAATCTCGAAAAGGTACGATCATTAGTTCAGTTAATTTATAATTTCCGTAAAAAACGGAATCGTGTCTTTTCAAGATTAACTTATTTTTGGCAGTTATCGATTTCAAAAAAGACGTCTGTTCATTTTCTTTTGTGCCGATTAGTTTTTTCCTTTTTAAACTAAGTTATATATATACAGTTTTCCTCACTCAAACTTGAAAACCCTAAAAAGGCATTCTCCTCCCAATCCTGTCTCTACTTCGTGTTCATCTTCGAGAAATTTGTCATCTTTTCTTGGGAAAGCGAGTAAAGGAATCTTTCAACAACAAGGAAGGATGTCTTCTTCGAGAAAGTCTTCAAGAATCGCGAACAGGGGACCACAGAGAATGAGGGAGGGGCCTACCCATTTCGATCTCGCCGAGGAGGAAGATTTATCAAGTCAGCAACAAAGCCCGATTCACTCTCCACCACGTCACTCTTCATCATCTACCCCACAAGGTGCGGGTCAACAACCGGAGGAAGAAATAATCGAGGACGCAGAACCTGTAAGAGTCTAAAAACCCTCTTTTATTTACAAACTCTATCGTGCGTTGAAAAGCACTGGGACTCCGCTGAACTATATAGATGAGTTTCTTAAAGATAAGAATTATGGGAATGAGTATATCTTTTTGCGACGAATGGAGGACTTGGGAATTGCTCCCAAAGGAAAGGCTGAGGAAGCACTTGCGAATATTCCAAGTGACCCTCATGTAGTGGGACTGAATCCGACTGATGGGAACGATGATGATAAAATGTTTCTTGAATTTCAACCTAGAATGGGTGTTGCTGCGAAGGTGAAAGGAAAAAGGATGGATTTGTTTAAATCGAAGGAACAAGAGAATCTGTTCTTCAGACTGTTGAAACGAGGGGTGATAAACCCTAGGAGTGTTGATTTCAATTTCTTGGATGCCATCAATGTGAACTTAAGAGAGAAGTTCAATCTGCTTCAACTTGAGCAATTTTGCTCCGATACCACAGACGGTTATGCACAACTGACAGCATACTTCTATTCGAATCTTAGCTTTTTAGATGCGAATAGAATATCCTTCAGTGTTCGAGACCAAGACTATGTGGTAGATGTGGACATGTTGACAGATATAATTGGAGTTGAAAGAGGTTGCTATCAACCGAACAAAGTTTCGATTGCTCGTACCACACTGGAGCTTGTCAAAGACAATGATACAGAGGGAAGAATTACCTACTCAAGGATGCGCGCCATCAATATCTCGCTTCACAAAATTGTGATCAACTGTATCAGGCCAAAGTCTACATCCAAGACTGACGTGTCTAACTCCGAGGCGAAATTGATGTATGCGATCAATTCAGGGAAGAAGTTCTCTCTTCCTCACACCATTCTCTTTCACATGTACAAAGCAATGGTGAAGGATAAGGGCCAATTGCCTTACCCAGGTCTTATGACCAAGATCTTCAGACACTTGAACATTGAACGTCCACATACTCTTTGTGTTCGACCATGCGACAAAATGGTGGTGGGTTTGAAAACGCTGACAAAAATGCGTCTGAAAGAGCTTAATAAGGCAATGGAGAAGTTCAAAGTAAAGACTCCAGCATCTTCTGCATCTAAGAGAAAAGGGAAGGAGCCTATGAGTGCTCTATCCAAAAAGAAAAGAACTCTTATCTTGGAGGATGAAGAAGAAGAGAAAGATCTCACTATCTCTGCATTGAAAAGGACCAGACGTTCTATAGCTGAATCAACAGAACGATAGAAGAAAGGAAAAGAAGCTGAGGAAAAAGAACAGAGAGAAGAAGAGGGGCAAGCAAAGAATAAAGAAGCAGAGGAGCAACAAGAGAAAGAGAAAGAAGCTGAAGAAGAAAGAGAAGCAGTGAAAGAAAAGTCTGCATATGAAGCAGGAGAGAAAGGGAATCAAGACGCTGAAGAGCATGACCATCACTCTTCCCCAATTGAGGTCCTAGAGACAAGGGGAGATGGCGAGTAAGAAAGGACCACACCACATGCTGTCAACAGTGAAGGTGTGAGTCGCTCACCAGCAAATCCAAAAAATTTTCAGGCTTCTCAAATGCCTGAAGAAGGACATGATACATCAACACCAAATCTGTTCGATTACACCGAAGTTCCATCGTCTGCCTTCACTCCATCCGAGAAAGCAAATGCGAGCACAAAGACGGACAACACAGCAGATTTTCGTTGTATCCTTGATGTTCTTCTGGAAATGCAGGGTCAAATCTATGCTCTGGACTACGAACTTCAAGTTCTGAAGAATGCTGGACAAGCATCTTCTGTTACCCAGGCGAATCAAATGAAAGACCTCACTCTTCAAATTCAAGCTAATGCCAAAGGAGAAGAGGTAGCTCATCTACGGGAAGACTTGAAGAGGCTGAAAGGCATCGTACAGTCGATGGGAGATTTCCAGATTGTGCGCATTCCCAAGCAGACTTGACTCTTTTCTCACATTTTTAATGATGACAAAAAGGGGGAGAATTGCAATTTGAACTCTTTAAAAACTTTGACTTTAAATTTCTTTTGTGTGGTTGAATATTTGTTTTTGAGTATGACTTGGGTGTAAACTTGAATTTGATGACTGACTTGGGTGTGGATTTTGATGCTTGACTGTTTGCATTTATATCAAGTATTGTTATATGGTTTTACTCATGAAAGACTAACCGATTTTCTGTGGATGCAAAGTCTGGTTGATTTTATTAATCTTTATGAGATAGATAGCCATATTGCTTGAGTAATGTTTTGCAGGTCAAAGTTGTTCAAATCTACAGGAAAGTTTTGTCACTATCAAAAAGAGGGAGATTGTTAGAGAAATATTTCCAGAATATTTTGAAGCTAATAAAACATTTCATCAGTCTAGTCTGGATAATTACAAATCTTCTATTTAGAGTCTGAAGACTTTCAGATCACCAGACTCAACACTCAAGACTCAAGACTCAAGACTATTCTCATTGACAGTTTTTCTAATCCAGTGACGAAGGCAATCCAAAGCCGAAGTATTTGGTTGAGGATTTAGTCCTATCCTCTGGAGAAGATCTCTTGGCTGGATAAATATAACGGATTCTTTTATCAAGATCGTTTGAAGATCCGATGGTAGATGAAATATTCTTGGAAGGTTCTATTCTTGAAAACCAAGATCCTGATTGTATGGGTGAACAGGATTGATGGGCTATCGTTATTCTTGATTGATTCCGTCCAACGGGTAGATTGGAGGAATTCCTTTGGAAAGTGCCAACGGGTATGATGGCATAAAGGAGTATAAAAGGAAGATGTTCTAGTTACTTTAGTGTATGATCGATAGAAAAATTCAAGAGTCTGAAGCACCTTGATTATTAGTCGATACATTTTGAGCGAAGCTGTAAACACAAAGAGTGTCTATACTTAGTGATACCTTGAGCTAGTGTGGTAGATCATCTACACCAAGAAATCAAGGAAGAAGGACATTGTAACATCTCTTTGTTCATAGTGGAATCCAGCCAATAGGCTGTCAGTGCAGAAGAGTGGACGTAAGCTTGAAATAAGCTGAACCACTATAAACCGCGTGTTCAATTTCCTCTTCCCTTCTCTCAATTTTACTTTGATTATTGTTTGTCTCAAATCTATCAACTGTCTAGTATTGTGCAATTATCGAGAAAAATCTTTTATATACCTATTCACTCCCCCTCTAGGTACTTATTCTAGCTATATCAATTCTATTATATTCAATAGGTGATAATGCACAATATAAAGAATAAATAGTCTTTGCATCAAGAGCTTATCTCTTGGTTATCTCTTCTTGAGTCATTTCGCTAGACTCAATAGTTTATTTTCCTCTTTCTGAGACTGATGCAACTTTAGGAATGATTCCTTTTTCTACCACGTCCCATTCCAGAGGATCCTTTGATCTTAGAAATGCCTTCATCTTGTTTTTCCATATGTTGTATTCCTTTCCATCAAAGTAAGGCGGTCTGGTATTACTTTGCCCTTCAACCAGTTCTGGAGCCAACATACTAGCCATGGATCTTTAACTCTGAAGTAAAACACTTTAATTCAAGTAAGTACACAAGCTCTGATATCAATTGTAAAAGCTACTATGAGCATCTAGAGGGGGTGAATAGGTGCAGAAACAATTTTGCGAAATAAGTGCAGCACAAATCAACAATGGATTATGAAAAAGTAATTCCTCTCTTTTCGAATAAACAATTTACGATCAAAGTAAAAGAGTGTAGGGAAGAGAATTTGAACACAAAGTTTATAGTGGTTCGGCTTAATCCAAGCCTAAGTCCACTCTTCCGCACTGACAGCCTACCGGCTGGATTTCACTATGAACAAAAGAGTTGTTACAATAAAGCTCTCCCTTGATTCCACAGTGTAGGGACTTTACTACACTTCCTCAAGGTCTCTCAATGATATAGACTCTCTTTTGTGTATAAGATTTCGCTCAACAAATGATTTGACTAAAAACAAGAGTTTTAGACTTTGGAATTCTTCTATCGCGCACACACTTGAACAACTGGAACGTCTTCCTTATATACTCTTTCATGCTATCATACCCGTCGGCACTTACCAAAGGAATTCTTCCAATCTACCCGTTGGATAGAATCAATTAGGAAGATCTTTGAGCTATTTAAGAAACATGACGATAGCCCATCAATCCTGCTCGCCCATACAATCAGGATCTTGGTTTTCATAAGTAGTTTCTTCCAAGTATACTTCGCCAATCAACGGATCCACGATTCCCAAATCAATCTTGATTTGAATAATGGATTCCAACATGCTATATCCAGCCAGAAGATCTACTCTAGTTGATAAGGTCAAATCCTTAACGAAACATCCAATCCTGGATAAGCCTTCTTTGACGAACTAGAAACTGTCAATGAGGATAGAGTTTGAGTCTTGAGTCTGGCAGTCTGAAGATCTTCAGACTTTGATGGAAGAGTCTGCAAGTCTTCAGACTAGACTGAGGGAAACATTTTGTCAGCTTCAAAACACTCAAGGAAGTTTTCTCCAATAGTTCCCACCAAAGGAAACTTTTCCACCATTTATTTTATCAAGGTTTATAAAATAACTAGAATCTCCAGTCATGTGTCTCGAACAACCATTATCCAAATACTATTTGATCTTCTTCTTGATAGTGACCTGTGATTAAAAAAAGAACTCAAGCTTTCTTTGGTACCCATATTTTCTTGGGTCCAAGAAAGTTAGTATTAAAAACAGTCTTTGTCCAATCCCTCTCAACAGGTCTCCAAACTTTGGGACATTCTTTCTCAAAATGTTCTAGGCTGTTACATTTTGAACATTTGAGAGCACTTTAGCCAATAGGTTTTATAAAATATCTTTGAAAATGATTTTTGTAAAATGTTCTTGTAGGTCTTTGTTTGATTCTTTCTTTAACTTTGGGAAAATCAATTAAATGAATAGTTTTTAGAATCATACCCAAACCAGATTTGTTAAAATAAGGTCTTTGTACAGAAAGAATCTTCTCCAACTTCTCAGATCCTTTTGAAAATCTTTTTGTGATATTCGAAATATCTTCTTTCAAAAAGGCATTTTCCTTCGAAAGAGAGTTAGAATTTTCTTTCAGAACAACAAAACTTTTATCCAGATTTTCAAACTTTTCTTTTCAAGAAGTTTCTTGTTGTCTTAGTTTGGAATTCTCCTTCTTTAGCTCGGAAATCCTTTTAAGAGATATTTTGAGGCTAAGACAAAGTTCATCTACATACTTCGAGACTTTGATAAGAATTTTTAAATTGCTAACCTCAACTTCTTTGTTTGAGTCTAAATCAGAATCTGTTCCATAATCTGAGTTTGATTCTGAATTGGTCATCAAACATATGTTGGCATATTCTTCATCACTTTCCTCGCATTCGGTATCACTACATGTTTCTACTTTGAGAGCCTTATTGTATTTCTCAGTTCTTCCTTTCTTTTTCTTCAGCAGAGAACAGTTGGGTCTGATGTGTCCATTTTTTTGATTCAAAGCATGTCACATCTTTGTTGGTTTCATTGTCCTTAGTTGGTTTGTTCTAAAATCCTTGAGTACTCTACTTCTTCCAGTTGAATCTTCTTCACTTCCTATTCAACTTTCTGAACTTTTTGATCGTAAGCGCTAGCTTCTCATCGTCCATTTCATCTCCTGAGTCTGTATCATCAAAATCATCATTAGATTTTAAAGTAATTGACTTCTTACCTTTAGGATCTTCTTCCTCATTGATCTGCTCTACTTCATATGATTGAAGTGTGCCAACAAGTTCGTCTACTGAAAGAGGCATGATCCTTTGGGTTTCTCTAATTGACGTCTTCACATGATTCCAGTCTTTGGAGAGTCCACACAGTAATTTATTGACCTTCATTGGTCCTGAGATTGGTTGTCATTGATATGTTAATCCATTCACAATTTCAGTGAAACGACTGAACATATCAGTGATGAATTCTCTAGGCTTCATCTTAAAGACTTCATACTGTCCGAGTAGAATATTAATCTTCATTTCCTTTAATCGATCAGTTCCTTCATAGGTAACATGCAATTTGTCCCAAACTTCTTTAGCTGTTTCACAGGAAGAAATTTGGTTATACTCAGTAGGAGATAAGGCACAGTATAAGGAGTAGATGGCTTTAGCATCAAGAGATTGTCTCTTGGTTAATTATTCTTATGCCATTTTGCCAACATTTGCAACTTCCTTTCCTCTTTCTGAGGTTGTTGTAGCTTTGGGATTGATTCCTTTTTGACCACATCCCATTCCAGGGGATCTTAAGATCTCAGAAATGCATTCATCTTGTTTTTCCACACATTGTATTTCTTCCCATCAAAGTAAGGAGGTCTGGTGTTGCTTTGGCTTTCAACCAAACCTAGAGCCAAAATACTAGCCATAGATCTTTAGCTTAGAAGTAAAAATACTTCAATAAAATGAGCACACAAGCTCTGATACCAATTGAAAGGACTAGTAACAACACCTAGAGGGAGGGTGAATAGGTGTGAATAAAAATTCTTCGCAAAGTCAATAGAAATAATTTGCCTTTAGAAAAACACAGATGAATTCAGACTTTAGCAATTAGATAAACTTCAAACAAAACAAAGGAGTTTATACTTAAATGGTTAAATAGATCTATGAATCAAAATAAATGAGTTAAGGGAAGAGAATAAGAACATAAGGTTTATAGTGGTTTGGCTTGGATTAAGCCTACGTCCACTCTCCCAAGCTGACAGTCTACTGGTTGGATTCCATTAAGAAACAAGAGAGATTTTACAGTTTTATGATCTCGACTTCACAATGATGAGTTTCTACTGTCTCTCACAAAGTCTCACTATGAGTTTCTCTCTTTTGTATACAATTTGAGCTCAGTGAATGAAATAGCAAGGAATTAGGAAGCTTCAGACTTTAAAGTTTTTCTTTCACGCACTCTATCGAACAACTAGAGAGTCCGCCTTAAATACATCTTCATGCCTTCACAACCGTTGGCACTTTCCAAAAGAATTATTTTAATCTACCTATTGGATAGAATCAATCAAAGAGATCTCAAGTCGTTTGAAGATTTATGATGAAAGCCATCAATCATGTTCGCCCATACAATCAGGATCTTGGTTTCCATAAGTAGAACCTTCCAAGTTTACTCGCCTTCCAAAAGATTTTAATATCAAAATTGATTCCAATAAGGATAATCAATCATATAGATGTTATATCCAGCCATAAAGTCATCCATAAATCATACGAATTGAATCTTTGAAGAAATAAAGATAATCTCGCATCTGAATAAGTTTTCATTCTTCAGTCTACAAACTGTTAGTGCGGGCAGACTTTGAACTTAAAGTATGGCGGTCTTTAGACTTTGATACTAAAGTCTGAAAGTCTTCAGACTAGACTTTCTGGAAATTTTTTGTCAACTTCAAAACAGTAAAGGAGTTTTCTCCAACACATTGACCTCCAATATGTAGTTTTTCATATTTTTGCCATGGACCCAAAAATATGCACTTCAAATGTTATTATATGCTATAGAAGTGAGTTGCGGAATATGAATTATGTGTTTTTTATTTTCCTGGTAAAATAAAAAGAAGATAGGACCCTTAATTAGTCTAAATTTAATCAATTTATATCTATTGACTTCCTCCACATTGGATTTTAACCTTGGAGGTCAGTGGTGTGAGTATTCTATCCCGTTGGCTATGGTGTATGTTTGTTCTTTTTTCCTTTTTTTGTTTCGTTATTGTGTATTCTTGTTAGACATTTTAGTTTGTTTTTCTTGTTTTTTGACCTTTGACCCCACCAAAAAAAAATTATTTTTATTATCCATGACCCATGAGAACTCATATTATGTTTTGACTAAATTTGTCACAATTTTGTTCATTTTTATAACTCAAAATAATAAAACAGATAAATCCTGACCAATCAACGTCATTATATTAATGCACCCACTGTTAAAACATGCCATTCCTACCTATAATGCACATGTAGGTTATACTTCTGCAACAATGCACGGACTCATTAGCCATGATTTACTCAATAGGCCTGGATTCATACCATACGTCAAATATCTTATTCAAATTAAACTTGCATTTCTAGATGTGTTCCTGTGAGTATATGGAGATATAAGAAAAATGCATGATGTTCAATTTAAACTCATAATTTTACCTATTAGGAAAATTGTAGTCTTTTATGATGCCTAAAGAGTTCGAATCCTTACATTTCATATTTCACATGTGAGATTTGATTTAAATACAAGGAAACTAGCAAGATATATTCTGTGTTGGAAGCACCTTAGAAATGTGCTTGATACACAATGAAGTAGCTTATTGATTTTAGTTCCTCGATACAAAGCAGGTTTGAAGCTCGAATTGTTAGAATGTATAATTAGCATCTTGATTCCATGGAGGAGTCCTTGCTCTGACCCATCAAGGACATGTACCCCTATCGGTCCGGCAAACATTGCTGGAGCACCCATCATGCTTATGTATACCGCAGTCAAAATTGCGCGGCAAAAATTAATCATTGAGATGGGAAGAGGGGTTCTGACTTTTTGGTGGGGGTGGTTTTATATTTTTTTTAAGAAGTTTAGTGAGATTTATTTGAATATTTATTTACAGGTTGTCACATCGCTATAATTCAAATTTAACAAAGTGGACTTAGTATCCCTAATAATATCTTTTCTTCCCTCAGCTATTCTTTTAATTGAAATAGAAAATTAGTCAGGTGACTTGCAAATTTACTATTAATTAGATGATTAATGTTTTATATCAGACGAAAATTAATATTGATCTTTGAGAAAAGAGAACAATAATGTATTGAGAATATACCAGGGAAAAGTTACAAATTGATCCCTTTACTATTGCCGCTATTCAACTTTGGTCAGCACATATTATCTTGTCATTGCTTTTCTTACTGGAATTATTCGACAGTTTATAGTTGTAAGCAACTAACAAAATAATCTGTGTAGGTAGTCTGTTCTATCCTTTGAACACCTAGTACAATCATTGATTATTTGAGTGTGCTATTACCATACATCAATGCGCCAAAAATTCAATGGACTCTCCAGTGCTTCAATGGTAAAGTCCTTCTAATTGTACGTGTAGTGCTCTGAATTCATTATGTTGGAAATGGTGTATTTGATGGTTAAGATTGCATACTTGTGGGCATGGATGAAAGTACTAGAGAATTCATTTGTTCCCCTAAAAATACCTCGCTCCAATTCTATGAAACCAAGCAGAAATGAAGTCTTGAAATTGGCGTGTTCAATGAGAGAAAATGACTGCAAAATGCGGTGATAAGCATTGTCACGTCGTATGTATCCATGGAGATGAGCTTCTCCGTGAGATCCGTCGGATATGTGGCATTGCCCCAGAATGACCCACAAAGCCTACAAGTTCAGTGTAAAAGGACAGGAACTCTGGGTCAAACGGATGTTGCAGCCCTTTATGCTCACTCTTACGACCTGAAACAGATCCGATCCTCGATAGAGCAGGCTAGTCCAGGATTTTGAAGCTGATCCAATCCTCTAGCGAAAAAAGTTATATAACTATTACACTTATGTGCATTTGGTCCTAAACCAACCTTTCGATTGTACAAATTAAGTCCTAAACCTTTTTCACGTTTTGTCAACATAGTCCATTAGGCTAATTTTAACTAGAAATCGATGTGTGGACGTTGGCCATGGCTAGCCGGCACGGATGTAGGCAATTTTTACAATTTTCACAATTTTTTATTTTTTAATATTTTTCTCTTTTTTTCTTTCTTCCTTTTTTCATTCTTTCTCCGCTGGTCGCCGAGCCTCAAAGATAGCCCATGGCCAACCAAAGGTGACAACCGATAAGGGTTGCCCTCCCTAAAGTCTAGCGAGGGGACCCTTGCCAACCGCTGCCTGTGGTAAGCCATTACTAAGGCATAGTGATCAGCAAAGGAAGAAAGGGGAAAAAAAAGGAGAAAGAAAATATAATAAATAATTATAAAAATTGTCCACCTTAATGTTGGCTGTGCCATATAGATCAACTAAGGTTAGCAATTTTTCGTCAAAATTAACTTAGTGAATTACATTAGTAAAATGTAAAAATATTTATGACTCAATTGGTACGATTAAAAGTTTATGACCAAATTGATATAAATGCAATAGGTTTATGACTTTTTCTGATAATTTTCCCTCTATATATATATATATATTTATTTATTTATTTATTTATACTTATATTTAAGCAAAATTACTCTGTCTCACTTTTTTGTTTCTTCTAAATATGCCTCAGCATTGATAAAGTCGTGCATCTCACTTTCCTAACGTGAATTGGCTTTGTTCTCAAATAGGTAAATCTTTCGTTAAAGAATTTTTATGGCTGGTTACTTCCCTTTCACACGTATTGCATGCATGCTTCCTTTATGTGAAGGAGTACAATGGGCTTAGTAGCTTTCATTTGTAACTTGGGGTACATGTGAAGATAGTGTGCAGATTATTGCTGAGGTTGGGACATGAGGACCTAGTAATGACCTAGGTCAAAATTGTCATTTGTGTATCGAAATATTAGTGAATGAGGATAATGTGATATGACGGAGATTACAACCATAATCAAACTACTTAACCACTCTCAGTGTTTCCTAACTCAATTATATTCAATAATTCACATAGTGTTTAACCCTAACAATTTTTCGTGAAAAAATCTCTTGATCACACAAATGAATAGAAAAAGTCTAACCCACAAGATTTAATCGGTTTCAATATTCTTGATTGCTTCATGGTGTAATTCATGAATAAGCCTCCTCTTACTTCTTTACGTAAGGCGTGGATACCCACCCTTACATTTAACGTATTTGAATCCAGAAAGGAAAACTCTTATATAAAACTTAATCAAACTTGGAAATCTGCTCTAACTAAGAAACTTAAAACAAATTTTCAGTTCAAACTGAGACATATTTTCAACTACCTTCATTATTGTCATTTATTCTAATTTGCGATATAAAAGATGGTCCAGGTATTAATAATACATCACGAGGTTCCTGTCAAGACACCATTGGTAGGACGCACATCAAAGCCACATTTGCAAAGAGCAAACCACAATAATAGGAAAATCGAAAATCGTCACCATTCTATAATTAATTTTTCAGGTTCAATGGGATTATCAACATCAAGATGCAGGGAACAATAATGAGCCAAGACATGTCACCAAGCAGAATGTCCATCAGTAAGCTGCAGGAGACACATCCTAGAGCAACCGTGATGAAAGTGTAGATAAGTTGAAGCCTTAGGTCTATATCTTGTTGTCCCATCTCCAAAGATAATTTTTGCCGAACTGTTTTGACAATCATGTGGATAAGCATGATGGGTCCCCCGCTAATGTTGGCTGGACCGGTATAGCCATACATGTCCCTCATGGCTTGAAGCAAGCATTCCTCTAGAGAATCAAGATGCTGGTTGTATGTTGGAGCAATTTGAGTTCCATGTTCTGCTCGATATCTAAGAATCAAAATTAACAAACTACTTGTTCAACGACGGCTTAAGCTAAAGTTGTGAGCTCTTCTGCATCTTATAAAAGAACAATTTTTCCGAAAGCTATCTAGATTTGAATCTACAATGGACATCAAGCGGTTCTCAATGCTACTAACTAATATAATTGCATAAACACATCAAAGGACTACCAATTTAACTTCAAAAGAAATTTAATGGGCAGTATGATGCCAAGGTTCTATTGCAATATTGCAGGAGTCTAACCTATGTTTGGACTGCGGCAGTGTGTAGCCCATCTTTTGGACAAGGGGATAATACCTCCTTAACAACTACAAACCTATCCTGACCTATTCTAACAACCCTTGTTCACAAGACAATCGCTACCCAGACGCACAAAAGTACTAGGCAAGTGTCATGGGTGGGTAGTTTACTTGGCCGTGGATCAACCCGTGCGACGCCTGACTGGCAGAACTCGCTAGGCCAGCCTTCCTTCTATAATTGTTCCAGTGAACAATATGGCGAATAACTCTTTTATACGAGATTGTACCACGCCCAACTTTGCTCGGGCATCTAGTTGATCGAGCGAGATAGCAGCCCTCATTAAGCTTAACAACTGGTTTCGGTCTGCCCTGGCCTCATCATGAGAGCAGCATCAGCTCCCAATCAATTTGTGCACGAGAGGCCAACCCTGCTTTCAAAGCTCCTAAGCAATACATTCCTTCTATTCTAGAACTCCTAGTACCAACCGTCTTGACGCTACTCCCACGGACCGGTTGTATTCATCCCCTCTGCGTCCTTACTCTTCACTCGATAAACCCAAGCTTCACTCCCAAGGGTACACGGGTATGGGAGGATTCACGGACCATGTCACAAGCCTCCGTGCTTCCTAGGTAGAAACAGTGTAGCTAATCGTAGGTCTTATTTTTCCTTAACATGGGTTTCTCTTTACAAAAGAAAGAGACCGTGTATATACAGTCGTGTCTCTTCCGTCAATTTATTGTATTTCCCCACCTGGTAACTTGAGGAGAAGGTTGACATCGTTCCGAACTTTGTAAGTTTCCGAAAGAAATGACCATTTTCTTGATATTTTCACTCTCCTCCGACAAGCCTAGCTGTTATAATGGCATTCAAACTTGAAAGGGATCATTCCTGCTATGAATTTAACTGAATTCCATTCCAAATTCATATCATGAAAATTTGCCAATTCACGCATAGAGGGGTCAATAACTACGAGAAACAGTATCTTATTTTTTCAACGACCCCCACTGAATATACTCTGTTATTTAAGGACAGGATATATTTACGGTTGCCGAAGCTTACCTCCGACTGCCGTGATCAGCTGGACTGTTATTGTTCTCCATCAACCTTCTGACTTCGCCTAGCCTCCCCTCCTTTCTTCCCGAGAACAAGGTTTCTTCTTGTGTTGCACGCGCGGGGCGATTACAACAGCGCTAGGATTTTCTCTAGGGAAGTCCTCCATGCGAGTTGCGGTCGCTTTCTTGCGTTGGATGCGTCAGCTGACTTGTCAGCACTCAGCAGCCCAAGTTCACTTATAGTAAGGAAGAGTCCACGGAATCTGACGAGAGAAAACAAAAAGGCGAAAGCGACTCAAGTTCGCCACCCAAGTTTGGTTCTCTGATCTCTTTTCTTATGGATAAATGTTAATATATCCGAATTTTAGTTTTAAAATCTTAAAATGCACATGGCAATGTTTCTATTCCTGAGAACTATTTCTTTTTAGAAATAGTTCTTTTGTAATTCTACCTCCTAGAATAATTTCTAAGTAAAACAACGCGTTTAGTAAATATACAAATTTTTTATTCTCGGAATAGAAAAAGAATATGAATGCGTTTGATACAATTCACAAATTATTTTTATAACGTAGAATTTCTTTTATTTTTTAAATTATTTTTTTCTTTTCTTCTTCTTGCTTGCCAGCAGCGAACGGCGGTTGGGTGCGGCGAGCAACAAGCAAGAAGAAGAAAAGAAAAAAATGTCTTATTTGTAGAAATTATTCTTGAGAACAATTCTACTTCTTGTTTATGTTCTAAATCTATTCCCCGACTATTTTTCTATTTTAGGGAATAGAAAAATTAATTGACGTTATTAAATGAATTTTTATTTTTTTATTCCGAGAAATAAAATAATAAAAGAACAGAGGAATAGAAACGTTGTCATGTATGCCCTTACCGTCCGCATGTCTTTCGTGAATGCGAAATGCCAAGTGCCAGGTAAATAAAAAATAATCGAACCTAGGATCCATTTTCCTTCGTTCTACTGTTTCCTTGACTAGAGGAGAAGATATTTTCAACAACCTCCGCCAATGCTTTCGTCCTCTATCCTCATTTTTCGTTTTTCTTTTTTTTGGTTAATATATCCAGATTATCATTCACGATGGGCCTAATGACTGGGACTCTCAATCCAGACAATGTACTTAAAGGTCGCCGAGGATACAAGACTCACAAGTTGGTTAAGAGATACCGTGCGAAGCACAAGTCCACCTTGTAGTCGGTCTCCACCCACCCCTCCACTTTCACCGGCATGATTGACTACTATACCGGTCTACTAGTTCCTCAAACACTCCCTACGAGGTGCGGTGGAGTCTACCCTCCCCACCTGATGGGCTCCCTAATTCTTGAATGTAATTTTTTCTTCCCAACCCAAGAGGGAATACCCCGATGTTTTACATTCCAAAGTTCAAACAAAGCAGTTTTAGGATATATTCAGGTCCAAACGCTCGGGGATTGTATAGACTCAATAAAAAGTAAGACTTGTCACTAGTACACATTAGCTTTATTTTTTATTTATTTTTTGTCTGTAGATTATTTATCCCACGCCATACTCTCACTGGTCATAAAGTGTCTCCACGTATCTCAACCACTTGTAAGTGTTTCATTTACCTGCATCAACGGTCGAGAATTGGTTGAAATACCGAAGCAACTTCGAGGTAGAGAATCTCCATCCTTTTTTTTTTATTCATTCACATTGAAAAAGTTAAATGTTATTAATTCGGTAATTTATTCTTCGTTTGTTTTGAGGAAAATTTTAACATTTTAAAAAAATATTCTCCAAGAAATAGTTTTCTAGAAAATCACTATATTTTTCAGTGTTTGGCCAATATTGGAAAATAAACGAGAATTAATATTCTGTTGTTTGGAAACGAAAACCTACTTCTATTTACCTAAATAAACATGCATTATTTGCATGCTAGTGACTTGAGCACAAACAGGCAAAAAACCAAGCACGAGCACGGGGGTCTTGGATATAGCCTTTGTGGACTCAAGAAAGGTGCTTGTGGCCTGGTCCATCGAGGCAGGGCCAAAGTCCATAAAGCCAAAACCCAAGATTTCTAGTCCCTAGTGCCTGGGCCTCGATCAATTAAGGTAGGGCCTGGGACTTTGGAGCCTATGTCAAGATCCCCAATTCCCAAGGTCGGGGATGGGCCAGGGACACTAATGCCCGTGCTCGAATCTCCATCACTTGGGCTTAGGCATTGAGTAGGTCAAGGTCCACAAAGGTTGGGTTTGGGATCCTGATGCCAATGCCTAGATCCTTGATATCTGAGCCTAGGACTCGAGAGCGTTCCACCCTCGGACTCGATGGTCTTGAGCATTAGTGTCGAAACCAAGGGCACAAGCATCAGGGTCCCAAGTTTGGACCTCGATGGACCGAGGCCCTGCCTTGATGAGATTGGTATTGGGCATCAAGCATTCAAGCACTAGCCTTAAGGTCCCAAGCTCAAGTGCCAAGTACTCAAGCCCTGTCTTTACTTATATTGAAGCAAAATTACTCTTTCACCTTTCTATTTCTTCCAAATATGCGTCAACATACAAAAGGTCGTGCATCTTCCTTTGCTAATGTGATTCCACTTTGTTCTCAAATGGATAATCTTTCGTTGAGGAATTTGTGGCTGGTTACTTCCCTCTCTCACATATTACATGCTTCCTTGTACTAGGCTTAGTGGTTTTCATTTGTGACTCGAAGTTCATGTCAAGATAGTGTCTAGAATATTGCTGAGGTTGGATATGAGGATCGAGTCATGAACTACACCTATATTGCAATGTGGATTGAAAGATTAGTGATTGAATATAACATGATTCTTTCCCAAATTTTATGAATCAATTCCCCTATTTCTCTCTAGCCAAAGAAAAAGAAAATTCCCGTGTCTCCAACTTCATTGTGTAGCATCGGGATCTTAATTAAGTAGTACCATTATCTTTATCACATCACTCATTATGCTTCCTAATACATAAGATGTTCGAGGTAATGATAGTACACACAAGGTTCGTGTCCTGGCCAACATTAGCGTGATTCACATCAATACCAACTTCCCAAAGAGCAAACCGTAATATTTGGAAAACCAAAAACCGTCACGATTCTCTAATATGGAATGAATGCTTATGGGTTCATTAACTCAAGGACCCGGAGAACAATAATCAGTCAAAGCAAGACATGAAGTAGAACGTACATCAACAAACTACACTTGACACATCCTAGAACAATAGCAATGCGAGCAGATGTAAGTCAGAACCTTGGGTCTATATCTTGCCTTCCCATCTTGAGGATTAGTAAATGCCCAACAATTATGAGCATTGCGTGGATACACACGATGATTTCAAGGTTAGTGATGGCCAGAATACCCGTGATTCTGATGGCACCAATCAAGGTCTTTAGCAAAATCTTCTCTAGGAAATGAATTGTAGCAATCCAATCTGCATCCTCTGCTCCTCATCTTGGAAATAATATCAACAAAATCCTTGTTAGTGTACAATCTTTCGGAAAAGCTCAACTGTTGAGCTCTTTCTACATCATATAAGACGACAGTCTTTCCAAAAGATTCCAAAATAACCAATTTAAGTTCAAAAGGAAATTAATGCGCAGTTTGACACCAAGCTTCTAGTGCAAATCATAGCTATCAGCTAATGAGTATGTGCTGCAGGAGTGTAATCCGTTTGTTGATCCACGGTTAATTAAGCTAGTGAAAACTCTTCTTTTGGACAAAATGCAACATGAGAGTACTAAAGGGACACCACCTTAGCACGTACAAACCTTTCCCAACCCCCTCTAACAATACTTAGGCTCTATTTATTTCGTGGAAAATAATTTATGGGAAAATGTTTTCCGGATTTTCCAGCGTTCGTTTTATGGAAAATGAATTCCTTGGGAAAAATGTTTTCCATGAAAGGAAAAAAAAAAGCCTTCTAAATTAGGGGATATGCTTTCCAATTTTCAAAAGTGGAAAACATTTTCTTCACTTGATCTTTTTTTTTTTTTAATGACTCAGGAACCCCCGTACATGCCGGGCAAATGGGCGAGGTAAACCCGGGGTGACGCTAGCGGAGGACCCACCACCCCGACGTCACACTTAAGATCCCGTGCGGCCAGCGGAATTCGAACTCCTCTCTTCCTCGCAAAGGATCATGGGAGCCTTATCCAACTGGGCTACCGCAAGTGGTGGTTTCACTTTTCTTATTTCACGCCTCTACAAATCCTCACTTCTTCCTCCCCTTTCTTCTTCTTCTTTTCTTTTTTTATTGAATTATTTTTTAATTTTCTTTTTCTTTTTTAATTCAAATTATTTTTAATTTCCTTTTTCTTTTCTACTTCTTTTCTTTTTTCTTTTTCTTTTTTTTCTTGTCTTTTTTATTTTTATTTTTACTTTCTTTGTTTCCCATCTTCTTCTTTCCTGGCTAGTTGTCGGCCGTCACCAGGTGAACCTTGAGCTTGTCAATCTCAAGCTCGCATTCATCGATCCGGCGAGCCTTGAGCTCGACGCTCGCACTCACCAATCTGGGGAGCAGTGAGCCTCTTGCTCATCAGCGAGCTCGAGGCTCGCCGGTGGCCGGTCGCAGGCCATCGCCGCGGGCGACCGGCCAAGAAAGAAGGAGATGGAAAATAAAGAAAAAAGAAAAGAAAAATAAAAATCAAAAAAATTAATAATGAATTTTAAAAATTAAAAATAATTAAAAATCAATTTTTAAAAAATATGAAATATCCATTTTAAAAAATAAAATACATGAAAAAAGAGTATATGGAGGAAAATATTTTCCTTACCAAACAACGAAAAGTATTTTCCACTTCATTTTTAGGTTTCATTTGAACATCGGAAAATAATTGCATTTTCCTAAAAAATGATTTTCTGAAAAATATTTTTCAGAAACGCTACATTTTTCGCGAAACGAACGGAACCTTAGTCACAAACAAAACCACCCACACAGCACAAAACTACCAGGCAAGGCCCCATGCTTACGAGGTAGAAGCTGATTAATGCTACTTGCAGGTCTCATCTTTTCTTAAGAGGAAAAGCTAATAAGACTTTCACTCAATACGTTGCTCTTGATATGAGTTTCTCTTGAGAAATGAAAGAAAGATAGTGTATTACAGTCATGTCCCTTCATCGATGTGACAGAATTTTCCCATCCAATAACTAGAAGAGAAGGTTCAGACTCTTTCCAAAGAAATGGCAGTTGCCATGGCCTTTCACTTTTCTCAAACAAACTACCCCAGCCCAAGAAATGCAAGAAACAAGTCATTTTACATCCACCAGAATATGCCCCTAAATGCGCCGTACGGAGTAGAGCCCATTATTTTTGTTCTTTGAGAGTCCATCGTTATGAACATCGAGAAAGAAAACCAGGCTCAATCAACAAAAAGAAAAAAGGAATAGAGGACAAAAAATTATGGGCGGTACAAATTGGTGTTCCAATCCAATTCACGCGATCTAATGCGAGAAACAGGTCATTTTCTACAGGCAACTCCCCATGGGCTTGTAAGTTTGAACAGTACAAATTCAAGAATTCTTGAATGAGTTTATCTGATTGTTGACACTTAATTTAAATTTATTTTTAGAAATAAAAGATAATATTTGATTATAGAGGGAAATTTTGAAAAAAAAAAACTTTGAATTCAAAAATGCAACAGCCGTGTGATTTTGGAGTCACTTTTTTGTTGAGAAGTTGAGTGAATATGTGCAATTATATCGGAAAATCTTGTCCTGCAAAAACAAACTTGAGTTTTTTCTCTATAAATAAAGAATGCAAAGCTTCGGTTAAGGGAGGGTCTTCGCTTCGTCTTTCGTCGAAAAAAAAAAAAATTAGAAAAGTGAAGGGAGAGATGAAAGCAGAGGAGAGAGAGAATTCATTGTAGGCTTTCCTTTGTTGGTTTCGAGGTCAGCAAAAGGGAGCACTTTTTCTTCTACTGAAAAGTGCAGCAGAAAGTGTAGAAAGACAAAGCGAGAGGGACGTGCAAACAGAGAGAGGAAGCAGAGGAGAGAGGAAAAGCAAAGAAAAACACTGTTTCTCTTCTTCGGTGAACCCCCTCGCCAACCCGTACCAGCAGCCTGCGCAGCCACCGCCACCTCGCCGGACTCGCCCTTGACGCCTCTGCTCACCGCGCCGGAGTGCCACTCAATCCGCCCGACAGCTCGCTCCGTCCGACGCCGCGCCACCGCTGCAATCCCGCGCCGCTGCGATCCCTTGCCCTCACCGTTCAGTCAGTCGCGCCCGACGCCCCACTGCTGCGTTTCCTTCCGGCGAACCTCGAGCAGCACCTGACGCCTCCGCTGCTTCGCCCGACGTCGTTGCAACACCGCCCGCAACGCCTTCGTCGTTGCCCGCGCCTGTAGCAGTATCTCTGCCGGACTGCTGCCCCTTCCGAACCGACGCCCGTGACCGGCCGCGATCTGCAGTGCCCATCACCGCGCGCCTATGTCCCTTTTGCAGGTCGCCGTGCTGCCCTCCGACGCCCAGCCAACGACTGCAGCTCCGCCTGTCCGATCCACTCGCGCTCGAAGCCAGCTGCCCGCGTCACCCCTGCGCCCGGATCTCCACTCTGCCGCGCCAGCACCACGTTCTCGCCACCGTCCGGTTGCCACTCGTCCGCGACCGCGCCACGACGACCCGAGCAACCACCGCTCGGCCCCCGCGCCGGCCACTGCACCATCAACTCCGCTCGAGCCCTCTTGCTGCTGAACTCGCACCGTTGCCCAGCCCGAGCTCCGCCACCGCGTCCCCTGCCCGGGTAACGCCACTCCGCCAGCTCGAACCAGATCCGCACCGCCTGCGCCCGCCTCTGCAGCGCCCAGACCTCCCGCGCTGCTCTGCCTTCGACGCTCCCTCCCGAGCGACACCTGCCGCCGCCGCTCCTGATCCGACCCTGCTGCCGTGCCCACGACCCACCTGCTGACTCCCCTGTTTTTGTTGCAGGTCCGGTTATCAATCGCACCTCGCCGGAGTTCCGACGAACAGCCCCTGTTTCGAGCGGCGATCCATTACCAAACCACCATCGCAGCTCGGCCACTACTGTTTCTTCGCCATTCCTCAAGTTAACCGTGAGGCAGACTAGGTAGATTTTTAGATTAAAGTTTATTTTGAGTATTTGGACTCATAGTTTTCTTTTTATTCTAACTTGATTTGTTCTGATTTATTATCATAACCCGATTTAGAAAATTGGTCATATTAAGTCATGATAATCAAAAATATTGAGCCCCGAGATGTCGGGTTAGATTTTTGATTATTTCGACTTTTTATGACAAAATTCATGAATTGCTTTGCATCATTGATTTATATTAAAATAATATGCTATTGATTTACGTGGATGGATTTTTTTATTTTGGCATGTTATTGTTATTTGCTCGTCACATATCATGCATCATATTAGGTATTTAGGTCTATACACATTTCACATTTGAAGCAACGCATTTTAGTTTTTTAAGATTCATGTAGAATTATGATGATTTTCCTTTAATAAAACCAAAACAAAAAAAAAATATTTAGGTTATATAGATTTCATAATGTGCACACCACATGTTGTGGGTCATAGGTTAATGTTTTAATATTCCCGTTATGTAGTTTTTAAAAAAAGAAAAGAAAAAAAAAGCCAAAAATTATTATTGCATCATTATGTTGTTTCTTTTAATAAGAATTATTAAATAATTTTAAAAAAGAAAAAGAAAAAAATAGAAAACACAAAAGGGTCATTCATTTGGTTAGTTAATAGGTTAGTTCATAATTAACCCTATTTTATGTCATAATTGTTTAGCGCAGGTTGCATACATTAATATGTCATTTATTATGAATTATTATGTCATTCATCCCATATCATGAAACGTAGGCATATTTAGGATTATACAAATTAAATTGCATATATATAGTAATAGTTCAAGTTATGTCATATGAATTGCATCTCACATATCATTAAAGTAAAATTCATGCATATCAAATTTAAATTAAGATTAAATTTAATTAGATATCATGTCATTTAGAAAATCATGTTTAGGGCATGCATTTTTATTAGCATTTTTGTAAAAAAAAAAATAGAGGATAGACCTTAATAAAGTTGTAGTTTATAATTTCTTATGAATCTAGCATTTCGGTTTATTGAATGTTATTTCATTGATTGTGCACCCGCATGACCATCATTTGCATGTTAGTAGCTTAGGTTAAAATTAATCAATGCTACCTGCAAAATATTTTTGAAATTAAAATAAAAGGTACCGAAAGGACGTTAGACTAATCTAGTGTAACCATGTCCCCGGACTTATCGAATCTCTGGTTCGCAAAAATAAAGTATTCTCCCATACTTTATTTGGGTTTCTAACCAACCCTAATTGGTTAGTGGCGGCTCCAAATTGAGTATAATTGCATGATTAAATGGGTTAATTCATTAGTATCAAGTCGCAATTGGTAGGACTTAGGAGGGTCTGCACCAAGTCTTCGAACTTAGTAATCCATTAGCCTTCTTTAAGTAATTCACCATTGGGAAGGTCGCGACATTGATTTACCTAGAATGCAGGTTTTTTTTTGCTATAAAATGGCATTGACGTATTGGAATACACGGTGTGACATGATCAGAGGTGGGAACAGGGAAGAACGTCAAGATTTTGACATGAGTTTTCTTCGGATCCTCTGACGTACTATTGGAGAAGGACCACAGAGCTTAAGATATATTTAAGGTCGCTAAGTCTTACCTCCAGCCACTATGATCAGCTGGATTGTTGCTCTTCATTAACCTTCCTACGTTGCCTTCCCGGAGAGTTGGAGAAGATGATGCAATGTGGAAACAATGGATTCAGCTGACATGATATTGTCATGGGCCTATCGATCTAGCGTTCCCTTGCCCGTGCAGTTTTAGGAATTTCTCCAAAGTCAGCTCTTCTCACACTCACTCACAAGGATTGTAAGGAGAGAAACTCTAGGGAGAGAAGCTTTGGATTATATTCACTTGTGAAAATGAGATGATACAAATGAGGGAGAGGAGACCCTTATTTAGACAAAGCAAACCGTATCCGTAAATCTCTCCTCGATCTAACGGTAGAGATTGAATCTCCCCAACGACCAACTACCTACATTTATTACATAACGGTACAATTCCCGTATCGCCTGCCCCTAGGATTATTCTTGAAGACTCGAGAAAAAGCCTAAGTGTCAGGGGTAAGCCGAGGGTCGTTGGATCCATAGACGTGTCACGGTCGGCCCATAGGAACCTCTTGGATCGGCTTTCTTTCGAGCTGTGACAATGTGAAGAACTACAGCCGCCAGAGGCCCAGAGGAGCAGCTCCAGCACCGAGAAGGTTAATTCGGTCATTTTGGTGTATTGTTAAAATAAAATTATAAACCCCGTAGCATAAGTATTACATGAGATAATCCTCTCTTCGACATGAAAATGATAGTTAATATTTACACCATTAACTGATTAATAAAAATTATAACAATTTAGTTAAAAATCAAAACTTTTTATTATGAGTGTAATAACGTTCGTTTTATTTTTATTTTATTTTTAATTAGAGAGCTTGCAAACAATGAAAGTATCATTGAAAAATGGTGTAATCGGATACTTTATAAAAAAAAAAAAAATTGCCAGTAGTACCAATGAACCCAAAGAAATGCATTATGACATTCTTCCAAAACTGCCAATTTTTTAGCGACCACCTCACAACGATCTGTACCGTAAGTGTAGAAAGAGAAGCGAAGAACTCAAAAAATAGAGTTCACGCTCAGCGGCAACGCCTTGAAGACCTTCGCTCGCTTTATCACTTCCCTATGCCACATCGGAAACGACCTCGCTATCCAAGCTTCTCCTTCCCTGGTGATTCAATTTCTTCCGACATTTCTTCTTCTTCTTCTCCTCCGTCTCTCTCACGCATAGCTCCAGTCAAAAAGTTCGGGGTTGCCATTGAAATCCATGTCAGTCGTTCCTCAGCTTCATCCTTTGGAGTGAAAAGCAAAGCAGTTGCTTCTTCGTGCCCTGATGAGTGGTGCTTGGATTAGATGCTATGTTGTGTTAGGTATTTGGCTTGTTTCGCTAGCTAAAGTATCCGATTAAGAAATTCGAGAGTCCTTGGACCGAAGCTTTTGGCGGGGGAACTGAGGCAGAGAATTTGTTGACCTAGGTTGTTATTGGCCCTATTGACGATGATTAGAATTTAACATGCATAAATTCGAAGTCATTGAATCTAATACTGTTGATGGGGTGACTCAAAGTCATTACATCCTAGGAATAAGGTAATTCACAGCTATAGCCGGCAGATCTATCAGTGCTAATCACGGAAAATACTGAATGGTCACATTATTGGGAAAAACTTATGGATAACCTTCCATTGGTGCTGCCATTCAGTCTTAATAATGCTTTCCTGGTTTGTCTAGTTATTTTGATGGTGTTTTATGGAGTTTTGCAACACTCAGTAAGCGAAAAAGCACGGTTGCATTCGCTACCATAACTCTCATGTGACCATATTTTTTACTACTTTTTTTTTTTTTTTTTTTTTCGTCGCGCTTCATTACCAAATAACAATAGAAGGTCCAAGTTCTAAATTCATGTCTGGCACTAAGCACTTTTGTGCTTATTTGAAATTGGGATAACATTGATCCATATAAAAAATATCACCTTCACGCTTGTAGATATCAGGTTAGGATTCTAATATTTGTGATCAATTGCCGGCTTTACTTTCACACACTCAATTCATCAAGATCTGCCTAAGGTTCTGACTTGCGTATGCTCCCATCTTTGATTCTTTTGGATGTGTCGCATGCAGTCTGTTGATGTACATTATGTTTGGTGATATGCCTTGGTCGATTCTTTCCTTGCATTCTGATGTTGATAATCCCATTCAAATTCGAACCTAGGGATTAATTAGATGTCGCGACCAAAATTTTGGGTGAACCACCTAAAGTTTGGCTAATGGACTATCAAGTTTGACTTAGCTCGGGCTCTTCCAAGCCCATACCAATTCACGACTTAGGTTCAAGTTCTTAACATGCCATTGATTTTTCAATTATGAGTCGCCACTAATCTATTTTCGGTGGGTCGATTAGAAACCCAAGTAAAGTAACGAGAGATTTACTTTACTCCTACGAATTAGAGATTGTGAGTTCGGGGATTTGGTTACGCTAGATTTCTTTAACGCCCTTTCGGTACCTTTCTCTTTTATTTTAAAAAAATGTTTTGCAGGCAGCTTGAATCAATTTTAATTCATCTCCCTAACATGTGAGGTTATCATGTGGGTGTGCAAACTACCAATTTAACATCAAAGAAAAGTAATGAATAAATTGCAGGACTTACCTCATGGCAACAAAAGCATCGCGTTGTGAGATCAGAATTCACATCAATGGTCCTAATTAACACGCAATCACTCAATTTTTGTTTTCACTTATTTAATGAGAATCTAATCTATATGCAATACAATGTTACTAATCTAATGAAATGATATGACATAATAATATGACCTAAACTATGCGATGTTTTTGTGTTTTCTTAGCATGCAACCTATCTTAGATAAAATTATCTAAACCTATAACTAAGCAAAATTAAACATGCAATCTTACCCTAGTATGCAATGACATGTATAGAATGTCCTAATTCTATATGACATGCACATGATTTTTATTTTATTTTTTTAAAAAAATTCGTAATTAAAAATTGCTAAAAATAAAAATCTAACTAAAGCAAGACAATATCTATTTAAGTTAGGAATAGACCAATCTGAATCCTATCTTAATCTAGAAAATTATCTCGTCATGCAATTCAATCCAAAAAATATTATCTAACCTAGATACTACATGCATTTAAAAAAAAAAAAAACTATTCTATCATGCAACTTTATCTAGGAAATCAATTCTAATCTACATGATATGCAAATGCAATTTTTTTGTATTTCTGAAATAAATAAAGCAATTAAAAGATAAGCACCAAATCATCCACAATCATCAAAGATATTGTCCATCGTTCAAATTTGGAAACGATATCTAATCAAGCTTGATTATTTCGTTAATAAAATTGATAAATTGATCTTACGCCTTAAAGATCAAGATATCAATTTTATTCCCGCTTGATTAATTATTCCATCTAAAGCCTTATAGATGGAATAAAAAATTGACGGTTGCGGATTAGGCAATAAATTATGATTGGGAAAATGCTAATAATTCAAATATGCACGTAAGTTATTGAAAAGCATGCATTAGGTAATAAATTATCCAAATCAAATTTAGATAAGATAATTACCTAATTTCGAAAATAATGTTACCAAATTTGAATCGAATGGAATCCGCTCAACAGGTGACGGCGGTACGTGGTGGTGCTCGGCTAGATGCGGAGACGAGCAGCCATGGGCAGATGATTAGTTTCCGCAATGGGACTAGCGTGAAGGATTCACAAATAATAGTTTGCGTCAAGACAGACGATGACGGGCTCACGACCAATGAACCTGCAAGAATAGAAAGATCGTAGAATCAACTCGGTTCGGACACGAGCGGGAATGGCGGCATCGGGGCTTCGGACGAGTGCAGGAGCTCTGCCTAGGTTATTGAACGTGAAGACAAAACCCACTATTTCGAAGGAAGCATGTTCCTGGGTCCTTGTGTCGAATATGATAGTGAGTAAACATCTTCATGATCTCCTGGCCAAAAAGTAATCCTTCTTCCTGCATGAAGTAAAATCACAAAACCCACAAATTGTCAAATCTAGACAAACTTCAAGAGAAGACAAATCCACCGCCTGCCCTTATTTGGCCGAATTGTGATCTTTTTTACCAGAACGGATTACTTTCTTCAAGCTCACCAATCTTTTACACCCGGGGTTTTTTCTCAACTTTGTTCCCTTTTTGAATTCGTGGGACGCCACAGTTTCGTTGCTGGTCATGGACAAAGGCACCAGTAAACCTGCAAAAGAGAGCGAGAACACAAGGAATCGTCTAGGATATTAATCCCAGTGAACTCGCCGAAATTGCAACGGTTTAGCAATAAATAACAACTCAGTGAAACGAGGCAAGGATCGGCGTCGATGTTGAGAAGGCCAACTGAGGGACTCTTGGACTGCTGTTCACAAGTAGCTGGAGTAGATCACGGTTGGCGGTGGTAGGGGACAGTCTGTAACAACGCTGAACCAATGATGAAACCAGCCATGAACAAAAAGTTGGTCAGTGGCAAAGACATGAGAGCTGCTGGCAGGGTGTGAGAGCATGTCGACGATTCACGCTCGGTGAATGGCTGATGAGTTGGTGGCGCAACAGGAATAGCCGCGGGCTTGGGGGTTTGCAGCACAGAAGGTGGCTTATGGCTAGTTCTCGATTTGATCATTCGCTAGTCCCCTCCGAGAACTTTTTGAGTGGACGCCCCCACTCTCTCTTGTCGTCTCTCTCTTGTCAATTGTGGCCGTGTATAGAATTGTGTGGCCTCCCAAAACCCTATGCGAAAACCTATTTATAGGCCACCGATTAGGGTTTCAATTTTTCCAAATCGATATCCACGAAGATTCTTTTTTCAAACGCAATATTCATTTTGCCGAACGCAATATTTACTTTTCACATCTGCCATATCCAAAATATTCATCATATCCCAAAAAAATTTCAAATTCCTATTTTTCACGAGATAATTTTTATCATTAATTTTGGGGCCAATTTGCTCGCTTCGTGGGCTTAGTCCGGCCTGCCAAGTTAAAGCTCAGAACCACTAATTCGAATCCACCAGTCATTGATTCAATAAATAAATGCAAAAAATGCAAATTAAAAATAAATGCACCTAAATCTATATGCTATGCAATTAATATTTTTTTTAGGGATAAAATTAACCCTTAATTTTTAATGCGATAAATGACTAAACAAGTCGCCAAAATTTAGGTGTCAACATCAGAGAATGGTGATAGTTTTCAATTTTCCTAATGTTGTAGTAAGCCCTTTGTGAAGTTGGTTTTGATGTGCATCTTGCCAGTGCTAGCTCAGACATGAATCTCATGTTGTACTATTATTACCTTAAACACTTTTTACGTCCTAATACAGAATAGATGATGATGATGATACTACTTAGTTAAAATTCTGATGCAATTCAATGAAATCGGAGAAATAGATATATATATGTATATATATATATATATATATATATATATATATATATATATATATATATATATTGTCAGAGAGAGATGGGGGAATTAATTCAAAGAATTTGCTAAAGAATCACATTACCCTCATTCACTAATCTTTCAGTACAAGAATTGTGATTTTGATCTAGTTGTTGATCCTTATATCCCAACGTCAGCAATATTCTAAACATTAATAAGTATTTCAAGTCACAAATGAAAACTACTTAGTAATACATGTGTTAACACATATTCTTTTTAATGGGATTTTGGACATAATCCAATAAAATATACATCGGGGCAATGGTACTAGTTTCGAAATTTTTGTCAGATGACAATTAATTTAGGTAAATATGTCATGTGCTAACGATTTTGAATTCTTAATTGTATCTTACTTTCTATAGGGAAGCTCTATTTTATTTTTGCATATTACTTTTTTATTTTTAAAAGTTATATTTGTTAAATTTTTGCTTTGATTAATTTTATTCATCTTTAAATGAGGCAAGTTTATTGGTTACTAAATTGTGCAGTGAAATTAGATATTGGCAATTATAGATAATTTAAATAAAAATAATTTTATTTTTGTTTCTTTTCGATGCTCTATTAGAAGGATATCTTTTTAATTGTTCTTTAATTAGTTGTATTGTAAATGTTAAAATAAATTATTATTAAATGAATTTAAATCATTTTATGAGATAGTAAACTAATCTAGGATTAGTTGCATTATCTCACTCTAATTATGTATAGTTTGATGTTGTCAATTGATCTCCAACTGCTAATGCTCTCCCGATATTTAAGCACCAAGCTTAGGTGATATAAAAGCAGTCTCACTATGAATCCCGTAATATCGAGGATGCATAATTTGAATTGGCTCTACATTAATTTTCTTTGGCCAAATGCTCAAAAAAGAACTTAGTATGTCTTCACAGAAAGGAAAAAAATGTAGAATACAAATTGTTGTTATTTAAAAAAAAAAAACTGAAAAAGCTCGCGCATATATTATGAGAAAATTCAAAGATGATGCTATTAGAATAAATTATATTATGAATGACAAAAGCTTTTATATAAACAAATAATTAATTTGATTACATTCATTATAAATTCATTATCCTTAATAATTAAATTTTGTCAATAACTCAAACTATCTAATGATCAATCAAAAATACATAATATACTCGGTTAAATGTTAGTGATATAATCGTATGAATTTTTTGTGAATCTTGATGGTCGGCTGTGGTAGTCGGCCTTAGGTGAGGGCCACACTCATCAACCAAGGCACAGGTGTCCCTCACCCAAGGCGATTGAGGGAAAAAAAAAGGACAAAGAAAAAAAGGAAAGGAAAGGAAATATAAAAAAAAAATTACAAAAATTGTCTTTGTCGGCGCCGATTGTACCATATAAGACGAGGATGCTAATTAGATTGTCATGTCAACTATTTTCGGCCAAAATTGATCGGAATAACTAAATTGGCAAATTGTTAAAATGTTTAAGACTAAATTGACAAATTATCAAAAGGTTTAGGACTAATTGTCAAATAGTCAAAATGTAGATGACTAAATTGACACAGATAAAAAAATTTGGACTAAATTGACCACCGTATAATAGGTTTAAACTTTTTGCACAATTTTTCACCTTAAAACTAACTATCTATTATTTTTTTGATGTGTCAAACTGCATAACAGAGTTAATTTTCGGCAACATGCCTACTAGTTTTGTACTATTATAACATGTTGATGCCACATATTGACTTGAGCTTTTAGCCCTTAATTTTTGTTTGCATTTGGATGGGCTAAAAAAACATACGACATTCCTCAAATCATGTTTGAACATTGGTCCACCTGCCAATTACATGACAAAAACAAAATTTTGTTGTGATTATGCATCAGTGCCACATAATCATCTCCAGGGTTAACTTAGCACATTCTGTCAATATTTGGACCAAAAATATGGAATTGGTCCTGAATTTGTGACTTGGGATTAGCTGAGGGACCAAATCCATTACAAAACAAAGTAAAATGACAAAAAATGATAGCGAATGTCCAAGGTATGATTGGTAAAGAGCAACCATTGATTCACGTAAATGGCGTACGTATCGATGATTGAGATATTTTAAGACACTCGCTACCTATGGAAGTGTCTTATAGGATAAAGATATCATGTCCTAAGTATATTATCTGCTCCGTGAGTCTCAGTCACTAGGAAGATCAAGAATTAAAACCCAAATATATTAACAAAATGAGGGGGAAAAGAGAATACGGTACAAAACTCGGGGGTAAAAATTGGAGTTCCAACACTCCCATCCCATCTATGAGTTTCTTGTAAATAAACAAAACAAGTTACAAAGTAAACGGAATTTTCTTGTGATTTGCTTTCGTGCTTTTGAGGGTCTGCATTTGGCACTTCATCTCGAGTACACCTAAAGTCGACGAGGAGAAAACGGCGTAGTCCGCTTCGTGGAAGCTTAAACCCCATTCTCCACTAAAGAAAAAGAGATAATTGATGAGGACTTAGGGCGATTTCGATGCGTTGAATCTCAATGGATCAGGTCCGTCATCCAGGAAACCTCTCATTCCCGCCCCCACGTGTACAATAAAAAAGAAAATCTTAGTCGTCGACATCTGTCCGTCTTGGTCCCGCTTCATCCAACGGTTACAAAACCCCAACATTTCCCATGATTCTGTAATTCCTGGGACTGTTTCCTTTTGTTGACTCTCTCGAGGGACCACTTTTTACTTCCCAAAAATTACGGATTAACCCCAATCCATTCGGACTACTTCATTAACATCACACACAATGGGTGGGGTTGAATGGGTAATTCAACATCTTATGCCAATTAGGGAAAAACATCTTTTTCCCTAATTGGCATAAGATGTTGAATTACCCATTCAACCCCACCCATTGTGTGTGATGTTAATGAAGTAGTCCGAATGGATTGGGGTTAATCCGTAGTTTGCCCATTGTGTTTTCTGTTTCTCACAAAACCAAAGCGTGGGAGGTGCTCAGACGGTCTTTACACTCAGGCAAGAAAGGAAGAGACTTAGCAAGGCAAACTGGGAAGGTTAATGGAGAGCAACAATCCAGCAGCTGATCACGGTCGTCGGAGGTAAGCTTCATCCACCTCAAACATATCTTAAGCACTGTAGCCCAACCTCCGTCTGTATGTAAGTTGGATTTTGCAAGTCAAATCATGCCAAAATCTTGATTTCCTTTCCATTTCCTAAGAATCTCAACTCTGATCACGTCCACTGTATGTAATAAATACGCGAATGCTGCTTTAATGCACTCCACGTGAATCCGGTGAACTTTGCAATACCCAACTTTTTTGCCATATTCTTTTTATCTTTTAGTTATTGATCCAGGTTTTTGTTCTCGTTGTTCATAATGGTTCGATTCTCAGAACAGGGCATGTACTTAGGGGCCCATTTAGTGGATGTAAAATGGCTTGGTTTTGGCATTTCATAATATTAGGCTAGTTATGTCGTACCATCTACATTTTGTCTTCTGTTCTTTTGCTAATAGATCCAGGTTTTCATTCTCAACGTTCATAATGACCTGATTCTCAGAAACAGAGTATTCTGGGTCATATTCACGAGGGAGCATATTCAGTGGAGTTCAATTGTACTCATTGACAATTTTTTTGTACGAATTGGAAAATATTCATGATATTCATTCGGTGATTGAATATAGTTGGATTCAAAGCAGCAATAATCTCTTCCAGAGTTTTTTCCTTTTGGGGGTCGAAATCCCTCTTGAGTTCGAATACCATTAAAACGGCTGAGTTCGTCTAAGGAGAGTGAAACGCCATAATACATTTCTTTCTGAAAAATCACATAGGTGGAAAGAATCTGAGAAGTTACTTGGTGGGAAAAGTCTGTACTTTGATGAAGAGACACGACCGTATATACACTTTGTTTCTTTCTTTTGTCCAGTACCCTGTAAAGCCCTGTTAGCTTTTCCTACTGAGAAAATACCTGCAATTTGCTTTACTCTGTTTTTGCCTGGTAAGCATGGGGCTTCCCTGCTAGTTTTGAACGTCTGGGTGGTTTTGTTTTTGTGAATAAGTGTCGTTAAAGTGAGTTGGGAAAGTTTATAGGAGTTAAGGAGGTATCCCCCTGTCCTCCGATGTTACACTTTGTCCAAAATAAGAGTTTTCAATGGCTTAATTAGTCACGAAATAATAGATGGGTTATTCTCCTACAGTGCATACATAGATAAGACTCTTGCTATGCATAGACTCATTAGCTATAATGTGCGCCAGAAGCTTGACATTATGCCGTGAATTAAATTTCCTTTGGAACTTAAATTGGTAATTCTTGATATGTTTCTGTGAGTATATTAGTTAAGGGGCCTTGGGAATCGCTTATGTTTATTGTAGACTCATATCTTGAGAGCTTTTGAAGAAACTATCATCTTCTATTATGCAGAAAGAGCTCAGAATTTAAGCTTTTGCAAAAGATTATCGTCTAACAAATAGTTTGCTTTTTTTTTTTTATTAATTTGAAGGTATGGAGCAGAGCTTGGAATTCAAATTGCTGCGATGTATAATGAACATCTTGATTCCATGGAGGAGACCTTACTTCAAGCCATAAGGGACATGAATAGCTATACTGGTCCAGCCAACATTACCGGTGCACCAATCATGTTTATCTACACATTGGTCAAAAACGTTCGGCGAAAATTAATTTTGGAGATGGAAAGGCAGGATATTGGCCCAATACTTCAACTTGCGTACGCCCTCATCTCTGTTGTTCTCGGATGTGTTGCGTGTAGTCTACTGATTTACATTTTGCTTGGTAATATGCCTTGGCCAATTCTTGCTCTTTGCCTCCTGATGTTGATAATCCCATTCGAATTCGAACCTTAGGATCAATTGGAGAATGGTGAAAATATCTGGTTTTCCTAATGTTGTTGTTGTGCTTTTTGTGAAGTTGGTTTTGATGTGAGTCTTGCCAATGCTGGCTAAACTTGAACCTCTTGTTGTACTATTATTACCATAAACTCTTTATCTTTAGTTTGATTTTCTATTACAAGTATATATATTTAATTGTCGTTTAACTAATTCTATTGTAATAGTTAAATTAAAGTAATGTCACATGCAGTTAAATCATGTTATGAGATAATCTTCATTTAAAAGTAACTAATCCATGATAGAGTTGCATTATTTAACCCTAATTATAAGTTTGATGTCATTAATTGATCTCCAACTGCAACCTGATATTTAAGCGCAGGGCTTAGGTGATATGGAAGCAATCTCACCTCAAAACCCGTAAAATCGAGGATATATGGTTTGAAATGACTCTTCATTAATTTTTTTTTGGCTAACTGCTCATAAAAGAAGATTGTAAGTCTTCACAAAAGAACAAACATAAAGACGCAAATTATTGTTATTTTTTTTAAAAAAACGTGAAATAGCTCGCACTTATATTATGAGAAAATTCAAAAATGATGCTATTGATATCAATTATGTTATAAATGGAAAAAGCTTTTATATGAAGATATAACTATTTTGATCACATATGTTATAAATACATAATCTTTACTAATTAAATTTTTTCATTACTTCATGCTAACTAACAATATAGATATATATATATATATAAAGAAAACTAATATACTTTGTTGGGTAAGCATCAGTGATATAATCGTCTCTTTGGGGCCAAAAAATGATAATTACCGTGGTATATCATTAATTCACTGAGCCAAAGAATGACCAAGCGTCTCCCTCTTCCAATCCCGCCAATTTTTCAGCGACCACCTCATAAAAATGGAGATCACCCTCAGCAGCAACGCCTTGAAGACCTTGGCTCACTCCATCACTTGCCTTTCCCGTGTCGGCAACAACCTCGCTATCAAAGCTTCTCCTTCCCGGGTGATTTAATTTGTTCCCTCATTTCTTCTTCTTCTCCGTTGTCTCTCTCGCCCACAGCTCCGGTCAAAAAGTTCGTGGTCCCCAGTGAAATCCATGTCAATTGTTCCTCAGCTTCATTTATTGAGTGAAAAGCAAAGTAGTTGCTTATCGGTGCCCCAGTGAGTGATGCTTTGTTTAGATGCTTATGCTGTGTTAGGTATTGGCTCATTTCACTCGATACAATGTCCAATTGACAAGTTTGAGTCCTTCAACCGATTGCCGATTGCCGAGTGCGTGGAGCTTCTAGCAGTGGATTTGAGGCAGAAAGTTATTAATCCAAGTTGTGATTGATCCTGTCGACAATGATCAGAACTTGACGTTCGTAAATATGAAATCAGTTCATTGAAAGAATCTAAAATTGTTGATAGGGGGATTTCAAAATCATTATATCATAAGACCAGGGCAATTCACAGCAATAGCCAGGAGAACTACTAGTGGTACTTGAAGAAAATGTCAAAAAGTGAAACAGAGGAAACAAACCCTATGGATAAGCTTCTATGGGGGCTGCTATTCTGTCTCGATAATTCTGTCCTGGTTTGTATGGTTTTGCGACACTCAATAAGTGAAAGCACGATTGCATTTACTAGAAAAACTCTCGCATGACCGTACTTTTCCAGGACATCCTTTTGCCTCGTCTTATTTGATTACCAAATAACAATAGAAATTCCAAGTCTAAGCTCATGTTTGACACTTGGCACTATTTGTGATTATTTGAAACTACAATAGAAATAATATTGATCGGTATACATATCACATTCTTACTTGTAGATGTCTAATTAAGATTCTAATATGTGTATTCAACCTTTCCCTTCACGCAATCAATCCATTAAGATATGACAATGAATTAATTACCTTCAAGGCAAACATATTCAAAGTGTTTACGGTTGTTGACACCCGAATTTTTGTTGAAGTTTTTAAATATCTATTTACTTTGCAAAAATATAAAAAAGTTATAAAAGATAAGAAACAAAAAAAAAATGAAAAAAATGGACAAAGTGGACCAATCAAAAATGAAATAAAAACAAAAATAAAAGGGGAAAATCGAGCGGACCGGCTTGTCTAGCCCACTTGGTTGTTTTCGGCTCACCCTTCGGCCCAGCTTCCCATTTCCTTTCTTTTCTTTGGCCCATCAGAGCCTAAAAAAGAAGCCCAGCCCATCACTTCTTTTCCCCTCTTTACACACACTGGCACACGCTCACGGGCGGAAACTAGGGGTGAGCAGCAGTCTAGGGTCGACCTTGGACCGACCCTAGACTGGCCCAACCCTGCTAGTCCTGGTCCAGTTCCCAAGGAGACTAGGTCGGTCCTTAGTCTTGAAATTCCAAGATCAACACTGTGTGGGTTGGTCCTTGGTCCTAAGAGTTTTGGGTCAGTTCAACCCTGGACCAACCCTATATATTATATTATATTATATTATTTATAATTCTTTTATATATTCAAACTTAAGTAAAATTTCTGTTATATTATATTATATATAATTTTTTTATATATTCAAACCTAAGTAAAATGATGTTAAAGTCTGCCGACTCCTCCAGGCTCACAATCACGGACAGACGGCATCCAATTCCAAAAGGTGTGAAGTTTACGCCGTAAAGGTCTTCACGACCTCCTCCCCATAGTCCAGACTCTAGAGTACGTTCTTCACCGTGAGGACCAAGGACTCCTCACAGTCACAGACTCGCGACATCCAAAACGGCGCGAAGTTTACGCCGTAAATCTCCTCAAAGCTTCCTTCCCTATATTACGTTCTCTTCCATTCTGTCTTCTTTGTTCTTCAATTTGCCAAAATCAAAAGTAGCAACATCCCGCTCGCCACTGGTTGCCCACGCCGCTCACCTTTGATCGTGCGTGCTACTCGCGCCGCTCGCCGCTCACCACTCGCCCTTTGCTTTCGTCGCTGGCCTTGCTCAACGCTCACCACTCACCACTCGCTGCTAGCCTCGCTCAATGCTCGCCGCTTGTTGCTGGCCTCGCTAAACGCTTGCCGCTTGCCAATTGACACTCACCCCACTCGACGCTCGACGCTTGCCACTCGCCACTCGTCCCGGTCGCCTCACTTATCGCCAAGTAAATCAGAAGGAAAAAAAGAAGAAGCCCTAACTAGAAACCCTAACGCTTGGCTCGCCTTTGCTTTCCGAACACAACTTGGCTAGTGAGTAATACTTTGTGCTTCATTTGAGATCTTGTATTGGTATTTATAGTTTAGTTGCATAATGCCGCATGGTCGATTGATATGTAATTTGAATTTGTAGGTTTGCTTTTTTAGGGAGTATAAAAAACAAGACAAAATAAATTATCAATCGGTCTCGAGTTGACCTTGGAACCAGACCGAACCCATTGGGTCGGTCCGGTCCTTGGTCCCAGGCTCAATAGGATCGATCCTCGGTCCTAAAAATTGAGGACTAACACTGTACGGATTGATCCTAAAGTTAGGGGATGGCCCGAACTAACCTGGACCATACTCACCCCTAGCGGAAACGGGAGAGCCCCTCCGCGGCCGTGACGTCACCACGGTGCACGAAGCAAAAAGGACTCTTCTGGGGGATGATGTTCTGTCAGGTGAGGAGAGGAGGAAAGAAGCGAGCGACGAGTGCATGGAGTGGAGAGGGGCTGAGCGCTCGGGAAAAAAGAGACAGAGCTTGTGGAAGAAAAGGGTCTGGTTCTTCTTCTTCTTTGGGGGATTATTCTGAGAAATACAATGGAGGAAAGAAAATGAGAGAGAGGGGGGGAGGAAAGGAACCGGCTGGTTCGTCGCCGGCCATTAGAAGGCTTCGGCTGTGAGAAACTGAAAGAGAGAAAGGTTGAAGAAGAAAGGTGGCTGATCGTCTCTAGCGTTGGTGATCCTCGTCTCTTCGGAGAGTATTTCGCGTGACCGCCGATCACCGTCTCTATCCATGTTTGAGCGGAAATTTTCATTCCAGTCTTGTCGTCCGTAGAAGCTCTGCCGGCGATCGTACGACACCAAAAACTCCACCCCGAACCAGGTAGGAGGTCGTTCTCAAACATCATTTTTTGGCCATATTTCCGTGAATCTGAGATCTGATTTTTTTTTTTTTTTTAAGGCTCATAGACGCCTGATATAGTAATAAGATTGATCTATAATCTATAATGTTGGTTCATGTCTTCATGTGTCGAGATTTGAGACTCATTTCACCATGAACACAGATCCGTAGCTTGCCTACTAAAATGTACATCATATGTTTGCTAAAAAGTCTAAAACATGACTGAAAAATTCATATCTGCATGCTCGAATCGGTTGCAGTTTCTGTGGAGATCTTGAGGAAATAAAGTTTATTTTCTGCTAGGAATGGTGTTTTAAGTGTGTGTGCGTCGTTTTTTTGGCTAGGATTCGCTTAGAAAACGAATCGGCATGCTATTGTCTGTTGGATTTTTTGCGAAAGCGTGTGTGCAAGTGTGTATGTGTGAATAAAAATGAATTACAAGGCAAGGGGACAATGGATAAAAAAAGACTTTTATTATGAAAGTTTTTATTACAAAAGAAGGAGTGTGTGTAATTTTTTTTAGCTGTAAGGAACAAAAGACATCCAACTCTTATTTATAGGCGTGAGCACCGCCATCCTTCACCGACATTGAGTACAAAAAAATAATATAAAATTACAAGCCTGCTTCTTTATCTTCTGCTTGTTGTGACTTCTTCTGCATCTTCTGGTGGCTTCTCAATTATTCTTCATTTTTCTATCCTCTCGCCTGCCCACGTACTCTAGATCATTCTTTCTTCATGGTCAAGTAGCCATTGTCGACTTTCATTCAAGATTTTCCATTTACAAATTTCCCATGCACGAGACTTCTCTAGTTTGTTCTCCTTCAGCTGCTATTCTTGACTTTTCTTTTGCTTTTTGCTGCGCACGTGGTCTTGCTACCAGAAGGTTCAACATTTGAGTCTTCTTACATTTTCTTGCATGCATGTGTACTTACTTGTTGCCGCCAACTTTTTTCTTTCTCCATTAAGCATAAATAGTCTAAAGCTTTCAAAAATGGATCACTTTTTAACACAAATCTGCATAATATGTGTTTGATAAAATGCCTGAATGATATACCGAAATCCATGCTATCCGATCGACGTGAGAAGTTTAGTTTTAATGCTTAATTGTTCACGTCTCATTTTTATGTTTTTCATGGTGTTTTCGTGCGATTGGCGAAAATTCCGCGTTTGAGTCGGTTGGCCGTGGATCCTCCCTCCTTCCATTCAGCGTTTTCCTTCCGGCGATAGCTTTGGGATTTCATATTCGCTTTCTACTTCCCTTTCGGTGTTATCTGCATGATAAGGAATTATATTGCTTGAGGAATATTAGTTAATGATGTTTGGTGGCCGGAGATCAATCACTGTTCGAAATCGAGTTTGTCTCGGCCATCGTCAGCAATAGACCGACTGCGGCCGGCAGAGTAGGCGGCATGCATTTGGCGTTGGTGTGACGGCGGCATGGGTGCCGACGGTCACGGCAAGGGCGGATGGTGGCGTCGTCGAGCGTTTTTGCAGGCGTGAAGAGAGTGTTGAGGGAATAGATGGGTTGAGGAAGAAGTTGCAGGGGAGAAGGAGAAAATAGAGGAAAAGACAAAAGAGAAAAAGAAAGAAAAATAGAAAAATCATTAAAAAAATTTTAAAAATTACTTTTTCGCTTTTGTCCTTTCTCTATTTTGTCTTTTTCCCCTCCACCTTCTTCTTCCCAGAATCGTCTTCGACCTCACGCCTCCCTCCTTCCTCTACACCGAAGCCTCCATCGCCTACAAACCAGCCCAAACCAGAAAACCGACACGACTACCACTCTATCCGGCCACTGACCACCGTCCTCAGCCGTCATAGTAACAACATCAGTTGCTGGTCGTCCGCTTCGACCGACGCCCACCAACGCCGGCCCCCGACTCCGACGACCCCAAACAAAAGGGAAAATCCAGACCCAAGCTAGTATCTCTTTAAAAAAGTAAACAATCCCAGCAAACGATCAAACTTGAATACAGTGAAAAGAAAGCCTAACCATTGCGGCCTCGAACCGCTGGCACGCTGGTGAAGGGTAGGTTTCCGACAGGGGACTTTCGGGCGAGAAGACGTTCATCCATGGCCGACTCCGACTCGTTTATCAGACGACATGCCACAAAATCCAAGGCAAACCCAGATTCAGTGGTAATGCGACAATATTAGGACAAACCGAGCGTAAAACAAACATTTTAAGCATCGATTTTATGAACTCGAATTCGGTGCTTCATTCAACCATTTTGTAAAACGGTTCATGTGCGAATCAGAATACCATGTTCGGATTTAACATCGTTTGTGGCACAAAACCAGCATATTAAGCACTAGATAAACCTTGTTGGCAACAAATCAGTATGGTTTCGTACGATTTGCCCCAAAATCTCGTCAGTTCGGTCTCACCTTCTCGAACTTGATAAGCAAGGGAAAAAGAGCGTCCCCGGGGTTATCTGGTTAGGGACCTTGCTGCGGCGAACGGCGACGGGCGAGTTAGCTTCCGCAGGAGGCCGAGGCGATGCAGACGAACCACCGGCGAAGAATGAGAAAATCTCCCACTCTCGGTCTCCCTCTGCCTCTTCTGCAATGGCCGAGTCTTCTCCTTTTTCTGCAGAGCTCGAGCCCCTTCTCCCAAAATCAGAAGACCCTTCACTAAAATGCTCATCTCCTCCCCAAAAACCCTTCTCTGCCGAAGACCTCCTCCAAAACCGTAACCTTCTACCCCTTTTTCATTTGCGTGATGCCCTCTCCCCCCAAAAACCTCGCGCCCCCCGTGCGTTCTCCCCTCTTTCACAAGCGAGCACCCACGCTGACCTCACCTCCGCGGGGGAATTTTTTCCGTTATCGCTCTCTCTAGCTCAGCCGTCTTCCAGAAGGCTTGAGCTTCGCTCTCGTTACTCGCGGTCTCTTCCCCTCCCCTCACAACTCACAAGCGCCATTCCACGGTCGCCTTTCGGTCGGGCATGGTCATCTTATCCTCCCTCGCAGGCGTGCGTTTGCCAGAGAAATAAAAAGGACTATGGGCTGAGCTTATGCTTTTCTTTCTTGAGTTCACACTGTGGGCTTAGATAAAGAAACTTAGGCTCAAAACATGGAAAGTTGGGTCAAGGAATAGGTGAGCCGAAAGTTTAGCCAAGTGGGCCGGACACGCTGGCCCGCTCGATTTCATCATTTTCATCATTTCATCATTTTTTATTTCATTTTTATCATCAATTTTTTAATTTCTCATTGTTATTTTTTATAATTAATTTTATTTATTATATTTTTATAATTTTTTTATATTTTTGCAAAATAAATGGATATTTAAAAACGTCAACAAAAATTCGATTATCAACAATATAGTATCTCATCTTTCCAAAACAAAGTCAAATCAAGTCTCTCAGTAATATTAAAAAGTTTGCATGGTACACTATAATCTGAATTTTAGAAAATTTTGCATCTCAATTCATTTCTTGAATCAACATAATTATGATTTCTTTTTAATTACCTTTTACCTTTTTGTCCTTTTAAATATTACAATAGTTTCGTTTAAATATATTTTGGCTTACAATCTCTATAATAGTACAAGTAGAACCTTGCTTATAATTAAATCGTGTTAATATTCCTGCCATTTTAATTTTCCGATTCACAAATCTAACTCAATTTAATTAAGAAAGCACGAAATACAAAAACAAAATGAAAATTTTATCTATCTATAAAAATTAGTATTGACACCTAAATTTTTGCCTAAAGATTTTGTTTACATTTTTTCAAAAGATTGGAACTTGTCTTACCACAAAAATATTTCATTTTTATAGATTACTTAAGCATTTACTATAGGTTTTTTTTTTTTAATGGAATTAGGGTTCTTGAAATCTGCTTTTCCAAAAAAATAAAGAAAGAAACGGGGGGCGAAGGCCAAATATCTGTGTGTGACCATCCAAGCCTTGAGGGGTCATATCGCAATTGAAATAGCAAGTTGCGGGCCAAAATGCAATTCCCCAGAGTTGGAGTACCAATTTGCAAATTTTACAAAATTTGCTCTCAACGAGTTTGGTGTGTAATAATTTACGGCAACTTCCGATTAAGTGTATGTTAAAGTAAAAAGGGCTTCAGCTAAAAGCTTATTCAAGAAAGGAAATGGGTTTACTACTTTCGATCTGGATTATTTTTTGAATCTTAATTTTGGGAGGTTCGATGTAAAGCCTTTTGAAATGCAAAGAGTGGCTCAATGATAAGTAATGTTTCTTTCTAATTATCTGGTTAACTATTTCCTATTTTTTAACGAATCTGCTTAATGCAGAAGCTGATAATACCTACTAAAGAAAGAACTTCACATATTAGAAAAGTATCTCCTTTCAGGTGAGATGTGTTAAGATATTCACAACCTATTGGAGGATCTTGTGGAAAAAGAATCTTTGTCCATGAAGAGGGTCAATGAATATGTCCCTGATCACATTGTCTGGTCCAAGAGTTTGAGTCACTAGGAACATCAAAAATTAAATCCTCGATATATTAACAAAATAATAAAAAGAATAGAGAACATATCTTAGAGTTACAACTTGGTGTTCCAACCCTTTCATCTGTGTGTTTCTTGTATCAAATAATATGAGGTTCAAGAAAAACGGAATTTCTAGTTATTTGCTTTGGGTTTTTTTATGGTCCACATTTGACACTTGACCTCAAATATGCATGAAATTGAACGAAAGAAATGGAAATAGTTGGCTTCACTTAAGCTTACAACCCCTTTTTAAGCTTAAAAAAGAAAAAAATCCTATCATTACTAAGGGCTTAGAGCGACTTCATTCCCCGGAATTTCAATGGACCAAGCTCATCTCCCAATAAATCTCTGACTCCCCAGCCCTTTTTATATATAAAAATATTCTTAGTCATCGACATGCATTTATATATGTCTATGCTTATATTGAACCAAGATTACTCTGTCTCATTTTTCTGTTAAGATCCTAGTTCAACCATAACATTCATCTCCAAGCCACAACATCTAGAGAATCGGAAACTGTCACTATTCATCATCATTACGTATTCTCTTTATGATGTAAAAGGTATTTGAAGTACTAATAGAACAATACAAGGTTCTTCTCCAAGCCAGCATTAGGACACACGTCAAAGCTAAGTTTGCAAAGAGATAACCACAGCATCTAGAGAATGGGAAGTTGTCATCATTCTCTAATTCACGATAAATGTAAATGCTATGAGGAGAACATAGAGAACGACAATTGAACTAGGGGTGAGCGGGTCCAGGGTGGGTAGGGTCTAGACCTGGACCCTGTTCCCTACCCTGTTATAACCGGTTCTCCTTTTCTGGACCCTGTTCCCTACCTTATTTTCATTGGACCCTGTTCCCGGCCAACCCTGTTTTTCCGGTCCGAGAACAGGGTTGACCCTGTTTATATTGGAACCTGTTTTGCAAAAAAATTAACCTTAGAAAAGCAAGTCTAGATAAGTTATCTGCTAAAACAAAAAGGCCGGACCAAGCACATCCTTCGACCAAACTCATTGGGAACATGTATAAAATTTGGACTCCCCTTGAAGAAAACAACCAAGTATATAATTCGACCATCTCGCATCCCCATATTCCACAAGATACATCAAGTTTCTCATATTCCATTAATATACAAGCTAGCAATTTAACCAATTAACTAGCACATCCTCCGGTCCTGGAACAGTGTGAAAAAGAATAAAAAATGACTAATGTTACCTGATGGACAGCACAATCAGAATGGCTTGGATCCCAGAAAACAGAACAGAAGCACTCCACTTATCAGTTTGGACTTCAAAAAGAGGTGCTCTGCAATATAATTAACTCATCCATCAAAATATATTTAACTTAGTCAAAATAAAAACATTCTCAGGTGGGGCACTGGGAGCCTGTGGATGACCTTCGAGTAGCTGGGCGAGTCCGGATCCACGTCCACCGTGGCGAGGTAATCGGGCTTCTCTATTCCAGTTCCTGACCCAAGAACGAAAATTTCACAATCTTTTTTCGAATTTCGGAGATACCAAGCACTAGCACCAGCCAGACATCAGACATAAGTACATAAAACATATTTGGTGAGAAAAGCAGACACCGAAATTAGCATCGTGTTCACCCAAAAATGGCATCTTTCAATCTAAGGACAGCCAATCGATTCCTTATAAAGAACCAATTTCAGCCATCGAGCGAAAACCAAGCTCTTCCTAGAAAGACCTCACCACACGTTCAAAACCAGCATAAGAACTACGTATCGATAACTGCATGACGCAGATCATCCGTATCACGGACCCGGTTCCTTTCTTGTTCCTGGGTTAATCGGACGTGTCGAGTAACGAGATCGAGCACCGCACGAAGTTGCCAAGACGGAAATCTCAAAAAAAAAAAAAAAGACGGAACGAACCCAACTCCCGGTTAGAAAACGAAAAGGGAGGCGAAATAGAGGGGAAGATGAGAGTCCAAAAGCACGGAGGTGGGTCGAGAAAGAACGATCGATCGGGGGGAACGCGACGGAGCGAAAGCAAAGTACCCACCAGAGTAGATGCAAGTGACGTAGGCGAGGCGCTGCAGCAGGGGGCTTAGTGGGACGCGGCGACGTCGGGTCGACGCAGATCATCTCAGCAGTGGCTTCGATAGGCTGCTGGTATCGCGGCTGGTGAGGACGGCAAGGACCGACACGGCTTCAAATACTGGTGTCGCGAGCGAAACGAGGGGCGTCGTTCGGGCAGCAATAGATCGGCAGCGGGGGAGATTTGCGGACGCGAGATTTGCGGGTCGGGGGCGTCGGCGAGGCAACAGCAGTGGTGGAATGAGGCGATCGAACGGAGGCGGCGTCGGTGCTCGATGCGAGCTCGGCGGGGTCGCGACCGCGGGCAAAACCCGGTGGAGCTTGGCGGAGGTCGGCGGCTCGGAAAGCTTCAGATGACCGGCGGAATGGCGGCGGTGGTGCGAGCGTGAGGGGGGTGACGACTGACGAGAGCGGCAGAGGCGGCGTCGGTGCTTGGGTGCTTCGCGATTTAGGGTTTCGGCAGAGATAGAAAGGAAAGGAGAAAGACGGGTGCTTCGCGATTTAGGGATTTCGGCAGAGATAGAAAGGAAAGGAGAAAGACACAGACATATCGTGCGTTTTGGGGGCTTCAAACCGGTTCCCAAACCGGTTCTCCAACCGGTTCCAAAATCGGTCCGGGCGATCCGGTTCCCGGGTGGGTAATCCCTCGGAACCGGTTCCCGGACCGGTTCAAACAGTCGATATTTGGGAACCAGTTCCGGACCGGTTTCAACCGGAACCGGTTCCCGACCCTGTTTTCCGGGTGGGCCGATCCGGGAACCGGGTTGACCCAGACCGGTTGCACACCCCTAAATTGAACGAGGCATGTCACCAAGCAGAACATACATCAGCAAACTACACTTGACAGCTCCAAGAGCTACAGCAATGAGAGCGAAGGCAAGTTGGAACCGTGGTTCTACGTCTCGCGCTCCCATCTTGAGAATTTTCAGCAATTTGTAGAAACGCTTGGCTTTTGCACGGGTAGTGTTGTGTGGAACATCAGTGCACTCGACGAGTGGAATCAGGTTCTTCTCCAGGGATTCAAAAAAATCGATCAATGCAGCAATTCGATCTACTTGCTCCACTTCACATCTTGGAAATAAAATCAACAAAACCATTCGTTAGTGCATAGTCTCTTGGAAAAGCTCGAGTTTTGAGCTCTTTCTACTTCGCATAAGATGGCAGTCTTTCCAAAGGCTTTCAAGAACTACCATTTTAAGTTCTAAAGGAAATTTGACGCGGTATGATGCCAAGCTTCTAGTGCAAATCATAGCTAATGAGTATACATCACAGGAGTCTAAACTCTGTATGTAGTGCAGGTATGTAACCCATCTTTTGATCCACGGCTAGCTAAGCTAGTGAAAATTCTTCTTTTCAACAAATGGAACATCAGAGTACTAGGGGATGCCTCCTTAACACGTATAAACCTTTCCTAACCTACCCTTACAACACATTCACAAAATAAATCCAATCGAACGCACAAAACTACCAGGTAAGCCCCCTGCTTACCGGCTAGAAACAGGGTAAAGCTAACAGCAGGTTTTTCTTAGGAGGAAAAGCTTATAAGGCTTCCTATCAATAGTTGTTCTCAATGTAAGTTTCTCATGACAGAAGAAAGAAGCAGAGTTTATATATAGCTGTGTCGCTTCTTCAATGTGACTGAATTTTACCAAACAGACATCATGAAAATTTACCAATTCGTAACTACGAGAAGGCATTTTGCAAGAAACGAGCCATTTTGTGTGCTCTAGGTATGCCAGGTGCATGCTCTGCTTTGAGTAGCAGATTTCCCCAAGGCTCTTAAGTGAGCAGGACATTCAATGACTACAATTTCACCACAAAACAGCATTCACGTAATGGTATATGCAGTGTGGCATGATCAGAGAAAGAAACAGGAAAGAATCACAAGATGCTGACGTGAGTTTCCTCAGAATCCTTAAACCTGCAGACGGAGCGGGGCAAACAGTGCTTTTTTATGTATTTAAGGTCGTTGAGGCTTACCTTTGGCCACCACCATGATCAGCTGGATTGTTGTCCTCCATTAACCTTCCCACTTTGCCTGAGATCTCCTTTTCTTTCTAAAAATGTGGTTTTAAGTGTTTGCAAGGGAATATGAGATGAGAGAGCTCCCTGCGCATGGGGGTTGTATATAAGGCGGGGTGGGAAGTTGACGTGTCCGAATCCAAGGTTTTGGTGGGCGGGTTGTGAATTGGGGGCGTGGCCCGGGGCCGGAATAGTATTTTGTGGGGGAATCTGACACGTCTGGCTCCAAGGGGGTGCGGGATCCGGCCGTGGGGAATTTGATAATGAGCCCCGCGGAAAGCGACGAAAGCGAAAACATGCCTTTGACTTGAACATCGAGGACCGTACTTGGACACCCATTTGAACCCAAGATTACCTTGTCTATTTTTCTTGTTAATAAATCCAGATTTCTATACGCGTGGTTTTTAATGGCAGATGCCCTCAAAGCAGACAATATGTCATCACATATTATGAATTATTAGAAGAAAATATTTTTCATTGAAGGAAAAAAGTCTTTTAAAATGGTGGAAAATATTTTCCACTTTTAAATAAGGAAAAATATTTTTTTGACTTACTCTCTCTTATCTCACATCTCTACTAATCCTCACTTCTTTCTTTTTTATTTATTTTTTTTAAAAGTTCATATCTTTATTATTTTTTCTTTTCATTTTTTTTCTTTTTACTTTTCTTCTTTTTTGGCCAATCGCCTCAGCCATTGGTGAGCGCAAGCCTCACCATAGGCTCTCACTCGCTGATTAGGCGAGCCTTGAGCTCGACGCTTGCGCTCACTAGAGGTAGCCGAGCGAGCTAGAGGTCGCCAATTGCCGATCATCACCATGGCCAACAGTGATGGCCGACAACGAAGAAGGTGCAAAAGAAAAAATAAAAAAGAAAAAACTAGAAATAAATTTAAAAAATTAAAAACCAATGTTTTAGAAAAATAAATAGAGAAATAAAGAAAATAAAAATCATTAAAATGAGTGCATGGAGAAAAATCAAATTGAATTTCCCAAACCAAACGGCGGAAACATTTTTTAATTTATTTTCAAGTTTTAACCTAACACTAGAAAATATGGTTATTTTCCTAGAAAATGACTTCATGAAAAGTATTTTTCAAAAATATTTTTTGTGAAACGAATCGAGTAGAGGCATATTCGTTCATTGTAGATCCATCAAAAAGTAAGATTTATTTGCAGTAGTCATTAATCCTTTTTTTACGTGAATTTTTAATCCTATGTCAACATATCTCAACCATCTATAAATGTCTTATTTTCGTGCATCCACAATTGAGAATTGGTTGAAATGCCAATGGAAGCACCTTCAAGTAGAGGATCTTCATCCTCTTTTGTATTTATATTAGAAAATTTTAAAGATTTTTATTTGGTAAATTAGTTTAGGCAAAACTCATGGCCAGAGTAATCCCCCTCCATTACCTTTATAACAACATACTTATATTAGAAAAAAGGATTGTACTTACGCTCCATTTGTTTAACAAAAAATGAATGATTTGAAAAATATTTTTCATTTTTTGAAAAATATTTTCTTAAAAATGATCATTTGTATTACTTATAAAAGAAATAAATGAAAAATAATTTCATTGTCTACAAAAATGTTTAGATAAAATTATTATTGATGATAAAAATATTTTATTAAATAATTATATAAAATTGAATAAGACAATATGCAAGTGAACGGAGTTTCTTGGGATTGCCTTTGGCTTCTCATGCTCCCCATTTGAGACTTCGTCTCTTGGACCCATAAAGTTGAACAAAGGTAGTTGGTTTAACAGATGTGAAGTTCGCATCACTGATCTTCTCTCAACAATGGTTGAGTTTCCTCTCTATCCCTAGGTGATAGCTGTTCCCTTCCCCTTAAAAATCCCAAATCACAAACCCTAAATCTGCTAATCATGGTAGCGATCTGGTATACATCGCCAGATTAACGGCCATTTCTTGTTTCTATTTCATCCGCAAGATTCCCATGGAGAGAAGTGCCGATGGTTCTTTGCTTCTCATCCTCCGATTCTCCGTTTGAAGGGCCGCCAGTCCAACGAAGGCTTTCCGATACATTTCAATCCCTTTCCCGATCTTGGCTTAAGGTATGACCACTGCCTCACCGGCAATAGTGTAGATGGAATATTCCCCTGTTTTGGAATTTTGAAGCCCTAGAATGTTGTGGTTTCTTCGATGCTTTTGTCCCTTCTAATGGGCATATCAGTTTCCCAAAAGAGAATCCTCTTGGTTCCTCGTCAAATACCTGCATACAAAACCACCCACTGAGCTCCCTTCACTCCATCGACAAATTACCAAAGTGATGAGTTGCTAGACTAGAACAGGAGATAGAAAATGACAGATAGAGAGGATAACCATCTTCGATTAGCGGCGCTGTGTCGGAGAATGGGAGATCTATGGTCAGAAGAAGATTTCACAGACTTAGGGGATGCAGTAGAAAAAAAAAAACAAAGTGAATTAACACTTTATGGCAAACTTTATTCCAAGCCTAATGTTAATTTCCAGGCCTTCAGTAATACTATGAAGAGAGCATGGAAGTCTGATTCAGTCAAATGCAAACTGGATTCTTCTCGTTTATATTCCAATCAATTGAAGAAAAAAGAAGGGTGCTAGAATCGGGACCTTGGTCTTTTTCTAGTAATCTATTAGTCCTTAAAAAAGGTGACCCAAACATACCTGAGCACTGTCATGAATTCATGCATTATGCGTTCTGGGTTCACTTTATAGGTCTTCCTTGCTCCAGAGTTCATGAAGAATCCATACGCCTCTTAGCCTCTAAATTGGGGACAGTAGAGGAGATAAAAATTGAGTCGAGAGGTGCTATCTCCAAGAAAAGTGGAAAAACCAAAGTGTTGCTAGACCTGTCCAACTCGCTCAAAACAGGTACCGTGATAACTTGTGGAAACAAAAAATGGAGGATTGATTATAAGTATGAAAGACTTCCGCACTATTGCTACTCTTGTGGACGAATTGGGCATTATGCAAATTATTGTCCCGAAATACCCTATGAAGAAACTGGACTAGCTCAGGAGCAACTAGGCCGATATGGGTCTTGGCTCAAGGCGGAAGTTAGAGAAAACAGTCCTTACTAGAAGGCTTTTTATGGCAAATTAGATCTTTCGGCATCAGAAGAGGAAGTAGTAATGAAGACTCAAACAGAGGTGGTAGAAACAACCATGGTAACAGCTGAAGAAAATCAAAATGCTCTCGCACTTGTCCCTGTCCAGCCAACAAAAACAGAACAATTGAGTATCATTGCAAGGCAGATTTTAGAAAAACAACAAACAACACTTCTATCTCAAGCTGAGATTGAGATGTGTTCACAAAATTCTAAGAAAGGAAAGGCGATATATAAAGCTCTAGCTGCAAAAAAACAAAAACGAGTCAGTCCCTGTGAGAAGAAAATTTCACAGGAACTTGTGGTGGATGAAAACCAACTGATGGATGCCCATATTCAGTCTTGGGAAGGGGCAAGCACATGGGCTTTGGTGGCTAGCCCTAATAAGCCACCAGAGCAAAGATGAAGTTATTAAGCTGGAACTGTTAAGGGTTGGGCAACCCCTTGACAGTCCAACATTTTCGAGCCTTAGCGGCTCAAGAGAGGCCCAACTTGGTATTCATCATGGAAACAAAAAATCAAAATAATGTTGTTGAGAGAATAAGGAAGCGGACTCATTTTAAAGATTCTTTCACAATAGAGCCAGTGGGTATAGCTAGAGGTTTAGTATTAATGTGGGATGAGGAGGTTCAAGTGGAAGTGGAGGGTGGTTTTAGGGAGCTCATAAATATTAAATGTAAGGATCTTAGTAGTGGGGATATCATGCGAATCTCCTTTTTACATGCACCAACTATCTTTCAAGAGAGACTAAGACTATGGCATCAAGTAAAAGATAGCAACTAATCCAACCCTCTCCTATAGTTATGTATTGAGGACTTTAATGAAATACTTTACCATTGGGAAAAGGTTGGCTGTAGGGAGGTAGACCGATACAGAATGGCAGCCTTCCAAGGTTTTTTGGATGATTGTTCTTTGATGGATCTTGAAAGTAAGGGATGTGCTTACACCTGGTCCAACAAAAGAGAAGGCAATTCATTAGTTAAAAAGATATTAGATAGGGTACTCTGTAATTTGGAATGGAGAGTGCTTTACCCAAATGCGCAGGCTTTTGCCCTACCAACAATAGGCTCGGATCACAACCCAATTATTCTATCCCTACAATCGACAGAAAGGAAAAAACATAAAATGTTCATATTTCAACCCTTTTGGCTAGAAGACCTGGAATGTGAAGAGGTGATCAAGCGGGTTTGGCATGCACATAACTCTACTGCAATCAGTTTTACTCACAAAATAAAGCTGGCTACATCATAATTATACAAATGGAGTAGGCGAAAGTTCCAAAATGCCCAAAAACATATCAACCCCCTCAAATTTAGGCTCATGGAGTTAACAAATAAAGCAGATTGAGAGCAAAATAGAGAGGAAATCAGCAATATTATTTGGAAAATTGACGAGTTATGGAGGCAGGAAGAGATGTATTGGTGCATGAAGTCAAGAATAGAATGGTTAAAATGGGGAGATCAAAATACCAAATATTTCCATGCAACAACAGTTCAAAGAAGACAGCGAAATAAAATTTCTATGCTGCGGATAGATGATCAAACCTAGAGCAGAGATCCTGAAACTCTTCATCATCATATTTGCAGTTTCTACCAAGCGTTATTCACTTCAGCTGGTGACCGGAACTATCAACCTATTTTAGAACAATGCCAAGAAGTGGTGAATGAAGAAATGAATGCAGAATTGATCAAACCAATTACAAAAGAAGTTAAAGCTGTAGTTTTTTAGTTAGGGGCAACAAAGGTACCGGGACCGGATGGGCTAACCGGTTTATTCTACCAAAACCATTGGTCAATTATCAATGAAGACATTTTCAGAATGGTGCGATCTTTCTTCAGTCAAGGTACATTTGAACCAGAGATAAACAAAACGTATATTACTCTCATTCCTAAAGTAGCCAACCCAAAGAACATCACCCAATTCAGACCTATAAGCCTTTGCAACTTCAACTATAAAATAATAGCAAAAGTGCTAGGTAATAGGCTGAAATCATGGCTGTCAATGTTAATTTCTGAAGAGCTAACAGCATTTATAAGTGGCAGGCAGATTCAGGATAATATATTTATTGTCCAAGAGGTGATCCATCAGCTAAGGGTGAGAAGAAGGAAACGGAAATTTCAAACCATTCTCAAATTAGATATGCAAAAAGCGTATGATAGAGTCGAATGAGATTTTCTTTGTGATTATATGCTGAAAGTGGGCTTTCATGACAAATGGGTCAAGTGGATAAAGCAATGTATCTCATCGGTCTCTTTCAACATCCTAATTAATTATGAGCCTTCAGCTGTTTTTAGACCTACTAGAGGAATAAGACAAGGGGACCCCCTTTCCCCCTACCTTTTTATAATCATGGCAAACATCTTATCAACCCTCATAAGGAAAGCTATCCAAAATGAAAGTATTAAGGGTATTCGTCTAAATGCTACATGCCCATCCCTCTCACATCTTCTTTTTGCAGATGATGCCATTTTCTTCTTAGATGGCACAATCCAAGAAGCTCATAATGTCTCTAAGGTACTGAATCACTACTGCTATGCGACAGGTCATGCCGTAAACCTTAATAAATCATGCATTTTTGTTGGGAGAGATTGCCCTTACAACCTTAAACAGAATCTAGCTTCAGAAATGCGAGTTCCTATCTCAGAAAGTTTAGGAAAGTACCTGGGAATTCCATCAGAATGGGGGAAAACAAAAAAGCAAGTGTTTGCTTGGATCCTTACCAAAGTAGAAAAGAAACTGGAAGGTTAGAAAGAAAAACTGATTTTGAAGGCGGGTAAAGAAATCCTCATCAAGACGGTCATCCAAGCCATTCCCCAATATGCGATGTCCATTTTTAAAATTCCAATTTCTATATGTCGAACTATTGAAAAAAGAGCAGCTTCATTTTGGTGAAAACAGAATGTAGACAGAATAGGAGTTCATTAGAAGAAATGGGAAGATCTGAAAAACAGAAAGGACTGTGGTGGGCTGGGTTTCAAAGATTTGGTGGATTTTAATAAAGTTATGTTGGGTAAACAAGCCTGGAGAATTGTTAAACAACCAAGTGCTCTATGGTGCCAAGTGATGAAAAGTATTTATTTTCCTCGAGGTGAATTTTGGGTAGCAAACAGAGGTAATCGGCCTTCTTGGGGATAGCAGAGTATACTGGTTGGAAGGGATGCAATTGAACCAGCTACTAGATGGGAGGTTGAGGATGGCCAAACGATAAGAATTCGAGAAGATGTATGGCTACCTTCTGGAAGACTCTTCGGCCTAGCAAATAAAGAAGATCCAACAAAGGTGGCTGAACTAATAGACCGTGAAACGAAGGAATGTGGTATGAACATAATGAATGCACTTTCCCAATGTTTGATTGACGACCTCAGTTTGTCCATCCTTTTGGGGATGAAACACAGTACTATATTGCCGTTTAGTACCGACATCCTTCCATAGTTGTCGCCAAAAATGACTAAGAAATTTTGTATCTCGATCCGAAGTAATGGTCTTCGGAATGCCATGCAACTTATGAACTTCCTTGAAAAATAAGTCGGCAATACGCGAAGCATCCACATTTTTTTGACATGGAATAAAATGTGCCATTTTTGAAAATCGATCGACACCAACAAAGATTGAATCCATACCTCTATTTGTGCATGGTAGTCCAAGGACAAAATCCATAGAGAAATCCTCCCACGGGACATGTGGAATCGGCAAGGGCAAATAAAGGCCAGCATTAGTAGCTTGTCCCTTTCCAATTTGGCAACATCGACACCTCATCACATGTCGATGTACATCACGTTTCAAATGAGGCCAAAAGTATTTGGCTGAGACAAGTTGTACAGTTTTGTTGCGCCCAAAATGTCCTTCACGGTGAACATCATCGATCACCCATTGCCGAAGAGAACAGTCCGGCACACATAAACGGTTTCCTTTGAAAAGAAAACCATCACATACAGTGAAATCAGCAAGCTTCTTTTCATGTGCATTGGGAATGATCTTGGAAAAGTAGGGGTCTTCTTGATATAACTCCTGAAAAGAATCAAATCCAAGAACAGTAGAATGCATTGTAGAGAGCAAACTCTTCTTTCGACTAAGGGCATCGGCAACTTGATTCTAAGCTCCAGCCTTATGCTTAATAATGAAAGTGAACTCATGGATGTATTCAGCCCATTTTGCATGCCTAGAGTTAAGCTTTTGCTGTCCGGAAATATACTTCAGAGCTTCATGATCAGTATATAAAATAAACTCTCAATGAATAAGATATGGCCGCCAATACTCAAGTGTGTGAAATAATGCGTAGAATTCTAGATCATAGGTGTTGTAATGAAGTTTGGCACCATTCAATTTTTCACTAAAGAAGGCGATGGGTCAACCTCCTTGACTTAGAACTCCTCCTATGCCAGTACCTGATGCATCACAATGCACTTCAAAAACAAGATCAAAATTAGGCAATGCAAGTACCGGGGCTGTGCTCAATTTTTCTTTGAGCTGTTCAAAACTTTTCTGAGCTACATTCGTCCATTCAAAAACTCCCTTCTTCATGCAAGAAGTGAGTGGGGCCGCAATGATGCTAAAATGCGCAATAAATCGTCAATAGAACAAAGCGAGGCCATGAAAACTTCGCACTTCATGCACATTCGTTGGAGTTGGCCATTCTCAAATCACCTTTATCTTAGAATTGTCCACTGAAATGCCATTCTTCGAAATATGAAACCCCAAGAAAAGGATTTGTGGTACCATAAAATAGCACTTGTCGAGAGCTACATATAATTGTTCCTACCTCAACACACATAATACTTCTTGAAGATGCTGCAAGTGTTCATTAGTAGACTTGCTAAAAATCAAGATATCATCAAAATAAACAACAACAAACCTTCCCAGAAAAGGCTTCAACACCTGAGTCATAAACCTCATGAATGTCGATGGTGCATTCAACAATCCGAATGGCATGACTAGCCATTCATATAGCCCATCTTTCGTTTTGAATGTTGTCTTCCATTCATCTCCGGGTTTGATTCTAATTTGATGATATCCACTCTTCAAATCCAGCTTCAGAAAGTTGATCTAAGAGATCATCAAGGCAAGGAATAGGAAATCGATACTTGATGGTGATCTTGTTGATTGCTCTACTGTCGAGACACATCCTCCAAGTACCATTTTTCTTAGGCACTAAAAGAGCTGGAACGGCACACGGACTAAGGCTCTCCTTTATAAAACCCTTATTCAATAGCTCCATAACTTGTGATGCAATTCCTCATGTTTGGTCGGACTCATCTGGTAATGAGGGAGATTCGGCAAAGAGGCTCTGGGCAACAAGTCAATTTGATGCTGAATATCTCTCATAGGAGGGAGACCATTGGGTAAGTCCATCGGGAAGACATCCTTGAACTCTTCCAAAAGAGGTTGAACTCGATGAGGTACGACAAAGGCAACTACATTCTTCTCACTTGTTTTATTGAGCAAAATATACAAGATACGAACTCCTTTCAAAGCATCCTTCATATCCTTCATTGTAAGCAACGTAGGGGAGAAGGAATTCTCAACTACAGGAGTTTTCAAAGGTTCCCTACTAGGTGCCAATGTAATTTTCTTGCCTCCAAAATTCAAAAGAATATGTATTTCGATAACCGCCATGTGTAGTCCTACTATCGAATTGCCATGGTTGACCAAGAATAATGTGAATAGCATCCATCGGCAGAACATCACACCATATCTTGTCATTATAAACAGAACCAATGGACAAATTAACAAGGCATCATTTCGAAATAGTTACCTTAGCGCCTTTCTTCAACCACGACATTTTATAAGGTGTAGGGTGCGTTTTTAACTCCAACTTCAACTTGTTTGCCGCTACTTCAGAAATTATATTCTCACAACAACCAGAGTCAATAATTAATTGACACACCTTTCCCGTGATTGTGCAAGCAGAATGGAAAATATCGATACGCAACCACCTATCTCTAGTGTCATCTCGAGGAGTAAGAAAAATTTTCCTTACCACAAGAAGTTCGCCAGTGTCAGCATGCACTATTTGTTCATCATCCGCGGCTTCTTCATCATTGTTCAACTCCTCTTCAAGTGAATCCTCAGCATTCTCATCAGAATCATTATCCACCAAGAAGGCTTTACCAGCTGGTTGATTCTTATTGATTCGACAATTGCTAGCACAATGACCCAACTCCCCACAAGAATAGCAGCGTATTTCGAATGTAGCAAGTTGCTTCAAAACATGGGGCTGAGTAGAAGACTTACTAGCAAATTGCGTTGTAGCCTCAACAACTTTAGCAGTGCTAGTGGTGCTCTTAGTGGCTCAACTCACCATAGTAGTTGATTGCTGTTTCCGAGAACGAGAGCGCTCCATTTTGAGTGCTCATTGGTGTGCATCTCCTAAGTCCCAAATGTCGAGGACTTCCAAGGCGTCTTGAATGTAAAATTGAAGACCGTTCAAGTATTTGTTCACAAGCACCTCCTCCAGATCTTGGATATTGTTATGAATCACCAACTCATTGAATTCATTGGTGTATTGGTCCACCGTTCGCGTACCTTGTTTTAGATTTTGGTACCGTTGGTAGAGCTCTCTCTTATATCCTTTGAGAAGAAAATATTTTTAGATCTTGCTCTCCATCTTTCTCCACAAAGTGATTGGTGCTTTGCCAACGGCTTGGCGAGTTTGTTTTTCATGTCTCCACCAAGCAATCGCCTCACCTTGGAATCGCATAGCGATGATCCCAACATGACAATTCTCTGGAACATTTCGATGCTCAAACACCTCATTCACAAGTGTTAGCCAATCAACAATTTCATCAGGAGACTCAGTACCTGTAAATTATGGAACATCTTTCTTGACTTCCTTTTCCCAATTTGGCTCACGAATATGTTGTAAACGATGTCGAACATGCCTCCGACCGTGAATAGGTTGAACACTCTCCGAAGAGGAAGAGTCACCATGGGAATCTTCAATCCTGGAACGGGGTGGAGAATTATTTGCTTCAGCCCTCAAACGCTGAACTTCTTGCGTCAATTCATCAATTTGTTGTTGCATATTCTCAGCGAGTGTGTGCAACTCATCGAGGGGAACGGTTCTGCCGCCACGACATCTAGCTTGTCTTGGAGGCATTGTCCTTTCCTCCAAAGCTCTAATACCAAATGATGCAAGCCTAGGGTAGGCTTTCTCAAGCAGTAGGATCGGAAGAGTGACTTGCACACCGGAAACAGGACGAACAGGAATTTCAGAACTGCGTGAGCTCAGGAGAACAGTCGTATCTTTGTCGATACAGATCGGATCGACCTGATTCCAAAGCCAAATGAACAAAGACTTCTGGATCTACAATTTCTCTGTTTTGGGTTTTCTGAAATAAGCACTGTAGGATAGTCGAAATTGGGTTGGAAGTAACGAACAGAACAGGAAAAGATAGAGACTTCGTTGGTTGCTCTTCTAGGCCTCCAAGGAAGTTGAGGGCGCACCGATTCTTCTAGATCGATGACTGCAACTCTTCAAGGATGCAGATTTTGAAAGCTCCGATTCTTCAAGGACAGATTGAAAACTCTTCTAGGTTTTCAAGGGTATGAACTCTACAAGGTTCATGTTACTTGCTTCAAGCAAAGTTTTTCATTCATCACAAGTCGTCTGTCTTTTACAAGGAATTGGATGGCTTATATCATCAAAGAAATAAAGATAGAGCATTGAAACTAGGAAAAATAAAGACAGAGCGTTAAAACTAGGAAAAATAAAGGCTAAGCGTTGAAACTAGGAGAAATAATAAAGAGCATGGAAACTATAAGCTAGTAAAAGCGTCACCCGAGCTCCCAAGGTGTCTTTCAAGCTTCCGGAATGGACTCAAGATGTCGATACGGCTTCACGGTTTCGTCGGGCTTGAATATGGGCCAATCTTCTTGGTCGAGAAAGCTGGTCTTCAATGCGGGCTGCATCATTTATTTATCAACTTCAATATCAAGTTCAATGCAAGATGCTAGTAAAATATGCCAGCTAAAAATATAAGTGCAAAACTTGATAGTTAATGCGTGTCTTTTGACTTTCTTTTTGATACTAAATTGGTGGTTTCAAGTGCAACATCTCTGCCATCACAGAGGGCTTTGGTGCAGCTAAATGCAAAATAGAAAAAAATAAAGAACTTAATTCAACTGCATGTTTTCATGAAACAGGCCTATTTTGATGGCCCCTAAATTTGGCATTGATGAGGGGGACTCTTTCAATTTTGATGTTACACTTGTACTCGCCACCATGCTCACATCACAATTACATGAAGCTAATACTAGACCTTCAGCAAATGAATGCTGGGCCAGGCTGATACTGGGGAAGCTTCTGGAGAACAGCCAGAGAACGATTGCTTCCTAGATTCCATCAAATCATACCAGAATATAGTCTGAACTCTAGGGTGAGTGATCCTTGTAGCCTATGGCACTATTATCTCAATGATGGCAACAAAACTGCCTTTTCTTTGCTCTAAAATGAAATGCTGTGTATGTCTTCCGTAAGATACTTTTATTTATGAAGTCAATAGGAAGATATCTCTTGGGAATCAAATTTGAGTGGTTTACTAACTTTGGGAAGGAAGTGCTGCGAGAAGTGGCCGAGGTTCTGATGGAAGGCAAGTTTCAGAAGAAAGCATCCGAAAAGCTGGCGGTCAGTCAGGAATTGAAAGGATCAGCACCATTCAAATATCAAAAGCTGCATCGGCTGAAGGAAACATCAAAATTTGGTCCAGATTCTTCATCTCTGTTGGATTTTTTATGTATCAGTACTGCTGTTTTTAGACTAAAGTTTCTCTGTTCTGTCTTTTTATACTGTTCTAGTTTATTTTCTCACTTAGTCAATTATGTTATGCAGTTGTTGTTGTGTTATTTAGGAAGTTAAGTACTTGTTCAGGTGCAGTTACAAGCTGAACGTGTGTGTGTGTGCAGTTATTTTTTTTTGGTTTAAGTCGTGTTTTGTACTTGACTTTTTCATTAGAACTGCAGAAGACAGTTTCCATGCTCTGTTCTCTCTGTTTCCTCTTTTTTTCATCTTTCTTCCTCGATATCTATAGTTCTGGTTTTTCTGCTTCTTTGCTGCTTTAATCGAATCAACGGTGGTATCGAGCATCGAATGATCTTGAGGGACTGTGAAGTGAAGCAAGTATTGTAGTGCAAAGAGGTTAGAGGGTGATGGAGACAGTTCAAGTAGTTTTTCTCGATGGCTTCTCCGTATTTACGGAGAGAATTATCAAGCATGGGCTGTTAAAATGAAAGCATTTCGGAGGGTCATGATCTCGTGGGAAGCTGTGGAGGATGACTATGAAGTTGCTCCACTTCCAAATAATCCGACCATGAATCAAATCAAGCTTCATAAAGAGAGAACCACAAGGAAAGCCAAGGCAAAATCTTGCCCGTATGCTTTGTCTCGCCTACCATCTTCACCGAATTATGAAGTGTGACTCTGCGAAGGTCATATGGGATTTCTTGAAGGAAGAATATGAAGGAGATGAGAAGATAAGAGATATGAAGGTGCTGAATCTCTTGAGAGAATTTGAGAGACAGCAAATGAAGGAATCTGAGTCAGTGAAGGAATACTCAGATAGGCTAGTGGGAATAGCTGATAAAATCGAGTTTTGGGAACCGATTTGAGGGATGATAGGCTTGTTCGGAAGATCCTAGTGTCTCTTCCAGAAAAATTTGAAGCTACTATAGCTTCTCTCGGAAAACACAAGGGATTTGGCTGATATAAAACTTGCGAGTTGCTGAATGCTTTGCGTGCACGGGAGCATAGAAGACTAATGAGGAGAGAAGATCATGTTGAGGGGGCATTGCAAGCCAAAGTAAAGCAAAATGATGGAGGCAAAGGGAAGAAATGGATTCAGTTTAAGGGAAATGTTGCTGATTCGAAATTTTTGCCTAAAGAAGGAAATGCTGGTGGATCTAGCAAATGGAAAAATAATAAAAGGCCATGTCGATCTTGTGGTGGAACCAACCATCAGTCCTTTAGATGCTGGAAAAGGCCGACGCGAGGTGCGAGAAGATGCCACAAGTTGGGTCATATGGAAGCTATTTGCAAAGGGAAAGCCTATCAGCAAACAGGAGAAGCACAAGTGGCAGTGAGTGAAGTTGATAAAGAGCACTTATTTGTTGCTTCAACTGGTGAATATTCAGTCGAAAATAGTACATGGCTGATAGATAGTGGTTGTACTAATCACATGACTGGCAACTTAGAGCTATTCAAGAGCATAAACAAAACAGTAAAGTCCAAAGTGAGAATTGGCAATGGACAGCATATTGAAGTTCAGGGTAAAGGTGTAGTTGTTGTTAAAGGAAACCAGGGGGTGAAGTTAATCAAGGATGTCCTCTTTGTGCTAAATATTGACCAGAATCTGTTAAGTGTTGGTCAGTTAGTGGAGAAGGGCTATATAGTGAAGTTCGAAGGAAGGGAATGTCTCATTAAAGATACTGACAGCAATGAAGTCTTGAGAGTTCAAATGAGGGATAAAAGTTTTGTGTTCAAGCCAAATGAGATGCAGCAGATGGCTTTGAAGTGTACAAAAGAGAACTTAGAGCTGTGGCACAAAAGATTGGGGCATGTTCATAGGAGGAGTATGCTGGTTATGCAGAAAAATGGCCTGGTAGATGATTTACCAAGCTTGAAGGAAGAGCTTCCACAATGCGTAACCCGCATTCTTGGCAAACAAGCCAGATTTCCCTTCAAAGGAGGAGTCTCGAAGACATATCAAAAGCTGGAATTAGTTCACACCGATGTGTGTGGACCTATGTCTCGAACCTTCTTTAAATGGAAGCAGGTATTTTATTACTTTTACTTGATGATCGACTAGAATGAGCTGGATCTATTTTCTGCAAGCTAAGACTGAAGTAGCTGATGTATTTATGAAGTTTAAAGCATTAGTTGAAAATCAAAGTGGGAAGAGAATCAAAGCTCTTAGGTCGACAATGGATCTCGAGTATACGACTAACAAATTCAAATCGATTTGTGAGCTAGCTGGAATTGTACAGCAATTTACAGCTCCTTACTCACCTCAACAGAATGGAGTTAGTGAGAGGAAAAATAGAAGCATTATGGAGATGGCCAGATGTTTGATGCAGGAAAAGAATTTGCCAAAAAGTTTTTGGGCTGAGGCAGCCAACACTGCTGTATTTCTTTTAAATAGATTACCTACAAAAGCTTTAGAGAAACTAACACCTCTTGAGGGCTAGCAAGACACTAAACCTTCTGTGAAAAATTTGAAGGTTTTTGGAAGTTTGTGTTATACTCATATTCCTGATGTCAAAAGGGATAAGCTTGATGAAAAGGCTGAGATTGGAATTTTTGTTGGATATAGCTCTCAATCAAAAGCTTACAGAATTTTCTATCCAAAGACAAGGAAGATTACTGTGAGCAGAGATGTTATGTTCTTAGAGGAAGATGAATGGAATTGGTTAAATGGAAGGAACACTGAATTGAAGCACTTTGAAAGACAACCTGAAACGATGTGGAGACTAATGAAATTACGGGGAAATGGAAGAAAGTATAGATGATGAACTGTAAGAGGCACAAGGACACTTGCTGAGATCTATGAAAGGAGTAATGTGGCTGTGCTCGAACCATCAAATTTTGCTGAAGCCAAGGAAGATCGAAGTGGTTTGCAGCAATGCAGGAGGAGATGAAAATGATTCAAAAAAATCAGACTTGGGAATTGGTAGACAGGCCATTAAATAAGAATGTAATTGGAGTTAAGTGGGTCTTTAGAAAAAAACTCAATCCTGATGGCTCTGTTAACAAGTATAAAGCAAGGCTGGTTGTTAAAGGCTATGCTCAGGTATGGGGAGTAGACTATTCTGAAACTTTTGCTCCGAGCTTGCAAGGCTAGACACAGTAAGACTCTTGTTAGCTGTTGTAGCCGAGAAGGGTTGGACTATTTTTCAGCTTGATGTCAAGTCTGCATTTTTAAATGGTGAACTTGAAGAGGAAGTTTTTGTTGAACAACCTGAAGGGTTCTGTGTTAAAGGGCAAGAAGAGAGTGTATACAAATTGCATAAAGCTTTATATGGACTGAAGCAAGCTCCAAGAGCCTGGTATGGAAAAATTGATCGATATCTATTGGATTTAGGTTTTAAAAAGAGCTTGAGTGAGTTCACTCTTTACATTAAGAAAGTGAATCATAGTGTGGTAGTTCTATCTCTATATGTGGATGATCTTTTGGTAACAGGAAATGATGTTCAGCTGATAGAAAATGTTAAGCAAGGCTTATTTGCTGGTTTTGAGATGACGGACTTAGGAAAAATGGCTTACTTCTTAGGTCTGGAAATCAAGCAAAGTCCTCATGAAATCTTCATTTGTCGAGGAAAGTACTTAAAGGAAATTTTGAAGAAATTTTAGATGGAAGAATGTCGAAGTGTCGGTACACCTATGGCAGCAAAAGAGAAATTGCGAAGAATGATGGAACCGAAGCCGTGGATGTTTCGATGTACGAAAGTCTAATAGGTTGTCTCATGTACCTCGCAGCAACCAGACCCGGACATTTTATTTGCTGTAAGTGTTCTGTCCAGATTTATGAGTGATCCAAGTCAGCTTCATTTGATTGCAGCTAAGAGGATTTTAAGGTATTTAAAAGGAACCATGCTTTTTGGAGTGAAGTTTCAAAGGAGTCTAGAATTCAATTTACAAGGTTATTCTGATAGTGATTGGGCTGGCTCGATGGATGATATGAAGAGTACATATGGGTACTGTTTTAGTTTAGGATCAGCTTGTTTCACTTGGTGTTCTAAAAAACAAGAAATTGTAGCTCAATCTACTGCTGAAGCAGAGTTTATAGCTGCTACTGCAGCAGCAAATCAAGCCTTATGGCTGAAGAAGATAATAAAAGATCTTTGGCTGAACTTCAATGAATGTATCAAGATCAATGTGGATAACCAAGCTGCAATTGCAATATCTCAGAACCCAGTTTTTCATGGCAAAACTAAGCATTTTAAGGTCAAGTTCTTCTTTCTACGTGAGGTGCAACAAAATGGTGAGGTCATGCTGATTTATTGCAGATCTGAAGATCAACTTGCTGATATGTTCACTAAACCGCTTCAAGCTGGAAGATTTGAGGCATTGAGAAAGAAAATTGGAGTATGCAGCAGCTCGATCCAAGGAGGAGTTTGTTGGATTTTTTATGTATCGATCTTGCTGTTTTTAGACTAAAGTTTCTCTGTTCTGTCTTTTTATACTTGTTCTAGTTTATTTTCTCACTTAGTCAATTATGTTATGCAGTTGTTGTTGTGTTATTTAGGAAGTTAAGTACTTGTTCAGGTGCAGTTACAAGCTGAACGTGTGTGTGTGTGTGCAGTTATTTTTTTTTGGTTTAAGTCGTGTTTTGTACTTGACTTTTTCATTAGAACTGCAGAAGACAGTTTCCATGCTCTGTTCTCTCTGTTTCCTCTGTTTTTTTCATCTTTCTTCCTCGATATCTATAGTTCTGGTTTTTCTACTTCTTTGCTGCTTTAATCAGAATCAACAATCTCTCAGTGTCTCTCTCAGTTTGTTTGTGTATGATGAACGTCATCCTTATCTCTCTAGGTCGCATTATTTTGCTGTCTCATACAAATATTACTTAATAAAGGTGCTACTTTCTCTATCGCCTGTTTCCCTTCTGTGAATGCTGCTTTACAAGAAAGCATTTGGCTTAGGCCAATTGATTGTGCGACTTTATCTTGGAGTTTTGCAACATTTAACTCTTAATTCTTGCATCAAGAAGCAAAAGTTTCTGGCAAAGTCCATATATGCCTATCAAACCTGTTGGCATTTCTTTCTTTCCACTTTTTACTGCGACTGTCCATATGATACCATAGACAAAGTGGAGCCAAAACATTCACTGCTTTTCACTCGACCATGAACCTGGATGATGCATTGCACACCCCTGTGCAAGTACCTATCTTTGGAAGACTGAACTCATATGCCTTTCTTGGGCTTCTCAGTATCCATTCGATTAGTCTCCTTGTATCATTTCGTTTGTCAGTGGTTCTAAATGTTTTTAGATGCGAAGGTATTGAACAAGATTCTCACAAACATAGCACTAATTAGCGCCATCATAAGTATGGTTGTGCAGTTGCGTCAGTGGTTAAATTGGAAAATCCGTCTAAAACGATTTTCTTTGTTGCTTGGTTGTGTAGATGGACACGGTTTTTCACAACTTATCAAAGTATTGAGTTGATGCCAACGAGGATGAGGATGATCATAATGAGGATGGTGATGAAATCAGCATTTGATCACCACCACCATACCATGAAGACCGATAGCATTATGTTCCTTTTTTAACTATATAACCTTGCTATCTTGATTTTACTGGTAAGTGGCCGTGCCTTCCAATGCTTGATGTTTCCCGTCCTACGTTCCTTCGAATGGTTGGAGTAGTCCCTTGCTTGCTTTTTGTAATGCCCTGGATTTAACTCACTTGAGATATTGTCCACCTTGGTCCATCCCATACTGAGTTTCATGGTTTTGTCCTTTGATGTACAGCCAAGCACTTTCCTAAGAGGTCACCAATTCTAGCAATGTTCATGCCTAAGCTCGCTTAACTTTGGAGTTCCAAAGCAAAGCTTGTCATTATGTCAAAAGGTGCCTTCGTGAATTAATTCTAGTTCACACACATACATCCGGATCGCTCTTCCCTTGTTCAATATATAGTTTGGTTCATCCCACCCCCTTTGCTATCCTAGAGTTTGCTAGGAGCCGCGCCTTATCCAGCCCTCTAGTCCCGGCAATCACTCCCTACCTTCTTCGCACTAGGTCTATATATTAGGGCATGTTTGGTGACGATTCTATTCCCGGGAGTAGATTCTAATAAGAAATGATTCTTTTTTATTCTAATCCCGGGAACAAATTCTAAGCATTTTAAGCCGTTTGGTAACTGTCCAAAATTTCTGATTCTGGAATAGAAGTATATTTGGTATCGTGCCCATTGATTCTTTCTAAATCAATTTCTTTTAATTTTTAAATAATTTTTATACTTTTTTCCTTTTTTTCCTTTTCTTTTCTTTTTCATTTTTTCCTTTTTTTCTTTTCTTTTTTTCATTTTTTTCCTTTTTTTTCTTTTCTTTTTTTCTCCTTTTCTTTTTTCTCCTATTCTTCTTCTTCTCTGGCAACCAGCCAGACGAGGGCCGACGACCTCACCGGAGTGTTGCCGGCCCTTGATGAGGCCGACCCTTGTCGGCCGAGCCTCGTCGGCAGCTAGGCGAGGCTTGCCCACCCCTCGCCCAACCCCGCCAAGGCTCGATCTCATCAGATCGGGCGAGGTTGAGCCTGCCTGGCCACCAGCGGGGCTGGGCGAGGCTCACTAGGGTTGGGCGAGGCCCGCCTGGCCACCAGCGGCCTGGCAAGCCTCCGGCGAGCTCGCCGGACCGGTGGCCAGCGGTGGACGGCGATGGGCGGTGGCAAGCGGTGGTGGCAGACGGTAACCGCGGGATGGCGGTCGATGAAGAAGAAGAAGAAGAGTTGGTTTTCATTATTAGATATGTTCCCGGAACAATAATCAACTTTTTTTTTTATTCTTGATTATGTTCCAAATCTAATTCCAGGAACAAAAAAATAGAAATTTATTCCCAGGAACAAAAATTTTACCAAATGCAATTCTATTTCGAAACTGCTCTCGAGAACAAAAAATCAGAATTAGGCACTGTTAGGATAGTTACCAAACAGGCACTTAGTGCCCGTGCCTATTTAGCTATTCCAGCATCCAACAAAGCTACCATTTTAATGCACTTCTTTTCCCCCTCTTTTGTTTTTCAGTATTATGTTGATGTGCTTTGCTGAAGGAGGTGTTGGTATAGGTATTTTTATTAACTTGTATTCTATCATAACTCATTCCTGTCTTCCTGCCAAGAAAAACAGAGTGGTGCCGATAGATCCTACATAGTCGCATGCTTTATGGACAGGACCTGCAGTTTAGAACTATTGGAGATGGTGTTGAAATTGCATGGAGGAGGAGAAGGAAAAAGAGAAAATAAAAGAAAAAGGAAAGGATAAAAAAGAAAATAAATAATAAATAATTTCAAAAATATTAAAATATTATTAAAACGTCAGCAATATCTCGCCAAAATTAGCTGAAATGACTGAATTGGCACTATGTCAAAAGGTTTAGGACTAAATTGACATTAAGTCAAAAGATTTATGATTAGATCAATGCAAATAATAAGTTTAGGACTAAATTGACATCGATACAAAGATTTAAAGCTTTTTTTACACTTTTTTTTCCAATGAACGATGGTGCTTTTTAGCTCCTCTTCCAACATAAGTTTTATAGATGTTGCGTGCTAGTTGCTCATAAAAATATTTTACGCTATAGATTCCATTACGATGAGTAAAGCAGATTACAATACAAAGTAATGTTACTTTCACAGATGTCGACTAAATATCAGAATGATTTCTATTTAGTACTTTGACGATCGTGGCACATGTGTATTTGAGGAGCTTCATGAATTATAATTTACGGTTACTTCGGTCAAATGTATGTTAAAGTAAAAACAGCTCGAGCTGAAAATTTATTTTCAAACAAAGGAAAAGGGTTTACTCATTTCGACCGAATTATTTTTTGAATCTTAACTTAGGAAGGTCTGGTGTCGACCCTACTGAAGCGAAAAGTGGCTCAATGAGAAGTTGTGTTTGCTTCCATTTATCTAGCAAACTATTTCCCAATTTCCTATGAATTGGTTTAATGCAGGAGCTGATAAATATACCAAAGAAAGAAGTCCACATGTTCCGAAAGTATCTTCTTTTATCAACGGGTGAGATGTTAAGGACACTCATGGTCTTGGGGACAAAGAATCGACATCCAAGAAAAAAAAATCAATGATTAAAAGATAAATCTTATTCTTTGATAGATTTATACCCATCGGATATGTCTCTAATTACATTGTTTGCTCCGAGAGTTGGAAACACTGGCATCTTGCGAAAATAAAAACCTGGATATATTAACAAAAAGAGAAAGAGTAGGATCATTCATCCAAAAGAGAAGGGAAGGGGCTATGTCTTTGCGTGACCCCTGCAGCTCCAGTTCCCTCGGGAAAGATAAATCTTCGGCGCAAGAAGAAGGGATCATAAATTAGTTCTATGACATATTATCTGTACTTACTTGTACTAGTTATCGGAGGTTCCCAATAAGACAAGGGAAGAGTATGTCTTGTGGTATGATAGTACACACGAGGTTTGTGTCCTGGCCACATTAGCGTGATTCACATCAACACCAACTTCCCAAAAAGCAAAACATAATATTTGGAAAGCCAAAAACACTCACGGTTCTCTAATATGAAATGAATGCTTATGGGTTCATTAACTCAAGGACGCGGAGAACAAAAATTGGTCAAAGCATGACATGAAGCATAATGCACATCAAAAAACTATACCTGACACATCCGAGAACAACAGCAATTCGAGCAGATGTAAGTCAGAACCTTAGTTCCATAGCTTGCCTTCCCATCTTGAGGATTAGTAACTGCCCAACGATTCTGAGCATTGTGTAGTAACACACGATGATTTCAAGGTTAGTGATGGCCGGAATACCCATAATTCCGATGGCACAAATCAGGGTCTTTAGCAAAATCTTCTCCAGGAAATGAATTGTAGCAATCCAATCTGCATGCTTTGCTCCACGTCTTGGAAATAAAATCAACGAAATCCTTGTTAGTGTACAGTCTTTTGAAAAAGCTCAACTGTTGAGCTCTTTCTACATCATATAAGACGATAGTCTTTCCAAAAGATTCCAAAAGAACCAATTTAAGTTCAAAAAGAAATTAATGCGCAGTTTGACACGAAGCTTCTGGTGCAAATCATAGCTATTGGCTAATGAGTATGTGCTGCAGGAGTGTAATCCGTTTGTTGATCCACGGCTAATTAAGCTAGTGAAAATTCTTCTTTTGGACAAAATACAACATGAGAGTACTCAAGGGATACCACCTTAGCACTTACAAACCTTTCCCAACCCCCTCTAACAACGCTTAGTCACAAACAAAACCACCCGCACAGCACGAAACTACCAGGTAAGGCCCCATGCTTACGAGGTAGAAGCTGATTAATGCTACTTGCAGGTCTCATCTTTTATTAAGAGGAAAAGCTAATGAGACTTTCACTTAATACGTTGTTCTTGATATGAGTTTCTCTTGAGAAATGAAAGAAAGAGAGTGTATTACAGTCGTGTCCCTTCATCGATGTGACAGAATTTTCCCATCCAATAACTTGAAGAGAAGGTTCAGATTCTTTCCAAAGAAATGGCAGTTGCTATGGCATTTCACTTTTCTCAGACAAACTACCCCAGCCCAAGAAATGCAAGAAACAAGTCATTTTACATCCACCAGAATATGCCGCTAAATGCGCCGTTCGGAGTAGAGCCCATTATTTCTGTTCTTTGAGAGTCTATCATTATGAACATCGAGAACGGAAACCTGGTTCAATCAACAAAAAGAAAAAAGGAATAGAGGACAAAAATTCTGGCGGTACAAATTGGTGTTCCAATCCAATTCTCGCGATCTAATGCGAGAAACAGGTTATTTTCTACGGGCAACTCCCCCTGGGCTTGTAAGTTTGAACAGTACAAGTTCAAGAACTCTTGAACGAGCTCACCTGATTTACCTAGAGTGCAGGTTTTTTCGCTATAAAATGGCATTCACGTATTGGAATACACGGTGTGACATGATCAGAGGTGGGAACAGGGAAGAACATCAAGATTTTGACGTGAGTTTCCTCCGGATCCTCTGACGTACTGTTGGAGAAGGACCACAGAGCTTAAGATATATTTAAGGTCGCTGAGGCTTACCTCCAGCCACCGTGATCAGCTGGATTGTTGTTCTCCATTAACCTTCCGACGTTGCCTTCCCGGAGAGTTGGAAAAGATGAAGCTATGTGGAAACAATGGATTTAGCTGACATGATATGAAGAACTACAGCCGCCAGAGGCCCAGAGGGGCAGCTCCAGCACCGAGAGGGTTAATCCCGTCATTTCGGTGTATTGTTAAAATAAAATTATAAACCTCGTAGCATAAGTACTACATGATATAATCCTCTCTTCGGCATGAAAATGATAGTTAATATTTACATCATTAACTGATTAATAAAAATTATAACAATTTAGTTAAAACCCAAAACTTTTTATTATGAGCGTAATAACGTTCGTTTGATTTGTATTTTTTTTTAATTAGAGAGCTTGCAAACAATGAGAGTATCATTGAAAAAATGGTGTAATCGGATACTTTATAAAAAAAAATTGCCAGTAGTACCAATGAACCCAAAGAAATGCATTGTGACATTCTTCTAAACCCGCCAATTTTTTAGCGACCACCTCACAAAGATCTGTACCGTAAGTGTAGAAAGAGAAGCGAAGAACTCAAAAAATAGAGTTCACGCTCAACGGCAACGCCTTGAAGACCTTCGCTCGCTCCATCACTTCCTCTGCCACATCGGAAACGACCTCGCTATCCAAGCTTCTCCTTCCCTGGTGATTCAATTTCTTCCAACATTTCTTCTTCTTCTTCTTCTCCTCCGTCTCTCTCACGCATAGCTCCGGTCAAAAAGTTCGGGGTTGCCATTGAAATCCATGTCAATCGTTCCTCAGCTTCATCCTTCGGAGTGAAAAGCAAAGCAGTTGCTTATTCGTGCCCTGATGAGCGGTGCTTGGATTAGATGCTATGTTGTATTAGGTATTTGGCTTGTTTCGCTAGCTAAAGTATCCGATTGAGAAATTCGAGAGTCCTTGGACCGAAGCTTTTGGCGGGGGAACTGAGGCAGAGAATTTGTTAACCTAGGCTGTGATTGGCCCTATTGACGATGATTAGAGTTTAACATGCATAAATTCGAAGTCATTGAAAGAATCTAATACCGTTGATGGGGTGACTCAAAGTCATTACATCCTAGGAATAAAATAATTCACAGCTATAGCCGGTAGATCTATCAGTGCTAATCGCGGAAAATACTGAATGGTTACACCATTAGGAAAAACTTATGGATAACCTTCCATTGGTGCTGCCATTCAGTCTTAATAATGCTTTCCTGGTTTGTCTAGTTATTTTGATGGTGTTGTATGGAGTTTTGCAACACTCAGTAAGCAAAAAAGCACGATTGCATTCGCTACCATAACTCTCATATGACCATATTTTTTACAACCTTTTGCTTCGTCGTGCTTCATTACCAAATAACAATAGAAGGTTCAAGTTCTGAATTCATGTTTGGCACTAAGCACTTTTGTGCTGATTTGAAACTGGGATAACATTGATCCGTATAAAAAATATCACCTTTGTGCTTGTAGATATCAGGTTAGGATTCTAATATTCGTGATCAAATGCCGGCTTTACTTTTACACACTCAATTCATCAAGATCTGCCTAAGGTTCTGACTTGTGTATGCTCTCATCTTTGCTGCTCTCGGATTGTCACACGCAATCTGCTAATGTACATTCTGATTAGTGATATGCCTTGGTTGATTCTCGTTCTTTGCATTCTGATGTTGATAATCCCATTCAGATTCGAACCTAGGGATTAATTAGAGAATGGCGACAGTTTTCGGTTTTCCTAATGTTGTAGTAAGCCCTTTGCGAAGTTGGTTTTGATGTGCGTCTTGCCAGTGCTAGCTCAGACATGAACCTCATGTTTTATTATTATTACCTTAAACACTTTTTACGTCATATTGCAGAATATATAATGATGATGATGATACTACTTAGTTAAAATTCTGATGCAATTCAATGAAATCGGAGAAATAGAAAATTATATATATATATATATATATTTATATATATATATATATATATATATATATATATATTTGTCAGAGAGAGATGGGGGAATTGATTCAAAGAATTTGCTAAAGAATCATATTACCCTCATTCACTAATCTTTCAATACAAGAATTGTGATTTTGATTTAGTCGTCAATCCTTATATCCAAACGTCAGCAATATTCTAAACATGAATAAGTATTTCAAGTCACAAATGAAAACTACTTAGTAATACATGTGTTAACACATATTCTTTTTAATGGGATTTTGGACATAATCCAATAAAATATACATCAGGGCAATGGTACTAGTTCGGAAATTTTTGTGAGATGAAAATTAATTTAGGTAAATATGTCATGTGCTAACGATTTCGAATTCTTAATTGTATCTCACTTTCTATTGGGAGGCCCTATTTTATTTTTGCATATTACTTTTTTAGTTTTAAACGTTATATTTGTTAAATTTTTGCTTTGATTAATTTTATTCATCTTTAAATGAGGCAAGTTTATTGGTTACTACATTGTGCAGTGAAAGTAGATATTGATAGTTATATATAATTTAAATAAAAATACTTTTATTTTTGTTTCATTTCGATGCTCTATTATAAGTATATCTTTTTAATTGTTCTCTAATTAGTTTTATTGTAAATGTTAAAATAAATTATTATTAAATGAATTTAAATCATTTTATGAGATAGTAAATTAATCTAGGATTAGTTGCATATCTCACTCTAATTATGTATAGTTTGATGTCGTCAATTGATCTCCAACTGCTAATGCTCTCCCGATTTTCAAGCACCAAGCTTAGGTAATATAAAAGCAGTCTCACTACGAATCCCGTAATATCGAGGATGCAGAGAGTTTGAATTGGCTCTACATTAATTTTCTTTGGCCAAATGCTCGAAAAAGAACCTAGTATGTCTTCACGGAAATGACAAAAATATAGAATACAAATTGTTGTTATAAAAAAATAAAAATAAAAACTGAAAAAGCTCGCTTGCGCATATATTATGAGAAAATTCAAAGATGATGCTATTAGAATAAATTATATTATGAATGACAAAAGCTTTTATATAAAGATATAACTAATTTGATTACATAAATTATAAATTAATCATCCTTAATAATTAAATTTTGTCAATAACTCAAATTATCTAATGATCAATCAAAAAAGCATAATATACTTAGTTAAACGCCAGTGATATAATTGTATGAATTTTTTGTGAACCTTGATGGTCGGCGGAGGTAGCTGGCCTTAGGTGAGAGCCACCCTCGTCAACCAAGGCGTAGGCGTCCCTCGCCCAAGGCAATTGAGGGAAAAAGGGAAAAAGAAAAAAGAAAAAAGAAAAAAGAAAAGGAAAGGAAAAAAATAAAAATAAAAATATTACAAAATGTCCCTGTTAGCGCCGACTGTACCATATAAGACGATCGACGCTGATTAGATCATCATGTCAACTATTTTCGGCCAAAATTGATCAGAATAACTAAATTGGCAAATTATTAAAAAGTTTATGACTAAATTGGCAAATTATCAAAAGGTTTAAGACTAATTGTCAAACAGTCAAAAGGTAGATGACTAAATCGACACAAATAAAAAAAAAATTGGACTAAATTAACCACCGTACAATAGATTTAAAATTTTTGCACAATTTTTCACCTTAAAACTAACTTCTTCTTTTTTCTTTTTTTTTTTTTGACGTGTCAAACTGCATAACAGAGTTAATTTTCGGCAACGTGCCTACTAGTTTTGTACCATTACAACATGTTGATGCCACATATTGATCTTGAGTTTTTAGCCCTTACTTTTGTTTGCATTTGGACGGGAAAAAAGAAAAAAAAAAAAAACATACGACATTCCTCAAATCATGATTGAACATTGGTCCACCGGCCAATTACATGACAAAAATAAAATTTCGTGATGATTTATGCGTCAGTGCCACATGTTCATCTCCAAGGTTAACTTAGCACATTCTGTCAATATTTGGACCAAAAATATGGAATTGGTCCTGAATTTGTGACTTGGGATTAGTTGAGGGACCAATTCCGTTACAAAACAAAGTACAATGACAAAAAATGATAGTGAATGTCCAAGGTGCAATTGGTAAAGAGCAACTATTGATTCACGTAAATGATGTACGTATCAATGATTGAGATATTTTAAGACACTCATGACCTATGGAAGTGTCTTACAGGATAAAAACATCATGTCCCAAGCATATTATCTGCTCCGTGAGTCTCCGTCACTAGGAAGATCAAGAATTAAAACCCAGATATATTAACAAAATGTGGGGGAAAAGAGAATACAGTACGAAACTCAGGGGTAAAAATTGGTGTTCCAACACTCCCATCCCATCTATGAGTTTCTTGTAAATAAACAAAACAAGTTACAAAGTAAACGGAATTTTCTTGAGATTTGCTTTCGGGCTTTTGAGGGTCTGCATTTGGCACTTCATCTCGAGTACACCTAAAGTCGAGCAGGAGAAAACGGCATGGTTCCGCTTCGTGGAAGCTTAAACCCCATTCTCCACTAAAGAAAAAAGAGAGAATTGATGAGGACTTAGGGCGATCTTGAAGATCAGGTCCATCGTCCAGGAAATCTCTCATTCCCGCCCCCACGTGTTAATAAACGACAAATCTTAGTCGTCATCTGTCCGTATCTTGGTCCCGCTTTTCTGTCTCCCATCCAATGGTCTACTAGTTACAGAACCCCAACATTTCCTATGACTTTGTAATTCCTGGGACTGTTCCCTTTTGTCGACTCTCTCGAGGGACCACGTTTTACTTCCCGAAAATTACCGATTAACCCAATCCATTCGGACTACTTCATTAACATTACACAGAATGGGGTGGGGTTATATTGAGTAATTTGACATTTTTCCATTTCTAGAATTCCATTTCTAGAATGGAGCAACTTGCTCCATTCTAGAGCTCCATTCTAGAAATGGAAAAATGTCAAATTACTCAATATAGCCCCATTTCTAGAATGGAGCAACTTGCTCCATTCTAGAAATGAAAAAATGTCAAATTACTCAATATAACCCCACCCCATTCTGTGTAATGTTAATGAAGTAGTCCGAATGGATTGGGTTAATCGGTAATTTGCCCATTGTGTTTTCTGTTTCTCACAAAACCAAAGCGTGGGAGGTGCTCAGATAGCGTATACATTCAGGCAAGAAAGAAAGAGACTTAGCAAGGCAAAGTGGGAAGATTAATGGCGAGCAACAATCCAGCAGCTGATCACGGTCGGAGGTAATCTTCGTCCACCTCAAACATATCTTAAACACTGTAGCCCAACCTCCGTCTGTAAGTTGGATATTTTGCAAGTCAAATCATGCCAAAATCTATATTTCCTTTCCATTTCCTAAGAATCTCAACTCTGATCACGTCCACTGTATGTAATAAATATGCGAATGCTGCTTTAATGGGGAAAAAAATGCACCCTACGTGAATCCGGTGAACTTTGCAGAACCCAACTTTTTTGCCATGTTCTTTTTATCTTTTAGTTATTGATCTAGGTTTTTGTTCTCGTTGTTCATAATAGTTCGATTCTCAGAACAGGGCATGTACTTAGGGGTGCCATTTAGTGGATGTAAAATGGCTTGGTTTTGACATTTCCTATATTAGGCTAGTTATGTCGTACCATCTACATTTTGTCTTCTGTTCTTTTGCTAATAGATCCAGGTTTTCATTCTCAACGTTCATAATGACCTGAATCTCAGAAACAGAGCATTTGGGGTCATATTCACGAGGGAGCATATTCAGTGGAGTTCAATTATACTCATTGACAATTTTTTTGTACGAATTGGAAAATATTCATGATATTCATTCGGTGATTGAATATAGTTGGATTCAAAGCAGCAATAATCCCTTCCAGAGTTTTTTCTTTTTGGGGGTCGAAATCCCTCTTGAGTTCGAATACCATTAAAACGGCTGAGCTTGTCTAAGGAGAGTGAAACGCCATAATCCATTTCTTTCTGAAAAATCACATAAGAGGAAAGAATGTGAGAAGTTACTTGATGGGAAAAGTCTGTACTTTGATGAAGAGACACGACCGTACATACAATCTGTTTCTTTCTTTTATCCAATACCCTGTAAAGTCTTGTTAGCTTTTCCTACTAAGAAAATACCTTCAATTTGCTTTACTCTGTTTTTGCCCGATAAGCATAGGGCTTCCCTGCTAGTTTTGAGCGTCTGGGTGGTTTTGGTTTTGTGAATAAGTGTCATTAAAGTGAGTTGGAAAAGGTTTACAGGAGTTAAGGAGGTATCCCCTTGTCCTCCGATGTTACACTTTGTCCAAAATAAGAGTTTTCAATGGCTTAATGAGTCGCGAAATAATAGATGGGTTATTCTTCTACAGTGCATACATAAATTGGACTCCTGCGATGCATAGACTCATTAGCTATAATGTGCGCCAGAAGCTTGACATTATGCCACGATAAATTTCTTTTGGAACTTAAATTGGTAGTTCTTGATGTGTTTTTGTGAGTATATTAGTTAAAGGGGCCTTGGGAATCGCTTATGTTTATTGTATACTCATATCTTGAGAGCTTCTGAAAAAACTTTCTTCTTCTATTACGCAGAAAGAGCTCAGAATTTAAGCTTTTGCAAAAGACTATTGTCTAACAAATAGTTTGCTTTTTTTTAATTTGAAGGTATGGAGTAGAGCTTGGAATTCAAATTGCTGCGATGTATAATGAACATCTTGATTCCATGGAGGAGACCTTACTTCAAGCCATAAGGGACATGTATAGCTATACTAGTCCAGCCAACATTTCTAGTGCACCCATCATGCTTATCTACACATTGGTCAAAAACGTTCGGCGGAAATTAATTCTGGAGATAGGAAGGCAAGATATTGGCCCAATGTTTCAACTTGTGTACGCTTTCATCTCTGTTGTTCTTGGATGTGTTGCGTGTAGTCTACTGATTTACATTTTGCTTGGTAACATGCCTTGGCCAATTCTCGTTCTTTGCCTCCTAATGTTGATAGTCCCATTCGAATTCGAACCTTAGGATCAATTGGAGAATGGTGAAAATTTCTGGTTTTCCTAATGTTGTTGTTGTTGTGCTCTTTGCGAAGTTGGTTTTGATGTGCGTCTTGCCAATGCTGGCTAAACTTGAACCTCTTGTTGTACTATTATTACCTTAAACACTCTTTATCTTTATTTTGATTTTCTATTACAAGTATATATATTTAATTGTTGTTTAACTAATTTTATTGTAATATTTAAATTAAATTAATATCACATGCAGTTAAATCATGTTATGAGATAATCTACATTTAAAAGTAACTAATCCATGATAGAGTTGCATTATTTAACCCTAATTATAAGTTTGATGTCATTAATTGATCTCCAACCGCAACCTGATATTTAAGCACCGGGCTTGGGTGATATGGAAGCAGTCTCACCTCAAAACCCGTAAAATCGAGGATATATGGTTTGAAATGACTCTCCATTATTATTATTATTATTATTATTATTATTATTATTATTATTATTATTATTATTATTATTATTATTGGCTAACTGCTCATAAAAGAAGATGGTAAGTCTTCACAAAAGACCAAAAATAAAGATGCAAATTATTTTTATTTTTCTTTAAAAAAAAAGTGAAATAGCTCGCACTTATATTGTGAGAAAATTTAAAAAAAAAAATGCTACCAACAGCAATTATGTTATGAATGGCAAAAGCTTTTATATGAAGATATAACTATTTTGATCACATATGTTATAAATACATAATCTTTAATAATTAAATTTTTTCATTACTTCATGCTATCTAATGATATATATATACTTTCTTGGGTAAACATCAGTAATATGATCGTATCTTTGGGGCCAAAAAATGATTGTTAACGTGGTATATCATTAATTCACTGAGCCAAAGAAAGACCAAGCGTCTCCCTCTTCCAATCCCGCCAATTTTTCAGCGACCACCTCATAAAAATGGAGATCACCCTGAGCGGCAACGCCTTGAAGACCTTGGCTCACTCCATCACTTGCCTCTCCCGCGTCGGCAACAACCTCGCTATCGAAGCTTCTCCTTCCCAGGTGATTTATTTGTTCCCTCATTTCTTCTTCTTCTCCGTTGTCTCTCTCGCCCACAGCTCCGGTCAAAAAGTTCGTGGTCGCCATTGAAATCCGTGTCAATTGTTCCTCAGCTTCATCCATTGAGTGAAAAGCAAAGTAGTTGCTTACTGGTGCCCCAGTGAGCGATTCTTAGTTTAGATGCTTATGCTGTGTTAGGTATTGGCTCATTTCACTCGATACAATGTCCGATTGACAAATTTGAGTCCTTCAACTGATTGCCGATTGCCGAGTGTGTGGAGTTTTTAGCAGTGAATTTGAGGCAAAAACTTATTAATCCAAGTTGTTATTGGTCCCGTCAACGATGATAAGAACTAGACGTTCATATATATGAAATCATTTCATTGAAAGAATCTAATATTGTTGATAGGGGGATTTCAAAATCATTATATCATAAGACCAAGGCAATTCACCGCTATAGCCAGGAGAACTACTAGTGCTACTTGAAGAAAATGTCAAATAGTGAAACAGAGGAAGCAAACCCTATGGATAAGCTTCTATGGGGGCTGCTATTCCATCTCGATAATTCTTTCCTGGTTTATATGGTGAAGTTGATGGTGTCGCATGGAGGTTTGCGACACTCAATAAGTGAAAGCACGATTGCATTTACTAGAAAAACTCTCGCATGACCATACTTTGCCAGGATGTTCTTTTGCCTCGTCTTATTTGATTACCAAATAACAATAGAAATTCCAAGTCTAAGCTCATGTTTGGCACTTGGCACTATTTGTGATTATTTGAAACTGCAATAGAAATAATATTGATCGGTATACATATCACATTCTTACTTACAGATGTCTGATTAAGATTCTAATATTCGTATTCAACCTCCATCTTTCCCTTCATGCACTCAATCCATTAAAATCTGACAATGAATTGATTACCTTCAAGGCAAACATCTTCAAAGCGTTTACGGTTGTTGACACCCGAATTTTTGTGGACGTTTCTAAATATCCCTTTATTTTGCAAAAATATAAAAAATTATAAAAGATAAGAAGCAAAAAAAAAAAATTGAAAAAAAATGAACAAAGTGGACCAAACAGAGATGAAATAAAAACAAAAATAAAAGGGGGAAATCGAGCGGACCGGCTTGTCTAGCCCACTTGGTTATTTTCGGCTCACCCTTCGGCCCAGCTTCCCATGTCCTTGCTTTTCTTTGGCCCACCAGAGCCTAAAAAAGAAGCCCAGCCCATCACTTCTTTCCCTTCTTTACACACGCCGGTACACGCTCACGGGCAGAAACGGGAGAGCCCCTCCGCGGCCGTGACGTCACCACGATGCACGAGCAAAAAGGAATCTTCTGGGGGATGATTTTCTGTCGGGTGAGGAGAGGAGGAGAGGAGCGAGCGACGAGTGCATGGCGTGGAGAGGGGGCGAGCGCTCGGGAAAAAAGAGACAGAGCTCGTGGCAGAAAGGGGTCTGGTTCTTCTTCTTCTTTGGGGGGATTATTCTGAGAAATACACGGGAGGAAAGAAAACGAGAGAGAGAGAGAGAGGGAGGGGGGGGGTAAAGGAAAGGAGCCGGCTGGTTCGTCGCCGGCCATTAGAAGGCTTCGGCTGTGACTGTGAGAAACTGAAAGAGAGAAAGGTTGAAGAAGAAAGGTGGCCGATCGTCTCTGGCGTTGGTGATCGTCGTCTGTTCGGAGAGTATTTCGCGTGACCGCCGATCACCGTCTCTATCCACGTTTGAGCGGAAGTTTTCATTCTAGTCTCGTCGTCTGTCGAAGCTCTGCCGGCGATCGTACGACACCAAAAACTCCACCCCCGAACCAGGTAGGAGGTCGTTCTCAAACATCATGTTTTTGGCCATATTTCAGTGAATCTAAGATCTGATTTTTTTTTTTTTTAAGGCTCATAGACGCCTGATATAGTAATAAGATTGATCTATAATCTATAATGTTGGTTTATGTCTTCATGTGTCGAGATTTGAGACTCATTTCATCATGAACACTGATCCGTAGCTTGCCTACTAAAATGTACATCATGTGTTTGCTAAAATGTCTAAAACATGACTAAAAAATTCATATCTGCATGCTCGAATTGGTTGCAGTTTTTGAGGAGATCTTGAGAAAGTAAAGTTTATTTTCTGCTAGGAATGGTGTTTTAAGTCCGTGTGCGTCTTTTTTTGGCTAGGATTCGCTTAGAAACCGAATCGGCATGCTATTGTCAAATCTGCAGAATATGTGTTTGACAAAATGCCTGGATGATATACCGAAATCCATGCTGTCCGATCGACGTTAGAAGTTTAGTTTTAATTCTTGATTGTTCACTTGTCTCATTTTTATGTTTTTCATGGTGTTCTCATGCGATCTGGTGAAAAATCCGCGTTCGAGTCGGTTGGCCGTGGATCCTCCCTCCTTCCATTCAGCGTTTTCCTTCCGGCGATAGCTTTGGGATGTCATATTAGCTTTCTACTTCCCTTTCGGTGTTATCTGCATGATAAGGAATTATATTGCTTGAGGAATATTAGTTAATGATGTTTGGTGGCCGGAGATCAATCACCGTTCGAAATCGACTTTGTCTTGGCCATCGTCTGCAATAGACCGACGGCGGCCGGCGGAGTAGGCGGCGGGCATTTGGCGTTGGTGTGACGGCGGCATGGGTGCCGACGGTCACGGCAAGGGCGGATGGTGGCGTCGTCGAGCGTATTGGGTTCTGGAAAAACGGGTTGCAGGTGTGAGGAGAGTTTTGGGGGAGTAGATGGGTTGAGGAAGAAGTTCCAGGGGAGAAGGAGAAAATAGAGGAAAAGACAAAAGAGAAAAAGAAAGAAAAATAGAAAAATCATTAAAAAAAATTTAAAATTTTTGAAAATTTTCTTTTCCTTTTTGTGATCCGACTGGGTCGGATCCGGTTTTGGGTCGGGTCAATAGGCCAAATCGGGTAAATGACCCAAAACCCATTTCCCGAATATAATAATAAATTAAAAATTAAAATTAAAAAATTCGAAAAAATAAATTTAAAAAGTTCGGGAAAACATAAAACATTTGAAATATCAGAAAATTCATACAAATTTAGAAAATTCGGAAAATCATTAAAAAATTTAAAAAATTTACAAAATCATTAAAAATAGAAAATCTAGAAAATAACAAAAAATTTAGTTAAATCATTAAAAATTTAGAAATTTAAAAAAAAATCATAAAAAATTGGAAACCCTTAGAAATTGATACCTAAAATTGGACGAGCTTTTAGCACTTTACAATAGAGTTCTTTGCTTTGGATTGTCTTGGTCTTTTTAGGGACAATATTAGGATGCTTGTCTATTTTCTTTTGTGATTATAATTGATTCCGCATTTCAATACTTTGGATATTACTATCCTACTCCAAAATGATTAGGACGAACCTTAGGCTACCATGACGTTAGTTAGCACACAATCGAGTAGGTATTGAAAGGGCATTAGTATTAGGGTTAACGTAATTAAATTCCTAAGTCTAGAATCTCCGGTTGCGTAAAAATAAGATATCTTTCCCTGTAGATGTCGATGACTTCCTTTATGCGATTCTTTACGTTTTTGAGATGTCGATAATGACTTTCTTTAGTGGGAGAATATAGAAAACCAATGACAGCGTGTGACTTTTTTCTTTGGCTTACTTCTTCCTACCAATATTCTTTGCAATTGGTGAATGATATGAAAGTGACTCTCAAGCAAGATCAAGAAAGGGGAGATCTCAAGCCAAAGCCCACTTTGCTAAGGTAATATTGGACATGTGAGCTGAGCTTTCTACATCTGATCCATCTCCTCAGAAGGTCTCCTGATGCGTTAATTGCGAATAACATGTGAAAATCTAAGTAGCATATGAGAAGTTGACTCAGGCTATGAGGCAGAAGCTGATCACGGCACACGCTGCTGAACAGGTCTCTGTAATTGGCTCTGCGGATGGGTTTGTTTAATTTCTAATTTCACAGCATTTATGGTTCTGCAACTCGCTGTTCGCTTTTAAGCCAATTCAGCAAATCATCGCACAATACATTGTAACCGATGGCATTTCCACAGAATAGAGGAGGGACAGAGTCCCAAAATTCCTAGAAAGTGAAAAAGGAAAAGGAAAAATAAAACAGAAAGAAAGTTTATGGTAATCACTCAATTGGGAGGGGTCGCATATTGTCCCAAAGACATTGACAAGCAGAACCGTCTCGCAGCGGCAAAACCTGTGGAACGAGGACAGGTAAGATGAATCGGTGGGGTTTAAGGGGGGATGAACTCTCATTTCAGTCATCAGTTCTCGAAATAGAACCTGAGCTTTTCCCAGATTTGTGCATGGTAGTCGTTAAGCCTGTCGATCTCGGTGGAAGAGAGCAAGGCCGAGTCCAACATTGTAGTCTGTACAGAAACTCACGTAATAAGGACGAGCACCAACAGCCCAAAGCACCAAGTAATACATATCTTGTTGAGAAAAAAATAAATAAATAAAGCACCATGCACCTGAATTGGAACAAACGTGAGTTTCTCAAATCCCAGATATCCGACCCCTCCTAAGTGATATGGTGTGTTCATCTCCACCAAAGAAGGAAGGTTCTGCAGAGTAAAAGACCGTCACAATCTCAAGACTCGCCACAGAAAATTTCGGGGATTCATGACGTCAATAGACGAAGGATAACAAACTCCAACTGAATCAGAATCTCTATGTGAGGCAAGTAATACAGCAAGGGTACAAAGCGACTGCATGAACCAAAAATGATGAATATTATCTCAAGAAGCAACCAGCCAGAATAATGACAAGGTGAGAGCTCAGTTCGAAAAATTATCCATCCGTTCAGCAGTAATGGACCTCTAAAACGCTTTATTCAAAGAGCTACAAAGATGTATGGAATAAGTGCCATAAAATTCATATGCTTATGCAGGACGTGGAGTTTTCAGGAAATTTGTACGCCCAGCTGATTTTCCACCGTATCCACCACGTCCGTTTTCCTGTCCCAGGGGATCCGCTGTATAGATCCGGGTAGCCTATTGTGCTCTATTACACCTCAACTTATAGAATAGGCACGAAATCTTTGTTTTTACCATCCCCAAATTGGATTTGGGTGCCAAGATCTCTCCTAAATCTTATTGAGGAGATGAACTATTTCAATGATAACTGATATCGTACCTTGATAAGAATGCCTAAGGCATGGTCTTCATAGTAACCAGGTTCGTTGCTCACGACCATCCCCTTCTGTAAGGAGGTCAGATTCCCGTAACGGAAACTAATACTTTGAGGTCCTTCATGAACATTTAGTGCAGCTCCCCCGGCATGTCCAGTCCCTATTAGAAGGAAAGAAAAAAATAGGCCGCGCTTGAATGTATTCTGATAGGTATTTTGAATAACCAAGCAGCTGAGGAATGAAATGTACCATGCCAATAGTTGAGGCCGATCTTCCATAGAGACGAGCGAGCAAATGCATCCAGGACAAAGCCAGGGGTACTTTCAGTAAAAATAGCTTGATCAAGAGAAATGTGGCCCTGAAATTAGACGTTTCATCAAGAATGGGGAGACAAACAATTACTAGAAACCACAAAAGGTCGTCCTAGACTAGGATGGACATTGTCAACAAGAAAGTGCAACAAGAAGCAATCAACAATGTGCAAAATAAGTCTTTGGTGCCAAGATCCCCTCTCCTGTATAGTTTTGGTTGAAAGTCAATATACCTCTTACCTTACCATAAAAAACGATGTGCAAAATAAGTCTCAACCCCACAAAAAAAAAATTACAAAATAAGAAAATTCAAAGTTTTCTTCCCACCGATAAATGGGAGGGGAAGTGGTCATGCCTAGTCGCCCAATATCCTTACAACTGGAAATTTGTGTTTGTAGACTCACGTAGATAAGAGTCTTGTTAACAATAGATGCAGGAGCTCTTCATAACAACCTAAAAACTAGAAAGCAAAAAAAAAAAAAAAAGCAATTTCAAATACTCATTAATGAACACCGAAGATTGAAAATATAGTTTCTTTTTAGCAAACCATAATAAAAATACAACTTAAAAAGCAAAAGTAGTACTTCTTCTCGGGTGCCTTATGGCACTTTAGACAAAATCCAATATTAATTACAAGAACAGTGCCAGGTATTCGGGATAAAGCTCATTAAATGTTATAGGAATCACTCTCATTGTTTTTTTTTTTTTTTTTGGTAAGGGAATCACTCTCATTGTTCATCATGAATATTTGACAAATTGAAAGAACAGAGCACCCGCAAAACTCGGGTGAAGCATTCCTTTTGTCGTGCTGTGGGTTCCCCAAAATGCACTGTTCTTGTTATAACAATTGTTCCATCAACATATTGAGCACCACTATCTAGCAGGAACAGTTTCTAGCAATCGAGAACATTGCAACTGCATCGTTCTAGATTTTGATGTATGACAGCACCATTGGCCTCAGAAGCTGCAAATCCGTATGGGCAATGAGTGAGAAATAGATTTTTAGGTGAGAGATGAGATCTCAAGAGAAGTGACTTCTCCCGTGCGATACACATATATTTCTTGCCCTGTTACGACAAAATCATCACTAAAAGTCTACCTCCACTTGTTTGCAAGCTATCCGACATCATATCCTATCAATTCTACTTGCAAACTGAAGAAATGAGAAAGGGAATCCACCAAAAGGAATTTTAAAGGAATTGATAAGAATCTTCAATTTTCAGGGACAGCGTCAGAGAGAGAGAGAGAGAGAGAGAGAGAGAGAGAGAGAGAGAGAGAGAGAGATTCTTCATTTATTCCATAATGAAAATCACCGCAAAAAGTTATTGAAGATTTTGAAACGTAAAATGTACCAATTGTGTCGAAGCTTGTATCAATGAAACTGGACCGGAAAAACATAATAAGTTTCTGAAACCGATTATAGGCAAACAAGGCGAGTTTCAGGATTCCAAACTTGGGAACCGGTTATAACAGTTCCACCTCTGGAACTTACTTAGGTCCCGTTTGGTTGGACTTTCCCAAGGGGCTTTCGGGCCCAAAAGCCCCTTGGGGAAAAAATTTTGTGTTTAGCTAAGTTTTTGAAAGCTCATTTGCCCAAATATGAGCATTCCGAATGCCAAATGCTGAAAGCTAGGGAGGGGCTACTTTGGGCATTGAGCATTTGAGAAATGTCACCATGTACCATTCATCTTCTCTTCCCCCCCTTTGTCTTGTTCTTCTCGCTGGTCTTCTTCTTTCTTGTTCATCTTCTTCTTCCCCGCCTTCTCCGGCAGCCGCCACCACCGCCTGAGGGTCGCACATCCCCGATGACCACCGCCTGGGGGTAGCACGGACCTCAGGTGACGCCACCTGAGGTCGCTTGTCGCCTAGCCAGCACGGACCTAGGTGGCGTCGCCTGGTTCCGCACGAACCAAGCAACGCCGCTTAGGTTCACACGACCTCAGGCCACCAGATCCGACGGTCCGGAGGCCAGATCTAGCCTCTACGACCTTCGGTGCCTCAAGTCATGCCTCCAAGTGGCGACGGCTCACCTGAGGTCGCGCAGACCTAGGCGGCGTCGCCTAGTTCCGCACGAACCAGACAACGCCGCCTAGGTTCGCAAGACCTCAGGCTGCCAAATCTGGTGGTCCGGAGGCCAAATCTAGCCTTTGCGACCTCAGGCGGCTAGATCTAGTTGTCGGATGGCCAGATTTGGCCGTCCGGCTTCCGGATTGGATTTTCAAATTAATAAATATATATATAAGTAAAAGCCCATTATAAATATTAGTTTTGCCAAACGGTATTTCGGCTAAAGTGACTTTTCAATGCTATTTGAGACTACAATTTACCAAACCATGTAGCATTTTAGAAAACTCATTTATCTCAAAGGTATTTACATTCTCCCAAGTGCATTTCTCTAAAGCCAAACCAAACGGGCCCTTATGCACCCTAAAATCAATCGCATCTATTGGAGACAAGAGAGGCCATGTAGGCCAAGAGGTGATCACGTGCGGGGGCAACTTTTGTCCTCATCGTTCTTCTCTATTGAGGCCCAAGCCCAAGCGCAGGCAAGCCGCTTTTCATCTCGTTGGCCTTATCATTTTCCCGGAATAAAGAGTCGGGTCTTATCAACAATTGCTCCCGGAAGGGTTTGTCGAACGGCCGCTTCTAGGCCTATCTACTTGCCAAATTGCGGTATCTCCTTATTTGGTTACTTAAAATCGTCCTACTCGACATCTTTTTAATGAGACCTGTAGAAAAGAGAGAGAGAGAAGGTTCTACTAATATGTTGGTCGGAGTAAGTGGGGGACCGGCTCTTATTCTAGCATCCGCCCCTTAGTCTCAGGAACAAGTTTTGCAATAAGTATAACACCGACCGTGCAAATGCCTGCGTATATAAAGAACGTCCCTAAAGCAATAGCAAGTAAAGACTGAATTTAAGCAACAGAGGAGCATAAAAAGAAATTCTCCGAGAGAGATTTTGAAGAGACGCACCTGCCAAACTCCATTCAAACAAGTAACTGAAAGTATTATGAAATAACCCAAGATCCCACCCAGCGCACCAAGTTAACAAAGCTCCCAGCTGAGCTCTTTACATTTATCGGGGGAACATCTGCTAATGAGGAACCACACCGTGGATACCGTTTGCATTGTTGAATGAAAAAATATCAATCACAAGAAATCAACTGCGAGTCTGAGGACTATACCTCCGACATTATAATCCAAGGAATTCCTCCCATCCCGAGTTAAAAAGGGCCTAGAAATACCTGAGTGAAGAGCAAGAGAGAAATGAGCAGTTGATGCATTTTACTCAATTTGGAGAGAAAAGGAAGGACTAAAGAACAAAAGAGGATGTTAAGTGGCGTTACGAAAACTCCAACAAGCACCAAACTGGAAACGACCTCCGCTCCACTGTGAAGGTCTAGGGGGAATACAGTACACAATGCTTCAGAAAAATTTACTTTACCATTAGCTAAAGTGGGACATTAAAAATAACCCTGTCTGTGAAACATGTTCATGTCAATTGCCAGTGGATAAATTAAAAACTCCATTTATAGAGAAATGGGCGTGCTAAATACGTTGAGTTTTGACACGAGGGGCAGGACAATATGAGAATAGAGTCGAACGTTGAGTGGCATTGCCAGCCCAGCAGCGTGAGAGGGCGCCCTGTGATGGTGATGTAATCGCTTACATCAGCTAAGCTGGCCATTTACCCAAGTCATCTCAAATTGCCGCTTGGAGATCATTGAGCGGTTGTGATGTGGCCTGGTCGTAATAATATTTAACGTTGTAGATTTCACAGCGATCAACAAAGCAAATCACAGTAAAACGTTCACAATGATTCATGTTTATTGCTTTGTCGATTAAGGCGCATTGTAATTAAAGAGAGTCATCGGTCATAGTTTACGGAAACTTTTTTTTTTTTTTTTGGTTGAAGTTTACAGCAACTTCGATCAGATATATGTTAAAAACGTCTAGACTTGAAAGTTTATCCAAGAAAGTAAATGAGTTGACTTTTTTCTATTTGGATTATATTTTTAATCTTAATTTTCAAAGGTCTAGTGTCAACACTATTGAAACTTGAAAAGTGGCTCAATGAGAAGTTATGATTCCTTCTGATTATCTAGCAAATTAATTCCTATTTATTTATGAATTTGTTTAATGAGGAAGCTAATAATACTTACCACAGAAAGAAGTTCTCATATTACAAAAATATCTTCTTTTATCAATAGGCAAGATATGTTCAGACACTCATTACCTTGTGAGACAAAGAATCCATGTCCGAGAAAAAGGATCAATGACTATCAACAAAAAATCTTACTCTTGGGTAGAATCATAGCCATCCACTATGTCAATGATTATATCGCTTGCTCCATGAGTTTGAGTCACTAGAAATATCGAAAATAAAAACACAGATGTATTAACAAAACAGTGAACAAATTTTGGGGGCACAAATTAGTGGGGAGAATTATTTTAAAAAGCTATAAAGCTATTGCATAATTGTCAATTCAATCATAAATATTTCAATTTGATCAATTTAGTCTTAAATCTTTTGATGTTTGCTAATTTAGTCTATCTAGTCCATTTTGGCCATAAATCACTGACATAGACATTGCCCTTCGTACGTGATATAATTGGCGTTAATAATTTTTTTTCAATTTTTTGAATTATTTATTTATTTATTCTTTTCGTGTCTTTTGTTTTTTTTACTCCCCTTTCATTGTGGCTAACAAGGGTCATTGTCCTCACCCACATCTAGATGAGACCAGCACAATTTTAGGCAAGGCCACCTTCATCTGTGAAGGGCCGCAACCCTCACCAGCCCTAGTGAAAAGAAAATAGGAAGAAGGAAAATTAAAGAAAAGAACAAATAAAGAATAAACAAAATAATTAATTATTGAAAAATATATATTAAAAATGTTCACGTCAACATTAGTCACGTCACATAAAATGATCAACTTTTGTGTAAGTGATTTTTTACCAAAATTCATCCGATAGACTATATTGACAAAACATCACTAGATTTATAACTAAATTAGACAAATTAAAATGCTTAGAATTGATTTTGCATAAATACAATAAGTTCCAGACTTTCTTGATAATTATCCCCGTTCCAACACTCCCATCCAAGATTCTCTTGTGATCAAACGAGACACGAAAACAGAATTTCCAGTGATTTGCTTTTGGCTTTTGAGGGTCTCCATTTGACTCTTCCTCTCAACTACACATGAAGTCGAATAAAGAAAATGGGATACTTGACTCGGCTTCGCCTAAGCTTGGACCCCTATTCTCAGCTATAAACCACAACGATCATTGCCACAGACTTGGACCGACTTCCTTCCTTGAGTCTCAATGGATGAGGCCCATCTCCAGGAAATCTTTGTTTCCCAACCCTTTTAACACATAAACACCAAAAACAAAAAAATTCTTTGTCATGGACCTCTATCTATATTTGTCTATATTTATATTGAGCCAAAAATTACTTTGTCTCACTTTTCAATTTCTTCCAAATATGCCTCAGCATACAAAAAGGTCCTTCATCTTGGTTGAAGGAGAGGTTGGGATCGGCTCGGATCTCTCCGATGGAGTCATCGAGCTGCACAATCTTGACGCGGTTGGTGATGACAGTGGGTGGTCGAGGACGCAACCAAGAGAGCCGAAGAAGGAGAGTGGGCAGCTAGGGCAGAGGAAGGAGGTGACGGTGGCAACGATGGCGGCGGTGCTCTGATCAAGCGAATTCTTGTCTCTGAATTCATGCTCCTTCGCTTGCACTTTCTTCTCTCGATGACCCACTTCCATGTCGAACGAGCGGCGACATGCTCGAGCACGGAGTGGAGTAGGGGTGTGCATGGTCCGGGCAGGCGGTTCCCGACCTAGAACCGGGAACCGCCCGCTAAGGACCGGTTCCGAAAAATCGGAACCGGGATCCACCCGTTTATTGCATGGATCCACCCGGGAACCGGACCGCCGGTCCTGTCCGATTCCTGGGTGGATCCATGAAACCGATTTTGATGCCAAAAATTCTGGTTTCGCGAGGAGAAACCCACCGAGAACCCAATTCAATTGTCGTGAGAGAAGAGAGACAAGGTGACGGGGATGGACAAAAGAAGGCAGCGAAGGCGAGCAGAGAACTGTTGGACCCTTGTACACAGTGATTACTAATGAGAAGTGAATTAAGTCGTAGCGAAGTGAATTATTCCGGTCCTGCTTGAAACAGGAAGTATGGATTTGCTTTGGTTAGACTCGATTAAAAGCATTCTCAACTTTAAGCAGAACCTATGTGAAATCAAACCTCCATCATCATCCAATTAACGCATCATCATCTGCTTCTCTCATTTTTCTTCAAATGGAGGTTATTTAAGTGCACTGCAGATAACGAGAAGAAAGAGAGAATGAACCTTGAAATGACGGCGAGAATGAAAGTGAAAGCTGGGATGAGGTTCATCATGGCCGTGCCCAGCACGGGGGAGCTGTAATCGATCCCGGCATACCCGCATATCTGCGATGCGGATTTGCATCAACCAAATCACTAAAAAAAATTCACCACGTTTTCCCGTATCAAACTCTCAGTAGTAGATCAAGACGTTTCGCTTCGAAAGAATTCCAAGAAAAGCAAAATCCACCAAGTCCACAAATTAATGCGAAATGAGGACACTTCACTCACTCACCCGACCAGAGTGAGCAAAAAGATTTTGCGAAGCACGGAGAAAGTGAGAGGAGGGCGCGACCCTGACCTGCCAAATAGAGCAAACAAACAAGTCAAGAACTTAAAACCCTTCTCTCCCCCTTTCGCCTGCCATCAATGGAGCTAGCAAGTGACAGGCATGAGCAGAGCACGAACTTGCGAGAGATGATGAAGGGGCAAGGAAGGAGGACGAGAGAGGAGAGGGCATTACAGTAGAAGGCCAAGGTGTACTTGTTGAGCCCGTCGGACATTGGCCATTTTCACCACCACCATGCTGCTCGCTTGAACTAGAACCACCATTATCATCCCCATGAATGGCAGCGAACCCCCGGCCCTCCCCTCCATCTCCATCTCTCTCTCTAGCTCTCTAGCTCTCTTCTCAGTTCGTGGGTGAAATAATTGGAGGACCCCGAGAAGCTTTCCTCCGTTTTACGGGACCGCCATCGATTGGATGATTTTGTTTGACTTTAAAACTGACGGAAGACAAAGATCTCTCCCTTCAACGGAAGACAGTGGCGGAGGAGGAGCAGCGGCAGCGTGGATACTCGGGGATGAATCGAAGACGGAGAGAAGAAACAGAGAGAATCGAAGGCTGAGGAAGAAACAGAGAGAGAAGAGACGCGAATTAGGGTTTCGCGAATTAGGGCTCCGCGAGTCGTGACTTTTGTTTTGTTTAGTATTTTTTTTTAAATTATAAATAGGTACCGGTCCGGTCCGGGTGGGCGGGCGGGCGGATCCGCCCACGGAACCGGGAACTGGACCGGTTCCTACCGGTTCTCAACAATTGGACCCGGGAACCGGACCGGTTCCCTCAAGAACCGCCGGTTCCGGGCGGTTCTCGTCCGGTTCCGGCGGTCCGGGCGGTTCCCGGGTATTTTGCACACCCCTAGAGTGGAGCATTCGAGTGACGACGAGTTGCAGGATGGCGACAAATTCGAGGCCTGGAAGAGGAGGGCGGATGCAACTCTGGTGTAGGCGGAGAAAGAGGCGGATTGCATCTTTATTTTTCATTTATTTCAAATTTGCTAAATGTTTATTGGTATAAATAAAAAATGTGAGATTATATGGATTGAGTATGAGCCAGGTGAATTATATGGAAATTAAATGAGTCAATATAAGTTAAATAAGTGAATTTGGGTTGAACCGATTTACCCACCCGAATGCAATCCGATTCATTCATTTGCGACATCTATAACCGCAGTCAAATCCATCCGGCAAAAATTACTTGAGATGGGAAGACCAGATTTGGACATGAGGTTTCGACTTTTTTTGAGGGAGCATTTTTTTTTTTTATAATGTTTACAAAGACTAATTTAAATATTTATTTACTCACACTTTATCACATCATTATATCTTATAGGGATAAGTGCTACAGAAATCCTAAAATTTGTTATGAAAATGCAATTGAATCCTAAAACTTGCAAAAAGTGCAAGAAAGTCCTAAAACTTGTCAAATTATTTCAATTAAGTTCTAAAATTAACGTGTTAGCATTTTCCGTTAAAAATGCTGACGTGGCATTTAAAATTAATTTTCAATTTCCACATGGCTTTTTTAAATTATTTTTTATTTAAATTAGATTTAAAAATTAGAAAATAAAAGTCAAATTTTATTTAAAAATAAAATAGTTCAAAAAAAATTTGACATTTTCCGTTAAAAATGCTGAAGTGTAAGGGTGTTTTAGTCCTTTCACATACAACCTTCAAGGGAGGACGACGAAGAAGTGTGAGGATGTTCAAGTGAGGACGACGAAGTGTGAGGAGGACGACGAAGAAGTGTAAGGATGTTCAAGGGAGGACGACGAAGTGTAAGGCTGTTTTGGTCCTTTCACACACAACCTTCAGGTCCCCCTACACTAAAACACCCTTTCACTACGCTAACCTCGTCTTTTAGTATAAGGGGACCTGAAAGTTGTGTGTGAAAGGACCAAAACACCCTTACACTTCTTCGTTCTCCCTGGAAGCGCTGGAGGCACCTCCAGCAGGGGTCAACAAAAGCACCGAAACTCCTCCTCCCCTGCTGAAATGAGCAGATTCTCCCCAAAACTACTATCCTCTTGTTCCCGAAGCATTCATCCCAGGTGAATCAATATTGTCCACATTTCTTCTTCTTCTTCTCCATCTCTCCAGCAGGCAACTCGGAACATTAATGGAGAACAACAATCCAGCTGATCTCAGTGGTTGGAGGTAAAGCTTCAGCAACCCCTAACATGGCATAACATCCTTCAATAAGTTGGAGAATTGCGACGTAAATCATGTCAAAAATCTTGATTTCCTTTCCTGTTCCTATGTCTGATCATGCCCATGAATGCTGATTTGTTGGGAAAAAACCTGTGTCCTTCGTAGATCAGTTTAACTTGTTGACGCATTACGATCTCGTATGTTCAGCACTTAAGAGCTCAATTCCAGGTGTAGTAATTAGGAACGAGGACTAGAGCACAAGCCACTCGAGTCTCACGTAGAAGCTAGAAAACAAGACTTGGTTACATTCTCGTTCCGAAACTCAGGTTCATGCTCGGTACAAGACTGACCACCGAGCTTGACCCTAATCTCGATTAGCTTGAGACCCGGTTTCTACTGGAGTCTTCTGCCCAGATACCCGAGACTGAGCTTACACCCAGTAAGCATGGGCCTTACGTGGCTGTATGGAGGGAAAATTCTTTCACGCTGATGAAGAGATGCGGCTGTATATACACAACTTTTCTTTCTTTTGTCAATGGAAACTCGTATTAAGAACAGCATATTAATTGAAAGTCCTTTTAGCTTTCCCTCCTAGTCGAAAGCTTCAGTGACCTCGAACATGTCATAACTATCTGAGGTGTAGAACTGAAAAAGCAAGACTCGGGAGCAAGCTACTCGAGTGGCAAGAAGAAGCTAGAAAATGAGACTTGGGTGCATTCTCGGACTGAAACTCGCGTTCATGCTCGGTACAAGACAGACCACTGAGCTTGTACCTGATCTCGGGTAGCTTGAGACTCCGTTTCTACTTGAGTCTTCTACCCGAATACCCAAGACTCGGTTTCTAGGTTCTAGCCAAGACTTGGCTTCTACCCAGTCAGCACGGGCCTTTTCTGGTAGTATCTACACCCTGTTTTTGGGAGGGAAAATTTTGTCAGATTGATGAAGAGATACAACTGTATATACGCTGGTTCTTTCTTTCGTCAACAGAAATTCATATTAAGAACACATTAGTAATTGAAAGTCTTATTAGCTTTCCTCCTAAGAAAAGGTAAGACTTGCAATTAGCTTTACTCTGTTCCTACCTGATAAGCATGGGGCTTAACTGCAGTTTTGTGCGCATGGGTGATCTTGTTTTGTGAATAAGCGTTGTAAGAGAAGGTTAGGAAAGTTTGATAGGCGTTAAGGAGGTATTTCCTGGTACTCCGGCGTTCCAATACATGCAGTACATGCAGAGGTTAGACTCCTGCAATTCATACTAACAACTGGTTTGCTAATTTTATTTCCAAGGCGTGGAGTGGAGCTTGCAGATCGAATCTCTCCACGTACCAGACGTCTTCGTTCCTTGGTGGAGCTCCTGGATCAAGTCATCGAGTTGATGGGTGTTCCAGCCAACAATACCTGTGCAAAAATCATGCGTATCTATGGACTACTCAAACTCATCAAGATAAGAGCGCAAGATATGATGGATCCAAGGTTCTGACTTGTGTCCGCTCTCATCGATGTTGGGCTTGAAAGTGTCAAATGTGGCCTGTTAATGTACATCTTACTAAGCAACAAGCCTTGGCCGATTGCTGTTCTTTATATCCTGATGGCATTAGCATTCATTGCAAATTAGAGAATGGTGACAGTTTCTGATTTTCAGGATGTTGTGGCTTGCTCTTAGCGAAGTTGGTTTTGATATCCAGACGTGACCCTGGGTTGTACTAATATTAGTTTGAATAACTTCTGCATCATGAAAGATAAAACCATATTTATGCTAGAGAGGTTATTTCCTTCTATTTATTCATTCTCTCCTGCACGACCTTTTAAAGAGGGTATATATGCTCGTAGTGTCCTTCATGTAAAGATTGTAATACCAGAGGCATATTACCACAGGGCATACTCTTCCCTCGCCTCATTAGAACCCTCCGATAACTAATACAAGCAAGTGCAGATAATACATTATAGAACTCATGATGATATGGGTCAGCCCTTTCTTCTCGTGCCAAAGATCTTACCATGTCTAAAGGAACTGAGCTGCAGGGGTCATGCAAAGACAAAGGCCCCTTCCCTTCTCTTTTGAATGAATGATCCTACTCTCTCTCTACTGATAAAACCACCGTCTCTTGCTTCATTCCTTCATTCGTTCGATCAAGATCTTAGGTTTCAACCTTCGGGGTTTCTTTTTACCTTCTTAACGTGGCTTTCTTTTCCCATTTTGGAAAGAGAGAAATGTTGACTTCACTTTTGGACATGGATTCTTTATTTCACGATATGCTTTCACAAAACACAAATGTCTTGACATATCTTAACCATTAATACATGCCTCATGTACATGTATCATTGTTAAGAATTGATTGAGATGCCAATGAAAACACTATTTGAGGTAAAGGATCCCCATCTTTTTTATGCCTATTAAAAATAGGCTTTGTTTATTTCATGGAAAAAAAATTTTAGTTCATTTTTTGGCATTTGGATTGTTTAGGGAATAAGTTAACAAACCTTTTTTTTTTCCAAGTCAATGGAAAACTTATGCTTAAATTTAAGAAAAACTAACCAAAAAAAATTCAAGAAAATGAATTTCTCTCTAAAAATCAAAAATCATTTTCTAAATATGACTAGAAATCAAGCCAGAGACTCCAACACTATTTCCTACACTGTTTCCTGGGTCCTTACCAACACGCCAAGGCTGAGTCCATCAAGACCGAGCATATGTCCATTGAGGCTAGGCTTGGGTCCATCGAGGTTGAGCTTGGGATCCCGATGCTTGGTCCGAGCCTATGTCCACAAAAGCTAGTCGTCCACAAAGGTTGGGCCCAAATTCATAGAGGTTGAGCTTGTGTCCCCAAAGGCTAGACCTAGAATTTCAATGCTCATTCCCAACTCCCCAGTGCCCTGGCCCAATACCCCTATGCTCAAGCTTGGATCCTTATTGCCCAACCGAAGTCCATTGAGGCAAGCCCAAGTCCACAAAATTTAGGTCATGCAGCAAGGACAAGTGTTCTAGGCCAGCCTCAATGGACATGGGCTAAAGCATCAAGGACACAGGCACGAGCATTGAGGTCCCGGGCCTAGCCTCTATGGCTTGTGCCTAGCCTCCATGAACTAGGGCTTGGGTGTTGAGGACCCAAGCACAAGCGTCGAAGTCCCAAGCTCGACCATTGTGGATGCTAGCTGCCTTGAAGGACACAACTCGGGGTGCTAAGCAACCGGGCATGGGCATTGGGATCTTGAGCCCAACTTCTATGGGCCCACGCTCAATTCCATGACTGCCCATGTGCAAATTATTAGCGTTTACATAGTGCATGTCTATTTAATAAATTAAAAGCAAGTTTTCCTATTCAAATTATTTCTTAGAAAATATTTTTAAAATGTCAAATTTTCCATGAAACAATTGGAGACCAATTTGTAACTTGCAGATTTGCCCTCTATTCCTTTTCTATATTTGTTAATATATTCAAGTTTATATTCTTGATTTCTGAGCGACTCAAATTCTTGAAGCAAAGTAATCAAGGACATATTAAGTGGTTTTAAATGGTTTTAAATCTGTCAAAAGCAAGATTTATTGTCGATAGTTATTGACCCCTTCTTAAATGTGGTTCTTTGTCTCACAAGGCATAAGTGTCTCAACATATCTCAAATGTTAATACATGCCTCGTTTACATGAATCAAAAAGTAAAGAATTTGTTGCTCCTAGCTTGGACATTCACCTTGTGTTCTATTATTACTTTCAAAGCAGGATATAGGATGATAATGGTAATTTTACATAAGATCGTGGTGCAATTTAAGATTGAGAAATGATGAAATTGGAGAAACTAGGCAATATATTATTATTATTATTATTATTATTATTATTATTATTATTATTATTATTATTATTATTATTATTATTATTATTATTATTATTGCTTAGAGAGCACTGGTAAAAACGAAATTTAAACTAAACTAGCTAAATGGACATCGAAGCACACACGTAGAGCAGGCTAGACAAGTACAGGCTCGATTCATCACTTGGTCGCCCGTTCACGCCATAAGACAACTAACCAGATTACCCAAGCTATGATTTTATCGCTATTTTAAGACCAGTTTACCAATTTTATTCTTTAATTTCATTCATAGATTACTTGCTAATGTAACAAGGTACTCATGCCTAGTCGATGGCCAAACAACGACGGCCATCTACGCATGTTATGTATTTTACTTCATCACATGGTATTAGCATACGAACCAATCCGATTGAGTTTTAGGTTCTTTAATCCACGCAAAAAAAGTTGCTTTCTTTTCCTACTATAAAAAGAGCACGCGCCTGCATGTGGCAAGAAATGTCTTTGCCACTAGAGAAATCAAATGTCTTTGATCATGAATGTGACACCCTAAATAAGTGCCAAATTCGTCCCAGCCTCCAAAGGTCATGGGCATCATGAAAGGATGAAAGTCGGATTTCATGTACAGGTATATGGGACAGAATAAAACTGAACAAACATCAAGCCTGAAGGTTGAAGTCCGCAGATGAATGACCGTAGGTGGAGGTGACAAATGCAACATAAAACGACACGATGCCAAGACCAAAAATGTGTGAGAGGAAAAACACAGACACAAGGACTTGCGTGTCCTGAAATTTACATGGAGGTACTTATTCTGCAGAACAAACTCCTTATCCGAACCTTAAGAAAGTTTTATGATACCTTGACACTGTCACAAATTATCTCCGCAGCATGAGTATAGATAATGGAATCAACTGACTAGGAAAAGTTAAAACTGAATCGGTTGGAGTTTAAAAATGACTTAATCATTCTAGAATGAGATTTTAAGAGACGAACATAAACATCTCTAAAACAGTTTGACCTTTCTTCTTCTATATACACAGATTAACTTAAAATGGTTTCCCCGCAAGGCATCTATTTGGGTCAGTACAAATGAAAAAACAAGAAGCAACTTCAACACCATCTCCAACAGTTCGAAACTGCAGGTCCTGTCCATAGAGCGTGTGACTCTGTAGGATCTCTCGGCGCCACTCTGTTTTTCTTGGCAGGAAGCCAGGAAGAGTTATCAGTTGTGACAGAATACAAATGCAGAAAAATACCTATACCGACACCACCTTCAGCAAAGCACATCAACTTAATACTGAAAAACAAAAGAGAGGGGGAAAAGGAATTGCAATTAAATGGCCGCTTTGTTGCATTCTGTACTTGCTAAAAAGGCACCAACACTAATGTATATTCGGGCAATCGAGTATGTGCCTTATCAAACTTAGCAGCTATAGCAACCGTTGGTTCCCCTTTGTAAACTTACTTTTGGACTTGGTCCTTTGTCCGGCGGTTGCGATATCTGGACCATGTTTTACAACAATAATTACCTAAAAATCATTAAATGATCTAGTGCGCGAGAGAGAACAGTGATTGTTTTTTCTATAGGATTAATTTAGTGGTATATCCCGTGATATGATGGTAACTTTCCATGTTGAGCCGAAAAGAGTCCAATATAATAGTCATTGTACCGAAAAAATCGAGAAAGGAAAGTGAAAACTTTCGCGACCCCATGACATCTACGCCAATCACTCCCCAAAAAGTCGAGGGAAAAGCTATGTCATTGTTTATTCGTGCCCTGAGGAGTGATGCTTAGTTTAGATTGTATGATGTGTTAGGTATTGGCTTGTTTCGCTCAATACAGTGTCCGATTGACAAATTTGAGAGTCCTTCCACCGATTACCGAGTGTGGGAGACTTTGGCTGTGGATTGAGGCAAAAGTTTGTTGATCTAGGTTGTGATTGGGCCTATGGACAATGGTTAGAACTTGATGTGGATACACTTTAAGTAATTAAGGATGTGTTTGATAACAATTATATTCCTGAGAACAATTTCTATTCAAAAATATTTTTTTATTCTGTTTCCTAGATGAGTTTTTAAGCATTTAAAGGCATTTGAAAACAGCATAAAATTTTTATTCCTGAAATAGAAATGTGTTGAATACGACTATCTAATTTTTTTTATGACTTAAAATTTCTTTTAGTTTTTAAATAATTTTATTATTTTTTCTCTTTTTTTCCTTTTCTTTTTCTTTTTCTTATTCTTCTTTTTCCTCTAGCTGGTTGCCGGCCATGGCCAAGGTTGGCCACCAGCCAGACGAGAATGGGCAACCTTGCCAACCCCAACGAGGTCAAGCCTCGTCGGCCCGAGCCTCACCAGTGGTTGGTCAAGCTCAACTCCCTTGGCTAGGTAAGGCTCTAATGAGATTGTCAACTAGAGGAAGAAGAAGAAGATAATGAAAATAATAAAACAATAAAAAAAATTATTTGATTCTTGGGTTATTCTTGGGAATAAATAAGTATATTTTTTATACTCCTTGATTTTGTTCCAAGTTTATTCCCGGGAACGAATTTGTTCATATTCCCGAAAATAAAGACATTATCAAACGGATTTATATTCCTTTTTTTTGTTCTGGAGAACAAAATAACATAAATAGTCACTATTGAGTCGGTTATTAAATTGGGCCTAAAAGAACCTTATTATAGTAATTCAAAGTCATGATATGCTGACTAAGTAATCATTCAGCAATTAAATATGCGCATTCCCTTATCTTCAGTTAGCACACTTCCTTATCTCTAACGAACTAAATCCATAAATTAATCCCCGGTTATTAGGTAGCTGATCAAATATTGACTACACGTGCTTACTAAGCATCGGAGGTATGCAAGTAGTGCTAACATGAAATCAAAAGGATGATTATTCAAAAGAAATTACAAAATAGTCAATGTATTATTGTTGATGTTTAATTTTGGTGGTTGTCCTCTATTTTATTACAAATTTAGTCCTTAACCTGACTTCCAATTTTCAATTTCAAATATTTTTATATGTGCAAACGGAAATTGCTAAGTTCGTCTCAAATCAATATGCTAGTTCACACAATCTGAAGAAGTTATCTAAAACGATCTACACAAATAAACTTGCATGTGCGGTTCAAGTCGGGCTTTCCTAAGTATCTAATAGTATTGCTTCTAATCACGCATTTATCTTGATTATTGCTCATTTATTGTGGAATAACCATTTTATGAAGGATAATTTAGCCTATACTTGTAATGCTTCCCCTAGTTTTTTTTTCTTTTTTTTGGTCAAAGTAGATGTTGCATTCATTCATGGAAATAAACAAGTCTCACAAGACAACGATGGATAAAATTCCAAACATAGAATTTCCGAGAGGGATAAAGGAGGGTAACTCACCCAATTTGAAGGAAGTTTTTTGGCTCGATGTGTTCTAGCCAACCAATCCGCCGCTCAGTTTGCTTTGCGTGGGCAATAGACCACCTATGCTGATTTACACAACACTAACTCTACTTTGCATCTCTCCATAATTTCTTCTAAGTCCCATGGAGAATCGGCCTGGCCCATTACAATATCAACTAGAGTCGAACAATCACTTTCACACGCCCAGCTAACTCTTTGACTTTTCTCTCTCCCCACGTGCCGTGTATCAAGTTCTCTCAAGTACGAGAGCCCGTGCAAGAGAGAAAGCGCTTCGGCTTGCAGAGAAGAGGAAGCCCTAACTTCAGATGTGAAACCCTCGACCACTTTCCCCGATGGATCTCGAACTATTCCAGCGATTGAGCAAAGGAATTCGCCTGGAAACCATGAAGCATCAACGTTGATCTTCAGCTCGTCTTTGTCCGGCGGCTTCCACCGAACAGGTACGCTTCGATTTGGGGGTGATGGTCTTTTTCGATTTTGCCATCTGCTGAAGTTTCTTTGATGTTCTTGTGCGAGATCCACGAGATCGACTGGTTGCGGAGGCTTTGCTCTAAAAATAAGGTTGTTTCAGGACTTCCATATGTTCCACAGCACCACCGCAGTGAGTTCTTGTTCGAGTAAGCCTTCCTTTTCTTCGAATGCCTCCATTAGCCACTGATCGAATCTCTTGATGTTGCTTGGGTTGCTGATGATGTTGATGCGTGGATCTGCCCATATTGTTTTTGTCCACTTGCACAACAGAAATAGATGTTCTATGGTTTCCATATTTGTGAAGCAAAACGGGCATAAGGGGTCGGGTAACATTTTTCTTTTATAGAGCTTCTCCAGTGTGGGTATGGCATTTTGATAGAGGCTCCATAGAAACATATGCATTTTCGGAGGTATTGCAAGACTCCATATTTGAGTCCATAGGGTTCGTGGGGGCTTAAAAGAATAGGATGCCCTATTTAGTTCGGTTCTTATGGTTTTAGGGTAGGCTTGGTTGTATCCGCTCTTCATGATGTATTTCCCTGACTGATTCCCTGTCCATACGAGGCTATCCTTCTTTGTATTCGAACTCAGAGGTATCGCAAGAATCTCATTGGCGATTTTTTCTTCAAAAAGGTTAAGGATTTGATGTTCCTCCCAAACTCTCGATTCTGCATCAATCAGTTCTAACACCAGAATAGGTTCCTGTTGATTAGCTGGTCCTCCGATCACACCATACTTTAGCCATCTGTCTTCCCATATTTTAATGGATTTGTCATCCCCCATTGACCACTTAACGTCTGCTTCTATAGCTTCTCTTCCTATTAACATACTTTGTCATCCCCAAGACAGTCGCTACCCCTTACTTGCCTTCCATGAATCACCATTTGGGAAGTAGATTCCTTTTAGTATTCTGCTCCATAAAGCTTAAGGAGAGTTGGATAGTCGCTAGGCTTGCTTTCTGAGCATTGCTCGATTAAAATTAATCAAATCTTTGAATCCCAAACCTTCCTCATCCTTTCTAGTTTTTAAAACTTCCCATTTTTTCCAATGCAAACCTGTTTTTGAATCACCTTTTTGCCATCAAAATGACGCAATTCTTCTTTCTATGGCTCTACATATGGAAATAGGAAGTTTAAAAATTGACATTGCATGAGTGGGGATGGCCTGCACAACACTCTTAATCAAAATTTCTTTGCCTGCTTTAGTGAGTAGCTTTTCTTTCCATCCCTCGAGCTTCAAGTTTACTCTTGCTAAGATCCACGCAAACATCTCTTTCTTTGAATGACCCCATTCTGTTGGAATACCAAGATATTTCCCTGTTTTTTCTATGATGGGAACTCTGAGCTCATGAGCTAGGTTTCTTTTCAAAGATAGAGGGCTATTACTGCTAAAGAATACCCCTGATTTGTTTAAATTTATAGCTTGCCCCGATGCATAGCAGTACTGATTAAGGATATTTGCTAGGTTTTGGCATTCGACAATAGTCCCATCCAGAAAAAAAATATAGCATCATCGGCAAAAAGTAAATGAGACAGTGTAGGACAGAACCTGTTTAGTGTTATCCCCTTGATGCTTCCCTCTTCAATAGCTTTGTTCATTAGCCATGTTAAAACGTTTACTATTAGGATGAATAAATAAGGAGAAAGGGGGTCTCCTTGTCTAAGTCCTCTCGAGGGGGTGAAATATTGAGTTGGTTCCCCGTTGATCTTCACACTTAGGGACACCGTTGAGACACATTGCATAATTAGAGATACCCACCTTGCACAAAAACCCATTTTCAGCATACAATCCTTTAGAAAATCCCATTCAGTTCTATCATAGGCCTTCTGCATGTCCAGTTTCAAGATTGCATGGAATTTTTTCTTTCTTTTTGTAATTCGCAGCTGATGTAATACTTCTTGAACAATTAGTATATTATCCTGAATTTGCCTACCTTGGACAAAGGCACTTTGTTCTGGCTCTATAATCTCTAGAAGCCAAATCTTTAGCCTATTAGCCAAGAATTTTGAGATGATTTTGTAGCTGAAATTGCACAAGCTGATAGGTCTGAATTGGCCAATGTTTTCTGGAGTTTTTACTTTTGGTATAAAAGACATATGCGTTTTGTTGAGATGAGGATCAAGGGTACCTGTCTCGAAAAAGTCCTGCACTAACTGGAACAAATCTAGCTTTATATCCTCTCATAATTGTTGATAAAAGAGGCCATTGAAGCCATAAGGTCCAAGGGCTTTTAGTGACCCCATTTGGAAAACTTCTACTTTAACCTCTTCCGTAGTAATGCTGGCCATCAGATTTGCATTAATTTCCTCTCCCACTGGGCTAGGGCACTGATTTAGAATTGGTTGATAGTTTCTGAGACCCTCTGCTTTGTATAGGTTCCTGTAGAAGGATTCGATGTGATCTTTGAGAGCTAAGGGGTCTCTGCACCAACTTTGATCTTCCATTTGCAGCATAGTGACCTTGTTTCTCTGCCTTTGTTGTACTGTAGTTGCATTGAAGAACTTGGTGTTTTTATCACCCAATTGCAGCCATTTAATGCGTGATCTCATACCCCAAAATTTTTCTTCTTGTTTCCACAATTGTTCTATTTGATTGACAATGTTGTGGACTTCCTTCCTGCTGGCATGTTGGGACTGTTTATTGGTTAACTCTATCAATACCTTGTTGAGCTCCCTAATCCGATTTGGTGCATTGGCAAACTTCTCTTTACTCCACTTAGTAAGCACTTTGGATGTTTCATTGATTTTCGCAGAGAAGCTTGTCTGGCTTAGGGGTGTTTTGTTCCATATTTGCTGGATGAGCTCACCATACTCTTCATTTTCTGTCCAAAATGCTTCAAGCTTAAAATCTCTCTTTCTTTTCTTGCTTTTAGGATGCAACACAAGAAGGAGAGGGCTATGATCCGAGCCAATTGCTGGAAGGGCTTGTACTTCAGCGTCATGAAAGGTAATTCTCCATTCCATAGTACAAAGAACTCTGTCTAGTCTTTTTTTGACAAGAGCCTCCCCTTCCCTGTTATTCACCCACGTGTATGCACACACTTTGCTGTCCATGTCCATTAGGGAACACTCATTTAACAGATCTCTGAAAGCTGCTATTCGGTAATTATCTGCTTCTTGTTTCCCCACCTTCTCCCATACATATAATATTTTATTAAAATCTCCCATGCAAATCCACGGTAGAAAATTAGTTGACTAAAAGTCCTTCAACTTTTGCCATAACTGCAACCGTTCTCCAAAATTTGTTGGTGCATGAATAAAAGTTATCCTCATTTGATAGCCGCTGTCTGGATCAGTAAACTCCAAATCGATGAACTCTTTAGAGCTATCATTCACCTTTAACACCACTTCCTCATTCCACAAAATAGCTAAGCCCCCCGCTATTCCTTCTGGGTTTTCTATGAACAGATTTTGGAATTTAAGTCTCTTGCTAACTCCCTCCACCATCATTGCTTTGTTCTTTGTTTCCATAAGAAAAACCGGGTTGGGCCTTTCAAGAGTTACTAAGGCTCTTAGTTCCTGGAATGTTAGAGGATTGCCCAGCTCCTGACAATTCCAGCTTATAATTTTTATATCGTCGTTGGTGGCTTATTAGGGCTAGCCACCAAAGCCCACTCATTACCATCTTTGATCAACTTAATTGGGGTCTCCAAAATGTCCGTGTCATCGATTAAGAGAGGAACTTGCTCTGCTATGCATTTCTATTTGTTTGCCCTCTGCACCTTCATATTCTTCTTACTGCATTTTCCAACTTTCGACAGGATCGGCTTAAGAGCTTCAGAACATATTATCTATTTGTCGTGATCTGGATTTTTCGTAAAACAAGCAGTTGGTTCTTCTATTGCCTCCTGCTCATGAAAACTGTTTGCCCTTTTCTTGGTGCAGGTTGTAATTCTCCTTGCTTCCACTTCTTCTCTGGCGACTATATCCATTTCCAGTGCTGGAAGGGGGATGTCTGATACTGTTTCTTCCACTATAGTCTCTTCTTCTATTTTGTCATAAAACGCTTCCCAGTGGGGGCTATGGTCGCACACTTCCGCCTTCAGCCATGGGCCATATTTTCTAGGTTTGTTTGCTGCCCATGGTGATTGATTATATAAAATGTCTTCACAGTTAGTGGCATAGTGACCAATTTTTCCACACGAATAACAGTAGTGCGGTAGATGCTCATATTTAAATTCCACCCATAACCACTTGTTGCCGATATCCTGTACAGCCTCTGATTTTAGCGGAGCTGTCAAATCTATTTCCACTCTCACTCTTCCTCATTTTTGTGGTCCATTGCCTTTTGAATCCACTTGGATTTCCAATATATGGCCTATTTTTTTTTGCCAAGTCATTGAAAACTTCTTCTAATCTCTAGCCAGGGGGGGATCCCTCCAATACGCACCCAGAAAGCATTCCTGGAAAAATCATAGCAGTGCTCCGGGATTTCAGGATCGCATTGTTTAAGAACTAATAGGTTACTGGCAAAAGACCAAGGTATAGTTTGCAGAACTCTCTCTTTTTCCTCCTCCGATTGAAAAATGAAAGTGAATAATCCCAGTTCTTTTTGGGAGTAGACCACAGAATCTGATTTCCAAGCTTTCTTCATTGTGTTAAGAAAAGCTGGGAAATTGACATTAAGTCTAGAAAATAATTTCCCAAATAGAGTACGATTGCATTCATCTCTCTTTTGTGGAGAGGTTTCTGTGGACACTTCTACTACATCATTCTCAGACCACAGATGACCTAGACTTTTACATAATGCAACCAATCGCAGTTCATTCTCTTCTTTACCTTCCATATTGTCTTTTCCATAGGAGTGCTGGCTATAGGTTCTTTGAGTGGGTTTTTGAAGTCCTTTGGAGGTGAAAGTATATGGGTAATAGATTGAAGGGAGCTCTATGATAAATATAGCAGAAACAGGGGCACAAAATTACTTGAAGGAATACAAAGGTTTGAATAGTGAAGATTGCTTCGTAGCCAGACTACCAAACATGACCCCAAGTTTGATAATTTATCTCTTCTGTCAACAGGGGAACTATTAAAGGATGCGATTAAGGACAAATAAAGAGACCCACACTCATAAAAAAAACCATACACTCCTTGATTTCTCCTGATCATATTATGATAGTTAGTACCCATATGCAGAAACTAATGACATCGAACTTAGTATTATTACCGCATCTAGTGTATAACTTCATCTTCCATTCCACAACGTCGAAGAAAACCAGATGCCCAGTATAGAATTATGGGAGAGCGACAGAATCCCACCTGTTGCAAGGCCTGAGCTCCAAGATCACCCAGCTTGGATTGAGTTCTTCAGAAAGGAAAAACCAGTATTGTGCCATCGCTCGAGACATCTCAGAATGAGATTTCTAGGTTTTTGGTGATGGGTTTCATTAGATCTTACGAAGATAGAAAGTAATGTTGAGTGTTGAAATCAACTTTAGGATTTAGGGTTTTGAGGAAAAAAGCTACCAGAGAAGTAGATGAGAGCTTACAGTGGCGAGAGCGGTTTTTTTGGTCATATCTTACGAAGATAGAAAGTACTGCTTCCCCTGGTTCAAATGGACCAAAATGCTCGAGGGCTGCTGCTGAGTGCTGATCGATCACTTAGAATTGCTGCAGGTAGACACAACCGGTTATTGGTCAAGGTTTCCCCGGAAGCAAGCCATGTGTCAGTTTTTCATTGCCTCTCTGTCGTGTTATAACTAGATTAAAGAGTGACCAAGACTATCAAAATCAGAGGGCCAGCGGTCGGAAATGCAGCAAGGTCGGTGGGAGCCAGGCTCGAATCTCCGGGCGCTTTTATAATTCTTTTCATTATCTTTTAACGTTTCTAATATGATATTTTCTTTATATGTTTTCCTATTACATGAATAGTGATGATATTATATAATAAGAATATTGCACTTTGCACATGTAATTAGTATTTGACAATATATCTATTGTGAGAAAAAATACATTCTGCTATGATATCATTAATTCGTGTATCCTATATAAATACTCCACTGAGCCTTGGATGCATAGTAAAATAGCGGTAAAAAATCATCAAATTCCACGTTTACCCTTATTGCTTTTCCTCCTTATTTCTTTTTTTTCTTTATTCTTTTCATTTATCAATAACAAGAAAAACATGTACCTTTTCGTCTATGTTTGTTGATTAATCCTTTGAAGAAGAGGAAAATTCAACAAGATAAAGAATGATCCGAAGGTTCGTTCTTTCACTTTTAGAGTTTCTATTATTTTTTTAATGAAATTCTAGGGATCCTAAAACTCAAAATGTATATTCTTTCATAAGAAAGGAAAAAAAAATTATGAAGTTACTCAAAAATAATAGAATTCAAGCAGAATTGACTGAAACAATTTGATATTTAATTACTTGAATAGACCTACATAGTTTATAAAAGGTCTATACAACACAAGAATATTTTTCTATCACTTCAGACAAATAAATAGCAAATTAAGTGGCAATTAAAGAATTATAATAATCGCAAATGTTATCTATCATAGATAATTTCTGTAAATGTCCAAACCATGCTTAAAAGAAAGCTGTTTATTATTTTTTTATGTGCCGAACTATATAACAAATTATTTTCCCGGAAGAACACACGGGTGCCCATTGTTTTAGCACTATTATTACATGTTAATGCCACATGACAATCTTTAGCCATTACTTTGCACCTTTTGTTTGCATCTAGACGAAAAAATCGACATTGATCCTAAAATCAAGATTGAAGATTAGGTTACCGATCAAATACACGACAAATATAAAGTATCAGGATCAAAATTGAAAGGGTATACTCATACATGAACCATTTTTGTGATTTCTCTTCGAGTTATAAATTATGATTTACATGTCAATGCTATCTAATGATAAATTTAAAAAACCTAAAATACTTTCTTCAGTAAATATCAATGATATAATTGTATCTTTGGGGGCAAAAAATGATAATTAATGCGTTACATCATTAACATCATTAATTCCCTTACCCAAAGAGCAACTTGAGTATCAGACGATTGAATAGGTAATAGCCGTCGTGTATTGACTTGGAGTTTTAAAAGATGTACCACTGGAATTTAGTGCTGTGGATTGACTCAGAGTTCTAGAAGATGTAGCACTGGAATTCAAAATATTTTCACTTCCCTCTCTACACGTTCGCCTAATCTTCTTCTTCCAATCCCGCCAATTTTTCAATGACCGCCTCATAAAAATCCGTAGCGTCAGTGTAGAGAGAGAAGCAAAGAACTCAAAAATGGAGTTCACCCTGAGCGGCGACCCCTTGAAGACCCTGGCTCACTCCATCACTTGCCTCTCCCACGTCAGTGACGACATCGCCATCCAAGCATCTCCTTCCAGGTCATTCAATCATTTCTCTCCACATTTTTTCTTCTCCGCCGTCGTCCCTCTCGCCCACAGCTTCGGCTGCCGCCGAGGCACACGGCCAACGGAGGAAGAAGGTGGAAGGAAAACGAAAAAAAAAAAAAAAAAAAAAAAAGAAAGAAAGAAGGAAAAAGAAAGGAAAGGAAAGGAAAAAAAAAGAAAGTAATTAAAAATAATAAATTGAGTAAGACAAAATGCGTCTCATGGTCCTCATGTACCCTTCATCACTCCGACCCATAAAGTTGAACAAAGTAATTGGTTTAATAGCTAAGCCAAAACAATCATAACTTGGAGCGACTTCCTTCCCCTAAATCTCAATTGTTCAAGCCTATCTCCTAGAAAATCTCAGTTCTCTCACCATTTTTACATATAAAAAATATGTATAATCTTATTCGTCGACATCTAATGCGATTCTTTCTCAAATTCTTTGAAACTGACAGCCTGATTCCATTCATCGCACCTTCTTCCCTCTTTTCTGCTTGGACCCAATCAAAACCTGAGATGAGGAATTTGGTTTTTCAAATAGAAAATAGAATTGAACTATATAAAAGGAGAGACGGATTCATTTAACAAATAAATAGAACTTTAAAAGAAGTGTCGATTTCAATTATGCTATTGATTAAATTTTGTTTGTCCAATCTCACTCTAGTACAAAATAATTAACTTGACAAGTTATTCGCGTTGTGAAAATAATGCAATCTCATCCCAACAAAATCCATAATAAGATCCGAGAAAGAACAAATTAAGAAAGAATCCAAGAAATGCTCTAATTCCCAATTTCCAATCCAAAAGCCAGTATTGTGCCCAAACGCAGAGTCTTCAATTAAAGTATCAATATCCAATCATATTATGGAAAAAAAAAAATCAAAGATTTTTTTAATATAAAATTATTTTCCTAAATTTAAACATTAATTTTCCACTGACTCATTTTTCTAAGCAACCAATTCTTAACATTGATGCATGTAAATGAGGCATGCATCAATAACTGTGATATGTTGAAATACTTACGATCCATGCCACCATTATGTGGAATAAAGAATTCATGTCCAAAAGCAAGTCAGCATTTCTCTCTCTTCTTGAAATGGGAAAGAGAATCCATGTTTGAAAGGGATGAAGAAACCCCGGAAGCTTGAATCCTCCAACCTTCAATTGCGCAAATGGATGAAGCAAGACGGAGAGGAGGGGATTTTTTTTTTTTTATTGAGGATGAGGCATGCTTAATGCACAATGTCTCTCAATCGGGGGTACAAGGCCAACAAATTAGTTGAGAGACACTGTGCAAAGCACATGTTGACCTTGCAATGGGTGTTTCACTCACCCATTCACTTTCATCGGCACCCGGCACGAGTAACTATTATATCGGCCTATCAGTTCGTCAAACACCCCTTACGAGGTGCGGTGGAGTCTACCTGCCTCACCTGAAGGTCCCTCTAAATCTCGAGTGTGATTTTTTCTTCTCCACCAATGAGGGAATATCCATGATATTTTACATTTCAGAGTTTAGACAAAACAGTTTTAGAATATACTTGGGTACACGTTGGGTGTTGACATGCTGGACAGGACAATGGAAGAATGGTACTGAAGGTTGTACCACGTGTCCGAGGTTCAGTGGCCTTCCAGCCCAGCAGTGGGAACGGGGAGCTTGGAGGGTGGGAAATGTAAACGCTCACATCACGCGCGCCTGAGTGGCTGTGTCCTGTGCCCTATTTCTTTTCTCTTCCTATGTGACCTTCGTAGATATTGTGTGCTACAGGCTTCGCTGCTCGTGTAACATTGTAGATTCTATCGCGAGGAATAAAGCAAATTATAGTACAACGTAATGTTTTCTTCACGAACATCGACCAAATATCAAAATAATTATTATTTATTACTTTATCGATTGGGCCACATGACTTCGGTCAGGCATAAGTTATAGTTAAAACAGTCCAGATCGAAAGTTTTTACTCATTTTGATCAAAATTTTGGAAAGGCTGGTGGCTGGTGCCCACCCTATTGAAACACAAGAAGTGGCCCAATGAGAAGTCATGTTTCCTTCTATTTATCTAGCAAACTATTTCCTAACTTTTTTATGAATTTGTTTATAAAACTAACATATTCACTTGGGGAAACATCAGTAATATAATTGTATCTGTGGGGGCCAAAAGTGATAATCAACTGTTATATAATTGATTCCCCAAGCCAAAAACCAAGAGCGTCGTCTTCTTCCGATCCCGCCAAATTTTCGGCGACCACCTCATAAAAATCTGCAGCGTCGCTGCAGAGAGGGAAAGCGAAGAGCTCAAAAAATGGAGTTCAGCCTGAGCGGCAACGCCTTGAAGACCTTGGCTCGCTCCATCACTTGCCTCTCCCGCGTCGGCAACGACCTCGCCATCCAAGCTTCTCCTTCCCAGGTCATTCCATCAATTTCTCCCGGCATTCCTTCTTCTTCTTTTCTTCTTCTTCTCCGTCGTCTCTCTCGCCCGCAGCTCCGGCGTGTCGCCGCTGAAATCCACGTCGATCATCGTTCCTCAGCTTCATCCGTCGAGTTGAAATAGCTACAGGAGTTGCCTTCTTCGTCTGTCCTGCCGAGCGATGCTCAGTTTAGATGGCTATGATGCTGTGTTAGGTATCGGCTCGTTTCGCCCGATACAGTGTCCGATTGAGAAATTCGGAGAGCCCTTGCACCGATTGCCGAGTGCGTGGAGCTTTTGGCGGTGGAATTGAGGCAGAAATTTTTTGACCTAGGTTGGGATTGGCCCCGTGGACGGTGATTAGAACTCGACGTGCATAAAAATCTGAAGTGACTAAAAGAATCTGATACAGTTGATATGGTTATTCAAAGTTGTTGTATCATAAGATGAGACTTAAGCCAATTCACTGATGTAGCCAGGAGAACTACCAGCAGCACTTGCGGAAATTTGTCGAATGGTGAAACCATAGGAAATAGCCCTATGGATAAACTTCTACAATTGCTGCTATTCTGTATTGCTAATACTTCGCTGGTTTGTCTAGTTACTCTGACGGTATTATGTGCAGTTCTGCAGCACTCAACAAGTGAAAGCATGAATGTGCTCCCTAGCATATTTCTCATGCGATCGTACTTTGCATGACTTCCTTTTGCCTTGTTGCGTTTAACTACCAAATAACAATAAAAATTCCAAGTTCTAAGCTCAATGTTTGGCACTTGGCACTAATTGATGCATTAGAATTGAAGTAGGTTTAATTTGTGCACAAATATCACCTTCTTACTCGTATATATTGGATCAAGATTCTCATTTCATTCACATATTCATATTTTGACCTCCAGATTTCCTTTCACGCGCTCAATTCGTCCACATCTGCCTATCGATTGATAACCTTCAAGCCAGACCTCTTTGATGTGTTTACAGTATCTGTCGCACAGGTTCAATGCAGCGTTCTTTTAAAGGTATGTTGTCGTTGGTCATCTTTCTAGTGTATTTGCCAGTTTGTAGTTGTAAGCAACTTACAAACACTGACAAAGTACTCTGTGCAGGCTGTCTGTTCTGTCCTGAGAACGCCCATTACAAACATTGATTATTTGAGTGTGCAATTACCAGACACCAATGCATCAAAAATTCAATGGGCTCTGCAATGCTTCAGTGGTAAAGACCTTTCTGTTGCTGTCAAAGAGTTGAAGGTGTTCCATCTGATCTGTTTTTTATTATATTATCTATTGAGACTTTGGGTCGTAAATGCAGCTAAAAGTTCTTGAACATATGCCTTCATTTTCAAACTTAGCTCCATTTCCTTAAAATGAGTCCACCTAGTTGCTGAAATCCTATTGGGGTCACATTCAGGACCATCTTTTATGTCGAAGTTTTTCCTTGTTTTTTCCTGTGAATATGATAGTATTTAATGTCTGTCCATCTCATGGAAATCCAGGCATTTCTTGCATTCTGTGAGGGATGTGAAGTGGACATTCATTTGTACTTTGAGAAGGCTGGCAAGTAAGTAAATTCTGAATGCTCTTTCGACTCTTTCCTTCTATCCATTTTTTTTCCATGCTTCACTTCAATTTTGAATATGCAAGTAGTTCAGATGCAACAGGTAGTTTTCACGCAATCAGTCCATAACTGGTTTTAATACATGCTAATGCCTAGCTTCACTATCACAATTGTAAAGGCCGATGACAATTTTACTTCTGAGCTGAATGTCATAAAACAAGAGACTATCATTAAAAATTTGGTTGATAGAATATAATGCACCTTCTAATCAAGTTTGGGTAATTATGGTTTAAGGAAGTTTTAGCTTGGATTATAAATGGTTTATTTATCGAGTTTAATGCAAGGTGCTAGTAAAGTATGCCAGCTAAGAATATCAGTTCAATAACTTGATGGTTAATATAAATCTTTTGACTTTTCTTTTCTAATACTAAATTCGTGGTTTCAAGTGCAACATCTCTGCCGTCATAGGGGGGCTTAGGTGCAACTAAATGCAAAATAGATAAGAATAAAGGACTTGATACAACTGAATGTTTTTATGCAACAGGCCTATTTTGATGGCCCCTAAATTTGGCATTGATGAAGGGGCCTCTTCCAATTTTGATGCTATGCTTGTACTGGCCACCGTGCTTACATCCCAATTACATGAAGGTACTCCTGGACCTTCAGCAAATGGAATGCCGGGCCAGGCTGATACTGCGGAAGCTTCTAGAGAACAGCCAGAGAGGAATAGAACAAGCGCTTCAGATATTCCATCAAATCATACCAGAATATGGTCTAAACTCTAAGGTGAGTAATCCTTGTAGCCTGTAGTACTGTCATCTCAATGATGGCAAGGAAATTGACTTTGCTTTTCTCTAAAATGAAATGCTGTGTATGCTGTCAGTAAGATACTTTGTTTTTGGAAGTCAACAGGAAGGTATCTCTTGGGAATTAATTTGAGTGGTTTACTAACTTTGGGCAGGAAGTGCTGCAAGGAGTGTGAGTGGTTCTGATGTAAGGCAAGTTCCAGAAGAAAGGATCCTAAGGGCTGGTGGTCAATCAGGAATTGAAAGGATCGGCACTATTCAAATATCAAAAGCTGCATCAGCTAAAGGAAACACCCAAACTGGTCCAAATTCTTCATCTCTCAATCTTTCTCTCAGTTTGTATTTATGATGAACATCATCTTTATCTCTAGGTCGAATTATTTTTCTCTCTTACAAATATTTCTTAATAAAGTTGCTACTTTCTCATTTGCCTATTTCCCTACTGTAAATGCTGCTTTGCAAGAAGGCATTTGGCTTAGGCCAATTGATTGCACGACTTTATCTTGGGGTCTTGCAAAATTTTACTCTTTATTCATGCATCGAGAAGGAAAATGTTTTGGCAGAAATTCGTGTGTGTCCTACCAAACCTGTAAGCATTTCTGTTTTTCCACGATTTAGTGTGACTGTCCACCTGATACCATAGACAAGGTGGAGCAAAACTATTTTCCGCTTCTCACTAGACTGTGAACCCAGAGGATGCGTTGCACATACCTGTGCAAGTACCTATTTCTGGAAGACTGAATTCATATGCCTTTCTTGGGCTTCTCAGTATCGATTCAATTAGTCTGCTTGTATCACGTCATTTGTCAGTGGTTCTAAATGTTTTTGGAGGCAAAGGTACTGAACAAGTTGTCACTTACATAACACTAATTAGCACATCATAAGTATGTTCATGCAGTTTGTTAGTAGTTGAATTGGATAATTCCTCTAAAGCGATTCTCTTCATTCTTTTCTTGTGTAGATGGAAATGGTTTTTCATAACGTCATCCAAGTAATTGGGTTGATGCCAATGAGGATGAGGATGATGATAACAAGGATAGTGATGAACTCTGTGTTCGATCAACACCGCCATGCTATGCAGATCAATAACATTATGTTTCCTGTTTGACTATGATAACGTTTCTCTCTTAGTTTTACTGGTAAGTGCTCGTGCCTTCCATTGCTCGATGCATCCTGTCCTGTGTTCCTTCAAAGAGTTGGAGTAGTGTCTTGGTTGCTTTAAGCATCCTTTGTCATTTTTTTCTTTTCTCGTTTTTTCTCCTACTTGACTATACATTAGTGCCTGTGCCAATTTAATAGTCCACCATGCAACAAAGCTGCCATTTTAATGCACTTCTTTTTCCCTCTCTCTTTTGTTTTTCAGTATTAAGTTGATGCGCTTTGCTGAGTGAGCTATCGATACAGGTATGGTTCTACACTCTATTCTACAACAATTTGTTCCTGGCTTCGTGCCAATAAAAACAGAGCAGTGTCGATAGTTCTTACAAGAGACGTGCTTAATGGACAGGATATAGCAATTTAGAACCATTGGAAATTGTGTTTAGACCTTCTAAAATCTGTCCAATAATTCCTTTCTAGCTTTGCAACTTCAAATGTGGTGGTGGTGGTTTGGGGGGGTTGGGGCGCTCAATACCATCTCTAAAACAGCTATTCATGGGGAGATTTATGACTTGTTTGATTAAAGTTTCTGCTGCCTTCTATACTGAGTTTCTGTGATCTGTCCTTGTACTCCGTCCGTTTATGAAAATACAATGTCAGTGTTTCTCCCTTTCTCCCACTTTCTTTCTCTACTATATGTATCAGAACATTCAAAACGTTAAGAAGACTGTTGAAGTTTTTTGACCAAATAGATCCCTTGCCATGGAAAGCTTCTGTTTTGTCTGTTAAAAAACATTTTAAGTCAATTTGTGTATATTAAAGAGGAAACAGTCAAAAGGTTTTTGAGATGCTCATGTTCCTTTCTTAAAATCACATTCTAGAATGATTACGTCATTTTTAAACTCCAACGAATTCAGTTTAACTTTTCCTTGTGAGTTGCTTCCATTTTCCATACTCAAGGATGGCGAATTTCCAGTGTTCTGATTTGTGACAACATCTTCTGCCGAGGTAATTTGTGACAGTGTCAAGGAGTTTGTTCAGCGGAGTAAATCCCTCCTTTTTGTCAGTAATGGAACCAACCAGAGTCATAGTGATTCGTGGAATTCAAAGTTTACTTGCCCCGAGAGGTTGCCTAAAGCACGAATTGATTGTGGTCTGGAACGTCTAGAAGCTCTCTTGTCGTACGTGACTCGAGTTCTGGGCATATCATCCTACACCTTGCTGTTGCATATTCCCATGTTTCTCATCCAAAGAAGGTTCAATTGCATCGGAAAACCGAAAGCTATTGTAAGGATGGATGATTTAAATTATAAGGAATCTAAATGTAAGATGGCTGCTTAATCAGGTGCATGTGCTTTTTCATTGTTTCTCAATTTTGAACTGCGCCATGGGGTATTGGAACTCTCCCCTTTCACTCCTTCCATCACCAACTAACTGAAGTCCTAAGTTGTGCAATTCACCTGGAGCTGTCCGCATTTTCACAACGCAACAATCCATTCATAAACAAGATACATGAGTTTACCAGTCAAATGCAGCTTTTGTTTTACACAATCATTCATCAAGTCAATTGTATGCAAAAGGAAAACAACCCACATGAAAGCATCGGAATGTGAAGGAAACTACGTATTCAGAGGGATGAATAATTAGCGGAATTTAGCCGGTGGAGGACCGAGAGCTATGCACCGGCAGCAGATGAAAGAAGGCACAAGGCGGGACCGTGGATTGGGTATTTTAAACGGGACTGAGCTTAAGCCCCAGTCCTCTCCATGACCCGAACAGATCCGATTATCGATGCAGCAGGCCGGCCCAGGCCCAAAAGCCCCCGCTGCATGGGAACATTGAGAACAATTAAGCCATACTAGAGAAATTATATTCATGGCCCATGCTAATTTAATCGATTATCCATAGAGTGAGCGCCAATTAATTACTACTGTATAAAACAAATCCAAACGAGGATTTCAATTTTTATAAAAAAATTTATGTAATGCTTATGTCCATTTGTTAGATATATCATACTGACATAGCTCAACAAAATGGACAAAATTGCAACATAAATATACGTACAATAATAATACTTTATATATCTTACTAGCATTGAATTTTATCTTACAATCATTTTAATTTTATACCTATATTAATTTTTATTTTTGTATTTATCTCTCTCCACACATGTAAATGTTTTCTTCACATGTGTAGAGGTAAGCATGGTCCAGGTAAACGGTTGTTACCCTGAAATGGGGAATTGCCCGTTGGTTCCTTGACCACCAATTCAGTCCGGTTCTCAAGTAGATCCATGAAAGTAATCCCATCAAGCTTAATGCACTTAGTGCAACATTTTCCAATAAGCCAAAGTAAAGTAAAAAAAAAAATAAAGAATGTTCCTATTCTTAATATCAAGATAATTAAAAAGATCGGACTCATACTAAAATTTGAGAATCGATGCCGTGAGTCAATGGGTGTTGAGCTTGTGAGAAATAGGGAGATGACTTATATGAGGTGAGAGTGAGACAAAACAAGCATTCAATTAATGGGTGTCGAGCTTCAAGTTATGGATTTTAGAGTTTTCTTTTTCTTAAATTTTTTTTTTTGTTGGAAATTTTTCTTGAAAATTAAATGTATATATTTATATATTGCCAGTCCGGTCTAGGTGGGTGAGTACATGGTTCCACACTTAGAACTAAGAACTAGATCGGTACCCACTAGTTTCCAGTTCTTTTGCACACCCCCATGTATGTGTGTACTCTTTTTATACCACGGGAGTAAGGCAACCTTTTACATGGATTTAAGAACCTAAATCACAATCTATTTGATTCGTCATTTATTATCATGAACCAACTCAAAAGCACAACGATAATAATCAAAACTATATGTGGGATGACCTATAAATTATATTAAACTAACAATGCGTGCATCCGAAATGAAAAAATAGTGAATGAGCGCATGGGATTTTTTTTATATACTCTCATTTGCCCTGTTTCTATTTGGCCCATAGGAAAAACTTGCCCTGTTTCTCCAATTTCCTCCATTTCCGACTTCTGTTTACTGGTAATGCATCTCCATGAGTTTTATCTTACCAATGCAACTCGATCCAAAGCAGAAGTAATGGACCTAAATGCACTTAGGACTTAAACTGAAACGGCATGCTAGCAAAAGGATCAAACTTGCCTTACAGGAAGGGGATGGTAGGAACTCACCGAGATATGCTTAAACTAACTCAAAGTACACTTAACTGGAGACGACATTACGCCAAAAAGGATTGTAATCATCATCATAATTTATTCTGCTATTACGTAATAGTTGTTCAGGGTAATACTACAACACGAGGTTCATATCCGAGCTGGCATTGGAAGGTTCCCGAGCAAATCGACCACATCACCACATCAGAAAAGCCAATCCTTCAATTCACGATGAACTTGAGCAGAAGTACCAATGTTAGGTCCCAGGCAATCATAATCGGCTCAGGCCAGTCGCTATGCAGAGCGCATATCAGGAGAGCACACTCAACACATCCAAGCATAGCAGCAATCCAAGAAAAGACGAGTTGAAAATTTGGGTCAATATCCTGTCTCCTCGTCAGGAAGGTTAAAGGACACCGGATGATAAGGATGACATTACAGATATGCCGAATGCCTTTTGCACTGAGAATTGGACCTGTCAAGGTCTCCCTGACCATGATCAGCAAATGCGAGACAATCAGGATGGTATCAATAGCTCTGTTAACTCCATCAACATCCTCCTCTAAAAGAAACCTTGATATAGAATCAGCAAATAATTGGTTAGACAATCTGTCTCTCACAGAAGGATCATGAATAGGCATATAAAAGATTAACAAAGAAAAACACGTGAGCGGTTCATACTTGCGTTTCAAAATGATGGAACAAAGAGACATTAAGAAGTTCTTTTTCACAACAGAAAATGAAGACTGCATTCTGGCAATCCTCCAACTGCAGGCTTACGTTCTTTTTACCCCAGGATATTAAAAAGGAAATGGCATATTACACTTTCCCCAACAAACTCAGTTCTTTTAAAGTTATGCATACCTGGAGAGGGATTATTCCCTGGCATGAGTCCTACCGTATTCAATTAGAGAATAAATGTCATAAAAAATTTTCAGTCACAAAAATAGGGGTCGATGAATCAAAAAGACAAGCTCAGTTGAATAGGCATATAAAAGAATTAACAAAGAAAAACATGTGAGCGATTCATACTTAGGTTTTGAAATGGAACATATAGAGACATGACAAAGTTCTTTTTCACGAAAGGAAATGTTGAAGATCACCGCCTCTCTCTCTCTCTCTCTCCTGGAGTTCTCTAGAACTTTCTCTAGAGTTCTCCATATCTCACTCCTCCAGATTTCTCTAGAACTCTCCATTCTCTAGAATCTTCTAGCAAAATCCATAAGCTGCACCACTTCTAGACTTCTCCATAGAAATCTAGTTGTTAGGCTATAATAAAATAATACTTCTAGAACAATGTAGAAAGTTAAGAAAGTCACCAACTTTCCACCCTATAAATAGGAGCAACTTGCTCCTCATTTGCGTGTCCAACTAAGAGTGTGTGAGTAAGAAGTCCAAGGGGTGTGTGGGTGTGTGTAGGGGTCTTGAGAGTGTGTTGAGTAGAGTGTGCTATGTATGCACGTGAGTGAGAGAAATTGTGTAGAGTTGTTTGAGTATTGTATGTGGTGTGAGAAAATATTGTAATAGTGAAAGTTATATTTGAACCACATTTCCGCAAGGTTCAACAAGTGGTATCAGAGCAGGTCGTCGGAGGCCGTGCGAAGATAGTGGCCGGGGACCATTGTAAGTGAGCAAGGCGATTAGGGATCGTCGAGCCAAGAAGCGAAGAAGCGAAGGACGTCGGAGTTCTGCTAGTGCACAATCTGGGATTGTGAAGTCGGTTGGTCCGGGACCAGGCTTACTTGGTATAGTGCGGGGCATTATATTCAAGTCACGATGGCGGATTTCTCGAGTTCGGTGAACGGGATGGAGAAGCTTAATGACTTTAATTATAATAATTGGAGTACCCGCATGCGGTACTATTTGCTTGGACAAGATTTATGGGATATTGTTGGCGGCAACAACACCACACTACCCACAAATGATAGTGATTTAAGAAAGTGGAACGTCAAGTCAGGTAAGGCTCTTTACGTTCTTGCCGTGACTATTGATGATGAATTATTGCAACACATAAAGAGTACGAAGACCCCAAAGGAGGCCTGGGATAACTTGGCAACACTATTTGCAAGGACAAACGATGCCAAGTTACAATGCTTGGAGAACGAGCTCCTCTCAATCTCGCAACAAAGTATGACGGTAAGTCAATACTTTTCTAAAGTTAAATCTATTTGCGAAGAAATTTCAAAATTAGATCCTGATAATGCCATCTCTGAGACAATAATGAGAAGAATAATAATTCACGGGTTAAGGCCGGAATATAATAGTATTGTTACGGCCACTCGTGGATGGGCAAATGAGCCAACTCTAACTGAGTTGGAAAATATATTGGCTAATCAAGAGGCCTTAGATAAACAAATGCCTAAGGTCTCAATTAAGGAGGATAAAAGTGCCCTCTTCAGTAATAAAAGAGGGTTCAAAGGCCAGAATAGAAATAGAGTAGGTGCAAGAGATAGCAACCCATGGAAAAATCATGGAGATTGGTGGAGGCAACCCGAAAAGAAGGGTTATCAGCCAGGGGGAGCTCGTCAAGATCGTGACGACAATGATGATGAAGACAAGAGCAACAAAAGGCGTAGCAAACGGTGCTACGTTTGTGGCAAGGTAGGACATATTGCTAGATTTTGTTGGTACAAGCAGGAAGAAGGAAATGTCATCACCTCTTGCAAGAAGGAGATTGAAAGCGAAGAAGAATGGGACTTTCAAGCGCCTGTTGCAATAAAGGAACGAGAAGAGCTTGCAACAGCTTGTATAGTTGAGTTGGATAATTCGACGGGTACTATCACGACCCCGAATAAGAGCAAGCCAAGGGACAACTTGAAAAAACAACTAACAACGCCAATAAGCAATCGTGAAAAGAAACTGCAAGAGATGATAAAGAAGCTGAAAGTTGAGAAGACAAAGATGGAGAATATGTTGAAGAAAAGGGATGAGATGATAAGGCAGAAGGATAGAGAGCTCAAGGCAAAAGAAAGGGAGCTAGAGAAGTTCCGATGTGAGTTCAAGAAGTTGCAGAAGCTTCAGGATCTCAAGCCTGCTATGATGTTCTGAATTAATCATATCGGAAGAGACAATGAGCAAATGAAGGAGAAAAAGAAAGTTTTCTTTGAGAAAAGGAGGTCATCTGCACCTTACATCTCGTGGTGCAAGGATAGGTGGAATAAGATCGAGGAGAAGAAAGTTTATGAGAAAAAGGATTAAGAGGTCTACATTGAAGTGCTTCGGATGGGACTGAATCGATTGAAGCACAAAATGAAAGCCATGAATGAGAGGGTTGATCAAGTGAGTTCCAATCTCAAAATTCTTAGAGGAGATATGCTGAATACGAAGACCGAATCGAGTAAGAAGAAAAAAGAGACTAAAGGGCAGAATGAATTGGTATTGCAAAAGTTCAAGGATCACAAAACTCTGTGGAAAGTTGCAGCAAGAGAAGCAATTGGAGATGAAGCCATAGAGCCATCCACATCTGAGGAAGCTTCGCAATATGCTGAATGGAGGAAGATAGTTGAAGAGTCTAAAAGCAATTTCAGCACGGCTACTATATTGAGAGAGAGTAGTCGGTGAGGGGGAGTGTTGAAGATCACCGCCTCTCTCTCTCTCTCCTGGAGTTCTCTAGAACTTTCTCTAGAGTTCTCCATATCTCACTCCTCCAGATTTCTGTAGAACTCTCCCTTCTCTAGAATCTTCTAGCAAAATCCATAAGCTGCGCCACTTCTAGACTTCTCCATAGAAATCTAGTTGTTAGGCTATAATAAAATAATACTTCTAGAACAATGTAGAAAGTTAAGAAAGTCACCAACTTTCCACCCTATAAATAGGAGCAACTTGCTCCTCATTTGCGTGTCCAACTAAGAGTGTGTGAGTAAGAAGTCCAAGGGGGTGTGTGGGTGTGTGTAGGGGTCTTGAGAGTGTGTTGAGTAGAGTGTGCTATGTATGCACGTGAGTGAGAGAAATTGTGTAGAGTTGTTTGAGTATTGTATGTGGTGTTAGAAAATATTGTAATAGTGAAAGTTATATTTGAACCACATTTCCGCAAGGTTCAACAGGAAATGAGGACTGCATTCTGGCAATCCTCCGACTGCAGGGTCACGTTCTTTCCAACCCGGTGATATTCAAAAAGAAATGGTGGATTTCACTTCCCTCGGACAAACTCAGTTGTTTTAATGTTATGCATACTTGGATTGTTCCTCACATGAGTCATGGATATCATGAAAAATTTTCAATCACAAAAAACAGGGGTCAATGACTCCAAGAAACGTTCGTACTTTCGGAGGGATTTATACTCACGGAATACACTCTGTTATGAGGAATGAGCACGGTCGACAATGGACATGATCAGAGATGGGATCTGGATATCAAGATTTGGCATGATTTTACTTGCAATTCTCCAACTTACTAGACCTTCGTGCTGGGCGACATTGCTTAAGACATGTTTGAGGTTGATGACGCTTACCTCCAAGGGAAGTGCTCAGCCAGGTTGTCGCCCTCAGTTAACCTCCCGACTTTGCCGAATCTCTGCTGTTCTTCCTGAAAAAGGATTTCGGGTGCTTTCCAAGTTGCTCTTCTGAACAGAAGACCTTGAACTTCCGCGTCGGTCATCCGTTTATATCAACAGATTGCATTCGGGTCGCGCTTCTGCGTTTTCGGGTGGGTCCTTTGGATGTTTTGACCTCTGGAGTCGTTGCATTCCTTTGGATGTTCCAGTTGCATTCGGGTCGCGCTTCTGCGTTTTTGGGTGGGTCCTTTGGATGTTTTGACCTTTGGAGTCGTTTCATTCCTTTGCATGTTCCAGTTGCATTCGGGTCGCGCTTCTGCGTTTTTGGGTGGGTCCTTTGGATGTTTTGACCTCTGGAGTCGTGCTTTGGGATTCGTATCGCGCTTTTCCTTTGGATGTTTTGCGTTCGGGTCGCGCTTTCCTTTGGATGTTTTGCGTTCGGGTCGCGCTTTTTAGCGTTTGGGTGGGTCCTTTGGATGTTTTGTGTTCGGGTCGCGCTTATGCCAGGGAATAATCTCTCTCCAAGGAATAATCTCTCTCCAAGTATGCATTACATTGAGAGGGTGGATCGTACTCGCCTCAAATTGCTCATGCGATATTTGAATGTGAACACAAACAAGCTCCATCCCTCATTGGATATGATTTATAAAGGCATGGTATTATACCTCACATTGAATTTTCTTTTTGAATTTAGACTTGCAGTTCTGGTTGTGTTCATGTGAGTATATGTAGCTTGTAATATTAAAAAGTACACACCATGTTCATTTTAAATTCATATCTTGCAGTTAGAGAAAAGTTGTTGTCTTTTATGATACTTAGTAGGTTCAAATCCTTACATCTCGTATTTCATGTATATTGCCCGATTTACATACGAGGAAGTATTTAGACATGTTTCGTTTTTTGAAGTACTTGATAAGTGTGCCTAATAAACGAGCCGAGGACACTTTCCCTGATAACTTGAGCTTCCGCAAGAGACTGCTGTATAAACAAGTGTTTTTGTCATTTTAATTCCTTGTACATCAAAACGTGCAGCTCAAAATGCTAAAATGAATAACCAACAGCTTGATTCCGCGGAGGAGTCCTTAATTCAAGCCAGTAGGGACACGTATACCTATAGCGGTCCGACCACCATTGCCAGAACACCCGCCATAAGTACACCGTGGTCAAAATCGCTTGGCAAAAAATAAGGTGGGAGATATTTGTACCTGGGTTTCGACTTTTTCTTTTAGTGAGTGCGGCCTTTCTTGATACTACTTAAAGAGATTTTCTGAAGATATTCACTTGCGGTTAATCATATCATTATCCCAATGATTACCTTTGCTTCGGTTAGCATTTCATTTGAATTGATATTTTTTTTTTTTGGTCGGATTTGAATTGATATTGAAAACTAGTCACATGGCTTGCGAGTTTCCCACTAATTAATAGACTAATGGCTCCATTTAATAATTTATTTTGAACAATTATTTTTTCATTTCACGTGAGCACTTCTTGTACATCTTTGGTGCTTAATAAGCATATTTAGTCTATATTGGATCAGTTACCGGATAATTGGAAATTAATTTATAAAACCCTGTTCTAGAAATAGAAAAATGAAGTCACGCTACCAAAGGAATTTTTGTTCCAAACATTTTGTGAGGAATAGAAAAATAGAGAAATAAAGAAATAGAATAATTATCATCCATGTCCTAAAATGTTTAGCTTTTTTATTTTTGAAAAAAAAAAGTGAAAAATGAAAACTTTTCTTATTGTTTACACTTGTCACCATCTGCCGCCCACCCGTCACTTGTGGGACACCAGATGCCTGCCATTGATCACCTAGCACCAACCGCCAGCCACTGAATGCCAAACGTTAATCGCATGCTGTCGACCATCGCCCCCTCCCCTCAACGACCAACTACCTATCACCAAATGTTGCCCCCCATCTCTCGTCACCCATCGTCGGCCATCGAACGCCGGTCGCCAAACGCCAGACGTCTTCCACTACTATTCAGGAATGAGAAATTTTGTATTGTTATCAAATAAATTTCTATTTCAGGAATAGAAATTTTATAAGGTTATCAAACACATAATCTTGCTCAAAAACTTGGTCAAGAAATAAAAATAGAAAAATCAATTTCTAGCTAGAAATTAATTTCTAAAACATAATGGTTATCATACATGCTTTTATTAGTGTTGGACTTTTAAAATTGAAAAAAGAAAAAGAAAAAAAAAGAAAGCATAGAGATTATTTAAATAGGAGATTGATATATAAATGACATGAGTTAACTCGCCTTTCTACAGTGAGCTGATGAAGCAGCAATTTATTGAAACACATGCAATTAAATAATTAATAATGTTTGGATTAGTCCTGGTCGACGAATTAAAGTTGTGGGAAATGGGTAACTTTCCCATAATCATTATGAGAATAAACATTTAAATAAACAATTATATAAGTTATGTTTATGTAAATTATATATTCCTCCTATACAGAATAATAAATAAATATTATTTTTTCAGGCTCTGTGATCATCGTTTTATGGCTGCCCAATCATGTGGAACTCTGAAAGCGATGCCTCTTTGTTTCCACCTTAAGCCATTTTCAACCAATCAATATCAAATATTCTGTCTCGCCTAATTGGTAATAATTATTGTAATATCTGGTAGCTCTTCTTTTCTTCCTTCTCCCACCAAAAGAAAACAAATAAAGATTATTCCCTAATTTGGGGCACCACATAAAAAAATCGGTTGCTTGGAAAATACTTTCCCAACGATATTGTCCATTACTCATGTGAGAGTAGTAGTAGAAATAACAATTTGTTTCTACTTCTTCTCGTCGCAAAAGAAAAAGAAATACTTACTTCTAATATAGAATTGCATTTTGATAAGTTGTCTATGAAAATTTAACTTGCCAAAATGACCCTAGTTTTACCATTTTAATCTAGTTTAAGATGATTATCGATGGAAAAGTATTTGGGGTCGCTCGTGGTTTCAATATTTTCAAGAAATGGTCAAGTGGAGCACATTGTACCATTATTTTAATGCTGTAAGAGTCCTACAAATTGGAGCAATAGTTGAACATGGCCGAAATCAGTTTTATTTCCTGTAGGAATTATGAAAGAAGGTAGGGCACGGATGATGACCATTCTATTTTTCTATTTCTCTATTTTTCTATTATTTAGAACAAGTTCAAAATCGAAATGTATTTGATAATACAATTTCATTTTTATTTTTCTGGAATAAATTTGTTCTAAAAAAAGATTTAGAACAAAAATCAAAAGTTGAAACTTTTTAGTTTTTCTATTTTTGGAACAAAATGAGAAACGAAAAATCTTATCATAGTTCATTCTTGTTACCGCAAATTGCCCACTCGTTGCCCGTGGGATGCCGAACACCCGCCACCGATCGCCGAATGCCACTTGCCCACTGTCGGTCGTCAGATGCCTACCACTGGACACTAGACGCCTCCCACCACCTCTAATTCCTAAACTTTTTCTAGTAACATAAAAAAACCCAAACTTGTAACTATATGACACATTTACCCTTCGTTAAGGTTCCGTCAAATGATTTTTCCGTCAAAATAATATCGTTTTATTTCATTTATACCCCGTGGGCACCATGTCAACACCATTACCCTTTTTGGTATCCATGTAGGCATATTTTTAACGATAATCATTGACAAAACCTTTATATAAGGTAAATATATCATATGGGTACGAGGTTAGAATTTTTTGTATGACGGAAAAAAGTTTAAGTTAGATGTGTCGCAGTAAGATTTTTTGTGGCTTCATCCTTATAATTAAACTATAAAAGTTAATCTTTTAAATTCTTAATCTTAATTAATTCTATTATCATGTATAAATGAAGCGAGTTTATTGGTTGCTAAAATTATGGCATGAAATAAGACATATTTTCAATTAGAAATAACAAAAAGAGAAGTATTTTTTTTCTTATTTCCATTTTCTGTTATTAGTATATCAATTTAATTATTCTTTACCTAATTTCATTATAATAGTTCAATTAAGGTAGGGAAATGGCACTAATAAGTCCTAAACTTTGACCTAGTGTATCCACTTTTTTATCTCACACACGTCCTAACATTTCTTATGCAGTGGGTAGTTTATACACGATCCTAAGGAGTCTCACATGGAGGTGGTTTATCGTATTCTTCGATTCTTGAAAGTTGCTCCTGGGAAAGGTATATAATTCTATAAGAATAAGAATATGCGAGTAGAAGCTTATACTTTTGCAGATTGGGCTGACTGATGGGAGATCTACCTCTGGATACCTCAGGCTGGTGGGTGGTCATTTTGTAAATGTTCATACTAAGAAACAATCCGTTGTGGCTAGATCTAGTGCCGAGGCAGAATTTGGAGCAATGGCGAATGCTATCGGTGAATTACTTTGGCCATGAATGAAGAAGTAGTGGGCCTTTAACCCTCTTTCGTCTGACTCGGGGAGCTGATCTGATAAATGCACTTCAAAGGGAGGGGTTCTTGATGTATGCTATATGGCCGGGCATAAAAGATTTTGAAGTTAGTTAGGTCAAAAAGAAGAGGTAGAGAGAGAGAGAGAGAGAACAGAACGGAACCGATAGCCCCGAATTATGTCAGGGCAAGAGAAAGAAAAGTAAGGACTCTCGTTTTACGCATATGCATTGATTTTCAGCGAACCTAAACTTAGTAATGATCATATGCTCAACTCGAAGTAATGCAACTCCTATTTTTTAGAATGCCATCCCTTCTAATTCTATTTGTCTCCTTTTATGTTTGATGCCGGTAGCTTCAGAGGCAAGAAAGCATTAATTGAATGCGCAAAAGGATCTTACAAGCAATATGCATGCTTGGATTTTTAATTTGTTCAATATGGCCATTCAAATAGATAGATTGCTAGACTATCAATATAGGAGGCACGACCTAGAGTTTTCAAAGCACCATAATTTAGAGAAAAATTGGATCATTCAAAACTCAAAAGTAAAAAACTAATTAAATTTCAATCATTCATCCTACTCAATGCCAAGCTTCTTTTCCTATCCATAAGACTATAAATCTTTTTTGTTGTTTCATTTTTCTTTTCAATTCCGTTTCCTAAGTAGCATAAGTCAAAATAAGTCAATACATGTCAAAAGGTAAGGATCTAGTAGAGCCATATGCAGTCCTGTATAAAGCCACTTTTCACGAAGCCACTTTTCAAACGAGAGATTGGAAGTGAGAGACCTTATTACATCAAATTAATACGACTTTTCAGCCCCGTAACCGAACAGCATAAACGGGTAAAGTCAATTGGCATTCTTGAGGAAAGACCAAAATATGGGTATATTGACATATGATACTATCAATGTCAATATACACATCCCATGCTGGCACAAATGTCCGCACTACGAGCCCATCGAAAAACCTAAAGCTGACAGTAACAGTAGTTCTCTGACACACACACCGGCATTAGATCAGATCCACGTGAAATCAATCGCGAGAGAGAGAGGCCCGGTTGAAATCGTACAACCGGTCGTCTAGCCTTGAGCTTCATCATCAACACTTTCTACAGCAACAAGGAGATTTTCCTCGGCAAACTTATGACCAATTCATCTGATGCATGTTTATATGCAACCTCATGTTTATTTTGCCAATGCGTACGTGTGCCCTACGTCGCAGTGAGCTTGCTTGGTAAATGGGATACCCGGGGTGCAACGAGTTGGAATGCTAAATGATTACGAAAGAGTCTTGTTCATATTCATCAATTTTATTATCATTTTAAATCACTGACATTGACTAAGAAAGAATCACGTATGGGATGATGCGAGCCATAATATTCAGTCATAGACCAAAACATAATTGTTCCCTACGATGTTGGCCAACAGTATCACATAAAGGGAGTAATTTTTTATAAAATAATGGGGCTCCTAAAACTTCAAAATGGATAGTTCATAAAAAGGGGGAAAAATTATGAAATCACTTAAAATAATAGAATTTTAAGTATAATATATTGAAACAATTGGATTTTTAATTATTTGCATGGAACTATTTATAGAAGGTATATAGAAGAGGAGCATTTTTCTATCACTTCAAGGCAACTTAATATTAAATTAAGTGGCAATTAAAAGCATTGTAATGATCACAAATGTCATCTATCATCGAGAATTTTTGTAAATGTACTTAATGATAATGAACAGCTGTCAAGTCACACTAAAAAAAAAAAACTGTTTATTATTTTTCTAACGTGATGAACCATATAACAAGTTATTTTTCTTCAGCAATAGGTGAGTGCCCATTGGCTTTGCACTATCATGACATGTTAATGTCGCATTAACAATCTTTAGCCCTTACTCCGCAAATTTTGTCAAAATTTGGACAAAGAAATCGACATCTATCCTAAAATCAAGATGTAAGATTAGTTCAACAATCAAATATGTGATAAAAAAAATGAAGTATCATGATCAAAATTGATAGGAAATACTTATACTTGAACTATTTTTGTGATTTTTCTTTTAATTATAAGTTGTGATTTATGCGTCAATGCTAGCTATCTAACGATGAATCTAAAATACATACTCACTTGGGTAAACATCAGTATTGTAATCGTATCTTACATCATTAAATTCACCGAGCCAAAGACCATCTTCCTCTTCCAGTCCCGCCAATTTCTCAGCTCCGATCTCATGAAAAATCCTGACCGTCAGTGCAGAAAGGGAAGCGAAGTGCTCAGAAATGGATGGAGTTCATCCTCAGCGGCACCGCCCTGAAGACCTTCGCTCGCTCCATCACCCGCCTCTCCCGCGTCGGAAACGACCTCGCCATTCGAGCTCCTCCTTCCCAGGTGATTCCATCGATTTCTTCCCGCGCTTCTTCTTCTTCTTCTTCTCCGTCGTCTCTCGCTCTCTCACCCGCAGCTCCGGCGTGTCGCCGCTGAAATCCACGTCGATCGTCTTTCCTCGGCTTCATCCATCGAGTGAAATAGCTACGGCAGTTGCTTCTCCGTGTGCCCTGCCGAGCGATGCTTAGTTTAGATGGCTATGATGCTGTGTTAGGTATTGGTTCATTTCGCTCGATACAGAGTCCGATTGAGAAATTCTGAGAGTCCCTGCACCGATTGCCGAGTGTGTGGAGCTTTCGGCGGTGGATTTGAGGCAGAAATTTGTTGACCTAGGTTGTGATTGGCCCTGTCGGCAACGATTACAACTTGAGAGCATAAAAATCTGGAGTGGCCAAAAGAATCTTATATAGTTGATTGGGAGATTCAAAGTCATTATATCGTAAGACTGAGGCAATTCACTGATATAGCCTGGAGAACTATCAGTGTTACTCCCGGAAAATGTCAGAATGGTGATACCATAGGAGAAAAACCCTATGGATAACCTTGTCTATGTGCTGCTGTTCTGTCTTGATAATGCTTTCCTGGTATGTCTAGTTACTTTGATGGTGTTGTATGGAGTTTTGCAACACTGAATAAGTTAAGTGAAAGCACGATTGTATTCCCGATCATAACTCCTATATGACCATTCTTTTCCATGGCTTCCTTTTGCCCAAATAACACTAGAAGTTCCAAGTTCTAAGCTCATGTTGGGCACTTGGCACTATTTGATGTATTAGAATTCAGATAGTATTGATCTGTTTACAAATATCACCTTCTTACATTAAGGTTCTCATATTATATTTGACCTCCAGATTTCCTTTCATGCACTCAATTCGTCAAGATCTGCCTATCAATTGATTACCTTCAAGCCAGACCTCTTTGATGTGTTTACAGTATCTGGCACACAGGTTCAGCGTTCTTCTAAAGGTATATTGTCGTTGCTCATCTTTCTAGTACATTTGCCAGTTTATAGTTGCAAGCAACTGGCAAACACTTACAAAGTACTCTGTGTGGGCTGTCTGTTCTGTCCTTAGAATGCCTATTACAAACATTGATTATTTGAGTGTGAAATAACCAGACATCAATGTATCAAAAGTTAAATGGGCTCTACAGTACTTCAGTGGTAAAGACCTTTCAGTTGTATGCGTGGTGCTCTGAATTCATTATGTTCGAAATGGTGTACTTGATGGTTAAGATCGCAAGCTCGTGGCACAGATGGAGAAGTTAGCGCATTCCCTTTCCCCCCTAAAAATAATCTTGCTCCAATTCTATGGAAAAACGGCAAAAATGAAGTCTTGAAGCTGACATGTTCGTTGATAGAAAATGACTGCAAGATGCTGTGAGAAGCATTTATTCGTCGTGTCACATGTGTCCATGGAGACGAGCTTTTCTAATTTCTCACAATGTAAAAGCATTTATTCGTCGTGTCACATGTGTCCATGGAGATGGGAAAGTTTATGTTAAAAATTAAATTCCAATGTCTACCAAAATTATTTTTGTTGTTGCCACTTACCATTTAAGGTCTTTGTGACTCAGTCATGCTAATTACATACCATTCAGTGTGTTATCTAACTGTAATATAAATTGGGGGCTGGCACCTGTCAAACCTGCATTAATTTGATAAGAAGCTGCACCATGCAAAGATACTTGTGTATCTCACTGTGCCAACTGTGAGATTTTGTTCATGCATACGTGGGGTTGTCATACGCATGCAGGCATTTAGAAAACATACTGGATTTCTTGCAATGTTGACCCCAACATACAACAATTATCTCTGGATAGGAGAAGATACCCCAGCAGTTTTGTAGTGAGGCCTCTAGATCTAAACAGATCGCTTGCAAATTTTCAGTCGTCCCTTCAGGAAATTACTATCGTTGCAACGGAATGCAACTTCAATCCTTCTGATGCTGCAAGTGAATTTGGTGTAAAAGCTGTTGAGTTTCAAAGCTACATTGATCCTGCCAAAGGTAGAGATTAACCTTTTTCTTTTCAATTGAATATGGAGAAGAATATCATGGTTCAGAATCTGGTTGAAGAGAACAACTCTTTGCTGCACACTCAGCTTTGGATAGATCCTGCGGAAGAGTTTGTGCAGTATGCTTACAACAGCAACCCAGTAGATGTGACTTTTGCTGTCAAAGAGTTGCAGGTGTTCCATCTGATTCGTTTTTTATTATATTATCTATCAAGACATTTGGGTCATAAATGCAGCTAAAAGTTCTTGAACATATGACTTCACTTTCAAACATATCTCCATTTCCTTAAAATGAGTCCACCTAGTTGCTGAAATGCTATTGGAGTCACATTTAGGACCATCTTTTATGTCAAAGTTTTTCCTTGTGTTTTCCAGTGAATATGATAATATTTAACCTCTGTCCATCTCATGGAAATGCAGGCATTTCTTGCATTCTGTGAGGGATGTGAAGTGGACATTCATCTGTACTTTGAGAAGGCTGGCAAGTAAGTAAATTCTAAATGCTCATTTCACTCTTACCTTCTATCCATTATTTCCATGCTTCACTTCAATTTTGTACATGCAAGTAGTTCAGATGCAATGAGTAGTTTTCAAGCAATCTGTCCATAACTGGTTTTAATAGATGAACGATTGCTAGTTATCTGCTCAGAGATTTAAAACATGCGAACGCATAGCTTTAGGATCACAATCATGAAGGCCGCTGACAATTTTGCTTCTGGGCTGAACATCAAAACACGAGAGACTACTGAAAATTTGGTTGATAGAATATAGTGCACCTTGGAATCAAGTTTGGATAATAATGGTTTGAGGAGGTTTAAGTTAAGATGATAAATGGTTTATTTACCAAGTTTGAAGCAAGAGCTCAAAATATCAGTGCAAAACTTGATGGTTAATGTATGTCTTTTGACTTTTGTTTTTGGTACTAAATTTGTGGTTTCAAGTGCAACATCTCTGCTGTCATTGTGGGTGTTTTTGTGGGGGGTTTTTTGGTTTTGGGGGGTTGTTGTAAATGCAACTAAATGCAAAATAGAATAGAATAAAGAACTTGATACAACTGCATGTTTTAATGAAACAGGCCTATTTTGACAGTCCCTAAATTTGGTATTGATGAGGGGGCCTCTGCCAATTTTGATGCTACACTTGTACTGACCACCATGCTCACATCACAGTTACATGAAGGTAACAATGGACCTTAGGCAAATGGAATGTCAGGCCAGGCTGATACTGGGGAAGCTTCTGGAGAACAGCTAGAGAGGAATAGAACAAGTGCTTCTGAGATTCCATCAAATCATACCAGAATATGGTCTGAACTCTCACGTGAGTGATCCTTCTAGCTTGTAGCACTATCATCTCTCAATGATGACAAAGAAATTGACTTTGCTTTGCTCTAAAATGAAATGCTGTGTATGCCGTTGGTAAAATACTTAAAGTCACTGTGAAGGCATATCTTGGGAATCAAGATTGAAGTGGTTTACTAACTTTGGGCAGGAAGTGCTGTGAGAAGTGGCAGTTGTTCTGATGGAAGGCAAGTTCCAGAAGAAAGGATCCTAAAAGCTGGTGGTCAGTTAGGAATTGAAAGAGTAAGCACCCTTCAAATATCAAAAGCTGCATCAGCTGAAGGAAACATCCAGACTGGTTCAGATTCTTCATCTCTCAATCTCTCTTTCAGTTTGTGTGTGTGTGATAAACATCATCTTTATCTCTTGAGGTCAGAGTATTTTGCTGTCTCCTGCAAATATTTCTAAATAAAGTTGGTACTTTCTCAATCCCCCATTTCCCTACTGTAAATGCTGCTTTACAAGAAAGCATTTGGCTTAGGCCAATTGATTGCGACTTTATCTTGAGTCTTGCTAAATTTTACTCTTTATTCTTGCATCAAGAAGCAAAAAGTGTTGCAGAAATCCATTTATGTCCCAACCGGTAAGCATTTCTTTTTTTCCACTCTTTAGTGCAACTGTCTGCATGATAATACAGACAAGTTGGATTTTCTGCTTTTTACTTGACTGTGAACCCTGATGATGCTCGCACATACCTGTGCAAGTACCTATTTCTGGAAGGCTGAACTCACATGCCCTTCTTGGGCTTCTCAGTATTGATTCAATTAGTCTGCTCGTATCATGTCATTTGTTAGTGATTCTAAATGTTTATAGAAGCAAAGTTACTGGACAAGATTGTTGCCAACATTGCACTAATTAGCGCCATCATAAGTATATCCATTCAGTTTTGTTAGTAGTTTGAATTGGTTAATCCCTCTGAAGCGACTTCATTCTTTTCTTGTGTAGATGGACATGGTTTTTCACAACGTCATCCAGGTAATTTTACTGTTTTTCATTCTTTTCTTGTGTTGATGCCGATGAGGATGAGGATGATGATAATGAGGATGGTGAACTCTGCATTCAGTCAACACCAATATACTGTGAAGATCAGTAGCATTATGTTTCCGTTGAACTTTGATAACCTTGTTCTCTTAGTTTTACTGTTTAGTGCTTGTGCCTTCTTCTATTTGCAAATGTTAATGTGTCTGTTTCGATACCGAGGTTCTCTGAACTATTTTTGTAGTCCATTCGCTTATGATAATAATATGTCAGTTTTTCTCCCATTTTCTTTCTCTACTCTTTGCAACAGCACATTAGAAGCCCTAAGAAGATTGTTGGAGTTTTTTGACCAAATAGATCCCTTGCCGTAGAAAGCTGTTCTGTTTTTAGTCTTTTGAAAACCATTTCAAGTATATTAAAAGGGAAGTGGTCATAGGGTTTTTTTACATGTTATGTTCCTTCTTAAAATCGCATTCTAGAATGATTACATCGGTTTTGAACTCCAACAATTTCAGTTCCTTACCCAAAAAAAAAAAAAAAAAAAAAAAAAAAAAAAAAATTCCAACAATTTCAGTTATACTTTTCCTCGTCAGTTGCCTCCATTATTTATATTACGTATATTGTATTACATGCTTTTACAACGAGGGATGCTTTGTGTCATCGAAAATTACCACATCAAGAAAGCTGGTAACCATAGCCGTTCACTAATTGATGAAGATGAATGGGATTACCAACATTTGGACACATGGAATGAAAATTGGCCAAGGTATGTCGCCAAACATATTGTACATTAGTAGGCCACACTTGACACATCCAAAAGGATGTACTTGAGTTGGGATGTACTTGAGTAGAAACCGTGGATCGATATCTTACTTTCTCATTATAAAGAATCATATCTGCTGGACGTTTTGTATCGCTTCACAGATGGGCACAATGATGGGTTCCACGATAACGTTGGCTCAACCTATAGAGCTGCACATGATCCTAATGAGTTGACACGAGGCCTCTGCCAGGGAATTAAGCTATGGGTTATATTCTGCAGCATCTTCTTGGAATTAAAATCAGCAAATTACTTTTCAGACAACCGTCTTTTAAAGAAGCTCAAACAATAAACATCAAATATAATTGCGGGGATCTATTAACAAAGAGAAGAGATCTAGCTGATTTGTACTTGTACCATGGTCTGTGAATAAAACATTGCAAAGAATGAGTTCCCCTGATCAATGCAGGGTACAAATTGTTTCCAAATCAAACAGCATTCAGGTAATGGAACACACAGGAAATGATTAGAGATAGGAAGCTCTTCTTTTTTATGAAAGGAATTGAAGACAGCATGATTTGCCGTCAATGCATACCTCCGACCACCTTGATCGGCAGGGCCGTTGTTTGCCATATTAACTTCGGAGATTTGAGTGACTACTCTCTTCCTCCCCCGTTTGAAATGAAGCTTGCTTAAAGCAAGCTGGGAATGAAGCAAGCGTAAAAGCAGAGGGAAAAATGGTTAGCAAAGGCGAAAACGACAAAAAGGCATTGTCGAAAGATGAGCTCGAACTCCTTTCCATCCAACATATTGTCTTACGTAACGTTCACTTGGGAGCAGGGAGCGAAGCAAACATATTTAGACCAAGAAGTGGTTGGAAATGTCTTAAAGAACGACCAAAAGGTAGTCTGAAGAAGGGGCTCCCCTCCCCTGCATTCAAGCTTATCAAATGACCTAATAGACTTGTGAAATCACCAATGGATGCTTCCTCTTTAATTTGGTATTTATGGTCTCGGAGTCACATGTGCCTACCTTCAATTACGCCCATGGTGGCCAAAAACTTATGAGCCTTTATGAGCTCTCTATTTACTTTATCTTAAGTCATGATCATATGTACTACATTAGTCATGAAATAAAACTTGTAAAATAAAAATAAGTTAGTTCCTCCAGGATCATGGGCATGGTATAATGGAGTGGAAACAGTGTCTACATGTTGTAAATAAAGTCGGATCGCAATCGATCGCAATGGAATTCTAATATGCAAAATGTAAATAACATAGTAGATAAGAGAGAAGAAGAATGATATACCAGAAATTTTTACATGGAAAACCCAAGATGGGAAAAATCCGGGAACGTTGATTTAGGAACTCTGCGCTATAATCGAAGGATTATAATTAATACTCTAACGGTGTTTCTCTCAGGATAAATCCTCATAATTGTCACAAAACACATCGGCGCTTGATGAACTCTCAAGATCTCTTGTGTTTACACTCTCACTTAAAAAAGTTTTAAGAACTCTCATGTTTATTCACATTATTGAATACTCTTGATCTCTCTCTGGAGTATTTCTCTAAAGTATTTAGAAACCTCCACCCAAGCTCTCAGTTTAGAGTGGTAGACCTCCACCCAAATTAGGAATCCTCCTAACTGATTTCATAATCACCTCTCAATTAGAAATCTCCCCATTGAATTCCTCTAATTTGCACAATCACCAAAATTAATTATATCCTAGTGTTCTTCCTAAATAAGACTCACTCTTATTTAAATTTCTTCCTGTTCAGCATCCTACCATTATAGGACTCCTTCCCATTAGGTATTCTTGATAAGCAATCATCGGGATATTCCAAATCAACTCCTGGATATGTTGGGTTGCTCCAAACAAATCTGCCCTCAACCCATCATAGAGGTTTTTAAACTTTCTTATCATTTCAATGAGCCAGCCTCCTTCCTATGGAATTTTAGTTTCTCCATAAGTAGAAACTTTATCAACATATCAACACCATTTTTGTCCATGTGGATCTTCTCAAGGTTCAATCGTTTGTCTTTCAACACTTCTCATATCCAATGATACCTAATATCAATATGCTTCATCCTTGAATGAAATGTGGAATTTTTACTGAGATGAATAGTGCTTTGACTATCGCAATGCGCAACATATTCATCTTGCTTGTGCCCCAATTCTTGCAAAAAATCTCTTCATCCACAACATCTCTTTGCTAGTTTCAGTGCTAGCTATGTACTTGGCCTCTATTATGAACAATGCAATACACTTTTGTAATCTCAATTGCCAAGAGACAACACCACTTACAAAAGTTATCAACTAATCAAATGTAGCTCGCTTGGAATCTACATCTCCCGCCAAGTTCGAATCAAAGAACCCCTCAAGTATCGGTTTTCCATTACCAAAACACAAACACAAACTAGATGTACCTTTACAATACTTGAGTATCCACTTAACAGCCTCCCAATGTTGTTTGTCGAGGTTTGATATGTATCGAATAACAATTCCAACAACATACCCAATATCTAGCCTTATGCACACAATCGCATACATGAGAGTTCTAACGGCAAAAGCATAAGGAATCTTTAGCATCTATTCCTTCTCCCTTTCACTTGAGAGACACTGCCTCATGCTAAGCTAAAAATGATTGGCCAAAGGTAAGCTAACTGCTTTGGCATTGCTCATGTTGAATCTTTACACAACTTTTTCTACATATCTCTCTTGGGATAACCATAGCTTTTCACAAGCTTTATCGCTCGATATCCTCATCCCAAGTATTTGCATTGCCAGCCTAAGGTCTTTCATGGCAAATTTCTTGCTCAACTTCTCCTTGAGCTTCGTGTTTTTTCTGACATCATGCCCCACAATTAACATATCATCAATATATAATAAAGAATCAAAAAATCATCGTTGTTGAACTTCTTGATGAACACACAATAATCTCCCATGGTCTTCTTGTATTCATTACTCTCCATGAATGAATTAAACCACTTATACCATTGCCTTGGACCTTAGTTGAGCTCGTAAAGGCTTTTCTTCACCTGCATGCAAGATTTTCTTTACCTTCGATCACAAAACCTCCCGGCTACTCCATATATATCTTCCCATCAAGATCACCATGCCGTTTTCACATCAAATTGCTCAACCTCCAAGTTCAAGGTTGCTGTCAAACCAAGAACTACTTGAATGGATGACATCTTTACAATAAGAGAGAAAATCTCCTCATAATCAACTCCCTTCTTCTGACTGAAGCCCTTCACCACCTATCTTGTTTTGTAACGTGGTTTGGGGCTTTTCAATCCTTTGATAGCTTTCACCAAATCATAGGTGTGATTATCATGTAAGGATTGCATTTTTTTCTTGCATTGTTTTCATATGTTCCTTTTTGTGGGTATCAATTTCTACTCACATCTTGGAAAGTCTTGGGTTCTCCCCCATCAGTGAGAAACACATACTCATTTGGGGAGTATTTTCTACTTGGTTGCTTTTCTCTCGTTAATTTCCTTGGCTGTCCTTGAGGAACATTATCAATATCGGTTGTTTCCTCCTCAACCTCATCAGCAACTACTGCATCTCCACCATTTCCATTTTTTGTCTCAGCCTCAACTCCTTCGTTAGCTTTGTCATTGGTTGCCGTCTCAATTTGTGCTTGCTCAGTTGAATCATTCTCAACCTCTTTTTGTGCTCCCTAACCAATAGAATTTTGTGATGAGTCTAAGAGTTCCAAGTCAACTAACTCTTCCTCTACACTTTAAGGTTCTTTGTGCTGCTTGAGATCTTTGATAATTTGATCCTCAAAAACCATCAAATCCCGGTTGCAAAACACCTTCTTGCTTTTAGGATCTCATAATCTATAGTCAAAATCCTCGTGGCCATATCCTAAGGATATGCACTCCTTGGCCTTTCTATCTAGCTTGGCTAGTTCATCTCTCAATATGTATGCGAATGCCCTATAACCAAACACTCTCAAGTGACAATAAGATGAATTCTTACCATTCCATACATTTTGTGGTGTCTCACTTTTTAGTGGAATCGAATGTGATAGATTTATTAAGTCCACCGCCATCCTCATTGCCTCCCCCAAAAGGAGTTTGGCAACTTCACATGGGAAAGCATACACCTTATCCTCTCACATATTGTCTGATTCATCCTCTCGGCAACACTATTGTGTTGTGATGTTTTACGTAATGTTTTCCCTAGCCTTATGCCATGAACTCTGTAGTAACCCTCAAATGGCCCTTGGTATTACTTGCCATTGTCAGCCCTCACACACTTTAATTTTTTGTCGGTCTCCCTTTCTAGTTTCACATGCAAATCCTTGAAGGTATCAAGAACTTGATCCTTCATCTTTAATGCAGTCAAATTGATTAGCCTTTTTTAATGGTAAAATATATTTAAAGGCAACTCTATTATTTTTTTTCCTATAATACAAGCTTCACAAGGGTGTTTAGAGGTACATTTTATTTTCGAGAGTGACTTCTTTGATGTGAAAACTTCCATTCCATTCTCACCCATATGTCCAAGCCTTTTGTGCTACAGCTTGGTGGATTCCTCCCTTGCTGCATTAGTGTCTTCGCCACATAGCTTCACTTGTAAAGTATAGAATGATACGTTTTTCACTCCTCTTGCTACCACCAAGCTGCCCTTTGGTTAATGTCTACTTCCTTTCGCCAAAGTGACTCCCATAACCATCATCATCTAGCTTTCCTATGGAGATAAAGTTAAGGCGAATACCAAGGACATGTCTTATCTCTTTCAAGATAGGCTTGCATTCATTGTCAGTCTCGATCTCAACATTTCCTATGCCAACAATATTTGATAAGCCATCATCACGCATCTTCACAAGACCAAAGTCTCCATCTACATATGAAGAGAAAACTCTATTGGGGACTACGTGAAAGGAGGCTCTGGAATCAACTAGCCAAGTGGTGTCCTAACATGTTAAGTTGATGTTTTTATCAGTGCAAATAATTATCATGTCTTCATAATCTGTGGTGACATTTGCAGCCAGTGCTTCAACTTGCTTCTTGGCCACCTTCAATTGACAATATCAAATGAGATGCCCAATTTTTCTATAATGGACACAAACTCTCCTTTTAGCCCTAGGCACTGAGATTGAACAACCTTTAGGTCTAAGGCTTTTGCTCCTCCCACGATCTACTTTCTTCTCTTGTTCATTGATAACAAAAGTTCTTTCACCATGGTTATAGTACCCATCATCCTTGGGCCTTTGCTTTTCACTCAATAATATGTCCTTCAATAACTCCACGGTCAATACTCCATTGGGCATGGAATTATGAATCGACACAACTAAGGTGTCCCAACTTTTTGGCATAGAACCTACCAGGAAGTGCGCATGCAATTGTGGAGTGATTATTCTCTCCATTACATTAATTTGATTCACCGAACCTCCCATGGTACCTATGTGTTCAGAGACACTCATTCCATCTTTATACTCCATATGTGACACCTGCTTTATCAAGCTTACTATGTTTTGAGATGTATTCCTTGCATATGTCCGCTTTGGATTTCCCCAAAATCATAAGCACTGCCCTCTTGAGTGAATTTTTCAAAGATGATTTGATCGACGCACCTTCTATGTTGCCAACACATCGTTTGTTGAGGATAGTCCACTCATCCTTCTCCTCCTCCTCCGCCTCCTCTTCTTCTGTTGCTAGTGTCGGGGCTTTCGAGGAGTCTTCTCCTTCCTCTCCAGGTTTTGCCAATTTAGAAGTTGGTGCCAGTTTTTACCATGCCCTTTGGAGGTATTCTTGTCTTAATTGGCCTTTGCAAGCCTTTAATGTAGAGATGATCATCGATCTTGCACATCCATATTGCTTAATTTGTTGTTGTAAGCATGATCATGTTGACCTTTTCTTCTGACATCTTTTACAACCTCAACTCCGATACCACTTTATTGTAAATTAAGTCGGATTGTAATGGATCAAAGCAAAATTCTAACTATCAAAATCGTGCAATATGCAAAACGTAAATAACACAGCATATAAGAGAGAAGAAAAATGATACCTCAGAACTTTTTACGTGGAAAACCCAAGATGGGAAAAATAAAGGGATGTTGATCTAGGAACTCTTCACTATAATTAAAGGATTACAGTTAACACTTTAACGGTGTTTCTCTTACAATAAATCCTTACAACAGTCACAAAACACATCATCGCTTGATGAACTCTCAAGATCTATTCTGTTTACACACTCTCACTTAAAAAACTTTCAAGAACTATTGTATTTACTCACATTGTTGAAGACTCTTGTGATATCTCTGAAGTATTTCTTTAATGTATTCAGAAACCTCCACCCAAGCTCTTCTGTTTATAGTGGTAGACCTCCACCAAAATTAGGAATTCTCTCTAATTGATTTGGTAATCACCCCTCAATTAGAAATCTCCCCAGTTGATTGAATTTCTTTGATTTGAGAAATTACCAAAATTGATTCTATCCCGGTATTCTAATGGAACTAACTTAACTTCAATTTACCCTAGAAAAGAGTGTAATACTAAATATGTATAATTACATATTAAACATATTTAAGTCATGAAATAAAAGTTGTCAATTAAAGATAAGTTGTTCATCTAGAATCATGGGTTGGTATAGTTGAGAGGAACAATGTCTATCCAATTGTTTAATTACACACAACACATACTACATCATCTATATATGTTTGTTTACTTCGACTTATGTCCATGATCCAACGTGATAAAGTTATATCATCCATCTTGTCTTGTGGCCACATTATTTTAAAAGTTAAATATTTGACAAAATTATGTCATGTGTTTTGCCATATAATATAACCCATTGTTTTCTTATTTTAATTTCGTTTTCAATTTGTCGTAAATTAATAGATAAATAGGAAATGAAACAACACAACTATCAATAAGTGGCACCTATTTATTATTCACCGTGTGTATATTTTTATAATTGGCTATATCATATTACAATATCATTGAACATAGTAGATATACTTTATTTTATACTTAATTTTTTTTATTGGCAAGCTCTATTTTATCGTTCTTTGTCATTCTTTAGGAATAGAGCTGCCAAAAATTCCAAGCTATACCCACTATGACACTTTTATCCTGAACTTTGTTTTGTAAATTAAAAGTCCCAAACTATGCTCATTATGACACATTTACCCCAAACTTTTTCTTGTAACATAAAAAAACCCAAACTTGTACCTATATGACACATTTATCCTCCGTTAAGGTTCCATAAAATGATTTTTTAATCAAAATAATATTGTTTTTATTTCATTTAAGTCACGTGGGTGCCATGTCGACACCATTTGCCTTTAGGGTATCTACGTAGGCAAATTTTTAACGATAATTATTAACAAAACCTTGATGGAGGATAAATATGTCGCATAGGTACAAGTTTGGGATTTTTTGTATGACAAAAAAAAAATTGGGCAAATGTACCACAGTAAGAATAATTTAGGGTTTTTTGTGGCTTTATCCTTGTCGCGACCAATTTTTCAAGTGTGACCACCTAGGTTTTGGCTAATGGATTGTTAAGCCTAGACTTAACTCGAGCTCTCCTAAGCCCATACCAATTCGTGACTTAAGGTTCAAGTTTCTTAACATGCTGTTGACACCTAATTTTTTGCCCAAATTATTGCATATAGATTAATTAATTTTAAAAAATAAAAAAAAAGATTAAAAAAGAAAAAAAAATTAAAAAAAGAAAAAAGTTGTGGCCAATGATCTAAATGTGACTAGCCAAGCCCAGGAGGTCAGATTGGAATTAAAATGGCAAATTGGGGCAAAAATGCAATTTCCAAAAGTTGAAGGACCAATTCGCAATTTTTGCAAAATTTCACCCAAGCCCTTAAATCATCATCTTAGCCCCCAATTAAGTTGAAATTGAACTTGGGTCAGGTCTAATTAATCGAATCGAGCAAAAAGGACCTAATTGCATTGAATTTGACATTTTCGGGCAAGAAAATGGCCAACTTTGAGGGACTCTCTTGCAAAATTGGGTGGAGACAATTACGAAAAATGGTCAAGATCTTAAATTACTATACATGAGGTTGCTAATTGATCAGAAACCACGGCCAAATTGATGGATTAAAGCACACAAACTAGCTACCAAAACCCAGCCCACGGTTAGGTCTTAATTCGGAGCTGATAAGTAGGCATATTGGTGGCCCCACCATATCTCACTCAGCTGCCCATATAGCTTGATATTTGCACGTGATGGAAGAACATATATAGTAGTGCAAATGGACGGAAATTGGCTAAGGATAAGCTCCTGACAACACCGGAAAATCGCAGCAAAACCTGCACACTCAACAGCTGCAGAATTAAAAAATTTGGCTAAGTCAGGAGAGTGGGTGGACTAGCTCAGTTGGCAGGCTTGGTAGGGGGCCAAAAAGCTGACCAAAAATCCCTCAATTTATGGGATAAGATCACTGAAGCAAGGTCTTTCAAGGGATGAAAAAAAAGAGACGAGAGAGAGAGAGGAGAGAGCTCGGAATCGTACCTAAAACACACCTTCAGAAGCAACTCCAGAAGAGAGAAACCCAGAAATTCCAGATGAACCTTTAGAGAGAAAAGTGAGATTTTCACACATCTACGGTCAAAATTAGCCAAAACCTTCAACTAGAGATTGAAACTTCACTCCAAGATCTTTCCAACCATAGGTCACATGTCCCAAATGGAGATTGAGAAGGCCTCCTAAGGCCCCCCCGAAACAGTGCCCTCCTGGCTGGCCCAGAAAGTTCGAAAATTTTTGTAAGTATTGAGCTTGATTGGTCACGAGTGAAGAAAAGCGAGTGCTTTTGAGAAACTTGAGAGACAAATGAGGAAAGCCATGACTTACAAGTCAAGCTATAATACATATAGTTTGGGTTGGTTTGAACTTGGCCAATAAGGAAGGTTTGGAAGTCTAATTTTGGAAGTCAACGAAAAGCTTCGTTGTCACTTTTTCTTCTGCAGATCTCACTTCAGCTTGAAGGAACCAACTTTCACGTGCTTCCAGAAGACAATTTCGTGGTTTCCTTGGCCAAGAGTCACTTGAAAAAGAAACTAGGAAGCAAGGTAAGCATTCTAGATGTATTTTTGTTCAAGTTTGAACATGTTTTGATCACGAAAATCGAGAAGGAAACTAGTCTGAAGAGCTGATTTCTGAAGCTAAAATTTTTCTAAGTGTTTAAAACCTCTTCAATGCCCCTACATGCTCGACTTGTTACTTCCCTTTGCATGCTTTTTTTTTTCGTTGTGACTTTGATGAATGTTACATGGGAGTACAAATGATGCATAGGACAACCCGGTTTAGTCTTTAAATCTCCTTGTGAACCATGAAACCATCTATAACATGAGCCAAAAACCACATTGAGACATGGTTGGCCAGCATAGATCATGCGTGAACGCTTCTTGTAGAGTTCATTTTGATGCGTTCGGTTGATCGTTTTCAGTGATGTTTGTTGCATTTGAAAGTAAGTGTTACCTATTTTCATCTAGATGGAGTAATATTTCATATAGATATGGCATGTGATGGTTGTCGGAGCTTCAATATGAGCATTTGGCATGGCTGTTTGACTTGGGTTCATCACCAGTTTTGCAAAACAGCTCCAACCCGCATATTGGAGGCCATTTTCAGTTCGGTTTTTGCATGTTCTAGGCTGTAATTTCTAGTCAAACACGTTCTTTGCATGTAGTAGTATATCCTTGATACTTTACATTCACATGAGATTGCTTATGGGTCGAGATTGAAGGCCACGAACATGACCTGAAGAAGCCATTTTGGGGTGATTTGATGCAAGCCAAGTATTCGATAAAATGTTGAAACCAAGCTTCAATCTCGAAGCGGTCGATTTGAGCTTAATCGTTGTGATATTCATGTGATGTGTTACTCCATGTTAGCATAGATTGGTTTAAGGAATCATTATTAATATTTTTTTTTGAAAAAAATAATAAAAAAAGAGAAAAATCTGAAAATTTCAAAAATATCAAAAATGTTGGATAACATCAGATTAGAATAGAAATGACATATATGGAATTTTCCTAATTTAAAAATGTCATTTTCCTAATTTAATGCTATTTTGGTATTTTATAACAATTTTTGTAAATAATCCATTTTGCATAGATTAAAATTATCTAGAGTAATTTCATGCATTTAGAGTGATATCATGCATATTTAAATTCCCATTTCGCTCACGGGGGTCCTGTCTCGGGGCGTGATAACAAGGCCATGTAATATTATTTGCCCGACTTGTATCGGGTTTTTCTTTTCCGTATTTATTTTCAAGTCATTTTAATTTCGTGGATGTATACTTACCGCATCGTTTTTTCATTAATTTGAGTGTAAATTTCTCTTCTAAATTAGGTTAGAATTAGTCTAGACCTAAAAAAAAAGAAAAACTACAAAAACATTTGCATGGACACTTAGTGGTTTCATAAAGGTTATAATTGGTAATCAAGATTGTGTGACCATTTAGATAAACAACCTTCCAAGTTAGTGGTACCGCAAGGGCGCTAATAGAAACATTAGCGTAAACAAGTCCCCGTTCCTAGAAATCTCTGGTTGCGTAATAATCGAGGCAACACTCCCGTGTCTCGGTTGGTTTCTAGCCGACCCTAATAGGCTAGTGGCGACTCCTAGAAGTACATAGGTTGTTAAGAATTAAAATTCAAAATCCAATGTTGCGCGAGGTATGGGCTTGGGAGAGCCCACGCCTAATTTAGGGCCGTTGGTCCGTCTCTTTAGGCAAATACCCCTAAACCTTTCTTTCTTTTCCCCGAATGGAAAAAAGAGGTCGTGACACATGCAAATGGATTTTATCTAAGAGTCGCCACTAATCTATTTTTGGTGGGTCGATTAGAAACCCAAGTAAAATAACGGGAGAATTATTTTACTCCTGCGAACCAGAGACTATGGGTACGAGGACTTGATTACACTAGATTTTTCTAATGCCCTTTCGGTACCATTCTTCTATTTTGAAAAATGTTTTTTTTTTTTTTTGCAGGCAGCTTAAATTGATTTTAAATTTATTTCCCTAACATGTGAGGTTGATCATGCGGTTACGCAATCCATTAATTTAACACCCAAGAAAGCAATGAATAAATTACAAGACTTACCTTGTAGCAACGAAAGCATCTGCGTCGTTAGAACAGAATTCACATCATCAACCCTATATATGATTTCTAATTAACACGCAATTTCTCTTTTTAATGTTTTCACTTGTTTAATGAGAATCGTGTAATATGCAATGCAATATTAATTAAATGACCTAGTTCTAATGCAATGCAATTTCTAATTGAAAGGACCTAGCAACAACCACTAAATGGCATGCATTTCATGAACCTAATCCTAATGACATGCACATGACATTTTTTATTTTCTTTTTCTTAAAAGAATACAATCTATCCTAAAGATTGAAACTCATTTATTCTATGACATTTTTTTGTATTTTTTCATGAAATTCGAAATTTGGTGAAATGTGAAAATTACTTAACTAGATTAAGATTCTATTTAATTTGCATTAGGAATTAGGTAAAGATAAATCCTAATTTAAACTAAAATATTATCTTAATCCAAATAATCTTAAAATGCAATATATTCAAGAAAATACTTAAACTTATAATGAATTAAGAAAAGTATTATCTAAAACTAAATTAAGTGCAATTTTACCCTAATATGCAATGATATGCCCTAATTCTACACGACATATGCATGATGATTTTTTTTGTTTTTATTTTTTTATTTAATTTCGAAATAATAAAACTCCTATCCTAAGCATGCAAGATAACCCTAAATCATGCAATATTCTAATTCAAACATATTTCAAAATAAACAAAGCAATCAAGACAAACCAAACCAAAGATATCCTACATTATTCAGATCGAGGGATAATATTTCACTAGTAAAATCAATAAATTGATCTTAAGCCTTAAAGATAAAAAATATCAATTTTATTCCCGCTTAATTAATTATTTCATCTAAAGCCTTATAGATGAAATAAAAAATTCAGGTGCGGTTGTGAATCATGAAATAAATCCTAAATGAGAATGTCTATCACTCGAAAATATTTAACTAGATATCAACAGCATCAAATAGACAATGAGATACTCAAATCAACTTGGGATGAGAATTTCACCTAACCCGAAGGATATTATTTCCAAATTCAAATAGGGCAGCGGATCACGATCGATGATTCGGACAGCAATGACCAGCGATTCGGGGTGATATGCGACTGAGAAAGGACTACTTCGCGGTGATGTCTCACCAGAAAGACCTGCAATAATAGAAATCGAAACAAAAGCAATAATGCTTGGATTCTTCGTGGCGCCGAGGGAGATTAAAGAGAATTTCTGCTGAGTTGCATGTTATATCCTTTTCTCCAGGTGTCCATCTTTTCCTTGACCGTGCGCTGAGAAGTGGGCGTGCTTGAGTGCTTGCCCGGTTGTCCAGGTGCTCCGCTTCAGTTTCACTTTGACCCAAGGAACAAATCCGCTCCCTTCGGTCTCCTCACTAATTCCCAAGCTTTGACTTACTGAACCCCCATGATCACGTTCTTTACTTGGCTTCGTATTGCATATCGATGCCCCAAAACTTGCTTTCTCAATTGAAGGACTAACGGCACACCAAGAATGGTGGTGGTGGCGTTTTGGTATGCAATGGTTGGACGTTGTCTGAAAGCTGGGACGTCGGTTCTGGTTGCTCGAAGTGGACTCGGGGACAGCAAGTCGTAGCAAGTTCGAAGCAAGCACACGTAATGATGCCGCGGATCGAACGAGGAAACCACACGTCGTTGCCTCAACACGCGATGCAAAGATGTCGCTAGAAAATTTAGCCCTCGCTTAATTTAAGCCCAGGAGGTCCGTTGACGGGAACCGTTTCGGCGACAAGCCGGGCCGTTCTTCTCTTTGCGGGTGACCTTCGTGTCTGCGAGATGAGCATCCAAAATCTCTTTCTTCAGGATTTTGTCACCTATCCAGGGCTCGCCGACCACCGCTCTCTTTCTCACGCTTTCTTCTCTCTCTATGCTCTCAATCGTGGCCGTGTATTCAATAAATGTGGCCTCCTCCTTTTTGCTCTCCGCTCTTGAATTTTTCTCTCAAATTTCTTCGGTCCCCCCTCTCTGCGGTCTCCCAAGTGTGGACTTGTGCATGAATTCTCGCAGAGTAAAAAAGAATGGCAGTGAGATGTTGATGTAGATTAGGCGTGAAAGCCCACGGTGACCGAGAAATTGAACCTAGACAGCAAGTGAAAACACGAAAATAAATGAGTTAAAAGATTTAAATAGCGAAACGGAATTTCACGTGATCAAACTAAAAAAAGCTTGACTTAGCTTTATGCTTGTTGTCAATATCCACAAAGTGAGATGAACGCGGCACGTCGAGAGGACTGCCAACGCCATAGTCCAATTCGGCGAATTCTGGGATAGTGGACATGAGATGTTTGAGGGTGTGTCTCTCCCTTTCTTTTTTCATGACTCGACATGTCTCTTTTTATAGCATAAGACTTCCACTTAACATTGGAAAGTCAGAATCAGTGCTCCTTTGATCGTGGGGATTGCCAAATCTTAACCCTCATTTGTCACCGTAAATCTCTCAAGTATGCATCCCTCGTCTTCTTTCGCAATCTTTTCCTTTTCTGATTCACTTATATTGCCGTGAACGTGTCCAGATTCATTCACTTGTGCATGAACGCCCAATATTGGAGTGAGTGTCCATTCTTTCCATATTGTCAAAATCTTGCCCTTTGTTCGCTGATTTTTCAATTCTTTCTACATTTATCAAAATCTGAATACTCATCAGAATTTCAAACTTTCATGCATAATCAATCAAATCAATTTTCCCCTTTTTTATTTTTTCTTTTCAAAATGCAATTTTATTTTTCCAAAATTAGGTGTCAACAATCCTTATAATTAAACTATAAAAATAATCTTTTAAATTCTTATCTTAATTAATTCTATTATCACATATAATTGAAGCGAGCTTATTGGTTACTAAAATTATGGCATGAAATAAGAAATTTTAAATTAGAAACAAAAAATAAAAGAAATATTTTTATTTTTATTTCCATTTTCCATTATTAGTATATCAATTTAATTATTCTTTACCTAATTTCATTATAATAGTTCAATTAAGATAGGGAAATGGCACTACTAGTTCCTAAACTTTGACCTAGTCTACAATGTCATGCTTGAAATTTTAATTTGTTCAATATGGCCCTTAAAATAATTCTAAATATTAAATGTGGTTTGTAAACTTTCAATTTGTTAGATATAGTATCTCAACTTTCCATAACAAAGTCAAATGAAGTCTTTCCGTAATATTAAAAAGTTTGCATACTACACTATTATCTGAATTTTAGAAATTTTTGCTTCTCAATTCATTTATTGAATCAACAAAATTATAATTTCTCTTTAATTACTTTATCCTTTTGATCTTTTTAAATATTACGATAGTTTCATTTAAAAATATTTTAGCTTACAGTCTCTATAACAGTAAAAGTAGAACCTTGCTTATAATTGTATCGTGTCAATATTCCTGCTATTTTAATTTTTTAATTCAAATATCTAACTCAATTTATCTAAGAAAGCACGAAAAACCAATATATATATATATATATATATATATATATATATATATATTATCTATCTAAAAATATTAGTGTTGGCACCTAAATTTTTTCCTAAAGGTTTTGTTTATGTATTTCTGAAAGATTGGAACTTGTTTTTTCATAAAAATATTTTATCTTTATAGATTACTTAAGCATTTGGTATAGTTTTTTTTAATGGGATTAGGGTTCTTGAAATCTACTTTCCCAAAAAAAAAAAAAAAAAAAAAAAAAAAAAAGAGGGGCGAAGGCCAAATATCTGAGTGTGACTATCCAAGCCTCTCGAGGGGTCAAATTGCAATTGAAATAGTAAGTTGGGAGCCAAAATGCAATTCCCAAAAATTGGGGGACCAATTTGCAATTTTTTACAAAATTTGTTCTTGAGGAGTTTGGTGGGCAATAATTTACGGCAACTTCTGATCAAGTGTATGTTAAAGTGAGAAGGGCTTCGGCTGAAAGCTTATTTTCAAGAAAGGAAATGGGTCTACTACTTTCAATTTGGATTATTTTTTTAATCTTAATTTTGGGAGGTCCGGTGTCGAGCTTTTTGAAATGTAAAGAGTGGCTCAATGATAAGTAATGTTTCCTTCTAATGGTCTGGTTAACTATTTCCTATTTTTTAACGAATTTGTTTAATGCGGAAGCTGATAATACCTACCAAAGAAAGAACTTCACATTTTACAAAAGTATCTCCTTTCATCGATTGAGATGTCTTAAGACATTCATGACCTGTTGGAGTATCTTGTAAAAAAAAAATTCATGTCCATGAAAAGCGTCAATGACTATCAGCAATAGATCATACTTTTCGACAGACTTACAATCACCAAATATGTCCCTAATTACATTGTCTATTCCTAGAGTTTGAGTCACTAGGAACATCAGGAATTAAATCCTGGATATATTAACAAAATAATAAAAATATTAGAGAACACATCCTTGGGATACAACTTGGTGTTCCAACACTTTCATCTATGGGTTTCTTGTGATCAACAAGATAAGGTGCAAGAAAACGAAATCTCTTGTGACTTGCTTTGGGCTTTTGGTGGTCCACATTTGACACTTCACCTCAACTACACATAAAATTGAATGAAGAAAATGGAAATAGTTGACTTCGCTTAAGCTTACATCCTCCTTCTTAGCTTTAAAAAAAAAAAAAAAAAAAAAAGACTATCATTTCTGAGGGCTTAAAGCGACTCCATTCTTTCGAATCTCAATAGATCAAGCCCATCTCCCAGGAAACCTCTTTACTCTCCCAACCCTTTTTACATATAAAAACATTCTTAGCCATCGACATGCATCTATATACATCTATGCTTATATTGAACCAAGATTACTCTGTCTCACTTTTCTGTTAAGATCCTGATTCAACCACAAGGTTTGTCTCCAGAGAACCGGAAATTGTCACTATGCATCGCCATTACATATTCTCCTCATGAGATAATAATAGAACAACACAAGGTTCATCTCCAAGCCAGCATTAGACACACATTAAAGACAAGTTTGCAAATAGCTAACCACAGCATCTAGAGAATCAGAAACTGTCACCATTATCTAATTCGTAATAAATGTAAATGCTATCAGGAGGACACAAGGAATGACAACTGACCAAGGCATGTCACCAAGCAAGACATACATCAGCAAACTGCACTTGACACCTCCAAGAGCAACAGCAAAAAGAGCAGAGGCAAGTTGGAATGTTGGGTCTATATGTTGCCCTCCCATCTTGACGATTTTGAGCAGTTTGTAGATACGCATGATTTTTGCACGAGTAGTGTTGGTAGGAACATCCGTGCACTGTACGAGTTGATTCAGGTTCTCCTCCAGGGAATCAAGACGTGGGATATATGCAGCAATCAGATCCACCAGCCCTGTTTCACGCCTTAGAAATAAAATCAGAAAACCACTTATTAGCGTACAGTCTTTTGGAAAAGCACAAGTTTGGAGCTCTTTCTACATCACATAAGACGGCAGTCTTTCCAAAAGCTTTCAAGAACTACCAATTTAAGCTCTCAAGGAAATTTGATGCGTTATGATGCCAAGGTTCTAGTGCAAATCATAGCTAATGAGTATGCATTCCAGGAGTCTAACCTCTGTATGTACTGAGGTATCGGTCCATGGCTGATTAAGCTAGTGAAATCTCTTCTTTTTTTGACAAAATGGAACACCAGCGTACCATGGGATACCTCCCTAACACCTATAAACCTTTCCTAACCTACTCTTACAAATCATTCACAAAACAAAACCACCCAGACACACAAAACTGCCAGGTAAGCCCCTGCTTACTGGTTAGAGACGGAGTACAACTAACAGCAGGTCTCATCTTTTATTAGGAGGAAAACCTAATTTTCAATTAATAAGTTGTTCTTAATATGAGTTTCTGCTGACAAAGAAGGAAAAGAAGCAAGAGTGTGTCTCTTCATCAATGTGACAGAATTTTCCCTCTCAGAAACAGTGTCTATACAACCAGGTAAGGCCCATGCTTACAGGGTAGAAGCTCAGTCTTGGGTAGAACCTAGAAACCGAGTCTTGAGTATTTGGGTAGAAGAGTAACGTAGAAACCGAGTCTCAAGCTAACCGAGACTTGGATACAAACTCGGTGGTCAGTCTTGTACTGAGCATGAACCTGAGTTTCGGTCCAAGAACGTAACCAAATCTCGTTTTCTAGCTTCTACTTGAGAATTGAAGTGGCTTGTGCTCTTGTCCTGGTTCCTAAGGGCTACACCTGGAATTGAGCTCTTAAGTGTCGAACATACAAGATCATAATGCATCAACAAGTTAAGGTGATCTACATAGGACGCAGGTTTTTTCCCAGCAAATCAGCATTTAGTGGACATGATCAGATATAGGAACAGGAAAATGAAGATCTCAGCATGATTTAAGTTGCAATCCTCCAACATATTGAAGGATGTTACGCCATGTTTGAGGTTGCTGAAGTTTGCCTCCAACCACCAAGATCAGCTGGATTGTTGCTCTTCATTAACCTTCTGAGTTGCCTACTGGAGAGACGGAGAAGAAGAAGAAATGTGGAAAATATCGATTCACCTGGGATGAATGCTTCACGAAAAAGAGGATAGTAGTTTTGGGGAGAATCCGCTCATTTCAGCAGAGGAGGAGTTTCGGTGGTTTTGTTACCCCTGACGGAAGTGAAAAGGTGTTTTGGTCGCACAACACCCTTTCACTCCCGCCACTCCTTTGTTTGATCACCACCTCAGGCAGGGATCAACAAAAGTAGCTTGCGAGAAGAAGACTAGAGGGAGACTTGGAGGGAGGGGGCTCGTGCGAAAGAAGAGATGGAGGGAGAAGAAGAATGGCAATTAATGAAGAGAGAGTGGATGCAAAAGTGTGAAGGAGGGAAAGGTGGGACCTAGCAGACACGTGGCGCATCTTGAGTGGTCGGAGACCACGTGGTATTAGCAATTCAGGACCACTTAATATTCTCTCATTAGTGTATAGTCTTTATTTTCTCATTAGTGATAGTCTTTTGGAAAAGCTCTAGTTTTGAGCTCTGTTGTATCGCATAAAGGCATTTTTTCCAAAAGCTTTTAAAAACTTCCAGCTTAAAGTTCAAACGGAAATTAATATGCGGTATGACACCAAGCTTCTGGTGCAAATCATAGCTGACAAGTCTATGCATTGCAAGAGTCCAACATCTATATGCACTACAGTAGTGCAACCCATCTATTGATCAATGACCAATTATGCTAATGAAAACTCTTCTTTGGACAAAATGTAACATCGGAGTACAAGAGATACTCCTTAACTTCACAAACCTTTCCCAACTTAGTCTAACAACACTTAATCACAAAACAAAACCACCCAGACCCACAAAATTCCATGCTTATCAGGTAGAAGCAGAGTAAAGTTAATTGTAGGTCTTATCTTTTCTTAGGAGGAAAAGTCAACAAGATTTTCAATTAATACGTTGTTCTCAATAATAGCTTCTCTTTACAAATAAAGGAAACAGAGTGTATGTACAATAAATTCCTTCATCAACGTAACGATCTCGCGCAATAACTTTAGGAGAAGGTTCACATCTTTCCCACTTTGTGATTTTCGAAAAGAAATGGCAATTATTGTGGCATTTCACTCTCCTCAAACAAACTCAACTATTTTAATGGTATTTACACTTGATAGGGATTATTCCTTGAATCCAATTGTATCCAATTACCAAATGGATGACATGAAAACTCACCAATTCGCAAAGAAAAGGGTGAATGACTACAAGAAATATTCTTGCTTTTCCATGAATTTACATCCACTGAATATACTTCGTTGTTTCGACCAAAAAAAAAAAAAAAAAAAGAGAGAGAGAGAGAGAAAGAACGTACCCTGTTATGAGCACATCCCAGCATGCTCTATTTTAAGCATCGAGTCATCACGAATATCAAGAATAAAAACCATAAGAAAAAAAGTTAATACAATGAAAACCCCAAATTTGTAAATATGTGATTAATTAACCCAAATTAATTTTTGACCAAAAACTCCAACCTAATATACTTGCAACAAATTTATTCTAAAATAATTTTTGGGCCACTAAAAATGTCAAACTTATACCCTCGTGACATATTTACCTTTTATTAATTTCCATCAAATTTTATTGTAAAATTACTAAGCTTAATGTCACCTAGCAATAATCAAATTGACATGGTAAATCCATGTGAAAATCTATATTAATTTGGGTTAAATTTTTCAAAACTGTACTAGTTTGAGATTTTTCGCAATATTATCCTTAGCAAAATAATAGACGACAAAATATGAGTGGTATAACATAACCACCCAATCTAGGAAATACGAGAAACAAGCCATTGTACGTCAGGTATGCCACTAAATAAGTGCTCTGTTCTAAGCAGAGCCAATTTATGCTTTCAGACTCCATTTGTTTTGCTAAAAAGTGGACAATTTCAAAAATATTAAAAATAATCACTTATATCACTTGAAATAACTAATCGATAAAAAAAGTTCAAAATTAATGATAATTTATGTCTAATATTTTCGTTCATTCATATTTGTAAGTGATATAAAAATGATTATTTTTAGTTAATATTTTCTACTTAGTTTTCGCGAAACAAATAGTCTGATATAAAAATAAGAAAGTGGTTCGACCAACAAAAAGAGCAAAGAAATGGAGAAAAAGAATCTGGGTAATACAGATTGGTGTCCCAATCCGACTCTCACAATCCTATGCGAGAAACAGGCCATTTTCTACTGGCAAGTAAAAGACGTGCCTCTCAATTGGCCTCTGCCGAGCCCCCAAAATAAAAAATGGCCTCTGAACAGTACAAGTTCAGAATGCATCAACAAGTTCACCTGAGTTACGTGGAGTGCAGGTTTTTTTTTCCTCATAGAGCAGTAATACATAATGGAATATGTAAAGTGGCCATCATCAAACATAGAAACTAAAGAGAATATCAAAATTTAGGCGTAGTTTTACTCACAATCCTCCAACTTACCGATGGAGGGTGGGTGGTTAAGATATGTTAAAGGTCGCCGAAGCTTACCTTTGATCACCGCGATCAGCTGCACCGTTGTTCTCCATTATCCTTCCGACTCTGCCTTGCTCGGTCTCTTCTTTTCTTGCCTGCTAATGAAAACAAAATGGAGCTGCCACACACCGCGGTGCATTTGTAAGTGAAGAAGAGTGGGGCATCTGTATGTGGATGGCTCCATAGAGGAAGAAAGGAGCAAAAAAGGAGCAAAAAGAAAAGTGGGCGTGAGGCCAGAGGGCCTGCCTGGTGAACTCAGGAGCGAGTGAGGTGCACGCACATACTCCACTTACTCGCACCCATGGATCGGTGGCGCTCTAAAGAGCTGCTGATCCACGAAGGATCAGTGACGCTCCTGGAGCGAATGATCCACGGAGGATCGTGATCGTGACACTCAGTCGCCCGGGCGAGTGAGTACCACTTGGTGACAAACTCGCCCCCAGGAAACGTAATGTAATCATGCGATTCTTAGATTCTTGTCCAAATCCTGTAGAAGCGGCATCCGTCGAGGTTGACCTTGGACACCCGTGCTTGTTGCCCGGCCTAAATTCTGTGGACCTGGGCTCTATATCAATAGACTCGGGTTAGGCAACAAGAATCCGAGCATGGGCACAGAGATATTGGGCCAGGGCACCAGGAACAAAAATCGAGATCCCATGACTAGGCTCAATGGATTCGGGCTCCGCCTCTATGAATCCGGGCCCAACCTCTGTGGATGCCCAGCCTTTGTGGACTCGAGCCCAAGCGTCAAGGACTAGGCCTGGCATCGAGGTCCCAGCCTCAGCCTCAATGGACCCAAGTCTAGCCTCGGTGGACCCAGCTCAACCCCCATGGACCCAGCCTTGGCCCAATGCTAAAGACCCAGGAACGAAAGGCGCTGAGGTTTCCAACCCAAGTCCCGAGCTTGATTTCTAGTCATATTTTATAAAACGATTTTTGAGTTTTTAAAGAGAAATTCATTTTTTTCTGAATTTAAACATAAGTTTTATATTGATTTGAAAAAAAAAATATTACATTAACTTATTTTACTAAATAATCCAAGTGCCAAAAAATGATCTAATTTTTTTTAGTGAAATAAACATATTCTATTTTCCAGGAGGCACAGAAAGAAAGAAAGGATGCAGACCCTTTACCACAAACGATATTTTCACTGTCGTCACAATTAATTCTTAACAATGATTCGAGTAATATATTAACAGTTCAGATAGTATGCAACATTTGTGTTTCATAAAAGCATCTTGTGAAATAAGGAATCCACGTGCAAAAGTGATGTTAGTATTTCTCTCTTTTAAAAAATGGAAAGAATCCACGTTCAGAAGGTAAACCTCGAATTTTGATCGAACGAATGAACGAATGAAGGAAAGAAGCAAGAGAGAGTGATATTATTCATAGAGAATTGGATGTGCTAAATACGTTCGACTATTGCGTGACAGGAAAATAGGAGAATAGTGTTGAAGATTGTATCACGTGTCCCAGGTTCATTGGCACGCCAGCCCAGCAGCGTGAGAATGGGAGCTTGGAGGTGAGGTTGGGTAATGTAAACGCTTCCGTCTACTAAACTGGCCATTTCTCTAAGTCGGCTCAGCTTGCCGCTTGGAGATCATTTAGTGGCTGTTAGGAGTGAGTGACATGGATCACCAAAACGAATATCGCCTGGATTGGACTGGATTGGCTAATTCTAGATGGTTTCTGACCGTGCAGTTCCATAAAATTGGAATTTATCATTTTCGGTCCGATCCCCAATTTCGAGAAAAACCAAACTAATTAATATTTTTATTTTTATTTCTCACACAAATTTCTTTCATCCTCCTCATGTGTCTTGCTCTCATCTCTCCTCTTTCTCTCTTCTCTCTCACCTCGCAAGTCGTCTCTCCTCTCTCCCTCTCCTCTCTCCTCTTTACCTTCTAAATCGCCTCTCCGATCTACCTCTCACGCTTCAAGACGACTTGGAAGAGCTCTGCCTCTCACACCTCTCGACATCTCGTCATTTCTTTCTTTTTAGATCGATTATGTTGTGTCTTCTTCTTCGTCAAGCATTGCAACTCTTCTTTATTCTTACATGCTGACATTTTCAATGACCGGATGCCTTTCTTCTTTTTGCTTTGCTTTTTCAGTTTGCGCGGCGCATGGTGAAGCCGAGTGTCGTCATTTTGGTGATAAAGCTATATGTAACACTGTCAATGATTTTTCTTTCAAAAGCGGTGGTTACATTCCCTAGGAAATATATAAATCAACCAATTCTGTGGAAACTAGTCCTTCAAGTCTGATTCTCAATTTCTAGGACCAGACTAGACCAGGAATGTATCACCCGTAGTGGCTGATGCAATCCGATGCCCTTTTTCTCTACTCTTCCTATGCAACCTCTGTAGATGTTTTGTGCTACTTAAAAGTGATCGGTTTTAAGTTGTTGATATCTAAATTTTAGCAACCTGATTAGTTGTTTATTGCATTAAAAATTAAGGATTAATTTTTAACCCCTAAACTAAAATATTAGAATCAATTTGCATAGCATATAGTCATCAGGAGCATATTTCATTTAATTGCATATTTGTTGGACCGATGGTCGAAGGACTCGAGTGAATGGTTCGAAGCTTAATTGATTAAGTTGGGATCAAGTTCAGCCCATTAGCTTTTAAGTGGCCGGAGATTAGTAAGAGCAGTGCATATTTTACAAAATCCATTTGACAAGAAAATCGGATGTCACCACTAGAGGGTTTTGAATGGAGGCTCATGCTTGGGAAAAAAGTATCACACATGGAGGATATTTGATTCTTTGAGCAATATATATTAAGATAAGAAATAAAGTGAGAGGGAATAAATATCTTCATCAAATATTTGGAATGAAAATTCACAAACAAAACAAAATAAAAAGAAATATTATGCATATATTCATTCACGACGAGATCTAAAGTGAGGAGGGTAAGAAAAGATGTTGCATGTGGAGCATACATTTAGGCAAGATATCTTCGTGCACCCACAAGCACAAGCAAAATCGGTTTTTAAGCTGACAGAGGAAAGTGGGATTCTGTCCTTGGATCATACATTAGTGTGGGCAGAAAGGAGGGCCGCAAGAATAGGAAAGGATCAAGATATAATATATTCTACGAAGGGGGAGATTTATTCTTTTCCCTTAAAAAAAGTCATCTTATCCTTGCCTATAATTGTAGGCTCCCTATGAACGCTCGAGGGGGGACCCTCGGACAAATTAGAGAGCACGAGATTGAAAAAAAAAAAAAAGGTGAAAAGTGGTCTTTCTCTTGGGTCCACCGGTCGATAGCTCAACAGAAGAAGGGGATTTGTTTCTTTCTCCTCGGACAACGTACTGAGAGAATAAAAAACAGAGGAGGTCGTCCTCTTCATCCATCCCGACCCAGTATCCCTCGACGCCACCGCAGCTCCTTCACCGACGACGTTACTGCAGCTCCACCGCGGACTTCGTAGCTGCTGTTCCGACTGCTCGAGCCCCGACGCGCCGCCACTGCTGATTCCATGCCATCGCTGCATCATCGCTCGCTACACCGCGCCTTGACCCTTCGGTGACGACCCGCCACTGGCGTTCACCATCGAGGAGCTATTGCCCGTGTCCCACAACGGCAACATCGCCTGCCCGTGCTGCCCCGACGCCAAGTTCCACCCCCACGAGCCTCTTTGGAGCCCCGACGATCCTGTTGCCGCGGCAACGTTTCTCCAAGTTCGAGTTGCCTCCAAGTTCGAGTTGCCATCCCCGACGCAAGCCGCATCCGTGCGGCCTATTAGGCCATCCGCGAGATCCCCAGCAACGACGGTGAGCCGCTGTCCAGCTCGGGCCTATCCATTCTAAATCGAGAACGAGTCCTTACTCCAACGACGAAGCAGTCACGCCTTGCACGAAGCATACTGGTCTTTCTTTGCAGGTGGAGAATTTATGTGGAGGTTTTAGAAGGTCAAAGTTTGAAAATCACTGAGATCATCAGAAGGCTAGTGGATTTCCCTGTGTCACCGAATCCCACAGGTCCAACGGTGAAGGACCAACCAATTAAAAAAAAAAAAAAAACAGGAAGATTCGCTGTGCTTGCCCCTGTTCATCGATGAGTCCTGATCCCTCGTCGAGCTTGGAGATTTCTGTTTGACAGGTCACGTGGAACCCATCGGGTGACTATCGAGCAGCCGAGCACCATCACGTTGAGTCACGAGTCACTATTCATTAAGCCAAAATTCGGAGTAGGTAAAAATCTTATCTAATTTGATTTTCGAATATTCAGTTTTCTTATTTAAAATATTATCGATGCATATTTATCATGTCTACAATCTCGAATAGCCTTTTAAAGAATGAATTATATGATTGAGAGTTCGATTCCATGCCTGAAATATGACTCACAATAATATAAAAATTTGGCTAACCTGATATGTTATCATGTTTACAATCTCGAATAGCCTTTTAAAGCAGGGATGAATCCCTGACTTCACAATGTGTATACGATTGATAGTTCGATTTCATGTCTGAAATATGACTCGCAATAACACGGAAAAATTGTCAATCGAATCTCAAGTTCGAAATATGATTTGCGATTTTGTTAAGAGTTGGCCAATCCAATCTCATACGTAAGATACAATTTGTCAATTTATTAGATGAATATCAATTATATTTTGCCTGATTTGCTATCGTGTTGTTTGAATCAATTTTGTTTCTGAGTTGAATTAGGTTTATGTTAGAATATTACTTGTTTTAGGGTAGTTTGCAAGTTTAAGATTAGGAAATTTATTTACTTCGAATTTTTTAAATAAAAAATACCAAAAACATTAATTTAGGATGTTAGATTCTCTTTTCATTAATTTAAATTGCATGTTTAATTATTGAACAATTTTAATTTCGAATTTTATGAAAAAGAAAAAGAAAACCTAGAATCGAGGCATTCTTTGCACATCATCTAAGATTGCATGTTTAATATAATTCTATATAATCTTTCTAATTAATCATAAGTTTAGATAATTTTTCCTAGATAGATTGCATTTTAGGTTAGAGATTACCTAGTTAAGAAAACATTCTAGTTTAAATTAGGATTTAGTATGATTTAATTCCTAATACAAGTTGGATAATATCTTAATCTAGATAGACAATTTTTGTTATTTTTTTATTTCGAATTTTACGTAAAATACCAAAAAAAAAAAAAACATTGTCTTAGAATAAATTAGTTTCTTTCTCTAGAATAGATTGCATTCTTATTTAAGAAAATACAAAAAAATACTATACTTATGTCATGTAGCTTAAGTCATATTGTTATGTCATGGTGCATTAGTAGCATGCATTGCATAAATCATGATTCTCATTAAACAAGTGAAAATAAAAATTAAGTAATTGCATGTAAATAGAAATCATACATAGATCTGTTGATGTAAATTCTGAGCTAACATTGTAGATGATTTCGTTGCAATGAGGTAAGTCTCATAATTTATTTATTGTTTTTTTTTTGTGGGTGTTAAATTGGTGGTTTACGCACCCACATGATCACCTTACATGTTAGGAAAGTAGATTAAAATTAAAGTAGACTAAAATTAATTCAAGCTGCTTGCAAAATATTTTTTTGAAATGAAAAAGAAAGGTATCGAAAGGGCATTAGAGAATTCTAGCATAATCAAATCCCCAAACTCATAATCTCTAGTTCACAGGAGTAAGATAAATATCTCATTACTTTATTGGGGTTTTTATTTGACCAACCAAAAAATATATTAATGGCAACTCCTAATTGAAAAATTAAGAACTTAAACCTAAGTCGTGAATTGGTATGAGCTTGAGAGAGCTCGAGCCAAGTTTAGACTTAATAATCCATTAGCCAAACCCTAAGTGGTGCATCCAAGGTAAGGTCACGACATAAGTTTGTGAAGCCAAAAACTAGCTCACCTAATTCTGGATCTGGCACTAGAGGCAAGGCTACAACTTTGAGGGAGGACTAGAGGCGAGACTGCTACTAATAAGGTCGTAAGTGACTGCAATGAGGCAACCCATTGAGATTAGAGATTGAGAGGTTGAGGATCGTGCAACAATGCAAGAGAAGAGGAGGCTAGGGTTTTTGGGTTTCCAAGTTACGTTACAAAGGTTATTCTTTTAATTTTACAAAGAAGAGTAGCATTAAAAAAAAAAAGGATACATCAGTTCAATCCAAGTGGTCCAAGTGGGTGAATCCACACTTAAAAGTTGTGAACTCGACTGATATTCACCAGTTTCAAGTTTTAGGAACTAAAAATCAAACTGTAACTAGCCGGTTTGATCTGGTTTTTTTGCTCACCTCTAATGGTACCTGCTCATAAAATATTTTATGCCGTAGATTCCACCACGATGAATAAAGCGAATTACGTACAATGTAGTGTTATTTTCATGAACATCAACCAAATATCAGAATAATTTCTATTTAGCACTTGCCGATTGTGGCACATTTGTATTTGAGTTTCATGGGTTATAATATACGGCAACTTCGGTCAACTTATACGTTAAAGTGAAAACAGCTTGGGCTGAAAGTTTATTTTCAAGAAAGGAAATGGGTTTACTAATTTTGATCTGAATTACTTTTTAAATCTTAATTTTGCAAGGGCTAGTGCCAAATTATGTTTCCTTCTATCTATCTAGCAAACTTTACAAAATTATGTTCTCTCATCAACGGGGGAAATATGTTTACCCGCTTATGGTTTTGTGGGACAGAGAGAATCCACATCCAAGAAAAAGGGTCAATGACTATCAATAATAAATTTTACTATTCGAAAGATTCACAATCATTGAATATGCCAATAATTATATTGTCTGCACTGAAAGTTTGAGTCACTAGGAACATCAAGAATATATATATATATATATATATATATATATATATATAAAATATAAAAGAATAGAGGATAAATTTTGAAGGTACAGCTTGATGTTTTAACACTCCCATGAGTTGGTCGCGTTTAAACGAGACAAGGTGAAAGACAAAAAAAAAAAAAAAAAAAAACAAGACAAGGTGCAAGCAAATGGAATTTCTTGTGATTTGCTTTGGGCTTTCAAGTGTCTCCATTTGAGTCTTCATCTTAACGGTTCGGGCCCATCTTCCCAGAAGTCTCTATCTCCCAACCCGTTTAATCCATGATACCAAAGACAAAAAATTCCTAGTCATCGACGTGTATCTATATATGTCTACACTTATTTTGAAGCAAAATCTTTGTGTCTCGGTATTCAATTTCTTCCACATATGCATCAACGTACAAAAGGTTGTGCATTTCACTTTCCCAATGTGATTCTACTTTATTCTCAAATGGGTAAATCTTTCGTTGAAGAATTTGTGGCCTGTTTTTTTCCCTCTCTCACATATTAAATGCTTCCTTTTTATGCCAGATTTAGTAGTTTTCATTTGTGAGTCGAAGTTCATTCAAGATAGTCTCTCTAAGAAGATTGCTAAGATTGGATATGAGGATCAAGTTACGAACTACATCTAAACTACAATTCGTGGATAAGAAGATTAGGGAACAAGGATAATGTGAATATCTCTCAAATTTTATGAATCAATTCCCCTAGCCAAAGAAAAAAAAACTATGTCTCCAACTTCATTGTGTTGCACTGGGATCTCAACTAAGTAGTACCATCATCTTCATCACATCACATATTATACTTTCTATAAATATAAGATGTTCGACGTAATAATAGTACAACACAAGGTTCATGTCCCAAAGATAATAATAGCACAACAAAATATTTGTGTCCCGACCAACATAAGCACAACACATATCATACCAACTTCCCATATAGCAAACCAGAATATTAGGAAAACCGAAATCTGTCCCAAGTCTCTAATTCGCAATAAGTACTCATACATTCATCAACGAGAGGACGCGGAGAACAAAAATCGGCCAAGGCATGACACGAAGGGGAATGTACACCAGCAAACAACACCTGACGCATCCAAGAACAACAGCAATGTGAATGGACGTAAGTTGGAACCTTGGGTCCATATCTTGCCTTCCCATCTTGATCTTTAGTAACTGTCCAACGATTACGAGCATTGTGTAGAAACACACGATGGTTTCAAGGTTAGTGATGGCTCGAACACCCATGATTCCGATGGCACCAATCATAATCTTTAGCAGTATCTTCTCCAAGAAATGACTTGTAGCAATTATATTTGCATACTCTGCTCCACGTCTTGGAAATAAAATCAGAAAACCATTCGTTAGTGTACGGTCTTTTGGAAAGCTCAAGTTTTGGGCTCTTTTTGCATCACATCAAGGGGGCAATCTTTCCAAAAGCTTTTAAGAACTACCAATCCAAGTACTAAAGGAAAATTGATGATGTATGATACCAAGCGTCTGGTGCGAATCATAACTAACGTGTCGATGCATTGCAGGACTCTAGCCTATATATGCATTGCGAGAGTGCCCATCTATTGATCCGAGGCTAATACAGGTAGTGAACCAGGGGATACCTACTTTAACTCCTCTTTTCGACATACTTACATCAGAGAACTAGGGGATACCTCCTTAACACATATAAACCTTTCCCAACCTTCTCTCACAACACACAAAAACAAGACCACCCAGATGTACAAAACTACCACGTAAGACCCCTGCTTACCGGGTAGAAACAGAGTAAAGCTACCTAGATGTCTTCTCTTTTTTTTAGGAGCAAAAGCTAAGAAGACTTTCAATTAATTTGGGGATCTCAGTATGAGTTTCTCTTGACAAAAGAAAGCTGCAGAGTGCATAAATAGTCGTGTCTTCTCATCCATGTGACAGAATTTTTCCTTTCGCCCAGTAATTTTAGGAGAAGGTGGACAATCTTTCTAACTTCGTGATTATCAAGAAGAAATGACGGTTAGTATGGTGTTCACTTCCCTCGAACAAACTCAGCTGTTTTGATGGTATGCATACTCGAGAGGGATTATTCCAGATAATGAGTCCTGCTGTATTTAATTACCTAAATGGATATCATGAAAATTTACCAAGTCGCACAGAAAACCGGGGGCTGAAGTACATGCTCTGCTCCAAGTGAGCCCATTTCTGCTCTTTGAGAGTTGAATCATTATGAACATCTCAATCAATAAAAGGCAAAATCGAACGTATGAAAAAATCTGGATGGTATAAATTGGTGTTCTGACCAAACTCTCACAATCTAACACGAGAAATAGGCCAAACAGGCAAGTGAAAGATTCCCTGGTGTTCCGACCAAACAGCATTCACGTAATGGTATATGTAGTGTGACATGATCAGAGATAGAAAATCGGAAAAAATCACAAGATACTGACATGAGTTTCCTCAGAATCCTTAAACTTGCAGAGAGAGCTGGGCTAATGGTGCTTTTTTATGTATTTAGGTTGCTGAGGCTTACCTCCGGCCACCACCGTGATCAGCCGGATTGATGTTCTCCATTAACCTTCCCACTTTGTCTGAGATCTCCTTTTCTTCCTGAAAATGTGGTTTCAAGTTTTTGCAGATTGCTGTCTTCTGAACGAACGAAGTGCTTTAGAGGAATATGTATATGAGATGAGAGCTCTCGGAGCCGAGCTTTTATACGTGGACTAACGAAACCCCTGTAGGCATTTTCGTAATTATGCAATACATACTTTTAAAGTCCATATGAAGTATAAAAAAGCGTGTGTAGCTACATCAAATATAAAAAAAGCAAATCCCTATGGGGTACTTTCGTAATTATGTAATACATACCCTTAGAGTTCACATTGAATATAAAAACACGTGTGTGCAGCTTGTCCACATCAAATATCTAAAAGCAAATCCCTGTGAGGGGGCACTTTCGTAATTATGTAATACATACCTCTAGGGTCCATATCAAACATAAAAAAGTGTGTGCGCAGCTTGTCCACATCAAATATAAAAAAGCAAATCCCTAGGGGAGCTTATGTAATACATACCTTTAGAGTCCATATCAAATATAAAAAAGTGAATGTGTAGCTTGTCCACATCAAATGTAAAAAAAGCAAATCCCTAGGGGGGCTTATGTAATACATACCCTCAAAGTCCATATCAAATATAAAAAAGCGTATGTGTAGCTTGTCCACATCAAATATAAAAAAGCAAATCCCTAGGGGAACTTATGTAATACATACCCTCAGAGTCCATATCAAATATAAAAAAGCGTGTGTGCAACTTTTCCACATCAAATATAAAAATGCAAATCCCTAGGGGGCACTTTTGTAATTATGTAATACATACCCTTAGAGTCCATATCAAATATAAAAAAGCGTGTGTGCAACTTTTCCGCATCAAATATAAAAATGCAAATCCCTAGGGGGGGCACTTTCATAATTATGTAATACATACCCTTAGAGTCCATATCAAATATAAAAAAGCATGTGTGCAGCTTGTCCACATCAAATATAAGAAGGCAAATCCCTACGAGGGGCACTTTCATAATTATGTAATACTAGAGTCCATATCAAATATAAAAATGCCTGTGTGCAACTTTTCCACATCAAATATAAAAATGCAAATCCCTACGCGGGCACTTTCATAATTATGTAGTACATACCTTAGAGTCCATATCAAATATAAAAAAGCGTGTGTGCAACTTTTCCGTATCAAATATTAAAATGCAAATTCCTACGGGGGGGGCACTTTCGTAATTATCTAATACATACCCTTAGAGTCCATATCAAATATAAAAAAGCGTGTGTGCAACTTTTCCGCATCAAGTATAAAAAAAGCAAATCCCTATGGGGGCACTCGTAATAATGAAATATATATACCTTAGAGTCCACATAAAATATGAAAAGGCATGTGTCAAAATGCCCCCGCAGGGGTTCGCCTTTTTATATTTGATATGGACTCTCCCGCGGAAGCGACCAAAGCGAAAAGGCTAAATCGTCTTTTAAATCGCGCCTTGACTTGAACGTCGAGGGTCGTCCTCGGAGGACCCATTTGAACATAAGATTACCTTGTCTATTTTTCTTTTGCTCTTTTTGTTAATATATCCAGATTTCTACACACGTGGTTTCTATTGGCAGAGGCCCTCACTGCGGACAATACATACTTAAAAGGCGTATTCTGTCATTGTAGATCCATCAGAAAGTAAGATTTATTGCTAATATTCATTACTCCTTTTTTTTTCGGATGCAGATTTTTTATCCCATATGATAATATCTCAACATATCTCAATCATCAATAAATGCCTTATTTATATGCATCCCTGGTTGACAATTGGTTGAAATGCCAATGGAAGCACCTTCGAAGTAGAGGATCTTTATCCTCTTCTGTTATCTATGTGGAAAAGTTTCAAGATATTTATTTGGTAAATTAATGTAGGTAAAACTCATGGCCAGAGTAATCTCTCTCCATAAGTTTTAGTAGTGCCCGTACTTTGCATGACTTCCTTTTGCCTCACCACATTTAATTGCCAAATAACAATTAGTTCCAACTTCTAAACTCATATTTGGCACTTGGCACTATTTGATGTATTAAAATTGCAATAGTATTGATCTGTGTACAGATATCACCTTCTTACTCATAAATATCAAATTAAGATTCTCATTTCATTCTCATATTCATATTTGACCTCCATATTTCCTTTCACGTGCTCAATTCGTCGAGATCTGCCTATCAATTGATAACCTTCAAGCTAGACCCCTTTGATGCGTTTACGGTATTTGGCGCATAGGTTCAATGCAGCATTCTTTTAAAGGTATATTGTCGTTGCTCATCATTCTAGTATATATGCCAGTTTATAGTTGTAAGCACTTACAAAGTACTCTGTGCAGGCTGTCTCTTCTGTCCTTAGAACGCCTATTACAAACACTGATTATTTGAGTAAGCAATTACCAGACATCAATGCATTAAGAGTTCAATGGGCTCTGCAGTGCTTCAGTGGTAAAGACCTTGCAGTTGTGTGCGCAGTGCTCTGAATTCATTATATTCAAAATGGTGTATTTGATGGTTAAGATTGCAAGCTCCTGACACATATGGAAAAGTGTTAGTGCATTCCATTTTCTCTCTAAAAATAATCTCGCTCGAATTCTATGGAAAAAACTGGAGAAATGAAGTCTTGAAACTGACATGTTCATTGAGAGAAAATGACCGCAAGATGCTATGAGAAGCATTTAATCGCTATGTCACATGTGTCCACAGAGACGAGCTTTTCTAATTTCTCAGCATGTAAAAGCAGCGTGATCACTGTCAAAGGGATTTTGTAGTGCCCCAATATGACCTATAAAGACAACGAATTCAGAATGAAGAGAGGGGGAAGTTTATGTTAAAAATTAGATTCCCATGTCTACCAAATGTGCTTCTTTTTTTGTTGGCCACTTACCATTTTAAGTCTTTGTGACTCAGTCATGCTAATTACGTACTCTTCAATATGTTATCTAACTGTAATATAAATCAGAGGCTGGCACCTGTCAAACCTGCATTAATTTGATAAGAAGCTGCACCATGCAGAGATACATGTTTATATCACTATGCTAACTGTGAGTTTTTGTTCATACATATGTGAGGTTGTCATACACATGCAGGCATTTAGAAAACATACTGGATTTCTTACAATGTTGACCCCGACATACAACAATTATCTCTGGATACGAGAAGATACCCAAGCAGTTTTTTAGTGAGGTCTCATGATCTGAACAAATTGCTTGCCAATTTTCAGTCATCCCTTCAGGAAATTACTATCATTGCATCAGAACGCAACTCCGATCCTTTTGAAGCTACAAGTGAATTTGGTGGGAAAGCTATTTTGAAGCTACGTTGATCCTACCAAAGGTATAAATTATGTGACATCCTGAATTTTTAATCATGTTTTCAATTGAATAAATCGGGCATTTCATCGACGCACCTATAGTGTTATTCTGTGAACTAATCACTCATGAGATAACTAGACTATCTGAGAAAGTCATTAAGGGATTTTAACGCAATGAATATGAAAATTCAACTAAGAATCGACTGCTCAACCGTGCTAATTCACAAGAGTCATTACGGCACAATTAAAAATCGATCAGAGATCGGAAATAGATCGATTTGACAGAGGTATGTGATTAAGTATGGGTGATTCCACTTGATTGCAAAATTCTCATCGATCGACACTAGACCGATTTTCTATCTTTTTGGTGCCCTGTGTCTATAATTGAAATTTCGAGATTTTCACGATAACTGAGAGTTATCAATGTGTCAAAGATGTATGTTGTGGCTCGAAAATAATCGACCATGGATCAATTGCACTAAAAATTCTTAAAAACTAGCTAGTAGGTTAGGTCATACTAAAATCACGTCAAATCGAAATTAACCGCGAATTTGAATCCGATTTCAGAAATTGGAAATTCTGTCATGTCACGGCTTATTTTAGGAATGTCTACGGTTCGGCGATTCCGGGATTTTTACGGAAATTCGATTCGGACGTTTCGGGAAACGAACGGAAATTTGGATTGGCCAAATTGAAGGGATTTTCGACTTGCAAACCGAGCTACTTGGTGAAAGGGAATTGTAGAAATTATGTGTGCTTTTTCTACATCTAAATTGGATATCAATTGGGGAAATTTGTTAAAGAAATTGAAGTCAGAAAAATGCCTGCATTTTTAGGCATCAAAATGGGTTTATTTGTGAAGATTATTTTAAGAAAGTATTGTGAGACCTTGGGATAAGATTGAATATTATTTTGGGGACCAAGCATTCAAATTTTTGGATAAGTTTATTGACTTTTCCCTCTCTCTCTCTCTCTCTCTCTCTTTTAGGGTTATAGTTGATGGTTCTTTCTCAATTCCATCTCTACTACAGAACCGGACATGAGAGTTTCTCTTTCAATCTTCCTCGGCACGCCTTGACCACCGCCCCTCCCTCTTCACATCTTCGGTTCTCTCTCTCTCTTGCATTCGACCACCCCACTCAACCGAAGCTGCAACTCTTTTCTTCATTTATTTTTCTCTCTGCCGCGTCTCCACTCCATCACCTACAACTCCACTTCGGCGTGTCTCCTTTGGTCAACAGCAACACCCACAAAAGCCATTTGTTGACCGAATCAATTCCCCTTTAGCTAGCAAATTCCCATGCCGACTTCAACGCCCCCCGTCCAAAGCCCAGCCCACTTCCGTCTTTATGTCTTACAGTTGCTGTCGGGTCAACAGCAGCTGCCATCCACACGATCACAGCAACCCCAGTTCCGTGCTCGCGGTCCCACCGAATCAGCCGCTCGAAGCCGCAAGTCCAGCAGCAACGAAGCTCGGCCAAGTTTCAGCAGAAACTTGGGCTTCCTCGGGCCAATTTTCGGGCTCGATCCGTGCCCTGTTGACGTTGCCATTTTGGAACTTGTCAATCCTTGCTGCGTCCCCATCGTTTTGATCAGAGCGGATCATTAAACAAGTGAATTTAATTCACTAATCCTCACTTAGTAAGTTAATAACGTTTAAGGGTTGATTAGTTTAAGTTAAGCTTGGATTATGTAGATAGTTAGAGTAGATTAGCAATTTAATTAATTGTTATTGTATGTTAGGTGGTTAGAGTAGTGTAGTTAAGGCCTAGACAAGCTCTAGTATTTATCTAGAGTAGTTCGGAAATTTTCCGGGCTTGTCTCTTCTTTTAATTAGGCTTTACGGGCCTAAGTTGCATTATTTGCATTTAATAATTAATTTCCGTAATTATTTATTTATTTATTTATTTTCCCGAAATTAGACCGGGATAGTCAGTGACCAGATTTTTATGTTGATTACAGTAGTGTAATCAGTTTATTTAATTGAGTTCTAATTTGTGCTAATTGTGTGCGATTTGGGCACCATGACAGATCCAGAAATCCTTGAAGCACCAATTTCTCTTGCTCCTTCTTCTTCTTCATCTTCAGCCCTGTCAGAATTTCATGTTTCCAATGCCTCTAAGATAGATTATCTTTACAAAGTCTCTCTTAGTGATGAAACCAAGATATCAGAAACTCAGCTTCCTCTTATGAACCCCTATTCAGCTTTTGCTAAACCCACCTCATCATTCTCACCTATCCGCTCCATTCGTCAACTTATTCACCAGACCCCAAAGCAAGTAAAGGAGTACGTTCAGTCCTCCAAATTCGACCAGCATCCCATTCCTGCTACTGAAAAGGAGTACTTTGTCACTCTTCAAATCCCTCCAGAATTTCCCAGACAATGGGTTCAACAGGGATATTCTCATGTCCATTATGGAGCTGTTCGTCTTGCTCTCACTTTTCATGGTCGAAAAGGTTTGCCAGTAGTGGCAAGGATTGCGTTGTTAGATACCAGGTTCTTACAATACCAGCATGCTTGCATCAGTACTGTTCAAACCACTTTGAATGTCGGAACAGTCTTTGTGACTTTATATCCAAACTTCAACATCGCTCTTTCAGACCCTCAACTTCTCTCTTTTCTGAAAATTCAAGTCCAGCTTACTGGAGCACCTCAAACTGCTGACTCTGTAGCTGCAACCCTACATTACCAGATGGTCTATCGAGTGCAGAACCATGCCCTCGATCTCAACTTCAACAATGGTAATGAAGATGCGTTGTTCATCTCCATGCAGAATGACCAAGCGTCCTGCATCCATGTTCCTAGACAGATCCCAAAGGATACGTTGGCCAAGCTCCTTCCAGAAACTTAGATTACCAACTATGAAAAGCTGCACCAGCATAACAAGCCTTTCCAGTCAACGGACTCAGAATTCATACGGAAAAAAGATGGAACTGTTTCCATCAAATTTGGCAAGGAAAAGGAAGAAGGTCCCTCTATCTTCCAGGCCATTCTAACGATCGAACCATGTATTCCGGAATCTATTTCCGAACTAGACCCAAAAAAGCATGTTCGACACTTCGACGGTGATGGACATCCTGTTCATTACTATAAAGACAATTATGGTCATTGTTTTTGGGATCCCTTTTGCCAATGTTCCTATTGTACAAATTCTCCCGACGAGGTAGACCCTCTTGCAAAATCTCCTCCTCGACGGAAAAAGTCCAAGGATAAGATGTACCAAAGGTACTTAGACGGAGATTCCTCCGTAGATACTCTTGGTGAGTGTGATAAATACCAATTCATGGTGTCTTATGCACCACCTCCACCACCAAAGTCTGATAATACATCCCGAACCTCGCCAGATCCACCAAAATCACCCCCATCTTCTCCTCCTCAGAAAAAGCAAGCTCTCTCTCCATTCTATAAGCCAATCCTCAAATGGGCTAAGAAACACTCTTACCCCCTCGAAGTTCCAGCAGAAGCACCACCTACTTCTTTTATTGCCATGTTCCAAGATACTGACTTTCCTCCTCTTGTCAAGGAAAGTTCTAAACTCTCGTTCCCTGCTATAGAAGAGTTTATTGATCCACTCGGCAGGTACAGCCATGTTCCCAAAATACCTACCCCAACTGATGTGGATGAACATGGAAGACAAAAGAAAACCCTTGCTGCTGAAGCCGTTCTAAACTGGCAATCAGAGACTCTGTTGGCACAAAACAATGCCTTCAAGGCTATTGATTCCAAGATTGGAAATGTGCAACAAGATCTCCGAAGAAATGATGAGAGTACCAAGAAGATACTTTCTGAGTTCTAGAAAAGGCTTCATGCCTTGGAATCAGGACAACATCTTGGGTACCACTACCTTGAAAGTCTAATACCAGAAATAGACAAACTCAAGAAGCAAATTCAACTTCTTGAAGAAGGAAGGTTCAGACCTTTCGATCCATTGGCACCTCCTGTTTGAACTGGGTATGTATCCCCAGCACCACAAGTGTCTGTTTTTGCCAATATCCCAGAAGATACCTCCAGAAGAGAACCGGATATGGTAGAAATGCGAAACCGTCTCAAAGCCTTGAAGAAAGAAAAGGGGAAAGAGAAAACACCACCTACAGAATCTAGTTCAATTATTGTAAGAGAAAAGCCAGACCGGATGATGTTATCAAATCCATTAGAATCCTTTTTGAAGGACTTGGGTAAGCAGGAAATTAATCCTATTACTCAACAGCCTGAGCCTAATCCTGTTGACCCGAAAAAACAGATTCTGTCCACTGAACAAACTTCCTCCACTACATCAGATTCAGTATCTCTTTCTTCATCTTCATCCTTCTCAGATCAAACAATTGATTCTCCCCCTATTGTTCCACCAACCTCACAAATATTCATGGCCGACACTCCTCCAGACTACGAAATGGAATCAAAATATTATGATCCAGAATTTGGACAGACAAGTAATCCCACCAGAAACAATTCTACCAAGCATGTATTCATGGCATCAAAACAATTCTTCTCCATTGATGATATTCCTTATCCGAAATGGCCAGAAAGACTGGAAGAATTTCATACTTGGTTGAGTACACAGTCCATTACCAACCATGATATGAATGATGTCCTTTACAATTTCGTTACAAGGTTCACAGGGAGCCTTAAATTCTGGTGGCAATCACTCACAGAACAAGACCAGCTTACGTTTCTGTTGTCACCCAATTTCAGCCATGCCCTTACTTACCTATATCATGTTTTTGTGGGAACACCCGGAGATCTCAAAGAACTAAAAAGAAGAGAATTCTTCGAAAGAAGATGATGCTCCCTTCAGAAAAGGCATCTTGATAAGCATTATCGATTAATGCTTCGGCTCTTTTACCAGATTGGCGCAGATCCAAATCTAAAGCATGTCTTCCTCACTTCCATCCCTAAAGAGCTATCACAGATGGTTGAAAGATCTTTCTTTGGAAAACAAAGAAGGATACAAGACGTTCCCTTGGGAGAGATTCAACAAGAAGTCCATCTATGCCTTGAAGACTTATGCTTAAAGCGCCGAATGGTCCGAACATACATCACAGACGACAAGCGTCTTGAATCAGCTTGTTCCCACCAAAAGTTAAAAATCAAATGCTCTAAGCAGGATTGTGATGGTACTTGTGGCCAGTATTCCCGGAAGAAAAAGCACTACAAGAAGTACTCGATCAACAAATCCAAACATGGCTCCAAGCATTTCCGGAAAACGAAGAAATGGCGATACCTACACAAAAGGAAGGATCACACGGGCCACAAGAAATCAAGCCGTTGCTACATTTGCAACAAAAAAGGACATTTTGCCAAAAATTATCCTCAGGCGAAAAAAGGTCAGAATCATCTAATAGATAATGAAACAGGTATTTCCCTTGAAAATGATGATATTGAATTCTTATTTTCTGCCGATGAAGAACCAACGGAACAAATCCTTTGTGTAATTCCTTTTTACCAAACTTCTAGTGAAACCGAGTCTGACTCAGAATCTGAAGACATTTTTCACATATCCCCTACACCTTCAGAACCAAACCCTGACATATTTTCAAGTCGTACTCACTGTCCCCATTTCCCTGTTAAAATCCTCACCTCGAAGTTTGCCAAACCTATCAATGTCATTGCTCTTATTGATACAGGAGCAAGTTGTTCCATTCTAGATACAAAGGTTCTTCCTGAAGAATTGTGGACTTCTTATATCCGATACTTCAATTCTGCCTCAGGAGATACTTTCTCCACAAATGTCAGAACCACTCCAGTCACCGTCCAGTTTTTTCCTCAATGTTCCATAAACACAAAATTTTTTGGATCAAGCCTTCCCAATAAAGATTTGATAATTGGGTGGGATATCATGACCCAAATCTCTCAACTTCGAATTATTCCTGGAAAAGGTCTTAGATTTAAAGACCAATTCTCTGAATTCGTCAATATTCAGAGACTCTTTTCCATTGAGATGAGTTTATTAGATCCGATCATGCAAAAGTTGCTTGAATCTTGTTCGGAATCCCACTCAGAATTTGCTCAAAAATGTTCTCATCCTTTATGGAAAAATCCAGAATTCTTTGTTCGCCTCCCCTTCAAAGAAAATTAAGATATCAACCCAACAAAGGCGAGTCATGTGGGAATGAAGCCAGAACACTTGGTTTTAGCTCAAAGGGAATGCTCAAAATTATTGCAACAAGGCCTTATTGAAGTTTCTGATTCTCAATGGGCTTGTGAAGCCTTTTATGTCAATAAGCGCGCCGAGCAAAGCAGAGGAAAAATGAGACTGGTAATCAACTATCAACCCCTCAATCTCTTCCTCCAAGATGATAAGTTCCCTTTACCATCTAGAGATTCTCTCTTTAGTGGTCTAACCAAGGCCCATATCTATTCAAAATTCGATCTCAAAGCCGGATTTTGGCAAGTGGGCATTCATCCTGAAGACAGATCCAAAACTGGATTATGTATTCCAAACCAGCACTTCCAGTGGAAAGTACTTCCTTTTGGTTTAAAGGTAACACCATCCCTTTTCCAAAAGGCCATATGTCGTATTTTCCAGTCAATCTTGGCAAGTGCGGCAGTATACATCGATGATATTCTGCTTTACAGCCCTGATGAGCAGTCACACTGTCAACTTCTTGAGCAATTTGCATACATCATGAAAAAGCATGGTATTATGCTTTCTCAGAGCTGTTGGAGAAATCTTTCCAGAATATTTTAAAGCTGACAAAACATTTCTATCAGTCTAGTCTGGATACCGACAGTTTAAAGTCTGAAGACTTTGTATTCACCAGACTCAAGACTCAAGACTCAAGACTATTCTCACGACGTCTTTCTAATCCAAAGTGACGAAGGAAATCCAAAGCCGAAGTATATGATTGAGGATTCGATCCTATCCTCTGGAAAAGATCCCTTGGTTGGATAAATATTTCGGATTCTTTTATTGTTATCTAGATCGATTGAAGATCCGATGGTCGACTAAATATTCTTGGAATGTTCTATTCTTGGAAACCAAGATCCTGATTGTATGGGCGAACAGGATTGATAGGCTATCATCAAATTCCTTAAATAGCTTGGATGATCTTCTAAATTGATTCCGTCCAATGGGTAGATTGGAGGAATTCCTGTGGTAAGTGCCAACGGCTATGATGGCATAAAGGAGTATAAAAGGAAGACGTTCTAGTTGTTTTAAGAGTGTGATCGATAGAAGAATTCCAGAGTCTGAAGAACCTTGATTGTTAGTCGATACAGTTCGAGCGAAATTGTATACACAGAGAGTGTTTATACTTGGTGACACCTTGAGCGAGTGTGGTAGATCATCTACACCTAGAAATCAAAGAAGATCAACACTGTAACATCTCTTTGTTCATAGTGGAATCCAGCCAATTGGCTGTTAGTGCAGAAGAGTGGACGTAGGCTTGAATCAAGCCGAACCACTATAAACCGCGTGTTCAATTCTCTCTTTCCTTTACTCAGTCTTACGATTGATTTTTAATTATTGCAAATCCTTCAACTGTCTAAGTATTGTGCAATCTTCAAGAAAATTTTTATATACCTATTCACCCCCCTCTAGGTACTCGTACTAGCTATATCAAGAGGAAAATGAATGTTGCCCAGACAAAAATCGAATTTCTTGGTATGCACCTCAACAAAGGTACATACTATCCAGGACCGCATATCGCTCAAGAACTACTGAAGTTTCCTAAAGATAACTTCACAACAAAACAAGTTCAACAATTTCTTGGGATGATCAACTATCTCAGGGTTTTTGTCCCAAACATTGCAAAGCTTCTGATTCCTTTGCAATCCATGCTGAAAAAGAATTCCCCGCCTTGGGGAAAGATCCAGACTAAAGCAGTTGTTGAACTAAAGGAGATTATGCAGAATCTCCCACCATTACAAATACCATCAACAGGCAAAAGAATTCTTCAAACCGACGCCAGTGATAAATACTGGGCAGCAGTCCTCTTTGAAGAAATTGATGGTAAGAAGCATCTTTGTGCTCACAAAAGTGGAAAGTTTTCCCAGGCTGAAATGCATTACCATTCCACTTTTAAAGAAATCCTAGCAGTAAAAAATGGAATCAAAAAATTTGAGTTTCACCTCATCGGCCATCACTTTTTGGTAGAACTAGACATGGCATCGTTCCTGCAGATGACCAAGTTTAAACAAAAACAGATTCCAAACTCTCAACTGCTTCGATGGGCTGAATGGTTTTCAAAATACTCTTTTGAAACCAAACATATTCCTGGGAAAAAGAATGTTCTTGCTGACTTTTATCAAGACCCAAAGCACCAGCTGAAATCAACATGTACATCAAAAGACCTGCTTTCCATATGCTTAATCATGGAGTCAAATACAAGATTGAAAAGATCAAAGATTTGCCAAGCCAGAAATATCCCCAGGAGATTATTCAGCAAATCCATAATGATAGTCTTACTGAGAACATGGAGAACCTCATGTGGCAATGCCACACAGACCTTTTCAGATTCAATGGAGGTTCGATTCTTTATCGTTTCGGGTTAAATCTGAATTATCCTTTTATTCATCCCCTTGTTTGGAAGGAAGATGATTTCCCTGATCAGCTCAAAACGCTACTATGGTACTTAACCAATAAGTACTTGATAGGCATTGAAATTCCCACCAGAAGATTCATTGCTAACCTCACCAGGATATTCATGCTCGGGAGAAACATTGAAAAAGAAAGTGATAAGAATCTTTTAGATTTTCTAAATTGGTTCTATCATCCTACATGTTGGAAACAAGACTTGGAAAGAGAATTGAGAACCATGACACCAAATCATGAGGTTCACACCATCCCGTTTTTCAAACGTCCATGGAATTTTTGTAGAAATAATGGTAGTATTCTCGATGCATCGCTTGAAATAGGAACCACAGCTTATAAACCTCACTTGAACAGCCGAGAAGCCCGGATCCACAAATCTTATCCAAGATCTGTTAGATTTTGTGAACATGAATACCGAGAACTCCAAAGAATCCTATGCCAGGAAAACAAGACCATTCCCGAAGATGTCTGGAATAATGCACCCACTACGTGGGATCATTATGACCTAGCACCAGAAGCTAAGGAAGCACTCAGGCACTACAGACAAGCTGCATCGTCCCAAGAACACGAAATGACAAGCGAAGATGACATCGTCCAGTCTACTCAAGACCCCTATGCACGCTTTGGAGGTCCTCTGTCCCAGAATCCCTACGAACAAGGATCTTCATCCTCATTCCAAAACATGGACACATCCTTTTACGCACAGCCATCCAATTGGCCTCAGCCAAGCATGCCAAACATCCCTGCCAACACTACAAGTGAAAATACAAACTGGGAAGAAGAAGAAGCATCCCATTGGGCTCATGAAGCATCCTTATCTCAAAGGCTGAACCAAATCCTTTCGCCTCAAGACCTTGAAGCCCTCTAGTAGAAATATGAGGCACATCTCCTAGAAGAAAGCTCAGATGATGACTCAGTGTGTAGCTACAATGTCCGTGACGAACGAAACCGTTGAATCCGTACAATTTCACTGTAGCAAAATCACTGTTCACTTTTACTGTAGCACTAGGCTAGGGAAAGTACTGTTCACAGTACAGTTACTGTTCATAGTGTGTGAATAATTCCCTCCCGGAAGTTTCCAGTGCCTCTGTTTGTATCTGGACCCGTGAGTTGGTCCCTGTGTGTGTCCTTGTCCCCTTTCCTTTGCCTATATAAGGCATTGTTGTTGTATCGTTTTGGGCAGAGTCCCCTGAAGTAAAGAGTGTGCTTTGTGAAAAACCTCTCTATGGCTTTCTAAATCCCTCTTCTTCTCCAGCCTGGTAAGATCCTCCGAGAAATGCAGCTTGGGTAGATTAGAAACGTTTCCATCCTAGCATCTTCTAAGTGTCTCTAGGCTCTGGACTAAAGGGCTGAGTGGTTTTCATCAGACGTCGGTTTACAGCGCCAAAAATGTTTTTATGCACTATAATAAATAGTGGGATTTCAAGTGAAAAAAGATTCTATTTTGGCTAAGGCCGACTATGTACCTACACACGATTATTTTATCGGGTACCCTTAATATGAGGGAATTAGGCTAAGATGCTTGGTTAATTGAGGGATTCAAGAGTGGAATCCCACGTCCTTGGCCATAGGTAATTAATCGTGTGATAATTTGTAATTGTAATAAGACGGCTATTGAAGGTTGTTGGGCATGAGGTTATGAGTTAGATCAAGTCAACCGCCGAAGTATGGCCGTGCCCATTGGGCCATAATCTACCACCGAACTTGGAATCAGTTGTGCCCATCGGGCCATAATCTACTACCGAACTTGGAATTGGTGGAATCGGTTGTGCCCATTGGACCGTAATTTTCCACCGAGCTTGGAATCGGTTGTGCTCACTGGGCCGTAATCTACCGCCGAAGATTTAGTAGGCCGTGCTCGCTGAGCCGTAACTCAGTGTCGAAATGAGTGATTGAAATGACCGTGTAATGGTTCTGTTGTCTTGGAATCGACTAGGTCGATTGATTGATGATTCAATCTGAATTCTTGATTTGATGTGATTTTGACACTTAAATTTTGGTAACCTGTTTAGTCATTTATCTACATATTTGCTAAGCCGGCGGTGAATGGATTTTGGTGAATGGCTTTGAATATTGAAGCCCACAAGAGCATTAAACTTTGGATAAGCCGATAATTCCTCCATGGTGATTGATATTACATGGGTGTCCTAAATTGTTAGAAGTCAATTAAGAAATTTCCAGCATATTAGCACCAACATATTAGTGCATTTAAGGGAATGAACGCAAAGGAAGGACAGCGTGTAAGCGGCGACCGATTCGTACATGGAGAAGCCCATCCACATGAAGGAAAATTCTGCACTTAGCCATAATTCGGTCGACGTGGGGAGCAAGAAATTGACCAACATTATTTTAAGAGGAAAGAATTCATGCATGATTCTCTGGTCCGGTTCATACAATATGGGCAAAGTAATAAGGAATGGAAGAAGCAGGAAATCGGTGGAATATTTCAGTAAGAGCACTTGCGTGGCCGATTCTCGTGTTTGCAGGAAAGAAGGGAAATAAATATATTTGCATGGTTGAAGATACAAGTCCTGAAAGGAAAAAATAAAAAGAATATATTTCAGTGCATCTAGAATTAGAAAGCAGATCATCTTCACTTCTTGGAAACCTCACGTGGTCTTGCATTTAAAAAGGAAGAACTTTCACGCAAGAATGGAAGGAGGCCACACACTTCGAATATACGGCCGCACAAGGGGCTTTCTCTCGAGTAGGAAGAAAAGTCAAAAAGTCTTCTTCGCTTTTGCTGAAAGGACGACAGAGAGAACTGCCGAGAGAAGAGAGGGGGAAACGTGGGAAGTGACGTACAGCAGGATGTGAGGGCTTCAGCAAAAATAAAAAATAAAAAAAGGAGAAAAGAGCCTCTGTTCATCTTCATCCGCGAAGCCGCACACTGCCGGCCTCCCCGGTAGCGCCTCCACCCGCGACGCCTCTGCTCCAACGCTGCACCCACACCACGACGACGCGGTCGCAACCACCAACCGCTACACCCGCACCGCTGTCACGCCCGCCTTACCTCGCAATCCACTCCGTCTCGCTGCGACCCGAGCGCCGACACCGGAGCCGCTCCTGCCCCCGCTCCGCCACTCGTCCGCGATCGCCCGGCCACGGATCTTACGTTCGTCGAGCCCTTCGCCGTGCCACCGAGACTCGGTAGCCCGTATCCCCGCGGTCGAAGCCCACCGCGATTTCGCCCGCTGCTTCGTCGTTCCGCCCCTCGCCATAGCGACCAGCGGCCGCCGTTGCCTGTCCGCCTTGCTCCGTCTCTCGCTCCAACCGGTGACCGACGCTCCTCCCCGCCCGGGTGCCGTCCCCCGTCCCGCCCGACCCGACCGTGCCTTCGCGAGCCTCCCTGCTACTAGGTTCTCCCTCTGCCGCGTCTCATCGAGCCCCTGCTCGCTCGTCCGACGCCAGTAACGCCAACGACACCCCGGCTCCGCCTCTATTTCGCCTCTGCCTTGTTGCTGCCGGAGCACCCCGTGCCCGCGTCTACTCGCTTGTTGCTCCCTTCGCCCGACAGCGCTGCCCACGACGCCCGCTGCCCCGCCAACCGAGCCCTTCGCCTGTTACGATCCCCGCGGATCTGTTGCTGCTTTCCGCCCACCGCCGACCCGTGCTTGTTGGCCCTTACGGAGCTCCGATGACCGTGACCTTCGATCCACGGTGACCCACGTCACAGCTGCCCATCCTAAAGCCGTGCCGCCCGAATCTCAATCGTGGTTCATCCTACCAATCGGATTTTTTTGGAAAAAATCAAATTTAGGTATATTTATTTTATTCTATTAGATAGATTTATTTTGTTAGATAGATTTAATTTATTAGGTAGATCCATTTTATCTTATTTTAGTTGTTGATATTTTATCTCTTTGTTTGAAATGTTTCCCTATGCATAATTGGAAATTCTGATATGTCACTTGATTCGCAACCGCGCCGGGTATTTTATTTCATCTATACGGCTTTAGATGAAATAATTAATCGAGCATGAATAAAATTAATATTTTGATCTTTAAGGGATCAATTTATCGATTTTATCAACGAAATATTACCCCTTGATCTGAACGATGTGTGATACTTTTGATGATTTTGAATGATTATTTTGTCTTCATTGCTTTATTTATCTTGAAATGTGTTTGAGTTAGAATATTGCATGCTTTAGGGTTATTTGCATATTTAAATCAAGCATTTTATTTATCATGAATTGTTGAAATAACAAAAAAATAAAAAAAAAATTAGGATGTTAGATTTTTGTTTCATTAGCTTAAATTGCATCTTTAATTATTTGACATTCTTTTTAATTTTGAAATTAATTAAAAAAACAACAAAAAATCATCATGCATATGTCATGTAGAATTAGGGCATCCTTTTTATATCATTGCACATTAGAATAAAATTGTATATTTCATTTTAAGTTTAGATTGGTTTAGATAAACTCCATCTTAGATTAGAGATTGCTAAGTTAAAATAATATCTTGGTTTAAATTAGGGTTTAGCCTGACCTAATCCTTAACATAAGTTGGATAGAATATTAATTTAGCTAGATAATTTTCACATTTTTCTAATTTCGAAATTTCATGGAAAATACCAAAAATTATCTTAGAATAAATCAATTTCATTCTTTAGGACAGATTGCATTTTATTTATGTCATGTAGTTTAAGCCATATTACCATGTCATATTATTTCGTGTTAGATAAGTAGCATGCATTGCATATTGCATGATCTTCATTAAATAAGTGAAAAACAAAAACAAAAATTGCGTGTTAATGAGAAATTATATCTAGGACTGTTAATGTGAATTTTAATCTAACAATACATATGCTTTCATTTTTTTTTTTTTTGGAACAGGAGGAACCAGCTTGCGCCGTAAACCCCCTGGTGACGCTAGCAGGGAACCACCACCTCGACGTCACACTTAAGTCACCACACAGCGCTTCAGCCTCCCTACTTCGCAGGGGCTTCGAACCTTGGCCTCCACCGGGGAGGGCCAAGGATCTACCATCCACGCCACCGGCCAGTGGTTATACATATGCTTTCGTTGCTATGAGGTAAGTCTCACAATTTATTTACTGCTTTACTTGGGTGTTAAATTTGTGGTTTACGCACCCGCATGATCGCCTCACACGTTAGGGAGATTGATTTAAAATCAATTTAAGCTGCATGTAAAACCATTTTTGAAAATAAAAGAATGGTACCGAAAGGGCATTAGAGAAATCTAGTGTAATCAAGTCATCGTACCTAGAGTATCTGGTTCATAAGAGTAAAGTAAAACTCCCGTTACTTTATTTCGATTTCTAATTGACCCACCAAAAAATAGATTAGTGGCGACTCCTAGTTAAAAATCAATTGCACATTAAAAATTTGAACTTAAGTCGCAAATTGAGATGGGTTAGGGAGAACCCGAGTTAAGTCTAGGCTTAACAATCTATTAGCCAAATTCTAGGTGGTTTACCCGAAAAATAGGTCGCGACAGTGATGATGTGATTCGATGATTGTATGAATTGAATTGACTTGCAGGAAAGAACTGAGGCTAAAGTAAGTCCTCTGACTCATGTTTGCGCTTAGGTAGCCCTTGGGGCGTATTTTCTTCCTAGTCGGAGCTTAGGGGGTTGAATTTGCTAAGACGTCGTCTCACCACGTTGTGAGATTACATTTTCAAGTCTCTAGTTGACAGCAGTAGAAGACACGAAACCCGGAGTTTAAAAGGTGAAGCCCGAAGAATCGACGAACTTGTCTGACTAGTTAGTCACAGGACAATTCTCTCTTGTTGAAAGCCGATCCCTTTTTGTAGACTTCCGTGTATAAACCTGTGTATTTATAAAAATGTATTTTGCGAAAAATGGGCCATACTTTTCTATCACATCTTGTTGTCTGGGGATTTATTAGTTGCTTCCGCATGCGTATTAAATTGAATGGGTCGGCGATGCATCTTAGGATGTCGCTATTATATCGACCAAACAGGGATGGGCACGTGCTTGGAGGATCATGACGTGACATCCCCGTTTAGTGGTATCAAAGCATGGTCGTTAGAGATTGGAGTGATAAGGTGCGATGAATATGGGATGGTTAGTAGGAAAGGCCTTTAAATTCATGCTGGTGCATGTCTGTGATAGCTTATTAATAGAACTGTTTGTTGTTATCGCTCGACTTCTAATTCAGTGTGGAATTGGAAGACAGGTTTTCATAGAAAGCCTACAAAATGAGCGATCATGAGCAAACAACTACTAGGAAGAGTACCATTAGGCCTGTAGCTCGAGGTGGGACGCCAATAAGGGTCGGTACCCGAGGAGACCGAGGTGGAGCGCTAGCTCAGGCTAGCCCAAGTAGAGTAGCACCACCTCTCGTTAGTGCTGGGGTAGTAGCCACAGGTGATCCAGGAACTATTGGGATCATACAAGCGTTGGATGCTATGAGAGAGATGATGGGGCAGTATGCCCAGAATCAAACTGCCGCCTTTACTACCGCCATTATAGCCACCACTACTGCCGCTACCGATGTTGTTGCTGTTGTTGCACCTACCACCACACTTGCTGAGGTTCCATCGGGGAACGTGGTCGTCGAAAGATCAATTCATAAATTGGTGGAACCGTTTTTGAAGTTAAATCCATCGAAATTTACTGGGGCAGGAGACCCCGAAGTTGCTACTTTATGGATCCAAGGATTGGAGAAGGCCTTTGCACTATTGATGTGCTTTGAGATTGAAAAGGTTGTCCTTGCAGCCTACCAATTAGAGACAGTTGCGAGTACTTGGTGGAGAACCACCCAAGGAGCATTATTTCCTAAAGGTGTAGCCCCGGAGTGGAACGCCTTCGTTAAGGCCTTCAACGGTAAATATTTTCTGAGACTGCTAGAGAGATGAATATGGTAGAGTTTCAACACCTTCGCTAAGGCTCTATGACTGTAGATCAGTATGAGGCGAAGTTCGTTAAACTATCGCAGTACACTCCTGAACTGGTGGAGAATCCAGTGAACCGAGTTAGGAGATTCCAAGATGGACTCAGGCCAGAGTTGAGAAGCCCACTAATTCTGCTCAATCTAAGGAATTAAAATGACCTGTATGAGCGGGTCCAAGTGATCAAGAGAGATCAGAATGAGAGAGCCGCCACATTTGGATCGCGGTTCAAATCAAGTAGAGAAGGGATCCGACATGGGAAGAGACCCATGATCGGAGGGAGATTCCAAGTCCCACCCAACAGGATGGGTGGAATTGGAAAGGCAGGGTCTAGCTAAAATGACGTGTTTCGCTTGTGTAGAAGGTGACACGGATCAACTCCATGCCAACCTAAGCCAGGTATTTGCTTTGGATGTGGTCAGCTGGGTCACATAGTTAAGAACTATCCTAGAAGATAGGGGAGACCTTAACAGTTGCCGCCGCCACCACTGAGTCAAATCAGAGGATACACGCCACAGAACGCATCGCAGGGTGGACAACTTAGACCCCCAGCTCAAGGAATAGTTTACACCATCACCAGAGGTCAAGCTGAGGATGCGCTTGACGTGATCACAGGTACGGTTTCGTTAAACAATCATGTTGCTTATGCTTTATTCGACCCTGGCGCAACTTATTCTTTTATTATTGAGCAATTTGTTAAGTTGATAAGATTAAGTCCTAAGTTGCTAGAGTCAGTGGTTAGTATATCTACATCGTTAAAGGATAAGGTGTTGTTTCCATTAGGTTGTTCTGGTTGCAAGTTAGCGATTGGTGAGCAAGAAGGGAAAATACATTTGTTAGTTCTAGCCATATATGACTTTGATTTGATAATTGGCTAAGACTGGCTCACCAAACAACGAGCTAAAATGGACTGTTATCGCAAAGCGATTTAGTTTAGCCCGTTTGAGGATGAGAGCTTCGAGTTTGTCGGGAACCGAGGAGGACCCTCAATTTCCCTAATCTCGTCGCAAGAGGCAACCCGTTTGTTAGACGGGGGTTGTCAATATTACCTGGTGACTATTGTGGATACGACAGTTAAGGAGCTAAAGATTGAAGATATTTCGGTTGTGCAAAAATTTCAAGATGTTTTCCCGAAGGAATTGCTAGGATTGTTGCCAGAGAGCGAAATTGAGTTTGTGATTGAGTTAGCACCCGGGACAGAGCCAATCTCTAAGGCTCCTTACCGGATGGCATTATTAGAATTAAAGGAACTGAAGGTGCATATGTAGGAATTATTGGATAAGAGATTCATATGTCCCAGTGCATCACATTGGAGAGCACCAATTTTGTTTGTAAAGAAGAAGGATGGTTCGTTGCGTCTGTGCATCGACTATCGCTATCTCAATCAGGTAACAATCAAGAACAAGTATCCATTTCCGATGATCGATGACTTCTTTGATCAGTTACAAAGAGCGTTGATATTTTCAAAAATCGACTTGAGAATAGGATATCATCAACTGAGTATCAGGAATGAAGACATTACGAGTTTACTGTGATGCCGTTCGGGTTGACGAATGCTCCAACTGCTTTTATGAATCTGATGAACCGAGTAATCAATGAATATTTGAATCAATTTGTGATTGTGTTCATTGATGATATCCTGGTGTATTCGAGGAGTGCTGAGGAGCACAAGAATCATATGAGATTAATGCTCCAAACCTTAAGAATTCATCAGTTGTATGCTAAGTTTAGCAAATGTGAGTTTTGGCTGACTCGTGTTGCATTCCTAGGTCACGTGATTTCAAGAGAAGGAATCTCCATGGACCCGTCCAAGATTAAAGCAGTTATCAACTGGCCGAGACCAATTACCGTGACAGAGATCAAAAGTTTTCTAGATTTGGCAAGCTGCTACAGATGGTTTGTAGAGAGATTTTCAGCTTTAGCGTTGCCATTGACTAGACTCTTGAAGAAAGAATAAAAATTTGTGTGGACAAACAAGTGCGAGTGTAGTTTTCAAGAGCTTAAGCAAAAGCTAACTACCGCACCTGTGTTGACGATTCCATTTAATCCTGGAGGATACGAAAGCTATAGTGATGTGTTGTTCAGAGGACTAGGTTGCGTGTTAATGCAACATGGCAAGGTGGTTGCATACGCCTCCCGTCAGTTTGAGACCTCATGAACTGAACACCTGTGGCATGACTTACAACTCGCAGCAATCATTTTCGCGTTGAAGATTTGAAGGCATTACTTGTGTAGGGAAAGATTCCAGATCTTCACGAACCATCAAAATCTCAAATACCTATTCTCTCAAAATGAGCTGAACATGAGACAACGTCAATGGATGAAACTTCTAAAGGACTATAATCGTGATATTCTGTTTTACCCTGGAAAAGTGAACAAGGTCGCTGATTCATTGAGTCGGAAGTCTTCAGTAGCGCAGATGTTGATCAAGGAATGGACTTTGATTGAGAAGGCTCAAGATTCGGTTTTCAAGTTTGAGGTAGGCCACCTTTCTAATCTTATGGTCACCCTCAGAATTGAGCCAGATGTTCAGATCAGAATCATGGTACTTCAGCCAACAGATCTAGATGTTCAGAAAATCCTATAAGAGGATACCGAGAAGAGGAAGACTGATTTTCAAATTTCTGAAGATGGAACACTAAGGTTCCGAGGATGATTGTGTGTATCTGACAATGCAGAACTTAGAGAGGAGATTTTATTAGAAGCTCATCGTAACAATTACAGCATTCATCCTGGCAATATGAAGATATATCAGAATCTAAATCAACACTCTTGGTGGTCCGGTATGAAGGCGAATATCACTAAGCATGTCGTTAAGTGTTTGGCGTGTTAGCAAATAAAAACACAACATTGTAAGTCGGGAGAATTTCTGCAACCTCTTGAGATTCCCGAGTGAAAATGGGAACACGTCACAATAAACTTTGCGACGGGCTTACCAAGGAGTCGGAGAGAAAATGATTCCATTGGGATAGTAGTCGACAGACTAGCGAAGTCGGCTCACTTCATTGCAATACAAAAGGACATTGATTTGGACAAGCACGCAAAGTTGTACGTGCGTCAGATAGTTCGTCTGCATGGAGTGCCGGTGACGATTATATCAGATCGAGACCCGAGGTTCATGGCTACTTTTTGGAAAAGTTTGCAAAATGCTTTAGGAATGAAGCTGCAGTACAGTATGGCCTATCATTCTAAAACGGATGGCTAGTTTGAGAGGACGATTCAAACCCTTGAAGACATGCTACGAGCTTACGTGTTGGATTTCAAGGGAAGTTGGGAGGAACAACTTCACCTTGTTAAGTTCACCTATAACAACAGCTTTCAGCAGAGTATTCGAATGGCTCATTTTGAAGCGTTGTATGGCAGAGCGTGCAGAACGCCAATGTGTTGAAATGAAGTCGGGGAAAGAAAAATCACAGGCTCAAAGTTAGTCCAGCAGTCAATGGATGTAGTTACCGTCATCAAAGACAGATTAAAGACCGCTCAAAACTGCCAAAAAAGCTACACTGATAAGCGTCGAAAGCAATTGGAATTCAAAGTTGGCGATCACGTCTTTCTGAAGGTGTCACCAATGATGGATACTTCATGCTTTGGCAAGAAAGGAAAACTGAGTCTGAGGTACATAAGTCCATTTGAGATTTTTGAAAGAATCGAGATCCTAGCCTATCGTCTTGCATTACTGCCGAGATTGGCACAAGTACATGACATGTTTCACGTGTCGATGTTGAGGAAGTATGAGCCTGACCCGACTCATGTGCTTAATTTTGAGGAATTGGACATGCATGACGGAGTGTCGTACATTAAAAGCCCGATTCAAATTGTGGATAGTAAGGAGCGGGTTCTGCACACCAAGACCATCCCATTGGTCAAAGTGGTCTGGCAACACCACAACACTGAAGGAGCAACCTGGGAAAGCGAAGATTCGATGAGATGACCGTACCCTCACCTTTTTGTTTAAAGATTTGTATGGTTTAAATTTCGACGAAATTTTTACAAGAATGAAAGAGTTATGACATCCTGAATTTTTAATCATGTTTTCAATTGAATAAATTTGGTCTTTCATCGATGCGCCTATAGTACTATTTTCTGAGCCGATCACTCATGAGATAACTAAACTATTTGGAGAAGTCATTAAGGGATTTTAATGCAATAAACTTAAGAATTCGATCAAGAATTGACTGCTCGACCGTGCTAATTTACAAAGGTCATTACGGCACAATTAAAAATCGATTAAAGAGCGAGAATAGATCGATTTGACAAAGGTGCGTGATTAAGTGTGGATGATTTCACATGATTGCAAAATTCTCATCGATCGACACTAGACCGATTTTCTATCAATTTAGGTACCTGTGTCTGTAATTGAAATCTCAAGATTTTCACGACAACTGAGAGTCGTCAATGTGTTGAAGATGTACATTGTGGCTCGAAAATAATCGACCATGGATCAATTGCACTAAAAATTCCTAAAAACTACTCGATGGATTAGATCACGCTAAAATCGCGTCAGATCGAAATTAACCACGAATTTAAACCCGATTTTAGAAATTGGAAGTTCTATTATGTCACGGCTTATTTTAGAAACGTCTACTCATCATTCGAAGAATTTTCGGCTATTCCGGGATTTTTACGGAAATTCGATTCGAACGTTTCGGGAAACAAACGGAAATTCAGATCGACCGAATTGAAGAGATTTTCGACTTGCAAACCGAGCTACTTGGTGAAAGAGAAGTGTAGAAATTATGTGGGCTTTTTCTACATCTAAATTGGACATCAATTGGGGAAATTTGTTAAAGAAATTGAAGTTCAAGAATTAGTAAATTCTGAACTAGAAAAAGGGCTGCATTTTTTTGCATCAAAATGGGTTTATTAGTGAAGAATATTTCAAGAAAGTATTGTGAGATCTTAGAATAAGATTGAATACCATTTAGGGGACCAAGCATTCAAATTTTTGGATAAGTTTATTGACTTTTCCCTCTCTCTCTCTCTCTCTCTCTCTCTCTTTTAATCTTCCTCTACACGCCTTGACCACCACCCCTCCCTCTTCACATCTTCGGTTCTCTTTCTCTCTCTCTCACATTCAACCACCCCCCCTCAACTGAAGCTGCGGCTCTTTTCTTCATTTATTTTTCTCTTTGTCGCGTCTCCACTCCATCGCCTACAACTCCAATTCGGTGTGTCTCCTTCGATCAACAGCAACACCCACAGAAGCCATTTGTTAACCGAATCAATTCCCTTTCAGCCAGCAAATTCCCACGCCAACTTCAACACCCCCCGTCCGAAGCCCAGCCCACTTTCATCTTCGCGTCTTACAGCTGCCGCCGAGTCAACTGTAGCTGCTGTCCACGCGATCACAGTAGCCCCAGTTCCGTGCTCGCGGTCCCACCGAATCAGTCGCTCAAAGCCACAAGTCTAGCAACAACAAAGCTCGGCCAAGTTCAACAGAAACGTGGGCTTCCTCAGGCCAATTTTCGGGCTCGATTCATGCCCTATTGGCGTCACCATTTTGGAACTTGTTGATTCTCACCGCGTCCCCGTCGTTTTGATCCGAGCGGATCATTAAACAAGTGAGTTTAACTGACTAATCCTCACTTAGTAAGTTAATAATGTTTAATGATTAATTAGTTTAAGTTAAGCTTGAATTAGATGGATAATTAGAGTAGATTAGCAATTTAATTAATTGTTATTGCATGTTAGGTGGTTAGAGTAGTGTAGTTAGGGCCTAGACAAGCTCTAGTATTTATCTAGAGTAGTTCGAAAATTTTCCGGGCTCGTCTCGGCTTTTAATTAGGCTTTACGGGCCTAAGTTGCATTATTTACATTTAATAATTAATTTCCATAATTATTTAATTAATTATTTATTTTCTGAAAATTAGATCGGGATAATTGGTGACCAGAATTTTATGCTGATTATAGTAGTGTGATCTGTTTATTTAATTGAGTTCTAATTTGTGCCGATTGGGTGTGATTTGTGAATTTGGGAATTTATTCCTAAATTTATTTATTTTTAGTATTTACTTAAAAAATAACCGGACATCGATTTACACCGTCCAAGATTGAAGCAGTTATTAATTGGCCTAAGTTGCATTATTTGCATCGGTTTATAAACTCGAATTCGGTGCTTCATTCAACCATTTTGTCAGACGGTTCATGTGCGATTCAGAATTCCAAGTTCGGATTTAACATCGTTTGTGACACAAAACCAGCATATTAAGCACTAAATAAACCTTATTGGCAACAAATCAGTATGGTTTTGTACGATTTGCCCCCAAATCTCGTCAGTTCAGTCTCACGTTCTCGAACTTAATAAGCAAGGGAAAAAGAGTGTCTCCGGGTTATCTGGTTCGGGGGCTTGCTACGGCGAACGGCGACGGGCGAGTTAGCTTCCGCAGGAGGCCGAGGCGATCCAGACGAACCACCGGCGAAGAGTGAGAAAATCTCACTTTCGGTCTCTCTCTGTGCCTCTTCTGCAATGGCCGAGTCTTCTCTTTTTTCTGCAGAGCTCGAGCCCCTTCTCCCGAAATCAGAAGACCCTTCACTAAAAAAACTCATCTCCTCCCCAAAAACCCTTCTCTGCCGAAGACCTCCTCCAAAACCGTAACCTTCTACCCCTTTTTCATTTGCGTGATGCCCTTTCCCCCAAAAAACCTCGCGGCCCCCGAGCGTTCTCCCCTCTTTCACGAGGGAGCACCTACGCTGACCTCACCTCCGCGGGGGAATTTTTTCTGTTATCGCTCTCTCCAGCTCAGCCGTCTTCCAGAAGGCTTGAGCTTCGCTCTCGTTACTCACGGGCTCTTCCCCTCACCTCACAAGCGCCATTCCACGGTCCCCTTTCGGTCGGTCATGGTCATCTTATCCTCCCTCGCAGGCGTGCGTTTGCCAGAGAAAGGAAAAGGACTATGGGCTGAGCTTATGCTTTTCTTTCTTGAGTTCACATTGTGGGCTTAGATAAAGAAACTTAGGCTCAAAACATGGAAAGTTGGGTCAAGGAATAGGTGAGCCGAAAGTTTAGCCAAGTGGCCCGGACACGCTGGCCCGTTCGATTTCATCATTTTCATCATTTCATCATTTTTTATTTCATTTTTATCATCAATTTTTTAATTTCTCATTATTATTTTTTATAATTAATTTTATTTATTATATTTTTATATATTTTCTTTATATTTTTGCAAAACAAATGGATATTTAAAAACGTCGACAAAAATTCGATTGTCCACAATATAATATCTCAACTTTCCATAACAAAGTCAAACAAGTCTTTCGGTAATATTAAAAAGTTTGCATAGTACACTGTAATCTGAATTTTAGAAAATGTTGCATCTCAATTCATTTCTTCATCAACAAAATTATGATTTCTCTTTAATTACCTTTTACCTTTTGATCCTTTTAAATATTACAATAGTTTCATTTAAATATATTTTGGCTTACAATCTCTATAATAGTAAAAGTAGAACCTCGCTTATAATTGTATCGTGTTAATATTCCTGCTATTTTAATTTTTTGATTCACATATCTAACTCAATTTAATTAAGAAAGCATGAAACACAAAAAAAAAAATTGAAAATTTTATCTATTTGAAAAAAATTAGTATTGACACCTAAATATTTGTTTAAAGATTTTGTTTACATTTTCCTGAAAGGTTGGAACTTGTTTTACCACAAAAATATTTCATTTTTATAGATTACTTAAGCATTTAGTGTAGGTCTTTTTTTTTTTAATGGGATTAGGGTTCTTGAAATCTGCTTTCCCAACAAAATAAAGAAAGAAAGGGGGGCGAAGGCCAAATATCTGTGTGTGACCATCCACGCCTTGAGGGGTCATATCGCAATTGAAATAGCAAGTTGGGGGCCAAAATGCAATTTCCAAAAGTTGGAGTACCAATTTGCAAATTTTACAAAATTTGTTCTCAACGAGTTTGGTGTGTAATAATTTACGGCCACTTCCAATTAAGTGTATGTTAAAATAAAAAGGGCTTCAGCTGAAAGCTTATTTTCAAGAAAGGAAATGATTTATTACTTTTGAGCTGGATTATTTTTTGAATCTTAATTTTGGGAGGTCCGGTGTAAAGCCTTTTGAAATACAAAGAGTGGCTCAATGACAAGTAATGTTTCTTTCTAATTATCTGGTTAACTATTTCCTATTTTTTAACGAATTTTTTTAATGCAGAAGCTGATAATACCTACTAAAGAAAGAACTTCACATATTAGAAAAGTATCTCCTTTCAGGTGAGATGTGTTAAGATATTCATGACCTATTGGAGGATCTTGTGGAAAAAGATTCTTTGTCCATGAAGAGGGTCAATGACTATTGGCAATAGACCTTACTTTTCCACACATTTACAATCACCAAATATGCCCCAGATTACATTGTCCGGTCCAAGAGTTTGAGTCACTAGGAACATAAAAAATTAAATCATGGATATATTAACAAAATAATAAAAATAATAGAGAACATATCTTGGGGGTTCCAATGCTTTCATCTATGAGTTTCTCGTGATCAAACAATATGAGGTGCAAGAAAAATAGAATTTCTAGTGATTTGCTTTAGGTTTTCTATGGTCCACATTTGACACTTGACCTCAAGTACGCATAAAATTGAACGAAAGAAATGGAAATAGTTGGCTTTGCTTAAGCTTACAACCCCTTTCTTAGCTACAAAAAAAAAAAAAAAAAAAAACTATCATTGCTAAGGGTTTAGAGCGACTCCATTCCCCTGAATCCCAATGGATCTAGTTCATCTCCCGAGAAATCTCTAACTCCCCAGCCCTTTTTACATATAAAAATGGTTCATCTCCAAGCCACAAGAACCGGAAACTGTTGCTATTCATCATCATTACATATTCTCTTTATGATGTAAAAGGTATTTGAAGTACTAATAGAACAATACAAGGTTCATACCCAAGCCAACATTAGGACACACATCAAAGCTAAGTTTACAAAGAGCTAACCACAGCATCTAGAGAATGGGCAGCTGTCACCATTCTCTAATTCACGATAAATGTAAATGCTATGAGGAGGACATAGAGAACGACAATTGAACAAGACATGTCACTAAGCAGAACATACATCAGCAAACTGCACTTGACAGCTCCAAGAGCAAGAGCAATGAGAGCAAAGGCAAGTTGGAACCTTGGGTCTATGTCTCGCCCTCCCATCTTGATGATTTTCAGCAGTTTGTAGATACGCTTGGCTTTTGCACGGGTTGTGTTGGGTGGAACATCAGTGCAGTCGACGAGTGGAATCAGGTTTTTCTCCAAGGATTCAAAAAATTCGATCAATGCAGCAATTTGATCTGCCTGCTCTGCTTCATATCTTGGAAATAAAATCAGCAAACCACTTGTTAGTGCAGAGTCTCTTGGAAAAGCTCAAGTTTAGAGCCTTCACATAAGATGGAAATCTTTCCAGGGGATGCCTCCTTAACACGTATAAACCTTTCCTAATCTACTCTTACAACACATTCACAAAAGAAAGCCAACCAGACGCACAAAACTACCAGGTAAGCCCCCTGCTTACCGGCCAGAAACAGAGTAAAGCTAACAGCAGGTTTTTCTTAGGAGGAAAAGCTGATAAGGTTTCCAATCAATAGTTGTTCTCAATGTAAGTTTCTCATGACAGAAGCAAGAAGCAGAGTTGAGATACAGCCGTGTTGCTTCTTCAATGTGACAGAATTTACCAAACGGATATCATGAAAATTTACCAATTTGTAACTACGAGAAGGGATTTTGCAAGAAACGAGCCATTTTGTGTGCTCCAGGTATGCCAGGTGCATGCTCTGCTCTGAGTAGCAGATTCCCCCAAGGCTCTTAAGTGAGCAGGACATTCAATGACTACAATTTCGCCACAAAACGGCATCCACGTAATGGTATATGCAGTGTGACATGATCAGAGAGAGAAACAGGAAAGAATCACAAGATACTGACATGAGTTTCCTCAGAATCCTTAAACTTGCAGACGGAGCAGGGCTAACAGTGCTTTTTTTTTTTTTTATGTATTTAAGGTCGCTGAGGCTTACCTTCGGCCACCACTGTGATCAGCTGGATTGTCGTTCTCCATTAATCTTCCCACTTTGGCTGAGGTCTCCTTTGCTTCTTGAAAATGTGGTTTCAAGCGTTTGCAGATTGCTGTCTTCTGAACGAACGAAGTGCTTCAGAGGAATATGAGATGAGAGCTCCCGGGCTGTTGTTTGGGGGTGGTGGTGGCAGAGGAGGGGCGTGGAGGGAGCCGAATTTTTTGTCCACATCAAATATAAGAAAGCAAAACCCCATAAACCCCATTGGCCCCCGAGAGTGCACATCAAATGTACGAAAGCAAGCAAAATCTCATTGGCCCCCGAGAGTGCACATCAAATGTACGAAAGCAAGCAAAACCCCATTGGCCCCCGAGAGTCCACGTCAAATGTAAGAAAGCAAAACCCCATGGCCCGCCAATGGGGTTTTGCTTTCTTATATTTGATGTGCAGTCTCCCGCGGAAGCGACCAAAGCGAAGAGGCTTAATCGTCTTTTAAATCCTGCTTTATCTGCGCCTTGACTTGAACATCGAGGGTCGTCCTCGGCGGACGCATTTGGACCGAAGATTACTTTGTCTATCTTTCTATTGTTCTTTTTGTTAATATATCCAGATTTCCATACACGTGGCTTCCAATGGCAGAGGCCCTCAGAGCAGACAATATGCACGAGAGGCATATCCAGTCATCGTAGCCGTAGATCCATCAAAAAGTAAGATTTATCGCTAATAGTCACTGATCCTCTCTATTTTTGGATGCATTATTTTTATCCCATATGGTAGTGTCTCAGCAAATCTCAGCCATCAATAAATGCCTTATTTATGTGCATCCACGGTTGAGAATTGGTTGAAATGCCGATGGAAGCACCTTCGAAGTAGAGGATTTTCATGCTCTTTTCTTATTTATGTTGGAAAAGTTTCAAGATATTTATTTGGTAAATAAGTTTAGGTAAAACTCATGGCCAAAGTAATCCCTTTCCATAAGTTTTAGTACCTTACAGCTATTTACTTATATTAGAAAAAAGAATTACAGTTAGACTTTATTTGTTTCACCAAAAATAAATTATTTAAAAAATATCTTCTTAAAAATGATTGCTTATATCGCTTACAAAAAGAATTATATCATCCATAAAAATATTTATACAAAATTATTATTTATAATAAAAATATTTTCCATCAAATAATTATTTCAAGCAATATGATGATCATTTTTAACAAAAATATTTTCAAGCTATTCCTTTTTCGCAAAATAGATCGAGCCAGCATTAACTTTTTTGTTAAAATCTCAAACGTTTGAAAAATGCCAAGAAGCCTTTGTCAGATGCATGAAGAGACCTCTTTTTCACTAGCCACTATCCCATGCACGAGGAGACTGCACATTAACTTTGTTGCTTTCTTAAGAAACTCTTTTCTCTGAAATTAAGCAAGTCCTTAAAAGAATTCATTTAGGTTAAATTCAAATTTCGGAATCATCTAGATGCAAAACACTTAAAAGAGTATTGTCAAGCACAATGCAAGATAAAAATACTGTACCAATTCACTGCACATTAACTTTGTTGCCTTTTTTTGTTAAGAGAAACTCTTTTTCTTTTTAGCTAAGTTTTTTTTATTTCTTCCTTTTGTCAAGAGAAACTCATCTTACTTGCAATAGAATTTATATGCATATGATGCCGCCCCCACAGATGTTACCTTCTTGGATGTAGATGGACGTCGATGATCCCTCTTTGCATGGATCGTGAGTGGATGGGGCCACTTTCTCCCCCTGCGCCCCCGCGCCGCCCCTAACCCCCAAAAAACCAGACTTTTCTTTTGGCTTAGTTATCGGAAAAAATTTCCAATAATGATCTGAAGTTGATTTATTTTAAAAAAAAGATTTAGAATAACTTTTATCTTAAATAGTAGTCTGCAATAGCAAGTCAACTTCAAATAAGGATCTAAAGTGGCAAGTGAGCCAAATGTTTGGCTATGAACATTTTCCAAAGACTGAGATAGGGGCAATTTTGTACAAAATTTGCAAATGAGTAAAAAAAAAGAAAATCCCCAACTTGAATTAGAATTAGGTTGTTACTTCAATTTTCATGTTTTCTTCTTCCTCTCCACCCTGTCCTGGACTGCTCGGCACTAGGTCCTCACCACTCCTCGCCTGATCCCCGTCGCTCGTTGCAAGCTTCAGTCCGTCGTCCGATGCCGTCTGTTCTTTCCCAAGTTTCGTCGTCTGCAAGCTTCAAGTCCATTGTCCGCGAGTTAAAGTCCTTCTTTAGTGTCGCTTTTGCTATCGTGCACATTTTCTTCTTCAGTGCCACTCGGCTTAAGGAATTAGGTGCCACGTGAGGCTCCAGTGGTTGCTTTCATTTACTCCATCGGCGGCGGGAGGCATAGGCTTGAGCTCAAGCTCTGCCTTCACCAGCTAATCGCTGAAGAACAAGTAAGAGAGATGGGGTACTTGGTGTTGAGTGTAACCGTGTGATTTATCTTTGCGTAGTTAAGCATGAGCCCAAGATCATGGTAGTAGCTATATAGAGGTACGTGAGAAAAATTATCCAAAAAGTTCTAAACATATTGGATTTTGCCTATTTAGTTCTAGACCTTTTAAATTTGCCAATTGAATCCTATACATTTTTATTTGTTTGCTAATTAATTCCATCCAACCAATTTTGGCTAGAAACTGTTAACGCGGATGCTACCTATGCCACGTAAGATAACCAGCACTAATGTAAATAATTTTTAATAATTTTAATTTTAAAATTTTTTATTATTTTTAATTTTTCCTTCTTTTCTTGCTTAAGACAAAATTGTCCATGCCAATGACGGTTATTCTAAGTGGCACAGTCGATGTCCACATTAGCGAATTTCTAATCAAAATTGGTTGGATTGACTCAATTGGCAAAAAATAGAAAGGTTATGATTCAATTGCCAAAAAATAAAAAGTTTATGAATCTATTGACAAAATTAAAAATTTTGCAGTAGGTTTAATACTTTTTGAAAAAATTTCCCCTATTATATTATGATTAAATTCAAAGATGATGTTGTTATGAAATAACTATATTATAAAATATCTAAATTTGATTACATATATTATAAATATATTGTCTTTAATAATGAAATTTTGTTAGTATTTCATGCTATCTAATGATGAATCTAAGACACTAACATACTCGCTTGGGGAAATATCAATAATATAATCAAAACTTTGGGGCCAAAAATGATAATTAACGGGTTATATCATTAATTCCCCGATCCAAAGAGTAAATCACTTCTTCTTCCAATCCTGACACCTGAGGTCGTGCAACCTTAGGTGGCCATCGCCTAGGGTATCACACAACCCCAAGCGACGATCAATGGGTCGGGCGACCCCAGGCGACAGTCGCCTGAGGTTGCGCGACCCCAAGCATCAACCGCCTAGGTCACACGAAGCCAGGTGTTGGCGGCCTAGGTCGCATGACCTTAGGCAAGGCCCTCAGGCAAGGCCCTCCAGTATATATATTAATTTAGTAAAAGTCATTTACATATGCAATTTTTACCAAACTAGATTTTAGCCAAAGTCGTTTCTCAATACACTTTAAAATTATAATTCACCAAATGTTATTTGCATTTCGGAAGACCCTTTTAGCCCAAAGGTATTTGCATTTTCGTAAAGACATTCCCCCAAAGCCGAACCAAACGGGGCTGTAGTTTGTATATTAAGAAGTTGAACGATGTTCATTTTAGATTCGTAACTTGATAACTTTAGCTATTAGAAAAAAACCGTTGTCTTCTACGAGATGTTAGAAAAATATAGAGAAGAAGAAGAATAAGAAACTTATTCAGGGAAGAATACATAACACTATTTGTTATTACTAGAAAATTAATCCGAGAAAGTGATAACAAAATAAATAAGAATTGAAGGTGAGGTATGGCTAGCCGAATCTCTCTAAAGTAATTAGTTCCTGTCAATAGTGCTAAACAACTTCACGAACTTCGCCTCCCAAGATACAATACCTCGAACCTATCAATATTGGCACTATACGAACGAGACTCTATCAAACACTTTTTGAAACCAGCACACTTGGAGAAACTTGAAGAGAGGAGATGTAGGTTTTATTGCTTCTTCTTGAAATGAAGAATTTCAAATCTATTTATAGAGTTTTGAAATTCATGTGTAGAATGAACCATGAAAAAAAAAATCTATGAGACTTTTGAATTAAATAGATACACGAATCCAAGAAATGCATGAGTTCAATAAATATATGAATTAATGAGATATATTAATAGAAACAACATATCTAGTTTTGCTCACATTCATTGATTCGTTAACCCATCATAATTACAACACGGTAGTTAATGGGTTCGAATCCTTACATCCCATATTTCGTGTGCAAGGCCCTCTTACATACTAGAAAAGTATTAAGACATTTCATTTTTGAAAGTACCTGAAAAGTGTGATTAACAAAAGAGCAGCGGACACTTTTTTTGATAATTTGAGCTTCTGCGAATGACTATCGTATAATAAATATTTTGTCATTTTAATTCTCAGGACGGAACAAAGCATGCAGTTCGAATTGCTAAACGGATAACCGACATCTTCATTCCATGGAGGAGTCCTTATTTCGAGCCATTAGGGATTGTATACCCAGAGTAGGGATTGTATACCCAGAGTGCTCCAACCAAAATTGCCAAAACACCTGCCGTAAGTACACCGTGTTCAAAATCGCACGGCAAAATGAGATGGAAAATATTTGAACCTAGGTTCCAACTTTTTTCTTTCTGTGAGGGCGGCCTTTTTTAATACTATTTAGAGATTCACTTGCAATTTATTCCATCACCGTAACTTGAATTTTACAAAATAGTCTCAATATCGTGAGTATTACCTTTTCTTCCCTTAGCATTTCTTTTGAATTGATATAGAAAACTGTCACATGGCTTTGCGAGTTTACCACTAATTAATAGACTAATTTCTAACATCGAATGAAAAATGAGTGATGATCTTTGAAAAAAAAAAAAAACATGAATGTATTGGAAAATATATCATGGAAACCTTATAGAAACGATTCCTATAGTGTCGCCACTAATCAAATTTGATTGTCATACTCTATCTTATAATGGATGAAATTAATCTCTAATTATTAGGAAATATTTATATAGCTAATTAAATATTTGGCTAAATATGTTGACTAATCTCTGAAGGTATACAAGTAGCGTTAACGTGGAATGAAAAAATAATTATTAGAAAGAAATTACAAAATGGTCCATGTGTTATTGTCGATGAATAATTTTCATAGTCATCCTTTATTTTATTATAGATTTAGTCCTTAACCCTATTTTCGGTCCCCAATTCAGATATTTTCTTCCATATGTAGACGAAAACTGCTGAGTAAGTGTCAAATCTATATGCTAGTTCACATAATTTGAAAAAGTTGTCGAAGACGATTCGCACGAAAAAACATGCACATGTGGTTTAAGTCAGGCTTTCCTTAGGCATCTAAGAGTTTTGGCAACAAATCAGGATGGTTTTGTACGATTTGCCCCAAAATCTCATCAGTTCGGTCTCACGTTCTCGAACTTAATAAGCAATGGAGAAAGAGCGTCTCCAGAGTTATCTGGTTCGGGAGCTTGCTACGGCGAACGGCGACGGGCGAGTTAGCTTCCGCAGGAGGTCAAGGCGATGCAAACGAACCACCGGCGAAGAGTGAGAAAATCTCTCATTCTCGGTCTCTCTCTGCCTCTTCTGCAATGGCCGAGTCTTCTCCTTTTTCTGCAGAGCTCGAGCCCCTTCTCCCGAAATCAGAAGACCCTTCACTAAAAAAACTCATCTCCCCCCCCCCCCCCCCCCCCCAAAAACCCTTCTCTGCCGAAGACCTCCTCCAATACCGTAACCTTCTACCCCTTTTTCATTTGCGTGATGCCCTTTCCCCCCAAAAACCTCGCGGCCCCCCTTCGTTCTCCCCTCTTTCACGAGCGAGCACCCACGCTGACCTCACCTCCGCGGGGGAATTTTCCGTTATCGCTCTCTTCCAAAAGGCTTGAGCTTCGCTCTCGTTACTCACGGTCTCTTCCCCTCGCCTCACAAGCGCCATTCCACAGTCCCCTTTCGGTCGGTCGTGTTCATTTTATCCTCCCTCTCATGCCTGCGCTTGCCAGAGAAAGAAAAAGGACTATGGGCTGAGGTTATGCTTTTGTTTTCTTGAGTTCACATTGTGGGCTTAGATAAAGAAACTTAGGCTCAAAACATGGAAAGTTGGGTCAAGGAATAGGTAAGCCGAAAGTTTAGCCAAGTGGGCCGAACACGCTGGCCCGCTCGATTTCATCATTTTCATCATTTCATCATTTTTTATTTCATTTTTATCATCAATTTTTTAATTTATCATTATTATTATTTATAATTAATTTTATTTATTATATTTTTATATTTTTGCAAAAAAAAGAATATTTAAAAATGTCGACAAAAATTCAAGTGTCAACAATATAGTATCTCAACTTTCCATAACAAAATCAAATTAAGTCTTTCAGTAATATGAAAAAGTTTGCATAGTACACTATAATCTGAATTTTAGAAAATTTTGCATCTCAATTCATTTCTTGAATCAACAAAATTATGATTTCTCTTTAATTACCTTTTACCTTTTGGTCTTTTTAAATATTACAATAGTTTCATTCAAATATATTTTGGCTTACAATCTCTAAAATAATAAAAGTAGAACCTCGCTTATAATTATATCGCATTAATATTCCTGCTATTTTAATTTTCTGATTCACAAATCTATCTCAATTTAATTAAGAAAACACAAGACACAAAAAAAAATGAAAATTTTATTTATCTTAAAAAATTAGTATTGACACCTAAATATTTGCCTAAAGATTTTGTTTACATTTTTCCGAAAGACTAGAACTTGTTTTACCAAAAAAATATTTCATTTTTATAGATTATTTAAGCATTTAGTATAAGTTTTTTTTTAATGGGTTTAGGGTTCTTGAAGTCTGCTTTCCCAAAAAAATAAAGAAAGAAAGGGGGGCGAAGGCCAAATATCTGTGTGTGACTATCCAAGCCTTGAGGAGTCGTATTGCAATTGAAACAACGAGTTGGAGGTCAAAATGCAATTCCCAAAAGTTGGAGTACCAATTTGCAAATTTTACAAAATTTGTTCTCAACGAGTCTGGTGTCTAATAATTTATGGCAACTTCCGATTACGTGTATGTTAAAGTAAAAAGGGCTTCAACTGAAAGTTTATTTTCAAGAAAGGAAATGGGTTTACTACTTCCGTTCTGAATTATTTTTTTTAATCTAAATTTTGAGAGGTCCGGACTAAAGCCTTTTGAGATGCAAAGAGTGGCCCAATGATAAGTAATGTTTCCTTCTAATTATCTGGTTAACTATTTCCTATTTTTTAACGAATTTTGTTTAATGCAGAAGCTGATAATATCTACCAAATAAAGAACTTCACATATTAGAAAAGTATCTCCTTTCGTCAACGGGTGAGATTTGTTAAGATATTCATGACCTATTGGAGTATCTTGTGGAAAAAGAATCTTTGTCCATGAAAAGGGTCAATGACTATCGGCAATAGATCTTACTTTTCTGCACATTTACAGCCACCAAATAGTTCCTGATTACATTGTTTGTATCAAGAGTTTGAGTCATTAGGAACATCAAAAATTAAATTTTGGATATATTAACAAAATGATAAAAAAGAGTAGAGAACACCTCTTAGGGGTACAACTTGGTGTTCCAACGCTTTCATCTATGAGTTTCTCGTGATCAAACAATATGAGGTGCAAGAAAACGGAATTTCTAGTGATTTGCTTTGGGTTTTTAATGGTCTGCATTTGACACTTGACCTCAAGTACGCATAAAATTGAATGAAGAAAATGGAAATAGTTGACTTTGCTTGAGCTTACAACCCCTTTCTCAGCTAAAAGAGAAAAAAGTTATCATTGCTAAGGGCTTAGAGCAACTTCTTTCCCCTAAATCTCAATGGATCAAGCTCATCTCCCAGGAAATCTGTGACTCCCCAACCCTTTTTACATGTAAAAACATTCTTAGTCATCAACATGCATCTATATATGTCTACGCTTATATTGAACCAAAATTAATCTATCTTATTTTTCTGTTAAGATCCTGATTCAACCATAAGGTTCATCTCCAAGCCACATCATCTAGAGAATTGGAAACTGTCGCTATTCATCATCATTACATACTCTCCTCATGATGTAAAAGGTATTTGAAGTAATGATAAGGTTGATCTCCAAGCCAACATTAGGAAACACATCAAAGCCATGTTTGCAAAGAGCTAACCATAGCATCTGTCACCATTCTCTAATTCGCGATGAATGTAAATGCTATCAGGACGACATAGAACAACAATTGAACAAGGCGTGTCTCCAAGCAGAACATACATCAGCAAACAGCACTTGACAGCTCCAAGAGCAAAGCAATGAGAGAGAAAGCAAGTCGGAACCTTGAGTCTATATCTCACCCTCCCATCTTGACCATTTTCAGGAGTTTGTAGATACGCTTGACTTTTGCACGGGTAGTGTTGGGTGGAACATCAGTGCACTCGACAAGTGGAATCAGGTTCTTCTCGAGGGATTCAAAAAATTAGATCAATGCAGCAATTCGATCTGCCTTCTCTTCTTCACCTCTTGGAAATAAAATCAACAAACCACTTGTTAGTACATTCCCTTGCCCGTGTGGCTTTAGGATTTCTCCCAAGCAGCCTTCTTCACAAACTCACAACAATCTTAGAAACTCTAGAAAGAAGCTCTGTATTGTATTTACTCGTGAATGAAAAGAGTACAATGAGGGGAGAAGACCCCTATATATATATACAAAATACAAGGCAAACCATATCCGTAGATCTCTTCTTGATCTAACGGTAGAGATCACATCTCCCCAAATACCAACTACCCGCATTTATTACATATGAATACAATGACCATATTGCCCACCCCAGAGTATTCTAAAAGACTCGAGAAAACCCTAGGTCTCGACATACAAGCCAAGGCTCGCTTGATCCACTTCCTTAGAACCCTCTTGGATCGGCTTTCTTTCGGGCCGTGATAACAGTCTCTTGGAAAAGCTCAATTGTTGAGCTCTTTTTGCTTCACGTAAGATGGCAGTCTTTCCAAAAGCTTTCAAGAACTACCACTTTTAAGTTCTAAAGAAAATTTGATGCGATATGATGCCAAGCTTCTAGTGCTAATGAGTATACATTGCAGGAGTCTAAACTCTGAATGTAGTGTGGGTATGTAACCCATCTTTTGATCCACGGCTAATTAAGCTAGTGAAAATTCTTCATTTCAACAAAATGAACAGCAGAGTAAGGGGATGCCTCCTTAACACATACAAACCTTTCCTAACCTACTCTTACAACACATTCACAAAACAAAACCAACCAGACGCACCAAACGACCAGGTAAGGCCCGTGCTTACCGTCTAGAAATAGAGTAAAGCTAACAACAGGTTTTTCTTCAGAGGAAAAGCTGATAAGGCTTCAAACGAATAGTTGTTTTCAGTATAAGTTTCTCATGACAAAAAAAAAAAAAGAGTCGATAGGCAGCCGTGTCGCTTCTTCAATGTGACGGAATTTTCTCATCCAGTAACTTTAGGAGAAGGTTCACATTCTGTCCAACCTCGTGATTTTCAAAAAGACATGGCAGTTATTATGGATTTCACTTTACTCGGACAAACTCAGCTGTTTTAATGGTATGCATACTTGAGAGGGATTATTCCTGGTATGAGTCCTACTACATACACTTGCCGAGTAGAGCCAGTTTCTGCTTTTTGAGATTCGAATCATTATGGACATCTCAATTAATAAAAAGAAAAAACGTAAGGATGAAAAAATCTGGATGGTATAAATTGGTGTTCCGACCCAACTCTCACAATCTAACGCGAGAAACAGGCCATTTTTCTACAGACAAGTGAATGATTTCCGAGGGCTCTTAAGTAGCACATACAACGACTAATATGCAGGTTTTCGTGGCCATAAAACAGTACTCCCGATGGAATATCCTGTGTGACATGATCAGAGGAAGGACAGAAAATAATATCAAGATTTTGGCACGAGTTTCCCCAAAGAATATCAACATGTAGGCATGAATTTCCCTGCAATTTTCCTACTTGCAGACGGAGCTGGGCTACAGTGCTTTTTTATATATCTAAGGTTGCTAAAGCTCACCTCCGACCAACGTGATCGGCTGGATTGTTGTTCTCCATTAAACTTTCAACTATGCCTAATCTCTCCTTTGCTTGCTGAAAATGTGGTTTCTCTTCGCAGCTGGCTGTCTTGGGAACGAAACGAAGTGGTTTTCCTCCGCAGGTGAAGACGAGACCAGTCGGCATTTCGTTTATGAGGTCTGCGGTTTGCTTTTTTTCCTTTGAACATATGCTTTTATACATGTTTGATAGGGACAGAAACTTTAACATATGCAGAAACAAACATGTTTTGTATGTTTAGTTCCTGACCCTATCAAACATATCCTACCAAGTAGGCGCTACCGTCGCTACCAGTGCACCGTATGTTTTTCTTGGGTCTTGACTTTAACATCTTCTTGAACCTCGACTTTCTGTTTTCTTGGACCTTGACTTTAACATTGAGGGTGGCACTCGTAGCACCCACTTGCCATGTCTTAGGACAGAGGCTCTCAGAGCACATATTGTATTTAGAGGCATATTCGGTCATTGTAGATCCATAAGAAAAGTATCGACTAAAATGAAAAGATCCATCAAAAAGTGTTTATTGCCAATAGTCATTAATCCTATTTTTTTGGACGTGAATTATTTATATCACAACATAATATCTCAACATATCTCGATTGTCAACATATCTCAATCGTCAATGAATTTCTCATTTATGTGCATCGGCAGTTGAGAATTGGTAGAAATGCCATTGAGAGCACCTTTGAAGTAGAGGATGTTCATCCTCCTATTATTTAAATTGGAGAAGTTTCCTGATGTTTTTGGTAAATTAGTTCAAGTAAAATTCATAGTTAGAGTAATCTCTCTCATAAGTTTAGTACTTTTACAACTGCTTACTAATTTGAGATAAAAGAATTAGATTTAAACTCCATTTGTTTTGTGAAAAATGAACTATTGAGAAAATATCTCTAAAAATAATCGTTTGTTTCACCGGCAAAAATGAATAAATAAAAATATTTTCCTCGTTTACGAAAACTCGATAGTGAAAATATTTTTCATCGACTAATTATTTCAAACGATCATTTTTAAAAAAGTATTTACCAAATCATTTATTTTCACAAAAATAAACGGAGCTTATATTGTCGAATCTTTTTATAGAATCTCAAAATTTGAAAAAAGAAAATGCCAAGAAGCCTCTATCGCATCGATGAAGAGACCTCATTTTCACTAGCCACTCTCCCATGGACGAAGAGACTGCACATTAACTATTGCTGTCAGAGAAACTCTTTCTTCTTTGTCTGGACTAAGTTGTTTATTTCTTCCTCATGTTAAGAGAAACTCTTATGACTTGCGATAAACTTTATTTGGATGATACACGTAGTCAAAAGACGAATTTGCATCAGCAGATGATGGAGGTGGGACCCTCCTCCTATTGCTTGTTAGTGGGGCCACTTTCTCCCCCACCGACTTCTTCTTTTGGCTCAGTTATTGCGGATTCCTTGTAAGTAATTTCCTCTTTTCGTGTCAATTAAATCCTAATCAACTAACGTCATTGTATTAATGCACTCACTTTGAAATAGGCTAGGTCTATCTTAAATATGTCAAAAATGCATCATAAACTCATTTCTTAACCCATATTTGATAGACTTGATTATTATGTGTTAGTTATATTTGCTAAATAAAACATGAGTTTAGAATTGTGACACTTGAAATAATATAAAAAGTAAATGAGTTCACAATTTATTTAGATTTAACTCACCTCTATAAATCTTTCTCATTCTTTCTCAATTTTGTATTCACTCACTTTGTGCTCTCACCTTAATTTGGGTTTAAATTTTTATATATTATGTTAAATATAGAAGCATTTTAGCAATATGGATTAAATCGATTATGAGTTGAGTTGTGTATAGGTCACTAGACTTATATTTGATAAAAATGGATTAACTCGGGTTGGATCATTTTTGACTCGACTGACTCATTTGATAGGTTTACCTTGCCCCCATTCTTTCTTATATATTTTAATTATATTTTAGTTTTCTAATCTTTACCACGGGAGTAAGGCAACCTTTTACATGGATTTAAGAACCTAAATCACAATCAATTTGATTCGTCATTTATTATCATGAACCATACTCAAAAGCACAACGATAATAATCAAAACTATATGTTGGATGACCTATAAATTATATTAAACTAACAATGCGTGTATCCAAAATGAAAGAATAGTGAATGAGCGCATGGGATTTTTTTTTATATACCCTCATTTGCCCTGTTTCGCCCTGTTTCGCCCTGTTTCTGTTTGGCCCATAGGAAAAACTTGCCCTGTTTCTCCAATTTCCTCCATTTCCGAGTTCTGTTTACTGGTAATGCAACTCCATGAGTTTTATCTTACCAATGCAACTCGATCCAAAGCAGAAGTAATAGACCTAAACGCACTTAGAATTAAACTGAAACTGGCACTCTAGCAAAAGGATTAAACTTGCCTTACAGGGAGGGGATGGTAGGAACTCACCAATATATGCTTAAACTAACTCTCAAAGTACACTTAACTGGAGACAACATTGCGCCAGAAAGGATTGTAATCATCGTCAAAATTTATTAATCTGCTATTAAGTAAGAGGTGTTCAGGGTAATAGTACAACATGAGGTTCATATCTGAGCCGGCATTGGAAGGTTCCCGAGCAAATTGACCACATCACCAAATCAGAAAAGCTAATCCTTCAATTTACGATGAACCAGAGCAGAAGTCCCAACGTTAGGTCCCAAGCAATCATAATCGGCACAGGCAAGTCGCTATGTAGAGCGCATGTCAAGAGAGTACACTCAACATATCCAAGCATAGCAGCGATCCAAGAAAAGACAATCATGATCGTTTCAAGATCTCTGTTAAGTCCAGCAACATCCTCCTCTAACAAAAACCTTGAGATAGAATAGCAAATACTTGTTAGACAATCTGTGTTTCACGGAAAAATTTTCAGTCACAAAAACAGGGGTCGATGAGTCAAAAAGACAAGCTCAGTTGAATAGGCATATAAAAAAGTTAACAAAGAAAAACATGTGAGTGATTCATACAAGATTACGAAATGGAACACACGCAGAGACATGACGAAGTTCTTTTTCACGAAAGGAAATGAGGACTGAATTTCTTGCAATCCTCCGACTGCAGGGTCACGTTCTTTCCACAGAAAACTCAGTTGTTTTAATGATATGCATACTTGGATTTTTCCTCGCATGAGTCATGGATATCATGAAAAATTTTCTATCACAAAAAACAGGGGTTAATGACTCCAAGAAACGTTCGTACTTTTGGATGGATTTATAACGGAATCCACTCCAACTCACTTGACAGAGTGCCGGGCTACATTGCTTAAGACATGTTTGAGGTTGATGAAGCTTTACCTCCAACCGAAGTGCTCAGCCATGCCCTTGCCGTCCGTAACCTCTCAACTTCACCGGATCTCTCCTGTTCTTCCTGAAAGTGTGTTTTGGGTGATCCCAGAGTTGCTTTTGTGAACGAAGTAGATAGATCCTCTTTATTTATATTCTCCGAAGTCCAGGACGACTGAAGACCTTAAGGATGCAAGGGACTGATGGGAATAGCACTGTAGATATGGAACGAGGGACTGGTCCAACTGGATGGAAATGGCACTGTAGATATAATAGAAGGCGGGCCCACCGGCCAAGGAACTTGTAACCCTGAGAGGGTATCTAATGGCATCGCCCTTTGCTGGCGCATTAGCGCATTTGTTTTAGTCTTTTGACTATTACCCATTTCAAATGGACCGAGTACTCGGCAGTTGCTGTTGAGGGGAATCATTTAGAGAGAAATGCTTATTTGATAATATTTATATTCCTCTATTTTTTGTTTATTTGTTCCTCAAAACAGAAAAAGAACCACAAAAAAAAAAAAAAGGAAGCAAATTGTGGGGCCAGTGGTTAGAAACGCAGCAGAGGTTGGAGGGAGCTCGGATCAAATCTCCCAGCTCTTTCATTATCCTTTTAATTATCTTTTAACTTTTCTAATATTATATTTTGTTTATAATTTTTCCAATTACATGAATAATGATGATATATGTACCTACATATAATTATAATATGAACATGTATTTAGTATTTGACAATAAATCTATAGTGAGAAAAAATCTGTTACGCTATAATACCATTACTTCGTCTTTTCTATATTGATACTCCATTGAGCCTTTAATATATAGTAAAATGATGGTAAAAAATCATCAAATCCTTCATTCGCCTTGAATTTTTCTTCCTTCGTATTTCTCTTTTTCTTCCTTTAATCTATGTTTGTTTCATTTATCAATAATAAGAAAAACATGTACCTTTTTGTCTATCTTCGTTGAATTAATCCTTTGAAGAGGAGGAAAATTCAACAAAATAATAGAATTTTAAACAGAATTGATTGAAACGATAGGATATTTAATTATTTGCATGGACCTACATAGTTTATAGAAGGCATATACAATACAAGAGTTTCTATTACTTCAAACAAATTAACGTAAATTAAGTGGCAATTAAAGCATTATAATAATCGTAAAAAAAATTACTTTTCTATCTTTTTTTTCTATCATAAGTAATTTTTGTAAATATACATAACGATAACGAATGCGGCTGTCGAGTCATGTTAAAAAAATTGTTTATTATTTTTTGACGTTTCAAACTATATAACAACTTATTTTTATGCAACACTTAGGTGCCCACTAGTTTTGCACTATTGTGACATATTAATGCCGTCTGCATAACAATCTTTAGCCCTTACTTTGCATTTTTTGTTTGCATTTGGATGAAGAAATTGACACTTATCCTAAAAATAATATTGAAGATTAGTCCATCGGCCAAATATGTGAACAAGTTGTAATTTGAATCCCAAGAAGTCCACCAAACGAACATTCCCAAATCCAACACAAGAGAACACCGAATAGCTTCCTCCTCTCTTTACTTTGGAACAGCAGAATCTAAAAATGCAGGAAAGCTGGCTTCGACGTTTTCACTAAAGTCACAACAATCCATCGACATCATTAGTTGGCCAAGAACACATAAACATGGTACGTCCATGCAAACTTCATTATGTCAGCACGCGCACGTGCATGTGAATCACGAGACGATCGAGAGCCGAAACATTCGCACCTTCAACCCGGTGGCTCCTCTGCCATAAGACTCGTAGCAGACCGCGTGCATCGTCGGATTGTTCTCCGCCATTTTCAATCCGGAAGCTCACCAAATTGTGCGAAGATCTAAAGAGCGAGGGAGAGCGAGATATAGCGAGAGGCTGAAGAAGATTTTTCGCCCGGAAGACGTTTCTACGGGCATGAATGAGACCGGGACGGTCTGGTCAAAGGCGTACACGTATAGATAGCGGTGGGTTTCCATCTTCGAATGACTGGAATGGCCTCGCTTCGGTGGGACAGTTTCTACAGTTAAAGGGTGGAAAAGGTTCGGAGTGGGGGAACGAAACGAGGGCATCATCGGAATTTGGTTCTGGTTGAATGAGAGCGCATGGGGGAGATGGAAAATCGAAAGTGGACCTGGCTTGAGCACACAAAAGTAGAACGTCTAAAAGCATCACTGTACTTTCTGTCCACGCGTTGTGCCGACCTTCTTAATCAGGTCAAATAAGATGACAATCGGACAGCTCCCTAGACCGCCGGTTGTCCGACGTCGAATACACACAAATGGGAGAACACGTACTCGTGCATGGATCGTTTTTGCGATTTCTCTTCAAGTTTTAAATTGTGATTTACGCATCAGTGCCACATTTTCATCTCAGTTGTTTACTTCGGCACTTTTAATTGGCACTGGGACAGAAAAATACGGAATTATTGCTGGAGTTGTGACATAGGATGAGTTGATGGACCAAATATGTCACTACATAAAGGAGAAAGTCACAAAAATCGTAAACTATATAACAGTGACACATTTATCTAATATTTTTTTTTTGTGACATAAAAAATCTCAAACTACGCTAATTGGGACACATTCACCTTTTTTTGTGTCATTAAAACCTCAACCTTATAATTATGTGACACATTTTTCCTTCATCAAAATTCTATCGAATGATTTTTCAGTCAAAACAACATTTTCTTTTTATTTCACTTATGTCATGTTAGCAACGATTGCTTTACAGCGTCAGTATTGGTAGAATTTTAACAGTCCTTGTTACAAAATTTTGACAGAGAGTAAATGTGTCACGCGGGTGTAAATTTGAAATTTTTTGTGTCACAAAACATTTTTATGGATAAATATGCCATAATGGACATAGTCTGGACTTTTTGTGTCTTTTGCCCAAAAATAAAGTACACGTATCGAAATTAAGTAGTGACACTAGAGTACAAGGACCATTTTCTATAGTTACTCCCAATACGTTCCTTCGAAAAAAGAATTGATAAGGGGGTTGTGTTATTTCATTTGGGCGTCAGATTTATTATATATTACGAAAAAACCAATTATCTTTTATAATACTAAGAACTGGCTACGGGCGGGGTCTGCGCTTTACGGGGATATATATTGATACATGTATATAAATATGTGTTCATTCTTCTTCTGACATGCGTTTATTTTGACATATGACATGCGTTTATTTTGACATATGATCATTCTTCTTTTTCTTATTAGCGTCACTGATTTTTACATTATTTCTTTTGGGCTTATTGTCCATTCGGCATCGAAAATTTCCAAGTAAGAATATCTGTCAAACCGGACATACGAAATGAGGGCGAAAGCTTAAACTTAAATTTTTGCTAAAAAAGACGAATAATAGGAATTCTTTCGATACTCGTATAATAGAAAATTTAGAAAATAAGAGTTTGAACGCCTTGATCACAAATTCGATTTTCATTTTCTGAAGTATACGGATTTCTATGATATGTGTCATAATGATATTTCCCTTCAATCATAATGGCTAAGTTAAAACTCAAGATCATTTCTTCCTATCATTATTTAAATTTTATTTGAATTCTATGATCCAAAACATAAGTTGTTGAACACGAGAATAATAAATTAAAGCTTATGAGCTTCTCTCTTATTTATTTTTATAATAAAATTCGAGCTAAGTGGAGTTTAGATAAAATTATTTCCATTTTTATTTTCTTATAAATGTACTTATTCTGATAGATATAAACTACATTTAAGTTAGAAGATTTCCAATGAAGAAAACAAAAACCAATATAACTTGAATATGTATATTTCAAATAAATCAAGCTGTATACTTATTTTCTTAAATTTTGCTGAATTAAATAGACTACATTAGTTATTTCGTTATATCATGCTGAACTGGGGAAACTATATCATTTAAATAAAAATTAGTGTCATTCAAAAATGCACTTTATTTGTTGTGGTAAATAAGCTTTTCTTAATGAAACAAATTATGCTATTCATTTCATTATCAGCTAAATATATTTGATTTACTTACATTAAAGGTATATCGTTTAAATAAAAAATGAAATCATTTAAGATGTAGCAAGAAATTATGTTTAAAACAAACTGTATGTTTAAGAACATATTTGAGATACTTCTCTATAACTGTCTTTACAAATTTAAGATTAATAAAATATAGATGGTTAGACAATAATCTATATTGATTATCCTGGGTCGAATGTGGCAAAGCAACAAAATTATATCATGTGTCTTGCCACGTGACCACATTATTTTAAAAGTTAGATATGTGGCAATTCAATGCATTATTTTTTATTATGTTAATTTTGTTTCGTATTTATCTTGAATGGATGCAGAAACAAGAAACAAAACAACATATATATCAATAAGTTACACGTAATTATTAGTTTTAATGTTAATGTTTTTGTAATTAATTATATTGTATTATTAAATCAAGTGAATTAAATATAATTTTCTCACTGAATGGAGTAGATAAACTTTATATTATGCTTACTTTACTTGGGAAGCTCTATTTTTTTCCTAAATTACTATTTTACTTTGAAAGTTATATCTTTTAAAATTTTTACTTAATTAATCTTATTATCATCTTCAAATGAAGCAAGTTTCTTGGTTACTTAATCTAATCATGCAATGAAATAAGACACATTTTGATTTAGGAATAATTTAAGAAGAAGTATTTTTAATATTGTTTTATTCCCATTTTCTTTTATACATAGATCTATTTAATTGTTTCTTAACTAATATCATTGTAATTATCCAGTTAAATTAATATGAAATGAACCTTAATCATGTAATGAGATAATCTATATTTAAAATTCTAAGTAATTAATCTATGATTGATTTTCATTTTTAATCGTATATAATTTGATACTAGCGATTGATCTCTGCAACAAATAATACACTTCCGATACTTAAGGACCGAGCTTATGTGAATGCAAGCAAACTCACCTTAAATATCGTAATATTGAGTATACATAGTTGAAATGGCTTCACATTCATTTTCCTTGGTCGACTGCCGAAAAAAGAACGAGTACGTCTAAAGAAAAAAGGGCAAAAATTATAATGTACATAATATTGTTATTTATTTAAGAACTTGGAAAGGTTTGCATTTATATTATGATAAAATTCAAAGATGATGTCATTGTGAAAGAACTATATTATATTATATAATATATAACTTTGATTGCATATATTTTAAATATAGTCTTTAAATATCAAATTTCGTTTGTATTTCATGCTGTCTAATGATGACAGTTTCTTAATATGATAATTAACGTGCTATATCATTGATTCACCGAGCCAAAGACCAAGCGTCTCCTTTCTTCCAATCCCACCAATTTTTCAGGAATCACCTCATAAAAATCTGTAGCGTCACCGCAGGGAGAGAAGCAAAGAGCTCAGAACCTTGAACCCGAAGTACGCTTCAGTGAATCTTGTCTAATTACAGCCCTTCATCTGTTTTTCCCCTCTATGATCAATTACGTGGTGGAACAACTCCTGAGACAACATTAAACATAATGGGCTGCAAGTCGAGTAATGAAAAAAGAACGATTGCAATAATTCACACCATCACAATCGAAAAACAATTCCAGAAGAACACTTTTGACCAGCACGGTAGGAGAGACTACCAATGTAAAAATTCTTCATAGCCCTATCATGGGAATGCTTATGTGTTGATGATTTTTTAGGCATGGGTGAAAGATACCCCAGTAACAATTCTTCTGAAGATTAAAAGAAAAAAAAAAGGAGAAACTGCAGGGGTTAAAATAAGGGAATAAAAATCTGTCCAAGAAAAGGGGTCGTTGCTGGCACGTCTGAAAATTCCAAGCCCCAAAGATATCTGGGCCCCGTTTTCCAACTATAATCACCGAAAAGTCATCAAATGATCTAGTGCGAGAGTGAGAACGAAAAAGTGATGACTTAATGCACGAGTGAGAACGATGGAACAGCCTTACTTTAGTTAGTATATCCCATTTGATTATGGTAAAGTTCCACGTCGAGCGGAAAAGAATCTAATATAATAATGCATTCTACTGGAAAAACGGTGAAAGGAGAATGAAAAGTCTGCTGTCGCCCCTGATACCCACGCCAATCACTCCCCAAAAATTCACATGTCGAGTGAAAGGCTAAATCAATGTTTACTCATGCCCTGCTGAGCGATGCTTACTTTAGATGCTATGTTGTGTTCGGTATTGGCTCGTTTTACTCGATAGAGTGTCTGATGGACAAATTTGTGGGTTCTGACATCGATTGCTGAGTGCGGGGAGCTCTTCCCGGTAGATTGAGGCAGAAGTTTGTTGACCTAGGTTGTAATTGGCCTTGTAGATGATGATTAGAACTTGATGTGCAGAAATCTAAAGTGGCTAAAAGAGTCTTTTACTGTTGATATAGTGATTCCAAGTCATTACATGCTTTTTTTTTTTTTTTGTCGGGTTATTCTACGCCTATTCTACACTCATTCTCGCATTTTTTCGCTTTTGCGAGCGTGGAAAATCGAAACCCACTCCTGAAACTTACTCATCCCCACCCCATCCCCCCCTGAGAAGGTGGGGATTTGAACCCCTCACCTCCCCCTTCCATGTTGGAAGGGTGGCCACTGGGGCGAATCCCAGTGGTTAAGTCATTACATGCTGACTAAGCAATTTTTCATCTATTAAATATGTGCATTCCCTTATTAACAGTTAGTGCATTCCCTTATCTTGAAACGGACTAGATCCATAAATTAATCTCCAGTTATCAGGTAGTTAATCAACTATTAACTTAATATGCTTACTAAGCACCAAAGCTATACAAGTAGTGCATTACTCAAAAGAAATTACAAAATGGTCAATGTATTATTGTCGATATTTAATTTTGGTGGTTGTCCTCTATTTTATTACATATTTAGTCCTTAACCTGACTTCCGATTTTCAATTTCAAATATTTTCTTCCATATGCAGATGGAAATTGCTAAGCAAGTAGTTCACACAATCTGAAGAAGTTATCAAAGAAGATATGCACAAACAAACTTGCACGTGTGGTTCAAGTTGGACTTTCCTTAAGTATCTAATAGTATCACTTCCGATCGCACATTTATTTTGACTATTACCCATTTATTGTGGAATAATCATTTTATGAAGGACAATTAGCCTATACTTGTAATGCTTCCCGCAGTTCAAATGGACCAAAGTACTCGAGGGTAGCTGCTGAGTGCTGATCACTTAGAGAGAATAGCTGCAGGTAGACACAACGGATCATTGTTCAAGGTTTCCCCAGGAGCAAGCCATGTTTTTTCATTGGCTCTCTGTCGTGTTATAACTAGATTAAAGAATGATCAAGAGCATCAAAATCAAAAGGCCAGCGGTTGGAAATGCAGCATAGGTCGGTGGGAGCTAGGCTCGAATCTCCGGGCTCTTTCATAATTCTTTCAATGATCTTTTAACGTTTCTAATATTATATTTTCTTTATATTTTTTTCTTTTCAATTACATGAATAATGATGATATATATACCTATTTATGATAAGAATATTGCACCTTGCACATATAATTAGTATTTGACAATACCTCTATTGTGAGAAAAAATTCATTACGCTACGATACCATAAATTCACGTATCCTATATTGATACTCCGTAAGTCTTTGATGTATAATAAAATAGTGGTAAAAAATCATCAAATTCCTGGTTCGCCCATATTTCTCTTTTCTTTTCCTTTTTCCGAAGTTCTTTTCATTTATCAATAATAAGAAAGAAAACGTACCCTTTTGCCAATCTTTGTTGATTAATCCTTTGAAGAGGAGGAAAATTCAACCAGATAAAGAAAGATCTGAAGGTTTGTTCTTTCACTTTTAGAGTTCCTATTATTTCTTTTATGAAATTCTAGGGCTCCTAAAGACTCAAAATGTATATTATTTCTTGAGAAAAAAGGAAAAAATAATGAAGTTACCAAAAAAATAATAGACTTCAAGTAAAATTGATTGAAACAATTGGATCTTTAATTATGTGAATGGACCTACATAGTTTATAGAAGGTATATACAACACGGGCATTTTTCTATCACTTCAGACAAATTAATATTAAAGTAAAATGCAATTAAAGAATTCTAATAATTGCAAATGTTATCCATCGTAGATAATTTCTGTAAATGTCAAACCACGCTAAAAAAAAATCTGTTTATTATTTTTTGATGTGTCAAACTATATAACAAGTTATTTTCCCACAAAAACACGCCAGTGCCCACTGGTTTTGCACTATTATTACATGTTAATGCCCCATAACAATATTTAGACCCTACTCCTCCATGTGCTGCTATTCTGTCTTGCTGGTTTTTCTTGTTACTCTGATGGTATTATATGGAGTTTTGCAACACTTAATATGTGAAAGCACGATTGCGCTCCCAGCACTTCTCTTATGTGACCATACTTTGCATGACTTCTGTTACAAAACTGATTAGAGAATCCGCAGCAAGTAGAAAGAGAGAAAGAAGGAAGAGAGAAGGAATAGAGAGGAGGAGAAAGAGAACGTAAAAGAAAGAAAGAGAGGGCTGTAGTTTTCTGTAATCACAGAAACCCTACACCCATTGTATTTATATTGAATATAAATTGTATATAACAATGATATCCTTATGTAAGTAAAAAAGGAAATAAAACTCTGATAATAAAGGAAACTTAATAAAGTAACTTAACACTCCCCCTCAAGCTGGAGCATATAGGTCGCCTATGCCCAGCTTGGAACAACCAGCAACAAAAAAAGCAAGACGAAATAATGCTTTGGTAAACATATTAGTAAACTGATCTCTAGAGGCAACGTAAGAAAGTAGCAACCAGCTTCTGCTTCACATCATATGCTTAGTTCGCTCTTGAAAAACATGATTCCTAGCAATATCAATAGCTGCTTGATTATCACATATCATATCAATAGGTTGATTAATCGAAAATCCAAGCTCCTGGAGAAGAGATTTCAACCACAACAATTCGGCCACAGCATGTGCCATAGCACGATATTCAGCCTCTTCGTTTGTTTCTTCCTATAGATAGTAGAGTCCAATCAGCAATCGTAATAGTAGTAGTCATAATAGCAGCAGCAGTAGCAGTAGCAACCACAGTAGTAGCAGCAGCAATGGTAGCAGCAGCGGTAGTAGTAGCAGCAGTAGCAACGGTAGTAATAGCAACAACGGTAGCAGTAGCAGCAGCAATAGTAGCAGCAACGGTAGTAACGGTAATAGTAACAGCATCAATAGTAGCAGCAACGGTAGTAGTAGCAGTAGCAGCAATAGTAGCAGCAACGGTAGTAGTGGTAGCAGCAGAAGCGCAGAGTAGTAGTAGCGACAAAGCGAGCAGCAAGCAAAGAACGGTAATAGTGGTAGCAACAGATAGCAGAAGAGTAGCAACAAAGAAAGTAAAGAACAACGATAATAGTGGTAGCAGCAGAAGTAGCAACAGAAGTAACAGCAGCAATAGCAACAATGGTAGTAGTAGTAGGAGCAGCCGCAATAGCAGCAGTAGTAGGAGCAGCCGCAATAGCAGCAGTAGTAGGAGCAGCAATAGTAGCAGGAGTCGTAGTAGTATCACTCATGATGATAATCTCAATATAAATATATCTACCACAGAAATCTCGATTCAAATAATTATATGCTTGACAGAAACCTGATGAATCTGATATCTTCCGATTTCATATGTATCAAGACTTGAAGAGAAAACAAATAAAAATTACAGCTTTAGGTGGCTGTGCACCAACCCTAGGGGACTCTCAAACCAGCAATAGGATCAAGTAATCAGGTAATTAGACTTGCTCTGATACCATGTCACAAAACTGATTAGAGAATCCGCAGCAAGTAGAAAGAGAGAAAGAAGGAAGAGAGAAGGAATAGAGAGGAGGAGAAAGAGAACGTAAAAGAAAGAAAGAGAGGGCTGTAGTTTTCTGTAATCACAGAAACCCTACACCCATTGTATTTATATTGAATATAAATTGTATATAACAATGATATCCTTATGTAAGTAAAAAAGGAAATAAAACTCTGATAATAAAGGAAACTTAATAAAGTAACTTAACAACTTCCTTTTGCCTCGTCGCATTTAACTACCCAATAACAATAGAAGTCCCTAGTTCTAAGCTCAATATCTGGCAATTGGCACTATTTGTGCTGATTTGAAACTAGAATAGAAATAATATTGACCTGCATACAATTACCACCTCCTTACCTATGGATATCAGATTAAGATTCTCATATTCGTATTCGACCTCTAACTTTTCTTTCACGCGTTCAATTTGTCCGGATCTGCCTGTCAATTGATTACCTTCATGTCATACCTTTTTGATGTGTTTACAATATCTAGCGCACAGATTCAATGCAGCATTCTTTTATAGGTATATTGTCGATGCTCATCTTTCTGGTATATTTGCCAGTTTATAGTTGTAGGCAACTTACAAAAATCTTACATTGTACTCTATGCAGGCTGTCTGTTCTGTCCTTAGAACTTGTATTACAAATATTGATTATTTGAGTGTGCAATTAACAGACACAATGCATCAAAGTTCAATGAGGCTCCGCAGTGCTTCAGTGGTGAAGACCTTGCAGTTGTTTGCGTGGTCTTCTGAATACATTATGTTCGAAATGGTGTATTTGATGGTTAAGATTGCAAGTTTGTGGCACAGATGGAAAAGTTAGCGGATTCCTTTATCCTTCTAAAAGTAATCTCGCTCCGAGTCTATGAAAAAAAACAGCAGAATGAAGTCTTGAAAATGCCATATGCATTGAGAGAAAATGACTGCAAAATGCTGTGAGAAGCATTTATACGTCATATCGTATGTTTCTACAGAGACGAGCTATTCTAATTTATCCTCATTTAAAAGCAAAGCGAACTCTGTCAAATGGATTTTGCAGTGCCCAATATGACCCATAATGCCAACGAAATCCGAATAAAGAGACGGGGAAGCTTATTTTTGAAAATTAGATTCCACAGAAATAATGACGTTCCCACGTATATTAGGTAAGGCTCTAGCTACATGAGAATACTTAAGAGTTTGGTTGTGTAATTTTTACCTTACCTTTTTGCAAATATTCAGGGCTCGCATTTTATTTTATTTTTATTTTTATTTTAGTCGTGCAACACCTATTTTCATTATAGATGTCTATTGACAAGAATTTTCATACATAAATTTTCGTCATCCTGCAAGACTTCAGTAATATTTTTGATTAGTACAGAAGTTACTTTTAACTTTGATGAGTCTACACAAACAACCTAATTTAGATAAACATGTCATTAATTTATACAATTAAAATCAAATATAAATTGCATCACCAGATCAAAGACACCCATAGTAAGTGCTTCAGATGCCATCAATTTATATTTCAAATTGAAAAAAAAGAAAAGTGAATCAATGTTTCCTATTTTGGAATTAATATCACCAAAAACCCCAAATTGGTACACCCTTATTACATTTACCCCAAACAAATTTTAATATCACAAAGATACCTAAACCAGTATGCTCAAGTCACATTTGTCCCAAACAAATTTTTGTGTCATGAAAATTTCCAAATTGGTACATCTATATCAAATTTACCCCAAACGGGTAAATCCGTGCCACATTTATCTCAAATTGTGGTAAATTTTGAGATATTTTTAGGTAAATGTGATATGGATGTACCCATTTGAAGTTTTCATAATAGAAAAAAAAAATAGTTTAGAGTATATATGGCATGAGTGTATCAGTTTGGATTCAATGTAACATAAATGTATCAATTTGATAATTTTTGTGACATAAAAAGATTAAATTAGGATAAATATAACATGGATATATCAATTTGTGATTTTTATGGTATCAACTTCAAATTTTAATACTTAAATGAGGAGCAGAATGTGCAGGGAGAAAAAACTCGTCCCTTCTTCTACCGAAAAGAGAGAAAAATAAGAAAGAAGGAAAGGCGAAATCCGCCATGGAATGCTGCATGGGCTGTCTTTGTTCGTACAATTGGTGGGGGGCATATCACCTTTTTTCGGTCGAATGGGGTTATAGCAAATTACTTGACGCGCCCCAGGGGGTGCCGCATGTTGCGGTCCTCCATTTGACATATTTAATTATTGTTAGAGGCGTGATGTTATCTCTTTGGTTTTAAAATGTTTAGGCTTTTTCCCAAAAAGATGTGGACGTCGGGTTGCGGGCGCTTTATCCTACAACTTACTCATCCTTGTGTCACTCATCCAAAGAAGTTCAGTTTTAGCGCTTTTTGAAAATCCATCGCAAGTGATGGATAGTATAAAATTAAAAGGGAATCTTGATCTAGGACGGTTGCTTAATCAGGTGTGCATGCTTTTTTCATAATTTCTCAATTGCGAATTGCACCACTGGAGGATCGGAAACGTCATTGTCTTGTCAGATATTACGCTTTGACTAATAACAAATACAACATGAGATTCATGCCCGGGACAGCATTCGAAGGTTACGGAGCAAGCCACGGAATATGTGATCACTTCAGGAAAGCCTAATTAATCCTTAAATAATGGCGGAGGGAGTGTTCTCTTTCCCTCTGTCTTCTCCTGCATCGTTGTAGTGTTATTCTCATCACGTGCATTGTAGGGAGGGACTGGAGAGTGGGACCATTACGTGCTTTATCGTGGGGCATTGCGGGAGGGAGTTAGCCCAATTTCATGGTGGGTGCGCTACTATAATAATGTTAGATTGATCATGATTTAATTAAATCTATTTTATTATTTTCAATCATAAAAACGAGCGACAATTTGAAAAGCTTGTCAATTTCTGAGCATGATTCAAATGCATGACCCAAAAATACAAATCATAATATGAGCTACCATGGTCAAGGATAGTAATAATAAATTTTTAGTGGGGTCAAAGGTCAAATAACAAGCAAAAAAAAAACTAAAATTCTCACAACAAAACACGACAACTAAGCTAAAAAAAGGAAGTCACCCCACTGACGATACTGAAGACTCTTCAGCGGTGTAATAACCAACTGATCCACATTAGTTAAGCTAATAAAGACTGATATGTCTTTTCCGTTCATGTCTTTCAGCTGTCGGCAGCAGTTTATCTTTACTAGACATGTTCATTGATGTTATTTCATTCTAGTTCATATCCTTTCAAACTTTATAAATTGAAGTAAATTATTCTTCAATAAAAACGAAGAATATACAATGTTTACGTGCTTATAAAATTGTCTCGTTCTCTAAGTGTGCCAGTTCAAGGAAAAGTTCGATTAAATCCTGAATTCTTAGTGTTAATACTAACGAGTTTGAAGTGTTATATCTTAAAAGGCATAGTTTGTAAATCTATAAAGTACCTTTGGTAGAAACTAATAATCTTAAAATTCGATAATCCATATCTTACCTCAAATTTAATTCTATTACAAATTTATAGCAATTTTGTAAGTTTATATTTGGTTTGGAAATCAGTCATCTATACTTGTTAAGAAGATTCATTCAATATTTTTATTCATTGACTTGGTCATTATTAAATATGTTATCGCTTTTTCAGAGTTATTATTTCAGTTTAATTTTGCTGGTTAAAACAAACAATATTGTGCTCGCGTTTCCAACAGGACAACATGTATCATGCGAATAAAGTTTATTGCAAGGCTTTTCATTTCTTGTAATTAGACAAAGTGCGGGGTACCAAATCATGTGGGCACCAAATCAGTGTTCCAACGCTCCATCATTTTGAGAATCTTGTGATTGGACGAAGTGCAAGTGCACAGGATAAACTATGAATTGCTTCTAGATTTTGAGGGCCCCATTCGACTCTTCGTCTTAACAGCAGATGGTTGCATATGACATGACAAAATGATTGACAATAAGATTAATTCACCACGCCCAACATCTCTGGTCCTTACAAGCCATGGTGTTTGTCCTTTTTTAACCCCTTTAGCCACGGCGTATCTTTTCAAATTAAAAATACGACAATGGGTGAAAACTGAAAACGATGACCTCTGAAGACAGCCCCATCCTCTTCTCATTTTCAGGCAAGAAAGGAAGAGACTTAGCGAAGCGAAGTGGAAGGTTAATGGCGAAATTAGGGCACGGCATGGATATACCTGGACATGGAGAGCATTTCATGCAGCTTGCTTAGCTCTTACCAATTTGCTATTTTTCTTAATCATTCTCTCCTTCAAAATGAAAACATGGTTTTGACTCCTCACCAATCAGAGTGTGCATCTTAATCTCTTCAAAATGTTCCACGTTGTTATCCGTCAACTCAAAAAAAAAAAAAAAAAAATCCCTTACTATATACATTTTTTTTTTTGGGTGGAAATGTTCCCATATATTATAACTAATAAAATTGTGAGTGTCATTAAGTATGGTGAGTCTAATAACATCCCGTCTAAGGCTGGTCTCATCATTATTTATGGACCCAAGCAGAATGAAGGTCCAATAGAATAATTACCACAACAAAGGACCAAAATCGGAAAGTCTTTCCCAGTGCCCTTGACATTGATACATGTTGAGTCAGTCGGATGCCCACTACTAGCTCTCCAATTTCAAACTCAAAAGTTTGTGTGATGTTTTGTGATGCTTTGTGATGCTTTGTGAATTGAAATTTAATCTTATTTTTATAGATAATAATATCTTTGGTCCACCTATCTACATCCATCAAAAAACACAAAAATTATATTTTAGCAGTTAAGGAAGATCGTGGTCGGTGGATCACGAATTTGGAAGAGGTTAAACGCTTGAAATCTTCTTAGGTCCAACAATTGATCCACATCTTCTCGTTGGGGAACTTTTCCCGAAGGCTTTTCCTGAAGAAAATAATCTTAATCTGATGGCGGTTACATCAGCGGATGAAACATAAGGATCGGAAACATCATCATCATATGTTATGCTTTGGCTAATAACAAATACAACATGAGGTTCATGTCCGGGCAAGCATTCGAAGGTTACAAGCCAGCCACTAAACACACAACCCCATCAGGAAAGCAGGAAACTATCCCCATTCATTAATTTATTCTTAAATTCGGAACAAACATGAACGTGATTACCAACATGAGGATGCAGGCGATGGAAACCCAGCAAGGCATGCTGCTGAGTAGGATGTAGAGCCGTAGACCACATGTAACACATCCTTGAAAAACAACAATGAGAGCACATACAAGTTAGAAACTCGGGTCCATGTCTTGCCTTCCCATCTCAAAGATCAATTTCCACTAGATGATTTCATCGGAAAAATTGTCCAAAAATTCCTAAACCTATTGCACTTTTATTAATTTAGTCCCAAATCTTTCAATTTTACCAATTGAATTATAAACTTTTTTTTTTTCACTTTTTGCCAATTGAGTCTATTCGGTCAATTTTGGCTAGAATTTGCTGACATGAACACCAACATTAATGTTGACAATTTTTTAAAAAAAATTTTAATAATTTTTTTTCAAAATTTCAAATTACTTTTTATGTTTTTAATTTCTTTTTTTCTTGTTTATTTCTTTCCCTTTTTCTTCCTTTGGTCAGTCGCCTAGCCTTTGGTGACCGGCCAGATGCCACAACCGGTGTCGGCGAGGGTGACCTCGCCCAAAGTCAGCAAGGTCGATCCTCGTTGGCCTCTAGTGAGGGCGAGCCTCACCCGAGGTTGGCGAGGCTGACCCTCACTAGATCCCAACGAGGGCAACCTCGCTCGAGGCCGGTAAGGCCGACCCTCGCTGGTCATGGCCTCTGGCCTGTCGCCAAAGGCTAAACGACTGGCTAGAGGAAGAAAGGAAAAAGAAAATAAAAAAGAAAATAAAAATACAAAAAATATTTAAAAAATAAATAAATTTTATCCACGTCAACACTGGTAGTACTATGTAAGACGGTCGGCATCCACATCAGCAAATTCTTACCAAAATTGACAAGATGGGCTTAATTGGTAAAATGTTGAAAGATTTAGAACTTAATTGACAAAATTGCGATAAATTTAGGACTTTTTGGATAATTTTCCCTAATTACATAAGCACAACCGGTGCTCCAACAATGTTGCGCTAACCTGACTCTGAGAGCTTGATGCAAGTACTTGTCCATGGAATCAAGACACTGGATCCTTCTAGCAATTTCAGGTCCATGTTTGGCTCCATAACTGGAATTAAAATGAGCAACCCACAACTTGGACAACTTTCTTTTACAAAAGCTCAAACAAATAGGGATCAAGAACAAACACATGCATCGATTAACCAAAGAAGAAATCTGGGCGGTACAAAGGTCGTCACCTCTCTAATCTAAGAAATGCAAGAAACAAGCCACTTACAGCGTTGGACAAGTGAGAGACTGTTTTAATGATGATCATGTATAGAAGAGAGATAAAAGGAAGCAAAGAGGAACACCCCATGTTTAACATGGTTCAAAGATCTTGTTACCTTTGGGGAAGATTCATTATCCATTATTAGAGAGCAACGCAGTGGGTTATAGTCATTAATCTGGTAACTACAGCTATTATACAACCCAGCCAAATCTCCTACTATATTAGGATTAGGACGATCTAGCATCCTTATCATTCCACCACGTCCTCAAAATGGGTATTAAGATTTGAACAGTGCACATTTCAGGAGGCAACATCGCAAAGGACGAGGGCACCTCTTCTATTCTATGCAGTGTATGGATTGTTTCTGAATAAAATACCATTCACATGATGCAACACACAAAAGTGGACATGATTGGAGATAGAAGTTGTTCATTTTTCATAAAAGGAATTCAAGACTGCATGACTTTACTCATAGAGTCCTTCGGCGTATCTACAGAAGTGAAAAGTTGTCGCGATTAGCCATCGTAAGTGGTTACTTTCGACCACCGTGATCAGCTGGACCGTGGCTTTCCATTGATCTCCAAGCTTAGGGTGATTACTTTTTTCCTTTCTTGCTGAAATGAAACTTGCTCCGAAGCTTTGCATTCTTCCATCCCGCAACTGGAATCTCTTTTCCTCTGTCTCCTCTTGCTCATAATCATTGTATGCATCATCGTAGAATTATGCCCTGGATTTTTTTAGGTTGGGACTGGAGAGTGGGACCGTTATGTCCTTTATAGGCTGGCACGGATTTAACCTGATTTCACGGGGGTGCACTAATATCCATAATGTCAATTGATCAGGAATTAATTAATTCTACTTTATAATTTTCGATTATGAAAATTAACGAAATTTTGACAAGTTTCAAATTCTAAGCATGATTCAAATGCATAACAGAAAAAGACAAATCATAATATGAGCTACCATGGTCAGGGTTGCTTTATCAAGTATATGTAGGTGACCCTTCTTTGTAACATCCTAGTTACTTTGTTAGAATGGAACGTTTCCTTTAGCCCGAAAAAAGAGTAACAATCAATATGATTTTGTCTTCACGCGTGTGGTGGAATTTCTGCACCCAGTAACTTCTTGGCAATTCTTCAAAATTTGAGATTCTCAGAAAGACTTGACAGTAAGATTTCTCATTCAAGTAAGCAATTGTACTGATATTTAAACTCATGGAGAGTGATTACTCTTGCCATGAATTTCACCTAAACTAAGTTATCAAATTGATATGGTGAAACTTTTCCGATATGCATAATAAAAGAGGATAAAGATTTGTTACTTCAAACGGTGTGGTGGTTGGCACTTTAACTAATTCTCAAAGGATGATGCATGTGACTAAGACAGGCATTAACAGTTGAAATGTGTTAGAGACACTCGTGATTTATGAAAAGTATTTTGTGGGATAGAGTCCACGTTCAAATGGGATAAAGAAACTCCAGAAGCTGGACACCTCGAATCTTTGAATAAATGGATGAATGAAGCAAGAGAGAGGGGCTTTATAGTATGAGAACTGGGCGTGCTAATATGTCGAGTGGAAACACACGGGACGGGACAATACAAGAATGGTGTTGAAGGGTGTGACACGTGTCCCACGTTGAGTGGCATGCAAGCGTCACCGTGATGAATAAAGCAAGTTACAGTACAACATAATGTTACTTTTACAAACATCGACGGGATATCATAATGATTTCTATTTATTGCTTTGTCGATTGCCATGCATTTGTATTTGGGGAGTATCATGGGTTATAATATACGGCAATTTCGGTCAAGTTTATGTTAAAGTAAAAAAGGCTCGGGTTAAAAGTTTCTCTTCAAAAAAGGAAATGAGTTTATTAATTTCCATCTGGATTATTGTTTTAAATCTTAGACTTTGTTTGTTTCACGAAAAATAATTTTCAGATTCGAAAAAAGTATTATAAATTAGAGGAAAATATTTTATACTTTTCAAATAAAGGAAAATATTTTTCTCACTTACTCTCTCTTATCTCACACCCCTACAAGTCCCTACTTCTTTCTTTTTCATTTTTTAAAAAATCGATTATGTTTTCCTTTTTCTTTTTAAATAAAAAAATAAGAAAGAAAGAAGTTGGGGCTTGTAGGGAATCGATTATTTTTCCTTTTTTTTTCTTTTATTCTCTTTCTTTTCTTTGTTTTCCTCTTCTTCTTCTTCTTGGGCCAGTCACCAGCCACAGGCGAGCTTAAGCTCTCCTGCGAGCACGAGGCTCAACCACCTCTAGCGAGCTCAAGCTCGCCAATCTAGTAAGGCTCGAGGCCAGTGAGCTTGGAGCTCACCAATCTAGCGAAAGACTTGCTAGATCAACAAGCACAAGCCTCGCCATAAGCTCGAGCATGCCGATGGCTAGTCACCAACCATCGCAATCGCCAGCGACCGGCTGAAGAAGAAGAGGAAAACAAAGAAAAGAAAAATAAAAAAAATAATTTAATAATTTAATAGTTGATTTTTTAAAAATAATGAAAAATCAGTTTAATAATAAAATAATAATAAAATTTCTAAAAAAAGAGTGTGTTGTGTAGAGGAAACAATTTTCTTTATTTTCAAATTTCATCCAAATATCATAAAATAATTACAATTTCTTGGAAAAGTGGCTTCATGGAAAATATAGGAAAAATTTCAAATAAGGGTATGAAGTAGTCATGATTATTTCAAATAAGGGCTTAAAGTGGTCAATGATCATTTCAAATAAGGGTCTAACCTCATTTGCTTACTAGCTAAATATTCCTACCAGTTAAAGGCATTTTCATCCAATTTTAATTTTAATTTTAAATTATTTTTTACTCTTCTCTTTTCTTTTCAAGCAAGGCTGAATGGTTGTCAATGAGGGCTTGGTGACCCTCGTGATTGCTGGTAAGGGTTGGCGAGGGCTTGGCCACCCTTGCAGGCCATTGGTAAGGGCCGGCGAGGGCTTTGGCAACCTTGCCAACCGCGGGCAAGACCACCCTTGCCAACTATGGCACCGACGAGAGTCGACCTCGCCTAGGGTTGATGAGGGCGGCCTCACCCACAGCAAGCGTCACTAAACCCATGCGATACCATCCCTAATCGATGGTCATGAGGGCGGCATCCCCTAAGGCGAGGGTCGTTGAGCCCTTGTCGGCCCCAAGTGAGGTTGACCCTCGTCAAATTTGGCAAGGGTGGCCTCACCTGTAGTAGTGAAGGTTGGCAAGCCCTTGCCGACCCTTACCAGTGACCAGTGAAGGTGGCCCTTGCCTAGCCCTTTTCAGTAGGGGTGTCAAGACCCGAACCAAAAACAGAACCGAACCGCGAACTGAACCGAACCGAACTGAAAAATTTGATTATTTTGGTTCAATTCGGTTTTTATCGGTTAACTGAACCAAAAACCGATAAAATCCAATCTAATTCGATTCTCTCCCGACTCCCGTCTCTAGTCCTATCGTGTCTCTTGGTTTTTATCGGTTTCCATCTGAGTTGAACTTAGAAAAACCAAAAGTTGAAAACCAAAAAACCGAACCGAATCGAACCCAAAGTTCTTTCGGTTCATTATCGGTTCGGGACTTATTCGGTTCGGTTTGGAAATTTTCTCTAACGGTTCAGTTCGGTTCAGTTTGGTTTTTCGAAAAAACCAAACCGAACCGAACCGTTTACACCCCTACTTTCCAACACTTGGCCATCGGCGAAGGAGAAAGAAAAACTAGAAAAAGGAAAAAAAGAAAAAAAAAGGAAAAAAATTCAGAAAAAGGTAAATGATTAAAATACCTTGACTGGCCAGAAAGTCACGTCCTTATTTGAAACAGACATAGTTACTTCAAACCCTTATTTGAAACAAGATTTACTTCGGATTTTTCTTTGAGAAATGATGGTACTTTAGGTTTTTATTTGAAATTTTCTCGAAAATATATTTTAGAACTACCACATTTTCCACAAAACAAATGGAGCCTCAATTTTGAAAGGTCTAGTGTTGACCCTATTTAAATGTAAACAGTGGCTCAATGAGGAGTTATGTCCCCTTCTAATTATTGAGCAAACTATATCCTATTTTTTGTAAGTTTGTTTAATGTGCTAGCTAATAATACTTATCAAAGAAAGAGGTTCACATATTACATAAGTATCCTTTTTGGTCAACGGGTGAGCTCTGTTAAGACACTCATGATCTGTGGGAGTGTCTTAGAAAGAATTCACGTCCATAAATAGGATCAATGACTATCAGTAATAAATCATACTTTTCGATAGATTTATGATCGCTAAATATGTCCTTAATTACATTGTCTGTTCCAAGAGTTTGACTCACTAGGAACTCCATGAATAAAATGCCGGATATATAAACCAAAAGAAAAAAAAATAATAGACAACGAATCTTGGGGGTACAACATGGTGCTCCAACACTCCCATGAGATCAAACAAGACAAGATGCAAGCAAACGGAATTTCTTGTGATTTGCTTTGGGCTTTTGGGGTCCCTATTCGACTCTTCATCTCAATGGATCGGGCCAATCTCTCGAGAAATATCTGTCTCCCAACCCTTTTAACACACAAACATCAAAAACAAAAAATTCTTAGCCATTGACTTCCATCTATATATGTCAATTTTTACATTGAACCAAAATTACCGTGTCTCATTTTTTTTTTTTTTAATTTCTTCCGAATATGCCTCAATATACAAAAGGTCATGCATCTCACTTCACTAATGTGATTTTGCTTTGTTCTCAAATGGGTTTTTCTTTCGTTTAAGAATTTGTGGCCAATTGTTTCCCTCTCTCACGTATTGTCTGCTTCCTTTGTGTCAAGGAGCATGTTGGACTCATAATTTTCATTTGTGACTTGAAGTACAAGTTGAGGTAATATGTACAACGTTGCTGAGGTTGGTATTGGGGGATCAGGTTACGAATAACGTCTCAATTGCAATTTGTGAATCAAAAGATATGTGAATGAGGATAAAGTGATTTTTTTCTCAAATTCACTAAATCAAATCCCTTATTTTTCTATGGCCGAAGGAAAAAAATTTCCCTGCTACTCCAATTTCATATTATTGCATCAGGATCTTAATGGTTTCATCATCATTGTATATACTGCTTCATGATGCACGAGATATTTGAAGTAATGGGAGGACGTGAAAGATTTTGGAGAAAAAGAATTTTTTTCATTATATCTTTCATATATCATACGTGGGGGCAAAAAATGATAATTAACGAGTTATATCATTGATTCATTGAGCCCGAAAAAGACCAATGGCACGTTTGGTAATGTTTACTCAAAAATTGTTCTAGGGAATGAAATAGAAAAAACTATTTCTGTTCCGAGGAACAATTTTTGACCGTAAAAACGCATTTGGTAAATTTGTTTTAAATAAAAAATAAATAGAAACATGTTTGGTAAATTTATATTCTTTTTTTTGTTTCTTTTAATTTTTTAATATTTTTATTTTATTTTTCCTTTCTTTTTTCTTTTTTTCTTCTTTTGGCCGGCAGCCTCACCTAGCCACGGCGAGGCTCGGCCCCGCCTTGGCTGAGCGAGCTTGGCCTCGCCTAGATCCAATGAGGCCGAGCATCGCCGGCCCCTGGCGAGGCTCGACCTCGCCGGAGCGTCGCTGGCCCCCGACGAGGCCGAGCGCCGGCTATAGCCGAGGCTGGTGACTGGCCAAAGAAAGAAGAAGAAGAAAAGAGAACAGAGATAAGTGTTTTTTAAAAGTGTTTCTAGAATAAAAAATGATTTTTTAAAAAAAACTTTTTTTTTTTTTCTCATTTCCGTTCTTTTTTTTTTAAAAAAATTTGAACAAAAACGCAAACAAAGCGTTTATGTTTTTTTTTTCCTTAAGAAAAGAAAAACAAAAAATGTGTTCTTAAACAGAAAAAAGAAGTGAAAACATGCATGGCCCAAGCGTCTCCCCTCTTCCAATCCCGTCAATTTTTCAGCGACCCCCTCATAAAAATCTGTAGCGTCGCTCGCTGCAGAGAGGGAAGCGAAGAGCTGGAAAAATGGAGTTCACCCTGAGCGGCAACGCCTTGAAGACCTTGGCTCGCTCCATCACTTGCCTCTCCCGCGTCGGCACCGACCTCGCCATCCAAGCTTCTCCTTCCCAGGTCATTCCATCGATTTCTCCCCACACATTTCTTCTTCTTCTTCTTCTTCTTTTTCTTCGTCTTCTCCGTCGTCTCTCTCGCCTACAGCTCCGGCGTGTCGCCGCTGAAATCCATGTCGATCGTAGTTCCTCGGCTTCATCCATCGAGTGAAACAGCTACAGCAGTTGCTTCTCCGTGTGCCCTGTTGAGCGATGCTTAGTTGAGATGCTATGATGCTGTGTTAGGTATTGGCTCGTTTCGGTCGATACGGTGTCCGATTGAGTAATCCGAGAGTCCCTGCACCGATTTCCGAGTGCGTGGAGCTTTCGGCAGTGGAATTGAGGCAGAAATTTGTTGACCTAGGTTGGGATTGGCCCTGTCGACGGTGATTAGAACTCAACGTGCATAAATCTGAAGTGACTAAAAGAAGCTCATACTGTTGATTGCGTGATGCAAGCTCATTATATCGTAAGACTGAGGCAATTCACTGCTATAGCCAGGAGAGTTATCAGCAGTACTCGCGGCAAAATGTTGAATGGTGAAACTATAGGAGAAAAGCCCTATGGATAACCTTCTACTGGTGCTGCTATTCTGTCTTGCTAATGCTTTGCTGGTTTTTCTAGTTACTCTGATGGTGTTATATGATGTTTCGCAAAACTGAATAAGTGAAAGCATGATTGCGCTCCCTAGCATATCTCTTATGTGACCATACTTTGCATGGCTTCCTTTTGCCTCGTCGCATTTAACCACCAAATAACAGTAGATATTTTGAGTTCTAACCTCATGTTTGGTGCTTGGCACCATTTTATTTGAAATTAGAATAGAAATAGTATTGATCTGTGTACAAATATCACGTTCTCACTGGTATATATCAGATTAAGATTCTCATATTCCTAATTGACCTCCAGCTGTCCTTTCACACACTCAACTCGTCAAGATCTGCCTATCAGTTGATTACCCTCAAGCCAGACCTCTTTGATGTGTTTACAGTATCTGGTGCACAGGTTCAATGCAGTTTTCATCTAAAGGTATATTGTCGTTGCTCATCTTTCTAGTACATTTGCAAGTTTATAGTTGCAAGCAACTTGCAAAGTACTATGTGCGGGCTGTCTGTTCTGTCCTTAGAATGCCTATTACGAACATTGATTATTTGAGTGTGCAAGTACCAGAGATCAATGCATCGAAAGTGGAATGGGCTCTGCAGTGCTTCAGTGGTAAAGACCGTCCAGTTGTGTGCGTGTTGCTCTGAATTCATTATGTTGGAAATGGTGTATTTGATGGTTAAGATTGCAAGCTTGTGGCACAGATGGAAAAGTTAGCGGATTCCTTTTTCCCACTAAAAGTAATCTCGCTCCAAGTCTATGAAAATACAGCAGAAATGAAGTTTTGAAACTGACATGTTCATTGAGAGACAATGACTGCAAAATGCTGTGAGAAGCATTTATACATCATTGTTATATGTTTCCACAGAGACGAGCTATTCTAATTTATCATTATGTAAAAGCAGAGTTAACTCTGTCAAATGGATTTTGCAGTGCCCCAATATGACATAAAAAGCCAACGAATTCAGAATAAAGAGAAGGGGAAGTTTATTTGTGAAAATTAGAATCCAATTTCTACCACTTTTATTTCTTTTTGGGTTGGCCACTTACCAGCTTAAGTCTTTAATCTAACTACATACTATTCAGTATGTTATCTAACTGCAATATAAATCGGAGCTAGGACCTGTCAAACCTATATTAATTTGATAAGAAGCTGCACCATGCAGAGATACATGTTAATCTCACTGCGCCAACTGTGAGTTTTTTTTCATGGTTATGTGATACTGTGAAATGTATGCAGGCATTAAGAAAACATGCTAGATTACTTGCAATGATGACCCCGACATAAAACAATTATCTCTGGATAGGAGAAGATACCCAAGCAATTTTGCAGTGAGGCCTTGTGACCTGAACAGATTGCTTGCAAATTTTCAGTCATCCCCTCAGGAAATTACTATCATTGCAACTGAACACAATTCCAATCCTTCTGATGCTGCAAGTGAATTTGGTGGGAAAGCTGTTGAGTTTCGAAGCTACATTGATCCTACCAAAGTTAGAGATTAACTTTATTCTTTCAATCAAATATGGAGAAGAATATCATGGTTCAGATTATGGTTGCAGAGAATGACTCTCTGCTGCATGCTCAGCTGTGGATAGATCCTGCAGAAGAGTTTGTGCAGTATGCTCATAGCGGCAACCCAGTAGACGTGACATTTGCCATTAAAGAGTTGAAGGTGTTCCATCTGATTTGTTTTTTATTATATTACCTATCAAGACATTTGGGTCATAAATGCAGCTAAAAGTTCTTGAATGGATGACTTCACTTTCTAACTTATCTCCATTTCCTTAAAATGAGTCCACATAGTTGCTAAAATACTATTGGAGTCACATTCAGGACCATCTTTAATGTTGAAGTTTTTCCTTGTGTTTTCCAGTGAACATGATAAATTTAACCTCTGTCCATCTCATGAAAATCCAGGCATTTCTTGCTTTCTGCAAGGGATGTGAAGTGGACATTCATTTGTACTTTGAGAAGACTAGCGAGTAAGTAAACTCTAAATGCTCTTTTAAATCTTACCTTCTGTCCATTTTTTTCCATGCTTCACTTCAATTTTGTATATGCAAGTAGTTCAGATGCAATGAGAAGTTCTCATGCAATCAGTCCATAACTGGTTTTAATAGATGAATGATTGCAAGCTCTGCTCAGAGATTCGAAACATGCTAATGCAAAGCTTCACAATCACAATTGTAAAGGCTGATGACAATTTTAATTTTTCGCTGAATGTCCATAAACAAGAGACTGCCATTGAAAATTTGGTTGATAAAAGATAATGTACTTCGAATCAAGATTGGATAATGATGGTTTAAGGAGGTTTAAGTTCAGATGATAAATGGTTTATTTATCAAGTTTAATGCAAGATGCTAGTAAAGAATGCCAGCGAAAAATATTAGTGCAGAACTTGATCGTTAATGTATGTCTTTGACTTTTCTCTTTGGTACTAAATTCGTGGTTTCAAGTGCAACATCTCTGTCGTCACAGGGGGGCATAAGTGCAACTAAATGCAAAATAGATAAGAATAAAGAACTTGGTACAATTGAATGTTTTTATGGAACAGGCCTATTTTGATGGCCCCTAAATTTGGCATTGATGAGGGGACCTCTTTCAATTTTGACGCTACACTTGTGCTGGCCACCTTGCTCACATCACAATTACATGCAGGTAATACCGGACCTTCAGCAAATGGAATGCCAGGCCAGGCTGATACTGGGGAAGCTTCTGGAGAACAGCCAGAGAGGAATAGAACCAGTGTTTTGGAGATTCCATCTAACCATACCAGAATATGGTCTGAACTCTCAGGTGAGTGATCCTTGTGGCACTATCATCTCAATGATGGCAAAGAAATTGACTTTGCTTCGCTCTAAAATGAAATGCTGTGTATGTCATCAGTAAGATACTTTTTAGGAAAGGGCGAGCAGGTGATGAATCAAGCTTGTACTTGTCTAGCCTGCTCTACATGGGTAGTTCGATTTCCAATTAACTAGTTTAGTTTAAATTTTGTTGTGTAGAGACTGTCGAGTTTGTACCACGAGGAACGAGCTACAAATTATATCAAACACACAATGCGTGTATTTCAAAACGAAAGAATAGTTAATGGGGATCATGTGATTCTTTCCAATGTACTCATCATTTCCCCTGCTTCTACCCTAGCTCAAAAAAAAAAAAAAAAAAAAAAAAAAAAAAAAAAAGATGCCCAGTTTCTCCAATTTGATCATTTTTCAATCTTAAATTGCACCAAGATCTTAAGTAAAATTACCATTATCATCCTATATCCTGCTTTGAATGCAATAATGGAACACGAGGTGAATGTCCAAGCCAGCATTAACAGAGAGCAACCATCAACTTTTGATTCATGTAAATGACGCATGTGTTAACAATTGACGTATATTGAGACACTAATGACTTGTGAGACAAAGAACCACATCCGAGAAAAAGGGTCGATAGCTATCGACAATAGATCTTACTTTCGATAGATTTAAAACCACTTAAAAGCACTTGATATGTCCTTGACCTCCCGTCTCTCAGCTCGGCTGAAGATGACTGAGAAGAGCTCTGCCTCTCACGCCTCTCAACATCTCATCGTTTCTCTTTTTTTTTCCAGATTGATTATGCTGTGGGTCTTCTTCTTTTCCCAGAAATCGTCGAGCATTGCATCTCTTCTTTGTTCTTATATGCCGACATTTTCAAAGACTGGATGCATTTCTTCCTTTGTTTTGCTTTAGCTTCTATTTGCTCGGCGCATGATGAAGCCGAGCATCATATTAGTGATGAAGTTATATGTAACACTATCAATGATTTTTTTTTTCTTTTTGGAAAAGTGATGGCTATGTTCCCTGGGAATTATTTGTAAATTTATCAGTTCTATTGGACCACCCAAGAACTGGACCAGATCATCCCCAGTTCTAAAAATTGCAATTCATATCAGAAGATTAGGGAACAAGGATAATGTGATTATTTCTCAAATTTTATGAATCAATTCCCCTAGGCAAAGAAAAAAAGGTCCCTTGTGTCTCCAACTTCATTGTATGGCACCGGGTTGTTAACTAAATAGTAGCATTATCAACATCACATCACATATTATGCTTTTCAATATATAAGATGTTCGAGGTAATAACAATACAACACAAGGTTCATGTCCTTAAGGTAATAATAGTACAATAGAAGGTTCGTGTCCCGACCAACATAAGTACAATACACATCAATATCAACTTACCAAAGGGCATACCACAATATTAGGGAAACTGAAAAAGGTCACGATTCTCTAATTCGCGATGAAGGCTCATGGGTTCATCAACGAGAGGATGCGGAGAACGAAAATCGGCCAAGGCATGACACAAAGTGGAATGTACACTAGTAGACAGCACCTGACACATCCAAGAACAATAGCGATACGAGCAGACGTAAGTTGTAACCTAGGGTCCATATCTTGCCTTCCCATCTTGAGGATAAGGGTGTGCATGGAAACGTTTCTTAGAAACGTTTCCGGCACACTTCTGTACGGAAAGTGTGCTTAAATAAAAAGGAACGAAACGCGTTTGGTTGCGTTTTTGTTCTTTTTTGTTTTTTGTTTCTAACGAAATAAAAACAGAAAAAAAAAACAAAAAAAAGTTGTTTCTCCGGAAAAGAAACACTTCTCGGAAGAAACAAAAGAACAAAAACGACTATTCTCTCTCTTCTTCTTCTCTTCTTCTTTTCTTTTTTTTTCTTCTTTTTTGTTTGGCCGGCCTCGGCCATGGCCGGCGACCGGCCGTCGAGGCTTGGCGTCGCCGGCGCGGGCGAGGCCGAGCCTCGCCTTGGCTGGGCGAGGCCGAGCGTTGCCGGCCCGGCGAGGCTCGGCTCGCCGGATCTGGGCGAGCCCGAGCTCGCCAGCCCGCCAAGGCGAGGCCGAGCCTCGCCCAACCACGGCCAGCTCGGCCTCGCCGTGGGCCGGCGAGCCTCGCCGTGGCCGGGCGAGACCGCGCCCGGCCGGCCGGCGCCGGAGGCCGTGACCGGCCGAAAAAAAAAAAAAATAAAAAGAAAGGAAAAAATAAAAATAATAAAAATGTTTAAAAAATTAAAAGAAACAAAAAAATAATAAAATTTAACCAAACGTGTTTCTGTTCATTTTTTATTCCCGGACCAAACGTTACCAAACGCGTTCTTTTGTTCAAAAATTATTCCCCGGAACAGAAACACTTTTTTTTGTTTCTGTTCCCAGGAACAAAAAAAGCACAGAAATAAATCCATGCGCACCCTAAGTAACCACCTGACAATTATGAGCACTGTGTAGATACACACGATTGTTCTAAGGTTAGTGATGGCTGGAACACCCATGATTCCGATGGCGCCGATCATAATCTTTAGCAGGATCTTCTCTAGGAAATGAATTGTAGCAATTATATCTGCATACTCCGCTCCACGTCTTGGAAATAAAATCAGCAAACCATTTGTTAGTGTACAGTCTTTTCGAAAGCTCAAGTTTTTAGCTCTTTTTGCATTACATCATAGGGCAATCTTTCCAAAAGCTTTCAAGAACTACCAATTTAAGTTTTAAGGGAAATTTGATGTTGTATGACACCAAGAGTCTGGTGCAAATCATAACCAACGTGTCTATGCATTGCAGGACTCTAACCTATATATGCATGGCGAGAGAGCCCATCTTTTGATCAGAGGCTCATTTAGGTAGTCAACCAGGGGACACATCCTTAACTCCTCTTTTTGAAAAGTGGAATATCTTAGAACCAGGGGATACCTCCTTAACACATACAAACCTTTCCCAACCCTCTCTTACAACACATTCACAAAAACAAGACCACCCAGATGCACAAAACTACCAGGTAAGCCCCCTACTTACCGTGTAGAAACAGAGTAGCTACCTAGATGTCTTCTCTTTTTTTAGGAGAAAAAGCTAAGAAGGCTTTCAATTAATTTGGTGATTTCAGTATGAGTTCCTCTTGATAAAAGAAAGCTGCAGAGTGCATAAATAGTCGTGTCTTTTCCTCAAAATGACAGAATTTTTCCTCCCGCCAGTAAGTTGAGGAGAAGGTTGACGATCTTTCCAATTTCTTGATTTTCAAGAAGAAATTACGGTTATTATGGCGTTCACTTTCCTCAAACAAACTCAACAGTTTTAATGGTATGCATCCTCGAGAGGGATTATTCCTGGTATGAGTCCTACTGTATTCAATTATCCAAATGGATATCAAGAAAATTTACCAATTCGCACAGAAACAGGGGGCTGAATTACATGCTCTGCTCTGAGTAAGTCCATTTCTGCTCTTTGAGAGTCGAATCATTATGAACATCTCAATCAGTAAAAGGAAAAAACGAACAGATGAAAAAATCTGGATTGTATAAATTGGTGTTCCAACTCGACTCTCACAATCTAACACAAGAAACAGGCATACAGGCAGGTGAAAGATTCCCCTGGGCTCTAAAGTAGCACCTGCAGGCTGCAGCGACTAAAACGCAGGTTTTTTCCCCATAAAACAGCTTTCACGTAATGGTATAAGCAGTATGACATGATCAGAGATAGAAACAGAAAGAACATCAAGATATTGACGTGTTTCCTCAGAATCCTCAAACTTACAGACGGAGCTGGGAGTGCAGTGCTTTTTTTATTTATTTAAGGTCGCTGAGGCCTACCTCTGGCGACCACCGTGATCAGCTGGACCGTTGTTCTCCATTGATCTTCCGACTTTGCCCGATCTCTCCTTCTTCCTGATTGTGGTTTCTTCAAGAGTTTGCAGACTGCTGTGGGGATAAGTAGAGGCCGCCATGGGTACGATCGCTTCTATGTGACCCTCTTCTGGCGTTTTCTGCGCCTTTGATGGACCCCCTTGCAGGTAGTTGCAAAGCTTCTGACTTTTGGCGACCAGGACCGGAAGGCAAGTTAAGGGGCTGTAATGTCGGGGCAACACCGGGTCGTAGCGCCCTTTTGCTCTCCCAAGATTTATTCCCTATTTTTCTTTTTTACTTTTTGTTAATATATCCTGATTTTTATTAATTTATCCAAATGCAACCATATAGGTTATTCTCCTGCATTAAAGAAAAATACCATTGGATATGAATTACAATACCACCCATTAAAAATGCGTCTCTTTCACGAAAAACTCAATGATAAAAGAAAATACTTTCCTATAAAACATTTTCCATAAATCTATTTTTGAATTCAAACTTGTCATTCTAAATGTGTTCGCATGAGTATTTGTATTTATAGTTCTAAATGTCTTTTGGTCAATCTTATTATACACTTATTTTACTCTTACTCTTAGATTTTTGTCATACCTTCTTGCAGGGTATGAAAGTTAAAACTCATATCCGAAATTGAATCGTCTCGGCAAGTGGGGATTCGAACCCATCACCTCCCCCTTCTTATATAAGAAAGTTGACCACTGGGGCCAATCCTAGTGATTGAATATAAGTTTGTAGTATTAAGAAATACACGCGATATTTATTCTGGACACGTATCTTGATGACTTTCGTTACTAGAAAAAATTGTTGTCTTCTATGAGAACATCTACGTTCCTAAGGTTGAGGGTGGTCTAGGTTTACGACGGTTGCGGGAATGTAACAAAGCGGCCATTCTCAAGTATATCTGGATTTTGTTTGCAGACAAAGAATCCCTTTGGTGTCAGTGGATCCACTCTAATTTATTAAAAAGGGATCATTTTTGGGTCTCTACCACTCGTACTGTTTGTTCCTAAGCGTGGAAGAAAATTCTTAAGTTGAAAAGGGAATTTAGGCTTTTCTTTTTTTGGGAAGTGGGTGATTGGCGATCAGTCTCTCTATGGAATGACAATTGGCACCAAAAGGGCCCGCTGAACCTTTTCTTGCCGGAATCCCTCATTGCTAGTTTGGGTCTCTCTTTGCAAATGTTGGTCGCTAAAGCTCTTTCACCTGCAGGTTAGGTGTTCAGGACGCTTCTTGAGGGTCGGGATTTTCTCCTTCCATCCCTATCTCAGGCCTAGGACCGCTTCTCCTGGCGTGGTTCATCTTCCAGTGTTTTTTCAATGGCTTCAGCATGGGAGGTTCTAAGAACCAAGAAGGACCGTGTACCCTGGGCCCATTGTATTTGGAACGATGCCATGGCCCCTAGATTTCAATTCAACCTTTGGTTAATTACCAGGAATTGCCTACCTACTCAAGGTTTTCTCTTATCTCACGGCAGAATTAACTATGAATTATGTGCCTTCTACAATTCCATCCCCGACTCAATTGATCATCTCTTTTTTGAGTACCATGTCCCTGCGACTCTTGCTTTTTTCTAGGCTGGGAGATGTAATCTTCCTTGGCGTAATCGACCTTGGGTGGAGAACATCCATTGGGCCTTAAGATTGCTCTCTGGTAAGGATTTTTTCCACTCCATTGCTTGGTTTTCTTTTGGAGCATTATGCCACCTTATTTGGAAGAAAAGGAACAACATCATCTTTCGAGGTGAAGCGCTAGAGGTCGTTGCTATGAAGAATCACCTTATCAAAGTTGTCAAGGATAAAGTGTTGACCTACAACAAGGTGCCGGACACCCTAGGAACAGGAGGCTTTAACGTGGCTGGGGTTTTAACACTTCTGTTTTTGACGGAGACTCTAGTCAGCTCTCTTAGTCTTTGGCTTTAGCTCTTTTGTCTCTTTTGGCATGTGGCGTTTGCCTCGGCTGTGTTGCTGTTTGCATCACTTGTGTTCTCCTTTTCTGTTTTTTTCTATTTCTTTTACTCGGGCTCCCTTCCACTCATTCTGCTTGTTCGCATTATGAGCGAAAGTTTTTTATGCCGGTTTTTGTGTATTTCGGCTTTCCCCATTCTATATACTTACCTTACCAAAAAAAAAAAAAATCTCGCATTTCATGTGCAAGGCCCGTTGTACATACTAGTGAAGTAATAAGGCATATTTCATTTTTCAAAGTATTAGAGAAGTGTACCTAACAAAACGAGCTTGAACATTTCCTGATAACTTGAGGTTTTGCAAAATATTGTCTTGTAACAAGTATTTTTGTTGATTTTAATTCCTAGTGGAGAAAAGCATGCAGCTCATGCGAAGACGGATAGTCAACACCTTGGTTACATGGAGGAATCCTTACTTTAAGCCATTAGAGATATGTATACCCATGGTGGCCCGACCAACATTGCCAGTACACTGCGATCAAAATCTCCTGGCGAAGATGAGATGGGAAGATAATATTTGGACCTAGGTTTCGACTTTTTCTTTTGTTGATGGCGGCCTTCTTCGATGCTACTTAGAGAGAGTTTTAGACATTCACTTACAATTTATAATATCACCGTAACTCAAATTTCACAAAGTAATTTCAGTTTTCCTAAGTATTACATTTTTTTTCCGTGGCATTTTTAATAATTGATATAGAAAACTAATTGCGTAGCTTGTGAATTTTACCACTAATTAATAAACCAATGTCTTTACATCAAATGAAAAATGAATGATGATCTTTGAGAAAAGAATTCATAAAGTATTGGAAAATGTATCCTCGAGAGCTTACAAAAATGATTCTCATACTGTTGCCACTATTCAATTTTGATCATCATGCTTTATCTTATAACGGATCGGGTCAATAAATTAATCTCCAATTATCAAGAAAAAGTTTATATAAGTGATTATATATTGACAAAGCACTGGAGCTATACAAAAAGCGCCAACATCGAAGCATGGACCTGCATAGTTTATAGAATGAATATACAACACAAGCATTTTTCTATCACTTCAAACTAATTAATATTAAATTAAGTGGCAATTAAAGCATTCTAATAATTAGGGGTGAGTATAGTCCGAGTTGGGCCGGCCCACCCCCTAATCCTAGGACCAACCGGACCAACTCACACAGTGTTGGTCCTCAATTTTTGAGACCGAGGACTAACTCTATTGAGCTTGGGACTAAGGACCAAATCGACCCAGTGGGTTCAGTCCGGTTCCAAGATCAACCCAGAACCAAACAATAATTTATGGGAAAATTATCAAAAAAGTCGTAAACCTATTACAATTGTGCCAATTTAGTCCTAAACTTTTTTTTTTGGCCAATTTAGTCCTAAACCTTTTGTTTTTGTTCCAGTTCAGTCCATTCGACAATGCATAGTCGGAAAAATCTGATGTGGCATTCTAGCTAGCACCAATCGGCGTTGCCGACGCTAACATGGCACCGGAGAGCAAAACGTCGTCGTTTTGCTTTAAAAAAAATAAAAGCCAAAGAGAAAAGGCAGAAGAGAAAAGTCATGCTGCTGCTCCTTGCTTCTTTCCAAAATCATCTAAAAAACCCTAGTGAGATCTCCTCCGAAATTCTTGTAGATTTTGAGTTGATTTGATCTCATATTGCGATTTCCTCAATATCCTTCGTGAATCAAGCCCCTTTTTGGCCAACGCCATTGTTCATCGCTTCTTGCTCGAATCGAGAAGACCTGAAAACCCAAAGACCTGATTCGGCCACAACTTGACCCAATTCGTTCGTTGCTACAATTGAGAAGATGAGAGACCCGAAGACCCAAAGACCCGAAGACCTGAAGACTCAATTCGCCCACAACTTGACCCGATTCGTTCATCCACAGCAAACACAAGCAAGTGAGGTGGTCCCAATTTGATTGTGTTGCCGGCAAGTGGTGAGCTACGTGGTGGGTGGTCGTGAAGTCAATCAAAATCAGTTAAAAGGTATATTGTTGTGGTCCTAAACTATGTTTTGTCTCCATGTTTGTCTTTGTCGTGTTCCCAAATACTTGCCTGCAACAACTGTTCATCCTCCTCATAAATCAAATACGGTGCCTTGCCTACCTCTCTCGACAGCAACTTCACGGCCCCCTTCAGAACATGATGCTCCCAGCCTTGAACATTTATTTTGACGAGAAGAACCGGTTCTGACTCTGGTATCACTTCGTCTAGTGGGATGGACCTTACTTGAAGTTCTATTTTTTCATTGGACTTGAATGCCAACTTGGCACCGGCTGATGAGACAGCACTATTGTCGAGCCGGCCAACCAATTGAAAACATCAATCAGGGTGGACATGAGCAACACAACAAAAAGCATAGTCAGATACCAACAATAAAAGAATAATTGTGCTCTCAATCTTCTTATAAGAATGACTGCATCAATATCGGGAATTCAAAACATGATCAGATCATATGACATCTGTGCTTATGGATGATATATACAAAATCCCTCCAAGTATAATATAAAATCCACAACATAGGTAGGCCAAAATTGCTGCAATTGCAATGAGATTTAGGTAATCCAAACAAGCTTTGGAAAATTTGAACGAGAAGTATATTAAGAACTCCATATACCTAACAAACTTTGTCAATCTAAACCAAATGCAGCAACTCAAAAGTAATATATTCTTCCTAAATGAGCCAAAAGTAGCAACTCAAAGCAATATATTCTTCCCAAATGAGCCAAGAGCAGCAACAATACCAAAAATTCTAGGCGAGACAGAGACATTCTACGCGAGACCATCCACAAACTCATGTCAGCAATTTGCCCAGCCATCTAGTTCAACAACCACAAACCCATTACTGCGACAAACCCATGTCAACGAAATTTAAAATAAAATTCAAGTGAATTCAAAACAACATAAATATAAAGCACCGCAATTTCAAGAAGACAATCAAGGCGTTCAGTGAGCGTCAAGCAAGCAGGCGAATCTAAGCAAGCGTCGAGTGTAGGCATTGGGCGAGCATCGGACGAAGATGTTAGGTGAGTCGAGTGTCAGACGGAGGCGTCAGGCTGACGCACACGTTGGATGGAGACGTCAAGCGAGTGTCGGCCAGAAGGATTGGATGGAGGCTTCGAACAGAGGCGTTGGGCGAGCAGAGGCCAAAAGGTTTCGATGGATGTGTTGAACGAAGGCATCCACCAAGAATCAATGTCAGGCACCATGAATCAAGGGAAGATCCTCTCAATTTAGGGTTCCCTGCTTGATTTTGGGAAAGAACCCAGCCAACCCCACGCCCTTTTCTCTTCTGCCTTTTCTCTTTGGCTTTTATTTTTTTTTTAAGCAAAACGACGATGTTTTGCTCTCTGGTGCCATGTCAGCGTCGGCAACGCCGACCAGCGCTGACTAGAATGCCACATTAGATTTTTCCGACTATGCATGGCCGGATGGACTGAACTAGAACAAAAACAAAAAGTTTAGGACTAAGTTGACCAAAAAAAAAAAGTTTAGGACTGAATTGGCACAATTACAATAGGTTTATGATTTTTTTGGTAATTTTCCCGATAATTTATTTATTTCATGTTTTTGTACTCCCTAAAAAGGTGACTGAAGATCGGACCAATCCTATGGGTTCAATGACGAGCGAGGTCAACTAAGAGAGGTGATTGACGAGTGTCGAGTGGGGTGAGCATTGAGCATTGAGTAGGGAGCAACAAGCCAAGCGAGCATCAAGCAGCAAACGGCACGATTGACCCAAAGCGAGTGAGATAAGTGTCGAGTAGCGAGTGAGATAACTGTTGAGTGGCAAGCGGAGAAGTTGTTTATTTCGATTTTGGCAAATTAAAGACTAAGATGACAAATAAGACAGAAGAGAACAAGTACTAGAAAAGCATGCCGTGAGGAGTTATTTATGCCCTTTTAAACGCCGTGAGAACTCATCACAAAAACATTTTCCTCCTTTGTAAATTATAGTTATTAACGCTGTAAAAGATATTAAAAGATTTAAGTTATTAAAAAATAATGTAAAATTACTTGAACTTTTCATTAAGGAGTTATTTAATGTTGTTGACATCGTTTATTTTAGGGTTTTCTCGATATTAAACAATTATAAATAATTTATATATATATAGGATTAGGGTTGGTCCGGGTTGGACCGACCCTAAACTCTTAGGACGGAGGACCAACTCGCAAAGTGCTGGTCCAAGAATCCCAGGACCAAGGACCGACCCGGTTTACCTGAGAACTGGACTAGGACTGGCAGGGTTAGATCGGTCCAGGGCTAGTTCAGGGTTGACCCTAAACTGATACTCACCCTTACTAATAATCATAAATCTATCATAGGTCATTTCTGTAAATGTACTTAACGATAGCGAACACAGTTGTTGAACCAGGCTAAGAAGAACTGTTTTTTTTTTTTTTTTTGATGTGTTAGACTATATAACAAATTATTTTTTTCACAACAACACACGGGTGGCCACTGGTTTTGCACTATCATGACATGTTAATGCTGCATAACAATCTTTAGCCCTTACTTTGTATTTGTTTGCATCTAGACGAAGAAATCAACATTTATCCTAAAATCAAGATTGATGACCGAATACGTGACAAAAATAAAGTATTATGGTCAAAATTGAAAGGAAATGCTCGGGCAAGAACATTTTTGTGATTTCCCTTCAAGTTAGGGCGCGTTTGGTTGTGTTTCTGTTTAAAAATTGTTCCAGGGAACGAAATAGAAAAAAGTATTTACGTTCCGGGAACAATTTTTGAACAAAAATACGCGTTTGGTAAACTTGTTCGGGAATAAAAAATAAACAGAAACATGTTTGGTAAATTTGGATAATTTTTTTATTTCTTTTATTTTTTCTATTTTTTTCTTATTTTTCCTTTTTTTCTTTTTTTCTTTTTCAATTTTTTTTCTTCTTTTGGCCGGTCGCCGGCCAAGGCCTTGGCCGGCGACCGGCCGGCGAGGGCCGAGCTCGCCCAGCGGGCGGGCGAGGCGCGGCCTCGCCGGCCCACCGCGCGGGGAGGCCGAGGCTCGCCGGCCGGCCGGGCGAGCTCGGCCTCGCCGGCCGGGCGAGCTCGAGGCCGGATCCGGGCGAGATCGAGCTCGCCCGGCCGGCGCGAGGTCGGCCTCGCCTTGATCCGGCGAGCCGAGCTCGCCCGGCCGGCGGCGAGCCACCGCGCCGCGAGGCCGAGGCTCGCCGGCCGGCCGGGCGAGCTCGGCCTCGCCGGATCTGGGCGAGATCGAGCTCGCCCGGGCCGGCGCGAGGTCGGCCTCGCCATGGGCGGCGAGCTCGAGCTCGCCCGGATCCGCGAGGCCGACCTCGCCCGGCCGGCGAGCCTCGGCCTCGCCGAGCCACCGCCGGTCGGCGTCGCTTGCGGTGGCTCGGCGAGGCCGAGGCTCGCCGGCCGGCGGGCGAGGTCGGCCTCGCCGGATCTGGGCGAGCTCGAGCTCGCCCAGCCATGGCGAGGCCGACCCTCGCCCAGCTACGGCGAGCCTCGGCCTCGCCGGGGGACGGCGAGCGTCGCCCTCGCCGGGGGCCGGCGAGCCTCGCCGTGGCTGGGCGAGGCCGACGACCGGCCTCAGCCATGAAAGAAGAAGAAGAAAATAAAAGAAAAAAGAAAAAAAGAAAGTGTTTCGATTTGTGTTCGAAACGAAAACAAGTTTTTTTTTTGCTTTTGCATTTTTTTTGTTCGCGGGACAAAAGAATAAAAAGCGAATAAACGCACACAAACGCGTTTACTTTCGCTTTTTGTTAAGAACAAAAGAACAGAAATTTCTGTTCCTGGGAACAGAAACAAAGTGCAGCCATGCAGGCCCTTATAAGCTGTGGTTTATGCGTCAATGCTATGTAACGATGAATCTAAAAAGCCTAAAGTACTTTACTGGGTAAACATCAGTGATATAATGGTATCCTCGTGGGCAAAAAAGGATAATTTAACGTGTTATATCATTGGTTCCCCGAGCCAAGGACCAAGCGTCGTCTTCTTCCAATCCCGCCAATTTTTCGGCGACCCCCTCATAAAGATCTGTAGCGTCACTGCAGAGAAGGAAGCGAAGAGCTGGAAAAAAATGGAGTTCACCCTGAGCGGCAATGCCTTGAAGACCTTGGCTCGCTCCATTACCTGCCTCTCCCGCATCGGCAGCGACCTCGCCATCCAAGCTTCTCCTTCCCAGGTCATTCCATCGATTTCTTCCCACACATTTCTTCTTCTTCTTCTTCTTCGTCTTCTCCGTCGTCTCTCTCGCCTACAGCTCCGACGTGTCGCCACTGAAATCCATGTCGATCGTCGTTCCTCGGCTTCATCCATCGAGTGAAATAGCCACAGCAGTTGCTTCTCCTTCTGCCCTGCCGAGCGATGCTTCGTTTAGATGGCTATGATGCTGTGTTAGGTACTGCCTCATTTCGCTCGATACGGTGTCCGATTGAGAAATTCTGAGAGTCCTTGCACCGATTGCTGAGGGCGTGGAGCTTTTGGCGGTGGATTTGAGGCAGAAATTTGTCAAACTAGGTTGTGATTGGGCCTGTTGACGATGATCAGAACTTGACGTGCATAAATCTGAAGTGACTAAAAGAATCTCATACTGTTGATGGGGTGATTCAAACTCATTATATCGTAAGACTGAGGCAGTTCACTGTTATAGACAGGAGAGCTATCGGCAGTACTTGCGGCAATACGTCGGATGGTGAAACCATAGGAGAAAAGCCCTATGGATAGCCTTCTATGGGTGCTGCTATTCTGTCTTGCTTAATGCTTTGCTGGTTTGTCTAATTACTCTGATGGTATTATGTGGAGTTTTGCAACAATCAATAGGTGAAAGCACGATCGTGCTCCCTAGCATATCTCTTCTGTGACCGTACTTTGCGTGACTTCCTTTTGCCTTGCCGCATTTAACAGCCAAATAACAATAGAAGTTCCAAGTTCTAAGCTCATTGTTTTGGCACTCGGCACTATTTGATGTATTAGAATTGCAATAGTATTGATCTGTGTACAGATATCACCTTCTTACTCATAAATATCAAATTAAGATTCTCATTTCGTTCTCATATTCATATTTGACCTCCAGATTTCCTTTCACGTGCTCAATTTGTCAAGATCTGCCTATCAATTGATAACCTTCAAGCCAGACCTCTTTGATGTATTTACAGTATCTGTGCGCAGGTTCAATGCAGCGTTCTTTTAAAGGTATATTGTCGTTTGTCATCTTTATAGTGTATTTGCCAGTTTATAGTTGTAAGCAACTTACAAACACTGACAAAGTACTCTGTGCAGGCTGTCTGTTCTGTCCCTAGAATACCTATTGCAAGCATTGATTATTTGAGTGTGCAATTACCAGACATCAATGCATAAAAAATTCAATGGGCTCTGCAGTGCTTCAGTGGTAAAGACCTTTTCATTGCATGCGTGGTGCTCTGTATTCATTATGTTCGAAATGGTGTATTTGACAGTTAAGATTGCAAGCTCGTGGCACAGATGGAAAAGTTAGCACATTCCCTTTCCCCCTAAAAATAATCTTGCTTCAATTCTATGGAAAAACAGCAGAAATGAAATCTTGAAACTGACATGTTCATTGAGAGAAAATGACTGCAAGATGCTGGGAGAAGCATTTATTTGTCATGTCATATGTGTCCACAGAGACAAGCTTTGATAATTTCTCATCATGTAAAAGCAGCATGAACTCTGTTAAAGGGATTTTGCAGCGCCCCAATATGACCTATATAGCCAACAAATTCAGAATAAAGAGATGGGGAAGTTTATGTTAAAAATGTAGATTCCCCTGTCTAACACTTTTACTTCTTTTTTTGTTAACCACATAACATTTTAAGTCTTTGTGACTTAGTCATGCTAACTACATACTATTCAGTATGTTATCGAACTGCAATATAAATAGGAGGCTGGCACCTGTCAAACCTGCATTAATTTAATAAGAAGCTGCACCATGCAGAGATGCATGTTTATCTCAGTATGCCAACTGTGAGTTTTTGTTCATGCATATGTGATGCCATTGTCATATGCATGCAGGCATTAAGAAAACATACTGGATTACTTGCAATGTTGACCCTGACATATGACAATTATCTCTGGACAGGAGAAGATACTCAAGCAATTTTGTAGTGAGGCCTCGTGATCTGAATAGATCGCTTGCAATTTTCAGTCATCCCTTCAGGAAATTACTATCATTGGAACAGAATGCAACTCCGATCCTTCTGATGCTGCCAGTGAATTTAGTGGGAAAGCTGATGAGTTTCGAAGCTACATTGATCCTGCCAAAGGTAGAGATTGACTTTTTTCCTTTTCAATTGAATATGGAGAAGAATATCATGGTTCAGATTCTGGTTGCACAGAATGACTCTTTGCTGCACACTCAGCTGTGGATAGATCCTGCGGAAGAGTTTGTGCAGTATACTCATAATGGCAACCCAGTAGACGTGACTTTTGTGTCAAAGAGTTGAAGGTGTTCCATCTGATTCGTTTTTTATTATATTATCTATCAAGACGTTTGGGTTGTAAATGCAGCTAAAAGTTCTTGAACATATGACTTCACTTTCGAACTTAGCTCCATTTCCTTAAAATGAGTCCACCTAGTTGCTGAAATGCTATTGGGGTCACATACAGGACCATCTTTTATGTCGAAGTTTTTCCTGTGAACATGATAGTATTTATAGTCTGTCCGTCTCATGGAAATCCAGGCATTTCTTGCATTCTGTGAGGGATGTGAAGTGGACATTCATTTGTACTTTGAGAAGGCTGGCAAGTAAGTAAATTCTGAATACTCTTTTGACTCTTGCCTTACTATCCATTTTTTTCCATGCTTCACTTCAATTTTGTAGACGCAAGTAGTTCAGATGCAACAGGTAGTTGTCATGCAATCAGTCCATAACTGGTTTTAATAGATGCATAATTGCTAGTTATCTGCTCAGAATTTTAATACCTGCTAATGCATAGCTTCACAATCACAATTGTAAAGGCCAATGACAAGTTTACTTCTGAGCTGAATGTCAATAAACAAGAGACTATCATTGAAAATTTGGTTGATTGAATATAGTGCACCTTCGAATCAAGTTTGGATAATAATGGTTTAAGGAAGTTTTAGTTCAGATGAGAAATGGTTTATCTATTGAGTTTAATGCAAGGTGCTAGTAAAGTATGCCAGCTAACAATATCTGTGCAAAACTTGATGGTTAATGTAAGTCTTTTGACTTTTCTTTTTTGGTACTAGATTCATGGTTTCAAGTGCAACGTCTCTGCCATCACAGGGGGGCTGAGGTGCAACTAAATGCAAAATAGATAAGAATAAAGAACTCGATACAACTGAATGTTTTTACGCAACAGACCTATTTTGATGGCCCCTAAATTTGGCATTGATGAAGGGGCCTCTTCCAATTTTGATGCTACACTTGTACTGGCCACCATGCTTACATCCCAATTACATGCAGGTACATCCCAATTACATGCAGGTACTACTGGACCTTCAGCAAATGGAATGCTGGGCCAGGCCGATACTGTGGAAGCTTCTGGAGAACAGCCAGAGAGGAATACAACAAGTGCTTCTGAGATCCCATCAAATCATATCAGAATATGGTCTGAACTCTCGGGTGAGTAATCCTTGTAGCTTGTAGCACTATCATCTCAATGATGGCAAGGAAATTGACTTTGCTTTGCTCCAAAATGAGATGCTGTGTATGGCATCAGTAAGATAATGTTTTTTAGGAAGTCAATAGGAAGGTATCTCTTGGGAATTAAAATTTGAGTGGTTTACTAACTTTGGGCAGGAAGTACTGCAAGAAGTGGCAGTGGTTCTGATGGAAGGCAAGTTCCAGAAGAAAGGATCCTAAGAGCTGGTGGTCAGTCAGGAATTGAAAGGATCAGCACCATTCAAATATCAAAAGCTGCATCAGCTGAAGGAAACACCCAAACTGGTCCAGATTCTTCATCTCTCAATCTCTCTCATTTTTTGTGTATGATGAACACCATCTTTATCTGTAGGTCAAATTATTTTGCTATCTCCTACAAATATTTCTTAATAAAGTTGCTACTTTCTCAATTGCCTGTTTCCCTACTGTAAATGCTGCTCTTTGAGAAAGCATTCGGCTTAGGCCAATTGATTGCATGACTCTATCTCGGAATCTTGCAAAATTTTACTCTTTATTCATGCATCGATAAGGAAAAAGTTTTGGCAAAAATCCATGCGTGTCCTACCAAACCTGTAAGCATTATTGTGTGACTGTCCACCTGATATCAGAGACAAGGTGGAGCAAAACTATTTTACGCTTTTTGCTCAACTGTGAACCCTGAGGATACATTGCACATACCTGTGCAAGTACCTCTTTCTGGAAGACTGAACTCACATGCCTATCTTGGGCTTCTCAGTATCGATTCAATTAGTCTGCTTGTATCATGTCATTTGTTAGTGGCTGTAAATGTTTTTAGAGGCCAAGGTACTGAACAAGATTGTCACTTATGTAGCACTAATTAGCGCATCGTAAGTATGTTCATGCAGTTTGTTAATAGTTGAATTGGATAATCCTTCTAAAGCGATTCTCTTCATTCTTCTCGTGTAGATGGAAATGGTTTTTCACAACGTCATCCAAGTAATTGGGTTGACACCAATGAGGATGAGGATGATGATAACGAGGATGGTGATGAACTCTGTGTTCGATCAACACCACCATACTATGAAGATCAATAACATTATGTTTCCTGTTTGAATATGATAACCTCTGTCTCTTAGTTCTATTGGTAAGTGCTTGTGCCTTCCAATGCTTGATATATCCTGTCCTTTTTTTCTTCAAATAGTTGGCTGCTCAATACCATCTAAAACAGCTATTCATGTGGAGACCTATGACTTGTTTGATTAAAGTTCTTGCTGCCTTCGATACCGAGTTTCTCTGAGCTATTCTTGTAGTGAGTGATTTCTCTCTTCCTTCCTTGCCTAAATGGAGCTTGTTCCGAGGCTGCGAGTAGAGCAGAACACATACATAAGACCGATGGGAAGGCCGAGGAACCTAGGATGCGCATTCGTCCACGGCGCAACTCGCTCACGGAAAATAGCGAAGAGAAAGAGAGAGAGAGAGAGAGCACGAGGGTTGCTCTCTTCCTCTCTCTGTCTTCTTTTGCAGGACTTGGGTTTCGGAGCTAATGACGGGATGCATCGTCGCAGGATTATAGCTGTACATGTGCATTCTAATAAGTGGGACTGTATAGTGGGACCCATATGTGATTTACATGGTCGTAAGGTGCTGACCCGATTTCAGGGTGAATGCGCTAATATAATAATTGATATTTGATCCTGATCGGGATATAATTACTTCTATTCTGTTATTTTTTATTATAAAAAAACTAACGAAATTGTGGCAAGCGTGTTGAGTTCGGAAGAATAACAAGAAAAAAAAAAAAAAAAGAGTTGCTAAATATATTGAAATTATGTCAGTTCAGTTGTAATTTTTTTTTTTTTGAGTCAATTGAATTATAAATATTTTATATTTGTGCAAATTCAGTTAATTGGGTCAAATTTTGATTGGAAAATTGCCGACGTGAACATGCGCCATCTTTGTGACATAACCAATGCTCACATTTGATCGTTTTTAATAAATTATTTTAATAAAATTTGGAATTTTTTATATTTTTCCTCTTTCTTTTCTTTAGTGTTTCTTTTTTTACCCTAGACTTATGGGCAGGACACCCTAGTCAAATCTAGTTAGGAAAGTTATTGACGTAAATGCGCACCATTCTACGAGATGTAACCGGCACTTAGTTGATTTTATTTTAATATATTGTTATAAAAATTTGAATTTTTTATAATTTTTTTATCTTTGATTTTCTTTTCTTTAGTTTTTCTTTTTTTCCCTAAACTTATGAGCGGGATGCCCTTGCCAAATCTGGCCTGGAAATTCACTGACATGAACGCCAGTCATTCTATTTGATACGACCGATATTGACGTGAATATTTTTTAATATATTTTTTAAAAATTGAATTTTTATAATTTTTTCTTTAGTTTTTCTTTTTTTCCCTAGACTAATGAGTGAGATGCCCTCAACAAATCTGGCCAGGTGATGGGGCCACAACCCTTGAATGATCTGGCTGCATGAGGCCATAGCAACCCTTGCCTAGGGCCAACAAGGGCCACAACACCCTCACCCCACGCTAAAAGAAAGAAAATAAAGAAAAACTAAAGAAAATAAAAGAAAAAGAAATTATGACAAAATTAAAAAATTCTTATATTATCATTTAAAATAGTCCATGTCAATGCCTGAAGTGTTACGTAGAGTGGCTAGCATGTTTACGTTAGCCATTTTTCTATGAAATTGGTTGGATGGACTGAATTAGTATAAATACAAAATGTTTATGATTCAATTGATAAAGAAAAAAAAGTTTAGAATTAAATTGGTATAATTGTAATAGGTTTAAAAAATTTTTAGTAATTTTCCGTAAACATGATTCTAATGCAAGATCCAAAATACAAAATACAATGTGAATTATCATTCAAGAATAGAAAGAATAAATTTTTGGTGCAGCCAAATGTCAAATAACAAGAAAAACAAAGTTTTCTTGGAAGAATACACAATAACTAAGCTAAAAAAGGGAAGCCACGCCATTACAGGTAGCAAAATGGGTCTTAGACCCATTTATGACCCATTTAAATCATTAATGGGTCATATCTGAGTCACTTGTTTTATGAAGAAACTAGTTAACTAGGTTTAACAATTAAAGACTTAAAATAGGTGGATTTTAAATGGGTCTTTAAGTAGGTCTTAAGTGGGTTGGATTTAGAACCCATTTTCAACCAAAACCACACAATCTCTCTCTTGCCTCTTTAACTTTACAAAAATATTTTTTTTATCAAAATCGAAATTATAATTATTTTTTTATTTTAATTTTCTTTTCTTTTTTTTCTTTTTTCTTTCCTTTTTTTTCTTTCTTCATCCTTCTTCCGATGGCTGGCACGACGGCTGGCCAGGTGAGCCTCGAGCTCGCTGGCGTCGAGCGAGCTCAAGCTCATCGGATCTAGCGAGGCGGAGGCCTTGCCGACATCCAGCGAGGCTTGAGCCTCGCCAATCTAGTGAGACTCAAACTCGCCAGCCATAAACGAATTAAATGGGTCGATTTTGGTCAGACCATTTATGACCCGACCCAAACCCGACCCGACCCACCCGTTTAATGGGTCTACACGCCACTGACGATATCGAGGCACTTACAGGAGGGCAATCACCTACAGATCCATGATTGATCAAGCCAATCAAGACTCCTCTTTGTCCAAGCATTTCTGAGGAGGAAAAGCAAGTGAGACTTTCGAATAATGAAATCACAATTAATATGAATTTCTCTTAATGCATGCGATAGAATTTTTGCACCTTGTAATACTTTGTTTGTTTCATGAAAAGTAAATTATTTAAAAAATATTTTTTCAAAATGATTGTTTGTTTGTATTATTTGAAAAATAAATTTTTATTTTTTAATTATGAAATTATTTTTCTGAATTTAAATATTAATATTCCATTGACTAGGGATAATTTTCTATTGATTCATTTTTCTAAGCAACCCAAACGTTGGAAATAAGAAAAATGTTATTTCATAAAATAAATTTCATGATATATGGAGCTTACTATCATTAAAATTTTCAAATATGCATAGGAAAAAAGGATGGAGATCCTCTATCCTAAACAGTGTTTCCATTGACATCTCAATCAATTCTTAACAATGATATATGTAAATGAGGTATGCATCAACGATTTTACGTGCATCAATGATTGAGACATGTTGAGATACTTATAATCCGTGAGAGCATTTTGTGAAATAAAGAACTCGCATCCAAATGCAAGCTGGCATTTCTCTATCTTTTCAAAACGAGAAAAAGAATCTATTTTGAAAGGGATGAAGAAGCCTCGGAAGCTAGAAACATCAGACCTTCGATTGAACGAAGGGATGAAGCAAGAGAGAAAGAGGGGGTTTTATTTATTGAGAATAGGGCGTGCTAAATACGTTGAGTGTCAACATGCGAGACAAGACACTAGGGGCCTGTTTGATAATCATTCTATTTCGAGAAACAATTTCTCTTCAAAATGATTTTTTTTTTTTTAATTATGTTCTCTGGACAAGTTTGCAAGCATTTGAAGGCATTTGGTAATTGTCCAAAATTTCCATTTTTGAGATAGAATTACGTTTAGTAGGACCTCAAACTCTCTTGTGATTTAGAATTTCTTTTAATTTTTTAATAATTTTATTACATTTTTCTTTTCTTTTTTCTTTTTCCTCTTCTCCTTTGTCCTTTGGTTGGCAACCTCATTGGAGCATTGCCGACTCTCGGCCGAGCCTCCCTGGTGGTTGGGAGAGGCTCAGCGTGACGAGCTCTGCCTCGCTCGAATCTAGTGAGGCAAGCTCGCCTAATCGCTAGCGAGACTCGACCTCACTGGGCCTCGCACCTTACCATGGCCAAGTGACACCACTCTCATGGTGGTTTGGCAAGCTTTACTCAACCACCAGGGAGGCATGGCCTTGCTAGGGGCGGGCAATGCTCTGACAAGATCGTCGGCCCCCTTGCCGGCCTAGTCGAGGTCAGTGATCGACCAAAGGATAAAGGAGAAAATAAAAGGAAAAAAGAAAATAGGAAATGAAGAAGAAATGGACTTGATTCCGGAATTGTTCCTATGAATAAAGAAGTAACTTTTTTTTACTTCTTGATTCCACTCCAAATCTATTTCTTGGAACAAAAACATTACTAAACAGAATTCTGTTCTTTTTTTATTTCAGGGAATAAAAGAATAGAGTAAGACACTATTTAGCCTATTACCAAATGGGCCCTAAGAGAATAGTGTTGAAGGTTGTACCATGAGTCCGAGGTTGAGTGGCGCTCTAGCCTAGGAATGGGAGCGGGGAGCTTGGAGGATGAGTGATGTAAATGCTTACATCATCTACACTGGCCATTTCTCTAAAGTCGGCTCAGCTTGCCGCTTGGAGATTGTTTTGAGATTAGAATCAATCAGTTCCTAGTTCGATCCAATTCTAAGGTGAAACCAGGAACCAAACCAAGGACCATTGATCGGATCCAATGAAACCGATCACTTTTTTTCTCACTACTTGATGTCTTCTATTATGAAGAGATTAAAAAAAAAAAAAGCTGGTCAATTTTATTTTTTAAGAAATTAAAAAGAAAGAAAATTATTATAGATCTAAAGATTTTCAAATAGGTTAACCTTTCAAATTACTGCTAAATCCATGGGTAGGCAAGAGAAAACCTAGCAATCTAAAACATTTTAGTAGCTAAAGGAAAAGAAAGTTGCCTTTTGGAACTGGGGATCGGATCATGCGAACACTGTTTGCAATTTGAGAAATCGGGAACTGAATCATTTTAGAAAATCGAATCCAACAAACTGGTTCGGTTTAGTCTGATTTGATCTAGGGGGTTCCTGATTCGGGCCATTAGTTTTGCACCACCCTAATTGCAATGGGGTCGGGAAAAGTGTGGAAAAAAGTCATAAACCTTTCGCATTTGTGATAATTTAGTCATTAACCTTTTGATTTGATGTGAATTTACTCATCAACCTCTTGATTTGATGCTAATTCAGTCCTTTAGCTAATTTTGACCGGATATTTCTCACATGGATGCTAGTCGCTGACGTGTAGTATTTTAATATTTCTTTTGAATTCATTTCTTTTTTTTTTTTTCCTCTTCTTCCTCTTTTCTCCAACCGTTTACCAAACCTCAGTGATTGGCAGGTTGCGTCCACGAGGGCTCAAGCCCTTGCCAATGGTTGGCCAAGGCTCAACCTCATCGAATATAGCAAGGTCAAGCCTCACCCACCTAGCGTGAGGCCGCCCTTGCGGCCTTGAGCCTGCATCGCTAGAGGTTAGCCAAGGCTCGACCTCATTGGATTTGGCGAGGTTGGGCCTTGCTTGCCTAGCGTGAGGTTGCCCTTGCTACCATTGGTGAGAGCTCGAGCCTCGCCAACCCTTGCCTTTGGCAAATTGCTGAGGTCCTACAATAGGCTAGAGGAAGGAGGAGGAGAAGAAAAAAAAAAAGAAAAGAAAAGAAAAAGGAAAGGACAAAAAAGAAAAAAAATAATTCCAAAAATATTAAAATATTATTATAAATTTTCTATGTCGGTAATATCCAATCAAAATTAGTTGGAATGACTAAATTTGTACTATGTCAAAATGTTTAGGACTAAATTGACACTAAGTCAAAATGTTTATAACTAAATCGACGTAAACAAAAAGTTTAGGACTAAATTGGCATCAATGCAAAGATTTAGGGCTTTTTTTACACTTTTTTCCCAATGAACTATGGTGCTTTTTAGCTCTTCTCTTCCAACATAAGCTTTTATAGATGTGGCGTGCTAGTTGCTCATAAAATTATTTTACGCTATAGATTCCATTGCGATGAGTAAAGCAAATTACAATACAAAGTAATGTTATTTTCACGAACATCGACCAAATATTAAAAAAAAAAAATCTATTTAGTACTTTGACTATCCCAGCACAAATGTATTTGAGGAGCTTCTTGAATTATAATTTACGGTTACTTCGGTCAAATGTATGTTAAAGTAAAAACAGCTTGGGCTGGAAATTTATTTTTAAGGAAAAGAGCTTACTCATTTCTACCGAATTATTTTTTGAATCTTAACTTTGGAAGGTGTGGTGTCGACCCTACTGAAGTGAAAGGTGGCTCAATGAGAAGTTGTGTTCCGACCAAAAAAAAAAAAAAAAAAAAAAAAACAGAAGTTGTGTTTGCTTCCATTTATCTAGCAAACTATCTCCTAATTTTTTATGAATTGGTTGAATGCAGGAGCTGATAAATATACCAAAGAAAGAAGTCCACGTGTTCCAAAAGTATCTTCTTTTATCAACGGGTCAGATACGTTAAGGACACTCGTGGTCTTGGGGACAAAGAATCGACGTCCAAGAAAAAAAAATCAATGATTATCAAAAATAAATCTTACTCTTCCATAAATTCATACCCATCAAATATGTCCCTAATTCCATTGTGCTCTGAGAGTTGGAGTCACTGGCATCTCTCAAAAATAAAAACCTGGATATATTAACAAAAATAGAAAAAGAGTAGGATCATTCATCCAAAAGAGAAGGGAAGGGGCCTATGTCCAGTTCCTTCGGAAAAGATAAGATCTTTGGCACAAGAAGAAGGGATCATAAATTAGTTCTATGACATTATCATACTTGCTTGTACTAGTTATTGGAAGGTCCCAATAAGACAAGGGAAGAGCATGTCTAGTGGTAATGTTCCTCTGCCGTTATGACCTTTTATATAAAGGACATTACGAGCATAAATACCCTTTTTAGAAGGTCACGTAGGAGAGAATGAATAAATAGAATATGGAAAAAGAAAATAGCCTCTTTAGCATAAATACACGGTTTTATCTTTCATGATGTAGAAGGAATTCAAACTAATATTAGCACAACACAAGGTCATGTCCGAATATCCAAACCAAATTCGCAAAGAGTAAACCATAACATCTGGGAAATCAAAATATGTCCCCATCTTCTAATTCGCGATGAATGCGAATGCCATCACGATATAAAGAGCGGCAATTGGCCAAGGCTTGTCACTTAGCAAGATGTACATTAACAGACCACATTTGACGCTCTCAAGCCCAGCATCGATGAGAGCAGCAACAAGTCGAAACCTTGGATCCATCATAACTTGCCCTCCCATCTTGACGAGTTTGAGAAGTCCATAGATCCGCATGATTTTTGCACAGGTATCGTTGGCTGGAACACCCATCAACTCGATGACTTGATCCAGGAACCCCACCAAGGAACGAAGACGTCGGGTACGTGGAGCGATTCGATCTGCAAGCGCTACTCCACGCCTTGGAAACAAAATTAGCAAACCAGTTGTTAATATGAATTGCAGGAGTCTAACCTCTGCATGTACCGCATGTATGTAACACATCTAGTGATCCATGGCTAATAAAGCTCGCGAAAACTCTTTCTTTTCAACAAAATGGAACGCCAGAGTACCAGGAAATACCTCCTTAAGGCCTAGAAATCTTTCTCAACCTTCTCTTACAACACTTATTCACAAAACAAGATCACCCATACGCACGGTTAAGCCCCATGCTTATCAGGTAGAAACAGAGTAAAGAAACTGAGTCTTATGTATTCGGGTAGAAGACTCAAGTAGAAACAGAGTCTCAAGCTACCTGAGATTAGGTACAAGCTCAGTGGTCTGTCTTCAACCGAGCATGAACGCGAGTTTCGGTCCGAGAATGTGCCCAAGTCCTGTTTTCTAGCTTCTACTTGCCACGCGAGTAGCTTGCTCCCAATTGTTTTTCTCAGTTCAACACCTAAGATAGTTATGACATGTTTGAGGTCCCTGAAGCTTTTAACTAGGAGGAAAAGCTAAAAAGATCTTCAATTAATACGTTCTTCTTAATACGAGTTTCCATTGACAAAAGAAAGAAACAGAGTGGATATACTTTCGTGTCTCTTCATCGACGTGAAAGAATTTTCCCTCCCAGAAACAGAGTGAATATACAACCAGGTAAGACCCATGCTTACTGGGCAGAAGCTTAGTCTCAGGTATTTGGGTAGAAGACTCAAGTAGAAACCGAGTCTCAAGCTAACTGAAACTAGGATACAAGCTCGGTGCTCCGTCTTGTACCAAGCATGAACCTGAGTTTCGGTACGAGAATGTAACCAAGTCTCGTTTTCTAGCTTCTACTTGAGACTCGAGTGGCTTGTGCTCTGGTCCTGGTTCCTAAGTGCTACACCTGGAATTGACCTCTTAAGTGCTGAACATACAAGATCATAATGCGTGAACAAGTTAAACTGATCTACGTAGGACGCAGGTTTTTTCCCAAACAATTAAGCATTCAGTGGACATGATCAGACATAGGAACAGAAAAGGAAATCAAGATCTTGGCATGATTTAAGTCACAATTCTCCAACTTATTGAAGGACATTATGCCACGTTTGAGGTTGCTGAAGCTTTACCTCCAACGACCGAGATCAGTTGGATTGCTGTTCTCCATTGACGCCCTGATTCTGAGTTGCCTACTGGAGAGACGGAGGAGAAGAAGAAGAGATGTGGAAAATATTGATTCACCAGGGATGAATGCTTCGGCAAACGAGGATAGTAGTTTTGGGGAGAAAGAATCCGCTCATTTCAGCAGGGGAGCAGGAGTTTCGGTGCTTTTGTGAGGGTGTTTTGGTCCTTTCAGCGCGTCTTTGCGGCTGGTCCTTTCAGTGCGTCATTGCGCAGCCGCAAAGACGCGCTGAAAGGACCAAAACACCCTCACAAAAGCACCGAAACTCCCCGCAGGTTCGCTGCGCCGCAAAGACGCGCTGAAAGGACCAAAACACCCTCACAAAAGCACCGAAACTCCTCCTCCCCTGCTGAAATGAGCGGATTCTCCCCAAAACTACTATCCTCGTTTGCCGAAGCATTCATCCCCTCAATATTTTCCACATCTCTTCTTCTCCTCCTCCGTCTCTCCAGTAGGCAACTCAAAGGTGGCCTGTTAATGTACACCTTCCTAAGTGACAAATTGCCGTTCTGTATATCCCGATGACATTCACATTCATCGCAAATTAGAGGATGGCGACAGTTTCTGGTTTCTAGGACGTTAGGACTTGCTCTTTGCGAAGTTGGTTTAGATATTCGGACATGACTTTGTGTTGTACTAATATTAGTTTGAATACCTTTTACGTCATGAAAGATAAAACCGTATTTATGCTAGAGAGGCTATTTCCTTTTTCCATATTCTATTTATTCATTCTCTCCTACATAACCTTCTAAAGAGGGTATTTATGCTCATAGCGTTCTTTATGTAAAGATTGTAATACCAAAGGAACATTACCATGGGGAATACTCGTCCCTCGCCTCATTAGAACCCTTCGATAACTAATACAAGTGCAGACAATGCATCATGGAACTAAGTGATGATGATATGGGTCAGCCCATCTTCTTGAGCCAAACATCTTAAGATTTCTGAAGGAACTGGAGTTGCAGGGGCCATGCAAAGACATGGTCCCCTTCCCTTCTCTTTTGAATGAATGATCCTACTCTCTCTCTAAAAATAAAACCACTGTCTCTTGCTTCATTCCTTCATTCGTTCGATCAAGATCCTAGGTTTCAACCTTCTGAGTTTCTATATATCTTGTTAACGTGGCTTTTTTTTTCCCATTTTGGAAAGAGAGAAATGTTGACTTCACTTTTGGACATGAATTCTTTATTTCACAAGATGATTTCACGAAACACAAGTGTCTCAATATATCTCAACCGTTAATGTCTCATGTACATGTCTCATTGTTAAGAATTGATTGAGATGCCAATGAAAACATTGTTCAAGGTAAAGGATCTCCATCCTTTTTATGCCTATTAAAAATAGGCTTAGTTTATTTAACGGAAAAAAAAATTAGTTCATTTTTTGGGATTTGGTTTGTTTACAAAAATGAGTTAAGCCCTGTTTGGTAATCTTCTGGGGAATAATTATTTTTATTCTTTTGTTCTTCGGAATGAAAAAAGAAAAAAAAAAACAGAAATCCGTTTGGTAAAATTTCTGTTCTCGAGAACAAATATCTTTTTTTTTTTTTTTTTTTTTTTTTCTGAGACTAGATTTGGAACAAAATCAAGAAATAGAAAAAAATTGCTTCTTATTCTCGGGAACAATTCTTAGAATCAGTTCCTGTTTTTTCTTTTCTTCTCTCCACTTTTCTTCTCTTTTCTCTTCTTCTCTTTCCCTTTCTTCTTCTTCCTTTTGGCTGGTCGCCAGCCCCAACTATGGTCGGTGATAGCCGGCGATCGACTAGACAAGGGTCGGCGACCTCACTGAAGCATCGCCGACCCTCGGCAATGTTGAGCCATGGCAAGGCTCATCGACCTAAGCCTCATCGTGGTTGGGCGAAGCCGACCTCGCATGGCTTGGGTGAGGTCGAGGCTCGCCTTGGCCTCGGTGAGCTTGTCGACCTTGCCCAACCCATGGCCGACAACCGGCTACAAAGAAGAAGGAAAAAGAATAAAAAGAAAAAGAGAAAAATAAGAAAAATATAATAAAAGTATTAAAAATTAAAAGAAACAAAAAATTTAAGAATCCTACCAAACGCATTTCTATCTCAAGAATAAAAATTTTGGACAGTTACTAAGTCACATTCTTGCTCAAAAATTGTTTTCGAGAATAGAATAAAAAAAAAAACCATTTCTAATCAAAAATTGTTCATGAGAATAGAATTGTTACCAAATGCGCCCTTAACGAACTATTTTTTCCTCAATGGAAAACTTATATTTAAATTCAGGAAAAACTAACAAAAGAAAATGTAGGAAAATAAATTTCTCTCTAAAAGTCAAAAATTATTTTCAAAATATGACTAGAAATCAAGCCAGAGACTCCAACACTGTTTCATGGGTCCTTAGCAATGGGCCAGGGTTGAATCCATCAAGACTGGGCGTAGATCCATTGAGGCTAGGCTTGGGTCCATCGAAGTTGAGCTTGGGATCCCGATGCTTAGTCCTTAATGTTTGGGCCTATGTCCATAAAGGCTAGGCATCCACAAAGGTTGGGCCTGAATTCATAGAGGTCGAGCCCATATTTTCAAAGGCTAGGCCTAGGATCTTGATGCTCATTCCCGACTCCCCAGTGCCCTAGCCTAATACCCCTCTACTCATGCTCAAATCCTTGTTGCCCAACCTGAGTCCATTGATGTTGAGCCCGAGTCCACAAAATTAAGGTCGAGCAGCAAGCACGAGTGTTCTGGGCTAGCCTCAATGGACATGGGCTAAGGCACCAAGGACACAAGCATGAGCATTAAGGTCCCAAGCCCAACCTCTATGGCTTGTGCCTAGCCTCCATGAACTAGGGCTTGGGTGTCGAGGACCCAAGCACAGGCGCTGAAGTCCTAGGCTCAACCATTGTGGATGCTAGCCCACCTTGAAGGACCCAGCTCGAGGTGCTGAGCAACCAGGCATGGGCATTGGGAATCTTGAGCCTAACTTCTATGGGCCTATGCTTGATTCCATGACTGCCCATGCCCAAATTATTAACGTCTACATAGTGCATGTCTATTTAAAAAATTAAAAGCAAGTTTTCCTGTCCAAATTATTTTTTAGAAAATATTTTAAAAAATGTCAAATTTTCCACTAAAGAATTGGAGACCAATAAGTACCTTGTAGATTTGCCCTCTATTCCTTTTCTGTAGATGTTAATATATTCGAGTTTATATTCTTGATTTCTGAGCGACTCAGATTCTTGAAGCAAAGTAATCAAGAACATATTACGTGGTTTTAAATGGTTTTAAATCTATCAAAAGTAAGATTTATTGTCGATAGTTAGCAACCCCTTTTTCTTAAATGTGGTTCTTTGTCTCACAAGGCATAAGTGTCTCAACATATCTCAATTGTTAATATATTGCCTCGTTTTTTTTTTTTTTTGAGCAAACAATACATTGCCTCGTTTACATGAATCAAAAAGTGAAGAATTGGTTGCTCTCTATTAATACTGGCTTGGACGTTCACCTTGTGTTCTATTATTACATTCAAAGCAGGATATAGGATGATAATGGTAATTTTACATAAGATTGTGGTGCAATTTAAGATTGAGAAATGATGAAATTGGAGAAACTAGGCAATTTATTATTATTATAATTATTATTATTATTATTATTATTATTATTATTATTATAGAGGACCAGGGGAAACGGGAAACAATGGGTACATTAGAAAGAATGACATGATCCCCGTTCACTACTCTTTCGTTTTTGGATACACACATTGTGTGTTTGATATAATTTGTAGATCGTTCCTCATGCTACTAGCTCAACAATCTCTATACAAAAAAAATTTAAACTAAACTAGTTAAATGGACATCGAAGCACACACGTAGAGCAGGCTAGACAAGTATAGGCTTGATTCATCACTTAGGCCCTGTTTGTTAAAGTTCTTTATTTCTGTTTATAAACAAAATTTCTATTTTTTTGTTACAGGGAACAAAAAAAGAACTGAAACACGTTTGTTTGCGTTTATGTTCCCAGTAATACATTTGGAACAAAAACAACACATTTGGAACAAAAACAAAAAACAAGAAAAACGAGTTTCTTATTTCTTGAACAATTTTTAAGAACAAATTTTCTCTCTCTCCTCTCTTTTTCTTCTCTTTTTTTTTCTTCTTTTCTTTTTCTTTTTTCTTTGGCCGGCCGGCGAGGGCAGCCGATCTCGCCGGAGCGTCGTCGGCCCCTGGCGAGGCTCGGCCTCGCCTTGGCTGGGCTAGCTCGGCCTCGCCCAAATCTGGCGAGCTCGAGCTCGCCCGCCCTTGCCTTGCCTCGGCGAGGCTCGGCCTCGCCGGGCCACCGCTAGGCCGGCGAGCCTTGCCGTGGCTGGGTGAGGTCAATGACCGGCCAAAAGAAGAAAAAAAAGAAAGAAAAATAAGAAAATTAAAATTAAAATTAAAAAATAAAAAATTAAAAAAATTAAAAAAAATAACACAAATTTACCAAACGTGTTTCTGTTCTTTTTTTATTCTCGGAACAAATTTACCAAACACGTTTTTTTATTCAAAAATTGTTTCCCGGAATAGAAATATTTTTTTATATATCTGTTCTCTAGAACAATTTTTAGATAGAAATGTTACCAAATACGCCCTTGGTCACCTGTTCACGCCATAAGACAACTAACCAAATTACCGAAGCTATGATTTTATCACTATTTTAAGACTGGTTTACCAAATTTACTCGGTAATTTCATTCATACATTACTTGTCAATGTAACAGGGTACTCATGCCTAGTCAATGGCCAAACAACAACGGCCATCCTTCCATGTTATGTATTTTGTTTCATCACATGGTATTAGCACATGAACCAATCCGATTGAGATTTAGGTTCTTAAATCCATGCAAAAAACGTTGCTTTCTTTTCCTGCTATAAAAAGAGTACGTGCCTGCATGTGGCAATAAATGTCTTTACCACTAGAGAAAACAAATGTCTTTGATCATGAATGTGACACCCTAAATAAGTGCCAAATCGGTCCCAGTCTCCAAAGGTCATGGGCATCATGAAAGGATGAATGTCGGATTTCATGTGCAGGTATATGGGACAGAATAAAACTGAACAAACATCAAGACATTTGCTCTGAAGGTTGAAGTCCGTGGATGAATGACCGTAGGTGGAGGTGACAAATGGAACATAAAACGACACGATGCCAAGGCCCAAAATGTGTGAGAGGAAAAACACAGACACAAGGACTTGCGGGTCCTGAAATTTACTTGGAGGTACTTATTCTGCAGAACAAACTCCTTTTCCGAACCTTAAGGGCGTGTGTGGTTGTGTTTTTATTTTTAGCTCATGAATAGATTTTATGTTTTTTTGTTTCCGGGAACAAAAAAAAACAAAAATGCGTTTGTTTGCGTTTTTGTTCCTAGGAACAAAATTAGAACAAAAACAAGAAAAAAAAACTTGTTTTTTATTTCTGGAATAATTTTTAAAAACAAATTTTCTCTCCTTTTTTTCTTCTATTTTTTTCTTCTTCTTTTCTTATTCTTTTTTCTTTGGCTGGTCGCCGGCCTCGGCCATGACCGGCGACCAACTGTCGAGGGTCGGCAACCTCACCGGAGTGTCGCCGACCTTTGGCGAGGCTCGGCCTGGCCTTGGCTGGGCAAGCTCGAGCCTCGTCGGGCCACTGCCAAGCAACCCGATGGCTGGGTGAGCTCGGCCTCGCCGGGGGCCGGCGAGCCTCGTCGTGGTTGGGCGAGGCCGCCGGCCCTCGTCAGCTGATAGCTGGCCATGGCTAAGACCGACGACCGGCCAAAAGAAGAAAAAAAGAATAAAAGAACACAAATTTACTAAATATGTTTTTATTCTTTTTTTTATTCCCGGAACAAGTTTACCAAACACGTTTTTCTAGTCAAAAATTGTTCTCCAGAATAGAAATAGTTTTTTCTATTTCTGTTAGCTGAAACACTTTTTTAACAGAAATACAAACAAATGCACCCTATGAAAGTTTTACGATACCTTGACATTGTCATAAATTATCTCCGCAGCATGAGTAGAGATAATGGAATCAACTGACAAGGAAAAGTTAAAACTGAATCGATTGGAGTTTAAAAATGATGTAATCATTCTAGAATGAGATTTTAAGAGACGAACATAAACATCTCTACAACCGTTTGACCTTTCCTCTTCTATATACACAGATTAACTGGTTTCCAAAAGACAAAACAGAAAAGCTTTCCACCACAGGGCATCTATTTGGGTCAGTACAAATGAAAAAAACAAGAAGCAACTTCAACACCATCTCCAATAGTTCGATGTAACATTCGGGTCTCCACTATCATCCCTCCTTCCAGCTGGGTCTCCACTATCATCCCTCCTCTCCGCGCACCTCTCTTAGCAGAACAACGTTCTTGTTGTGGCCCCACATGCGGTCGGGAGTCGGCTCTGATACTACTTATAACATGGGCCATAGATACCACTTGTAACATGGGCCACAACGTGATTGAAAGTCGGCTCTGATGCCACTTATAATATGGGCCACAAATACCACTTGTAACATGGGCCACAGCACGATCGGGAGTCGGCTCTAATACCACATGTAACATCCTAGGTCTCCACACTAAGTCCTCACAATTTTGTTTCTCTCGAGGCAACCCATACTACCCCAAGAAAACGCGTATGTACAGTTAGAGGGACCCAAGCTTTATAAGTTAACCTAGGACTCCATCCTTAGGCGACATGGGACAAGAGAGAGACCTCTTCCTTGCGCACGTCCGGGGACCGAGGTGTGGACACACCGCCATCCCTCCTTCCCGTGCACTATCACTTGGGCTGTCACATTCGAAATTGCAGGTCTTGTCCATAGAGCATGTGACTGTAGGATCTCTCGGCGCTGCTCTGTTTTTCTTGGCAGGAAGCCAGGAAGAGTTATCAGTTGTGACAGAATACAAATGCAAAAACATACCTATACCGACACCACCTTCAACAAAGCATACCAACTTAATACTGAAAAACAAAAGAGAGGGGGAAAAGGAATTGCAATTAAATGGCCGCTTTGTTGTATTCTGGACTTGCTAAAAAGGCACGATAGTATATTCGGGCAATCGAATATGCACCTTATCAAACTTGAGAGTTATAGCAATTATTGACTCCTCTTTATAAACTTATTTTTGGACTTGTTCCTTTGTTCGGGGGTTGCAATATCTGGACCATGTTTTACAACAATAATTACCAAAAAATCATTAAATGATCTAGTGCGCGAGCGAGAACCATGATTGTATTTTGGAACGGGATTAATTTAGTAGTATACCCCATGATATGATGGTAACTTTCCATGTTGAGCCGAAAAGAGTCCAATATAATAGTCATTCTACCGAAAAAATCGATAAAGGAAACTGAAAACTTTCGCGGTCGCCCCTGACATCTACGCCAATCACTCCCCAAAAAGTCATATATCGAGGGAAAAGCTATGTCATTGTTTATTCGTGCCCTGATGAGTGATGCTTAGTTCAGATTCTATGATGTGTTAGGAATTGGCTTGTTTCGCTCAATACAGTGTCTGATTGACAAATTTGAGAGTCCTTCCACCGATTACCGAGTGCGGGGAGACTTTGGCGATGGATCGAGGCAGAAGTTTGTTGATCCGGTTGTGATTGGGCCTATGGACAATGGTTAGAACTTGATGTGGATAAATTTTAAGTCATTAAAAGTGCATTTGATAACCATTATATTTCCAGGAACAATTTCTACTTGGTTTTTTTTTATTCTATTTCCTAGATGAGTTTTTGAACATTCAAAAGCGTTTAAAAACTGCATAAAATTTCTATTCTCAGAATAAAAATATATTAAATACAACCGTCAAATTTTTTTGTGACTTAATTTTTTTTTTAATTTTAAAATAATTTTATTATATTTCTTTTCTTTTCTTTTTCTTCTTCTTCTTCCTCTAGCCAATCGCCAGCCACGACCAAGGTTGGCCACTGGCAAGACGAGAATGGGCGACCTCACCAGCCCTAGCGAGGTCAAGCCTTGTCAACCCGAGCCTCGCTAATGGCTGGTCAAGCTTGACTTTCTTGGCTGGGTGAGGCTCCAACGAGGTTGTCAACTAGAGGAAGAAGAAGAAGAAAATGAAAAGAATAAAAAAAAAAATTGCTTGATTCTTGAGTTGTTCCTAGGAATAAATAAGTAGATTTTTTTTACTTCTTGATTTTGTTCCAAATTTATTCCTGAGAACAAATTTGTTCATGTTTCCGGAAACAAAGACATTATCAAATGGATTTGTATTCATTTTTTTTTTTTTTGGGGAACAAAATAGCATATATAGTCACCATTGAGCCTGTTACTAAAGAGGGCCTAAAAGAACCTTATATTGTTGATATAGTAATTCAAAGTCATGATTTGCAGACTAAGCAATCATTCAACAATTAAATATGTGCATTCCCTTATCTTTAGTTAGCACATTTCCTTATCTTTAACGAACTGAATCCATAAATTAATCCCCGGTTATTAGGTAGCTGATCAAATATTGACTACATATGCTTACTAAGCACCGGAGGTATACAAGTAGTGCTAACGTGAAATGAAAAAGATAATTATTCAAAAGAAAATACAAAATGCTCAATGTATTATTGTTGATGTTTAATTTTGGTGGTCCTCCTCTATTTTATTACAAATTTAGTCCTTAACCCGACTTCCCATTTTCAATTTCAAATATTTTCTTATATGTGCAAACAGAAATTGCTAAGTTCGTCCAAAATCAATATGCTAGTTCACACAATCTAAAGAAGTTATCAAAGACTATGTACACAAATAAACTTGCATGTGTGGTTCAAGTTAGGCTTTCCTAAGTATTTAATAGTATCGCTTCTAACCATTTTATGAAGGATAATTTAGCCTATACTTGTAATGCTTCCCCTAGTTCAAATGGACCAAAATGCTCGAGGGCTGCTGCTGAGTGCTGATCGATCACTTAGAATTGCTGCAGGTAGACACAACGGGTTAGTGGTCAAAGTTTCCCCGGGAGCAAGCCATGCATTAGTTTTTCATTGCCTCTCTGTCGTCTTATAACTAGATTAAAGAATGACCAAGACTATCAAAACCAAAGGGCCAGCGGTCGGAAATGCAGCAAGGTCGGTGGGAGCCAGGCTCGAATCTCCGGGCGCTTTTATAATTCTTTTAATTATCTTTTAACGTTTCTAATATTATAATTTCTTTATATGTTTTCCAATTACATGAATAGTGATGATATATATACCTATATATAATAAGAATATTGCACTTTGCACATGTAATTAGTATTTGACAATATATCTATCGTGAGAAAAAATTCGTTCCGCTATGATATCATTAATTCATGTATCCTATATTAATGCTCCACTGAGCCTTTGATGCATAGTAAAATAGTGGTAAAAAATCATCAAATTCCATGTTTACCCTTATTGCTTTTCCTCCTTATTTCTCTTTTTTCTTTTTCTTTTTCCTTTGTTCTTTTTCATTTATCAATAATAAGAAAAACATGAACCTTTTCGTCTATGTTTGTTGATTAATCCTTTGAAGAAGAGGAAAATTCAACAAGATAAAGAAAGATCTGAAGGTTTGTTCTTTCACTTTTAGAGTTCCTATTATTTTTTTTAATGAAATTCTAAGGATCCTAAAACTCAAAATGTATATTCTTTTATAAGAAAAAGGAAAAAAATTATGAAGTTGCTCAAAAATAATAGAATTCAAGCAGAATTGATTGAAACAATTGGATATTTAATTACTTGAATAGACCTACATAGTTTATAAAAGGTATATACAACACAAGAATATTTTTCTATCACTTCGGACAAATATATAGCAAATTAAGTGGCAATTAAAGAATTATAATAATCGCAAATGTTATCTATCATAGATAATTTCTGTAAATGTCAAACCATGCTTAAAAAAAAAGCTGTTTATTATTTTTTGATGTGCCGAACTATATAACAAATTATTTTCCCGCAAGGACACGTGGGTGCCCATTGTTTTTGCACTATTATTACATGTTAATGCCACATGACAATCTTTAGCCATTACTCTGCACTTTTGTTTGCATCTAGACAAAAAACTCTACATTTATCCTAAAATCAAGATTAAAGATTAGTTTATCAATCAAATATGCGACAAATATAAAGTATCTGGATCAAAATTGAATGGGTATACTCGTACATGAATCATTTTCGTGATTTTCCTTCGAGTTATAAATTATGATTTACGTGTCAATGCTATCTAATGATAAATCTAAAAAACATAAAATACTTTCTTCAATAAACATCAATGATATAATCGTATCCTTGGGAGCAAAAAATGATAATTAATGTGTTACATCATTAACATCATTAATTCCCTTATCTAAAGAGCAACTTTAGTATCGGACGATTGGGTAATAGCTGTTGTGGATTGACTTGGAGTTCTAGAAGATGTACCATTGGAATTTAGTGCTCTGAATTGACTTGGAGTTCTAGAAGATGTGGCACTGGAATTCAAAATATTTTCGCTTCCCTCTCTACACCTTCGCCTAATCTTCTTCTTCCAATCCCGCCAATTTTTCAATGATCGCCTCATAAAAATCCATAGCGTCAGTGTAGAGAGAGAAACAAAGAACTCAAAAATGGAGTTCACCCTGAGCGGCGACCCCTTGAAGACCCTGGCTCGCTCCATCACTTGCCTCTCCCACGTCAGTGACGACATCGCCATTCAAGCATCTCCTTCCAAGTCATTCAATCATTTCTCTCCACATTTTTTCTTCTTCTCCGTCGTCCCTCTCGCCCACAGCGTTGGCTGCCACCGAGGCACACGGTCAACGGAGGAAGAAGGTGGAAGGAAAACGAAAAAAAAAAAAAAAAAAAAAAAGGAAAGGAAAGGAAAAAAAAAAGAAGGTAATTAAAAATAATAAATTGAGTAAGACAAAATGCGTCTCATGGTCCCCATGTACCCTTCATCTCTTCGACCCATAAAGTTGAACAAAGTAGTTGGTTTAATAGCTAAGTCAAAACGATCGTGACTTGGAGCGACTTCCTTCCCCTAAATCTCAATTGTTCGAGCCTATCTCCTAGAAAATCTCAGTTCTCTCACCATTTTTACATATAAAAAATATGTATAATCTTATTCGTCGACATCAAATGCGATTCTTTCTCAAATTCTCTGAATCTGATAGCCTTATTCCATTCATCGCACCTTCTTCCCTCTTTTCTGCTTGGACCTAATCAAAACTTGAGATGAGGAATTTGGTTTTTCAAACAGAAAATAGAATTGAACTATATAAAAGGAGAGAGGGATTTATTTAACAAATAAATAGAACTTTAAAAGAAGTGTCGATTTCAATTATGCTATTGATTAAATTTTGTTTGTCCAATCTCACTCTAGTACAAAATAATTAACTTGACAAGTTATTTGCGTTGTGAAAATAATGCAATCTCATCCCAACAAAATCCATTATAAGATCCGAGAAAGAACAAATTAAGAAAGAATCCAAGAAATGCTCTTATTCCCAATTTCCAATCCAAAAGCTAGTATTGTGCCCAAACGCAGAGTCTTCAATTAAAGTATCCATATCCAATCATATTATGGAAAAAAAAAAATCTTTAATTTTTTAATATAAAATTATTTTTCTGAATTTAAACATTAATTTTTCACTGACTCATTTTTCTAAACAACCAATTCTTAACATTGATGCATGTAAATGAGGCATGCATCAATGACTGAGATATGTTGAAATACTTATGATCCATGGCAGCATCCTGTGGAATAAAGAATTCATGTCCAAAAGCAAGTCAGCATTTCTCTCTCTTCTTGAAATGGGAAAGAGAATCCATGTTTGAAAGGGATGAAGAAACCCTGGAAGCCTGAATCCTCCGACCTTCAATTGCGCAAATGGATGAAGCAAGATGGAGACGAGGGGATTTTATTTATTGAGGATGAGGCATGCTTAATGCAAAGCATCTCTTAATCGGGGGTACAAGACCAACAAATTAGTTGAAAGACACTGTGCAAAGCACATGTTGACTTTGCAATGGGTGTTTCACCCACTCATTCACCTTCACTGGCACCTGGCACGAGTAACTATTATATTGGCCTATAGTTCCTCAAACACCCCTTACGAGGTGCAGTGAAGTCTACCCTCCTCACCTGAAAGTCCCTCTAAATCTCGAGTGTAATTTTTTCTTCTCCACCAATAAGGGAATATCCACGATATTTTACATTTCAGAGTTTAGACAAAACAGTTTTAGAATATATTGGGTACACGTTAAGTGTTGACATTCTGGACAGGACAATGGAAGAATGGTACTGAAGGTTGTACCACGTGTCCGAGGTTCAGTGGCCTTCCAGCCCAGCAGTGGGAATGGGGAGCTTGGAGGGTGGGAAATGTAGTAAACACTCAACATCACGCGCACCTGAGTGGCTGTGTGTCCTGTGCCCTTTTTCTCTTCTCTTCCTATGTGACCTTCGTAGATATTGGGTGCTACAGGCTCCGCTGCTTAGGGGTGATCGGTTCCCGGTTCGATCCGGTTCCACCTTGGAACCGGGAACCGGACTGGGAGCACCGGTTCCCAAAATTGCGAACCGTGGACCAGACCGTTTGGTCCTAGGACCGGGAACCGGACCGACCATCGGTTCCGGTCCGGTCCGGTTCGGTCCAACAAAATCAGCTCTACTTTTTTGCACTAAAGAGTGATTGCGCTCCGGACCGATCAATCCAATTCGGTTCTCGAGCAATTCAACAAAACTAATCACACATGTTTCCACGTGCAAAATATTCAAATGTGATTCACACTTCGTGTGTTTCACACTTAACTTTAACCATGAAAGTCGTGAATAATTTGGCTAAAAGTTATGCATGGCTTAGTTTTATAAACAATCTCTGCTCTTTAAATGTTTAGTCAATGTGGGACTCTTGGAGGCTTAAAGTGCATCTCTTGGAACCTTAGTCCCACATCAAGTAGAAGATGAAACTAATAGAAAATGAGAAAGAAAATTGACAAAAACTGAGAAGGAATTGGAGGAATTTTCTGTATTGTGTATTGCTGTGTTTGTACATGTATTACACACCTATTAATAATACAAGAAAAGAGTACGATAGGAAAGAATATACAAAATATGTTGTTTCCTATACTACTGTCCTAATATCCAATCTCATGGATTCATAGAATCAATTAACCGTATTTAGATAATTAGAATAAAAAAACAAATCATATTTCCAACAAAAACTCTATAAATAAAAGAGTAATAAAAATAGTTTTAATGGTCTCTTGGCCACATAAGATGATGCTACATCAAATTGCAATTTTAGTTGCAATAAGTTATCATGTTTACATATTTTATTAATTCTATGTATATAAATTATATATAAAAAAAATTGTTTCGGTCCGGTCGGTCCGGTTCGGTTCGATTCCCACCTTAGAACCGAGAACCGGACCGACCAGCCACCGGTTCTAAGATTAGGAACCGGGAACCGGATCGCCAATCGTGGGAACCGCCCAAAACCGGCCGGTTCGGTCCGGTCTGGTTGGTTCTCAGTTCGGGCGGTTCCCATTGCACACCCCTACCGCTGCTCGTGTAACATTGTAGATTCTATCGCGAGGAATAAAGCAAATTATAGTACAACGTAATGTTTTCTTCACGAACATCGACCAAATATCAAAATGATTTATATTTATTACTTTGTCGATTGGGCCGCGTTTGTATTTTTGGGGAGTTTCTTTCATGAGTTATAATTTACGGCTGACTTCAGTCAAGCATGAGTTATAATTAAAACAGCCTGGCCACAAGTTTACTTTTAATAAAGGAAATGGATTTACTTGATCAAAATTTTGGAAAGGCTGGTGCCCCCTATTGAAACATGAAAAGTGGCCCAATGAGAAGTCATGTTTCCTTCTATTTATCTAGCAAACTATTTCCTAATTCTTTTATGAATTTGTTTATAAAACTAACAAATCCACTGGGGGAAACATCAGTAATATAATTGTATCTTTTGGGGCCAGAAGTGATAATTAACTGTTGTGTAATTGATTCCCCGAGCCAAAGACCAAAAGCGTCGTCTTCTTCCAATCCCGCCAATTTTTCAGCGAGCCCCTCATAAAAATCTGTAGCGTCGCTCGCTGCAGAGAGGGAAGCGAAGAGCTGGAAAAATGGAGTTCACCCTGAGCGGCAACGCCTTGAAGACCTTGGCTCGCTCCATCACTTGCCTCTCCCGCGTCGGCACCGACCTCGCCATCCAAGCTTCCCCTTCCCAGGTCATTCCATCGATTTCTTCTTCTCCTCCGTAGTCTCTCTCGGCCACGGCTCCGGCATGTGGCCACTGAAATCAACGTCGATCATCGTTCCTCAGCTTCATCTATCTGAGTGAAATAGCTACGGCGGTTGCTTCTTCCTGTGCCCTTGCCGAGCGATACTTAGTTTAGATGGCTATGATGCTGTGTTAGGTATCGGCTCATTTAGCCCGATACAGCGTCCGATTGAGAAATTCTGAGAGTCCTTGCACCGATTGCTGAGTGCGTGGAGCTTTCGGCGGTGGATTTGAGGCAGGGATTTGCCCTGTCCACGGTGATTAGAACTTGATGTGCCTAAATCTGGAAGTGACCAAAAGAATCTGATGCTGTTGATAGGGTGATTCGAAGTCGTTATATCGTAAGAAGAACTATCGGTAATACTCAAGGAAAATGTCAAATGGTGAAACCATAGGAGAAAAGCCCTGTAGATAACCTTGTGCTGCTGTTCTGTCTTGATAATGCTTTCCTGGTATGTCTAGTTACTTTGATGGTGTTGTATGGAGTTTTGCAACATTCAATAAGTGAAGTGAAAGCACGCTTCTCTTCCCAATCATAACTTTTATATGTCCATACTTTTCCATGGCTTCCTTTTGCCCAAATAACATTAGAAGTTCCAAGTTCTAAGCTCATGCTTGGCACTTGGCACTATTTGATGTATTAGAGTTGAGATAGTATTGATCTGTGTACAAATATCACCTTCTTACTTGAATATGTCAGATTAGGATTCTCATATTTGTATTTGACCTCCAGATTTCCTTTCACGCCCTCAATTCATCAAGATCTGCCTATCAATTGATAACCTTCAAGCCGGATCTCTTTGATGTGTTTACAGTATCTGGCGCACAAGTTCAATGTAGCATTCTTTTAAAGGTACGTTGTCATTGCTCATCTTTCTAGTATATTTGCCAGTTTATAGTTGTAAGAAACTTACAAACACTTACCGAGTACTCTCTGCAGGCTGTCTGTTCTGTCCTTAGAACGCCTATTACAAACATTGATTATTTGAGTGTGCAATTACCAGACATCAATGCATCAAAAGTTCAATGGGCTCTGCAGTGCTTCAGCGGTAAAGACCTTTCTGTTGTGTGCGTGGTGCTCTGAATTTATTATGTTTGAAATGGTGTATTTGACGGTTAAGATTGCAAGCTCATGGCATAGATGGAAAAGTTAGCGCATTCCCTTTTCCCCCTAAAAATAATTTCACTTCAATTCTATGGAAAAACAGCAGAAATGAAGTCTTGCAACTGACATGTTCATTGAGAGAAAATGACTGCAAGATGCTGCTGGGAGAAGCATTTATTCATCATGTCATATGTGTCCACGGAGACGAGCTTTTATAATTTCTCATCATGTAAAAGCAGCATGAACCCTGTTAAAGGGATTTTTTTTTGCAGTGCCCAATATGACCTATAAAGCCAACAAATTCAGACTAAAGAGATGGGGAAGTTTATGTTAAAAATTAGATCCCTAGGTCTACCACTTTTACTTCTTTTTTGTTGGCCACTTAACATTTCAAGCCTTTGTGACTCAGTCATGCAACCTATGTACTGTTCAGTATGTTATCTAAATGTAATATAAATCGGAGGGCGGCACCTGTCAAACCTGCATAAATGTGTTAAGGAGCTGCACCATGCAGAGATACATGTTTATCTCACGGTGCCAACTGTGAGTTTTTGTTCATGCATATGTGATGTTGTCGTATGCATGCAGGCATTAAGAAAACATACTGGATTACTTGCAATGTTGACCCCGACATACAACAATTATCTCTGGATAGGAGAAGATACCCAAGCAATTTTGTAGTGAGGCCTCGTGATCTGAATAGATTGCTTGCAAATTTTCAGTCATCCCTGCAGGAAATTACTATCATTGCAACGGAACGCAACTCCGATCCTTCTGATGCTGCTAGTGAATTTGGTGGGAAAGCTGTCGAGTTTCGAAGCTACATTGATCCTACTAAAGGTAGAGATTAACTTTTTCCTTTTCAATTGTCTATTGCGAAGAATATCATGGTTCAGATTCTGGTTGCAGAGAACGACTCTTTGCTGCACACTCAGCTGTGGATAGATCCTGTGGAAGAGTTTGTGCAGTACACTCATAATGGCAACCCAGTAGACGTGACTTTTGCTGTCAAAGAGTTGAAGGTGTTCCATCTGATCTGTTTTTTATTATATTATCTATCAAGACATTTGGGTCGCAAATGCAGCTAAAGGTTCTCGAACATATGACTTCACTTTCAAACTTAGCTCCATTTCCTTAAAATGAGTCCACCTAGAGTCCAACTAGTTGCTGAAATCCTATTGGGGTCACATTCAGGACCATCTTTTATGTCGAAGTTTTTCCTTGTTTTTTCCTGTGAATATGATAGAATTTAATGTCTGTCCATCTTGTGGAAATCCAGGCATTTCTTGCATTCTGTGAGGGATGTGAAGTGGACATTCATTTGTACTTTGAGAAGGCTGGCGAGTAAGTAAATTCTGAATGCTCTTTCGACTCTTACCTTCTATCCATTTTTTTCCATGCTTCACTTCAATTTTGTATATGCAAATACTTCAGATGCAATGGGTAGTACTTCAGATGCAACGGGTAGTTTTCACGCAATCAGTCCATAACTGGTTTTAATAGATGCATAACTGCTAGTTATCTGCTCAGAGTTTTAATACATGCTAATGCATAGCTTTATTATCACAATTGTAAAGGCCAATGACAATTTTTACTTCTGAGCTGAATGTCATAAAACAAGAGACTATCATTGAAAATTTGGTTGATAGAATATAATGCACCTTCAAATCAAGTTTGGATAATAATGGTTTAAGGAAGTTTTAGTTTGAATTATAAATGGTTTATTTATCAAGTTTAATGCAAGGTGCTAGTAAAGTATGCCAGCTAAGAATATCAGTGCAATAACTTGATGGTTAATGTAAATCTTTTGACTTTTCTTTTTTGGTACTAAATTTGTGGTTTTAAGCACAACATCTCTGCTGTCTGTCACAGGGGGGCTTAGGTGCAACTAAATGCAAAATAGATAAGAATAAAGAACTTGATACAACTGAATGTTTTTATGCAACAGGCCTATTTTGATGGCCCCCAAATTTGGCATTGATGAAGGGGCCTCTTCCAATTTTGATGCTACGCTTGTACTGGCCACCATGCTTACATCCCAATTACATGAAGGTGCTACTGGACCTTCAGCAAATGGAATGCTGGGCCAGGCTGATACTGCAGAAGCTCCTGGAGAACAGCCAGAGAGGAATAGAACAAGTGCTTCCGAGATTCCATCAAATCATACCAGAATATGGTCTGAACTCTCGGGTGAGTGATCCTTGTAGCTTGTAGCACTATCATCTCATTGATGGCAAGGAAATTGACTTTGTTTTGCTCTAAAATGAGATGCTGTGTATGTCATCAGTAAGATAATGTTTTTCAGGGAGTCGATAGGAAGATATCTCTTGGGAATTAAAATTTGAGTGGTTTACTAACTTTGGGCAGGAAGTGCTGCAAGAAGTGGCAGTGGTTCTGATGGAAGGCAAGTTCCAGAAGAAAGGATCCTAAGAGCTGGTGGTCAGTCAGGAATTGAAAGGATCAGCACCATTCAAATATCAAAGGCTGCATCAGCTGAAGGAAACACCCAAACTGGTCCAGATTCTTCATCTCTCAATCTCTCTCTCATTTTTTGTGTATGATGAACACCATCTTTATCTGTAGGTCGAATTGTTTTGCTATCTCCTACAGGTATTTCTTAATAAAGTTGCTACTTTCTCAATTGCCTGTTTCCCTTCTGCAAATGCTGCTTTGCTGGAAAGCATTCGGCTTAGGCCAATTGATTGCGTGACTTTATCTTGGAATCTTGCAAACTTTTTTCTCTTTATTCATGCATTGAGAAGGAAAAAGTAAATTTACTCTTTATTCATGCACCGAGAAGGAAAAAGTTTCGGCAAAAATCCATGTATGTCCTACCAAACCTGTAAGCATTTCTGTGCGACTGTCCACCTGATATCACAGACAAGGTGGAGCAAAACTATTTTACTCTTTTTGCTCGACTGTGAACCCCAAGGATACATTGCACATACCTGTGCAAGTACCTATTTCTGGAAGACTGAACTGACGTACCTTTCTTGGGCTTCTCAGTATCAGTTCAATTAGTCTGCTTGTATCATGTCATTTGTTAGTGGTTGTAAATGTTTTTAGAGGCAAAGGTACCGAACAAGATTGTCACTTATATAGCACTAATTAGTGCATCATTAGTATGTTCATGCAGTTTGTTAGTAGTTGAATTGGATAATCCTTCTAAAGCGATTCTCTTCATTCTTCTCTTTTATAGATGGAAATGGTTTTTCACAACGTCATCCAAGTAATTGGGTTGACACCAATGAAGATGAGGATGATGATAACGAGGATGGTGATGAACTCTGTGTTCGATCAACACCACCATACTATGAAGATCAATAACATTATGTTTCCTGTTTGACTATGATAACCTCCGTCTCTTAGTTTTACTGGTAAGTGCTTGTGCCTTCCAATGCTTGATATATCCTGTCCTTTTTTTCTTCAAATAGTTGGGAGTAGTGTCTTGCTTGCTTTAAGCATCCTGTGTCATTTTTTCTTTTCTCCTTTTTTCTCCTACTTGACTATACATTGGTGCTTGTGCCAATCTAACTAGTCCATCATGCAACAAAGCTGCCGTTTTAATGCACTTCTTTTTCCCTCTCTTTTGTTTTTCAGTATTAAGTTGATGCGCTTTGCTGAGTGAGGTATTGATATAGGTATGTTTCTGCACTTTTATTCTACCACAACTTGTTCCTGGCTTCCTTCCGATAAAAGCAGAGAAGTGTCGATGGTTCTTACAAGAGTCGCATGCTTTATGGACAGGACATAGCAACTTAGAACTATTGGAAATTGTGTTTAGACCTTGTTAAATCTGTCAATAATTCCTTTCTAGCTTCGTGACTTCAAATATGGTGGAAGAGGAGGAGAGAGAAAAAGAAAAAAAGAGCGGGGTGGGGGGGGGGGGGGGCGCTGCTCGATGCCATCTCTAAAACGGCTATTCATGTGGAGATCTATGACTTGTTTGATTAAAGTTTCTGCTGCCTTCTATACTGAGTTTCTCTGAGCTATTCCTGTAGTCTGTCTGTTTATGAAAATAAAATTGTCAGTTTTTCTCCCGCTTTCTTTCTCTACTATTTGCACCAGCACATTCAAAACATTTAAAAGACTGTTGAAGTTTTTTGACTGAATAGATCCCTTGCCATAGAGAGCTTTCTGTTTTGTCTGTTGAAAACCATTTTAAGTCAATCTGTGTATATTGAAGAGGAAGCAGTCAAAAGGTTTTTAAGAGGTTCATGTTCCTTTCTTAAAATCACATTCTAGATGGATTACGTCATTTTTAAACTCCAACGAATTCAGTTTAACTTTTCCTTGCGAGTTACTTCCATTTTCTATACTTAAGGATGGTGAATTTGTAGTGTTCTGATTTGTGGCAATATTTTCTGCTGAGGTAATTTGTGACGGTGTCAAGGTATCATAAAATTTACTTAAGGCTCAGATAAGGAGTTTGTTCTGTGGAGTAAATCCCTCCATGTAAATTTCAGTACACACAAGTCCCTGTGTCTGAGTTTTTCCTCTCACCCATTTTGTGTCTTGGCATCATGTGGTTTTATGGTGCATTTGTCACCTCTACGTACGGTCATTCATCCATGGACTTAAACCTTCAGGGCAAATGTCTTTATGTTTGTTCAGTCATATTCTGTCCCGTACATCTGCAGATGAAATCTGACGTTCATTCTTTCATGCTGCCCATGACTTTTAGAGGCTGGGACTGATTAGAAATTATTTAGGTTGTCTTGTTGAAGAGATTTGATTTCTCCAGTGGCAAAGACAGATCTGTTATTCAGGCAGATATTATGAGATTATATTGCCTTTTTTCAATGGAACATTGTCTTGTTTGATAAGTGGCCTTTGAAAGCATTTTAGCAATTTATGTCATTGCAGTTGTCTGATTTTATTTGCTTTAATGTTCAGCGAAGACAGCCCATCTTGCTGTTTCTATCAGAAGGAGATGATATGAGGTGGATTGGCCGGTGTAACAATTCCAGAAGGACGATGCCGAAACTTGGTTAGAGATGATTCGCCCTGATGCGGGAGGTTGTAGAGATAATATTAGCTCACCTTGATGTGAACAAGGGACAGAAGAACACTTAGCTGGTCCTTGTAGATGAACCAAAAGTCCGGCCCTTCGGATGACTTAACCCAGAAGACTGCATCATATAGCCTTCCAAGGGGCCCTCCGATGCATTTGTTCGAGGTACCTTATGGATATTCCTGTGCGCATTTCCTGATTACTCTCATCATGTGCGGTTGGTGAAAAGATGACTCCAAGAACGAATTGACCGATTCTTCTCCAATCAATTCCATAGTCTCTAAGCCCTTCTATTCAGTTTCAACTTTCATGCCTTACGAATTGATTTCTGGGGGCGACTATTTCTTCACTAGTCAGCACGATTCCTTCGGATATGTCAACGACATCATAAATCATCACCGAGTTATTAATTGCTTAATTCACATTCGTCCGTTCATCGGTAGGTAAAATGGGAGGAACATGGGAAGGGATGAATGGGGTGTGAGGGTGGTTAAGGAATTGGAGCTGTTAAATCAAAGGGGGCACATCCGTCAACTTGGGGGGAACGAATGTCTCTCTCTCCTTTTAGCTTTTAGATTTCCATGTCCATTTCTGTCCTGGTCCCAGATTGGAGAAAAATTATTTTAATGAAATGGCGTTAGGAGATTCGCCGAAAGAGTGTGTCTGAAGAGCTATTTCTGGAGTGATTAATTTTCTATTTTTCGGTCTTTTTTCGGGGCCAGCTCCTTTTTTTTTTTTTTTTTTCTTTAGTCATTAAAAAAAATGATATTTTAGGGGGAGAGCAGGTTAAGAAACAGCTGGCATTGGGAGGGCATTCGTTGGATTCTGGAGACGCGCAAACACCGCATCGAGGGACTGATCTGTGTTTTGCGATTGCGATGGGCCCCGCCCCTTTAACGGCTGCTTTTACTGCCTTCAGATAACGCCGTCTGCTCGCCTGACGACAGCCGTTGGTCATTTGAACTTTGTTCCTTCGTTTTTGGCTCCAAAAGTTTAAACTAGCAACACAGAGTTAACTGGCAACACACTTGCAGTTGCAGTCGACCGAATCCTGCAACGCTAGTCTCCGAGCTTTGAAAAAGGTTAAATACATGGTTTGGTTTAATTGTCATAACACGAATTTACTTGGATACAATCTCTAGGAAATTACTTGGATTCGAAATTATAACAATACTTCTTAAGACTTGATGTGTTTTCTTGAATTCAATCGACCTGAGCATTCGTGGTGATATGAACACACCGAGTTATTATTAAATCAAATTGTTAAGTTGGTGTGCCTGATAATTTATGTTGTCATGACATGTGAGAAATGATAAACTTGCACTCGATACATTTTCCATTTTGTGGGTTTCTTTTTGGGCTTGTCTAATCCCACTAGTTTCATTGGTATAGTTCAATCATCTCAATTTTTATAGTGTTATCATATTTCGTAGGCTTGAATTTAAAATGTTGATGTGGAGTTTACCAGAAAACTGATTATATATTTATATATACTTCTTCTTTTGTCGACTAATTAAATTTACTTTACACATGAACCTTTTCTTTACATCTTTGAACATTCCTCAACATTGCTCTTTGAGCAACGACATACATGGCCGACGGTACGTTAACGGAAGTGGGCAAGAGAGAAAACGTGTTTCGGTTAAAAACAGGATTCTGGCAATAGGACTGAATTATAACTTATTTGGGGAATAGGTGCAAACCCTAGGTGCCCCTCTCCTGCCCCCCAACATTTCTTTATTCTCTCTCCTTTCTCTCTCATCACTTTTTCTCAACCACTTGAGAGGAGGATTACAACCAGTCAACCATGTGTGGTACTGGCCTTAATGCAAAACAACAACCCTATTAGGCGCCCTTAATTACACACTTGCCATTGGTGTTTGTAGCTTAGTGGCAAACTTGAACACGCCATTGAATTTAGCTGGGATTACAAAAGATCGAGCTAGGGCACTACCATGATGAATAAGCAGAAAAAAACGAAAATTTGGACATAAGAAATGACTACCGCCAGTTAATTTGTCCACATTGTTTGGTTAGTTTCAAATTTGGATTGATTTCTCTTGTATCATTGCTCTAAGAATGCCTTGCACCTTCTAATGAGAACGATGTACCCATTAGAAAGTGGAATTCGAATTACATTGGAACTTCGGTCCGCATATTTATCATTCTATAATGTTTAAGATTGAGCGAGCCTATTCAATTGGAATGCACGGTTTCATATTCATCCAATGGAGAGTTTAGAAAGTACCTCCCTCCTCGAGACCTGCTATCCTTTTCATACGCGGCAACGAAGTACAAAATTGAGGTCCACGTTGGCGGTTGTGGACAGAATTTCAAACCTCCGCAGTGGCAAATCCCGCAAATAAACCCCGAACCCACGCCTAGAAATTCAACTCCACCTCAGTCTTATAAGGGTTGCTCCTCTTAGCCTTCGTCCTGTGTCTTCCAGCTTCCCCACGCAGCAGAAGAAGTAGAGAAGAGCCAGCCTCTCACCTCCCATTCCACCCACCAAACAAGTATTCTAGAGAGAGAGAGAGAGAGAGAGAGAGAGAGATAGAGCATCTTCTCATCGTCCAAGGCAAGACCCAGAAGCAGAGAACCTCAGGAAACCGCTCGTTCACTCGTCCAAGCAGAAACCCAGAAACCCAAAAAGCACCGTCGAGATGGCAAGCATCTTCTCTCCGTCGCCGCGGTCCTGCCTCTTCCTGATCTCGGCCCTCGTCCTGGCGAGCCTCCTCGCCTCCGCCGTCCACGGCGGCGGGGTCAGCGAGCACGGCCACCGCCTGGGGTGGGCCGGCGGCGGCGGATCGCGCTGCGAGGGGTCGATAGCCGAGTGCCTGGCGGCGGGCGGCGACGGCGAGGGGGAGTTCGATCTGGACTCGGAGATGAACCGGCGCATCCTGGCGACGAGCAGCTACATCAGCTACGGGGCGCTGAAGAGGAACACCGTGCCCTGCTCCCGGCGCGGCGCGTCGTACTACAACTGCCGGCCCGGCGCCAGCTCCAACCCTTACTCCCGCGGCTGCAGCGCCATCACGAGGTGCAGGGGCTGAATCATTTATTTTTCCCTTAAATTTTCAATTTTTTTTCCTTCTTTTTTCGGGTTTTTTTTTTCTCTCTCTTTTTTATTTATTTCTTATTTGTTGGGTTTTGATGGGTCTGATTAATTGTCATACATTGGGAAAGACCGGGAGTTGGGAAGGGGCAGTCTGTGTTGTTATTCTGATGGAAATATTGTTGGTATAAACAGGGGGCGCATCTGTAAAAGATCATTGCTTTCATTTATTTCTTGGGGTGAATTTCCGTGCTCATTTATTGAATAACTGTGCCAGATAAAGAAATTAAAAAAATAAATGCTCTTGGACCTCTAATTCATGGAGGATTAGACAGAAAATAGAAAGTAGGAGTACATCAGATGAAGTTGTCTTCTGCTGCTAGTGATCCCAATTTGCGCTTATTAGCAATATCTGATGGAAATCGTCTCTAGTTTCAGGCTTTTTAGCCTTTCTTTTCCCCTCTCTTATGCTGAGATCTCATCCATTTTCAAACGGCAAGAAACCCAATCAAGGACTTCATCCTCAGTGAAGTTTCTCCTCCACCCACTAAGCAAGGGAAAAAAATTCTCAATTTTTTCTTGGTTTTATTCACTTTGGTTTTACTTTATTGAGAGAATATTTTATGATCTTTTCTGCTTTTTCTTGTGATTTTTGCTGTCTTTGTACCTTTTCCGTGGTAAGAAAAATTGTTCAAAGGCTGGCAAGGGTTATTAGAATAATTGAGGGCTTTTGTCAAAAAGACATCTAACGGAAGCCACCCCCAACCGCCCCAGTAGTTTTACTTTCATGTGCTGTCTTTTGATTCTTGATTGGGAAAAAGAAGAAAAGACGAGGGGAAAAGGTGGACTATCGTCTGGCACCTTTTACCTCAATATTCATTCTGCCGCTTCAATAATTGGTATTAAAGTATATATATTTATATATATATCGATTTAAAATGAGGTGAAAACAGGAGTTCCGATTCGAGTTTTTGAAAAAAAAATTCATTTTTTGGGGCATGATTTTCATTAATTGAGTCTATGAAGTCCCATGGCAAGGCTGTCATCCTGTCAGTTGGAGGAGCCTTTCCGGTTCAAGTCTGGCACGTGAACTGGAGGCACGCGGAGTTCCTAATTATCTCTGTCATATATATATATATAAAATTAGGAATATATATAAATATATAACCAGCTATATATTATAGTAACGCGGGAAAAAATAGATAATAAAAATCATCCAAAGAAATAGACGGTGGGAGGAGTTTCGTTTAAGGATTTTTCAATAATTGCCGATTTGCAACATCGAGCGCGTGCGTTTTTTTATTCTGTGGCCTGTCGGTGGACGAATTTGGTGGTGTTGAACGAGGCAATTATAAACGCAAGTTGGAAGCAAAATGAGTGCGAGAAAGGTACTCATTACGACGAGAACGGTCGATTCCTTGCGATTTAGAGATTTATGTCGCTTTTAGGGACGATCTTCGAGGTAAAATCTGAGATGGATGGGTATCGTTTTGCTTTTCCTTTTTTGACTTTACCAAATTGTCCGTTTGAAAACCCTGACAAGCGCTTCCACGAAACAGACGAGAGAAACCCAAATGGCCACCCACGGGCGAGATGACTGACAGCGTCGTCGAACGGGTGGGACAAAAAGGGTCAATAAAGACACCAAACTAAAGTCAAATAAACCGATGGTGTAGGGCAGCGGCGCAGCTACTCTAAGCTCTCGTACCCAATATGGAATTTTCTCCCGTGAGCCAAGGACTATTCAGTCTGCCCATATATTTACGAATCCGGAAATTTGGAAATCTGTCCGCATGAATTGTCCTATGGTCAAGGCAGAAGGTTGGACATTGCTCGTGATATGGTTGAATGGTCAAGGCAGAAGGTTGGATATTGCTCGCGATATGATTTAAATTTATGATCCCATCAAAGATAGTGTGTAATCTCTTTACCGCTTGATTACGGCTCTATCCTTTGATCACGATTCTTCCGCTTTTTATGGACATGGAAATGAAGGGATGAAATGTAAAAAAGCACGCGAAGTTTATGCAGTTACCTAAAAGAAAATGATTACTTCCATAAATAGATGTCTATCTTAAAAACACGACACAAAAGTGGCTTACAGTGAATAGTCAATATGTCGTGTAGAATTCGAGATGAATATTGTTTTATGGACTTGCAACATGCACAAATCAAAGTTGTAAATTTAAAAAGACTTGCTTACTCTAATTAATACTAGCATTTATGTTAGGAATTTTTGGTCAAAATTGGTCATAATGAATCAATTGACAATTTGTCAAAAGGTTTTAAAACTAAATTTGACTAAATTAAAAATTTTATAATTAAATTGGTATAAATGCCATAAGTTAAGACATTTTTTGGTAACTTTCCTGAATTGAAAGTGCTCAAACTCAAGGCTACTTGAGTTCCCCCCAGAAAAAATAATATTTTGGATAAGCTTTACTATTAGTTTCAATTTGACTCAAAAAATTTAAAGAATTGAATTTGAGTGAGAAGCCCAACGCTCCAAAGCCTTGTCTACATGCATGCAAACTTTGATAATCCAGGCCGATTTTTGTAATGTTCTTTCTAGTTTGTCAAAATCACACCATTTTACTTTTCCGTTTTGAGTGGGCTTCGAGCATTGGGCGTGGATCCGACCCAAAACCCGGAAAGGAGGCCCATAGCAGAACTTACGGGCCTCCGAATCCGACCCGAACCGACCCGGGAATTCTCCATCCGCAAGCCTGCCAAGCCCACGCCGGGCCACGAACCGGTAGATACTAGTTTCTCTCTCTAGCAAAACCAGAGAAGAGAAGGAAGAGGAAGAAGCAGCTCGAAGAATAACCGCCCGAGCGAGAATGGCCGCGAGCCTGCAAGTCGCCATGGCCTCTCTCGTCCCGCCTTCGACCTCGTCGCCCATCGGAAGGAGAGGAAGAGGAAGGACTGTCGCCGGCGGCGGCGGCGGCGGGAGCGGCCGCGTCCGCTGTTCCGCAATCGGCTCCAAGGGCTCCTCCAAGCTCCCCCTGCCGCCAATCAACCCTAAGGACCCCTTCCTGTCGAAGCTGGCCTCCGTCGCCGCGGCCTCGCCGGAGTCGCTGCTCGACCGCCCCGTGAGCTCCGACACGCCGCCGTACCTGGACCTGTTCGAGTCCCCGCAGCTCATGGCCACGCCTGCTCAGGTGAGCGAGCCAGCGAGTGAGGCTTGGCGAGGTTCTCTTGGTTCGTTTCTTTGCGGGAGTTGGAGGATTGCTCCCTCGATTGGAATTTATCGGTCGAGGGAGCTAGAATTGCTTCGTTTCCTTAATTTCCCTGAGACGGCATACGTAATTGCTTAATGATTGAGTGCGTTGCTGAGTGAGTTTTGTGGCCGTCAGTGAGTTGTTATCGAGTTTATTTTGTGCTTTTCTGTTTCATTTTTTTTTTTCGATAAGCATCGTAGATAGCAATGCACGGTTTCATGTGGATTTGTTCCACTCAGAGAAGCTCAGTTCTTCGCGTCAGGTAGTAGAGTTAATTTGTGGTTGAGTTTGGGAATTGCTCGGTTTTGTTCCATCGTCGTGGTTTTGTTACTGATATCGTTTTGTTCTGCTCAGTAAATACTGATTTTTATCAATTTACCAAGAATAGGATAGTAATTCTGGCGAAGTATACTGCATATGGTGCTGCCACGGTGCTCTAAGGTCAACGATGCATGAAATCGAGAGTGTTTTCATCAGATTTTTGTATTTACAATTGGGAGTTTTGACAGCAATCTAAGGAGAGTTGGTTTTGGTGTGCTATCAAAATATTTTTGGTTGATTGAATGTTTCATAGAGCAAAAGTTGCAAACACAGTTGTTTAAGCTAAATTTGAAAATTTGATATTTTCAAACAAACTTTCTCAGATCAAACTGTGAATTTCAAGGATATGGTGGGATGATTTATGAGTTTCGGGTCACGATATTAATTGGAGATTATGATTTTTCTTTTTTCTTTTTTTTGGTTCATCTGTAAGCGGCCGCTCTAAATTGTTCATAACTCATAGTTTCTGGCTTTTATGTACATAATGATGTTCGTAATAGGGGAGAGTTCAGTCTCGTTAAGTGAATTTTGTTATTAAGTATTTCCTCTCTTTAGTCAAAGTGGAAATATCATTAGTTGAGACTCAGTGGATTGGTTTCTAGAGGATCGGTTTCCATTGCATGACAATGATTTTTATCAGGTGGAGAGGTCAGTTTCGTACAATGAGCACCGACCAAGGAGGCCTCCACCGGATTTGCCTTCACTCCTTCTCCATGGAAGAATCGTTTACATTGGCATGCCAGTAAGTGTTTCACATTAAATTGTCAACATTTGTTATCTTTTAAGCCCTTCAGTCTGGAAATACATACTGCACTCATTCCTGATGTGAAAATTTCGTAATCAGCATGAAATGATCAGAGAAGCCAGTGGGAATGTGAAGGAGTGTCTATAACTCCGAGAAAGGATACTAATCGGGGCAAGGGAAAATGGAAAATTGAGGAATGTGTTGAAGGAGAACTCTTTATTTTCTTTTTTGCGCACTTGATTGGAATCTATAGATGATGTTAACAGGTTTTGTTAGCTCCTGCTAGAAATAGTATCTTCCTTTTTTTCCGTCAGTAGGAAACTGCTTTTTGCCTGTAGCTGGTAGATAATAACTGCTATCATCTTATTCAGGGACCCAACCCCCCCCCCCCAAAAAAAAAAAAAAAAAAAAAAAAAAAACTTTGTCTTAGAGCTGCTCATTTGTTCAGAAGTAAATGATCTATTTGAAATCACTTATTTGCGGAACTTACTATGAACTTTCTACCTGTTAATTGGCATTGGTGGCATCTGCATACTCTACGTCCATCTTTTGTTCTGTACTTTCTTGCCAACTTACTATGAACTTTCTACCTGTTAATTGGCATTGGTGGCATCTGCATACTCTACGTCCATCTTTTGTTCTGTACTTTCTTGCCTTTGGCAAGTCACAGCTCCACCTCTTGTAGGTCTTTTAGATAGAACTAACTATTTACTGTCTCTCAGTTGGTGCCTGCAGTCACAGAGCTTGTAGTTGCGGAATTGATGTACTTGCAATGGATGGATCCAAAGGAACCAATATATCTTTACATAAATTCTACTGGAACAACTCGTGATGATGGTGAGACGGTAAGCTTCCATCTTTGTTGCGACTGATTTTGCACTGAATTTTCAAGCTTATGAATGGTCAAGACCTGACCTTAGCAAAGACACAAATTAATTGGTAAGGGACAACAGTTTATATCCTTAGAAATTTGTTAAAATTACAATCATTGCTTCGCAGGTGGGCATGGAGACAGAGGGTTTTGCCATTTATGATGCATTGATGCAACTGAAGAATGAGGTGAATTTTCTTACAATTTGCATCTATGTTTGCTAAAACTTCCAGTGACTTTCTGGTTATTATAGTAGGTACTTGATTAAACGAGGTAGTGCTTAGTGATGATTTTGGCTTCGTTCTGCTTATTGAAGTACTTTGACTGAATTTTACACTTGGATCTAGGAAAAATATTTGAGTGCTGAACCGTTCACATTTTCACTTTTATTCATTTATTTTTTTAAATTTTGTAGATACATACAGTTGCCGTAGGTGCAGCTATAGGACATGCCTGTCTGCTTCTTGCTTCGGGGTCTAAGGGTAAAAGGTTTATGATGCCGCATGCCAAAGGTGCGTTGGTATTGTCTACTCATCTGCTGTGTTCTGCTCTCATCCTTTTCTTGTCTGATGTCAACACAATATCGTTTCAGCAATGATCCAGCAACCTCGTGTCCCATCCTCTGGGTTGATGCCAGCCAGTGATGTTCTTATCCGTGCAAAAGAGGTATCTAGCAATATTTATTGAGCTATACATAACCATAATAGGCATTTTGCTACTCTTTGCAAAAGTGTGCGAAATAAGTTGACTTGGAACTGGGCATATAGTCTCTCTATTCATGATGTTCGTGTTGCTTCTGATGATTTTTGTAGGTGATAACCAATAGGGATACTCTTGTAAAGCTTTTGGCTAAGCACACTGGGAATGTGAGCTCTCTTTCTCTCTCTCCCTCTCTCTCTGCATATCTTAATGGGCAAGGGAATAACTAATGCTAATTCTGAATGACTCTAGTCCATAGAGACTGTAGCCACTGTCATGAGAAGACCTTATTACATGGATGCCACAAAGGCCCAAGAATTTGGTGTCATTGACAAGGTGAGACAATGTTTGAGGTATTAATGGTGTCTTTTAATAATTGTGCATGCAGTGTGAACTTATGTGAGGTTTTAATTCTTGTTTCAGATTCTTTGGCGTGGTCAGGAGAAGATAATGGCAGATGCAGCCCCTCCTGAGCAGTGGGACAAGAATGCTGGGATCAAAGTTGTAGATGGATATTAAAATTTTTCCAACTTTCAGATGGATGATTTTATGTAAGTTGCTGACTTCACAAAACTACACATGCCATATATGTCTAGCCTGATGAATTGCCATGGCAAAGCAAATAAACTTTTTAAAAGTTGGCTAGAGAACAGGAGGATTAGATGATTAAAATAATGTATTCCTTGCTGCATGTTGAAAAACTAACCATAACTCCCTAGAATTCCTCCATACTCATACAGGAGAAATGTTTTCCTAACTATGTACTTTCATTCCTTCATCGGATTATGTTCTTTCCAAGGAGCATGCTCCTGCATGCAGAACGTGTTTATCGATGCACAATATCTGACATGTTGGAGAGAATTATGGTGGTGGCAGAATTGATACCCTTATGTTTGGTAAAAGTAGTTTTCTTTATGTAAGCAGATAGTGTTAGGAAATCTGTAGGCGTCCAGTAGGATTTTCTTTTTCTTTCTTCTGGTTTATGCGCCATTTTGTGTTCTACTATAGGCGTGGTTCTGTGTGTATCTTTTGGTAATATAAGACATGACTGATCCGGAGTTCATAAGTGTGGAACTTCTGTCGATGCATCTGGATCCATTTTAATTTCTTTCTCACTCAGTGATTTTCTATCGTATAGGATTAGTGTCACGTCATTGTTTTAATTCCCTTTTTCAGTGCAGGAAACTGTGCAATAAGGAACTATGCATACATAAAAGCTGTGAACTCAACTGTGGAGCATCAGAGGCCCGGATCGCTCGCAGGAGAATAACTGCCGCTTGTAATTAGCAGTTCTCCTGAAAATTTTCGACGCTACGATCATATGGACAGTTCACCAGTGCACCAACAACAGATCAAGGAAACTCTGGAAAATAGCAAGTATAATTAGTTTCATTTTAGCTTCAAATGGGTTAATAGTTAGCCTGTAACAATGCTTTGACCTATTGAATTCATTTTCGTTTCTTCAGCCTGTCGTGCATCATGGTCCTGATTTTTGCTTGTTGCTGAGCATTTCGTATTCACTCTGAAATTCATGAACCATCGGATTTCGTAAACAGGTAGGGGCTATAAATAGATAGCTCATTAGTCCTATCCCTTTATGGTGCGGAATCGACTTCAGCCAGGTCTCTGAGGAGGATTAACGTGTGTTGTGGACATCATCTTGGCATCAATATTGGTTTGTATTAGCAATTTGCTTTTATGTCATGCGCGAAGAGTAACTAGTCCATGCTATGTAGAAGTGCTTGCTTGTGGGTGTCTATCTCAGAGATGAGAAAATTGGAAATTATTTTATTGTAGAGAATGTAATGCTTGCATTTATAATTTGGGCAAAGATTGAAATGGAAAATCCTGCCTAAAAAATCAATAAGTTGGTTTAGATCATGCTTGACTATGCTTGTCTGGATGGATTCTTTATATTTTGCTTGATATAAATTTCGTGACCGACGCATATAATTCGAAACATCTGAAATTTTAATAATATATAAACATTGTCATCAAGGAGGTTCCAGATAGACCTTGACCTATTAGATTGTGAAATGTGACCAGGAAATGCAAAGCTTCGGAAGGGCAATTTAAGAATACGGCCGTATTCAATTATAGAAAACGTCCTGTCAACCTAAACTCGGATGAACGATGGACCGAACTAAGTGACTCCTAATGCAGTGGACTCCTTACCCCGTAAAAACAGGGATGATAAACTATGAAACCCTTGGGAACACAGCAAACAACAATCCCTCCAAACTAGAGCAGAAACTGAAAGTCCTGGTTCAGAAAATTCTTGTGGATGGATAAACGCTCTTCGATTGGTTTTACAGAGTAAAACGCACACATTGTCACTTTAAGCTGTTGCAGAAGTGGCCATCATAAAGACACAGCAAAAACTTGGATGAACAGAACAAAGCACCGGCCAATTAAAACTAAACTACGCACCTCACCATGTAATGAGAAATGCCCTTGTTTATATTGAAACAACAAGCAGTGTACATCAAGATGAAATCTAAGAAACAGAAGCCCGTGTGAGAGAACATGGAGAGCAGACAACGATGTGCCTAATTTTTCTCAAACGCACATTAGTCACGAATAAATAAATCTTATAATCAGCACTTGCCCTGACCTTTTAATCTTCCCAATACTAATTTTCACTTTAAAATTCATTGGGAATGGTTGCTAGATATCCTAATATTTACCTAAAAGATTTTGAAGGCCGAAAGCCTTACAGAAAAGTTTGAACTAAACACATCCTTATTCGATCAAACTCCCCCACAAGCGAGGTCTTACCTTACCCTTTTTTTCTTTCCGTCTATTCCCCCCATTTCTAAAGTTCATAAGCTGGAAGCCTGGCCGCTGAGGGGTCTATCATTGTCTAGAAAGAGATAAGCCCTCAAGTAATCACGTCCATGCATCTTTCCCGTTGGAAATAAGCTTGAGGGCCCTATGAAGAAGAAAGCAGGCAAATGCTTTTGCCCCGTGCAAGAACCCATGCTGCCTGTGATACGATAGAGCCAGAGAAACGTGTACGGATTTCCACTTATCCCATGGCATGTCTTTTTCCAATCTTATTGTATGGATACTGATTCACTTTTTAATTATGTTAATTTAATTTTAAATTTTTTACGATTTGCCAATTTCATTTTAATGTAGCCTTTCAGCCAAAATTGATAAGATTTTAAAAAATTTATAACTAAATTGACAAATCGTACGATATTTTGGACAATTATTCCGCTGTATTCACGAGCAATTGTTAACAAGATGATGAAAGTTAATAAAACAAAATACTTAATACCTTGAAAAAGAAAATATCATCAACTTTTTAAAAAATCATGTATTTTCAGGGGGAGGGTTGGTCGAGGAGCGTTTTCGGTAACCCCCAATCGCAGCAAAGCGAAATGAAAAATCCCCGGGAACAGGGCCTCCCCAGATGAACGGACGAGATGCCGCGTCTCCACCGCAACAACCCTGATCCGACGCTCACGAAACCGAAAATGTCGAGAATCGAGTTCAACTGTACCGCCGAGCTCGTTTGGGAACTCGCGACGGCAGAGGCCACACACCGAAATCATTTCTCGCCTCGTGGAACGGGGCCGCACGCGGACGACGAGGCTCCTCCTCCTCCTCCTCCTCCCCCTCCCCCGGCGCACCATTCTCCCTTCTCAGTTTCTCTCTCTACCTCCGAAATCCGCAACCGCATTCTCTCTCCTCGAGCGGAGGAACCGCCGTCTCAGAGGGGGGAGAGAGGAGGGGGGGCGATGGCGGAGGAAGATGCTCCGGAGGTGGAGCTCAGCGGCGAGCAGAAGAAGGAGATCGCCAAGTGGTTCCTCCTCCACTCCCCCGCCGGCGAAATCCAATACGTCGCCAAAGGTTCGGAAATCATTTGTCGTTTTTTTTTTTTTTTTTCGGTTTCACGCGTTCGTTTTGGGCTTTGGTGATCGAGCGGGGCGCGGATCGGTTGTCTTCGCGTCTTGCAGATGTGAGATCGGTGCTGGACGACGACGGGGCGTACGGCGAGGCGGCGTCGGAGGCGTTCCCGGCTTACAACAAGGCTCAGATGATTTGCCTCGACATGCCCCGCGGCATGGGAGAAGTGAGTCTTCCAGATCCGCTTCGCCGGAGATTGGCTGACTCAGTGTTCGCCTTTTTTTGGATTAGTTGCATTGTGCTATTGGTGTTGATAATGCGCTGTTTCGTGCTTTGATCCTGTAACTGGTGTGATTCATTGGTTATGCTGGAGTTAAAAAAAATGTCATTTTGTGCCTGGATGAGAGGTGTGAAAGCTCGCGCATTGACGTCCGTGTTCCTGTAGGTTCTGATCACATCGTTCGGCGAGCTTGAGGAGAATCAGTTTCTTGATCCGCGTACTGCACAAGTCGGGATTGTCGACCACGTCAAGCAAGTGAGTGTTGCGAAGTGTTGCAGTCTTTTGATTATCTATCTGCCTTCAATATTGGAGCTCAACTTGGTCCCTTGCATTTGTTTTTTGTTCTTGGCTTTTGGCTTCATAATCTTGGATTGATCCCCAAGCTCATGCGGCATTGTTTTCTTTCGTCCCTCTTTTGTTTTCAAGGATATTTGTTTGATATATGCGGTCCGTTTCTCTGATTATCTGCTAATTTGGTTCAGGTTTGTACAGACGTGAGACCTGCAACTGATGAAGAGCTTCCATCTCCGTATATTGAGGAATTCAGGTGCGTTTCTTGTTTCCTGATAGGTCCCTTGACTCGTCCTTGCCAGAATGTCTTCTGTTCCTGAGTGCTTTATGGTACATGCCCATAACAGCTATTTTTCCATCCTCCATCCTTTGTACGTCTCTTTATGCTACCTTGATGTGTCGCATTCGAGAGGTTCATAGAACCATGCTGTAAAAGCAAAAGTAAATAATGCATTACAGCATGCCCTATTTTCATCTTTGATACTTTTTTTAGCCAAGTACTTTATTCTATGAATTCACTGCTATTTGGAGAAATGCTGGGTACCCAGAAACTAGAAATCGACTTTGAGGCTTTCCTTGTGTGATGCTTGATACATTGTGAAACTAGAAATAGCCTACGAGTCCTTCCTGTTTATGGCAGTCAAATAATTCGCTCTCACGATTCCTTTTCCGCCTTGATTCTTTCAGATGTGCTTTGGATGCAGAAGTTCTGAAATATGTTGGGGAGGCTTATCCAAAAGGCATCTGTTCAGTTTACTGTACAAAGGGTAAAGATGTGGAGGGACCAGGATCTGATTTTGAGCTTGCAGTAGTTATTCAAGCTGCTAGAAATAGCCCGCAAAATTTCTGGTCAGTGAAGCTCATAATTAATTATCAAGTAACTATGTCTCTTTCTTTGGCGCTGCAAATCCATCTAAACAGAAAATGGTGGAACAATGCCCTCTGCTCTTCAGTTTTTAATCAGTGAGTTTGGTTATTAGCAACTTACTTGTTGCTTTTGATATATTTGCAGCACTGGAAGTTGGCGGTCAGTCTGGAACATCGAGTTTAAGGATGATATACAAATTCTTGAATTAAGGGGCAAAATGCAGGTATTCTGAGCTAGTTTTCCTCCCCCATTCCCACCTTCTTAATAGCTTCATCCATCTGAATTATGGGAAACATAACACTTGTTCTTATTTAGGTGGGCGCTCATTATTTTGAAGAGGGAAATGTGCAGTTAGATACAAAGCATGAATGCAAAGATTCAACTATATTTCAGGTTAGGGCCATCATCTCTTTGCTTGCTTGACCATTTTTAGTGCCCAACAATCTAATGACAAGATACCATGATGTGCTGAACTCATTGGCATTTGCATTTACTTCTTCCAGTCCCCAGAAGATTGTGCTATTTCAATAGCTAGTATAATTCGCCATCACGAGACAGAGTATTTGGGTTCTCTTGAGGTATGAGTGGGTTGTTTATGTGTATATTGTTAATTCAATCAGCATATTGATTTTCTAAAATCTATCAATACAGGCATCATATACCAATTTACCGGACAACACCTTTAAGGTAACCATTTACTTTCCAAGGTACTTCATTAAGGATCTACTGGGTCATTTTCATGGCATTTTGACGTATCTCTTACTTGAAAGGCACAAGCTTGATTTTCCCCTGAAGAAAAGTGGTGGCTATTGAGTAACTCTGTGAATGCTTGCGCTGTATCTTTCATCATCTGCCTAATGATTTCTCATCCTGGCCGTGTTATCCTTTGCTAGTTGTCACCCTTTTACTGCTTTATTATTGTAAAGATGACAGTTACCCATTGTCACATCCGTTCCTCTGGCTGATATAGTGCTTGTTCTTGTTTTCATATTCTATAAGTTTTTATGGAATTTGAATGCACTTCCCTACGAGTTTTCGATCACTTAAGTATTGTTGTGATGCGATGAACGCAGGATCTACGGAGAAAGCTTCCAGTTACTCGCACCCTTTTCCCCTGGCATAACACGCTGCAGTTCAGTCTTACAAGAGATATCTCCAAAGAACTTGGAATTGAAAAGTGAAATTACAATAAGATGAGCCAAGATCCATTTTGTTTGAGGTTCAAGGTAGAGATTGCTTATCTATCTGCTGGAATTGAAGGCATTGAGTATGTATGTTTACACAAAGAACTTTTTGCCATACCTTGCCTGTTCCATTTCCTCTGCACTCTTCTTTTTGGTCTTTGCTTGTGTATCTTTTGGTGCCCCCAACCTTCTGTGTCCTCATCAATCGCTTGTTGTGCAGATTACACCTCTAGTAGGAGTCTAGGAGTCCTCAGTTTTGGCAATTTTTTTGTGTGACCATTTCTTTAAGTTCTGTATAGTGAGTTACGCAAGTTCTGATCTTCATATGAGGTCATTCGAGAATAGTAGGAAGAATGTTGTGACTAAGTCAATTTATTTCCCCACAAAAGTTGTGAAGCCAAAGTTATTTGATTGAATTAACCTGAGTGAAGATCAATACATATGTTTTTGTATATTGTGGCTTTGAGCCGCAGTACCATCATAGCTGTTCTAGTTGGAAGGTTCTATCTATGTCCCGAAAAGTCTCTCTCTCTCTCTCTCTCTCTCTCTCTCTCTCTCTCTCACGCGCCTGATGAGCATGGTTGCTAAACTTGCTAACATGATTTCTTAAATTAAAGTGAAGTAGATCCTACCAGCTTGTTGGTAAGGGTTTAACCTGGGACTTTGATGCCATGACTAGCAGATAGAGGTTAGAATGGTAAGCTAAAAGGCTGATGTTGTTCCTTGTTGCTCCACTGTAGCAATTTTTATTTTTTTGGCTGGGAGACTTGCATAGTTAGTTGAGGTTGCAAATCACATTTGTGTTGCAAATCTTGCCAGTGCACGCAAATTATTGGGGACAAGATGGACTGCTCTGGCAGCTGCATATAACGTCAACTCAGTACTTATGAGTCCTCCATAAAGAAAGGCAAAATCAGCTTTTCTACTATTGAACTTAAGGAATCTACAGAAGAAAATATAAATTAACTTAAGAGACTTCAAAAGAACCAAAGCATCTATAGAAGAAATAAAATTAGCTTATTTGATTTTTAACCAATGATAATCGAATTAGATGAACTGTTTATGCCTTGTTCAGTTTACATGTGCTATTTTCCTCTCTGGGATGATGCAGTTTAGCCAAATCAGACACGAATGTGCTCCAGAAGGCATTGTCTTTTAAGCCTGCAATATTTGCTTGGCTGAGTTGTTGTAAGTAATGCAATGACATAGCTTTGCCTTCTGTTGAAGCGCATCTCTGATGATAACAGCGAGAATGGTTACTTACTGACCAGAGTTTTGCCTATCAATGTGCCTGATTTGCCTTCCATTTATTGGAATTTTTCAGTTGATCCTTTAATTTCTTTGATCACAGTGATGTCTGAATTATATGAAATAATAACACAGGTACCAACTAGTCGCTTTCTTTCTTTGTGAATGGCTTTTCAAATGACACCTGATTGTTTTTTTTCCTTTGAATGGCGAATCTTCCGAAACATGCATTGCAAAGAAGGTGGTCATATTCAAGCTAATTTAGACTCTGCTGTCCATTAATTGACTCTTCAACCGTATGACACTAGAAGAAACTGTTGGATGGATTTGAATTGCCGTTGCTTGCGTCAGCTCTTCTATCATTCCTCTTCAAAAATCATATGCTATTAAAGTCGAAGATGCGGAAACTCATGGGAGGGGCATATATAAAGGACTATAAGCAGGGCAGATGCTTGTAAAGTTTCGCCGACTGCCAAAGAGAATTGATCTATCGAGCTTCTTGCTTTTAGGATCTGAAGTTAAACTTTTTTGTTGCAACCTCAGGTACATTCCGATTCATACATCCCGAGAAATGGACTGACCTGTCAAACATATGGGTCGGGTCGGATTTATATTGGGTCATAAATGACTAGACCTAAATAAATCCATTTTTAACCTGACATTAATCCATTTAACCCATTTTGATTAAATTTCCACACAATACAAATATAGTACCCATAATCGACTATACCCATAATCAACTTGACATATTGTCCAACTCATGCTTGATCCGATCTATATTTGCTAAAACATTTCCATACTATGAAAACTCAGCCAAATTGAGGCGAAAATGTGGAGTAAGCAAGCGCAAGATTGAGTGAAGCGAGAGAGACTAATTGGAAAGTAATAAAAATGTGCGGGGTCTAAGTAAATTCCAAATCCATTTATGATTCATTTACTCCATATAATTAATAATTTATTTAACACCATATGGGTTTTTAACTCATTTTGACTAGTCTAGCAATGGTTTTACGCTAGAATACACAAATCATCATTGAGCAAGCATATATTCACTGCTGTCCCTCTCTCTACGCAACCCAGAAGGTGAGCAGCTCGGACCAATCCTATTGTCTTTGATCATGCTTTCAGTAGCGGACGGGATTGAGCGCCAGTTAAGTTTGTGTTGGTGACAAGTACGAAGAAATAAAATCGAAGTGACTTCAAGGCACCAAATTTTTGAATGCACGAGGTATGAGTTCAGGATACAATGAGTCGAGTACTGGCAAACTCAGTTTCTCTTAACTAGATATTGTTGATGATTGTTGAAAAGATTTGTGTTCGAATTGCACTAGTGGGTAGGGAACAAGGAGCCCGGTGGTAACAAAATTGAGTTGAGATCGAGAAGTGTAAATCTTAGTCACTTGTATGATAAAAGTTGGATAAGATCTAAGGTAAAAGACACTTGTTGTATGATGGTTATCGAAATTGCGAACTTCCACTTTAGCAAAACTAGAAATCAACTCTAATGCTTGGTATGGCTTTTTTGCCTGAAATTTGCATTGTGTAAGATTTTGTATCAATAATAATTAAATATTCTATCCATTAACATTTAAATATTCTACTAAAGATCATACATAATCGCTTTGTAAGGATGCGAGAATCTCAAGATGGTCCCCACAAAAGGTGTCGTGTCTTTGATAATTGAGGATTTGAATTATTGAAAACTGGCAATAATTAAACAAAGAAGACAACCAGAAGAACGCCAAACGAATCTTAATCAGGCATCCTATCCGCTTCCGACTTATTTGTCCTACCGAGGAGACCCGATTGGATGATTGAGATCAATAAGCAATTTCCGAAAGGCCCATAGGGTATCAGAGCCATAAATTATGGCCCCATGATATATATTCAAAGGACGGAATCGCACACGTGCATCGTGCGCGCCACCCCCGGTATGCAATTTTCTGAAAGTTCGGGGGCTGAAAGTTGTATTTTGAGAAACTCGATTTATCCTCCTCCAACTGACACATGCACAAGTTAACTGGTCCCGTCGCTTAGTTGACAGCGTTTCGTCTTCTTCCTCGTCCTTCACCGTTGAACTTGCGTTACTTTGCCGTCGCCGGAGCGCAGGAAATGGCGGAGATCAAAGCCCAGGCCGCTCCCCGCGACCACGAACTCCCCCTCGTCGTGTCGGACGCCGGCGCCTCCGGCGACAAGCCCCGCAAACCGAAGCGGCTCGCTTCTCTGGATATCTTCAGAGGCCTCACCGTCGCGGTAGAATTCAGCCCTCTCTCTCTTCTCTCTCAAAACGATTCAAGGTGTGTGTTCAGTTGTGATGGCGAAGTTCCATGTTTGTTGCGGGAGCTTCCTGTCGGATTGTTTTCGTCTTGTCATGATTGCTTGGTCGGTCAAGCTTTTATCTTCGAGTTGACTGATGGATGCTCTGTGAGTCCGTGTTGACTGTTGTCTTGCTGTTTTTGTACTTGAATACTGAGTTCGACATTTAAGCGCTTAGTTGATGTTATGTGTTTTTAGTTCTTGAGCTGATCTTTTGTGGTGGGTGACAGCCTCTGATTTGGTAGAATTCTACACTCGGTAACTTTTTGAGTTGCAATTTCAATGCTTCCGAGAGCTCCGTTTGCTTTTCCTCTGATAGCGTAGCATGTCTATTATGTGTGAATGGCTGCTTACTGCCCATTGGTGAATGGTTTTGGCCGATGGGGAGGGGTGGAAGAGTGGTATTTTTTTATGGATGATTAGCATGGTTTTGATTGGCATGTTCGGTACTGGTTGAAATTTGATTCTTGCACGGTTTTCATATTAGAATCTAAGTTTCTTTTGTGCTTTAGCTGATGATTTTGGTGGATGATGCCGGAGGAGAATGGCCTATGATTGGACATGCGCCGTGGAATGGTTGCAACCTTGCCGATTTTGTGATGCCTTTCTTTCTTTTTATCGTGGGTATGGCCATTCCGCTTGCTCTTAAGGTTTGTATTCCTAGCATTTTCTATTTGAAAGAACGGAACTGTGGTTTTGCAGTCCCTGTGGGCTTCTTCTTTTAACATTTTGGTCTTTTCCTGTAGAGAATTCCTGATCGGTTTGCAGCCATTAAGAAGGTGATATTGCGGACTCTCAAGCTCCTCTTCTGGGGTCTACTGCTGCAAGGTTAGATATCCGTAATAGTACATGTATTTCTTCTTCTGTGATTTCAAAGCAGAATTATATTGATGACGTGCGGTTCCGAAGACAAGTTTTTTATTTCTTCTTCTGCCAAGTTTTGATGTTTACCTGGTTTCATCGTGTGATGCAGGAGGTTATTCACATGCCCCTGACAAACTATCGTATGGCGTTGATATGAAAATGATAAGGTGGTGTGGCATTCTCCAGGTAATACGATTACTTGTACTTATAGTTCAAGTCCTTTTTCGTAAATTTTGATTTGATAGCAGTGTCTTTTTTGTTTTGCCCAATGACAGAACAGTGCATGTGTGTATTGTTTACTTTCAGAGAATTGCTCTTGCATATTTGGTGGTGGCACTGGTTGAGATTTTTACAAAAAATCCACAAGAGAATTATGAATCATCCAGCTCGTTCTCAATCTTCAGAAAGTATTGTTGGCACTGGTTGGTATCCGAAATTTACCGACTTCCTTGGCAATAGGAGCTCTTGAACCTGCCATTTCAGTGATGCGTCTGCTGAAGCAGCTATTTTCTATGTCAAATATCAGGTTGTTTGGAGCATGTGTTGTTACTGTTTACTTGGCTATTCTTTACGGGATATATGTTCCTGATTGGCAATTTACAGTCCAGGATAGAGACAATCCCAACTATGGGAAGTTTTTCAGAGTAAGTCCTTTCTGTGTCCTAGTCTCACAATACCCTAAAAAGCATGTCAAATATTCTTATGATTCTATGTCAATTCTAGGTAACTTGTGGCACGAGAGGAAACTTAGATCCTCCATGTAATGCGGTAGGATACGTTGATAGAGAAGTTCTTGGAATTAATCATATGTATCCACATCCAGCTTGGAAGAGATCAAAGGTGCAACATGATTTCCCTTGCTAAATCAAAAGATTTTTAACTCGCATGTCAGCGAAGTAGTAATCTATGGCAGTTGTAATGGTTTATTGTCTTGGAAGTGCTGCAGGATTGCACTGTGAATTCTCCATATGAGGGACCGATGCGGAATGATGCTCCAGCATGGTGTTATGCACCTTTTGAACCTGAAGGAATTCTAAGGTCTGTCAAGCATTATTGTCTTAAGATGTTAAGTCTTTTTGTTTTGCTGTTTTCAGATGGCTATTAGCTTGTGGCTCGAGTTTGTTTTTTTATACCATCTGATAGTCCCCTTTAAGTTTTTAAAAAATCAACTTCCAATCTGGAGCTTTTATAGTTAAACTTATTCTGTGAAGCTTTGTATTGAACTGGGTCCAAGACATATTTCTCTGTGTTGCATATTGTGTTCTATGTCGTGCCAAATTTTTCCTTTGAGGTACTGGTAATAGTATGGTAGTATCTTCTATAGTCTGAGCAAACAGGTCTGGGATGTGGTTCTTGTCCCTAAATAGGCAAGGATTCTTCTCTTGAAGACTTGTTGAAGCATTTTCTTGAGTTTAGCCCACTTCAATGTAAATATCCTAGGCTTGATGTTGGGGTTACTCCACTTTGTTCTGATGGCTCCATGTCATGGGCACACCCTCCCCACTGGGCAGGGGTAGTTTATGGGAGCCTTGTGCAGTGGGTCACTCCTGACACACCTACTGCCTTGTAAAATCTATCAAATGCTCTGCAAAATTTGTCCCCATCTTTATGTAGCAGAATCATCATGATAATTGCGAAGTGGTTAAATTGGATCTTTTTGTTTGCAGTTCAATATCTGCTATTCTCTCTGCAATAATTGGAGTGCACTGCAGTCATGTGCTCTTGCACTTGGAGGTAGGTCCATTAGTCTAGGTAGAATGAATTTGTCTTAGTCTTTTCTTACTTGACTTATTTGATGAAAACTGTTTCAGAATCATTCAACCAGACTGAAGCACTGGGTTCTGATGGGTCTTTCTTTGCTTATTTTGGGAATCATTTTGCATTTCACCCATGGTGAGATCTTTATAATATGATATGCACAACTTTGATTTGTTCTTTTATGCAGCTCTTAGTCTGCATGATACTTCTTTTCCTTGGATGCAGCAATTCCTTTAAATAAGCAGTTATATACACTCAGCTATGTCTGCGTAACAGCTGGTGCTGCAGCGTTGGTATTCTCAGCCTTCTATGTCCTGGTATATATCTTGTTGTCTCATGTTTTTTGCAGTAAATTTTTGTTCTGTCGTCAATTGTCTGCACTGAATGATCTGACTACATAGAAGCTGAAATCACGTGGAAACACAGTTGGCATGAATTCCGTAGAGCAAGTAAAATGTATATTACATGGCTAAGCTTTAACCTAGTTGATTTCATTATCAAGGCTGAATTGAATTGAGATGAGTGTGTCCATTCTTTTAATTTAGGCATATTAATGGGAGTGGCAAGCATATCAGCATGGTACAAGTACTTTTAGCAGATCATTCCTGGAGTTTGCTTCCTAGTAATAATTTGTTTTGACACCACATTATGTTAGTCACAAGTGAAGTCTACTTGGCGAATATAAGAATGTGCAGGCATCTCCTGAAGATCATGATGGACAATTTCTTCTAACTTATTAGAAAACAATTTACTTATGCAATGTTCTCCTTTAAAATGTGGCAGTCCATCTTTGTGGGAAAACTGTTGGGGAGGCTGGTGGTGGGTGTCCTTGTAAGTGTAACTTGTGATAGATGACCGAGTTTTATGTTGTTATGCTAGGTTGATGTATGGGGTCTGCATCTCCCATTTCTTCCCTTGAAATGGATTGGCATGAATGCAATGCTGGTGTATGTCATGGCAGCAGAAGGCATATTTGCAGCATTCATTAATGGGTGGTATTATGATGACCCTCGTAATAACCTGGTATGTCACTACAACCTTTCAGGTGTTCTTGCTTTTCTCTGCGAGTCTCTCCGTGAACCCTTGCGATGAAAAGGGCTCTGAAATAAATTTGGACAATTGGCCAAAAGAATGAAACATTGTTGGATCCACACCTCCTCTTTTCATGTTCAGAATATACTGAAATATTCTGTTCTTTCATTCAGTTGAGCTGTTGTTTCTTTCCCCTGTAACATTTTATCTAATGAAGCAGTAAATGCCCTATTTGCGGATACCAAATCAAAGATAGTGTTATTATTATAGAAGTTGAACCTTGCACATAAAGGAAATTTTATTTCTGATGTTAAGGCCGTTTGAAATTTCATTGCAGGTACGTTGGATCCAAAAGCATGTCTTCATTGGAGTTTGGCACTCCAAAAGAGTAGGAATTCTTCTTTACGTCATCTTTGCAGAGATTCTTTTCTGGGGTGTTGTTGCTGGCATTTTGCATTGGCTAGGCATATATTGGAAGCTGTGATTTCCATGCGATCCAACCCTCAACCCAGTTAGCCTGTCACTGCAAAATGCAGGGAATATTGTGATATGAAGATTCTGGCTCCTCATTCATTCTAAGCATTGATTTTAGTTGCTGCAGCTGCCGCCATAAGAGAACCTGCATCCTCTAGAGCTTTCACGATCCATTCTATACAAGGATTTATTTCCAAGGGTACTAGACACGCTTTTTCAAGTTCCAGAAGAGAAACTTAAGGCATTCTAATAGACAAAACAACATGACAGCTGGCCACCTCCTATTTCCAGTACAGCCTTCTTTATGGTCACTATCTCCTAAATTCTAACTCAGAGATCAACCGGCATTTGTGGTGACGCAGAAGCAGTTTCCTTTTTATCAACTTTTGAACCGAAACACCTTGCCTAAATACATGTAGTAGTACTGTAGAAAGACATGTAGTAAGAGCAACAGGCAACCTGACTTTCCTCAGACCACTTAAAGAAAATTAAGACTTCAACCCTGGTATTCTCCACTATGCTGTTTCTCTATTGCCAAAACTTCTTATTGATCTCCAATTTGGAATCAGAAGACACTGAACTCGAAGGAGGCTATACTGGGAATAAGAAGTGAGCTATTGTCTTTTGTTGTATAGTTTAGAATGTTGGAGGTGTCCATTTCTGAATTGAGAAAAAATGTATCATGCTTTTACTCCATTAGAGGTGTCCATTTCTGAATTGAGAAAAAATGTATCATGCTTTTTGGAGTAATTTAGATTCTAGTCCTTGCATAGAGGGGAGCTGCGATTGCAGGTTCCCTGAGTGGACGCGGCTGAGGAAATGTTCAAGCTCTGCCTGTATCAGTTAAAGAAATTCACGGACGTTCAAGCAGGAATACAAGTAGTTTGTACCGCTTACATGTCATTCAGAAGACTCGATGTTTATACGCTGGCTGGGAAAGCCAATCACTAATAACAATAATATTTTCATGTGATCGGTCGGTCAGAGTTCTTGCAGACATCAAAACCATCACTCCTGTTTTGGCAATGCTTCAAACGTAGTGTCTAATGGTAGCTGCATTTTGGCTTTAATTTCCCTGCCTACTATTGTGGGAAAACGTTAGCGGACCAGTTTATCTTTAGATGATGGATGTAAGAGTGACACGATTTTGAGTTTTCCCTGTTCCCTAAGGTAAATCGATTCCCCTTCGATGGCATTCTATTCTAAACTATGAAAAATATCAAAATGACAAAACCATGATATAGCAATGAAAATTATGTTGGCGTTGTGCAAGATAATATACCGAACATTACCAAATTGGATAATGTATCTAACGTCACACCATTGTTTGGACCGCGCTCCTCCATAAGAAGCTATCTTATGGAGTGTCCACATGCGTGCCGTAATGCAAGTCATCTACTCCTTAGAAAACTAGATTCCGGTCCAAGGCGTACTCTACTATAGCTCCATCAAGATGCTATTGATAGACTCTCCCGCTGTGATCACAGAAGAGCACACAAAATGCATAGTTATTCTGGTGATCTAATGTTGCGATTTGCCCCAATGTAATGCCCGGACGAAAAAATACGGTTGAGGCTGAGGCCCCCTTAGAGAGCTCGGCCTCCTTTTCCGTTTTTGTTGACGACCATTATATTAGATGCCGTATCTCCTGCTTCACAAACTGACATTTAAACCACAATCCAAGGCCAAAAGCGATAGCCAAGGACAGAAGCAGGTGGATATATTGGATTCATATGCAAAATGCTAGATGGTCAAATTCTTGTTATTGTATGGCATTGTTCACGCCAATACAAGACCTTGTGGTTCTATAAAATCTTGCGCAACATAAGAATCCATTCATTTGAGCAGGGTCACATCAGAATCATCTCCCTTGCTCGAAGTCTAGATTGAGTTATTGCCAGTGCCAGGCTATATGATGTTTCCAATTTGAACGACGGAAAGCAAGGCCGAGATCAGAATCGGATCTTGACCAAATGCCATAAGACAAATAATCAAAGAGGACTTCTAGCTGAACAGTTTTCGGGCAGTACGAAATACCGATAGTTTTGGTGCGAGCGTTCAGAGGACCATAACTTTAGAAACCAAGATAGCAACTATTAGACAGTAGGGCATATCGACATCGAAACTTTATTTCTCAATTAACCAAAGTTACCATGTTCTAAATTTAGTAAAAAAAAACAACCTAAACAAAAAGACGGGATAATAAGGCATCCCGTCGCGTAGTTTATACCCCTTCTCTTTGTATATAGAACAGAAACACAGAAAACCATTCCCAATCTAGTAAGTCCCCCCCACAAGAAAGCCTGTCTAGCACTTGACTTCCTTCAGTCCATGGGCAAGGTAGAGGAAAGTAGGATCAGTAGCACCTTCCTTGTAAAATGCAAACACCATGGTTCCATCATCATGCATGCTCTCCCCAACGAAACTGCAAAATTAACCGGGTTGTCAATCAATCAGAAGTGGAAAACAGATTAAGCCCTAATTAAGCCGAGCATCAATTGAGAAGCTGATACAATTGCAGGGTTGAACTTACAATTGGAGGTCGCTGAGCTTAGAAATCAGGAACTTGGTCGCTCCCTCAATGTGCTTCTTGAACAGCTCTTGTTTCTCTCCCTCCAACTTGGGCGACAGCAACTTGATGTACCTCTTCATGTAAGTCACAAACTGCTTCTTGTCGAAAGCAGGTTGCTCCTGCAATCACCAGAACACATCATCCCAAACGTGTCGTGAATTAGAGGCCAAGAGCTCCAAAAGACAACATCCAGAGCTATGGAATAAAAATCCACTCACCTGAAGCCTAAAGGTGTCGACGATGTCCACGACCTTCACGGTCTGGTCATCAACACCCTCCTCTTCCCCTCCGCCCTCTGCAGACGGGTTGGCCCCGATATCCACATCGACCGCTCCTTTGACAACCCACTGCATGTCCATGATCGCAACTTGATGTAAATTTTTAAATCACTAAATTACCCTATTCCCATTCAATCTGAAACGCACTACTGCATATTATTCATGCGAATACATCCCTAATGAGTAAAACTAAAAAAGCGTTTTCTGAAACAGAATCAAGATAGGCCTGTCAGGGTATAAAGTGAAAAAAACGAAGAGGAGATAGGTTCTGACCTTCCCTTCCACTTCCCAGAGCATGCCATTCTCAATTTCCTTGTATGGGAAGGAGTCAGACAAAAGCTCATCGCCTGAAAATAGTAACAAGCAGAGGAAAGAGTATTACTTCTCGCCACAACAAACACAGATGTTATTGGCTTTAAAGACATGGGCACATCAAGATCCTGCGTACTATGTCGATCTTCAACGCGTCCTATTATAACCACTAATCTCCAAATAACAAACAAGGCTTCCGGTCACCAAAACTTTTCAAAACTTCTCACTTTGTACACAATTCAGAGTCACAGAGGAAATCGCCGAAACATATTTTTGATTCGGACGAACCTCAACTACTGAAAGAAAATCAAAGAAACTCAACAAGAGAAATCTGCAGCATCCCACGGATTAAACATCAAAGAACTGTTCCCTTAAAAAAGGAAAAAGAAAACCAAACTACCCAGAAAAGAAAAAGGAAAGAACTCTGCTTTTCTTTCTGCGATCGCACTCCAACGATCACCGAAAGATTCTTTCAACCAAGGCAGACGAAATCCAAAAAGAAAAATCCGGACAACCCAAGTCAAAAAAATAAAGAGGTGCTTTGGCATCAGCTAAAAGAAGAAAAGGGTTGCAGTACCCGTGAGCAGATCCTGATAAACAAGCATGGTTGCTGAAGCTCTGTTTCTGCACCTTCTGAAACGAAAATTCCCTCTTTCCCTCGGGGTCACAGAAAGCTAAAAAAGCAGATACCCACAAAGAGAGAGACAGAGACAGAGACTCGGAGAGAAGATAGCGCAAAGCGTGTGGAGGCGAGATTTTATAGTGCCAGTGTGCAGCGGAGGACGCACATATATTATTAGATAATTTCCTATTTTGTAAATCCGAGTTCTCCTAGGATATGTTCTTCATGATTAAACTGGAAGTATTATTATGCGTTATCTTGCTGTGAAATCCCGATCATGCCCCCTCTGATATCTTTCGGTGATCTGTACACACCGACATGAGAAACAGGAACATCGGAAGTTGACCGCCTAGGATGTTCGAATTCCACTCTGACTTGGACTCTTGTTCTCCTCCGATCTCCTCCCTCATGGCAGGTGCCTTTAGCTGTCCAGGATACTATTTTCTTTTTTCTTTTTCTTTTTCTTTTTGTTATAATTACAGGTAGACAAGTTACTTGATTTGAACGGGAAGGACTTCGTATGTAAATAACAAATTTCTCTCGCAGGTAACGCCTCCGTTCGATTTACGTATTTCTAATCAATAAACTATAAAAAATATTAATATCCCGCATCGATGAAAAGAAAAGAAAATGAAGTTATATATATTTTAATTAGATGACTTAGGAACATTATATCAAATGTGTTTCATGAGTCGAATGAATAAAATTATTATACATTACGTGAAACTTAATAATAAAAGTTTCTGAAGCATGCCATGATTACTTCTACTTTAAAAGATTCTTGCACTTATAAAGTACGGAGTCTTGAATAAAGTATTTTGATTTATGGATAAAAGGATGAATGGTGATACGTAAAAAGATGGATTCGCGTATTTAAATCAGGCATGAAAAGTAGATTTGGCATCTCACACCGCTAAGCATAGATGATTCATGTTTGACCATCAAACCCAGCTTTAGCTCCATGTTGTGTTTTACTAGTGGAGCTAGCAGGATGCATCCCGTGAACGGTGTTAGATCTATTTTGAGTCGACCAACAAAAGTATTGCTTCTTCTAAGCACTCCCACATCAAAGAAGTTGTACCTCGGCCGGGCCACTCGGAAGTTCGACATGTAAAAGTAGACAATAATGACAGGAATTAGAATCTGTACATCACATACAAAGAGTGAAAAGGAATAGTTCTTTAATGAGACATTATGAACCCATAATTTCTTTTTGTGAGATCCCAAATGGTGTTGTCCGTACTATATCTGACATAAGTCACATAACATTAGCTATCATCGGAGATATAATAGTAGGTAAAATTAAGATTTAGGCTGGACGTTTCTACTAAATAGTCATTTTTGCTTAGGAAGTCATGAATATGATAGTAATATTTCCAACAAAGATTCGTAGGTACATTTGAGATGAACGATCAGTGGACAGGGTTTTGCAAATTGAGCCTAGCAAACAAGATAAAGGTCAGGTTAAGCTTACATCTATAAGACCGATCATCTATGTTTGTCTCAAAATGTACTACAGATATAGAAATTGATTAAATAGGCCTAATAAAAGGTATGCTCAATGTCTTCCCTTACTATCATGTGTTGCCAAACTCGCAAAACGGTTCACTCAGGAACTGACCTTGCGGGTCAATAATTGTACCCAACCCTATCCTAATTAAATAAAAACTTGACGAGCCTGAATAGGTAATGGGTTCTCGATCAGGACAACAATCAAGAAAAGGGTTAAATGGATTCGTAGGATGATTTATCGGCTACTACGAAAAAGTATGACAAAAATTATTTCGGGTATACCTGAACCTAAATCGCTACTTTGATCTAGGAAAAAAAAAAAGAACTCACCAACTTATCATGATGTTAGCAGCGTGGAATAAAAGGAAATCTGACAAGATCAGATGGAAGGAAAAAGGACATGAAAGGACATGGACTCTTACTTTGCTCAAGAGCCATTTGATTAAAGTGGCAAGAGAACAATTCATATTCTCCTTTTATTCAATAAAAGGAACGACGAGGGTTAGAGCGCAAAAGGCATATGCGAATATCCCTTTACATAATTGAATGCCAGGTCAGTTGGTCCGAGAAGGCTCATGTCATGAGGAATAAGAACGCAAGGCAGACAATTTTGACCAGCCGACGTCTATACTAGATCAAGCCATATCAACTTATAGCATGCGCATGCGCATAGGCGTGTCTAGTCTCAAAGTATACCGCCAGAGCGTAACTAATCAGAATTCCTTTTTTAACTCCACGAGCAAAACGACAATATTCGTTTCCAAGTTCCCATTCAAACCATGCTAGTGATGGCCACTCATACCCAATGGCTTTTGGTCGGTCCTGCTAGATACAACCAGTTATCGATCCCGCGTCTCCTGTGGTCATCATACTACCGAACAAAAGCCAGGATTTCAAGCATGCAGGTTCAATAGGCGTAGCCACGCTCCCATCAATATATGTCATAGCTAATTAATTACACAGAAAATTAGCAACCGCAGCTGACTTCGGCTCCAGGCAAAATCCAAGAGACATGGTTTTAAGAGAAAAACGCAGTATAACTAACTAAAGCTCAATTCAGCCAGGGTTAAAAATACCAAACTGCTGGTGGATCAAAATGATTGCACTAGGATGGCAATTCAAATACTCTAACTAGCCTTAGTTCCTCAGAATGATAGATCAAGTCTTCCTCCCCCTCTAAGAGCATGTTAAGATGTTATGGGTATGACCAGTTCAATCAGACCTGCCCTGCAATTGCAGAAATAATCAATGCCTGACCGGAGATCGAACGACAATAACATGCATCATGCTCGAAAAACATATCAATTTCCAATGAGAGCACATACAGATGGTGAGGGGGACCGAGATACACTCCTTCTGGGGCTTCTGCTCAGACTCTGTCCCCTGCGTTCCTCTTTCCTGTATGACTGCAAATAAGAAAGCAAGCAATGGCATCAGCACATCCTTGTGATGCACTCAAGATATTCCTACTCTCGTAAGGTAACCCATTCATGTCGTGTAAGGCAAACTGGATAGAGTCCAAACAAAAATTCACTCACAGGTGATATTGGAGATCTTGATCTTGATCTGGACCTACAACAAACGTCAATCAAAATGATGTCCTGATCCTCCAATGAAGACCCTCAGAACTGCTTCACCACATAGCAACCAAAAGAAAGAAGATCCATATATACTTGCAGCCAAAATAAAAGAGACCTCTTTTATTGGGCTTCGGTTATCTTGCTCTGATTCTGTCTATAGTCTTCTGATGCTTTTCCATTGTTTGTTTTTATCTTTTTCATTTCGTAAATTTCTGATCCTAGAATTTTTTTTTTTTTTCCCTCTGATGATAAAATCCTTTATTATCCGTTAAAGAGAAAGAAAAAAAAACTGAACGGTAGCATCATGCATGCCAAGAAGGCAGCAAAACTTCTCAAAGAGATGCATGGTTTACCTTGAAGGTGACCGCGGAGAAACAGACCTTGCTGGAGACACAGATGGAGACCGTCGCGAGTGCTTGGGCCTTGGAGACTTGCTGCAAAAGAATTTGAGTTTACTTACTCTTATGCAGTGTACATACATAATTATTAAGTGAATATAACAGAACATTACAAACCTTCTACTCCGGTTGCTGTAGCTGGGGCTGCGGCTCCTCGAATAATTGGGACTTCGACTGGGACTTCTAGAGTGGCTTCGATGTGAATCGTATTCTTTGACCTAAAGAAAGGACCAGAAATGAGGTGACTGCAGTCAAATTAATCCTATAATGACTAATTGATCTCACAATACCCGTATATAAGCTCGACTGAAGGCATTCCTGAAAAGAGAATCATCCAGTTTTCTGATCTACACAAGGAACATGAAATCACTCTGAGAGACGTAACCTTGACAGATTAACATGGACACAAAATAAACCAATTGAAGACCAAAGAAACTAGAACATAGATTAGAGAGGACTTACCGCATATTTCATGTCATCATAATTACTATAATCGACAATTCCTATCACACCTGTAGAGGCATTGTAATGACAACATGAAAAGCTCAGAACTCATCAGCAGCAGTATCTTGCTAGTCCATGCAGGAGACTGTGCATAAGGAATCCCTAAACCTACCACGCCGATCAGGATACACCTCAGAAAAACACACATCTCCAGCACGACGCATATGATCCTAACAAAAAAGTGTAGGAGTTCCCATCAGAATTATATTCTCAAAACGAAGGAAAAGAGGAAATGTTTGTGTTACATGACATGCAATACTCCAGACAAGCGCACCTTCAGATCTTGCCATGAAGCTGAGGAAGGTAATCCAGTGACCAATACTGTGAAATGGATTCAGAAACATAAGACTCTTAAGAGCTGACAACATTATAAGAGATAACACAAGAGATATATATACCGCGATAGTCAGAACGCCTTGAACGGCTGCTGCTGCTGCTGCCACTGTAACTCCGGTACCGGTCCACAGGTGACCTCTGTCCCCCATGAGCAAGTTCAACCTTGTATACAGGACCACAACAATACAGATGAGATGGGGAAACACAAGATAGCAGTGAAATCAGAGAATAAGTATAGATGTCCTTTTTCCCTATAAAATAAGGAGAGATTCTAAAGAACTCACTCGCAACCGGTAGCCATCAAATTCATATCCATCACGACCATAAATTGCATCTTCAGCATCACGACGATCTTCAAACTGCAACAAGAATGAAATATGTCGAGCCATAAGAACATCAAGAATGCAATAAACTAACAGAATAATATCAGAACCAAAACCACCATTGAAACACATGGGGGACCCTAATGTTACTGATTACTGAATAATATTCTATAACATAACTTGTTAAGCTATACCGACCTCAACAAATGCATAACCCGGTGGCCTTGCAGGGATCTTCAACTCAATGTCAACAATAGGGCCATACTGCAAAAGGGCAATGATGAAAATCGTCACAAGAACTTACAAGAGAGAAAAGGCAAAGGAAAAAAGTACAGTCCCCACCACACGCACATTGTCGCTATTCAGGAATGAAAAGAAGATGAAGTTTTGCCAAAAAGAGCCTGAGGTATTTTCCATAAGCTAGATCCAGAAAGAAAAATCTCCCCAATTCATATGAGAATCTTTAGTCTAAAATTAATAGTAAAGAACAAATGATTTGGAAAATATTTTCCAAGAAAGATCCCTTGAATCACTTACAACATGAACGGTAATTTCATCGTTCACAAAATTGTTCAGACATAAACTATTATCGATGATATGATAAAAATATTATTCATTGACTAATTATTTCAAGCGACCATCTGTTGAAAAATATTTTCCAAATCATTCATTTTTCACAAAACAATTGGCGTCTTGATCACCAATGAGGTGCCTAATGCAATGCCCGGGAACTAAACACTCCATATCTCTCTATAAAAATCCATTCTTTGATAACTTAATTGAAAAAGAAAAAAAGATTTAAACGGTAAAGAATCACAAAAATCCAAGGAGACAATGGGTATTAAGAAAATTCAAACAGACTTTCGTGAAACGAGCAGGCACTCAAATAAATGAAAGAACAAGAACAAGAACATGCAATACAAGAAGGACCTTGTAGAACAAATCTTCAATTTCCCTTTTGCGAATGTCCCCAGGGAGATTGCCAACATAAATGGTGCGGCTCAATCGGTTGCTCATTTTCACTCTCCTGAAACCACAACAAACGGAATTTTAAAAAACAGAAAAGAGAAAACCCTAACAACTTCACTGGTGAATTCCACACATCCACAGAATCTGAAGGAGTAGGAGTAGCTGGAAATGAACCCCCCCATGTAATTCCAGATTACATCTACACTCCAACCGATCAATTGCATTAAGAAAGCACTGAACCACGAGAACACACCCCGATCACGGCCGCCACCACACTCGAACGTCCACCCCCGTCAACTACACTAGACCCAGCAAACGAATCAACCCAAGAACCCAAGCGGCGGAACCACTACCGACGACCGCGAGACGGGTTGAGAAGACAGGAACCCGAGAAATCGACAAGAGCGAACGCGAGAATCAATGCGCGGACCGGATCATCGGCAACTGACGGCAACTGACGGCGACTGACTCCGACAGCGAGAAAGAACAAGAATTCGAGGTCGAAGAAATCGATAAAGAAAAGGGCAGAAACCTCGGAGTCGAGAGAGAGACGGCGTAAGTGAGGGGTCCGTCCGCCTCGGGAGTGTCCCTCTCGAAGGAAGGAAGGAAGGACGGTTGGTGGGCAGCGAGCGAGAGAGAGAGAGAGAGAGAGAGAGAGATGCGATGATATAAAAATGCCACCACGCGTCGGGGAAAGCCTCGGAAGCTTCCGGAGCGCGGCCGCCGTTCGCGCTCGGGACGCGACGTGCGCCGTCCGATCGGGGATCGGGCGAGTCCCGGATGGGCTCTGATCAGCGGCCCCGCCGGTGTACATCCAGGCTCGCCCGAGTTGGGTAATTCGTTTCCACCTTGAGGTAATACTTGGGCGTGGCCCAATGATCAGGCCCGAATAATAAACCTTTGCTGAAATTTTTCCATTTTAAAAATATTTTCTTTTATGATAAGTGTAACGAAAGTCTTAAATTTTATTTTGAAAATATAATTGAGGTCTCCAATTTACAAAAAAATGCAATCAAATTGAAAATTTTATTAAATTGGTGCAATCAAGTCCTTATGTTGAATTTGTCTAATTTGGTTAATAGAAAATGTTAACGTGATTTTTCAAAATATGTTTTTTTCCTCTTATGTGATGATCATGTGGTTAAATGATAAAACATAAGGTTGAAGTGCACCACATCATTGTCACTTTTCATAAATAAAATAATTAAAAAATAAGCTATATTAGCATTTTCTATTAGCCAAATTAAACGAAATTAATGGAATAATTCGATTAAATCAATTTGACAAATTTTAATATTTACTTTTATTTCTTATAAGTTTTAGAATTTAAGTATATTTTTATGATAAGTTTTTTATAGGGATGATCAATTTTCGGTCCAATCCCACCCACGAACTGGGAATCGGACTGCTTGGTCTTGGAACCGATCCAACAAAATCAGCAAACACTGAGCTTGTCGACCAAGTTGAGGGTCCAACCGAGGAAGAAACTGGAGAGGATGGCCATGGGAGGGTTGGTGTGGAGGGCAAACCATCGGGCGAGGGGGAGGCGAAGGGTGGAGATGATCGAGATTAAAACCACGGCGAATGGCTATTTACAGAAGACTGAAAGCTTTAAATCAATCGAGAATCATATAAATAAAAAATGATCGATTCCTTGTCTCCTTTTATCGGTTCATCCGAGGCACGACATATAAGATGTTTGTCAATCAGTGCAATAATTTTACTTAATCAGAAAGCGTAAATCAAGATTCATCCCATCGTGTCACTCCACGTGAGATGCTGCACGTGGATCCTCCCCATTCTCACGCCACCTGCTATAACATTATTCAAAGAGAACGAACGTACAAAACTTTAATCAAAGATGGAGAAGCTGAGGTTTAATCATTCAACTACGCAGCCTCGCATCACAAAGACTTTCAGATAAGACCCATTCTTTCGACGAGAGCCCTGACCACGAGGTCCTTTCCTTCAAAGATACCCTCTTTTTCTCACCGGCCGTGTACTGGAGATGAAGAAGACCAGGAAACAGAAGACGAAGAAGAGATGTCTATCTTGATTTCTCTATGAAAAAACCAGTTCAGTTTTCACTTTAGAATTGGAAATTAGATTATCCATCACCAATTCCAATTTCATGGAATGGGAGATTTAATTCAGCATCCATAAGAATTACCCAGAACTAGATGACCTGAATGGTCCTCATTGTACTCTTAATTTTAGGATTTTCAGTATACATATCCGATTTTTTTTGTATAACATGGACTGGACTTTAAGTACTTTTGTGACGAGCTTAAAATTTTTCAATACGTATATACCATTTCCTTTTATGAAATTTTGGTTTGGACCGAGCTTTATGCCAAAATGCCCTTATCTGGGCTTGTGGAGTTTATGTGTGAGAGAGGCAAAACCGACTTTTACACTAATTTTATTGCATGTTTGTGTCATATAATCATTACAGCTTAATTATATTTTCATTCAATCATTTAGAGAGGGCATCGCCCTCTTACAGTTGCATATTTTTATTTATTTGTATAATATCAAATGTTTTGAATTACCCAATCAAACTTGTACTGGCCTACAATTCTTTAAATAAATCGTTAAAATTAGAATTGCGAAATTTAGGATAGCCAACAATGACCTATCCACATGTTTTACAAAAATTCACTGTTTACTTTTTCTAATGATTTAAAGAGATCGTTTGGGCTTTGGTTTTTTGTACTATTAAATGGAGAGAGAGGAAGAGAGAAGAGAAATCAATGTCGAAATCTAATGTTAGTGAAGAATATTACGAGATGCATCGTATAAATAAAATTCATTAAAATAAGGGTTCTTTTTGTAGAGAATTTGCCAAGTGAGCAAAAGATTCAGGGCCATGGTTTCCGTCAGCACCCAAACACGCACCCCACCGCCCATGGTTTTCCCATGGTTTTTTTTCCCAGGTTGACAAGTCCTAATTTGTCTTCGCTTGTCTCCCACAGATTCGCACTCGTATATAAATTCCCTCCTCCTCTTCGCCACGCCACCGCCATTGGCTTGGCTTTGACCTCTCTCTCTCTCTCTCTCTCTCTCTCCCCGCCACCGAAACCTCGTACCTTTTTCGGACATGGCAGAATCCAAGACCACCATGGAAGCCGTGAGGCATTGGGTCGTCGAGCACAAGCTTAGGACCGTCGGTGAGTTTTCCGATCGATCAAGGAGCCTTTACCCTTTTAGTCTGTTCTTCAAATCGATTGAAAATTTCTCTTTCGTATGGTTTTTTTTTTTTTTTTCTTTTCTGGCGGGTTGAATCTGATTTTGGTTCTTGTATCGGTGCTGGTGTAAAAAAGGGTGTCTCTGGCTCAGCGGTATTACGGGTTCGATCGCATACAACTGGTCTCAGCCCGCCATGAAAACTAGCGTCAAGATCATTCATGCTAGGTAACGAGTAATTTTATTTTTGCTTCTTGTTAAACCATGTAAGAGCAAGAGCGTGGTTAATCGTCGGATATTATGCCTTTTTCTTCTGATCCTCGTATATCTGGATTAAAGTTTTTCCAGTTTCTGTGTCCCGACAACGCCAGGATCATGCAGGTTAGGTAGAGGATCTCATGGTTTGGAATGTCGTTGGAACCTGATTTGGGTAGATCTAGGCCAAGGCTCAACTCTTTAGATGGTGGCTAATGCAGAGATGGAATGATCTAATATTGGCTTTAGGCTCTTTGTCTTTAGTCGACCGAGCTATAGTTTGATCGTCTGCAGTTGCTCGGCTAAATTCTTTTGCTTTTGATTGAGGTCATAATAAGCTATTGGAAATGAATAATTAACCCAGAATCTTGTAAAAGTTTAACCGATAATAGTTTAGTTGAGTGAGCAGCTTGATTTTGAAATGCTGCACAAATTACTTTGCTCGTGACGGGATGGAAGTCTGTCTCAATGATATAGGAGCGATGTGATTGCAAAAAGTATATAGATGAGATGTGTTCTTGACAGGTCTCTAGTACTACATGAAGCAAATTGTGGTTCTCAGCAAGAGTTGCAGACCTTACAAATGTTGAACGAGCTTCTCTGCAGTCTCGGTGTTATAAGCTCTGATTGTTCTAGTCCTGATTTTAGTTTTATCCGACCTTCAATATGGAACTACCATTTGGTATATTTGTATCGGTACTCAATTCCTTTGCAAGTCCTCCTGTTGGACCCTGTTTCGGACAATTCATCGGTTTCATCTCCTAGGTTTAGCAAGGAGTCTCCTTAGGCATTTCTGCGACAATATTGAACTTTACAGTCATTGCATCTTGTGTAGAAAGTTATAATGGAGGAAGATTTTGACATGCTCATCTATGGCGCAAGTTATGGATAGTGATAAAAGAGAATTCTTTTAACATCATGTATTATTTTTTAGGTTGCCTGTGTTGTTAGTGTAGTTTAGCCATACATTTCACCTTCAGATTCATGTTTCATGCATCTGCTGTTCTTACGGACTCTAGTGCCACTCACAGTGTTAATTTTGCTCACTCGCTGATATGTACATTGTCACCGTTCAGGTTGCATGCTCAAGCATTGACACTGGCTGCTTTAGCTGGTGCTGCAGCGGTCGAGTACTACGAGCACAGATCAGGAGCAAAGACTGACCGCCCTGCAAAATATCTTCCTGTGCAACCTTTCTCTCATAAGGATTAAAATGGACGGCGTGCATCAACTCTTTTGCCTGCAGCATGAGACTTAATCAGCAATTTTTCAGCAATAAAATCCCTGTGAACAGAATAATTTAACCTCAATATAGAAGTTTTTTTCTGTGATTAAGAGACTCATTTGTTGTATACTTGGAGATGAGCCTGACAGGAATTTTTTGGAATGCCATTCTTTCTCGACAGATACTTATGAATACAGCTGCTCTCTCTCTGGATCTTGATTGGTATTGTCACAATATGCATCTCGAGTTTTTTCTCAGTCCACAGCTGATGTTATAGGACATTTTGCTCATTAGATGACACCATTCGTGGAGCACACACTTTCATCAGAAAAGCACTAGGGCAGATGGCTTAAGCACCTTATTGACTAAAGGCCATCAACAAAATGTGCTGTAGGAGAAAATGTTCTGTGAATTCATTTTTGATCGCCCCGTTGATGGTGTTCAGTGGATCGCTTCAACTAGGCCAAACGATGGATGCAATTTAATTGAGTTATTCATGAACAACTCAAGCTGCACAACTATGTGGTTCGGCTTAATTCTTACTCAGTTAAAGTAGTTTGACTACATACCTGAGGAGATAGGCTTGATCATAATAGATTTGAGTGTGTTGATAGCATGAGGCATATAGTCTAACCCGAATGCAAATTTTGATGCCTCTCAAATTTAGCATTAATACAAATTTTTGATAGTCTAGTTGGTAAGTTGAGTCGACTTTGGGGGCATCGAGTAAATTTTAGTAAAAGCTTGAGCATTAGAAGGAAAACCCTCATCCCAGAAAGTCAATTTAGATTGAGCCCCTATCTAGAAGCGATGCCAATTCATGATTGTCCCCCACTATATTACTAGTAAAAATGTAGCACGGTTTAAGATTGAGATCGTCTCAACTTGATCGTGCAAGATCTAGCACATCATTATTGAAGCGAAGAACATTTGGAGTTGAACTTGTGCTTGATGTCAATGAGATAAATTGAATAGATTTTATTTACACACTTAAATTTGTAACAATAATCTACGAAGAAGAAGATATCCATTTCTATGACGTTTACTTGGTGCTATGAAGTTGGGTACAGCTTTGCACTTTGAATTGGAGTCAACCTCTCCATGATATAAATAAACATGGGAGGGATTCGTGTTTTATTGTTTTTCTGAGTTTAGGTTTAGATTATTCAATGAACTCTCGTTGACGTGTGAGAATTCGACTTAACATGTCCATGAGAAATCTCAAGAATGATGCTTGTGCAGATAAAATATTCGTTCTTACCTGTCCAAGGTTTACTAGTGTATCTTTGCAAATCCAAGTTGGGTATACGCAAATCGGACTTGGTACAAGAAATCACTACAAAAGAAAATCATTAGAACTAAATTGATTGAGAGGGCTAAATGGTACTTGCAGCATTGAGCATGCCTCTGCACAAAACACAAAATTACACGGTCAAAATTGAAAAGCTCTTGTTTTAGACTGGTTCTGTCGTTATAGCTTGAGCAAAGAATTGCATTTGTAAAATTATTGAATGACGTGAAGGAATAACATGATGCTAAAAGGCACAATGAACACTGCGAGATTGAAGGTTGCGCAGATCCATTTGACAGCATTGACACGGTGCTGACCCTTGTTGGCTCCATCGTCACTCCAGGAACCTCTTACATTGAACAGCAGCATCAACTTCGCTGTGCATATCTGTGTAGATTAGTGATTCACACAAATTTTCTTCGGATTTCATTGTTAAGTACAAAAAGTCAGTTATCTCATGGAGGTTTTTTATGTTTTTTTATTCCTCGTCACATAGATTTATGAAGAATCATTTTCCTTTTTTACTTTTTTGCATGTCTTCTTAAATGTAGGAATTACTTAAACTATTATGAAGGACTAGCAATGTGAGGTTGTTAAAAAGGTTTAGCTATTCGGTAAGGGAGGTTCCTATGGTAACGGCACCGTTATTCTATAAAAGGCCATTCGAAAGGAATTGGTAACTGAAACTTAATAGGGAGCTTATAAAGTTCTTCTGTTAAGCCCTGATCAATGAATCTACAAAATCCTTCAAATTGTATCTGATTAAACCCAGGTATTGTAGACATTCCCTCATTTCCATCCCCGAGCATTTTGAATTTCCCTATTCTCAAAAAATTTCATTATTGACCCATTCTTCATCAAATCATATGGATTGATTTAGCAATGATGGAATTTCTATTTTGTTTACTGAATCACATGAAGTTTTATTCACCCCGTATATGGAATGTATGAAATGCATATGAACGGAGGAATAAAGATAATTTGATATTCAAATTGGAATTTGGAATAGATAGAAAATCAAAAGGAATTAATAAACGCCACTTAGGCTTATGGAGTTTTGAATAGAATATAAAAAAAAAAATGATTCCATTTCTACCATTATTATGATATTACATACTCTAATCCGATTGGGTACCAAAAAAAGAAATGGATTCGGATTTCATCTATTCGATGATTTAAAGACATTATAATCATAAAAAATACAGAGGTGATATTTTTCTAGCACTTAACTTTTTCATGGATTCTATTGTTCAACAAATGATTCGCATAAAAGAGAGATACTTTTATTTTACCTTTTTTTTTCTTTTTTAGTAGAATACGATTGAAGGGCGTAACATAGTAATAAAGTTTGTATTTATTAACCATGTGTAGATAGCTATCTATGTTTCCTCCTTTATTTAAGTTCTATTCGGCAGAGCGCGTGCTATGCTATATCAAAATTTCTATTTTCTATTCCATCTATTGAATGAAAAATCGAAGCACTACAATTTACTAATAATTCTCTATAGTCATCTTATATAGATATGATATCCAATTAGATATTTGTATAACAATTTATGTTCTGGGGTTTACATATACTTCTATTTGCTGTTATAATGGAAATTGGAAAGGATTTTTTTTTTTTTTGGAAAAGAATCAATACTGATTAGTTATGTATCAATTTGGATTTTCTTATATAATTAGAATTAGGATTAAGAAAAGACAATTTTGGATTCAAATCCAAGAATCGTTCATGAATTTACAGTCCCATTTACTAGTTAATGGTTCCAATTTATCCTAAATTTTGGCTTTTGGGACTGAAAACCCACATTTGGTTTTTCAATTTTTCAATATCAATATAAAAAAGAGAGGGAAAATTTTTAGATATTTCGTTTTTGAGATACTATACATACAACCGAAGGGATGGATCCAATCCAAAAAACGAAGGATTTTATTCTTTTCGGGCAGGGGTTAAATTTAAGAAAACAGGATTCAAGATGCAAGTCCAATAAAAAAAGAAGTTTCAGAATCCCCCACTCGACGCAAACAAAGGGAGACTTTTTCATCTATTTTTTAGGGTATCATACATTTTGGCGGCATGGCCGAGCGGTAAGGTAGGGGACTGCAAATCCTTTTTCCCCAGTTCAAATCCGGGTGTCACCTAATCAACAAGAAACTCGAAATCTCTTATTTCGTTTTGTTGATATAACTCGCTAAATTTTTCCCCAGCAGAAGCAAACAAAGTAAAAGGACTCTTGAGACTTGCTTGCTTGGTTCGGAACATCTGGAAGTTTGGCTCTCGAAAGCTAAAGTGCTCTAAATCCTTGCCTCTAGGATTCAAGGACAAATGAGTGGTGGAAGGGCTCTCATATAAAGATTTATTGATTCCCTTCCACTACTAATGTAGTGTTTAATTACCGGGTCCTGAATTAGATTGGATAGCCCCACGGAAAATCGAATTAGTGGTTGTGGAAAGGGCTGAAGATACTTTCTATAGAGACTCAGGAGAGTCTCTAAGTCCTCGGTATCCAATAAAAATTTGATGGAAAATTGGCTTTCGAAAATTGAAATGAAAAAAAAAAAAAAGAGATTCTTTCTTTTCAACAAACCCTAGTAAAAAATGGAATAGGTAGTCCTCCGATTATTTCATAGAGACAATACTTAGACAGTAAGAATTCAATCAAATGGGAAATAAAAGGATGTGATAGATAACGATCTATATTGACATTCTATTTTTCATATTTTTATACCTTGTCGAAAGATAAAGACAAGAAAAGATAGAATAGGTCTTATTATTCCTACATCTTAGGAAGATTCCCCTAATACTTCTAAATGGGTCACTGCGCATTTTGCTTGTGCTTAACGTTTTCCGACTCTACTAGAAAAATAATATTCTATAAGAATTTGAAGAATTTGTTATAAGCAGATTTGTTAGAGCCTTTGATCAATGGTGTTGGGTCGAATCCCTTTTTGACTCTACGCTGATTCCACTATTATTAGTGAACAATAATATAATGGAATAATTCCTTCATAGAGATAGGGGACATAATTTACATGGATATAGTAAGTCTTACGTTGCTATGTCGGAATAAGGATAGCTATACTGATTCGGTATATTCGAAAAACACCCTTGGTACAATATTGACGATCTAACAAGGATGGAACTTCGGTGAATTTTCATTTACTGATATCATCTTTTATGGAATCGATCCCCCTTTAATTGTACAAGAATATGTGGAGCTCAGCATGTCTGGAAGCACAGGAGAACGTTCTTTTGCTGATATTATTACCGCATACGATACTAGGTTATTCATAGTATTACTATACCTTCCCTATTCATTGCGGGTTGGTTATTCGTCAAAGCACGGGTTTAGCTTATGATGTGTTTGGAAGCCCTCGTCCAAACGAATATTTTACAGAGAGCCGACAAGGAATTCCATTAATAACTGGCCGTTTTGACCCTTTGGAATAACTCGATGAATTTAGTAGATCTTTTTAGGATGACCCAATGACCATAGATCGAACCTATCCAATTTTTACAGTGCGATGGTTAGCTGTTCATGAACTAGTTGTACCTACCGTTTCTTTTTTAGGGTCAATATCAGCAATGCAGTTCATCCAACGATAAACCTAATAAAAATTATAGAGCTACGACACACTCAAATCCGAACAAACAAAATGTTGAATTGAATCGTACCAGTCTCTACTGGGGGTTATTACTCATTTTTGTACTTGCTGTTTTATTTTCCAATTATTTCTTCAATTAAGAGAAGAAAAAAGAATAGTATAATACTAAATCATAATAAGAATTATCTTAACCCATTCGGAAGGATCACATCTCATAATTATCTATGGATGTTTATGTCTTTAGCATGACAACTTTGATGAAAGAAATGGTGGAGGGAAGCGAGATAAATGGCCGATACTACTAGAAGGATTCCTCTTTGGATAATAGGTACTGTAATCGGTATTCTTGTGATTGGTTTAATAGGTATTTTCTTTTATGGTTCATACTCCGGGTTGGGTTCATCTCTGTAATAATCTAATAATAAGATGAACTAAGTTGGAGACATGAAAGCTTAAGTAGGCAAGGGGATCCTTCTTAAGCTTTCATAATATTTTATTAGTCTAAATAAAAAAAATAAATAACTTTTCCCGATTTTGAAAAAAAAAAATTCATTTCATTTTTTCTGATAATGTTTTTGAAAATTTCATTAATTGATTTAGAACATCTCTTATCCGCTGATAGTATCTTATCTATCTTTCAAAGTTCGAAGAAAGAAGGAATCGCTCGATTTGATTTTCCGAATGACACAATTACAATATATATTTCTATCAATCAGATATTATCCAAAGCAAATCCTTTTCGAATAGATCCTTACTCTACTCTATTTAGTATCTCATCAAAGTTGAATTTTCTTCTAAGTTCATTAGAATAAGTTCTATTTTATCAAAATATTTGCCTCTATTTTTTGTTTGTTCACTACTTTATATATGTATACGTAATAAATAGAAAGTAGGGGTTCTGATAAACCTGGAAAAAATATAAACTAAAGATAGTAATCTTTTATTAACGGGATCAAAAACCGGTTTTCTTTGACAGAAGAAAGGAATGCAGAAAATTCCTTTCTTGTGTCAAAGAAAAGACTAAGAAGAAGAAGGCGAATAATCCTTTTTTTTTCTACTCTCCACTTACTTATTTTAAGTTTAGTATCCAGTGAAATTTTCAATTTGATTTATTCTATTAGAATAGAAAACGATTGATCCATTCTATGACATTTCAATCTCACAAGAGTGACCTAGTGACACCGCTCGAATTTGGCTTAAAAAAAAGAAAGGATAAAGTAAAATAATCTTTTTCACACTATACATACTATGACTAGTAATGCGGTACAAATAATTCCCGATATTGACATCTGGAATAGAAACAAGCAAAAAGCTTTTCATAATTTTTAATCATACATAATATAATTGAATTGTTAAAACAAAAATTTGATTCTTTTTACGAATTTGATATTGGAAATCCGTGAATCTAGAAATTCATTTCGGACAATTGAACCTTCTCAAACTGTTTCTTCTTAAGAACCAAAAATATTTGTGCCAAAATAACATATGCCAACAAGAACAAAAGGCCTTGGACACGGAATGGATCTTGAAGTACTATTTCCGCATCTCCTTGACCAAATCCACCCACATTAGGATTACTTGTTAATGGCTGATCAAGTTTGATAGATTTGCCTTCGGAAACAAGAAGTTCTGGCCCTGGTGGAGCATATATGGGAAATAGTCTCCACAAAACTTTTTGAAATATTGGACAATATTAATTTTTTCCAAAAAAAAAGTCAAATTAGTGAACACTTATTTTAAATACAACCAAAGTCAAATTAGTTAGCACACACGTATTTTAACCTAATTTAATGAAATTTCAAAGTATTACTGAACAAGTGAAAAAAATTTGAATGTTAACTGTCATGGTGAAACAATTTTTGTTAGTCACAAGATGATCATGATTTTAATTTTTTAGTTAAGTTAACTTGTGTTAATACCTAAATTTTGAGTATTCATTTTAGATTTTATTCCATAGAAAATTAGGGATTAAATTTTTACCCCTAAAAATAATAATATTCATTAAATTGCATAAGCTTATAAGTATTAGGAACATTTGCATTAACACCAATAGAATTTATTAAATTTTTGTGAGAATATATATTATAATTAAGGAAAGCGACCGGGCCTGGGGCTGGGCTGGCTCGGCCCAGCCCATTTCTTTTCAAATTCCCTTTCCAGCCCGGCGGTTTTCGCCCTTTCTTGTTCTCCTCACGTCTCCCAGCTTATTTTCATTTTCCCTTTCCAACACGGCGGTTTCCCCCTCTTCTTCTCCTCACGTCTCCCACGCCCCCGCTACTGCAGCGACGTGCAAGGCAGCAGTGGCAGAGCAGGGCCGTGGCTTGATCTGCGGGTCGTTATCAGGCCGACCACGGCAGGCTGGCGGTGGTAGAGGCCATGCGCGCCTCCGCCGGTGGCCCTTAAAAGCGAGAGAGGGAGCGTGGGTGAGGAGGGGACGAACAGTGAGAGATCGAGAGGAGAGAGGTGAGAAGAGGGAGGGAGACAAAACGACCAAGAGACCAAAACAGAGAGGGAGCGCCGGAAAAGGGAAAAGAAAGGAGGAGCTCCCCGGAGGCCCGGCCACATCCGAAGCCCCCCAGCCGCTCACGATTTCCTTTTCCGTAGCGTCAAATTTCCGGTGAGTTTGCCTTTTTGGGTTCAAAATCGCTTCTTTCCCGAGGATCCCGGCTCGGAGACATTGCGAGGCCACCGAACTGAGTCCGATATATCTCGAGTTCGGCCTCTGTTCGCCGTCGCTGAGTCGGGTAGGGACTTGTTATTTTTCATCTATGCTTGTGCTTAGTGTGAATGAATGGTCTTTGGCTGGTCCTAACTGTTTTTGCTGTTCTGGTTCGACTCAAGGGTACGAACCCAGGTATCGAGCAAATCCGCATCCTTCTTTTAACCAGTGCCTACCACATGTTTGATAAAATGACTCAAAGGCACGACCCCAGAACGTCGTCTGTTTTAGCCAGATCCGAAGACACCAGTGTAGTTCACATATTAATGATAGCCTCCTTGGCCATGAAACACGTTTTTTTTTTTTTCTCGAAAATTTTAACTCATCAATCGCGTTGCCGAGGTTGTTTTGCTCGTGGGAGTTGGTTGCCATTGTACCTAATATTGTTTTTGGTGGCGTCGGTTCGGAGATGATCAGAAGGCGGTTAAAGTGGGAGGCTTAATTTTTTTATATTTTTTTATTGGGTCAAAGCTTAATTTCTTAAGTTGGTTTAGTGTGTTTAGGCTTGTCTAAGTTTTCGTGGGCTTAGACGAGTCTAGTGATTTTGGGCTCAATTAAAATTGATAAATTTGGGCTTTTTTATAGCCATTATTTGAATGGTAATTTTTGGGCTTGGTTTTGCTCTGATATGGAGGTGTGTCAGTTAGTCATAGCTTCAGAACACTTGGGGCGTAAATTGCCTTGTAGTGGGCGTAGTGCATTTAATTTCAACAAAATGGGCTTGATGCTTTTTCTTTACGAAATGGGCTAGTTTTAAACATGCCCAATTGTGTCCTTGGCGCCCAAGCTTGAACGTCCAAGTTCAGCCCATGTTCGGACAGGACCCCAGGGCCCGGCCCAAGTCCATATTTTCTGAATAAAATTCTATTAAAAATTAGAAAATATTAAAAATAAAATACTAAAAAATCTGAAAAATATTCAAAATTTTGGAAAATGTTCGGAATGTAGTATTTGACTAGTTTCATTAGATTTTTAGTGTCAATTCTAATTCAAAACTAATTTAGCATAAAAAAAAAGAAGTCATTCTTTGGGCAAAAAATTGAACCCAAAATTGAATAAGCCTTTAGGGCTTGCAATATGGTTTTTAAAATCTTTCTTTTTTTGAGATAATGCTAGGTTTTGTGCATACTTTCATTTCAATTTTACTAAATTGTGTTTTTTTTATACATTGATTGCCCATTTTCACTTTTAGCATGGTTAGGTTAAATCATTAAGATCATAATAAACAATCATTGCTTGCACACTTAATGGACAAGAATCTTGAGGCTCATAATTGGTAAAAATACTACCTGGTCACTCTAGTGAACAAACGATCAAATTAATATATCGAAATGACATTAACTAGGTAATTAGTTAAATCAAGTCTCCGATTCCAAAATCTCATATTTTGTTAGAAGTAAGGTATACTTTCATGACTCACTCATTGTTGTTTTATTAGCATTACTTTGTTATCCTACTCTCTTTAGGTAATTCCTTTTACTTTGAGAGCAACCCATATTCCAACAAAATTGTCACTCTATTAGAGAAGGATAACAAATTAATGCTAATAATAGAGACCAAAACCTGCAAATAGAAACTTATTCAATAAGAGTCAATATATTTGGAAGTCACGAAAATAAGATATAAGTAGATCTTAGTAGTATAGATTTAGGAGATTGCCATGGAATATGGAGAGTAGGCAAAATTTAATCCTCCAAAATTGATGCTATCAAAGACAAAAGTGAAGGAATTGATGTTGTCCAAGCTTCTTAAAGAAAGGCGTAACATTATCAAACAAACATTCTCAAATTAAATGGTTTGAAAGGGCCCTAATAATAGACTTAACTATGAGTGCATTTGCGAACCTTGTGCTCAACATGCCAAAATCGACCAACACTATATATGCCATCACCATCACTACCTATAGCCTCAATTTGTAATCCTTGATGAACATAGCCACTAAGAGTGACACAAGCAACTCCACGAATGCACCCACTGCTTGTCAGGGGCTTGGTAGAGTCTCCCTCACATCTCTTTCCTTAGCTCCTTTGGCTCTACTCTTGCCATCTTTTTGATTTAAGCCACCTCAATATCGTAGGGGAGTAGATCGATAAGAGCTCGCCAATGGCTCTTGTGTAGGCCTTAGCAATCAACCCCACCGCCTTGAATATTGCCATAGTTCTGATAGCTCTATTGATTGCGTCGACGCCCATCATGATGGATGTTGCAACTAGATCTCATTTGCATTGAGCAAGGCGGCTCAGAGCCATTGAGCTCACTTCAATAGGTTGACGAGCTCGTCCTCGAAAAGAAGGATGAGGTAATGGTTGATGGTTCAACCTTTTGCTCGAGAGATTGAAGCAATGGTTGAGTTGGGTTGTCAATCTATCTAAACTTTCCTACAACTCAACTTAACTATTACTTTAGTCCCTCGGCAATAGGTTGAATCATTAACTCAATCATTTGTCCTCCTCCTCCTTCTAGGGCTAAGCTTGTGAACTTGTCGAAGTGAGCTTAGTGGCTTTGCGTTGCCATGCTCGATGCAAATGAGGTTTTAGTTGCAATAGGGTCACTCATAATGGGCATGTAATCAACAAGGATGTTACAACTTTGGCAATATCCCGAGTGGAGGGGCTAAATGTCAAAGCCTGCACAAGGGCCATTGTGAGCTTGTATCGGTCTATTCCTAATATGATATTGCGATGGCCTAATTTTAATGAGAGGACAAGAGTAGGGACGGAGGAGCTGAGGAGAGGGATGTGGGAAGAATTTGTCAAGCCCATGGCAAGTAGCGAGGTCGCACGCATTGGCCTCTACTATGGGGTCATTGGTGCTACTTTGAGTGGCTACATTCATTGGGATTACAAGTTGAGGCTGTAGGTAGTGATGGTGGTGATAAACATAATGTTGGTTGGTTTTGGTGTGCTAAGCGCAAGGTTGGGGAATGTGCCCATGGTTAAGTCCGCTATTAAGGCACTTTCAAACCATTTTAATTTGATAATGATATGCCCTTTTTTAGAAAGTTTGGGCAGATTAACAACTTGACTCAAGCATTGCTACAGTCCCTTAAGTAAAAGGTTGAATCGCCAACTCAAGCATTACCTCCTCTTCCTTTCGGGGTTGAGCTTGACAACCTATTGAAGCAAATTTAGTGGCTCCACACAACTATGCTCAGTGCAAATGAAGGCCTAGTTGTAATAGCATCACTCATGATGGGCGTCGGCACTATCAACAAAGATGTTACTACTATGACAATATCCGGGATAGAGGGATTGATTGCCGAGGCTTGCACCATGGCCATTGGCAAGCCTGTATTCATCTACTCCCATTACGATGTTGACATGACCCAAATTCAAAGAGAGGACTGGAGTAGAGATGAAGGAGTTGGAGAGAGGAATGCGAGGGAGCATCTACCAAGCCCATGGAAGTAGCCTAATGCATCCTTCATTGTTGTTTTATATAGCATCGTTTGCAATCAACATAGGCCTAATCGCATCAGTTTATAGTTTAGAAATGTTTCCAATTGAGCTTGCGTGCCCAAGGCAAGCAATTGAAGTCACCGCAAACCAAATGCTGAGTGTAACCTTGACATTATTATTCATTTCACTATACAAGGTGATCACTCTCGGCGAGGTCGCCTTTTAGGGAGTTTGTATGTCTACATTGTTATGTCAAAGACAAGGGATAAGACCTAAATGAGATATGGCGATTCTTTAAAGAATACTTCATGTGAAGGTTGAGGGCAAAGGAAAGAGAGGTGAAGGAGCATCGAAATGATATTAGACATCGAGAAAAGTAGCATATGTGGATTTTAAGTGCTACTTTTTATATCTTTTGAAAATAGTTGATATTCGAATCTCAATTTAATGCCAACAAATCACAATGAGCCCTAGGCCGATAATAAATCCCATGTTATAATTTAATTGATGAGAAGTGAAAAACTTAATATGACCTCGCTAATGAAAATCTACTCTTGACCATCATGGTCCACTTTGTAAAAGATCGAGTCAATTCCCATCCCTATCTTTTATCTAGACATGGTCAAGCGATGGAAGTTACTACCAATCATCCTTGGAGGGATGATTGCATCGTTTGCCATCCTAGGTGCATGACTCACCTACCTCAACCGCAGAGACACGAGCAACACGAACCCCAAATGGGCAATAGCCTTATGCATCCCCTCATTGCTATTTTATGTAGCATTATTCGCAATTAAAATAGGCCCGATCGTGTCGATGTATAGTTCTGAAGTGTTTCCATTGAAATTGGGCACATAATCAGAGTCGTCATGAACCAAATGCCGAGTGACAAAAGCATGAGCATCACACAACAGAACAACATCACTGAAGAAGCTCTCGTACCTCTTAAAAAAGTTAACTAGAGAAGCATATGGCCAAAAGTAAAAAATAGAATAAAACAAAAGCAAAACCAAATGATTGTAGTGAAAAGAAGACAGGAGGATGAAATAAATAGATAAGGCAAGGAGCTATATGCTATGACGTAAAAAATAATTCTGTCCGTAGCCAAAAGAGATGGTTGCCGTACAAAAGTGATGGCGTTATGGTGCATTGCTACTTGTGGAAACATCACAGGCCTCCCATTTCCCTTAACCCAAGCTTTAAATTTATTACTTCTCATCAATTAAATCATGCATATGGGATTTGTTCTCGGCCTCTTCCTGTCTTTTTTTCATTGCAACCATTTGGTTTTGCTTTTGTTTTATCTATTTTTTACTTTTGGCCATATGCTTCTCTAGTTAACTTTCTTGCCAAAATAGGAGTAGGGCATTCCATGGCATTAGGTAAGAGGTACGAGAGCTTCTTCAGTGATGCTGTTCTGTTGTGTGATGTTCATGCTTTTGTCACTCGGCATTTGGTTCACGATGACTCTGATCGTGTGCCTTTAGCACGCCATCTCAATGGGAACACTTCCAAACTATAGATCGACACGATCGAGCCTATTCTGATTGCGAACAATGCTACATAAAATAGCGATGAGAGGATGCATAAGGTTGCTGCCCGTTTGGGGTTAGTGTTGCTTGTGCCGCTACGGTTGAGGTAGGTGAGTCGTACCTAAGATGGCAAGCGACGCAATCATCCCTCCAAGGATGATTAGTAGTAACTTCCGTCACTCGACCATGTCTGGATAAAATAGGGATGAGGATTGGCTCGATCTTCACAAAGTGAACCATGACGATCAAAAGGAGATTCTCATTAGTGAGGTCATACTAAGCTTTTAACTTCTCATCAATTAAATCATAATATGGGATTTGTTCTCAGCCTAGGTCTCATTGTGATTTGTTGGCATTGACCTGAGATTCAGATATCAACTATTTTCAAAAGATATAAAAAGTACCACCTAGAATCCACATGTGCTACTTTTTTTCAATGTCTATGTCATTTTAATGCTCATTTGTGTCTCTATTTCCTTTACCCTCAACCTCCACATGAAGTATTCCCCATCGAATTGCCACATCTCCTTTAGGGTCTTATCCCTTGTCTTCGACATAACAATGTAGACGTACACACTCCCTAAGCATGATATTGCCATGAACATGAAGGCAACCTCGAGTGAAATGAACAATAATGTCAATGTTACACTCAACATTTGGTTTGCGACGACTTCAATTGCATGCCCAAGCACGCAAGCTGAGTTGGAAACACTTATGAACTATAAATTGATGTGATCGGGCCTATGCTGATTGCAAATGATGCATTATAAAATAACAATGAGTGGATGCATTATAAAATAACAATGAGTGGATGCATTATAAAATAACAATGAGTGGATGCATTAGGCTACTGCCCATTTGGGATTTGTGTTGCTCGTGCCGCCGCAATCAATGCTGGTGAGGCGCGTACCAAGAACAGTGAGTGATGCTAACATCCCTTGAGGCTGATTAGCAGCAACTTTTACTGCCCAACCATGTCTAGGTATAAAACGGAGATGAGGATTGGCACAATCTTTGCAAAATGGATTATGACGGTCAAAAGGAGATTTTCATTGGTAAATGTTATACTAAGTTTTTAACTTCTTATTAATTAAATCATGCATATGAGAGTTGTTCTCGGCCTAGAGCTCGTTGTGGTTGTTGGTATTGACCTAAGATTCGGATATAGACTATTTTCAAAAGATATCAAAAGCAACACCTAGAGTCCACAAGTGCCACTTTTTTTGATGCCTATGTCATTTCGATGTTCTTCTTGTCTCTGTTTCCCTCACCCTCAACCTCCACTCAAAGCATTTCTCAAAGAATTGCCATATCTTCTCTAGGGTCTTACCCCTTGTCTCCGGCATAACAACGCAAATGTACATGTTCCTTAAGCACAACGTTGCCATGAACACGAAGATGACCCCACTGAGGGTGATTGCTTTGTATAGAAAATGAACAATAATGTGAAGATTATACTTGGCACTTGTTTCGTGGAGACTTTAGGGGCATGCAACCTCGATTTGAAACACTTCGATAGACCGACGCAATTAGGCCTATGTTGATTGAGAACGATGCCACATAAAACAACAAAGGGATGCATTAGGCTACTACCCATTTAGGCTACTACCCATTTAGGCTTCGTGTCACTGCTTGTGCCATTGTGGTCGATGCCGGTGGGACATATACCTAAGATGACAAGCAATGCAATCATCCTCTTGATGCTAATTAGCAACACCAATAGACAAACACACTCCCTAAACACGACATTGCCATGAACACGAAGGCAATCCCATCAAGGTTGGTTGCCTTGTATAGCAAAATAAAAAATAGTGTTAAGATTACACTTAGCACTTAGTTCGTGGCGACTCCAATTGCATGCCCTTGAGCACGTAACCTCAATGGAAATACTTCCGAACTATAGACCAACATGATTGGGCCTATGCCAATTGCAAACGATATTATATAAAACGACAACAAGGGAATGCATTAAGCTACTGCCATTTAGGCTTCGTGTCACTCATGTTGCTACGGTTGATGCTGATGAGGCACATACTGAGGACGGCGAGCAATGCAATCATCCCTCTAAGCTAATTAGCAGCGCCCGACCACGTCTAGGGAGAAAATTGAGATGAGGATTGACATGGTCTTTGCAAAGTGAACTATATGGTCACGAGTAGATTTCATTAGCAAAGGTCATACTAAATTTTAACTTCTCATCAATTAAATCATGCATATAGGACTTATTCTTGGTGTGTGACTTATTGTGATTGTTGGTATTGGTATAAGATTCAAATATGGACCATTTTCAATAGATATTAAAAGCAGCACCTACAGTCCACAAGTGCTGCTTTGCTTGATGCCTGTATCATTTCAATACTCTTTCTTGTCTCTATTTTCAGGTGTTGATTTGCTTGATGCCTGTATCATTGCAATACTCTTTATTGTCTCTATTTTTTTTGCCCCGAACCTCCACAAGAAGAATTTCTGAAAGAATTGCCACATCTCCTCTGGGGGCTCCCACTTGTGCTCGGCATAACAACGTAGACAAAGACGGTTTCCAAGAACGACTTTGCCATGAACATGTAAGCAACCCCACTGAGAGTAATCCCCTGTATAGCGGAATGAGCAATAACGTCAAGATTACATCTAGCACATGGTTCGTAGTGACTCTAATTGCATGCCCCTGGACATGCAATCTCAATTGGAACACTTCCGAACCATAAATCGACGTGATCGAACATATGCCGATTGGGAACAATACTACATAAAACAACAACGAGGGGATGCATAGGGCTATTGCCCATTTGGGCTTTGTGTCGCTTGTGCCGCTACGGTTGATGCTGATGAGGCACATACCAAAGATTGCGATCGACACAATTATCCCCCAAAGGCCGATTAGCAGCAACTTCCATTAACCACATCTAGGTAGAAGACCGGAATGAGGATTGCCACAGTTTTTACAAAGTGGACTATGATAGTCAATAGGAGATTCTCATCTACAGAGGTCATGCTAAGTTTTTAACTTCTCATTAATTAAATTATGCATATGAGAATTGTTCTCAGCCCAAGACTCGTTGTGATTGTTAGTATTAGCCTAGGATTTGAACATGGACTATTTTCAAAAGATATCAATATTCGGCAACTCATTTTTGTTAGCACTTGAGTATGTTATCTCAAATAACTCAATGTCTTATAATAAAAGTTTTCTTGCATCAATTGAGTAAATCATCTTTATGTGCATAACATTTTGTTACAATTACACAACTGATCAATTGTTTAGCTTTTGTCTTTGATGATGTAAATTATGGAGCATTGAATTTTGCCTACTATGCATATTCCCGGGCAAACTCCTAAATATCTACTAGCAAAACCTACTTATTTTCTATTTTATGAGTTCCAAATATGTTGACCGTTTTTTAATAAGTTTTTGTATGTAGGGTTTATCACCATTATTTATATTGCTTTACTAACTCGCGACAAAGTTGACCTAATAGTTTTACGCGGCATGCTTAGATGGTTTCGTTTAATTCATCGATTGTCATTGTCTTTTGGATTTTTCTTGGACTACTTGATTGGATGAGTATCGAAAATGCACATGATATATCTCAGTTACTAAATAAAATAACTTAAGCCAATATTCCGCTCTTTTCATTTTGGTGGCTCCCTCCTTTTTTTTTAGGTCAAATCCTCATTTCTATTTATTTTTCACAAAGTAAATAATTTGTAAAACATTTTCTAAAAATAATCGTTTATATTGGGTGAAATAATAATCAATAAAAATATATCAATTATCAATAACAATTTATAGCTAAATGTTTAATGGATAATGAAAATATTTTTTATTATTTACTTCTTGTGAGCATTATAAATAATTTCACCCAAAAAAAAAGCATTATAAATAAGTATTTTTAAAATTATTTATTTTTTCTTAAAATAGAGCATTAAATTGAAAAAGACAGTAATTTCCGGAAAAAAATGGAAAGGAAATTAACCCCAAATCCCAATTGGAGAAACCTTGAAAAGAACCCCAACCTATGGCTCTTCCTCTCCGCTCCCCTCTTCTGGTTCTCTCTCCCGCTGCTTCGTTCCATTTCGAGCTTCGGCAAAATAATTTTGGAAGGTGACTGGTCTCTCTCTCTCTCTCTCTCTCTCTCTCTCTCTCTCTCTCTCTCAACCTTAAATTGGAGCTCAATCAGCTGATTCTTCATCTTCAGAGGCTAAAATTTCTGCATTTTCTCATTTTGATATGCGAATCTGCATCACGGCTGATCGCCTCTATATGCCGCTTTGCCTTCTAAAGCTGAACTTTTTTTTGACTTGGAGGCCTGCCCGAGATCGAACCCTTTGCGCTGATTTATTAGCTTTCATGCAAATGATGTTTTCATACGGTCGTCGCATGTTCTTTCTGCTGCTGCTGTGTTTGTCAAGTTCCTGTTCGTATTTCTGGTTCGTACCTTGCGTTAGTCGTTGAACTTTGGATATTCTCTGTAGTTGATGAGTGATGCGCAAGCTTCGGGTGATGTGAGATCGGGTGCCCGTTCAAAGTTCTTATTTTGGGGTGTGTCGCTACAATTTAGCTAAACAGTGACTGTGTTCATGGTTCTGGGTCTTCATGTTTTTCGCTTGTGCTGGTGCATATTCCTTGAATTGATGACGGCTGTGTGTGTTTGTGTACCATCACATGTCGGTTCATTTTATGTTGCCTACTTACCGAGTGGTGTATACTGGTATTTGTTGCCTGGACGGATTGAATGAGGAAATAATTAGGCTTGGTACTCTGCTTGGGTACAGGATATAGGGAGCGAAGATGCGTCGGGCAAGTGTGGCTGGACCAAAGGGAAAGAAGAAAGGGGTATCCTTTACGATCGACTGTGCGAAACCGGTGGAGGACAAGATTATGGATATTGCGTCATTTGAAAAGTTTTTGCAGAAGAAGATCAAGGTCGATGGAAAGGCTGGTGCCCTCGGTGATGTTGTTACTGTCATGCGGGACAAGACCAAGATTACCGTGACTTCCGAAAGTAGTTTCTCCAAACGGTAGTTTCTTTGGAGATTTAGTAATAGGGTTCACATTTAGTTGTGGATATTGATTTTACTATATCTGATGTCTTCTTTCTTTCCACATTAAGCCTTCGACACCTGTTTCATATCTCATTTGATGTCGCTTTTCTCTCTGTTATGCTTTCATTAGTTATCTGAAGTATTTGACAAAGAAGTACCTGAAGAAACACAATGTTCGAGATTGGCTGCGGGTGATTGCATCAAGCAAGGACCGAAATGTCTATGAAGTCAGATACTTCAATATCGCTGAGAATGAAGGGGAGGAAGAAGATTGAACATTTAGCTTTCAAAGGAGTGCTTGTTGCTTTCCCTGTGGCTTCCAAGTTGATAAGTATTGGATTTTGCATTCTGCTCTTTTATTTTCTTGAGTGGAGAAATTTTGTGATGTAGCTGTTATTAGAAAGGGTCAGTAATGGAAGTTGCGGAAATCTTGTGCGGGCTGTAATTATACGTTTGCTCTTTTTCTCTTAAGTTGTTGAGTCCCTCAAGCTTTGCGGAGATTTAGGCCGGTTTTTTAAGCTTGCATCTCATTAGAGGGACAATTGTTTGTTAGTTGTCAAAAATGTAGTTGTCCTGTCATAATTATCTAGATTTCCTGATACTCGAATTCGACTCTTTAATGCCGTTTTTCCACGTTATAAAACCTTCCTTGTCCCTTGGAGTATGGACTGCATGCTTGATTTCCTCAGCTGTGCTATGTTGTTATGTCATTTTGATAACTTCTGCACGTGCCTAGGGCAGTCGGCATCTTCTTCGTCGCCAGGGGGGCAAATCTAGAATAGCTATTTCTATACTAATGTTTAGAGACTTGTGAGACATGTTTTTCCTTTGCTTAATATAAAAGGACTCTCCAGGTTGCACTGGTGCAGGGTCAACTATCAGATAATGTGTATATAGTCTGAAGACTAGGAATTGCACGTGGAACTGGTCGAGTGTTACACGAAAATAATCTTTGTCATGTCTTCCATTTTCCCCTACTCCCTTGCATTTTCCCATGGCTGTGCTTTTCCTTTGGCCGATAGCGTTGGACATTTCCGCATGATAATTTTCGCTGGTCTATTCTTTCATAAGGGTCATTTTCCTAATCTTTGGAATGTCCAAAGCTTTGTGCTTAAACTTAGCCAGAGATTATTTCATTCCCCATGGCTATAATCAATGAAGCCATTGCTAATCTTCTCATACAATCCTTATGCTTCAAGATGACTTGACTATATCTCTGCGTTGTGATGAGAATTCTCATCACTAATGGAATTGAAATAATCTTTGGATTGATTAGAATCTTTTCAATTGTCGAGAACCCCTTTACTTGAATGAAACTAGGTCTTGTACAATTCTATCGAATATTTGACTGTACATTCCTAACTTGCTTAAAAACCAATCCTTGTTGACTAACCACATCTTGTCTAACAAATCTAATTCTCTTATTTTGCTCATCAAAAAATCCAATTTAGGTGGATTCTTCCCCCAACTAACCAAGAGATCTGGGCAGAATTGCCATATATGAAATTGACTACCTATTTTGCAACCAAAAAATAAAATAAAAAAGTAGCCTATTTATTTCTCGAGAAGATGTGGAAGATATGCTCAATATTATTTGATTGGATAGTTGACCCATATTCTTGTTGTTTAAAGAAACCTCCACTTCAATTGGTATTTTCTCACGGTATATTTTCAGGAAAAGCAAACATGAGATAACAAATCTAGTTTTTAACTAAGATTTTGAATAACTATCACGAATTCAAAGATTTCCAAGCATTGCTCTTGCAAATCAAATCATTCATATGATATACGGAAAGAAATTTCAAATATTTGATATCTTCCTTTTTGAGTGAGATTTCAATTCCCATGATGGTTTTGTCTAAGTCACTTTGTTTGGTTTCGTCCAAGTTATTTTTTCTTTTTTTTTGTCCAAGTTTCTTCTCTTTTTATCTAACTCATCCCCTATTTTGTTGTGACTTTTGGGAATACCCTCATTCGTCCAAGATCGACATTTATGAATTGAAAGGTCTAAATAATTAACTCTGCAATTAGCTATTAAAAGCGTTAGGTCTTCATATGGTTCATTTGAAAAATGAAAATCATTATTATTGGATAATCAATGATCACAAGACTTCCCAAAAATTGAAATTATTAATCAAAGGAAGAATCATGTAACCATTTTTTTCTTCATACCAAAATAGATGATTGACTCATTCTATACAATAAATAATCACTGAAAATCTTTTGATAGAATCATTCAATATGTTACCATTAGAATCCCTCTAATTCTTTTTAGGCTCAGTCCTTAATTTCTTCGCATCCTGTGGCTAAGGGCGTGGTGTTTATTTGTTTCCTTTTATATTCTCTAATGTATGAGATGTCACATCGATCTCAGTACTTTTCATTGTATTCCACTGGACCTTTTCAGGATGGTCATTGCATTCTCCAGTGGTTAGAAAAGGAATTTTATGCAAGCGAACTCTGAAGAAGGGATCGTTGCCTTTTGCTCTTATTCGGTCCATCGGTTATATTAGATTGGATTTGATGAGGCCCGTAGGTTGAATAGACGAAAGATTCGATCAAGTCACGAGATTATGTGACCCAAATAATCTTGGGTTTTCTTCCTCAGTCACTCCCTATTTATAAGACACTCCCTATTTATAAGAACCATGCATAAAGCCAGTCGTACATTCATCAATCGCATTTTCTCAATTAATCCTTCAGAATGGCCAGCACGAGAGCTTTTTTCTGTGCACTTTTGAGCGTAATCTGTTCGGTCTTCATTCTACGACACCCGTGCGAGGCGCAAGAGCTTGGGAGCTGCAAGCTCGATTCGGTCTATCAACTTGGCGACTCGACGTCAGACACGGGCAATTTGATTCATGAGAGCCTGATCGGAGCGGCCTCGCCTTGCGGTCATCCTCCTTACGGCCAGGACTTTCCAGGGGGACAAGCCACCGGGAGGTGCTCCAACGGCTTCCTCATGATCGATTACCTCTGTAAGTCAACTCCCAGCATCGAAATTTCCATGTCTATCTTGCTCCAATAGTTTGGATCACGCAGAAAACTATGCGAAGATGGCAAAGTGATAATAACATGGTCATGAAATGCTTGTACTGCAATTTCTTTGTTAAAACTGAAAGTACACACTTGAGAGTACCCATATGATGTGTGCTTACATATCTTGGCAGTTTAAATGATTAATAATGTTTCGAACTGAACAGCCAATCTCTAAGGTCGGTTTCACTGGAAAACTAATCTAGTTCAGTTGGCAAACCTAATTCTACTGCCGGATAACTTGGCTCCAGAAATATATCGAGCATAAGACTATAGATAGGTTCCTAACTTCGAGGCTGTAAGCATGCGACGGCATGAGGTAGTGTTCATTTCGGGGATTTTATTGCCAAGCATGTCGACTCGCAGCGTCATCTTTCACACGAAATTCAACCTCGATGCCAACCTTTCTGGGCTCTGTAGTTTACATAAAAAGAAAACGTATAAGTAAAAGCCCTTACCTCAAACTATGCCGGTGTCAAAATGTACGCGGCAAAAATTGCTGCAAACTGCAGCTATTTTAGCAGATTTAGATGAACGAGTTTCAGGTTCCGGCTCAACCGGAGCTCGATGCAGCTACTAGCTCAGAACATGGTCTGCTCTAATCTCAGACCTGCCCTACTTACACTGTGCCAAATGATTGATCTTCTTTCACTTTTCTTATAGAATATCGACTTTTGCAAGTGGCAGTGATGATGGGTTTTAGGGTTTTATTGCTTCGGATGCTTGTTTTTGGATCTTTTTTGGGACAGTGATGATTATAAGGATAAGCATTATCAAAGCTTAAAAGCTCATTGTCACTGTTGACAGTGGCCTAAACTTTAATCTTTCCTTTTCCACTTTTTATCGGTAATCACGCAGTGATTTTGTTTGTTTTGATCACATTGATTAACGTGCTTTCGGCCGTACGAGAATTCGCTAGGGTTGAGTACATTTTTTCTTTTGGGACTGGCAGCTCTGGCGGCCGGGGTTCCTTTCCCAGATTACTACCTGAACCAGAGCGCAGCGTTCACTCGTGGCCACGGAGTGAATTTCGCTGTCGCTGGAGCCACCGCGTTGCCCTCGTATATTCTCGATCAGATGAACATCTCCAACCCCGCCACCAATTCATCTCTCAGTACTCAACTCGACTGGATGTTCTCTTATTTCAATGGCATCTGCTTTGATAAAGCCGGTACTACAATCGTCCTAATCGCTCAAACATGCAATTTGCCTCTCTATATAAGGTGAAAAATTTTGTCGATGGTGTTTCAAATGACAAAGTCGTGATTCTTGCGCTGGTCCATAGATTGTCTGTGGAAGCTCAAAGACGCCTTGTTCATGGTCGGGGAGATTGGAGGCAGTGACTACTACTATGCATTGTTCCAAGGCAAGAGCATTGAGGAAGCGAAGAGCCTTGTGCCTAAAGTTGTCATGGCCATCAAAGATGCAGTTCAAGCAAGTGATTCTAAGAACTTCACAGCTTCTAATTTTCATCTTGTAAATGGTACTTTTTTTCGCTGTAACTTCAGGCGTAAGGTTGATGTGGTTTTTACTGCGATGCAGAGGGTCATTGGGTACGGCGCTTCTCGAGTGGTCGTGCCCGGCAGCTTCCCGATCGGCTGCCTCCCGGTCTACCTCGCTCGTTTCAAAACCGACCATCCATCCGCTTACGACGAATCTCGCTGTCTCAAGGGCTTGAATGGCCTCGCGGCGTATCACAACATCCTCCTCCGGAGAGTCATCGGAGAGCTTGGGGAAGAGAACCGGGACGTTATCATCCTTTACGGCGACTACTACAACGCCTTCGCATCCATGTATCGCGGCGGTCCAAACTTGGGTCAGTCCCGAATCAAACCATCGTTGGTCATGGCAATAACATAACGACGTCGCTAGCAACCTTTTCTCCTTTTTCTCCTCGCTTAGGTTTCGACATGGTGCGGGCGCAAAAAGCGTGCTGCGGAGTGGGGGGCGGCGACTACAACTTCGATCCGAACCGGCGGTGCGGAGCTCCTGGCGTGGCGGTTTGTCCCCACCCAACGAAGGCCATGAGCTGGGATGGGATCCATATGACTCAGAGAGCATACTCTGTCATGTCAAATTGGCTCATTCGTGACCTCCGGCCCAAGCTTAATTGCAACGCTTCGCTGATTGGCAACTGAGCAATGTGACATACGTTAATTGGCATGGATTATCTACTGTAATTAGTCTTTTAATAGCGCCAGAACCAGGGCAAACAATTGCTGCTATATAGTTGAAATTTCACTCTTTTTTGTGTGTTTATGTACTTTTTATATACCAATGAAAGTGGTACTAATTAATAAATGAGTTAATTTTTTTTTTGGAAAAATAACACAAATAATCCATAAACTTTAACTCATCTGCAATGTGATCCCTCAATTTTTTATTTGTGCGATTTGATCTATAAATTTTGGTCAATGTACAATAGCATCTCCAAATTAAAATAGTCATCCAGCTTTTGATACATGTTCAATTTAGTCCATGAATTATATAAAAACGTTTAAGCATAACATTGAACATTTCTATTCAGTTTAATGACTAAGTTGAACACGTACCAAAAGGTTATGGATCACATTGAACAAATAAAAATTTCATGGACCACATTGCACGTTGGATGAAGTTTAGAGACTATATTAAGTAAAATAAAAAGTTTATAAATCACATTATATATTGGATCAAAGTTTAGAGACTATTTGTATGGTTATCCGAATTTCTTTCCCCAACAGCAGAACAGCTTGGAGGAGAGGCGGAAGGAGGAGCAGTACGCCTGGTCGTTTTTGGATGGGCTGGCTAAGTCAGACTGGCCTGTGGTTGGCGGCACAATAATTTTGCCCAGCGCAGGCCCACAACCACCCTTGATGGGTCGGGGTCATCATAATTGGGGGAAATAATAAATTTATTCTCCCCGATCTTGGATGTAATTAGAATTATTTTTTGCGTGTCCTCCCTCTCTTTACACAGGGATCGAGCGTCATAAATTCTATCATGGAACGTACCTAAATCGACGGTGTAGACACGAATTCAATTGATCGAGCGCGAAGGCTCAGCTGTCCCAAATGACCTGGAATTATAACGTGTGTACTCATGTGTAAGTCTCGAAAGGATTGGTCGCAGTCAAACACTAATCCCAATGCAAGAGATTCGATCTTTATTCAAATTGTAAGTAAATTCGCACAATCTTAAGGTCGGCATCACCTCCATAGTGAGAAAGCCTCAGCCAATTTATAAGTGTGCATACATCTAAATTAATTAAGTCAAAAGTGAATCAAACAAAAGAAAAATGCCCATAATTGATAATCATGGGTATTGTGTCTATCGCATGAACATAATTTTGGTATAATGTTGATGGTATCGTGTCTATCGTGTGAAAATACTTTTGGTATAATGTGATGAGTCCATACTCTCTCTCTCTCTCTCAAAACACCTTTCTATGAAGTAATTATTGAGTCTCTCAAAACACCTTTCTACCTTTCTATGAAGTAAATTATTGAGTATACAAAATTCATGAGGGATACACTTGAGCTCATTACACACACTCAATACACTAGGCCTAAATGAGAATCACTCGATCTTATAGATAGTACTCTCTCTAAAGCAATTATTTAGTATACAAAGTTCATAAGAGATACACTCAAATCCTCAGGGCGGATGAGCCTCGAGATGCTGTTGAGCTCATTACACACATCAATGCACAAGGCGTAAATGAAAATCAAGTGATCATACAATTAGTACTCTCTCTCTCTCTCTCTCTCTCTCTCTCTCTCTCTCTCTCTCTCTAAACGCCTTTCTATGAAGTAATTATTGAGTATACAAAGTTCGTAAGAGATACACTCAAATCTTTAGGGCAAATGGACCTCGAGATGCCGTCGAGCTCATTACATACACTCAATGCGTGCTCTCTCTCTCTCTCTCTTCTCTTTCTCTCTCTCTACATCTTTTTATGAGATTATTATTGAGTATACAAAGTTCATAGAAGATACACTCAAATCCATAGGGTGGATGAACCTCAAGATACCATCAAGCTCGTTTCACACACTCAAACACAAGGTGTAAATGATAATCATGTGATTGTACTTTTCAAACAACTTTAGTAAGTACACACACGACGCCCATTTTCATTGTTTTCTCTTATTTGTCTCTTTTAACATAGAACATATTTTCAAAATAATTATCAATATACCAAATATGTGCATGCTCCGCCCAATCCTTTGATCAAGCGAGTTACTTTTTTTATTTTCCCTGTTACTTGGAAGATCAGACAAGCCTCACAGATAGTCGAGCTTAACGACATGCACTTAATGCATCTAATTTTTTTTTTTTCCTCCTAAAAAATAGAACTATCCTTATATATATAAGAGTCGTTGAATTATCTACCTAGACCTCATGTTATTCTTTTAATACCCTTGTCTTTGGTTACTAAAGGGCAAGGGAGAGTTCGAGCAGATGCCAATGACCTTTCATCAGAAAATCTATTACTCTCTCATCACACTCTTATTCGAAAGATAGGATACAATCTAAGATAAAACGATAAAATGGTATCAGGTGAATCCAAAGCTAAACTTACTCTACGAACTTTTTAATTCTTTGAAGGCAATTCCATTTTAAAAAAGACCTATGTATCGGAGTAACATTTTAATCTTGAATCTTCACCTTCTCGGTCTCCTTAGCCCCTCACGCAGCCAATTGCTCGAGGCAACAGAAATTCACCGCCAGAATTTAATGTGGTGGGGAGTCCGGAGTCGATGTACATGGGCCAAGTTGCAAAATTTCAATTTCCAAAACCAAACAAGTCTTGTCAGTTGCTTCGCGGGGGGGTTTTGCAGGGGCGAGGCCCCCCACTTTCTTCGGCAATCAGATGATCAAGAACTGCGATCCCTGCCAAAAAAACTGCTGGTCGTACTGCCACTGAATCTCTTCTTTTGCCTCCCTACGCACTCGACTCGGCCTCCCCTCCTGACCTACCCGCTCCCTCCATTTTTCGGCCTTTCCCTTTTCCTCTGCTTTCTTCTCTTTCAATTCATCCTCCTTAAATGACAGCAAGAACTGAATATTCATGTATGGCGTTAAAGAATCCTGGGTCGTCATGCATCGGATGGTTAAAGTGGAAAACTTAACTCTGTTCGGTTCCTTTTTAATCGCATCTAATGTTTGCGCACCTACGTCAGTCGGAAGGACGAGAAATAATGTCCGCCAAGTGTCAGGCTACATGTCCATCTACTACATTAGGATGTCATTATGTAATATATGGGCGTTTCTCTTAAGTTTCGTCTCCTGCGAAGGCAAAAAGTACGGTTTTCAAGCCGCATGCCAATTAATGTCGTGAATGATGTGGCCGCAAACCCGTTCATTATTGACCTATTCTTAACTCGTTTCTCTTGCCAGCTAAGCTCATTTATCATAATGAATATGTCCATTAATGAATGAGTGTAGCAGTTGTGCAATACAGAATGTAGTTAACGTGCTCGACCTTATACATGGATTTCGAATCGGAACAGAGTTCTCTGCATACATCTCGACATAGAAAATGCCTTGCATCCGCACGGAGCACAAAATTACAGTCTTTTTGTTACGGAAACTTCGGGTTTGGCCCGAAAAAGCTGCATACTTCGTTTCTATAGTCGCTTCATGGCTCCGTCGGATGATGTCCATCGCCGAGCATCAATCGACAGACGCTCTCGATCAAACCAAAAAGCTTTCCTGTCCCTGCACCGCCACGAAGTTAAAGGTGTTTCGCCTTGGTGTTGTTGATGTTGTGGTTGTTGTTGTGTGGATGTGAACATAAGAACATTGCTCATAGATGCATGACAGTAGCGTTTGTCAGACCAAACTGATCTATACAGAGCGAGCTATATCCTCCTGCTCAGGTTCTAGAAGTTTAATGATATCATTCGTGGGCTTAGCAAAAAAGGGGAACATATATTCTAGATTATATATCCAAAAAAAGACACGAGATACGGGCGAAATAATGAACCGGAGTGGAGAATGCGACTTCAAGTAGGGCGAAAACGAACAGGCAAAAGTTCGAAAGAGGAAGGCAACATGTACGACCGAACTGATCGACGTGCGCGCGCTGCACACCGGGAGCAGAAGAAGATGATGGGGAGCGGGGGAACACATGTTGGAGAAGGGGAGCACGTGCAGAGAGGCCCCAGGACTCGACGAGCAAGAGGGAGGCTCTGCACGTGCCCTGCTTCTCCAGCAGGAGCTCCTCCACTGGTCTCGAACGTTGTTGTCTGAACTGGATCTTGGAGCTTTCGCGTTGTGTTAAGTATGAGAGGGAAGTGAAGGGCCTGCTCGTGCATTTATAGACGCAGTCCCCTCGAGACAGAGAGAGACAGAGAGATTGAGTCTAGAAGTGGGCAATTCTTTAAAGCAATTCAACACGACGCAAGCCCTTTTTCTCTTTAACCCCCTCCCCCTTTGTGATAATGACTACAAAAGGCCAAGCATGGTTAATCTGAGAAATTCAAGCTGCATGACTTTTCGTGGCATGTTCTCGTTTACAACATTTTTCACCATAAAGACCAACTAGTGAAATTCATGTTGCAGCGTTCTTGCAACCTACGCTATGCGGAAGCGTGCACAAATTTTTTAATGTCACAGATGCTTTGATATAGGTCCACTCATCATAAGTGATTTATGGAGATATGGGTGTTGATTTAATTATAAACTTTTTGACTTTATCTATTTAATCTAATTATTAGGAGCGCAAAGCAAAAGTCCAATATTTATGGTCCAGGGAAATTGTTAAGAGGAAGTCTAAGTCCAAGGTTGTTAATATATTTTAGTCGGTTCATAATTCATTCACTTAAGTTTTCGAGTGAATATGAGTTTAACTAGATATGTTAATAGGCTTTAAGTTAGGCTCTTTCTTAATGATTTCCTCGGCCAAAAGTATCGGGTTTCTATTACGCATTCCTAAAAAATCAGCAATAAAGCCAATGGTCTATTCAAATGTTTCGTGGTTGAAGTTGGATGTAATTCTTGGGCAGTGGGTGTTATGGTGTGTGGCAGACTTCATATTTTGATATCGAAGAATACTTAAATTAATGAAGACCTCACATGTATGGGAAATTATTAGGATGTACGTGTGAGTTATATTGAAGAATTAATATAATGTAGTAATTAATATATTTTGACTGACTTATAACTCATAAGTTTAAGTTTTTAAGAGAAGTTGGTTCAACTGGGTATTTTCATGGGGATGGATGTATCGGGCTCTAACAATACATTGATTTTGCCGATCTTATTTTAACTAATTTTGATAGGAAATCATAATGTGAACATTGATGGTATGCATAATTTCTTGTAATTTTTAAAATAAATTTCAAGCAAGTGCTTTTTTTCTTTTTTTTACTGGATTGTCCAACATGACACGTATGCATCGTTTGTCTTTAATGCAGAAACGTTGGATTTCCCCAAAGCAAGAGCTCGTGAGTCGCGAGGGAAGGATTTGGAGATGATGTCGCACTTAGTAGGTATGACCTAGATCGTCAGGCCTTTCTCTTTCTTCTTCTTCTTTTTTGACGTGGACGGGTGAATCTTACATGCATTTTACCGGATATTAACGATGTTATTACGTATGCAGCCCCCAGTCAAACGTCGGATTCTCTCTGCCGCCGAAACAGGGGGGGACTGTTTAACCCAACGCAAGTTACCCATTTCTCGTCAAGTAAAATAACTCTTTTTTCTTTTTCTTTTTTTTGCTAAATCAAGTAAAAAACATATCAAAGCGTCAGTGAAATATATTTTACTGGATACAACCACTTCAAAAAATTCGTGCAAAAGTAAAAAAGGTCACATATATTTTACAACATGTTGAAGTTTGATTTAAGTTACGAGTAGAAATCCGAACAATCCGTGCTATTTTCTTTAACCACGACATCTCCTATACTCCTAATTGTAAGTATTTGGTGGTTTGTGATAGGGGGCTTGCCAACTTTGAGCTTTCGGCAAGTGGTGTGTAATAATTATTATATTGTAGTAAGAGTGAACTCTTATAATAATGTTTAGGGAGAGCTACAACATTGGTCGCCCTCCCTACTCTTTTTACAAATCGGTAAAAGAGAAAAGTCTCAATCAACTCGTTTTTCCATTTGGGAAAACAACCAAAACATTTCATAGCGTCTACCATCTTCAATTGAGAATCTGCCATATTGAGTTTAGATCACATGATGGTGACCTTGGATATCAATCAACTGAAACAACTTAACTTGCGAAACATAATCTATTGTCTACAAGGGCACCATTTGAGTGCTTTGTATGTTGGTGTATATCTAAAGATTTAAGGACATCCATAAGACTTCAATTATAGAATTCTTAAAGTTCAAAGGAAAGAAAAAAAAAAGAATCACTTTCAACTTCAGATAATCGAAAGTTTGACTTTTTATGAACCCGATATACAAGGGAATACTCAAATTTCAAGGCAAAAGATTTCTTGGTGCTGCTGCTGCTGTTGTTGTTGATTAGTTGTTGGACGAAGGACACAAGCCAAGTGAAAAGCTTTTTACCCCCCCTCGGCTCGCCGAAGTCGTCAAAAGATCGGAGGTGGAGAGAGAGAGAGAGAGAGAGAGAGAGAGAGAGAGAGAGATAAGGCAAGAAGAGAGGATGAGGGTTTGACCCCAAAGAGGAGCGTTGATGGCGACGGTGGGAGAGAGGGAAGTGATAGTGAATGATGGTGGTCACCGGTCAGCCGAAACGTATCCACTTTGGCCTCCTCAGTCGCGCACAGAGAGAGAGAGAGAGAGAGAGAGAGAGGGCATAAGTTAGCGTGAAAGTAGGGCGAAAATTTAACGCAAAGATCGTCCTCAGTCCTCAGAGAGAGAGAGAGAGAGAGAAGAGACACCATCATATCATCAGAGAAGGAGCGAATACAAGTAAAATGGTGTGGTGGGGGAGAGAGAGAAGGGGGGTTGCGTGTGGTGGGAAGCAAGCAAGCATAACTGAGATGGGGATTCAAATTGTGGAAGGAAAAAGAGTTTTTGTGCTGGTTCTGGGGCGAGCAATGTGAGTCCCGATGTTGATTTGATTCCCTACCCCACTCCTTCCCTAAATATTATTGTTTCACAAAAAATTATCGATCCAAAAGGTTTATTTTTCAAAAAAAAATTATATAAAAAAGTATTATGTTTTGGTGGGTATTTTTGTTTCCTTCTTTTTCACCCATTCCTTGCGTCTCTGCATCTGCTCCCAAGGTGATTCTGTTCTCTGGCAACGGTCCGGGTGAAATGCTCTCCAAAGATTAAGGTTCGGGAAATCTTTTAAGGTGATGTAAAAAAGAACAGAGAGCACAGGCAATGATACGTGCAGAATGCAATTCGTGACTCTTTTGTTCATTTGTTTTAATAGGGGAACATCACGACTATTATTCGATCAAGCAATCGACATATTCTATGGATATTGAGAATGAGTAATTGATCGATCAGTTTTGAATAGCAAGAGTTATTGTATGAATAATACTACTTGCCAAATGTCCATAACAAAAGTGGCAGACGAAGTTTGAGGATTACATTGGGGCCAATACTTCTTATGCATGTCTACTAGGGGATTTAGATTCTCATAAACGTACTTACCCGATGTTTGATCTTATTATTCCACACAATCAATGGTTTATTGTCGTTGGAGATGCATTTCAATTAACATGACAAGGCCATTCATCATCATCATCCTTGACGCATCACACATGGGACAAGATGCTCTCTAAGCATAGCTGGTCAAAGAGGAAGTGGGAAAATTGTTTAAAAAATTATAAACCTATTGTACGCAATTAATTCAGTTTGAAACTTTTTAATTTTATCAATTTAATCTTAAAATTTTTGATAATTTTTTAATTCAATTCTAAACTTTTTAATTGCGTCAATTTAGTATTAAATCTTTTAACAGTTTGCCAAATTAATCCTAAAAACCTTTTAATGAATTGCTAATTTAATTATTTTTGCTAATTTTGACTGGACATCACTAACATGATGTGGTCTAATGTGAATTTTTTTTTTTTTGTAAAATTGATTTATTATTATTATATTTTCTTTTCTTTTTTTCCTCTTTTTATAGATGGCTTGAGGGGGCCACCAGTAGCGAGTGAGGGTTGTGGGCCTCATTCAATGGCTGCTGACCCTCTGTAAAAGGAGGAAAAAAGAGAAAGGAAAGAAAAGAAAAGAAAAGAAAAAAGAAGAAGACAAATATAAAATATGAAATATGGAAATATAAAAATCAATTAAAAAAGTCCACGTTAGCACTAGTCAAGTCACGTGAAATGATCTACATTGACTATGCCGACTACGCCGCTACGTCGGCAATATCTAATCAAAATTAGCCGGAATTACTAAATTAACAACTTGTTAAAAGATTTATGACTAATTTAGCAAATCGTTAAAATGTTGAGGAATAAATTAATATAAGAAAAGGTCTAAGACTAAATTAACAAGTTGTCAAAATATTAGCCATCATACAATAAATTTAGGACTTTTTAGACAATTTTTTAAGAGGAAGCTTAAGTCACAAATTATGAGAATGTTTAGACCCTTCCGGTATCAAGGTCTTTCTCGTGTAGTCAAAACATTTTTTAGGGGCTAAATGGATAATGTACACTTATTTCTACACGCAGAGTCGTGCCCAAACTCTAAGCCAGACCCGTTTATTAATGACTAACATAATAGCAAAACTTTCTTCTATTTTCATAGACAGGGCGCACGAATGAGCAACCAAATAAGGAAATACCTGCAAATACGACAATGCACTAACCGTATTTGTGATACATGCGATTGCTATTTTAAAAATTGAGTATCTAATTAAGTCCTTCACAAGCGCTCGTTAATCAGATCCAACATTTCGTTGTGGATACGATCGAGCACGGTAGATAGGCCTAGATGAGCAGGAACTGGACCGGGCCGAGCCTCGGGATGGAAAAAGTGTTTGACCCGCATACGCTTGGGCTTGGGCCTTGACAAGCGAATAACGAAGACGACAAAGTTATATAGAGAGAGAGAGTGAATAAGCTAGCGTGATGGGAGGGGAAAATTCAACGCAGAAGTCGTCGCCGGTCCTCGAGAGAAAGAGAGAAGAGGGAGAGAGTGAAGGGACACCATCATATCATCAGAACTGAGCTTGGGATTCGATCCGTGCAAACTTCTGTTGCGTTCATAGCCTTGTCGTCGCAGCTGTTTCCGAGGATTATATGTAAGACCGATTGCGTTTAAGATTATGCGTTGTTTATACGTGGTTATGATAGGCTCAGTTTGTGGTATGAATCGTTCTGCTTTGTTATCTGACCGGTGAATTCATAGAGCATGTGTAGATTGTATTCTTGGGAATGTTCTGGATCAATGATTTCATGAAGTTGCTTAATGGATGAAGAATAAAACGATGTGTAGTAATTGCTTTTAATGCAATGAAGGATCATAATTCAAGGTGTCTGGTCTATGTGTATATCTAGCATCATTTTAGGAGTTCTTGGTTATGATACACTCACGGGCCATGAAGAAAGCTGCAATGTCTCTTTCCAAACTGGCAGATACAGCACACGAGGAGCTGCCAAGCACAACTGCTGCTATTAGGCTCTCCGGCATGGAGATCGGTGTTCTTACACTGGAGTTGAACATCTAAGGTGATTGTGTGCTTTTATTTGAGCTGAAGTCATATTGTCATAGTTGCTAATCCATGCACCGAGTGATGCATCCAAACTAATTTCATCAACAATTGAGGGAATGCCATGCAATTAGCTTCCTATTATACTGTCACACGCACATCTAGCATTGCTGTTGAGTTGTTGAACCCTGTCTGGACTTTTGTCGTGAAGTTCATGTTGAGGCATCCTTATTAAAAAAGAAAGAAAAAGGCATTTGAAGCACTTCGAAGTGAAGAATGAATACAGAGCTCAAATCGTCCAAGATAATATGTTCCATGGGTAAGATGTTTCATGCTGAATGTGAAGGTAAGACATGCTTTGATAGAGTCAAGTGAATATGTATCCTGCGTGGTGAATGATCACTGCAGAGAGTTCTTTGAAGATTGAGCATAGGTTCACGTGGATAAACATTTTTAACATGTAATTCATCTCTTCTCATAAGCTGTTTTTGTTATTAACATGACAAAGGTTAACTCGAGGTAATTTTTCCTTTTTCTTTGTCCTCTTAATAGCCAGGACATAGCTGATGGAATAAATAAATCAGCTCAAGCTCTGCAGGCTGCAGAAGCTGGAATTCGACAGATTGGTTCTTGTGCTCAACAACAGGTATGTCTTAACCCCTCCTCTTAGATTGATCCCTTCAACCGACTTCCTAAAATAACTTTGTAATCTCTTGTTTTCGCAATGTCTGATTTATGTCCACCAAATGCTTAATACAGCAATTTAAGAGAGAGCTAGCCTGCCAATTATCTTGTTACAACCTGTTGTTGCAGGGGTGAGAAAAAATCATCCGTATTTTTGGTCAGGCAACAAAATCATTCATCAGTATGATATGTCAAGGTGAGTCTAGCCCAGAGAGCGAGAATGAAAGTGGAGTTGATAGGATAGAAAAATAAGCTTACTAGTTGCCCACAAAGTGTGTAGAAGATAGAGCAGTCTCCATAGAATGTCTTCTGTTAGGCTCAGTGGGAATAACGCCGAGTATGGATTGTTTTCTTCGACCTCATTTTGCATCTCTATTGCTCTAAAGATGAAGGTGATAGCTCCATTCACTATTTGCATATTCATCAAAGTAGTAGCTGCAATTCTTCCTGTTCACCGTTCTTTTGATCCTTAAATATTCAAACAAAACTCTCCTTTGGCTTTATGCATAGCCCTTCTTTCATTTTACTTGCTTAAAAAGGTTAGTGTATTCGGACATCTTAATTTAGATAAGCTACTCGGGATGCATAAGAGATCAGTCCAATCTCTCTCTACAACATTGGTCCTGAAAGTTGGATGACTTGAGAACTCCTCATCATCGGAAATGAAGTGATATCTTAGAAGTACATCAATTGTCTGTGGTCTGAACATATGGTCTGGAAAGGCATGCTTCTACTTGAAGCATCCAATCAAAGGGATAGGGAAGATCTAGAAGGGAAAGTGTGTCAACGAGAAGATTATTTTTGCCAAATCTAGTGCTTTATATAATAGAAGTTTCGAGCACAAATTACCGATGATATGTGTCTCCTTAAATGGAAAATATAACCAATATGATCATTCCATTCGCTGCCATTACGCAAAGCCTAATACCCTTAATGCAACAATATACAAACTGCTAAAAACTGTCACCCTCTATAGTTTCTCTGGGCGATTATTTGCTTGCTTATGACTTACTAGAAAGACATGGATTCATCAAGCATCGTCGTTTGGTTCAATTGGTTTGCCACTGAGAAAGATACCATTTCTATTACTTGTAGTTGGTGCTGTGAAGTTGGGTACAGGTTCTTCATGTCCAGAGACACTTCTTATGGGTTGTTCCTCTCATTTGTCTCTTCCATTTTCTTGTTCCCATATTTGTATATCATGTAGAGGATAATTTGAGCGAGGCCAACCAAAAGTCCCACTGCATTTGGTACCTGAAACACCCAATTGACCCCTCATTTTAATTTCAAAGTCAGCAATAAACAAATAAGAGAGAGAGAGAGAGAGAGAGGAGAGAGAGAGGTGTTGTATGTGTTAAAACATGAGTAAAAAAGTAATGCAAACACTCCAATGACACATGGATCGATAGCGTCAATCATGTTATAATTGACCAGGGGACAGATTCAAGTCTCATCCTTTTCCCAGTTCAGTCGAAGTAAGAAATACGAGAACTCGACTTAACAGGTTTACGAGAAATATCCGGTAATGGCTATGCAGAAAAAAAATTCACATTCCCGGTGCAAGTTTTACTGGTGCATCCGGGTGACTTAGAAAATGAAATCGCTGCCAAGCTGCATGCAATGAAAAGCATTAGATTTGAATGATTGAGAGAGCTAAATGGTACTTACAGCGATTTTCAAGTCCTTGACAACGAGGCCATAGAAGAACCAGGTTATGGCAGAGAGGGTGACGAGCAAGGACGTAGTGAACGGCATGAACTCCACACTTCTGGTCTTTATCACCCTCCACTGCACAAAACACAAGATAACACACTCAAAAATTGCAAAAACTCTTGTTTAGGACTGGTTTAGTTGCTATAGCATAGGCAAAGAACTGCATCTCTACACTTATTGAGTGACGAGGAATACCATGATGCTCAAAGGCACTGCGAATGCCATGAGACTGAAGGTCGCATAGATCCATCCAACGACATTGACGCGATGCTGACCCTTGAGAAGCAAGAGGGTCAGCGCCATCGTCCCTCCGAAACCTCCTATATTGAACAGCATCAACTTTGCTGTGTATATCTGCGCAAATTGGTGATTCACACAAATTTCCTTAGATTATAGTGTCAAATGAGAGAAATTGTAATCTCCTAAAAATTTTTCATTTTTATTTGCTGTCACATAAATTTCCTACGAATTGATTTCTTTTTTTCTTTTTGCATGTCTTCTTAAATGCATTAATTACCTAAATTTTGAGAGAAAATTATCAAAAAAATTCTAAAATCTATTATAATTGTGTTAATTCAGTTATAAACTTTTTAATTTAGTCAATTTAGTTATAAACCATTTGATAATTTTCCAATTCAATTAATTTAGTCAATTTTGACTAAAATCACTAAAATAGACATCAACTGTCTCATGTGGCACAATGGCAATGACACGGACAATTTTTATGATTTTTTTATGAATTTATTATTGTCATTTTTATTGTTATCTCTGTTTTTTTTTCCCTTTTTTTTTTTTCATTTTGTTTGGCGAGGTTTAGGACTAAATAAGACTTTCTTTTAGTAAATTTCCCTAAATTTTGATGAAGGGCTAACATGTAAGGTTGTTAGAAAGCTTTAGCTATCCGGCGAATAAGTGAAAACACAAACTTCGCACAATAACAATGGGAATACCCATTACAATCTCGACCATTGCTTGCTCGTAAATGCAAAATAGATAACGAATTGCGTCAATAGTTTTTGCCCCTATGGCCAGGCTTGACAGCCTGTCATGATTTGCTTAAACACTCAAAATGCAAACTAATGAACAACGCATGGTCAAGATAACAAAGGGACAATGGTTTGCTACACTTTTAAGCACAAAAGTGAGAGAGGGAGAGGGAGAGACCTTCTCTTCGGTGGAGGCATAGATCGAGAAGAGGACAAGATAAATCAGTTCAATTACAATTCCACTAGCGTTGATGATGATGGTCATAGTGGCATTAGCCTTCAGGACTCCATAGTACAATTGCAATGATGCACTCAAAAGTGTCACCACATATGGTATTGACTGATGCCCATCCGATGACTTCTCCTTATAGATTTTGTAAAATGTTTTTCTGCCAAAAACAAAAAGGAACAAGAAAAGGAAGAAGAAAAAGGTACTTCACCGATAATGTTTTGCCAAAAAAATTCCACATTCATATAAAGACTTATATTGTTCAAATGATAGAGACAGATATAGAAGCTGTGCAAAATGAAGAGTTAGAGGAGGTCTTACATTGGTGCCAAGAACACAATAGAGGATAAGATGTTGCCTATATAGATCCAACAGAAAAGAGAGGAGAAATGTCAGAATCGTGTATACAAGTAGAAATGAGATGTTCAACGGATCAAGGATTTTTTGTTCATGTAATTCAATAAAGAAAAGTGAGATATTAAAGGGACTAAGCATTTGGTAGAGTCATTTTTAGGGATTAAGGATTTGCTAGTCATTACCATTCCCGTGTTCTGAATACAATCATATCCATTGGACCATATAGATCCCATGAGAAGATACCCACCATACATTCAACTAGATTTTTTTTTTTTTGTTTGTAAGGATTGGTATAATCAAACAATACACAACATACATACATCAATCGTGGCGATCGATCTATGAACGTGGACGTGTCTCGTGCTCCTGACGGACCAAAGAGCCCGGTGCCCAATTTCCAGAAATCGGACCAAACAAGCCTGGAACCGGTCAGAATCGGACCAATCGGTCTGGTTCAGATCCCGGACGGTCTAAGCGCCCCCCTCACATTCACCTAAACCAACCCATGCTCTACAAAGATTAAACGACCTTCGACATTCAGATTCATCTACCATACCCCTCAAGCTCGACTCCTAGTTTTGAGACGAAGCTCAGCAATCTAAGCGTGGATTTTACAGGCAAACTCTCTTACGCTCTTTGCTATTGGTTCGGTGTGGGACTCTTGGAGGGGCGTCTCCTGCAGGCGAGGGGAAGCGAGAGAGAGTGAGAGAGGGAGAGAAGGACTGACGGGTGACGCAGCCATAGAGAAGTTACTCCCACATCAACTGGTAGGAGAGGCAAACAAGCATGTTGCCTTTTTAAATTTGTATATGATTGAATTTATTAACTGATGAAGATTGACAAGAATGTAGCTCATCTCGAATTAAACTCATCTTAGGATTATTTGTGCATACCTAAGAGCCGAAGTGTGAAAGCTAGCTGTTGAGTATTCCAGAACGCCATTTGATCTTGGAAAGAAGTAATTATTTGTACGTGCCCTCCGGCAGGAGCTCCTCCACTTGCTTGAACGTCGTTTGATCTTGAGCTTTTGTTTTGTGAGGTGTAGGCACAAAGCTGATCGGGGAAGCTGAGATTTATAGCCAGAGGGGTTTGTCGGGGTTTGTACAACACTGTGTGATACGCAAATGGTGTTGGGCATCGGAGGGCGCGATGCGCACAAAAGTCGAAGCTGATATTTATAGCTAGAGGGGTTTGTACAACACTGTGCGCAAATGGTGTTGGGCATCGGAGGGCGCGATGCGATGCGCAACACTTTTGTACATGCCGCATCGCGCCCTCCGATGCACAACACCTCCTATGCCCAACAATTTGTGCATCGCGCCTTCCCGTGCGCAACACTTTTGCGCATCGCACAGTGTTGTGCATCCTCCTCTCTAGAAAGGATGCAAAAAGCAGAGGCATCAGGAAAAGCCAATAAAGCCAAAAACACCAAGGAGCTCGGTTTTTTCCTAATAACTTGGCTTCCTTTCAAACTTCGCTTTTTCTTCCAATCCTATTTTGGGTGCATTTGATTTAACATTTCAAAAGGCTTTCAACCTCCAAAGCCCATTTGGAAAAATACTAGACCGGGAATTATTTTGAATGAGCTTTCATTTCAAAGTTTTGAAAATGCTGAAAATTCAATGCTAGAGGGACTAATTGGAGCTTTCAATATTTGGTCAAATACTATAATTCATTTTGTTCTTCCAAAACTACCCTCACTAATTTTTCAAAATTCCAATTTCATCCTTCATTAGTTTTTTTTTTTAAATTAAAAAGGAACAACCCCTTCGCTGGACCAACGAAGGGCTATGGACACGACGAGCTTTATCTAGGCATTAACGAATCATTTGAGATCGCTGGGTGACCTCAACCTTTTTCGGCTTTACTTGCGACACCCGAGCGAGGGCCCTTGAGACCACGAGACCCAGGCGACTTGGGTCGCACAACCTCGACCGCCAACGGCCCGATATGGCTCGCCAACAAAGGGTTTGGTCATTTTAAAATATATATATATAAATATATATATTATCCAAAGCTCATTGCAATTTTTTTTTTTTTTGCCAAACACATATTTAACACAAAGTCCATTTGCAAAGAGGTTTTAATCGAACACAATTTACATTTCTCCATATCACTTTGATTCTCAATATTTATATTACATTCAAAGTCCATTTACAAAACTAAGCTAAACGCACCCTTTGTCCCACTAACTGCCTCCAAATGTACTCTCCCTCCTGACGTACCCCTCCCTTTCGTTCACTTTTTTTTTTTTTCCACCGCCGTTTCTTCTTTTCCGTCCTCTTTTTTTGGTGACAAAAAAGAGCTGGATATTCCTGTTCTGAACTGGGGATGTATAATGTTAAATGATTTCCCCCGAGGGTCGGACTATATATCTATCTCCTGCATTAGGATGTCATTATATGGAGATGGGCGTTTCTCTATGCTTCATCTCCTGCGGAGGCAAAGAGTGCAGATTCAAGTCTAATGACTAAGAATTTCTCTTAGCTTGTACCATCCTCGAACGAGACCATACAATATGGAGTTTAGATGACATGACGGTGACCTTTAACATCAATTAAATCAAGCAACTTAATTTGTGAAACATAACCTATGGTGATACATGTTTCTCCTGATGTTTACAATCCCACACCAATGTCACCATTGTTATTTATTTTTTATTTTTTTGTTCCTATCTTTAGCTTGCGAAATGTTGAATGTCAAGATCGATAAATGGTCTTGCTTTATGCATGTACGTATAACAATTCACTAAAGATTATCATTTCAAAGTTCTTAAAATGTATATTAGCTATCAAAATTTCAAAAAATTGTCAATGGGTTTATATGCAAGCAAATATAGATATATGTACAGAGAATAATATACTTAACTTGAACACTCAACTGCTAAATAAACTCTTTAGAAGCTTTTCTTTATCTAAATGGGATTTGTTTACACACATGCACACATGTGCATGCATGTGCACATATGTATGTTAGTACACACACATATGTATGTATGTATGTATGTATGTATGTACATTGTAAAAATTTAGGATAAAAATAAGTGTCAAGACTTAAATTATAGAAAGCTAAAAGTTACAAGATAATCACTTCAACTTCAGATAAAATCTCAAGCTGGGTCTTCTCCAGAGAAAAATTCATTGTCAAGCTTTCTATATACAATGACTGGCTCGTCTTAGACAAATATAGTTAATCGATAGAGTATGAGGGAAGCGAAGCAGCTGGACTTTTATTCTTCTTGTATGAATATACGTTTGAGCATCAGGAATTAACGGGGAAATGTGATTGAGATCATCAGTAAAAGAGTATGTCGGCATGTAGAACGCCTAACGAAATTGGCAAACAGGTCGAGGCATACTTACGTTAGTAGTTGAGCAGGACCTGATCCTCGAGACCGCCCACCAAAAGGTCGAGGCTTATCATTTCCAGCTATCTTCCTGTTGACGGTACAAGCCTCACAACGTGACAGACGCATCACGAAATCGGAGTAGGAGCGAACGACTTGTTGCACAGAAAGGACGTCTACTTACGGAAATATTTTATTTTCCCCATACGGGTCATATCAGTGTCAAAAGGTATGCAGATGGGGAGGAGAAACTGAAGGCAGAGGATGAAAAGTTGACCCAGCAAAATAGGTTAATAGCGAACGGGCGGTGGGAGTGATGGTGTCGTGGTGGGCTGACTCCAAAGAAAGTTTCCCTCTAGGTGGGTGGGAAGAAAACGAATCTGAGATGGACTAAGACTTTTTGGGTTGGTTTTTGGGCGCTGTCATTTGCCACATTTTTAGCGGTAAAAGTAAAAGTTATTCCATCAGCGACGCCTTTTTCGAATAGTCCTTCCAAAGTGGCATGTGAAGTTCGAGGATTACACGGCGCAATTACTTCTCAAACGAACTCGGATTCACATTAATACACTCACCGATCTTTGATCTCAATCGATCAACCAGTATTCTGCACTATCAACACTAGTTGTCACTGGAGGCAGGTTTCAACTTGCATTTCGTACCCAAAAGGTATAGTCCATCCATTAGCATCATCCTTCTCAACGTGTCACGCCCAAGATGTTCTCTAGACACAGCCAATTGAGGAGGAAGCCAACAAGTCTCAAGTTATGGAAATGTCTAACTCCTTATATCTAGGGCTTTCTTGTGTACTTCAAGCATCTTCAAGAGCTATATTGGTAATAAGCCACAGTCAGTCCACCTCATTACCATGTGGTGAAAATCAATCGAACATTACTAATGAAGAACTAACTTCTTGGGGCCATAAAGTTTTTTTACGAGACATGTTTATTAAAATTTTAAAATTTGTCATAAAAATGCAAATTGAATATTAAAATTTCAAAAAAATACAATGAAATTCTAAAACTTATCAAATTGATATATTCAAATTCTTTTTATTAGCTTTGTTCAATTTGACTAACAAAAAATGTTGATGTGCCTTTTTCTAATATTTTCTCTCTCCTACATGGCAAAAACAACATACTTTTTGTCTGAATTTGATTTTTAATACTAATTTTATTTAAATTATATAAAAAATTAACTAAACTTAAAGAATAAAATAAAATAGAAAAAGAAAAAGAATCGCCATCGCCCACCATCGATGGGAAGGGCTCAGCCATAGTGGGGGGAATGGTCGGCAAGAGTTGCTAGTCCTCGCCTAGTTGTGGTCGAGGGCCACCAATGGCGATAAACCCCATCCGATGGTGACCTCGCTTAACCATTGTTTGAGGCTAGGCGTTGCCGCCGATCATCCCCCACCGTCAACAGCTCTTCCCGAGCAATGATGAGGGGCGGCGATGAGGGCTGCAAACCCTCATCCCGATTCTCTTCGTCCTTTTATAAAATTTTAAATTTAATTTATTTTTCAATTAAATTAAATAATAATTGTATTAAAAAATCAGATTTAAAGCAAAACTATGCCATATTAATCATGTTATCGCCACGTAGGAGAGAGAAAATATTTTTAAAAAGTCACGTCAGCATTTGCTATTAACTTAAATGAAGTTAACGGAAAAATTTGATTATATCGATTTGATATTTTAAGATTTGATTACACTTTTTTTAATTTTTTTTACTCAATTCTACTTTTGTAATAAATTTTAGGACTTTTAGTGAATATATCTATTTTCTCATTGATATGAGTCGCATGAGGTGGGCCTCCACTGATTTGCAAAGTCGGGGCCCTTCGTCCTCAGTCTAGGAACACAAAGCCCAAACAGGCTGTAACATAACAAACGTATGTGGGTCCACTCTCAAATAGGCCTCATCATTTTAATTGGGATCAACACCTCCGATAAAAGCTTTGGGCTTTCCTTGCGGCCGCTGCTAGACCCCGTTTACAACTACTAACATAATAGTAAAACTTTTCTTTTCTGTGAAAGTAAATTCACTGAACACATATAACAAGCCCTCCAGAGCACTCATCAGACCCTTCAAACGGATGGATTGAGTCGAAAATAGCTTGACCCAAATTGACCTACTTAATCCATTTTAACTAATTTTCGTGCAATACAAATCCATACCCTATCTCAATTGACCCACATCACTAAAATACTTCTATGCTCAACACAATCTAAGAAAATTCATATCTAAAATAAAGTGAAATCATAGAGTGAGTGAGCATGAGATTGAGAGAGTGAATAACGAGTTATAGAGATAGGTTGGGTCAAAATAAATTGTAAACCCATATGACATCCACAGAGTTAGATTTAAATCCATTTATAATTCATTTAATTAATATAATTAACTCATATAAGAATTTAGCTTATCAAATTTGAGTTAAGAAATAGGTTTATAACCTATTTTGACAGGTTTAACATTCCTTGATAACACCCAACTTTTTATCGTGGATATGATTAGGGGTGTGCATGGTCCCGGCACGGCGGTTCCGACCTAGAACCGAGAACCGCCCGCTAAGGACCGGTTCCGAAAAATTGGAACAAGGATCCACCGTTTGTTGCATGGATCCACCGGAGCCGGACCGCCGTCCGGTCGGGTTCCGGGTGGATCCATGGAACCGATTTTGACGCAAAATAATTTTGGTTTTCAACATATAACGGTCGGGTCTATGAGTTGAGAAGGAGGGGAGGAGGTCTATGGTCGGGTTTTCAACATAGAACGGGTGCGAAATAATTTTCCGCGGCTATGGCGGGTGGCGGCCGACGCGAGGGGGCGTCAACGCTTGGGGAGGAATCGAAATGGCGATAGGATTAGGAGGAATCGAGGAAGAGACAAAGAGAGAGAGAACCGAAGACAAAGGAAGTTAGGAGATGAGATCTAATCTAGGGTTTTTTTTAGTAATTTTTTTTAATATTAAAAAGGTTCGTCCCGGTCCCGGGTGGCGGATCTGTCCAATGGAACAAGAGCCGGACCGAACCCACGGTTCCGAAAAATGGAATCGGGAACGGGACCGTTCCCAAGAACCGCTGGTTCCGGGCAGTTCGGTGCGGTTCGGGCAGTTCGGGCGGTTCGGGTATTTTACGCACCCCTAGATATGATCGAGTGGATAGGCCTAGACGAGCCAGACTGGACCGGGCCCAGCCTCAGGTTGAAAAGCTGACCCGCATGCGCTTGGGCTTGGGCCTCGACGGGCGGAGATCGATGAGGACAAAACTTAAAGTTAAAGTGAACCCCCTCGCACGTGAGCCCCCTTTGTCCCTCCCTGACCGGTCTTGTCTCCACGTGTCATACCTCGCTCTCTAATATCTGCTTTTCCCCATCCGGTCAGGTCCAGTGGTCCCCACCTGTCGCGTCGTTCTTATCCCCAAGACAGATGGTCCCCACCTGCCACGTCGGCCAATCTCCTTCCAGATCCAGAAGAGAATCGACGGCCCACGACGGATCTCGACTCTCCAGACTCGTTCGGCCTTTAACGCCTGAACTCGTCTTTAAATACATCTCTATTGATCCCATGATCCAGCAGCCATCTACATTGATCCCCGCGAGTTCTGCCCCCGATCGGTTAACGTGCGCCAACTTAGCTCTAGCCTGCGCGCCCATGGGGCTACTGGACCAGCTCTGGGACGACACCGTCGCCGGCCCGCGGCCCGAGAGCGGCCTCGGGAAGCTCCGGAAGTTCAGCACCTTCAGCTCCCGATCGAGCTCCGGCAAGGGTACGGGCAGCGGATCTGGCAGAGCTTTTATTGAATCCTGGCGCACGAGCACACACACCACCATAGTACTGAACAAATCGAGTATTATGGGAAATAAAAGGCGATGAATTCGTGGAAGGCTTGACGATTCCTCCGGCGATTCGGATGGATCGTGTGTTTTTCGAGCCTGTTTGAGTCGTGTCGCGTAATAATGGCCGGAAGAGCTTAATAACGGAACGGATCGTTGGATTTGTGAATTTGCATGGCAATTTCGATGGACTTTTGCTGGAGATTACATTGAAAATGCGATTTCTTTCGTTCTGATTCGCGACGGGTTGTGTCTTTGGAGCAGAATCGGAGGGAGGAGGGAGAATGAAGGCGTACGGCGATCCGGACGCGACGCCGTCCGAGGAGGCGGCGATAAGGGTGACGCGAAGCATAACGATAGTGAAGCCGCCGGGGAACCAGTCCGGCACACCGCCGGTTTCTCCGGCCGGGTCCACCCCGCCGGTATCCCCCTTCGCCGGTAAGCACCGTTGATATGCATTATTTTCAGACGAGTGTCGCCAAAACACTCTAGAAATATCCGAAATAATCAACTGCAAGGTGGGGCCCATTGGTCTTGTCCTTGCCGGCTGCGCTGCCAGTCTATAATGGATGATGATAACGCCGTTGTAGGTGGAGGAAAAAACCACTTTTAATATTATGAAATTCGTATTTTTGAAAATGACATTCGTGTCCCTGTCATTTGAATGTTGACTTCCCTCCTTTCGTGCATTATCTTTCTCTTATATTTTTTTCTCTGGAACAGATGGGTCAAGCATCAGGAATTTACATTGGGTATGTTCAATTTCTCAGTGAGACGATAGTGCTAATTTCTATAATCGAAGTAGCTGAAGAATTCCTAATCTTGCCTTCGGTTGGCATGCATAAGATCTACTGTTTTCGGCGATGCTCGTGAGGCTTCTTATCTTAGCTCGCGCGCCCGGAGATGCATTGATCCGGTAGATCGAATTATACGGGCGATGGCGATGTGTTGTTTGCTTTGTTTTGAGTATGGATAGGCTGATATGATGATGATAATAATGAGTATGGTGCCACTTCTAATGTCGACATGAACGTATATGTACGCAGGAGGTGGAGGTGGAAGAGGGCAGTTTCTATTCCGAAGGAGATCAATGTCCGATGCTTACGAGAAGCCGAGTGAGGTTCGACCCCGGAGCCCTCCTTCTTCTTACGACATGTGAGCTATGACGACGAAGCTTCCGACTCCCTTCAGCAGCCCAAGATAAACCGCGTGTGCGTCCGTTCGACCCCTTTGTTGTTGCTTTGTATAACCTATGCATGTATGTAGGTATGCACGCATGTTAGAATCTGCTACTGCGGTTCGATGAACGCCATTTCCTTAGGCATGCGTCGTCTAGATGTAGGAGTCTTGTGTATAAGTGGTGTACGCGAGATGGATCGTGAGCTGCCTTGTTGCGGTCTGTTTTCTGTACATAGTGCTTTGATTCTGGAACCGAATCTGAGCCTTTTGCTTGTAAGTTTTGTTGGACGAAAAAGAAGCATGTTCCTATGTTTTTTGTTTCCTTAAAACATTCTCTGCCGACTCTCTCTCTCTCTCTCTCTAGTTTCTACATGTCTGCAATGAGGGAACAAAGCAGCAGCAGCAAGTTGAAACACCCGGGCCTTACATGATGATGCCAATACTGCACATCGCTTGTGTCGTGCACTACATGTTGGGAGGGACTATAGACAATGATGCTGACCAGTTTGTGAATCGAAAACCTCTAGCCGATGATATTATCTCCTTGCAAGGTTAATGCAAATGAACTTTTGCCATACATGGTCAAACGGGTGAAATGAGTGGAGTGAATCTCTCTGCATTGCGCCAGGGGAGCGCGTGTACTCTCTGCGGAATCACAAGGGTTGAGTCATGCTTCCTTGGCCAAAACACAGAACACTTTTGAGCACGAAAGCAATGAACTTCTTGAGCACCTCCAAGTTCAAACCGTTGTCTGATTATTTTCTTCTTGTTTGCATTGACTATATGGCCTAGGGAAAGCCCAAGTACAAGAAACTAAGGGTGTGCATGGAAACACTCCCAAAAAGTGTTCCCGGCACACTTCTGTACGGAAAGTGTCTTTTAACAAAAAAAAGAAGAAACGTTTGGTTGCGTTTTTGTCTTTTTGTTTGCGGACGAAATAGGAACAGAAAAAAAAACAACATTTGTTGTTTTAAGGAATAGAAATGAAGAAACGTTTTTGGATTTTTGTTCTTTCTCTTCTCTCTCTTCCTTCTTCTCCTCTTCTTCTTTTTCTTCTTTTTTCTTTCACGGTCGCCGCGCCTCGGCCATGGCCGGGCGACCGGCCGTCCGAGGCTCGGCCTCGCCCGATCCGGCGAGGCCGAGCGTCGCCAGCCCCGGCGAGGCGAGGCGAGGCGTCGCGGCGTGAGCGAGGCCGAGCCTCGCCTTGGCCGGCGAGCTTGGCCTCGCCCGGATCCGGCAGGCCGAGCCTCGCCGTGGCCGGGCGAGGCCGCCGCCAAATCATTACCGTCGGAGGCGACCTACCCCCGAAAAAAAAAAATTAAAAAAGAAAGGAAAAGGTGAAAAATAAAATAAAAATGTTTCAAAAATTAAAAGAAATAAAAAAGAATAAAATTTACCAAACGTGTTTTTAATTTTTTTATTTCCGACCAAACGTTACCAAAACGTATTCTTTTGTTCAAAAATTGTTCGCCGAAAAACACTTTTTTTGTTTTGTTAAGGAACACATAAAAACAAATGTTTCCATGCGAGGCCTAAGTATGCGTTTGGTAATGTTTCTATCCAAAAATTGTTTCGGGACTATTTCTGTTCCAGGGAATAATTTTTGAATAGAAGAACATGTTTGATAACTGCACAAAATTTCTGTTTCCGGAATAAAAAAAGAACAGAAACACATTTAGTAAACTTATATAATTTTTTTGTTGTTTCTTTTAATTTTTTAATTTATTTTTTCTTCCTTTTGGCGATCGTAGGTCTTGACCATGGTACGGCGACCGCCAAAGAGGGCTTGCGACCTCGCCGTGGCTCACATTGGCTGGGCGAGCTCGAGCTCCCCGCATTCTAAGCAAGGCTGAGCTCGCCTTGGCTGGGCAAGCTTGAGCCTCGCCGGTGGCTGGGCGAGCTCAGCCTCGTTGGATCTAGGTGAGCTTGGGCTCGCCCAGCTAAGGCAAGGCCGAGCCTTGCTAGGGTCAGCTACACTCTGACAAGGTCGCCAGCCAAAGAAGAAAGAAGAAGAAAAGAAAGAGAAGGAAAAAATAGGATAGATAAAAATTGTTTTTTGGAAGTGTTCTCGAGAATAAAAAAATAGATTTTTTGTTTTCGAAACAAAAATGTAAACAAATGCGTTTTTTGTTTTTTTGTTTTCCAGAACAAAAGAACAATTCGGGAACAAAAAAATAGTACAAACGAACAGGCCCTAAAAGTAATTATACAAATGTATAATCCAAAGCAATTCATGTATATAATAAAAATATCAACACCCTCTTCACTTTTATAATATGTGTCCTAACGCCGCTTGTTAAACATCAATTGATAACAAATTGTCATTTTCGATGTACTTTCTTTCTCGTATTATATAAAACGAGCGCATTTTTTAGAGAAAAAGAGGGCCGGGGGGGGGGGGGGTGGTTTATATATATATGGGATCATTCTCAAAAATACCACTTTACATCCTCCCACAAAATACTCCCACCCGAAAACACCAATTTACCCAATACACCATTTATTATTTTAGAGGTGAAAAAAAGGGCGCCAGTTGTTCCTCTGATGGATCATTGTCTTAAGCGAATCTGGAAAGCTTGAAAACCCGGACCGGACTGTCGAATTTTGCTGGCCTAGGCAACCCAGACCAGACCGTCGAATTTGGCTAGCCTAAGCAAGACCAAGCTAGTATTCAGGGGCGTTTTGAAATTCTCATTAGGAATGCTTCGGGAATTCAAGCCTGAGATGCTCGAGCATGGGTTGGCTCGCCCCGGCCCAATGTCATATTGAAAAGTATTACTTATAATTAAAATTAGAAGAAAAATTAAGGGTTAATATTGATCAACATCCTTAAGTCATAACAACTAGAAAATTAACCATGAAACTTGAAATGAGCCATAAAAAGTTATGTTATGTTAAAATTGAGATATGCAACTTTCCGAATCTTTCCTTGAAATTTATGAATATTAAATGAATGAGTATTAGTTATTTCAAAGAATGCATGTCATAATTTTGTAATTTGATAATGAATAATATTTTCAAAAGTAAAATTTTAAAATAAAAAATTTTAGACTTTACCCACTTAAAATGAACCATGTAATTTTTGTCAGGGCCTTTTTTTTATATTTTATTTTATTTCTCTGGTCGAGAAATAAAAGTCAGGCTCGGTTGGTTAGGTTGGTTCCTACATGGCCTGGTGCACCCAGCCCATTGGCAACCCATCTTTTCCCAAAACCAACAAAGTTTAGTTTCTTCCACCCACCACCATGCCCTTCGGACATTGCCCTACCACCTCCGGCCAAGGGAAGCCCCTTGGCATTGCTCTTGCCCTTGCCTCAATGATGAAGTCCCATTCAATGTGTCTTCCCATAATTTCTTTCTCGCTTTGTGTCACATAGGCATTCCCAAATAAAAATACCTATGTGTTGATTACAAATTGAGACACTTTATGATTGTTGGGTAAAAGAACATTAGTCTGTATATCTCAAGATTCCTATCATATTATTTGGCAACTTTTTCAAATTCGACACCTAACTCACATTCTTTTTCCGCTCGGTCAATTAATTCATTCACTGAATATGTAATCATACGTTTCAAAATATATTTTCAATCATAGTCACTTTCAATCAAAATCCTGGCTATCGGGCTTGTCATTCCAAAGCCCCAACATAAAACCAAACAGGCCCAAAGTCCAGGTCGGCACCGCACGGACCGAAGTCCGCCGGGCCCATCTTGATTTTTGGGCTTGGGGAGAGACTTCAAGTGTAAACCAAGACAACAAGAAGCCCGGCCCGTGAACCCATCCGTCCTCAGTCTCTGTACTCTGCACGGCTCGTGCGCATTCGCGCGAGCCGTGGAAATTGGGAAGCTCGCGGAGGCTTCTCCGTCCGTCCAGTTCGTCTTCTACTTCTCGAATCCTCTGCAGATTCTCCATCCGGAGCGATGAGAGTATCGGATTCGTTCGCGGTCACGAAGCTCGTGCTCTCGATCGGCCTGCTGTTCCTCTCTTCTTCCGGTGAGCGTTTTGATGATTATGTGGGGGTGCTGATTGCGGTGTCGTTTCGGTTTCGCATCTCGTGGAGCTGCCGGTTTTTTGGCTTCTCTCTTTCTAATATTTTCGGTCGGTTATGTCGGTACTTCGATGATATGCTTCTGGCGCGTGAACCGTCGCGCGCCTGGGTAGAAGATCGGTGAACGGGCGCGGGGGATTTCTTGTAGCTATAGCTGATTGGGCGGGACTTGCTCGCTCTGTTGATGAAACTCTCGAATTGGTTATTGTCATTGCCCGATTTTGATTCATGCGGGCATCTTGGGCCTGTTTGGTAGCAATCCTTTTTTTTTTTTTAATGTTCTTTTTTTTATTCTCCGGAGCAGGCAAAACAGAAATAATTTCAGCTAATTTTTCTATTTCTCGGAATAGAAAGTGATTAGAAAATAGGTTTGAAATAGAAATAAAAAGTAAAAAAAGTTATATCTGAACAGACATTGTCTCGGAACAGAAATGTTATCAAATGCATCTTAGCATCCAACAGTTAACCACAGCCGAGTTGTTCTTGACTGTGATATGTGTTTCTTGTTTGGTTCATGTATTGGTGACAGAATTCAGTCCTGACTTTATTTATTTATTTTTTTATTATCTTGTTGTTTTATTGATTTTGTTGGGTGTTTGGTTCTCCTAGATGCAGCGAGGCAGCCTGATGGAGTTTGCGTCTCGAAAGGTGGTCGTTTCCCACCCTTCGCGTCGGAAGGGAAGCCACCTGGAAAGGTGGGCAGAGGGTCCAAGGGCTTGACCCTTTGCCGGGTTTTCCGGAAGAAGACGTGCTGCGACGTGTCTCAGACGCATCCTGCTTTGATAGCGACAAGGAGGCTCACTTTGAAGGGAGAGGCAAGCGAGGAGTGCGTGCAGTTGTGGGAGTTGCTGGAATGTTCTATCTGCGATCCAAATGTTGGTGTTCAGCCAGGACCTCCTCTTATATGTGCCTCTCTTTGTGACAAAACCTTTCAGGCTTGCTCTAATGCTTACTTCTCGATGGATCCAAAGACACAGGTGAATCTGTTAACTATTCCATTGTTAGATGACCAATTTGATTGGTTGATGCCTGCTCCATCATATATTCCTTCTTCCTTCTTGAGAAAGTTGTATAAATGGAACATATTGTTGATATTGACAAAAGTGATAGCCTCACCGTTATGAGCACCATTGCTGCCACATTTCAGGGGTTGATCAAAAAATTGGTTTTGGTTGGGAGATTGTTACTTCTTGATCAATTTCTATATGTATGTCACTGTGCATGCATACCTACCTATATGTGTTAGTTAGTCATGTGAATTGCGGGTTGTGTGTAAGGACATATGGATGCACCACCTCCATTAACTGTTTTATCTTGGATGATCCACATTACCCACTCTAAGTTCTGAATTGATAGGTTCTAGCACCATGTGGAGTGAATGAGGTGATATGTGCTAGAGCTTCTGAATGTGTCTCCAATGGCACTGAGCTGTGCCTTGCTGCTGGTTTTTCTGTGAAATTGGATGATGACAGATCCGTTGGCTCTGAAGAAGCACATTGTTATGGTGGTCAAGCTAGTTTAGACTCAATTTCTAGTTCATGGAAGACTGCAGATTCTGAGATGCCTCAAGAATCTGATGATCACCAGCGGCTGGGGGGAATGTCCATTCAGTAAGACAGTATTTTGGGCAGTGGGAGGGATGGTCTTGACTGGAGGACTGCTGGTTATAAGGTGACTCTCCTCTCCTTTGCACCCTAAAATATGAATAGTTCAGGTGTTACATAAAAATAGGAACAAAACATTCATCACCTATTTGTTGATTTCTTAGCTGGATTTCCTTGAACTCTGCGATCTCTCTCCTGAACCAATGGTCATGTGTCACGTGACCATTTCCGATGTTTGCTTGGGGTTGCTCAATTACTTTTTTTTCCAAGGAAGGACTTGAAACTTGGATAAGTATGTATTTTATCAAACCCCAAATGTAAGTGATATATGAAATGTGTTTCCATAGTTGGTGCTGAAAATTAGCTTAAGCATCTTATAAGTTATGTTTTTAGTAGCTTTTGATCTTTGTAGGTTGTTTCAGTTACTGTGAGCAGTGCCTTGTTTACTGGCTGAATTCTGGTTTGCCATGCACCTTGGGTATGGGTCTGCACAGGGAAAAAGATGCTGTCCCGTTTGTGTAGCATTTCTGCAATTTGGAAAGAAATTTCATGATATAACATGATTTCCCTCTGGAAGCTTGTCATAACTTAATAAATAAGTCATTGTCAAAGAGCAATCTTTTTCTTGTCTCTCACATATCATACAATGAAGGGACTCCAGGAATTTGATTTTAGAACTCGAGACTGTTGTTTTCAGGATTTGGTTGAATAAATTGCTCAAGGCTATCATTTTGCTTTCATCTCATGATTTTGGATGCTCAAAACTAGGGCGTGGTTCTGGTATACAGTTGTTAGTCAAAGAGAAAGGATGTTGGTTCAGGGTTTCTCAGATAAATCACATAATTCTGATGCACTGTTGTTTGTTTTATAGTACAAAGAGTATCCATCTGATTCTGTATTTATGGTCTGTCATTTAGGGTCTTACTGGCATTCAAGTTTTGTTTTGTATCTTTGAATGTACTTTATCCTTATTTACAGCAGGAGGAGGAGCAACAGTCACTACCAGAAAATTGCTGCTATTCAGCGTAGTGCAAGGAGACTGGAAGCTCAGGCGAACCAAAAATCTTTCAATTCACGTAGTAAGAAGGGGAAGGGAGGATGAATCTCCACTGTCTGCTTCTTTTACAGGTGAAGCGATGAACTGAGTTACTTTAAACTTTACGTAATAATTAGAGAACTACATAGTTATCAGTTTGGGAATCAGGTGGTGAGATGTTAGGATCTCCTGTGCCTTCTCCTCTGGCCTTTCAAGCATGTCAAGAAACTAGGTATTGCTGCAGATGCATGCCTCATTTGAGTTAACCAGATTCTTAATGTTTATGTGATTTCTTTATGCTAGCATCATGGAGGTCTATGACTTTTTGCTTCTGAGTTCCATAAACCTCATCAATGGCCAATATAAATTTAATCTCTCTTGTGGCTGCCTAATTTGGTAATTTTCTGGAAATGAGGAGGTGATAGATCTCATTTTAATTTTTAGACTGTATTTTCCTGTCAAAGAATCCTCCTTTGAGAGGGCAAAAGTAAGCTAAGCTTTTGAAGGCTAATTTTTACCCCTATGTTCTTTTTTCTATTAGTCCTGTGGGTCCCACCCCTTGTAACTGGGGTTGGTAAATCACCCCATTCCCAAAGTGAGGACCAAACTCTTCACCTAATTCCAAAGACAAAATGGTAGCCACTGTGTGATGAACCCAGTGGTTTGTTGGTTACCATCTTCGCTTAAGCAGTAGAAGTACAACTTTATGCTGTTTTCATGATTACAAAAAGTGCAGTTATACTTCTGTTTGCAGGTAAACCTATCTGCAATTGTAATTACCACAAGAAAACTGCCATCCTTCAGTGAGCTATTTTTGTGATTCCAAAGCAGCAATGTATATGCTGGTTCTGGCCGAAATCGAGACCAGGGATGGATCACTCGGCATATGTTCAGCCTTTTTGGCTGGAAGAAAATGAGGAAAAACATGCCTTCTGTCAAGAAGAGAGATTTTCGGTTGTAACCTGTCTTGTCATATTACATTTTTCTAGCGTTGCAGAAACATCGTTTTGTTTAGCTTTTGGGAGAGGGAAATGGAGTGGAAGGATTTACGTACACACAGCCGATTGGTGTCTGCATGACACTCAATTTGCATCAATGTGAATTCAGAAGGTTATCGGATTATGTTAGCATCAGGTTTATAGTATCTGACAATAGCTAAGGCCAAGGTTAACGTTCTATTGATCGACTTGATGTCTCTGGAAAGATGTCACATGAAATGGAGATCATTATCACGACCATTATTTGAGGGCAGAATAAGATGGATTAGTCTTTTGTACATAGCACACCGTCCTGTGCTTCTAAGCCACTCAATAGTCCTCCGGTCAGTTGCTTGCTTGAGACGACACTCCACCATCTATTCACCGAGCCCCATGACTCTGGAAAAATCAATTTCAAGAGTTTTGTCCGAGGGCTCATAAAAGTGGTTATTACTTATTTTCAAGAATCCATGAATTCCCAAACGACCTCTTCTCTCGATAGCAATAAGCTTGATATATTAACATGATGACAACGTTGGTACTTGGTCACACACAACAGGGAAGAAAACTGAAATATTAACATGAGCTTGTTGCGAAGCCAACTCTCGAGCACACTTGCAGTCAACACGAAAAAATTACAGATGACAAAAGTTCAAATCATCAGTTTATCCTAGGGGAGCGGTTTCTGTTGGACGTCCTAAGGTCTAATGTCTCCGTTTCTCAGCTGAAAATACTGCACGTACGATCGAAGATCTTGAACCAACTCTCACATTACTATTGTTGCTGCACTTGGATAATCTTGAAGGATACGACTTTTTCGACGGAAGCGGAGGGCATATCCTCATCCAATCTTTTCCATGACAGGTCTCTAGCTTATGCATGAAACCAGCTTTCTTTCTCATTTTCTTGTCAAAATAAGAACATCTTCCAGAGACCACGCGGATCAGACTCTTCCAAGCTGTGGAGGCTGCTCGTATCAAGTCATGAAAAAAGTTATTTCACAGCCCCACATCAAAATTGACTTTAATGATAAAAAATAAAAAAAAAATGAAGCATGATCTTTGTTGCTGCTGAATTCAGAAGAATGGTGAAGCCCAGGAAGATGAAGAAAGCTGAATTTTTCAATACCTTCTTAAGTATCATTCTTGATGTACTAGAACTGCCAGAAGCTTTGCTTTCAGCTGGTTTCAGTATCTCAAATGAACACACCAAATTCTCATCAACACTTAGCAATGCACCTGCATTGTCAAACTCCCCTCCGTAATTGGGAGCCGAAAAGATTGTGACTAACCGCCGTTTGGCAAAAAATTCGTACCCGTCCTCTACCACCTGCAATTAACCCCAAAAGATCTTTTTGACATCGTTTCAAGCAAATTGAAGAGAAAGACATCATGATGTAATGTTCAGCCATGACTATTGCAAGGTTTTTGTGGTTGTAGAAAATGTTTTTCGAGAACAAGATGACAGAATAAAAGGGTACTAAAGGGTAGGCACCTCCAGAGTGCAAATCCAGCCAAGCATTACTGTTCTATTATCTACATCACAAATAACTAGCTCATCCGGATTCTGCAGAAAGTCCTTCAATTAATACGAAGCACTACCAATCAGCAAGTACTAAAACCACTGGTTGGGAGCTTTGACGCCATAAATTTTACAGGTACTTATCACGACATCAATTTTTCTTTTTTCTTTTTTGTCTTTTATGACACTAATGCAAGGTATAATATTCAGAATATGATGGGAAAATGAAACAGGAGACGGGTAATTGAATGGGTTGCTATCATGTTGATGTTTGTGCTGCTAAAAGCAATTGTTTGGTGAGCAAAAAGATAATTAGACATATTAGCATGGAAATTTGAAAAATGGCCCTTTAACACATTATAAGAATTCTGAGAAGATTAAACGGGGTATTAGGCACCTCAAGTTATAAGAGTGCCCTAAGGATGATTGTAGCATTTTGCATCTATAACAGGCATCAAGCTAGATAATAAAGAGATTGGCTTACCTGATGGCCTCGGCAAATGAGATCAAGATTATTCTTATCCAAAAACTCGGCAACCTTATCAGCTCCAAAATTACATGAGACACCACGATCGCTGTCAGCCCAACCATCAATACTAGGATCCGGGTCAGACCACAGAAGATCACAAAGAAGACCGGCTTCAGGAATCTCGGTTGGCCTCGAAATTTCCTTTATTTGATCCAACTTGTTCAACTCCGGGGAGAGGCCCCCATGCATGCAAAGTATTTTATCATCGATAAGGGCAGCCACTGGCAGGCAATTGAAGCAATCGGTGAACATTTTCCAAAGCCTAACATTAAATCGCCTTTTGCACTCATCATAAAAGCCGTAGATGCGATTTATTTTTGCATCTTCATGGTTTCCCCTCAAGAGAAATACTTTGTCGGGATATCTTATTTTGTAGGCCAGAAGCAAACATATCGTCTCCAAACTGTGCTTCCCACGATCCACGTAATCTCCTAAAAACAGATAGCTCGCAGAGGGAGGGTGCCCACCATGCTCAAATAGCCTCAGTAGATCGTGGTACTGTCCATGTATATCACCTGTAACAGACCTGCAACATTAGAATTACTTGACGCATGCTAACTTGATTGTAAAGAATGCGCTGACAAGCTAGAAGACAGAAGCTTGCATTCAGTTCAAATGAATTTGTACCACTTTCCCCTTAATCAAAGAGCCTGAAACTAATTAGCAGTCCCTTCAAGTTCTGCTGAGAACCCCATCCTTGAAGTGTCTATCCTCCCAACTCCATCATCAAACATTAAAAGATTCACCAATGCCTCGATGTGCATGAATTAAAATTTTAACATCTCAAGATTCTTACTTCGGCAGCCTGCTCTTAGTTCAGTTGCTAAGCAGGAACGAACACACAGTCGAATAGTTCCACTAGCAAACACGAGTTATTGTTTCATCAAATCAACTACCTCCAACGTTAGAGAAAGACAGCAAAAAAAACCGCCGTAGTTTATGCAGCAGAAACGAGAAACAGACGAAAATGTCAACCACGTGCTAATGAGGTGGACTGCGGAAACGAAAGAGAGCTACGATATAGAAAACCATAACACACAAGCCCTCAAGATTATTGGTTCCTAGCAATTTGCCATATAACCCTCTTTGCCACAGACTAACCCACCTGCTGCACAACCAAAATCACCTTCGAATCAATCCTGGGATGAGAGCATGACAACATGAGAGAGAGAGAGAGAGAGAGAGAGAGAGAGAGAGAGAGAGAGAGCTCGTACCGCAGATTCTAATGGGAGCATGAAGCGCCAAGAGAATGGGCTGAGAGAGGAAGATTTGGCGAGCGTTGATGCAGAGTTGGCGGATCTCAGCCTCGGAAAGCTGGACTTGCTTCCCTCCTTTGCCTTCCAACAATCTCCTTATTATATCATCCAACACACCCTTCTCCATCATCCCTTCCATTGTCATCATCATCATCTTCTCCTTCTTCTTCTCTTCCTCCACTCAAAAAACACACTAAAAATAATCAACTCCCTTCCCAATATCAACAAGATTTAAACCGGCTCAGCTAGCTTCTGTAGAAACAAACAGCTCAAAGTGGATGCAGAAGAACAAGAATTTGAAGGAACCGTCCAGACGGAAAAATCTGATTTTTGGGTCCCGCGAGTCCCTTTATTCTTGAGGGTATTGAGAGGAGAGGAGCAAAAGGGTATCTGCCAAATTGGGCGATACAAATCAAGAAAGCTCCACCTTATCTTCCGTGGGATGAAAAATGAACCCAAGAGGGTATGCTCAGAAATATGACAGAAAGTCAATGGACAGGACTATGCTTATATACATGGAATTTGGAAGCCTTCCATCAACTTTTCTTATGAGAGAGAGAGAGAGAGAGAGAGAGGGAGAACTAAATCTGTTAAAAACTCACACTCGCCGCCCTATGAAATTGAACGAGAAAAATCCAAACTTTAAATACAGATTGTGGGTGAGAGAGAGAGAAAGAGAGACAAGAAAAATCAGGGCTTGGAGATTGTGACAAGCAAAAGATCAAACATGGGGTTGTCAATATTCGTGTGAGAATGAGTCTCTCTCCCCCTCTGCGAGTAGATTATTCATCGCGGTTGATGTGGAAACCTCAAAAAGCGGGGGCTACTCGGCGCCTCTCAAGAACCGGCGCATGTTAGCGTCCCTTTCACATTCCCTTTTCCCTTGCTGCTTTTGTTTCACTTCTGGAAACTTTAATTACCAACTACCTCCACTATTAGCCCCGTTTAAACGACGATTGGCATCTTTCCTACAAGCGAAAAATAACTTCTTTAAGGATCCGAATCATTCATTTTCAAAATAAAATACTTCCATTCTATGTAAGTGTCCTCTAGCCCAAATTCAAGACCGTTGAATTTGCTCGCCTCGAGCTTTGTAAAGAAACAAATTTGACCTTGGCATTTAAAGAAATGATGACCCTTTCACCATGTCGGCCCAAATCTGTCAAACCATTTTTCAATAATTGCACCCGGAATTGAAATATTCAAGGAACACCGGTAAAGTTTTCAACTTTGTAGACCGGATAGGATTTAGACATGAGAGTCCAGAGAGAGATCAACCTTTTCAGGATGAAAATATGAGCCAGTGAAAAAAGAAATTGTCCGATGAGAGAGCCCACAAGGCGCAACATAGCAGATGATGAGTACAGATGAAGAGAGATTTGGGCGTAATGTTTACGACAAAGTTATAGCTTCGGTGGGTTTAATTCGTAAAGATGAGGGGCAATCAAAGGTCGTAGCCGACTCCAATTCTTTTTTTTTTTTTTTTTCCCGTCTTTTGAGCTTTGCAACTTGAAGAAACCGCGTAATTTGAAAAGTCCAAGCGTATGTGTGTAACATGAACTTCTGACACCGCACAGCGCAATGGAATACAAGTCAGGCTCGATTACAATAGTTCTCCCTCGAATCTCGCCCTTAATTTAATGTTTTTTCTTCACCTGTCGTGCAAGACCACGCAAGGGGGGCCTCATCCTCCCGTTGTTAGTTGTTGCCTTCCTTGGACCTAACCGAAATTCTGTTTATTTGGTTGACGAACTCGATGGGTGCATCATTGAGTTTTTGCTTGAATAAAATTCGTTTCAGTTGATGGTGGTGGTGGTGGTGGTGGTGGTGGTGGAGGTGATGAGCAAGGAGCCACTATGCGACTTGTTTGGCTCACTAATTGCCACCGCATTGGAGCACCGAACAGTTTGTTTAAAAGGGTTTGGTGGGGACATCTCCGTTTGATTAAGATTGGATGAATCGATGGATTTGCGTTCGGCACTCCAGTGAACCTGTTCGAACTCATTAGATTCTCTGCAGTCCCTGTTATTTATATGTTGGGAAGTTTCGTCCGCTTCTTCACATAGAAGACTAGAGAGATTCGCGCGAGCGGGGAGTTTCCATCAGCATTTCATTGTCAAGAGAGCTTCCCACGAGCTCCTGGTGATTAAAATGGATTGGGTTACTTTTTTAAAAGCTAGAGCTCCACTTTCTTTTTCGACAGTAAGTGCTGAGACCGAGTCAATTTGGAGTTTACCGCCGTTCACGAAAGCAGATTAGGTAGGTGGGAACAGTGGAATGAAAAGGATAATATCAAGTTGGGAAGAGTTAATGCAACAAGAAAAATGCTGCTTGGCATGGGAGAAGAGATCAACGAGATAAGAGAGCCCAAATTTGTTGACCAAATTGACTCCATAGCTTCTGCCCCAAGATACCGAGAGAAGCTTCCGACAAACAGACCTGAAGGACCTTCAACAATCACGAACCATCAATAAACCATTTTAAGATACGTGTAAGAAGAACAGTCTTAAGTCAAATGAGTTCACAGCGTCACTGTGATCCACTTCTTTTGGCCCTTGGAATTGTCTTTAACATTTTACCAAGCAAAAGTTCACCGACAATAGGTTCCTTCGTTGAGGTATCTTCTTGTGCGCATACGCTTGACATGAATGGAATTCCTGCTTCTTGACAAACTTAACCAGCTTCATGGAGTATCAGGCAAGGACAAAGGAATAAAATCATTCACGATGCAGCTGAAATTGATCGATGTACGATGTCATGGATGCATATGTGCGTTTCAAGAAACAGAACGTCGTAACATTCGAGGAAATGATTCCCAAGTCATACTTGGCGAAATTTGGTAGCTTCGCCACAAGTTTCAAAAGAAAAGTAGCTTCTCCACAGACAGCACAAGTAAGGCAAAGCTACAGCTACTCACCTTCTTCCACTCACCTAACATAACTAAAAGTCAGTTACAGTGGTTGAAGAGCAACAGAAAAATCTGAGGGCTATTAAATGGCTCTCCGTAAACTGTCCTTAAAAGGAAGACAAAGTGTCCTCTCCTTTAAAGAACTATTGGCCTCCACATATAAACAGGAGTCAACTGGTCTGCAAGTTATCATCTGCATCTACTTTAAGATATTTTTGGGGTTCAGTAGCACTTGCTTCAGTTTCCTTGTGATGTCAATGGAGTTGTGTTCACGTTTGGTCCAAAGGAACAAAAAACCAGAGTATGCCAGTTAAGATCTCAAGTCGTGCAACATATAACACTTTCCCATGGCTTGCATAGTTAAGCTTCTAGAAACTGAACATAAGCAAGAAATTTTCTCAATTACCCATTACCAGAGGGGTTTTCTGGTGTGCCGGGACTGAAAATGGAGAGATCATTATGGCACCGAAGGGAATGCACCCAATGCTGCCCTTATATAGTAACACAGGTAGTCAATGTGTAATATTATGGTTGTGTCAATCTGGACGTGCATGGGTGATGTTTAACAAAAGCCGCAGCAGCATTCCACGAAGAGAATTCACTTATCCTCAGATTAAATGTGATCATTACAATATTCATATGTTCAATCAATACAACAGAATGACAGAATCATTCTGTTTTTAAATAATAACCATTCTTCCAAAGGGATCAAGTTATAACAACGTCTGTGTCATACTAATCGGGTGGGGTGCATGTCTTCTTTCCGCTCCAAGTCACATGCTATAATCATTCTTAAGATGACAAATTTTGAAGTAGCAAAGAATCATTTTCAGAGTTTAAGCTCTTAAAACAAAGATTTATAGTTTGTTTGGACAACCATTTCAGCCTTCCAGAAAATCCTATTGTTTGAAGCATGACCATTTTTAGCTAAATAAAGAGGAGAGAAGAAACAGCAAATACAGAGTTCAGCCCCCAAATTGAAATTAATAATGAAATTTGGGTTCCAAAGGGAAGAACCGGATTCAACATTCAAAGGAACAGCCACAAAAGTTTCTTGACCTACGGAGACAGAGAAGATTGCAGAATCTTTAGGGATATTACCACAGCAAACATCATAGCAAATATGAACTTGGCGATTATTGCCCATATCAAAATTGATCAGCAATACTAAAATTCGTAATCAATATGCAGTCACAGTCTATGCTTTGAATGGTGAAAAAAAAACTGAAAGATCAAATTCTTTGCAAATTATTGAAAAAGGGGGCCATATACAAAGATAATAACTAGTTCAAGTTTTTTTGCAGATAAAGATAGATTACTCTGAGCAATCTCGGTAACGCAACCCAGAGACCTATTCAAAAGTTGGTTACGTATTCAAGTTCAATGGCATTTAAAACCAACGAAGTTCAATGGCATTTAAAACCAATGAAGAACTCTCGATCAAATAAAAGCCAATAAAGAAAATGTGACACAGGACTCATGTGGACAATCCAAAACAACTAACATCTGATTAGTTGATAGCATTGAGTGCATTTAAGCAAGCGTGTTCAAAGGAAGAAGCTGTCCGCGTAGATAAATATTATGAAGTAGAGAACGTATGTATAGTAATCTAGTCATATATTTCAGCAGTCAAACAGCTTTTAGCTCACTTGAGTCTCAGAATTCCAACTTAGAAGCACTTTCATCCAGAGGAAGTGCGAGCATAAGAGCATTGTATCTCTGTAAGAGACTAGTGTCACTTTCTCAGGATATCCTGAAGATTAATTGACCAGAAATGCAATGTCTCTTGGTTGACTGCTGTAATATGGCCAATGAAGTTAACAGCTCTTTCACCAGGGTGAAGATTTTCAGATGCCCAGGCTGCTGAATAGTGGCTTTGAGAACCCAATGTTTAGTTTGAGGAAATGGAATGCCATTGCCTTTCTCTATGCTTGGAGGAATTTTAGGGCAATGAAAGGGAATGGGCCATTCCCAATTTAGAAACATATCTGCAGATAGCTCTTCTTTTTCTCCTTCTCATATTTGAAGATAGCTTTGAAAGTTCAAAACAATATAAGACTTCCTTTTCACTAACTATGGGATTTCCGTTACAGCCAAACAAATTCTACTCAATTTTCCCTTCATATCCAATCCCTCACTCATTCCATCCCCTTTCTCATCACAGTCCACGTTAAACGCATATACAAGTCCAATTTAGGGCGAACCAGCAGTTATAGCAAGATAATTTCTCATGCATTTTACACAATTCAGAGCAAACATTCTTCAAGATGACCCTTCTTTGAAACCCTTTGGTGAAGTTTGTTTCTGTTCTCGAATTCTACTCCACTTTTATATATCTGTCATGGGCATTCTTTCCATTACAGCAGCATAATCTTAACAAATGCAGAAACCATCAAGCGCACAACGAAGCAGAGAAAAAAAAACGCTTGACAACAATTAATCATTTGGGGCTGAATCTATATCCATCACGCCACAAATAATAAAGAAGAGAATAGAATTCCAGCACAACGGCGTTCCCCCCGTCGATCCCATTCCCCATCAGTAAGAATCAACAAACGGCCTCCTACCTCCTCTCGTCGTCTCACCCACCACACGGTCGCCGCAGTTCAACCCGCACCCGCACTGCGGGCACTCCTCGAAATTATCGATGGGGAAGTCCGCGCCGGCGATGCCGACGGAGAACTGCAGGTCGTCGCCCCGGCGGCTGACCTCCACGATGTCCACCCACACGAACAGCAGCTTCACCTTCACCCCCTGCAGGTTCTTGAGCTGGTTCTCGGAGATGAGCCCGCGGATCGTGGACTTGTACTCCAGCTGGTATGACCCCTCCAGCGAGAAGCTGCACGTCTTGTTGAAGTAGGCCGCGAACTGCCCCGTCGACGCATCGAGGTCGTAGCCGTTGACCCCGATGGGGAGGATCCCGGCGGGGAAGTTGTAGTCCCCGAGGACGTCGTACGCCGAGCGCTTGCCGGAATGCACCTGTTCGGAACTTACGAGGGCGGCGGCGGCGGCGATGCAGAGGATCGTCGTCGTCGTCGACAGAAGTGCCCATCTGGGAAACAAGACAAGACCCATCTCGCTTTCTCCGTCTGTCTGTCCGGCAGTCGTTGCTGGATTGAGGATGCTTGCTTGTGCTGAATGAGGATGGCGATGGTGGCGTCTCTGTCAACGACGATAACCGATATTCTCGCGCAGATGGGAAAGTTCGGTGCCAGCTCTCCTTCGTTCCGGAGATCGCTTTGGAATGGTAGTTGAAGACGTCAGCGGACAAAATGGGCCTGGGCCTCGAATGGGCCTAGTGTCTGGTGTTGCCGCCTTTGGATGGAGCTAGATGGGCCTGAGCACTCCTGCTTTTTTCGTGACACGGTTTTCCGAATCTTTTGACTGGACTGGTTAATACCTGAAAAATTTGGGTTAATACCTGAAAAATCCTAAAATGATACATCAATGATAAATTTATTTTAAATTAATTTTTTGACTACCAAAAATTCTAAATGATATACTTTTGATGAATTTATCAAAAACAAGTACACATGTGACAAATTTACTATCCATTAGTTTTCATTAAATTTAATTATCAAATTACTGAGTTAGATAATGCGCGACAATTGACTAATATATCAGTTTAGGATTTTACTCTCTGTTTGTCATACTTGTACCATTGTTGTGGTTTTTTGCAGTGTTAATCCAATTTAATGGAGGTATATTTGTCACAAATATGCTAGTTTAAGATTTTTGACAGTTGAACAAATTAGTTTATGATAAATTTGTTATAAGTGTCTTGAAAAAAAATTGTTATAAGTGTAACAGTTTGAATTTTTTTGCGATAAAAAAATTAATTTGAATAAATTTATCATGGAGTACCAATTTGAGATTTTTCAGAATGTCAATCCAAAAAATTAACAAAAAATTGTAATTTTACTTTCATGGAAGGTTATTGAGGTAATTGGATGATGTGATTATCATCGACCAAAGATCAATTGCACCTTTTCTTACCAGCTTGACCTCGATGAAGACAGTTACATGGATTCGAGACCTCTCGATTGGAATTCACAATTGCATCGAGTCAGCCATGTGTAAGGATGTTGACTTAGATCTCACTTTGCATCTGCTTTTTTTTTTTTTTTTTTTTTTTTTTTGGGTCGATTACCTAAGGACATGACTCTGATTAAGCTGTTACTCGGAGGGAACTAGCATAGTAACCGACCATCGTAGTCCTCCATTTAAATATGATTTTCCCAGCATCAGAATCAAATCCGAGACCATTAGTTCCTAAGCAAAAGGCAATGGAAAGCCCTTATCACCGAGACTATTCTAGGATGGACACCATTCCTTTCTTTCAAAATGTGTATGGATAGACTTTTACCTTTTAGGTTTTGCTTAATTTAAATTACGCGCACTCCGAATTTTCCTAACCCAAAACATTAAAAACTTTTCACAACATAATAATGTCGACGTGTAAATTCATATATAAAATTTCATTATTTAAATTCGAACAATATTCTAAAATTTTGACTTGAGTTTTCGTGCTTTGACGTTAAACAAACATGCAGTTAAGTTGCAAACACTCATGTTTTAATTTTTTGGTCCATTTAATGTGGCTATGCAGCACGTCTACAGGAATCTTGTGCTTGATGTACAAGAATTCGTTCTCCCTAAAGGTTGCTTGACGAAGCATGTTATCCAACATACCACGACATCCATGCTTATATTTAACACAATATGATATATATAATATAATATAATATAATATAATATAATATAATATAATATAATATAATATAATATAATATAATAATTAGGGGGCATGGACATATATGAACATTTCAAATCAGGGACATTAAATTGCGTCTTAAATTCTCTAATTACTCGATGAGATGACCTTCTCTCTTTATTATTGTTATTTTTATTTTTGGTAAAAACCTTCTCTTTTTATTTGTGCCTGATAAAATCAAAAGTTAGGATTTTCTCAAGAAAGACACGCATGCATTACGTGGGACAATTAACGAAGGTTCCACGCAATTGCCCACGTCGCAAGTTCCTCGAGCTTGTCCGATTTATACATTAACTTTGATCATGACTAATAAGTAAAGATATCGAATTTGTTTTCTTTTCCTTTTTTCAAATTTTTTTCTGTATGCTAAATCTGCGTAGGTAACTTTTTTTCTTTTCTTTGATAAAAGCCAGTTAGCCAGAGACCATGGCAGACCCCATTTTGCATCTTTATTGCAGAAAATTACAAGATATAATCATTGTCATGCTCGAGTCCTCTCCCATCCGATGTGAAATTTCCTCATATGAAATCGACCACGTATGTATACAACATGCTCTCCACACACACACACACACACGCACACACGGTTAACATTTTTATTTTTTCATGCAAGACCCCCTTTGATTTGTGAAAGAATCATTTTATTTTAAGATGTATAAGTACATATATCTAGGTCTCATGAATAAGTGTGCCAATCACATTTAATAAAACCCTTGAAGTAGAATGAACAATTGCCGATGTACTTATTTTAGAAAAAAAAAAGTCAATGTACTTTAGAGTATGTTGAATTTCAGCACGTCATATAAAGGCACACAATTTTCAAAGGGGTAACCAATAATTATAATCAAGCTCTTTAGAGGTAGTTTTAACACAACAAACTCTTCTAAGCATCTCGATAAGTTAAACATTGGCGTAAGTAATGCTTTTGATACATCGATTGATCGAACAGATTCATTTCCATCATCTCTTTTTATACACCGCGTGGGAGCTTTCCAATTAGAGATCATACTCGTGATCGAAGGAATGCCTCCCACCTCTTGACCTAACAAATTCCAAATTACTGAAATTACTTTAGTTTTTTATTAGTTGGTCAAACTCAAAAGAAAAAGAAAAGAATGAGTACACAATTTTTTGATTTTAAAATTTGAATTAAACTAGTAGTTAATCAAAGAATACATTATTTTCGAAAAGTTATCTTAGTAATTTCGTCTTCTCTTTTAATTCTATTTCTTCTCCCTGGTATTGAAAGAAAAGACAAAATTACTAAGATAACTTTTCGAAAATCATGTATTCTTTGATTAACTACTAGTTTAATTCAAATTTTAAAATCAAAATAAAAAAAAATGTGTACTCATTCTTTTCTTTTTCTTTTTTAAGTTTGACCAACTAATAAAAACTAAAGTAATTTTAGTAATTTGGAATTTGTTAGGTAAGGATTGGTTTTTTTGAACTTTTCGGTGTATTTTGTTACGGATAATAACGAATAGAAGGTAGGGGTTTGGATTGTGTATCGACATCCACATGGCCAATCTCCGGTAGAAGAAAAGGTTTCATTGGAACAATTATTTAGTTCAAGGCGAATATTTACTCTTTCAATATCTATTTTAGTTGTAGGGTTAGATCATGAATTCTCAGAATAAATGAATTGGTCCCTAGTTCATTCCGCCATCCCACCTAATGAATTATTAGGATTCATTTTTCAAAAAAAATCTTAAGTTGGGTATTTTGGTTTGACAATGCTTTACACCCAAAAAGAGGCGAGCTACATCTAAGTTCAACTTGGAGATAGAAGTACTCTTTCGTTTCTGGACAGTGAAGTAAGATTAAGCTCATGAGCTTATTATCTTAGGTTGGAACAAGCTGATAGGATCCCCTTTTTGACGTCCTCATACCCCTCCCGCGTGTCGACATGGGGGCAAAAAAGGGAAAGAGGGGGATGGGGTTTCTCTCACTTTTGACATAGCGGGCCCCAGCGGGAGGCCCGCACGACAGGCTATTAGCTCAGTGGTAGAGCGCACCCCTGATAATTGCGTCGTTGTCAGGATGTGCCTTGCCTTAGCTGTAGTACATAGCATAGATCGCGAAATGTTATTGCACTCAGTCCCCCAAAAAGTACACAATCAAAGCTGTTTGTTGAAGTAAATGAACACGATTGATCCAACTGGGCCCAAAACGAAGAACGAGAAGATTGATACATCTGTTGATCTTTCTCTTGAGCTACTACGACTACTACTTCAGAAATGGGAGTTAGGTTTACGAGAGGCTCATGTGGTTGCCACTTACTGTCCTCTGCCGCCGCTGCCGCTGCCGACTTGGTCTTGGGCTTGTAATGCATTGCTACAGAATCAGCTGAGCTGTTCCGAGTCTGAGCCCGGTCCCGTTTGGCATCTGCATCCATTTCACCGTTCAAGTCCGTGAGCGAACATCCATGAACAAACATTTTTCTTTTCTTTTCCTGAGGTGTTCAGTTCATCGATTATTGCTCTCTTTGGATATGGCTAGTTGATTTCTTGGCAATTTCTTTATTTATTATGTTAAAGTAGATAATATTCTATTGAAGAGCTATCTTAACTCTCCTGCGACATTAAGCTTGGGTTGGTGATTTGTCAGGAAATAGTTTTTACATTAGATGCTGCCACAGTATGCCTGTCAAAACCCTAATTTGTCAGAATTAGGTCAAGATATCAGAGTTTCTCACATGAGTCGAGATACGAGATTTCTTTCCTACTGTTTTCTCGAACTAATTCGACATTTGTCTGCATCTAGCTTTGCGTCGAATTGTAATCACAAGAGAAATTGTGTTATTATATATGTTCATGTTGATCACTGATCCGTCCTTTTAGCCCGCAAGCAAGGGTGAATTGTCTATTTTATCAGTAAATATACTCTACAAGTGTGACATCTTTCCTTTTCTTTCTTTGGATAGGGAAGGGCTAGTTTACGTGCATGCATAATCTAATGCTGCTTGCGAATGGCGATAATTCTTTTGTTGTTTCCACGCTTGGTCGAAAGAACAGTAGAATAATCAGTGCAGTAGAAAAAGGTGGAAATTAAGCTTACTCCATTGAAGAAGTCGTAACGCCGCCATTGATGAACAGGGCGAAGGAGAGGAAGGAAGGCATGTACTCCACACTCTTCTGCAAAAATTATCGAGGTTAACTGTCAACTTCATGCGACATCCCAATCAATTCACCTTCTTAAACAATATCATAAATCACTCTTCAAGATTTTAGCATATACTTGAGGAACATTATGCACAGTATTGCTCTATTTTTGTTTCTTAATAGAAGGCGGGTACAAACATGCTTGGTAAAAATTCAGGAAACAACACAAATTTTAGCGTACATTCATAGCTTGTATATGAAAGCACGTATATATTTATACGCATATATATTTTTACCATGGCAGAGAGAGGTGAACCATAGGCGACCATACTAAAGAGAGCACTCAAGAGGCGAGCAACAGTGATTTGCATCTGACAGTCCAACGTTAAGTGAGTCACTAAGATTGCTACTGCTGGGAATATCACATTGTATGTGATCGCAAGTATTGCATTCCTCTACTGCATTATAAAGATATTGCAATAATTTTCTTCTTAAAAGAAATATACCCATTAATTAAGAGTAATTAAGGAGACATTTAACTTTGTGGTTCTTCTATGTGATGCAATTTAGATTATGGTGTACGTCCATCTTAGTTATGAGTTAACAAGCATACCCATGTTTCATATGCTCTTTTTCATTGATCAGTAGATTAATCAAATTGGGTTGGATCTTAATGTCAGTCTAAATTAGAGTTGGTTATTCAATCTTCTTATTCATGAAAGAAAACAATTTTGAAAGTACAAGTTATTGGAAATCACAATCAAACAGCGTACCCTCATTCTGGTGGGAGCATGGAGAAGGAAAATAGCAACAAAGATGATCTCAAGGACGACCCAGAAGCAATCGCGGGGGAAGATATTTGAGAATCGTTTCTGGCCTGTCGAGTCAAGAGTTATGTTTCTTTTCCGAAACTTATATTGCACAAACAGGAAGTGATCAGATATAACGTGCTGACGACCGAGGAAGACTCCTAATGCAGTCAGTGAAGCTTCCAGACATGATTCAGCTTGCTGTTCTTATCCTCTCCAACTCCCTCCCAGTCTCATGATCTCCTTATCGCCAATTGCGAAAACAATGAATTGCCTCGAACGTCTATTAAACTCAGTTCTGTTCCTCCAGTGAACCAAACAAGTCGAGCTCCACACGTAGGTACTTCAATCTTACATCTTACACAATCGTCTGCGTGTGCAAAAGAGACAAGAAAGTTGGAAGTTGGAAGAACTCTTTCTACATTAAGTACGTTTAACTAGAGTTGCTGTGCCACTCTTGTTTTTCAATCAAGAAAAATATTACCTACTCAGACAGAAACACTGACATAGGTTGACTCGAGGTGGGTCCTTTCTCTCTCTCTCTGCATAAGTTGCAGTGAACGGCGGAGATTTATTGGGGGGCGGGTACCTAATGTCGGCCCTGATGCAAGACGTGCCTTACCTTAGCTGCAGTACATTATTACACTTACGTCCCAAAAAAATTCACAATCATACCAGCTACATCTATTGGGAAAAATTTAAACACATATGATTGACCTAACTAGGCCCCCAAAAAAAAAAAAAAATGATTGATGCATCTGTCAATCTTTCTCCTGAGCTACTACTACTTGAGGAATGGAGGTTGGATCTATGAGAGGCTCGTGTGGTTGCCCCACTTTGTCCTCCGCCGACGACGACTTGGTCCTGGGCTTGTAGTACATTGCGTACAGAATCATCTGAGCTGTTCCGAGTCCGAACCCAGTCCCATTTGGTATCTGCATCGAGTTCACCATTCGAGTCCATGAGCAAACATCTTTTTTTCTTTTCCTGAGGTGCTCTGATTGAGCATCCCTCTCTTCTCATGAATACTAGAATTTTTTTGGCGATTTCTTCTCTGTAAGGTTAAAGCTGATAATATTCCGTGGAAGAGCTAAGGTAACTCTGCCACAACATTAAGCCTTGGGTGGTGAATTTTCAGCCAATAGTTCCTACATTAGATGCCGACAAAATACGCCAACCCTTATTTAATAAAGTTAGGTCGCAACATCAGAGTTTCCCATGTGAACCGAAATACGAGATGTGTTTCCTATATTTCTATTGAACTCCTTTGACTTCTGCCCGCATCTAGGCTTTGCCGTGTAACCATCAAGTCTCACTTGCAAGAGGAATGGTGTTATTAGATGTGCATGTGTTGATGACTGATGAGCACGTCATGCTGGCATGCAAGCGTGAGCTGTCTATCTCATCAATAAATAGACTCTGCACATAGTGCTCAGCATGCAACTAGCGACAATAAATCCTCCTCGCGCACAACTGAGAACACCCATCTGATTATCAGATAACACGGTAAAATTTGTGGCTACTTCACTTGCGTGCATGTTGTGATACTGCTTGCAAAGGGCTTCAATAATCGTTTCTACCTATGGTCGAAAAGACAATGGAGAAACCAAATGTACTAGAAAAGCTGGAGATTAAGCTTACTCCGATGAAGTAGTCCTGGGTGAGGATGGCGTAAACAGTCCAAACGCCGCCATTGATGAACAGGGCGAAGGAGAGGAGGAAAGGCATGTACTCCACGCTTTTTGTAGTCACCACTGTTTTCTGCAATAATTATTGAGATTAATGGTCAACTTCATGCAACATATCAATCAATTAGTCGCCTTCGTAGTCAAATTATTTAACAGCCAAGTCATAGCTTGCCCGCGTATATATATATACATATATATATATATATATATATATATATATATATATATATATATATATATATATTACCATGGCAGAGAGAGGTGAACCATAGGCGACCATGCTGAAGACAGCACTCAAGAGGCCGGCAACAGTGATCTGCATCTGACGGTCCAAGGTCAATTGAGTCACTAAGATTGCGGCTGCTGGGAACATCACATCGCAGGTGACCGCGAGTATTGCTGTTCTCTTCTGCATTTTTGACATACTGCAATTATTTTCTTCATCAAAGAAATGTACGTGTTAACTAAGAGTAATTTGGATTATGGTGGATCTATGCACGAGACAAGATTGCATCAATGTTTTAAGAGCTTTCATTCATCGATCAATAGATTAATAAGATTACGTTCTGTTCTCAAATTAGTCTAAATTATATTTGGGGCGACATGGTTTGATCGGATCTAGAGATATTCCTTTTTCTTTTTCGAGAAAGAACATAACCTACAGGATAATAATCTTTGGAAATCACAATGAAACAACGTACTTTCATTCTGGGGGGAGAGTAGAGGAGGAAAATGGCGACAAAGATGATCTCGAGGACAACGCCGAAGCCATTGACGGTTGCGACGACGACGCTGTCGGGCTTCACAATCCCGTAGTAAGTCCAGAAGTAGGCGTTGAGCAGCTTGAACACGTACGGGATGCTCTCGAACTCCTCAGTCGATCTCCGCTTCAGGATGTGCCAAAACGTTTTCCTACAAGGAAGAAACAAAATAGGGAGAGAGATTTCATACTGGTGTCAATATGGACGAGACTATCTCGCTACGAAAAGTCAAAAAGCAAATCGAAGGTCATGGTTCATCGGCTTCGGCATACACAGGAGCGAGATAGATTAGGCCGGTGGTGACGTTGCCGAGCACTCCAAAGAAGAAGCTCACGGTCATGCTGATAAACTGGACTGAATTCTTGCGGCCGGAAAAGAAAGATTGGATCGGATTGGAGCTGGATAGACCAACGTTCTTGAAGGTTTTTGGTCTGCTGTGTTATTGAGAAAGAGAGAGAGAGAGAGAGAGAGAGAGAGAGAGAGAGAGAGAGAGAGTTGTAAAAGCAGGAATATCTATCCAGCCAGAAATGCCCGTCGAATCACTTCCGAGTGGACAGGAAGTATACTCGACAGGAGTGATCTGGCCCCGTAACGCTCGGTTCCAAAATTTTAGAACGGGAACAGGCCGTGCACAAATGCAGTTTTGTATCCGGGGGCCCCTATAAAGAGTTAAAAAAGTAAAAAACATAGTGGGAGACAGAAAAAGAAAGCTAGAGAAAGGGGTGAGGCTAGCACATTCAGCGAATTCTGCACACCCGCTAACGAGTTCAGCAGAAGAGGACGGTGTTGACTCTATAAAGATAGTATTATTAATAATGTAATATTTATGAGAATATATTTAGATTTTTTCTAATTATTTTTCTTATTTTATGCTGCATAATGAGATGTTGAAAAGATAAGGAAAAGAATGACAAAAATTAGGAATTCAAATAAGAAAGTATTGAAAGATGGATATCAAATTAGGGAATTATTGATTTTATTTCCTAATTTTATTTGCAAACTTTGGAAGATAGATATCAAATAAAAAATCCTCTAATCTACTCCCTAATTTTATGGCAAAAATAAAATTATTTTACCTATTTTAAGTAATAAATAATACAATTTTCATGAGAAAATATTTAGATTTCCTTCTAATTATTCTTTTTTTTTTTTTACTTATGCAGCATAATGAGATATGAGGAATATAAGAAAAAGAATGGCAAAAATCAGGAATTCAAATCAAAAAGCATTGGAAATTAGAAGATGGATATCAAATCAGGGAATCATTGATTTTGTTTCTTTATTTTATCTATAAGTGTTTGAAGATAGATATCAAATTAAACATCCTTTGATTTACCCCCTAATTTTATGCGAAAAATAAGCAACTACCTGGAGGTAAGGGTCTTGAATATATCCTATAAATAGGAAAACATCAAGAGCCTAGGCGAAGGCGAGGTTTATATTTTAGATCTTTTTTCATTATTTTGGAGATTTTTCAAGTATTTTGAAGAGAAGACAAAAGTGGTAATAGAATTCTAGTTTTTTTATTTAAGATATTGGTTTTAATTGATATTTTTCTTTCTTCTTATGCTACATTCTAATTTTCTGTTGTTAGTATTATGATATAGGCTAGGGGTGTGCATGGTCCGGGCGGGAAGTTCCTAACCTAGTACCGAGAACCGCCCGTTAAGGTCCGGTTTTCAAAAATTGGAACCGGGATCCACCTGGGAACCGGACTGCGGTTCGGTCCGATTCCCATGTAGATCCATGGAACCGATCTTGACGCGAAGGCGAGCTGTGGCGTCACGGTGACGGGCAAGCGGGCAAAGGGCACTCGCGACTGTTGGCGCGGTGGTCGATGCGAAGGTGAGCTATGGCGTTACGGGTCACTAGGGTTTTGATGTCGGGCGGCGAACGAACTCGATAGATCGGGCTACGTCTGTCTGCCTCGCGCAACTCCGAGCCGAGATCCTTGGGAAACTGACTCCATATCGGAAAAGTCAAGAACAAAGGGGGATGAAATCTACCATGATTTTGACGCGAAAGAGAAGTCGAGGTGGGTCGTCGGCTACGGTTCAAGCGTGGTGGTCGACGGCAGCTCTCTCCCTCACACTCTATCCTTACGCGTAGCTCTCAGATCTCACTTGATCTCCCCCTCTTTTCAACATCTCACAGATCTCTCTCTTTCTCTCTCACATCATCTCTACTCGACCCCTCTTCATTGAGCTCCAGGAGGCCCTATTTATAGGGTGGAGGGTCCGGTCAACAGGGGCATTTCCGCTGCCGGTCTTGGGCGCGCCGACTAGCCTCCCTCTTGGCGGAACTAGCATCTTAGCCCGTCTTCTCCGCGTAGGCCTACTCGGCATCAAAGGCGTCCGCCAAGACGTCCCCTCCATTCGGGTTTCTCGTTGGATCTCGTGTTGCTCCGTTCGACAGCATTGATGGCTGCTGCGAGGCGTCCCCTTCGTCGTCGGTCTACCCTCCTCTCTCTACCCTAGGTTGTCTCGCGTGCCTTTAGTCTTCATCGAGCGTGGTGGCCACTATCCAGCACGAGGAAGGTAGGAGGAAGAAGAAGAGGAGAGGGCCAGACCGCGGAAAAGATAAAAAATGGATTGGGCCCAGCTCGTGTGAGGGAAAAGAAGAAAAGAGGGGAAAAGAGGGAAAATGGTCCGGTTTCGCTAGGGTTTGTTTTAGTATTTTTTTTTAATATTAAATATTAATTGGTTTGGTCCGGGTGGGCGGGTTGGTGGATCCGCCCATGGAACTGGGAACCGGACCGGTACCCATCGGTTCCCATAAAATTGGAACTAGGAACCGGACCGATTCCCTCAAGAACTGCCGGTTCCAGGCGGTTCCAATCCGTTCCGGCGGTCCGGGTGGATCCCAATTCTTTTGCACACCCCTAGATTTAATTTAACCACAATGATGTGAATTTCATGATTTTTATGTGTATAAATGATTAAATTCATGTGAGTTATATATTATTGTGCCTAATGCTTTTAAATGACTAATCACCACTTGAATAATCCGATGTGCATATTTGAGATTGAGAAGTGATAATATGCAATTGTTCTTTATATTATATAAGCATTAGTTAAACGTAAATAGAAATATACCGTGTTATTTGTGTAACTTTCGAGGGAACATTGTCCTAAAAGTCCTAATCATGTTGCACTTTTATCAATTTAGTCTTAAACTTTTTAACTTTGCTAATACATTCATTAACCTTTTTACATCTTGCCAATTGAGTTCATCCGATAAATTTTGTCCGGAAATTGCTGATGTAGACATCGGCTGTGCCACGTAGGATCGCTAGTGCTAACGTGAACAATCTTTAATAATATTTTAATTTTTAATTTTTTTGAATTTTTATTATTTTTCTATTTTTTCCCTCTATTTTTTTCTTTCTTTCTTTCTTTCTTTTCTTTTTGGCTTTCTTCTTTGCTTTTTCCGGTGGCCAACCAACCACCCGCCATAGCCAGCCTGCGGCCTCGTTCGCCACAAGTGAGGCTTGGTCGAGCGAGGGCTAGCCCCGGCAAGGGGAGCCCTCACCTAGGCATGACCCGACAGGGGTCACTCGACATCACCATTGCCTAACTGACGCTCGCTAAGGCAACCTTAGCCTAAGCGACGGCCAGCCTCGCCAGATTTGGTCTGGGTGAGGCTGACACTCGCCAGGGCAAGGGTGAACCCCAACGAGGGCTCCCCTCACCAGATCCGGTGAGGCCGCCCCGGCCTAGGCGAGTGCTAGCCTAGCCAAATCCGGTCTAGGCGAGGCCGACACTCGCCGGGTGAGGGCGAGCCCCAGTGAGGGCTCTCCTCACCAAATCTAGCAAGGCCAACCCTTGCCCAAGTCAAGGCGGCCTTGCCTAGCATTGTCATCGCTTGGCCGATGCTCAGCGAGGCCGCCTTGGCTTGGGCACAGGTTGGCCTCGCCCAAGTGACCCTTGCTTGGCCGTGCCTAGGCGAGGGCTCCCCTCGCTAGGCCTAGCCCTCGCTTGTGATGGGCGAGGCTCGCCCACTGGAAAAGGCAAAGAAGAAAGCTAAAAAAAAAAGAAAGAAAAAAATAATAATTTTCAAAAAATATTAAAATATTATTAAAAATTGTCTGTCGCGCATTAATGCTTTTACATGATATCACCAACATCCACGTCAGCATTTTCCCCGTCAAAATTGGCAAGATGAATTTAATTATCAAGAAGTTAAAATTTTTATGAATGAATTGACAAAGTTAAATGGTTTATGACTCAATTGAAAAAGTGCAATAGGTTTAGGATTTTTTGGACAATTTTTATTCATAAATTTTAATATATTTATGTTTATTATAATTCATATAAAGATGTAATTGATCAATAAAATGGTTAGGTTTGCTATACTTAGATATGATAGTAAATATATTAGGAAATTTCGCTATCACATGTTTGATATTATTTTTATACGCGTAACAATCTGAAATTCATATATGATGGTTATCGTGAAATTAGATTATTTAACATATTTATTTGATTGATTTACTGCATTTAATTTTCAAATTTTGCTTTTAAGATTTTTAGTTTTAATTTATTCTCAATTCTATTTTGATTTGTTAGATAAATTTTGGAATTAATCTATTTTTTTAATATTTAATTAGTTTATTAATCATCAATATCCGTGCGACGATACTATTTTTTATTATTAAATTACTTGTTCGACACGTTTATTTGTGTTTTGAACTTTACGAATAGTTTAAATGGTATATAAAAGAAGGAAAACACAACACGTGAATCACCCACGTAAGACGTTCAATTAAAATTATACACATCATATGTTTATGTGAATCATTTTAGTTTTCGGTGGTTGATCTCGACGAAACAGTGGGGGTCGACAAAAGATATGTGTAAGGGGCCTAATTTATTCGATTTTCGCATTTGCCCTAAATACAGCTGACCAATCAAGATGAAGCTAATCATCCTGAATATACGAGGTCCGTTTAATTTCACCTGTCATCCTCGAAACAAACGACAAACCACCATAATTCACTCCGCAGTGTGCAAGAAAATGTCGGAATCGGACTTGGCCGCATTTGAGACTTTTTGAGCGGGCTTCTGCTTTCCAGGATGCTTGTCCGACGTTTTGACGTATCGAGAAGGGGGGCTTCACCGCGAAGTGGGCCCAAAGTTTGATGGGCCTGATTGGTGGACACTGGACAGTGGCCGACCGAGACGGAGACAAAGACGGAGACCAAGACCGAGAAAGCGACCGGTCGAGGGTAACGTCAGAGAACGAAAAAGGAAAAAAAATAAAAAGAAAAAAGTTATTGAAAAATTACAAATTTGTCTATCTCAATACTAATCATATTCAAGTTAGCAATTTTCGATCCATATTGATCGAAATGATTATGTTAGCAAATTATCAACAAGTTTAAAACTAAATAGACTAAAATGAATATTTAAATATTGGATTGATACAAACATAATAAATTTAGGATTTTCTTTTAGTAATTTCTCTGTAAAATATGTGATCAAGCTGGATTGTTCTGTCCTTGATAAATATCTGATATGTGGAACAATGGTTAATTCATTTTCTTAAACGATATAAGAGGCCGGAGTCAGAAAAATTTTAAAAAAATATCATTTTTGAATTATTGATCTTCCGCAAAAGGAGGGAGCACGCCTTGAATTTATGGATTTTGCTTTGCTCTGTATACAGAGCCAATTTGATCCGCTAACGTCCGCCTTTTCCAAGGACTAAGCATGTATCTGCTTTACATGGACATGATGCATGTGATAACCCGCATCCCGGATATATATATATATATATTGGTTAATTGTGCCGGTCGTCGTTTCAACGTCCGATGCCGTCCTCATCCTCTTCGTGAGAGCGGAGCTCCTATGGACTCATGGAAAGCGTCTTCATGATCTTCTGCAAGCTGTATTGTCGACTTACCGATGGCTTCGGAAGGCTTCTTCCCTTAGCGATGGTGCGGTTTTTCAGCTGGTTCTCGTCCTCGACATTGTACGAACCTATCTCTACATCTCCTTTGACTAGATGGGCCGATCCGTCTTCCTGTGCTTCCTCTGTAGACTCTTCTAATTTCGGTGCCACGGACTGGTTCTTGTATATTGCATACAGTATCAGCTGTGCCGATCCAAGTATGAAGCCAATCCCACTCGGAACCTTGAAAAAATGCCAAGTGAAATTTAGAACAATGCGTGCACCAAGGACCGGTGCTAACAATGTTAACAGCAATGCTGGGATGCTGGGAATTTGCCGAAACTTTCTGCTCAAACAGCATGACGAACATAATCTAATTCATAAAGCACAGAATCGAGAACAAGTGGTTGAATTTGTATCCTACATGGTTAAGTATGCTTTCTTAAACAAGTTTGGTATGATGTTTTAATGAATATCGCATTTGCAGGACCAGCAGTCCTGGCATTTCCTTGCGCACGCGTGAACACAAACGGAGAAGAGGCTGGGACTTACTCCGATGTAGAAGTCTTTGACCAGCACCGCATAAATAGACCAAACGGTGGCATTGAGGAACAAGAAGAAGGAGAGGAAAAACGGCATGTACTTCACGCTCTTTGTCATAATGACTGTTCTCTGTTAATACACACCAAATCGAAGCTAAGTTAATTAGGTGTCTGAAATCGAATTCAGCAGGCATGACCAAAGCTTCAGAGGTTTGATAATGCAGTCTCAGAAGCACTACGAAAGGTCTTGGCCAAAATATTGCCGTTTTATATGACTAAATAGCTAATGAAAATTCGCGTCAAGGTTACAAACGAAAATGGGAAGATCATTAGAATGAAAAGAATGTAGCTCACACGAGGAGTCAGAATGGTATCATACCATCGCGGTTAGAGGAGAGGCATACATGCCGATGTTCAATGCAGCACATAAAATTCCCACGACTGTGAACCGCATATTTCCATGGATTGCCAGAAGAGTCACTGCTACTACCGCCCCAAGAAAGCCCACGTCTACAAGGGCTACCAGCTTCATCAACTGAATCTGCGAATCAAATATTTCGTCAGTCTTAATGCTACTCAGGCAGCACTCTCTGTATGTGCACATTAGTCAAGTTGCAGCTCTAAGATTCAGTTATCATCTATAAGCTCTGAACATCAATTGGTGATGGCCATGGAAAGTAGAATTCCCACAAACATCGAAAGTAGGAATAGATGATCGACTGACCTTTTTGTCCTTGGGAGCATAGATGAGAAAAAGAGTGACATAGATGAACTGCATGATGGCTCCGGCAGCATTCACTGTCAACACGAGCAATCCGCCCGGCTTGAGAATCCCGTAAAAGCTCCAGAGACTTGTGCTCAGCAGCGTCGTTATGTACGGAACTCCTTTGTAATTCTCTGTAGATCTCTTCTTGACCACTTGCCAAAATGTTTTACTGCAGTTTTTGATCACTTTTTAAGAGTAAATGCCGAAAAAAAGACACAAATCTAGCCCCCACAAGAGGATGCACAATCTTAGCTTATAGTCATTGTCAGGATGATGGATAGGAACTATGTCCCTTCTGGTTAGCAAGTTAAAGAGTAAGGCTAGCTCAAAATGAATCCTAGTCATTCTTGCAACTCATATCATGTCTGCCATGAAAAGATCTGCAATATGAGCTTCTTTTGGTGCTACATGGGTAGTTGACCAAGGTTTCAGACTCTAGACTCTAACTAGCTATTTTTTTGAGACAGTTGCTGAATCTTTAAATATGGAAATTTCACTACTCACATCGATGTGAATTTGTATTGACAGGTAGAAAATTCAGGTGGACGAAGTCTTTACTACTGATATTAGTGATATGGAGACAGAGTCAATCCTAGTGCATAAACAATTAAACGTAGGCATATTAGGACCATACTCGATTTTGTTAAATCTAAGAGAGTCTGGCTATTAACTGAGCAGTGACAAACTATAAATTCATTGCAGAGTCGGTCTACGTGAGACTGAATTTCAAACAATGAGGGAAAACACATTCGTATCACTCGTAACCCAACACAAACCAAAGGTTTCCCTGCTGTTTTGGCTTCTTCATTCTACTAATAGAAAGGACAGGAGATTGGTCAAGCTATTAAGCTAGTATACTCAGGCAAATATCACAAGTTGAGGACAGTAGTTGCTTACTATAAGCTACTTTATGCAGAGTGGCTCTGCTAGAGCAACTTAATTAAGCCTCTAGACTGTTTGCAATACGTTCGGCGCTGATGTGTATTGAAAGATTGAAGACAAATAAAGAGAACAAGCAAAGGGTTCAACTTACATGGGAGAAGCGAAAACCAAAATCGAAATGATGTTACCTGCAACCACAACATATATTTTGAAGCACTTCCGAGAAGTAACATCACAAGAAAGAACTTACAGAGACCCAAAAACCAAAAGAGTGAAGAGAGGCAATATCAACATACCGAAAATGCCAACCACGAAGCTCAAGCTAGCCATGGAGAGAAAGAGAGAGAGAGAGAGAGAGAATTTTGTTTGAAGTATGGGAATGAAAATGCAGAGGAGAGCTTAGAGATGCATGTGTGGTGGATAATTTAAGCTTTCTATAAGGCATTAAGGACCCTTTATAAATCGGCGAGGTGCCGAACTTCGCACCTAAAAGTAAAAGGAAAGGAGGGGACAGAAGGACAGAAATCAGGGAATGGTCCGTCCCTAGATGATTGCCACGTATGTAGTATCCGCGGGATTTTTACACATGCTGATACTCACGATTGCAAGTGGACCAAGAACCATCTTACTGTGTCTTTACGTGCTTCTGTTCGAATCTTTGCTGTCGGTAACCAGCGGTGAGGACCGACCTACCTTCTCGGTTGGGCTCAATGGAAATGGTTGAGTTGGAAAACAATGGAAGTCCTTTTCCTAGGGGCATCCGTCATTGTTTAATTTCGCACTCGAAATGAGTCGGTAAGGTTTTCCCGGGAATACGTCGGTAAGGCTGTCTTGGATATCTGTTCATAGTCCCCTTCCATCATTTCATCCCTGACGGAAACTTAAGGTGACAGCAACCTAAGGTGCTAAGCTTATCTGCTCTCTTATTTCCTCCAACTAGAAAGCACTGATATTCTCCGAGGACTTTTGTGTCGTATCAAATATCTCAATATGTATCCGATACTCCTGGACATTCTTGGATACTTGTTCAACATGTGTCGGAAAATCTAATACCTGATCAACTTTCTCGACACTCCAGTCGGAATTTCAATATGCGTGTTTTCAACATATGATCCGACATGCGATATCAATTTTAAAAATTTTCAATAAATGAATGGTCAAAATGTATATATGTGAAAAATAATAATCATAACAATAAAAAATGAGGAAAAAAGGAAAGTCTAATAGTTTTTTTCTTCTCTTTTGATTTTCAATTTATGTGATACACAATTTATCACTAATTTTTTTCTTTTCTTTTTCGGCATGTCTAACACACAAATTCAAAATGTGAGTTAACTGTTTTTTTTTCTCTCTAAAATTTATAGATTTATTGATACGGTTGAATTTGTCAAATTAAAATAATGAAGAATATTAATAAATGGTAGATTAATGTTTTTAGTGTAAATTATATTTAGGATTTTTTTATTATGTATTTATTTGTGGATTTGAATTAAATTAATTTGATTGAAATAATCATAAAAATAATTTATTATATATATATAAACGTGACGAAATTCTCTGTTTTTTGAGAAAAAACGCTACCACAAAATCAAATCATATCACATATTAATGTCAATTTTCTGTTTTTTTAGAAAAGATGATTTGACTTGTAATTCTCTATTTTTTGAAAAAAGACAGTACGACATGCCAAACCATATTGCATATCAATATCAATTTTCTGTTTTTTAAGAAAAGATTGCATATCCTCTGTTTTTTGAGAAAAAAGGATTTGACATGTCGAATCATATCACGATGCTACTTATCTCTCAAGTCAAGAGTCGTGCGTCTTTTTCTGAAACTTTTATGTTGCGTCTTTGTGTAAACAACTAATCGTCGCGAATCAGTTAGCTCTGTTCTTCAAGAGAACCGAACAGGGCCGGGCTCTACGCTTTGGTACTTAAAATCTTACATCTTACACAATCATCGAATCATGACCGATGAACTATTCAAAATTGTATGAAGGTCTGCATTTCAAACCTTGACGAGAATTCACCTCACTCAAAGTAGCTGTTAACAACAATAGATCTCATCGTTTTGAGACAATTTCCACAATTCCAAGAGTGTAAAGAGATATTTTAAGAAAGTAGGAAATTCGAACACCTGGGTTTACTCACTGATCTCAAGGCATTCACTTTTCAAGGGTGTGAAAAAATAGCACAGGTAACGTAGCAAGACTTAAAAATATATGAAAATCGATCCCAAAACCAGAGATACATAGAGCTGTCTTCACATTAAGTCTTTCGACTAGCTTCAGCAAAACTTAGATTGCGAAAATCAAAACCAAATTGGCTTTAACAAGTAAGAAACTAAGCTCAAACCCTGAATCCCCTGCTGTTCCTCTTGCCTCTAGCCCTCTCAAACTTTCTTCCCTTGGAGCGAACATATGGCTTGGTGTGGCTGTGTGGGACACCAGGTGCAGGACCGAAGTGCTTCACTGCTTCTCTAGCATTCTTAGGACCCCTCAGAAGAACCTGCAAAAGAAACAGCTTCATATCAGTAACAGCACAGAGCTTCACAGGAACCACAGGAGGCACTCAAAACCATTACACAGCTTAAAGTAATTGGTCTGAACACACAATGAAACAGTAGAAGTACAGCACGCCATAAAAACAGTTTATTCAATTCCATCGCACATCAAATGCAACTTGTAGTTGTCAGCCAAGGGGATGTGGAAGAATAATACTACGAAAATGCATTTCCCATCCCACGTAAAACAGATCACAGACTATCAGTCAGTGGAATTTGTACCGTGTTCTGTCCAAGTGGAGCACGAAGAGCAAGCTGGTCAAATGTCAAGCATTCACCACCCGCCTTCTCAATCCTTGCCCTCGCCGTCTCGGTAAACCTCAAAGCAGTAACCTTCAAAGCTGGAACCTCATGGACCCTTATATCATCAGTAATAGTGCCCACCACCACGGCAATTTTGTCCTCCTGCAGATAAATAGTCAAAACAGCTTCACATCTTTGACCAACACGGCATGATTAAAGCTGCTAGAGAACAGAACATCCATACAACATTTTAATTGAGCTAGAGAAGGCATCGGGCATCACAAACCTTCCCCTGCATGTAACGGATGAGCCTGGAGAGAGACAGTGGAGGCTTGTTCACCTTGCTCATGAACAAGCGCTTCAAGACGACTGCATTGAACTTGCTTCCGGTCCTCCGGACAAGGAAACGATACAGCTGTTACATGGTTTTTCAGAGCAAACACAAACAACATGAGTAAACGTATAGGGCCTCACACTGTCTGCACGAAGTACCGAGTACACACAAGTATCGCTAGAGAGCATAAATAGGCGGTTGCATCTGCAGATTCTAAATTAAAAAGTGGAGAAGTTGCCACCTCTTTAACACTCAAGAGTCACCACACAGACAGCTAACAAAGTCAAGTTCCCAAACCACAACTCGAGTTCTCATAAAATCACACGCCCATCCCACATCCTATATCTCCAACACCACCTACCGACCATCTTGCCGTCAATGCGTGCTTACGGCATTTCATCCACCAAACATACACCGAAGAACGAGTCACGATCATGAATGCAAGCCACAGCACCGCCAAGCATACCAAGAATTGGCACGAGACTTAGATTCAGCACACGGCATGAAAGTCGTAATAAGCCACCTAAGAAAGGCACACATTTCCCAAAAAAGCTCGAAACTTGTCCAATCTCCAGGAACAACAACTCCCACGGAACTCGAACCATAAACGTCAAAATTTCAGCTCGACCCGTAACATCGCAGCATAAGGAGATTCGAGAACTAGGACCCTAAGATCGCCTAAATCCAAACAAAATAGTAAATCGAACGAGAGATCCGACGGTTCACACCCTACCTTGACGAGGAGCTTCAAGTAGATATCGTCCGACTTGGGGGCGGTCCTCTTGGTCTTCTTGCTCTTACCTCCTGCCTTCAGATCGATCCCCTGCGATTATGTGCAGAGACTGTTATGCTTCCGATGAATGAAGACGACGACGGGAAGAAGAAGATGTGAAGGAGGAGAGAGAAAGGGAGGAGAGAGAGAGAGAGAGAGGGTACCATCTTCTTCCTCTGCTTCTGGCTCTCCGAGCTCGCCTCTGCCGCGACTGCTGCGGGGCTTCGGGGTGAAGAGGGGAGGCTAAATGGGAGCGAAGGAGGAAAGGAGGCTAGGGTTTTTGGAAGGGGCCGCGAGGCTTGTCTGCGGGTCAGGTCCACTTGTATAAGGTGGGGATTCGATCTTAACCGTACACGTGGAGGAGACCTTCTCTTGATCCGACGGCAAGACAAAAAAATATAGTTAAGCGCTTCGTGTTGTATAAGGACATATAAAAAAAAAAAAAAGTGCATTACAAATTCTAAAATTTGTCACGAAAATATAATTGAATCATAAAATTTATAAAAAAAAACAATCAAGTCCTAAAGTTAATATTGTTATTTTGTCTAACGGAAAATATTGATGTGGTACCTCTAAATTAATTTATTTTCCTATATGGCATTTTTAATCATTTTTTGCTTTAAATCTTATTTAAATAATAGCAAAAAACTAAAAAAAAAAGCTAAATAATTTTTAAAAAAATGGAAAAAAAAAAGTTGCAAGGATCTTGGCTACCCATCCACCACCGCCCCCATCACCAAAAAGGGCCGGCGAGGGTCGGCCAGGGCTGGCAAGGGTTGCCAAGGCCTTAGCTAGAGTCGACAACCCTCGCCTAAATCTAGGTGGAGGGCCGTAAACCCTTGACCCTCACCTACCGTTGGCGAGGGTTGCTACCCTAGTCAAGGCCCCAACAACCCTTGCCGACTCTAGTCAACCCTCACCGACCCTTTTTGAAGATGGGGGTGGCAATAGCAAGGGCTTGCCGCCCTTGCCCATAGTTTCTTTTTTTTTTTCTTTTTTTTTTGTGTTTTTTGAAATACTTTTTATTTTATTTCATTAATATTTTCATTAAATAAATTATACTTAAGCCATGTCATGCCATATAGGAGAGGGAAAATATTTAAAAAGTCATGTTGGCATTTTCCGTCAATGTAAATGGATGGTATTAATTTTAAGATTTTATTGAACTAATTTGACAAGTTTTAGCACTTAATTACACTTTTTTTATATAAAATTTAGAACTCAATTACAATTTCACAATAAATTTTATGACTTCTAGTAAACATACATACATACATACATATATATATATATATATATATATATATATATATATATATAAATCACTTCTTAACATTTTTCAAAAATATGCGCCATTAAAGGTATTACAAATCATTGAGGAATTTAATAACAAGTCTTAGATTCTTCTTTTTCATTAGCATAAGGCTTCATATGTTTCGAGAAAAATAAATGATTTGAAAAGCATTTCCATAAAAATGAATGGTTATATTATTTGTAATAATTAACCAATAAAAATATTTTCATTATCGACAATAATTTTATGCTTGAACTTTTTTCTAAACCACTAAAATATTTTTTGATCATACCTTTTTACAAGGGATACAAACAATCGTTTTTTCAAAAATATTTGCCAAAATATGGGATTTCCGCAAAACAAATAGATCCTAGATAATGTTCATTCTTTTCATTTAAATTGTCTTAAACAGATTATCTAAAAAGTTGAAAACTATGAACGATTCAACGTTCATTCTAGGGCCCAACTTGAATTAATCTCTTTGCCCACTTCATATAGTAACATCTATTGGTAAATAAATAGAGAAAATTTCAAATAAAAGCTTGAAATGCTTTAATGCTTTTATTTTTTTCAATTAAAGGCTTGAAACTGGCTTTAATGGTCAGAATGCTGCACATCAACTTGTATCAAAGAATTCAAAGCCAGACACACATAATGATTAATGAGGGGTGCATCTCCCTGGAAACTGGCTCGCTTTAATGTTATTTTGCAAGAATCAAGTTTTTATAATAATATTAAACTTGCAAGAAATATGTATTTATCAAGTGGTTAAGTTATTGTTTCTACATGTCAAAGACACAATTCGATTTTCCTTGGTTGCAAAGGAATTTATAATAAAAAAACAAAAAGATTTGAAAACTAATTTAACCCAGGGTTGAAATGATTCTCAGGTAAAACCGACATATCCAGCCTTGGCATTAGGAACCAATCCAATCCTAGGCTACTTTAAGGTTCGTAGAATCGGGAACCAAACTGGTTCTCCCTAGAATCGACCTCAAACCGGTCAATCTAATTCCCATGATGAACCGGACCAAATCACACCTCGTACTCAAATCTCAACTCAAATCCCAACTTCCAGAAATTAAGAAATAATAAAAACCATAACTATTAAATCCCTGCCCTCCTCAAAATGAAGAGGAACCATAAAATTACAGCAGCGCACCAGATTAAACAACCATTCCCATGCGTAACTGAACAACGCACTCTTTTGCTTGCCAAATGCCAAGGAAGAGCAACACTCTTGAAAAACAAAAATCCAAATTCAGAAAGGTGAGATATCGGCGGAATGGAGGTGGAGGTGGAGCTGGAGACGCAGAATGCAAGTGTATGTGAGATGCGTGCGAATCTCTGGCCAGCCACTTTTCTCATCTGGAGGCTAATTGATAAATATTTGTCAAGTGTGGGGGTTTATTTGAAACAAACTCAAATGCAGGGGTCTTTCGCCAAAATAGGGGAAGCTCCACTTGATAGCATGGAAATTCGATCTTAACCGTACACGTGGAGACGCCTTCTCTTGATCTGACGGTATGACAAGATTATAATTAAGCGCTAGGTGTTGTAATAAGACCATGTTTGAAAAAAACAAATCATTTCTTACCATTTGTCAAAAATGTGTGCAACCATTAAAGGTACTTGGCCCCCAAAAAAAAAAAAAAAAAAAAAAAAAATCATTGGGGAAATAAATAAAAAAAAGTCTTAGTTTCTTCCTTTTCATTAGTGCAAAGGTCCGTGTGTTTTACGAAAAAAAAAACGATTTAAAAAATATTCCATAAAAATGATTGTTTTTATTGTTTGAATAATTAACTTGTAAAAAAAATTCATTATTGATAATGATTTATGTCTAAAATTTTTTGCAAACAATAAAAATATTTTTCATTTATGCATAAACTTTTACAAGATAAATCATTATCTTGGAACATATTTTAGAAATTATAAATTTTTTGCGACAAAAATGGATCTTGATCACTTTTCTCAATCCAAGGGTGAGAAAACAAGGGTTTTCCTTAGAATCCCTTTTGCAAAGCCTCTAATTTTCTTTTGCAACACTACTAGAGATTCTACGGAAAAGGTTATATGTGAGAAAACAGGGTTAGAATTCCTCGTGCAAAACTTATCATTGTCAAAGCTTTGACAATGACAAGTTTTCATTGTTCGAGCAAAGTCAAAACTTGTGTTATATGTGATGGACAATGACAAGTTTTTGGTTCGAGCAAACCAAAAACTTGTCGTTGTCCATTACATATAATATAATGGGTCACCAAAAACTTGTCATCGTCCATCACATATAATGGACAGTGACAAGTTTTTGGTCCTTTATGCTCCTTTCCTATATATGTCATTGTCGATCACATATAACGAGTCTTTTATGCTCCTTCTTTCCTATATATATTATCTATGAAACATGTTGGAGAAGCAAAGAAGACACCAGCCCCGCATTGCTAGAAGATCAATGGGAAACAACAGCTCAGTCAGTCACAATGTTCCAAGGTATGCACCCACAACATCTTTGCAGCCCAACCTCCTGCAACAAGTTGGAGGACTCTGAGTAAATTCATGTTGTTTTGTTTGAATACCATCTGCACTCCACTTAGATAAGGGGAACTCGTCCTTTTCAATGCTGCATACTAAAATCTATTAATCACCTAAGTTTTTTCATCTGTTAATCTATGAATATGCTAGTTTCGTATTGAAACCACGAAACTAGTTCATATAGCCTATACTTTGTTAGATGTTGATCTATACACATGCTTATTCTTGATTGATATTGTTTGCACTCCCATGAAAGAAGGTTGTCTAACAAGTCACTTGGTGATGTTAAGGTATATAGCACAACACGTAGCTCAAACCAACGAAGGTCTTGATTCTCTCGAACAAGCCTTGTATCAACTCATCGGGGAGAGGCATAGCACCATAGGTCAGGCCAACATTCCCAATGCACCAAGCATTATGTTTATTTGTGCAATGATTAAAATCATCCGGCCAAAATTAATCTTTGAGATGGGAAGGCAAGATATTGGCCCAAGTTTCCGACTTGCCTCTGCCGTGATCGCTATTGCTCTTGGATGCATCGAATGTGGTCTTCTTATGTATGTTCTACTTGGTGACTTGCCTTATCCGATTTTTGTTGCCTGCGTCCTGATGTTGGTAGTCCTGTTTGTGCTCATCGGGAGTTAAGGGATTGTTAGTGGAGGGTGCTAGTTTCCAGCTTTCGATGTGGTGATGTGTGTTTTACGTTAATTTCATTTTTCTGTAACCTTCCCCCCAGTAGTTCTGATATAGTTTACATGTTCTGTACCCTTCCACCGCAAAGCCGTCATGTGTATGTTCTATAACCTTGAATACATTTCGTATCTTCCGCTGCAAAATCGTTTTCTTTCCTGCTCCTCTGTTTTTCATCTCATGAATCTGGTCATATGAAAACTGTCTCAACGTAAAAGTGAAAAACTTCACCTCTAAACAAATATCAAAATCCGAGATTTCTTTCGGTTGCCCATCGCTTGGTTTGTTCCATTCATTAGATGTTAGTTAGAAGAGTCACCCCTCACAGATCTTTGCGAAGTCTAACATAAATCCTCACATCTCTGAAAAACAGAAGTACAACCTTCAACCCAACATTTAAAAAAAAAAAAAAAAAAAAAAAAGAGAGGCTAATTTCTCTAAAAATCTGGAAGCGCTTGAGTCCACGAATCGGACGGCGGTCCGCACCCCGTACAAGGCCCTTCAATTCCACGACTGCGACTCCATCCGCCGCGCCCTCGCCCCCGACCTTGAGTGGTGGTGGTTGTGGTTCCATCCCTCCCTAGTTCTTGATAGGCCTCCTCCGCCACGTCCGACGACACCTTCGTCTTCGTCCCTGACCGCTCCGTCACCTCCTTCGGCCCCACCGCGCTCGCCCGAGTGCTTCGGCCCGACTCGCTCCATCTCGTGGGTCAACGCCTGGATGTTCTCCGCCAATGGGTCGGTCGCCCAGGTCGAGGGAGTACTTCAGCACCTCGCTCGCCGTCACGCGATTCGGCGACAGGTTGATGCCAGCGAGGGACTCGAGGACGCTCGACTTGCTGGAGGACCGGCCGCCGCTGACGCCGATGCTGGGGAGCTGGAATCCTTCCTCCACCACCATGTCCAAGGCTGTCGAGCAGGGGGCGGATCCGGTTGGGTAGAGAGAGAGAGAGAGAGAAATGAGAAAAAAGAAATTTTGACGGAATAAATGGATGGACACTTAACCCTCAAGTAAAGGCAGATTTGAAAAAAAATATATAAAACATCATCTAAGGTTGACCGGTACGAAGAGGCACCACCGGAGCAACGCTATCCTTTCTCCTCTTTTAGTTATAATGCCATCATATGAAATTTAAGCCTTTGGAATGTTGCGTCCTAGCTTAAAGCCATAGAGAGAGAGAGAGAGAGAGAGAGAGAGTACCATATTCTTTTGCTTCTGACTCTGGGCTGGCCTCTACTACATGCCTGGAGTCCTTAGTCCCGCTTAGGTGAGAAATATGCTCAATATCATTTAATTAAATAATTGATTCAGCTTCGAATATAATGAAATTGAAAAATCGGCATATGACTTATGGTATAAAGGTCTATTAGAGTCAAATGAAAAAAATGAAATCGCTTATCAGAAGATCCCCTATTTCAAAGAAAAGTGGATCAACTCATGAAGTTCTCATTGAATTAGGATCCGCACAAGAAAAATCACATATCATTCCTTAGTTATTAGAAATATCCCAAAAACATTTGAGTCAAATGATCCAACATAGCTCGCACTATTCCAAATATTATTTCAAGATCAAGGCTGGGCTTTGGGACCGTTTGGTTTTTTGCTCAATTTTGGGAAAATACAATTACATCTTCAAATGACTCTAAAGATTTTTAGTTCAAAAAAAAGTTTTTAGGGACTCTAAATCTACTCCAAAGATTACAATTCACCAAATCCTATTTGCATTTTGGAAAGCTCTCTTAACACAAAGGTATTTACATTTTTCTGCTTGGAGTAGGCGACCTCGTGCAAAAAATTTGGTCGTTCGTGAGGCCCAGACGGATTTGGACAGTTGGGGGCTGGACTTCAAAAAAAAATTACATTTTTTTTTATTTAGTAAAAGACATATCTCCAAAATTTTAGCCTCAACCAAAGTTACAATTCACCAAACCCTATTTGCATTTCGGAAAGCCAAAATATGTAGGCTATATGAGAGAAAATCGATCAAGAACTGTAACATGGAGAGGAGAACGTCTCTTGATCTTACGGCATGACGAACTAGAATTAAGTGCGCTATGTTGTATAAGACCTTATATTAAAAAAAAAATCATTTCTTAACATTTATTAAAATTACATGTGATAATTAAGGTACTTGGCCAAAACGAAATTATTGATGAATTTGAAAATAAGCCTCAGATTCTTTTAATTCCTTAGAGTAAGTTAAGGTCACGTTTTCTAATTTTTAAACTGTTTATTTAATTTTAACTTATTTGGAAAATCGAAAACCATGATCAATTGAACGCCTCTAAATTTTAAACTGATCCAACACTTCTTAAGGATATTGAGAGGCTATTGAACTCCCATTTTGAGTTCAAAATTCATGACATTTTCTGAGAAGGCAATTGACTTATTGATGTGCTTGCTAATAATGCTATAGTGAAGCGTTTGGATATTACTTTTACTCGCAGCCCCTAGAGAATTATCTTATGTCTTGCTTAGTGATAAATTTGCTATTGTGGACTTGAGAGGTTAATTTTCTTAGTTTGTACCTTGTATTCACCCAAAAAAAAAAAAAATTGAGATTTCTTTCACCCCTCATAACTTCTTTTTTTTGGTCGAAAAAGGATTACTATGAAATTAATTAGTCAAGGTTTGAGAAAATACATCAAAAGCATCGGTGCATAATAAGTCTAGTAGAGCGGGCGGGGGATGAAACAGCCAATTAGAGGGAAGATAACTAAACCGACAAGCCTTTGTGAGCCCATCGGCGGGCCAGTTTGCTGTTCTATTGCAGTGGGCCAGGGAGAGCTAACAATCTAACAAAAAACAAAAAAAAGAAAAGGAGAGCTAACTTTTCTAAAATTGTAGACCCATTTTTATTCCGATTTTTTTTATCTCATAAAAAATCAACTTCCTATGAATTCCCAAATCTGCCCATGGTAAAGTCACCATCCAATGTACACCGTTCAGTTCCATCCAATTCCACCCGTCTATCTTCTTTTCTTTTTCCTCTGGCCTCTTCCCTCCCCCTCCTTTCTCTCTCTCTCTCTCTCTCTCTCTCTCCATTCAACCCAAAGCAAAGTTTAGCACAAAAATTTCATTCATCTCCGTCAGCTTCTGGAGGAGCTTGAGGCCACGAATCGGACGGTGTTCGGCACCCTTCAATTCCGCGAATGCGAGGCCACCCGCGCATCCTCGCCCCCGTCGTTGAGTGGCCGTGGTGGTTCCATCTCCACCCCACCCCCAAAAACCCAGTACTTGATGGGCCTCCAAAAAAAAATATAATTTCTCACATGGCGTGGGGATTTGATCTCCACCGTACACGTGGAGAAGACCGTCTCTTCATCTGACGGTACGACGAAAAATATAATTAAGCGCTTGGTGTCGCATAAAAAACAAATCATTTCTTAACGTTTTTCAAAAATATGTGCAACCATTAAGGGTACATGCCCCTCCAAACAAAAAAGAAAAATCATTGAGGAATTTGAAAATAATTCTTAAATTCTTTTTCTCATTAGTGTAAAGTTCGTGTGTTTAGGGGGAAATCAACTGATAATACCTCTTAATAATTAAATAATACAAATTATTTTCATTATCCATAATAATTTATATCTAAATTTGTTTGTGTAAATATTTATTATCATTACAATTTTGTAAAAGATAGCTATGATCATTTTATTTTGGAAAAATATATTATCAAATATGAATTTTCCTCAAAACAAGCAAATTCTACATAATGATCAATTTTCTCAATTTTAAATTATCTAAAAAAATCGAAAACTATGATCGATTGAACATTTATTCTAAGGCCCAACTTGAATTAATCTCTTTGCCCATTTCGGGTATATCACGATGGTAATATCTATTTGTAAATAAATGTTGGCATACTTTTTCTTTGAATATTGGTGGTCTGCTGTTTGCAGGGGTCTGGTCCTCATGGGGATGTGTATTTTCTATGGATTTGGGTCTGCTTGTGTAACCTTCTGTTTCTAGTCCTTCTATTTTAACCTCAGAACACTTTTTATGATGATGACGGTTGTTAAAATATCATGCATTGCTTATCCATAGAGTTTATATGTTTTTCACACGCATATGATTTCCCTTCACCTAACAAAATAATTACAATATCCAAAATTAGCAAATGATGGAAACCATATGTCTCTGATTAAACATATATAACATCCTACAGCAAAATTTCATAAAAATTTCAACAATTCAACCGTGCCAAAGATTTCGGAAAACCAAGCCCATTGAATGCAATAACAAGCTATTTAATAACACACCAAAAAAACAAAAGTCCATTAAATTTTTCTTTTCTTTTTTTACTCAGAAAAAAGGCTAAAGAATATGTAATCAGTTGAGGATGAGTGGAAGCCACAAGATGGGAAAGTCAAACATTAGAAAGAAAAAATGTCCAAATTTGTCATTCTTTCTTTTAGGATTTATGATACATGCATTGCGAATTTGATACAATTTGTATATCCGTCCTCATATTACGAACTCAACAATTTCTGTACAATAAAATCAAATCTAAAGTATCTAATTGGATAGCTCACAAATTCTAAGTAACTTGTTGGCTGAACTACACAAGTAAAGCAAGCCGACAAGTGCAAGCTCGATCCTTTAACAAATCTCTTATTTAATTACTATCATTGTGCTTTTGAGACCGGTTTACCGTTATTACTTGTTAATTTCATTTATGCATTAATTATTCATATTGTAAGGTACTCTCACGTCTAGTGCATGGCCGGACAGCAACAACCATGTGAACATGTCATTTATTTTGCTACATAGCCCAATAATAACAGAGGAATCTGGCCAATCGAGATTTTGGTTCTTAAAACCACGTGAAAAGCTGCCTTTTTTTTCCTCTCTCTATTATAAAAAGAGTATACGCATGGATGTCGGAAAAAAGATTAAAAAGGTAGAGCGCGTTAAATATATAAAAAAAAAATAATATAAGAATAACATTTAAATGATCTTACGATTTGTATTCAATAATATTAATCATCTTTAGAGGATTATATCTTAAGTATTTTCAAATTTATAATTCTGTCCATTTTGTTATGCTATGCCACCATCATATATATGTAAAACATACATAATATCATTACATATAAAAGTTTGATGTTGAAATTCTCGATAAATTTGTTTTCTACACAATTTGATTAAATTTCTCCATAATGGAGCGAAGAAGAAACGAAGATATGGCTTTTGCAAGAGGCTGCAAGGTTTATCTACGGGTAAGATCCATTAGCATAGTGTGAAATTCAATCGGAACGGCACATGTGCATGAGAACATCTCTTGATCTGAGGTCTTAAGGAAAAAAAAAAAGAACTCAGGGCTCGATCTTGTAAAAGACCTTATTAAAAAAAAAAAATCACTTCTTAACATCTCTTAAAAGCCTTAAAAGCACTTGGCCTCCAAAAAAAAAAAAAAAAATCATTGAGGAAATATGGACTCTTTCATTTTTTAATAATGATTTCATCTAATTCAATAAGATCGAAAACTATGATCAATTCAACCTCTTCAGTTTGCTTGCATTATCTTTAGGACCCAACTCAAATTAATCTTTTGGCTCACTTTGTACGTATCACTATAGTAACGTCTATTACTAAATGAATATCCTCGTCTACAGTAAAATCATTCACATAATACTTTAGGTCTAATTTTTTTATATTGATGTTAATGCGGCAACTTACTCCCAAAACAAAAGTAATCGTTGAAATCTTAAAGCAATGTTACAAATATTCTTACATGAGGATAAAATATATGACATAAATATAAGAAACACGGATTTAGTTTTCTCTAATCCATGCAATCGCAGGAATTTCTTTCCAAATCAGCCTTATTCACTCACAAGAATCATAGAGAGAAACTCTAAGTTCTGAAAATTATATTATTTGTAAGATGATATATTTGAGGGGGAAGAGGCTCATATATATACAAGTAAATGCTCAACCATAACAGTAAATCTCTCCTCAATTGATGGTAGATATTGCATCTTCCTATTTACCCAACTATCCATATTTATTACAAGAGTGTACATTTACAATATCCCCTCTAAGAGTATTCTAGAATACACAAGAAAATTCTAAGACTTAGGAGCTTGGTTCACCCTTCTTTCTTTGATTGGTCATGGTCCTTCTCTAAAAAAACCCTTGGTTTGTGTTGTTTCTATGAGTCGTGACACTAGCATGATGCCCTTTAGCAATCACATTTCCTAACTTTAATTCTAAACTCAAATTTATGTATAAACATTAGACCTACCGTTGCTGGTGGCCTGGCAAGGAATATATGTATGATTTCCTTTTGTAATCACATTCTCTAACATTAATTCATTTTTCTTGTGAAAACTCGGCAAAAAAGATTGGTAAGTGCCATGAGAAAAAAGTTGTGAACCATTTTGAATGGATCTTGGATGGAACAAGAGAACATCCTATAGAGGGTCCCTCGTCCATTTCAAAGTAAGAGAACTGAAAATGAATGTGGTACTAGAGGCTAGAAAAGTAGGAATCCACTGTCATGCTTCGATTGTTGAATGCTACACATCAATTTGGATCAAAGAATTCACCACCAAATACATAATAGTTAGGGATAAGTGTATTGGAAGTTCTAAATTTTGTCTTTAAAATGCAATTGAGTTCTAAAATTTTTAAAAGTACAATTAAGTTTTAAAACTTGTAAAAAAAGCAATTGATATTTAAAATTTTGAAAAAGTGTAATCACGTCTTAAAACTTGTCAAATTAGTAGTCTTTTTGTTGATTGCATTTTTTGAAAAATTTAGAACCCAATTGTACTTCTGTGGCAAATTTTAGGACTAGATTATACTGTTTGAAAGTTTTAGAATTCCATTGCACATTCGTGACAACTTTTAGGAATTAACTGCATTTTTTGAAAGGTTTAAAACTCAATTACACATTCATGATAAGTTTTAGGATTCCTAGTGCACATATCCTTAATAATTAATGAGAATGCACCTAACCGGAAACAAGCTGACTTTTTTTCTATTTTGTATAAGAAATCAAATTCTTAAAAATAACATATTGTTTCTTTGGTTCCACATGACTGTAGAGGAATTTTTTTTTTTTAAAAAAAAAAGAGACTTGAAAACCAACTCAATTCAGGAATAGGACTGGTTGAACCAGCGTCCCGGCCTTGTAATTGAGAATCGATCTAGTCTTAGGTTGCTTCAAGGTTTCGTAGAAGAAGAAATCGAACTGATTCTCTCAAAAACTAAACTTGAACCGGTTGGTCCAAACCCATTCGATTCGATTCTTGGGTTAAACCGGATCCAATGCACGCCCAATTCAAATCTCTACTCTTAGAAATCAAAAAATAATAAGAACGATGAATTTTGAATCACCATCTTCCTTGAATTGAAGAGGAACATTAAATCGGTTAAGCATTGGGGGCTTTGATATATATTTCCCATAGGAGGGCAAATTGAAGTTTTCCTCGTATCTAGGAAATTTGCCGTTTAAAGAAAGAGGTTGTGGTTCTAATTGATAACTATAACTATATAATGTATTTAACCGTGGACCAGGTCCACAATTGAGGGCATAGCATAGGCCATGGCACCATTGCAAGGTCTTCGCATCATCTATAAGACGTTGTAGAACTAAAAAGAAGAAAGTAGCCACGCATCAGTCGGAGATCAATGGGCAACAACAAACTCAGTTGATCGCGGTGTTTGGAGGTGAGCACCACCACCTCTCTTTAATCCAACCTCTTTCAACAAATTGGAGGACTCTTGAGTAAATTCCTGCCGTTTTATTCAAAAACCATTTGCATTCCTAAATACGAGCATGCCGTTGCAACATTAATGATTTAGCAATTTAAATCAATGCGAATTTACTAGATAAAAAAGCAAATAGCAACAAAGGACATAAGATATTTATGTAGTTCGATCCGAGTGTCGGAACCTATTTAAAGAAAGAGGAGCTGAGGCTAATTAATATATGTGTGTGAATGAAAACGTGGGAGGTCCTTGAGTTTAATGGGAGCTCAAGAATCTTATAATATGATAATGAAAAGTCACAAGGACATTAGGATATAAACTTTATGGGGTTGATGTCATAGGCAACCCATGACATTAGCCCTGTAAAGTTTGTGAGTGGGTTTGGTTCAATATTTTCAATGGACTATCAGCATTCAAAGCCCCTTGGGGGAATAATCATTTGACAACTATTTTGAAGTAGCTTTTAAATGTAAGTTAGCATTTGGAAGGCCGAAAGTCTAATGCTAGTAAGGACTAGCATTGAGTTTTCAGCATTTAGTCCAATGCTAAAACTCAATTTTTTTTTCTAAAAATTACCCTCACCCATTTTTCAAATTTCCAATTTGCCCTCATTATTATTTTTTAAAATGCTAAAAAAAAACAAATATATATAACTTTTTTTTTTTTTAAAAGACTAACCCTTCGTCGGTTCGGCAAGCCGGATCGACGTCGTGACCGTTGAGTGACCTCTAGTGAGGGTCGCCAGAGGTCACCTTGGTGAGGGTCGCCAGAGGTCACATGACCTCAAGCTACCCAGGCGCCTGGGTCACGCGACCCTTGCCGAGGGTCACTTGAGGTTCCGCAACCTTTGGTAGCCCTCACCAAGGTCACGCAGCCCTCACCAAGGTCGCGCAACTCTTGCTGGAGGTTACTAGAGACTAAACGACATTTCTCCCAATTTTTTTTTTCAAATCACAATTTACCAAATGACCTTCGCATTTACTCAAAGTCCTTTAAACTAATTTATTTTATATTTTCCTAATTAATTTTTAAAATACTGAATCAAACGCAACATATATCTTAAGCTCTCGTTAAACTTTAGACCTCCATTCTCTTCCTTATATGTATCCTATAACCTTGACAATGGCATTTACAAAACCACGGGCGCCGTGTAACCTCGAGCATGTTGACAAAACCACGGGCGCCATGTAACCTCGACAATGACTATCCTGTCAAGTTTAGTCATTGTCATGGGGCCTGTGTAACATTAAAGGACTTTGAGTAGGCCCTTGTAACCTTAAAGGCCCATGTAACCTTAAAGGACTTTGAGTAAGTTTGACCAAGGACTTTGAGTAGGCCCGTGTAACCTTAAAGGCCCGCGTAACCTTAAAGGACTTCGAGGAAGTTTGACAAGATTGGCAATGACTAAGTTTGACCAATGACAATGACCAAGTTTGACGAGATAGTCATCGGTAAGGTTACATGGGACAGGTGTAACCTTGTCAGTGACTGGTAAGGTTGCAGGAAATCTCCATATACAATCCCTCATGCTTTTGCTTTCCTATATATATGCATATATTATCCATGAGACATGTTGGAGAAGCAAAGAAGATAGTAGCTACACATTGCTCAGATATCAATGGGAAATAATAGCTCAGCCGGTCACAATGTTCCGAGGTAAGCACTACAACATCTTTGTAGTCCAGCCTCCTTCAACAAGTTGGAGGACTCTGAGTAAATTCATGCTATTTTCTTTGAATACCATATGCACTCCACTTAAATCAGGTGAACTTGCCCTTTTTAATGTTGCATCATAAAACCTATACTAATCGCCTAAGTTTTTTTGTCTCTTAATCTATGAATATGCTGGCTTCATATTGAAACCATGAAACCAGTTCAAATAGCCTACATTTTTTTTAGGTTGATCTATGAATTTATACTCCCGTGAAAGAAGATCGTCTAACAAGTCACTTGGTGATGTTAAGGCATGCAGCACAACACGTAGCTCAAACCAACAAAGATCTCGACTCTTTGGAGCAAGCCTTGTGCCAGCTGATCAGGGAGAGGCATACCTCTATAGATCTGACCAACATTCCCATTGCACCAAGCATCTTGCTTATTTGCGTGGTGATTAAAATCATCAGGCAAAGATTCATCTTCAAGATGAAAAGGCAAGATATTAACTCAAGGTTTCGATTTGTGCTTGCGATGTTTGCTGTCGCTCTTGGATGCATCGAATGTGGTCTTCTTATGTACGTTCTACTTGGTGACTTGTGTTGGCCGATTTTCATAGTGTGCGCCCTAATATTGGTAATCCCATTTGTGTCCATCGCGAATTAAAGGATCGTTAGCAAACAGGCGCTAATTTCCGGCTTTCGATGTGGTGACGTGTGTTTTGTACAAATTTCATTTGTCTGTAACCTTCCATTGTAGGTCGTGCTATGGACGTCAAGTTGTATGTTCAGAAAACTTGAATAAATTTTGTATCTCAAAAATTCCCGCTTCGCTTATCTGCATGTTCTGTGACCCTGCACTCCAAAATCTCTTTCTTTTCCTTTTGCTCTGTTTTTCTTCTCATGAATCTGGTCATATGAAAACTGTCTCGACGTGAAAGTAAAAAACTGCTACTAAGGAAATATCAAAATTCGAGATTTCTTTCAGTTGCCCATCGCTTGGTTTGTTGCATTCATTAGATGTTAGTTAGCAACTTCACCGCTCACAGTACCTTTGCAAAGTCTAACATAACTCCTCACTTCTCTGAAAAAAGAAGTACAATCTTCCAAAAACAAAATATAAAACAAAAGAAGAAGAAGGTTAATTTCTCTTAAAATCTGGAGGAGCTTGAGCCCACGAATCGGACGGTGGTCCGCACCTTGTACGAGGCACTTCAATTCCGCGACCGCGCCTCCATCCGACGCACCTTCGCCCCCGACCTTGAGTGGTGGCGGTGGTGGTTCCGTCCACCCCTAGTTCTTAATGCGCCTCCGCCGCCACGTCGGACGACACCGTCACCTCCTTCGGCCCGACCCGCTCCCTCTCGTGGGTCAACGCCTGGCCGGTCTCCGCCAGTGGGTTGGTCGTCCAGGTCGAGAAAGTGCTTCCAACACCTCGCTCGCCGTCCGGCGATTCGGCGACAGGTTGATGCCGGCGAGGGACTCGAGGACGCTCGACTTGCTGGAGGACCGGTCGCCGACGACGACGATGCTGGGGAGCTGGGTTCCCTCCTCCATGACCACGTCCAAGCCTGTCGAGCAGGGGGCGGATCCGGTAGCTGTAGGCTGTAGGAGTTCTGAAAAAAGTGGGAGTTTGGGAAACGTGCGGTGGGTAGGGCGGAGAGAAAGGCAAATGAGAAAAAGATTTTTTAACGTAATAAATGTATAGACACTCAACCCTTAAGCAAAGGCAGATTTGAAAATATATATATATACACACGTCATCTAAGGTTGACCGGTACGAGGAGGCACGACCCTAGCGACGCTGTCTTAGATGAGAAATATGCTCTGATATTGATTAAATAGTTGATCCTACTCCGAATATAATGAAGTTGAAAAATCAGCGGACGAAGAACTGTGCAAAAGGCATGCTATAGAGAGGCTGTGGGATTTTCATCCACCTCGCTTCATGCCAGGCGAGGGATAAGGATTAATTATCCATGCTAGCCTAATCATAGCCTGTGTTTACACAGATGTAGAGTCTACCTTTTCTGTTAACGAGCCTCCTAATTTTTGGTCTATGTTTTACCAATCAACCAAGAGGATGGGGAGGCAAGTATAGGGTCACCCATCTTAGGGCGGTTCTCCTGCCTTTACCTCCATGAGCAGTTTAAGGACTTGCTCAGGTCATATCCTACTCCGTATATAATGAAGTTGAAAAATCAGCGGATAAGTTATAGTCAAATGTCCCTTAGAGTTGAGTGAAGAAAATGAGATCACTTACTAGAAAACTCCATGTTTCAAAGAAAGGTGGATCAACTCATGAAGTTTTAATTGATTTAGGATCCACACAAAAAAATAAAGAAGCACATATCATTTTTTTAGTTATTAGGGATATCCCAAAAACATCTGAATCAAATGATATAACATAGCTCGCACTATCCCAAATATTGTTTCAAGATTAAATGTGTAGACTATATGAGAGAAAAACAATCTGGACCGTAACATGGGGAGGAGAATGTATCTTGACATTATGGTATGACAAACTAGAATTAAGCGTGCATGTTGTATAAGACCTTATATTAAAAATAATCATTTCTTAAAATTTATTAAAATTACGTGCACTGATTAAGGTACTTGTCCAAAACAAAATCATTGATGAATTTGAAAATAAGCATCAGATTCTTTTATTTCTCAGACTAAGTTAAGGTCACGTTTTCTAAATTTTAAATTTTTTATTTAATTTTAACTTATTTGGAAAATCGAAAACCATGATCAATTGAACTCCTTTAATTTTCTTGCATTATTCTTAATCTAGGGCCAACTCGTATTAATCTTTTTGCCCACTTCGTATTTACACCACCGTTTACTGAAATCCATTTTTCTAAGTTCTACTCTTTTATCACCAATCTTCCGCAATCGACAATTAAAAGCAAGATTCACAAAAAGAAAGCAAGCGTTTAGTACTAAATGAATATTCTCATCTACAGGGATGTGAATGGACATGTAATAAGGTTCATTCAGATAATACTTTAGGTGCAATTTTTTTAAAGTAACAAATTAAAAGGACAGTGTTATAACTTATTCTCAATTCACAAAATAAGAAAATAGAATGATTCCCTTTAGCAAATACACTACCTAACATTAATTCGATTCTATATATGAGCATTTCTACTTAACGTTGCGATGGTCTCACGAGCCGCCCTGCTTGAAGAAATATACGAATGATTCCCTTTGGCATTAACGTTGATTCTCTCTTCCTGTGAAAACTCGGCAAAAGAGATCATTAATTCGCGCAGGAAAGAGATTTAAACCAGTTAGAGATGGATCCTGGATAGAACATAAGAACTCCATCCTACGGACTCCCTATCCATTTCAAAGAGAACCACAACCGATTCTATCCTAGAACCTGTAAAAGTTGGGTTCCACCATCGTGCTTCCATAGTCGAATGCTACCCTGCAACTTGTATCAGAATTCAACGCCAAATCCATAATGGTTAATGAGGGATGCACCTGTACAGCAGACCGACCATAGACTTCACGCAATGAAGAAAAGAGCCAGCCTGATGGAGAAACACATTACCTCTTGACTTGTAATTGAACAGCAAACGGGGAAAGAAAGTATAAATAAGGGCCTTCACAAAATCGTAAGATATGGATTAACGCTATCCTCTGGGATAAGACTCTGAAGCTTCATCATCAATCTAAACGCTCCATCTGCAGGGTTAATGACACCAGTTGATAATAAGTCAGTTTGCCAGTAAAACAAAGGCAAGTACAGCCAGCAGAAGGCAGCCCATACAAAAATCACGCAACAGGTAAACAAAATCATCAATGAACAATTGCTTGTTCTCTCGTTCGGGTTGGTTAGGAGTATGGAAAGTCAAATGATGCATTACCTTCCAAAGACCATCATTAAGATAATGCATGTTATCCACCCCCAATGCCCTTGTTAACAGCCCGTCTGCATATCAAGCAATTGACTTAGTCTTAAAAAGAGACATCAAAGATATGCAAAACAAGAAACAAGTAACTATTATTCATGTTGTTCACCGAGAATTCTGTTGAGTAGGTTCCAAATAGGATTCTATGAAAGAGATTCTGATTTTTGAATGTGGAGATGGGAGGAAACTCACATGTCTTTAGCTGGCATTTTTTGTAAAGCCTATCTCAAGAGCATGTTGCTTGCCTTCAGCCATAATTGCCTGAAAAAAAATAGAAATGGAAAAATATACCTTTCCACACTATAATGCCACAGCCAAAAGCAAAAAACTCAAGTCTAAATTGAACACTGTCCTAAAAGAGAACTGCTACCAATTAAGCCAAGCACTAAACATCGTTGGATAGACTCAACGTTGGTAGGTGTGCAGCTGTGGAAATTGATAAGTGTGACTCTCACCACAGGAGTCTCTGCACCAACTTCATCATCCAAAGCACTTCCAGGAGAGGAAAGGCCAGGACACATAATGTTTGCACCAGCAAGAGCAAATTCTATTGCTTCCGTCTACTTGTAATTTCTTCATTATGTTTGGATCTGCACCACACTCGGCAACATTAGATGCAACAACTCAAGAATTTCTAACGAGCAGCATTGTCATAACAGGCAAATTTTCCGATGATTATCCTAATTCAAGTTTAGCATGTCTACCAAATCGAAGCCCCCAATGAGGTTTGCTCCAAGTGACAAAGAGGTATTGTCTGAGCATTAAGTTTATCTATTCCGACCTAGAAGTTAATCTAAAATATATTTAACAAGATCACAGGTTAAGTGCAAACCCAATCAGCACACCTGGATTAACAACATATGACTCAGTTGACAAAAATATGACATGACTACAATTTAAAGCCGAGAATCCAGCCTAAAGAATCAGACATAGTCAGGATTTACTCATGTCAGCCTACACTGAAGTTATCTGGCTTTCTGTAATTTGTACGCAACTCCAGTTTAAAGATTGATGGATAACTACTAATAAGACGCATTTTCAAATATACACTCTGCAAGCACTCAAACATATAAGAGTGTCCGTCACAATATTTCAAGAATAAGTGTGTGATTGTTTATGCTTCAGCAAAAAAAATGTGTCAAAATTTGTATATCGTGGAAGTTTGAGGTGTTCCGGATTAAGAAAACTCAAGTGTGTCCGTTGCAATATTTGGATTAGGCAAAAAGTAAAAACCTATTAGGACAAGCCCTAAATTTACCAAGGCCCATCTAAGAGTAGCATTGACATGGTACTGCGAAAACTAGCAGATAAGTAATGGTAGAGAAGATTATCATCTACAAATCAAGGAGAGCTATGAAAACTCGAGAAGATGGTGAGAGATGCTTTACATTGATGCAGAAGTCGTAGGGTTGGCATGTATGGACCGTCACGGATGTTGAAAAAGAGAGGCACGTTGTTCACCAGAACCAAATTCAGATGGTTTTGACTGGAGGGAAGCGAAGAAAGCCCTCTCAGAGGCGAGTCTTGACAGCATTATATAGTTGTAAAGGACGCCACAAGAAGAGTGTCTATCAACTGAAATCTTACAAAGGAGCTCGACAAAATAAATAGCAATTAGATGAGAACAAACCATTTGGCAACAATGATTGGAGATTTCTTGGGAAGCAAATCATCCAGCACCGGCTCTAATCCTGGATATTGAATTAGCAGCACATCTTGAATCAACCCATATCAAGTGATGGACGGTAAAAGAAAATATTAAATAACCAACATTTATCAGATGCCTTCACTTGATTTTGTGCGGATACCTCTTCTGAGAACTTGAAAAGTGAACTTGTGACCAGTTGATCGAGAGAGAGAGAGAGAGAGAGAGAGAGAGAGAGAGAGAGAGAGTACTCTCTCCCGATTGTGGGCAGGAATATCAGCATCAAGCAAGTAAACAAAGCAAACAAGAACAGTTAATTAAAAATACAATAAATAGAAGCCCAGTCCCCATAAGAATTCACAGATAAATCTACTTGAAAGCATCATCTTATTTGCCAGTCTTGATGAAGATTAAAATGTTGCAAGTGCTCAGTCATCTTAAAGAGTTCTACCACAGAGCAAGTCATCCCTGACAAATTTGGCCAAGCTTCAGTAGGAGAGGTCGTTCATGATTACAACCTTACAGCATTAGTACTACAGAATAGGACCATTTTGAAGGCACCATTCTAATCCCTTAATCCAACAGTTACTGTACAGCAAGACAAGCATACAAGACGACCGCTTCCCCGACCCAAGCATTTTGTCACTCGAATCAAGCGCAACCCAAAAACCTTATAGATCAGGTACCAGGCTATTACCCAGAAAAGACGACCCAAGAATTGTCTCAGCAGTTGACCCGTGTATCACACCATAAGATGATACTTACTGAGAAATTCAAATGTAAAAGATTTTGGCATGGGGCGGTAAATGTTCCCGCCTGATCTATATCAACATTCCTTCCATTCCCGACAACTTGTCAAGATGGTCTTGATCGTCGACATAGTAATACTAAGCAAAACGACAGGATTACCTGTCTGAATGCAAATCCGGAGAGGGGTAAAAAACTAAAAGGAAAAATTTCAGCATCATCCGGCTTCACTGCCCGTTGAACGGGTCCCAGTCAGCGTAGCTCACGCTCTGGAGCACGTAACAATCGCTGCCCAACCTCATTCGGACGCACAATCAAGGACACCCAAGATTTGCTACCGGCAGAGACCACGAAACCCAAGTACCCAAGACTTAAAAGTCGCAACGATTCTTTGTCCCCGACAGATTTCACTTCCTCGAAACATTGATCCCACTGAAATTCGCGTAAATTCTAACTTTTTGAACATAATTGCGACGGAAACGCGATTCTTTGCCCATCAGGAATCATACAAAACACAAAGATGGCACTGCAGAGCGAATGGAAGGGATATATATAAAAGCAAACCAAAAAGCGAGCGGAAGGAAAGGCAGACATATAAATTCATGGGTCACATTAAACAAATTAAAAATTATGGACTATATTATACAATGGTCAAAATCAGAAATCATTTACGTCATTATCCCTAGAATTAATCTAATTTGTACATTTCCTTAAAAAAAAAAAAAAAAACTAGCGTGTCTTTCTTTGGCGATTCAATGACCTACCATTACCTTTGGTTATGTTATTTTGTGAAAATCAAATTGTTTTAATTATAAAGTGGCACCATTTTAATATAAAAACATATGTTTATCAAGTAGTTAAGTTGCTGTTTCTATAAGTTGAAGACACGATTCGATTCTCCTGTGTTGCAAAGGAATAAAATAAAAATAAAAATAAAAATAAAGGACTTGAAAATCGGTTCCACTCCAATTCCCAGATTGAAACAATTCTTAGGTAGAACCGGCACTTCTGATCTTGAAACTTGGAACCAATCCGGTTGTAGGCCACTTTAAGGTTCAGAGATTGGAAACCAGACTGATTCTCCTCAAAATTGACCTTGGACTAGCTGCTCCAAGCTAGCTTGGTCCAATTCCCGTGGTGAACTAGACTCAATGCACACTCTTGATTAAACCACAAATTTTAGGAACAAAGAAATAATAATAACAACAACAATAAAAATAGCAATAACTTTTGAACCACCATCCTCCTCGAAATGAAGAGGAACTTCAAATTACAGTAGCACGCCAGATAAAACAACCATTCCCATGCGTAATTGAAGAAGAAGGCACTTTTTTTTCTTGCCAACGAAGAGCAACACACATGATAAACAAAATTCCAAATTTAAAAGGGGTGAGATATCAGTGGATCAAAGGTGGAGCTGGAAACATAGAATGAAGTATACGTGAAATGCGTGTGCACCTCTGGCCGGCCACTTTTCTCATCGGGGTTTAGCGTTGGGGGCTAATTGAGATATATTTATCAAGTTTAGGGGTTCATTTGATACAAACTCAAATAGTCGCGTTTTCTGCATACATATTTGTCAAGTGTAATAAAACTCAAATGCAGGTGTTAAGAGCATCTTCTCTAGTGCAGGTGCTCTTTTGCAAAAGGTGTTAAGAGGATCTCCTCCAAAGCAGGGGGTCTTTTGCAAAAGGCGTTAAGAGGATCTCCTCTAGTTGCGCAGAAAAGATGTTGAGGATCCCCTCTAATGCAGGGGGTCTTTTGCAAAAGGTGTTAAGAGGTTATCCTCTAATGCAGGGGGTCTTTGCAAAAGATGTTAAGACGATCAAGTTGCGTAAATATTTGTCAAGTGTCAAAACTCAAAAGCAGGGGGTCTTTTGCCAAAACAAAAAAGGAGCTCATTAGGGACTAATTGAAAATATTTGGGCTGCCTACACTGCATCATTTTGGCGTTTTTTTCATTTGCAGGGACATGCCTTCCGATGGTCTACAAAATGTGTTTGCGGAGGCCCAGGCTGCAAAAAAAAGAGCTCATTAGGGGCTAATTGAAAATATCAAGTTTTGTTTGAGACGAGGAAGGAAGAGGTTAATCACACGTAGTTCGGAGTTTCATCGGAGACGACAATTTAGCCAGTGATCGGAGGTAAGCATTGACCCGCAAACTGCAACATCACTTCACTTCTGGAGTCCAGCCTCCAGTAACTTTGGAGGACTGCGAGTAAATTCATGCTGTTTTGAGTTCGTTTCCTGAAAATGAACTCTTATCTGATCATGTCCACCGCGTGTGTTCCATTAAATGAATGCTGTTTTATTCAGATACAATTAATACGATGAACTCATCCTTTCTCATGTTGCATTGGGAACCCATAGCACAAGTAAAAATAGCCCACTTTTGTTTTCATTTGGTTTCCTTAGACGATCCATGAGTTTATTTTTTATCCTTATTATTTGACCTTCCATGAAAAACGGATGTCTAACAAGTTATTTGCTTATTTTAAATCCAAGAAGTGGAGCAAAGCATGTAACTCGAATTACTGCAGAATATAACGAATATTTTGATACTCTGGATGAGGCCATGTGTCCGCTTACTAGGGACAGGCGTAGCTCTACAGGTTGAGCCAACGTTACTAGTGAATCCGGCACTATGCTCTGTGTAGCAATCAAGATAGTTAGGCAAAATTAGCCTTCGAGATTAGAAGGTAAGATATGGGTCCGAGGTTCCAACTTCCATATGCTCTCATCTCTTTTGCCCTTGTATGGATCTCATGCAGTCTCCAAATGTATGCTCTGCTTGCTGACATGCCTTGACCCATTTTCATTGTGTGCATCCTGATTTTGGTTATTCTGTCCAAGTTCATCACGAATCAAAGGATTAATTAGCGAACAACGATGGTTTGCGGCTTTCGATGTGGTTGAGAGTCTGCTGTTTGCTGTGGTCTGGTTCTTGTATTTCTACCTTGAACATTTTTTATGACGAGGATGGGTGTTAAAATATAAGGCATGGCTTATCCATAGGATGGCTTCACTCTATTTAACAATAATTACAACATTCAAAATTAACAAATGATGAAATCCACATGTCCCATACCATTCTACAGAAAAATAATACATCCGTGGCGAAAGATTTCGGAAAACCAACACCATTGAATGCAATAATAAATCATCGAATAATCCACCGAAAACACAAGAGTCCATCATCATTATTTTTTGGGAAAAAAAGCCTAAACGATATGTAAATATGTTGAGGGTGAGTGGAAGCGATAAGATGGTAAAGTCAAACATAAGAAAGAAAACATGTCCAAGAGATCCAGACCACATCCACTCTCCATTATACATAGCCCCAATTTGACGTCACAGTTGACCCACCATTTACCATCTACAAGTAAGATGGCATGCAAAATCGTTTTCTTTCTTCTCTTCTAGATTTATTCCCATTATATGACAATTTAAGCTTTTTGAGCGTTGCACTCCGAACTTCAGCCTGTCATTTACATCGAGATGCATCCGCCTAGTATAATTTGCAGTTGAGTTCAATTTTCTGGGTGTGGAATGGAGCGGAGAGCTCAAACTGCGGACGGTGTTCGGTACCATGTACGAGATCAGCCCAAACTCCAGTCCTTTTTTTTTTTTTTTTTTTTTTTTTTTTTTAACACAGATTCATACTTATAAAGTGGCTCATCTCCTCTCAACTTTTTTTACGTAAGACAAGAATAAGCATATTTTATTTGTTTTACAAACAAACAACTAACAGAAAATGTCTGAACATTTTTCAAGTCTTGTCAAAAAAATACTCCTTTGGATTTTTAGGTGTGAACAGGGAACCGTTCATCCCCTATGTCTGAAGAAGGTTTTGCTGGTGACATTTACTGAGTGGAGAGGATGGCCGTTTGTTTTGTCAAGAACAAGACTACAAAATATAAAAGATGGCAAGAGTTTCCCGAGTGCTGGAAAGTGCTCTTGAGCAAGACGGTCCATCGCATTTTAGCACTTCGCGGCACGATCGATGGGGGTTGATCGTGTGGTAAAGGGCTAACGCTCCCAATCCTTTTTGGGCCGAATTTGGAGCCCATGATTGTCGATGTTGGTAATAATCGTGTAGGTCCGGCGGCTGGGCGCCGACACCAGTCACACCACTTCCAATCCTCTGTCTCCCTAACTTTAGGTTTGTGATGGTAATTTCCTATTTTTTTTTTAATATTCTATATGGCGATCTGTGTGATTCTGGGCGAACTGCCCCTAAATTCGAGCACGTGAGATGGGGGTGCACCTCCGCCGTCACTTTTCCCACCGGCGTGCAGCATTTGAGACAAAGGCAAGTGGAGGGGATCTTCTGCATATAAAAAGCCTACTTTAGATGTCTTGACGTTATTTTATCCGACTTTTTTTTTTGGGGTTCTAATATCACAAGAAAAATTTTAAATCTGTTACCTTATAATAAATTTAATTTTATTAATTTTTAAGAAAAATCACAAATCAATATAGTTATGGTACACTTATTAATTATCATGTATCGTCGAACTCAATAATTTGATGTAAAGGAAATTAATGATGGATAAATTCGTTACAAGTGTATTGATTTAGAATATTTGATAACCAAAAAATTAATTTAAAAGAAATTTATCATACGTATACTAGTTTGAAATTTTCTGTGGTAAAAAAATTAATTTATGATAAATTTGTCATAAATATAACCATTTAAGATTTTTCAGGGTATTAACTATCTATCAATTAGACCAATGCCTCTTTCTTTACTTCACCTTCGATTCTTGTCTAGTAGACTTTTTTGCATGGTAAAATACAAATTTCATAGGGGAAAATTGTTCAAAAAGTCTTAAATCTATTACACTTTTGTAAATTCAATGTTAAACTTTTCAATTTTGCTAATTGAATCATAAACATTTTCATTTCTTGCAATTGAGTTCATCTAACCAATTTTGGCCGAAAATCACTAATGTGGGAGTCAACAGTGTCACGTAGGATTATCAGCATTAACATGGACAAAATTTAATAATATTTTCATATTTTTTGAATTTTTTATTATTTTTTTCATTCTCTTTTTTCTATATTTTCTTTTTTGCTTCTTTTTCTTCCTTTTGCTGGTGGCCGGCCATTGGCCATGTTGGGCCGACTAGCCTCGCCTCACTTGCCCCCATAGGCGAGGTGCAACTAGGCGAGCCCCAACAAGGGGAGCCCTCACCCAAGCGAGGCCCAATGAAGGTCAACCTCACCTAGGCCAAGTGAGGCCGGCTCTTGCCCAGGCCAAGGTGGCCTCACCAAATATGGGAGGGAGCCCTCACCGAGACTTGCTTGCCCAAGTGAGGCCCAACGAGGGTCAACCTCGCCCAAGCCAATCGAGCGAGGGCCAGCCTTGCCAAATGGCCTCACCAGATCTAGCCTAGGTGAGGTGGACCTTCGCCGGGTCTCACTCGGCCACACCTCGCCCGCAACAGATGAGGCCAGTCGACTTGGCATGGCCGGTGGCTAGCCACCAACAAAAATAAGAAGAAGAAGAAGAAGAAGAAGAAGAAGAAGCCAAAAAGAAAAGAAGGGAAAAAAAAAAAAAAAAAAAATCAGCAAAAAATAATAATAAAATTCAAAAAATACTAAAGTATTATTGAAAATTGTCTATGTTAGCGTCGGTAGTCCTATGTGGCACCACCGGCATCCGCGTTAATGATTTCTAATCGAAATTAGTCGGATAGACTCAATTGACAAGAATTGAAAAGATTTAAGACTCAATTGACAAAATTAAAGGTGTATGACTAAATTATTAAAAAGACAATAAGTTTAGGACTTTTTGGATAATTTTTTTAATATCATAAAAATAGGGAAAATTTCTATTTGCCCTCCAATGGGAAATTTATATTGATGAGCCCCCAACCCTCAATCTCGATAAAAAAATTGCATTCACTGATGTAATTTAATGTTCCTCTTCAATTCAAGGAGAATGGTAATTCTTATAGTTCTTATTATTTGTTGATATGTAAGAATGGAGATTTGAATTAGGTGTTACTTGTAAACAAATGTTGCAGCCTCTCGCAAGATCTGAGGCGTTATCGAAATTCATAGCGTTGAAGTCGACACACTTGGCATACTAATCTTTTCTTTATATCATGGACATTGCTCTTTCTTCATGCAGATCAAGCGTGAGCAAGCGGAACGTCGAGGAAAGTGCGCAAGGGAGAGAGGGCTAAGAGGTAAGTAAGTCAAGGGGACAAAGAGAAAACGCCTCGCAGATGGACCGACTTACTCATTTGGCAGAACTCTTGAAATCATGCCTTCTTCTCCCCGACATGTCATTATTCTCTCTTCTCTTTTTGACAGCCACTAGGGGAGGATTACAACCAGTCAACCACAGGCGGCGAAGTGACTGACGTGCCACTGGTTTTCGTAGATCCGACGACAAGTGTCGACACCTAAATTTTGACAATTCAGTTATTGATTTATTGCATAAAAATTAGACATGAATTTTAACACTTAAAAAATGGAATAAAATGAAAATTGCATCAGAGCAAATAAAAAAAAGAAAAAGAAAAAGAAAATCAATGTGATTGATTATGCATGGAAGGTGGGGATTTTGATTAGCTATTCCTGCTTTGACAAATATTCAATCTTGATGAATAGAAAGTCAAAATGGAAACTAGACCCAAAATCGGTGAGAATAACGGCTAAATTGATAAATCGAAGGGAAAATATCGAGGAGTGATATTCATTAGGTGAGTTGTTCGCAAAAATCAAGAATGAAATTGGATGCATTTCTAGTAATGTGAGTGAAAAGAAGTGCTAATTTGCGGTGGCAAATTGATTCTGAAATCCATTAATCCCCACAATCAAAAGGAAGCGTAGCTTCAAACTTTCTAAAGGGAATTAGAGGTTTTCGCTATAAAGAGAACGACAATTCAAAAGACAAAAGAGGAGGGGGGTGCAAGAAAGAATTCCTGCGAGAGAAATTCATGCAAGGGAGACTGAAAAAATTTGTGAAAAAGAGATCGTGCAAGATAGAATTAGTGAAAAAAAAAAAGGAAGAAAAAGAAACTCTTCCTCTCCACCGTACAAAGTCAAAAGGATGAGTCATTTTCTTTCTTTTTCTCTAACCATTTGTGTGTGGATGGTTGGTTTTTTTGAGTGAGTACTCACTCAAAAAGTTCCTGAGCACTTCGAGATTCTAAGCACTCGATTGCTCAGGAACTCTTTCGAGCAACCACTTGATTGCTCAGGAACTGTTCATGCATGTTGAGCAAGATTGTTCAACATCTTGGAACTCTTTTGAGCAAGCACTCGATTGCTCAGGAACTTTCCTGGATGTTGAACATCCTAGATGTTGAGCAATTGTTGAGCACTCGATTGCTCAAAAGAGTTCTTGGATGTTGAGCAATTGTTGAGCACTCGATTACTCAGGAACTGTTCCTGGATGTTGAGATGCCGCAATCGAGCAATCTCAACATCCAAGAACAGTTCCTGAGCAATTGAGTGCTTGCTCAAAAGAGTTCTTGAGCAATTGAGTGCTCAGAATCTCAAGTGCTCAGGAACTTTTTGAGTGAGTACTCACTCAAAAAAACCAACCATCCACACACAAAAGTACTCACCCCCGAGGACTTTTGTGTTGGGAACATAAAATTCTCCTCTTTGGTTTTTTTGGTAGAAAAATTCTCCTCTTGTCACACGCCTACATATGAGACAATGATGAACTTGAGTCCAAACTACAATCCATCCATTCATGCTCTTCCTTCCAACTCCTATCAAATCCCAACTATACATCAAGATCTACACATTGTCTATATGACATGTGGCAGAAGTAAAGAAGTAAGTATCCACGCATTGCTCAGAGATCAATGGGAAACCACTACTCAACCCATCACAATGTTTCAAGGTAAGTACCGCAACATCTCTGCAGTCCAACCTCCTTCAACAAGTTGGAGGACTCTTGAGTAAACTCATGCTATTTTGTTCGAATACCATATGCACTCCACTTAGATAAGGTGAACTCGTCCTTTTCAATGTTGCATACTAAAACATGTTCAAATTGCCTAAGGTTTTTTGTCTGTTAATATTAAAATCATGAAACCAGTTCAAATCCCCTATATTTTTTTGCCTGCTAATCTATCAATATGCTTATTCTCGATCCTTCCCTGGAAGATGGTTGTCTAACAAGTTGCTTGGTGATGTTAAGATACGCAGCACAGCACGTAGCTCAAATCAATGAAGGTCTTGATTCGCTTGCACAAGCCTTGCGTCAACTCATCGGGGAGAGGGACAGCTTTATAGTTCCGGCCAACAATTCCATAGCACCATGCATCATGTTTATCTGCTCAGCCATTAAAATCATCCGGCAAAGATTAGTCTTCGGAATGGGAAGGCAAGATGTTGATCCAAGTTTCCAACTTGCCATTGCTGAGACCGCTGTTGCTCTTGGATGTGTCGAATGTGGTCTCCTGATGTGCGTTCTGCTCAGTGGCTTGCCTTGGCCGATTTCTGTTGCCTGTGTCTTAATGCTGGTAGTCCCGTTCGTGTTCATTTGAGTTAAAAGGATTATTAGCGACTGGGCGCTAGTTTCTGGCTTTCGATGTGGTGATGTGCGTTTTGTGTGAATTTCGTTTGTCTGTAACCTTCCCCCGCTGGTACCGATCTGAACGTCATTGTTGTATTATTACCACACCGCTTATCTAAGGGGTTTACATGTTTTGTGCCCTTCCGCTGCAAAATCGTTTTCTTTTCGTGCTGCTCTGTTTTTCATCTTATGTCTCTGTTTATATGAAAACTGTTTCGACATGAATGTGAAAAACTGCGACTTAGCAAATATCAACGGAAGCCGCTATTTCCAGGCCTCCACTTGCTTGCCCACGCCCTTAAAACCTTAAAATGGCAAAAGAACCCACGGCTCCCCGGGTCGCCACCGCCTTTCCTGAAGCGCTCATCATCCTCCTTCATTTTGCCTCCTTCAGCAACTTCTTCTGCTCTTGATCGTGTAAAACACCCAAATCCCACGATACCCTCGTCTTCCTCCATCCATTTGAAGCTCATGCTCACCCCCTACTTAATAGCCTTAGCCTTGGTGTCGGCTTCTTCGGCGAGCACCAGATGCAGCCGCCTTTCATGGGGACGACGGCTATGGCGTCTTCGTCTTGCGATAGCTCGAATTCAGGAGCGTGGATTTGGGTTTTGGAGAGAGGGGAAGGAATTGAGCATGTGGAAAACGGGAACTCGAGGTTGGGGGGCAAGAAGGAGTCGTCGGCAGTGAAGAAGGAGCTGTTGATCACGGCGATTTTCTCAAGGACGTAGAGGTCCTTGGGTCAGGGAAGTGAGGTCTTCCACCGCCGAGTCATTCGGCCGTGGGTTTCTTCTGCTTCTTCATCATCTTCTTCTTCTGGGTCTGTGGTGATTTCTGATTTCTTACTGGCTCTGTTTTACTCTGTTACCGCTAATAACGCAATTTTTTCCTTGCCAACGAAGAGCAACGCACCTGAAAAACTAAATTCCAAATTCAAAAAGGTCGAGGTATCAGTAGAATAAAGGTGGAAACGGAGAATGTAAGTGCACGTGATATGCGCGTGCATCTCTGGCCGGTCGTTTTTCTCATCGGGAAAAGTATTGGGGACTAATTGATATATATTTCTTGAGTATAGGGATGATTTGAGACAAACCCAAATGCAGGGGATCTTTTGCAAAAAAAGAGCTGTCGCACTTCCTGCGCTTTCATCATTTGCCTTGTGATCGTCTACAAAATGTGTTTGCCAAATCGTAGGCCCGCATCAAGCTTCGCTTTAGACGAGGAAGGAAGAGGTTAATCCACCGGGTGTGTTCCATCACGCGAATACTGTTTTATTCAGAAACAATCTGTATGATGAACTCGTCCTTTCCCATATTGTATTGTTAACCCATGGTACAAGTACAAATGGACCACTTTTTTCTTTTTCTTTTTTTGGGTTTGGTTTGGCTTGGTTAAACGATCTATGAGTTTATTATTGATATTTAGTGTGAAAAACAAATGTCTAATGAATAGTATATTGATTTTAATCCTAAAAATAAAGCAGAGCGCGTAGTTTAAATCGCTACAGAGTATAACGAATATCTTGATACACTGGATGAGGTCTTACATCAACTCATCAAGGCTAGATTTACAAGTTGAGCCAACATTACCGATGAATGCGGCACCATGCTAATCTATACAACAATCAAGATAGTCAAGCAAAAATTAGTCTTCAAGATGGGAAGACAAGATATGGGCTCGATTGCTACTTTCATATGCTCTCATCTCTATTGCCCTTGGATGCATCTCGTGCAGTCTCCAAATGTGCGCTTTACTTGCTAACATGCCTTGGCCCATTGCATTCATCCTGATTTTGGCGATCTCATTTGAGTTCATCTTAAATCAAAGGATTAATTAGCGAGTGGCAATAGTTTTCAGCATTCGATATGGTTGATGGTCTGGTTTTTGTTTGGGTCTAGTCCTCATGGTGATGTGTATTTTCTAAGAATTTTGGTTTGCTTCTATAACCTTTTGATGGTGAGGCTAGTCCTCCATGTGTTAGCTGGGTCTGGTTCTCTGTACGGCCAAATCCAATTTAAAGTATCTAGTTAGACAGCTCGCAAATTCTAAGTAACTCATTCGATTGTACTCCAAAAGTAAAGCAAGCTGGACAAGTACAAGCTTGATTCATTGACAATACTCCAGCTTGATCACTAATGTTGTGCTTTTAAGACCGGTTTACCAAAATTACTTGTTAATATCATTCATGCATTAATTATTAAAATCACAAGGTAACTCATGCCTAGTAAATGGCCGAATGGCAACGGCCACGTGTGCACGTTATTTTTATCTCTACATAACCCAATAATAACAGACTCATTGGGCCAATTGAGATTTTGGTTCTTAAATCCACAAAAAAAGCTGATTTTTTTTTTTTTCTTTTTCAACTGCTGTAAAAAGAGTGCACGCATGGGCGTGAAATAAACTTTAAATGTGTAGAGGGTGTTAATTATAAAAATAAAAATAATATGAGAAAAAAATTTAAACGATCTTAAGATTTATATTCAATATTTGTAAGTATGATATTTAGAGGATTATATCTCAAGTATTTTCAAACTTATAATTCTGTCCATTTTGTTGTACTATACCAGCATCATACATTTATAGGAGGAATGCGCCTTAGAAATACATGAATGATTCCCTTCAGCATTTACATCACCTAACATTGATTCTCCTCTTGTGAAAACTCAGCAAAAAAGATTGTCAATTGCGCAGGAAAAGAGATTTGAACCAGTTTGAAAGAGAACCTCAACCGAATCTGTCCTAGAAGCTGTAAAAGTTGGATTCCACCATCGTGCCTCGATAGTCGAATGCCTACCCATCAACTTGTATCAGAAATCAACGCCAAATCCATAATCGTTAACGAGGGATGCATTTGTACAGCAGACCCGACCATAAACTTCACCACAATGAAGAAAAGAGCCAGCCTGATGGAGAAACACATGACCTCTTGACTTGTAATTGAACAGCAAACGGGGAAAGAAAGTATAAATAAGGGCCTTCACAAAATCGTAAGATATGGATTAACACTATCCTCCGGGATGAAGACTCTGAAGCTTCATCATCAATCTAAACGCTCCATCTGCAGGGTTAACGACACCAGTTGATATTAAGTCAGTTTGCCAGTAAAACAAAGGCAAGTACAGCCAGCAGGAGACAGCCCATACAAAAATCACACGACGGGTAAACAAAATCATCAATGAACAATTGCTTGTTCTCTCGTTCGGGTTGGTTAGAAGTATGAAAAGTCAGATGATCCATTACCTTCCAAAGACCATCATTAAGATAATGCATGTTATCCACCCCAATGCCCTTGTTAACAGCCCGTCTGCATATCAAGCAATTGACTTAGTCTTAAAAAGAGATATAAAAGATATGCAAAACAAGAAACAGGTAACTATTATTCATGTTGTTCACCAAGAATTCTATCGAGCAGGTTCCAAATATGATTCTATGAAAGAGATTCTGATTCTTGAATGTAGATATGGGAGGAAACTCACATGTCTTCAGCCGACATTTTTGTAAAGCCTATCGCAAACGCATGTTGCTTGCCTTCAGCCATAATTGCCTGAAAAAAAAAGGAAAGGAAAAATATACCTTTCCACACTATAATGCCACAGCCAAAAACAAAAAACTCAAGTCTAAATTGAATAAATTTTGTATCTAAAAAAATTCCCGCATCGCTTATCTACATGATCTCTAACCTTCCACTGCAAAATCTCTTTCTTTTCCTTCTCCTCTGTTTGAATCTGCTCATATGAAAACTGTCTCGACGTGAAAGTGAAGAACTGCGCCTCTAAAGCAAATGTCAAAATCCGGGATTTCTTTCGGTTGCCCATCGCTTGGTTTGTTGCCTTCAGTAGATGTTAGTTAGCAACTTCACCCCTCGCAGTATCTTCGCTAAGTCGAACGTAACTCCTTACATCTCTGAAAAAAGTACAATCTTCACAAAAAAGAAAAAAGAAAAGAAGAAGGCTAATTTCTCTAAAAATCTAGAGGAGCTTGAGCCCACGAATCGGACGGCGGTCCGCACCCTGTACAAGGCCCTTCAATCCCGCGACTGCGACTCCATCCGCCGCACCCTCGCCCCCGACCTTGAGGGGCGGTGATGGTGGTTCCATCCCCCCCTAGTTCTTGATGGCCCTCCTCCGCCACGTCGGACGACACCTTCCTCTTCGTCCCCGACTCCGTCACCTCCTTCGGGCCCCGCCACGGTCGCCCGAGTGCTTCGGCCTGGCCCGGCCCGCTCCATCTCGTGGGTCAACGCCTGGAGGTTCTCCGCCAATGGGTTGGTTGCCCAGGTTGAGGGAGCGCTTCCAACACCTTGCTCAGCTCACCGTCATTCGGCGACTCCCTGCCGTCGGATTCGCGACGGCCGAGATCGCCTCGCTGCATTAACAGCTGCTGCGGGAGAGCAGCGCATGTAGCCGGATCGTAAAGTCCATGTCCGGTCTGGTTCTCGCCAGACCGCGATCTCGTTGATGGCGGCATTAATGGCCTCGGAGATGTGGTCCTCGTCGGTGGGGACTTCTTTGCCGTTGATCTCGAGAGAGAGCTCGGGTGATCCGCATGATGGTTGTCTTCAAGTCACACTATGAAAGGGATTCGCGTGCAAATTCCCTGCCCCCGCGATGGGTCGATTCCGGCGAGGTACTCGAGGACGCTCGACGTGCTGGAAGACCGGTCGCCGCCGCCGACAATGCTCGACGATGCGGATTCGGTTGTTTGGGCGCCGAGGGGGAACTCCTGACGAAGTGGGAGTTTGGGAGAAAGTGAGGGGAGAGGAAAAGTCAAATGAGAGAAGAAATTTTGACGGACTAAAATGGACGGACGCTTAGCCCCTAAGTTAAGGCAGATTTTTAAGGTTTTGAGGGCATGGATGAGCAGATGGAGTCGTGGAAATAACGGCCTCCGTATCCGGAATCCGGAATTTCTTTCTGTTGCCGGTCGCTTGGTTTCATGCAGTTCATTAGATGTTAGTTATCAGATTCACCCCCTCACGGTATCTTTGCCAAGACTAACATAACTGCTTACATCTTTGGGAAAAAAGTACATTCTCAAAAATGCGATGGTTGAAAGAAATATCAAACACCGTCTTAAGATTGACACGCACAAAGAGGCACGGCCACAGAAACACCGTTCTTTCTCCACTTCTAGTTATAATGTCAGGAAAAAAGTACTCAAAAAAAAAAAAGTTTAAAACTTAATGTATTTGTGCCTATTCAATTGTAAATTTTTGATTGTACCAATTGAGTCCTAAAATATTTGATGATTTTCCATTATGCTAAATTTGGTCAATTTTGGTCAAAAATCACTGACACAGATGACGGCATTTTACGTGGCATGAGCGACACTAAAATGGACAAATCTTACAATTTTTAAATATTTTTCCTGAAATTTTTAAATAATTTTTCCTTTTTCTTCTTTTATTTTCTTTCTTTGTTATTTTTTTTTAAATTTTTTTACAACTCTAGACTAACAACACTTGCCCGGTTTGGGCGAGGGTGTCACAGCCCTCACCAACCATAGGTGAGGGCCTCCATGCCTTTGCCAAGATCCAAGTGAGGGCGTTGGGCCCTCACCCAAATCCAGCAAGGTGGCAACCACAATTTTCTTATTTTATTTTGTGAAAAATCAAAGTCATTCAATAATATAAAAGTTTCATTATTTTACGGCAAAAACATATGTTTGTCAAATGGTTAAGTTGTTGTTTCTTCATGTTGTAGACACAATTTGATTCTCCTAGGTTGCAAAGGAATTCTTAAAAAAAAAAAAAAAATGCAGACTTGAGAATCGGTTCAATCTGATTCTCGGATTAAAACAATTCTCGGGGAGAACTGGGAGTTCTAGCCTTGGAACTTTGAACTAATCTAGTCTAGGCTGCTTTGAGTTTTGCGGAATAGGGATCCAAACCGGTTCTCCTTAGAACCGATCTTGGACCGGTCAATCCAAGCCTGCTTGGACTCAATGCACAGCCCTACTCAAAGCTTGACTTTCAGGAACCAAGAAATAATAGTAAAAATCACGACTTTTGAATAACCACCCTCCTTAAACTGAAAAGGAACATCAATTTATTGCAGCGCGCCAGATAAAACAACCATTCCCATGCGTGATTAAAGAACAACGCCAATTTTTTTCTTGCCAGCGAAGAGCAACACACTTGAAAAACAAAATTCCAAATTCAGAAAGGTGAGATATCAGTAGAACGAAGGTGGAGCAGGAAACGGAGAACGTAAGGGCCTGTTTGCTTTTTTTTTTTTTTTTTGTTTATATTCCCTGGAACACAAATTTATGTTGTTTTGCTCCAGGGAACAAAAAAAGAATAGAAATGTGTTTGTTTACACTTTTGTTCCCAGGAATAAAAAATCTATTTTTTTTTTCAGGAATAAATTTAGAATAGAAACAAGAAGTAGAAAAAACTTATTTCTTGTTATCGGGAACAATCCGAGAAATGCTTTTTTTTTCTTATTCTTTTTCCTTTTGGCCGGTCGCCGACCTCGGCCATGGCCGACGATCGGTCGTCGAGGGCCAGCGACTCGTCGAAGCGTCACCAGCTCCTAGCAAGGCTCAGCCTCGCCGAGCCATTGCCAGGTTGGCATGCTCACCTAGCCAAGGCGAGATCGACCTCGCACCCCCTAGGCAGTTCGAGCCTCGCCGGTGGCCTCGTTGGCCAGGCAAGGTCACCGGCAAGGCTAGACCTTGCCCAAGCGATGCGAGGTTGGCCTCGCCCTGGCCTGGCGAGGCCGAGCCTCGCATCGGCCAACAAGGGCCGGCGAGGTTGCCGGCCATAGCTGAGGCCGGTGACCGGCCAAAAGGAAGAAAGAGAAAAGAAAAAAAAAATTAAAAATGAAAGAAGAAAAAAGGGAAAAATATAATAAAAATATTGAAAAATTAAAATAAACAAAAAAAATTATACAAGTTACCAAATGCGTTTCTATTCCTAAAGTAGAAATTTTTTGTAATTACCAAACACGTTTTTATGTTCAGAAATTATTCCTTGGAACAAAAACATTACCAAATGCGCCCTAAGTGTATGTGAGATGCGTGCGCACTTCTGGCTGGTCACTTTGCTTATCGGATTACGCGTTCGGGGCTAATTGATATACATTTGTCAAGTGTAGGGCGTCATTTGAGACAAACTCAAATGCAAGGGGTCCTTTGCAAAAGAGGAGCTGTCGTGCTTCCTACACTGCATCAATTGTAGTCGCGTTTTTCGCGTATGTATTTGTCGGATGTCTTAAAACTCAAGTGTTGGGGATCTTTTGCAAAAGAGGAGTGGGGCTGAACCGAGCTTTGGAGTTTTGCATGAGATGAGCCGAGTTACAGGCTAAGCTTTTGCATTCTGATCGTGTACAAAATGTGTTCGCCAAATTGCAGGTTCGCATAAAGTTTTGTTTTAGACGAGGAAGGAAGACGTTAATCACACAAAGCTTGGAGTTTTAATGGGAAACAACAACTCAGTCGACAACCGTGATCGGAGGTGCGAACTGCAACATCACTTCGCTTCTGTAGTCCAGCCTCCTTCAATAACTTCGGAGGACTGCGAGCAAATTCATGCTGTTCTAAGTTGCTTTCCTGAAAAAGAACTCCTTATCTCTAATTATGTCCACCGAGTGCCTGTTCCATTACCTGAAATGCTGTTTTTATTCGAAAACAATCTATACGATGAACTCGTCCTTTCTCATGTTGCATCGGGAACCCAAAGTATAAGTACAAATCTTCCATTTTTTATTTTATTTTTGGTTTGGTTAAACAGATATCTCACAAATAACTTACTGATTTTAATCCTATAAGTAGAGCAGAGTATGTAGCTCAAATTGTTGCAGACTTGGACGAATATCTTGATGCAATGGATGAGACCTTGTGTCAACTCATTACATATAGCTCTACTAGTCAAGCCAGCATTACTGGTGAATGTGGCAATATGCTTATCTACACAGTGATCAAGATAGTCAGGCAAAAATTACTCTTCAAGATGGGAGGGTAAGATATGGGCCCAAGGTTCTAACTTGTGTATGCTATTATCTGTGTTGTCCTTGGATGCGTCTCGTGCGGTGTCTAAATGTGCGTTTTACTTGCTAACATGCCTTGGCCCATTTTCATTCCATCCATCCTGATTTTGGTGATCCTATTGGAGTTCATCCCAAATCAAAGGATTAATTAGAAAATGGCAACAGTTTTCGGCATTCGATTTGGTGGGTGGTCTAGTGTTTGCTAAGGTTTGGTCCTCATGGCGATGTGTATTTTTTTTTTTTTTTCAATGAGTTTTGGTTTGCTTGTATAACCTTTCGGTGGTGAGGCTGGTCCTTGTATTTGCTGGGTCTGTGCTCTGTACAAGTACAACCAAATGCAATTTAAAGTATCTAATTGGAAAGCTTGAAAATTCTAAGCAACTTATTTGACCGTACTACACAAATAAAGCAAGCTGGACAAGTACAAGCCTGATTCATTAACAGAGCTCCGGTTTGATCACTGTCGTTGTACTTTTAAGACGGTTTACCATGATTTCTTGTTAATTACATTCATGCATTAATTATTAATATGACAAGGTACTCATGCCTAGTGCATGGTCGAACGGCAACGGCCGCGTGTGCTTGTTATTTATTTCTCTACATAATCCGATAATGACGGAGGAATCGTTCCGATTGAATCTCCATTAGTATAGTGTGGAGATTCAATCGGAACTGTACAAATGCACACGGACGTCTCTTGATCTGATGGTCCTAGAAAAAATAGAGTTAAGGGCTCGGTGTCGTGTAAGACCTTATGAAAAAAAGTCATTTCTTAACATCTCTTAAAAACATTAAAAGTTACTTGGCCCTCCCAATTTTTTTTTTTTAAAAATTGAGGAATTTAAATATGGATTCTTTTATTTTGTCAGAGTAAATATTGATTACATCTTATTTGGTAAAATCGAAAACTATGATCGATTTTTTTTTTTATTTTATTTATAACTATGATCGATTCAACGTCTTTAATTTGCTTGCATTATTCTAACAGCCCAACTCAAAATAATCTTTTGGTCCACTTCATATGCATCGCTACGGTAACATCCATTGCTAAAAAAAAAAAAGGGCCGTCTTAGGGCCGTAAATGGACATTCGATAAAGTTCTTTCACTTTGACAAATAATAATAATAATAATAATAATAATAATAATAATAATAATAATAATAATAATAATAAAATAATAATAATAATAATAATAATAAACTTCATTCACACAGTACTTGAGGTTTAATTTTTTAATTTTTTTATACTGATGAATTCAGAGTTCAGAGGGGTAACTTACTCACAAAACACAGAGTAATTGTTTAAAATCTTAAAGCAACGTTACAAATATTCTTACGCGAGGATAAAATACATGCGGTAAAAATAAGAAACTAGGTTATTCCCTTTAGTAATTGCATTACCTAACATTAATTCTAAACTCAAATATATGCACTAACATTGGAAAAATTACTCAAAAAGTCTTAAACATATTGTGTCTGTACCAATTCAGTTCTAAACATTTTGACAACTTGCTAATTTAGTCCTAAATCTTTTAATAATTTGTCAATTTAATCATTCCAACTAATATTGGCCGGAAATTGCTAATGTGATGGTCTAATCAACGTTAGTCGTCCTACATGACACGGTCAGCTAAATTTTCTTCTTCTTTTTTCCTTCCCTTTCAACCTCGTTGAAGTTCGACCTTGTCGACTTGCCCACACCAATGGTCGGTAGGCCGAGATTTGCTAGTTGAGGCCGGCTACATGCTAGAGGAAGAAGGGAAGAAAAAAAAATAAAAGAAAAAAACGAAAAAATTCAAAATATTCAAAATATTTACAAAAATTCAGAAAATTTTAAAAAATTTTAAAATATGTTAACATAGTGCCAATCATGTCACGTAAGATGATCGACACTGATTAGACCACCACATTAGTGATTTCCGATCAAAATTGATCTAAATGACTAAATTGACAAAAATGAATGTGTCTTGGAGGTCGGAAAAATAGAATCCACTATCATGCTTCAATAGTCGAATGTTGCCTATCAATTCGTATTTAAAGAATTCAATACCAAATACATAATGATTAAGGATGCATCTATTGAGGAATCGACCCACTTTTTTTTTTTTTTTTGCGTGTAAAAAATCCAATTTTTAAAAATGACACGTTGTTTCCTCATGTTGAAAATACAGTTTCATTCTCTATGATTTCAAAAGATTTTTTTTTTTTTTTAAAGAAGACTTAGAAATCGATGCAATGTGGGAATTGGATTGGTTGAACTGGTTCTTTAATAGAACTGACGGTTTTTGCCTTGGAACTAGGAATTAAGTTGGTACTAGGCCATTTCAAGGCTAGCAGAAACGAGACATCAAACCAATTCTCCCCAGAACTAGCCTTGAACTGGTTGATCCAATTTGATTCAGTTTGATTATCGGGTTAAAGCGGACCCAATGCACATTCCAATTCAAATCTTGACTTTTAGAAATCAACAAATAATAAGAACCATCACTTTTGAATCACCATCCTCCTTGAATCGAAAAGGAACATTGGATTACATCAACAAATGAAATTTTTTCATCAGGGTTAAGTGTTGGGGGCTAATTGATATATATTTCCCATTGAGTGGCAAATCGAAATTTTTTGTGCCTTTATGAAATTTGTTGTTTACCATGCAAAAATGTTTACTATGATGCGAAGGCGATGTAAAGAAAGAGGGAGGTCCTAAGGTCAAATGGGAGGAATGATGCTTATAGACGAGCAAATTACTTTTTGTCTCTGGGGAGGAATGATCCTTATAGATAACTTTTTGTCTATAAGGTCCTTATAGACAATAAGTGAATTAAGGACCTTATTACTTTTTGTCTATAAGGATCATTCCTCCCGTTTGACCTTAGGACCTCCCTCCTTGTCATTTTCCAATGGAATATCTTTGCATCATCTGTAAGACATGTTGTGGAAGTTAACAAGACAGTAATCACGCATAGCTCATAGATCAATGGGAAACCACTACTCAACCGATCACGGTGTTCGGTGATATGCACCGCAACATTTCTGTATTTCAACCTCCTTTAGTAAGTTGGAGGTCCCTATGTAAATTCACGTCGTTTTGTTTAGAAACCATCTGCACTTTGCTTAGATAGGTGAACTCACCCTCTTCAATGTTGCATACTTAAGTCATGAAACCAGAACAAATCGCCTATATTCTTTTGTTTGTTAATCTATCAATATGCTTCTTCTCGATCCTTATTGTTTGCGCTTATGTGAAAAATAGATGTTTAATAAGCAATTTGCTGATTTTTTTATTCCTAGGAATGTGTTAGAGCACATAGCTCAAATCAACAACGGTCTTAATTCACTTGAGCATGCCTTGCGTTAGCTCATTAGGGAGAGGCACGGCTCTATAGTTCCAACCAACATTCCCAATGCACCAAGCACCTTGTTTATCTGCACGGTGATTAAAATAATCAGGCAAAGATTCATCTTCGAGACGAGGGAACAAGATACTGACTTGAGGCTTTGATTTGTGTTTGCTGTGTCCACTATCGCTTTTGGATGCGTCGAATGTGGTCTTCTTATGCATGTTCTACTTGGTGACTTGTGTTGGCTGATTTTCATCGTGTGTGCCCTAATATTGATAATCCCATCTGTGTCTATCGTGAATTAGAGGATCATTAGCGAAGGGCGCTTGTTTCCAACTTTCGATGTGGTGATACGTGTTTTATAATTTGTTTGTAACTAGTCCTGACATGGACGTCATGTTGTACGTTCTGTAACCTTGAATAAATTTTACATCTCAAAAAATCCCACGCTGCTTATCTTGGGCTTTTACATGGTCGGTAACCCTTCCACTGCTCATGAGGGATGCATCTACTCGGGAATAGGCCCACTTTTTTTTTTTTTTAAAAAATCAAATTCTTAAAAATAACATGGTGTTTCTTCATGTTGAATATATAGTTCGATTCTCTATGATTTCAAAGGATTTTTTTAAAGAAAAAAAATTAAAAACATAATCAATTTGGAAACTGGACTACTTGAACTGGTTTTTTTAATAGAACCGGTGCCTTTAGCCTTGGGACCAGGAACCAATATGGTCCTAGGCCGCTTTAAGGTTTGCAAAATGTGAAATTGAATCAATTCTCCCTAGAACTAACCTTGAACCGGTCAGTCCAAACTAATTTGGATTGATTGCCGGGTTAAACTAAACCCAATGCACACCACAATTCAAATCTCGACTCTTAGAAATCAATAGATTATAAAAATCATAACTTTTGAATCACCATCCTCCTTGAATTGAAGAGGAGCATTAAATTACATCTGCAAACAAATTTTTTTCATTAGAATTAAGTGTTAAGGCCTAATTGATATATATTTCCCATCAGATCGATTTTCTGTCTTTATATTTCCCCTCAGAGGCAAATCGAAATTTTCTGTCTTTATGAAATTGGTCATTTTTTCTACTTATTTTTTCTATTTTTCTTTTTTCTTTTTCATTTTTTTCTTCTTTTGCAAAAATGTCTTCTAGACAAGGACGCAAAGGCGAAGTAAAGGTGTTAGGGCGTGTGTATATATATGCGCGTGACAATTCACTTAAGAGAAAAAAAGAAAAAAGAAAAAAAAAAAGTATTTCTCATTTGTGTTTCCTTTTTTTCTTGTTTCTGTTTCTTTTTTTGTTCCTGGATTGCAACCTATTACAACTTTGAAAAATCAAAAGGACGAGAACGTGTGTAATATGTTGCAATCAACTTAGATCAAAAGGAGAGAACGGTGTAATATGTTGCAATCAAAGGAGGGAATCGGAGGGAATCGTTATATGATTCCCTCCTTGATTGCGACCTATTAGTACTTAGATCAAAAGGAGAGAACGGTGTAATATTTCGCAATTAAAAGGAGGGAATCATCACAAATGGTGTCTAAGATCAAAAGGAGGGAGCGGCGTAATTTGTCGCATGTCGCAATCAAAAAGAGGGAATCGTCACACATGCAAATGTGTCCCAATCCAAAAGATCAAAAGGAAGGAACAGAGTAATATGTCCCAATCCAAAAGATCAAAAGAAGGGAAAAGGGTAATATAGAGTAATATGTCGCAATCAAAAGGAGGGAGGCAGAAGCTCCTCAATATAAGTGGGTGCCAATGCAAGGTCTCCGCATCATTTATGAGACTTGTAGAAGTAAAAAAGAAAGTAGCCACACATAGCTCAGAGATCAATGAGAAACAACAACTCAGTCAATCATGGCGTTTGGAGGTAAGCTCCACAACATCTCTGTAGTCCAACGTCCTTCAATAAGTTGGAGGACTATTGAGTAGTTTCATGTTGTTTTGCTCCGAAACCTTCTGCACTTTGCTTAGATCAAGTGAAATCATCCTCTTTAGTGTTGCAACACAGACTGAAACATGAAACCAATACAAATCACCTATATTTCTTTTGTCTGTTAATATATCACTATGCTTTTTCTTGATCCTCATTGTTTGCACTTTGTATAACAAGTCACTTTTGGTGACCTTGAGGCATTCGGCCGGCATGTAGCTCAAATCAACGAAGGTCTTGATTCGCTCGAACAGACTTTGCGTCAGCTCATCAGGGAGAGACACAACTCTATAGGCCTGGCCAACATTCCCAGTGCACCAAGCATCCTGCTTATCAATGCAGCGATCAAAGTCATTTGACAAAAATTAATCTTCGAGATGGGGAGGCAAGATGTCACCCCAATTTTGCAACTTGCCTCTGCCGTGATTGTTGTTGCTCTTGGATGTGTTGAATGTGGTCTCCTGATGTGTGTTTTACTTGGCAACTTGCCTTTGCCGATTTTTGTTGCTTGCGTCCTAATGTTGATAGTGCCGTTTGTGTTTATTACGAGTTAAAGGATTATTAGCGACTGTGCGTAATTTTCATATGAATTTTATTTGTCTGTAACCTTCCCCCTGGCTGGTCTTGATATGTACGTCACGTGGTATTATTAATTTATTACCACACCGCTTGACGGGGAGTTTTACGTGTTCTGTAACCTTTCCACTGTAAAATCGTTTTCTTTTCCTGCTTCTCTGTTTTTCATCTCATGTCTCTCTGGTCTTATTAAAACTATCTCGACGCGAATGTGAGAAACTGCGACTCTGATCACATACCAAAGGGAGCCGCGCTATATCCACGACTCCACTTGCTTACCCCCGCCCTCAAAACGTTAAAATGGCAAATCAACCCATGATGTCCCTCGGTCGCCACAGCCTCTCTTGAAGCGCTCATCATCCTCCTTCATTGTGCTTCTTCAGCAACTTCTTCTGCTCTTGATCGTGGAAAACACCCAAATCCCACAATACCCTCGTCTTCCTCCATCCATTGGAAGCTCATGCTCATCCCCTTCTTCATAAGCCCTAGCCTCGGCGTTGCCTTCTTGGGCGAGCACCAGAAGCAGCCGCCTTTTATGGGGACAACGGCTATGGCGACTTCGACTTCAACTTCCTCCCCTTATCGGGATGACCCGACGTTGAAGAGACTGGATCTAACTTCGTGGTGGATTTCTGACGCGATTTCTCATCAGGATTCCGCTTCGATGGCGACACATATTCGAGCGTCGAACCGTCTTGCGATTGCTCGAATTCAGGAGCGTGGTTTTGGGGTTTGGAGAGAGGGAAGGATTCGAGCTTGCGGAAACGGGAACTCGGGGTCGGAGGGCGAGAGGTAGCCGTGGGCAGAGAAGGAGGAGCCGTTGATCGTGGCGATTTGCTCGAGGACGTAGAGGTCCTTGGTCTGGAAAATGAGGTCTTCCACCGCCGAGTCATCAGTCTCAGAAAGGTTGGAGAATTCGGCCATGGCTTTCTTCTTCTGCTTCTTGTTCTTTTTCTTCTTCTGAGTTTGTGATGCTTCGTGGTGATTTCTGATTTCAAACTGGCTGTTATTACTCCATTACCGCTGTGAGCGGTGGGGATAGAATTGTGCTCAACCGGGAGCTAACCGTCGACTTCAACACCTCTTGACGCACCGTGGAAATTGAGGAACCCACCGTGGGTTGTTTTTGGCATTTTCAAGGTTTTGAGGGCGTGAGATAAGCAAATGGAGGCGTGGAAATAGCGGCCTCCATATCGGGAATCCGGGATTTCTTTCGGTTGCCCGTCGCTTGGTTTCTTGCATTCATTAGATGGGACTAAGGGCTGTTTGTTTACTTTTGTTTTTGTTTCTCGGAACAGAAATTTATGTTCTTTTGTTCCAGAAAATAAAAAAAAGAACAGAAATGTATTTGTTTACACTTTTGTTCCCTGAAACAAAAAATCTATTTTTTTCTTTTCGGAAACAAATTTGGAACAGAAACAAAAAACATAAAAAACTTGTTTCTTGTTTCCGGGAATACTTTTGAGAAACAATTTTTCTCTCTCCTATTTTTTCCTTCTTTTTCTTTTCTTCTTCTCTTTTCTTTAGCCATGGCCGACGACTAGTTGTCAAGAGCCGGCGAGCTCGAGTTCACCTAGATCCGGCGAGGCCAAGCTCACCCAGCCAAGGCGAGGTTGACCTCGTGGTGGCCGACGAGGCTCGGCCTCGCCAGGCCACCGCCAGGCGATGCCGACCTAGCGGTGGCCAAGCAAAGCCGAGCCTTGCCGATGGCTAGGAGAGGCCGCTAGCCCTTGTCGGCCGGTCGTTAGCCATGGCTGAGGTCGGCGACTGGCCAAAAGAAAGAAAAAAGAAAAAAGGAAAAAAGAAAAAGGAAAAATAAAATAAAAATATTAAAAAATTAAAAGAAACAAAAAAGTTATACAAGTTTACTAAACGTGTTTCACTTCTTTTTCTATTTCAGGAACATAAATTTTGTGTAATTACCAAATGAGTTCTTCTGTTTGAAAATTATTCCTCGAAATAGAAATAGTTTTCCTGAAACAATTTTTGAACAGAAACGTTACCAAACGCAGCCTTAGCAACTTCAACCCCCCTCACAGTATCTTTGCCAAGAGTAATGTAACTACTTACTTCTCTTGGAAAAAAAAAAGTACATTCTCAAATATGTTATAATGATTTGACCAAAGAAAAAATATATAAATCTGCTATAATGCATGAAGAGACACGACTTCAGAAACCTCGCACTTTCTCCTCCTCTAGTTATAATGTCATGGCAAAGGTACCAAATTTTTTTTTTTTTTAAACTTACTACACTTATACCAATTCAATCTTAAATTATACCAATTGAGTTCTAAATTTTTTAACAATTTCCCAATTTAGTCAATTTAGCCAATTGTGATTGAAAATTATTGATATTTGTACCGGCCGTCTAACGAGGTATGACTAATGTTAAAGTGGACAAATTTTAGACTATTTTTATATTTTTTCTGAATTTTTAAAATATTTTTCTCCTTTTTCTTCTTTTCTTTTCTTTTTGACTTTTTTTTTCTTTTTTCTTTTCAGTTTTTACAACTCTAGGTCAGTGAAGTTGTGGACCATAGGCAAGGGTCAGTGACACTCGCCTTATCTAGGTGAGGGTGTCATGGCCCTCACCAACCATAGGCGAGGGCCTCTGTGCCATTGCTCAGATCTAAGTGAGGTTGCGAGCCCTCACCAGTGGCTAGCGAGTGCATCATGGTCCTCATTAGCCAACAGCTCATTGGCCATAGGCAAGGGTGTCGACCCTTGCTTAGGGCGATTGCCCAATGCCCTCGTCAACCTTAGTTGGGAAGAAAAAACGAAAGGAAAGAAAAGAAAAGAAAAGAATATAAATTTTCACAATAAATTAAATAATTAAAAATTTGTCTATACCAATGTTGGTCATGCCATATAAGATGGTTAATGCTAACTAGACTGCAATGTCAATGATTTCCGGTCAAAATTGACTGAAATGACTAAATTGATAAATTATTAAAAGGTTTAGAACTAAATTGATAACTCATTAAAAGGCTTAGGATTAAATTAGTATAATTAAAATATTTATAACTTAATTGGCAAGTTTCAAAAGATTTAAGATTAAATTTGTATATTTAAGAGGTAAGCACCAAATTCGTACAAACGCAACAATTTTAAGAATTTTATATTAATTTCCCATGAACATTATCCCTGCCTTGCTAGTGGTCTGGCGAGGGTAGGACCCCAGTCGGGGTTGCCCCTTTAAGATATACATAAATGATTTCCTTTTGTAACTACATTCCCTAATATCAATTCACTTTTCTTGTGAAAACTGAGCAAAAGAGATCGGTAAGTGCCATAGAATAAAGTGACGAACCATTTTGGGATGGATCGTGGATCGAACATGAGAACATCCTACAGAATCTTCATCCATTTCCAAGTAAGAGAACCAAAAAATGAACGTGTTCTAGAGGCTGGAAAAGATGGAATCCACCATCCTGCTTGAGTAGTCGAATGCTACCCATCAAGTAAAATCAAAGCATTCAATGCCGAGTACATAATGATAATTGAGGGATGCATCTACTTGGGAATCGGCCCACTTTTATAATTTTGTGTAAAGAATCAAATTCTTAAAAAATAACATATTGTTTCTTCATGTTAAATATACGGTTTGGTTCTCCATAATTGCAGAGGATTTAAAAAAAAAAAAAAGACTTGAAAATCGATCCAATTCAAGAACCGGATGAGTTGGACCAGCAATTCCGACCATGGAACGAGGAACAGATCCGGGCTTAGACCGCTTCAAGGTTTTGCGGAACAAGAAATCGAACTGGTTTCTCCTTAACCTTGAACCAGTTGATTTAAGCCAATTCGATTCAATTCCTGAGTTGAACCGAACCTAATGCATAGCCAATTCAAATCTCGACTTTCAAAAATCAACATATATATATACCCCAACGCCTCTTTCTTTACTTCGCCTTTACATCCTCGTCTGGTAGACACTTTTGCATGGTGAACGACAGATTTCATAATGACTGGGAAAATTTTGATTTGCCCTCGGATGGGAAATATATATAAGGTAGCCCCCTATTGCTTAACCTCGATGAGAAAATTTTGTTCTTTAATGTTATTTAATGTCCCTCTTCAGTTCAAGGAGGATGGTGGTTCAAAAGCATATATATATATATATATATATATATATATATATATATATATATAATTGTCATAAAAAATGTGACAATGAAATGGAGGGCGCATTCCTCCTCCTGACTTGAGGACCCTCTTCTTTTGATTGAGACATTACTATTCACCCTCGGATTTTCCTTCCTTTTGATGGAGACACATTTGTGGAACCTAACTCCTTTTGATTGAGTGTCTGACCCTCACTTATATATATATATATGTGACAATGAAATGGAGGGCGCATTCCTCCTCCTGACTTGAGGACCCTCTTCTTTTGATTGAGACATTACTATTCACCTTCGGATTTTCCTTCCTTTTGATGGAGACACATTTGTGGAACCTAACTCCTTTTGATTGAGAGACACCCTCACTCCTTTTGTCTCGAGTGTCTCTCAATCAAAAGGAGTTAGGTTCCACAAATGTGTCTCCTCCTCCTGACTTGAGGACCCTCTTCTTTTGATTGAGACATTACTATTCACCTTCGGATTTTCCTTCCTTTTGATGGAGACACATTTGTGGAACCTAACTCCTTTTGATTGAGAGACACCCTCACTCCTTTTGTCTCGAGTGTCTCTCAATCAAAAGGAGCTAGGTTCCCCAAATGTGTCTCCATCAAAAGGAGTGAGGTTCCAAGTCAAATGGGCACCAATGCAAGATCTTGGCATCGTTTATAAGACATGATGTTGTAGAATGTGTCTCGATGGACCCTCACTCCTTTTGTCTCTAGTGTCTCTCAATCAAAAGGAGTCAGGTTCCACAGATGTGTCTCCATCAAAAGGAGTGAGGTTCCACGTCAAATGGGCACCAATGCAAGATCTCGGCATCGTTTATAAGACATGATGGTGTAAAGTAAAGAAGAAAGTAACCACACATGGCTTGAAGATCAATGGAAAACAACAACTCAGTCGATCACATTGTTCGAAGGTAAGCACCTCAACATCTCTCTAGTTCAACCTTCAACAAGTTGGGGGACTCGAGTAAATTCATGCTGCTTTGTTTGGAAACCATCTGCACTCCTACTTAGATCATATGATCTTGTCCTTTCTTATGTTACATACCAAAACCAAAAACCAATAGAAATCGCTTGTATTTTTTTCTCTATTGATCTATCAATATGCTTCTTCTTGATTCTTATTGTTTGCACTTATGTGAAAGATAGTTATCTAACGTGTCACTTTTGGTGACCATAAGGCATGTAACACAGCGCATAGCTCAAATCAACGAAGGTCTTGATTCGCTGGAGCAGACCTTGCATCACCTCATTAGGGAGAGGCACACCACTATAGGTTCAGCCAACATTCCCAATGCACCAGGCATCTTGCTTATCTGTGCTGTGATTAAAATCATCCGGCACAAATTAATCTCGGGGAGCGGAAGGCAAGATGTTGACCTAGGTTTCCGACTTGCCTTTGCTGTGGTCGTTGTTGCTCTTGGATGTGTCGAATGTGGTCTCCTGGCATGCGTTCTGCTTGGCGACTTGCCTTGGCCGACATTTGTTGCCTGCATCCTAATGCTGGTGGTCCCATTCATGTTCATCGCGAATTAAAGGATTATTAGCAACTGGGCGCTAGTTTCTGGCTTTCTATGTGCTATTGTGCGTTTTATATGAATTTCATTTGTCTGTAACCTCCCCGGCAGGTACTGATAAGGACGTCCTGTTGTATTATTACCACGCCGCTTATCTAGGGGTTTAACATGTTCTGTAACCTCCCACTGCAAAATCGTTTTCTTTTCCTGCTTCTCTGATTTTCATCTCATGTCTTTGTTCATATAAACTGCGTCTCTAAGCAAATATCAACGGAAGCCGCTATTTCCATGCCTCCACTTTGCTTATCCACGCCTTCAAAACCTTAAAATGGCAAAACTGTTGAACGAGTCTATGTTTCTGGTTTGTCTTATGTGTTAATAGTCTATTAAGCACTTTTATTATGTGGATTGGTTGTTGTACGTGTGAAGTTAGTGGGGTGTGGTGGTTATTTGTTTTTTGTAAAGCCTATATAAAGGCTGTCAGTTTTTTTTAGTATGTGTGGTTATGCAGACGTTCCTCTGTTTTTTGTGCATATCAGAAAATCTCCTCTGTTTTCCCCTGTTTTAACGCTGTTTTGTGCACATCTGCATATCTGCATCTCCTCTGGTTTTTTAACATTGGTATCAGAGCTGAGGTTAGGAAGAAAAATGTGTGTTTGAGTGCTGTAAAAAGGTGAGAACCAAAAGAGAGTTTTTATTGCAGCAAGTACTTTCGTTTGCAGCAGTCAAGGGAGGGTATTACGGCAAGTTATTTTCGTTTGTAGCAGCAGCAGGTTACTTTTGTGGTGGTTCTATTTTGCAGCAGCAGTAATGGCCTCAAAAACATTTGTACAACCTGCTATTCCACACTTTGATGGTCATTATGATCATTGGAGCATGCTAATGGAGAATTTTCTTAAGTCTAAGGAGTATTGGGATGTTGTTTCTTCGGGAGTTGCCGAACTTGATGAAGGAGTTGTGTTAACGGCAGCGCAAAGAACGGCTTTGGATGCGTTAAAATTGAAGGATCTCAAGGCCAAAAATTATCTTTTCCAAGCAATTGACAGATCCATTTTGGAGACAATTCTTTGCAAGGATACCTCCAAGGAAATATGGGATTCCATGAAGAAAAAGTATCAAGGCTCAGCAAGAGCAAAGAGGCAGCAGCTTCAAACGCTTCGTTCGGAGTTTGAAATGCTACGAATGAAGTCGGGAGAGACAATCACAGATTTCTTCTCTCGGACAATGGCAATAGTTAATAAGATGCGGATTCATGGCGACAAGACGGAGGATGTCATCATCGTTGAAAAGATTCTTCGATCGTTGACACCAAAATTCAACTTTATTGTTTGTTCCATAGAAGAAGCCAAGGACATTGAAGAACTTTCTATTGATGAATTGCAAGGATCCTTGTTAGTTCATGAACAAAAACTCCTACAACAAGAGACAGAAGAGCAAGCTTTGAAGGTCTCAACTGGAGATCATTCTTCATCAGCGGTAAGGGTGAACAAAGGAAGAGGCGGAGGAAGGGAGAACAACGATCGCGTGGCTTCAGCTTTGATCAAAAGTCTGAAAGCTATTCCTATCGTGATTTCCAAGGGAGAGGAAGAGGTTGTGGAGGACGACATTCAACTGGTTTTAGGCCAAGGTCAGCAGACAAATCCAAAGTGGAGTGTTTTAGATGCCACGGTATGGGCATTACAAATCTGAATGTCGAACTAATTTGAATAAACAAAGAGTTGAAAGAACTAACTTTGTTGAAAAAGAAGAAGAAGTATCTCTTTTGATGGTGTGCCATGAGAAGGAAGAAACTCAACCAAATATGTGGTATCTCGACACTGGTTGTAGCAATCACATGTGTGGAGACAAAAAAATGTTTTTTGATCTAGACGAAACGTACAACAACACCATAAAGTTTGGTGATAATTCCATTGTGTCGGTGATGGGGAAAGGAACAGTGGCAATTCATCCAAAAGGGACTTCGGTACAAACTATCTCAAATGTATTGTATGTCCCTGAATTGAAGACTAATCTGTTAAGTGCTGGTCAGCTGCAAGAGAAGGGATATGAAATCTCTATTAAAGGTGGGATTTGTAGAATCCAAGATGATAAGTTGGGTTTAATTGCTGAAGTCAAAATGACGGGCAATCGGATGTTTCCATTGTATCTCCACAACACTACAAATTCATGTTTCTCTGCAAGATTGAAGGAGGAAGCCTGGTTATGGCATTTTCGCTATGGGCATCTTAATTTCGGTGGGTTGCGAACACTATATAAAAAAGAGATGGTGGAGGGTCTTCCTCAAATCTCTGCTCCTTTGGAAATTTGTGAAGATTGTGTTGTTAGCAAGCAACATCGTGCTCAATTTCCACAAAGAAAATCGTGGAGAGCAAAAAGTCCGTTGGCGTTGGTTCATTCAGATATTTGCGGACCAATATCTCCAGTTTCCAATGGAGGTAAACGGTATATCATTACCTTCATCGATGATTTTAGCCGGAAGATTTGGGTGTATTTTTTGCAAGAAAAATCTGAAGCTTTTGCGGCTTTCAAGAACTTCAAAGCACTTGTTGAAAAGGATGGAGGAAATCAAATAAAGGTCCTTCGCACGGATCGTGGTGGAGAGTACAACTCGTTTGAGTTTACAGATTTTTGTATGAAGCATGGGATCAAGAGACAACTTACAGCAGCCTATACACCACAGCAAAATGGCGTATGTGAGAGGAAGAATCGTACCATTCTGAATATGGTGCGAAGTCTCTTGAGGGGAAGTGGAATTCCAAAAAGTTTCTGGCCGAAGCAGTCAATTGGAGCATTCATATTTTAAATAGAAGTCCCACTCTAGCTGTTCAAAATATGACACCGGAAGAAGCATGGAGCGGCCAAAGACTGCAGTAGATCACTTCAGAATTTTTGGGTGTATTGCCTATGCCCATGTTCCTGACCAAAAAAGGAAGAAGCTAGATGACAGGGGAGTCAAATGTGTTTTTCTTGGCATTAGTGATCAATCAAAAGCCTATAAACTTTATAATCCTATGACCAAGAAAATCATTATCAGCCGTGATGTGATATTTGATGAAGAACAAACTTGGCCGTGGGGTGAACAAGGTGTTGGTAAGCAAATTCTAACGAATTTTGAAGATGAAAATGGGCTGGTGCAGCAATCCACAACAACCCAAATCGCCACAGGCAGTGTCCAAAGTACAGCAGCAACTGCGGAACCTGAAGATCGGCCTCATCGTGTTCGACGGAGGCCTGCATGGATGAGTGATTATGAAGTAACAGGAGTTGATCAATATGAAGATCCACTTATCCATTTTGCTTTGTTTTCAGATTGTGATCCAACAACTTTTGATGAAGCAGTACAAAAAGAAAATTGGAGGATAGCAATGGATGAAGAAATTGCAGCTATTGAGAGGAATGACACTTGGGAGTTAACAGATCTTCCAAAAGGACATAAAACAATCGGAGTCAAGTGGGTGTACAAGACAAAATTGAACAAGAATGGTGAAGTTGATAAGTATAAGGCGCGCTTGGTGGCGAAATGCTACAAGCAGGAATTTGGAGTGGATTACAAAGAAGTATTGGCACCTGTAGCAAGACTTGACACAATCAGATTGGTAATTGCATTAGCAGCGCAGAATTCATGGCCTATCTTCCAATTGGATGTGAAGTCAGCATTCTTGCATGGTGATCTTCAAGAAAAGGTATTTGTTGATCAACCTTCTGGTTATGTGAAGCTCGGTAGTGAACATAAAGTTTATAAATTAAAAAAGGCACTATATGGGTTAAAACAAGCTCCCCGAGCTTGGTATAGTCGCATTGATGCCTATTTCTTGAAGAAAGGTTTTAGAAAATGTCCATATGAGCATACACTCTTTATTAAAATTGGTGATGGTGGAAAGTTGCTTCTTGTATGCCTATATGTGGATGATCTTATTTTTACTGGGAGTGATAGTGCCATGTTTGACAAATTCAAGGAGTCTATGATGGATGAATTTGAGATGACTGATCTTGGATTGATGCATTATTTTCTGGGCATAGAAGTTATTCAATCTGCAGCTGGAATCTTTATGTCTCAAAAGAAGTATGTTCAAGAGATTTTGAACAGGTTTCAAATGAATAATTGTAACCCTGTGACTACTCCAACTGAAGTTGGATTGAAGCTCTTGAAAGATCCTTATGGAAGCAAGGTGGATAGCACTCTCTACAAGCAGATTGTTGGAAGCCTGATGTATTTGACGGGGACAAGACCAGATATCATGCATGCTGTGAGCTTTATAAGCAGGTATATGGAGCACCCAACTGAGTTACATTTACAAGCTGCAAAAAGGATTTTTCGCTATTTGCAAGGAACTAAAAATTTTGGGCTGTTCTATAAAAAGGGAGAAAAGTCAGATTTGTTTGGGTTTACAGATAGTGATTATGCTAGAGATGTTGATGATAGAAGAAGTACTTCTGGGTATGTATTCATGCTTGGTTCAGGGGCGGTTTCATGGTCTTCAAAGAAGCAATCAATTGTTACTTTATCAACAACTGAAGCAGAATTTGTTGCTGCAACTTCATGCGCCTGTCAAGCCATATGGTTACGGAAGATTCTTGAAGAGCTTCAGTTCAAACAGCAAAAAGCAACTATAATCTATTGTGACAACAGCTCAGCTATCAAGCTGTCCAAAAATCCAGTTCTACATGGGAGGAGCAAGCATATAGATGTGAAGTACCACTTCTTAAGGGATCTTACAAATGATGAAGTAGTTGAACTAGTTTTTTGTAGAAGTGAAGATCAAGTGGCTGATGTATTCACCAAGCCCCTAAAGTTGTCCATGTTTCAGAAGCTGAGAAAGCTCCTTGGTGTTTGTTTGTTGGATATTCCAAATTGAGAGAGGGTCCTTTAAACTGATTGTTTGCAACATCAGTTTAAGGGAGGGAATGTTGAACGAGTCTATGTTTCTGGTTTGTTTTATGTGTTAATAGTCTATTAAGCACTTTTATTATGTGGATTGGTTGTTGTACGTGTGAAGTTAGTGGGGTGTGGTGGTTATTTGTTTTTTGTAAAGCCTATATAAAGGCTGTCAGTTTTTTTTAGTGTGTGTGGTTATGCAGACGTTCCTCTGTTTTTTGTGCATATCAGAAAATCTCCTCTGTTTTCCCCTGTTTTAACGCTGTTTTGTGCACATCTGCATATCTGCATCTCCTCTGGTTTTTTAACAAAAACAACCCACGGTTCCCTGGGTCGTCGCCGCCTTTCGGGGGGGGGGGGGGGGGGGGCGACGGCCATGGGTACTTCGTCTTGCGATAGCTCGAATTCAGGAGCGTGGTTTGGGGTTTGGAGAGAGGGAAGGATTTGAGCTTGTGGAAACGAGAACTGAGGTTGGGGGCAAGAAGGAGTCGTCGGCAGTGAAGGAGGAGCCGTTAATCGCGGCGATTTTCTCGAGGACGTAGAGGTCCTTGGGTCAGGGAAATGAGCTCTTCCACCGCCGAGTCATCGACGTGAGAAAGGTAGAAGAATTTGGGTTTCTTCTGCTTCTTCATCTTTTTCTTATTCTGGGTTTGTGATGATTTCTGATTTCTTACTGGCTCTGTTTTACTCTTACCGCTGTGAGGGGTGGGGATAGAATTGTGCTCAACCGCGAGCTTAAGAGGAACCAGCAAATTACAGTGGCACGCCAGATAAAACTACCATTCCCATGCGTAATTGAAGAATAACGCAATCTTTTACTTGCCAACGAAGAGCAACGCACCTGAAAAACAAAATTCCAAATTCAAAAAGGGCGAGGTGTCAGTAGAATAAAGGTGGAAACGGAGAATGTAAGTGCACGTGATACGCGCGTGCATCTCTGGCCGGTCGTTTTTCTCGTCGGGTCAAGCATTGGAGGCTAATTGATGTATATTTCTCGAGTGTAGGGGGTTGATTTGAGACAAACTCAAATGCAGGGGGTCTTTTGCAAAAGAGGAGCTGTCGAGCTTCCTACGCTGCATCATTTGCCTTGTGATCGTCTACAAAATGCGTTTATCAAATCGTAGGCCCGCATCAAGTTTTGTTTCAGACGAGGAAGGAAGAGGTTAATCCGCTGTGCGGGTTCCATTACGTGAATGCTGTTTTATTTGGAAACAATCTGCATAATGAGCTCGTCCTTTCCCATGCTACGTTGTCTATCCATAGTACAAGTACAAATGGAACAATTTTTTTTTTTTGATTTGGTGAAATGATCAATGAGTTTATTCTTGATCTTTATTGTGTGAAAAATGGATATCAAGCAAGTAGTTTATTGATTTTAATCCTAAAAGTAGAGCAAAGCATGTAGCTCAAATCACTACAAACTATAATGAATATCTTGATATACTAAATAAGGCCTTGCGTCAACTCATTGGGGATAGATCTACAAGTTGAGCCAACATTACCGGTGAATACGGCACTATGCTTATCTATGCAGCAATTAAGATAGCCAGGCAAAAATTAGTATTTGAGATGGGAAGACAAAATATGGGCTTGGTTCCAATTTTCATATGCTCTCATCTCTATTGCCCTTGCATGCATCTCATGTAGTCTCCACATGTGCGTTCTACTTGCTAACATGCCTTGGCCGTTGCATTCATCCTAATTTTGGTGATCCTATTTGAGTTCATTCTGAATCAAATGATTAAGGAGTGAATAGTGGTAGTTTTTGACATTAGGTATGGTTGATGGTCTGGTGTTTGCCGGGGTCCGGCCCTCGTGGTCATGTGTCTTTTCTAAGAATTTTGGTTTGCTTGTATTACCTTCCGGTGGTGAGGCTGGTCGTCCATGTGTTTGCTGGGTCTAGTCCTCTATACGACCAAATCTAATTCCAAGTATCTAATTGGAGAGCTCGCAAATTTTAAGTGACTTATTCGATTGTACTACACAAGTAAAGCAAGCAGGATAAATACAAAAACTACATTCATAGCTCCGTTTTGATGAGTATCATTGTGCTTTTGAGACCGGTTTACCATAATTAATTGCTAATTTCATTCATGCATTAATTATTAATATCACAAGGTACTCGTGCCTAGTGCATGGCTGAACAGCCACATGTGCTTGTTATTTATTTCTCTAAATAACCCAATAATGACAAACGAATTGTTCCAATTGCATCTCCAGTAATATAGCGTGGAGATTCAATTGGAACCGTACACGTACATGAGGACGTTTCTCAGTATGACAATCTTTAAAAATATAGAATTAAGGGCTCGATGTCGTATTAGATCTTATGGTGAAAGAAAAAAATCATTTCTTAACATCTCTTAAAGACATTAAAAGTTACTTGGCCCTCCCAAAAAATATAAAAATCAGAGGAAGTTAAGTATGAATTATTTTATTTCGTCAGAGTAAATAATGATTACATCTTCTTTGGTAAAATCGAAACTATCATCGATTCAACATCTATAATTTGCTTGCACTATTTTACAGCCCAACACGAATTGATCTTTTGGACCACTTCGTATGCATCACTACATCTATTACTTAAAAAAATATGCTCGTCTATAGGGGCGTAAATGGACATTCAAGAAAGTTCATTCACATAATACTTTGGTTTAATTTTTGGAATATTCGCCAGAAGTCTTAAAAAAATTTTTGAAAGTGCAATTAAATCCTAAAACTTACAAAAAGTATAATCAAGTTATAAAACTTGTTAAATTGCTTCAATTGAGTCATTCCGTTAACTTCATCCAAATTTGTCTAACGGAAAATGCTAACATGGCTTTTTTAAATATTTTCTCTCTCACGTGGTGATGATGTAGCTAAATCATGAAGTCTAAGGCTAAAATGATATCGTCTTGATCTAAATCTAATTTTTAAATTTAAAAAATAAACTAAATTAAAAATAAAAAAATTCAGGTGAGCAGGCTTGCAAGCCCTTACTACCACTAACCCATCCTCGCCGGAAGGGATTGGCAAACGTCCTCGGGCCTTGGCCAAGGTTGGCAACCCTTGCCTAGATTGGGCAAGGGCCTACAATCAGCGAGGGTGGTCGGTCCCTAGCAAAGGCCTGATGACCCCCACCTACCATTCCCCCACCCTCATCGACCCCTCTTGGTGATGGTGGGGCGGCTACGGCGAGGTCTTGCAACCCTCCCCACTTGACCTATACTTTTTTTATAACAAAAAATAGCTTATTTTTAAAATTTGATTCGTATAAAAATAATAATAAAAGCTACATCATCACCACATCAGTATTTTTCATTAGCCAAATCTGACGGAGTAAACAAAATAACTCGATTAAACAAATTTACAAATTTTTAGAACTTGACTACATTTTATTTCAAATTCTAGGACTTAATTACACTTTTTCAATAAGTTATAATACTTCTAGTGAACATATCCGTTAATTTTTTTTTTTATGATGAATTTTGAGGTCAATGTGGTAACTTACCTCCAAAACACAGAGAGTAATTGTTTAAAATCTGAAAGCAAAGTTAGAAATATTCTTACGTGAGGATAAATACCCGCGGTAAAAGTAAGAAACTATGATGATTCACTTTAGCAATTGCATTACCTAACATTAATTCTAAACTGAAATATATGTACGAAAATTGGAAAAATAACTCAAAAAGTTCTAAAACTATTGTGCTTGTGCCAATTTAGTTCTAAATCTTATGACAACTTGCCAATTTGATCATAAACCTTTCAATTATGTCAATTTAGTTTTAAGCATTTTAATAAATTGCTAATTTAGTCTTAAACCTTTTAAAAGATTTGTGAATTTGGTCATTCTGACCAATTTTGGCCTTTCATTCCAACCAATTTTGGCCTTTCTGACATAGCAGTCTCGTTATCAATGGCCATCCAATGTAACATGTTCAGTGTTGACGTAGACAATTTTTGTAATTTTTCAATAACTTTATGAAATTTTTTTCTACCCTTTCAACCTTGTCAACTTGACCTCACCAAGGGCAAGCAATGCTTGCCTTGGTTAGAGGCCGAAAAGGTGAGCTTTGCCAAAGGTTAGTGAGGTCAACCTCACCAGCCATCGCCAAGGCCTGGCCACCAGCTAGAGGAAGAAGGGAAAGGGAAAAAAAAAAGAAAGAAAAAAGAAAGGAAAAAAATTAATAAAAATTTATTTAAAAAATTCAAAAATTATTTTAAAAAATCAAAATTGTCAACGTCAACGCCGACCATATTAAATAAGATAGCTAGTGCTAAGTAGACAATTAGCCAAAATTTATCAGAATGATTAAATTGGCAACTCATCAAAATGTTTAAGATTAAATTAATATAATTGAAAGGATTATAACTGAATTGGGACATATACAATAGATTTATTTATTTTTTTTGGGTAATTTTTCCTATGAACATTATCCCTACTTTTGTTGGTGGTCTAGCGAAAGGCCCACCCTCGTTGAGGCCGTTCTCCTTTAAGAAATCTATGAACGATTTCCTTTTGTATTTACATTCCCTAACATTAATTCACTTTTCTTGTGAAAACTCAGCAAAAAATATCAGTAAGCACCACACAAAAATTGGTGAATCATTTTCAAATGGATCACAGATCGAACATGAGAATATCCTATAGGGTTCCTCATCCATTTCAAAGTAAGAGAACCAAAGATGAACGTGTCCTAGAGGCTAGAGAAGATCAAATCCGCCATCTTGCTTGAGGAGTCGAATGTTGCACATCAATTTGTACCAAAGAATTCAATGCCAAATAGATTATGAGTAAGGATGCATCAACTCGAGAATTGGCCCACAAGGATGCATCAACTCGAGAATTGGCCCACTTTTTTGTGTGTAAAAAATCAAATTCTTAAAAATAACATGTTGTTTCATCATGTTGAAAATGCAATTAGATTATTTATGATTTCAATAGATCTCTTAAAAAAAATGGGAGAAGAGTTGGAAACTGATTCTATTTGATAACCAAACTAGTTTAATCGGTTCTTGAATAGAACCAGTAGTTTCGGCCTTGAAACTGGGAACTAATATGGTCAAAGGTTGCTTCAAAGTTTGCGGAACAAGAAATTGAACCCATTCTCCCTAAAACTAACCTTGAACCACTAACTCCAAGCTATTTTGGTTTGATCCTTGAGTTATACTATACTAGATGCACACCTCAATTCAAATTTCGAGTCTCAGAAATCAAAAAGTAATAAAAACTATAACTTTTGAATGGCATCCTTCTCGAATTGAAGGGAAACACAAAATTACACCAACAAATGAAATTTTTTCATCGGGATTAAGCATTGGGGCCTAATTGATATACATTTCCCATTGAGGGGTAAATTGAAAATTTCCTTTTCTTTTTGAAATTTGTCGTTTGCCATGCAGAAATGTCTTCCAGATGATGATGCGAAGGCGAAGGAAAAAGAGAGGCGTTGGGTCTAATTGATTATGTACAAATTACAATGAGAATGACTAGGAGGAGCATGAGGTATTGGACTAGAGGTATTGGACTAGAGGTATTGGAGTCCAATCCCTCTAATTGAATATATATAATCACAAGGAGTAGCGTGAGCGATTGGCGTAATTGTCATTATTGTCATATGTACCGGAGTTCAATCCTCGCGTCCTAATGATGACAAAGAACCCCACTGGAGGAGAGCCTCCTCCAATGGGGTTGTTTGTGGGGTCTCCTCCAATGGGGTTCTTGCTCTCCTCCGAATAGGTTCTTTATGGGGTCTCCTCCAATGGAATTCTTGCTCTCCTCCGATGGGGTTCTTTATGGGGGTCTCCTCGGATGGGGTTCTTGCTCTCCTCCGCTGGGTTTCTTATGGGGTCTCCTCCAATGGGTTTCTTTGTCATCGAGGATTGAACTCCAGAGAATCCCTCATGTCATTTGCGTATAAGACCCATGGGAGAAGCAAAAGAAGACAGTAGCCATGCATTTCTTGGAGATCAATGGGAAACAATAGCTCAGCCGGTCACAATGTTCCGAGGTAAGCACCGCAACATCAATCCAATCTCCTTCAACAAGTTGGAAGAAAGTAAATTCATGGTGTTTTGTTTGAATACCATTTACGTTCCACTTAGATCAGGTGAACTTGTCCTTTTCAATGCTGCATACTAAAACATGTTTATATTGCATAAGTTTTTTCATCTATTAATCCATTAATATGCTGGTTTCGTACTAAAATCATGAAACTAGTTCAAATAGCCTATATTATTTTAACTATTGATTTATGAATATGCTTATTCTTGATTGATATTGTTTGCACTCCTATGGAAGAAAGATTGTCTAACAAGTCACTTGGTGATGTTAAGACACACAGCACAACACGTAGCTCAAATCAACGAAGATCTTGATTCTCATGAGCAAGCCTTGCATCAGCTCATCAGAGAGAGGCATACCTCTATAGGTCCGGCCAACATTACCATTGCACCAGGCATCTTGCTTATTCGTGCAGCGATTAAAATCATCCAGCAAAGATTCATCTTCGAGATGAGAAGGCAAGACATGGACCCAAGGTTTTGATTTGTGTTTGCTATGTTTGCCGTCGCTCTTGGATGCATTGAATGTGGTCTTCTTATGTACATTCTATTTGGTGACTTGTGTTGACCGATTTTCATTGTGTGCGCCCTAATATTAATAATCCTATTTGTGCCCATAGCGAGTTAAAGGATCATTAGCGAACGAGTGCTAGTTTCCAGCCTTCAATGTGGTGGCATGTGTTTTGTACGAATTTCATCTGTCTGTAACTTTCCATTGTAGGTCCTGCTATGGACGTCATGCTGTATGTCCTGTAATCTTGAATAAATTTTGTATCTAAAAAATTCCCGCATCGCTTTATCTACATGTTCGGTAACCTTTCGCTGAAAAATCGTTTTCTTTTCCTGCTCCTCTATTTTTCTTCTCATGTGTCATATGAAAACCGTGCCTCTAAAGCAAATGTCAAAATCCGGGATTTCTTTCAGTTGCCCATCGCTTGGTTTGTTGCATTCATTAGACGTTAGTTGGCAACTTCACCCCTCGCAGTATCTTTGTAAAGTCTAACATAACTCCTTACATCTCTGAAAAAAGAAGTACAATCTTCAAAAAGAAGAAGAAGAAGAAGAAGAAGAAGAAGAAGAAGAAGAAGAAGAAGAAGAGGAAGGTTAATTTCTCTAACAATCTGGAAGAGCTTGAATTCGATGGTGGTCCGCACCCGGTACGAGGCCCTTCAATTCTGCGACTGCGAAGCCACCCGCCGGGCCGCCACATCCTCGCTCCCGTCCTTGAGTGGCGGCGGCGGTGGTTCCATCCCCCCCCCCCCCCCACCCCTAGTTCTTGATGCGCCTCCTCTGCCACGTCGGACGACAACTTCCTATTCGTCCCCGAGTCCGTCACCTCCTTCGGTCCCCGCAACGGTCGCCCGAGTGCTTCGGCCCGGCCCGCTCCATCTCGTGGGTCAACGCCTGGAGGTTCTCCGCCAATGGGTTGGTCGCCCAGGTTGAGGGAGTACTTCAACACCTCACTCACCTCACCGTTGCGCGATTCAGCGACTCCCTGCCGTTGGATCCGTGATGGCCGAGACCGCCTCGCTGCTTTGCCGGCCGCTGTGGGAGAGCAGCGCATATAGCTGGATCGGAGAGTCCATGCGCGGTCTTGTTCTCGCCGGACCGCGATCTCGTTGGTGGCGGCATTACTGGCCTGGGAGATGTGGTCCTCATCGGTGGGGACATCTTTGCCGTTGATCTCGAGAGAAAGCTCCGGGCGATCCGCATAAGGGTTGTCTTGAAGTCACACTATGAGAGGGATTCGCGTGCACATTCCCTGCCCCCGCGACAGGTCGATTCCGGCGAGGGACTCGAGGACGCTCAACTTGCCGGAGGACCGGTCGCCGCCGCCGACGATGCTCAGCGATGCAGATCCGGTTGTTGTTGGGGGGAGAGAGAGAGAGAGAGAGAGCTCCTGACGAAGGGCAAGTTTGGGAGAAAGTGAGGGAAGAGGAAAAGTCAAATGAGAAAAAAGGAATTTTTAACGGAATAAATGGATGGACACTTAGCCCTTTAGTGTAGGCAGATTTTTAAGGTTTTGAGGGCATGAATAAGCAAATGGAGGCGTGGAAAAGACGGCGTCCATATCGGGAATCCGGAATTTCTTTCTGTTGCCGGTCGCTTGGTTTCATGCACTCATTAGATGTTAGTTAAGCAACTTCACCCCCTCACAATATCTTCGCCAAGACTAACGTAACTGCTTACTTCTGTGGGAAAAAGTACATTCTCAAATATGATATATTTGAAAGAAATTTCCAGCTTTCGATGTGGTGGTGATGTGTGTTTTCTATGAATTTCATTTCTGTCCCCTTCCCTCTGCTGGTCCTGATATGTACGTCCTGTTGTATTATTACCGCGCCGCTTATCTAGTAGGTTTACATGTTCTGTAACCTTCCACTGCAAAATCGTTTTCTTTTCCTGCTTCTCTGGTTTTCATCTCATGCCTCTCTGGTTTTATGAAAACTATCTTGACATGAATGTGAAAAACTGCGACTCTAAGCAAATATCAAAGGGAGCCGCGCTATTTCCACGCCTCCACTTGCCTACCCACGCCCTCAAAGCGTTAAAATGGCAAAACAACCCACGGGTCCCCCGGTTCGCCACAGCCTTTTCTTGAAGCGCTCATCCTCTTCCTTCATTTTGCCTTCTCCAGCAACTTCTTCTGCTCTCGATTGGAGAAAACTCCCCAAAACCCCCGATACCCTCGTCTTCCTCCATCCATTTGAAGCTCATGCTCACCCCCTTCTTAATAGCCCTAGCCTTGGTGTTGGCTTCTTCGGCGAGCACCAGAAGCAGCTGCCTTTCGTGGGGGCGACGGCTATGGCGACTTCGTCTTGCGATTGCTCGAATTCAGCAGTGTGGTCTGGGGTTGGGAGAGAGGGAAGGATTTGAGCTTGCGGAAACAGGAACTCGAGGTCGGGGGGCAAGAGGGAGTCGTCGGTGGTGAAGGAGGAGCCGTTGATCACGGCGATTTGCTCGAGGATGCAGAGGTCCTTGGTCTGGGAAATGAGGTATTCCACCGCCAAGCCATCGGCGTCAGAAAGGTAGAAGAATTCGGCCGTGGCTTTCTTCTTGTTCATCATCTTCTTATTCTTCTGGGTTTGTGGTGATTGGCTCTGTTTTACTCTGTTACCGCGAGCGGTGCAGATAGAATTGTGCTCAACCGCGAGCTTAAGAGCAACCATCAAATTGCAGTAGCACACCAGATAAAACTTCCATTCCTATGCGTAATTGAAGAACAACGCAGTTTTTTTCTTGCCAACGAAGATTCCAAATTCAAGAAGGTGAGATATCAGTAAAATGAAGGTGGAAATGGAGAATGGAAGTGCACGTGAAATGCGCGTGCATCTCTGGTTTGTCACTTTTCTCGTCGGGGTGAAGGGTTGGGCTTGGGGGCTAATTGATACGCATTTGTCAAGTGTAGTGTGGTCATTTGAGTTTTGGAAAAGAGGAGCCGTCGCGCTGCCGACGCTGCATCATTTGTAGGCGCGTTTTCTGCACATGAATATGTCGAGTGTCATAAAACTCAAAGTGCAGGGTAAATTTGTCAGTGCAAGAATATATCTGGGAGTAAATTTGCCAGTGCAATAAAAACTTCAGGCCATAAAACTCGATGAAACTGGACTGCGTCAGCGCGATGAAACGCCACTGCGGGGGTATTGTGAAGTATAATAAAAAACCCAACCACGGGCTGGGTGCAAAAGTGACCGCGGACCAGACCTTATCTCAACACAGCAGGGATAAGCTTTACAGGTGGAGCTAACATTACTGGTGAACGCAGCAATATGCTTGTTTGCACAACGATCAACATAGTCAGGCAAACATAAGTCTTCGAGATGAAAAGGTAAAATATGAGCCCGAGGTTCCAACTTGCATATGCTCTAATCATCATTATTCTTGAGTGCGTCTTGTGTAGTCTCTAAATATGCGTTCTGCTTTGCTAACATGTCTTGGCCCATTTTTGTTGCACTCATCCCAATTTTGGTGATCCCATTGCCGTTCACCTGGAATCTGTAACGACCCGGGCTCACTATGTGATATTGTCCGTTTTGGACATTGAGTTCTCACGGCTTTAAAACACGTCACACAGTGGGCCCGGGTCATTACAAATGGTATCAGAACCGACTCCCGATAGTGTGTGGGGCCACAGTGAGAACCCTCTTCTGTTAAGGGGGGAGAGTGTGACGGCCCGAGCGGCAGTGCGCGGGGAGGAGGGATGGCGGTGTATCCACGCCTCGGTCCCCGGACGTGCGCAAGGAAGGGGTCATCTCCCTCTTGTCCCCCATCGCTTAGGAGGGGAGTCCAGGGCTAGTTTATAATGGCTTAGGTCCCTTTAACCTGTGTGACACGTTTTAAAGCCATGAGGACTCAGTGTCCAAAGCGGACAATATCAGACAGTTGGCCCAGGTCGTTACAGAATCAAAGGATCAATTAGCGATGAGGTAGATGGTCTGGTGTTCGCTGGGTCTAGTCCTCATGGCGATGTTTAATTTCTCTATGAATGTTGGCTTGCTTGTATAACCTTCCCGTGGTGAGGCTGGTCCTCCGAGTGTTTGCTAGGTCTGGTTGTCTATACAACCAAATCCGATTTAACTTATTCGACCATGCTACACAAATAAAGCAAGCTGGACAAGTACAAGCTCATTCATTAACAAAGCTCCGAGTACTTTTGAGACTGGTTTATCATAATTACTTGTTAATTTCACTCATGCATTAATAATTAATAATACAGGGTACTCATGCCTAGTGCACGGCGGAATGGCAACGACCGCGTGTGCATGTTATTTATTTCTCTACATAACCTGATAATTATTAATTACAAATAAATTAGGCCAATTGAGATTTTGGTTCTTAAATCCACACAGAAAGCTGCTTCTTTTTTTAATTACAGTAAAAAGAGCACAGGCATGGGTGTGGCAAAAAGATTAAATGGGTAGAGGGTGTTAAATATAACAATAAAAAATAATATGAGAAAAATATTTAAACGGTCTTAAGATTTATATTCAATATTAGTAAGTGTGATATTTAGAGGATTATATCTCAAGTGTTTTCAAATTTATGATTCAGTCCATTTTCTTATACTGTGCCATCATCATATGTATGAAAAATAGACGTAATCATTACATGAAGTTTTCTATAGAAGTGTGAGGTTGAAATCCTCGTTGAATTTGTTTTCTACGCAATTGATTAAATTTCTACGTAATGTAGCGAAGGAGAAACGAAGCCACGGCTGTTGCAAGAGGCTGCGAGATTCGTCTACCGGTAAGATCCATTAATATAGGGTGGATATCCAATCGGAACCATACACGTGCACAAGGATGTCTCTTGATCTGACAGTCTTAAAAAAAAAAAATAGAATTAAGGGCTCGATATCGTATAAGACCTTAGGAAAAAAAGCATCATTTCTTAACATCTCTTCAAAACATTAAAAATTACTTGGCCCCTTCAAAAAATAAAAAATAAAAATCATCGAGGAATTTAAATATGGATTCTTTTAGTTCGTCGTAGTAAATAAAAATTACATCTTATTTGGTAAAATCGAAAAGTATGATTGATTCATTGATTCAGCGTCTTTAGTTTACTTGCATTATTCTCCCAACTCGAATTAATCTTTTGGCCCACTTCGTATGTGTCACTTTGGTAACGTCTATTACTAAAAAAAATATGCTCGTCTATAGGTCCGTAAATGGACAGTCAATAAAGTTCACTCACTTTGACCAAAATATAATAATAAATAAATTTCATTCACACAATACTTTATATAATTTTTTTGTAGTGATGAATTCAGAGGTCTTAGTGGTAACTTACTCCCGAAACACAAAGTAACTGTTTAAAAAGTTAATACCACAAAAAACCCCAAACTGGTGTATGTATGACAAATTATTCTACATTAAATTTTTTACAATAAAAAATCTCAAATTAGTATACTCGTGATAAATTTATCATATGTTAGTTTCTATTAAATTTTACCATCAAAATGCTAAGTTAGATTATACGTGATAGTTGATGATCATATCAGTTTGGGATTTTACTCTTTATTTAATACGGGTGTACCAATAAATGATGTTTCATTATATAAATAGGGTTAAGAATAGCATGAGTATCATGATTTTCATATGTCGCTCACTTGAGGGTCATAACCTTTTTTTTTTTTTTTTCGCTCACATAAGTACCATGAAAAATTGATTACTTGAGTGCCATCAATGATTTGCCTCGCCGGAAAATCCAACAAGGACGCCATTTGTCCTATATGACTTTGTCAGTCTTAATATAGATAATTTTTAATATTTAAAAGTATTTATTATTATTTTCTGAATTATTATTTTTATTTTGTTTTTGTTCTTTGTTTTTTTGCTAGCAAGGATCAATGGCAAACCTTGCCCACTGTAGCAACGAAGGCCCTAGGCAAGGGCATTGCAACCTCATCGGCCATGGACGAGGCCATGAAGGCCCTTGCCAATTGTGGGCAAGGGGTGACCGCAGGCGAGGGCTTTCACGGGCAAGGGTGAGGCGGCCCTTGGATAGAATGGGCTAGGATTTCGTGGCTAGTGAGGATAACCTAAAAAAATAAAAATAAAAATACAATTAAAAGATCCCCGTAAGATGATTTGTCAAAATTAAATCAAATAATTGATTTTACTCTAACGTAGCACTTAAGTAAGTGAAAGGAAAAAGTAAAAAAAAAAACTATGGCCCTCAAGTGAATGCTATATGAAAGTTCTAGTACTCTAGTCGTTCTTCTCCCACATTAACCATAATTTTAGGTTCTTTGGTGGTAAAAAGGTTAGTTTTGGGTAAATTTTCTATAGGTATACTAGTTTTGGGTCTTTAGTAGCCAAGAAATTAGTTTTGGATAAATTTATTACAAGTGCATCGATTTGTGATTTTTCATGGTATTAACCCTATCTAAAATCTTAAAACAATGTTGTAAGTATTCTTATGCAAGGATAAAATACATGCGGTAAAAATAAGAAACTAAAATGATTCCCTTTAGCAATTGCATTACCTAACATTGATTCTAAACTCAAATATATGTATGAAAATTGCAAAAATTACTCAAAAAATTATAAAGCTATTGTGTTTGTGCCAATTTTGTCCTAAATCTTTTGATAACTTTCTAATTTAGTCCTAAATCTTTCAATTTTGTCAATTGTGTCAATTGTGTCATAAATATTTTAATAAGTTGCCACATTATAAACTTTTAAATGATTTGCCACTTTAGTCATTCTGGCTAAATGTAGTTGGAAATTGCTAACATGATGATCTAGTTATCACGAACTGTCCTACGTAATATGATCAATGTTTTCACATCAATAATTTTTTAAATTTTAAAATAATTTTATGAAACTTTTAAAAGTTTTCTCTTTGTTTCTTCCCTTTTGACCTCGTCAACCAGCCTCACAGGATTTGGTGAGGTCACGCCTTGTCGATGGTAGAGCAAGGCAAACCTCGCTTGAGAGGTAGCTGAGTGTGAGCTTTGCCAAGGGTCACCATTGCCAAAGCCTGGCTACTAGCTAGAGGAAGAAGGGAAGAAAGGAAAAGAAAAAAAGAAAAAGACTAAAATTTTTCATAAAAAATTCAAAAAATTATTTAAAAAAAATCAAAATTGTCCACTTTAGAGTTAGTCATGCCACATAAGATAGTCGGCACTGACTAACCGTTACGTTAGTGATTTCCAAAAAAATTTACTAGAATGACTAAATTGGGAACTCATTAAAATGTTCGGAACTAAATTGATATAAATGAGATGTTTATAATTGAATTGATACAAATGCAATAGATTTAGAACTTTCTTGGTACTTTTTCCTATAAACATTATCTCTACCCTACTTGGTGGTCCGACAAGTGTGGGAACATCGCTGAGCCCACCCCTTTAAGAAATATATAAATGATTTTCTTTTGTAATTACATTCCCCAACATTCATTAATTTTTCTTGTGAAAACTCACTAAAAAAAGTTGATAAGCACCACAAGAAATAATGGTGAACCATTTTGAGATGGATCGTGGATTGAACATGAGAACATCCAAAGATGTACCTTGTCCGTTTTAAAGTAGGAGATCCAAAAATGAATGTGTCCCAGAGGCTGGAAAATATAGAATCCGCCATCTTGCTTTAGTAGTCAAATGATTCAATGGCCGTTGACCGAGCGAAGAAGAGGGAAGAAGAAAGAAAATAAAAAAAATAATTAAAAATTGAACGTTTAAATAAAATAAAATAAAATTCCAACCAAAAATAAAATAAAATAAAATAAAAGACTATAGTCACCTTTAGTCTCTTTGATTTTTTTTGTTTTTACATTTTTTTTATTTACTTGCATCTTCATATATTGTTAGTTTACTTTTTCAATTTGATATAAAATTTTATCCAAATAACACTTTAAATTGAAGATCTTAAAGTTGGTTAAATGGGTTGTTATTTATTTTCATAGTAAGGGTTAAGTATGGATGTATTTTAGTAATATGGTTCAAGTTGGGTATGGGTTGAGTTGGTGTTGAGTCTAATATCGGTCGTTGAAATTGTATTGCATGAAAATGGGTCGGACCAATTGACACCCCTAATCACCATCCTCCTCGAATTGAAGAGGAACACTAAATTAGATTAGGGGACGGAGTTTTTCCATTGGGGTTAAGCATTGGGGGCTTATTGATATATATTTCTTAATCGGAATTTTCCTTGTCTTTCTGAAGTTTGTCGTTTACCATGCAAAAATATCTACCAGACGATGATGCCAAAGCGAAGTAAAGAAAGAGGTCCTCAAGTCAAACGGGAGGGATGCGAAACAACAAAAAGTTGGCATTGCGCTAATGCGCGAAACAAAAAGTTCGCAGGAAGGATGTGAAACAGCAAAAAGTTAGCATTGCGCTGATGGGAAACCACAAAAAATTAACATTGCGCTAATGCGCAAAACAAAAAGTTAGCATTGCGCTGGTGCGAAACCACAAAAAGTTAGCATTGCACTAATGCGCGAAACAAAAAGTTAGCATTATGCTGGTGCGAAACCACAAAAAGTTAGCATTGCGCTAATGCGCGAAACAAAAAGTTAGCATTGCGCTGATGCGAAACCACAAAAGGTTAGCATTACGGTAATGCGCGAAACAAAAAGTTCGCAGGAATAGTTCGTATGCTAACCTTTTGTTTCGCATCCTTCCGGCGAACTGTTGGTTTACGCATTCCTCCCATTTGACTTGAGGACCTCCTCCTTTTCATTTACCAATGCAAGATTTTCGCATAGTCTTGTAGAAGTAAAGAAGATAGTAACCACGAGTTGCTCGGGCATCAATGGGAAAACAACTACTCAGCTGATCACGGTGTTTGGAGGTAAGCTCCACAGCATCTCTGTAGTCCAACCTCCTTGAACATGTTGGAGGACTCTTGAGTAAATTTATGCTGCTTTGTTTGGAAACCATCCGCACTCTGCTCAGATCATGTGAACTTGTCCTCTTCAATGCTAAACACTGAAACCATCAAACCCATACAAATTGCCTATATTCTTTTGTCTGTCAATCAATCAATATGCTTATTCTTGATCCTTATTATTTGTGCTCTCTGAAAGATGATTGTCTAACAAGCAATTTGCTGATTTTTATTCCAAGGAATCTATTAGAGCATGTAGCTCAAATCAACGAAGGTCTTGATTCGCTTGAGCAGGCCTTGCGTCAGCTCATCAGGGAGAGGCACGCCTCTATAGGTCTGGCCAACAATTCCAGAGCACCACGCATCTTGCTTATTTGCACAGCAATTAAAATCATCTGGCAAAGATTAATCTTCGTAACGGGAAGGTAAGATGTTGATCCAAGTTTCTGACTTGCCTCTGCTGTGATCGCTGTTACTCTTGGATGCGTTGAATGTGGTCTCCTGATGCGCGTTCTGCTTAGCGGCTTGCCTTGGCTGATTTCTGTTGCTTGTGTCCTAATGCTGGTAGTCCCGTTCATGTTCATCGCGAGTTAAAGCGACTGGGCGCTAGTTTCTGGCTTTCGTTGTGGTGATGTGCGTTTATGTGAATTTCATTTGTCTGTAACCTTCCCCGCTGGTACTGATATGAACGTCATTGTTGTATTATCACCACGCCGCTTATCTAGGGTTTACATGTTCTGTAACCTTCCACTGCAAAATCGTTTTCTCTTCCTGCTGCTTTTTCTGTTCATCTCATATGTCTCTGGTCTTATGAAAACTATCTTGACATAGCGACTCTAAGCAAATATCAAAGAGAGTCGCGCTATTTCCGCGCCTCCACGTGCTTACCCACGCCCTCAAAACCTGAAAATGGCAAAACAGCCACGTCCCCCGGTCGCCGCAGCCTTTCTTGAAGCGCTCGTCATCCTCCTTCATTTTGCCTTCTTCAGCAACTTCTTCTGCCCACGATACCCTCGTCTTCCTCCATCCATTTGAAGCTCATGCTCATCCCCTTCTTAATAGCCCTAGCCTCGGTGTCGGCTTCTTGGCGAGCACCAGAAGCAGCCACCTTTCATGGGGGCGACGGCTATGGCGACTTCATCTTGCGATTGCTTGAATTCAGGAGCGTGGTTTGGGGTTTGGAGAGAGTGAAGGATTTGAGTTTGCGAAATGGGAACTCAAGGTCGAAGGGCAAGTGGGAGTCGTCGGCGGTGAAGGAGGAGCCGTTGATCATGGCGATTTGCTCGAGGACGTAGAGGTCCTCGGTCCGGGAAATGAGGTCTTCCACTGCCAAGTCATCGGTGTCAGAAAGGTTGGAGAATTCGGCCGTGGCTTTCTTCTTCTTCATCATCTTCTTGTTCTTCTGGGTTTGTGGTGATATCTGATTTCCCGCTGGCTCTGTTTTACTCTGTTACCGCGAGCGGTGAGGATAGATGCTCAACCGCGAGCTTAAGAGGAACCATCAAATTGCAGTAGCACATCAGATAAAACTTTCATTCCCATGCGTAATTGAAGAAAAACGCAGTTTTTTCTTGCCAACGAAGAGCAACGCAGCTGAAAAACGAAATTCCAAATTCAAAGAAGGTGAGATATCAGTAAAATGAAGGAGGAAACGGAGAATGTAAGTGCACGTGAGATGCGCGTGCGCCTCTGGCCGGTCACTTTTCTCATCGGGGTTAAGCGTTGGGGGCTAATTGATATGTATCTGTCAAGTGTAGGGGGTCATTTGAACACAAAACTCAAATGCAGGGGATCTTTTGCAAAAGAGGAGCCATCGCGCTTCCTACGCTGCATCATTTGTAGTCGCATTTTCTGCATATGAATATGTCGAGTGTAATAAAACTCCAGTGCAAGGTATATTTGTCAGTGCAATAAAACCCCGTGCCATAAAACTCGATGAAACTGGAGTGCGTCAGTGCGATAAAACTCCACTGCGGGCGGGGTATAAAAGTTCTGCCTTCCTCCCATCGACAAAATGTAGGCTCGCATCAAGTTTTGTTTCGGACGAGGAAGGAAAGAGGTTAATCACACGAAGCTCGAAGTTTAATGGGAAACAACGAGGTGATCGGAGGTAAGGAACGACCATGAACTGCAACATCACTTCACTTCTGTAGTCCAGCCTCTTTCAATAACTGTGGAGGATCGCAAGCAAATTCATGCTGTTTCGAGTTCCTTTCCTGAAGAAGGAACTTTGGAGGGCCGCCAAGTACATAATGATTAATGAGGGATGCATCTAATCAGCCCACTTTTTTTTTTTGTGTGTAAAAAATATTGTTTCTTCACGTTGAAAATACAGTTCGATTCTTTATGATTTCAAATGATTCTTTTTTCCTTTTCCAAAAGAAGACTTGAAAACTGATTTGATTTGGTAATCGGTTATTGAATGGAACCGGTGTTTCGGCCTTGGAATCAGATCGGCAACCAATCCACTCCTAGGCTACTTCAAGGTTTGCGAACAAGAAATTGAACCGGTTTTACGCTAGAACTAATCTTGAATCAGCCAATTCAAGCCATTCAATTCGATAATCGGTTCTTGAATAGAACGCAGCGTTTTGGCCTTGGAATCAAGGACCGATCCAGTCCTAGGCTACTTCAAGGTTTGCAGAACAGGAAATTAAATTGGTTCTACGCTAGAACTAACCTTGAATCGGTTGGTTCAAGCTAATTCGATTCCATTCCTAGGTTAAACCACACCCAATGCACACCACAAATCAAATCTCAATTCTCAAAAATCAACAAATAATAAAAAGCATAACTTTTGAATCATCATCATCTTTGAACTAAAGAGGAACATTAAATTACATTAGTGAATGAAATTTTTTTTTTTTTTTTTTATCATAGTTAAGCATTGGGGGCTAATTGATGTATATTTTCCATCAAGGGGTAAATTGAAACTTTCCCTATCTTTATGAAATTTGTTGTTTACAATGCAAAAATGTCTACCAGAGGATGATGCAAAGGCAAATTAAAGAAAGAGGCATTGGGTCTAATTGATTATATATGTGTGTGACAATGATAAGGAGGAGCATGAGGAATTAAGTTGGAGACGGTATGAGGAGTTTTGGCAAAATGCCTCAGTTTGCACAGATGGACTCTTGGTATTGTCATATGGTGATCATGTTTTATTGAATTAAGCCACTTTTGTGTGTGGGTCCATTTCCAAAAGTTCTCAGGAGAATGATGCAAAGGCGAAGCAACAACTATAGAGTTGCACTGCACAAAACTCTAAAAAATTTGCAACTAAAGCAATGTGACAAAAAGTTGAGGAAGCAATGATGAGAAAAAGTTGAATAACCAATGAAGACAGAAAGTTGAAGAAGCAATGCATTACCAAATGAGTTTTGCACAGTGCAAAATGCAAAAGACAAAAGGTTGAAAAAGCAATGCATTGCCTTAGGAGTTTTGCACAGTGCAAAATGCCTCGGTTTGCATACCATCTATTTTGACTTGAGGACCATTTACCAAATGGAATTGAAGAGGAACATTAAATTACATTAGCAAATGAAATTTTTCCATTGGAATTAAGCGTTAGGGGCTTATAGATATATATATTCTTCCCATCGGAGGGCCAATCGAATTTTTTCCTGTATTTAAGAAATTTATCGTTCACCATGCAAAAAATGTCTATTAGAGAATGATGTGAAGCCGAAGCAGCAACTATAGAGTTGCACTGTGCAAAACTCTAAAAAATTTGCCACTAAAGCAACGGGACAAAAAGTTGAGGAAGCAATGATGACAAAAAGTTGAAGAAGCAATGCATTCCCAGATGAGTTTTGCACAGTGCAAAACGCAAAAGACAAAAAGTTGAAGAAGCAATGCATTCCCAAATGAGTTTTGCCCAGTGCATTCCCATGAGTTTTGCACAGTGCAAAAGCAAAAGACAAGAAGTTGAAAAAGCAATGCATTGCCTTAGGAGTTTTGCACAGTGCAAAATGCCTCGATTTCCATACCTTCCATTTTGACTTGAGGACCATTTACCAAACAAGATCTTCGTGTCTGTCTATAAGACAGTGTAGAAGTAGAGAAGTAACCACGTATTGCTCGGAGAACAATGGGAAACCACTACTCGGCCGATCACAGTGTTTGGAGGTAAGCACCTCAACATCTCTTTTGCCTAACCTCCTTCCATAAGTTGGAGGACTCTGAGTAAATCTGTGCTGTTTTTTTCGGAAATCATCCGCACTCCACTTTGATCAGGTGAACTCTTCCTTTTTAATGTTGTGTATTGAAACCATGAAATTAGTAAAAAATCTGCATTCTTTTGCCTGTTAATCCATCCGTGTGCTTATTCTTGATCCGTATTGTTTGCGCTGCTGTGAAGTATGGTTGTCTAAGAAGCAGTTTGCTAATTTTTATTCTAAGGAACGTGTTAGAGCATGTGGCACAAATCAACGAAAGTCTTGATTCGCTTGCGCGGGCCTTGTGTCAACTCATCGACGAGAGGGACAGCTCTATAGGTTTGGCCGACAATTCCAGAGCCCCAAGCATCTTGCTTATCTGCACAATTATTAAAACCATCCGGCGAAGATTTATCTTAGGAATGGGAAGGCAAGATGTTGATCCAAGTTTCCGACTTGCCTTTGCCGGGATCACTGTTGTTCTTGGATGCGTGGAATGTGGTCTCCTGATGTTCGTTCTGCTCAGTGGCTTGCCATGGCCGATTTCTGTTGCCTGCGTCCTAATGCTGGTAGTCCTGTTCATGTTCATCCCGAGTTAAAAGGATTATCAGTGACTGGGCGCTAGTTTCTGGCTTTCGATGTGGTGATGTGCGTTTTATGTGAATTTCATTTGCTGTAACCTCCCCCAGCTGGTCCCGATATGTACGTCATTGTTGTATAATTACCACCCCGCTTATCTAAGGAGTTTACATGTTCTATGCCCTTCCACTGCAAAATCGTTTTCTTCTCCTGCTGCTCTGTTTTTTATCTTATGTCTCTGTTCATATGAAAACTGTCTCGACATGAATGTGAAAAACTGCGACTCTAAGCAAATATCAATGGAAGCCGCTATTTCCATGCCTCCACTTGCTTGCCCACGCCCCCAAAACCTTAAAATGGAAAAACAACCCAAGGTCCCCGGTCGCCACAGCCTTTCTTGAAGCGCTCATCGTCGTCCTTCATTTTGCCTTCTTCAGCTACTTCTTCTGTTCTTGACCGTGGAAAACACCCAAATCCCACAGTACCCTTGTCTTCCTCCATCCATTTGAAGCTCATGCTCACCCCCTTCTAAATAGGCCTAGCCTCGGTGTCAGCTTCTTCAGCGAGCACCAGAAGAAGCCCTCTTTCTTGGGGGCGACCGCTACGGCGACTTCATCTTGTGATTGCTCGAATTCAGCAGTGTGGTTTGGGGCTTGGAGAGAGGGAAGGATTTGAGCTTGCGGAAACAGGAACTTGAGGACGGGGGACAAAAGGGAGTCGTCGGCGGTGAAGGAGGAGCCGTTGATCGCGGTGATTTGCTCGAGGACGTAGAGGTCCTTGGTCTGGGAAATGAGGTCTTCCACTGCCGAGTCATCGGTGTCAGAAAGGTAGAAGAATTCGGCCGTGGCTTTCTTCTTCTTCATCATCTTCTTATTCTTCTGGGTTTGTGGTGATTTCTGATTTCCCACTGGCTCTGTTTTACTCTGTTACCGCAAGCGGTGGGGATAAAATTGTGCTCAACTGCGAGCTTAAGAGGAACCATCAAATTATAGTGGCACGCCTGATAAAACTACCATTCCCATGCATAACTGAAGAATAACGCAATTTTTTCCTTGCCAAAGAAGAGCAACGCACCTGAATTACAAAATTTCAAATTAAAAAACGGCAAGGTATCAGTAGAATAAAGGTGGAAACGGAGAATGTAAGCGCATGTGAGATGCGCGTGCATCTCCGGCCGGTCGGTTTTCTCGTCGGGAAAAAGCATTGCGGGGCTAATTAATATATATCTGTCAAGTGTAGAGGGTTCATTTGAGACAGAAACTCAAATGCAGGGGGTCTTCTGCAAAAGAAAAGCCGTCGCGCTGCCTACGCTGCATCATTTGTAGCTGCGTTTTCTGCATACAAAGATGTCGAGTGTAATAAAACTCCAGTGCGGGGTATATTTTGTCAGTGCAATAAAACTCCGTGCCATAAATCTCGATGAAACTGAAGTGCCGCAAATGCGTCGGTGCGATAAAACTCCACTGCGGGCGGGGTTTAAGAGTTCTGCCTTTCCTCCCATCGATAAAATGTATGCTCGCAGCAAGTTTTGTTTCACACGAGGAAGGAAAGAGGGTAATCGCACGAAGCTCGAAGTTAATCGGAAACAACAATTCAGCCATTCGCGGTGATCGGAGGTAAGCATCGACTGTTAACTGCAACATCACTCCTATAGTCCAGCCTCCTTCAGTAACTTTGGAGGGCTGCGAGCAAATTCATGTTGTTTCGAGTTCCTTTCCTGAAAAGGAATTTCCTATGCCTTATAATTTTCCCTACGTGGGTTTTCCATCACGAATATGATAAGTCTTATTTCAAAACAGTCTGTACGATGAACCTGTCCTTCGCATGTTGCCTTGGGAACCCAGAGAACAAGTGCAAATCATCCACATTTTTTTTGGGTTTGGTTTGGTTAGACGATCCATGAGTTCATTCTTGATCCTTATTCTGTGAAAAGCGGATCTCTAACAAGTAGTTTACTGATTTTAATCCTAGAAGTATAGCAGGGCATGTAAATCAATTTGCTATAGACTATAATGAATATTTTGATACACTGAATGAGACCTTATGTCAACTCATCAGAAATAACTTTATAGGTCGAGCCAAAATTATTGTTGAACGCAGGACTATGCTTACTTGTGTAGCGATAAAAATAGTCATGCAAAACTTAGTCTTCAAAATGGAACGAGGTTCCAACTTCCATATGCTCTCATCTTTGTTGCCCTTGGATGCATCTCGTGCAATCTCCAAATGTGCATTTTGCTTGCTGACATTCCTCAGAACATTTTTGTCGCATGCATTCTGATTTTTGGTGATCCCGTTCGAGTGCATCCTGAATCAAATGATTAATTAATGAACGGCGATAGTTTTCGGCTTTTGATGGGGTCGATGATCTGGTGTTTGCAAGGATCTAGTCCTCATGGTGATGTGTATTTTCTATGAATTTTGGATTACTTGTGTAACCTTCCGGTGGTGAGTTCTGGTGTTTTGCTGGGTCTGGTTCTCTGTACAACAAAATCCAATTTGAAGTATCTAATTGGACAGCTCGCAAAGTCTATATTACTTATTCAACCAAACTGCACAAGTAAAGCAAGCTGGACAAGTACAAACTCGATTTGTTGACAAAGCTACGGTTTGATCACTCTCATGTGCTTTTGAGACCGGTTTACCATAGTTACTTGTTAATTTCACTCATGCATTAATAATTAATATCACAAGGTACTCATGCTTAGTGCATGGCCGAACGGCAACAACCATCTGTGCATGTTATTTATTAATCATTCCGATTGACTATCTATTGGTATAGCGTGGAGATTCAATTGGAACCGTACACGTGCTCGAGGACGTCTCTTCATCTGACGGTCTTAAAAAAATAGAAATAAGGGCTCGATGTTGTATAAGACCTTATGAAAAAAAAAAATTAACATCTCTTAAAAACATTAAAATTTACTTGGTCCCCCAATAATAATAAGAAAAAAAAAAACATTGAGGATTCTAAATATGGATTCTTTTGTATTATCAGAGTAAATAATGATGACATCTTATATGGTAAATTCGAAAACTTTGATCGATTCAACGTCTTTAATTTGCTTGCATTATTCTTAGAGCCCAACTCGAATTAAAAGCGATATTCCAAAAAAAAAAAAATGCCCATTTACTACTAAATGAATATGCTCATTTACAAGGCTGTGAATGGACATGTAATAAGGTTCATTCAGATGGTACTTTATGTTTAATGTTATAAAAGTAACACTTGACCTCTTGACTCGTAATTGAACAACAAAAGGGGAAAGAAAGTATAAATAAGGGCCTTCGCAAAGTCGTAAGATATGGATTAACAGTATCCTCTAGAATGAATACTCTAAAGCTTAAAGCTTCATCATTAATCTAAACGTTCCATCTGCAGGGTTAATCACACCAGTTGATAATAAGTCAGTTTGCCGGTAAAACGAAGGCAAATACGGCCAGCAGGAGGCAGCCCATACAAAAATACGGCCATCTGTAGGGTTAATAACACCAGAGAAGACGAGACATGAACCCATGATTCCGAATTGCCCTTGCCCTCGTTGTGGTTGTACTAGGATGTGTTGCTTGCAGTCTCTTGATGTCCATTCTGCTTGATAATATGCCATAACTGATTTTTGTTGCCCGCATCATAATGTCGGTGATCCCATTCGCGTTCATTGTGAATATATCAGTCATGGCTGTTTTAATTTGTAACTTTTCCCTGCAGCTTCGGATATGAACCTCTGCATTATTACCTTTACCACCTTTTATTTTGAGAAAATATCTACTTCATAGCACCACGTTAGCTGCTGTCACAAATGTCTATGATTGGAACCCAATTCAATTGATGTGATGATAAGACAAAAATAGAATTAAGTACTATGTATTTGTAGGACCTGTTTTCGAAAGGTAATCACTCATTACTAATCAGTAAGGTACTTGGCCGGAAAAATTGTTGAGTAAGACAATGTGAAAGTAGGCATTTGTTAGAGTAAATAACGATTACTTTTTCAAAATTTGAAATTAATTTTGAAAATTTGAAAACTATGATTGACCGAACATCTTTAATTTGCTTGTATTATACTTAGGCCCCGCTTGGTTCAAAAATTTCGGCTTTCAAAAGTCCCTCAAAAAAAATTTAGGTGTTTAGTTGATTTGGAGGTGTCGCGCCAAATCTTTAGAATTTGGAAGGAAAATGTCACAAATAAATAGTCGCTATCTGTATTACTTAATATAATTTAAATCAAACTTTCGACGCTTTCGATTTGATCTCGAACTATCGATAAATGTCCAGATTTGGTCGCGAATTTTTGGAATTTCGATTTGGTCGCCGAATTATTGATAAATGTCGATTTAATCATTCGTTACTTATTTTTCTTTTTTTCTTTTTTCTTATAGTAACGAAATTGAAAAAATAAAAAAAATAACGAAAAAAAAAGAAAAAATCGTAACGAAAAAAAATAACCAAAAAAAAAATTGTAACGAATAAAAAAAAAACCCTAGCGGGTACTGTTCATCTTCCTCCCGGAAAAGCGAGGGTTGACACCGGCGAGGACTCCGGCGTGGCAGGGCACCGGCGAGGGGCGTCGCGGGGCGCGAGGCTTGCTGTCGGACATCGGGGAAAGGCGAGCAGCGGCGGTGTGGGCTCCGGCGGCGTCGGGTCACGGCAGGGACAGCGGCACGGCAGCGGTTGAGCGTCGGGCGGAGGCGAGCAGGGGCGTTCGAGTCGTGGCTGCTGTGGGGCTCTCAGATCTGCCGGCGTCGGACACTCGAGCGGCGAGATCGGGACAACGATGGCGTCGCAGGTCGGCACGGGCTGGAGCGGGGGACGTCGAGCGCTGGGTCGCGGCGGCAAGGATCGGCTCGGCTCGGTAGCAGAAGCGTCAGGTCGTCGCTGGTCGTCGGGCAGAGCGTTGAGGTGCGGCAGGGACTCGGAGGTCGCCGGATCTGGAAGTTGCGGGCGACTGAGGCATTGCAAGGTCGACGGGCGGCGGGCGAGACCGGTGGAGTGGCGGTGGAGCAGAGAGGGCTCGTGGGTCGCCAGCGAGGTCGAGGTCCGCCGGCGCAGTGGCCGGTGCGGGCAAGGCTGCTTCCGCGAGGAAGATGAACAGTACCCGCTAGGGTTTCTTTTTTTTTCGTTACTATTTTTTTTGTTATTTTTTTTCGTTACGATTTTTTCTTTTTTTTCGTAATTTTTTTTTATTTTTTCAATTTCGTTACTATAAGCAAAAAAAGAAAAAAAGAAAAATAAGAACGAATGACTAAATCCTGACATTTATCAATAATAGTGATTAAATTGTTCGATCGAAAATTCAGGATCAAATCTGGACATTTATCAATAGTTCAGACCAAATCGAGCCAATCGAAAGTTTAGACGAAATCGCACACAAGCAAGTAATAGTATAAGCGACCATTTGTACATTTTCCCACGATTTAATGCTATGGAATGTTGATATAAGGTTTAATGAGTTTTTTTTTTTTCTTTCCAATATTGCCCCATTATAATGGTGTTTTCCTCTTTTGCCCTCATAAGACACCATTCATTGTCTTCTTCAGCCTTACTACTCCACTGCAAAGCTCAGCCGGTGGGCGCAGTGGGCGACGCTCAGTCGCGAGCGGCCAGATCTAGCCTCCGGGGGGCTAGATTTGGTCACTGAGGGGCTAGATTTGGCCACCGGGAAGCCTCACCTAAGGTTGCGCGACCTCGGCGACGGTGCACGGGTTGCGTGACCCAAGCGACGCCGAGGTCGCCCGGCCTCAAGCCACCTCGCTTGAGGTTGCGGCGGCCTTCGCAATGCCGCTCAAGGCTACGCGACCTAGGCTCGCCTTTGAGGTCGCATGACCCCCCCCCAACGGTTGTCGCGCCGTCGTCCACTCCCACCTCCCCACCACCACCGGCACTACTGTAAAGCCACCTCCCCCACGAATTTCCCCTCTCCACCTAGCTGATCTCCTTCCCTTTTTATTTTCTTCTCTTTTTTTCCTTTTTCTTTTCAACCTAAAGCTACTTTGCAAAATGTACACATTTTTGAGTGTCCAAACACACTAACATTCACAAAATGCCCATTTAGTCATCAAGTTCACCCCCTCGAGTATCTTTGCCAAGACTCACACAACTGCTTACTTCTCTGGGAAAAAGTACATTCTCAAATATGGTATATTTGAAAGAAATTTCAAACAGCATCTCAATGTTAACACGCACGAAGAGGCATGACCACAAAAGCCCTGTCCTTTCTCCTCCTCTAGTTATAATGCCAAGGACAAGGTACTAAATTTTATTATATTTGTGCTAATTTGGTTATAAACCTTTCGATTTACTAATTAAATCCTAAATCTTTTGATAATTTATCAATGTAGTCTATCTAATCAAATTTATTATATTTGTGCCAATTTGATTATAAATCGTTTGGTTATAAATCTTTTGATTTACCAATTAAATCCTAATTAAATTTGGTAAAAAAAAATTTGACATAGATAATGCGCATTTTATATGGCAAGACCGACGCTTAAAATGGAAAAATTTAAAAAATTATTAAGTGTGCCTAATAAATGAGCACCCGCACACGAGTATTATAAGATCTAACCCACACATCAACCCTTTCTTTGAACATACTATACAATGTTCACATTCACACTTGTAAAGTGGATCATCTCCTCCCAATTTTTCTATATGGAACAAAGAAAAACCATATTTTGTTTGTTTTACAAACAAATAAGCAACCGAAAGTATGTCTAAACATTTTCCGAGTCTTGTCAAAGAAAATACTCCTTTGGATTTTTAGGAGTGAACGGGGAAATGTTCATACCTATGTCTGAAGAAGGTTTTGCTCGCGACATTTACTGAGTGGAGAGAATGGCCGTTTGTTTGTCAAGAACGAGACTACAAAATATAAAAGACGGTAGAATTTCCTGAGTGATAGGAAGTGCCCTTGAGCAAGACGGTCCATCGCATTTTAGCACTTCACGGCACGATCGGTGGGGGTTGATCGTGTGGTAAAGGGCTAACGGTCCCAATCTTTTTTGGGCCCAATCTCGAGCCCATGATCGTCGAAACCATTAATAATCATGTAGGTCCGACGGCTGGGCGCTGACACCACTTCCTATTTTCCGTCTCCCCTTCTCTTTCTGTCTCTAACTTTAGGCTTAGATTTTAATTTCAATTGTTTTTTAATATTCTACATATGGCAATCTGTGATTCTGGGGGAACTGCCCCTAAATTTGAGCATGTGAGATGGGGGTGCACCTTAGCCGCCACTTTTCCCATTAGCCTGCAGCATTCGAGACAAAATCAAGTGGAGGGGATCTTCTGCATTTTGCATGTGTTAGACGTTATTTTATCTAACCTTTTTTGTTTCATATTTAATATCATGAAAAACTCCAAATTCATTCAAAAATTCCATGAAAAATTTTAAATTTGTATATTCATGATAAATTTATCTTTCGTTAATTTCCGTTACAAAAAGCCACAAACCGATACATCTATGACAAATGGAGGATAAACTCTAAACAAGTACATTCATCAACTATTATGTGTCCTTCAACTTAGCAATTTGATGATACAATTTAACGAAAACTAACGGAAAATAAATTTGTCATAAATATGCCAATTTAGGATTTTCAATGGCAAAAAAATTAGTTCAAGGAAATTTTGTCACACATGTACGGGTTAAGGTTTTTAGTTATCAATAAATTGGTTTAAGGAAAATTTATCACAAATATAACAATTTAGAGTTTTTTGTAATATTAACCAGTTCATTAATTATCTCCAACGCCTTTTTCCTTTACTTTGCCTTTGCATCCTTGTTTGGTAGACTTTTTTGCATGGTAAACTACAAATTTCATAAAGAAAGGGAAAATTTCTATTTGCCCTCCAGTGGAAAATATATGATGATGAGCCCCCACCACTTAATCCCAATGAAAAACTTTTGTTCGTTGGTGTAATTTATTGTTCCTCCTTAGTTCGAGGATGGTGATTTAAAAGCTATAGTTCTTAATTCTTATTATCTATTGATTTGTGAGAGTCAAGATTTGAATTAGATGTTACTTGTAGACAAATCTCGCAGCCCCTTGCAAAAACCGAGGTGTTTAATATCTCTAAGGTGTTGGTGAAATTCATAGTGTTGAAGTTGACATACTTGGCATATCAATCTTTTCTTTATATTGCTCTTTCTTCATGCAGATCAAGCATGAGCAAGCGGAACGTTGACGAAAGTGGGAAGAGAGAGAGGGCTAAGAGGCAAGTAAGTCAAGAGGAGAAGAAAGAGAGAAAACGCGTCTGCTCATTTGGCAGAACTCTTAAAATCACGCCTTCTTCTCCCCGACATTTCTTTATCCTCTCCTTTCTTTTCTTTCCAAGGAAAAGATGCACCTCGGTTCGTGTCCAGGAAAGTCTTTATGAGACATGATTGTGGACTATAATGAGACATGGTCATATGCCTTTCATCAGCCCTAGATGGGGTGCTGTCTTGTAGCATGTGGAAGGAATGGTACGCTGTTCCAATATTAATGATATAGCTACATAAATCAACACGAAATTATTAGAAAAATAAATAAAAAGTAATGAACACGAGAGATTTATTATCATTGGAGAGCTAGAGTTATAATTATTTATACTCTCGAGTGTTTTTTGCATTAAAATTAAGCCTAAATCCACAATATTCACTAATAAATAATTCAATTTGAATGAAAAGCTCACGATACGAAACACGTCCACACGGCCAAAGAAACAAGAACTCGCGATGCCCGTCTCAATTTTCTGTCCACTGACCGGACTAACCCGCCGAAAGAAAAAGAGAAAGCCCACCTAACACACACGTGTGTGAATATATGTATAAGTGGACTGACCATAGGATAGTGGGTGGCCCTTCTTGAGAGATCATCCCCGATTGATAAATCTTGGTAAAACTTTGACTCGGATATTATCTTCAGAAAACAAGTCTGGTTGAAATAAAGTGCATACCAGATTTTGAGCGAATCAAAATATTTCTATAGGTCAGGTTTCTTACATAGTTTAAACTCAATGCATGATTTGTTACTATGATGAATATTGTAAGAAGTCCTTTATTATCATTGCACGTGGATGATAATTAATGCCTTTAGCTTTACTCAGGTCAAGTGGGAGAATATTGGAAAAAATACCAAAATTAATGGGAAAATCCTAGAAAGATTGGCTACATTATGGATCGATAAGATCAAATATTAAGTGGCCCGATTATTATGAAAATAGGAGATACATGGATGCAAAAAATTAAGAAGAAATTAATGGATAAACAATCTAGGGTGTTGACCTTAAGATTAGATTATTTGATGAAAATACAAAACTTGTCAAATTGATATAATTAAGTCTTTAAGTTAATTACGCTTTTTGAAAGTTTTATGACCCATTTGTACTTTCGTGGTAAGTTTTCATGCTTGATTGTACTCTTTGAAAGTTTAGGACTCGTTTGCACTTTCGCAACAAGTTTTAGAGCTTAATTACATTTTTTAAAAATTTTACGATTCAATTATTCTTTTGTGACAAATTTTAGGATTTCCAATATACTTTTCCTTAAAGGATGCATCTAGTGGGAAATTGAGCAGATTTTTCAATTTCTTGTAAAAAATCAAACTCTTAAACAATTTATGAATTGAACTGGTTGAATTGGCGATTTTGGCCTTGAAACTGGGAATTGATCTAGTCTTAGGTCGCTTCAAGGTTTCGCGGAATAAGAAATCAAACCAGTTCTCCCTACTAACCTTGAACCGTTGGTCCAAGCCTATTCGATTTGATTTCCAGGTTGAACCGGACCCGATGCACGTCCCAATTCAAATCTCGAATCTCAGAAAGCAACAGATAATAAGAACCATAACTTTTGAATCACCATCCTCCTCGAACCGAAGAGAAACATTAAATTACATCAGCAAATGAAATTTTTTCATCGGGATTAAGCGTTGAATCTTATTGAAATTTTTTGTTTACCATGCAAAAATGTCTACCAGACAATGATGCGAAGGCGAAGTAAAGAAAGAGGGAGGTCCTAAGGTCGAATGGGAGGAATGCTCCTTAGAGACATGCTCCTTAGAGACGAGCTTGCTTTCTCACTAGGGACAAATGCTCCGGAGCATTGCTCACTAGAAACGAGCAAGACACGGAGAGACGGATAGGACAAATAAGGCACTGCTCCTTATTTGTTTTGCCTCTCGAGTGAGCAATGCAGCAATGCTCCGGAGAGACAAACGGGGCAGAGAAGGCACCGTTCCTTATTTGTTTTGCCTCTCTAGTGAGCAATGCAGCAATGCTCCGGAGTGCATTGTCTGTCTCTAGTGAGCAATGCTCCGGAGCGAGCAAGCTCGTCTCCAAGGAGCATTCTTTGCATCGTCTATTACACATAGAAGCAAAGAAGAAAGTAGCCAGCATTGCTCAGAGATCAATGGGAAACAACAGCTCAGCTAATCAAAGTGTTCGGAGGTAAGCATCACAACATCTCTGTAGTCCAACCTCCTTCAACAAGTTAGAGGACCCTGAATAAATTCATGCTGTTTTGTTTGAAAACCATCTGCACTCTGCTTAGATCAAGTGAACTTGTCCTCTTCAATGTTGCATACTGAAACCAAGAAACCAGTACAAATCGCCTCTATGTTTTTCTCTGTTGATCTACCAATATGTTTCTTCTTGATCCTTATTTGCACTTCTGTGAAAGATGGTTGTCTTTAACAAGCAATTTGCTGATTTTTATTCCAAGAAATGTGCTAGAGCACGTAGCTCAAATCAACGAAGGTCTTGATTTGCTTGAGCAGGCCTTGCATCAGCTCATCAGGGAGAGGCACAGCTTAGGTCTGGCCAACATTCCTGGTCCACCAGGCATTGTTTATCTGCACAGCGATTAAAATCATCCGACAAGAATTGATCTTCGGAATGGGAAGGCAAGATGTTGATCCAAGTTTCCGACTTGCCTCTGCTGTGATCGCTGTTGCTCTTGGATGCGCTGAATGGGGTCTCCTGATGTGCGTTCCACTCGGCAGCTTGCCTTGGCCGATTTCTGTTGCTTGCGCCCTAATATTGGTAGTCTCGTTCATGTTCATCGCGAGTTAAAAGCGACTGGGCGCTAGTTTCTGGCTTTCATTGTGGTGATGTGCGTTTATGTGAATTTCATTTGTCTGTAACCTTCCCCCGCTGGTACTGATATGGACGTCATTGTTGTATATCACCAGGCCGCTTATCTAGGGTTTATATGTTCTGTAACCTTCCACAACAGAATCGTTTTCTCTTCCTGCTGCTTTTTTTGTTCATCTCATATGTCTCCGGTATTATGAAAACTATCTTGACATAGCGACTCTAAGCAAATATCAAAGAGAGTCGCGCTATTTCCACGCGTCCACGTGCTTACCCACGCCCTCAAAAACTGAAAATGGCAAAACAGCCACGGTCCCCCGTCGCCGCAGCCTTTCTTGAAGCGCTCATCATCCTCCTCCATTTTGCCTTCTTCAGCAACTTCTTCTGCCCTCGATACCCTCGTCTTCCTCCATCCATTTGTAGCTCATGCTCATCCCCTTCTTAATAGCCCTAGCCTCGGTGTACGCTTCTTGGCGAGCACCAGAAGCAGCCACCTTTCATGGGGACGACGGCTATGGCGACTTCATCGTGCGATTGCCTGAATTCAGGAGCGTGGTTTGGGGTTTGGAGAGAGTGAAGGATTTGAGTCTGCGGAAATGGGAACTCAAGATCGAAGGGCAAGTGGGACTCGTCGGCGGTGAAGGAGGAGCCGTTGATCATGGCGATTTGCTCGAGGACGTAGAGGTCCTCGGTCCTGGAAATGAGGTCTTCCACTGCCAAGTCATCGGTGTCAGAAAGGTTGGAGAATTCAGCCATGGCTTTCTTCTTCTTCTTCATCTTTTTGTTCTTCTGGGTTTGTGGTGATATCTGATTTCCCGCTGGCTCTGTTTTACTCTGTTACCACGAGCGGTGAGGATAGATGCTCAACCGCAAGCTTAAGAGGAACCATCGGATTGCAGTAGTTTTGTTTCGGACGAGGAAGGAAAGAGGTTAATCACACGAAGCTCGAAGTTTAATGGGAAACAACGAGGTGATCGGAGGTAAGGAACGACCATGAACTGCAACATCACTTCACTTCTGTAGTCCAGCCTCTTTCAATAACTGCGGAGGATCGCGAGCAAATTCATGCTGTTTCGAGTTCCTTTCCCGAAGAAGGAACTTTGGAGGGCCGCCAAGTACATAATGATTAATGAGGGATGCATGTAATCAGCCCACTTTATTTTTTATTGTAAAAAACGTTATTTTTTCACGTTGAAAATACAGTGAGATTCTTTATGATTTCAAATGATTCTTTTTTCCTTTTTCAAAAGAAGACTTAAAAACTGATTTGATTCGATAATCAATTATTGAATGGCACTGGTGTTCCAGCCTTGGAATCAGATCGGTGACCGACCCGGTCCTAGACTACTTTAAGGTTTACAGAATAGGAAGTTGAATAGGTTTTACACTAGAACTAATCTTAAATCCGCTGGTTCAAGCCGATTCGATTCGGTAATCAATTCTTCCATAGACTGACCAAAAAAAAAAATCAATTCTTCAATAGAATTGGCATTCTGGCCTTGAAATGTCCTAAGCTACTTCAAGGTTTGCAGAATAGGAAATTAAACTGGTTCTACGCTAGAACTAACCTTGAATCTGTTGGTTCAAGCCAATTCGATTCCTAGGTTAAACCACACTGAATGCACACCACAAATCAAATCTCAATTCTCAAAAATCAACAAATAATAAAAACCATAACTTTTGAATCATCATCATCTTTGAACTAAAGAGGAATACTAAATTATATCAGTGAATGATTTTTTTTTTTATTGGAGCTAAGTATTGGAGGCTAATTGATAAATATTGTCCATCGAGGGTAAACTGAAACTTTTCTCATCTTTATGAAATTTGTTGTTTACAATGCAAAAATGTCTACCAGAGGATGTTGCGAAGGCAAATAAAAGAAAGAGGCATTGGGTCTAATTGATTATATACATGAGTGACAATGGTAAGGAGGAGCATGAGGGATTAAATTGGAGACGCTATGAGGCGCACGACAGATGGACTCTTGTTATTGTCATATGGCGATCATGTCAGTGAGCACTTTTGTGTGTGGATCCATTTCCAAAAGTTCTCCGAGAACCACAGTTCGCAACTTTGTGTACCCGGGGTGAGAAAGAACTTTTTGGTTCTCGTAGCCCGAGGACGGTGAGAAAGAACTTTTGGTTCTCGTACCCCGAGGACGACATTCGTCCTCGGGCTACGAGATCCAAAAGTCGTTCTCGTACCCCGAGAACGAACGACTTCCTCGGGCTCCGAGAACCAACAGTTCTTTCTCATCCCTGTGAACTTTTGACCCACGCATTCTCCTCGTCATGCGCCTATATATGAAGACAATGACAAACTCCAGTCCAAACTCCAATCGAATTCCTCATGCTCTTTCTTCCAACTCCATCGAATCCCAACTATACATCAAGATCTACGCATCATCTATATGACATGTTGCTGAAGTAAAGAAGAAAATATCCACACATTGCTCGGAGATCAAGGGGAAACCACTACTCAACCGATCATAATATTCCAAGGTAAGCACCGCAACATCTCTGCAATCCAACCTCCTTCAACAAGTTGGAGGACTCTTGAGTAAATTCATGCTGTTTTGTTCGAATACCATCTGCACTCCACTTAGATAAGATGAACTTGTCTTTTTCAATGTTGCATACTAAAATCTGTTCAAATCACCTAAGGTTTTTTGTCTGTTAATCTATGAATATGATGGCTTCATGATGAAAAATCATGAAACCAGTTCAAATTGCCTACATTTTTTTGCCTGCTAATCTATCAATATGCTTATTCTCGATCCTTTTGTTTGTGTTTTTGTGGAATACGGTTGTCTAACAAGTTGCTTGGTGATGTTAAGGTATGCAGCAGAGCATGTAGCTCAAATCAACGAAGGTCTTGATTCGCTTGCGCAAGCCTTGCGTCAACTCATCAGGGAGAGGCATAGCTCTATTGGTCCAGCCAACATTTCTAGTGCACCAGGCATCCTACTTATCTGTGCGGTGATTAAAATAATCAGGCAAAAATTAATCTTCGAGATGGGAAGGCAAGATATTGGCTCAAGTTTCCGACTCGCCTTTGTCGTGATAGCTATTGCTCTTGGATGTGTCGAATGTGGCCTTCTTATGTACATTCTACTTGGTGATTTGCCTTGGCCGATTTCTATTGCCTGCATCTTAATGCTGGTTGTCCCGTTCATGTTCATCCTGGGTTAAAAGGATTATTAGCGACTGGGCGCTAATTTCTGTCGATGTGGTGATGTGCGTTTTCTATGAATTTCATTTGTCTGTAACCTTCCCCCCGCTGGTCCTGATATGGTTTACATATTCTGTACCCTTCCACTGCAAAGCAAATATCAAAGCCGCTGGTCCTTCTTCTTCTTCCGTTCGAGTTTGAGCAGTGGGGAGCACATTTTCGTTGCATTCATCCTGATTTTGATGATCCCGTTCAAGTTCATCCTGAATCAAAGGATTAATTAGTGAATGATTATAGTTTCTGGCTTTCGATGTGACTGAGTGTCTGGTGTTTGCTGGGGGTGACATGTATTTTCTTTGAATTTTGGTGGTCTGCTGTTTGCAGGGCTCTGGTGTTTGCTGGGAGTGACATGTATTTTCCTTAAATATTGGTGGTCTGCTGTTTGAAGGGGTCTGGTCCTCATGCATTTGATTCGTCTGCTTCTCTGCTTTTCCTCTTATGAATCTGGTCATATGAAAACTGTCTCGACGTGAAAGTGAAAAACTGCGCCTCTAAACAAATGTCAAAATCCGGGATTTCTTTCAGTTGCCCATCGCTTGGTTTGTTGCATTCATTAAATGTTAGTTAGCACCTTCACCTCCGACAGTATCTTTGCATAGTCTGACATAACTCCTTACATCTCTGAAAAAAGAAGTAGAATCTTCAAAATAAAAAATAATAATAATGCTAATTTCTCTAAAAATCTGGAAGAGCTAGAGCCCACGAATCGGACGGCGGTCCGCACCCTGTACGAGGCCCTTCAATTCCGCGACTGCGACTCCATCCGCCGCACCCTCGGCCCCGACCTTGAGTGGTGGCGGTGGAGGTTCATCCGTCCCTAGTTCTTGATGGGCCTCCTCCGCCACGGACACACTTCCTCTTCGTCCCTGACTCCGTCACCTCCTTCGGCCCCCACGCGGTCGCCCGAGTGCTTCGACCCGACCCGCTCCATCTCGTGGGTCAACGCCTGGATGTTCTCCACCAATGGGTCGGTCGCCCAGGTTGAGGGAGTGCTTCCAACACCTCGCTCGCCGTCCCGCGATTCAGCAACAGGTCGATGCCGGCGAGGGACTCGAGGACGCTCGACTTGCTGGAGGACCGGTCGCCGCGACGACGATGCTGGGGAGCTGGAATCCTCCTCCGTGACCATGTCGAAGCCCGTCGAGCAGGGGGGCGGCTCCGGCGGAGAGAGAGAGAGAGAGAGAGAGGGGAGAGAAAAAGTCCAGTGAGGAAAAAGAAATTTTAACGGAATAAATGGATGGACACTTAACCCTTAAGTTAAGGCAGATTTGAAAAACAAAAAAAATATAAAAGATCATCTAAGGTTGACCTGTACGAAGAGGCACGACCGCAGTTCTTTTCTCCTCTTTTAGTTATAATGCCATCACATGAAATTTAAGCTTTTGGAATGTTCAGTCCTTGCTTAGAGCCATTGAGAGAGAGAGAGAGAGAGAGAGAGAGAGAGAGCACCATCTCCTTTTGCTTCTGACTCCCCGCTAGCCTCTACTACAATTGTAATATGAAAGTTGTAAACTATATTTTGGGAGTGTTATTGTCTATCGGCCTCTACGTAAAATCAACTCGAGGGTTGCAAAGACAATAGTTTACCCCATAACGAATGTTGGCAATTCGTGTCCCAAGATTAGATGAGAAATATGCTCAATATAGTTGATCTAACTCCAAATATAATAAAGTTGAAAAATCAATGGATGAGTTATGGTGAAAGGTATCCATTAAATAATGCACTATTGGTTATAAGTCACCTTTTGGTCTTTACCTAGTCCCAATGAAAAAAATGAGGATCACTTAGCACAAGATCCCATGTTTCAAAAAGAGGTGGATCAACTCATGAAATTCTCATTGAATTAAGATTCACACAAGAAAAAGCACATATCATTTCTTAGTTATTAGGAGTATCCTGAAAACATCTGAATCGAATAATATAACATAGCTCACACCATCTCAAATATTATTTCAAGGTTAAATGTACGGCTATATGAGAGAAAATCGATCGAGAACTATAACATGGGGAGGAGAACAACTCTTGATCTTATAGTATAACAAATTAGAATTAAATGGACGATGTTGTATAATACCTTATATTAAAAATAATCATTTCTTAACATTTATTAAAATTGTGTGCAATAGTTAAGGTACTTGGCCAAAACAAAACCATCGATGAATTTGAAAACGAGCCTTAAATTCTTTTGCTTCCCTAGAGTAAGTTAAGGTCGCAATTTCTAAATTTTCAACTTATTAGTTAATTTTAACTTATTTGGAAGATTGAAAACCATGATCAATTGAACGCCATTGATTTGCTTGCATTATTCTTAATTTAGGGCCAACTCGAATTAATCGTTTTGCCCACTTCGTATGTAACATCACGGTTTGTCAAAATCCATTTTCCTAAGTTTTGCTTTTAATCTTTTATCACCAATCTTCTCCAATCGTCAATTAAAAGCAAAATTCAAAAAAAGAAAACGAGCATTTAGTACTAAATGAATATGCTCAACTACAGGGATGTGAATGGACATGTAATAAGGTTCGTTCAGATAATACTTTAGATATACTGTTTTTAAAATAACAAATTAAGAGATCAGTGTTGGAACTTATTCTCAATTCACAAAATGAGAAAATAGCATGATTCCCTTTAGAAAATACATTACCTAACATTAATTCTATTCTTAATATACCTGCCCTCGCCGGTGGTTCGGCGATGGTCTCGCTGGCCGTCCTGCTTTAAGAAATATATGATTGATTCCCTTTGGCATTTACATTACCTAACATTGATTCTCTCTTCCAGTGAAAACAAAAGAGATCCATCCATCCGTGAGCAGCTACGTTGGTTAAAAGTCTCTCATTTATCGCCAAGGTTGAGGGTTCGAAACCCGAGTTGCTAGCGATTTAAGTGGGGGCCCTGATAATGGAATGATGGGTTAATCTTCCCCGAGGTATAGGGCCTGGCCCTTCGGGGCCATCCGGGCACGGGAATGTGAATGGCACGGCTAGCAAATACATTACCTGACATTAATTCTATTCTGAATTATATATGAGCATTTCTTCTTAATATACCTGCCCTCGTTGGTGGTCCGGCAATGGTCTCGCCGGCCGCCCTGCTTTAAGAAATATACGATTGATTTCCTTCGGCATTTACATTACCTAACATTGATTCTCTCTTCTAGTGAAAACTCAACAAAAGAGATCCTTAATTCACGCAGGAAAGAGATTTGAACCAGTTTGAAATGGATCCTGGAGAGAAAATGAGAACTCCATCCTACAGACTCCATATCCATTTCAAAGAGAACCACAACCGAATCTGTCCCAGAAGCTGTAAAAGTTGGATTCCACCATCGTGCCTCGATAGTAGAATGCCTACCCATCAACTTGTATCAGAAATCAACGCCAAATCCATAATGGTTAACGAGGGATGCATCCGTACAGCAGACCCGACCATAAACTTCACGCAATGAAGAAAAGAGCCAGCCTGATGGAGAAACACATGACCTCTTGACTTGTAATTGAACAGCAGAAGGGGAAAGAAAGTATAAATAAGGGCCTTCACAAAGTCGTAAGATATGGATTAACACTATCCTCTGGAATGAATACTCTGAAGCTTCATCATCAATCTAAACGCTCCATCGGCAGGGTTAATAACACCGGCTGATTATAAGTCAGTTTGCCGGTTAAAAAAGGCAAATATGGCCAGCAGGAGGCAGCCCATACAAAAATACGACCATCTGCAGGGTCAATAACATCAGAGAAGACAGGACATGAACCCACGATTACGAATCACCCTTACCCACGTCGCAGTTGTACTAGGATGTGTTGCTTGCAGTCTCTTGATGTCCATTCTGCTTGATAATATGCCATGGCTGATTTGTGTTGCCCGCATCATAATGCTGGTGATCCCATTTTCGTTCATTGTGAATATATCAGCCATGGCTGTTGTAATTTGTAACTTTTCCCTGCAGCTTCGGACTTGAACCTATGCATTATTACTTTACCACCTTTTATTTTGAGAAAATATCTACTTCATAGCACCACGTTAGCTGATATCACAAACGTTTATGATTGGAATCCAATTCAATTGATGTAATGATAAGACAAATATAGAAATAAGTACTATGTATTTGTAAGTACTAATCATTAAGGTACTTCGCCGGAAAAATTGTTGAGTAATACAATGTGAAAGTTGGCCTTAAATTCATTTCTTTTGTTAGAGTAAATAACGATTGCTTTTTCGAAATTTGAAATTATTTTGAAAAATCAAAAACTATGATTGAGCAAACGTCTTTAATTTGTTTGCATTATACTTACTATAGGGCCCAACTTGAATTAGTTTTTTTCCCACTTCATAGGTATCAATGTGGTTTGCCGATATACATTTTTGTAAGACTTGTACAAGAGCGACACAAATACTTTTATTATTTCATCACCAATTTTTTGCAGCTACTTACCGGGTGCGTTTAGTACTATTATGTTCCTCAAAACAATTTCTATTTAGAAATTTTTTTGTTTTATTTTATTCCCTATACGAGTTTTTGAACATTCTAAAGTGTTTGGTAATTGCACAGAATTTATATTCCCAAAATAAAAATAAAAAAATGGCATGACCCTCAATTTTATTTTATTTTTTTTGTAAATTAGAATTTCTTTTAATTTTGTAATAATTTTATTGCTTTTTTTTTTCCCTTTTTCCATTTAAACTTCTTCTTCCTCTAGTCGATTGTCAGCCTTAGGGAAGCCTTGCTAGCCCTCAATGAGACTCCGAGAAGGTCGCCAGCCATCGCCGAGGCCGGTGACTAGCTAGAGGAAGAAGAAAAAGAAAAGGAAAAGAAGAAAGGAAAAGAGAAAAGAGAGAAAAAAAGGCTTAGTTCTAAAATCACTCTTGGCAACAAAGAAATAACTTTTTTTTTTCTTTTGCTTTTCGATTTTGTCCAAATTTATTATTGGGAATAAATTTGTTCTTGAGAACAAAAAAGTTACCAAATGGATTTTCGTTCTTTTTATTATTATTATTTTGGAAAACAAAAGGATATAAATAAGCATTATTTGACACATTACCAAATAAGCCCTTTAACATATGTTTTTTTTTTTTTTTTTTTTTGGTATTGGAGGAACCGGCTTGTAGCCGACAGTCACGCCGTAAACCCCCAAGTAACACTTAAGCAGGAGGACCCACCACCCCTGAGTCACACTTAATACACCTAGTGCCTCCCCTGGGTTTTGAACTCTTCACCTCTTCGTTGAGGATCAGTAGAGTCTTATCCAGTGGAGCCACCGCGGCCAGTGGTCCCTTTAACATATGTTACTAAATAAAAGGTTGTGAATGGACATTTAATGAGGTTCGTTCAAGTAATAAATTTATGTTTAATTTTTAAAAGCAATAAATTGAGAGGTCATTTTGGTAACTTGAAATCTTAAAAGAGTGTTCTTGCAGACTACTCCTCACAAGGGAGGAAAACAGGATTAGAGTTACCTGCTTATAAAGCGTGGGCTTACTGACCAAAAAAAAAAAAGCGTGGGCTCTCCTAAGTCTATACCTAGCATGACATTGATTTTCCTAATTTTTGTATTCAAAAGGAGTCGCCATTAGAAATTGTTGAGAGGTCAGCTAGAAACCCCAATCAAGACATGAGATTATCGTCTTGATGCATGGGCGACTAGAGATTTCAGAATTGGGAATTTGATTAACCTAGCTATTTAACTAGAACCCATTCGGTACCTAAACTCAACCATTTTCTAATAAAAGTATCATGGCAGCCTATCAAAAATTCTAAAATTTATCCTAACCATTCTAAAAATGAAAATAACAATCAATATATTAAAATCACTTAATCAAGTATAATCAAATTGAAATGCACAAGCAACTATCTAGCATAGTCTCTAAAAAGAAAATAACACAAAACAGCCTCTATTGTAAAGTCTTAAAGGCTTGTTTAAATCTAGGTACAATTTTTATGAAAGGATATTTAGATTTTTTTTTTAAATAGTTAAACTGGTTCTAAATTAGAATTAACATGAAAAATCTAATGAAACTAGTCAAAATCTATCTTCTGAAGTTTTTTTTTCTAAATATTTTAGTTTTTAAATATTTCTATTTTTTGGAATTTTTTTTTACTATGAAAAAACAAAGCCTCGAGTCGGGTCAAATAATCCGGCCCGACTAGGGGCTAACCCGGACCATAAAGGTCCGGGTTGGGTCGGGCCCGGTCACAGTGCAGCCCTAAACTGATGGGTTCGGGCTACTTCAACAAAGCAGGCCCAAATTTTTGATTTCCCTTTAAATGATCTAAGCCCAAAACCAAAATCAGCCCACACACTTAGTCCAGGTTCACAAAACTTCCAAACTACGTTTCTATTCTTTTAGTATTCCATTCTTCTTTTCCTTTCATTTTTCCTTTTCTATTTCTTCTGTTTTCTTTTCTATTTTCTATTTTTTTTAATCTTTTTCCTTTTTACATTTCATCTTCTCTGCACGAGGTCTTCTTCCTCAGTGAAAATCCCCTTTTCTACGTTCACTTCTTTGCGCAACGTCTTCTTCCACCGAGATCACGCCATCACCAAAGCTTCCTTACGGACGGACTCAATGACACTTTACAACACGAACTGATGCCAGAATCTCAACTGGTCCGGCGTCAACAAGCAACCTCACCGACCCTCACCCGGTCGTCACCGCCGGTTATCACTCTGGCCGTCGCCAAATGTCGCCGGCGACGTCGATGACACCAAACATATATATTTCGAGGCAACAACCATTCTAACAGATCAACCACATATATGCACGCCGAGACTCGTTAGATATATGCACTAAATGAATTAATTAATCAATTATGTGTTCATTTAATTAATTAATTAATACTTTTAATAAATTATATATATATATAAAGCTTCCCGCATGTGCACGAAGCACATGCATGAAATCTTGGATGGTCAGCAACCGCTGACCATCATCCACGAATTCGTGCATGAACGGTCGAGTTGCTGACCATCATGCACGAACTCGTGCATGAGCAACCGCTCATGCACGAACTCGTGTGTGAGCAACCGCTCATGCACGATTGTTCGTGCATGAGTGGGGACGATCAGCAACGGTTGCTGATCATCCATCGATCAGAAACCGTTGCTGATCGGTTTATATTTTTTAGTTTAAAAGAGTTGATTTTGCAACACTTAAAGGGGTTGGAAAAACAGAGAAAAGGTGGGTGTGCATTTTGTGTTTTTAGAGAGAACATGCTTTGCTGAAAATAGAAAGCAAGTGTGCGCGTTTTCTTTTGTCTTTGAGACACGAGGAAGAGAAACAATTCTCTCGTTCGGGCCGTGACTATTATACACCAAGAATACGACGGATTCTTTCCACGTGATTGCTAGCACGATCGAAGTGGTGGATATCCGAAAGCTCTCTCTTCCGTTCGACGTTCGTTGTTGGTGTGTCTCGAACTAGAGGTCCGACGCTTGTGGGACTCGTACGTAGAACATCCGAACCAACTTGTTTCAAAGCGCGCTTCGAGAGGTATTTCGTTCAACTCCCTTTTATGTTTAGATTTTTGATTAAAACGCACGAACAACGCCTAAGGAGAATCATGTGTAAAATATATTTTTGTTTCCGCTGCGTTTATTTCGTTAATTTTTCTTATACATGATTCATGAAACCTCAACAAAGGGTATCGAGCCAACCTTAGGCGTTTTTCGTGCGTTTAATTGATTTGTAGTTCAAATATATTTTTGCATTCTAATGGCCAATTTATTTTGTTAAGAGAATCGGTTCTCTTACTTTTATGTGGCCTATAGAAGTTGATTAATTTATGTGATAAATTTAATCAACTAAGCAAAAATTAGAACTAAATCAATTTTGAATCAAAAATCCATAACTTGTTGTACTTCGTGTTTATATTTTGCAAATGATATGCAGAATTTTATGCATGCCTTCCAGAGCTTTAAATTTTGAATTTATGGCTCGAAAGGAAGGATGGTGATCATGGAAAAATCCCTAATTGTTGTGATTGTTGTATGGATGAATGTATGATGATTACAGGTATTCTTTTTGGGGATGTAATTATTAAATGGAGGCTGCGTCCTTCCTTTTATTTTACTTTAATTTTTCTTGATATGTAATTTTTAGTATAGTTTAGTATTTCAATTGTTGATGTAAATACTACAAGAGAGGAGGAGCCATTGGAGGAGCCATTAAACCGGTGAGCTCTTTGGGCCCGGTCTTTGAAGAGTTCAAAGATTGAAGAAAAAGTGAAGAGCAGGTCCATATAATTAAAACATTAAAATGGCTAAATGGGTCTCTTTGGCTCGAGACCCATTGAACCATAATTCCATGATCATCACATAGGATAGATGTTAATGTGATATCTATTTATTTATTGTGTTTATGATATCGTGCATGTTAAATCGGTTAATGTGCAAAGTGAGACCGTTAATAATGACCCAAAATCTCCTTATTAATAATATTAAGTCGAAACGGGTTTCGGACTCGTGGCCTTCCATCGTCGTGATTTGATCCAATATTATAGTGGTTAACTAACTGGTTATGGATACATAGGGGTTAATTACCATTTATAATATTGGACCACTCCATTATGCATATGATGCTGTGGGGTTGGAGCCAAATGATTTCTAATAACCGTCGAGGTGAGGGAATCGTTTGTGTTTTCAATACTTGCATGAGACGATAGGCTAGACTTAACTATGATCATGATGCCAATAAGCTCATAGGTGAGGCTTTCATGGTCTAGAGGCCGAAGTTATGATTGGGACTCGCATATGATGCGTTGAACAAGCTGGTTCACTCACTAAGTTCATAGGACACCAATAAGCAAGTAGGTGAGGTGGACTTTGGATTGGTGGGACTCTAATCCCCACTAGTAATCTTTACCCAACAAAGATTACCGCTTCCCATCTTAAGGAGTATGGGATTCGAATATAAATTTAGTGGGAGGATCTATTTCATTTAAAGGCCAAAATGAAATAGTTATTTTGAAAGATACAACGGCTAACAATTTATTTTCTGCAACAGATATATTATTACTCTGAAAATGGTGACCACAAACCCACTCGCTTCTATACTTGACAAGAATTGTTTGACTGGACCCAATTTCACTGACGGGTGAGGAATTTGAGAATTGTTCTCAATTCAGAAAAATTGGGTATGTGCTTGATGAAAAGATGCCAACCTCTTTTCCCGAGGGTGGGACCCAAGAGGAGCGTGTCACTTATGATAAGTGGCGTGACGATGACTTAAAAGTTAGGTCATATATGCTTGCTTCTATGAATAATGAATTACGAAGAAGTATGAATCTATGGAAGATGTTTGGTCGATCATTTTGCACTTAAAGGAATACTTTGATGAGAATGGTCGAACCTCTAGATATGAGATATCTAAAGCATTGTACCGTATGAGGATGGCTGAAGGATCATCTCGTTAATGATCATGCTTTGAAAATGATCTCGCACATTGAAGAATTGGCTAGGCTGAATCTCGTTATGGACAATGAGTTAGCTGTGGATTTGATCCTCCAATCTTTACCCGATTCCTTCTCTGGTTTTGTCCAAAAATTCCACATGCATAAGATGGATAAAACTCTTGCGGAGTTACATAGCATGCTGGTAGTTTATGAGAAGGAAATGCATAACACGAGGCCAAATGTAGTGGCTATGGCTAAGGCTTCTTCTTCAAAGGGTAAGACTGTTTTAAAGAAGAATAAATGGAAGAGGCCTGCCAAACCTGTTGTGCAACCAAAGCCCATGATTGATAAATGGAAATGTCATTACTGTGGTGTCAAAGGGCACTGGAGGAGGAACTGTAAGAGGTACCTCGCGAGCTTGAAGGTCAAGCCCAAGAACCGACCTTATGAAGGTATGGTGTCTATGCTTATTGAAACTAATCTTATGGTTAGTGCTGAATCCAGCTCATGGGTTCTAGATTCTGCTGTAACTTCACATATTTGTATGTCTTTGCAGAATCTGAAATAAGCGGATGCTAGGCGAAATGAGATTGTCTGACGTTTGCCAATGGAGCAAGAATTGCTGCATTAGCTATAGGAACTTTTCGTTTATGTTTGCCTTCTGGACATGTATTGGTTTTAAAGAACTGTTTGCATTATAAGAATGCTGTTAGGAACATCATCTCTATACCTCGTCTGGGTAAAGAGAATTATGAATTTTCTTTTGCTGATGATGTATGTTCTATTTATCATAATAGAATATGTGTTGGTTCTAACTTATTAACCAACAATCTTTATACCATTACAATGTCAGGTAATGCGATTACCAATGTCAATAAGCAAAATAGAATTGATATAAATGCCATAACTAATAAACGCCCTAGAGACGGTCCAAATAAAAAGTATGTTTGGCATCTCCGATTAGGTCATATTGGAGAAGACATAATTAACAAGTTGAGTAATGATGGATACATTGATCCTTCAAATTTTGAGTCATACTCGACTTGTGAGGCATGTCTTCTAGGAAAAATGACCAAAGCGCCTTTTGTGGGACAAAGTGCGCGAGCTGCTGACATATTAGAATTAATACATACAGATGTATGTGGACCAATTAATGAATCTGCTAGAGGTGGTTATAATTACTTCATTACCTTCACCGATGATCGGTCACGGTATGGTTATTTATACCTCATGAAGTATAAATCTGAATCCTTTGAAAAGTTCAAGGAATTCAAGGCTGAAGTTGAGAAACAAACAGAAAATGTATTAAGGCTCTTCGATCGGATCGAGGAGGTGAATACCTTAGTACTGAATTCCTGGACTTTTTTAAAGAGAATGGCATTTTATCACAATGGACACCTCCTGGAACTCCGAACATAATGGTGTATCTCGAACGAAGAAATCGTACTTTATTAGATATGGTACGATCTATGATGAGTTACACCGATTTGCCAATATCCCTTTGGGGATATGCCCTTGAGACAGCTGTATATATACTGAATAGAGTGCCGTCCAAATCTGTTCCAACTACGCCCATGAGATATGGCATAGTAGGAAACCTAGTCTTAATCATATTAAGATTTGGGGTTGTCCAAATTTTGTAAAAAAGCTGAAAGTGGAAAAATTGGAGGCAAGATCTGAACAAGGTCGCTTCATTGGATATCCAAAGGAAACTCTTGGATATTATTTCTATTTTCATTCGACCAAAGAATTTTGGTATGCAAGCACGCTTTTTCTTGGAGAATCAGTTCATCCAAGAAAGTGGTGCTGGGCGGAAAATAGTCTTACAAGAAGAAAATAATGAAGTACCAAATAACCGAGTTCGTATACCAACCTCGATTCAAAGGGGAGCTTCGATACACAACCTCTTAGGAGAAGTGTGAGAACGTCTGGTCCACCTGCTCGTTATAGACACTCGGTTGATCATATTGAACCATTATTCATTGTGAATGATAGTGATCAACCCGGTGATCCTAAAACCTATGAGGAGGCGATGTTGGACATCGATTCGGTAAATGGCTAGAAGCCATGAAATCCGAAATGGACTCAATGTATTCCAATGAGGTATGGACCTTGACGACCCGCCGATGGTATTGTACCAATTGGCTGTAAATGAATCTTTAAGAGGAAGATGAATGTTGAAGGTCAAATTGGAATTTACAAAGCACGGCTGGTGGCGAAAGGATATCGTCAAAAGAAGGAATTGATTATGACGAAACTTTCTCACCTGGCCATGCTAAAATCCATTCGGATTATGTTGGCTATAGCCGCACACCTTGATTATGAGATATTCCGAGATGGATGTCAAAACGGCTTTTCTAAATGGTTTTCTTGATGAGGACATCTATATGGAACAGCCACAGGGTTTTGAATCCAATAGTGAAAAAACGAAGGTGTGTAAGCTTAAAAGATCCATTTATGGACTCAAACAAGCCTCCGAAGTTGGAACATCCGTTTTGATGAGGTAGTCAAATCGTTTGGCTTCATCAAAAATCCGGATGAACCTTGTGTATATAAGAAGATCAGTGGGAGTGCAATTGCATTTCTGGTTTTGTATGTCGATGATATACTTTTGATTGGAAATGATGTACCAATGATATCATCAATAAAACTATTCTTGTTACAGAAATTCTCCATGAAAGATTTAGGAGAGGCAACCTACATTTTAGGTATCAAGATCTATAGAGATAGATCAAGACGATTGATTGGCCTCTCACAATCTACGTACATAGACAAAGTGTTAACATGGTTAAAATGCAATGTTCCAAGAGAGGATTATTGCCTTTTAGGCAAGGGATCCGACTTTCTAAGGAGATGTGTCCCAACACTCCTGAAGAAAGAGAGCGGATGGCAAATATACCATATGCATCTGCTATTGGACGCATAATGTATGCTATGCTATGTACTAGACCTGATATCGCGCATGCTGTAAGTATTACTAGCGGAGATATCGGTCCGATCCAGGAGAAGAGCACCGGATAGCGAGTCAAGAATATTCTTAAGTACTTGCGAAGGACTAAAGATTTATTCTTGATATATGGAGAAGGAGAATTTAAAGTTGTAGCTTATCTGATTCCGATTTTCAATCGGATCCTAATGATTATAAGTCTACGTCTGGGTTTGTCTTCACATTCAATGGTGGTGCAATTAGTTGGAAAAGTTCCAAACAAAGCATAACCGCCGATTCCACCACCGAGACAGAGTATGTAGCCGCTTCAAGGCAAAGGAAGCCGCTTGGATGAAGAAGTTCATTTCAGAACTTGGAGTCGTTCCTTCAATTGAGCAACCGATCACATTGTTTTGTGACAACAATGGGGCGATAGCTCAAGCTAAGGAACCAAGGTCTCACCAAGTCCAAGCATATTGAGAGACGCTTCCATCTCATCGGAGAAATTGTTGGGAGAGGTGATATCGCCTTGCGAAAATTACCTCAGCGTAAAACGTGGCGAATCCCTTCACTAAGGCCTTACCTCGCCTTCTTTTTGAAAGACATATTGACAAAATGGGTTTGAGGTACCGACAAGTTGGCTTTAGTGCAACTGGGAAATTGTTGGATGTATGCCCTAAAGCTACTATGTAATAGTTACATATTAGGGATTTCAGTTGTACTTTCATTATTATTATTTAATTAATGGCAACGACGTATTCATTCATTTGTCCAATTATTTTATATTAATGAATGATTCCATAAGATCGATTGCAACTAGACCTATTCTTGAGACGTCAAGAATATATGTGATGGGTTCATAGTTAGACCGAATCTTTAAATTGTTCCTGGCCGATGGATTATTAAGTGGATATTAATAATCCCGTTGAGACCGGTGTGTTCTTAACTTCGCCATTAAGTATTGAATACTTAAGGGAATGATGAGTCACATGTCATTGGGTATTATGATGCCTGAGTTAGAACACAGGTGTTTGTATTAGACAAATTCACTGAACGTGACGCATATGGAACGATTAGCGACATGGAAGCTTTTAGCGTGGTCAATGTCTAATTGTTCATGTTTTGGTCTTGTGTAAATAATCCTTAGACTGAGGCACGTGTTAACTTGTGTATCGAACAACTATGGTTCACGGGTGCACATAATGCCGGGTCTTCGATCCGTCTTTATACTTGATGGTCATAGTTTGTTCATACACGAAGTTACACGTGTGCGCAACATGGAATCTGTCTCCTTGTTATATGCAAGGTATGATAATGATGTCCTATGCGATCTAATTGTAACACTGCATTGAAATCCTCGGCCGGGGTTGTAACCGAGAATAAATTGTTTATGTCTCGAATAAAATGCATGTCAATTAGATTTGTGCATATGATCGAATTAATGACTTGACAAATATTCCATGGTCTTTGTTTGATCGGGACATAGTAAGACAGAGGATTGAATTACACCAGTAGCCAAAGCTGACAGGTTCATTATGTTCTTAAAGCATTCACACTATCTCGGGTAGCCATGACATATTGCTAGATGTCAATCGTGGCTTGTAGGACCTAAAAAATTAATCGGGACAATTAATTCTTTTAGAAGTACTAATGTGTTAGTACAAGTCTTACTACCAGCTTAGTGATGAACTTAGCGATGTCACACACCATAAACAACTAGGATGACGTAGAACAAGAGAGAAATATTATTGCAAATATGTTTGCAATTACTGCAATCGAATTGAGTCGATTTGAAATTAAATTAAATGAGATTTAATTTAATTTGTATTATAGTCATGAGCCTACTTGCATATGATGCACACGCATGCCCAAAGTGGATATATGTTAACATACTAAACAAGTTGGCTTTAGTGCAAGTGGGAGATTGTTAGATATATGCACTAAATGAATTAATTAATTAATTATGTGTTCATTTAATTAATTAATTAATACTTTTAATAAATTATATATATATAAAGCTTCCTACATGTGCACGAAGCACATGCATGAAATCTTGGATGGTCAAGAATCATGCTGACCATCATCCACGAATTCGTGCATGAACGGTCGTGATTGCCCATCATGCACGAACTTCGTGCATGAGCAATCGCTCATGCACGATTGTTCGTGCATGAGTGGGGACGATCAGCAACGGTTGCTGATCGTCCATCGATCAGTAACCGTTGCTGATCGGTTTATATTTTTTAGTTTAAAAGAGTTGATTTTGCAACACTTAAAAGGGTTGGAAAAATAGAGAAAAGGTGGGTGTGCATTTTGTGTTTTTAGAGAGAAAATGCTTTGCTGAAAATAGAAAGCAAGTGTGTGCGTTTTCTTTGTCTTTGAGACACGAGGAAGAGAAACAATTCTCTCGTTCGGGCCGTAACTATTATACACCAAGAATACGACGGATTCTTTCCACGTGATTGCTAGCACGATCGAAGTGGTGGATATCCGAAAGCTCTCTCTTCCGTTCGACGTTCGTTGTTGGTGTGTCTGAACTAGAGGTCCGACGCTTGTGGGACTCGTACTGTAGAACATCCGAACCAACTTGTTTCAAAGCGCGCTTCGAGAGGTATTTCGTTCAACTCCCTTTTATGTTTAGATTTTTGATTAAAACGCACGAACAACGCCTAAGGAGAATCATGTGTAAAATATATTTTTGTTTCCGCTGCGTTTATTTCGTTAATTTTTCTTATACATGATTCATGAAACCTCAACAGAGACAAGAAGAAAAGGCGGACTGTGGCAGCCTCTAACCGCGGGCTCCTCCGGCGGAGGGCATGGATTTCCCGACGAGAAGACGTTCATCCACAGGCCGACTCGGGCATCAAACGACATGCCGCAAAATCAAAGAGAAGCGAAGATTCAGTGATAATGCAACCATATTAGGACAAACCAAGCGCAAAACAAAGATTGTAAGCATCGTTTTTATGAACTCAAATTCGGTGCTTCATTCAGACATTTTATCAAACAGTTGATGTGCGAAATCAACGTTATTGGCAACAAATCAGTTTGGGTTTTGTATGGTTTGCTCAAAATCTCGCTGGTTTGGTCTCGCGTTCTCGAACTTAATAAGCGAGGGAGAAACGGAACATGTTCGGGGATTACATGGTTCGGGAGCTTGCTGCAACGAACGGTGACGGGCGAGTTGGCTTCCGCAGAAGGTCGAGATGATTCAGACAAACCACCAGCGAAGGGAGACAAATTCCTCGCTCTCGGTTTCTCTCCTCCCACTCCCTATCTCAAGTTTCTCTCCAAAAAAAAAAAAAAAAACCATCCGTTGAAGCGAGCCCCCCTCTCTCCGTCTTAAGGACAACCGGCAAGCGCGCATGACCTCTGCCATTGCCAACTTTCCAGCCGGCCTGATCCCGACCGTAGATCACGCCGCCGCCGCCACCGCGCGATCCTCTGGCTTTGTACCTTGCATTTTTTCTTTTGAAGAAGCGTGAGCGCGCGTGAAGGGGAAGAAGAAGACCAGACTGCGGACCGGGCTGGAGAATAAAGGAGATGGGTCGGCCCACGCGGGGAAAAGGAAGAGAAAAAAGGCAGTGGGCCGAGTCCATCCGAAAAAAGAGAAGGAATAAATAGGGGGCCGGGTCTACCCGGCCCGACTCCACCTCTTCCTTCTTCTTTCTTTCTTCTTTTTTTTTTAAAATTCTTTCTAACGACTAATCTTTTAATTCTTTTAATTTATTTTTATTTTATTTTTTGTTATAATTTCTATAAATTCTATTACTATTAATGCAAATGCTTCTAAAATCTATATGCTACGCAATTTAATTGAAATTTATTTTATTTAGGGGTTAATTTAATCCCTAATTTGTCATGCAATTAATAAATGATTAAATGGGTCGCCAAAATTTAGGTGTCAATAAGTATTTTTACCTGCCCAAACCCTTGATGCTTCGATGATTACATAGTTAAGTATGCCTGCCCTTTTGTCTGAATAGCCAAAAAGATATGTGCGAAGTTTAAAAAGATAATGTGCTTTAATTGAGAATGGCACTATGTGATTTCCTTTCATTGATAAGCTTCAACTTGGAATTAAAAACCAAGCAATCAAAAATATTTGCAAGTATATGACCATGTTTCATGGCTCATTACAGGTCCAAGAGCAAACCTTGAGGCTAATGGATCCCGCTTTTTATTGGCACCTAGCTAGCAGTATCAATATATCCATCATAGACAAAAGAAAAAAAAATTATATGAATATATAATTTATATACTCATTTTCGCAACAATTATAATAAGATATCTTATCATGTTAAAATTATCTTGTCAATATATCATCAATCTACACAAAGTTTTGGATCTCGAAAAATGAATAGTGTCACGAAAAGCATCATAGGAAAATAAAGACATACATGAATTAGTGAAGGATGACGTCATTGTTGAATTTGGAAGAAAAGCTATTTCTCTCTCTAATCCCAATTTTTACTCTCATGGCTTAGATGGAGCACTCATGTGTTGATAGGAAGAATGAGGACCGGCTATATATATTTTCATTGGTTTTTTATTGTACGTTCATCAAATAATCATAATCTTAAAGATCAACGCTTGAGATTGTTTATCCGTTAATTTCTTCTTAATTTTCCGCATTAATGTATTTGCTATTTTCATAATAATCAGGCCACTCAATGTCTAATCTTATCGATGCACAATTTAGCCAATCTTTCCAAGATTTTCCTATTAATTTTGATATTTTTCTAATATTCTCCCACTTGGCTTGAGTAAAGCTCAATGCATTAATTATCATGCGTGCACATTGATAATAAACAACTTCTTTCGATGTCTATTATAGTATCAAATAATGTCTCGAGTTTGAACTGTGTATGGAACCCAACTCATCGGAATATTTTGATTTGCCCAAAATATGGTAAGCACATTATTTGAACCAGATTTGTTTTCTTAAGATAATCTCCAAGTCAAAGTTTCACCAAAATTTATTGATTGGCGATGATCTCTATGTAAATATACAAGAATAGATTTGGTCCCTTCATCAAATTTTGTCTCAAGTTTGGACACATGACTTGTGTCGTGAGCTTTTCATTCAAATTGAATTATTTATTCATAAATACCATGGACTTTGGCCTCATTTAGATTCGAATGCGTAAATAATTGTAATTCTGACTTTTTAATAATAATGGAATTATTTGCTATTGACTCTTTCTATAGAGTAAGTACCAACACTCAAATAAGACCGTGTAAATTTCTTGCATCTTTTCATTTATTTTTCTAGTGATTTTGCGTTAATATAAATTGCTAAATCATTAATATTACACCATCGTGCCAGTTATGTAGAACCTTTCCTTTCAAACGCTACAAGACAAAACCCCTTCTGCGGCTGATGAAAGGCATATGACCATATCTCTTTTATAGGCCACAATCATGTCTCATAGAGACTTTCCTGGAGACGAACCGTGATGCATCTTTTCCTCGAAAGAGAAAGGAACGAGAGAGTAAAGAAATGTCGGGGGAGAAGTTGGTCCAACGGCGGCGACGCGTTTTCTCTCTCCTTCTTTGCTTGACTTACTTGCCTCTTAGCTCTCTCTCTCTCTCTCTCTCTCTCTCTCTCTCTCTCTCTCGCCCAATTTCCTCAACTGTCCGCTTGCTCGTGCTTGATCTGCGAGGAGAAAGAGCAATGTCCATGATAGAAAAAGTTTGGTATGCGAAGTATGTGAACTTCAACACTATGAATTTCAATAACGCCTTAGAGATATTAAACATCTCGGTTTTTGCAAGAGGCTGCGAGGTTTGTCTACGGATGAGATCCATTAGTATAGCGTGTGGATTCAACCATAACCGTACATTCGCAAGAAAACATGTCTTGATTTAACGGTCTTGGAAAAAAAAAAAATAGAATTAAGGGCTCCATGTCATTTAAGACCTAACATTAATACTTTTCTTGTGAAAACTCAGCAAAAAAGTTTCATAAGTGCCGTGGGAAAAGGTGGTGAACCATTTTGAGATGGATCATGGATCGAATATGAGAACATCCTACAGTTTCCCTAATCCATTTCAAAGTAAGAGAACCAAAAATGAATGTGTTAGAGGCTGGAAAAGATAGAATCCAACATCTTGCTTCAATGGTCAAATGCCACACATCAATTCGTAACAGAGAATTCAATGCCAAATACATAATGATTAATGAGCGATGCATCTAATCATTCCAACTTTTTTTTTATTATTATTAATTTTGTGTAAAAACGTTTTCTTCATGTTGAAAAGACAATTCGATTCTTTATGATTTCAAAGAATTCATTTTTTTTAAATAAAAAAAAGGGACTGTAGGAATGGTTTCTTGAATAGAACCGGCATTCTAGCCTTGGAATCAAGACCGATCCAGTCCTAGGCTACTTCAAGGTTCACAGAATAGGAAATTGAACCTGTTCTACCTTAGAACTAACCTTGAATTGGTTGGTTCCAGCTGATTCGATTTGATTCCTAAGTTAAACCACACCCGATGCACCCCACAAATCAAATCTCAACTCTCATAAATCAATAAATAATAAAAACCATAAATTTTGAATCATCATCTTGCTTGAATTGAAGAAGAACATTAAATTACATTAGTGAATGATTTTTTTTTTAATCAGGGTTATGCATTGGGGGCTAATTGATATATATTTTCCATCAAGGGGTAAATTAAAAATTTCCCTATCTTAATGAAATTTGTCGTTTTACAATGCAAAAATGTCTACTAGAGGATGATGCGAAGACAAATTAATCAAAGAGGCATTGGGTCTAATTGATTGTGTGTGTGTGTGAGTGCGCGCGCGCGCTCGTGACAATGATAAGAAGGAACATGAGGGATTAAATTGGAGTCAGGATGACGCAAGGAGAATTTTTTGTCCGAAAGTTCTCCATTCCTTAGTTATTAGGAGTATCACGAAAACATCCGAGTTGAATGATATAGCATAGCTCGTGCTATCCCAAATATCATTTCAAGGTTAAATGTATGGCTATATGAGAGAAAATCAATCGAAACCGTAACATGGGGAGGAGAATGACTCTTGATCTTACAGTATGAAAAACTATGCGCAATGTTGTATAAGACCTTATATTAAAAATAATCATTTATTAACATTTATTAAAATTACGTGCAATAATTAAGGTACTTGGCCAAAACAAAATCATTGATGAATTTGAAAATAAGCCTTAGATTCTTTTGCCTCCTTAGAATAAGTTAAGGTCACAATTTCTAAATTTTAAACTTCTTATTTAATTTAACTTATTTGGAAAATCAAATACCATGATCGATTGAAAGTCTTTAATTTGCTTGCATTAATCTTAATATAGGACCAACTTGAATTAATCTTTTTGCCTACTTTGTATGAAAAATCACGATATATCGACATCCATTTTTCTTAGTTTTACTTTCTCTTTTATCACCAATCTTCCACAATTGTCAATTAAAACTTTTAATTTAAAAGCGATATTCAAAAAAAGAAAACGAGCATCTAGTACTAAATGAATATGCTCATCTACAGGGCTGTGAATGGACATGTAATAAGGTTCATTCAGATTATACTTTATGTTTAATGCTATAAAAGTAACAAATCAAGAGGTCAGCGTTATAACTTCAGAGTTGCCCTGTTGCAGCGGGTGCAACTCTAAGTTGCCTCGTTTGCATTCCTCCCATTGGAGGACCTCCCTCCTTTTCATTAACAGTGCAACTCTAGGTTGCCACGTTTGTATTCCTCCCATTGGTGGATCTCCCTCCTTTTCTTTGACAATACAACCCTAAGTTGCCTCGTTTGCTTCCTCCCATTGGAGGACCTCCCTCCTAAGTTTCTGGCTTTCCATGTGGTGATGTGCGTTTTATGTGAATTTCGTTTGTCTGTAACCTTCCCCCCGCTGGTCCTGATCTGAACGTCATTGTTGTATTATTACCACACCGCTTATCTAAGGGGTTTACATGTTCTGTGCCCTTCCACTGCAAAATCGTTTTCTTTTCCCGCTGCTCTGCTTTTCATCTTATGTCTCTGTTCATATGAAAACTGTTTCGACATGAATGTGAAAAACTGCGACTTAGCAAATATCAACGGGAGCCGCTATTTCCAGGCCTCCACTTGCTTGCCCACGCCCTCAAAACCTTAAAATGGCGAAAGAACTCGCGGTTCCCCGGGTCGCCACCGCCTTTCTTGAAGCGCTCATAATCCTCCTTCATTTTGCCTCCTTCAGCAACTTCTTCTGCTCTTGATCGTGTAAAACACCCAAATCCCACAACACCCTCGTCTTCCTCCATCCATTTGAAGCTCATGCTCACCCCCTTCTTAATAGCAATAGCCTCGGTGTCGGCTTCTTCGGTGAGCACCGGATGCAGCCGCCTTTCGTGGGGGCGATGGCTATGGCGTCTTCGTCTTACGATAGCTCGAATTCGGGAGCGTGGTCTGGGATTGGAGAGAGGGAAGGATTTGAGCTTGTGGAAAACGGGAACTCGAGGTTGGGGGGCAACAAGGAGTCGTCGGCGGTGACGATTTTCTCGAGGACGTGGAGGTCCTTGGGTCAGGGAAATGAGGTCTTTCTCACTGGCTCTGTTTTACTCTGTTACCGCTGCGAGCGGTGGTGATAGAATTGTGCTTAACCGCGAGCTTAAGAGGAACCCTCAAATTACAGCGGCACGCCTGATAAAACTACCATTTCCCATGCGTAATTGGAGAATAACGCAATTTTTTTCTTGCCAACGAAGAGCAACGCACCTGAAAAACAAAATTCCAAATTCAAAAGGGCGAGGTACCAGTAGGTTAAAGGTCGAAACGGAGAATGTAAGCGCACGTGATATGCGCGTGCATCTCTGGCCGGTCGCTTTTCTCGTCGGGTAAAGCATTGGGGGCTAAAAAGAAAAAACAAAAAGCATTGGGGGCTAATTAATATATGGCCCTTCAATCACGCGACTGCGACTCCACCCGCCGCACCCTCGCCCCCGACCTTGAGTGGCGGTGATGGTGGTTCCATTCCCCCCTAGTTCTTGATGGCCCTCCTCCGCCACGTCGGACGACACCTTCCTCTTCGTCCCAGACTCCGTCACCTCCTTCGGGTCCCGCCGCGGTCGCCCGAGTGCTTCGGCCCGGCCCGCTCCATCTCGTGGGTCAACGCCCGGACGTTCTCCGCCAATGGGTTGGTCGTCCATGTTGAGGGAGCGCTTCCAACACCTTGCTTACCTCACCATCACGCGATTCGGCGACTCCCTGCCATCGGATTCGCGACGGCCGAGATCGCCTCGCTGCATTGCCAGCCGCTGTGGAAGAGCAGCGCATGTAGCCGGATCGGAAAGTCCATGCCCAGATCACGATCTCGTTGGTGGCGGCATTAATGGCCTCGGACATGTGGTCTTCGTCGGTGGGGACTTCTTTGCCGTTGATCTCGAGAGAGAGCTCGGGGCGATCCGCATGAGAGTTGTCTTCAATTCACACTATGAAAGGGATTCGCGTGCAAATTCCCTGCCCCCGCGATGGGTCGATTCCGGCGAGGTGCTCGAGGACGCTAGACGTGCCGGAAGACCGGTCGCCGCTGCCGACAATGCTCGACGATGCGGATTCGGTTGTTGTAGGGGGAAGGGAGAGAGAGAGAGAGAGAGGGGGGGAGAGGAAAAGTCAAATGAGAAAAAAAAAAATTTTGACGGGATAAATGGATGGACTCTTAGCCCCTAAGTTAAGTCAGATTTTTAAGGTTTTGAGGGCATGGATGAGCAAATGGAGGCGTGGAAATAACGGCCTCCGTATCGGGAATCCGGATTTTCTTTCTGTTGCCGGTCGCTTGGTTTCATGCAATTCATTAGATGTTAGTTATCAACTTCATCCCCTCATAGTATCTTTGCCAAGGCTAACATAACTGCTTACTTCTCTGGAAAAAAGTACATTCTCAAAAATGCAATAGTTGAAAGAAATATCAAACACCCGTCTTAAGTTTTTTTTTTAGGTCGATCACCGTCTTAAGTTTGACACGCACAAAGAGGCACGACCATAGGAACACTGTTCTTTCTCCTCCTCTTCTAGTTATAATGCCAGGGAAAAAGTACTAAAAAAGAAGTTCTAAACTTAATGTATTTGTGCCAATTCGGTTGTAATTTTTCGATTATACCAATTGAGTCCTAAAACATTCGATGATTTTCCATTATGGTACATTTGGTCAATTTTGGTAAAAAAATCACCTTAGAACATTAAGGCCGTCGTTCACGGCACCAACTTTCTTGACCTTCCGGCACTGGCGGGCATCTTATGACTTTGCGGAGACCTGTGTTTTTGGTAAACATGATCAACACTAAAATGGACAAATCTTACAATTTTTAAATAATTTTTTCCTGAAATTTTTAAATAAAATTTTTAATTTTTATTTTTTCTTTTTTTTTCTTTCTTTGTTATTTTTTAAAATTTTTACAACTCTAGACCAAGACACTTTGCCCGGTTTGGGCAAGGGTGTCACAGCCCTCACCAACCATAGGTGAGGGCCTCTGTACCTTTGCCAAGATCCACGCAGGGCGTCGGACCCAAATCCAGCAAGGCAGCAGCCACCATTTTCTTATTTTATTTTGTGTCTCGATCAAAAGGAGTGAGGTTCCAAGTCACATGGGCAAATTGCAAATGTGTCTCCATCAAAAGGAGCGAGGCCAAGTCAACTGAGCAGACAATGTGCACCAATGCAACATCTCGGCATCGTTTAGAAAGGAGTCAGGTTCCAAGTCAAATCCAATGCAACATCTTAAATGAGCAGACAAGGTGCGCCAATGCAAGATCTCGGCATCGTTTATAAAACAGGATGTTTTAGAAGTAAAGAAGAAAGTAACCACGCATTGCTTGAAGATCAATGGAGAACAACAACTGCAGTCGATCACGTTGTTCGAAGGTAAGCACCTCAACATCTATGTAGTTCAACCTCCTTCTACAAGTTGGGGGACTCGAGTAAATTCATGCTACTTTGTTTGGAAACCATCTGCACTTCTGCTTATATCATATGATCTCGTCCTTTTTGATGTTACATACCAAAACCATGAAACCAATAGAAATCGCTTGTATTTTTTTCTCTATTGATCTATCAATATACTTCTTCTTGATTCTTATTGTTTGCACTTATGTGAAAGATAGTTATCTAACCTGTCACTTTTGGTGACCTCAAGGCATGTAGCACAGTACGTAGCGCAAATCAACGAAGGTCTCGATTCACTCGAGCAGACCTTGCATCAGCTCATTAGGGAGAGGCACACCACTATAGGTTCAGCCAACATTCCCAATGCACCAGGCATCTTGCTTATCTGTGCAGTGATTAAAATCATCCGGCAAAAATTAATCTTCCGGAGTGGAAGGCAAGATGTTGACCTAGGTTTCCGACTTGCCTCTGCTGTGGTCGCTGTTGCTCTTGGATGTGTCGAATGTGGTCTCCTGGCGTGCGTTCTGCTTGGCGACTTGCCTTGGCCGACATTTGTTGCCTGCATCCTAATGCTGGTAGTCCCGTTCATGTTCATCGCGAATTAAAGGATTATTAGCAACTGGGCACTAGTTTCTGGCTTTCTATGTGGTGCTGTGCGTTTTATATGAATTTCATTTGTCTGTAACCTCCCCCGGCAGGTACTGATACGGACGTCCTGTTGTATTATTAGCACGCCGCTTATCTAGGAGTTTAACATGTTCTGTAACCTCCCACTGCAAAATCGTTTTCTTTTTCCTGCTTCTCTGATTTTCATCTCATGTCTCTGTTCATATAAACTGCGTCTCTAAGCAAATATCAACGAAAGCCGCTATTTCCATGCCTCCACTTTGCTTATCCACGTCCTCAAAACCTTAAAATGGCAAAGCAACCCACGGTTCCCTGGGTCGCCACCGCCTGTCGGGGGGCGACGGCTATGGGGACTTCGTCTTGCGATAGCTCGAATTCAGGAGCGTGGTTTGGGGTATGGAGAGAGGGAAGGATTTGAGCTTGTGGAAACGAGAACTCGAGGTTGGGGGGCAAGAAGGAGTCGTCGGCGGTGAAGGAGGAGCTGTTGATCGCGGCGATTTTCTCGAGGACGTAGAGGTCCTTGGGTCAGGGAAATGAGGTCTTCCACCGCCGAGTCATCGGCGTGAGAAAGGTAGAAGAATTCGGCCGTGGGTTTCTTCTGCTTCTTCATCTTCTTCTTCTTCTGGGTTTGTGGTGATTTCTGCTCCCTTACTGGCTCTGTTTTACTCTGTTACCGCTGCAAGCGGTGGGGATAGAGTTGTGCTCAACTGCGAGCTTAAGAGGAACAATCGAATTCAAGTGGCATGCCAGATAAAACTACCATTCCCATGCGTAATTGAAGAATAACGCAATTTTTTCCTTGCCAACGAAGAGCAACGCACCTGAAAAACAAAATTCCAAATTCAGAAAGGGCGAGGTATCAGTAGAATAAAGGTGGAAACGGAGAATGTAAGTGCACGTGATACACGCGTGCATCTCTGGCCGGTCGCTTTTCTCGTCGGGTAAAGCATTGGAGGCTAATTGATATATATTTCTCGAGTGTAGGGGGGTGATTTGAGACAAACTCAAATGCAGGGGGTCTTTTGCAAAAGAGGAGCTGTCGAGCTTCCTACGCTGCATCATTTGCCTTGTGATCGTCTACAAAATGTGTTTACCAAATCGTAGGCCCGCATCAAGTTTTGTTTCAGACGAGGAAGGAAGAGGTTAATCCGCTGTGCGTGTTCCATTACGTGAATACTGTTTTATTCGGAAACAATCTGCATGATGAGCTCGTCCTTTCCCATGTTGCATTGTTAATCCATAGTACAAGTACAAATGGAACAATTTTTTTTTTTTTTGGTTTGGTGAAACGATCAATGAGTTTATTCTTGATTTTTATTGTGTGAAAAATGGATATCAAGCAAGTAGTTTATTGATTTTAATCCTAAAAGTAGAACAAAGCATGTAGCTCAAATCACTACAAATTATAACGAATATCTTGATACATTAAATAAGATTTTGCGTCAACTCATCGGGGATAAATCTACAAGTTGAGCCAACATTACCTGTGAATGCGGCACTATGCTTATCTATGCAGCAATTAAGATGATTAGGCAAAAATTAGTCTTTGAGATGGGAAGACAAAATATGGGCTCGGTTCCAATTTTCTTATGCTCTCATCTTTGTTGCCCTTGGATGCATCTCATGTAGTCTCCACATGTGCGTTCTACTTGCCAACATGCCTTGGCCCATTGCATTCATCCTAATTTTGGTGATCCTATTTGAGTTCATCCTGAATCAAAGGATTAATAAGTGAATAGCGGTAGTTTTTGACATTAGGTATGGTTGATGGTCTAGTGTTTGCTGGGTTCCGGCCCTCATGGTCATGTGTCTTTTCCAACAATTTTGGTTTGCTTGTATAACCTTCCGGTGGCGAGGCTGGTCGTCCATGTGTTTGCTGGCTCTAGTCCTCTCTACAACCAAATCTAATTCAAAGTATCTAATTGGAGAGCTCGCAAATTTTAAGTGACTTATTCAACCGTACTACACAAGTAAAGCAAGCAGGATAAATACAAAAGCTCGATTCATAGCTCCGTTTTGATGAGTATCATTGTGCTTTTGAGACCGGTTCACCATAATTAATTGCTAATTTCATTCATGCATTAATTATTAATATCACAAGGTACTCATGCCTAAGTGCATGGCTGAACAGCCACTTGTGCTTGTTATTTATTTCTCTACATAACCCAATAATGACAAACGAATTGTTCCAATTGAATCTCCATTAATATAGCGTGGAGATTCAATTGGAACCGTACACGTATATGAGGACGTTTCTCAGTCTGACAATCTTTAAAAATATAGAATTAAGGGCTCGATGTCGTATTAGATCTTATGGGAAAAAATAATCATTTCTTAACATCTCTTAAAGACATTAAAAGTTACTTGGCCCTCCCAAAAATAAAAAAAAATCAGAGGAAGTTAAATATGAATTATTTTATTTCGTCAGAGTAAATAATGATTACATCTTCTTTGGTAAAATCGAAACTATCATCGATTCAACATCTTTAATTTGCTTGCACTATTTTACAGCCCAACACGAATTGATCTTTTGGACCACTTCGTATGCATCACTACATCTATTACTAAAAAAAAAAATATGCTCGTCTATAGGGGCGTAAATGGACATTCAATAAAGTTCATTCACATAATACTTTAGGTTTAATTTTTGGAATATGTTCACCAAAAGTCTTTAAAAAAATTTAAAAGTGCAATTAAATCCTAAAATTTACAAAAAGTATAATTAAGTTATAAAACTTGTTAAATTGTTTGAATTGAGTCATTCTGTTAACTTCGTTCAAATTTATCTAACGGAAAATGCTAGCGTGGCTTTTTTAATATTTTCTCTCTCACGTGGTGATGATGTAGCTAAATCATAAAGTCTAAGGCTAAAATGATATCGTCTTTATCTAAATCTAATTTTTAAATTTAAAAAATAAGCTAATATAAAAATAAAAAAAAAAAATACAAGTGAGTAGGCTTGCAAGCCCTTACTACCACTACCCCATCATCGCCAAAAGGGTCGGCGAGGGTCGTTGGCCTTAAACAAGGCTGGCGACCCTTGCCTAGATTAGGCAAGGGCCTTCAATCAACAAGGGTGATCGACCCCTGGCAAAGGCCCGGCAACCCCCACCTACCATTCCCCCACCCTCATCCATCCCTCTTGGTGATGGTGGGGTGGCAACGGTGAGGTCTTGCAACCCTCCCCACTTGACCTATACTTTTTTTTTTTTATAATAAAAAATAGCTTATTTTTAAAATTTGATTTGTATAAAAATAATAAAAGCTACATCATCACCACATCTGTATTTTTTATTAGCCAAATCTGACGGAGTAAATGAAATAACTCAATTAAACAAATTTACCAAGTTTTAGAACTTGACTGCATTTTTTTGCAAATTTTAGGACTTAATTACACTTTTGTGATAAGTTATAATACTTCTAGTGAACATATCCATTAATTTTTTATAATGATGAATTTTGAGGTCAATGTGGTAACTTACCTCCAAAACACAAAGAGTAATTGTTTAAAATCTTAAAGCAATGTTACAAATATTCTTACGTAAGGATAAATACCTGCGGTAAAAATAAGAAACTATGATGATTCCCTTTAGCAATTGCATTACCTAACACTAATTCTAAACTGAAATATATGTATGAAAATTGGAAAAATTACTCAAAAAGTTCTAAACCTCTTGTGCTTGTGCCAATTTAGTTTTAAATCTTATGACAACTTGCTAATTTGATCATAAACCTTTCAATTGTGTCAATTTAATCTTAGACATTTTAATAAATTGCTAATTTAGTCTTAAACCTTTTAAAATATTTGTCAATTTGGTCATTCCAACCAATTTTGGCCTTTCTGACATAGCAATCTAGTTATCAATGGCCATCCGACGTGACATGGTCAATGTTGATGTGGACAATTTTTGTAATTTTTTAATAATTTTATGAAATTTTTTTTTCTGCCCTTTCAACCTCGTCAACTTGACCTCACCAAGGGCAAGCAATGCTTGCCTTGGTTAGAGGCTGAAAAGGTGAGCATTGCCAAAGGTTAGTGAGGTCAACCTCACCAGCCATCACCAAGGTCTAGCCACCAGCTAGAGGTAGAAGGGAAGGGGGAAAAAAGAAAGAAAAAGGAAAGGAAAAAAAATTATAAAAATTATTTAAAAAATTAAAATTATCAACGTCAACGCCGACCATATCAAATAAAATAGCCAATGTTGAGTAGACAGTTAGCCAAAATTTATCAGAATGATTTAATTGGCAACTCATCAAAATGTTTAGGATTAAATTGGTATAATCGAAAGGATTATAACTGAATTGGGACAAGTACAATAGATTTTTTTTTTTTTTGGGTAATTTTCCCTATGAACATTATCCCTGCCTTTGTTGGTGGTCTAGCAAAAGGCCCACCTTGGCCAAGGCCGTTCTCCTTTAAGCAATCTATAAACGATTTCCTTTTGTAATTACATTCCCTAACATTAATTCACTTTTCTTGTGAAAACTCAGCAAATCATTTTCAAATGGATCACAGATCGAACATGAGAATATCCTATAGAGTTCCTCATCCATTTCAAAGTAAGATAACCAAAGATGAACATGTACTAGAGGCTAGAGAAGATAAAATCCGCCATCCTGCTTGAAGAGTCGAATGTTGCACATCAATTTGTATCAAAAAATTCAATGCCAAATAGATTATGAGTAAGGATGCATCAACTCAAGAATTGGCCCACTTTTTTGTGTGTAAAAAATCAAATTCTTAAAAATAACATGTTGTTTCATCATGTTGAAAATGCAATTAGATTATTTATGATTTCAATAGATATTAAAAAAAAAAAAGGAAGAAGAGTTGGAAACTGATTCAATTTGAGAACCAAACTAGTTGAATCAGTTCTTGAATAGAACCAGCAGTTTCGGCCTTGAAACTGGGAACTAATATGGTTGGAGGTTGCTTCAAGGTTTGTGGAACAGGAAATTGAACCGATTCTCCCTAAAACTAACCTTGAACCGGTTAGTCCAAGCTATTTCGGTTTGATCCTCAAGTTATACTATACTAGATGCACACCTCAATTCAAATTTCAACTCTCAAAATCAACAAGTAATAAAAATTGTAACTTTTGAATGGCATCCTTCTCGAATGGAAGGGAAACATTAAATTACATCAACGAATGAAATTTTTTCATTGGGATTAAGCGTTGGGGCCTAATTGATATACATTTCCCATTGAGGGGTAAATTGAAAATTTCCTTTTCTTTCTGAAATTTGTCGTTTGCCATGCAGAAATGTCTTCCAGATGATAATGCGAAGGCGAAGGAGAAAGAGAGGCATTGGGTCTAATTGATTATGTACAAATTACAATGAGAATGTCTAGGAGGAGCATGAGGTATTGGAGTCCAATCCCTCTAATTGATTATATATAATCACAAGGAGTAGCATGAGCGATTGGCATAATTGTCATTATTGTCATATGTACACGAGTTCAATCCTCACGTCCTGATGACAAAGAACCCCACTGGAGGAGAGCCTCCTCCAATGGGGTTGTTTGTGGGGTCTCCTCCTATAGGGTTCTTTATGGGGTCTCCTCCAATGGGGTTCTTGCTCTCCTCTGATTAGGTTCTCGCTCTCCTTCAATGGGGTTCTTTATGGGGTCTCCTCCGATGGGGTTCTTTATGGGTTTCTTTGTTATCGAGGATTGAACTCCAGAGAATCCCTCATGTCATTTGCGTATAAGACCCATGGGAGAAGCAAAAGAAGACAGTAGCCATGCATTGCTCGGAGATCAATGGAAAACAACAGCTCAACCGGTCACAATGTTCCGAGGTAAGCACCGCAACATCAGTCCAATCTCCTTCAACAAGTTGGAAGAAAGTAAATTCATGCTGTTTTGTTTGAATACCATTTGCATTCCACTTAGATCAGGTGAACTTGTCCTTTTCAATGCTGCATACTAAAACATGTTTATGTCTTATAAGTTTTTTCATTTGTTAATCCATGAATATGCTGGTGTTGTACTAAAATCATGAAACCAGTTCAAATAGTCTATATTATTTTAATTGTTGATCTATGAATATGCTTATTCTTGATTGATATTGTTTGCACTCCTATGGAAGAAAGATTGTCTAACAAGTCACTTGGTGATGTTAAGACACACAGCACAACACGTAGCTCAAATCAACGAAGGTCTTGATTCTCTTGAGCAAGCCTTGCGTCAGCTCATCAGGGAGAGGCATACCTCTATAGGTCCAGCCAACATTACCATTGCACCAGGCATCTTGCTTATTTGCGAGGCAATTAAAATCATCCAGCAAAGCTTCATCTTCGAGATGAGAAGGCAAGACATTGCCCCAAGGTTTTGATTTGTGTTTGCTATGTTTGCCGTCGCTCTTGGATGCATTGAATGTGGTCTTCTTATGTACGTTCTATTTGGTGACTTGTGTTGACTGATTTTCATTGCATGCACCCTAATATTAATAATCCTATTTGTGTCCATCGCGAATTAAAGGATCGTTAGCAAACGGGCACTAGTTTCCAGCCTTCGATGTGGTGGCATGTGTTTTGTACGAATTTCATCTGTCTGTAACTTTCCATTGTAGGTCCTGCTATGGACGTCACGCTGTATGTCCTGTAACCTTGAATAAATTTTGTATCTCAAAAATTCCCGCATCGCTTTATCTACATGTTCGGTAACCTTTCACTGCAAAATCGTTTTCTTTTCCTGCTCCTCTATTTTTCTTCTCATGTGTCATATGAAAACTGTGCCTCTAAAGCAAATGTCAAAATCCGGGATTTCTTTCAGTTGCCCATCGCTTGGTTTGTTGCATTCATTAGACGTTAGTTGGCAACTTCACCCCTCGCAGTATCTCTGTAAAGTCAAACATAACTCCTTACATCTCTGAAAAAAGAAGTACAATCTTCAAAAAAAAAGAAGAAGAAGAAAGGTTAATTTCTCTAACAATCTGGAAGAGCTTGAATTCAATGGTGGTCCGCACCCTGTACGAGGCCCTTCAATTCTGCGACTGCGAAGCCACCGCCGGGCCGCCACATCCTCGCTCCCGTCCTTGAGTGGCGGCGGCGGCGGTTCCGTCCATCCCTAGTTCTTGATGCGCCTCCTCAGCCACATCGGACGACGCCTTCCTCTTCGTCCCCGACTCCGTCACCTCCTTCGGCCCCCGCCGCGCTTGACCGAGTGCTTCGGCCTGACCCGCTCCATCTCGTGGGTCAAAGCCTGGATGTTCTCCGGCAGTGGGTTTGGTCGCCCAGGTTGAGGGAGTACTTCAACACCTCGCTCACCGTTGCGCGATTCGGCGACTCCCTGCCGTCGGATCCGCAACGGCCGAGATCGCCTCGCTGCATTGCCAGCCGCTGTGGGAGAGCAGCGCATATAGCCGGATCGGAAAGTCCATGCCCGGTCTGGTTCTCGCCGGACCGCGATCTCGTTGGTGGCGGCATTATTGGCCTCGGAGATGTGGTCCTCGTCGGTGGGGACATCTTTGCCGTTGATCTCGAGAGAGAGCTCGGGGCGATCCGCATAAGGGTTGTCTTGAAGTCACACCATGAGAGGGATTCGCGTGCAAATTCCCTGCCCCCGCGACTGGTCGATTCCGGCGAGGTACTCGAGGACGCTCGACTTGCGGGAGGACCGGTCGCCGCCGCCAACGATGCAGATCAGGTTGTTGTAGGGGAGAGAGAGAGAGAGAGCGAGCTCCTGACAAAGTGGGAGTTTGGGAGAAAGTGAGGGAAAAGTCAAATGAGAAAAAAAATATTAACGGAATAAATGGATGGACACTTAGCCCATAAGTTAAGGCAGATTTTTAAGGTTGAGGGCATATATAAGCAAATGGAGGCGTGGAAATAACGGCCTCCATATCGGGAATCCGGAATTTCTTTCTGTTGCCGGTCGCTTGGTTTCATGCATTCATTAGATGTTAGTTAAGCAACTTCACCCCCTCACAATATATTGCATTCTCAAATATGAAATTGCTCATATTTTATCTAGTAGGTTTACATGTTCTGCCTTCCACTGCAAAATCGGCGTGGTCTGGGGCCTTCTCCAGGGATTGAGAAAACCCCCCAAATCCCCCGATACCCATGTCTGACTCCATCCATTTGAAGATTGGTGAGCTTGCGGAAACGGGAACTCGAGGTCGGGGGCAAGAGGGAGTCGTCGGCGGTGAAGGAGAAGCCGTTGATCACGGCGATTTGCTCGAGGATGCAGAGGTCCTTGGTCTGGGAAATGAGGTCTTCCACCGCCAAACCATCGGCGTCAGAAAGGTAGAAGAATTCGGCCGTGGCTTTCTTCTGGTTCATCATCTTCTTATTCTTCTGGGTTTGTGGTGATTTCTGATTTCCCACTGGCTCTGTTTTACTCTGTTACCGCGAGCGGTGCAGATAGAATTGTGCTCAACCGCGAGCTTAAGAGGAACCATCAAATTGCAGTAGCACACCAGATAAAACTTCCATTCCCATGCGTAATTGAAGAACAACGCAGTTTTTTTCTTGCCAACGAAGATTCCAAATTCAAGAAGGTGAGATATCACATATCAGTAAAATGAAGGTGGAACCGGAGAATGTAAGTGCACGTGAGATGCGCGTGCATCTCTGGTTTGTCACTTTTCTCGTCGGGGTTAAGGATTGGGGGCTAATTGATACGCATTTGTCAAGTGCAGTGTGGTCATTTGAGTTTTGCAAAGGAGGAGCTGTTGCGCTGCCTACGCTGCATCATTTGGAGACGCGTTTTCTGCACATGAATATGTCGAGTGCCATAAAACTCAAAGTGCAGGGTAAATTTGTCAGTGCAATAAAAACTCCGGGCCATAAAACTCGATGAAACTGGAGTGCGTCAGCGCGATGAAACGCCACTGCGGGGGTATTGTGAAGTATTATAAAAAAAAACCAACCACGGACTGGTTGTAAAGTGAACGCGGACCAGACCTTATCTCAACACAGTCAGGCAAAAATAGTCAGGCAACATAGTCAGGCAACATAGTCAGGCAAAAATCAGTCTTGGAGACGGAAAGGCAAAATATGAGCCCGAGGTTCCAACTTGCATATACTCTAATCATTATTATCCTTGAGTGCGTCTCGTGCATTCTCCAAACGTGCGTTTTGCTTGCTAACATGTCTTGGCCCATTTTCGTTGCACGCATCCCAATTTTGGTGATCCTGTTGGTGTTCATCTGGAATCAAAGGATTAATTAGCGAATGGCGATAACTTTCAGCTTTCAATGAGGTAGATGGTCTGGTGTTCGCTGGGGTCTGGTCCTCATGGCGCTGTTTATTTTCTCTATGAATGTTGGCTGGTGTTCGCTGGGTCTAGTCCTCATGGTGATGTTTAATTTCTCTATGAATGTTGGCTTGCTTGTATAACCTTCCGGTGGTGAGGCTGGTCCTCCGAGTGTTTGCTAGGTCTGGTTCTCTGTACAACTAAATCCTATTTAGCTTGTTTGACCGTACTACACAAATAAAGCAAGCTGGACAAGTACAAGCTCGATTTATTAACAAAGCTCCGAGTGCTTTTTAGACTGGTTTATCATAATTAATTGTTAATATCACTCATACATTAATAATTAATAATACAGGGTACTCATGCCTAGTGCACGGCGGAATGGCAACGTTTGCGTGTGCATGTTATTTATTTCTCTAGATGCCTGATAATTATTAATTACAAACAAATTAGGCCAATTGAGATTTTGGCTCTTAAATCCACACAGAAAGCTGCTTCTTTTTTTAATTACAGTAAAAAGAGCACAGGCATGGGTGTGGCAAAAAGATTAAATGGGTAGAGGGTGTTAAATATAACAATAAAAAAATAATATGAGAAAACATTTAAACGGTCTTAAGAATTATATTCAATATTAGTAAGTGTGATATTTAGACGATTATATCTCAAGTGATTTCAAATTTATGATTCTGTCCATTTTGTTATACTGTGTCATCATCATATGTGTGAACAATAGACGTAATCATTACATGAAGTTTTCTATAGAAGTGTGAGGTTGAAATCCTCGTTGAATTTGTTTTCTACGCAATTGATTAAATTTCTACGTAATGTAGCGAAGGAGAAACGAAGCCACGGATGTTGCAAGAGGCTGCGAGATTCGTCTACCGCTAAGATCCATTAATATAGGGTGGATATCCAATCGGAACCATACACGTGCACAAGGATGTCTCTTGATCTGACGGTCTTAAAAAAAAAAAAATAGAATTAAGGGCTCGATATCGTATAAGACCCTAGGAAAAAAAGCATCATTTCTTAACATCTCTTCAAAACATTAAAAATTACTTGGCCCCCTCAAAAAAAAAAATAAAAATCATTGAGGAATTTAAATATTGATTCTTTTATTTCGTCATAGTAAATAAAAATTACATCTTATTTGGTAAAATCGAAAACTATGATTGATTCAGCGTCTTTAGTTTACTTGCATTATTCTCCCAATTCGAATTAATCTTTTGGCCCACTTCGTATGTGTCACTTTAGTAACATCTATTACTAAAAAAAAATATGCTCGTCTATAGGGCCGTAAATGGACATTCAATAAAGTTCACTCACTTTGACCAAAAAATAATAATAAATAAATTTCATTCACACAATACTTTAGATAATTTTTTTATAGTGATGAATTCAGAGGTCTTAGTGGTAACTTACTCCCGAAACACAGAGTAAAAAGTTAATACCACAAAAAAACCCCAAACTTGTGTATGTATGACAAATTATTCTACATTAAATTTTTTACAATAAAAAATCCAAATTAGTATATGTATGACAAATTATTCCACATTAAATTTTTTAAATAAAAAATCTCAAATTAGTTGGATTATACGTGATAGTTGATGATCATATCAGTTTGGGATTTTACTCTTTATTTATTACGGGTGTACCAATATATGATTTTTCATTATATAAATAAGGTTAAGAATAGCATGAGTATCATGATTTTCATATGTCGCTCACTTGAGGGTCATAACCTTTTTTTTTTTTTTTTTTGTCCTCTCACATAAGTACCATGAAAAATTGATTACTTGAGTGCCATCAATGATTTGCCTCGCCGGAAAATCCAACAAGGACGCCATTTGTCCTATATGACTTTGTCAGTCTTAATATATATAATTTTTAATATTTAAAAGTATTTATTATTATTTTCTGAACTATTATTTTTATTTTGTTTTTGTTCTTTGTTTTTTTGCTAGCAAGGATCAATGGCAAACCTTGCCCACTGTAGCAACGAAGGCCCTAGGCAAGGGCATTGCAACCTCATCGGCCATGGACGAGGCCATGAAGGCCCTTGCCAATTGTGGGCAAGGAGCGACCGCAGCGAGGGCTTTCACGGGCAAGGGTGAGGCGGCCCTTGGATAGAATGGGCTAGGATTTCGTGGCTAGTGAGGATAACCTAAAAAATAAAAATAAAAATACAATTAAAAGATCCCCGTAAGATGATTTGTCGAAATTAAATCAAATAATTGATTTTACCTTGACATAGCACTTAAGTAAGTGAAAAGAAAAAGAAAAAAAACTATGGCCCTCAAGTGAATGCTATATGAAAGTTCTAGTACTCTAGTCGTTCTTCTCCCACATTAACCATAATTTTAGGTTCTTTGGTGGTAAAAAGGTTAGTTTTGGGTAAATTTTCTATAGGTATACTAGTTTTCGGTTTTTAGTAGCCAAGAAATTAGTTTTGGATAAATTTATTACAAGTGCATCAGTTTGTGATTTTTCATGGTATTAACTCTATCTAAAATCTTAAAACAATGTTGTAAGTATTCTTATGCAAGGATAAAATACATGCGGTAAAAATAAGAAACTAAAATGATTCCCTTTAGCAATTGCATTACCTAACATTGATTCTAAACTCAAATATATGTATGAAAATTGCAAAAATTACTCAAAAAATTATAAAGCTATTGTGTTTGTGCCAATTTTGTCCTAAATCTTTTGACAACTTGCTAATTTAGTCATAAATCTTTCAATTGTGTCAATTGTGTCAATTATCTCATAAATATTTTAATAAGTTGCCACATTATAAACTTTTAAATGATTTGCCAATTTAGTCATTCTGGCTAAATGTAGTTGGAAATTGCTAACATGATGATCTAGTTATCACGAACTGTCCTACCTAATATAATCAATGTTTTCACATCAATAATTTTTTAAATTTTAAAATAATTTTATGAAACTTTTAAAAGTTTTCTCTTTGTTTCTTCCCTTTTGACCTCGTCAACCAGCCTCACAGGATTTGGTGAGGTCACGCCTTGTCGATGGTAGCGCAAGGCAAACCTCGCTTGAGAGGTAGCTGAGTGTGAGCTTTGCCAAGGGTCACCATTGCCAAAGCCTGGCTACTAGCTAGAGGAAGAAGGGAAGAAAAGAAAAGAATAAAAGAAAAAGAATAAAATTTTTCATAAAAATTCAAAAAATTATTTAAAAAAATTCAAAATTGTCCACTTTAGAGTTAGTCATGCCACATAAGATAGTCGGCACTGACTAACCGTTACGTTAGTGATTTCCAAAAAAATTTACTAGAATGACTAAATTGGGAACTCATTAAAATGTTCAGAACTAAATTGATATAAATGAGTTGTTTATAACTGAATTGATACAAATGCAATAGATTTAGAACTTTCTCGGTACTTTTCCCTATAAACATTATCTCTACCCTACTTGGTGGTCCGACAAGGGTGGGAACCTCGCTGAGCCCACCCCTTTAAGAAATATATAAATGATTTTCTTTTGTAATTACATTCCCCAACATTCATTAATTTTTCTTGTGAAAACTCACTAAAAAAAGTTGATAAGCACCACAAGAAATAATGGCGAACCATTTTGAGATGGACCGTGGATTGAACATGAGAACATCCAAAGATGTACCTTGTCCGTTTTAAAGTAGGAGATCCAAAAATGAATGTGTCCTAGAGGCTGGAAAATATAGAATCCGCCATCTTGCTTTAGTAGTCAAATGATACAATGGCCGTTGACCAAGCGAAGAAGAGGGAAGAAGAAAGAAAATAAAAACAAAAATAATTAAAAATTGAACGTTTAAATAAAATAAAATAAAATTCCAACCAAAAATAAAATAAAATAAAATAAAAGACTGTTCACCTTTAGTCTCTTTGATTTTTTTTTTTTACATTTTTTTTATTTACTTGCATCTTCATATATTGTTAGTTTACTTTTTCAATTTGATATAAAATTTTATCCAAATAACACTTTAAATTGAAGAGCTTAAAGTTGGTTAAATGGGTTGTTATTTATTTTCATAGTAAGGGTTAAGTATGGATGTATTTTAGTAATATGGTTCAAGTTGGGTATGGGTTGAGTTGGTGTTGAGTCTAATATCAGTCGTTGAAATTGTATTGCATGAAAATGGGTCGGACCAATTGACACCCCTAACCACCATCCTCCTCGAATTGAAGAGGAACACTAAATTAGATTAGGGGACGGAGTTTTTCCATTGGGGTTAAGCATTGGGGGCTTATTGATATATATTTCTTAATCGGAATTTTCCTTGTCTTTCTGAAGTTTCCCGTTCACCATGCAAAAATGTCTACCAGACGATGATGCCAAAGCGAAGTAAAGAAAGAGGTCCTCAAGTCAAAAGGGAGGGATGCGAGACAACAAAAAGTTGGCATTGCGCTAATGCGCGAAACGAAAAGTTCGCATCAAGGATGCGAATCAACAAAAAGTTGGCATTGCGCTACTGCGCGAAACAAAAAGATCGCAGGAAGGATGCGAAACAAAAAAAAGTTGGCATTGCGCTGATGCGAAACCACAAAGCCTAATGCGCGAAACAAAAAGTTAGCATTGCGCTAATGCGCGAAACAAAAAGTTCGCAGGAAAAGTTCGTATGCTAACCTTTTGTTTCGCATCCTTCCGGCGAACTGTTGGTTTGCGCATTCCTCCCATTTGACTTGAGGACCTCCCCTTTTCATTTACCAATGCAAGATTTTCGCATAGTCCTGTAGAAGTAAAGAAGATAGTAACCACGCATTGCTCGGACATCAATGGGAAACCACTACTCAGCTGATCACTGTTTTTGGAGGTAAGCTCCACAGCATCTCTGTAGTCCAACCTCCTTGAACATGTTGGAGGACTCTTGAGTAAATTCATGCTGCTTTGTTTGGAAACCATCCGCTGCTTAGATCTTGTGAACTTGTCCTCTTCAATGCTAAAAACTGAAACCATCAAACCCATACAAATTGCCTATATTCTTTTGTATGTCAATCAATCAATATGCTTTTTCTTGATCCTTATTATTTGTGCTCTCTGAAAGATGATTGTCTAACAAGCAATTTGCTGATTTTTATTCCAAGGAATCTGTTAGAGCATGTGGCTCAAATCCACGAAGGTCTTGATTCACTTGAGTAGGCCCTGCGTCAGCTCATCAGGGAGAGGCATGCCTCTATAGGTCTGGCCAACATTTCCAGAGCACCACGCATCTTGCTTATTTGCGCAGCAATTAAAATCATCCGGCAAAGATTAATCTTTGGAACGGGAAGGCAAGATGTCGATCCAAGTTTCCGACTTGCCTCTGCTGTGATCGCTGTTGCTCTTGGATGTGTTGAATGTGGTCTCCTGATGTGCGTTCTGCTTAGCGGCTTGCCTTGGCTGATTTCTGTTGCTTGTGTCCTAATGCTGGTAGTCCCGTTCATTCTCACCGCGAGTTAAAGCGACTGGGCACTAGTTTCTGGCTTTCGTTGTGGTGATGTGCGTTTATGTGAATTTCATTTGTCTGTAACCTTCCCCGCTGGTACTGATATGAACGTCATTGTTGTATTATCATCACGCCGCTTATCTAGGGTTTACATGTTCTGTAACCTTCCACTGCAAAATCGTTTTCTCTTCCTGCTGCTTTTTCTGTTCATCTCATGTCTCTGGTCTTATGAAAACTATCTTGACATAGCGACTCTAAGCAAATATCAAAGAGAGTCGCGCTATTTCCGCGCCTCCACGTGCTTATCCACGCCCTCAAAACCTGAAAATAGCAAAACAGCGACGGTCCCCCGGTCGCCGCAGCCTTTCTTGAAGCGCTCGTCATCCTCCTTCATTTTGCCTTCTTCAGCAACTTCTTCTGCCCATGATACCCTCGTCTTCCTCCATCCATTTGAAGCTCATGCTCATCCCCTTCTTAATAGGCCTAGCCTCAGTGTCGGCTTCTTGGCGAGCACCAGAAGCGGCCACCTTTCGTGGGGGCGACGGCTATGGCGACTTCATCTTGCGATTGCTTGAATTCAGGAGCGTGGTTTGGGGTTTGGAGAGAGTGAAGGATTTGAGTTTGCGGAAATGGGAACTCAAGGTCGAAGGGCAAGTGGGAGTCGTCGGCGGTGAAGGAGGAGCCGTTGATCATGGCGATTTGCTCCTCGGTCCGGGAAAATGAGGTCTTCCACTGCCAAGTCATCGGTGTCAGAAGGGTTGGAGAATTCGGCCGTGGCTTTCTTCTTCTTCTTCATCTTCTTGTTCTTCTGGGTTTGTGGTGATATCTGATTTCCCGCTGGCTCTGTTTTACTCTGTTACCGCAAGCGGTGAGGATAGATGCGCAACCGCGAGCTTAAGAGGAACCATCGAATTGCAGCAGCACATCAGATAAAACTTTCATTCCCATGCGTAATTGAAGAAAAACGCATATTTTTCTTGTCAACGAAGAGCAACGGAGCTGAAAAACGAAATTCCAAATTCAAAGAAGGTGAGATATCAGTAAAATGAAGGAGGAAACGGAGAATGTAAGTGCACGTGAGATGCGCGTGCGCCTCTGGCCGGTCACTTTTCTCATCGGGGTTAAGCGTTGGGGGTCATTTGAGACAAACTCAAATGCAGGGGTACGCTGCATCATTTGTAGTCGCATTTTCTGCATATGAATATGTCGAGTGTAATAAAACTCCAGTACAAGGTATATTTGTCAGCGCAATAAAACCCCGTGCCATATAACTCGATGAAACTAGAGTGCGTCAGTGCGATAAAACTCCACTGGGGGCGGGGTAGAGAAGTTCTGCCTTCCTCCCATCGACAAAATGAAGGCTCGCATCAAGTTTTGTTTCGGAAGAGGAAGGAAAGAGGTTAATCACACGAAGCTCGAAGTTTAATGGGAAACAACGAGGTGAACGGAGGTAAGGAACGACCATGAACTGCAACATCACTTCGCTTCTGCAGTCCTGCCTCTTTCAATAACTGTGGAGGACCATGAGCAAATTCATGCTGTTTCGAGTTCCTTTCCTGAAGAAGGAACTTTGGAGGGCCGCCAAGTACATAATGATTAACGAGGGATGCATCTAATCAGCCCACTTTTTACTTTTTTTGTGTAAAAAACTTGTTTCTTCACATTGAAAATACAATTCGATTCTTTATGATTTCAAAAGATTCTTTTTTCCTTTTTCAAAGGAAGATTTGAAAACTGATTTGATTCGATAATCGGATATTGAATGGAACCGATGTTCTGACCTTGGAATCGAATCGGCGACCAATCCAGTCCTAGGCTGCTTCAAGGTTCGTGGAACAAGAAATTGAACCGGTTTTATGATAGAACTAATCTTGAATCAACCGATTCAAGCTGATTCAATTCCATTCCTAGGTTAAAGCACACCCAAGGCACACCACAAATCAAATCTCCAATCTCAAAAATCAACAAATAATAAAAACTATACCTTTTGAATCATTATCATCTTTGAACTAAAGAGGAACATTAAATTACATTAGTGAATGAAATTTTTTTTATCAGAGTTAAGTATTGGGGGCTAATTCATATATATTTGCCATCTACGAGTAAATTAAAACTTTCTCTATCTTTACAAAATTTGTTGTTTACAATGCAAAAATGTCTATTAGAGGAAAATACGAAGGCAAATTAAAGAAAGAGGCATTGGGTATATATCGGTGACGATGATAAGGAGGAGCATGAGGGATTAAATTGGAGACTGTATGAGGCACGCGACAGATGGACTCTTGTCATCGTCATATGGTAATCATGTCACTGAGCACCATTTCCAAAAGTTCTCGGGTGAGGGACAACCAGGGGTTTAGCAATTATAAAGTTTGCGAAATCCCTGAGAACCAAAAATAAAGTTTTGGTTCTCAAGGATTTCACAACTTTGTCATTGCGAATAAGTCAAACTTATTCGCAATGACAAAGTTGCGTGTCACGATCAAATTTTCGGGTATGAACCACCTAGGGTTTAACTAATAGATTATTAAGTTTAAACTTAACTCGGGCTCTCCCAAGTCCATATCAATTCGCGACTTAAGTTCAAATTTCTTAACATGCAAATTGATTTTATCTAGAAGTCGCGACTAATCGGTTTACAATAGGTTGATTACACACCTAAGTAAAATAATGGAAGAATTATTTTACTCCTATGAACTAGAAACTTTGGGTACGAGGACTTGGTTACACCAGATTTCTCTAATGCCATTTCGGTACCATTTTTTTTATTTTAATTTTTTTTTGCGGCGGCTTGAATTGATTTTAAATCTATTTCCCTAACATGTGAGATGATCATGCTGGTGCGCAATCCACCAATTTAACACCCAAGAAAATAATAAAAAAAATACATAACTTATTTCGTGGCAACAAAAGCATCCGCGTTATTAGATCAGAATTCACATCATCAACCCTAGATATGATTTTTAATTAATACGCAATTTCTTTTTTGTTTTTATTTAATTAATGAGAATCATGCTTTATGCAATACAATATAACTAAATGACCTAAGTCTAATGACAGACAATTTCTAATTAAACAGACCTAGCAACAATCACTAAATGACATGCATTTTATGAATCTAATTATATATGACATGCAATGACATTCTTTTGTGTTTTCTTAATAAATGTGTAGTGTATCCTAGAGAATGGATTTAACTTATCCTAGGACATTTTTATATTTTTCATGAAATTTGAAATTAGAAAATTACAAGAATTATCTAGCTAGATTAAGATTCTATCACACTTATATTAAGGATTAGGTCAGGCTAAACCCTAATTTAAACCAAAATATTATCTTAACTTAGCAATCTCTAACCTAAGATGCAGTCTATCTAAATCAATTTAAACTTAAAATGAAATAATTTAAACTTAAAATGAAATATGCAATTTTATCCTAATATGCAACGACGTACAAAAGATGCCCTAATTCTACATGACATATGCATGATGATTTTTTTAATTAATTTCGAAATTAAAAAAAAATCAAATAATTAAACATGCCACTTAAGCTAATGAAACAAAAATCTAACATCATATCGAAAATTCATGATAAATAAAATGCTTAATCTAAATATGCAAATAACCTTAAAGCATGCAATATTCTAACTCAAATATATTTCAAGATAAATAAAGAAATCAAGATAAGACAAACCATTCAAAATCATCAAAAATATCACCCATCGTTCAAATCAAGGGATAATATTTCGCTAGAAAAATCGATAAATTGATCTTAAGCCTTAAAGATCAAAATATCAATTTTATTCATGCTTGATTAATTATTTCATCTAAAGATTAATTATTTCATCTAAAGTCTTGTAGATGAAATAAAAAACCCAAGTGCGGTTGCGAATCAGATAATATGTCAGAATTTCCAATTATGCTTAGGCAAATATTTCAAATAAGTAATTTAAAAAAATAAGATAAACTTACCTAATAAAATAAAGCAAATATACCTAATCTGATTTTTTTCTTTTTTTAAAAGAAGAAATCTTGGCCACCGTTCGGAGCTCCGGCGAGGAGAGTCACCCGCGAGGACACAGTGGCGAGCAACACGTCCGGTGCGGGCAACGGGGCAGCGTTCGGGCTTGAGGTGCGGCGGTCAGGGACGTCGGGTCGCAGGGCTTCGGCTCCGGGCAGCAGGCATCGGGTTGAGCAGGGACGTCGGTCGCTGGTCTTCGGGGCAACGGCGTCAGGCGTCGCTGCTGTTGGCGTCGGGTCGAGGCAGACGGGCAGCGATCGGCTTGGGATCTGCCGGCGTCGGGGAAGCAGCGGCTCGGAGCTCCGGCTGGTTCGCGGCCGAGGATGTTGCTGAGATGCGGTGGTCGGTGCAGGTTCTCGGGCTGGGCTGTAGGCGGAGGGTTCCGGCAGCAGGCGCGGCAAGAGCGGCTTCTGGTGTCGCGGAGGGCTCGGGCGCGGCTGCTGGCGTCGCGGGAGGAAGGCGAGCACGACGGTCGTCAGCGCTGGGTCGCATCGAGGGAGATGGAGGCGCTGCAGCAGAGGGTGGAGCGGCTCAGCAGGGGCGGCTCGGCGTCGACTCGGGCTCGGGCAGAGGCGGAGGCACGGTGGTGCGGCGCGGAACAGCAGGGCGGCCAGAGACGGTGGTTGCGACAGCGGCGGAGGCACGATGAGTAGCAGCGGAGTCGGCGGGGACCTCACGGAGAAGAAGCACAGTGATTTTTCTTTTTTTTCTTTTTCACTCTCTCTCTCTCAAGTCTCCCTCACGTCGCCTCCCTCTCTGCCCCCTGTACTTTTCCTTTGTTGACTTTTCCACCAGCTTTTCCTTTTCTCATGCTCTTCTTCTTCAAAGGAACGAAGAAAAAGAATAGAAGAACTCTCCTCTCTTTTTGTGTTGATTTTTCTTTGACCTAGCAATCGAGAAAAGCCCCCTTATGCGGCCGTATATTCAATGTGTGCCCCCCTCTTGCTTGTCCGTAGGTGGTCCCTTTATAGGTAGGATTGACCTAGGTTTTCGATGAAAGAAAATAAATCTACATATTATATTTTAGAATCACGACATTTTGGGCGCGTTTGTTTGTGTTTCTGTTTAAAAATTATTCCGGAAAATGAAATAGAAAAAAGTATTTACCTAAACAATTTTTGAACAAAAAGACGTGTTTGGTAAACTTGTTCTAAATAAAAAATAAAAAAACATGTTTGGTAAATTTGGATAATTTTTTTATTTCTTTTATTTTTTCTTATTTTTCCTTTTTTCTTTTTTCTTTTTCATTTTTTTTCTTCTTTTGGCCGGTCGCCGGCCAAGGCCTTGGCCGCCGGTGAGGCCGCGCCTCGCCCGCGCCGGGCGAGCTCGGCCGCGCCGGATCTGGGCGAGATCGAGCTCGCCCAGGCTGGCGCGAGGTCGGCCTCGCCGAGCCACCGCCGCGGCAAGGCCGAGGCTCGCCGGCCGGCGGGCGAGCTCGGCCTCACCGGATCTGGGCGAGATCGAGCTCGCCCGGCTACGGCGAGCCTCGGCCTTGCCGGGACGGCGAGCGTCGGCCTCGCCGGGGGGCCGGCGAGCCTCGCCGTGGCTAGGCGAGGCCACTGGCCCTCGTCGGCCGGGCGCCGACCATGGCCGAGGCCGGCGACCGGCCAAAAGAAAAAAGAACAAGAAAATAAGAGAAAAAGAAAAAAAAAATGTTTCTCAAAAGTGTTTCGAAACAAGAAACACAAAATTTGTGTTTTAGTTGTTTTTTTTTTTTGTTCCTTCGCAGGAACAAAAAACAAAAAAGGAACAAACGCACCCAAACGCGTTTCTGTTCCTTTTTTGTTCCTGGAACAAAAAAAAAAGAAAAAGTGTTTAAAAACAAAAAAAAAAAGAATACAAACAAACGCAGCCTCTTTAGCCAAAAATTTTCCGATTCCTTTCCATCCATGTTCCTCGATCTTTTTACCCACATCTTCATAAAATCAACCGAATTCTTTCTTCTTTTATTTGCTTTATGTGTCCACGTTGTGTCCATGAAACAAATTTCTTCAAGACAAACCAAATATACCGCCATAGATACGCATGAAGAGAATATATGGTTAATACCTCCAAATTTTACTTCCTTTCTCTTCGTTATCTTTCTTAGCAGAAACATTGGTCAACCCTTGGATTTTTCTTTTTTCCCAAGCCAATTTTTTGGAGTTCACGCATGAGTGGGCTCCTTGCCCGCAATATTGAATGTCCACTGCCGGATTTCGCATGAGATCCACGCAATGCAATTTTATGTGGACTCATTGTTATGATAATGCTCCTAACATCTATGCAATTAGCTTATATTTTTGCTTAGGGGTCACGGTTGATCTCTAATTTTTTATGCAATAAATAAATGACCGACTCGCTAAAATTTAGATGTCAACAACTGCCCTTCTTTGAAAATGAGCTCGTAGAGGTTATCTTCAAAAACAAATTGATACATAAATATTAATTATGTGTATGCAATGAATGATTTTTTGTTGGAAAATGAATTCCATTTTTTTAATGCAATTTATATGATGCATGGAAATGCTAATGTAAATGATAAATGAACCTACCTGGAATAACTTACATTCAAGGAGGATAGAGTAATTCAAAATAGTTGGTATTACATGTCCAAGACCCGTACCATTCTACGATTGCCCATAATAGTAACATGGCTTTGTAAAGAGACTACTTTCTGAGGACCCGTACCTTTCTATGGTCGCCTTAACGAAGAGATTGATTTTCCAGGACCCGTACCATTCTACGGTCACCTGAATGGGGAAATATATGTTGTCTAGGACCCGTACCATTCTACAATCGCCTTAAAAAAGGAAATAGATGTTGTCTAGGACCCGTACCATTCTACAGTCGCCTTAAAAAAGGAAATAGATGTTGTCTACGATCCGTACCATTCTACGGTCGCCTAAACGAGATTCACCTTCTAGGACCCGTACCATTCTACGATTGCTTGAATAGGGAAATAAATGTTGTTTAGGACCCGTACCATTCTACGGTCGCCTAAATGGGGATTCACCTTTTATGACCAATACTATTCTACGGTCGCCTAAACTGAGGTTTTGCTTGGTTATGACCCAAATCTTTCTTCGGTCGCCCAGTCTTGCAATAAAGATCATTTGACCAGGATCCAAACCTTTCTTCGATCGCCTTAATCAGAATGAATCTAGAGAAAAATATTTGGGGGACAACTCAATCAAGTGTCGATATAAATGACTCTAGGCTACAAAAGCATGTCAGATCATTATAAATGGACACCGGGCTACGGAAGCACGTCGGGTCTATTAAAAGGGACTCTGAGTTACGAAAATACACCAGGTCAATATGAAGGACATTGGGCTACGGAAGCACGCCGGATTGATGAAATGGACTTTGGGCTATAAAAGCACACCAAGTCAATATGAAGTACACTGGACTACGGAAGCACACCGGATCTATTAAAATGGACTATTGGCTATAAAAGCACGGCAAATCAATATAAAGGACATCGGGCTACAGAAGCACGCGGGGTCGATGAAATGGACTCTAGGCTACCAAAGCACGCCGGGTCAATATAAAGGACACCGGGCTACGGAAGTACGCTGGGTTGATAAAATGGACGATGGGCTATGAAGGCATGACAGGTCAATATAAAGGGACAGCTTGATTGAGTCAAGTGCCGAGAATGAGTAGAGATATACTTACCTAATGATATCTCTAATTCTTGGGGATATGTCTTTTGGAACTTAGATATCCTAAGGAGGCCCCTCACCTCCTAATAGAAATAAATTTTGGAATATCAATGATGCACCTTGAATGTTCGTGATGGTTTCTCATCTCTTAATATCATGAGGCATTATGAAAGGAACCTGAATGTCAGGAACTCTTGGGTCTTTGAGAAAACATTATTTGTCAGACATGATAAGAGCAAAAATGCATTCACCAAAGAAATAAGCAATTAATGCTATTCTAGAATGCACACTTCAAAATCAATTTAATTGGGGTTCATGCATAATGACCTTTGCATCACCTAAATTTTCAATTGAGAGAATTATTGTTCAAGACAATTTTCACTCATGACATGGATTTCCTAAGAATGCCAAATGAGAGACTTTCAATTAGAAAAGACTTTCATCACTCTCATTTAGAAGAGCTATTTTATGAGAATCACTCTATCTCACCATATCAACAAAGGTCCGAGTATTCTCGCAAACGGTACGACGTTACCAATCTGAGAGATCTTTAACAGGAACCATAATGTGGGCTTGGTCAATGGCTTAACCAAGGGACTCTTTGAGTCAAGGCTATTAAAAGAATAATCCTGTAATCATCTTCGGGTTTATAAGTCAAGAACCCTGCAAAATGAAAAAGAAATAATCATGCCCGCACTTCTTCGAGCGATACTTATAAATAATGAATTCCTACGTTAATTCAAGTGACATAATCAGAAGAGACTTTGCAAGGGACGTAACGTAGGCTAGGTTCATGGGTTGAGAAATGAAATAATTATTAGGCTCAAAAATGTGTAAAGGGTGAGAGTTGATGATCATCTTGGCATTGCCACCAATTTTCTTTTTCACCAGGGATTGTCTTGGCAATGTGCTCCACTAACTGTACAAGCTTGGTATTTGTGTTCTTTGAATGCTGCTCCATGAGGGATGCAACCTTTTACAATTGATAGTCACTTCTCTTGACATTTTTTTTTCATTTTCATTTATGGGCATCGGCTTTATTTTTATCAGGCACACTGCTTTTTCATGCCCCTAGTTTTCATGCATTTTTTCCTCACTTTTTTTCATGGGCATTAGCCTTGCTTTTACAAGGCACACTGCTTTTTCATGCCCCTTAGTTCTATTTTGATTTCAATTCTTGCGCACAATGCATATGTCAAGGAATTATACTTTAAATGACACTCGAACTTTCAAGAGTCTTTATCTGTCTCTTGCATTGCCCCAATGTGGGGGATGATCACCAACTGGGTTTAAAAAAAATGAAATTGTAGGCTCAAGTGGGCTATGCAATATGTAAGATAGAGAAAGAAATGTTATTCATCATCCTAAGGCACTTAAATTACCATATGAATTCAATGTAATAGCACGATTTGAAGATTAACGCAAGTAAGAGCAAGAAAATTCTTTTTATTTTCCTCACCTCATGATACTGTCTTACCTCCAATTTGCCCCAATGTGGGGTGGTTTTTGACAGGGTTAATTTGAAAGAATTTTCACAAGTGTATAAGGCTCAAAGAAGTTAAGCAATGGATCACCTGTAGTGTTTGGGATAGAGAAATAAATTGCCCCTCATCATTTCGGTTATCGTACCTTTTGCGAGAGCACTCTTTATCTTGTGGATACGAACTTTCCTACACTCACCTCACAAGTGTATGAGTAGATGACTGTGTTTAGGATAGGATCTGCCTTTCATCATCCTGACATGTCTCATTTTGCATTCTTAAGCATTTGACATCACTCCATTGAATTGTCTATCTTGACAAATCTCCACATGAAATGGGTGAGTTAAATAGGCAAAACCACTATCGAAATTATCTTTTCAAAAGAGTCCTGACAATTTAAGCATAAGAAGCTTTTATGATTTCAAAATAGACAATTCATGACACTCCAAACATGATTTTAAGCATTCATTTAGGGAATTGCCCTAGAAAGGAATTGCCTCCTTGGATTGCCCCTTTGAATTAAGATCGAAAATTCTATCTTTGATTTGATAAGCACTCCCTTCTTGCTTTTGCCCTTGCACAAGAGAACGCGCATGAATATGATACTATGCAATGTCAAAGTAAATTCATATTGCACCTCCATTTTGGCTCAGATTGAGATTTTGTCTTAGTCGGGTTACTACCAAAATTTGTCATCCACCCAATTTGTCATATGCAAGGAAAAGAATAGAGCGTCATTTCCCAAAATTAATTACATTCAAGGATGAGACATACCTCCTCCACCAAAGAATGAAGGTCCTCTTTTACTTGCCCCTCATTTTATTAAGTCTTTAGAAATGTGTTCTCAAATTTGTTGAGTAACAGTTGGGCCAATTGATCTATCATCGCAACCTAATGTGCCTTTTTCAAGTGCTTCCTCCTCGGGCAAAATAATAATAATAATAATAATAATAATAATAATAATAATAATAATAATACTCATGAATCATGTGTGCTTGAGTTCTTCACCCTTCTTGGTCCTCAAGAAAATGAGATGGTTCAAAATTCTCTTGACTCTTTTCTTCGAGTCGCAATTTCCTACTTGTTTTGATCCGCCCTTTTAGCTCTTGACCGTGTACGGATGGGTGAGCGGGATCGCTCCATAATCACCTAATTCAAATGAACAGGAACATATAAGCATAAGATGTAAATAGAGAGTTAATCCATGACAATGATCTAATTGATTTTTTTCATTTTTTTTAAATTTATTCATAAAAAGTTTATATAAGAAGGGAATTTCCTAAAAATGGACTAGGAAAATAAAGACATGGGAGACCCTAGCATGGATTGGAAAATAGTGACATCGAATTCCTGAACATGAACTAGGAAAAGCAAAAGTTTGAATCCTAATAAGAACAATAGAGACATGTATAGAAAACAAATTGTCCCAAAGTTTTCTCAAATGATTCATTGCACGGCAATTTCCTCATTTTATTTCTAATTGACAAAGGAATTGATCAAATGACTAACCTAGATTGTCATGGACGGACTAAAAGTATGAGAAAGTAAGTACATTGCATAGTATAGGGATAGAAGACTTACTTTACCAAGGAAAATCAATGACAATCACATAGACAAGCACATGAAATGTGGGGTTCGATTTTTAACTAGGAAGGCTAAGCAAAGTGGAGTTAAAAGAATGTGATGACTTAGTTGCAGCCTCGCATACTAAGTCAAGTCCTCATAACTCTGACTCGGTCAAGAATGATACTCTAATGCGACGCAGCCTTGCGGGCAGAGGTAAACATTCTTGACACCAAGAAAAACTTTCGGAATTGAGTTAGCAATTTCTACTACACGGCCTCACGGTCAAAGTCGTATCCAACTCAATACCATTCTAAATCTCCCAGGTTCGGTGGCAAGTTGTGTGTGCAATAGTGTAGTGCTAAATGCAGGGCATGCACAACAGTTTATATCAAGCAACACTTCATATGTGAAAATAAACCATACATTCTTAACTCCAACCTGCAAGACAAAGGTTAACAATCATTACTCCCCTTATACCTCCCAATCTGTAAGAACATTTAACACCTTAAATATTAGGGACGTACCTAGAATCCTCGCGCCAAACAAAAATGTTTTTTTTCAAATTGAAGAGAAAATTGGCATAAGTCCACTAGGAGTTTCAACTCAAGTCCCCAACAAAGTCGCCAAGTTGTCACGATCAAATTTTCGGGTGTGAACCACCTAGGGTTTAGCTAATGGATTGTTAAGTTTAGACTTAACTCGGGTTCTCCCAAAACCCATACTAATTCGCGACTTAATTTCAAATTTCTTAACATGCAAATTGATTTTATCTAGGAATCACCACTAATCGGTTTACGGTAGGTTGATTAGACACCTAAGTAAAATAATTTGAGAATTATTTTACTCCTATGAACCAGAGACTTTGGGGATGAGGACTTGATTACATTAGACTTTTCTAATGTCCTTTCAGTACCATTTCTTTTTATTTTCAAAAATGTTTTTGCATGCAACTTGAATTGATTTTAACTATATTTCCATAACATGTGAGGTGATTATGCGCATGCGCAATCCACCAATTTAACACCCAAGAAAGCAAATAAAAAAAAATGCAAAACTTACCTCGTGGTAACGAAAGTATCTGCGTTGTTAGATCAGAATTCACATCATTAACCCTAGATATGATTTTTAATTAACATGCAATTTCTTTTTTCTTTTTATTTAATTAATGAGAATCACGCTTTATACAATGCAATATAACTAAATGACATAATTCTAATGATAGGCAATTTCTTATTAAATAGACCTAGCAACAATCACTAAATGACATGCATTTTATGAATCTAATTCTATATGACATGTAATGACATTCTTTTGTGTTTTCTTAATAAATGTGCAAAGTATCCTAGAGAATGGAATTACTTATCCTAGGACATTGTTGTATTTTTCATTAAATTCGAAGTTAGAAAATTGCAAGAATTATCTAGCTAGATTAAGATTCTATCACACTTATATTAAGGATTAGGTCAGGCTAAATCATAATTTAAACCAAGATATTATCTTAACTTAGCAATCTCTAACCTAAGATGCAGTCTATCTAAATCAATTTAAACTTAAAATGAATTATGCAATTTTATCTTAATGTGCAATGACGTACAAATGATGCCCTAATTCTACATGACATATGCAAGATGATTTTTTTTATAATTAATTTCGAAACTAAAAAATGTCAAATAATTAAACATGCAACTTAAGCTAATAAAACAAAAATCTAACATCCTAAATTTATTTTTATTATTTCGAAAATTCATGATAAATAAAATGCTTAATCTAAATATGCAAATAACCCTAAAGCATGCAATATTCCAACTCAAACATATTTCAAGATAAATAAAGCAATTAAGACAAGACAAATCACTCAAAATCATGAAAAATATCACATATCGTTCAAATCAAGGAATAATATTTCGCTAGTAAAATCGATAAATTAATCTTGAACCTTAAAGATTAAAATATCAATTTTATTTCCGCTTGATTAATTATTTTATCTAAACTCTTGTAGATGAAATAAAAAATCCAAATGGCCGATTTTGAATCAAATAATATGTCAGAATTTCCAATTATGCTTAGGGAAACATTTCAAATAAGTAAAAAAAAAAATAAGATAAACTTGCCTAATAAAATAAAGCAAATATACCTAATCTGATTTTTTTTTCTTTTTTTAAAAAAAGAAATCTTGGCCACCGTTCGGAGCTCCGGCGAGGAGAGTCACCCGCGAGGGTCTCCGACGAGGGCACAGTGGCGAGCAGCACATCCGGCGCAGGCAACGGGGGCAGTGTTCGGGCGTGAGGTGCGGCGGTCAGGGACGTTGGGTCGCAGGGCTTCGGCTCCGGGCAGCAGGCATCAGGTTGAGCAGGGACGTCGGTCGCTGGTCTTCAGGGCAACGGCGTCAGGCGTCGCTACTGTTGGCGTCAGGCAGCGACCGACTTGGGATCTGCCGACGTCGGGGAAGCAGCGGCTCGGAGCTGCGGCTGGTTCGCGGCCGAGGAGGTTGCTGAGATGCGGTGGCCGGCGCAGGTTCCCGGGCTGGGCTGTAGGCGGAGGGTTCCGGCAGCAGGCGTGGCAAGAGCGGCTTCTGGTGTCGCGGAGGGCTCGGGCGCGGCTGCTGGCGTCGCGGGAGGAAGGCGAGCACGGCGGTCGTCAACGCTGGGTCGCAGCGAGGGAGACGGAGGCGCTGCAGCAGAGGGTGGAGCGGCTCGGCAGGGGCGGCTCGGCGTCGACTCGGGCTTGGGCAGAGGCGGAGGCACGATGAGCAGCAGCGGAGTCGGCGGGGACCTCACGGAGAAGAAGCACAGTGATTTTTCTTTTTTTCTTTTTCACTCTCTCTCTCTCTCAAGTCTCCCTCACGTCGCCTCCCTCTCTGCCCCCTGTACTTTTCCTTTGTTGACTTTTCCACCAGCTTTTCCTTTTCTCGTGCTCTTCTTCTTCAAAGGAACGAAGAAAAAGAACAGAAGAGCTCTCCTCTCTTTTTGTGTTGATTTTTCTTTGACCTAGCAATTGAGAAAAACCCCTTGTGCGGCCGTATATTCAATGTGTGCCCCCCTCTTGCTTGTCCGTGGATGGTCCTTTTATAGATAGGATTAGGAGTGGCAAATGGGTGGGTTGAATCGAGTATGGGTCGGTTCGAAAATAGGTCAACTCATATTTGATCCATTTAACCCGTTTTAATCCATATTCTTATAGTATAAATTTAGTGACCCATACCCGACCCGACCCGTACCCGACCTTATCCGTACCCGTCCCGTATTATTGTTAAAATATTTTTATGCAATACAAATGGAAAATTTTTTTATAATTCTTTCGAATTTTTAATTTTTAAATATATTTTTATTTTTTTAAAAATATAATTTTTAATTTTAATAATTATTTTCTCTTTTTCTCTTTTTTTTTTCTTCTTCTTTGGTCGGCCGCGGCCATGGCAACGATCGGTGACCGGCCACAAGTGAGATTGAGCTCACCGGCGTCGGGCGAGGCTCGATCTCGTCGATCCGTGAGGCCAAGGCCCCGCCCAATGCCGTAAAGCTCGAGTCTCGCCGGATCCGGCAAGTCTCGAGCCTCGCTAGTCGTCGGCGAGGTCAAGCCTCACCGAATCCGGTGAGACTCGAGCTCTCGCCGATCGGGCGAGGCTCGATCTTGCCAATCTGGGCGAGGCCGAGGCCTCGCCCAACGCCGGCGAGACAAGACATTGAATTGGATCTCTATTCTCGGGCTCGCCGGATCCGGCGAGACTCGAGCTCGCCGGCGTCGGGCGAGGCTCGATCTCGCCGATCCGACGAGGCCAAGGCCTTGCCTCGATGCCAGCAAGCTCGAGCCTCGCTAGTCGTTGGCAAGGCCGAGAGATCCGGCGAGGCTCGGTTGTCGGCGACCTTCGAGGGAGCAAGAGGCGAGCCTTAGAGGCAAGTGGGGGAGGCGACTCGAAGGCGAGTCACGGCGGCAAGTGGCGAGGCGGCTCGAAGGCGAGCGGCGAGGTGGGTGGAAGGGCTATCGCTAAGGAAATTCATGTTTTTTAGGTTTAAAAAATGGGTCGAAAATGGGTCAGAACGTGTGACTTATTTTCGACCCATATAAAACTGAATTTAAAATGGGTCGAATGTGGGTTATGGCTCATTACAACTTCATAACCCACATTCGACCAATTTGTGAAAAATATGGGAATGGGTCATTTTGCCACCTCTAGGTAGGACTGAGCTAGGTTTTCAAGGAAAGAGAATAAATTTGCATATTATATTTAGAATCATGGCATTTTGTAGCCAAAAATTTTCCGATTCCTTTCCATCCGTGTTCCTCGATCTTTTTACCCACATCTTTGTAAAATCAACCGAATTCTTTCTTCTTTTATTTGCTTTTATGTGTCCACGTTGTGTCCATGAAACAAATTTCTTCAAGACAAACCAAATATATCGCCGTAGATACGCGTGAGGAGAATATATGGCCAATACCTCCAAATTTTACTTCCTTTCTCTTCGTTATCGTTCTCAGCAGAAACATTGGTCAGCCCTTGGATTTTTCTTTTTGCCCAAGCCAATGTTTTGGAGTTCATGCATGAGTGGGCTCCTTGCCCGCAATAATGAATGTCCACTGCCGAATTTCGCATGAGATCCACGCAATGCAATTTTATGTGGACTCATTGTTATGATAATGCTCCCAACATCTATGCAATTAACTTCTATTTTTGCTTAGGGGTCACGGTTGATCCCTAATTTTTTATGTAATAAATAAATGACTGAATCATTAAAATTAAGGTGTCAACATTGCGAAATCCCAGGCAACCAAAAGTACTCAGGGATTTACTTTTGGTTTCGCAATGACAAAGTTGTACCCAGGCATTATGAAACCAAAAGCAATGACAAAGTTGCACCAAGGCATTGCGAAACCAAAAGTAATCATTACTTTTGGTTCCACAATGCATTAAAATTTTGGGGTGATTGCGATGGCAATCCCCGGAACCAAAAAACTTTTGGCACCAAAAATTTTGGGGTGATTGCGATGGCAATCCCCGGAACCAAAAAACTTTTGGTAAGTAAAGTTTTTTGGTTCCGGGGATTGCCATCGCAATCACCAGTAAAGTTTTTTGGTTCCGGGGATTGCCATCGCAATCACCCCATTGCCAAAAGTTTTTTGGTTCCGGCTGCAATGCATTAAAATTTTGGGGTGATTGCGATGGCAATCCCAGGAACCAAAAAACTTCCGGAACCAAAAATTTTGGGGTGATTGCGATGGCAATCCCCGGAACCAAAAACTTTACTTACCAAAAGTTTTTTGGTTCCGGGGATTGCCATCGCAATCACCCCAAAATTTTAATGCATTGCGGAACCAAAAGTAATGATTACTTTTGGTTTCGCAATGCCTCGGTGCAACTTTGTCACACATTCTCCTCATCACATGCTCCCCATCACATGCCTATATAATGACAAACTCCAGTCCAAACTCCAATCCAATCCCTCATTCTCTTCCTTCCAACTCCATTGCTCAGAGATCAATGGGAAACCACCACTCAACCCATCGCAATGTTCCAAGGTAAGCACCACAACATCTCCACAGTCCAACCTCCTTCAATAAGTTGGAGGACTCTTGAGTAAACTCATGCTATTTTGTTCAAATACCATCTGCATTCCACTTAGATAAGGTGAACTCGTCCATTGCCACTTAGATAAGGTGAACTCGTCCTTTTCAATGTTGCATACTAAAACATGTTCAAATCACCTATGGTTTTTTGTCCGTTAATACTGAAATCATGAAACCAATTCAAATTGCCTATATTTTTTTGCTTGCTAATCTATCAATATGCTTATTCTCGATCCTTCTATGGAAGACAGTTATCTAACAAGTTGCTTGGTGATGTTAAGGTATATAGCACAGCATGTACCTCAAATCAATGAAGATCTTGATTCGCTTGCACAAGCCTTGCGTCACCTCATCAGGGAGAGGGACAGCTTTATAGTTCCAGCCAACAATTCCATAGCACCATGCATCATGCTTATCTGTTCAGCCATTAAAATCATCCGGCAAAGATTAGTCTTCGGAATGGGAAGGCAAGATGTTGATCCAAGTTTCCAACTTGCCATTGCTGAGATCGCTGTTGCTCTTGGATGCATCGAATGTGGTCTCCTGATGTGCGTTCTGCTCAGTGGCTTGCCTGGGCCGATTTCTGTTGCCTGCGTGCTAATGCTGGTAGTCCCGTTCGTGTTCATTTGAGTTAAAAGGATTATTAGCGACTGGGCGCTAGTTTCTGGCTTTCGATGTGGTGATCTGCGTTTTGTGTGAATTTCGTTTGTCTGTAACCTTCCCCCTGCTGGTACTGATCTGAACGTCATTGTTGTATTATTACTACCACCCCGCTTATCTAAGGGGTTTTTATGTTCTGTGCCCTTCCACTGCAAAATCGTTTTCTTTTCCTGCTGCTCTGTTTTTCATCTTATGTCTCTGTTGATATGAAAACTGTTTCGACATGAATGTGAAAAACTCCGATTTAGCAGATATCAACGGAAGCCGCTGTTTCCATGCCTCCACTTTGCTTATCCACGCCCTCAAAACCTTAAAATGGCAAAACAACCCCCGGTTCCCTGGGTCTCCGCCGCCTCTCTTAAAGCGCTCATCCTCCTCCTTCATTTTGCCTTCTTCAGCTACTTCTTCTGCTCTTGATCGGAGAAAACACCCAAATCCCACAATACCCTCGTCTTCCTCCATCCATTTGAAGCTCATGCTCACCCCCTACTTAATAGCCCTAGCCTCGGTGTCGGCTTCTTCGGCGAGCACCAGATGCAGCCGCCTTTCGTGGGGACGATGGCTATGGCTTCTTCGTCTTGCGATAGCTCGAATTCAGGAGCGTGGTTTGGGGTTTAGAGAGAGGGAAGGATTTGAGCTTGTGGAAAACGGGAACTCGAGGTTGGGGGTCAAGAAGGAGTCGTCGGCGGTGAAGGAGGAGCTGTTGATCGCGGCGATTTTCTCGAGGACGTAGAGGTCCTTGGGTCAGGGAAATGAGGTCTTCCACCGCCGAGTCATTGGCGTGAGAAAGGTAGAAGAATTCGGCCGTGGGTTTCTTCTGCTTCTTCATCTTCTTCTTCTTCTGGGTTTGTGGTGATTTCTGATTTCTCACTGGCTCTGTTTTGCTCTGTTACCGCTGCGAGCGGTGGGGATAGAATTGTGCTTAACCGCGAGCTTAAGAGGAACCATCAAATTACAGTGGCACGCCAGATAAAACTACCATTCCCATGCGTTAATTGAAGAATAACGCAATTTTTTTCTTGCAAACGAAGAGCAACGCACCTGAAAAACAAAATTCCAAATTCAAAGAGGGCGGGGTGCCAGTAGATTAAAGATGGAAACGGATAATGTAAGCGCACGTGAGATGCGTGTGCATCTCTGGCCGGTCACTTTTCTCGTCGAATTAAGCGCTGGGGGCTAATTAATATATCTGTCAAGTATAGGGGGGTCATTTGAAACAAACTCAAATGCAGATGGTCTTTTGCAAAAGAGGAGCCGTCGCACCACCTGCGCTGCATCATTTGCCTTGTGATCTACAACAAAACGTGTTTGCCAAATCGTAGGCCTGCATCAAGTTTTGTTTCAGACGAGGAAGGAAGAGTTTAATCCACCGTGTGTGTTCCATTACGTGATTATTCGGAAACAATCTATATGATGAACTCGTCCTTTCCCATGTTGCATTGTTAACCCATAGTACAAATACAAATGGAACATTTTTATTTTTATTTTTATGTGGTTTGGTTTGAATAAATGATACAAGAGTTTATTCTTAATCTTTATTGTGTAAAAAGCAGGTGTCTAACAAGTATTTTGCTGATTTAAATTATAGAAGTAGAGCATAGCATGTAACTCAAATCGCCTGCAAACTATAACGAATATCTTGATACACTAGATGAAACCTTACGTCAATTCATCAAAGATAGGTTTACAAGTTGAGCTATCGCTACCGGTGAACGCTGCACTATGTTCATCTATGCAAGGATCAAGATAGTCAGGCAAAAATTAGTCTTCAAAATGGGAAGACAAGATATGGGCTTGGTTCCAACTTTCATATGCTCTCATCTCTATTGCCCTTGGATGCATCTCGTGCAGTTTCCAAATGTGCATTTTGCGCGCTAACATGCCTTGGCCTGTTGCATACATCCTAATTTTGGTGATCCCAATTGAGTTCATCTTGAATCAAAGGATTAATTAGTGAATGCCGATAGTTTTTGGCATTCAATATGGTTGATGGTCTAGTGTTTTCTGGGGTCTACTCCTTGTGGCGCGGCTGGTCCTCCATGTGTTTGCTGGGTCTGAGTCTCCATACGACCAAACCCAATTTAAAGTATCTAATTAGATAGCTCGCAAATTCCAAGTAACGTATTCGACCGAACTCCAAAAGTAAAGCAAGATGGACAAGTACAAGCCTGATTCATTGACAAAACTTTAGTTTGATCACTAATGTTGTTCTTTTAAGACCGGTTTACCAAAATTACTTGTTGGCACTCATGCCTAGTGCATGGCCGAACGGCAATGGCCACGTGTGCATGTTATTTTTATCTCTACATAACCCGATAATAACAGACTTATTGGGCCAATTGAGATTTCGGTTCTTAAATCCACAAACTTCTTCATCTTCTTCTTCTACTTCTTTGTCTGAACCCGATAATAACAGACTTATTGGGCTAATTGAGATTTCGGTTCTTAAATCCACAAAGAAAAAAAAAGGCTGTTCTTTTTTTGAGATTTCGGTTCTTAAATCCACAAAAAAAAAAAAAAAAGGCTTCTTCTTCTTTTTACTGTAAAAAGAGTACACGCATGGGGGTGGAAATAAACTTTAAATGTGTAGAAGGTGTTAATTATAAAAATAAAAATAACATGAGAAAAACATTTAAACGATCTTAAGATTTATATTCAATATTAGTAAGTATGATATTTAGAGGATTATATCTCAACTATTTTCAAATTTATAATTCTGTCCATTTTGTTATACTATACCAGCATCATATATATATATATATATATATATATATAGGAGAAATGCGCCTTAGAAATATATGAATGATTCCCTTCAGCATTTACATCACCTAACATTGATTCTCATCTTGTGAAAACTCAGCAAAAAAGATTGTTAATTGCTTAAGAAGAGATATTTGAACCAGTTTGAAATGGATCCTGGATAGAACATGAGAACTCCATCCTACAGACTCCCCATCCATTTCAAAGAGAACCACAACCGAATCTGTCCGAGAAGCTGTAAAAGTTGGATTCCGCCATCGTGCTTCAATAGTCGAATGCTACCCACTAACTTGTATCAGAATTCAACGCCAAACCCAAAACGGTTAACGCGGGATGCATCTGTACAGCAGACCCGACCAAAAAATTCATGCAATGAAGAAAAGAGACAGCCCGATGGAGAAACGCATGACCTCTTGACTTGTAATTGAACAGCAAACGGGGAAAGAAAGTATAAATAAGGGCCTTCACAAAGTCGTAAAATATGGAATAACACTATCCTCTGGGATGAAGACTCTGAAGCTTCATCATCAATCTAAACGCTCCATCTGCAGGGTTAATACCACCAGTTGATAACAAGTCAGTTTGCCGGTAAAACAAAGGCAAGTACAGCCAGCAGGAGGCAGCCCATACAAAAATCACACGACAGGTAAACAAAATCATCAATGAACAATTGCTTGTTCTCTCGTTCGGGTTGGTTAGAAGTATGAAAAGTCGGATGATGCATTACCTTCCAAAGACCATCATTAAGATAATGCATGTTATCCACCCCAATGCCCTTGTTAACAGCCCGTCTGCATATCAAGCAATTGACTTAGTCTTAAAAAAGAGATATAAAAGATATGCAAAACAAGAAACAGGTAACTATTATACATGTTGTTCACCAAGAATTCTATCGAGCAAGTTCCAATTATGATTCTACGAAAGAGATTCTGATTCTTGAATGTGGATATGGGAGGAAACTCACATGTCTTTAGCCGACATTTTTGTAAAGCCTATCGCAAGCGCATGTTGCTTGCCTTCAGCCATAATTGCCTGAAAATTAAAAATGAATGGAAAAATATACCTTTCCACACTATAATGCCACAGCCAAAAACAAAAAACTCAAGTCTAAATTGAACAGTCCAAGAGAGAACTGCTACCGATTAAGCCAAGCATTAAACATCTTTGGATAGACTCAACGTTGGTAGGCGTGCAGCATTGGAAATTGATAGGTGTGACTCTTACCACAGGAGTCTCTATCATCCAAAGCACCTCCAGGAGAGGTAAGGCCAGGACACATAATGTTTGCACCAGCAAGGACAAATTTTATTGCACCCCTGTCTACTTGTAATTTCTTCATTATATATGGATCTGCACCACACTCGGCAACATTAGATGCAACAACTCAAGAATTTCTAACAATCAACATTGTCATAACAGGCAAATTTTCTGATGATGATCCTAATTCAAGTTTAGCACGTCTACCAAATTGAAGCCCCCAACAAGGTTTGCTCCAAGTGACAAAGAGATATTGTCTGAGCGTTAAGTTTATATATTCTGACCAAGAAGTTAATCTAAAATATATATATAAAACAAGATCACAGGTTAAGTGCAAACACAATCAGTACACCTCAATTAACAACATATGACTCGGTTAACAAAAATATGACATTATTACAATTCAAAGCCAAGAATCCAACCTAAAGAATCAGACATAATCAGCATTTACTCATGTCAGCCTACACTGAAGTTATCTGACTTTCTGTAATTTGTATGCAACTCCAGTTTAAAAATTAAAGAATAACTACTAATAAGATGCATTTTCAAATATACACTCTGCAAGCACTCAAACATATAAGTGCGTGAAGCATAAAAATGTGTCAAAATTTGTATATCGTGAAAGTCTGAGGTGTTCCGGATTAAGAAAACTCAAGTGTGTCCGTACAATATTTGGATCAGGCAAAAAGTAAAAACCTATTAGGACACGCCCTAAATTTACTGAGGCCCATCTAAGAGTAGCATTGACATGGTACTGCAAAAACTAGCAGATAAGTAATGGTAGAGAAGACTATCATCGACAAATCAAAGAGAGCTATGAAAACTTGAGAAGATGGTGAGAGATGCTTTAAATTGATGCAGAAGTCGAAGGGTTGGCATGTAAGGACCGTCACAGATGTTGAAAAAGAGAGGCACATTGTTCACCAGAACCAAATTCAGATGGTTTTGACTGGAGGGAAGCAAAGAAAGCCCTCTCAGAGGCGAGTCTTGATAGCATTATATAGTTTTAAAGGAAGCCACAAGAAGAGAGTGCCTATCAACTGAAATCTTACAAAGGAGCTCGACAAAATAATTAGCAATTAGATGAGAACAAACCGTTTGGCAACAATGAGTGGAGACTTCTTGGGAAGCAAATCATCTGGCACTGGCTCTAATCCTGGATACTGAATCAACAGCACAAGTGAATCAACCCATATCAAGTGATGGACAGGAAAAGAAAATATTAAGTAACCAACAATTATCAGACCTCTTCTGCAATACTTTGCCGTATTATACATTGTACAGATGCCTTCACTTGATTTTGCGCAGATAACTCTTCTGAGGAGAACTTGAAAAGTGAACTTATGACCAGTTGATCGAGAGAGAGAGAGAGAGAGAGAGTACTCTCTCCCGATTGTAGGTGGGAACATCAGCATCAAGCAGGTAAACAAATCCCTCTACAGTTAATTAAAAATACAACATATAGAAAACCGGTCCCCATAAGAATTCACAGATAATCTACTTGAAAGTATCATCCGATTTGCCAGTCTGATGAAGTTTAAAATGTTGCAAGTGCTCGGTCATCATAAAGAGTTCTACCACATAGCAAGTCATCCCTGACAAATTTGCCAAGCTTCAATAGGATAAGTCGTTCATGATCACAACCTTACAGCAACAGTAGTACTACAGATTAGGACCATCTTGAAGGCACCATTCTAATCCCTTAATCCAACAGTTACTGTACAGCAAGACAAGCATACAGGACGACCACTTCCCTGACCCAAGTATCTCGTCACTCGAATCAAGTGCAACCCAAAAAGTTTACAGACGAGGTGCCAGGCCATTACCCAGAAAAACAACCCAACAATTGTCTATACAGTTGACCCATGTATTACACCATAAGATGAATATTACTGAGAAATCCAAATGAAAAAGATTTTCACATAGGGCGGGGTAAATGTTCCCGCCCGACAAACTCAGAAGCCTATATTAACGAACCTCGACATAGTATACTACGCAAAACGACAGGATCAGGCCCGTCCGAACGCAAATTCGGGGAGGGGAAAAAAACTGGAAAAAGAAAAATTTCAGCATCATCCAGCTTCACAACGCATCAAACGGCCTCCAGTCAACGTAGCTCACGCTCCAGCGCACTCAACAATCGCTACCCAACCTCATTCGGACGTACAACCCACGACACCCAAGATTCACTACTGCCAGAGAACACGAAACCCAAGTAACCTAAGATGTGTCCCCAACAAATTTCACTTCCCCGAAACATCGATCCACAGAAATTCACCTAAAGTTCACTTTTTGAACATAACTGCGACCGAAAAAACGAGTCTTTGTCCACCAAGAATCGTACCAAAAACCATCAAGATGTCACCGCGGAGCGAACGGGAGCGGATTCATGAGCGAGCCGAAGAGCTAGATAGAGAGCGAAAGCGGGAAGAGGACTTGGGAATGAAGCTTACTTCTTGAACATAATTGCAGAGAAGGACGACAAATTCGAGGGCGCCTGATCGCCTCAATGCAAGGGAAGAAGACAATGGTGAGGAAGAGGTTTAGACCGATGGAGAACTAAAACCACACCGCACCCACTCCCCCCCCACTAACTTTTCTCTTTGCTGTTTCTGGAGGGGGGGAATGGCGAGCGCCCCTGCGGGCGCACAATAGCGCCGCGTCGTTGTCAAGCGGCCTTTTTCCATTTACACATGAAAGTAATGACGAATAAAAATTTTCATATCACAGAAGATCCCCAATGCCCAATGTATTAAAAAGAATTATTAATTTAAGACAGAACTATGGATATTAGCATGTTTTCAAGGAAATCTTATGGGAAAATTAATAGATTTCTCGATTTTAGTTTATTCTCTTTAGATCTATATTTTCAAAACAATGCAAAAAGCTCATATGTGTAAAGTTTTCAAGTCATACCATGTTAAGCATGAGTAATAAACCTAATTAACCCCGATTGACCCTACTTAGCCAATTCTGGTCCAATTTTAGGGTCTATAGAATAAGTTGCAGATTTCCAAAAACTAAGAACCGATGTCAACTTGGAATTGCTTACTCTTGAATGACTTTTATATTTGTCCAGCAAGAGTTCTTGCACTTTTAGGGTAATACTTATTTGTCCTGTAATGCCGAAAGTCGTAACAGCTTTCACAATTGAAGGGTCTGCTCTGCAACTTTTGGCAACATCCAATTTATCTTCAACTTAGTAAATACTAGCGCATCAAGTAAACTTGTCAAGGATATACAATGTTTGATCTCTACCTCCTCTAAACAATTCAATTCTTTCATGACATAAGTGGCTCTCAACCCTCTACAATAATGTGAAAAGGCCGTATTTTTTTTTTCATTTTTTCTTTTTATGGTGTTTAACACTCTTAATATTCCCCACCTACCCAACAACATAGGCAACACTAGCCACAGCAATTGGATCAAGCGAAAGACCCTCTTTTGTTTGCATTAAGCAAAACAGCAACGGTGACTCAATGTACACACAATCTAAATCTTGACTCTTAGAAATTTACAAATAATAAAAACTATAAGTTTTGAATCATCATCATCCTCTAACCGAAGAGGAATATTAAATTAAATCAGTGAACGCAATTTTTTTCATCATAATTAAGCGTTGGGGCTAATTGATAAACACGCGGGGTTAATTAAAATTTTCCCTATCTTTATGAAATTTGTCGTTTACCATGCCAAAATGTCTACCAGATGATGAGGCGAAGGCGAAGTGAAGAAAGGCGTTGGCTCTAATTGATTGTATATACGACAATGAGAAGGAGGAGCACGGGGGATTGGGGTCGGAGTAGAGAGGAGAGTGCACTATATGACAATGTCAATGATCCTGCTCTCTCTCTCTCTATCTCTATGACTATGACAATGATCTCTCTATATGACTAATCCAATGATCCTGCTCTCTCTCTCTCTCTCTCTCTCTCTCTCTCTCTCTCCTCGGACCTGCCAATCCATATACAATATATGACCCTCATTCTTGCAATGATTCGGTCTTTCTCCGACCTCCCATTTGACACTGATTCTCTCTCTCTCTCTCTCTCTCTCTCTCTCTTCTCCGACCCCCCAATCCCCATATATATCAAGATCTCCGCATCGTCTAGTGGAAGTAAAGAAGACGGTAACCACGCATTGCTGGGAGATCCGCGCGGAAAGCTGCTTTTCTTCTCTACTATAAAGAGAGTACACGCATGGATGTGGAAAGAAGATTAATTATGTAGAGAGTATTAACTATTAAAATAAAACAAACAATATAAGAAAAACATCTAAAACGATCTTAGGATTTATCTTCAATATTAGTAGGTATGGTATTTAGAGGATTATATCTTAAGTATTTTCAAATTTATAATTCTATCCATTTTGTTATACAATGACACCACCATACATATGAATAATATACATAATCATTACATAATTGAAAAAATTTCAAAATTGTCCACGTCGACGTCGATCATGCCACATATGATGATCGGCATTGACTAGACCACCATGTCGGCGATTTCCATATATATGAAAAATAGACATAATCATTACATAATTGACAAAATTTCAAAATGGTTCACATTGGCATCATCGATCATGCCACATAGGATGATTGACGTTGATTACACTACCATATCCTCAATTTCCGACTAAAATTGATTGGAAGAACTAAGTTGACAAATCATTAAAATTTTTAGGACTATATTGACAGCTTATCAAAAAATTTAGAACTAAATTGATATAAGTGAAATGTTTAGAATTAAATTGATAAGTTTCAAAATGTTTAAGATTGAATTGGTGCAACTAAAAGGTTTATAACTAAATTACCACAGGTGCAATAAGGTTACGACTAAATTTTGACACCAATGTATTATGTTTAGAATTTTCTTTTGATAATTTTTCCTATGAACATTATCCCTACCATTGTTAGTGGTTTGGCGAGGGTCCCACCCTGGCCCTTTTAAGCAATATGTGAATGATTTACTTGTAATTATATTCCCTAATATTAATTCACTTTTTCTTGTGAAAACTCAACAAAAAAGTTCGGTAAATGCCGCGGGAAAAGGTGGTGAACCATTTTGAGATGGATCATGGATCGAGACATGAGAACATCCTACAGATAGCATCAAAAGTAAAAGAACAAAAAGTGAATGAAAAGATAGAATCTACCATCCTGCTTCATTAGTCGAATGCTACACATCACTTCATAACAAAGAATTCAACGCCACATACATAATGCTTAATGAGGGTGCATCTAATCGGTTCACCTTTTTTTCTGAAGTGTAAAAGATCGTTTTTCATGTTGAAAATGCAGTTCGATTTTTTATGATACTTTAGGTTAAAAAAAAAAAACTTGAAAACCGATTCAATTAGGGAACTGGTTCTCAAATAGAACCGGCGGTTCTAGGCTTGGAATCGGGAACTGATCCAATCTTAGGTTGCTTCAAGGTTCGTGGAACAAGAATATGAACCAATTCTCCCTAGAATTAACCTTAAACTGGTTAGTCCAAGCTGATTCGATTCAAATCCTAGGTTAAACTGAACCTAATGTACAGTTGCACACCATAATTCAAATCTCGACTCTCAAAAATTAACAAATAATAAAAATCATAACTTTTAAATCACCATCCTTCTTGAATTGAAGATGAATATTAAATTACATTAGCAAATGGAATTTTTTCATTGGAGTTAAGCGTTAGGGCTTATAGATATATATATTCTTCCCATCAATCGAAATTTTTCTGTATTTAAGAAATTTATCGTTTGCCATGCAAAAATGTCTATTAGAGAATGATGCGAAGTTGAAGCAGCAACTTTAGAGTTGCACCGTGCAAAACTCTAAAGAAATGCAACTAAAGCAATGCGACAAAAAGTTGAAGAAGCAATGCAGCTGAAGCAAAGTAGAAGAAACGATGACGACAAAAAGTTGAATAAACAATGACGGCAATGCATTGCTTTAGAGTTTTGCACAGTGCAACTCTAAAGTTGCCTTGCATACCTCCCAGTTTGACTGTGGGACCATTTACCAAACAAGATCTTCGCATCGTCTATAAGACAGTGTAGAAGTAGAGAAGTAACCACGTATTGCTCGGAGATCAATGAGAAACCACTACTCGGCCGATCACAGTGTTTGGAGGTAAGCACCTCAGCATCTCTTTTGTCTAAGCTCCTTCAATAAGTTGGAGGACTCTTGAGTAAATTTGTGTAATTTTTTTTCAGAAATCATCCGCACTCCACTTTGATACTTTTCAATGTTGCATACTGAAACCATGAAATTAGTTAAAATCACCTGTACTATTTTGCCTGTTAATCCATCCTTGTGCTTATTCTTGATCCTTATTGTTTGCGCTACTGTGAAACATGGTTGTCTAAGAAGCAGTTTGCTGATTTTTATTCCAAGGAACATGTTAGAGCATGTAGCACAAATCAACGAAGGTCTTGATTCACTTGGGCAGGCCTTGCGTCAACTCATCGACGAGAGGGACAGCTCTATAGGTTTGGCCGACAATTCCAGAGCACCACGCATCTTGCTTATCTGCACAGCTATTAAAACCATCTGGCGAAGATTTATCTTCAGAATGGGAAGGCAAGATGTTGATCCAAGTTTCCAACTTCCCTTTGCCGGGATCACTGTTGCTCTTGGATGCGTTGAATGTGGTCTCCTGATGTGCGTTCTGCTCAGTGGCTTGCCTTGGCTGATTTCTGTTGCCTGCGTCCTAATGCTGGTAGTCCCATTCATGTTCATCGCAAGTTAAAAGGATTATTAGAGACTGGGCGCTAGTTTCTGGCTTTCGATGTGGTGATGTGCGTTTTGTGTGAATTTCATTTTTCTGTAACCTTTCCCCCGCTGGTACTGACATGAACGTCATTGTTGTATTACTGCCGCACCGCTTATGTAGGGGGCTGCTGCTCTCTTTTTCATCTTATGTCTCTTCATATGAAAATTGTCTCGACATGAATGTGAAAAACTGCGACTCTCAGCAAATATTAACGGAAGCCGCTATTTCCATGCCTCCACTTGCTTGCCCACGCCCATAATCTTAAAATGATAAATAAATAAAAAACCACGGTCCCCCGGTCGCCACAGCCTTTCTTGAAGCGCTCATTATCCTCCTTCATTTCACCTTCTTCAGCAGCAACTTCCGTTCTCGATCGTGGAAAACACCCAGATCCCACAATACCCTCGTCTTCCTCCATCCATTTGAAGCTCATGCTAATCCCCATTCTTAATAGCCCGAGCCTTGGTGTCAGCTTCTTCAGTGAGCACCAGATGCGGCCACCTTGCTCGAATTCAGGAGCGTGGCTTGGGGTTTTGAGAGAGGGAAGGGTTTGAGCTTATGGAAATGGGAACTCGAGGTCGGGGGCAAGAGGGAGTCGTCGGCAGTGAAGGAGGAGCCGTTGATCACGGCGATTTGCTCGAGGACATAGAGGTCCTTGGTCTGGGAAATAAGGTCTTCCACCGCCGAGCCATCGGCGTCAGGTTGAAGAATTCGGCCGTGGCTTTCTTCTTCTTCTTCAACTTCATATTCTTCTGGGTTTGTGGAGATTTTCTATTTTCCCGCTGGCTCTGTTTTACTCTGTTATCGTGAGCGGTGGGAAAGAGGAACCATCAAATTACAGTGGCACACCAAAGATAAAACAACCATTCCTATGCGTAATTGAAGAACAATGCAGTTTTTTCTTACTAACGAAGATCAACGCAACTGAAAATTCCAAATTCAAAAAGGTGAGATATCAGTAAAATGAAGGTGGAAACGGAGAATGTAGGTGCACGTGAGATGCGTGTGCGCCTCTCGCCGGTCGCTTTTCTCATCGGGGGTTAACTGGGGTCTAATTGATATATATCTGTCAAGTGTAGAGGTCATTTGAGACAAACTCAAATGCAGGGGATCTTTTGCAAAAGGGGAGCTGTCGCGTTTCCTACGCTGCATCATTTGTAGCCGCGTTTTCTGCATATGAATATCTCCAGTGTCATAAAATTCAACAGCGGCGTATATTTGTCAGTGCAAGAATATTTCGGGGGTAAATTTGTCGGTGTAATAAAACCCTATGCCATAAAACTCGATGAAACTGGAGTGCGTCAGTGCGATAAAACTCCACCGCAGGCGGGGCATAAATGTAGGCTCGCATCAAGTTTTGTTCCAGGAAGGAAAGAGGTTAATCACACAAAGCTCAGAGTTTCATGGGAAACAACAATTCAGCCCATCGCGGTGATCAGAGGTAAGCATCGACCGTTAAATGCAACATCACTTCATTTCTGTAGTCCAGCCTCTTTCGATAACTTTGGAGGACCGCGAGCTACTTCATTCCGTTTCGAGTTCCTTTCCTGAAAAAGAACTCCCCATTACTAATCATGCTCACTAAGCACATGATTCCGTTACCTGAATGCTGCTTTATTTGAAAACAATATGTACGATGAATTTGTCCTTTCTCATGTTGCATTGGAAACCCATATTACAAATACAAATCGAACGTGTGTGTGTATGTTCTTGATCCTTATCGGTTGAACAATTTATGAGTTTATTCTTGATCCTTATTATGTGAAAAACAGATGCCTAAAAAGTAGTTTACTGATTTTAATCCTAGAAATAGAGCAGAGCATTTAGCTCAAATTGCTATAGACTATAATGATTATCTTGATATATTAAAGGAGACCTTGTGTCAACTCATTGGGGATAGCTCTACAAGTCTAGCCAACATTACTGATGAACGTGGTAATATGCTTATCTGTGCAACAATCAAGATAGGCAAGCAAAAATTAGTATTTGAGATGGGAAGACATGCTATGGGTCTAAGTTTCCAACTTCTGTATGAGACTCTCATCTCTACTGCCCTCGAATGTATCTCATGTAGTCTCCAAATGTGCATTTTGCTTGACACATAACTTGGAACATTTTCGTTGCATTCATCTTGATTTTAGTAATCCCATTTGAGTTCATCCCAAATAAAAGGATTAATTAACAAAGGGCAATAGTTTTCGGCTTTTGATGTGGTGTATGGTCTGGTGTTTGCTAGGGTCTGGTCCTCATGGCAATGTGTATTTTCTATAAATTTTGGTTTGCTTGTGTAGCCTTGCGATGGTGAGGTTTGGTCCTCTGTGTGTTTCCTGGGTTCGGTTCTCCATACAGCAAATTCCAATTTAAAGTATCTAATTGGAGAGCTCGCAAATTCAAAGTAACTTATTCGACCGTACTACATAAGTAAAGCAAGCTGAACAAGTACAAGCTTGATTCATTAACAAAGCTCCGGTTTGATCACTATCGTTGTGCTTTTGAGTCGGTTTACCATAATTACTCGTTAATTACTTTCATGCATTAATTATTAATATCACAAGGTACTCATGCCTTGTGCATGGTCGAATGGCAACGGCCACATGTGCTTGTTATTTATTTCTCTACATAACCTGATAATATCAGACGAATCGTTCCGATTGAATCTCCATTAGTATAGTGTGGAGATTCAATTGGAACCGTACACGTGCACATGGACGTCTCTTGATCTGATGGTCCTAAAAAAAATAGAGATAAGGGCTCGATGTCGTATAAGACCTTATGAAGAAAAAATGATTTCTTAACATCTCTTAAAAACATTAAAAGTTACTTGGCCCTCCCAAAAGAAATTTCAAAAAAAATTGAGGAATTTAAATATGGATTCTTTCATTTCGTGAGAGTAAATGTTTTTTTTTTTTTGGTCAAAAGTGATATTTGCATTCATGAAATACGATAACTCCAAGAGTTCGATGGGTGGTATTCAGCACATATAATTTCCGATAGTGCAAGAGGAGGTGCGAATCGCCAATTGGGAGGTAGGGATTGTGTTCTGTGGAGCTTCACAATGAGATCTGCGGCGTTATTGGCGTCCCGCATACAGTAGGTAAGCGACGTCCCTTTGACTGTGAGGAGAAGACTTCTGCATTTGTCTACTATGGGCTGCACATTCCATGGAGGTTCGGCCCAGCCCATTATACTTTCTTGTGCTGTTAAACTATCGTTTCACATTCCACTTCAACTGGATGTACTTGCACGAACTCTTCTGCGCCCACGTTCAATTGCTGTCTTGACTTCAAAAACTCCAACCCACTCAATATAGCTAGGGTTTCGATCTGAACGGGAGAGGATGCTCGTACCTTTTGCGCGAAACCATCAATGAAGTTCCCCTTCATCCCGCAAGACCCCAGCTACCGATCCCGCCGATTCGCCGTTCACCCAGGAGCCGTCGACGTTTAATTTCATCTTCCCATCCTTCGGCGGTCTCCACTTTCTTTGTAAGATCTGGTTTTTGGCTTCTCCATCCTCTGTTTTTTGTTGCCATCTACTGAAGTTCTGGAGAAATGCTTGCGCGAGGTCCACTATGGTGTTCGGATTCGGCTTCGTGCTCTGAAGATGGCGTTGTTTCGGGCTTTCCACACCAACCACAGGATCGTGGCCACCAGCTCTCCCTCAGGTAAGGCTCGGTTACTTGCAAAACTTTCCAATAGCCATTTGTCAAACCGGGTTATGAGATTAGGTGTGCAAGTAAGATTTATCCGTGGATCTATCCATATATTCTTTGTCCATTTGCAGAGGAGGAATAAGTGTTCGGTGGTTTCTGGATGCTTGTTGCAGAGCAAGCAAAGTGGGTCAGGTAACACCTTCCGTTTGTAGAGATTCTCCCTTGTCGGGATTGCATTATGGCAAATACTCCATATAAAGATGCGTATCTTTGGGGGGATAGCTAGTTTCCATATCATAGTCCATAATGTTCGGGGGGGTTGAAAGGATATTGTTGCTCTGTTCTGTTCTACGCTGTTGTTGCTTGTACACATGCTTTATTATATCCACTTTTAACCGTGTATCTCCCCGTTCGGTTACCCTTCCACATTAGGGTGTCTTCCTTCGCATTCGGGCTTAATGGGAGAGATAGAATTTCGTTTGCCACTCTGTCATCAAATAGATTCAGCACCTCAGTTTCTTTCCATCCCCGTTTTCATCATCTATAAGTTCAGCTACTATTCTAGGATCATCTTTGTTTGCCGGCCACCAATCACTCCAAATTCCAGCCATTTATCTTCTCGTATCTTAATTTGCTTGCCATCACCTACCCTCCATTGAACCTCCTTTTCAATAGTATCTCTTCCCACCATAATGCTTTGCCAACCCCATGATGGACATTGCCCTTTGCCTGCTTTCCACATATCTCCATTTGGGAAATAAACTCCTTTAAATATTCTGCTCCATAAGGCTGTAGGACATTGAGCAAGCCTCCAAGCTTGTTTTCCCAACATGGCCTTATTAAAGTTTAGTAGGTCTCTAAATCCTAAACCCCCCTCATCCTTCCGCACTTTCAATTCTTCCCACTTTTTCCAGTGCAACCCCCTGCTTGTATCATTTCTTTTCCACCAAAAAGAAGAGATTCTTCTTTCAATAGCTTTACATATAGAAACGGGAACTTTGAAGATCGACATGGCGTATTGAGGAAGTGCTTGTACAACACTTTTGATGAGCGTTTCTTTTCCCGCTTTAGACAAGAGTTTCTCTTTCCACCCCTCCATTTTCATGTTTACTCTCGCTAAGATCCAGTCAAACATCTCTTTTTTTGAACAACCCCAGTCCGTTGGAATGCCAAGATACTTCCCTGTTTTATCCATAATCGGGACTCGTAGTTCATATGCCATATTTCTTTTCAGATTCAAAGGACAGCCATTACTAAAACTTACCCCCGATTTGTTGAGGTTGATTGCTTGACCCGTAGCATAACAATACTGATTGAGGACAGCAGCTAGATTTTGGCATTCTGAGATAGTCCCATCCAAAAAGAAGATAGAATCATCTGCAAAAAGGAGGTGTGATAGGGTAGGACAATGCGAGTTTAATGTTATGCCTTTTAAGCTCCCATCTGCCATTGCCTTTTGTATCAGCCATGATAAAACATTCGAAACTAATATAAACAGATAAGGTGAGAGAGGATCTCCTTGCCTTAATCCCTTGGATGGTTTAAAGTAGTTCATAGGCTCCCCATTTACTTTCACACTAAAAGTTACTGTTGATACGCATTGCATGATCAACCCTACCCATCTTGCATCAAAGCCTAATGTCAGCAAACATTCACTCAGAAAATCCCACTCCACCCTGTCGTATGCTTTTTGCATGTCTAATTTCAGAATGGCTTGGAACTTCTTCTTTCTCTTCTTGATTCTTAGCTGATGAATAACTTCCTGAACTATCAGAATATTGTCTTGTATTTGCCTCCCTTGCACAAAAGCACTTTGTTCAGGAGTAATAAGTTCTGGTAGCCATCTCTTCAGCCTGTTTGCCATCACTTTAGCTATGATTTTATAGCTGAAATTACATAGGCTAATAGGTCTATAATGAGTTATACTTTCAGGATTCTTGACCTTTGGTATGAGGGAAATGTGAGTTTGGTTTAGGATGGGATCGATAGTACCTGTCTCAAAGAATTGCTGCACTAGGTAAAAAACTCCATGCTGTAGAATCTCCCAATAATGTTGATAAAATTGTCCATTTAACCCATCAGGCCCTGGAGCTTTGAGTGTGCCCAATTGGAAGACTGCCTTTTCTACTTCTTCCATTGTTACGGCTGCCATTAGAGATGTAGTCATTTCCTCATTGACTAGATTGGGGCATTGATTGAGTACTGGCTAGAAATCCCTCCTACCCACGGTTTCATAAAGTGTTTGATAAAACTCGCTAATGTGTTGCTTAAGCATTTTTGGCTCCCTGCACCACATATCATCATTTATCTTCAGCATTGTGATTTTGTTTCGCTGTCTTCTTTGCACTGTTGTGGCGTGAAAATACTTTGTGTTTTTGTCTCCCCATTTTAGCCACTCTATGCGCGCCCGAAGCCCCCGATACTTTTCCTCCTGTTTCCATAGAGCTTCAATTTGATCCACGATCTGCTGATATTCCTTCTTGCTGTGATTTTGAGGGTGCCTATTAGTAAGTTCTGTTAATCTGCTCTTTAGCTCTCGGATGCGGATGGCTGCGTTTTGAAATTTGGTTTTGCTCCATTTTGCTAATTCTTTGGAGACTTCTTGCACTTTGTCTGAAAAGCTTCTGTCATTGAATGGGTTGCTGTCCCATGTTTGTTCTATTAGCTCCCTTACATTCTACTTCGTCCATCCAAATGCTTCAAACCCGAACTGTTTTTTCCTTTTCGACTTTCTGGTTGCAGCACTATTAAAAGTGGGCTGTGATCCGAACCAACAGCTGGGAGAGCTTGCACTTCCGCATTTGGAAAGGCCACCCGCCAGTCCATGGTACATATAGCTCGATCTAGTCTTTTTTTCACCAAATCCTCTCCTGCTCTTTTATTTGCCCAAGTATAGGCACATCCTTTGCTTTCCATATCCATTAAGCCACAGTCATTCAAAAGGTCCCGAAATGCTACCATGCGACTATAATCTGCTGCCTTTCTTCCTGCCTTCTCCCATGCATATAAAACTTCATTAAAATCCCCCATGCATATCCATGGCAGAGTGTTCTGTGTGTGAATTTGCCTGACTTTGTGCCATAAGTGTATCCTCTCTCCATAGTTGGTAGGAGCATAGATAAAAGTGATTCGCATAAGACACCCACTAGTCTTGTCAAGGCATTCGACATCTATGACCGATTTATTGCTGGATTTCAGTTTAACTTCCACCTCGTCACTCCACATAAGTGCTAGACCTCCTCCAATGCCCTCTGGATTCTCTATGATGTTGTTTTGAAACTTTAGACGCTTTACCACACCCTCTACCATCGACTCCTTGTTCTTTGTTTCCATTAAAAAGATCAGTATAGGCCTTTCAAGAGCAACTAATGCTCTAAGCTCTTGGAACGTCAGGGGGTTGCCCAGCCCCTGACAGTTCCAGCTTATTATTTTCATGATGTCTGCGATGGCTTATTAGGGCTAGCCACCAAAGCCCATTCCTTTCCTTCCTTGACTATCTGAACCGGTGTTTCCAGCAGCTCCATATCATCAATAAGTTGAATGGCATTTTCTGCTGTTCTTTTCTGTTTCTTGGGTTTATGGGTCTTCAAAGTTTTTTTACTCATGCCTTCCTCCATCTGAAAATGAACTTTAAGAGGGTCAATACTCATAATTTGCTTCCCTTTATCTTTTTTGCCTTGGTCCACAGCATCTTCAATCAGATAATTAGAAGGGTGACAATCTGCCCTTTTCTTGTTTCGATTAGTAATTACCCGTTTCTCTGGGATGATTCTCACCTCTTGTTCCCTTTCCGTTTCTGTGACAGGCGTCTCAGGAATGACTTCTTCAGATTCAGAATTTTTCTCTATGTTGCCATAAAAAGCTTCCCAATATGGGCTGTGGTCGCGTATTTCTGCCTTTAGCCAAGGTCCGTATTTTGCTACCTTATTCTCTGCCCATTTAGTCTGTTCATAGGGAATTTCCTCACAATTTGTAGCATAATGACCGATTCTCCCACATGAGTAATAGTAATGAGGTTATCGTTCATATTTAAAATCCACCCATAACTTCTTAGTCCCTATATCAAGTATGGCCCCCGATTTCAAAGGTAAGTTCAGTCCAATTCTACCCTCACCTTTCCCGCTTTACTTGGACCATTTCCTTTTGCCGCCATCTCGTATTTCCACCACACGTCCCACTCTCTCAGCCAAATTAGCCACCACATCCTCTCTAAACCATCCTGGAGGTATTCCTCCCATATGTATCCAGAAATCACAGCAAGAATAATCATAACAATGCTCTGAGATCTCTGGTTTGCATTGTTTTAGTACTAGAAGGTTGCTTGCAAAGGACCATGGACCTGTGTTAAGAATTCTATCTTTCTCTTCCTCAGATTGAAATGTGAAAGAGAATAAACCTAGCTCTTTTTGTTGGCAAATAACTGTGTCTGACTTCCATGCCTTCTTCATAGTGGTGGTAAAGGCTGGAAAGTTCACATTAGGTCTGGAAAATAGCTTGCCAAACAGAGTAAGATTACATTCCTTTCTTTTGATAAGCGGGATTTCTGTGGAGACCTCCACAACATCACTATCAGCCCAAAGATCGCCTAATCTGTTACATAGAGCAGCTAATCGTAAGTCATTCTCAGTCTCACCTTCCATTCTCCTATTTGCAGGTTGTCTGGCTGCCTTTGTTCGTTCTCAATCTGAGTCTGAGTTGCTTCCGGTCTGGATTTGAGGCACTTTTGTTGGCGCGGCCTTAACAGGACACCGATTCCATCAATCTCAAGTGCCGATGAAGCTTAGAGGTTGAGAGTGGGGATTGCTGCTGGGTATTTGTGATTCTGAGTGTCGGTTTGGGAAGGGATTGAAGGGAACTCTACTGAATCTAGGTTTTCGAAATTGAAAAGCAAGAGAGGGGGACTTAGACAGAAGGAGTGAAGATGTTGATTCTATCGGCTGAACTGGAGAAATCGTGGAGAGATTGGAAATGTAGAAAAGAGAGGGTTTGTGATCGTTTTTGGGTTTTTGGTGTTTGAGAATGGGATTTCGGAAAAGGAAACATTATAGTTCAGGGATCATCTCACCAGATCTGAAGCGTACTCAAGGCCAGCGAGGGTGAGCATCTACTCCAGCATCATGGGGGTAGCCAAGAGCAATTTGCGCCAACTACCATTGGAAGGAAAGAGGAAGCTCTGCCCTAATGGTAGAGAGGAGCTCTCAACGAGAGAGAGAGAATGTTATGCCATCGAATTATTGATGCTTACATCTTATTTGGTAAAATCGAAAACTACGATCAATTTTTTTTTTTTAATTATGATCAATTCAACGTCTTTAATTTGCTTGCATTATTCTTAGAGCCCAACTCAAAATAATCTTTTGGCCCACTTCGTGTGCATCATTATGGTAACATCTATTACTAAAAAAAAGTATATATATGCTCGCCTATCAGGCCGTAAATAGACATTCAATAAAGTTCTATCACTTTGACAAAAAAAAAATGATAATAAAGTTCATTCACACAGTACTTAAGGTTTAATTTTTTTTTTTATAGTGATGAATTCATAGGTCAGTGTGGGAACTTACTCCCAAAACACAAAGAATAATTGTTTAAAATCTTTAAAATGTTACAAATATTCTTACGTGAGGATAAAATACATGCGGTAAAAATAAAAATATAGGATTATTCCCTTTAGCAACTGCATTACCAACATTCATTCTAAACTCAAATATACATATAAAAATTTAGGAAAATTAGTCAAAAAGTCTCAAATCTATTACACATATGCTAATTTAGTTCCAAATCTTTTGACAACTTGCGAATTTAATCTTAAATCTTTCAATTATGTCAATTTAATCATAAATATTTTAATAAGTTGCCAATTTAATCCTAAACATTTTAAAGATTTGCCAATTTAGTCCGTCTAACTAATTTTGGTCGAAAATTGCTAACATGACAGTTTAGTCATTGTTGGTCATCTTACGTGATATAGTCGGTACTGACGCAGACAAATGTTTTTGTTTTTTTTTGTTCCCTTTCGACCTTGTTAGCTAGTTAATTTGGCCTTGTCAGATCTAATGAGGGTTGAACTTTGCTAGGGCCAGCAAGGCTCGCCTTGTCCAAGGGCTAACAAGTTGTGCTAGAGGAGGGTGAGATCGACCTCAATTGGCCATCATCAAGTCCTAGTTACCAACTAGAGGAAGGAGAAAAAGAAAAAAAAAAGAATGAGAAAAATTTCAAAATTTTGATAAAAAATCGAGAAAATTATTTTAAAAAATTCAAATTTATCTATATTATATTCATTATATCACATAAGATAGTCAACGATGATTAGACCATTAAGTTAGCGGTTTCTGTTAAAATTAGCCTTTCGTGAAGCGCTCATCATCCTCCTTCATTTTGCCTTCTTCAGTAACTTCTTCTGCCCACGATGCCCTCGTCTTCCTCCATCCATTTGAAGGTCAGGCTCATCCCCTTCTTAATAGACCTAGCCTCAGTGTCGGCTTCTTCGGTGAGCACCAGAAGCAGCCACCTTTCATGGGGTTTGGAGAGAGTGAAGGATTTGAGTTTGCGGAAATGGGAACTCCAGGTCGAAGGGCAAGTGGGGAGTCGTCAGTGGTGAAGGAGGAGCCATTGATCGCAGCGATTTGCTCGAGGACGTAGAGGTCATTGGTCTGAGAAATAAGGTCTTCCACCGCCAAGTCATCGGTGTCAGAAACGTAGGAGAATTCCATCACGAGTGGTCGAGCAGCGGTGGAGGGGCGTCAAGTCGTCGCTGATCGGCCCGGGAGACGGCAGGCGAAGGCGCGGCGGAGGGGGCTCGGCGGACGCGGGATCTGCAGGTTGCAGGCGAGGCGGAGCAGGTGCGGGTCGGCGCTGGGCGGTCGCAAACGGCTGGCGGAGCAGCGGTGGTGCCGGAGACCCCTTTCTTTCTTCTCTCTCTTCTCTTCTCTCCCTCTGCTCCTTCCGCTCCCTGACCTCCTCGTCTTTTTGCCCTTCTCTCTGCTGTTCTCTCCTCTGCTCTCTCGAGCTCTCTCCCCTGCTCTCTCGAGTTCCCTCCCTCTCTCTCCACTTCTCCCTCTCTGCTCCTCCTTTCTGCCCTCTCCTCTCTCTGCTCCTCCTTTCTGCCCTCTCCTCTCTCTGCTCGATGCTCTCCCCCTCTGTCTGTTCCCCCTCTGCTCTCCTCTTCTTTCCGCCTTTTTTCCTTCTTCCGCTTCCCCGTGCGAAGACAGGATCCAAGGAGAAGGAAGGCCGCTGGGCGTGGGCCGGGCCGAAGGAGAAAAGAAGGCTGAGCCGCGGGAGAAAAGAAAAAGGAAAAGGGAAGGGACCGGGCCCAGGCCCACTCGGGGGAAAAAGAAAGGAAGAGGGGCGGGCCGGCTCGAAGCCAGATCCGGCCCGACCCGACTCGCCTAAACTCTCTTTCTCTTTCCTTTTTTTTGAATTAATTAATTATTTATTTTTTCTTTGTTTAAAAATAGGTGTCAACAAACATCACTTCACTTCTCTAGTCCAGCCTCTTTTAATAAGTGTGGAGGACCATGAGCAAATTCATGCTGTTTCGAGTTCCTTTCCTGAAGAAGGAACTTTGGAGGGCCGCCAAGTACATAATGATTAATGAGGGATGCATCTAATCAGCCCATTTTTTACTTTTTTGTGTAAAAACTTGTTTCTTCACATTGAAAATACACTTCGATTCTTTATGATTTCAAAAATTCTTTTTTTCTTTAGCAAAAGAAGATTTGAAAACCGATTTGATTCAATAATCGGTTATTGAATGAAACCGATGTTCCGACCTTGAAAATACAGTTCGATTCTTCAAGGTTCGTGAAACAAGAAATTGAACCGATTTTACGCTAGAACTAATCTTGAATCAACTGATTCAAGCCGATTCGATTCGATTCAATTCGATTCAATAATCGGTTCTTGAATAGAACCCGATGTTTTGGCCTTGGAATTAGGGACTACTCCAGTCCAAGGCTACTTCAAGGTTCGCCGAACAGGAAATTAAATTGGTTCTACGCTAGAACTAACCTTGCATCGGTTGATTCAAGCCGATTCAATTCCATTCCTAGGTTAAAGCACACCCAATGCACACCACAAATCAAATCTCCATTCTCAAAAATCAATAAATAATAAAAACCATAACTTTGAATCATTATCATCTTTGAACTAAAGAGGAACATTAAATTACATTAGTGAATGAAATTTTTTTTTATCGGAGTTAAGCATTGGGGACTAATTGATATATATTTTCCATCGACGAGTAAATTGAAACTTTCTCTATCTTTATGAAATTTGTTGTTTACAATGCAAAAATGTCTACCAGAGGATGATACGAAGGCAAATTAAAGAAAGAGGCATTGGGTCTAATTGATTATATATATGGGAGAAGCATGACGGATTAAACTAGAGACTGTACGAGGCACGCAACAGATGGACTCTTGTCATCTTCATATGGCAATCATGTCACTAAGCACCATTTCCAGAAATTCTCGGGTGAGGGAGAACGTGGGGTTTAGCAATTATAAAGTTTGCGAAATCCCTGAGAACCAAAAATAAAGTTTTGGTTCTCAAGGATTTGGCAACTTTGTCATTGTGCCCATTTCGACTTATTCACAATGACACATTTCGACTTATTCGCAATGGCAAAGTTACGAAATCCCTTGCAATCAAAAGTAATCCATTTGGACTTATTTGCAATGACAATCCCAAGCAACCAAAAGTACTCAAGAATCCTTGAACAATTTAATTGCACAATGGCGATGCTAGGCATTGCACAATTTAATTGCACAATGGCTGCGAAATCCCAGGCAATCAAAAGTACTCAAGCGTCCTTGAACAATTTAATTGCACGATGGTGATGCTGTGCAATGGTGAATCCTTGAGTACTTTTGACCCACACATCCTCCTCGTCAAATTTCTATATAATGACCAACTCCAGTCCAAACTCCAATCCAATCCCTCATGCTCTTCCTTCCAACTCCATTGCTCAGAGATCAATGGGAAACCACCACTCAACCCTTCCCAATCTTCCAAGGTAAGCACCAAATTGCCTATATTTTTTTGCCTACTAATCTATCATATGCTTATTCTCTATCCTTCTGTGGAAGACGGTTGTCTAACAAATTGCTTGGTGATGTTAAGGTATGCAGCATAGCACGTAGCTCAAATTAACGAAGGTCTTGATTCGCTTGCGCAAGCCTTGCGTCAACTCATTCGAGAGAGGGACAGCTCTATAGTTCCGGCCAACATTTCCAGAGCAGCACTCATCTTGCTTATCTGTGCAGCCATTAAAACCATCTGGCAAAGATTAGTCTTGGGAATGGGAAGGCAAGATGTTGATCCAAGTTTTCGACTTGTCATTCCGGGATCGCTGTTGTTCTTGGATGCATTGAATGTGGTCTCCTGATGTGCGTTCTGCTCAGGGGCTTGCCTTGGCCGATTTCTGTTGCCTGCGTCCTAATGCTGGTAGGCCCGTTCGTGTTCATCCTGAGTTAAAAAGATTATTGGCGACTAGGCGCTAGTCTCTGGCTTTTGATGTGGTGATGTTCGTTTTTTGTGAATTTCGTTTGTCTGTAACCTTTCCTCCCGCTGGTACTGATCTGATCGTCACTGTTGTATTACTACCACACCGCTTATCTAAGGGGTTTGCATGTTCTGTGCCCTTCCACTGCAAAATCGTTTTCTTTTCCTGCTGCTCTGTTTTTCATCTTATGTCTCTGTTCATATGAAAACTGTCTCGACATGAATGTGAAAAACTGCGACTTAGCAAATATCAACGGGAGCCGCTATTTCCAGGCCTCCACTTGATTGCCCACGCCCTCAAAACCTTAAAATGGCAAAAGAACCCACGGTTGCCCGGGTCGCCACCGCCTTTCTTCAAGCGCTCATCATTTTCCTTCATTTTGCCTCCTTCAGCAACTTCTTCTGCTCTTGATCGTGTAAAACGCCCAAATCCCACAATACCCTCGTCTTCCTCCATCCATTTGAAGCTCATGCTCAGCCCTACTTAATAGCAATAGCCTCGGTGTCGGCTTCTTCAGCGAGCACCAGAAGCAGCCGCCTTTTGTGGGGGCGACGGCTATGGCGTCTTCGTCTTGCGATAGCTCGAACTCAGAAGCGTGGTTTGGGTTTGGAGAGAGGGAAGGATTTGAGCTTGCGGAAAACGGGAACTCGAGGTTGGGGGGCAAGGAGTCGTCGGCGGTGAAGGAGGAGCTGTTGATCGCGGCGATTTTCTCGAGGACGTAGAGGTCCTTGGGTCAGGGAAATGAGGTCTTCCACCGCTGAGTCATCGGCGTGAGAAAGGTAGAAGAATTCGGCCGCGGGTTTCTTCTGCTTTTTCATCTTCTTCTTCTTCTGGGTTTGTGGTGATTTCTGCTCTCTTCCTGGCTCTGTTTTACTCTGTTGCCACTGCGAGCGGTTGGGATAGAATTGTGCTTAACCGCGAGCTTAAGAGGAACCATCAAATTACAGTGGCACGCCAGATAAAACTACCATTCCCATGCGTAATTGAAGAATAACGCAATTTTTTTCTTGCAAACGAAGAGCAACGCACCTGAAAAACAAAATTCCAAATTCAAAGAGGGCGGGGTACCAGTAGATTAAAAGTGGAAACGGAGAATGTAAGCGCACGTGAGATGCGTGTGCATCTCTGGCCGGTCACTTTTCTCGTCGGGTTAAGCGCTTAGGGGCTAATTAATATATATCTGTCAATTATAGGGGGGTCATTTGAGACAAACTCAAATGCAGATGGTCTTTTGCAAAAGAGGAGCCGTCGCACCACCTGCGCTGCATCATTTGCCTTGTGATCTACTACAAAACGTGTTTGCCAAATCGTAGGCCTGCATCAAGTTTTGTTTCAGACGAGGAAGGAAGAGGTTAATCCACCGTGTGTGCTCCATTACGTGAATTCTGTTTTATTTGGAAACAATCCATATGATGAACTCGTCCTTTCCCATATTGCATTGTGAACCCATAGTACAAGTACACATGGAACAATTTTTTTTTTTTTTAATTTGATTTGGTTTGGTTAAATGATCTATGAGTTTATTCTTGATATTTATTGTGTGAAAAACGGATGTCTAACGAATTTTATACTTACTTAAATCATAGAAGTAGAGCAGAGCATGTAACTCAAATCACCTGCAGATTATAACGAATATCTTAATATACTGAATGAGGCCTTATGTCAACTCATTAAGAATAGGTTTACAAGTTGAGCCAACATTACTGGTGATCGCGACACTATATTTATCTATGCAGCAATGAAGATAGTCAGGCAAAAATTAGTCTTCAAGATGGGAAGACAATATATGGGCTCAATTCCTACTTTCATATGCTCTCATCCCTTGAATGCATCTCATGCAATCTCCAAATGTGCGTTTGCTTGCTAACGTGCCTTGGCTAGTTGCATTCATCATGATTTAGGATGAACTCAAATCCCGCTTGAGTTCATTCTAAATCAAAGGATTAATTAGCAAATGGCGATAGTTTTCGGCATTCGATATGGTTGATGGTCTGGTGTTTGTTGGGGTCTGTTCCTCATGGTGATGTGTATTTTCCAAGAATTTTGGTTTGCTTCTATAACCTTCCAATGGCGAGGCTAGTCCTCCGTGTGTTTGCAGTTCTCTTTACAGCCAAATGCAATTTTAAGTATCAAATTAGACAGCTCGCAAATTCTAAGTAACTTATTCGACCATACTCCAAAAGTAAAGCTAGCTGGACAGTACAAGCTTGATCACTAATGTTGTGCTTTAAGACCGGTTTATCGAAATTACTTGCCAATATCCTTCATGCATTAATTACTAAAATTACAAGGTAATTCATGCCTCGTACATGGCCAAACGGCAACGGCCACGTGTGCATGTTATTTTTATTTCTACATAACCTAATAATAACGGACTTATTGGGCCAATTGAGATTTTGGTTCTTAAAACCACACAAAAAGCTGCTTTTTTTTTTTTTCAACTGCTGTAAAAAGAGTACACGCATGGGTGTGGAAATAAACTTTAAATGTGTAGAGGGTGTTAATTATAAAAATAAAAATAATATGAGCAAATCATTTAAACGATCTTAAGATTTATATTCAATATCAGTAAGTATAATAGTTAGAGGATTATATCTCAAGTATTTTCAAATTTATAATTCTGTCCATTTTGTTATACCATACCAGCATCATACATATATAGGAGGAATGCGCCTTAGAAATATATGAATGATTCCCTTCGGCATTTACATCACCTAACATTGATTCTCCTCCTGTGAAAACTCAGCAAAAAAGATTGTTAATTGCGCAGGAAAAGAGATTTGAACCGGTTTGAAATGGACTCAGAGCCAGATGAGATGGGAGTTGGGAGAGAATAAAACCGAATTTTTAATAGTTTGATTTTATCGGTTTGTGGTTCGATTCAGTTCGATTAACCGATAAAAACCAAACCAATAAAAAAAATATTGATTTTTAATAAAAACTGAACCGAAAATCAAACCGAACTGAAAAAATCGAATTTTTCAATTCGGTTCGGTTCGGTTTTTTGGTTTGGTTCTTGACACCCCTAGCGATGATGGTGGTTCCATCCCCTTAGTTCTTGATGGCCCTCCTCTGCCACGTTGGACAACACCTTCCTCTTCATCCCCGCCTCCGTCACCTCCTTCGGGCCCCGCCGCGGTTGCCCGAGTGCTTCGGCCTGGCCCGCTCCATCTCGTGGGTCAACGCCTGGACGTTCTCCGCCAATGGGTTGGTTGTCCAGGTTGAGGGAGTGCTTCCAACACATTGCTCACCTCACCATCACGCGATTCGGCGACTCCCTGCCGTCGGATTCGCGATGGCCGAGATCGCCTCGCTGCATTGCCAGCCGCTGTGGGAGAGCAGCGCATGTAGCCGCATCGGAAAGTCCATGACGGGTCTGGTTCTTGCCAGACCGCGATCTCGTTGGTGGCGGCATTAATGGCCTCGGAGATGTGGTCCTCGTCGGTGGGGACTTCTTTGCCGTTGATCTCGAGAGAGAGCTCGGGGCGATCCGCATGAGGATTGTCTTCAAGTCACACTATGAGAGGGAATCGAGTGCAAATTCCGTGCCCCTGCGACGGGTCGATTCTGCCGAGGTACTCAAGAACGCTCGACTTGCCGGAAGACCGGTCGCCGCCGCCAACAATGCTCGACGATGCGGATTCGGTTGTTGTAGGGGGAAGGGCAGAGAGAGAGAGTGTGTGTGTGTGAGGGGTGAGGAAAAGTCAAATGAGAACAAAGAAATTTTGACGGGATAAATGGATGGACTCTTAGCCCCTAAGTTAAGTCAGATTTTTAAGGTTTTGAGGGCATGGATGAGCAAATGGAGGCGTGGAAATAACGGCCTTTGTATCGGGAATCCGGATTTTCTTTCTGTTGCTGGTCGCGTGTTTTCATGCATTTCATTAGATGTTAGTTATCGACTTCACCCCCTGACAGTATCTTTGCCAAGACTAACATAACTGCTTACATCTCTGGAAAAAAGTACATTCTCAAAAATGCGATAGTTGAAAGAAATATCAAACACCGTCTTAAGTTTGACCCGCACAAAGAGGCACGACCATAGAAACACCGCTCTTTCTCCTCTTCTAGTTATAATGCCAGGGAAAAAAGTACTCAAAAAAAAAGTTTTAAACTTAATACATTTGTGCCAATTCGGTTGTAAATTCTCAATTATACCAATTGAGTCCAAAAATATTTGACGATTTTGTCAATTTTGGTCAAAGTATAGACAACGGCCATCTCACGTGGCATAACTAACACTAAAATGAACAAATATTACAATTTTAAAATATTTTTCCTGAGATTTTTAAATAATTTTTTCCTTTTTCTTCTTTTCTTTTCTTTCTTTGTTATTTTTTTTTTTAAAATTTTACAACTCTAGACCAACGACACTTGCCTAATTTGGGCAAGGGTGTCACAGCCCTCACCAACCATAGGTGAGGACCTCCGTGTCTTTGCCAAGGTCCATGCAAGGGCATCGGACCCAAATCCAGCAAGGCAGCGGCCACCATTTTCTTATTTTATTTAGTGTCTCGATCAAAAGGAGTGAGGTTCCAAGTCACATGGGCAAATTGCAAATGTGTCTCCATCAAAAGGAGTGAGGCCAAGTCAACTGAGCAGACAATGTGCACCAATGCAACATCTCGGCATCGTTTAGAAAGGAGTCAGGTTCCAAGTCAAATCCAATGCAACATCTTAAATGAGCAGACAAGGTGCGCCAATGCAAGATCTCGGCATCATTTATAAAATAGGATGTTTTAGAAGTAAAGAAGAAAGTAACCACGCATTGCTTGAAGATCAATGGAGAACAACTCAGTCGATCACGTTGTTCGAAGGTAAGCACCTCAACATCTCTGTAGTTCAGCCTCCTTCTACAAGTTGGGGGACTCAAGTAAATTCATGCTGCTTTGTTTGGAAATCATCTGCGCTCCTACTTAGATCATATGATCTCGTCCTTTTTGATGTTACATACCAAAACCATGAAACCAGTAGATTCGCTTGTATTTTTTTTTCTATTGATCTATCAATATACTTCTTCTTGATTCTTATTGTTTGCACTTATGTGAAAGATAGTTATCTAACATGTCACTTTTGGTGACCTTAAGGCATGTAGCACAGCGCGTAGCTCAAATCAACGAAGGTCTTGATTCGCTCGAGCAGACCTTGCATCAGCTCATTGGGGAGAGGCACACCACTATAGGTTCAGCCAACATTCCCAATGCACCAGGCATCTTGCTTATCTGTGCAGTGATTAAAATCATCCGGCAAAAATTAATCTTCGGGAGCGGAAGGCAAGATGTTGACCTAGGTTTCCGACTTGCCTCTGCTGTGGTCGCTGTTGCTCTTGGATGTGTCGAATGTGGTCTCCTGGCGTGCGTTCTGCTTGGCGACTTGCCTTGGCCAACATTTGTTGCCTGCATCCTAATGCTGGTAGTCCCGTTCGTGTTAATCGCGAATTAAAGGATTATTAGCAACTGGGCGCTAGTTTCTGGCTTTCTATGCGGTGTTGTGCGTTTTATATGAATTTCATTTGTCTGTAACCTCCCCCGGCAGGTACTGACACGGACGTCCTGTTATATAATTACCACGCCGCTTATCTGGGGGTTTAACATGTTCTGTAACCTCCCACTGCAAAATCGTTTTCTTTTCCTGCTTCTCTGATTTTCATCTCATGTCTCTGTTCATATAAACTGCGTCTCTAAGCAAATATCAACGGAAGCTGCTATTTCCATGCCTCTACTTTGCTTATCCACGCCCTCAAAACCTTAAAATGGCAAAACAACCCACGGTTCCCTGTGTCGCCGCCGCCTTTCGGGGGGGCGACGGCTATGGGGACTTCGTCTTGCGATAGCTCGAATTCAGGAGCGTGGTTTGGGGTTTGGAGAGAGGGAAGGATTTGAGCTTGTGGAAACGAGAACTCGAGGTTGGGGGGCAAGAAGGAGTCGTCGGCGGTGAAGGAGGAGCTGTTGATCGCAGCGATTTTCTCGAGGACGTAGAGGTCCTTGGGTCAGGGAAATGAGGTCTTCCACCGCCGAGTCATCGGGGTGAGAAAGTAGAAGAATTCGGCCGTGGGTTTCTTCTGCTTCTTCATCTTCTTCTTCTGGGTTTGTGGTGATTTCTGATTTCTTACCGGCTCTGTTTTACTCTGTTATCGCTGCAAGCGGTGGGGATAGAGTTGTGCTCAACCGCGAGCTTAAGAGGAACAATCGAATTCAAGTGGCATGCCAGATAAAACTACCATTCCCATGCGTAATTGAAGAATAACGCATTTTTTTCCTTGCCAACGAAGAGCAACGCACCTGAAAAACAAAATTCCAAATTCAAAAAGGGCGAGGTATCAGTAGAATAAAGGTGGAAACGGAGAATGTAAGTGCACGTGATACGCGCGTGCATCTCTGGCCAGTCGCTTTTCTCGTCGGGTAAAGCATTGGAGGCTAATTGATATATATTTCTCGAGTGTAGGGGGGTGATTTGAGACAAACTCAAATGCAGGGGGTCTTTTGCAAAAGAGGAGCTGTCGAGCTTCCTACGCTGCATCATTTGCCTTGTAATCGTCTACAAAATGTGTTTACCAAATCGTAGGCCCGCATCAAGTTTTGTTTCAGACGAGGAAGGAAGAGGTTAATCCGCTGTGCGTGTTCCATTACGTGAACACTGTTTTATTCGGAAACAATCTGCATGATGTGCTCGTCCTTTCCCATGTTGCATTGTTAATCCATAGAACAAGTACAAATGGAACATTTTTTTATTCTTTTTTGGTTTGGTGAAACGATCAATGAGTTTATTCTTGATCTTTATTGTGTGGAAAATGGATATCAAGCAAGTGGTTTATTGTTTTTAATCCTAAAAGTAGAGCAAAGCATATAGCTCAAATCACTACAAACTATAACGAAAATCTTGATATACTGAATAAGGCCTTGTGTCAACTCATTAGGAATAGATCTACAAGTTGAGCCAACATTACCGGTGAATGTGGCACTATGCTTATCTATGCAACAGTTAAGATAGTCAGGCACAAATTAGTATTTGAGATGGGAAGACAAAATATGGGCTCGGTTCCAATTCTCATATCCTCTCATCTCTGTTGCCCTTGCATGCATCTCATGTAGTCTCCACATGTGCGTCCTACCTGCCAACATGCCTTGGCCCATTGCATTCATCCTAATTTTGGTGATCCTATATGAGTTCATCCCGAATCAAAGGATTAATAAGTGAATAGCGGTAGTTTTTGACATTAGGTATGGTTGATGGTCTCGTGTTTGCTGGGGTCCGGCCCTCATGGTCATGTGTCTTTTCTAAGAATTTTGGTTTGCTTGTATTACCTTCCAGTGGCGAGGCTGGTCATCCGTGTGTTTGCTGGGTCTAGTCCTCTCTACAACCAAATCTAATTCAAAGTATCTAATTGGAGAGCTCGCAAATTTTAAGTGACTTATTTGACTATATTACACAAGTAAAGCAAGTAGGATAAGTACAAAAACTCCATTCATAGCTCCGTTTTGATGAGTACCATTGTGCTTTTGAGACCGGTTTACCATAATTAATTGCTAATTTCATTCATGCATTAATTATTAATATCACAAGGTACTCATGCCTAGTGCATGGCTGAACAGCCACATGTGCTTGTTATTTATTTCTCTACATAACCCAATAATGACAAACGAATTGTTCCAATTGGCATCTCCATTAATATAGCGTGGAGATTCAATTGGAACCGTAGACGTACATGAGGACGTTTCTCAGTCTGAGAATCTTTGGTAAATAATGATTACATCTTCTTTGGTAAAATCGAAACTATCATCGATTCAACATCTTTAATTTGCTTGCCTTATTTTACAGCCCAACACGAATTGATCTTTTGGACCACTTGGTATGCATCACTACATCTATTACTAAAAAAAAATATGCTCGTCTACAGGGGCGTAAATGGACATTCAAGAAAGTTCATTCACATAATACTTTAGGTTTAATTTTTGAAATACGTTCACCAGAAGTTTTAAAACTTTTTTTAAAAGTGCAATTATATCCAAAAACTTACAAAAAGTATAATCAAGTTATAAAACTTGTTAAATTGCTTCAATTGAGTTATTCTGTTAACTTCGTCCAAATTTGTCTAACAGAAAATGCTGACGTGGCTTTTTTAAATATTTTATCTCTCCCTTGGTGATGATGTAGCTAAATCATGAAGTCTAAGGCTAAAATGATATTGTCTTGATCTAAATCTAATTTTTAAATTTAAAAATAAACTAAATTAAAAATAAAAAAATTCAGGTGAGTAGGCTTGCAAGCCCGTACTACCACTGCCCATCATCGCCGAAAAGGGTCGGCGAATGTCGTTGGGCCTTAGCCAAGGTTGGCGACCCTTGCCTAGATTGGGCAAGGGCCTACAATCAGCAAGGGTGGTCGGCCCTTGGCAAAGGCCCGAAGACCCCACCTACCATTCCCCCACCCTCACCGACCCCTCTTGGCGATGGTGGGGCGGCAACGGCGAGGTCTTGCAACCCTTCCCACTTGACCTATACTTTTTTTTATAATAAAAAATAGCTTATTTTTAAATTTTGATTTGTATAAAAATAATAATAAAAGCTACATCATCACCACATCAGTATTTTTCATTAGCCAAATCTGACTGATTAAACGAAATAACTCAATTAAACAAATTTACCAATTTTTAGAACTTGACTGCATTTTTTTTCAAATGTAAGAACTTAATTACACTTTTGTGATAAGTTATAATACTTCTAGTGAACATATCCGTTAATTTTTTATGATGATGAATTTTGAGGTCAATGTGGTAACTTACCTCCAAAACACAAAGAGTAATTGTTTAAAATCTTAAAGCAATGTTACAAATATTCTTACGTGAGGATAAATACCCGCGGTAAAAATAAGAAACTATGATTATTCCCTTTAGCAATTGCATTACCTAACATTAATTCTAAACTGAAATATATTTATGAAAATTGGAAAAATAACTCAAAAAGTTCTAAAACTATTGTGCTTGTGCCAATTTAGTTCTAAATCTTATGACAACTTGCTAATTTGATCATAAACCTTTCAATTGTGTCAATATTGTTTTAAACATTTTAATAAATTGCTAATTTAGTCTTAAACCTTTTAAAAGATTTGTGAATTTGGTCATTCCGACCAATTTTGGCTTTTCTGACATAGCAGTCTAGTTATCAATGGCCATCCCATGTAACATGGCCAGTGTTGATGTGGACAATTTTTGTAATTGTTTAATAATTTTATGAAATTTTTTTCTGCCCTTTCAACCTTGTCAACTTGACCTCACCAAGGGCAAGCAATGTTTGCCTTGGTCAGAGGCCAAAAAGGTGAGCTTTGCCAAAGGTTAGTGAGGTTAACCTCACCAGCCATCGCCAAGGCCTAGCCACCAGCTAGAGGAAGAAGGGAAGGGAAAAAAAAAAAAGAAAAAAATTATAATTTTTTTAAATTTAAAAATTATATAAAAAATTCAAAATTATCAACGTCAACGTCGACCATATCAAATAAGATAGACAATTAGCCAAAATTTATCAGAATGATTAAATTGGCAACTCATCAAAATGTTTAAGATTAAATTGGTATAATTGAAAGGATTATAATTGAATTGGGACATGTACAATAGATTTAGTTTTTTTTTTTTTGGGTAATTTTCCCTATGAACATTATCCCTGCTTTTGTTGGTGGTCTAGCGAAAGGCCCACCCTCACCGAGGCCATTCTCCTTTAAGAAATCTATGAACAATTTGGTTTTGTAATTACATTCCCTAACATTAATTCACTTTACTTGTGAAAACTCAGCAAAAAAGATCGGTAAGCACCACACAAAAATTGGTGAATCATTTTCAAATGGATCACATATCGAACATGAGAATATCCTATAGAGTTCCTCATCCATTTCAAAGTAAGAGAACCAAAGATGAACGTGTCCTAGAGGCTAGAGAAGATAAAAACGCCATCCTGTTTGAGGAGTCGAATGTTGGCCCAACTTTTTGCGTGTAAAAAATCAAATTCTTAAAAATAACATGTTGTATCATCATGCTGAAAATGCAATTAGATTATTTATGATTTCAATAGATCTCTAAAAAAAAAAAATGGAAGAAGAGTTGGAAACTGATTCAATTTGAGAACCAAACTAGTTGAATCGGTTCTTGAATAGAACCAGCAGTTTCGGCCTTGAAACTGGGAACTAATATGGTCAGAGGTTACTTCAAGGTTTGCGGAACAAGAAATTGAACTGATTCTCCCTAAGTCCAAGCTATTTCGATTTGATCCTCGAGTTATACTATACTAGATGTGCACCTCAATTCAAGTTTCGACTCTCAGAAATCAACAAGTAATAAAAACTAACTTTTGAATGGCATCTTTCTCGAATTGAAAGGAAACATTAAATTACATCAACAAATGAAATATTTTCATCGGGATTAAGCATTGGGGCCTAATTGATATACATTTCCCATTGAGGGGTAAATTGAAAATTTCCTTTTCTTTCTAAAATTTGTCGTTTGCCATGCAAAAATGTCTTCCAGATGATGATGCGAAGGCGAAGGAAAAAGAGAGGCGTTGGGTCTAATTGATTATGTACAAATTACGATGAGAATGACTAGGAGGAGCATGAGGTATTGGACTTGAGGTTTTGGAGTCCAATCCCTCTAACTGATTATATATAATCACAAGGAGTAGCGTGAGCGATTGGCGTAATTGTCATTATTGTCATATGTACAGGAGCTCAATCCTCACGTCCTGATGATGACAAAGAACCCCACTGGAGGAGAGCCTCCTCCAATGGGGTTGTTTGTGGGGTCTCCTCCAATGGGGTTCTTGCTCTCCTCTGATTAGGTTCTCACTCTCCTCCGATGGGGTTCTTTATGGGGTCTCCTCGGATGGGGTTCTTGCTCTCCTCCGCGGGGGTTCTTTATGGGGTCTCCTCCAATGGGTTTCTTTGTCATCGAGGATTGAACTCCAGAGAATCCCTCATGTCATTTGCGTATAAGACCGTGGGAGAAGCAAAAGAAGACAATAGCCATGCATTGCTCGGAGATCAATGGGAAACAACAGCTCAGCCGGTCACAATGTTCCGAGGTAAGCACCGCAACATCAGTCCAAAAGCACCGCACATCAGTCCAATCTCCTTCAACAAGTTGGAAGAAAGTAAATTCATGTTGTTTTGTTTGAATACCATTTGCATTCCACTTAGATCAGGTGAACTTGTCCTTTTCAATGCTGCATACTAAAACATGTTTATATCGCATAAGTTTTTTCATCTGTTAATCTATGAATATGCTGGTTTCGTACTAAAATCATGAAACTAGTTCAAATAGCCTATATTATTTTAACTGTTGATCTATGAATATGCTTATTCTTGATTGATATTGTTTGCACTCCTATGGAAGAAAGATTGTCTAACAAGTCACTTGGTGATGTTAAGACACACAGCACAACAAGTAGCTCAAATCAACGAAGATCTTGATTCTCTTGAGCAAGCCTTGTGTCAGCTCATTAGGGAGAGGCATACCTCTATAGGTCCAGCCAACATTACCATTGCACCGGGCATCTTGCTTATTTGCGCAGCGATTAAAATCATCCAGCAAAGATTCATCTTTGAGATGAGAAGGCAAGACATTGACCCAAGGTTTCGATTTGTGTTTGCTATGTTTGCTGTTGCTTTTGGATTGATTGAATGTGGTCTTCTTATGCACGTTCTATTTGGTGACTTGTGTTGACCGATTTTCATTTCGTGTGTCCTAATATTAATAATCCTATCTGTGTCCATCGCGAATTAAAAGATCGTTAGCAAACAGGCACTAGTTTTAAGCCTTCAATGTGGTGGCATGTGTTTTGTACGAATTTCATCTGTCTGTAACTTTCCATTGTAGGTCCTGCTATGGACGTCATGCTGTATGTCCTGTAACCTTGAATAAATTTTGTATCTAAAAAATTCCCGCATCGCTTTATCTACATGTTCGGTAACCTTTCGCTGAAAAATCGTTTTCTTTTCCTGCTCTATTTTTCTTCTCATGTATCATATGAAAACTGTGCCTCTAAAGCAAATGTCAAAATCCGGGATTTCTTTCAGTTGCCCATCGCTTGGTTTGTTGCATTCATTAGACGTTAGTTGGCAACTTCACCCCTCGCAGTATCTTTGTAAAGTCGAACATAACTCCGTACATCTCTGAAAAAAGTACAATCTTCAAAAAAAAAAAAAAAAAAAAAAAAGTTAATTTCTCTAACAATCGGGAAGAGCTTGAGCCCACGAATCCGATGGTGGTCCGCACCCTGTACGAGGCCCTTCAATTCTGCGACTGCGAAGCCACCCGCCGGGCCGCCACATCCTCGCTCCCGTCCTTGAGCGGCGGCGGCGGTTCCATCCCAAGACCACACCCCAAATACGCTATATCTATATTACAAGACCACACCCCAAATTGAAATTATTACTGATGATGTACCAATAAAACCTCCCTATTTTCACGCTCTCTGGTACACCAATCAACATCTCTTCCCTCGTATTCCTTCTATCCTTCAAATTCTCTCACATACCAAACGAGTCAACACGTACCCTCCGCGAAAAGTCGCTCCTTTACAACAAATCTCAAACATCAAAGCAACAAGCTCTCCTTCATTCTCCAGATAGATCCCAGGACTACTCCCAAACAGTAAGACAAAGAAGATCAGAGCCCAGAAATCCTCTCCATTTCCACTACCCACTAGAACGACCAAAACAGAGGCAGCCGGAAAAATCGCTCCTTTACAACATATCTCAAACTTCAAAACAACAAGCTCTCCTTCATCCGACAGATAGATCCCCGGAATACCCCTATACAGCAAAACAAAAGAAGAGCAGAGCCCAGAAATCCTCTCCATTTCCACTACCCGCTAGACTGACCAAAACAGAGGCGGCCGGGAAAAGCCCCAAGAATCAAATCGACACGAGAGGGACAACTCACCAGTTCCGACCAAGGACCTCGTCGGCCCTGTAAGAAGTGAAGCGGGGATTGTCGCAGATCTAGAGCTTCTCGGGAGAGACGGCTTTTTGACCATTGCGGAGAGAGCGCGGCCCTCGTCGGAGAAAGCCCAGCGTCAGGAGAGAGCGCGATTCGGGAAGAAAGAGGTCGGGAGGAGGAGGCCGTCGAGTAGAGAGAGGGGCCGTAGTCGGCAGGGAGAGTCGCCGTCGTCGGAGAGCGAAGAGGCCGTGGAGTAGAGAGAGAGGCCATCGTCAGGAGGGAGCGTCGCCGTCGTCGGGAGGGAGCGTCGCCGTCGTCGAAGAGAGGGCGGCGTCGTCGGAGAGCGAAGAGGCCGGCGAGTAGAGAGACAGGCCGTCGTCGGCAGGGAGCGTCGCCTTCGTCGGAGAGAGCGCCCCCGTCGTCGTCGGAGAGCGAGCGCTATTTGGGAGAGAGTCGGGTCAGGAAAGAGGGGATAGAGTGAGAAGAGAGAGGAGAGAGAATGCCCGCGCGTTGGTTTGAATTGGAACGACGTGGGAGAGAAGAGGAGGAGAGACAGCAAGGGGCCCACACTTCCACGTGGCGGAGCGTGAGTGGTCCGGGACCACGCTGGCGTGGAGGTCCCGGACCACCCAATATCCTCTCGAACTGTGGCCCCTTGCGATCGTGTGTCCTCTTTATTTATAGGACAACCGAGGCCTTCAAAGGAAAGGATCCAATATAATATATTTTATTCCTTTCATTTGCTCAAATGCGTGAGCACTCCCAACTTTGATCATATATTCACGATTTTCCGCCACGAATTCTTTCCTTTTCTGCTCACGCCCACGGATGCGTAGGATGCATGAAATTTTCTTTGTCGGTGCACTCTTTCTTGTTTTAAAACGAGAAATATATGACCCAATCTATATATTCAACTATCATTCTTTTGGCAGATTCTTGCGTAGAAATAATGAAGCATAAATATCACACTTTTCTGCACCTAGTTGACCGAGATTTCCTTCTGTTAATAAATATATTTATTCCTCAATGATTTTTCACGCCCTGTTAAGATCCTATGTGAAGATTGTACTCAATCTTTCCAAAATTTGTGTCAAACTTGGTCATATTACGAAGCTTACTCCAGCCTTTCACTTACTGCAGGCTTAACTTCAATAAAGCTCAAAACCATTTACCCTAGTTCATCTACCGCTAATCTGATCCAATGCAATTATGTTCAACCTAAGCCCATCCGCTACTAGTCCATGAATATGATAGTATATTGAAATATGCTCCTAATAACTATATGTAATGCGATTTAATTTTAGGGGCTAAAGTTTGGTCCCTAATTTTTATGCAATAAATGAATGATTGGGTTGTTGACATTTAGGTGTCAACAATACTAGTTTATGATTTTTTACGGTCAAATAAATTAGTTTAAGATAAATTTGTCATAAGTATACTAATTTGAGTTTTTTGTGACCATTTGAGGTAAATTTATTACAAGCATATTGGTTTAGAGTTTTTCATGATCAAAAAATTAATTTGAGATAAATTTATCACACGTGCATCAGTTTAAGGTTTTTAAGAGTATTAACCATTTTCTTTATTTTTGAAAAAAAAACCCTAAACAAAAAGTAAAATATGTCGAGGAGGAGTGGAAGCCACAAGATCGGAAAGTCAAACATAAGAAAGAAAACATGTCCAAGAGATCCAGACCACATTCCGCCTTCCACATAAGCGCCCCACGTTGGCGTCACACTTGACGCATAATTTACCATCTACAAGTAACATGGCGTGCAAAATCATTTTCTTTCTTATCTTTTAGATGTATTCCCATTCTATGACAATTTAAGCTTTTTGAGTGTTGCACTCGAAACTTCAACTTGTAATTTACATAGAGATGCATCCGCCTAGTATAATTAGCATTTGATTCATTTTTTAGGTGCGAAATAGAGCGGGTAGCTCAAACTGCGGAAGCTACGATTTTTGCAAGAGACTGCAAGGTTTCTCTATGGGTAAGATCCATTAGTATAGCATGGAGATTCAATTGGAACTGTACACGTGTACGAGAATATCTCTTGATCCAACGGTGTTAGGAAAAAAAAAATAGAATTAAGGGCTTGATGTTATATAAGACCTTATAAAAAAAAACATTTCTTAATATCGCTTAAAAACATTAAAAGTTACTTGCCCCCCCCCCCACCCCCAAAATAAAAAATCATCGAGGAATTTAAATATGGACCCTTTTATATCATCAGAGTAAATAATGATCACATGTTATTTGGTAAAATTGAAAACTACAATCGATTGCACGTCTTTAATTTGCTTGCATTATTTTTAGAGCCCAACTCGAATTAATCTTTTGGCCCACTTTGAATGCATCACTATGGAAGCATCTCTTCATAAATACGCTCGTTTGTAGGGCTGTAAATGAACGTGCAATAAAGTTCATTCACATAATACTTTAGGTCTAATATTTTATAGGGACAAATTGAGAGGTTAGTGTGATACCTTATCCCAAAACACTAAGAGTAATTGTTAAAATCTTTAAGCAATGTTACAAATATTCTTACGCGAGGACAAAACGCATGATGTAAAAATAAGCAACTAGCACGATTCCCTTTAGTAATTACATTACCCAACATTAATTCTAAATTCGAATATATGTGTATGAACGTTATATCTGCCGTCACTGGTGGTCTGGCGAGGATGGCTACTCTCGCTGGGGCCGCCCGCCTTTAAGAAATATATGAACGATTTCCTGGATCGAGCATGAGATGCATCTACTCGGTTAGAATTGAGATAGAGCTAAAGCCGGGGCTATATATAGGGAATTAGGGCCTTTGAAAGGTGGAAATTGTCGCCGTTCGCTAATTAATGCTTTGATTCACAATGAACATGAACGGGATCACCAAAATCAGGATCCACGCAACGAAAATGAGTCAAGGCGTGTCGCCAAACAGAACGCACATTTAGAGACTGCACGAGATGCATTCAAGAGCAATAGAGATGAGAGCATACGGACATTGAAATCTCGAGTCCATATCTTGCCTTCCCATCTCAAAGGCTAATTTTTGTCAGACTATCTTCATTGCTGCGCAGATAAGCATAGCACTGAATTCATCGCTAATGTTGGCTCAACCTATAAAGGTACATCTGTCCCGGCACATGGCCTCCTCTAGTGTATCCAAATATTCGTTGCATTCAGTAGCAATTTGAACTATACGCTCTGTTCCATTTTTTGGATTGAAATCAGCAAACTAATTGTTAGAAACCGTTTAACACAAAAGGTCAGTGAAAAAGGATCAAGAATAAATACTTGGATCATTCAACCTAAAAAAAGAAAGAAAAAACGAAGAATCTGGGCAATTTGTGCTTGTAATATGGATTCTAATGCAACAATGGAAAGGACGAGTTCAGATTGTTTCCAAATAATATAGGATTTACGTTATGGTGCACACACAGGGAATATGATCAGAGATAAGAAGTTCTTTCTCAGGAAAGGAGCTCAAAACTGCATAAATTAGCTCGCAGTTCGCCAGCCCAAAGAAGGAGGCTGGACTCCACTGTTAAAGAGATAATGCGGTTCGCCACCGATTCTTATCTCTGAACCAAGTTGTTGTTTCCCATTAAACTCCCGGCTATGTGTGATTTAATCTCTTCCTCTTCTGAAATCCCACTAGGATGCGAGGCTTCCCTTATACATGATCGTAATACTGTTTCCCGACCTTTGCCCCGTTTATGCTTTCCTTTTCATCCAGTCCAATATTATATTATTGGGCTGAATGACCATTATATTGCACATGGAATATTGGGCTGAATGTTTCATTTGCAATATAATATTGGACTGAATGAAAAAGAAAGCATAATCGGTTCAAGCTGATTCAATTCGATTCGATTCCTAGGTTAGACCACACCCAATGCATGCCACAAATCAAATCTCAATTCTCAAAAATCAACAAACAATGAAAACCATAACTTTTGAATCATCATCATCTTTGAACTAAAGAGGAACATTAAATTACATCAGTTAATGATTTTTTTTTTTTTTTTTATCTAAGTTATGCAGTGGGGGCTAGTTGATATATATTTTCCATTGAGGGGTAAATTGAAACTTTCCCTATCTTTATGAAATTTGTTGTTTACAATGCAAAAATGTCAATCAGAGGATGATGCGAAGGCAAATTAAAAAAAGAGGCATTGGGTCTAATTGATTATATATATGGGTGACGATGATAAGGAGGAGCATGATGGATTAAATTGGAGACGGTATGAGGCACGACAAATGGACTCTTGTCATTGTCATATGGTGATCATGTCACTGAGCACTTTTGTGTGTTGGTCCATTCCAAAAGTTCTCAGGGGTGAGGGACAACTGGGGGTTTCGCAATTACAAATCTCGCAATTTTACTTTTGGTTCTCAGGGAGTTCGCAACTTTTTAATTACGAATCTTTTTAATTGAGAATCTTATTTGCAATTAAAAAGTTGCGAACTCCCTGATAACATCGCAACTTATTCGCAATTACAAAGTTGCGAAATCCTTGAGAACCGAAAGTAAAGTTGAAGCTTTGTAATGAGAACTAACTAAACCCTAGTTATAGTTTTTGGACAAAATTGCCCATGCTCTAATCGCCAGAATATGTCCATCGGAAAAGATTTGGATAACTAGCGAGTTGGGCCCTTATTTGAGATAAATTAGTAACTTTAGACCGTTTTTTAAAACAATGTCCACTTTGGACTAGTATTTAAGAAGACACTTCCAATTCCTTTTGTAGTGCGCAGGTCATTGATTGGATTCTTTGTAACTTTAGAGATGATCTCATGTTTTGACATGATCTTAGATGCTTAAGATATTCTCCTCTTTTGACATGATCATAGATGCTTTTATTTTCTAATATTTAAATTCCAAAATTGGATGACTTCCGCCCTTTAATTGATTTAAATTGTAAAAGACTTTGATTTTTGCAACATTATTTTGAACGTTTTTGGCTGGTTCTCATTACGAAGCTTGCAACTTTAGTTTGGTTCTCAGGGATTTCGCAACTTTGTAATACGAAACCAAAAGTAAATCCCTGAGTACTTGTGACCCACACATTCTCCTCTCACGTGCCTATATGGGAGACAATGACAAACTTCAGTCCAAACTCCATCGAATCCCAACTATACATCAAGATCTACGCATCGTCTATATGACATGTTGTGGCAGAAGTAAAGAAGTAAGTATCTACACGTTGGTCAGAGATCAATGGGAAACCACCACTCAACCCATCGCAATGTTCCAAGGTAAGCACCACAACATCTCGGCAGTCCAACCTCCTTCAACAAGTTGGAGGACTCTTGAGTAAACTTGTTCAAATACCATCTGCTTTTCACTTAGATAAGGTGAACTTGTCCTTTTTATTATTGCATGCTAAAACATATTCAAATCGCCTATGGCTTTTTGTCTATTAATACTGAAATCTTGAAACCAGTTTAAATTACCTATATTTTTTTTGCTTGCTAATCTATCAATATGCTTATTCTCAATCCTTATGTGGAAGACAGTTGTCTAACAAATTGCTTGGTGATGTTAAGGTATGTAGCACAGTGCGTAGCTCAAATCAACGAATGTCTTGATTCGCTTGTGCAAGCCTTGCATCAACTCATCAAGGAGAGGGACAACTCTATAGTTCTGGCCAACATTTTCAGAGCACCACGCATCTTGCTTATATGTGCAACCATTAAAATCATCCGGCAAAGATTAGTCTCCGGAATGGGAAGGCAAGATGTTGATCCAAGTTTCCGACTTGCCATTGCCAGGATCGTTGTTGCTCTTGGATGTGTCGAATGTGGTCTCCTGATGTCCGTTCTACTCAGTGGCTTGCCTTGGCCAATTTTGGTTTGCTTCTATAACCTTTCGATGGCGAGGTTGGTCCTTCGTGTGTTTGCTGGGTCTGGTTCTCTGTACGGCCAAATCCAATTTAAAGTATCTAACTAGACAGCTTGCAAATTTTAAGTAACTTATTCGACCGTACTCCAAAAGTAAAGCAACCTAAACAAGTACAAGCTTGATTCATTACTAATGTTGTGCTTTCGAGACCGGTTTACCAGAATTACTTGTTAATATCATTCATGCATTAATTATTAAAATCACAAGGTAACTCATGCCTAGTACATGGCCAAACAGCAACGGCCCCGTGTGCATGTTATTTATTTATTTTTTTTATACCGAGGATCCACCCTGGCACACCTTATGGGTGCTCACGGCCCCCATCGGACACCAGCCAGCGAAGACCAGCGACTATACCTCAAGGGGGCCTAGCACGGGACCCTACCATCCATGGCCCCCCACTTAAGTCGCAATCAACCAGTTGGGGAATCAAAGCCAAGACCTCAAGGTCGACTAAGCCCTAACCAACTGGGTTGCCTATGGGTAGGTATGTTAATTTTATCTCTACATAACCCAATAATAACAGACTTATTGGGCCAATTGAGATTTTGGTTCTTAAATCCACACAAAAAGCTGTTTTTTTTTTTTTTACTGTAAAAAGAGTACACGCATGGGTGTGGAAATAAACTTTAAATGTGTAGAAGGTGTTAATTATAAAAATAAAAATAAAAATAATATGAAAAAACACTTAAATAATTTTAAGATTTATATTCAATATTAGTAAGTATGATATTTACAGGATTATATCTCAAGTATTTTCAAATTTATAATTCTGTCCATTTTGTTATACTATACCAGCATCATAGATGTGTATAGGAGGAATGCGCCTTAGAAACATATGAATGATTCCCTTCAGCATTTACATCACCTAACATTGATTCTCCTCTTGTGAAAACTCAGCCAAAAAGATTGTTAATTGCTTAGGAAAAGGAGAACTCCATCCTACAGACTCCCTATCCATTTCAAAGAGCACCACATCCAAATCTGTCCTAGAAGCTGTAAAAGTTGGATTCCACATCGTGCTTCGATAGTCGAATGCTACCCATCAACTTGTATCAGAATTCAACGCCAAATCCATAACGGTTAACGAGGGATGCATCTGTACAGCAGACCCGACCATAAACTTCACGCAATGAAGAAAAGAGCCAGCCTTATGGAGAAACACAAGACCTCTTGACTTAAAATTGAACAGCAAACAGGGAAAGAAAGTATAAGTAAGGGCCTTCACAAAGTCGTAAGATATGGATTAACACTATCCTCTGGGATGAAGACTCTGAAGCTTCATCATCAATCTAATCGCTCCATCTGCAGGGTTAACGACACCAGTTGATATTAGGTCAGTTTGCCAGTAAAACAAAGGCAAGTACAGCCAGCAGGAGGCAGCGCATACAAAAATCACACAACAGGTAAACAAAATCATCAATGAACAATTGCTTGTTCTCTCGTTCGGGTTGGTTCGAAGTATGAAAAGTCAGATGATGCGTTACCTTCCAAAGACCATCATTAAGATAATGCATGTTATCCACCCCAATGCCCTTGTTAACAGCTCGTCTGCATATCAAGCAATTGACTTAGTTTTAAAAAGAGATATATAAAATAGGGTTAATACCCTGAAAAATCCCAAACTGGTACACTTGTGATAAATTTACCAAAAACTATTTTTTTGACCACCAAAAACCCCAAACTGGTATACCTTTAACAAATTTACCTCAAACCGGTACGCTTGTGACAAATTTATCCTCTGTTAGTTTTAGTTAAATTTTATTATCAAATTATTAAGTTAAATAACATGTGACAGTTGACCGATATACCAATTTAGGATTTTACGCTCCATTTGTCACAATTTACAATTTTTGTGATTTTTTTATGGTATCAATTCAATTTAGCAGATGGTATATTTGTCACAAATTTACCATTTTGGGGTTTTTTGCAGTCGAATAAATTAGTTTGGGATAATTTTATCATAAATGTACCAGTTTAGAGTTTTTTATAGTCAGTCGGGGTAAATTTGTTATAAGTATACAAGTTTGAGATTTTTTATGGTCAAAAAAATAGTTTTGGGTAAATTTATCACAAGTGTACCAGTTTGGGGTTTTTCAGGGTATTAACCCTAAAAGATATGCAAAACAAGAAATAGGTAACTATTATTCATGTTGTTCACCAAGAATTCTATTGAGCAGGTTCCAAATATGATTCTATGAAAGAGATTCTGATTCTTGAATGTGGACATGGGAGGAAACTCACATGTCTCTAGCCGACATTTTTGTAAAGCCTATCGCAAGCGCATGTTGCTTGCCTTCAGCCATAATTGCCTGAAAAAAAAAAGGGAATGGAAAAATATACCTTTCCACACTATAATGCCACAGCCAAAAACAAAAAACTCAAATCTAAATGGAACAGTCCTAAAAGAGAACTGCTACCGATTAAGCCAAGCATTAAACATCATTGGATAGAATCAACGTTGGTAGGCGTGCAGCATTGGAAATTGATAGGTGTGACTCTTACCACAGAAGTCTCTGCACCAACTTCATCATCCAAAGCACCTCCAGGAGAGGTAAAGGCCAGGACACATAATGTTTGCACCAGCAAGAACAAATTTTATTGCATCCCTGTCTACTTGTAATTTCTTCAATATATATGGATCTGCACCACACTCGGCAACATCAGATGCAACAACTCAAGAATTTCTAACAATCAACATTGGAGTATTTTATTAATACATCCATTATGGGGTGCAGTTGGAACGCACTATTTCGTCTTGATATGCTACGATGGAAAAGCACCATTTTGAAAGAGTATGAGGGAGTCATATAAAAGATTCCTGAAGACAATCGTTAGGTTGGCAGAACGTACGCTCAGAAAGAAATAATTTTTCCTTTCTCTCCCCTTTCCATCAAAAAGAAAGAAGGCGTTCAATTTTTTCTTTACAAGAACAATTGGCTTTTATGCTGTGGAAATCGGATGTTTTCCTCATGATTACATTCAGACCAACATGAGGTAATATTGTTCGTGATTCATCCACAATTCATCGATTGTTCCGGGGTAAATTGTTGACTGTGCATTGGATAGAGGTAAGTCGTCTTCCGCCGACTGGAATTCCAACAAACATTGTCATAACAGGCAAATTTTCTAATGATGATCCTAATTCAAGTTTAGCACGTCTACCAAATTGAAGCCCCCCAATGAAGTTTGCTCCAAGTGACAGAGATATTGTCTGAGCATTAAGTTTATATATTCCGATCTAGAAGTTAATCTAAAATACACACACACACACACACATATATGTTAAGTGCAAACACAATCAGCACACCTCGATTAACAACATATGAAATCTTAAAGCAATGTTACAAATATTCTTACGCGAGGATAAAATACATGACGCAAAAATAAGAAACTAGGATGATTCCCTTTAGCAATTACATTACCCAACATTAATTATGAGCTCAAATTTATGTATAAAAAATCATAAATTTATTGTGTTTGTGCAAAATTAATCCTAAATCTTCTAACAACCTGTCAATTTAGTTTTAAAATTTCCAATTGTGTCAACTTAATTCTAAATATTTTGATGAATTGAAAAATTTAATCCTAAACCTCTTCTAGCCAAAATTGGCCAGCTACTGCTAATGTAGCAATCTGATCAACATCATTAGTCTTACGTGATACGATCAAGTTGACGTTGACAATTTTTACAATATTTTGATAATTTTATGAAATTATTATTAGTTTTTTTTTTTTAAATTCCCTTTCAACCTCGTTAGCCCAAGCTCTTTAGATCTTGTGAGGATCAAGCCTTGCCAATGGAAGGGTAAGGTTGACCTTGCCAGGGGCAGGCGAGGCTCACCCTCATTAGTGCTTGATAGTTGTGACCTTTGCTAGTGATTGGCGAGGTCTGGCCATCGTCAAGGCCTAGCTACCAATTAGAGGAATAAGGAAAGAAAAAAATTGAAAATTTTATAAAAAAAACTTAAAATAATTTTTGTCTGCATTGATCATATCATGTAAGATGATTGGTAGAGATTAGACAGTTACGTCAATAGTTTTTGGTCAATATTGATTGAAATGAATAAATTGACACAATTGAGAGGAATAATCAACAATAAGTATCTCTAGACATGGAGAAGCTGGCTGCGATCCAAAGTACAAAGCTGTACCCAACTTCACAGTACCAACCACCAGTTAGAGAAATGGATATCTTTCTTGGTGGCAAGCCAATTGAACCTATCACCGATGCTTGATGAATCCATGTCCCTCTAGCAAGTCATAAGCAAGCAAATATTCATAGACGGTCCATGTCGTGAGGATTCAATTGTAACCGTGCACGTGGAGGAGACCGTCTTTGGATCTGACAATATAACAAAAATATAATTAAGTGCTTGGTGTTGTATAAGATCATTTATAAAAAAAATAAAACATTTCTTAAATTTTTTCAAAAATATGTGCAACCATTAAAGGTACTTGGCTAAAAAAAGAAAAATAATCGAGGAATTTAAAAATAAGTCTTAGATTCTTCTTTTTCATTTGAGGTCCGTGTGTTTTAAAAAATAAATAAATTGATTTTTTTTTTAATAAATGACTCATTATACCATTTATAATATAAAGATATTTTTATTATCAATAACGATTATATCTAAAAATCATAACTTTGAATCCCCACCCTCCTCGTATTAAAGAGGAACATCAAATTAACGGTAGCGCACCGGATAGAACAATCATTCGCATGCATAATTGAAGAACAACGCACTTTTCTTTTGGTCAATGAAGAACAACGCACTTGAAAAACAAAATTCCAAATTCAAAAAGGGTGAGATATCCGTGTGATGAAGCTGGAAACGGAGCATGTAAGTTCAAGTGAGATGCGTGTGCATCTGGCCCGTCACTTTTTCGATCGGGATTCAGCGGTGGGGACCAATTGACATATATCTATCAAGTGGACGGGGTCGTTTAAGACAGACGCAGGGGGTCCTTTGCAAAAGAGGAGCTGCCACGCTTCCGAACATTTGGCACTGCTTTGGCGCGTATATTTTAGTCAATTGTAAAACTGTGGAACTAAAAATGCGCGCTTCCTGTACCGCAATCAGGAGGATCTAGTCGCGTAGGGGTCTTCTGCAGAAAAGAGGATCTAGTCGCGCTTTTTGTCGATTTCTCCATACTAAAAGCTTTGCCTTGTGATCGTCTACAAAATCTGTTTGCTAAGAATCGCAGGCTCGCGTCAAGTTTTCTTCCGGACGAGTAAGGAAGAGATTAATGACACGAAGCTCGGAGTTTAATGGGAAACAATAATTCAGCCGGTCACAGTGATCGGAGGTAAGCATCAACCTCCAACCGCAACATCACTTCGCCCCTATAGTCCAGCTTCCTTCAATGACTTGGAGGATTGTGCTCTTTTGAGTTACTTTCCTAAAAAAGAACTCTGCTTAGAAGACCTACCTTGTTTATTTTTTATTTTTTTGTCTAGTTTCGGGGTCTACTTGATAACCTATATTTCTTTTAATTGTTTTTTCAGGTTTCATTTTTTAAAACAAAATAATATCAGTTGAAGATGAAATGCAGAAATCTCTATCTCCTAGAAGCAACAATTCATAAGATGAATATATAATCACGTACGATTACAAACGATATAAAGTCCAAGTATGTAACATAAAACATAAATTATAAAACTCCATCTCTCACTCAACCATAAAAATATTTCACCAAATTCTAACCACTTGAAAACAAAACAAACACTATAATTAATCTATTAACAATAGTTTAAATTAAATAAGCATTAAAAACTAAAACAATTAACAGAATTACAATTCCTCACTAGTCATCACATATATTAATTCCTTTTTAACTTGTGAACTCTATTTATCGATGATAATCGGTAAGACAATTTAGATCCAAAAACCAAAGAAGAGATTAAATAAAGCATTCATTAATTAGATAAATATTTAAATAATTTACAACATAAAAAGAGGAGCCGATGCATTATTCAACTCAAATTTTTCCGTACTCCAGATGGGGAAAAGAAAGACGAAATAAAAATATTTAATTAAATAAAAGCCGTAAGAAATCCTATGAAAAGATCACATCCATGCAGTCCCGTCCGATGAAATGTGTGTGCAATGTGGGCAGATAAGGATCAAACCCGTCTCTCAGTCTACATTGGACAGCCAATGCGAGAAACAAAACCCTAAGGAGAAAGTCTCGGTCTTGCCGGAGAATCCGTCATGAGAGCCTCCATTTCCGGACCTCAGAGGGAGGGCTCAAACGGCGAGCGAGCGCGGTCATTCTTCGATCGCTCGGAGAAGAAGAAGAGAAGTCGCGATGGTTCCTGCGGCGAGAAAGCGCGAGCGCGACTGCCCCGTGCGAGCAAAGAGGAGAGAAGAGCCGCGAGCGCTGCCTGATTAACAGAGAAAGGAGGCGAAGAAGAGAGATACAAAGACATTAGGGTTTTCTTCTTTCGTGAAACCCGCTCGAGAAACGGGTCCGATGGCTAGGATCCAAACGGTTCTTCACTCGGAATCAGGAATCGGACCGGATCTCACCGGTTGGGATACCAGGAACCGGACTGGTTCATATAGAATCGGAAAGGGCACCTGTTTTCACAGCGGTCCAGTCCGGATCCCGGGCAGAACCGGTCGGTGGCACACCCCTTGTAAACGGGGAATGTAGGGTATGGCCCATGGGTGAGGCGTGGGCACCTCTGGCTGGCCACGTCTCTCTTCGTGGTTAAGTCATTGGGTAACTGATATATTTTTGTGAAGCGTAGGATTTCATTTGAGAAAAAGACAAATATAGGTCTTTTGCAAAAAGATAAAGCCCATCAGTGGCTAATAGAAAATATTTTTTTATTGGGGCTGCATGCTTTGTCTGCATAGTTTAGCTATGCCTTCGTCGTCTATGGGTTTGCCAAATCGCAGGCTTTCATTGAGTTCTGTTTCGGACGAGGAAGGAAGAGAATAATCCCACGAAGCTCGAAGATCAATGGGAAACAATAATTCAGTGGATCGCGGTGATCGGAGGTAAGCATCAACCTCGAACTGCAACATCCCTTCACTTCTGTCTGTCCTGTCTCCTTCTGAAAACGTCTGATGAACCGGTTGAATTCATGCTTTTACGAGTTCCTTTCCTGGAAAAGAGCTCTCCATTTCGGATTTTGTCCACGAAGCTAATTCCTTTACGTTGCTTTATTTGGAAACGACCATGTACGCCATTTCTGAAGTTCAGTCTCCTTCTAAAAAGCTCCGGAGAACCGGTTGAATTCATGCTTTTTTGAGTTCCTTTCCTGGAAAAGAGCTCCCCATCTCTGATTTTGTCCACAAAGCTTATTCCTTTACGCTGTTTTATTAAAAAACAACCTTGTGCGCCATCTCTGAAGTCCAGTCTCCTTCTAAAAAGCTCTGGGGAACCGGTTGAATTCATGCTTTTATGAGTTCCTTTCCTGGAAAAGAGCTCTCCATTTCGGATTTTGTCCACAAAGCTTACTCCTTCCCATCTCTGATTTTGTCCACAAAGCTTATTCATTTACGCTGTTTTATTCGGCAACGACCTCATACGCCATTTGTGAAGTCAAGTCTGAGAAAAACTCTGATGAACCGGTTGAATTCATGCTGTTTTGAGTTCCTTTCTTGGAAAAGGGCTCCCTGTCTCTGATTTTGTCCATAAAGCGAATTCCTTTATGCTGTTTTATTCAGAAACAACCTTGTACGCCATTTCTGAAGTCCAGTCTCCTTCTGAAAAGCTCTGGAACCGGTTGAATTCTTGCTGTTTTGAGTTCATTTCTTGGAAAAGAGCTCCCCATTTCGGATCTTGTCCACAAAGCTCATTCCTTTATGCTGTTTTATTCGGAAACAACTTTGTACGCCATTTCTGAACTCTAGTCTCCTTCTAAAAAGCTCCAGGAACCGATCGAAATCATGCTGTTTTGAGTTCCTTTCTTGGAAAAGAGCTCCCCATCTCTGATTTTGTCCACAAAGCGAATTATTTTACGCTGTTTTATTTGGAACAACCTTGTACACCATTTCTGAAGTCCAGTCTCCTTCTGAAAGCCTGCTGGGAGCCGGTTGAGTTCTTGCTGTTTTGAGTTCATTCTTGGAAAAGAGCTCATCATTTCGGATCTTGTCCACAAAGCCTATTCCTTTATGCTGTTTTATTCGGAAATTACCTTGTACTCCATTTCTAAAGTCCAGTCTCCTCCCGAAAAGCTCCGGGGAACCGGTTGAATTCATACTGTTTTGAGTTCCTTTCTTGAAAAAGAGCTCCTTATCTCTGATTTTGTCCACAAAGTCAATTCCTTTATGCTGTTTTATTCGGAAACAACCTTGTACCCATTTCTGAAGTTTGGGTTCCTTTCCTGGAAAAGAGCTCCCCGTCTCTGATTTTGTACACAAAGCGAATTCCTTTACGCTGTTTTATTTGGAAACGACCTTATACGCTATTTCTGAAGTCCAATCTCCTTCTAAAATTCCGGGGAGCCAGGTGAATTCATGCTGTTCTAAGTTCCTTTCCTGGAAAAGAGCTCCCCATCTCTGATTTTGTCCACAAAGCTTGTTCCTTGCTTGAATGCTGTTTTATTTAGAAACATCCTGTACAATGAATTCGTCCTTTCTCATGTTGCGTTGGGAATTCATACTAAAAGTTCAAATAGTCTAGATTTTTCTTGGTTTGATTTGGTTAAATGATCCATGAGTTTATTCTTGATCCTTATTGTTTGACCTTATGTGAACTATGGATGTCTAACAAGTAGTGTTCTGACTTTTGTCCAAGAAGTGGAGCAGAGCGTCTGGTTCAAATCGCTGTAAAATGTAACGAATATTTGGACACATTGGATGAGGTCATGCACCAACTCATCAAGGACAGGCGTAGCTCTACAGCTCGAGTCAACATTACTGGTAAATCCAGCACTATGCTTATCTGCGCAGCGATCAAGATAGTCAGGCAAAAATTAGCCTTCGAGATGGAAAGGCAAGATATGTGCCCAAGAGTCCAACTTCCATATGCTCTTATCTCTACCGCTCTTGGATGTGTCTTGTACAGTCTCTTATTGTGCATTTTGCTTCCTGACATGCCCTGGCCCATTTTTCTTGTGTGCATCTTGATTTTGGTAATTCCGTTTGAGTTAATCACGAATTAAAGGATTAATTAGCAAATGTGGCTGAGGTTCTGGCGTTTGCTGGGGGTGTGGTCTTCCAGATGTTGTGTATTTTCTTTGAATTTTGGTGGTCTGGTCCTCCTAGTGTTTTCAGGGGCTGGTCCTCCTCATGATGTGTATTTTCTTTGAATTTTGGTCTGCTTGGGTAAACCTTCCGCTTGGAACTTCCGGCGGTGAGGTCTAGTCCTCCAGGTGTTTGCTGGGTATGGTTGTTGTATTTTCAGTTTGCGAGAATTAGGTGTTACTTGTAGACAAATCTCACGGCCCCTTGCAAAAATGGAGGCGTTTAATATCTTTAAGGCGTTGGTGAAATTCATGGTGTTGAAGTTGACATACTTGGCATATCAATCTTTTCTTTATATCATGGACATTGCTCTTTCTTCATGCAGATCAAGCATGAGCAAGCGGAACGTTGACGAAAGTGGGCAGAGAGAGAGGGCTAAGAGGCAAGTAAGTCAAGAGGAGAAGGAAGAGAGAAAACGCGTCACCGATGGACCAACTTTACTCATTTGGCAGAACTCTTAAAATCACGCCTTCTTCTCCCCGACATTTCTTTATCCTCTCCTTTCTTTTCTTTCCAAGGAAAAGATGCACCTCGGTTCGTGTCCAGGAAAGTCTCTGTGGGACATGGTTGTGGACTATAATGAGACGTGGCCATATGCTTTTCATCAGCCCTAGATGGGGTGCTGTCTCGTAGCATGTGGAAGGAATGGTACGCTGTTGCAATATTAATTATATAGCAACATAAATCAACGTGAAATTACTAAAAAAATAAATGAAAAGCAATGAACATGAGAGATTTTACATGATTCGGTCCGAATATCAGTATTTACTCCAAAAAAGAGCTAGTAACAAATAATTCATTATCATCGAAGAGTCAAAGTTATAATTACTTATATCCTCGAGTGTCTTTCGCATTAAAATTAAACCTAAATCCACAATACTCACGAACAAATAATTCAATTTGAATGAAAAGCTCAAGATACAAATCACGTGTCCAAACACGTCCACACGGCCAAAGAAACAAGAACTCGCGATGTCCGTCTCAATTTTTTGTCCACTGACCAGACTAACCCGCCGAAAGAAAAAGAGAAAGCCCACCTAACAGACGCGTGTGTATATATATAGGATAGTGGGTGGCCCTTCTTAAGAGACCATGGCCGATTTATAAATCCTGGTAAAACTTTGACTCGGATATTATCTTCAGAAAATAAATCTGGTTAAAATAAAGTGCATACCAGATTTTGAGCAAATCAAAATATTTCTATAGGTCGGATTTCATACATAGTTTAAACTCGATATATGATTTGGTATTATGATGAATATTATAAGAAGTCATTTATAATCATTGCACATGCATGATAATAATGCCTTAAGCTTTACTCAGGTCAAGTGGGAGAATATTGGAAAAGATACCAAAATTAATGGGAAAATCCTGGAAAGATTGGCTAAATCATGGATCGATAAGATCAAATATTAAGTGGCCCAATTATTATGAAAATAGGAGATACATTGATGCAAAAAATTCAGAAGAAATTAATGGATAAACAATCTCGGGTGTTGACCTTAAGATTATGATTAGTTGATGAACATACAAAACTTGTCAAATCAATCCAATTAAGTCTTTGAGTTAATTGCGCTTTCTAAAAGTTTTATGACCAATTTGTACTTTCGTGGCAAGTTTTCGTGCTTGATTGTGCTCTTTAAAAGTTTAGGACTCGTTTGCACTTTCGTGATAATTTTTAGGGCTTAATTGTATTTTTTAAAAGTTTTAGGATTCAATTATTCTTTTGTGACAAATTTTAGGATTTTCAATGTACTTTTCTTTAATAATTAATGAGGATGCACCAAGTGAAAAATTGACTGAATTTTTTCAATTTTGTATAAAAAATCAAATTCTTAAAAATAACATATTGTTTCTTTGGTGCTCCTTAATTGCAGAGGATTTAAAAAAAAAAAAAAAAAGAAGACTTGAAAATCAATTCAATTTAGGAACTGAACTAGTTGAATCGACGGTTTGGACTTTGAAACTGAGAATTGATATGGTCTTAGGTTGCTTCAAGGTTACATGGGCCCCACGTAACCTTGACAATGACTTAAAGACTTTTGAAGGAAGTTGGACTGCAGAGATGTTGTAGCACTTACCTCGGAGCATTGTGACCGGTTGAGCTATTATTTCCCATTGAGATATGAGTAATGCATGGCTACTATCTTCGTCTTATAGTTAATAGCTCAACCGGTCACAATGCTCCGAGGTAAGTGCTACAACATCTCTGCAGTCCAACTTCCTTCAAAAAGTTGGAGGACTCTGAGTAAATTCATGCTATTTTCTTTGAATACCATATGGACTCTACTTAGATCAGGTGAACTTGTCATTTTTAACGTTGCATCCTAAAACCTGTACTAATCGCCTAAGTTTTTTTTTTTGTCTCTTAATCTATGAATTTGCTCCTTTCGTACTGAAACCATGAAACAAGTTCAAATAGCCTACATTTTTTTTAACTGTTGATCTATGAATATGCTTTTTCTTGATCGATATTGTTTACACTCCTGTGAAAGAAGGTCGTCTAACAAGTCACTTGGTTATGTTAAGGCATGCAGCACAACACGTAGCTCAAACCAACGAAGATCTTGATTCTCTGGAGCAAGCCTTGCGCCAGCTGATTAGGGAGAGGCATACCTCTATAGGTCCGGCAAACATTTCCATTGCACCGGGCATCCTGCTTATCTGCGCGGCAATTAAAATCATCCGGCAAAGATTCATCTTTGATATGAGAAGGGAAGATATTAACCCAAGACTTCGATTTGTGCTTGCTATGTTTGCTATCACTCTTGGATGCATTGAATGTGGTCTTCTTATGTACATTCTACTTGGTGACTTGTGTTGGCCGATTTTCATCCTTTGCGCCCTAATATTGGTAATCCCATTCGTGTCCATTGCGAATTAAAGGATTGTTAGCAAACAGGCGCTAGTTTCCAGCTTTCGATGTGGTGATGTATGTTTGTACGAATTTCATTTGCTATGGACGTCAAGTCGTGTGTTCTGTAAACTTGAATAAATTTTGTATCTCAAAAATTCCCGCATCGCTTATCTGCATGTTCTGTGACCCTGCACAGCAAAATCTCTTTCTTTTCCTTTTCCTCTGTTTTTCATCTCATGAATCTGGTCATATGAAAACTATCTCGATGTGAAAGTGAAAAACTGCGCCTCTAAGCAAATGTCAAAATCCGGGATTTCTTTCGGTTGCCCATCGCTTGGTTTGTTGCATTCATTAGATGTTAATCGGCAACTTCACCCCTGACGGTATCTTTGCAAATTCTGACAGAACTCCTTACATCTCGAAAAAAAAAAAAAGATGTACAATCTTTAAAAAAAAAAAAGAATAAGAAGAAGAAGAAGGCCAATTTCTCAAAAATCTGGGGGAGCTTGAGCCCACGAATCGGACGGTGGTCCGCACCCTGTACGAGGCCCTTCAATTCCGTGACCGCGACTCCGTCCGCCGCACCCTCGCCCCCGACGATGAGTGGTGGCAGTGGTGGTTCCGTCCACCCCTAGGTCTTGATGCGCCTCTTCCGCCACGTCGGACGACACCTTCCTCATCGTCCCCGACTCAGTCACCTCCTTCGGCCCCCGCCTAGCTCGCCCAAGTGCTTCGGCCCGACCCAGTCCATCTCGTGGGTCAACGCCTGGCCGGTCCCCCCAGTGGGCCGGTCGCCCAAGTTGAGGGAGTGCTTCCAATACCTTGCTTGCCGTCCCGCGATTCAGCGACGGGTTGATGCCGGCGGGGGACTCGAGGATGCTCGACTTGCTGGAGGACCAGTCGCCGACGACGACGATGCTGGGGAGCTGGAATCTCTCCGCCACAACCATGTCCAAGCCTGTCGAGCAGGGGGCGGATCCGGTTGTTGGAGAGAGAGAGAGAGAGAGAGAGAGAGAGAGAGAGAGAGAGAGAGTCAAACGAGAAAAAAGAAATTTTGAAGGAATAAATGGATGGACACTTAACCCTTAAGTAAAAGGCATATTTGAAAAATAAAATTATATATATATAATCATCTAAGGTTGACCGGTACGAAGGGGCACGACCACAGCAACGCTGTCCTTTCTCCTCTTTTAGTCATAATGCCATCACATGAAATTTAAGCCTTGGGAATCTTGGGCGGTGTTTGGCAAATTTTTGTTTCCGTTCCACGGAACGCAATTTTTATTCTTTTTTTATGGGGAACAAAAGAAGAATAAAACGCGTTTATTTACACTTTTATTTCCGGGAACAAAAAATCTATTTTTTTTTCCCATGAACAAATTTGAAACAAAAAATAAGAAAAAAAACCTGGTTTCTTGCTCCCGGGAACACTTTCGAAAAATATATTTTTCTTTCTTTTGATTTTTCTTCTTCTTTTCTTCTTCTTCTTCTTCTTCTTCTTCTTCTTCCTTTTGCCGGTCACCGGCCTTGGCCATGGCTGGCGCCGGTGACCTCGCCAAAGCGTCACCGGCCCTCGGAGAGGCCAAGCCGCGGTGAGGCTCGTCGGCACGAGCGCGGCCATGGTGAGGCTCGGCCTCCCCAGCCAGCGCGAGGCCGACCTTCCACCGCTTGGGCAAGGCCCGGTGAGCTTGCCGGACGTCGCCTAGCCAGTCGACGGCCACCGCCGTGGCCGGCAACCGGCCAAAGAGAAAAAGAAAAAGGAAAAAGAAAAAAAGGAAAAATATAATAAAAAATTTTAAATTTTTTTTAAAAAAATAAAAATTATACAAGTTTACCAAACGTGTTTCTATTCATAGAGTATAAATTTTTTGTAGTTTTTAAACGCGTTCTTATACTCATAACGTGTTCCCTAGAACAGAAATAAAAAAAAAAAAACTATTTCTGTTCAAAAATTATTCCCTAAAACAGAAACGTGATCAAACGCGCCCTTAGAGTCATCGCTTAAAGCCATAGAGAGAGAAAGAGAGTACCATATTCTTTTGCTTTTGACTCTGGGCTGGCCTCCACTACATGACTGGAGTCCTCAATCCACCCTTTTGGTGAGATATGCTCAACATCATTTGATTAAATAGTTGATCCAGCTTCGAATATAATGAAATTGAAAAATCAGCAGATAAGTTAAATCAAAGGCCCATTAGAGTTGAATGAAAAAAATGAGATCCCTTATCAGAAGATCCCCTATTTCAAAGAAAGGTGGATCAACTCATGAAGTTCTCATTGAATTAGGATCCACACAAGAAAAAAGCACATATCATTCCTTGGTTATTAGGAGTATCCCAAAAACATTTGAGTCAAATGATACAACATAGCGCGCACAATCCCAAATATTGTTTCAAGATTAAGGCTCCGTTTGGTTCGGCATTTGTAATGGGCTTTGGAACTTTAAAGTCCATTGGCCAAATGCAAACATGTTTAGTTCGTGTTTTTGCTCAATTTTGGAAAAATACAATTGTATCTCCAAAAGACTCTACAAGCCTTTAGTCCAAAGCAAGTCCTAAGGTATTTTGGGAAGTTGTATTTTAGGAATGCAAGTCTTGGCATCAATTATTGTTCATCTTCTTCAAGACCGCTGCACGGAAAAGCCGATCAAAGCCCAATGACTGCTGGCCAAGGGGTCATGCGCGCCAGCAGCCGCCGCCTAAGGGTTGCTCGACCCCAATGACCATCACCGGACCTCAGGCGACGCTTGGATCATGTGACTTAGGCGATTGATGGCTTGAATTGCACAACCTAGGCAGTCATGCAACCCCAGGCAACGGTCACTTGGGTTGAGCGACCCCAAGCGACGGCCGCCTAAGGTGGGTGACCTTAGGCGAGGGCATCCGGGGGCCGATCCGGCCGGTGGCTGGACTTCAAAAAAAAAAATTACAAAAATCTTTTTTAAAAAAAATTAGTAAAAGTCCTTTAGAAATGCCATTTGGTAACCAAATGGCATTTCAGCCAAAGTTGTTCCCTAATACACTTTAAAGTTATAATTCACCAAACGCTATTTGCATTTCGAAATACTCCCTTAACCCAAAGGTATTTGCCTTTTCCCAAAAACATTTCCCCAAAACCGAACCAAACGGGGCCTAAATGTGTAGGTTGTTGAGAGAAAATTGATCGGGAACCGTAACATGGAGAGGAGAACGTCTCTTGATCTTACAACATGACAAACTAGAATTAAGCGCGCTATGTTTTAAAAGACCTAATATTTAAAAAATAATAATTTCTTAACATTTATTAAAATTACATGCAATAATTAAGGTACTTGGCCAAAACGAAATTATTGATGAATTTGAAAATAAGCCTCTGCTTCTTTTAATTCCTCAGGGCAAGTTAAGGTCACATTTTCTAAATTTTAACCTTTTAATTTAATTCTAACTTATTTGAAAAATAGAAAACCATGATGGATTGAACGCCTTTAATTTGCTTGCATTATTCTTAATCTAGGGCCAACTCGAATTAATCTTTTTGTCCACTCCGTATTTACATCACGGTTTATCGAAATCCATGTTTCTAAGTTTTACTCTTCTATTACCAATCTTCCACAATCGTCAATTAAAAGCGAGATCCAAAAAAGGAAAACAAGCATGTAGTACTAATTGAATATTCTCATCTATAGGGATGTGAATAGACATGTAATAAGGTTCATTCAGATAATACTTTAGGTATAATATTTTTGAAGTAACAAATTAAGAGGTCAGTGTTATAACTCATTCTCAATTCACAAAATAAGAAAATAGAATGATTCCCTTTAGCAAATACATTACTTAACATTAATTCTATTCTAAAATATACATGAGCATTTCTACTTAATATACCCGCCCTTGTCGGTGTTCTGGCGATGGTCTCACCGCTTGAAGAAATATACGAATGATTCCCTTCGGCATTTGCATTACCTAACATTGATTCTCTCGTCTTGTGAAAACTCAGCAAAAGAGATCATTAATTTACGCAGGAAAGAGATTTGAACCAGTTTGAAGTGGATCCTGGATAGAACGTAAGAACTCCATCCTACAAACTCCCTATCCATTTCAAAGAGAACCACAACCGATTCTGTCCTAGAAGCTGTAAAAGTTGGGTTCCACCATCGTGTTTCCATAGTTGAATGCTACCCATCAACTTGTATCGGAATTCAACGCCAAATCCATAATGGTTAACGAGGGAAGCATCTGTATAGCAGACCCGACCATAAACTTCACGCAATGAAGAAAAGAGCCAGCCTGATGGAGAAACACATGACCTCTTGACTCGTAATTGAACGGCAAAAGGGAAAAGAAAGTATAAATAAGGGCCTTCACAAAGTCGTAAGATATGGATTAACACTATCCTCTGGAATGGATACTCTGAAGCTTCATCATCAATCTAAACGCTCCATCTGTAGGGTTAATAACACCGGTTAATAATAAGTCAGTTTGCCGGTAAACAAAGGCAAATACGGCCAGCAGGAGGCAGCCCATACAAAAATACAGCCATCTGCAGGGTTAATAACGCCAGAGAAGACAGGGCATGAACCCGCGATTCCGAATCGCCCTTGCCCTCGTCGCGGTTGTACTAGGATGTGTTGCTTGCAGTCTTTTGATGTCCATTCTGCTTGATAATATGCCATGGCTCATTTGTGTTGCCTGCATCATAATGTTGGTGATCCCATTCGCGTTCATTGCGAATATATCAGCCATGGCTGTTTTAATTTGTAACTTTTCCCTGCAGCTTTGGATATGAACCTTTGCATTATTACCTTTACCACCTTTGATTTTGAGAAAATATCTACTTCATAGCACCTCGTTAGCTGATGTCACAAATGTGTATGATTGGAATCCAATTCAATTGATGTGATGATGAGACAAAAATAGAATTGAGTATACTGTATTTGTAAGACCTGTTTTCGAAAGATGATCATTTATTGCTAATCATTAAGGTACTTGGCCGGAAAAATTGTTGAGTAAAACAATGTGAAAGTAGGCCTTAAATTCGTTTCTTTTGTTAGAGTAAATAACGATTACTTTTTTGAAATTTGAAATGATTTTGAAAAATCGAAAACTATGATTGACTGAATGTCTTTAATTTGCTTGCATTATACATACTCTAGGGGCCAACTTGAATTAATTTTTTCCCTCTTCGTAGGTATCAATGTGGTTTGTCGATATACATTTTTGTAAGACTTTTACTCTTTTGTCACCAATTTTGGGTAGCTACTTGCTAGTGTGCGTCTAATACTATTTTATTCCCCAAAATAATTTCTATTTAGAAATGGTTTTTTCCGATCTTATTCCCTAGACGAATTTCTAAGCATTCAAAAACATTTAGTAATTGCACAAAATTTCTATTCGTGGAATAGAAATGTGTTTGGTATGACATTCACATTTTTTTGTGACTTAAAATTTCTTTTAATTTTTTAATAATTTTATTACTTTTTTTCTTTTCTTTTTTCCATTTAAACTTCTTCTTCCTTTAGCCAGTTGTTGGTCTCAGAGGAGCCTCGCTAGCCCTCAACGAGACATTGGCAAGTTCGCCAGCCATCGTTGAGGATGGCGACCAACTAGAGGAAGAAGAAGAAGAAAAGGAAAAGAAAAGAGAAAAAAAAGGCTTGGTTCTAGAACTGCTCTTAGGAACAAAGAAATAAATTTTTTTCTTTTACTTTTTGATTCTCGCTCCAAATTTATTACGGGAATAAATTTATTCCCGAGAATAAAAACGTTATCAAATGGATTTCCATTTTTTTTTAATTATTCTAGAAAACAAAAGAATAAAAATAAACATTAGTTGGCACGTTACCAACTAGGCCATTAACATCTATTACTAAATAAAGGTCATGAATGGACATTTAATGAAGTTCGTTCAAGAAATAAATTTATGTTGATTTTTTAAAAGTAATAAATTGGGAGGTCAGTCTCGTAACTTGAAATCTTAAAACAGTGTTATCATGACCTACCTCCCAAGGGAGGGAGATAGGATTAGAGATACTTGCTTATAAAGCGTGAGCCCTCCAAATCCATACCTCGCGTGACATTAATTTTCCTAACTATGTGTTCTAAAGAAGTCACCACTAGCAATTGTTGAAGGGCCAGTTGGAAACCTTAATCAAGACGTGAGAGTATTGTTTTGATGCATGCGCAATCAGAGATTTCGAAATCAAGGACTTGATTGCCCTAACTATTTAACTAAAACCCTTTCAATACCTAAAGTCGACCATTTGCTGATCAAAGTGTCAAGGTAGCCTATCGAAAATTCTAAAATTCATCCTAACTATTCTAAAAATGAAAATAACAATCAATGTATTAAAATTGCACAATCAAGTACAATCGAATTGAAATGCACAAGCAAAGATTTAGCATAGTCTCTAAAAAGAAAACAACCTGTATTGTAAAGCCTTAAAGGCTTGTTTAAATTCAGGTACAACTTTTAATGAAAGGATTTTTAGATTTTTTTTAATAGTTAAACTAGTTTTAAATTAGAATTAACATGAAAAATCTAACGAAACTAGTCCATATCTATCCATATCTATCTTCTAAATTTTTTAGTTTTTCTTTAAGATTTCTGATTTTATGGATTTTTTTTTTAAATTCTGAAAAAAAAAAAAGCCCTCGAGTTGGGTCAAAGGATCCTACCCGAATATGGGCTTAACCCGGACCATAGAGGTCCAGGTTGGGTCGAGCCCAGTCCCAGTGCCGCCCTAAATTGATGGGTTCGAGCTATTTCAACGAAGCAAGCCCAAATTTCTGATTTCCCTTTAAATGATCTAAGCCCAAAACCAAAATCAGCCCACACGCTCAGTCCAAGTTCACAAAACTCCCACCCCACGTTTCTATTCTTTTATTAATCCATTATTCTTTTCTTTTCATTTTTCCTTTTCTATTTCTTTTGTTTTTCTTTTCTATTTTCTATTTTTTATCTTTTCCTTTTTAACATTTCCTCTTCTCTGCACGTGGTCTTCTTCCTCGCTGAAACTCCCATTTTCGACGTTCTCTTTGCTGCGCGGCCCTCACTCGGTCGTCATCGCCGGTTATCACTCTGGTCGTCGCCAAACGTCGCTGGCGACGTCGATGACACCAAACATATATATTTCGAGACAATGACCATTCTAACAGATCAACCACATATATGCACGCCGAGACAAAAAGAAAAGACTGACTGTGGCGACCTCTAACCGCGGGCTCCTCCGGCGAAGGGTGTGGATTTCTCGACGAGAAGACGTTCATCCATAGCCGACTCCGGCATCGAACGTTATGCCACAAAATCAAAGAGAAACGCAGACTCAGTGATAGTGCAACCATATTAGGACAAACAAAGCGCAAAACAAAAATTGTAAGCATCGTTTGTATGAACTCAAATTCGATGCTTCATTCAGACATTCTATCAAACTGTTGATGATGGATTTTTTCTTTTGATGGGCCTGAGTTGGCCCGTCCGCCCATGTTGGGCCCAAAAGGCCCAGCCCATGAGTTGAGGGCCCATGGAGGAAGTAATTAAAAATAAAGGAAAATCAGAGAGGTGGTTATTTGAAAATTGATGAAAGGTTACGTATTTTGTAAAAAGAGAGATTACGCTTTCTCTGTTTTTCAGTTTTTCACGTCCTCTCTCAGAAGTTACGTCTTCATCACACCGCTCTCTCCTCTAAAGAACAGTGACCGGCCTCCTCTTTGATTCGCAACACCGGGGTTTAGTCTGTGGAAACAAAAGGTACGTTCGTTTATGTGATGTGCCTTAGGATCGGTGATTCATGATTTTTCTTGGGTTCACTTCCGCTATGTTTGTGTTCGATTCTGTGTCGAATCACTGTTTTGGGGATCCGTTTCCCGAATCTTCTACTCAACATTGGTATTAGAGCCATCTTAATCTTGTTTCCCAATTACTGTTTACTTTTATAAACGTTTTTTGATTGATTGTTTTTGGTTAAACGTCACTGTTCATCGATTTAGAGACCGAAAAATCCCGACGTTGTACTGTTCCCCCTATTTTTTGATTTTCCGTAGATCGAATTGCAATTCTAATTGCCTAGGGTTGAAGTGCTCCGCGATACAAGAATTTCAAGTGGTCGCTTGCCGTCAGAAGCCGCCAGATGCGCCATCACGCGTGGCCAAAGAGTTCGACTCCGTCGGCACGTGCAGTTCCCAGGCGTGTGCGATGCATGCGCGAGCGGTTCCCGTGCGTGTGCGATGCATGCACGAGCGGTTGAAACCGCAGGCGCGTGCAACGCACGCGCACACGGCAACCTCCTGCGCGTGCAAGGCACGCGCCGGCTGACGTCATTGTGACATCGGTCGGCAGTTGCCCACGCACGCGCAAGGCACGTGCCGACCCAACCAGACCGACCCTGCCCGACCTGTTTGACCCGGCGGACCCGTTGATCGACCCGTTGACTTGACCCGGTCATCCGTTGACCGTTGACCGGTATTGACCGTTGACTTTGACCGTTGACTAAAAAAAAGGAAAGGAATGTGTTTCTTTTTCAATTATATCAATGTGGATTATAAAATAATCCCTTTTTATGTTATGCATTTGTTACAGGATCTATGATGCGTTATGCACACATGTCTGCATTTCCAAGAACGGACGAAGAAAAGGCAAGAATTGAAAGACTAATAACAGAGTTAGCTAATTGTCGGTTGAATGACAATGATATAGTATCACACGTGATCATGGTCAATCAGATGATACAAGAAATTATCTGGAGTGGTTATCTTATGCCGGATTTTGAGAAGGTGCCAGCCTTAATGAACACTCTTCCACCTAAATGGCAAGCGGTGTTATATCGTCTATGGAAGGTCAACGTAGTCCCGGATTATAGGAGGCTTGCAGAAACTTTTGTAAAAGAATTTTATAAGATCGAGTTGACCAAAACTTTAACTCTTGGATTGAGTGTCACATGGCGCAAAGTGAATGCGCCTTGGAGGTGGCATGAGAGCTCTCCAAAAGTTTATCCGTGGTTGGCCGATGTGTCTTCAGATCTCTTAGAGAATATTACTGATAGATTAGAAAAGACTTTCCCTACTTATTTCTTAGATGAGTATGAGATGTTTTAGGTATAGATATCAATTTCTATGTTGATATTTTTTTCCCTCTGCATATATTACTTAGTGTAATGGACATGATTAATTATTGAAAGTTCAATGTTATTTATTGTTGTAAATTAGCATGTTAATTTACAATTCGTTGTGGGAAGTTTAAGAAAGTTTTAGTGATTTTACAGAACTTATTTTGCATGGAAAATTATATTAATGATAATTTCAAGTTGGGATTTTTAGATGATGATTGGAAACTTAATGACCTCTTGATTCTGAAACCTAATTTGAAATTATTCATTAATATAATGGTTTTATGCAAAATAGATGCATAAATGATAGACATTAATAATTTGTGCATATATGTCTGATATGTTCAGATCGATGGATTCAACAACTAAGAACATAATTGCTTATTTGAACAAAAAAGACAAAATGAACGGCGAGAATTATGAAATATTGAATATGAAAATTCAATGTGTGCTTCAAAAGCAAGAAGCACTAGAAGCTCTTGACCATGTTATGGAAGAAGTTTAGGGATGCTGTGTGCCACCTTGAGTTAGCAGAGGACTACCTCAAGGCATTTGAGAAGGAAACACATATTTGCTATATTGCTTCTAGCTCAAAAGGAGCTTCGAGCTTTAAGCGCAAGTACATTGATTCGTTCAATATGTGGAAATGCAAGGGATCAAGTTCTTCTTGCAAGAAAGCAAGAGCTGACCAACATAAAAGAGGAAAACGTCCTCGAGTGAAGAGTATTTCAAGGGTGAAGTGTTACAACTGTGACCAGAAGGGTCACTATGCTCGCAACTGTCGCAAGTCAAAGAAGGCACTCACCCCTTGTATTCTTAAGAGCTTTACTAATGTGTCAAGTTCTGTGTTCTTAACTGAATCTAATCCTTTGTGGACTATAGATTTGGGAGCAACAGACCATGTAGCGAAATATAGAGAATCATTTGTAGAATTTCGACGAGTTCCGACTGGAACTAAGTGGATCTATGTAAGAAATAACTCCAGACCTGAAGTTAAAGGAATTGGTACCTGCCAATTAAACATGCGTGGTGGACACACCTTGTTCCTACACGAAATTTTATATGCTCCGGAGATTCGTTGAAATTTAGTGTCTGTTTTGGTATTGGTTAAGCTTGGTTTTAGTGTGAACTTCCATAATAGCAGTGTAGATTTGTATTTGGATACAAACTACTATGATTGTGGTCATTTTCTGGATGGTTTTATTGTACTAAATGTTGACTGTGGAGATGTCAATGTTTGTTATTCCCTTTTCACGTCTTCTAATTCATAGGATAATGATGTGAATGTGTGGCATGCTAGAACTTGGTTATATTGGCCAATAACGTATGAATAGACTAGCTAAAGAGGGCTTATTAGGCAATATTGAAAAAGTCGATTTGCCCATATGTGAGCATTTCCTAGTAGGGAAAATGATAAGAAAACCATTTAGAAAAGGCACAAGAGCTGAATTTCCTTTGCAATTAATCCATTCTGATGTCTAAGGTCCGATGAATGTGATAGGAAGGCACGGGGCTGTTTATTTCATCACATTTAAAGATGATTACACTTGATTTGGATATATCTATTTGATTTCTCATAAATCTGAAGCATTGAGTTATTTCAAAAGGTTTATGAACTTGGTAGAAAATCAATTAGACAAGAAAATAAAAATATTGCGATCCGATCAAGGTCGAGAATATTTATCTGATGAGTTTAGAAAATTATGTGATGAAAAGGGAATAGAAAGACAGTTGTCTATTCCATATACTTCTCAACAAAATAGTGTTGCGAAGAGAAGAAACAAGATCCTACTGGAAATGGTTAGGTCCATAATGGCGCATGCTAACTTATCTATCACTTTTTGGAGTGATGCGTTATTAACTGCTGCCTATATACTTAACCGGGTGCCTTCCAAATCAATTACTTCCACTCTATATGAGTTATGGACAGGTAGAAAACCGGACTTAAGTTTTCTTAAGCCATTGGGTTGCGCTGCCTATACTCATGAGCTCTCTAACAAGTTTGGGAAATTAGGCCCTAGAGGAAAGAAGAGTATTTTCATAAGATACTCCGAACACTCGAAATGGTATGTGTGCATAGGTGAGCAAGAAAGTGGGAGTATAACTGAATTCGAATTACGGCATGTCACATTCTTAGAGAATGAATTTCCTAAGAAGGTGAAATAGGTGAGAATTACTCTCTATTTGAAATCTTAGATCAAGATAATGAATTTAACGTAGTTCGTTCAAGTGAGAGTAATATGAGAAGTGATGAATTTAATTCAACTCACTCTCAATTACAACCACATGATGAGATGATATCGTCATTATCTAATCTGAGTGGGAGCATGATGGGAAATGATGTGCAAAGTGTACAATCTCCCATACGGCAAACAAGTCGCAAAAGTATTCCCCGTCGACGCTTTGACATTGAAGAAAAAAATTTTATGATTGCTCCACAAGATGAGGAAAAGTCAAAAAATATAAATGAGGCTTTAAGGAAAAATGGATGCATGCAATGAAAGAGGAAATTGAGTCAATGAAGTCAAACCATGTTTGGAAACTGTTTGATCTTCCAAAAGGACGCAAAGCCATTGGGAACAAATGGGTTCTCAAAATTAAGCGTAAAGCTGATGGCTCGATAGAAAGGCATAAGGCTCGCCTTGTGGCGAAGGGGTATAATCAACAGGAAGGAATTGATTATGAAGAAACATTTTCTCCTGTAGTGAGATTTACCTCAATTCGCATTATTCTAGCAATAGTGGCAAGTATGGATTGGATGTAAAGATTGTTTTTTTCAATGGAGAATTAGATGAATAAATATATATGAAACAACTTGATGGTTTCATTATAAAAGGTCAAGAGAAAAGGTATGTCGACTTTTAATATCGATATATGGCCTTAAGCAGTCATCAAGATAATGGTATATACGTTTTCATAATGCCATAATGGCGTATGATTTTACAATAATTGATGAGGATCATTGTGTATATATTAAAATATCTAATGATCAATTTGTGATCATATCATTGTATGTTGATGATATACTAATTACTGAAAGTAATATGGAGTTTGTTGATACCATCAAGAGTTGGTTATCTTCCAACTTTGAGATGAAAGATATGGGTGAGGCTGCATACATTCTTGGAGTTAAGATTTCAAGAGATCGTTTGAAGAGACAATTATCTCTTTCACAAGAAACCTACATAAATAAGGTTCATGAACGATTTCGTATGCAAGATTGTAAACCTATTGATACTCTTATTGCAAAAGGTGAAGGATTAAGCCATAGGCTGTGTCCAAGGACTCCACAAGAGAATGAACAAATGAAACATGTTCCTTATGCTAGTGCTATTGTGAGCTTGATGTACGCTATGATGTGTACAAGACCCGACATATGTTTTGCAGTTAGAATGGTGAGTAGATACTAGTCCAATCCAGCGCAAGCACATTAGAAGGCCGTTAAAAGAATACTGAGGTTATCTGAAAGGAACTGCTGATTACAAGCTAAATTACTAAAGAAAGGATCTGCGACTTGAAGGCTATTCAGATGCTGATTGGGGAGGAGATTTGGATGAAAGAAAATCTACCTTTGGGTTTGTTTTCTTATTGAATAATGGCGCCATATGTTGGAGCAGTAAGAAACAAACATGTATAACCTTGTCCACGATGGAAGTTGAGTTCGTGGCATTATCAGCAGCAGTACAAGAAAGTGTTTGGCTTAAGAGATTTTTGGATCATTTAGGTGTTATTGAGAATGCTGCAAATCTGTTATTGGTTAACTGCGATAGCCAAGTAGCTATAGCATACACCAAAGATCCAAAATATCATGGCAAGACTAAACATATAGATACCAAGTATAATTTTGTCAATGATATGGTTGTACGAAAAGATGTGAACTTACAGTATATATCTATGCATAAAATTATAGCAGATCCTATGACAAAGCTAATGCCTAGAGATGTGTTTTGTGGTCATGTAAAATCTCTAGGATTGCGTATAGTCTAATGTACTGGATATTGTAATTTCCTTGAGTTGTTCACATTTATGAACTTGCGTTTTTCATTATTAATGCCTATGAATCTTTATTTAACATTTATGCATCTTAATGCTCAGTGCATTACATTAAGTTGAAAAGTATGTCGGATAGATAAGAGATTAACCCACTCACACGGGTAATCGCCTCTATTTACTGTGTGATAAATAGAGATGAGATAGTTTTTAAGCTTATTATCTGGGTGATAATTGAGAGCTCAAGCTTAAGATACCCATGTCGCCTTAACTGAATGTTAAGATAAGGACATAATATTTACTATGTTCGAAAGTAAAAATAATCCACATATTTTACTTTATCTGTCTATGATGCCAGATGTGAGTTCTAATGAATTCTATGAAAGAGTATATATGTGAACTCAAGTTAGACATTAAGTATGCCCGAACTATCATCTGTACGGTATTAAAGGTGTAGACATACGCTCCATGGGAAATGAGTTAAATACAGTAATATGTTTTTTTTTCATACTACGTATGCATGAGACGACCAATAAGAGTGGCAAAAGTTTTTGATCTCAACTTTTATGCCGTGTGAGACTCTTGAGGAAAAGGGTTCCTCAATTTAGTGCCCTCATGACTCATACTTATTCTCAAGATTTCTATTCAATGTTTGCTATCTTAGAATGTTGCCAATGGTCATGAATTGATTTGATCTAATGGGGCATTTCTAGAAAAGCAAGTTGAACTAAAATTGAGAGTTTCAAAGAAAGAGGAAGATCGAATTTAGAGAATCACATTATAGTTTTGTATTCACTGGTCGATCAATTATGATTGTTTTATGGGATAATCATAATTGTGAATACAATATATCATTATTTAAAAAGAGATCAGAAGAGAGATATAAATGTAATAGATTGATTTAGGGTACTGCATACTAAATCTACTCAGGATGTGATGCCCATTATGAGTTGCTATATATTCCTAACAGATGTATGGCAACAAGCTCTCAAAGTATGCTGGTCGCACAGACTATTCACTAGTATGAATGTTGCAGTGAGGAAAAGAGGATTATATTCGGCCCACCATGTCAAGTGGGAGTCTATGATGGATTTTTCATTGATGGGCCTAAGTAGGGCCCGTCCACCCATGTTGGTTTTGGCCCATCATGTGCGAGTGGGAGATGATTGATTTTTTCTTTTGATGGGCCCGAGGTGGTCCGTCAGTCCATGTTGGGCCCAAAAGGCCCAGCCCATGAGTTGAGGGCCCATGGAGGAAGTTATTAAAAATAAAGGAAAATCAGAGAGGCAGTTATCTGAAAATTGATGAAAGGTTACGTATTTTGTAAAAAGAGAGATTACGCTCTCTCTTGTTTTTTCATTTTTCACGTCCTCTCTCGTGGTTACGTCTTCATCACACCGCTCTCTCCTCTAAAGAACAAAGGACCGGCCTCCTTTTGATTCGCAACACCGGGGTTTAATCTGTGGAAACAAAAGGTACGTTCGTTTATGTGATGTGCCTTAGGATCGGTGATTCATGATTTTTCTTGGGTTCGCTTCCGCTACATTTGTGTTCGATTCTGTGTCGAATCACTGTTTTGGGGATTCGTTTCTCGAATCTTCTACCCAACAGTTAATGTGCGAGATCAATGTTACTGGCAACAAATCAGTTTGGGTTTTGTATGGTTTGCTCAAAATCTCGTCGGTTTGGTCTCGCATTCTCGAACTTAATAAGCGAGGGAGAAACGGAGCGTTTCTAGGGATTACTTGGTTCGAGAGCTTGCTGCGATGAACGGTGACGGGCGAGTTGGCTTCCGCAGAAGACTGAGACGATTCAGACGAACCACCGACGAAGGGAGACAAATTCCTGACTCCTGGTTTCTCTCCTCCCTCTCTTCATCTCAAGTTTCTCTCCCAAAAAAAAAAAAAAACATCCGTTCAAGCGAGCCCCCCTCTCTCCCTCTAAAGGACAACCGGCAAGCGCGAATGACCTCTACCATTGCCAGCTTGCCGGCCGGCCTGATCCCGACCCACGGATCACGCCGCCGCCTGCCCCCTCGCGGTCCTCTGGCTTGTACCTTGCTTTTTTTTTTTTTTTTCAGAAGCGTGAGTGCTCGTGAAGGGGAAGAAGAAGACCAGAGCGCGGGCCGAGCTGGATAATAAAGGAGATGGGCTCGGCCCACTCGGGAAAAATGAAGAGAAAAAGGGGGTGGGCCGAGTCCATCCGAGAAAAGTAAAGAAAGAAATAGGGGGCCGGGTCTACCCGGCCCGACTCCACCTCTTCTTTCTTCTTTCTCTTTTTTCTTAATTCTTTTTAACGACTAATCTTTAATGACTAATCTTTTAATTCTTTTAATTTATTTTTTTTGTCATTTTATTTTTTATTATAATTTCTATAAATTCTATTACTATTAATGGAAATGCTTCTAAAATCTACATGACACTCGTATAAATTGAAATTCATTTTGTTTAGTGGTTAAAAATTAATCCCTAATTTTTCATATAATTAATGAATGATTAAACAGGTCACTAAAATTTAGGTGTCAATAAGTGTTTTTACCTGACCTACCATTGATGCTTCTATCATTAAGCGATTAAGTATGCTTGCCCTTTTGTCTGAATAGCCAAAAGAAATGTGTGAAGTTTAAAAAGATAATGTGCTTTAATTGAGAATGATGCTATGTGATTTCATTTCATTGATAAGCTTCAACTTGGAATTGAAAACCAAGCAATCAAAAATATCTGCAAGTATATGACCATGTTCCATGGCTCAGTGCAAGTCCAAGAGCAAACCCTGAGGCTAATGGGTCCATTCTTTTGCCGGCACCTAGCTAGTAGTAACAGTACATTCATTGTAGACAAAAAAAAGTTATATGAATATGCAATTTATATACTCATTTTTGCAACAATTATAATTGGATATCTTATCATGTTAAAATTATTTTGTCAACAAATTATCATTCTACATAAAGTTTCAGATCTCGAAAACTGAATATTGTGATGAAAAGCATCATATGAAAATAAAGAAATACACGAATTAGTGGAGGATGATGTCATTGTTAAATTTGGAAGAAATCCGATTTCTCTCTCTAATCCCAATTTTTAGTCTCATGGCTTAGATGTTGCACTCATGTGTCGATACAAAGAATGAGGACCGATTATATATATGTTCATCAGTGATTTTTTTGTACGTTCATCAAATAATCATAATCTTAGGATCGATGCCCGAGATTTATTCGTTAATTTCTTCTTAATTTTCGGCATTAATGTATCTGCTATTTTCATAATAATCAGGCCACTTAATGTTTAATCTTATCGATGCACGATTTAGCCAACCTTTCCAAGATTTTCCTATTAATTTTGTTATTTTTTCCAATATTCTCCCACTTGGCCCAGTAAAGCTCAGGGCATTAATTATCATGAATGCACGTTGATAATAAACGACTTCTTATGATGTCCATTATAGTATCAAATTTTGTCTCGAGTTTGAACTGTGTATGGAACCTGACCCATCAAAATATTTTGATTTGCTCAAAATATGGTAAGCACTTTATTTGAGTCCGTTTTGTTTTTTGAAAATAATCTCCAAGTCAAAGTTTTACCAAGATTTATTGATCGGGATGGTCTCTTCGTAAATATACAAGAATAGATTTGGTCTCTTCATCAAATTTTGTCTCGAGTTTGGATGTGTAACTTGTGCTGTGAGCTTTTCATTCAAATTGAATTATTTATTCATAAATACCATGGATTTGGGCTTAATTAATATTCGAGTGCCTAAATAATTGTAACTCTGACTCTTCATGATAGTGGATTTATTTATTGTTGGCTCTTTTAATAGAGTGGGTACAAACACTCAAATCGATCACGTATATCTCTTACGTCCTTTACTGCTCTTCGTTTATTTCTCTTAGGATTTCACGTTGATTTAAATTGCTAAATCATTAATATTGCAACATCATACTATTTATGGAGAACCTTTCCTTCCACATGTTCTAAGACAAAACCCCATCTGGGCTGATGAAAGGCATCTGACCATATCTCTTTATACTCCACAATCATGACTCATAAAGACTTTCCTCGACACGAACCGAGATGCATTTTATCAAATCGTGAACTATTATTCTTTGTTTCTAAACCTCTTGCAGCTAGTACTATTTTTTTTAAATCTATTGTGGCACCTCTCGAGTACTTGCCGTCCGAGCTATGAAAGCCAGTGGCACGTGAGTCACCTCGTCGCCCATGGTTGACGGGTTGTAATCCTCCCCTAGTGGTTGCCAAAAAGAGACGAGGGCGAAAGAAAAGAAACGAGAGAATAAAGAATTGTCGGGTGGAAGAAGGCGTGATAATAAGAGTTCTGCCAAATGAGTAAAGTTGGTCCATCGGGGACACGTTTTCTCTCTCCTCCTCTTGACTTACTTGCCCCTTTGCCCTCTCTCTTGCCCACTTCCCTCGACGTTCTGCTTGCTTATGCTTGATCTGCATGAAGAAAGAGCAATGTCCTTGACATAAAGAAAAGATTGATATGCAAAGTATGTCAACTTCAACACTCCGAATTTCGATCGAGCCTTGGAGATACTGAACGCCTCGATTTTTGTAAGAGGCTGCGAGGTTTATCTGTGGGTAAGATCCATTAGTATAGCATGGAGATTCGATCGGAACTGTATGTGCGAACAAGAACGTCTCTTGATCTGATGGTCTTGGGAAAAAAATAGTATTAAGAGCTCTCGTATAAGCCCTGGCATTAATTCACTTTCTTTTTTGTGAAAACTCAGAAAAAAAGGTTTGGTTAGTGCCCCAAGGAAAAGTGAGGAACCATTTTGAGATGGATTGTGAATTGAACATAAGAACTTCCTATAGTGTCCTGGTCCATTTCAAAGTAAGAGAACCTAAAATGAATGCATTTGAAGCTAGAAATGATAGAATCCAACATCCTGCTTCAACGGTTGAATGCTACATATCAATTTGTAACAAAGAATATCAACACCAAAAATGTCCGATTCCAATTGAGCATGAGGGAATAAAGTGGATTCAAGACTCCCGATTCTAATTCTAAGGAGCATAAATGATTGAATTGGAGTTGCTTCCCTCCACATTGGGGTGGAGTTTATAGTATATACGAAAACCCAATCCAATCCCTCATGCTCTTCCTTTCCTATATATATGTAGATCTTCACATCGTCTATGAGATATGTTGAAGTAAAGAAGAGAATACCCCGCATTGGTCGGAGATAAATGGGAAACCACTACTCAGCCGATCACAATGTTCCGAGGTAAGTGACAACATCTCTATAGTCCAATCTCCTTAAATAAGTTGGAGGACTCAAGTAAATTCATGATGTTTAATTTGGAAACCATCTACACTCCATTTAGACCAGGTGAGCTCATCCTTTTTTAGTGTTGCATACTAAAACCTTCTCAAATTGCCTAAGTTTCTTTTTTGTTAACCTATAAATATGTCGGTTTCATACTAAGACCATGAAACCAATTTGAATCACTTATATTTTTTAGTTTGTGTATCTATCAATATACTTCTTCTTGATCCTTATTGTTTACACTTCTATGAAAGATGGTTTCTAACAAGTGCTTGGTGATGTTAAGGCATGTGGCACAAGAAGTAGCTCAAACCAACAAGAGTCTCGATTCACTTGAGCAAGCCTTATTTCAACTCATCATGGAGATGCACAACACTATAGGTTCGGCCAACATTTCTAGTGCATCGGACATCTTGCTTATTTGTGTGGCGAGTAAAATAATTAGGGGCGGAAGTCCACCACAAGTCTTGCCATAACTCAAGACGCTTCTGACTTAAGTCTAAGTCATAACTTCAAAAAACAGACACTGCCACTTTTTTTTTGGAAGTGTGACACTTAGTGCCACCTCCGGCGACTTCTCTGGAATCCTACGCGCAATATTTTATTATTATTTTTTGCTACGTGGCTTCGCGGAGCTCCAAATCGGCATAAAAATTAAAAAAATTTAAAAAAAATTTAAAAAAGTAAATTTTAAAATTTTAATTTAAAAAAATTTTAAAAATTAAAAAAAAAAAAGAAAATTTTAAAAATTTTAATTTTAAAATATTTTAAAAATTAAAAAAAAAGAAAATTTTAAAAATTTTAATTTTAAAAAATTAAAAAATTTTAAAAATAAGAAAATTTTAAAAATTTTAATTTTAAAAAATTAAAAAAAATTTTACAAAAAAAGAAAATTTTAAAAAATTTAAAAAATTTTAAAAAATTTTAAAAAATTTTAAAAATTTTAAAAATTTTAAAAAATTTTAAAAATTTTAAAAATTTTAAAAAATTTTAAAAAATAAGAAAATTTTAAAAATTTTAATTTAAAAAAATTAAAAAAATTATAAAATAAGAAAATTTTTAATTTTTAATTTTAAAAAATTTTAAAAATTAAAAAAAATAAGAAAATTTTAAAAAATTAAAAAATTAAAAAAAGGGGGGGGGGGGGGGAGGCGGCGTTGGCGGCGGAGGTGGCGACGGTGAGGAGCCGGCGGCGGCAAGGGAGCCGCCCTGTTCGCCTCCCACCCCCCTTTTTTTATAATTTTTTATAATTTTAATTTTTTTTAATTTTTCTTAATTTTAAAAAAAAATTTTAAAATTTTCTTAATTTAAAAAAAATTAAAATTTTCTTAATTTTTAAAATTTTTTAAAATTTTTAAAATTTTCTTAATTTTTTAATTTTTTTTAAATGTTCTTATTTTTTAAAATTTTTAAAATTTTTAAAATTTTTCTTAATTTTTTAAAATTTTTTAAATTTTTCTTATTTTTTTAAAATTTTTTGAATATTTTAAATCTAATTTAATTAATTTATATACTATTATTTACACGTAGACGTGAAACGGCGTCGTTTTTGCATTTTTCCGCCACGTCAGCGTGCAAAACGACGCCGTTTTGACCGAGCTCACGGGAAAGTCGCTACGTCACCATTTGGCCGGATTTTCGCGGAATGGCACTTAAGTGTCCCATTTTACTCCGATAATGGCACTTAAGTGTACCATTTTAAAGCTTATAAGACTTAAGTGTCACGTCTGTTAAAAGCTTATGACTCCAGGTGTCCCGCACTCATAATTAGGCATAAGATCATCTTTGAGATGAGAAGACAAGATATTGACCCAAGGTTTCGATTTGTGTTTGCTATTTTGCTATTGCTCTTAGATGCATCCAATGTGGTCTTCTTATGTATGTTCTACTTGGCGACTTGAGTTGGCTGATTTTCATCATGTGCGCCCTAGTATTAGTAATTCCTTTCATGCTCATTGTGAATTAAAGGATTATTAAGGGAAGGGCGCTAGTTTCCAGCTTTCAACATGATGATGCTTATGATGCAATACTGCCAGCATGAAGCTAACCTAGTGGCCGATTGGGCTGTGAAGGCCCGTAACTCAGTTTCGGCCCATAACTGGATCCTATTTTCCTGTATGTTTTGCTTGATCTAGTTTATGCTGATGCCTTATCTTCAAGTTGTAAACTTTCGTTATATTGAATGCAACATGTGTGTTCAACCAAAAAAAAAAAAAAACGTGATGATGCTTGTTTTATATGAATTTGATTTGTCTAACCTTCCATTGCTGGTCCTGACATGGAAGTCATATTGTATATATCAAAAATCCCATGTCGCTTATTTAGGGTTTATATTTTCTGTCGTAACCTTTCATAGCAAAATCGTTTTCTTTTCCTGCTTCTCTGATTTTTCTTCTCATGTCTCTGATCATATGAAAACTGTCTCGACGTGAATGTGAAAAACTGCTATTCCAAAGCAAATATTAAATCTGAGATTTCTTTCACCCCTCATTACTTTTTGCTTCTCTGGAAAAAAGGAGTACAATCTCAAGAAAAAAAAAAAAAAAAAAAAGGCTAACTTTTCTAAAAATTTAGACCCAATTTTATTCCCATTTTTTTATATCATAAAAAATCAACTTCCGATAAATTCCCAAATCTGCCCATGGTAAAGTTACCATACAATATACACCATTCCGTTCCATCTAATCCCCCGTCTATCTTTTTTTCTTTTTCTTTTTCCTTTGACTCTCTCTCTCTCTCTCTCTCTCCATTGAATCCGAGGCAAAGGTTAGCAGAAAAATTTCATTCATCTCCTTCGGCATCTGGAGGAGCTTGAGCCCACGAATCGGACGGTGGTCGGCGCCCTTTACGAGGCCCTTCGATTCCGCGACTGCGACGCCATCCGCCACATCCTCGCCCCCATCCTTGAGCGGCGGCGGTGGTTGGTCACCTCCTTCGGCCCCCGCCGTGGTCGCCCAAGTGCTTCGACCCGACCCGCTCCATCTCGTGGGTCAACGCCTGGCCGCTCTCCGCCAGTGGGTTGGTCGCCCAGGTGAGGGAGTGCTTCCACACCTCGCTTGCCGTCACGCGATTCGGGAGTACTTCCCTGCTGTCGGATCCGCGACGGCCGAGATCGCCTCGTGGATTGCCAGCCGCTGCGGGAGAGCAGCGTGTATAGCCGGATCGGAAAGTCCATGCCTGGTCCGGTTCTCGCCGGACCACGATCTCGTTGGCGGAGGCCAGGGTCCTCATCGGTGGGGACAACTTTGCCGTTGATCTCGAGGTAAAGCTCGGGGCGATCCGTATAACGGTTGTCTTGGAGTCACATGATGAGAGGGATTCGCCTGCAAATGCCTTGCCCCCGCGGGGTCGATGCCGGCGAGGGACTCGAGGACGCTCGACTTGCCGGAGGACCGGTCGCCGCCGCCGACGATGCTTGACGATGAGGATCCGGTTGTTGTAGGAGAGAGGGGGAGGAGAGAGAGAGAGATCGAGTTCCTAACGCAGAAGGGATTGATGGGGAGAGTGAGAAAGAGAGTGATCAGAGAGAGTTCCGACAAAGTGGGAGTTTGGGAGAAAGTAAGGGGGAGAAAAAGTTAAATGAGAACAAAGAAATTTTAACGGAATTATAGATTGATATTAAGAATACGTTTGGTAATTATAATTTTCTTCATAATAATTTATACTTAAAAATAATTATTTTTATTTTATTCTCAGAAATAATTTCTGAATATTTGAAGGTATTTGATAATTGCTTGAATTTTTTATTCTCACAATAAAAATATTTGATAGGACTCTTAAATTTTTTTGTTTCTTTTAATTTTTTTATATTTTTATTATTTTTCTCTTTTTTCTTTTTCCTTTTCTCTTCTTCTTCATTCTATTTTGTGGCTGATCGCCCGCCATCATCAGTGGTGGCGCAACGACGATTGTCAATGGTTGTGATTGATTGGGTGAAGAAAAAGAAGAGAGAGAAAGAAAGAAGAAATTAAAAGAGAAAAAAGAGAAATAGGTTTGGGCTTGAATTGGGAATTATTATTAGAATCAAAGAAGTGGCTTTTTTCTACTTTTTGATTCTACTCCAAATCTATTCTTGAAAACAAAAAAACGGATATTTTTCTTTCAAGAACAAAAAATTTTTATCAAACGGATTTTTATCATAAATCTACTCAAGAACAAAAGAATAAAATCAGTTACTATTTAGTTAGTTATCAAACGCACCATAAACCCTTAAATCAATGTAGAATTGGAAACCTATTGAAAATTGTTTTTTTTTTTTTTGAAAAAAAAAAGTTTGTGACAGATTTACTTAAAGTTGAGGATTTTAAGCTTAATGTCATCTTCTGAAATTTAAGCTTTTGAAACGTTGCCCGCTAAACTTTAACTTAGCATGAGAACAAAAGATGTTGAATTTACATTTCAAGGAGTAAGTCCTTACTTAAAGCCACAAAGGTTGAGAAGATGATCAACTGGGAACCGTAACATGGGAATCACCGCCCTTCGCGAACCAAAGAGGAGCCCTAAATTACATTAGCACACCGTACAAAACAACCAATCCCATGCATAATTGAAGAATGCGAATTTTTTTTTTTTTTTGGTCCAAGAAAGAGCGATGCAATTGAAAAAAAAAGTCTAAAGTTAAAAAGGTAATATATCAGTGGAATGAAGGTGAATCTGGAAACAGAGAATGAAGTGGATGAGCGACACAATTGACAAACAGAGAATGAAGGTAATATATAATATATATTTTTTTTTTTTTTGCCCAAGAAAGAGCGACACAATTGAAAAACAAAATTATAAAGTTCAAAAGGTAAAATATCAGTGGAATGAAAATCAATTGAGAACCGTAAAATGGGATCACCGCCCTCCGCCAACTAAAGTGGAACCCTAAATTACATTAGCACACCAGATGAAACAACCATTCCGATCCAAAATTGAAAAACGCATTTTTTTTTTTTTTTGTTGGGGGGTGGAGTCAAGGAAGAGCAACGCACTTGAGAAACAAAATTCTGAAGTTAAAAAGGAGAAATATCAGTGGAGTGAAGGTGAAGCTGGAAACAGAATGAAGTGGATGTAAGATGGGTGCCTCGGCCACTTTTCCCGTTAGAGTTAGCCTAATTGATATCATATTTGTCAAGTGTTGGAGGTCATTTAATTTGAGAATCTTAAGACATCATTCTAGCAAGAAAAGGGTCATTTGAGACATCTTAAAGCGGAAAGATATAGGTCATTTGAGACCATCTTAAGACCTTTGCTAACAAAAAAAAGAGGTCATTTGAGACAAACTTGACTGCAGGAGGTCTTTTGCAAAAGGAGACTGAAATTTACCCGGCTCTCTGACCCAAAAAAACAAAAAGAAATTTACCCTTTGCCATCCGGTCTTTTGCAAAAGGAACCAATTATATTGGCCAAATCGAAGGCCCGCATCAAGTGTCATCTCAGAGGAGGAAGAGATTAATCACACAAAGCTCGGGACTCCATGGGAAACAACAAGTCAGCCGATGACGGTAATCGGAGGTAAGAATCGATGGCGAACCGCAACATCTCTTCAGCGGTGAAGTCTAACCTGAGTTGGCAGATCGAGCAAATTCATGCAGTTTTGAGTTCCATTCCTGACAAAGAATGTCCTACCTTTAAGATTCCAACTTCCGTATGCTCTCATCTCAGTGTCTCTTGGATGTGTCTCATGTAATCTTCAGATGTGTGTTCTGCTTGGTGACATGCCTTGGCCCATTTTCATTGCGTGCATCATGATTTTGGTTATCCTGTTCGAGTTCATTGCAAATCAAAGGATTAATTAGTGAAATGGCAATGATACCCAGCTTTTGACGTGGATTATACATTTCCTAACATTAACTCACTTTTCTTGTGAAAACTCAGCCAAAAAGGTTGGTAAGCGTCACGGTTAAAAGTGATGAACCATTTTGAGATAAATTGTGGATTGAACATGAGAACATCCTATTGAGTCCCTCATCCATTTCAAAGTAAGAGAACCAAAAATGAATGTGTCCGAGATGCTAGAAAAGATAGAATCCACCATCCTAATACACAGCAATTCGTATCAAAGATTTCAACGCCAAATACACAATGATTAAGGATGCATCAATTGAGAATCAGCCCACTTTTTTTTTTTTTTGTGTAAACAATTAAATTTTTAAAAATAACATGATGTTTTCTTCATGTTGAAAATATGGTACAATTCTCTATGATTTCAAAGGAATTTTTCATTTAAAAAAAGAGGAAGAATTGGAAACCAATTCAATTCGGGAACTGGACTAGTTGAACCAGTTCTTGAATAGAAGTTGCAGTTGTGACCTTGGAATAGGGAATTGATTCAATCCTATGCCGTGTTGAGGTTCATGAAACAAGAAATCAAATTAGTTCTCCTTAGAACTAACCTTGAATTTGTTAGTTCAAGCCGATTCAGTTTGATTACTAGATTAAACAGAATCCAATGCAAATCATAATTCAAATCTTGACTCTAGGAAATCAAAAAAAAAATCATAATTTATGAAACCCCATCCTCCTCGAACCAAAGAGGAACATTATTTCATCGAGGTTAAGAGATGGGGGTTAAATGATTTATATTTCCCATTAGGTGGCAAATCGAAATTTTCTGTCTTGATGAAATTTGTCGTGTACCATGCAGAAATGTCTATTAGACGAAGATGCGAAGGTGAAATATAGATATATGTAGCCCTTAGGATTTGGTATCAGATAACCATCTATGGTTATTTGCCATTCCATTTATTCCCTGTCAAAATTGGAAAACAAAAAAATTTTCGGAAGATATATGTGATGACTAAATACATATTATATGCACATTTGCTTTACATTTGCTTTTACATTTGCTTTATATATATGAAATATTATATGCACTTTTGAGGTGGCATTCCTCCAGGTGTCAAAAGGAGGGAGCATTCCCCAAGTCTAATGACTATTTACATATTATATGCATTTGCTTTATTTGCTTTAAGCGTGCATCCTCAAGTGTCATTGTCATCCTCTAATGACTGAAGGATGCTCCCTCCTTTTCATTGTCGTTTACGAATACAAAATCTTCGCATCGTTTATAGGACATGTTGTAGAAGTAGAGAAGAAAGTAGCCACTCATTGCTCGGAAATCAATGGGAAACCACTTTTCAGCCGACGTTCTGAGGTAAGCACTACAACATCTTTGTAGTCCAATGTCCTTCAACAAGTTGGAAGACTCCTGAGTAAATTCATGCTGTTTTGTTTGGAAACCATCTACACTCCGCTTAGATTAGGTGAACTTGTCCTCTTAGATTAGGTGAACTTGTCCTCTTCAATGTTGCATATTGAAACCATAAACCAGTACAAATTCTTGTCTATTAATCTATCAAAATGCTTCTTCTTGATCCTTATTATTTGTGCTTCTATGAAAGATGATTGTCTAACAAGCAATTTGCTGATTTTTATTCCAAGGAATGCATTAGAGCACATAGCTCAAATCAACGAAGGTCTTGATTCCCTTGAACAGGCCTTGCATCAACTCATTAGGGAGAGGCATAGCTCTACAGGTCCAGCCAACATTTCCAGAGCACCACGCATCTTGCTTATCTGCAAAGCGATTAAAATCATCCGGCAAAGATTAATCTTCAGAATGGGAAGGCAAGATGTTGATCCAAGTTTCCAACTTGCCTTTGCCGGGATCGCTGTTGCTTTTGGATGCGTTGAATGTGGTCTCCTGCTGTGCGTTCTGCTCGGTGGCTTGCCTTGGCTGATTTCTGTTGCCTGCGTCCTAATGCTGGTAGTCTCGTTTGTGTTCATCGTGAGTTAAAGGATTATCAGCGAAGGACACAAGTTTCCGGCTTTCAATGTGGCGGTGATTTGCGTTTTATATGAATTTCATTTGCCCTGACATGGCCCTCCTGTGGTATTATAACCGCGCGGCTTATCTGGGGGTTTAGCATGTTCTGTAACCTTCCACTGCAAAATCGTTTTCTTTTTCTGCTTCTCTGTGTTTCATCTCATGTCTCTGGTCTTATATATACGACATGAATATGAAAAACTCCGACTCTAAGCAAATATCAAAGGGAGCCGCCGCTATTTCCACGCCTCCTCTTGCTTATCCACGCCCTCAAACCTTAAAATGGCAAACCAATCCATGGTGTTTCCCGGTCGCCCCAGCCTTTTCTTAAGGCGCTCATCATCCTTCTTATATTTTGCCTTCTTCATCTACTACTTCTGTTCTTGATCGAAGAAAACCCCCCAAATCCGACAATTCCCTCGTCATCCTCTGTCCATTTGAAGCTCATGCTTATCCCCTTCTTAATAGCCCAAGCCACGGTCTCTGGCTCCTTCGGCGAGCGCCAGAAGCAGCCGCCTTTCATGGGGGCAACTTCGTCTTGCGATTGCTCGAATTCAGCAGCGTGGTTTGGGGTTTGGAGGGAGGGAAGGATTTGAGCTTTGCGAAAACGGGAACTCGAGGTCGGGGGGCAAGAGGGAGTCGTCGGTCGTGAAGGAGGAGCCGTTGATCGCGGCGATTTGCTCGAGGACGTGGAGGCCCTTGGTCTGGGAAATGAGGTCTTCCACTGCCGAGGCAACGGTGTGAGAAAGGTAGAAGAATTCTTTTTCATCTTCTTCTTCTTCTGGGTTTGTGGTGATTTCTGATTTCCGACTGGCTCTGTTTTACTCTGTCAGCGCGAGCTTAAGATGAACCATCAAGTTACAGTAGCACGCCAGATAAAACAGCCATTCCCATGCGTAATTGAAGAACAACGCAGTTATTTCTTGCCAATGGAGATTCCAAATTCAAAAAGGTAGTTATTGGTATAATGAAGGTGGAAACGGAGAATGGAATTGCATCTCTGGCTTGTCACTTTTCTCGTCGGGGTAATGGGTTGGGGGCTAATGGATATGCATTTGTCAAGTGTAGTGTGGTCATTTGAGTTTTGCAAAAGAGGAGCTGTCGCGCTGCCTACGCTACATCTTCTATAGTCGCGTTTCCTGCACATGAATATGTGGAGGGTCACAAAACCCAAAGTGCAGGGTAAATTTGTCAGTGCGAGAATATATCTGGGGCCATAAAACTCGATGAAACTGGAGTGTGTCAGTGCGATAAAACTCCACTGAGGGGGGTTATCGTGAAACATAATAAAAAACCCAACCGCGGGCGTGGTATAAAAGTGAACGCCGACCAGACCTTACATCAACTCAATAGGGATGGTTCTATAGGTCGAGCCAATATTATCGGTGAATGCGGCAATATGCTTATTTGCGTAGTGATATAGATAGTCAAGCAAAAATTAATTTTCGAAATGAGAAGGCAAGACATGGGCTTGATGTTCCAACTTCCGTATGCTCTCAACTTTGTTACCCTTGGATGCATCTCATGGAATCTCCAAATGTACGTTCTGCTTATCAACATACCTTGGAACATTTTTGTTGCATTTATCCTGATTTTGGTTATCCCATTTAAATTCATCCCGAAACAAAGGATTAATTAGTGGAGGACAATATTTTTCGGCTTTGATTGTGGTTGATGGTATGTTGTTTGCTAGGGTCTGGTCCTCATGGCAGTGTGTATCTTCTATGAATTTTGGTTTGCATGTGTACTCTTCCGATGGTGAGGTTTGGTCCTCCATGCATTTGCTAGGTCCGGTTCTCTGTACAACATAAACCCAATTTAAAGTATCTAATTGGACAGCTCACAAATTCTAAGTAACTTGTTTAGCCATACTACACAAGTAAAGCAAGCTCGACAAGTACAAGCTTGATTTATTAACAAAGCTCCGGATTCATCACTATTGTTGTGCTTTTGAGACCGGTTTACCATAATTATTTGTCAATTTCGCTCATGCATTAATATTAATATCACAAGGTACTCATACGGTCATACCTAGTGCATGACCGAACGGCAAGGGCCACATGTGCTTGTTATTTATTTCTCTTCATAACCTGATAATATGTTTATATTGAATCTCCATTAGTATAGCGTGGAGATTCAATCAGAACCGTACATGTGCACGCGGACGTCTCTTGATCTAAGGGTCCTAAAAAAGAATAGAGTTAAGGGCTCGACGTGGTATAAGACCCTATGAAAAGAAAATTCATTTCTTAACATCTCTTAAAAACATTAAAAGTTACTTGGCCCTCACAATTTAAAAAAAAAAAAAATTGGGGAATTTAGATATGGATTATTTTATTTCGTCAGAGTAAATATTGATTACATCTTATTTGATAAAATTGAAAACCATGATCGATTCAACGTCTTTAATTTGCTTGTATTATTCTTAGAGCCCAACTCGTCTATAGGGCCGTAAATGGACATTCGATAAAGCTCTTTCACTTTGACCCAAAAAAATAACAATAATAAAGTTCATTCACACAATACTTAAGGTTTATATATAGTGATGAATTCAGAGGTCAGCGAGGTAACTTACTCCCATAACACAGAGAGTAATTGTTTAAAATCTTAAAGCAATGTTACAAATATTCTTACACGAGAATAAAATACATGCGGTAAAAATAAGAAACTAGGATTATTCCCTTTAGCAATTGCAGTACCAACATTAATTCTAAACTCAAATATATGTATGAAAAGTTGGGAACATTAGTCAAAAAGCCCTAAACCTATTGCACTTATACTAATTTAGTTACAAAAAATTTGCGAATTTAATCTTAAATCTTTCAGTTATGTTAATTTAGTCCTAAACATTTTAATGAGTTGCCAATTTAGTCTTAAACTTTTTAAAAATTGCCAATTTAGTCGGTCTGATTAATTTTGGCCAGAAACCATAGTCATGATAGTCTACTCATCTTTGGCCATCTTACGTGATATAGTCGGTGCTAACGTGAACAAATTTTTATGTTTTTTTTTTTCTTTCTTCCCTTTCGACCTTATCAGCCAGGCCTCGTCGGATTTGGTGAGGGTCGAGCCTTGCGAGGAGCAGCAAGGCTAACCTTGTCCAAAGGCTGCCGAGGGCGAGCTTTGCCAGAGGTCGGTGAGGTTGACCTCATTGGCCATCACCAAGTCCTGGCTACCAACTAGAGAAAGAAGGAAAGAAAAGACAAAGAAAACAAAAAGGAAACAATTTCAAAAATTTTATTAAAAAAATTAGAAAATTATAATAAGAATTCAAATTTGTCCACATCAATGTCAGTCATGCCGCATAAGATAGCCAATGTTGACTAGACTACTAAATTAGTGGTTTTCGGCCAAAATTGGCCATAATGACTAATGGTACGTTTGTTTATGTTTCTGTTCAAAAATTGTTCCAAGGAAGATAAATAGAAAAAACTATTTCTTTTCCGAGGAACAATTTTTAACCAAAAAGATGTGTTTGGTAAACTTGTTCCGGGAATAAAAATGAATAGAAACACGTTTGGTAAATTTGTATTTTTTTTTTGTTTCTTTTAATTTTTTAATTTTTTAATTTTTTTTCCATTTTTTCTTTCTTTTTCTTTTTTCTTTTTTCTTCTTTTTTGGCCGGTCGCCGCGCCTTGGCCATGGCCAGCGATCGGCCGACGAGGGCGGCGGCCTCGCCCGGCCATCGCGAGGCTTGCCGTGCTTGGGCGAGGCTCGGCCTCGCCTTGGCTGGTGAGCTCGGGCTTGCCCAGATCTGGCAAGGCTTAGCTCGCCCAGCCACCGGTGAGGCTTGGCCTCGCCGGATCTAGGCGAGCCCGAGCTCACCGAGCCTCGCCCTGCGCCGGCGAGGTTGCTGGCCCTCGATGGTGGGTCACTGGCCATGGCCAAGGCAGACAACTGGCCAAAGAAAAAAGAAGAAAAAAAAAGAAAAAAAAGAGAAGAAAAGAAATGAGAGAAAATTTATTCTTCAAAAGTATTTCTGGAACAAAAAAACAACTTTTTTTTGTTTCTTATTTTTGTTCTAATTTTGTTCCTAGAACAAAAAAATAGATTTTGAACAAAAAAGTAAACAAGCGCATTTTTGTTTTTTTTGGTTCCCGGGAACAAAAAAATAGAAAATTTGTTCATGAACAGAAAAAAAGAACACAAACATGCATGCCCTAAATTGACAACTCATTAAATTGGCATAATTGAGGATGAATGCAACAAGTCTAGGACTCTTTTGGTAATTTTTCCTATGAACATTATCCCCGCCTTTGCTTGTGGTCTAGCGAGCCCCTTTAAGAAATATATAAACCATTTCCTTTCGTAATTACATTCCCTTCCATTAATTCACTTTTCTTGTGAAAACCAAGCAAAAAAGATCGAATCCTACATCGAACATAAAACATCCTACAGAGTCCCTCATCCATTTCAAACTAACAGAACCACATATGAATGTGTCCTAGAGGTCGGAAAAGATAGAATCTGCCATCCCGCTTCAGTATTCAAATGCTGCACATTAATTTGTATCAAAGAATTCAATGCAAAATACATAATGATTAAGAATTCATCTACTCAAGGAATCGACCCACTTCTTTTGTGTGTAAAAGATCAAATTCTTACAAATATCATATTTCTTCATGTTGAAAAGACGATTTGATTTTTTGTGATTTCAAAAGACTTTTTTTTTTGTTGTTGTTAAAGTATACTTGAAATCCAATTCAATGCGGAAATCGAACTGCTTAAACTGGTTTTTGAATAGAATTAGGGGGTTCTAGCTTTGGAATCGGGAATTGATATGGTCCTAGGCTGCTTCATGGTTCATGGAACAGGAAATTGAATCGATTCCCCCTTGAACTAACCTTTTCGGTCAGTCCAAGCTATTTCGGTTCAATTCCCCAGTTAAGCCAGACCCCATGCACATTACAATTCAAATTTCAACTCTCACAAATCAACAGTTAATAAAAATCATAACTTTTGAATCACCATCCTCCTTAAACTGAAGAGGAACATTAAATTAGATCAGCAAATGATTTTTTTTTTTAATCAAGGCTAAGCGTTGAGTGCTAACTGATATATATTTCCAATCATGGGGTAAATTGAAAATGCTACCGGATGATGGGTCTAATTAAATATCCACATATGACAATATGAAAATGACAATAGTCCGAGGGGTGTCATTCATTATGAAAGTAGACTGAGGGGAATCGGACCGTATACTTTCATAATGGAACCCCTCGATCCATATATATCAGGATCTTTCTATCGCCTGTAAGACAAGTTGTGGGAGTAAACAAGACAGTAATCGCGCATTGCTTGGAGATCAATGGGGAACAACAACTCAGCCAATCAAGGTGTTTCGAGGTAAGGACCACAACATCTCTGTAATCCAACCTCCTCAATATGCTGGTTTCATATTGAAACTGTGAAACCAATTCAAATCGCCTATATTTTTTTGTTTGTTGATTTATGAATATGCTTATTTTTTTATCCATATTGTTTGCACTTTTGTGAAAGATGGTTGTCTAATAAGTAACTTGGCAATGTTGAAGCATGCGGCATAGCACGTGGCTCAAACTAATAAAGGTCTCAATTTGCTTGTGTTGGCTCATCAAGAAGAGGCACAAATTTTTAGGTCCGGCCAACATTTCTAGTGCACAAGGCATCCTACTTTTATGTAGGTCAATTAAAATAATCGGGCAAAGATTCATCTTCGAGATGAGAGGGCAAGATTTAGACCCAAGACTTCGATTTGTGTCTACTATATTCATTGCCACTCTTGGATGCATCGAATGTGGTCTTCTTATGTAAGTTCTACTTGGTGACTTATGTTGACCAATTTTCATCACGTACGCCCTAATATTGGTAATCCCATTTGCGTCCATCGCGAATAGATCGTTAGCAAATGGGCGCTAGTTTCCAGCTTTCGATGTGGTGACGTTTGTTTTGCGCAAATTTTATTTCTGTAACCTTCCATTGCAGGTTCTGCTATGGATGTCATGCTGTATGTTCTGTAACCTTGAATAAATTCTGTACCTCAAAAATTCCCACATCGTTTATCCACGTGTTCTGTAACCTTCCACTGCAAAATCTCTTTCTTTTACTTCTCCTCTGATTTACTTCTTATGAATCTGGTCATATAAAAACTGTCTCGACGTGAAAGTGAAAAACTGCGCCTCTAAGCAAATGTCAAAATCCTAGATTTCTCTGAGCTGCCCATCGCTTGGTTTGTACTTTGTTGCATTCATTAGATGTTAATTAACAACTTCACCCCTAGGAGTGTCTTTGTAAAGTCTAACACAACTCCTTACATCTCTGAAAAAAGAAGTACAATCTTCGAAAAGGAAAAAAAGAAAGGAGGCTAATTTCTCTGAAAATCTATAGGAGCTTGAGCCCACGAATCGGACGGTGGTCCGCACCCAGTACGAGGCCCTTCAATTCCACGACTGCGACTCCATCCGCCGCACCCTCGCCCCCGACGTTGAGTGGTGGCGGTTCCATTCCCCCCTAGTTCTTGATGGGCCTCCTCCGCCACGTCGGACGACACCTTCCTCTTCGTCCCCAACTCCGTCACCTCCTTCCGCCCCTGCCGCGCTTGCTCGAGTGCTTCGACCCGACTCGCGCCATCTCGTGGGCCAACGCCCTGACGGTCTTCGCCAATGGGTTTGTCGCCCAGGTCGAGGAAGTATTTTCAACACCTCGCTTACCGTCACGCGACTTGGCGACTCCCTGCCGTCGGATCTGCGACGGCCGACATTGCCTCGCTACATTGCCAGTCGCTGTGGGAGAGCAGCGCGTATAGCCTGATCGGAAAGTCCATGCCCGGTCTCATTCTCGTCGGACCGCGATCTCGTTGGTGGCGGCATTAATGGCCTCGGAGATGTGGTCATCGTCGGTGGGGACATCTTTGCCGTTGATCTCGAGAGAGAGCTCAGGGCGATCCACATGAGGGTTGTCTTGAAGTCACATTATGAGAGGGATTCGTGTGCAAATTCCCTGCCCCCGCGACGGGTCGATTCTGCCGAGGTACTCGAGGATGCTCGACTTGCCGGAGGATCGGTCGCCGCCGCTAACGATGCGGATCCGGTTGTTGTAGAGGAGAGAGAGAGAGAGAGACAGAGACCTCGCTCCTGACAAAGTGGGAGTTTAGGAGAAAGTGAGGGGAGAGGAAAAGTCAAGTGAGAAAAAAGCAATTTTAACAAAATAAATTGATGGACAATTACACCATGTTTGGTAACCATTTTTGGAATAAGTAATTTTATTTAAAAAGACCAAAATCCATTTGATGAAATTTTTATTCCTAGAAATATAGATTTGGAACAGAATTAAGAAGTAGAAAAAAAATTATTTCTTGTTTTCAAAACAATTCCTAGAATCAAGTCCAATTTTTTCTTTTTTCTTCTCCTTTCTTTTCTTCTTCTTCCTTTTGGCCGGTTGTCGATCTCGGTCATGGCTGGCGACTAGCTGACGAGGGTCGACGACCTCGCGGACCCTTGGTGACGGGGAGCAATGGCGAGGCTTGGCCTCACCAAGATCTGGCGAGGCCGAGACTCATAGTGGCCAAGCGAGCCTTTGGCGAGCTTGCCGACCCTCGCCCTGGCCTAGTGAGGCTCCGGCGAGGTCGCCAGACCTCTCCCAGCCAAAAAAAGAAGGAAGAAGAAGAGAAAAGAAAAAAGAAAAAGAGAAAAATATAATAAAAATATTAAAATTTAAAATAAACAAAGAAAATTAAAAATCATACCAACTACATTTTTATCGCGAATATAGAAATTTTGTATAGTTACCAAACATATTCTTTTGCTTAGAAACCATTTCAGGAACAAAATCAAAATTTTCCAAAATTTCTAATAAAAATTATTCATGGAACATTATCATTATCAAACACGCTTTTAACCTTCAAAGCAAATTTTGAAAATTGTTTTGTTTTTTTTTACCAAAGAAGAAGAAGAAGTTTGTGACAGATTTGTTAAACTCAAAGTTGAGGATTTTAAGCTTAATGCCATCACATGAAATTTAAGCTTTTGAAACGTTGCCCGCTACACTTTAACTTAGAATGAGAACAAAAGAAGTTGAATTTACATTTCAAGGAGTAACTCCTCACTTAAAGCCATAAAGAGTGAGAAGATGATCAATTGGGAATTGTAACATGGGAATCACCACCCTCCACAAATTAAAGAGCCCTAAATTACATTAGCACACCGGATGAAAACAAACATTCCCATGCATAATTGAAGAACGCATATATTTTTTCTTTTTTGCCCAAGGAAGGGCGACGCAATTGAAAAACAAAATTCTAAAGTTAAAAAGGAGAAATATCAGTGGAATGAAGGTGAAGCTGGAAACAGAGGATGAAGTGGATGTAAGATGCGTGCGCACCTCGGCCACTTTTCCCGTTAGAGTCAGGCGTTGATAGCTAATTGATATTGTACTTGTCAAGTGCAGGAGGTCAATTCATTTGAGACATCTTTAAGAAATCATTCTAGCGATAAAAGGTTGACCCCATCTTAAGACCTTTTCTGCTAAAAGAAACGGGTCATTTGAGACATCTTAAGACCTTTTTTTACCGCAAAGGATAGGTCATTTGAGGCCATCTTGAGGCCATCTTAAGACCTTTGCTAGCCAAAAAAAAAAAAAAAAGTGGTCATTCGAGAGAACATTGACTGCCGAAGGTCTTTTGCAAAAGGAGGCGATTATGTTTGCCAAATCGAAAGGCTCGCATCATGTGGCATTTCAGATAAGGAAGGAAGAGATCAATCATGAAAAGCTCGTAGTTCAACGGGAAACATTAATTCAGCCGATCACGATGGTCGGAGGTAAGAATTGATGGTCAACCGCAACATCTCTTCAGTAGTGTAGTGCAGCCTCCTTTAGTAAGTTGGTGGACTACAAGCAAATTCATGCGATTTTGAGTTCCTTTCCTGAAATAGTACATCCTATTTATGAGGCTCCAAATTTCGTATGCTCTCAATTTTGTTGCTCTTGGATGTAAGCGGGAACATCAGCATCAGGCAGGTAAACAAAGCCCTCTACAGTTAATTAAAAATGCAACATATAGAAACCCAGTCCCCATAATAATTCACAGATAATCTACTTGAAAGCATCATCTGATTCGCCAGTCTTGATGGAGTTTAAAATGTTGCAAGTACTCAGTCATCATAAAGAGTTCTACCACAGAGCAAGTCATCCCTGACAAATTTGCCTGAGCTTCGATAGGATAAGTCGTTCATGGTTACAACCTTAGAGCAACATTAGTACTACAGATTAGGACTATCATGAAGGCAACCATTCTAATCCCTTAATCCAACAGTTACTGTACAGCAAGACAAGCATACAGGACGACCACTTCCCCGACCCAAGTATCTCGTCACTCGAATCAAACGCAACCGAAAAACCTTACCGACCAGGTACCAGTCCATTACCCAGAAAAAAAACCCAACAATTGTCTCTGCAGTTAACGAATGTATCACACGATAAGATGAATATTACAGAGAAATCCAAATGAAAAAGGTTTTCCCATAGGGCGGGGTAAATGTTCCCGCCCGACAAACTCAGAAGCCTATATCAACGATCCTCGACATAGTATACTACGCAAAACGACAGGATCAGGCCCCTCCGAATGCAAATCCGGAGAGGGGAAAATAACTTAGAAAGAAAAATTTCAGCATCATCCAGCTTCACTGCCCATTGAACGGCCTCCAGTCAGCGTAGCTCACTCTGGAGCACACAACAATCGCTACCCAACCTCATTCGGACGCACAACCAACGACACCCAAGATTTGTTACTCGGATTGACAGTTGGTTGACGAATTTTATGAGTAACTCGACGGACTTAACTGAATTTGAGATGGTGGGGACTGTTCAATGGCATATGTGGAAGGCCCGAAACAACTGGATATTCAGGGGAAGCAAACCAAATGCAAGAGACACTATGCAATTAGCTAGGATTATGCAGCAAAGCGCGAAAAAATGGGGCTTGTGTGCTCAAAAGACAGGACAAAGAGGAAATCTGCCTCAGCACAAGTGTGGATAGCTCCGGTGGAGGGGATCTTGAAAATTAATGTTGATGGGTGTCTTGGTGAAGGGTCGACGGAGGGTGCAATCGCCTGCATATGTCGAGACCATATGGGTTGCCTTTTCGACGGCTTCACCCGATCCGTCCGAGCGTCCTCTCCGGCACAGATTGAAGCCCTTGCTCTACTTGCAGCGCTCAAGTACATCGACCAGAACAAGTTAAGCGGTGTGGTGGTAGAGTCAGATCGTGCGGATCTGATAAATACGCTGCAGAATGAAGGGACTTTCAGTTGGGAAGCAGAAGCCATCATCGAAGACTGCTCCTCTCTGTTATCAAGATTATTAGAAGTGGGCTTGGGTTATTGCCCAAGAAATGCAAATTAAGTGGCAGATTGGGCTGCGCTGGCTCAAAGGAAAAAAAGTCTTCCGCAAAATTAGCTATCTTCTCCTCCTCAGTCGTGGTTGGTAATCATCAGGTCAGCGTCCTACGTGGTGGGCGTGAGCTGAAGTGGCTCCATTGAAAGGTCGACACGTGGCCTTGGATTTGAACAGGCCAAAAAATGAAAAAGTCTAAAAAGTGGGCTTTTTTTTTTTTTTTCTTTATTGCCAGCGGGAAGAGAAAGGACATGACAATAAATGCCCAAACCCCCGCTTAAAAATTTCTCCCTCCTCTTTTCAATTTTTAGGGCTTTTTTGGTTCTCTCTTGTAGAAGAACAAGCTTCTTTCTATCTCCAGTGTGTCCAACCACGCCCTCTGCCTTTGCCTTTGCCTCCGCTTCCCCCTCTGCCCCCTAAAAGCCTCGTCAGTCACAGCTGCTGCTCAAATATGCCTCTAGCACGTCGCCTCCCTCAAGAGCCCCGCCGCCGCCTCCGCCTCCACTCGAAGCCCCAACAAGCTCAAGTTAAACCTTGCGCACACTTCGCTATTCTCTCTCACCTGGGTTTTGGGAAATCAAGCGACGAAGAAGAATCTTCTCCATTTTTTGTTTTTATTTTTGCTTTTTCTTGGCGACATTTCTTCTTGTTTAATCTATATCCCTGTTTCAACACTGCCACTTGAAAAGCTCCTCTGCCCGTTGTTGAGCTCAAAATGCTCTTGTTCTTTTATTACCATATTCTCTATTGAAGTTCGTTTCTTTTGAAACTATACAAACACTCTTGTTTTCTTTTCGGTCTCCTTCCCCCGGTTTGATTTCGAGTTCAAAAACCCCTTATTTTCAAACCTACGTAAGCTCAAGATGATTTACCTTTGTAAGCTCAATCGAATTTGTTCGATCTCGCATTTTCCAGATTCTTCTCCAAACCCGCTCAATATGCGGGTAGGTTAAATTTCAGTTTTTACTGGCTGCGTAATTTTAGTACTGCATAGAGCTACCGAGAGAAGCATTTGGAGAGCAAAATGTCTGTTTTTGCTCTGTGCCAATTAGCTAAATGTGGTAGAGAAATATGTGCTTTGAGATGAGTTTTTGAATTATATCGTGTTTGGAGCTAAGTAACTTATGATGGGTCTGTTTGTGATAATGGGTAAATGAGCTTAATCACAGTAACAGGAGAAATGTGTTTTGGGCGATGGATAGGGTGGCTGTGCCATGTATTGTTGCCATGTCGTTTATAGTATCTTCAAGAGTTGATTCTGATGCAATTAGTTTTTAGTCTTCAAGACGAGTGGTTCTATAGGTTTGGAGTCAATGGCAACCGGTGCTCTAGAAATCTTCATTTGGTCAAAGCAAAAGTTCATAATCATGCCAATTCAACCATGAGTTGCAGGCCTAATGATATGTCTTTTCCTGCATTGTTTTGTGCAGTGAAGGTTGGGATATCGGAGTTTTTGCAGGGTATTGGTGGAGGGTCGAAGCCCATGTTGCCAAGCTCGACCCTAAGATTGGCGACTTCAATAGTTTACTTGTTTCCCGCACACTTAAGCTCAAGAAACTCTGCATCCCTTGCAAATATGTAAACTGTCTTTGCCTAGATCATTGCTTATTCATCTTTCTAACACTGTTGTTTCTCTTGTATATGCAAAAGTGTGGACATGGCACTACTCAATTTTCGCCCTTCATATGACTTTGAGGCATTTCACTGGTAGAAGATGATCTTCTGGCATGTTTTATGCATTTATGATCTGGAAACAACTCATTATATATGTGAAGTATTGACTAGGTTCATAGTCTTGGTCTAGAGTCTCCCGATATATAGTTTTTTCATCTGGCAGACTAGAACTAATTTGTTTGTAGATTTTACTTCGATGGCTAGTCTTTTTTATCTAGGGATACCCAAGGAAAAAAAAAACTTTCTACAATGACTATGGTCTATCAAATAGGCTAAATATGTTTGTGTTATTTGCATAATGGTGGGGAGCCAAATATCTATTGTATTTGTGAGGCATGCTTTGAACATATACTGATAGATGAAATTGAATTTTTCAACACCATCCAAAATTAGTGCATCTAAAACTAGTCTTTTTACCTTCGAAGTTGATTGGAAATTGTCTGAGCTCATTGTCAAGTGTGCATGCAGTTGTAACTTTATTGGAAACTTTTTTATTAAGATTAATAAGGAGAATAGTTGCCCTATCCACTAAGTTCTATCATTGGGTTGATCTCAAATGACATTAGTTGGACCACTTATAAGGACATTCCACTTTCTTTGTGAAAAGCTACTAAGTTCTTGTTTGGTTTTCCAGAGGAAGCTGATATCGAAGTATGCCCACAAATATAGGGTTGGACTACTAAGACGTAGAGCTACACTCATGAAAGCTTAAGAGTGGTCTTGCAAAAATTGTTGTAGTTGGCAACTGCCGAAGAGCACTCCCGTTAGAAATGATATGACTAAACTTTTATTTCCATGGACAGCTTCTTTGTAGTTCAATTCTGACGAAAATCGTATTTCGTTTACTGCCTTCTAGTGTAGGAAACAATCGGTTTAATTTAGACTGTTCAAGCAATATTAACCTGCCAAGTTTTACTGTGGTGTAGATTATTGAATTAGTTGAGAGTTGATGTTTTGCCGGGGAAAAATGTTGGCTGGGTCCACCTTCATGTGGGGCCCAGCCAGCATTAAAAAAAAAACAAAACAAAAGAAAAGAACAAAAAGAAGAGGAAGTTCAAAAACTGCACAAAGGAGAAAGAGAAGAGAAGAGAGAGCGCAGCAACTTTGCAGCTTTGATTCGAAGGCCAAATATTGTCGGAATCGGCTCAAATTTTTGAGTATGTTGTTCGTCGAGTTAATCAAGAACCGTCTCCAAATTCTCCAACTTGCTTCAAATTTGTTTGTCTACCTATGTGGTGGGAAAAGATGATCATAATGTTGATGTTGGAGCCTCTTAGTGTGTGACTAGAGAAGAATACTTTGTGTATCCTGCTATTCTTGGTGATTAGTGGATGTTTTTGGCGGTCCGTGGTTTTTCCCGATCGGGTTTTCCACGTTAAATCCTTCACGGATTATTTCTTTGTCTACTTATTATTTCCGGCGTAATATTTGCATTTTGTGAGGCTATACATATTGCTGGTTGTTGCTGGGGTTAAGAAATCTTAGTTGATTTTGCTTCGAGGGAGAAATTGATCCTCGCTTGGCCGTGTGGGGTGTCCCCCAACAAGTGGACGAAAGCACGGTTGAATTTTAGTGTTAAATGGAAGAAACCAGCAGCACCATGTTTAAGTTAAATGCGATTCTGCAAAAATTGTTGTAGTTGGCAACTGCCGAAGAGCACTCCCGTTAGAAATGATATGACTAAAATTTTATTTCCATGGACAGCTTCTTTGTAGTTCAATTCTGACTAAAATTGTATTTCGTTTACTGCCTTCTAGCATAGGAAACAATCGGTTTAATTTAGACCGTTCAAGTAGTATTAATCTGCCAAGTTTTACTGTGGTGTAGATTATTAAATTAGTTGAGAGAGTTGATGTTTTGCCGGGGAAAAAAATAGTCACTCTTGTTGTGTTTCATATGCTGGTGTGATCAAGAATCACTTGTCCACTCATTCCCGATATATGGCTGCAAATTGCCTTCTTTTGAACAAATATCATATAGGGTAAAGTCAACTAAGAGCTTTAAACAACGCTTGTCAAAGCTTATATGGAACAAAATCCATGTCCAATGGTGCTCTAGCTCAATAAACTAAACCTAATGAATAGCAAAAATTGAATCTCGACAGAACAATAGATGAGCTTAAGAATAATTAGTTAAAGCACAATAATATTTGTCACAATATCTTATACAAGACTGCCAAGAAGTCTTTCTAAACATTGTTCTAAGTAACACGATGAACTAATCCTTTGATCTTCAAGGAAGACTAGATAGGAGTAATCCTTTGATCTTCGAGGAAGGCCAAATTGAATGGCTGACGATAGTCGTGCGACCAGATGCATATCAAGGCCTCCTCCCAAATTGAATGCAAGTTCATATGTGTCGCTCCTCCAAGTTGCTATATAGTCTATCGTTTGTTTTTTTTACTTGATAAGCTAGAAGGACGACATAGTTCAGATATTCCAAGCAAATAGGATGAAACTTATTTGAGATTTGCATACTTTTAAAATGACCTGAGCTACTCATCTCAAACCTTTGTTACCAAGGTTATTGTGATTCTTAAATTTGGTAAAGCTCTTCTTGGCAAATAGTGCTCAAACTTGTATTCAAAAGAGAAAAACACTAAAGAGTAACTTAATGAGAAAAAGAAATTCTCTACCGAGTAGTCAATGTTGCTGTAATTCTCTTTCGATTCTTAATGAAAATCAGTCAGAAGGCTGCCAGCGTGAGAAAGTGGACATAGTCTTAATCAAAGCCAAACCACTATAAATCCTGTGTTTATTTTCTCTTCCATGAACTCCTTTAATTTATCTGCTGTGATACATTTCTATTTTTCATTCTATTTACTTAAGTCTGAATCTTTATTCAAAGTCTCTAGTCTAATAGACTATGTTTAAAAGAAAAATATCTTTGCTGCATTTTGTGAATAATTGTTTTTACACCTATTCACCCCCCATCTAGGTGTTTATATTAGCTATTTCAAATAACTTAATCAAGAAAAGAGAATATTAATTGGAAACTAGAAAGATGATTAAAGAACGTATTGTCATATGTACGGACAACTTAAACACTGACTAGAAACTAAACATGCTTTGTAACAAAATTCCTAAAGAGCTAGAGAATGCATTAACAGAACCTGATATAGAACAAAATGAAACACATGCCAAAAGATTGCCGATTCTAATTGACTTTACTAGTCACCATGCCTATGAGATCAGTTAGAGATTGATTATATACCATCTTGTTGAAGCAAAGTCCTTTGACCCGAAGAAAAACTTAATGTCAAAAGGAACCTATACTTCATCCAACCAACCATGAAACTAATTACTGTCTATTGTCTAGCTAGAGAAAAGGAATTTGAAATGTAACTTTCTTTTTCACCGTTCTTGCACAGAGCATTTAACTTCAACATACCCCAATCAGAGCAACAATTCATGCCTTTGCAGATTATAGGTCACAAACAATGGGTTCACCAGAATCTACAGTCAAATAAAAAAAGAAAATTATCAAAAATCATTTCCAATCTATCTTAAAAGTTGAAACCATAGACGAACTCACGGACCAGGACTTTCCCCATGGCAGGTGCAATCAAACAATCCACATATTTCAAGGTCACATCAAAATCCTTTGAACTGGCCTGATAAACCGAGCTGGAATTTTATCCTTGTTTAGGCTCAATTCTCTCATGAAACTGTGCTGCAGCAAGTGAAAAGGAACTGATGATAGAATACATATCTCGTCAAAATTAACAGTATTCCTCTCATCCATCTCCATGTTATCTTCCTTCATGTTACTAGATAAAACTTATGAGCAGTTGATTCATATGCATTGGCGATATCTAAGGCATATGGAACTCTTTAGAAGAAGCATATTCTAAGCTAGTCACAAAGTATTCAGAAAGGGATCTCTCGAATGACCTTTTCTCTATTTCAAATTGAGTGAATAAGCAAGTATTGCAACCCCATTAACCATATCAATCACAACAATAAAAAAATGCATGAATGTGGGACAGAAATACCTCCAAGTCTCAGCTTACCAGCCAAATGTCCAAGCGCAAATTCGACATCGTGAAGTAAATGCAAAAACAACCATCTTAGCTTCTTGGAAGGGAAGACTTGGGACCTCTAGTGCATTAGCCACGCCAGGACAACAGTTCTGTGAATTTTTGCCTAACTGCTTCTTTGGCAAAATAGCTTGTGAAATCCCACCAAACACAGGCAATCTGAAACAAAAATGGCTGACTCCTCAAACTATTGTAATTGGTCAGCCTAAAACACTATACATGTGCCCATCTATATCTGTGCAAAGCCCTTATCTACCATCTCCTCTCTGATTTACATGGACTTACTCTTTCTTTTTGCATTCCTATCTCTGTGATTGCAGATAACATGATTGCATTCCACGGAGCTCACAAAGGTAAAGCATCTTGAGCTTAGGTTTGAAGATAAGGGGTTTTTGAGCTTGAAATCAAAACCGGGTGAATGAGAGGGAAAAGAAAAAAAGAGTGTTTGTATAGTCTCAAAATAAACGAACTTCAACAGAGAATGTGGTAATAAAAGAACAATATCATTTTGAGCTTACCAATGGCAGAGGAGCTTTTCACATGGCGGTGTCGAAATAGGGATACGGGTTGGGTGAAAACAAGAACAAATTTCGCCAAGGAAAAAAAAATGAAGCTTCCTCTTCGTCACTTGATTTCCCAAAATCTAGGTGAGAGAGAGGAACGAAGTGCGGAAAAGTTCAACTCGTTGGAGCCACCGATGGGGCTCCGAGAGGCAACATCGGAGGCACGAACGGGACCCAGCTGCGATCGGTAGGGCTCTTGAGAGAGGCGACGTGCTAGAGGCATATTTGAGTAGTGACGGTGACCGAAAAGGCTTTTGGGGTGGGAGGCGAAGTTAGAGGAGGAGGCAAAGGCGGAGGCAGAGGCGAAGGTCTAGATGCGCTGGAGAAAGAAAAAAGTGTCTAACTTCTTCTTCTATAAGGGTCCGTTCGTTTCGCGGAAAATGGGCCATTTCCGAAAAATATTTTCCCAGAAATAAATTTTCAGGAAAATGACAATATTTTCTAGTGTTCGGTTAAAACTTAAAAATGTTTCGGATAATGTTTTCTAGTATTCGGTAAGGAAAATATTTTCCGCTCACTATATTGGCAAGCGCGAGCGTTAAGCTCGAGGCTCGTCGATCGACGGCATGAACTTGAGATTGACAAGCTTGAGGTTCACTGGTGACAAACGACGACTAGCCAAGAAAGAAGAAGATGGAAAACAAAAAAAGAAAAAGAAAAAAAGAAAAGGAAATTAAAAATAATTCGAATAAAAAAGAAAAATACAATTTAAAAATAATTCAAATAAAAAAAGAAAAGAAGAAGAAGAAATGGGAGGAGAAAGTGAGGATTTGTAGAGGTGTGAGATAAGAGAGATCAATGAGAAAAATGTTTTTCATTTTTTAAAAGTGGAAAACATTTTCCCCTAGTTTAGAAGACTTTTTTCCTTTCATGAAAAATATTTTTCTCCAAGAATTCATTTTCTCAAACGAACGCCTAAAATCCGAAAAACATTTTCCCGAAAGACATTTTCCGTAAAACGAACGGAGCTAAGAAAGAACGTAAAAAGCCCTAAAAATTGAAAAGAGGAAAGAGAAATTTTAAGCGGGAATTGGGCATTTATTGTTGTGTCAAAAGAGAAAAAAAAGAAAAAAAAAGCTCAATTTTTAGACTTTTTCATCTTATAACCGGTTCAAGTTCAAGGCCATGTGTCAACATTTCAATGGAGCCACTTCAGCTCACGCGCGCCACGTAGGATGCTGACCTGGCGGTTATTTTCTCCCTCCTCAGGCCCCATTGGCTTTGCTTCATAACGACGCACATGGACTGGGGTCAAAACTCGTTTACGACCAAAAAATAAAAATAAAAATTCGTCAATGCCTAGTTCACTAGCGACAAGTTGCACGATCAGTCTGTTTTTTGACTTCGAGACCTCCCTCCTTATCATTACCAGAACAAAGGATGTTGTAGAAGACATGTTGTAGAAGTAAACTACTTACGCATTGCTTGGAGATCAATGGCAAACCGCTTCTCACTCGATCACGGTGCTTGGAGGTAAGCACCACAACATCTCTTTTGTCCAACCTCCTTCAGTAAGTTTTGTTCGAAAACCATCACACTCCGCTTTGACTCTTCCTTTTCAATGTTGCATTATGAAACCATGAAACCAATAAAAACCACCTATCCTTTTGTCTGTTAATCCATTCATATGCTTATTCTTGATTCTTATTGTTTGTGCTACTATGAAATTCGGTTGTCTAACAAGCAATTTGCTGATTTTTATTTCAAGGAATGCCTTAGAGAACGTAGCTCAAATCAACGAAGGTCTTGATTCGCTTGCACAGGATCTACGTCGACTTATCAACGAGAGGGAAAGCTCCATAGGTTTGGCCAATAATTCTAGAGCACCACGCATCTTGCTTATCTGCACAACTATTAAAACCATCCGGCAAAGATTTATGTTTGGAATGGGAAGGCAAGATGATGATCTAAATTACCGACTTGCCTTTGCCGGGATAGTTGTTGCTCTTGGATGCGTCGAATGTGGTCTCCTGATGTGCGTTTTTCTTAGTGGCTTGCCTTGGCCGATTTCTGTTGCCTGCGTCCTAATGCTGGTAATACCCTTCATGTTTATCGCGAGTTAAAGCATTATTAGTGACTGGCGGTAGTTTGTGGCTTTCGGAGTGGTGAAGTACGTTTTATGTGAATTTCATTTGTCTGTAAACTTTCCCCAACTGGTACTGATATGAACGTAATTGTTGTATTACTACCACACCGGTTATCTGCAAAATCATTTTCTTTGTCTGTAACCCCCTAATGAACGTCATTAGGGGGTTTACATGCTCTGTTTTTCATCTTATGTCTCTGTTCATATGAAAACTGTCTCGACATGAATGTACTGCGACTCTAAGCAAATATCAACGGAAGCCGCTATTTCCATGCCCCCACTTTTGCTTATCCACGCCCTCAAAACCTTAAAATGGCAGAACAACACACTGCTTATCTTCAGCTACTTCTTCTGCTCTTGATCGGGGAAAACACCCAAATCCAACAATACCCTCGTCTTACTCCATCCATTTGAAGCTCATGCTCACCCTTCTTAATAGCCCTAGCCTCGGTGTCGACTTCTTTAGCGAGCTCCAGAAGCAGCCGCCTTTCGTGGGGGCGAGGGCTATGGCGTCTTCGTCTTGCGATAGCTCGAATTCAGGAGCGTGGTTTGGGGTTTGGAGAGAGGGAAGGATTTGAGCTCGTGGAAAACGGGAACTCGAGGTCGAGGGGCAAGAAGGAGTCGTCGGCGGTGGAGGAGGAGCTGTTGATCGCGGCGATTTTCTCGAGGACGTAGAGGTCCTTGGGTCAGGGAAATGAGGTCTTCCACCGCCGAGTCATCGGCGTGAGAAAGGTAGAAGAATTCGGCCGTGGGTTTCTTCTGCTTCTTCATCTTCTTCTTCTTCTGGGTTTGTGGTGATTACTGCTTTCTTACTGGCTCTGTTTTACTCTGTTTCCGCTGCAAGCGGTGGGGATAGAATTGTGCTCAACCGCGAGCTTAAGACGAACAATCGAATTACAGTGGCACGCCAGATAAAACTACCATTCCCATGCGTAATTGAAGAATAACGCAATTTTTTTCTTGCCAACGAAGAGCAACGCACCTGAAAAACAAAATTCCAAATTCAAAAAGGGCGAGGTATCAGTAGAATAAAGGTGGAAACGGAGGATGTAAGTGCACGTGAGATGCGCGTGCATCTCTGGCCAGTCGCTTTTCTCGTCGGGTAAAGCATTGGGGGCTCTCGTAAAAAAAAAAAAAAAGCATTGGAGGCTAATTAATATATATTTGTCAAGTGTAGGGGGGTGATTTGAGACAAACTCAAATGCAGGGGGTCTTTTGCAAAAGAGGAGCTGTCGCGCTTCCTGTGCTTCATCATTTGCCTTGTGATCGTCTACAAAATGTGTTTGCCAAATCGCAGGCCTGCATCAAGCTTTGCTTTAGACGAGGAAGGAAGAGGTTAATCCACCGTGTGCGTTTCATTACGTGAATACTGTTTTATTCAGACACAATCTGCATGATGAACCCGTCCCTTCCCATGTTGTATTGTTAACCCATAGTACAAGTACAAATGGAACAATTTTATTTTTTTGGGGTTTTATTTGGCTTGGTTAAACGATATGTGAATTTATTTTTGATATTTATTGTGTGAAAAACAAATGTCTAACAAACAGTATATTGATTTTAATCTTAGAAGTAAAGCAAAGCGTGTAGCTCAAATCGTTATAGACTGCAACGAATATCTTGATATATTGGTTGAAACCTTAAATCAACTCATTAAGGCTAAATCTACAAGTTGAGCCAACATTACCAATGAACGCGGCACCATGCTAATCTATACAGCAATCAAGATAGTCAGGCAAAGGAAGACAAGATATGAGCTCAATTCCTACTTTCATATGCTCTAATCTCTATTGTCCTTTGATGCATCCCGTGCAATCTCCAAATGTGCGTTTTGCTTGCTAACATGCCTTGACCCGTTCCATTCATCCTGATTTTGGTGATCCCATTTGAGTTCATCCTAAATCAAAGGATTAATTAGCGAATGGCGATAGTTTTTGGCATTTGATACAGTTGATGGTCTAGTGTTTGTTGGGTCTGGTCCTCATGGTGATGTGTATTTTCTAAGAATTTTGGTTTGCTTCTATAACCTTCCGATGGCGAGGCTGGTCCTTCGTGTGTTTGCTAGGTCTGGTTCTCTTCTCTGTACGACCAAATCGAATTTAAAGTATCTAATTAGACAGCTAGCAAATTCTAAGTAAAGCAAGTAGTACAAGCTTGATTCATTGACAAAACTCCAGCCCGATAACTAATGTTGTGCTTTCAAGACCGGTTTACCAAAATTACTTGTTAATATCATTCATGTATTAATTATTATAATCACAAGGTAACTCATGCCTAGTACATGGCCGAACAGCAACGGCCACGTGTGCATGTTATTTTTATCTCTACATGACCCAATAATAACAGACTCATTGCGCCAATTGAGATTTTGGTTCCTAAATCCACACAAAAAGCTGCCCCTTTTTTTCAGCTGCTGCAAAAGAGTACCCGCATGGGCGTGGAAATAAACTTTAAATGCGTAGAGGGTGTTAATTATAAAAATAAAAATAATATGAGAAAAACGTTTAAACGATCTTAGAATTTATATTCAATATTAGTAAGTATGATATTTAGAGGATTAGATCTCAAGTATTTTCAAATTTATAATTCTGTCTATTTTGTTATACTATACCAGCATCATACATATATAGGAGGAATGCGCCTTATAAATATATGAATAATTCCCTTCAGCATTTACATCACCTAACATTGATTCTCCTCTTGTGAAAACTCAGCTAAAAAGATTGTTAATTGCGCAGGAAAAGAGATTTGAACCAGTTTGAAATGGATCCTGGATAGAAGAGGAGAACTCCATCCTACAGACTCCCTATCCATTTCAAAGAGAACCGCACACGAATCTGTCCTAGAAGCTGTAAAAGTTGGATTCCACCATCGTGCTTCGATAGTCGAATGCTACCCATCAACTTGTATCAGAATTCAACGCCAAATCCATAACGGTTAATGAGGGATGCATCTGTGCAGTAGACCCGACCATAAACATCACCGCAATGAAGAAAAGAGCCAGCCTGATGGAGAAACACATGACCTCTTGACTTGTAATTGAATAGCAAACGGGGAAAGAAAGTATAAATAAGGGCCTTCATAAAGTCGTAAGATATGGATTAACACTATCCTCTGGGATGAAGACTCTGAAGCTTCATCATCAATCTAAACGCTCCATCTGCAGGGTTAATGACACCAGTTGATAATAAGTCAGTTTGCCAGTGAAAAAAAGGCAAGTACAGCCAGCAGGAGGCAGCCCATACAAAAATCACACGACAGGTAAACAAATCATCAATGAACAATTGCTTGTTCTCTCGTTTGGGTTGGTTAGAAGTATGAAAAGTCAGATGATGTCTTTGAGCACGCATAGAGCCTTTGATTATGTCTCTACGAAAATCTGATTGTTGTGAATAACAAATGAAAGTCACTCCGTCGGCTTGATCAAGATTATTAGTATTTTTGCTATTAGCATCAGTATTTCTATCAGTAAAAATTAGTACATGTTTGGTTTTTCTGAAACGAAATGATGATCCTCTGCCACGATTTCTTCGTTTTCTCCCTCCTGTTGTTCCAAATCGTTGATTAATTTGTATGACCATGAAGGAACTTTTTTACTTATTTCTTTTATTCCAATAGATTTTTTTTTTATTCTTTTAGTCTTGGGCTCAATTATAACTGTGTTGAAGAAAATTTTCAAAATTTTTATTTGATCTTCTGAATGAATTTTTCCTTGTTCAGTTTCTGCAAATGGAAATAAAGAAAGTTTTTTTTTCTGTTGATAATGAATTTTTATCAAATGCATCTATTTTTTCTTCAAATTTTTCCTGATTAGTAGTAAAAAGTATACTATGAATCTTATTTATCCAACTTGTCTCGATGTAATTTTTTATGGACATTTTATTTAGGATTTGGGATGAAAAAAAAAAATTGACCCTTCCACGACAGGGCCCATTTAAAAAGGGATCATATATTTTAGGCAAGTATTCTTTTTTATTTTCATCATTACACAATCTAGTTCTTTTTTCGAATATATCTAGAGTAAAGGATCCTTTATTTAGAGTTTCCATTCGATTTCGAAATTTTTTGCTCAAGTTGTTCTTTTTTTGGTCATTGGTATAAATCCAATGATCATACAATTCATCAGAGGGTAGTTTTTCTCTTGTCAACAAAGAAATTTTTCTTTCTATCATTTCCAAGAAAGTTGACAAACTGGGGGGATTACCTTCCAAAGACCATCATTAAGATAATGCATGTTATCCACCCCAATGCCCTTGTTAACAGCCCGTCTGCATATCAAGCAATTGACTTAGTCTTAAAAAGAGATATAAAGATATGCAAAACAAGAAACAGGTAACTATTATTCATGTTGTTCACCGAGAATTCTATTGAGCAGGTTCCAAATATGATTCTATGAAAGAGATTCTGATTCTTGAATGTGGATATGGGAGGAAACTCACATGTCTTTAGCCGACATTTTTGTAAAGCCTATTGCAAGCGCATGTTGCTTGCCTTCAGCCATAATTGCCTGAAAATAAAAAACGAACAGACAAATATACCTTTCCACACTATAATGCCACAGCCAAAAACAAAAAACTCAAGTCTAAATTGAACAGTCCTAAAAGAGAACTGCTACCAATTAAGCCAAGCATTAAACATCATTGGATAGACTCAACGTTGGTAGGTGTGCAGTATTGGAAATTGATAGGTGTGACTCTTACCACAGGAGTCTCTGCGCCAACTTCATCATCCAAAGCACCTCCAGGAGAGGTAAGGCCAGGACACATAATGTTTGCACCAGCAAGGACAAATTTTATTGCACCTCTGTCTACTTGTAATTTCTTCATTATACTTGGATCTGCACCACACTCGGCAACATTAGATGCAACAACTCAAGAATTTCTAACGATCAACATTGTCATAACAGGCAAATTTTCTGATGATGATCCTAATTCAAGTTTAGCACGTCTACCAAATTGAAGGCCCCAACAAGGTTTGCTCCAAGTGACAAAGAGATATATATTCCGACCTAGAAGTTAATCTAAAATATATATATATATACACACACACACACAGGGTAAGTGCAAATCCAATCAGCACACCTCAATTAACAACATATGACTCGGTTAACAAAAATATGACATGATTACAATTCAAAGCCGAGAATCCAGCCTAAATAATCAGACATCATCAGCACTTACTCATGTCAGCCTACACTGAAGTCATCGTAATTTGTATGCAACTCCAGTTTAAAGATTGATGACTAACTACTAATAAGATGCATTTTCTAATATACACCCTGCAAGCACTCAAACATATAAGTGCGTGCTTGTTTGTGCTTCAGCAAAAACAATGTGTCAAAATTTGTATATTGTGAAAGTTTGAGGTGTTCCGGATTAAGAAAATTCAAGTGTGTCCGTTGCAATATTTGGATTAGGCAAAAAGTAAAAACCCATTAGGACACGTCCTAAACTTACTAAGGCCCATCTAAGAGTAGCATCAACATGGTACTGCGAAAACTAGCAGATAAGTAATGGTAGAGACTACTATCATCTGTAAATCAAGGAGAGCTATGAAAACTTTAGAAGATGGTGAGAGCTACTGTACATTGATGCAGAAGTCTGAGGGTTGGCATGTAAGGACCATCACGGATGTTGAAAAAGAGAGGCACATTGTTCACCAGAACCAAATTCAGATGATTTTGACTGGAGGGAAGCAAAGAAAGCCCTCTCAAAAGCGAGTCTTGACAGCATTATATAATTTTAAAGGAAGCCGCAAGAACAAAGTGTCTATCAACTGAAATCTTACAAAGGAACTCGACAAAATAAATAGCAATTAGATGAGAACAAACCATTTGGCAACAATGAGTGGAGACTTCTTGGGAAGCAAATCATCCAGCACTGGCTCTAATCCTGGATACTGAATCAACAGCACAAGTGAATCAAATCATATCAAGTGATGTACGAGAAAAGAAAATATAAAATAACTGACAATTATCAGACCTCTTCTGCAATACTTTGCCGTATTTTACGTTGTACAGATGCCTTCACTTGATTTTGTGCAGATACCTCTTCTGAGGAGAACCTGAGAAGTGAACTTGTGACCAGTTGATCTAGAGAGAGAGAGAGAGAGAGAGAGTACTCTCTCCCGATTGGGCGGGAACATCAGCATCAGGCAGGTAAACAAAGTCCTCTAGAGTTAATTAAAAATGCAACATATAGAAACCCGGTCCCCATAAGAATTCACAGATAATCTACTTGAAAGCATCATCTGATTTGCCAGTCTTGATGGAGTTTAAAATGTTGCAAGTACTCAGTCATCATAAAGAGTTCTACCACAGAGCAAGTCATCCCTGACAAATTTGCCCAAGCTTCGATAGGATAAGTCATTCACGATTACAACCTTAGAGCAACAGTAGTACTACAGATTAGGACTATCATGAAGGCACCATTCTAATCCCTTCATCCAACAGTTACTGTGCAGCAAGACAAGCATACAGGACGACCACTTCCCTGACCCAAGTATTTCGTCACTCAAATCAAACGCAACCCAAAAACCTTACAGACCAGCTACCAGGCCATTACCCAGAAAAACAACCCAACAATTGTCTCTGCAGTTAACGCATGTATCGCACCATAAGATGAATATTACTGAGAAATCAAAATGATAAAGATTTTCACATAGGGCAGGGTAAATGTTCCCGCCCGACAAACTCAGAAGCCTATATCAACGATCCTCGACATAGCATACTACGCAAAACGACAGGATCAGGCCCGTCCGAATGCAAATCCGGAGAGGGGAAAATAACTTTAAAAAAAAAAAAAAAATTCAGCATCATCCAGCTTCACTGCCCATTGAACGGCCTCCAGTCAGCGTAGCTCACACTCTGGAGCACACAACCATCGCTACCAACCTCATTCGGACGCACAACCGACGACACCCAAGATTTGCTACTGCCAGAGACCACGAAACCCAAATAACCCAAGATTTGTCCCCAACAGATTTCACTCCTCGAAACATCGATCCACAGAAACTCGTCTAAAGTTCACTTTCTGAACATCATTGCGACCGAAAAAACAAGTCTTTGTCCACCACGAATCATACCAAGAAATACCAAGATTGCACCGCGGAGCGAACGGGAGCGGATACACGAGCGAGCCGAAGAGCGAGATAGCGAGCGAAAGGGGGAAGAGGAACCGGATACGGAGCTTACTTCTTGAACATAATTGCAGAGGGAGACGACGAATTCGAGGGCGCCTGCTCACCTCAATGCGAGCGAAGAAGACGACGGTGAGGAAGAGGTTTAGATCGATGGAGAACAAAAACCCCCCTTTCCTCTTCTACCGTTTCTGGAAGGGGGAAAAAGGCGGAAGTGTACGCGGCCCCGCAGCGCACAATAGCGCCGCGACGTTGTCAAGCTCCCTTTTTCCATTTACACATAAAAGTAATGATGAATAAATTTTTTTGTATCACAGAAAACGCCGAAGTAATGTATTAGAGAGAAATTTATAAATTGGAAAAAAGTCACGAAAAATCCTGAACTTTGTCAAAATAACATATTTATCCTAAAACTTTTTTTTGACGTAAAAAATCCTAAATTTTAAAACCGTGACACATTTACCCCACTAAGAGCATTTTTGTCTTTTATTCTGTTTTTTCTTTTTTTTTTTTTGTCTTCTTCTTCCCTCTGCCAGCCATGGCGAAGCTGACAGAGGGAAGCCAATGTCCGGCGAGGGTTGCCCTTGCTGGCATCGGGGCGGCCCTCGCCGGCGTCGAGCGATGGCCTCCCTCGCCGTCTGGCAAGGGCACCCCTCGCTAGATCTAGGGAGGGTCGTCCTCACCAAACGCAAGCAAGGGCTGCCCGACGCAAGTGAGGGCCACCCTCACCGGCGACGAGCGAGGACGATCCTTGCCGGATCCGGTGGAGCGGGGACACCCTCGCCCAACGCAAGCGAGGTCGGCCCTCGCCGGTGTCGGGCGAGGGCGGGGACACCCTCCCGACCCGGGCGAGGTCCGCCGGATCTAGCGAGGCACCCCTCGCCCGACACAAGCGAGGGCGGCCCTTGCCCGATGCCGGGCAAGGGTGACCCTCGCTTGATGCGCAAGGGCAGCCCTCGTCGGACCCGGCTTCCCTACGCCGGCCAACCGGTGGAGGGAAGAGAGAGAGAAAAAAATAAAAATAAAAATAAAAAGACCAAAATGCCCTATAATTTTGGGGTAAATGTGTCACATAACAAAAATTTATGGTTTTTTGTGTCACAAAAAAAAATTAGGGTAAATGTGTCACAATTGGTAAAGTTCACGTTTTCACGTCACAAAAAAGAAAGTTTTGGGTAAATGTGTCACTTTGGGCAAAATTCAGGATTTTTCGTGGTTTTTTCCCTTATAAATTTAAGGCAGAACTATGGCTATTAGCATGTTTTCAAGGGAAATCTCATGGCAAAATTAATAGATTTCTCAACTTTAGTTGATTCTTTTTAGATTTAACTTTCCAAAACGATACGATAAGCTTATTTATATTGAGTTTTCTGGTCACACCATGTTAAGTGTGAATACTAAATCGAACTAATCCTACTCGATCGATTTGCACATTTCCAAAAACTAGTAACTGACGTCAATCTAGAATCACTCATCCTGAACTTGAATAACTTTTGTATTTGTCTAGCAAGAGCTGTTGCACTTTTAGGACAATAGTTATTGGTCATACAATAACAAAGTCATAATAGCTTTCCCAACAGAATGGTTTACTCTACAACTTTTGGTAGTGTCCAATTTGTCTTCAACTTAGTAAATGTTAGCACATCAAGTAAACTTTTTCGGGATATGCATCGTTTGATCTGTTTATGGTGTTAAACACTTAATATTCCCCATCTACCCTACAGCACAGGCAACACTAACCACAGCAACCGGTTCAGGCGTAAGACCCTCTCCTGGGTGCATCCAGCAAAACAGCATCGGTGACTCCTGAGCATGCTCAGCCTGCTCATAGCAAACCAGGTCCCTCTGCGTCGTTCCATCAAACACCTTACGTGCATAACTGAAAAAGAATGTCCGTTTGGTAATATAACAAAGCCTTTTTACGTATTTATTCATTTTTATTTTTGGGTGTCTCCCCATGAACAACTTCCCAACCGCACGCAAGCAGCTTCGGATCGGAAGCGCGCGCTTTGAGAATGAAAGGGGAAGTGTAGTTTAGTAGGCAAGTCGCCACCTCTGCTCATGAGGGCGTAAAGCTCCATCGTATCCACAGAAAAAATTAAAAAAGAAAATCAACTCGCATCATCGTTTTCCATAGAAAAATTGGGTCTCTCGGAACAAGAAGTGACTTTTTTTTGCTTCTCAAAATTGTTCCGCGCGCAATCAGGGCGTCCAAAAATTAGAGAAATTGTTCTCATGAACAAATATTTTAGCGCTCAAGTTTAGGTCTTGTTTGATGAGAACAAAAGAACAAAAATTGGGAGAAAAAAACGTTTCACCGCAAATAAATTTGATTATGTGTAATATTTTCCAGAATTTTGAGGAAATGTATATGGATTGTTCTTTCTTTTCTTTTATTTTCATTTTTCTATTAGGCAAATGAAAGGATTGGATCATGTGCCGGCTCACATATCTGTTGAATCGAATTGATCTATTTTTCTACATGTTTTAGCAACTCATGATATAACCCAGATACGTTCAAATTACTCACAATTCCAATGCATTAGTTAAGAGTCGTCATTGTCGCCACTGCTCTATCACCACCACCAGCTAATGCCGCCTCCATATCTCCGCTCCACAAGCTCGAACCTGGCAGAAGTATACATGGTAAATTATACTTTAAAAGAAATTGGACTGAGAAAGTCGCCACAACGAGAAGAAAAAGTAAGGAAATGGACTTGGAGAGGCGAATGAATAGCCGTAACCTTAAATCCTTGATATTCGTGCATGTTACCCACTTGAGGGGTAAAACTGGTTCAATAGGTGAGAGGCATGCGCTAATCTTTAGGAACCGGCAGTTTACCAAAACAGGCAGCTATGGCCAAAAAACAAGTCAGCTCTCTACACCAAACTCCTACAAAAGGAGCGACCCCTTGGTCCGTGGCAGATGTATCATCATCAGAGGACCTCAGAAAGAAAAACTAACGAAAAGCACAGGTGAATCACTAGTTAGAACATACAGAACATCATGGAGGGGAATCTTAACCATCAAATATCATACAAACATCACTATTTGATTTGCTAAAGCCAGCTCAGAGACCAAGTTAATTAACAGGTCTGCTGGCATCCAACTGCAATACAAAAAAGATCAACTAGCAGAACTACTACAAAATAGAAGAACCCATCTAAGGCTATTCATTTACAGAGGCAGCAGCATCACAGAGACATGCCAGTTACACGGCAAACTTACAACGAAACAGGTCCTAAGAAATCACCCTCCAAGCTAACTAATGCCTGAAACTCCCTCTCCACCTCAAGCCACTTTGTTCCAATCACCATGAATCGGACCGTCACATCTTTACCAATCTTGGACAGCTTGTCGTTCAGGAATACAGGATTCTCCCCAGGCACGTACTTGTAGTCCGCCATCTTCTGGTTGGAGAGGTAGACGTTCTCAACCGGTCCGCATCTCAAGAAGACCCCATGCTTGAAGACCTTGTGCACCACTCCTTCCAGGATTTCTCCCCGGAGAAGCTTGAAGGTGATGCCACTGAAGACCACAAGGAAGAGGACATCTCCAGAATATTGTCTCACTTTCCCTTCGCCGATGCTATCCAGTGTCGTCACAGCACAGAAATAACCAAGGTCCTTTGTTGCCTTCTTATGCGCAAAGTCGTCCGATAGGCGTATTGAGATGGACCTTTGCAGCATTAGTCCCTTTGTATCCAGGTCTTCTGCTGAAATGATCACATTCCATGGCAACTGCACCTTCAGAAACATTTCCAAATGCTATCTGATGAACATTAACAGACGGATCAGTTTTATCCACAACTCTTTGGGAAGAGCCATTCGATTGCACTAAGTTCAAGCTCGTGACATGACAGTACAAAGTCCGACAATCTAATCATTAAATGAACTGGTAATTTGACACTACCATGTTCAAAAAGATACACTTGGATGCTCTTCAACTTCCAATATGTTAATTCTAGATATTTGAGCAAAATGTAATCACTATAATCCATGCAGAGTCTTTGAGGTATTGGACTTTTGTCAGCAAAGAACCATGTCACATCAATAGAGTGCTGGACCCTCACGAACCATACCTTGGGAGAGCTAGGGGGTAGAATTGAAACTTGAGACAGGAGAAGAGTCACTTTTTAAGTGCGGATAATTATAGTGAGGCATGCTCCAAACTTATCCACAATTGAACTTAACTGACATGTCAAACTGCATGTATATCTTACAGAGTGCAGACAATGGAAAATTAGATAATCGAAAATCTTCATTCAATATCGAGTTCAGAATTCACATTTCTCTAAAAGAAAAGTACAAATCAGAAATGATAAAACTCAAAAAATATGAGTTAGAGCATAGCTATGCACACTAATCAAAAGAGATAACTTGGCAACTAATTCATCTTACAAGTTACTTCAGTAGTGTATTTTCCCTCCCTAAACTGTACTCCGTAAATAGAGACGGGCAGAAGGCAAATAAGACTGAAAACAAAATAAATTGATAGCATAATCTCAAGCCAGTTAAAGACATGCAAACCCAAATCAAGCGACAATAGGCCACTTCCGGGGATTCAAAGGTGGATTTAAAAAGTCACCTGCCGATGCTTTACGGCATTATACCCACTCATTTCGGATAACCCTTGCATTCTCTCAAATACCACGGCCACTATGACTGAAGCAATTCAAGTAAACCAAACGGGTCATCCAGAAAACAGAAATAGCACAATCTAGAGCACACTTGCAGTATTTCCTTTCAAGCAAGAAGCTAGCTGTCGAATCAGCAAGTGACTTTCTAGTTTTCCTCCTTTCCCATCCTCAGTAGTGAGTACAGACTATATTAGCAGACCTTAGCGCTTTGGTTTGTGTTTTTACATGCACCGACCCAAACACGAATCGATGTGAACTCAACCAAACCATCTACTTGAACTACCACATTGCGTCCTTTCATCGAAGAGCTACCAACTAAACCCGCATTACGCAGATTCTACCCACACAATAGCAAGAATAACCCGGTTCATTCTCTCACATTCCTAATATCTTCCCTTTCGCCCACTTGCCCAATGTCACTGTAGTCCATGTCCCTCTTCGAATGAAATGGAAAGCTCTCAAATTTTCACCCAATACCCACCGATGATCAGGAGTAGAAGGATCACATTCCATAACCAGTTCCACGGTGGAACTGGGTAAGTATATGGCAAGTGCCAATATTTTCATGCAAGGCTGAATTAAGTGCTAAAATATTTTCATTCACTCGAGTGTCATAAATTTAAGAAACTGATCACTTGAGTATCACTTCCAATTTGCCCCGCCAAAAAAAGCTAAGGTGGCCGTAAGAAAATATTATTTTAATATTTTAATATTTATTATTATTTTTTGCTTTTCTTTTTTTTAGGGCCAACGAGGGTCCCCGACTCACCGGCGACCCTCGCCCACAGTCGGTGAGGGCCCGACGGCCAGCGACCCTTGCCGACCTCAGTTGTGAAGGTCTTGAGAGAGTCTGTCAGGACCTCGCCGGTGGTTGGCGAGGGCCCTCCTTGCCTCGCTCTCGCTACTAAGGCCTTGGGCAACGGCATCGGGGCCTCACCATCTTCCAGCGAGGCCCCAACAGCCTCGCCCAAAAGCTTCGCGGCCAAGGGCAAGGGTTTCATGGCCGACGATGGTGATCCTCGCCAGCCCTAAAGAAAAAAAAGCAAAAGAAAAACGAAACATTCAAAAAAAGATTAAAAAAATCCTAGGACGTTTGGCAGTCAAGTAGGCGAAATAAAAGTTTTAGAGCTTAAATAAGCGCACAGTTCTATTGTGCTTGCCCCACAAAAGCCAAAACAAAAATCTACAGTCACGCAAATCGGCGTGCAAACCAAAACGGCTAGCCTCGATTCAAAACCTTCGAAAATCTGGAGCGATCTTGAAGAAATTGAGTTGAAGCAAACCTGGAATGCGAGGCAAACGGCGAACGAGAGTCTGTCAAACTCCTCGTCTCTTTTTCTTACGACTTGCTAATGGTAGTGTTTGGATTTTGGGACCTAGGGCTTCCAAAAAATTGTGTTCTTCTCTCTCTTTTTGTTGCGCTTTGCACTGTTATAATACTCCCGTTGAAATGGGTCTTAAATTTTTGTTCCAAAAAAAAAAAAAGAAATGGGTCTTAAATTCATTCATGACTCATTTAAAATATAAATAAGTTATAAATAGGCTACTTAAATCTTGAAAAGTTTGCTTAAATGAGTTTAAAAATTAAAAACCTAAAATAAATGAGTCTAAATGGGATTAAGCTTAGAATCCATGTCCAATATGAGGCTCACACACTATCTTTCCCTCTTTGGCCTTATAAAAATATTTTTTTTATAAAAATTTACTTTTTATCTTCCACCTTTCTTCTTCCATCTTCCTCAACCAGTGCCCAACATGACGACAGTTCAAGAGCGACAAACTTGATGGAGGTTGACAAAGCTCGAGGTTGCTAGCCTCAAGCGAGCTCAAGGTCACAAACTATTAGCGAGACTCAAGCCTCACCAATTTTAGGTCTAGTTAAATGAATCAAGTGTAAATCAAGAATAGATCGAAAATTTTGCATTACAGTAAATAGGTCATAAATGAGTTAAATAGATTGATGTGATCAGACCATTTATGATCTAACCTAAACTCGATCTAACCCGTCCATTTGATAGATCGACATGTTATGATGTTGAACTTAGTGCAATTGAATGCCTCTTACTAAAAAGTTGTAGATAAAATTGATTTGTCTATTAATGTCCATCGAATATCCGGACATTAATGGTGCGTTTGATAATATTTCGTTTAAAAATTATTTCGGAAATAGAAATATAAAAAAGTGTTTATATTTCGGGGAACAATTTTTGAACAAAAAAACGCGTTTGGTAAACTTGTTCGGGAATAAAAAATGAAACGAAACACGTTTGAAAAATTTGTATAATTTTTTTTTTTCTTTTATTTTTTTAATATATTTATTTTATTTTTTATTTTTTATTTTTTCTTCTTTTGGCTGGTCGCCGGCCTCGGCCATGGCCAGCGACCGGCCGACGAGGGCCGACGGCCTCATCCAGCCACGACGAGTCTCGCCGGCCCCTGGCGAGGTCGAGCTCGCCCAGCCAAGGCGAGCCGAGCCGCCGGGGTCGGTGATGCTAGGCCTCTTCGGGGGCCAGCGACGCTCCAGCGAGGTTGCCGGCCCTCGACGGCCGGTCGCCGGCCCTGGCCGAGGACGACAACTGGCCAAAGAAAAAAGATAAGAAAATGGAAAGTGTTTCCGAATTTTGTTCAAAAAATAAGAAACAACTTTTTTTTGTTTTTTGTTTTTGTTTCAAATGTGTTTTTGTGAACAAAAAAATAATTTTGGAACAAAAACGCAAACCAACGCGTTTTTGTTCCCAAGAACAAAAAAACAAAAAAAAAAAGTGTTTAGAAACAGAAAAAAAGAATAAAAACAAACGCAGCCTAAGGGACTAACTTCATGAATCTCTAAGCAAATACATGCCATTTCCTATCTAAATTATTGGCGGGGTTATCCCTCTTTCTTAATCATCCCAAACACAATTACGTTGTTCTGTTGTATTCCATGGATTGTCTAGCCTTAGCCTCTATGTCAAAATGAGACCGAAGAGATAGTGGTTTATCGTATGTTGTTCTGTTGTATTCCATGGATTGTCTATCCTTAGCCTCTATCTCAAAATTAGAACAGAGAGATAGTGGTTTGTCATATGGCGGATGTGAACTACTCAAGTTTGTATGTCTCTAACTCATGAACTTAATCGATACAAAGTTATAAAATAACACCCAAATTTTCCAATTCTACAGTTCAATCTATTATTTCTCATCCATGGACGTTGTTCTTAAATTGTATAGTTACCTATCTATAAATTATTTTTCATCCTCTATCATTTTGCTTTGAGAAAATTCTAAATAAGAATTTGAAATGTCTTCATCTTCTCGAAAGATGGTCCGAAGTCGATCTTGTTTTAAATAAGGGTAAATCTTCGCCAACCGACAAGTATATGCATCTCATGTGCTGATTCTTATGGCAAAATTAATAGATTTCCCAATTTTAGTTCTTTCTCTTTAAATCTAACTTCCCAAAACGACATAAGAAGCTCATTTGGGTTGACTTTTCAAGTCAGTCCACGTTAGGCATGAACACTAGACTGAACAGACTCTACTGGGCCGATTTTGGTCCGGTTTTAGGGTTTACAAGGCAGGTTGCAGATTTTCAAAAACTAAGAACCGATGTCAACCTAAAATAGCCCACCCTTAACTTGCATTACTTTTATACTGGTACAGCAAGAGTTCTTGCACTTTTAGGATAATACTTACTTGTCCTACAACGCCAAAATTCGTAATTGCTTTCCCGACTGAACGGTCCTCTCTACAATTTTTGGCAAAGTCAAATTTGTCTTCAACTTAGTAATGCCGGCACATCAAGTAACCTTTTGGGGAACTGCATTGTTTGATCTCTACCTCCTCCGAAGAATTCGATTCTTTTTTTATGGTGTTTAACACTCAATATTCCTCACCTGCCCAACAGCACAGGCAACACTAAGCGGAAGACCCTCCTCTGGCTGCATCCAGCAAAATAGCATCAGTGACTCCCGAGCATGCTCAGCCTGCTCATAGCAAACCAGGTCCCTCTGCGTCGTTCCATCAAACACCTTGCGCGCATAACTGATTCGCCCGCATTTTGCATACACATCAACCTAAGCCGCCTCAACATACACATCGGACTCAAACCCAGTTTTTATGGTCTCCAATGAGCAACTTCCCGACCACACGCAAGCGGCTTTGAATTAAAAGCACACATTTTGAGAACAAAAGGGAAGGTGTAGTTATTAGGCAAGACGCCACCTCTGCACAGAAGGGTATAAAGCTCCAACGTATCCGCACAATGCCCATTATTGGGATATGCTCGCATCATTGTATTCCTTAGGAACAAGTTGCACTTAGCAGTGACGCCGTTGAACAAGCTGCACACTATCTGGGCATCCAAATTTGAAGTATTGATGGGGAGAGCTCATCACTGTCGCCACTCCGTCGCTACCACCACCACCAGCTGCTGCTGCCTCCATATCGCTGCTCCACAAGCTCAGACCCTGCAGAAGTAAGTATGGTAAATTCTACTTCAAAAGAAACTGGATTGAGAAAGTTGAGGTAACAAGGAGAAAAAGTTAGGAAATGGACTTGGAGAATCGAATGAATAGCCATAAGTATAAATCCTTGATATTCATGCATGTATTCCCACTTGAGGTGCAAATCTGGTTCAACAGGTGAGAGACAATTGATGCGCTAATCTCTAGGAACCAGCGGTTTGCCAGAACAAGTAATAATGGCCAAAAAACAGGTCAGCTCTCTACACCAAACTCGTATAAAAAGATCCACCCCTTAGTCCGCAGCAGATGCATCATCATCAAAGGACCTCAGAAAAACTCATGGAAACCATTGGTGGATCACTAGTTAGAGCATACAGAACATCATGGAGGGGAATCTTCACCATCACATATCATATAAACATCACTATTTAATATGCTAAAGCCAGTTCAGAGACCAAGTTAATTAACAGGTCTGGTGGCATCCAACTGCAATGCAAAAAAGATCAACTAGCAGCTAATTGAACAGGTTGCAGTATGTCACTTACTACGAAACAGGTCCTAAGAAATCAGCCTCCAAGCTAACTAACACCCGAAACTCCCTCTCCACCTCAAGCCACTTTGTTCCAATCACCATGAATCGGACCGTCACATCTTTACTGATCTTGGAAAGCTTGTCGTTCAGGAATACAGGATTCTCCCCAGGCACATACTTGTAGTCTGCCATCTTCTGGTTGGAGAGGTAGACGTTATCAACAGGCCCACATCTCAACAAGACCCCATGCTTGAAGACCTTGTGCACCACTCCGTCCAGGATTTCTCCCCGGAGAAGCTTGAAGGTGATGCCACTGAAGACCACAGGGAAGAGGACATCTCCAGAATGTTGTCTCACTTTCCCTTCGCCGATGCTATCCAGTGTCGTCACAGCACAGAAATAACCGAGGTCCTTTGTTGCCTTCTTACACGCAAAGTCGTCCAATAGGCGTATTGTGATGGACCTTTGCAGCATTAGTCCCTTTGCATGCAGGTCTTCTGCTGAAATGATCACATTCCACGGCAACTGCACCTTCAGAAACATTTCCAAATGCTATCTGATGAACATTAACAGATGGATCAGTTTTATCCACAACTCTTTGGGAAGAGCCATTCGATTGCACTAAGTTCAAGCTCGTGACATGACAGTACAAAGTCCAACAATCTAATAATTAAATGAACTGGCAATATGACACTACCACATTCAAAAAGAAACTCTTGGATGCTCTTCAACTTCCAATATGTTAATTCTAGATATTTGAGCAAAATGTAATCGATATAATCCATGCAAAGTCTTTGAGGTATTGGACTTTTGTCAGCAAAGAGCCATGTCACATCAATAGAGTGCTGGACCCTCACGAACCATACCTTGGGAGAGCTAGGGTGTAGAATTGAAACTTGAGAAAGGAGAAGAGTCACTTTTTAAGTGCGGATAATTATAGTGAGGCATGCTCCAAACTTATCCACAATTGAACTTAACTGACATGTCAAACTGCATGTATATCTTACAGAGTCCAGACAATGGAAAATTAGATAATTGAAAATCTTCATTCAATATCGAGTTCAGAATTCACATTTCTCTAAAAGAAAAGTACAAATCAGAAATGATAAAACTCAAAAGAATATGAGTTAGAGCATAGCTATGCACACTAATCAAAAGAGAGAACATGGCAACTAATCCATCTTACAAGTTACTTCAGTAGTGTATTTTCCCTCCCTAAACTGTACTCTGTAAATAGAGACGGGCAGAAGGCAAATAAGACTGAAAACAAAATAATTTGATAGCACAATCTCAAGCCAGTTAAAGACATGCAAACCCAAATCAAGCGACACTAGGCCACTTCCAGGGATTCAAAGGTGGATTTAAAAAGTCACCTGCTGATGCTTTTCGGCATTATACCCACTCATTACAGATAACCCTTGCATTCTATCAAATACCACGGCCACTATGACTGAAGCAATTCAAGTAAACCAAACGGGTCATCCAGAAAACAGAAATAGCACAATCTAGAGCAGACTTGCAGTATTTCCTTTCAAGCAAGAAGCTAGCTGTCGAATCAGCGAGTGACTTTCTAGTTTCCCCCCTTTCCCATCCTCAGTAGTGAGTACAGACTATATTAGCAGACCTTAGCCCTTCAGTTTGTGTTTTTACATGCACCGACCCAAACACGAATCGATGTGAGCTCAACCAAACCATCTACTTGAACTACCACATTGCGTCCTTTCATCAAAGAGCTACCGACTAAACCTGCATTAGGCAGATTCTACCCACATGATAGCAAGAATAACCCGGTTCATTCTCTCACATTCCTAATATCTTCCCTTGCCCAGTTGGCCCAGGTCACTCTAGTCCATCTCCCGCTTCAAATGAAACGGAAAGTTCTCAAATTTTCACCCCATACCCACCATTTCTAGCCGGTAATCACTGATGATCAGGAGTAAAAGGATCACATTCCACAACCAATCCCATAGAAACGGGTAAGTACAATACAAGTGTCAATATTTTCATACAAAGACTAAATTAAGTGCCAAAATTCTTTTTCGCTCACTTTGAGTACCATAAATTCAAAAAATTGATCACTTGAGTGCTACTTCCAATTGGCCCCGCCAGAAAAACCGAGATGGCTGTCGGAAAATATTATTTTAATATTTATTATTCTTTTTTGAATTTTCATTTTTACTTTTTTTGCTTTTCTTTTTTTAGGGCCAACGAGGGTCTACAGTGACCCTTGCGGCCATGGCCGGGTGAGGCCCTCGAGGCCTCACCCACAAGGGCCCTGAGGCCCACCCACCCGATGGCCGGCATGGGCAGGCCGGCGAGGGCCCTCGAGGCCTCCTCAGCAATCGATGAGGGCCCGATGGCCGGCGACCCTTGCCGACCATGAAACCCTCGCCCTCGGCTGCAAAGGTCTTGGGCAAGGCCGTCGGGGCCTCTCGCCGGTGATTGGCGAGGGCCCTCCCCGCCTTGCTCTCACCGCCAAGGCCTTGGGCAACGGCGTCGGGGCGTCACCGGCAGGAGGCAAGGCCGCAAGGACCCTCGCCCACAGCCGCCCAAAGCCAGCGAGGACTCTCGCGGCCTCACCAGCAGCCGGTGAGGCCCCAACGGCCTCGCCCAAGGCCTTTGCGGCCAGGGGCAAGGGTTTCATGGCCATCGATGATTCATAAAATCCGCGTAGGACGTGTGGCGAAAGTGGTACTGAAATGAGCGATTTTTACTCTAGTTCGGCAGTCAAGTAAGTCAAAAAAAAAATGATATTTAAGTGAACAATTTGTACTGTACTTGACCCCACAGAAACCAAAACCAGAGCCTACAGTCATGCAAATCGGCAAGCAAAGCAAAAAACGGCTCGCCTCGATTCAAAACCCTCGAAAATCTGGAGCGATCTTGAAGAAATTGAGTTGAAGCAAACCTGGAATGCGACGCAAACGGCGAACGAGAGTCGTCAAACTCCTCGTCTCTTTTTCTTACGACTTGCTAATGGTAGTGTTTGGATTTTGGGACCTAGGGCTTCCAAAAAAATTGTGTTCTTCTCTCTCTTTTTGTCGCGCGTTGCACTGTTATAATCCTCCCGTTGAAATGGGTCTTAAATTTTCGGCAAAAAAAAAAAAGGGGGGTCTTAAATTCATTCGTGACTCATTTAAAATATAAATAAGTCATAAATAAGTCACTTAAATATTGAAAAGTTTGCTTAAATGAGTTTAAAAATTAAAAACCTAAAATCAATTAGTCTAAATGGGGTTAAGCTTATAATCCATTTCCAATCTAAGGCTCACACACTATCTTTCCTTATAATTTTTTTTAATAAAAATTTGCTTTTTATCTTCCCTTTTTTCTTTTTCTTTTTTTCTTTTTCTCTCTCATTTTTTTTCCTTTCTTCTTCCATCTTCCTCGGCCGGTGGCTGGCGTGATGACAATTCAAGAGGGACAAACTTGATGGAGACCGACAAAGCTCGAGGTTGCTAGCCTCAAGCAAGCTCAAGGTCACCGACTACTAGCAAGGCTCAAGCCTCACCGATTTTAGGTCTAATTAAATTGGTCGAGAATTTTACATTACGGTAAATGGGTCATAAACAAGTTAAATAGATCGATATGGTCAGACCATTTATGACTTAATCTAAACTCGATCTGATCGACATGTTATGATGTTAAACTTAGTGCAATCGAATGCCTCTTACTAAAAAGTTGTAGATAAAATTGATCTGTCTATTAATGTTCATCAGATAGTGTCCAGAATTTTGTTGATGATCATTTTGGCAGAAAATCCGGACACTAAGGGACATGCCATTTCCTATCTAGATTATTGGCGGGGGTTATCCCTCTTTCTTAATCATCCCAAATGCAATTACGTTGTTCTGCTATATTCCATGAATTGTCTATCCTTAGCCTCTATGTCAAAATTAGATCGGAGAGATAGTGGTTTATCATAGGTCGGATGTCAACTATTCAAGTCTGTGTATCTCTAACTCATGAACTTAGCCGGTACAAAGTTATAAAATAACACACAAATTTTCCGATTCTTGTTCAATCTATTATTTCTCATCCATGGACGATGTTCTTAAATTGTATAGTTACCTATCTATAAATTATTTTCCATCCTCTATCATTTTGCTTTGAGAAAATTCTAAATAAGAGTTTAAAGTGCCTTCATCTTCTCAAAAGAATGTCCAAAGTCGATCTTGTTTCAAATAAGGGTAAATCTTCGCCAATCAACAAGTATATGCATCTCATGTGCTGATTCTTATGGCAAAATTAATAGATTTCCCAATTTTAGTTCTCTCTTTAAATCTAACTTCCCAAAACGACATAAGAAGCTCATTTGGGTTGACTTTTCAAGTCAATCCACGTTAGGCATGAACACTAGACTGAACAGACTACTCGGCCGATTTTGGTCCGGTTTTAGGGTTTCCAAGGCAGGTTGCAGATTTTCAAAAACTAAGAACCGATGTCAACCTAAAATAGCCCACCCTTGACTTGCATTACTTTTATACTTGTACAGCAAGAGCTCTTGCACTTTTAGGATAACACTTACTTGTCCTACGATGCCAAAATTCGTAATTGCTTTCCCGACTGAACGGTCCGCTCTACAACTTTTGGCAACGTCAAATTTGTCTTCAACTTAGTAAATGCTAGCACATCAAGTAACCTTTTGGGAAAATGCATTGTTTGATCTCTACCTCCTCCGAAGAATTCGATTCTTTTGAGACATAAGCGGCTCTCGACCCTTTACAATAACGTGAAGAGGCCGTGTTTTTTTTTTTTTTTTTTTTTTTTTTTTAATGGTGTTTAACACTTAACATTCCTCACCTGCCCAATAGCACAGGCAACACTAAGCGAAAGACCCTCCTCTGGCTGCATCCAGCAAAATAGCATCACTGACTCCCGAGCATGCTCAGCCTGCTCATAGCAAACCAGGTCCCTCTGCGTCGTTCCATCAAACACCTTGTGCGCATAACTTATTCGCCCGTGTTTTGCATGCTCATCAACCTAAGCCGCCTGTGTTTTGCATGCACATCAACCTAAGCCGCCTCAACATACAATTCAGACTCAAACCCAGTTTTTATGGTCTCCAATGAGCAACTTCCCAACTGCACGCAAGCGGCTTTGAATTGAAAGCGCACACTTTGAGAACAAAAGGAAAGGTGTAGTTATTAGGCAAGACGCCACCTCTGCACAGACGGGTATAAAGTTCCAAGGTATCCGCACAATGCCCATTATTGGGATATGCTCGCATCATCGTATTCCTTAGGAACAAGTTGGGCCTCTCGCACTTAGCAGTGATGCCGTTGAACAAGGACCGTACACTATCTGGGCATCCAAATTTGGAGTATTGATGGGAAGACCTCATCACTGTCACCACTCCACCGCTACCACCACCACCAGCTGCTGCTGCCTCCATATCTCTGCTCCACAAGCTCAGACCCGACAGAAGTATGGTAAATTCTACTTCAAAAGAAACAGGATTGAGAAAGTTGAGGTAACAAGGAGAAAAAGTTAGGAAATGGACTTGGAGAATCGAATGAATAGCCGTAAGTATAAATCCTTGATATTCATGCATGTATTCCCACTTGAGGTGCAAATCTGGTTCAACAGTTGAGAGACAATTGATGCACTAATCTCTAGGAACCGGCAGTTTGCCAGAACAGGTAATAATGGCCAAAAAACAGGTCAGCTCTCTACACCAAACTCCTATAAAAAGGTCCACCCCTTAGTCCGCAGCAGATGCATCATCATCAAAGGACCTCAGAAAGAAAAACTCATGGAAACCATTGGTGGATCACTAGTTAGAGCATACAGAACATCAAGAAGGGGAATCTTAACCATCACATATCGTACAAACATCACTATTCAACTTGCTAAGGCCAGTTTATAAACCGAGTTAATTGACAGATCTGGTGGCATCCAACCGCAATGCTTAAAAGATCAACTAGCTAAAGCTAATTGAACAGGTTGCAGTATGCAACTCCCTCCCTGTGTCACAACCAGCAGGACTACTACAAAATAGAAGAACCCCTCTAAAAGTGATTCATTTACAGAGGAAGAAGCGTCATAGAGACATGCTGGTTATGTGACAAACTTACTATGAAACAGGTCCTAAGAAATCACCCTCCAAGCTGACCAACGCCTGAAACTCCCTCTCCACCTCGAGCCACTTCGTTCCAATCACCATGAATCGGACCGTCACATCTTTACCTATCTTGGACAGCTTGTCGTTCAAGAATATAGGATTCTCCCCAGGCACATATTTGTAGTCCGCCATCTTCAAGTTGGAAAGGTAGACATTCTCGACAGGCCCGCATCTTAAGAAGACCCCATGTTTGAGGACCTTGTGCACCACTCCATCCAGGATTTCTCCCCGGAAAAGCTTGAAGGTGATGCCGCTGAAGACCACAGGGAAAAGGACGTCTCCAGAATGTTGTCTTACTTTCCCTTCGCCAATGCTATCCAGTGTCGTCACAGCACTGAAATAACCCAAGTCCTTTGTTGCCTTCTTACACGCAAAGTCATCCAAGAGACGTATTATGATGGACCTTTGCAGCATTAATCCCTTTGCATCCAGGTCTTCTGCCGAAATGATCACATTCCATGGCAACTGCACCTTCAGAAACATTTCCAAATGCTATCTATGATCATTAACAGAAGAATCAGTTTTATCCACAACTCTTTGGGAAGAACCATTCGATTGCACTAAGCTCAAGATCACGACATGACAGTGAAAAGTCCAACAATCTAATCATTAAACAACTGGTAATATGACGCTATCACATTTAAAAAAAAAAAAAAACCCTTAGATGCTCCTCAACTTCCAATATGTTAATTCTAGACATTTGAACAAAATGCAATCAATATAATCCATGGACAGTATTTGAGGTATTGGAGCTTTTGTCAGCAAAATCCAACCATTTTACATCACTGGAGTACTAGGCCCTCATACCTTGGGAGAGCTAAGATGCAGAATTGAAACTTGAGACAGGAGAAAAATAAGTTTTTAGGTGCAGATAATTATAGTGAGACATGCTCCAAACTTATCTACAATTGAACTTAACTGACACTTCAAACTGCATGTATATCTTACACAGTGAAGAAAACAGAAAATTAGACAGTTGAAAATCGAGTTCAGAACTCACATTTCTCAGAAAGAAAAGAAATAATCAGATTTGATAAAACTCGAAAAATATAAGTCAGAGCATAGCCATGCATAATAATCAAGAGAGAGAACTTAGCAACTAATTCATCTTACAAGTTACTTCAGTAGTGTATTTCCCCTCCCTACACTGTACTCTGTAAATAGACACAGGCCGAAGGCAAATAAGACGGAAAACAAAATAAATGGACAGCAGGATCGAGCCATTTAAAGACATGCAAACCCAAATCAAGCAACAATAGGCCACTTCTTCGATAGCCCTGGGATTCAATTGTGGATTTAAAAAGCCATCTGCCAATGCTTTACGGCATTATACCCACTCATTTCAGATAAACCATTGCATTCTCTCTATTACCACGGCCTCTATGACCGAAGCAATTCGAGTAAACCAAATGGGTCATCTACAAAACAGAATTAGCAGACCCTAAAGCAGACTCGCTGCATTTCCTTCCAAGCAAGAAGCTAGCTGTTGAATCAGCACGTGACTTTCTAGTTTCCTTCCTTTCCATCCTCAGTAGTCAGTACAGACTAAATTAGCAGAACTCAGTCCTCCAGTTTGTGTTTCTACATGCAAAGACCCAAACACGAACCAATCTGTGAGCTCAACTGAACCGTCTACTTATACTACAACATCGCGTCCTTTTATCGAACAGCTACCGACTAAACCCGCATTCCGCACATCCTACCCACATGATAGCAAGAACAACCCGGTTCATTCTCCCACATTCCTATTATCTTTCCCTTTGCCCACTTGCCGAGGTCACCGTAGTTCATCTCTCTCTTCGAATGGAAACGGGAAGCTCTCATATTTCATCCAATACCCACCATTTCTAGCCGGTAATCACTGATGATCGCACTCCACAAACAGTTCCACGGAAACCAAACCAGAATCTACAGTCACCCAAATCGGCGAGGAAAGCAAAATGGCTCACCTTGATTCAAAACCCTCGAAAATCCGGAGCGATCGTGAAGCAATCGAGTCGGAGCAAACTTGGAGGAGAGCTACCGGACGAGAACTGTCGCTCGGACCAAGTGCGAAGACATACGGCGAACGAGACTCGTCAAACTCCTCGTCTCTTTTTCTTACAACTTACTGAGGGCGTGCTTGGATTTGGGTGCTAGGGCTGCAAAAAAATTGTGTCATTCTCTCTCTTTTTTGGATTAATGGATCTTAAATCTATATATGACCCATTAAAAACATAAATAAATCATAAATATAAGTGAAAAATCGTAGCAAATTTATCGGGAATCGGACCAGACCACCCAAAAAACTTGTCCAAAAACCGGTCTTGTTTGAATGGATTGGTAACCGGTTCCATTTTGTAGGAACCGGTTGAAATCGATTCAAATCCCAATTCTAAGGAAAGGCCCACTAGTGTTAAACTGGTTTTTGAACCGGGTTTTACTAATGTTAAAAAAAAGAAAGACTTGTTAATCATTTTAGATACATGAACAACTTCATATAGTAATTGTAGAAATAAAACTAATATTAGACTCATGTTTACTACTAATGTTTATGCAGTGTTTGTATTTTTGCTTTGCTTTGTGATGTTTGTTTATGATAATTAGCTCTATAGATCTTTAGCATTTTTTCAGTTAAAAATTTCATGTACTTATTGATTACATGTGCTTAATGTTTTAATACAAAATTTAAAAATTACGTTGTCATTTTCTTGCGTATTTTTATTTCAATACAAATTAGGAGGATTACGTTATTGTTTCCTCACATATTGATATAAAATTCAAAATCGTGTAGAATATCAGACAATTGCAAAACAAGTTTAGACCTTGGAATCAGACCCAAAAAATCAGATAAGTTCCAATGCAAACAAGATAGGGTACAGGATCCAAAAAAAGAAAATCGACCATAACACGGTAGGATATGGATTCAGGTTTGGAACCAATCAATCCTAATAATCCAAATTTTAAAGAGCCCACTTAAATGGATTTAAAAATTGAAAACCTAAAATAAATGAAAACTCATTTTCAACCCAAAGCTCACACACTCTCTTTCCCTCTTTAGGCTCATAATTTTTTTTATAAAAATCAAAATTATAATTATTTTCTATTTCCCATTTCCCATTTCTTTTTTTTCCTTTTTACCTTTTCTTTCCTTTCTTCTTTGTTCCCCTTTCTTCTTCATCTTCCCCCGCCGGTGGCTGGCACGGCAACTAGCCAAACAAGAGATGAGCTCGCCAAGTTTGAGGTCGCCAACTATTAGCAAGGCTTGAGCCTCACCAATCTTAAGTTTAATTAAATAGATTGGGTATTGACTGAAAATGAGTCGGTAATTTTACATACCGATAAATAGATCATAAACAAGTTAAATTGGTTGATTTGTGTTAGATTATTTATGATCTGATCTAAAATCAACCTAATCCATCCATTTGACAGGTCAACATGTTATGATCTTGAACTTAGTGCAATCAAATGCCTCTTACAAAAAGTTGTGGATAAAATTGAGCCGTCTATTAATGTTCATCAGATAACATTTGGAAATTTTTCAAGTGATTATTTTGACAGAATACCCAAACACCAGGGAATAAGTTCATGAATCTCTAAGTAAATACATGCAATTTCCTATCTAAACTATTGGTGGGGGATTTCCCTGTTTCTTAATCACCCCAAATGCAATTACTGTTGTGTTCCATGGAGAGTTATTATCCTTGTTAGCCTCTATGTCAAAATCAGGCCAGAGAGACAATGATTTACCTTATGACAAATGTCAACTATTCAAGTTTATATATCTCCAACTCATGAACTCAGTTGATACAAATGAACTTAGTTGATACAAAGTTATGTAATAGCATCCAATTTTTCTGATTCTACAATTCAATCTATTATTTCTCTTTCATGGACGTTATTCTTATATCAAACAACTACCTATCTATAGATTATCTCCATCTTCTATCATTTTGCTTTGGAAAAATTCTAAATAAGAGTTCCGAGCGCCTTCATCTTTTCCAAAGAGGGTCCAAAATCGACCTTGTTTCAAATAAAGGCCTAACTTGCCAACTAGTAAAATCTTCACCAAGCAGCAAGTAAATACATCTCACGTGGTGGTTCTGAGGACATAGATGAGCAAGTAAAATGAAAAGTGAAAGAAATGCTTTTGGACAAAAATGCCCATTATCACGGTTGGAATTAGCACTTAAGACACATGTGCTCGCCGGTCAACGATGATTTGGCTAGCCAATGGATTAGGCTGTAATTTGAAACTAAATAAGTCACTTCAAGTCCTCATTTAAAATTAAGTATCACAATTCATACTCTTACTTGAAATAAAATGCGTGTTAGATCCTATTTTTGAGAAAATGAAGCCACTCCGACCTCTATTTGAATTTTTTCTTTTGCTTTGGTTTAATATCAAGAAAAACTCCAAACTTATACATATTTGATAAATTTTCCTCAAATTACCTGAAATTAATACATTTGTGATAAATTTACTCTATATTAATTTCCATTAAATTGAATTAATACTAAAAAAAAAAAAAGCTACAAGTACTACACTTGACAAACAAAGGATAAAACTCTAAACTAATACACCCGTTAACTATCATATATTATCTAACTCAGTAATTTAATAATAAAATTTAACAGAAATTATCAAACAGCAAATTTATTACAAGTGTACTGATTTAGGATCTTTTTGCTTTTTATCTCAAACCTATAAGTATGTTACTACATACAAAAGATATTATTTATACATAAATCAAATTAAATTGCCATATCTATTGTTTAGATGACGACATTGACTATTCTTTGCTTCAAATTCAATATTCTTTAGTATTTTTAAAAATTCTCCTTCTTTCTTTATTCATCAACATTACGCATTGAAGAGAGAAAGAAATGGCGCAAGCAAAAACCAGTGCTTATTTGTGCTAGCGAATTATAAAAAATAATTTAAATAATTCTAAACAAAAGAACAAATTCTTCTCATGGCACGCACTGACACAGCAGAAGATATATACAATAACTCTATGAAAACCATATCCTTTATCGTCGTCATGTTAATTCATATCTTTGAGTGTTATTATCCATGTTATACACCGGAAGAACTCCATCTACCAAAAAAATGAAAGGCATCGATGAGTGACCAATTCGTGAACGTAGTATTTTATATATAGTAGAGGTATTTTCCTACTTGAGACCTCCACAAAATTAGTTGATCGACTATGTTTACCAACTGAACAGATTGTCATCCCAAATCATTGGAGCACATCCCCATTCAATCTTCTCACGAGGAGGAGAAGGAGAAGGCTCAAGCAGAAGGAATTGATTTTGATTTCACTTTACGCACACATAAAATCTCAGAAACCATATCTCTTCAGAAGGTTTCCAAGAAGAACTATGTGCGATCCCTCACAGAAAACTCTCTACTACTGCAATAGCACGGGTCAAGGAAAGAGACAGAGGCGTATGAAGCATCCTAAAAAACAATGGCACAAAGCAAAGCTTTAACCTCAGAAGGTTCCCTGTCATACAGGTTGTTTATCTATGACTTCAGGATCAAAGGAAGCTCATGAAGCAACCAGAAATCACCGTGTCAGGCTGCTTTTGTTTCTTTTCGAGCACTCAAAACGGTGTATCAAAATTCTGCCCTTTTACGGGTGAAAGTTGGAAGTATCCATGAAAATAGATCTGCCTCAATCATGGCCAAGAGAATAAACAAATAGTCAAAACGCCATTTCTTAAACATGTCGTCCAAATCAGAGTCACCAAGAAGCTCATAGCAGCTTCTCATGGATAAAGACCCCACTTCCAAGACTTCGAGAAACATAAAATGTATTGGACGGTTGCCAAGGAGGAACCCAGGACCATCAAATGGGGTTGGAAGAAGAAACATCATGTTGTACATTCACCTCCACAGTTGGCCAACATCCTCAATGATCAATCAAAACTAGCATTCAAGAACTTTAGCAGTTCACTTCTTTTGCTTTCAGCCATCTTGTCCTCCTTTGTTTTGTCAAGTTTCAAAAGAATCTATAGCATTAAAGATGAATAGAATCAAACTCATTAACCAAGAAAATACCCTTAACCATCTGATGAGTAATAGTAGTATAACCAATTCATAGCGAAGAATATCCCTACCTTTTTGCCAGAGACAGCACTGCGACGAACACCATCAGCTTGGTCCCGCCCCAAAAACTATAAGTGTACAGAAATTAGGATACATAAGGCACAACAAGAGCGAGAACATAAGGGGAAACTAGAGATGTCAAATCACAATACACACCTTAGAAAGCTGCACCGGACCGCTACTTCTTTCATCCTGCTCACTCTATTTATGGCTCATATTGCCAGACACACCATAGTGAAAAATCCAGGCAAGCCAGTCAAGCCGCCAATAACCATGCCAGAGATCCCAGCTCCAATTTCGAAGAGCAATTAAAAAAAGCAATGAGCATCTTACGGACCTTAAAATCTTGAACGTTAAGAGATCGCAAAATAACTTGTACTGCTTGATGCATTCCTAAACGTAACCTTGTCTATAAAATGCCAAACCAGTGCTAGAATATACATAAGTAATTTACAAGTAACAAAGTCTTTTACAAACCTAAGATATCAAAACAGCATAAACTAGTTAACCATTCAAAAGTTCACCAATAATATAAGTCTTAACATCGATACCACGTCATATAATTTATCCCCACAACCATCTGATCTCCATTGTAAATTGAGTAATCCAGTACATGAGCTGTAAATACTTCTTTCCTATGAGGATGTTAACATGAATTCAACAGGGAGACATGCAGAAGCTCTATCCACAATGCCAGCCGCTTCACTTTTTTGTTTGTCAATTAATCTCACATCTACAAAACTTAAATCCAATCTCTCTCAACCAACAACTTAGCTGGTTCAGAAAATCCAATGCCAATGGAGAGAAAGAAACTTGGAAATGCTGGAGCACCAATCTTATTGATAAAATAATCTCCTACTAAATACACAAGCAACTTTTTTTAAGATGTGATATATATCAGCCACACAAATAGTTGGAAAATAACTGCCTATAGTCAGGTTACCATAGCAGAAATGTAAAATCTCCGCTTACCTCCTTCACTTTATGCTTATCACGTTTATGATGACGATTCTTGCTCCTATCTTTTTCCTTGCGCTGATTGTCAAGAAAAGAAACAGATGGAGAGTGACAAGGCAAAACGAATGAAAAAATAGAAATAAACATAGCTAACAAAATGCACAACCAAACACAGACCTTCTTGGGCTTGTCACTTTTTCTTGGCTTCTTCGAGCGTTGAGATGTGTCATGCCCACTTTCAGAACTATCACTACACAACACCATCGAAAAGTTCGCCATCAGCCAAGAAGCAATTGGCAGCAGTGTATTATTTAAGCAAGACATGCCACATTTGAATCATGACAAGTGCAGATATACATAGGCAACTATGGTGGAGCAACAGCACATAAAATCCACTCGACAAATTTGAGCTGTTCTCCAATTGCAGGGATCCAAAGAACACATCACACAACCCCTCATCACACAGCGCAAATGCATAGCTGACCTAAGAGAGCTCAAAATACCGAAGTTCCATTCCTATGTCAAGGAAACATAACTGTGGAACGGTCAGATTGAAAGAACAACTAAACATAGCTCCAGAAACAACGACCATCGAATCAACAAACGACCATAACTCGGAAATTCACGAATGAAAGAAAGAGGACTGATTCCAAATTCGCTAATTAACTATCAGGGAGGTCACCAAAAGAGCTAGAATGTAAAAAAAAAAAAAAAATGAGCTTTTTCCTTAATTGAAGCACCTGGAGTAATCCGAGGAAGAGCAGGAATCCGAGGAAGAGCGGTTGCGATGCCGGCGACGCCGCTTGCCGTTAGACCGGCTCTTCTTGCGGACTTTGAGGGCGTCCCTCTCCCTCTCGCGGCGGCGGCTGCTGCTGCTCGTGCCGCCGGTAGCGCGGTGGCGGCGACGGCGGCGCGACGGCGAGGAAGCCGAATCGGAGGAGGAGGTGGAGGAGGAGTAGTCGGAGGAGGAGGCGGAAGATGCCGCCATTAGGGTTTTCCTTGTCGATTGGAGAGGGCAGAGAGATTTCGGACAGCCCAAGCGAGGAATGATGCAGACCGAATAACGACGGAAAAATATAAAGAAAAACATTAAAAAAAATAAAAAAAAGGCGGTGGATAAAAAAAGTTTTAGCCCAACTGAATAAAGGGAGGGAATGAAAATGTTTCCATGTCGGGTAAATTAGAGACAATGAATCGAAATCTATCCTATTGGAGCCGGTTCCTAATTATTGAAGTCGGGAATCGAACTGATCCTCTTATGTTTATGGTCGGATTGGTCGATTTTAGAGTTGATTAGAAAACCGAATCTAATATGTGACATAATGATATAGACATTGATGAATTCTTTTAATTTTCAAAAATATGAAACTCATATCCAACATATCTATCTTTTTCTTGAAAAACGGGGTTAAAACCAGTTTTACATGAGGTAGAAAATCGAACATTGTGCCGATCAAGGTTGGCTTCCTAATTCTCTTACCAAGGAATTGAACTGGTTAGGTTATTCACCATAAAATAATAAAATGAGGTCTTTATATTTGGCAAAATTACTAAATAAGTATGCCGTATAAACTACAAAATGTATGGATTATCATATCTAATAATTTTCACATTAAATCCATCAAATTTAACAATTTTTTTTTATTTTTTTCTCCTTAATAATCCAATATTAAGAAGGGCCAAATCAGCGCCACAATTCATGAGCAAGATGAACTACGAGTTTGAAAACTCAAGTTCAACCTCCATTTTTCATCAATCTAGGTAGAGTTCATTTAAATCGCCGTTGAAGGGCAATTTAAATGAACCCCGGCAAGCCTCAACGATGGCGACCGGTGCCACCAACAACCATAAAGATGTGAGAAAGAAGATGAACAATGTTTACAGAGGACAAAAGTGAGATGTACAATTATCATTGAGGGGAAGATTGAAAGAAAAATAAAATTCCTCAAACCCCAATATATCATTATGAAAATGCTGAAAGCCCATAGTATCTTCTCCACCTGACTTCACTTGCTTTGAGCTTTTAGTTTGGCCAATACTGCATTTTCCCAAAATAGTTCAAAATGTTTTTTATTAAATAATAATATCAATATTCCCTAAATTTTAACTCAATATACAATGCTATCCCTCAATTTATAATTTGTTTAATATGGTCCATCGACTATATGAAAACAATTTAGTGCACAAATTATATGAATATATTCAATGTTGCACATGAACTCAATTTAATATTTTCATATAGTTTAAAGACTAAATTAAGTATCAAAAGTTAACGGATCACATTGAACAAATTGAAAATTTATAAACCACATTATACATTAGATTAGAGTTTAGAAATCATTTGTATTGAAGGAATTTATAAGCTTAAAACCCTTAAATAAAGCTAAACAAAACACACCTTTTATTAACTTAGAGGAAGAGTGATGTACGACAATGCAAGATTGATCGACAAAAACTAAAAGAGTGATTATCACTATCCAGGATGAACTACTGCTAATTTGGGATCGATCTGAAGTGACTTAAATTAGACTAATGTTGTCCAGGACTTGGTATCGACAAACGACGACTTGGGACCAAGCTGGCAAGATGAGAAATTGGGGTATGGATGGACTCAATTTTACAATTTCTAGGGTGATATACTGACTTTAAAAAAAAAAAAATTACCTCTAAGTTTTGGGAAAAACTTCAAGTGAAAAAATAATCATTCTCATTATTTTTGAACATTTAGAAACTTACAAGTCTTTCACCTTGAATTTTCTTCTTTCAACTAGCAAAAAACGCAGGAATTGTAAGTGAAGAAAGACAAATGAAGATCAATAAGTAAAGAAGCAAATAATATCCCCAACATTTTATCCGTTTCATAAAAATTAAATTTGATTTGTTCAAAAACTGAAATGATATAAAATTAATTTTATAAAAAGAGTGAGAGATGGCAGCAACGATATTGTAATTATCTCAACTACTTCTAAAATTACCGTGATCCGGTGTCTGGTAATAAATGTTATTTTACGCTAACAACAAATCTCATGAAAGTTTACGGTTATATTCTTCTATCGCAATTGTTTTAACTGCGATAGAAATGTGAAATGAATTTTCCTACTACTTCGTATTACACACTTGAGCTTGACTAAAAAACTCAATGAGATTAACATTGGTTGACAACACCTTAAATAAAATTGACTTAATGATTCAATTAAGTCAAAAATCAACTTAATTCAGTAAGTAATCTTGCCAATATTTTGATTAGAATCTTAATTGCTTAATTCGTTCAATAGGAAATGGTTGATAATTAGAATGTCGCCAATATTTTGATAAGATGTACCGACAATAATCTTTTATTCATTGGGGTAAGAACTTAATAATATCCAGCTATCATTTTTTTATCTTCATTAAATAACATTGTAATTCTATTTTCAACACTTAATCTTCAATTTTAGCAAACAAGTCCAAATTATCCGGAGGTAACAATTATTGATATCCTTATAAATTAATTCCACATGAAAATGGGCACCAATTCGAAGTTGGGGAATAGAATGTAAGCCAAAAAGGCTATCTCATTATTTTTCATTTAAGATATTCCAGCCATGTTATAAATTTAATTGAAGGAGAAGATAATATAAGTTAAAAATCAGAATTAACTCACGGGAGGCGCAATTTGCACGGTTAGAGCAGGCTGCTTGAACATGCACAATTACCATCTTGACAATTAATAACTCAATTTCTTTCTTTTCTTTTTTTCGAATTTTCTAATAACTCGAATCTCCCGAAAATTAATGTGAAGAACCAATGAGCCGATGATGTTTTTGTCTGTCATTTTGCTCCATTATCGTATATAGATTTTTTTTTCCCTAGTAAGACAGTTATATAAGAGATTTCAGTTGGAGTGCCATTTGAATTATGTACACTATGAAAAAGATTCGTTAAGCCCTCCAAATTCCAACATGAAAGGCCAACATTTTAAGGCAAGAACACTACACTGTCCAAGAAAACAAAAACAAGCTCATCTCAACCCTCAAGCATTCAACATTCCGGCGACGTATGGTACTCCGGCCGTGCGAATCCACCTGTCGCCCTTCATGAATCGCCCTGCCGTGAAGTCCACAGCATGCTGCGGCGTGATCTTCTTGATGCCCTTCCACTTCACGCGCCTGGCGGTGCTCGCGCCGGGTCCTCGGTTCTTATACTCAGCGTAGAAGCAAGTGTTGAGACCGAAGTCGCCGAGCCAAGGTGTCCACCCCTCGGGCTGGATTATGTCGTCGATGTACGACTCCATGATTATCGTCCTCGAGTAAGCCTTCCATGGCCTTCCGAGGTATGAGAGTATCTGGCCCTTGAAGGGTGTGTACGAGGGGTCTGCAGTGATGGTGCAATTCTGGAGGATGAGCGCCGACGCCTCGCGCCTCTTTGACCTCCCCTGAGCGGTCACAATACACTGTTGGTTGTCCAGCGGCTTCCGGATGAGCATCTTGCAGTTCTGGAAGACAGCGGCCGCGTCCCCGAGGACAAAGTCGATCGTGCCGGTGATGGTGCAGTCTCGGTAGAACTGGCGCTTGCTGTGCGCATAGAGCGTGTCCTGATAGCCATCCATGTGGCAGTTGTGGAAAATGGCCATGTCGGATCGAACCATGAGCGCCACGGCCTGGTGCTTTATCGCTCCAGCACTGTTCTCAAAGCCGATGTCCCTCGCTATGAAGTTGTCTCCGAAGACAGCTGCAACATCAAAGGAATTGATCAACATATGTTTCTGGGTACACCGCTAATCGATTTCGAGTATGCAAGAAATCGATTCACTAGGTAAGTGGCTCAGGATGTCATCAGTCGAATGTCGATATGCGCTTCGTCTGTAAATCAACCAGACTCGAGCCCTCCTTTCTTGATTAAAGAGATCGATCTAGAACTTTTTATACCCAGAAAGAAATAAGACGTGACGAAACTTACAGACTGTGGCAGTTTTGAATGTGGTCGTGCCATCAGCATAGTTCTTGTTGAAGCTGATCCGGGTCTTGGTCGGGCCATCGCCGACCAACATGACATTGGTCATCTTCTCATTGAACGCCACCTGCTCCTTATAAGCCCCAGCCTTGATGTGGAGCACAAAGGTCTTCTTGCTATTCAATGGAATGTGCTTTAGGGCTTCATTTATGGTCCTGAATCTTCCACTCCCATCCTTGGCAACTACAAGGTTCGGCTTCAGTTTGGCCACTGTCTTGCTGAGAAGCTTTCGCTTCCTCAACAGGATCGGTGGGTCGAGCACGAAGGGATCATCGCCACCGAGGCCTTCCTCCTCCGTGAGGAGCTTGCGTTTCTGCAGGTTAGTTGCCCACATTGAGAAGTCGTCGCCGTGTCCAATCACGTTGTCGTTCGATAGGAGCTTGCGGTTAAAGTTTGTAAGGTTCATCTTAGCAAGGGCCAAGGAGATCTCGTCGACCATGGCGAGTACATTGCTGGTCAATTCTTCGGAGCTCTTCAACGCCTCCCTCATCTTGTGGCCCGCGTTGCCCGTGGTGTTCTGGAATCCGTCCAAGCAGGTATCTTGGTAGGTGATCACGGCGCTGAGCCAGACTTTCAAGTCTGCCAACGCATCGTCGAGCTCGCTAAATTCAAGCTCGCCCAATTTGTCGAACGATCTCTCGAGGTCGTTGATTGCAAACCCCATCAACTTCTTGCAATTATTTAGAGCCTGCTGCGCTCTCGGGGTCTTCTCCAGCTCTTTCAGCACCGTTGATTTCTTCGCGGCCTCAGCAATGTGCTTCATCGCGGCTTTGAAGCTGGCTTTTATGAGCTCCTTGGGATCGGCGGTGTTCGCACCAGCCTCTTTGAGGCTCCGCACGCACGCTTCTTTGTAATCGGTCGGTTGGCATATCCCCTTGATGGCTTTGATCGAGGCCGAGACCTCACCGGTCTTCTCGCTGGCTTTCGACGCCTGGCTGGACACGCTCGCTGTGTACACGCCAAAGGTCACAGCAGCGCCGATCACGATCAGGATGAATGAAGAGACCACAATGATCGCGATCCTCCTCCTCCTCTTCGGGTCACTCCCATCAGACATTGTTTAAAGTTTTCTTGAAGAAGTTCTTGGAAGAAAACAAATGAATAGCAGGAGACGGTTTGCTTTTTTTAGGGAGATGAAGATGCATTCTTATAAGAAAGAAAAGAAGACAGACAGATTTCTGTGAGAAGTAGCTGGCGAAGTTGATGTTTTGGGGGGACAAGGCTGAAGAAAGATAAGAAGAATGTATCAATCCATTCCAACAAGAATTTGGCGAACTCTTGCAATAACGTTGGCTGTCTAAATACCGAACTCTTACTATAAATATATAGATACAGGAGAGCTTGGCCAACGTTCAAAAGGTGGCATCTTTTCTGGCAATATTTGCCAATTCGGTCGGCCCTAATCTCATCACGAGCTAAAATTGCACAGGAGAATCATTTTTTACATTTCTTTTAAAAAATCTTGTACGGCTTAAAGGTAAGGTTGATTTGACAGTCAACGGAGATTTATTCGTAACTGCCGGACTAGGATTTAAAATTGGAAAAATCTTTAGGCTGGAGAGGTCCTTATCGTGAAAATATCTCCCCATATGATTCAAGGACTCGGGTTTGTATTTGTTTGCCAATTTGGTGCATTTCTTAATGAACAGGCAAGGGAAGGCCCTATTCTAGAAGAACTGAGGGAGGGATATGGAATATTTTCTGAGGTTAGGATAAACAAATGTATTAATGGAAAGGGGTCGCACCGTAAATACAGAGTAATCTGATCCTTTTTTTTTTTTTCCCATTGTGGATTACTGTGAAGTTCATATTAAATATGCACGGCATGGTTACAACATCTAATACAGACACGCGTTCATGGTTAATCTACTATGTATATACCAATGCTTTCGATTTTGCATGATGTAAACTTTAAAGTGAAAATGGGGAATTCTTTTCAACTAAAGTTAATTTGTTCTTACTTATGGTTTTACTTGACTCGATTAGCAAACTAATTCACATATTCATATATCAAAGTGGGGGTCATAGCCGAAAAATCATAAACCTATTATAAGAATGCCGATTCAGTCTAAAATCTTTTAATTTAAACAATTTAATCATGAACATTATTACAATATGCTAGTGTCACGGCCAAGAGGTTTATGTATCTAAAAGCCTGTGCCTTTTCGAGGAGGACCTCCTATGATTGCAAGGATTCCCAACAAAAGAGATTCAAGAACATGGGTGGGCAATACGATAATTGAGCCAAAATCTAGAACTCTCCTACCATTAGTTTCGGTAGATGGTAGATTGGGCGGTATGATCTTGTCCACCATATAAATTCTCAATCAATGGTTATAATCCGAGGGACTCTAGTATAAGAAGGAGTGCCCTCCCCCTCATTTGTAACCATCCAACCATTTCAGTAATCAAAAGCTCCTTTCTCTCCAAAGCTTTCTCTCTAGAAACTTTCTCTCTCTATAATCTTAGGTGAGCGAGTGAGCGATCGATCCGAGCAAAGCTTAGCTTAGGCATCCCGACAATCCTAGTCGATCCAAAAGAGCCTAAGTCGCCGTACGGTCACGATCCTAATCAATTGGCCAATGACACTAGTCTAGTACTTACGACTAATTTTAGCAAAAATCTGCTGAGGTAAATGATAGCCATTTTACATGGCATGATTGGCATCATGTGGATAATTTGTATAATTTTTTAATAAATTTCTTTTTTGTTATTTTTATTTTATTTATTCCCTTCATTTTGCCCTCACCTACCACTAGTGAGGCCCCAACTACCCTTGCTAGTCACAATGGAAAAAATAAAATAACATTTTAGAAATTCAAAAATTTATTTAAAATTTGCAAAAAAAAAAAATATTTATATTAGCACTGACTATGTATTACGTAGGACAATTAACATTCACGCCAATGGTTTATGATCTAAATTGGTTAGAAGAATTACATTGACAAATTATCAAAAATTTTAAAACTAAACTTGTCAAATTAAAAGGTTTGTGACTGAATTAGGATAAGTACAACAGACTTAGGACTTTTTGGGTAATTTTCTCAATCAAAGTGACTATATGAATTGGATCTTGTATACATAATTTTGAAAAGCATAATTAAGGCAACGATTTGTAGAAAGTACTTAAGAAATTATTACAACTTGACAATTCTGAATCGAATAATATCCTTGGACTTTAAATGCCTTTCTATATGCCTTTTCCTGACAATGCCTACCTAGAGTGAACATACTTTTAAGTGCTTCCACATATCTTCATTGCTATTTGCAGAAGATGTAAGTGGTCGGCATATATATTTATTATATATATGCCCTAATCAAATATATATTGAACACATGAGTTGGCATGTAATTTACAACTATGGAACCATATCTTTACCATTTTTATCATCACTTGTTTCAAACTATTTGAGTTGATAAGTTCGAGATATCTTTGGAAATATAACATGACTTGTCTATATAATAACGTATACATATCTTGTAAGGCTTGGTCATCACATTTTTGATATCTTGTTCGATATTTGTGAAGTGGGTTCGAGTCGGTAACTATGAAAGAAGATTCTTTGCCATAAATATAAAGATTGGTTATCAAACTATTATTGATTATAAAACTATTTTATCTGACAAACAGATCAAACTTTGCTATCATAAGCTTGCAAGGTCAAAAAAGAAAATCTTTTCATTTAATGGCGATTATGCCATGCCCTTCAGAAGGCCCCAGCATCTCAGCTGCTTCTGGAGAAACCATAAATTATGATCATCATCTTCATAAGGCCAAGAACAGATTGAACATGAACGAAAAGATCGCCAACCCCGCCACTTACCGTCATCTGGCAAATCAAAAGATACCCGTACAGGACGATGAGAACGGCGTCATTGGCTTAACCAACCTAGACCTCAAGCTCTTCAACCAAGGCGAGCCATCCAATGCTAAGAAGAGCGACGAATCCTCAACGGATAAGAACTGCAAGGTCATGAAATCTAGGGTTTTCGTGTGCAACTTTTGCAAGCGAGAGTTCTCTACCTCGCAGGCTTTGGGTGGGCACCAGAACGCGCACAAGCAAGAGCGGGCCCTCACCAAACAGCGCAAGGGTTTGGAAGCTGACTTGCTTGGGTTTCATCCGCATTTGTCGTATTATTGCTCGAGTGTTCCTCAAATGCTAAGTAGGGCGCTGGAGGTCCGCCATGAGTCAATGATTCAAAAGCCATTTTACCCATCTTCCGTGCTTCCCGGGTTTGGGAGTCTAAGGCAAGCCTGCGGCATGAACCCGAACTCGAGACCACCTTTCGATCGTATGAGGGTCGAGAGTCTTCAATCATATGGCAGCGGCGCCGTTCGTCTTGGTGAGTCTCCCCCTCCTCCTCTTGCTTTTGATGGAAGAACTGGTTTTCTAGTGCGCCAAGCTCAAGTTGATGTGGGTCGTGGTAATAACAAGTCAATGAAAAAGGAAGGTGATCATCCGGATGAAGTACTTCAAACAGATGGTTCTGATCCATCCGGAATTGATTTGACTCTTAAGCTTTGATGATACGACTATGTTCTTACTTTTTTCTCATTTATTTGGTTTCTTTTTTAGTATTTTTCTCTTATGTTTTGTTCGTTGAGATATGAGATTATAGGACTATGGGTTTTCGAATGAGCTAGGACGATGTAGAGTGCATGTGCGTGTTCACATATGGTCGATGAATGTTCATAGCCTATTTGACTCGATCTATGCCTATTCATGTGTCTCCAATATTGTCTCTTCTTCTTTGTCACTCATTATTTCTTAATTGCATCCTCGTGAAATTTGAACTTGGAGCCGTTTCCAGTGACGCAAACAATGGTGTAAACCAAATTATTTGATGACTGGAAGATCCCATGATTAATGAGGAGGGTCATCTTATCAATCGGAAGGAGTAATACACTTCCTTGCCCGTTAGTTTCTTTCAGAGCCAACACGTACTTAATTACTTTGAATTTTATCCTTGGAATGCAATGTTACATACGGATGGCTCATGAATAGGACTTTTAATCATTAGTTTCGAAACTGAAGATCACATGTTTAGATGAGGACTATCACATTAATAAACAGAATAATACACCATAAGCGTGTTTAAGTCTCCTAAAATTTGCTGAAATTTCATGCAAATTGCATCTTTGACCAATCAAAAGGGTAACTAATAGGGCTGGTTCAACTAAGGAACAAAACGGCCTTACCTGATCAGTTCTGATCGGTTCCAAGCTAGTCTGCCCAGGTACTTATTCAGTTTCAGGTTAAAAAGTTCGGGTCAGCCTTGACCTATTTAGTTCCAGTTGCACACCAAGAATTGTTGATTCTACTTGAGAACCGGCTTATAGGACCAATTGAACAAGTTCAAAACCAACTCAAGACCTATAATATTTAAAACACTTTCTACTTTCTTGTGATGAAGTATTTTGTTTAGTCTTATGTTTATTCTTTGTAGGCAAAATTTTATATACAATTATAAGGTAAAGAAAAATTGTCCAAAAAATCCTAAATCTATTGAACGGTAACTAATTCAATCGTAAACTTTTGAATTAATTCAATTTATTCTAAACATTTTAATGATATTTCAATAGAGTACTTCCGATCAATTTTAGCATAAAATCACTAATATGATTGTTGGCCAAAAAGAAAAAAAAAATCGCAAAAATCGTCCATGTAATGATTTATGGCCAAAATTGATTAGAATGAATTTATTGGTAAATTACCAAAAAATTTAGGACTGGTTGGACAATTATGCCCAAGATAAATATGCTTGATTAAAAAAAAAAAAAAAGACAGTTCCCAAACTGACTCTAGAATTGGCATAAAACTAAGTTGATCGGTTTGGTTTTCGATTCCAAAAACTAAGTATTGACTCTAATTAGGTAGGTTTTCAACTCTTAGTTTGTAGCTTATTTACCTTGGAATCGATCATCCCTAAATCAAATAATTTAAATGGGCAATAGCAAAAAGAAAAATGAAGAATAGTGGTTACATTCTTTTTTTTAAGCACATGTGATAGAGTTATATAAGTTTGGTAGGCTGAAGTAGCAACTTAATTGCAAATTTGCTAACCAGCACGACTTGCATGCGTCTTGCATTCTTATTCTAGCAGAAACATTAGGAAGCCAAAAACAACATGCACGATGGAAACAGAGATGATGCGTCAATGATATTAGAAGGACAATTGCCCTCGAAAGAACCATACTTGTCATGATCTAAAATCTCACCCAAAATTTAAACATTGAATAAATAAATAGTTCAACCTCCAACAACATACATAATTTTATTGGGTTAATTCCAAAAAAAAGCACCAACTTTAGATCAAGTGACAATTCTAGCCTAAATTTTTTTTTTTGTTTTGAAAAAAAATCACAAACTTTCACTTAAATCCTAAATCTGGATTCCCTTGACTTAGATTCATTGATTGTCCTTACCAATAAATCCATGTGCACTTGCTGGCTAACACCATCCATTTTCTTTTTGTTTGAGCCACAACTTGAAGAATAAAGGTGAACTTGTGTTGTCTCCTATACTTCACTAGCAAAAAAAAAAAAAAAATCTCTAGATTAAATTTCTCTAGCTAAACTTTATCGTTTTGTCGTAATATGAAACTGTAGATCACCACCCATAAAAAGAAACCATGGATGAGATCCACCAACCTCATAGCTAGAACATTTCCTCCTAAAATAAGGTTAACTTCAAATAAAAAGTTAATGGTAGGGGTTAGATTTTGGATATGAGGGAAAGTTTGTGATTTTTTATGAGACAAAAAAAAAAAAAAATTGGGGCCAGAATTGTCACTTAACCTAAAGTTGGTGCTTTTTGATGAGACAAAAAAAAGTTTGGGCAGATTTGTCCCTCGACCTAAAGTTTATGCTTTTTCATTAGACAAAAAAAAGTTTTGTTCAGATTTGTCCATCGACCTCAAGTTGATTTTTTTATGGAATTAGCCCTAATTTTGTTTATGCTTAATTGAAACTCCCATTATAAAAGATATGCTCCTACTTTTACCACACACTATAATCCATTCTTCAAAGAAATTATCGGAAGCACTAATCTAAATGCTTTTACATTCCAGCTTGACAAAATTAGAAAATATTTTGGATAAGCTTAAACTTAATAGATAAAAAAACTCTAAGTCCAAGGTAAGAGATCATCTTACTACTCGATCGATAAGCATAATAGCTTAGTAACATAAACAAATAATCTCACATAAAATTTCAAGGAAATACCAATCACTCATTTGAAAGATTATATTATGTATTCAACTTATTCTTTAACTACTTTCCATATTCAAAGTAGAAAATTTATCACACAAGAAATGCAACATGTATTCTACATGATTCAACCTAATAATTTAATCCCAATAAAACATGTTAACCAATTAATCTTTTATGAGCATATAAAATTCTACATATTCACAAAAAAATGTTACAAGCACTAAACAATCATAGCAAATTTCCATCAACAATTGTCTACTAATGGAATAAAGATATCAACATACTAAAAACAAGGGCATATGCCACCAAAATCCTCAAATTATGCCCATTGTGACCCAACTTACCCTAAACTTCTTTTTAACTCTAAATTTCTTTTTTTTTTTTGTCTCCATAAAACCTAAACTTGTCTACCATGACACAAATACTCATCTTTTTTTTTGTCACAAGAAAAACCTTACTTACACATATATGACATGTATACCTTCTATTGACATTTCATTCAAGGAATATTTGTCACACTAATATAAGTTTGGAGTTTTTTATAAAATAAAAAAAAAATTGGGGTATTTGTGTCACAATATGCAAATTTAGAGTTTTTAATGATACAAAAAACATTTGAAGTCTTTATGTTATAAATGGTATAGTTTTGATTTTTTATAATGTTATCCTAAAAACAAGTATTCATATGCTCTTTCCAAACTTATTACTAAAATTTATTTAAGATGTAAGTCATACATTATCAACAAATGATTACAATCATATATGCAATGAATAAAGATACAAACTATAAATAATATTCAATTTATCATTCAAATGCATGCAAATGAATGTACTAGCTTCATGATGCGCGAATACTACAAAATAACTCATCAATATACACATATAAGTATCTATTCTATACTCATCACTAGTCAAGATTCACTCAACTAATAAGATATAATCACCACCGACTTTTGGGGGATAAAATGATAAACACATTATCACTAGTGCCTCCTATATCAAAGAGGCAAAATACACCATTGTACAATCATATGATAATAGCAATTTTAGAAAATCACATCACAAGTTACACAAGCCATATCTTATCGTATATAATTCTCAGACTTCTTATCCCCTCAACCTTGTAAATACCCGTCTTAACTGCAAAACATCTATTTTTTCCCTATAGTCTTATACACATATTCATGCAAGGAAATTTGCCCTCTCATCAATGGGCTGTGGACAATAGCCTTCATCACACGGTGTCATTGATATACAAATTATTATTGCATCGTAATTACCATGTTCAATCATATAAAAATAGCTCAGATAATATCATTCTATTTTTTTTATATTCCCCGTATAACTAATAGAACCAAATATCTATTTATTATCATTTGCAAAACCATTAATAAACAATCATCATTTGATATGCAAATCATTAACACATAACAAGGGACACATTTTGCAATAATAACAATTACAAATAATAACACACTAATCTCTTTTGCGTTTTTCATATAAATAATAATCAAATAATTATGTGCACTTCAACATATAAATTTTAATCCTTTGAACACCATGTTATCATCATTTAGTAGAGAATTAATGCAAATTCATAAATCATTTAGATGAATTTTTCCTAAGAGAATCGACATTTCTATAATTTAAATAATTCATACATTTTTCATTATTAAGACCATGTTTGATTAAATTCACCTTAATCATTTTAAAACCAATTTCCTATTATTCTAGATTTCAAGAATTACATTATTGCCCCCAATAAAATCCCTCATGTTACAATTTTTACCCCTAACTTTCCATCTTCACTTAATCAAGTCATAATAATTAAATTGAGTACTAAAAGTCATTCATTTTTATCTAAAACATAAGGAATATTTCATTTACACTATAAACACATCATAAATATTATAAAATTATCAAGAAAAGTACATTACAAATGCTAAAACTTGGCATGGGTGAATATTTAAGTGCCAGAACTTCCAAATGACCCCACCCTAGCTAGCAACCGATGATCTAGGCGAGGGTTGGCGACCCTCGCAAATGGTAGGCCAGGGTTGTTGGCCATTGCTCATGGCCCGGCAACCTTTCGGGCGACAATGGGGTCGCGGCGATGAGGGTTGTGGAGACCCTTGTCGAACCTATCATTTCCCTTTTTTTAAAATAATTTATTTTTTTATTTATTGTTAAAATATATATTAAAAATTGATTTTAGGGGCTTATAGCGCCACATGCATTTTTTTTCAAAAAAAATTGCCACATGTATTTTTTTTTTAAATTGCCACGTCAATAAAAAAAAGTCATAGGAAAATGCTATGTTAGTCATTTGACCAGAATTTCTCACTATTGACCTTAGTGTTCCATTTTTCTCCAATTTTAGCACTTATGTGTACCTTTTGAAACTTTCGACACTTAAGGATACGCATGAAAAAATTTTTATTTCTCTATTTCTTTGTTTTTTTGTTCCTTTAAATAAGTTTGGAACAAATATCCGTTTAGTAACACAATTTCATTTTTTCTATTTTTGTAACAGATTTCTATTTTAGAATAGCTTTCGAGGAAAAATTAAAAGCTAAAATTTTTAGATTTTTTATTTCTGAAATAAAAGTGAGAAATGAAAACTCTTCTCATCATTTACTCTCATCACTACCCCCGCCTTTCGCTTTGCCAGGACACTTGCCACTAGATGCCTGTCGCTACCCCCCTAGAAATAGAAATTTTATTTTGTTATCAAACGAATTATTTTTCCAGAACCAAAAATTTTGAGTTATTATCAAACGTTTTTCTTTACTCAGAAACTCGCTCAAAAAATAGAAATTGAGAAATCAATTTCTGGTCAAAAATTGACTGTTCCAAAAATGTTATCATGCATGCCCTAAGTGTCCCCCTATGCCAAGTTTTGGTACTTGCAATGTCTACACCCCTAAAATTATCAAAACTGCCTACTATTAATTGTGTAATTTAGTTCAAATTGACTAGTTCAATATATTATATGGATTAAGCAATTATTTTAAAATTAACTTAACTATCTATTACCGTGAGGTTTCTAATGTTGTGAAGTGCCCCCAACATTTTTAGTTTTGTAGATTAGTCCCCTAACTTGGTGTAATTACAAAGTTGCTTCTAAAACTTCAAAACTAGTTATTTTGAACTGATTTGATTTCCTTTTATTAATCTAACTTAATATCACACTAATTAAAATTTTGAATTATAAAATATCACTATAAAAAGATTATTGTCAATTTAAGAAATCTTCTGGACCTAGACATACAAAAAATTACTAGAATGCCTATTTGGGTCTAGTTTTATCATTTTATCACTTTTTCCCATTCAAGATGAATAAACCCTATCTATTTCAATTCAGGCAAGAAATCACCATACCTCAACATGCCAATCTTGAAGCCCAACTAAACTTCAAATTGAAATTTAAATTAAATGAGCAAGCAACAACCAAACAAGATCAAGAGTATCAAGTAAATCAATCCAACTTAGTCCATTAGGTTTTAACTTACCTTGATTGGAACAAATCAAAGCTCTAATTACCTTGAAAGAAAAACAAACAATATGAAAATTTAAACAATCCTCACTCTTTAAAATCAAAATTAGTTCAATAGAAAAAACAAGTACATGAATTTACCTTGTAAGACACTTATGGGTGAATGTAAAAACTTAAGGCAACACAAATTGGACATATTTGGACTTGGTTGAAAGTTGAGTTAAAGCTTGTCTTTCTTTATTGAAGATTGGCAGGTAAGAGCGACTAAACTTAAAGAAGTGGAGATGCAGGAGTTTTGGTTCGTTCAATAGGAGGAATGGAATCGTTTTATTCTTTTCTTTTTTATTTTCACCGATGGTCAAGATAAATTGTCATGCATGATGCCATTTTAGAGGTTAAGTTCAATGGCACAAATTAAGATAATGTGGATTGCTATTTCGGTGACAAGTGATTTGGATAAAAAATATGACGATATTAGGCAATTTCGGATGATATCTTACATTGCGGTATATAAACAAGGAAATTGGTATATGTTCAATCTTTTTGTACGTCACACAATTTTGTAACCAAATTGAAATTTTAAACATTTTGATCAAAAAAAATCCAAGTCAATTGATGACTATCTTGATATACCAAATATTATCAATTAATGTAAAAAAATTTGCATGCCACAATGACATTAATTGAGGCTTATTCAAATTGAGTCAAAGCAGAAAATTTCAAACAAAATTCCCTTTGATATTGCCGTCTTGCTGCCATAATAAGCACGTGCGTTCACGCCAGTTATCATATTCTATATTTGTGAACTTGGTTTGAGTTCAAAATGATGAAAGGAGAATGCAACAAACCTAAAAATTGAATTAAGGTTCCATTCCAACATGAATTTTAGTGACTCTTGCAATAATATTCGCCGTCTAAACACTCAACTCTTACTATATATAGGAGGGCTTGGCCCATGTTCAAAAGGTGGTTTCTTTTCCGGCAATATTTGCCAAGTCGGTCAGCCTTGAAGTCATCACGGCTAATATTGCACAAGAGGAATCTTTTTTACTTTTTTTTTATATGACTAAAAGATATGATTGATCGGATAATCAGAAGAAATTTATTTGGAAAAGTTGGACCATGATTTATACTTGGGAAAAATCTTAGGCTGGAGAGGTCCTTCTCTTGAAAATATCTCGCATATAATTCAAGGACTTGATTTTATCTTATTTGCCAATTTGGTACATTTCTTAATGAACAAGGTCGGGAAAGCCCTATTAAAGAAGGAACTAAGGTAGGGATATGTAATATTTTGTGAGGATAGGATTAACAAATATATTATGGAAGGGGCCGTGCCATAAATATGAAGTAATCTGATTCTATTTACTTTTTTTCCTAATTTTAAAAGAGTTAATGAAGAGATGTGGATTGCTATGAAGTTCATAATAAATAAGCATGGCATGGTTACACAATCCAATTGAAAGGAAATACATGAATGATTTTCTATGTATGTACAAAAGTTAATTTTGCATGATCTAAACTTTGGTGTTAGTGATGAACTCTTTTCAACTAGAGTCAAATAGTTCTTGATTATAGTTTTACTCGACTTGATCAATAAATTAATTTGTATATACCATATATCGAAGTGACCACACGAACTAAATCTTGGTTCCATAATTTGGAAAATCATAATTAAGGCAACAATTTGTGGAATGTACCTACCAAATTATTAGAACTAGACAATTTTGAATCAAATAATATCTTTGTACCTTAAATGCCTTTCTATATGCCTTTTCCAAAAATTGCATGCCTAAAGTGAACATACTTTTTAAGTGTTCCCTTATATTTTCATTGCTATATGTAGAAGATGCAACTGGTTGGCACATATATTTAATGTGTAGATATGCCCTAATCAAACATACATTAAACGCATGAGTTGGTGGGTATTTCACAACCATAGAACCATATTTTTACCATATTTTTACCGTTTTTATAATCAATTGTTTGAGCAAGTCGAAGGGAAGTTCAAGATATATTTGGCAAAATAACATGACCAGTCTACATCTTTGATATCTTGCTCGATATATGTATGAACTGGGTTTGAGTCAGTAACCATGAGAGGAGATTCTTTGCCATAAATGAAAAGGATTGATTGTCCAACTTTTTTTCCCTAAATAGACTGAACCCTTGCTTTCATAAGCTTGCAAGGTCAAAAGATCTTTTCATTCAATGGCGATTGTGCCGTGCCCTTCAGAAGGCCCCAGCATCTCAGCTGCTTCTGGAGAAACCCTAGCTTGTGATAATCATCGTCACAAGGCCAAGAACAGATTGACCATGAATGAAAAGACCGCCGAAGCCGAAGCCGAAGCCAAGCCCAAACCTGCCCCTCACCATCATGTGGCAATCAGGAGATACCCATCGATGACGACGATCACGGAGGCGTTGGGTCAACCGACCTAGACCTCAAGCTCTTCAACCAAGGCTTGCCATCCAATGCTAGAAAGAGCGGCGAATCATCGACAGATGAGAATTGCAAGGTCCCAAAAGCCAGGGTTTTCGCATGCAACTTTTGCAAGCGAGAGTTCTCTACCTCGCAGGCTTTGGGTGGGCATCAGAACGCGCACAAGCAAGAGCGGGCGCTCGCCAAACAGCGCAAGGGGATGGAAGCTGATCTGCTCGGGGTTCACCCGCACATGTCGTATTATTACTCGGGTGTTCCCCAAATGCCTCTATATGGGAGTATAGGAAGGGCGCTCGGGATCCGCCACGAGTCGATGATTCACAAGCCTTCTTACCCGTCATCCGTGCTTCCAGGGTACCGGTTCGGGGGTCTAAGGCAAGCGTGCGGCGTGAACCCGAATTCGAGACCGCCTTTGGACCGGACGAGGGTCGAGAGTCTTCAAGCATATGGTGGTGCCTCTGGGCTTGGCGAGCCTCCTCCTCCTCCTCCTCCTCCTCCTCCTGCTGCTGCTTCTTTTGATGGAAGCGCTAGCTTTGTAGTGCAACAAGCTCAAGTCGATGTACGTCAGGATAACAACAGACCAATGAAGAAAGAAGGTGATCATCCAGAAGAAGAAGTGCCTCAAAGTGACGGTTCTGATCCATCCGGAATTGACTTGACTCTCAAGCTTTGATGATACGATTATTTCTTCTTTTCTTAGTAAATGTTCTTTGCTCATTCGTTTTGGTTCTTTAATTTTTTTCATATGTTTTCTTGCTTGAGATTTTAAAGTATAGGGATTACAGCTTATTGAATAAGCTTTGTGGATATGTCATGTGCGCTTGATGAATGTTCATAGCTTTTTTTGACTCAATATATGGATATTCAAGTGTCTCCAATGAATCACTGATCATTTGCTAATTGCATCCTGGTAAGGTTTGAACTTGGAGTTTGTTTCCAGGGACGTCTACTGAGCCAAATTAATTAATGACCGGAAGATCGCATGATTACTGAGAATTGAATCTTATCGATGGGAAGGTTTCGTACACTTCGTCTTCTGATCTCATACTTTACCCAAATCGTACTTAATTAACTAAAGAAATTCTTATTGTCCGAATGCAATGATGCCTACGGATGGCTTATAAATTCAGACTTTGAATCGGTACGTTCCGAAACTGAAGAACACAATTAGCTCAGGGGAGGATTATCATATTAATAAACAGAATAATACATCATATACGTATTTATGTCTCCTAAAATTTCCTAAAATTTCACTTAAATCACTTATCTTGAACAATCAAACTGTATAGAATGGGTAATGACAAAAGAAAAAAATGGAGAGCTGTGGTTGGATTTTTCTCCTTCTTTATATTTGCTGTCCACACATGTAAGTTTGACTTTAGTGGGTTGAATATCTTGATTATTTTATCCCCTACGCCAATATTGAGATTGACATGTTTGTGACTGCATATCAAACCTTATTTATTTACTATTTCTTAAGTTCGGACAGCATTTCCGTATTTGTGTGATTTTTATGTCATGGTTGTCTTACTTTGGTGATCAAATCCTTGGCTAAATTATCTAGAGGCTCATATCACTTGGGCCATGATAGACCGAGCTTATGCAATAAAGTGTCTCGATCAAAAATGTATGAGAAAATTGCTAAGAATTGGAGTTTGTGTTAATCACTTAGACCTGTCAAATAGGGTTCCAGTTGAGATTGGATCGGATTGAAAATAGTCCGATCAAAATTAACTCATTTAACTTATATTGACTCATTTTTATGCGATACAATTTTAGTGATTCATACTCAACTCAATCTAAACTCCAATTCTTAGCAATTTTCTCCTTAATTGTTACTAGAATGGGCAACTCCATAAATCACTCGCCGAGTTGATAAGGGAACTCAGGTCATGGGCTAGCACTTCATATGGCCCATGAGTAATGTGGAGACGTGGGTAAGTGCCGCGCTGCCTCTAAGAAACAAGAACACTTGTGTGGATGGTTTTGGGGGTCGGGTTATGGTTGGGGGCATGAAGGTGTCGGCGAGGCAACGGATGGTTGTCGATCTTGCCCTGGCGAAGGGAAGCGTTCTTCAAAATGTCCATTCAATTGAAGAAAGCACAAACGTGAAGAGTTTTGAGTTGTTGTATACTAAATATACCTGTATCAATGTTGCATCATCAACATTCCGGGGCTCAAAAGTGTATGTTATTGTTTATATGGATGCTTCTATGCTCCTTCGAGTTTTATTCATATCTCGTTGAAATTAAATGTGTATTTTGTTGTAATCTTGATATAAAATCTCATACTGTATAACAATCAATTAATGGATGTGATCTTTTATTTTGTGATCAAATGCTGACCAAGCAATTCAGGAATGGTTTCTATAGAGATTTTAGGAGCAGCCGTCCTTATATAGAGAGTTTTAGTATCAAAATAGTTTGTTACCTATAAATAATTAAGAGAAGAAGATGTTATTGCTGTTGACATGAAGAGGAGTGACTGTTGATCTTGAAAAGTGATGATGATTTGATAGGAAACATATTCTCAAAAGATGTGCTATTTGGTTATCTCTCAATATGATAAAATTACACATTAACTATCATAACAACATTCACTTTTTTCATAGCATTCTCTTTTCGTCTCTTTGCTCACATAAATATGACAAGCACATTCAAGTTGAAATTCCAAAAGGAAAATTGAACAATTATTGAACTCGTTTCTTTGTTATTTTGATATATATCCTGAAAGTATATTTCTTTTAAATCCTGTAGCAATAATAATGGGCAAATTATACTTTAAGGACAATATCATCACACATTAAAATTTCAAAAAACTATAAATCACTACTAGTATCTTTATCGGCAATCCAATTTTCTCATCATCTAGCAAATCTACTTCTAAGGTCATTCTACCATAAAAATTTGGAAAAAAGGACCGACTAAGAAAATGATTAGCTGATACGTAGGAAGTCGCTCTTGAAGAAGTTGTTGGTGTTGCTGATATAAGTGCAGATCAAGGAGCTGAAGGTAGAAAGGTACTCATAGTTCATAACACCAGCTGTTGTTTCTCACTGGCCCTTTCTTTTGGAGGCATATAGTGGAATGACCTCAATAGTAAAATCACTAAAAGCTCCAGATGCAACATGGATTGATCAGCGGTTGGATAAGCAACACCAACAAAATAAAAGGTCTCAAAACATTTATGGGTTGCTTAGCCAGCGATTGATCACAAAATAAACGTTATACTATACGAGACTTGGGATGAAGATTATGACAAAATGCACATAATCTCAACGAGATATGACTGAAACTCGAAGGAGCATAGAAACATCAGTGTAGAACAACTCCGACTTAACGTTTGCGCATTCTTCAATTGGACGGACATCTTGCAGATGCTTCCCTTCGCCAGGGCAAGATCAACAACCATCCTTTGCCTCACCGCTACCTTCACGCTGCCATCCATAACTCATCCATCCTTATTCTTTAGTGTGGCACCCACCCATGTCTCAACATTGCTCGTACACACCATGTGAAGTCCTAGCTCATGGCCCAATTCGAGCTCCCTCATTAGCAATGTCAAAATGGGTCATAAACCTACACACACACACACACACACACACACACACACACACACACACACACACACATTTTTTCCAAATTTATAAAATATATATTCCATTTTTATAAAAGTAGATTATATATGGTCGGCATCAAGCTTAAAATATGGGTCATAATGGATTTTAAAGAGAAAAGCCCAAACAATATGGGTTTTAGTGGGTCTCTTAGGCCCCGTTTGGTAACTATCCAAATAAGTGCCAAATTCTGATTCTTTGTTCCTGGGAGTAGTTTGGGAACAGAATCGTGTTTGGTAAAATTTTTATTTTCGGGAACAAATTTCTATTTTTTTGTTCCCGAAAGTAGATTTAAAACAGAATCAAGAATAAAAATAAAGTTGATTCTTGTTCCGGAAACAAATCTAAGAATCAAAAAACTATTCTTCTTCCATTTTCTCTTCTTCTTCTTCTCCTTTCTTCTTCTTCATCGACCACCCCATCTCTTCTTTGTCCGCCGGCCCGCATCGCGATCGCCGGCGAGACTCGATGAGCTCGCCGGAGGCAAGCCCGGCCACCGGCGAGGCTCGCCTAGCCCCACCGGTGGCCGGGCGGGCCTTGCCGGGGCTAGGCCCGACCTCGCAACCCCTAGCCCCACCGGTGGCCGGGTAGGCCTCGCCTAGCCGTTGGCTCGACTCGGCTAACAAGGGCCGGCCTTGGCCGAGCCGACAACGCTTTGGTGAGGTCGCCGGTCCTCGTCTAGGCGGTCGCTTTGGACCGGCGACCGGCCTAAAGAAAAATAAGAAGAATAGGAGAAAAAAGAAAAAAAAATTATAAAAATTATTTAAAATTTAAAAGAAATTGATTTGAAATAAAATCAATGAGCACAAGCGATCTCAAACATAATTTTATTCCAAAATAAAAAAATTTGGACATTTACCAAACAGCTTAAAATACTTATAATTTGTTCCTAGAAACAGAATAAAAAAAAATCATTTATAATTAGAATCTGCTCCTGAGAACAGAATCGTTATCAAATGCGCCTTACAAATCTACTTTCAACCCGAGTTAAGAAAATAGGTTTTACTGCTTTAGCTCCTCCCTATATGATCGTATCATATGAAAATTTTGCTAGCCTCGTATAAGAATGAAGTGAGCGACTTTTGCATTCGTTCTAAATCATATGTTATGTGATATGTATAAGAACATAACGAGCAGCAAGCTTCCATCTTTCTTTCTTTTTTTCATAATCTTTGATTAGCAGAAAAGGATGCTGATGAGACTTAGGAGATTGTTATTTGTTAATATTGTAACTTGTTGAAATGGTTGACCTGAGGCATGACTCCTTAGTTAATGTTTGCCCTTAAGTTATGATAACAAGGCCATGTAGGTTTTAGACTTTTAAAAGCGCGTATAATGAGAATCTAATCATAATCTAACATCAGTTCAATTGAAAAGTGACGATCAGCGAATTGCAGTACATCTTGTTTCCCCCTTATAACAAGTGATATCCAGACCCTACGGAGAGACAAATCACGTAAGTGATCCATCCATTCGGTACAATAAGCCAGATCTACTGTCCGCTTGACATGTATCCCAATCAATTTCGCATCTGAATTTTACAAAACTATAGCACGAGATTCCCTCATTTGATCGTTGATCTGTCGGCCTCTTACAATCAACTCCAAGTTACTCGACTATGTCATGAAAAACACTATACAATGAACCCTTTTAACTCAAATTTACACGATCACACCAGCTGAACACATCACCAAATGATACTTAACATCAATAAATGGGCAAAAGATAATTTAATCCAAGCAAGACCATCGCAAGTACCTAACTAATCTCTTCTTTCTTCTGTCTATAATACACCTTCATTATTTCCAAAGTGATGCATATATGGTATGAGACATCATACTGCACAGAACTGAAGAGAAGCATCACTGAACACTAACCGTGCAAGTTCTGCATATTTCTCTCCACTCCTCGCGCTTGCTCTTGAATGCTTGCTCATGGCATGATCCCTCTCTTGTACAATGCATCACTGCCTTCCGCCCCCGAATTAATAAAGCTCGGTTGCCTCGTTAAGCTATCAGCCCCATCAGATGCCAATACCACTTTGGCATTCCAATGCCAAGGCTGAAGGAATGGCGAAACAGGAGTAGAACAAGCAGGAGAGGGGTGAAGTATTACCGATCCCCAGTTCCGTGCCCCGGGCTTCACTTCCTTCACTCTCCTCCTAATCAGCAATTTCCCCAAGTCTTCCTTTCTCATCTCGGACAAGCTCCGCACAATCGAAATGCAAAGAAGAAGCACAAAAACCGCATCCTCCTCAGGTATGAACTCCACCGCCAATAGCTTCCAGTTTATAAGAGCAGTTGCTCTTCCTGTTGGGTGTTCCTCAGTGAGACGAACCACCGTTACAAAGTCCAGTTCTTCTTCGTCCAAGTCCAGGCCTTCATCTCCTTTATCGTCCAGCTCTGTTTCTTCAGCATCACTCTTGGGGTTGACTTTCTTGACTTTGTATTGCATTCTCCGGCCTATCAACAACTTCACCTGAAATCAGTGCATATTTGCCTGAAAATTCAGACCAATATGTGCCTGAAGATTGTAAATCTCAAAAATGTTTCTGGCCTTACTGATGAATCAGAAGACGTTTGATTTCTCAAAGAAAATGAGAGGCCCGATTTCGATGTTGATGATTCCGATCGCAGCATCAGTTCATCTCCAGAGGAAAACTGCCACGCAGCATCCCACTGCTCTGGAGGCTCTTTTGGCAAAGCTGTACCCACTACTTTTGCTGCACTAGATAATAGCAATTTGTTTCAGGGTCCTTCAACAACGAGGAATACATGAGTAAGAAAAATTGCTCGAGTCCCCATTAGGGCATAGAAGAGAATATCGGCACAAGCTCCCAGCTATCCAGTTCTCGAATTTATACCCATAAAGGATTTTTCACTGTCTACTTATGAGGCCGAAAATTTAGCATTGACATTGTATCTCAGAAGTACAAGTTAACATGGAGGGATAAGTAGTGTTACTCGCATGTCACGTCACTTGCTTGCGAAGATCTAAGTCGTAGCTCATTCACTGTAAAGACCTTTTCTTTTATTAATCTTATCTTAGAGTGATCCTAATTTTAACTTTAGCCAAAGTAAAACTCTGTCAAATGGGCCTTAAGTTGACAAGAGATCAGAGTGAACTATGAAATGACATAAACCAGCAAGGTTGAAAAGTACAAGTGTATGGCTAAGACCGTTTCCTTAGCATTACGGTATTGACCGCTAAAAGATGACACCAGGACTCATAACACACAGAAAATGGAAAAGTTTTAAGAACATACCAGGAGCTCTGCCGATGGATCCAGCAACATATGACCAAGGACCTTCACGTATCTCAGTAATCCGGTCTTCCCACTTAACATTTGATGGATTTTCGCCACCTCTTCTCCAGAAGCCGCCTCCCACCCTTTTATTCAACAATGTCAAAACTTATGTCATTGGGAGCTAGAAGAAATCGTGCAATCTCAGGTTTCATAATCTACCTGAAGTACTGTTACTATGACATTGCATGAAATTATGAGCAAGGAATAACTAGTTTTGCAGCTGATCAATACTCCCAATACACAGAAAAGTAGCAGAACTTTACCTTATTCGCACAACAAAACATTCTCTTCCTGCATGATCAAGAACAGTCCTTGACAACCATCGACCTTCTTGAGGCCGATAATGGTTCATCCTCAGTATTTCATCGGAGATCATGGCTCCTGAATCATCAGTGGCTCTATCCGGCACACATTTTAACAGATAGGGAGCTTGAGCTGGTGGAGTTATAGAAGAAAAAATACCAACCCCTTGCTCAACTTCTCTGCCTAAAGTAAGAGTCGGTGCCCTAAGTAAATCGTTCCAAAGAAATGCCTCAGCATTCTTTAACTTACTTCCTTTGAAACAGCGACCACCACGATGACGAAATTCGAGATTAACACCCCTGGTTCCAAACTCACAGTAGAGGTGCCAAACCATTTGCCAGGAATCATACAAAATGCTGGATAGGGGCTTATCACTCTTAAGCTCTTTGTGGCATCGTACAGCACGGAGACGCACAAAATTATGTGCTATCTTCTCCTGTATCAGCTTCATCTTTGGACCGAGCCTCGCAAACACACAGACCTGTAATATGTGCGGTCAGTGCAATTTCAGCTTTTTAGTCAGGTGTAAGCCTTACTTATTAACCACTTTCTCAGGTAGCATTTGATGCATAAAAGCAAACATCCGCCAACACAACCTGAGTCACATGATTCAGCAAATTGTCCTAGTATACAATCCACTTAAGAAACTACTTATAGACCTTGTCACTATCCTGATTGTCAATGCCCATTAGAACCGCACTTCAACTGAACAGAGTTAAGTTGGATATAAGACGTTATACACCGTTCTAAACCACCCATAACATCTGTGCCCTATTGCTGTGGATTCATAAAGAGAAAGGATCCGATGGTAAAGCCCATAGACGTATTAAAACTGGTGCTCCCTGGCCACTCAAGTCAATCCCACAAGCCTCTATATGAAATTAATTCTCTTAACCGCCGCATTCAAATACAAATGAACCCCCTTAAACTGAATCATTCCAAGTTACCAAAGCTCTTGCCGAGCTATGCTTGCATAATTTTCCTAATCATACCTTGGCAGAGGCAGAGGCAGAGAACTCTATTATTTTGCAAACTAACCTCCTCATGTCAAAAAAATTTCATCTCCTAGACTTCAGTACTTGAGTAAATCTACCTCAATGGACCATGACCACTACAACAATGGAGGAAGGGATGCATCGAACAATAGTCTCACCTCAAGCAGGAATCTAGGCATCAAGGATTTGTATCTGGTGTTGACATCAGTGTCGAACACTTCCCAGTATACCGGTAGCTTAGACGAGGGTACTCCTCCCTGGTCCAAAGCGATCTGGCCTCCTGCTTTCTCATAAGGTTGATCAAACGTTCCTTCCCACAGCTTCTTGGTTTCTTCCACTTCTTCTTCCTCGACAGTTTCCCACACTCTTGCCACCTTGCTGACATCACACTCCGCTTCTTTCATGTCTTCTGCATATACTGTTGGATAGCTCTGAATCATTATTTGCCACAGCAGAAATTCTAGTAAGATAATGAGGCTATTTGTATATTCATTTCCACAAGAAAGAAAAAGGTAATTCAGCATCTGTTTCTGTTTGTTTGCAAGATCTTACAACGATTTTCATGATGTATTTAATTAGTCATTTATATCTGAAAGAGAAAATAATCCTAAAGAAATCTTATATTAGAAGATGCAAATACGGTCGCAGACAAATAAGTAGTTTCTTAAACCGAATCTCTCTACCAAACAAAAATGCAAGAAAACACTTTATCTAAACATCAGTGACCCAACAAGAACTTAAAGAAATAAGCAGAACCCATTAATCTCACCTGATGAGTTAGCCACATGATGAGAATATCACAAGTAGGCACAAAGCAGCTGCACTTATCTGAAACTCTCGACAAGATATACAAAAATCCCTTATATCTTTGTCTCGCTGCTATCAGGTACATAATCTCAGTCATGTAGGGCTTCGAGAACTTCGAATACAAGGTCCTTTGCTTCAACACTTCACTCAAAAGATCTTCATTTCTCACAAGCGGGATGGGGGAATCTGAATTGGCTTCATTCTCAAAAGGCTCAGATGGGTATCTGCGCATCCAGATTTCTCTGCATCTATTTAATGCATATTCTTCATTTTCTTCATTAAAGATGGTCGGCTTACCGATGAGCGTCGAGAATCTTGATTCACAGTATTGCCCGTAGTTCACCTGGAAGCAGTGACTTTTCATAATCAAACTTCGAAACTAGACAGGAGACAGCATCTCGATAGGCCTTAACATTATCTAAATGAACATCCAAAGTTTCGAACGAATGAACTAGTTAACGGAAACTCTAACTGGATAGTCTCCTCGTTTTCACATGAGCGACGTCCACGAACACCAGCACAAGCAGTCGAAATCAGCTTACTTTTCACACAAAGTTACCTACTTACAAACGGTCACGAACTCCGTACACTTCAATCCTTCATACTCATTACAGAACAGAGTCATCTAAAGCATATCGCAAAATCAACTGAAACTTACCGGGTTCAGTGTATGACAAAACCAAACCCACTCAATATCTAGAGGAGGAAGAACCACGGGAGGCGCCGACCCCATTGAGATTTCAGCAACCAACGGCATCCACAGCTCATCATACCTGCAAAAAGAAGAGAACCCATGGCTTCAAGATGGGAACTTTGATCACAGGCCACCCGAAAAGTGCTCAAGATGGGAACTTTCTCCACCTCCGGATAGCCTCAACAATGGCGGGTCTGTCGTGAAGCCAAAGCGACTCGTTCACCGTCCTCAAGAACCCAATGTTCCGCCGGACCGCCGAAACTAGATCCAAGCTCACTCCCACAGTGTCTCTCTCGGACACTTCGCTGAGGCTTCTCGACACCGACATGATTCCACAGACAGGGCCGAGATCTAACCCGATCGTGGTCAACGATTGTCAAGACATGGAGCAGTTCCAGTGAACAGGTGATGAGTGGGGCTGTTTGCGGTCGTGCTGCTGGGAAGAGAGAAAGCGCAAAATGGAATGTCGTAAACGAACGGGGGGACAAGAGACGGGAAAGAAAAGGGTCTTCGCCACGTGGCAGGCGGATTTCGGCTTTCAGGTGTTGGCGAGTACTTACGAGAAGAGCTTAGACCGTTCGTTGCCTTTTCATCCTCGGATTTCAACTCCCCAATCGATTGAATCTCTTGCAATAAGATCGACCATTGCGGCTAAAGTAACTTTAATTCAACATCGCATTTGATTATAACGAAGACCGCCTCAATTGATAATTAAGACTAAACTCAAGACATTTCTACACAAAACGAAACAAAATGCATGAATACTTATCGTTTAGCTAATTCAGGAGGGTCAATCATCTTTTTAATTATATGCTTTCTTCTTTGCTTTGGAAAGAATAGAAATTGCGTGAATGCCGGACTTCCCTCGCCATCTCTCTTCACGTGGATTCCTTTCAATGATCAAGAAACCATCTTTTTTGGTGAGTGGTTGTTCAAGGGATTAAAATAAGGTGGGTTATCCATTATGACATAGCCAAGACAGCGAGGCGCTCATTAAAGTAGGGAGCAAATTCTCATGGCCAAATGAGCACTTCCCAGATGCAGAGGGGAGAGATCTTCGACAGGTGATGAAGCAATATTATAGCTTTTATAAATTATCCAGATGTTTTCTCTGTCAAATGAATCGGGTACATGTATGAGGCCGCATGCGCAATCATGCCATGGCGATCTCCACGGATTTCACATTCAACAACTCCCTAAAAAAGAACTCTAGTTCCCAAAAAGTAGGTTTGATTTCGCATCACTTTATCATGTGTGGAACAAGATCACTAATCCAAATGCTCCGCTATAAAGAATTCCGTTCACTCTTTTGCCCGAAACACTTATTATCGCTAAATTGAAAAGAAGTTTGTCTCGGGATTTTTGCCAATGCAATCCTTGTTTATAACCTAATGTTGTTACCCCAAGGTGCATGCTTTTACATATTCAAGAAGGGCCAAAGGGTTGAGGGGGTTACTGTCGATGGGGGAAAAAACAAGAAACGGGTGGCCAGTGAACGAGCCCGGATGCACGAAAGAAATGTGACGGCATCGATGTGGACATCCACCTTGAAATTCCGCTTTCATTGCGCGCCCACCGCGCCATCAACCTACAAAGAGATTTGGTGAGTCATTGCTTCGATTTGGTACGCAGTTTTTTTGGCTTTAAGCAGAGTCCCCACGGGAAAAGAAGAATGTTCCAATCCACAAACCCGCAAAGCCATCGCCATCCGAATCCGACCCCCACCCTACCATCACATTTTCAATATCTTCGGTCGATGGATTGATTGATCATCGCAACCAATGGGCTGCGTCGAAAGAATTGTGTCATAGCGCTAGTGGATATATACGCCAAGCGTGCTTATATATAATTGATCTACCGATCTTTAAGTGGTTGCTTTTAAGCCGACCTACAGGCCTCAACGATTCCGACATTTCATTTGGGATAAATTCTACCTTCCGTCTCTATACTTTTGTATATTTTCTAATCAAATCCATGTAATTTTAATTTGTGTAATCAAGTCCAACTACTTTCTTGAATTCTCTAGTTTAATATCTCTAACACCAAATTCGACCAAACCTCGCCATTATGACCTTCAAAGTATGACATGGATAACTTTTTTTTTCCCAACATTAATGTCCAGAATACCTAAATCTTATCCGCATTATGCTTTAAAACATTTCATAGTGGCTAATTTTTTTTCCACAACATCCATCTAGTGATCCATATCAGCTAAAATTTTATCCACAACTCAATTTGATCTAATTTGATGTTGAAAAGACTTGAGTAGAATATTTATGAAAAGAGAAGGCTTATGTATAAATTAAATATCTACGGGTGAACAATAGAACGGCTTATTTAGAAAAATTGAAAGTACAAAAGGAAAATTTTTAGTGTAATTTAAATCCAATTGCTTGTGTTATCCCTCGTCCAATCATGTATATTCAACAATTTTTCGGACTCCCGATCCATCCAGTGATCCCCGCACATCCTGTAACTGTGTAGCTCATCTCTATGTCAAGAAATTTTCTAGTCAATCTCAATTCAAGCGAAGTGTGACCTCCTCGTCTCATTTGCATGATTTGACGCTTCATGTGAATCGAGCAATCACTCATTCAATGAGTCGATCATCACATGCACAGGCTTCCTTCCCTTTGTCTTTGTTGACAAGTGGGCATCAAAGACAAAGGGACCAACCCAGAATTCAACGAAGACACCGGCCCAGTTTTCAGAGTTCAATGCCTCAATTGGTCATCACAAATTAAAAAGAGCCTTTGCTTAGTCAAAAGAATTATGCGCAATAGCGCTGTTGGATCGGTCGATTTCAAGTGGTCGCTATTAAGCTGACCGACACGCCCCAAAATCGTAACGTAGTAATTGGGATAAATTATACCTTTTATCTATATACTTTCGCATATTTACCTTTTATTTGTCTAATTATGTCCTTCCACTTTCATTTTTTCTAGCTTAACATCTCTAACATCAAATTCAACCCAATCTCGCCATTATGACCTTTGGAGTATGACATGGATAACTTTTCTTTTTCCAACATTAATGTCCACAATAGTTAAACCTTATCCATATATGGTGGCCAAATCTTTCCACGAAATACATATAGGCATCCATCCATATTGGCTAAACTTTACCCACAAGGCCTGATTTAAAGTTGAAGAGATTTGATTAGAATATTTATAAAAATAGAAAGATTTATATACATACATATATATAGTGAACAATGGAAGGCTTATTTAGACAATAATAAAAGTACAAAAGTAATATTCTTCGTGTAATTTATGTTCATGTACTCGTGTTGTCCATCCAATGGTGTATATTCAATGATTTTTCAGACTTCCAATACATCCAATGATCCTTGCACATCGTGTGATTGTGTAGCTCATCTTTGTGTAAAGAAATTTTTTAGTCAATCTCAATTCAAGTGAGTCCAACGTCCTCAAATCTCATTTGCATGATGTTCATGTGAAGTGAGCAATCACATACTTGATCAATGAGTCGATCGTCACACGCAGAGATATGCACAAGTTTCCTTCCCTTTGTCTTTGTTGACAAGTGGGCATCAGCGATTCAGCATCAAACACAAAGGGAAAAACCCAGGAATCAACAAAGACCATGGGCCCTGCTTTCAGGGTTCAATGCTTCAATGGGCCATCATCACAAAGGAACAGTCTTCGCTCAGTTCCTTTTCCCTTCTCTCTCTCTCCTCTCTTTCGGCCTTAGGAGGTGACGAAAGACTGAAGTTTTGGCAATGCGCCAAAGTTTAATAAGTTGAGTCTGATGTTCATGTATCAATAGAACTGTTGACCTAATTTCCTAAAAATATCTCAACTTTAACTCTAGTTTTAATCCTGCTCCAACTTCTTTTTATGAAAAAAAAAAAAAAACGCTCAAACGCTAGACTCAATCCAAATTTATCCCAAAAAAGACCAGCTTTAAGTTAAGATTCAAATCCAAGTTAACTTTCTTTGTCCGTGAGAAAAATCAACTTTTTCTCTAATCTCAAATGTGCCCCCATTAGCCTTCCATCGTCCAACAATCGCCGTTAATCATCCCTAGTTTTTCTAATTCAAGGACGGCTTCAATTTGGGGTCAAGAACGGTTTCGATTTGGGAATAAATTTCCATGGGGCCCTGTTGATATGAATTGTTATTGACATGAAAATGCTACATCGAGTTAGGTTGTGGACCATGGCAACGTATTTTGGAATAGATTGAAAGTGGTGTTAATTTTTATTTTACAAAACAATTTTCAGGACAAATTAGGGATTAAACCTAAAATTTACGATTTTTTTCTGAAGCAAAATCAAGAGTAATGCAGTTTACAAGTGTTGCTAAAGCACCCGACAAAGCTGAAGAGATATAGAGTTCCAAGAAGAAAGAGCAAAGAGAAAACCAGAATAGGAGGTAAATCAAATATGAAGAGCACGAGCTCAAGATCAATGAGCAAAAAATCAGGCAGGAATGGTTCCCTCAGAAATCAAATATGAAGAGATCATTCAAATCATGGGATGATCAGCATTAGCATGGTATGTCATAGTCATCACAGGGAACTCACTTCCTTGCAAGAATCCCAAAACACGCTTCCCCAATCGAATTGGGTCGACGCCCACAAGCAAGCGGAAATCAAGAAATCTGAAAAGCAGAACCCTTTTTTTTTCCTCTCTTCACCGAGCCTCAAATGGATGAATTTCAGCATCGAGAAGAGGCATTCGAACAGACGAAAATCAATCCGATCCACTCCCTTCAGAGCAATCTAGAAACAGCTTTTTTCTCACTCACGTAAGATCAGCTATACATTAGCATGGTTCAGACGAAATCATCATCGGGAGTAGAACCATGCAGTCTCCCTGAGAAAACCCATCAACACAGACACGAAACGACGAAACCCAAAATCAGATCAAGACCCAGAAACTTTTCCGGATCGACAAAAAGGGAAACCATCCATCGCTGCGATCGGTTTCCGACGAGAAAGAGCTCAGATAAATGTTGGAAACAAGAATTCAACTCCTTGACCCGTGACGGGTCTCGTAATGAGCTGGGATTGTGAACATTTATCATCACTGCTGAAATCTGCCCAAAACAAAGGGACGACGGCGAGTCGACGACGATGATTACCCATCAAATGAAAAAGAAAACAGACGAAAAATAAAGGAATCAGCAGGAAAAGAGAGAGAGGATTTCGCCCAGAAGATTCGTGAAAACGAAGAAGAGTCGCGGCGCTTCTTAGCTTCACGGCTTCCGCATCAAAGCGATGAGGCTGGGGGGATTTTATAAAGAAAGGACGACGGGGAGCTCGAATTAGGGTTTTGCTCTTTTATGGGCTATGGGCCCAATGCTTATCGGGCCTGAATAGATTTTGGGCTAGCATAGTTTGATTGCTTGTTTTGCAAAAAGCTGATTGCTCAAGGCCCTTAATGAGGAAAACACTAATAATTTGGATTAATGCAACGAAAAATTTTAAATTGATACATTTGTCAAAGATCCATTAAAAAAAAATTTTTGACCAGTAAAAATTCCAAACTAGTATTTATATAACAAATTTACCCTCCATAAGTTTTTTGTTAAATTGAATTAATAACATGCAAAATTCAAAAATTGATATATGTGGGACAAATATAAGGTAAAACTCTAAATTGATACATTTATCAACTGTCACATGTTACTCAACTTAACAATTTTACAGTAAAATTTAATAGAAAAAATTGAGGGTAAATTTTTCATATGTTTAAGTATAAAGCTATAATTTTTGCTTTCTTTCCTATCCAAATTTGAAAATTCTATATAAATCGACATATCAACATTGATATATTACAAAGTGACAAGCACAGGAACTTTTTATTGAAAACCAAGAAATGAATCTCTATTTGGCTAGCATTACATTCTTACCAAAGAAACAAGCACAAAATCAAAGAATGAACTCAAATCATTTCACCATCAATCATGCCATTATAACTGCCTCCTTCTCTTTCCTATTATCATTGTCATGGGCCACACAAGTAACCAAAACAAGGCCCATCTCCATTTACTGGACCAGGCTCTTGGGCCTCACCTCAATGCCTTCAACCACAAGCCCACCTTTCAGTTGATAGCCCTTCACTTCTCTCAAGCTCATCATTACCTCCCCGTCTCCTTCACCCCGACTTCCAACCAGGAAGTCTCCAACCTCCACCTCCATCCACCCATCCCCTCTCTCGCTTGGCACTCCGCCGCCTCCTCGATGATCTCCCTCCGCCTCCCAATGCTTCCTAACCATTTCCAACCGGTTCGCGTACATCAGGCCCTCGAGGTGGCGCTTCTTCTGATCAGGGTGTTGCAGACGGGCCGTGCCTTGTCGGACCCAGCTACCCATCTCGATCGACGTCTCGAGGGGCATCAGGTCGAGCCCGAAAGCACGGTCAGAGACCTTGAAGATGAGGTGCGCCCCGTAGAGAGTGTTTGGGGACAGGGCGTTGGTCTTGATCCTCCCTTCGATTTGTAGCCGATCGATCGTTCTCAGCTCAGCCACCTCTTTGAACCTGCTAAAGAAGAAGATTGGGAAAAGAGCAAGAATTACTCTCTTTTTTTCCTGATCAAACCATGTTTGATGAGTTTTCCAACTTGAAAACTCCTCTTGATCAAGGTCAAAAGTCATTGCCATCAACATCAGAATGTGGCTCTGACCTCATTATGCACTAACTTGTATGAAAATTTAAATGAAGAGAATATAAAAATGGAAAAAAAAAAAAAAGTCAAGATCTTGCCTCGACTCGGGCAAGGTTTTCCAGATCCAATGCGCGGGATCGTCGCTCCAGTTTATGGAAAGCTCTCTTGCTGATAATACGTAAGATACTGCTCCGGACGATCTCTCCAGCTTGAAGCTCTGAGAAAATACATCGAATATCAGATCACTCATCCGAATGCATGAGCACAAGAACGAAGATCGAACGTACTTTTCAAGGTATTCTGAGAAATATAATGTCGTCGGAGGAAAATGGTTTTATTTTCATACGCAACCGGCGTTGAAATATATATACATAGGCATGAAACGTGTAGTGAGCTAGAACTTCGTTCTTAGATAGAAAGAAAAGAAGGCGGTGGCATGAAACGTGTAGTGAACTTGTCTTGTGGGAATTTTACCTTTCTGCCACCATCTATGAGGAGGGGCGTTGGCAGAGCCAAAGAAAGAGCTCTTTCTTCGAAGAGAACTCAACAGGAGCGGCCGAACGGGAGATGATATCGGCGTGATCGGACGGCAGGAACCGTGCCCAGACAATGTCGGAGTCGGCTGCTGACAGGAACGTGGAGGACACAAGGGAGAGCCGGCACACTTTGGCCGGAGACAAAAAGGAGAGATCGCAGAAACGCAGCTTTCCGGCAGTGCATTCATGTCAGTCGGCGCAAGCAGCTCCATGGGAAGGATTCAGCCGGAACTGGAAAGAAGATAAACAGAAAACTTAGCTAGATCGTCCGAGCGTGCTTAAAAGCTGCTATTTTATGGTCTGGTTTGCTGTTATATACACGAGAGTTCATGTCGATCGTGTAAAGAAAGCTGACTAGCCATTCAAGGTTAGCTGCTGCACCAGATGGGAATTCCTTGTTCATCTAACCCACTTTTTCCGAGAGGAAAGAGGCATATCACAGGAAATAGTGAAATGTTGTTATTATTATTATTATTATTATTATTATTATTATTATTATTATTATTAAATTGTTACATTGAAATTCTTAAAACTTATCATGAAGAACCGCAATCCGGTCCTAATACTTTCAAAATATGTAATTAAATTCTAAAATTTATTGAGAGCGCGATTGAGTTTTAAAACTTTAAAAAAAGTGCAGTAGATAGAACAACTTAATTTAACCAATTTAACAACTCTCATGACTTATTTGTGTTTTTTAAAAAATTTAGAACTCAGTTGCACTTTTATAATAAGTTTTAGGGTTTTTAATATATTTATCCCTAATAATAAAATGCAATAAAATAAAATAAAATAAAATGGACAAAGAAGAGCATTAGGATTTGTTCCGGGAGGTACAAGAAAAGCCAATTTCGTAATAAATTAATGAATTATGAAGGTCAGGAATGTCAGGATTTGCTCTCTTTAGGAAGGTCAAAAAGGTTGCGTAAAATCTTAATAATACTTATTTTTGGGAAGACTATAACTTATCTTCTCATTTTCCAACTTGGCAAAGCTGCCCGGAAACACGCATGCCAAATCACAAAAAGGACATCAGACATCGGAATAAAGAATAATTACATCCAAATAAGACGAGTTTAAGTATGATCTCTTGATTATAAAAGAATATGTCGAAGTATGTGTAGATAAGACCGTAAATTTCAATAAATTTTTTAATCTAATTTAATTCACCAAAGAATTGGAAGATGTGGACAAATGAGATACTATTAGATTCATTAGTATATCACGCGAGATTTTCCTATATATATTAGACTACAAATCACAAAGCACAGTTAATTCGATATTTTTTATAGTTAGATCCCGTCTTTTGAGTTCATGTGAAGTCATTATTTAAAAATATAAATTCATTTCCACTCTTTGTTTATCTATGGTGTATGTTTACATGATGCTTATTAATTATTTAATATGGAGAACATTTATTTACACATGAAATCAGGCAAGATCGATCATAATTAAAGGCGTTAAATGTTATCTTTTTTTTTTTTTTTTTTTTTTAATACAAGCGGCCCAACTGTTTGTCTTGACTCATTTCCATGGATGCAATTCAAATCACCTTTGTCCACGTGCACTGTATATTGAACAAGACTCCACCTTGGGGAAAATGTTTGTGATCTCAAGTTGACTCTAATATGAGAGACTATGATTATAGCACAACACAACACAACATCATGATCACATTTACACCAAATAGATGTATAATACGTCATGACCATATCGAGCACTTAACTACTTAGATTCCTTTTATTATACTTATGGTTGAATTATAGCTATGCTGTCATGTGATTATATGGTATTGTGAAAACCAGGTGGAGATACCTTCTTGAAAGCTACTAGTTATCAAATTTGCGAAGTACTTGCTAAACGCTTTATAAAATGGCAATACAGCTTAGTTTGCAGAGGCGAAAAAACTATATTGAATAACCTCTCGATTGGAATTATATTCGATGGTAAGAGTTTTCTTTTTCTTTTTTTCTTTTTTTGGAGTTCAAGTGAAAAAACAAAATTGGTATAGTTATGGAAACCCTGTGAAAGAAAGGCGTAGACCCATGCTTGTGGGCGGGGCTCTTGACTGGCTAAAAGTGGATAATACGCGCAAGCCGCCAAGATCACGTAAAGTTGTATGAATGCACCATGATTTCAAAGTGGGGGAGAGGCTCGATCAAAGCCAGGGTAGAATTCTTGAGAAATATTTCTATGGAATAAAATGTAAGCTTGGGAGTCTTTTGTTACATGTTCCGTTGACTTGGGATGAAGTCGACGTGGATTTAATTAATGTTTAGGTGATGATGCATAGGGAAGAGAGGAAGGAATCAGTTGATGAGAGGCCCATCAAGACTTCAAGTACGTTCGGGGATGCAGACAAGACTCTTGAATCCTTCGTTTGCAAAATTCTTAAAAACGTGATCGACGAAAGCCGAAGGCACAAGAATTACGTCAGTAAAGAGGAAGAAGCTAAATCAAAGCACGACCCGGAATTTATCCTGTCAAGATTCCCTAGGTCATAAATGATACAAACATATTGGCAGCCGGCTAGCATTGAATTTTTCCTGAGACTATCCTAAAATGATGAGTTGACTTGGAATACTGACCTGTCAACGGGTTGACGCTGACACTTACACTACGACCCGAATTGGAACAGCCCATTAGCACTAATTATATGAATATAGGTGAACGAAGAAAGATAATTTAAAATTTGAAATATATTTAAATAAGGCCGTTGTAGGATAAAGAATACTCAAATTGTAAATACTGGCTCGAGCGAGAAATAAAATAGAGTAATCGATTTTATGCATGTGCCTATGGATACGATAATTGCAAAATAAACTGTCGAGGATATCAAGGGAAAAAAAAAAAGAAATTAGATTTCATGAAAGTAGGAAGTCCTCTTTGTATTATATAACAGTATATATTAAATTAATTAAAGCATGAATGTTGAGGAGACAGAGAGATTCCTCGCACAAAAATTAGAATGCCCACTTGACATTCGAAATAAAAATAATATGGTGGGGAATGTAGGGTAATTATGTAGTAATGTTGGTTCCATAGAGAAAACATATCGAGGGCTAAAAAAAAAACATTAGGTTAGTAAAATTCAAAAGTTCCACTTTTATCTTCTTATTTTATTTTACTTGAATGCGTGCACGAGGTTATAAATAAACAAAAATAAAAGAATTTCATGCTGCTGTTCAGAGACGTTAATTTATCGATGCCTTTTGTTTTTATAAATAAAAGAAAAAGTACTCTCGCAAATACGAAATTATTACTAAATTTGAAATTTTGACTAAATCCTTAGTTTTTAAATTCGAGATTTTGATAAAAGCGGAGCTTGGGTCAACGAGGATAGCCGTTTGAAATTCAATATTGGGAATGGATGCAAAGTGGATATTGGGGGAGAAAAAAGGGATAAAGATTTGAAGTGGACAATGTGCTTGGCAAAAGGGTGAATGTTTTAGGGCGGACGCAAAATTCAAAAGTTGACTCTTTGGTATATATTCAAGATAAGTGCATTTTTCTTTTAGGATCAAAAGATAAGTGCGATTGAAATATAAAAATTAGTTGCAAAGTACAATTGAATTCTAAAATTATCTAAAAAGTGCAATTAAATCGTAAAATCCGTCAAATTTATGCGATTGAAATATAAAAGTTAGCCATTGTTTGAGTAATTAAATATCAAATAATAAATCACGCTGTCATCTAATAGTTTAAGTTTTTAGAATAGTCGATAGTGATCCCACAAAATCTCATATGTATTAGAGTAGGAGGTCATGAGTTCAAATATTTCTAAGCCCTTATTTGTCTCCCCAATTATATATTTCAATCTAATAGCTTAAACTTTTAGAATAATTAATAGTGGTCCCACACAAAGTCTCATAGTTGCAAAAGTCAAATTTTCAACTCATCCATTAACTTAGTCGAATTTGGCGAATGAAAATGCCGACTTGACAATTTTTTAATATTTTGCATGTGGCATTAATGCGGCACCAACTAGGTGCAACATCATAAAAAAAGCTAGATAAGTTATAAACAAATGAGATGAACAAATTAGAAGAAAAAATGATAAATGATGGAAGGATCGAGTTATAGAATGATAAACAACAAGTCAAGAATCGAGTTATACAACCTTTTTCTTTCTTTTTTTGGCTGTACTATCGAATTATACAACCTAAGCATTGAGCAGAATAAAAAACTAAACACATACCAAAGAAGTCGCAACAAGTCCCTTGTAAAGTCCTAATAAGCCCTCCTCTATGCTTATTGTTCGTAAAGCAGGCCGAAAATCTCTTGATGGATAATATGTGTTTGCAAATTTTTCATTGAAACAGGAAGTAATCAGTAAGGGAGCATCTAGTTTTTGTTATTTTTGATGTTGAAACGGTTTTTCTTTATCCATGGGCAATGAGTTTCGATGTATTGGGGGTATCCGTATTTATAGAAGCTTTAATTTTCGTGCTTATCCTAATTGTTGGTTTAATAAATTTTGCATTCTGCAAACTAGGGACAAACATACAATCCATAGTGGTATCTATATCTATTTTGAAGTCGTTGGAATGCAATGACGAAAGTGGGGAAAAAACCCTAACCTAAGGTCGTTGGATGCAGAGGACAAATTGGAGCCTCCAATGGGGCTCCAGGTGGCGGAGGCAAAGGCGGCATGGTTGGGAGGCCATGGTTAGGAAGGAAGAAAAAGACACCTTTGTAGTAATGGAAGTGAACCACTCGGAAGGTTCTCATCTCTAGCTTGTTGGACCTAGACGATAAATTGGAGCAATCGATGCCCCTCCGAGAGGTGATGGTGGAGGCGTAGTTCGTCAAACCACAAAGAGTAGTACGGAGAGTGGAGTTGTCAAAAGGGAGGGAGAGAGCAAAGTGAAGTCATGGAGAGAGAGAGAGATCTTTTCTCAGTAACCTAATGGGGAGAAGCAATGGAGAGAGAGGGTAGACAGAATTTAATTTTTTTTTTAAAGGTGGGTTCGTTTTTACAAGTGTCGCTCTCTAAATGGTCAATCTTAAATTTTACTTGGCAAATGTGATGTGCCCAATATTTTCTCCAAAAATCATGTGAATCGGTCTCATGTCTGAGCTAGGATGCCACGTGAGATAACAATGAGACCAAAATTAACAAATGAATTAAGGAGTATTTGGTAACCAACCAAACAGTAATTATTTCTATTATTTGGTTTCTCATAATTAAAAAAAATAAATAGAAATCTGATTGGTAGAGTTTTTGTTCCTGGGAATATATTTTGAACAAAATCAAGAAGTAGAAAAAAAAATTAATAACACGCAAAATCAGAAATTAATATATGTGTAACAAATAGAAGGTAAAATTCTAAATTGATATATCTATCAACTATCACATATTACCCAACTTAGCAATTTGACAGTAAGATTTAACAAAAAAAATTGAGGGTAAATTTGTTATATGTTTAAGTAGAAAGTTATTATTCTAAGTAGAAAGTTATTATTTTGGCTTTCTTTCCTATCAAAATTTAAAAATTCTATATAAATTGACATATCAACATTGGTATATTACAAAGTGACAAGAACAAGAACTTTTTATTGAAAACCAATAAATGAATCTCTATATGGCTAGCATTACATTCTTACCAAAGAAACAAGCACAAAATCAAAGAATGAACTCAATCATGCCATTATAACGGCCTCCTTCTCTTTCCTATTATCATTATCACGGGCCACACAAGTAACCGAAACAAGGCCCATCTCCATTTACTGGACCAGGCTCTTAGGCCTCACCTCAATGCCTTCAACCACAAGCCCACCTTTCAGTTGATAGCCCTTCACTTCTCTCAAGCTCATCCTTACCTCCCCGTCTCCTTCACCCCCACTTCCCACCAGGAACTCTCCAACCTCCACCTCCATCCACCCATCCCCTCTCTCGCTTGGCACTCCGCCGCCGCCTCGATGATCTCCCTCCGCCTCCCAATGCTTCCTAACCATTTCCAAGCGGTTCGCGTACATCAGGCCCTCGAGGTGGCGCTTCTTCTGATCAAGGTGTTGCAGACGGGCCGTGCCTTGTCGGACCCAGCTGCCCATCTCAATCGACGTCTCGAGGGGCATCAGGTCGAGCCCGAAAGCACGGTCAGAGACCTTGAAGATGAGGTGCGCCCCGTAGAGAGTGTTTGGGGACAGGGCTTTGGTCTTGATGCTCCCTTCAATTTGTAGCCGATCGATCGTTCTCAGCTCGGCCACCTCTTTGAACCTGCTAGAGAAGAAGATAGGGAAGAGAGCAGGCATTAGATTTTTATTTTTTTTTTCCTGTGGTCAAACCATGGCAGATGAGGGTGCGAATGGTAACGTTTACATTCTTTTTTGTTAGGGAATAAAAACAAAAAAAAGTGTTTGCTTCCGAGAACAATTTTTGAACAAAAGAACGCATTTAAACGTTTGGTCCCCGAATAAAAAATGAACAAAACACGTTTGATAAATTTTATTCTTTTTTGTTTCTTTTAATTTTTTAACCATTTTTATTTTATTTTATAATTTTTTCCTTTCTTTTTATTTTTCTTTTTTCCGGCCGGTCATCGCCTCCGGCGACCGGCCTACTAGGCCGGCAATTACCTCGCCCGCCAAGGCGAGGCTCGGCCTTGCCGTGCCGGCGACGCTGAAGCCTCGCGGGTCGGCGACGCTCGGCCTCGCCGGATCTGGGCGGGCCGAGCCGAGCCTCGGCACGCCGGCCATGGCCGAGGTCGGCGACCGGCGAAAGAGAAAAGAAGAAAAAAAGAAGAAAAGAAGAAGAGAAGAAGAAGAGAGAGAAGCGAAAATGTTTCTTCAAGAAATATTTCTAAAGCAAGGAACAAAAATTATTGTTTTTTTTTTGTTCTTATTTCGTTCCAAAAAAAATAAAAAAAATAATGTAAATCGCAACAAAACGCGTTTCTATTCTTTTTTTTTCGTTTCCGGTAATCACTTTCCGTACAGAAGTGTTCCGGAAACACTTTTTTGGAGCGTTTCCATGCACTCCCTGAGTTTTCCAACGTGGGGACTCTTCTTGATCAAGGTCAAAAGCCACTGCCACTGACGTCAGAATGCGGAACCCTTTATCCACTAACTTGTACGAAAATTTATATGACGAGAATATAAAAATGGAAAGAAAAAAAGTCAAAATCTTGCCTCGACTCGGGAAGGGTTTTCCAGCTCCAATGCGCGGGATCGTCGCTCTGGTTTATCAAAAGCTCTCTTGCTGATAATACGTAAGATACTATTCCGGACGATCTCTCCAGCTTGAAGCTCTGAGAAAATACATCGAATATCACATCACTCATCCCAATGCATGAGCACCGGAACAAAGATCGAATTTACTTTTCAAGGTATTCTGAGAAATAAAATGTCGTCGGAAATAAATGTTTTTTATTTTTATTCGCAACCGGCGTTACTACGATCAGGATACATGCACGTACCTTGACTTACATGCCCAGGTCTTGATCGAGGAATGATATATATATATATATATATATATATATATATGAAACGTGTAGGAAGCTAGAACTTCGTTATTGAAAAGAGAGAAAAGAGACGACTCGTCGTGTGGGAATCTTACCTTTCTGCCGCCATCTACGAGGAGAGGGCGTTGGCAGAGCCAAAGAAAGAGCTCTTTCTTCGAAGAGAACTCGACTGGAGAGGCTGCCGGGGAGACGATATCAACGTGATCAGACGGCAGGAACCGTGCCCAGACGACGTCGGAGTTGGCCGCCGACAGGAACGTGGAGGACACCAGGGAGAGCCGGCACACTTCAGCCGGAGACACGAAGGAGAGGATCGCGGAAACGCAGCTTCCCGGCAGTGCGTTCATTTCGGTCGGCGCGATCAGCTCCATGGGAAGGATTCAGCCGGAACCGGAAAGAGGGTGAACACAACACTTAGCCGGAACCAGACCTGCTCTTTTCAGGTCTGGTTTGGTGTTATATACACGAAAGTTCATGTCGATCGCGTAAAGAAAGCCGATCAGCCATTCGAGGTCAACTGCTGCATCAGATGGGGACCTTCCCCGTTCATCTAACCCACGTTTTCCAAGAGGAAAAAGACACCCCATAGATATTATTATTATTACGGTAAGTACACCAAAAATTTTAAAATTTTCAAAAAAAGTGAAATTGAATTCTAAAATTTATCACGAAAATGTAATTAAATTTTAAAAATTTCAAAATGTGTAGTTAATAAAAGAACTTGATATAATCAATTTACAAATTTTAGGATTTATTTGTATTTTTTAAAAATTTAAAAATATTCAAATGTACGTGACAAAGTAGGACTTTTCGGTACGTTCATCCCTAATAACAATAAAAGAAGAGCACATGACAAAGTAGGGTTTGTTCCGGGAGGTACAAGAAAGGCCAATCTCGTTATGAGTCAATGGATTATGAGGGTCAGGGATGTCGAGTTTGCTCTTTTTTGGAAGATCAAAAAACTTGCATAAAATGTAAATAATATATATATATATATATATATATATATATATATATATATATATTTTTTTTTTTTTTTTTTTGGGGGGAAGACTGGAACTTATCTTCTCATTTTCGAACTTGGCAAAGCTGCCTGGAAACACGCATGGCAACTCACAAAGAGGACATCAGACATCTGAATAAAGAATAATACGTCCAAATAAGACGAGTTTAAACGAATAAAGGCCAAAAAGACTTTCCGAATAATGAATGAGAAAGATAGTTTGACAAACGAGGCATAGTTAAAATCAATTATGAAACATATTTAGCACGAAATAAAATAATCAGAAGTTGAAATACAAGTTAATAGATTAAAAAAAACTTGGAAAGTATGATCCCTTTATTATAAAAGAATATGTCGAAGTATGCATAGATAAGATTGTAAATTTCGATAATTTTTTTAATCTAATTTAATTGACCAAAGAACTAAAAAATGCAGACAGATGCGGTACTATTAGATTCATTACTATATCACGCGAGATTTTCACATATATAAATAGATTAGACTACAAATCATAAAGTACAATTAAAGCACTGGAAAATCAATTTATCTTTATTACCTTTCCGAAGAGAAAATGGATTATGGGAATGTGTGACTTGAACTATTGATTGGGTTGTGCAAATAGATATATGCCTTTATCTACCACATTGGAATTCACAATCAAATATGTCTTTGTTCCAACCACCCCGTAAAAGCCCTATACAAGGGATAGGCCGGTTTGTTTGAAAAGAATCTTTCTATATTTTCAATCAATAGATCCCATCTTTTGAGTTCATGTGAACTCATCATTTGAAAATACAAATTCATTTACATGATGCTTATTAATTATTTAATATGGAGAAGGTCTACACCATGAAATTAGGCAAGATTCGATCAGAATTTAAAGGCGTTAAAAATGTTATCTTCCCTGTTTTTCCCCAAGTGGCCCAAAAGTTTGTCTTTGACTAATTTCGATGGATACATATAAATCACCTTTGTCCACGTGTGTTGTCTATTGAGCAAGACTCCACTCTCGGAAAGATGTTTGTGATCTCAAGTTTACTCTAAGAGACTATAATTTGAATAAATCACATTCATGGCACAACACAACACAACATCATGATCACAGTTGAAACGTATAATACGTCACAATCATATCAAGCGCTTAACTACTGAGATCCCATTTATTATACTTATGGTTGAATTATAGCTGTGCTGTCATGTGATTATATGGTATTGTGTAAACCAGGTGGAGATAACTTCTTGAGAGATGGCTGCGTGGTACTTGCTAAACACTTTATAAAACAGCAATACAACTTAGTTTTCAGATGTGGAAAATTGTACTGAATAACCTCTCGATTGGAATAATATTCGAAGGTAAGATTAGCATTTTTTTTTTTGAGTTCACATGAAAAAACGAAAGCGGTGTACATATTATGGAAACCGTGTAAGAAAAAAGAGTAGACCCGTGCTCGTAGAGAGAGGCTTTTTTTTTTTTTTGGTCGATAATAGATAATGCATTCAATCAACGAAATAAACCAGTCTTACAAGGCAACGATGGAGAAAATTCCGAACATAAAATTTCCAAAAGGGGTAAAGGAGTGTTAGCCAACCAATTTAGAGGAAGTTTTTTGACCCGATGTGTCCTGGCCAACCAATACGCAGCTCGATTTGCTTCTCGGGGGCAATAGACCACTGTTACATTTTTGCACCTTGTTAGCTCTTCTTTGCAGGTTTGCACTATTTCTATTAAATTCCAAGGAGGCTCGGCCCGGCCCATTACCTGGTCCACGACAGGTAAACAGTCGCTTTCACATATCCACGTAAGTGTTTGACTTTTGTCTCCTCCCACGTGCTGCAGATGAAGACCTTTTAAGAAGGGGATTCCGTGCAACAGGGATTCAGCTTCGGCTTGCTGCGAGGAGGAAACCCTAGCCTCCGTGACAAAGCCTTCAAGAACCTGCCCAAAGGAGTTTCGCACGATTCCAGCGATGGAGCAGATGAATTCGCCGGGAATCCAGGCCGCGTCGACGTTTATCTTCATCTCGGTTGGTGCTGGTTGGTTCCATCGAACAGGTAAGCTTTGATTTGGGTGTTTTAAACTCTGTTTCTTCTTCCATCTGCTGAAGGTGAGATGCTGTTCGTGTGCTAGATCCAACAGATCTGCTGGTTTCGGATGCTTTTCTCTGAAGATCCAGTTGTTCCGAGCCTTCCAGATGTTCCATAGAACCACTCCTGTCAGATCTCTTGCGGGTGAGGCTCGGTTGATGTCGAAGACCCCCATCAACCATTGATCACAGCGTTTGATTTGGCTTTCGGTGCTGATGCCCTTTAGTCGTGGATCCTTCCATATTTTTTTGGTCCATTTGCACAATAGAAAGGTATGTTCTGTGGTTTCTATTTCGGAATTGCAAATCGGGCATAACGGGTCGGGTGCTATTTTCCTTTTGTATAGGTTTTCTCGCGTGGGAAGGGCATTTTGGCAGAGGCTCCAGATGAAGGTCCGAATTTTTGGGGGTACGGTAAGACTCCATATTTGAGTCCAGATGTAGAGAGAGGCTTTCGACCGGCTAAAATTTGGGTCAATGAGGATAGCTGTTTGAAATCTAATGTTGGGAATGGATGTAGGGCGAATCTTGAGGAGAAAATAGTCGAGGCATGCAAAACAAACTGCCTACACACTGGATTGAACTAGCCGATTTGATCCAATTCTTGAGCTCGAGAGTATCAATTTAGTTCCTGATTTCTAAAAATGGAACCGATGTCCTGGTATTTTGGTTCTTGATTCTAAGAATGAATCGAACCAACTACATATACTTATTTTTAAAATTCCTTCGGGAAAAATAAAAGTGATCATTTTTTTAAATATTTTTTTATAATAGAAGACATCAAGTAGTGAGAAAAAAAGTGATCGGTTCCATTTGACCGGATCAGAAATTAGATTAGGTCAAAAACTGATCACCCTAAAAAATAGGGATGAAAGTATGAAGGGGACAATGTGCTTGGTAGGTGCATGTATTGCATGAGAAACTCTTTGTTCTATATTAAAGATAAGTGCATTTCTGTTTTGGTCAAAAGATGAGTGCGATTGAAATATATAAATTAGTGGCCAAAGCACAACGGAATACTAAAATTATCAAAAAAAAAAGTGCAATTTAATTTTTAAAATTTGTCAAATTAGTGCAATTGACATATAAAAGTTAGTTGCAAAAGTCAAATTTTGAATTGCAAAATTTATCGAATCGGTGTAATTAAGTCTTCCCTTAGCTTCATCTAATTTAGCTAACGAGAAAGCCGGCTTGACATTTTTTAATATTTTTTGAATGCATGTCCCATTGGTAATTGATTAATCTCCTGCAATACGTTCCGGTTGTTGAAAACTGGCTTTGGAAAGTTTAAATACATAGCAAGCATGATCCAAAGACCTATAAACTGTGAAGGATATAAGATCTATCAGTAGTCGCTAAATTTGCTGTAGAGGGTTATCACTAGAATGAGTCATTTAACCCGTAATCAAACGAAACTTGACAATTTCTTGAACTCGGAATCGTACGTGATTTAGTATTATCCGAATTATTCTGTGAGGATGACATTCGGGAAAAATCGGAAGGAAGTGAAATACGAACTTCAAGAAGCAGCTGTTATATACAAGTCATGAGCATTCGATATTCTGGTTATACAGCCTAAGCTCAGCTGAATAAAAACTAAGCACATACCAAAAGAGTTGCTCCATGTCCCATGTGAAGTCCTATTAAGCCCTCTTCTCTGCTTATTAGTCGTAAAGCATGCCAGATATCTCTCTAGTAAATAACAATTGTTTACAAATTTTTCATCCACATCAGAAGTAATCAGTGAGAGCGCATGATCAATAAATTGTGCATCCTGCAAATTAGGAACAAGCATACACGGAAGAGAAAAAAACCCCAACCCAAGCTCATCAGACGCTAATGATGAATCGGGGCCGCTAATGGGGCTTCGGGAGGCGGCGGCAAATCTGAAAACCGAGCCGCCCGTAGATCATTTTTAGCAATTGTCTCAAGATAACTAAACAAATAAATCATCCATCCGTGGGTAATTGAGAGTCCCTCTTTAATTGCTGAGATTGAAAGTTTGAAACCTACAATTGCTAGCGATTTAAGAAATCTTAGAGGTGGATTAGTCTCCTCCAAGGTATAGGGCGAGTAGTCCTAGGGAGCCGTTCGACCATGGTCGGTGGTAGAGCCCTTGATTACAAAAAAAATTAAAATAAATAAATCAATGCGGAAAATCTGCAATGTAGTCCTGGTTTTTGGCGCCTTATCTCGTCTCCCAAAACCGGAAACCAACGAGCAAAGGCTCTGAACCGGAGGAACCGCCGGAGCGATCTTCGCTCCGTCCGAATCCATGGCGGCGCCGTCAATCGACAAGCTCAAGCCCCCCGTCCTCCAGTCCTCCTACTTCTCCAGCCCGCCGCCGTCGTCTCCGTCGTCGCTCCCAATCGCCACGCTCAGAACCCACGAGTTCTCGCGCTCTTTCAGCTCCGTTCCTCCTTCGAGTCCGACCGGAATCCGCCACTACCGGAACAAGCCCGTCGCGACCGTGTCCCGGAGGTTGCTCCTCCCTTCGGTTTCGGGCATCTGGGAGGCGCTCACCGGAGGCAGTGGAGGCGGCAATGCCCGCGAGGCAGCTCTCGCTATTCGACGTGGGATGCTGCTCTTCAGACAGGTCGTTGCCGCTTTTTTTTTTTATCATTTTGTTTTCGTTTCTTTTTTTGTTTTTGTTATGTTGGGTTCTTGGGTTGCCTATAATGTCTCTGTTTCAGCATATGCTTGTTCTGTTCGACGGTGATCATCTTGGTGGGCATGGATTTTATAGGTTAAGTGGGACGTTGGCATAGCGGTTAATCTTTCTTCAGTCTCCTGTAGGGGGATGTTGTTGGTTCTTTGCTGGAGTTTGATAAGGCGATGGAGCTGGATCCTCGTCAAAAGGCATGTGAGTCGCTCGAATTTTCGTGAAAACTGCTCTGTAAATTCTTCTTGCTAATGTCGTGATGTTTTTGTGCATAACTGGAGGACTTCTTTCGGTGTGTCTAGATCTTTGGCAAAGAGGGCTGTCGCTTTACTATCTCAATAGGTAATTGAATGATGCTTTATCAGCTTGCGCATTTTGTTTGAGTACTGCTGGCCCCAGTCCACCTATTACCTCTGCCTGTGAATGCTTGTTGAAGTTGTGTTATGCTAATGCACTTTGAATTCCAGAGCCTTTCAGTGTTCATGTAATCTCTATAAATTTGTGTTCTATGATGCTTGTTGAATTTAGGATGCAAGAACAGTCTGATCTTTAGTTCGGTCTATTTTTATAAAGGTTTGAAGAAGGTGCAGAGCAGTTCAGAATCGATGTTGCACAAAATCCAAATGACACTGAGGAGTCAATTTGGTGCTGTCTTTGTGAGGCTCAACTTTATGGAGTGGATGAAGCAAGGAAAAGATTTCTCGAGGTAAGTGCTTTTCTTGGTCCAGCAAGTGCAGTAAAATCGCGATGTTGAAAAGATACTGCATAAGCTAAATTATCTCTTCCAGCGGGCCAGACCAAGAATATTACTCATTGTTGGGGTTTAGCTATTGCCTTGAATTTTGGATGTTTGACCTCATGCTTTCAGATTGGGTGTACACAAAGCATGCTTATGGTACCTTTTGCAATTTTGTAATGGCTTTCTAATTGCATTTACTTTTCTGGAAAAGAAATTTCGACACAACTCATTTACAATAAAAGCTCTGTATATGATTGTAGGTGGGGAGGGATCCACGACCTGTAATGCGGGAGGCATATAACCTGTTTAAAGATGGGGGAGACCCAGAAAAGGTGCTCGACTCAAATATCTTTTTATGGAATTGAAATTAGTTTGCATAAGATTTTAGGATGTGTTGATTGCATCTCTTTACTTCTTTGGAAAGCATGGAAACAGTTGCTCTCCTTCTTTTTCTTTATCTTCTTTGTTAAATTTAGGAATATGCCTTTCAAAGGACCTGCTGCGTGGACACTTTTTGGCCTTTCCCCATGACATTTTGTTTAACTCAATCTTGACTTCTATAATTTCTAAAGATTTGGTTTCTGTTTATCAGGGTAATTGATGTGGAGATTCTCTATGTCTGGTTGATAGCCTAGTTCCTGTATATCTTAATTCCCTTGCTCATTTCTCTGGGGCCTGAAATGATGTTATGAGATAATCAAGATTCTACCTTCTTTTAGGACCTAATATTGTTTATAATTTGGGAGGGTTAAAGATTATCGATTAGTGAGCACTCCAGTTATTCTAGTGCATGCTTCCAAGCTGATCCGCTTATTGGGATGGTGTATGCACATGTTCATTCCAGATCTTTTTTATAGTTTTCTCTACTTTGATCTTCTGATACCAAATGTCCTGAACAAAAAGTTGGAACTTACTGGTGCCTCTGTCTGAAAATAAATGCAGTCTCAGTTGAAGCCACAGAAATAGAGTTGACGTTGATGCTTAAAACTGCTAAAATGTACCTGCTTGGTGGGCTGAACCAGATAATTTAAAAAATAAAGGGAAAAAAATGCGGAACCAGATTTCTCAGTTCAATCGCCAAGTGAGTAGTTAACTCATGGTTTGTGCAGGGATACAGTACCAGTCTATCAATATTAAGACAGTGAGACAACTTATAAAGCTTTATAGGAGAATGAGTGGACATCATAATCTTTTACTGTTTCCTAATAGAATAACATTCTCCAGTCTTTTCAACACACGCATGCTCTCATGTGCTTGTTATTTTCTCATGTTACATGAAAATCATATTACTCCACCTGTTGCAATTTGAAAAATTAACTTCTTCACGACCACTTTCTGCTGACAAGTTCATAGCAAAATGGGAGTGTTCATAGATGGAATAGGGGCCAGGGAGTATAATTAAAGCCAGGCAAGAAAAGTTATGTGATCCGTAATGCTTTTTGCAGTCAAACCTGATGCCTTCAGGCAGTAATATATCTTCTCGAAATTCATCGTAGTTATCTGATTCCATTGTAGCTTGTTGCTGGATTTCTGGACGGACGGGACAGTGAATACTTCTATGCTTCTTTGTATGCTGGTCTTTACTACGAAGCAGAGGTTTGTTCTCAAAATTTATACAATTAGTTGGTCCTCAACCTATAGAGGAAACTCTTGCATGAAACATGCTTTTGCTTTAAGAGGTTTCTCCGATGACCACTAAATCGCTAACCGAGCGCTTAAGCTGTTGATCTTTTCCTTTGCAACTGTAATCATGACAATGCTTTGACATTACAGAACAAGCCTGAAGGGGCTAAACGTTGTATCATTGCTGCGTGTCAATCCCCTTATGGTGCAAGGTAAGATCGGAAGATTAGCACATGCGTTTTGATATGTGACAGCTCCAATCAGAATATCAAGCTCATATGCGATTTGTTTCAGGTCGGATGATTATATGGCTTCACTGGCCAAGGTTCACTGTCTTTGCAGAGATTGGAATTCCACCTGAATATCGCATCGGTGAGGGTCAGTTAGAACAATTTAGAAGCTTGCATATCTGATATTTTGGTGCTCAGCTTTACTGGTACATGTGAGTATTTAGTACCACCAAGATCAACTTTCTTAATGATTCTTCTCCTCATTTTTTATTAGAATGGGAGATTGCTTATTTGTCATGACTACCGCAAGCTTGGATCTTTGGAGAGTATGAAAAGCTTATTTAGCAGACACAGTTATCACTGGAGAAATGATCACGTGCATGTCCAAAGCCTCCTTTCCAAATTGAGCTAGGCATTCTGACGATAACCATTAGAATGATGCCTTATATTGCCCGAATATTCTTAGCATATTATGATGACGTCTATGAAAGAGCCGCCCATGTCACGTATACAACTCGTCGGCACCCTGCCCATGAAAACCTAAATTGGCTGATTTTCTTTGTTGCTGATAGGATAAGTGGGAATCTTCATTGTCGACAAAGCTTATCTAATTTAGCTTTGGCGTACCAATCGATCTTCTTTCAAACATCTAGTTAGAAAAGTCAAATTATCAAAGTTAAACGACTTAGATACATCTAACTTTTATGGAAATAAGTAATGTGATGGACAAATACCGAATTTCCCCTCCATTCGGATCGAGTTTGCGTCAATTTTCCCTTGTCATGTCAAACTTCCCATCATTCAATAACATCGATCGTATTTGTTTTACTTTGCGGCATCCTCTAAAGGAGTTTCAATTCCAATCCAAGACGTTTGACAAAAGTCTCGCTAAAGGAAACCGGAATTAATGCGCACATGTTTTTATTAAGTTTTTTTTTTTTTTAACAGTTTCAGCAGCCGTGCACGACAAATTTGCAGTGCTGGACAGATCAGGAGCCCTGTAAAAATGTCCTTGACCCTGTTATCCTTCTTTAGGATTTTGGGGGAGGGTACAAAAGCATCCTCCAACCAGGGTCTTTGGTAGATTCTTTTTGATTACTTGTCTTGATCAGTGACCCTGCAATGATTGGTTAATATAATAGCAGCCATGCTGTGCTTATTACTGTTTTAATTAAGGAGGGTGGCAATGATTTTGGCTTTTGCAGCATATTCTCTTCAGCTTCCAAGCACAAAGGGCCAGTATATTCTTCAATTGATCCTGAGCCAGCAGATGCTGCTTTGGACTCCCAATTTGGGAGGGGGACTGTGGGTGGATTGAAATGACCCATATAGCCCCCCCTCCTCTGCCAAATTGACTCTGATGGGCCTGCTTGATTTGGAACCTTCCATCGAAACTTAGACAAGCAATATAATTATGTAGTTCTTGATATGCAGCAGACAACGATCATCAACTTTGGCTTTGCCTTCTTTGCCTGTCTTCTCAAGGCAACGTCGTACATTGCTTGCAAGTAATCCCCCATATATTTCGGGACATCTGGGCTTTTGCCCCCCGAAAAAACCCAGGTGCTTCGGGGGCCATTAGAGGGAAAAAGGAGGGGTAGAAGCGTACTTTCGCCAGGGCCGTAGGTTGGGACAGCGTGGAGATTCCACGATATGCGAATAAAATATACGGGATCAAAACTCTCGGCCCCCCCATTCCGGTTACGTCTCGCCTTTTCTCTTCGCCTCTGGAGTCACCGCGCGAGCGTGCAACCGCGTTGCCCTTTCGACACGTGTCCGCATCCCACCTCATCCTACGTACGGTTCCCCCACCCCATCTCTTTGAAAATCCCCAGGTAACAGCCAGAACCTAGTCGACGCTATAAATTCACACGCTTGGTCTTGTCTTTACCTTATCCAAGACATAATTTCTCGACCCTCAAGCTTGACAATGTAAATTATTATCAACTACAGTATAGAGATGGTGTTGTACAAGATATTTAGGTCGGCCGCGTCCGAGGTTCACCGAAATCCGAGGTCACCGCGGGTGACGCTATCAAACACAACAACCTCGGCGTCTCTCTGTGTCTCTCTCGCCGACGCGGCGCCGATGACATCACATCACGAAAGGCGTCGCCCATGTCAAAAATAGCGCCATCTCTTGCAAACTATAAAAACTACCAACCGCTCTCTTCCCCCTCCCTCCCTTCCTCCCCTTCCTCTCTCCCTTGCACTCCAGAAAACCTCTCTCTATCTCTCTCTCTCTCTCTTAAGGGGGCATGCGGAGCTGAGCCCGGCGGCGGAGCCCCCATCGGAATCTGTCTCGATCATGTTGGCAGAGAGGCTCATCGCCGAGGGCGCGCCGGAGGCGGCTGGCACGGGCGCGGGCGCGGGTGCCGGGGCTATCCCTCGGGCCGCGTCGCAGCGGCAATGGCTCGAATCGGACTGGATTTTCGATGAGCTGCCGGCGGCCACCACCGTCTCGGTCTCGCGGCCCGAGACCGGGGAGTTCAGCCCCATGCTCCTATCCTACACGATCGAGTTGCGGTACAAACAGGTAATCTCTTTCCGTCGATTCCTTGTTGATGTTATGGAGAGTGGATATCCGATGCCAGCTTGGTTTCGTAACCGAATGAGCTTTCGTATTTTGTCACTTCTCGTTTGCGATTTTTCGGTTTTGAAGAATCCGGAGGAGGAGGAGGAGGTCGTGTTGAGATTTGTCGGGTTTAACTTATCCGAAGACGATGCATTTTTATTGGGGAAAATATGGAAGGATGATGAAATCTGATGCGTGATGTGCTTCAGCTGTTTGCGTCCATGATGATGTTATCCTTCGAGATTAAGTTAGGTCTAAAAATGTAAACATTGACGAAGATACGAATTTTAATTTTGATGTACTTTAAGCATCGAAGCAGTATTTTGCAATCTTCACATTCAATTTGTTTGGATGCATGAGTTTCAGCGAACGTAACAGCTTGAAGTGATTTGTGTATTTGCTCCGTGCAACTTTGCTAACCTGTAGATTTTGGGAATGAGAATTGAGAGCTTGAGGAATGCAGCATTAGAGTGATTGAAAGTCATGTATATAGTTGCCAAATTTGGATTTGTCAAGACCACCATCTTCTTTATTATAACAGTTGAATGCAGGCTGTTGAGGGAGAAAACCTGAGTTATAGCAGAATTGATGATGTGCTTATTTCAATTCCAAGCTAATTTTACTAACCGAACCAAAAATTCAGATTGTGTTGCTTAATTGATAATATGTTAGACATCAATGACGCTTGAGAGAACTATGCTCAGTTTGATTCAAAATTATCCTTGCAGTTCAAGTGGCTTTTATGGAAGAAAGCTTCACAAGTTCTCTACCTGCATTTTGCTCTGAAGAAGCGCGCCCTCATTGAGGAATTTTATGAGAAGCAGGAACAGGTGCTCAGTTACATCATTATTCATTTTCAATTTCCCTGATCTTTTGTTCTGTTTTGTTAGATTATGTCCAAGGCTTATTATTGCCCTTTTAATCTGTCGAAGTTCTAATTGAAAGATTCTTTTGCAAGGTTAAAGAATGGCTCCAAAGCTTAGGCATTGTAGAGCACATGGCTGTGGTGCCAGATGATGATGAACCTGATGATGGAGCTGTACCTCTACATACTGAAGAGAGGTCTAAAGCAAGGTGAGCCATTCTTCTCCTTGCATCTTATCACCATTCCCTTACATTGGAAATCTTAGCCCTTACAACAAAGTTTGTTACATAGGTATGTTCCATCAAAAGCTGTTTTGCCTATCATACGCCCAGCGCTGGGGAGGCAGCAGACAGTTTCAGACAGCGCAAAGGTGGCCATGCAGAATTATTTGAACCACTTTCTGGGGAACTTGGATATCGTAAATTCTCGAGAGGTGAGTACATTACCACGTCCACAGTTGTATTACTGGATAGCAATATGTAATTGTTCTTATATTTACTTTCCTTCTGCAATGCATTCATCACTTGAGTTGGCAGTGTTGAGAGGATTTGGCATTCTTAAGTGTGGATGGCTACAACTCTCTAATTTTCTCATATTGCATCAGGAAGCTCTTCATTTTTTGTTTCCCAAAATATTTTCTTACATGAATCGTTTTTAGCAAAGATATGAGTGTATTCAACATTTACGTTTTTTACAGATAATACCACGTAACCAAAATAAAAGCTGAAAAGTCTGCCCTCCTGAATTGCATTGACTCTTTCTACCACATATTGCTTCATGCTTTTACGATATTTTGCAGGTTTGCAAATTTTTGGAGGTCTCTAAGTTGTCATTTTCATTGGAGTATGGTCCAAAGTTGAAAGAAGGTTATGTAATGGTGAAGCATTTACCGCAACTATCAAAGGACAATAGAGAAATAAGTTGTTTGCCTTGTCAGTGGTTTGGCTGTTGCAGCAACAGCTGGCAAAAGGTATTTAATTCCCTAAATTTGAAATTTAGGTGGTTCAATTTTGTCTTTGAGATGATCGCTCAGATTGATCTTTTTATTGATTTGTGAAGTGTGGTTGAATATTTCTTGAACTATTCAACACTTACCAGACCTTCAAAATGTCTGTGACCTTTGCTTGATTACAACTAAGCTATAAGTTTTTGATGTTATGGTTAAGCATCTTAGCCTACAGAATAGAAACGACTCCGGAGTTGCCTTATGTTCTGATTTGGTGTTGCCTTCTTTTTTGTGATATCTATTTGTATACATTCTTTTTCCAATAAATTTAAGTTGAATTTGGAATACATCCGCCTTGTAGTAGTGTCATTAATTCCTGATTTACCATCACATCTGCAACATTCCCATGCAATAAGAAAGCAGAAGATTACCAACAAAAATCTGTTGCACAGTTCAACATTCAGATGCATCATTAATCTAATTTATTTGGTTCTCGATGTATATTGCTAATGGACTTGTGTAATTTGAGGCTCTTGTGATTTTTAGGTCTACATTTTATGCCTCTTCTTGCTGTTGTCCAAGCAGTTAGATTATTTACTCTCTTTTTGCATACTTTACGTGAAATCATTGTGTCATTCGATTGTCATAGGTGTGGGCTGTTCTAAAACCTGGGTTTTTGGCATTTCTGGAAGATCCACTTGACACAGAACCCTTGGATATACTCGTCTTTGATGTATTACCAGTCTCTCGAGGAAAGGAAAGTTTTGATACAAAAGGAAGTCCTCGGTTATCCTTGGCTGATCAGACAAAGGAACGAAATCCTCTATATTATGGTTTCAAGGTAGTGAGAATTTACAGCTTTCTTTTGTTTGTGGAAATCTGGCCTGGGAAGTACACCAAGAAATTATTATTCCAGACTTCTTTGTTTCACACAGTTGTGCACATGTGTGCTTGCGTGTGTGTGAGTGATTGAGAGAGGGGGAGAGAGATTGCGTGCTTGGATACGTGTACATGTATATGGCACTATGAAATAAGTTGAGAGCTCAAACCAGTAATTTTGTGTAGGCTATGGCAATATATATTAGTCCGGCAGAAGTTTACTGTCCATTTTTCCAGTTTCAAAGCTCCATATTTAGTATTCAAACGAGACCATATATACAATACCTTTACCAATCCAAGATTCTGTAACTTCTATATGGAAGCAGTTGATAAATAAATGCATAAAGATGTTAGATATTATCAAATTGTCATTCTGCAAAACCTCAAATAGCGGGTTGATGAAACTGAGAACATGTATCTACCAGATGGATAATTTTACTTTTTTTAGTATTGGAGATTCTTCTGTCGCATTGAGACATATTATGGGCAGGTCGATTGCATTCAGAGGGTTGTCTTTGTATCATCATTGTCAGTTTTCTACATATCCTAATAACGTTACAAATGATTAATGGGCTTCACATTTACATAAAGCAGTTCCTGTAGACATTTGTTATTTTTTTTAATTGTTTTCTGGCAATTATATATTATATTTACAAGTGGTTTGGAACATCAAAAGGTTTCATGTGGAAATCGGTCCATAAACTTACGGACAACGAGTCCCGGCAAAGTCAGAGGTTGGATTTCTGCCATTAGTGATGCTGCTCTAAAGCCTCCAGAGGGTTGGTGTCATCCCCATCGCTATGGTTCCTTTGCTCCTCCTAGGGGTCTGAATGAAGATGGGAGTCAGGTTCAGTGGTTTATAGATGGGAAGGCAGCTTTTGAAGCAGTTGCCTCTGCAATAGAAGATGCTAAATTTGAGGTTGTTCATTCATCTACACTCGTAACATATTAGAATTTTGATCATCTTATGCTCATATGATGAGGTACCTATTTGCAGATATTCATTACTGGGTGGTGGCTTTGCCCTGAATTGTATCTGAGACGTCCTTTTGATACTCATTCTTCCTCCAGGCTTGATGCATTGCTAGAAGCAAAGGCTAAGCAAGGAGTACAGGTGAAGATGCAGAAAAACCTGTTCCCTGTCATAACTCATTCTCTTGTGGTTTCAGTTTTTCTTCACCTTTTAGTGAGATTTTTTTAACGTTACTATATTTCTCCATATAAAGCATTTCTTCTCCAGTGGATTCAACTCTATCCCCAAAAGAGTATCTCAAAATTGTAATAATTGTGATATCATCTTTTCAGATAAATTTTTGGTTTTCCCACTTTGTCCACATTTTGTGTTTGGGAGTCCATAGGATCAGCTTCACCACTGATAGAGGGAAAGAACTAGACTAGAAAGTTTCAATATTTCTAGTGAGGTCTTAACTGTAGATTCTATTTTCTCTTCTTTCACATGAATATTAGGTTTTTAAGCCATGTTTACAGCTAATGTTGGTTCCATAAGCTCAAATAATTTCTCATGTACTTTCATTTGGTTTAATAAGTAGGCCATCTGTATCAAATAGCAGAGGCCAGATCTAAGGCCTTTGCCTCTTACCTCTATATGATGCAATCAGATTCTTCTCCTTGCTCATTGTCCTTCTCTCAGATTACCTGTTACTACTTTCAATACATCACCTAGTAATTCTGTATCTCTTGATCCTGCAGATTTACATCCTTCTTTACAAGGAGGTTTCCATTGCTCTGAAAATCAACAGTATGTATAGTAAAAAGAAGCTCCTTGACATCCATGAGAATGTGAAGGTGCTGCGATATCCTGATCACTTGTCTACTGGAATTTATCTATGGTAAGCAATCGTGGATAAGCACATCCTGATGTGGATGCAGTTAGAACAGATAATGAATAATCTTGTCCGGTCAGGTCACACCATGAAAAACTTGTCATTGTCGACCACCAAATCTGCTTTCTTGGAGGACTAGATCTATGCTTTGGCCGTTATGACACTGTTGATCATAAAGTGGGCGATTCCCCTCCTTCTCTATGGCCTGGAAAGGATTATTACAATCCAAGGTACTCATTTTTCTTTTTCCATTTTTATTAGGTGAAATAAATTTCTGTATGAAATATGTTCAAATTGCAATAGATGAATCAATCAGAAATTCATGAAAAGGAACCCACATAAATAATTTTATCCTTGTGTCTTCCCATGTGCTTATCTAATGGCAGCACTCTTCTGATGTCTGGCTAGAGAATCTGAACCAAATTCCTGGGAAGACACAATGACGGATGAGCTGGATCGAGAAAAATATCCCCGCATGCCATGGCATGATGTCCATTGTGCTCTTTGGGGACCGCCTTGCCGAGATGTTGCAAGGCATTTTGTCCAGCGCTGGAACCACGCCAAGGTCCCTTGATATTTGACTCAACTTTATGGCACTCACTTCATGAAGATATCATGTAATTAAATCATCTATTCATTTTCCAGAGAAGCAAAGCTCCAAATGAGCAAACAATCCCATTACTCATGCCTCGCCATTTTATGGTCCTCCCTCATTATATGGGAAGAAGCAGTGAGATCGACATCAAAGGTACAAATGCAGAAGAAAACCGCCAAGGCCATAGCAGGCATTACTCCTTTTCCTCACAGTCACTTGTGGATGATATCCCGTTACTTCTACCTCAAGAAGCTGATCAGCAAAGCAGTTTTGATCTTGGCCATAAGCCAAATGGCCCCCAAGCACACCACAATCATGATGTTCAGCCATCTGCTGTTTGCGAAAGTCTTTTACTTACTTTCCTGAAGTCCAAAGCTGACGAATCTGTTAAGGATACTCAGATGAAAAGTTTTGTTGATGAAGTTGATTGCCTCGATTGTGAAAGAGAAAATCTGCCCGAGGTTGCACGATCTAGCAGGAGACTAGCGGATGAGCAGATGGAGACTTCAGATGAGGGTGACGATGATGTGGCAACTGGAGATGGACAAGTCGGTCCATGGGTCACTTGTCAATGTCAGGTAGATATTTATCATTGAACTTTTGAAATTTCAGAATTTTGGTTGTTGTCCAAGTTTTAGGCATGATGCTAAGGAAACTCTGCCATCTGTAGGTTGTCAGGAGTGCAAGCCAGTGGTCAGCGGGAACAAGCCAAACAGAAGAGAGTATTCATAATGCTTATTGTTCTCTTATCGAAAGAGCAGAGCACTTTATTTACATAGAGGTAACGACCACAAAGTAACTGATTATCTTCTATGATTTGACGACATCTACTGGATGTTCAGTGGATATACTTGTGATCTCCTGTTGTTGGGGCTTAATTTCTTCGTTCATCTTTTGAAAGATACACCATTTGAACTGCATATTCTTCTTCAAAATGATATTGGAATCACTTGCAGCTACCACCACTATATTGAATTCTTTTGCCATGTAAATAACCTGATTATCCTGCTAAGACAGGCATGGAGGGAAGGTGCTTTTCTTGGTCTTTCAACAGATAAATTTGTGGGTTTATTGAAACATGTGATGACAACTCCAAGTCCATTAACCATTGGTTGAATCGTGTATTTTATGTTGTGTGCTCTGAAGCTGCACCTAGCCTGGAGTGGGACATCCTCTTTCACAAGCCAAGTTTCATCTTTCAAAGATTTTGAAGGAGACAATCAACCATAATATGAAAAATAAAATAAAAATAAAAATAAAAGCTGCTGATTTATGGCTTTAACTGACAGTAAGGAGCCCAAGTGAAACGGAACTTTAGTTACCTCGGGAGATGAAATGAATAGATAATTAGAACATTTCTACCAAAAGTGGTTGAAACTAACCTTCCGACTGTGCTACAAAATGAATTGTTTAACCTGTGAGGAGGTGGTCTCAACAATAATGTCATCTTTTTACTTGAACATCAAGATTCTTTCTTTCAACAGATATGTGCGACTTAATTTTGCTCTTTTAATGGTAAAATGGCAACTCTTAGTGATGACTTCTTGCTTGCTTTCAGAATCAATTTTTCATATCAGGTCTTGCAAGGGATGAGACTATACAGAATCGTGTTCTCGATGCATTATACAAGCGCATTTTGCAAGCACACAAAGAGAAAAGAAGTTTCCGTGTTATCATTGTCCTACCTCTTTTACCTGGCTTTCAGGTACTTATTTTTGGATTGGTTCTCTTATTAAGATGAAGATGAGAGTTACTTGATCTTTCTTCCGTTCATGACACTCAATAACAGGGAGGCATTGATGATGGCGGAGCAGCTACAGTTAGAGCAATTATGCATTGGCAATATCGAACCATTAGCAGAGGAAAGAACTCAATATTGCAATCTCAAAGAAGCACTTGGTGATAAGACGCAAGACTATATATCCTTCTATGGTCTACGAGCTTATGGTAAACTTTCTGATCGTGGCCCTGTGGCAACAAGTCAGGTATCTATTTGGAGCTTCTTGCTTATATCCATTATGAGCTCCTAGTTCTTATCTCAGTTCTCCTAATAATTATTCTGTTGGCAGCACCTAATGGCCATTAATTTATTGTCCTTGTACAAACAAGCAGTGGCATGCTAGGTAGATAATAGCTAGTTCAGAGAGGGTGTTGCCATCCTATAGAAGGTGGTGTTACTCGATAAAGCAGTGTGTTCCTTGAGAATGAGTTTTGATTATCATTATCATCTTGAAGATATCGTTAAGTATACGTTCTAAACCATTAGCCAGAACTTTGTAGAATGTCAATTTGTCTGACAGGATGAAGTGGAATTTTTTGATTTTTTGAGAATGTTCTTGTGGTATCATTTGTTGCAGGTGTATGTGCACAGTAAAGTCATGATTATAGATGATCGGTTATCCTTTATTGGATCCTCAAATATCAATGATAGGAGTTTACTAGGATCAAGAGACTCCGAGGTACTGAGCTAGCTCTATTTCACTCCACGTTCTCCAATTCGTCACTCTTAGATTCTTTGGCGTTTCTTTCATCTTATTCTGCACTGAGACTAATGATGCTGCTCTTCTCAGATTGGGCTAATAATTGAAGATAAGGAGTTTGTGGAGTCATCTATGGATGGAGAGCCATGGAAGGCGGGAAAGTTCTCTCATAGTCTAAGGTGTTCACTCTGGTCAGAACACTTAGGACTTCATCCTGGAGAGGTTTGTGACCCAATTTCACAATTAAGACTATCACAATTCCTCATACAATATATTGCGATGTTTTTCCTCAGTCGACATTATTTTGTCTGAATCCTTGTATGCCTAGACCATACATCTAATAGTGACTTCTGGCATATACAAATTTTGCAGATCCACCAAATAAAGGATCCCATTGCCGATGCAACATACAGGGACTTGTGGTTGGCAACTGCAAAGGTACGGCAAGTTTGAGCAAAACATCTGGTCGATGGTATATGTTCGACTTTGCAACGAATTGATTGTATCATCCTTCTGCAGGCGAACTCCAAAATTTACCAAGATGTGTTTGCTTGCATCCCTAACGATAACATCCGGTCAAGGTATGGTGCAGCCGAGCCTTCTCCTCATTCCTTGCTCGTTAAGTCAAGCTCTCATTTATCTAACATCAACTGTGCTACAGAGCTTCATTGAGACACAGCATGGCCTCCTGGAAAGACAAGATCGGGCACACCACCATTGATCTAGGAATCGCCCCGAGAAGCTGGAGAACAGCACCAACGACAGAGATGCCAAGGAGACGGACCCGATGGAGAGACTGAAGTTGGTCCGGGGATATCTTGTGACCTTCCCGCTGGAGTTCATGAGCCAGGAAAATCTGAGGCCGATGTTGATAGAGGGCGAGTTCTACGCATCACCGCAAGTATTTCATTAAGCAACCAAAATACAGTAGGGGCCGTAGGAGAGAGAAAACATTCATATTTATACATATTCAAGAGTTAGATTATTTTTAGGAAGGGAGGTCCACGCAATTGTATAGAAATTCACAGAAGCAATTGTTGGAGGGAGGGGACAAGAAATAATGGAAGCTTACTACTATGCTAACATGGGAATCGGACAATGCTAACCGAATGCCACATTGGCTGCAAGTCAAAGTCATGTACAAATAGCAAATTAATTTATGCATTTTTTTAAAACATATGTACAGGGGTTGTGTTTGTATGTCTGTAATTATGTACAAAGCTTTGAACATGAGATTGCCATTGCTTGCGTAAGCATACAATGGATCAGCAATAATGAAATTGGAAAGCTACTTTCTTGCTCTCCTGTCAAATTCTGTTCTTTGATCTTCATCTCAGCGACGTGGCGCGAGAGAAGAGGCCCGGCCCAGTCGCAATGGGCCAGGGGAGGAGGACTGGTGTTGGGCCGAGAGCCGGCAAGTAGGTTCTCATCTCCCTCCTCCTCCTCCTCCTCCTCCTCCTCCTCAAGCGCAATGCTGTTGAATTGATCTGTTGAATCAGTGCTCCTGCGGTTTCTCTCTCCCCCCTGATTCTCGTCGATCTACTCCCCATTTCATTTACCATTGCTACCTGGTTTCGCTTTTTTCGAGGGATATCGGCACGAGAAACTCCTAAGAAAGTTAGAACCTCGAAATGGAGCTTGCACGAGCTAGGGTTTTGGATAGTATTTAGCTTTTGATCATTCCGGGTTTGATGAGATTGCAGATGCGTGTAATGTGGCTGCGAAGCCGAGCTCCGGAGTTGCAGCTCTCGTACACTTGTAGGACTAGACTAGATTTATGATCTTGTCATCGACATTCCGCCGTTTGGAACTCGGTTTCAATCCTGTTGGATTGGGCATGGTTCAGCTGGTGATGAACTTCCAATGCTCGTGTGACGGCCGAAAAAATAAAAGAACTTGAACTGTGTTGGGTTTCATGATTGATTGATGCCGCAAAGTTTTTTTTTTTTTTTTTTTTGGTTTTGAGGATGGCCAGGCCTGTAATGAACTTGGATCAGACATTTTCCTAGGTTATGATGTTGTCTATATTACTTGAGAATGCGGCCGATATTGGGTTAGGCAAATGATCCTATTTTGAGCTGGGATAAAGCAATTGCCCCGACCTTGATGTGAGGTCGGGGCTAAGGCATTTGGATAAGTTGTCCGCTTTTTTTCCTCCCTTTCTTGGTCATCTGTGCGCCTTTTGGTTTCTATTGTTGATCAGTTTTTCCTTTCAGAATGTCATGGTTTTCCGGGGACTGATATCTGCTTTTCACTTGAGGTTACAAGAGTATTCCGTGGAGACAACCATAGCCATGATTGTCGATGGAGATGCTAGTCTGAAGATCGACACACAGCATCTGAGGGACCATAGTTTTCATATTGGCTCGATCTACCAGTTTATTGACGAACTCCAGATTCAACCTGATAATGGGGTGAGAACAACTTTCATTGTTTAAGATTTGAGTTCTGCCGGCAAATTGAATTGTGCACGATGTGTGTATTGTGCTTGGTGATATTGACCATTTGGGTTAAAAGAATGTTCTTGATTTTCAGGCGGTTTTGCGGGCTTGAGTGGGTAGAAATGTCGATGGCCTCAACCTCAACCTCATCTATCAGTCTTTGCAGCTTGTTATGCAGTTTCAGGCTGAACAGACGAGGTGTCAATCAACTTAACATACCTTTCTACTGAGAAAGGATCCTCAGAAGATCTTTTAGGAAGGACACGAGGGTAAACAAACCGATGAAACTGTTTCCTGTCCAACCCCTTGGCATCAACAGCAGCAACGGCGGTTGGGATTATGTCTGTCTGGACGGATTGAATTTTTTGTAAGTGAAGGAAGCTGGAAGTAACGCTGAGTTGATGAAACGTCATAGCATCTAAACTAAGCATCGCTCGGCAGGGCACAGGAAGAAGCAACTGCTGTAGCTATTTCGCTCGATGGATGAAGCTGAGGAATGATGATCGACGTGGAGTTCAGTGGCGACACGCCAGAGCTATGGGGAAGAAATCGATGGATCACCTGGGAAGGAGAAGCTTGAAGGGCAAGGTCGTTGCCGATGCGGGAGAGGCAGGTGATGGAGCGAGCGAAGGTCTTCAAGGCGTTGCCGCTCAGGGTGAACTCCATTTTTCGAGCTCTTCGCTTCCCTCTCTGTAGTGACGCTACGTTTTTTATGTGGTGGTCGCTGAAAAATTGGCGGGATTGGGAGTAGAATAGGGCTCTTGGTCTCAGGCTCAGCGAGTAAATATCGTAACCTGTCAATTATCACTTTTTGCCCCCGAAGATGCAATTATAGTACTGATGTTCCCCCCAGTGAATATGTTAGTTTTATAAATAAAAGATTAAAAATTAAGAAATAGTTTGGTAGATAAATAGGAGACATGACTTCTCGTTTTGGTCACTTTACGCGGTTCAATAGGGTGGGCACCGGTAATTTAGATTGAAATGAGTAAATCCATTTATTTTATTGAAAATAAATTTTCGACATAAGCTGTTTTAACTATAACCTGTACTTGATCGAAATCAGCCGTAAATTATAACCCATCAAACTCCCCAAATACAAATGTGGCCCAATCAACAGAGCAACAAATATAAATTATTATGATATTTGGTCGATGTTCATGAAAAAAACATTACGTTCTACTATAATTTTCTTTCTTCATCACGAAGGAATATACGGCGTTTTACGAGCGAGTGGCACGCAACATCACCGAAGTTCACATAGGAAGAGCAAACAAAAAAGCCATCAGCCAGACACAGCCACTTAGTTTGCGCGTGATTGAAGGGTTACATTTCAAAAAAAAAAAAAAAAATCCCCGTTCCCACTGCTGGGCTGGCAGGCCACTCAGCCTCGGACACGTGGTACAACCTTCAACACTACTCTTCCAGTGTCCTGTCCCGGACGTCAACACCAAACGTGCGGGGCACGCCCCATCCTCAATATATAAAACCCCCTCTTTCTCACTTTGCTTTATTCATTTGTGCAATCGAAGGTCCGAGGATTCCCGCTTCCGGGGTTTCTTTGCCCATTCCGAACGTGGATTGTTTTTCCCATTTCAAAAAGAAGAAGATTAGGCGTAGGTGTAGGGAGAGAAGCAAAATTAATTTGAATTCTAGTGCTACATCTTTTAGAACTTTGAGTTAATTCACTACGCTAAATTCCAATACTACATCTTTTAGAACTCTGAGTCAATTCATGATGACTATTACTGATTATAGTCTTCAATCGTCCCTTTGGATTGTGGGATTAATGATATAACACATTAATTATCATTTTTTGCCCCCAAATATACAATTATATCATTGATGTTTACCCAAGAAAGTATTTTAGGTTTTTTAGATTTATCATTAGATAGCATTGACCCATAAATCATAATTTATAACTCGAGGGGAAATCACAAAATTGGTTCTTATACAAGTATATCCATTCAATTTTGATTCCGATACTTTATATTTGTCACGTATTTGGTCAGTGAACTATCTTCAATCTTGATTTTGGGATCACTGTCGATTTTTTCGTCTAGATGCAAACAAAACGTGCCAAGTAATGGCTAAAGATTTTCATGTGGCATTAACATGTAATAATAGTGCAAAAACAATGGGCATCCGTGTGTTGTTGTGGAAAAATAACTTGTTATGTAGTTCGACACATCAAAAAAATAATAACAGCTTTTTTTAAGCATGGTTTGACGTTTACAGAAATTATCTATAATAGATAACATTTGCGACTATTATAATTCTTTAATTGCCACTTATTTTACTATTTATTAGTCTGAAGTGATAGTAAAATGTTCTTGTGCTATATATATACCTTTTATAAACTATATAGGTCTATTCAAATAATTAATTATCTAATTGTTGCAATCAATTCTGCTTGAATTCTATTATTTTTGAGTGACTTCATAAGTTTTTTCCTGTTTCTTATGAAAGAATATACATTTTGAGATTTTAGGATCCCTAGAATTTCATTAAAAAAAATAATAGGAACTCCAAAAGTGAAAGAACAAACCTTCAAATCTTTCTTTATCTTTTTGAATTTTCCTCCTCTTCAAAGGATTAATCAACAAACATAGACGAAAAGGTACATGTTTTTCTTATTATTGATAAATGAAAAGAACTAAGGAGAAAGGAAAAAAGAGAGAGAAATAAGGAGGAAAAGCAAGGAGAAAGGAAGAGAGAGAGAGAGAAAAATAAGGAGGAAAAGCAATAAGGACAAACGGGAAATTTGATACTTTTTACCACTATTTTATCGTACATCAAAGGCTAAGGCTAAGTGGAGTATTCGAATTTATGATATCATAGCAGAACGAATTTTTTTTCATAATAGATATATTCTCAAATACTAATTACATGTGCTAAGTGCAATATTCTTATTATATAATATTCTTATTATATATAGGTATATACTATATATATCATCATTATTCATGTGATTGGAAAAAATATGAACAAAATATAGTATTAGAAACGTTAAAAGATAATTAAAAGAATTATGAAAGAGCCTGGAGATTCCAGTCTGGCTTCCACCGCAGCATTTTGGACCGCTGGCCCCACGATTTAATATTGATAGTCTTGGTCGTTCTTTAATTTAGTTACAAGATTGACAGAGAGCCAATGAAAAACTGACACATGGCTTGCTCCCTGGGAAACCTTGACCAATGACCCGTCGTGTTTGTCGGCAGCAATACTCTAGATGATCAGCACACGAAAGCAACTGTCAAGTGTTTTGGTCCATTTGAACTACGGGTAGCATTACAAGAATAGGCTAAATAAAAATGATTTTTACAAATGTGCGAGCTGAGATAATATTATTAAATACCTAAAGAAAGTCCAACTTGAATCGCATATGCAAGTTTCTTTGCGTGGATCGTCTTTGATAACTTCTTTAGGTTGTGTAAAGTAGCATATTAATTTGGGACTTACTTAGCAATTTCTGTCTTCATATGGAATAAAATATTTGAAATTGAAAATCGGGAGTTGGGTTAAGGACTAAATTTGCAATAAAATAAAGAATGACCACCAAAATTAAACATCAACAATAATACATTGACCATTTTGTAATTTCTTTTCAAATAATCATTTTTTTTATTTCATATCAACACTACTTGTATACCTCCAGTGCTGAGTTAGCATGTTTACTTAATATTCAATTAGTTACCTGATAATTGGAGATTAATTTATGGACCTATTCCATTACAAGATAAGGGAATGCGCTAATTGAAAATAAGTGAATGCGTATATTTAATAGATGAACGATTGCTTAGTCAGCATATAATGACTTGGAATCACTATATCAACATTAAAAAGTTCTTTTAATCTCTTTAGATTTACGCACATCAAGTTCTAATCATCATTCATAGGGCCAATTACAACCTAGGTTAACAAACTTCTGCCTCAATCCACTGCCAAAAGCTCTCTGCACTCAGGAATCGGTGGAAGGGTTCTCAAATTTGTCTATCGGACAATGTATGAAGCGAAACGAGTCAATACCTAATACAACATAACATCTTAAGCAAGCTTTACTTATGATGGCACGAATAAACATCCACATAGCTTTTCGCTCGATATGACTTTTTGGGGAGTGATTGGCGTGGATGTCAGGGGCGACCGCAAACTTTTCACTCTCCTTTCACCATTTTTTCGGCTGTACATGGAAAGTTGCCATCATCAAATGGGATAGCCTGCTAAATTAATCCAGTTCCAAAATACAATCAGGGTTCCACCACTAGATCAGTTAATGATTTTTCGGTAATTATTGTTGGAAAACGTGGACAGATTCTGTTCCGTTATTTTAAACCTCGCAATTTCTCCTTTTTTCTTTCAATCTTCAAAAGAATTGTTTCTGGGGTATCTTTCACCCATGCCTTAAAAATCATCAACACATAAGCGTGCCCATGATAGGGCTATGAAGAATTTCTACATCGGTTGTCTCTCCTACCGTGCTGGTCAAAAGTGTTGCTCTGGAATTGTTGTTTGATTGTGCCGGTGTGAATTATGCCTCTCCCACCACTGACGGAGTTAATGAAAGCAACTATCGGAGCCTCACGCGGCACCTAATTCCTTCAGCCGAGTGGCTTTGAAGAAGAAAATGTGCACGAGAGCAAAAGCGGCACTAAAGAAGGACTTGAACTCGTGGACAACGGATTTGAAGCTCGGGACAACGGACTTGAAGCTTGCGGACAATGGAAGTTAGGAAAGAACAAACGACGGCGGACGATGGACTGAAGCTTGCATTGAGTGACAGGGATTAGGCAAGGAGTGGCGAGGACCGAGTGCCGAGTGGCCGAGGATAGGGCGGAGAGGACGAAGAAAATGTGAAAAATTGAAGTAGGAACCTAATTCTAATTCAAGTTGGGGATTTTTTTTTTTTTTCTGACTCAATTGAAAATTTTGTCCAGAATTACCACTATCCCAAGTCTCAAGAAAATGATTACAAGCAAAAATTTGGCCGATTGGCAAGTTCTAAGCCTTATTCGAGGCTGATTGGCCATTTTAGGTCCTTAAATCTTGTTATAAGAAAATAAATTCACTTTAAATATTTAATTTAATTTTTTTAAAATAATTAAATCAAAAGAAGAGTCAGGGATGGGGGTGGGGGGAGAAAGTGGCCCCACTGACTATCCATGCAAAGAAGGTAACATCTACATCCACCTGCTAGTGGATATTTGTCTCTTGACTACGTGCGACATGCATATGAAGTTTATTGCAAGTAATATGAGTTTCACTTAACAAAAAGAAGAAATTAAAAACTTAGCCAAAATAAAGAAAAAAGAGTTTCTCTTCAACAAAGTTAATGTGCACTCAATTGATACATATTTTTATCTCACCCTATGTTTGGCAATACTCTTTAAGTGTTTTTACATCTAGGTGATCCTGAAATTCGGATTTAACCTAGGCGAGTCCTTTTAAGGACTTGAGTCTCTCTTAACAAAAGAAAGCAACAAGGTTGATGTGCAGTCTCTTCCTACACGTGATAGTGGCTAGTGAAAATGAGGTCTCTTCATGCATCAGACCGAGGCTTCTTGGCATTTTTTCAATGTTTGAGATTTTTAGGAAAAAATTCAATACTAAGACTATGTCTGTTTCACGAAAAATGAATGACTTGAAATTTTTTTTCTAAAAATGATTATTTGTATTGCTTAATATAATTATTCAATGAAAAATATTTTTATTTTAACAACGATTTTGTTTAAATATTTTTGTGAATAATGAAAATATTTTTCATTCATTTCTTTTTGTAAATGATACAGACAATTTTTTTAAAAAAATATTTTTCAAATCATCCATTTTTTGTAAAATAATGAAGTGTAAGTATAATTCTTTTTTCTAATATAAATAAGTATTGTCAAGGTACTAAAACTTATGGAGAGGGATTACTCGACCATGATTTTACCTAAACTAAGGGCGCGTTTGGTAACGTTTCTGTTTAAAAATTGTTCCCGGGAACCAAAATAGAAAAAACTATTTCTGTTCCGAGGAACAATTTTTGAACAGAAGAACACTGTACAAAATTTTTGTTCTTAGAATAGAAAAATAACAGAAACACGTTTGGTAAACTTGTATAATTTTTTTGTTTCTTTTAATTTTTTAATATTTTTATTTTCTTTTTTCTTTTTTCTTTTTTTTATTTCTTCCTTTTGGCCGGTCGCCGGCATCGGCCATGGCCAGCCGATTGATCGATGAGGGTCGGTGGCCTCGCCTAGCCACGACGAGGCTCGCCGAGCCATCGCCAAATCAACGTCACCCAATAGTGGCTCGGTGAGGCTGGGCCTCGCCGGGGGCCAGTGACGCTTCGGCGAGGTCGCCGGCCCTCGATGGCCGGTTGCCAACCATGACCGAGGCCGGTGACCGGCCAAAAAAAAATGGTTTTTCGGAATTATTATCGGGAACAAGAAATAAATTTTTTATACTTCTTGTTTCTATTTCAAATCTGTTCTTTCTTTTCTTTTTTTGTTCTCGGAACAAAAGAACAAAAATTTGTGTTTCAGAAATAGAAACAAATTTAAACAAACGCACCCTAATTTACCAAATTAATATCGTGAAACTTTTCTGACATAAATAATAAAAGAGGATGAAAATCCTCTATTTTGAAAGTGCTTTCATTGGCATTTCAACCAATTCTCAACTGTGGATGCACGTATATAAGGCATTTATCTACGGTGACTGAACATGCTTAGTGCACGTTGTCAGCTCTGAGGGCCTCTGCAATTTGAAACCACTTGTATAGAAATCTTGATATATTAACAAAAAGAGAGCAAAAGAAAAATGGGTATTTTAAAAGAAGATTCAACGTTTTGGGTTTTGTGGTCCCATCGAATCCAAAAACGCAAACTTCCCATGGGGGCATTTTTGTAATATACGAGATAGGTGCGGGGGTGTTTGGTCTCGGGTGCGGGAGTGTTTGGTCTTGGGTGAGCGGGTGTGTTTTATCGGGATCACGTGGGGCATTTTTGTAATATACGAGATGGGTGGGTGCGGGGGTCTTTGGTATCGGCTGCGCGGGTGTGTTTTCTTGGAGCGCAAGCAACATCGTTAACCGCAGCATATATCTAAGCGGTGACATGCAAATGTTCTCAATGAACATTCGGAGAGAAGCCTATCCAGACATCCACTCACGCCCCCTCCGATACAAACCCCTCTGGCTCTCAGCTCATGTTCCCCGAAGCAGTTCGTTCCTTCAAAGATAGCAATCTGCAGACACTCGAAACCAGGAAGAAAGGAGATCTCAGGCGAAGTGGGAAGGTCAATAAGGAACAACGATTTAGCTTATCACGGTGGTGGCCAAAGGTAAATCTACCTTAAATATATAAAAAGCACTGGAGCCCAGCTCTGTCCGAAGCCTAGCTCTTCAAGTTCTGCAAGTCTAAGGATTTGAGAGAGTCAGTATCTTGAGATTCTTTCCTGTTTCTATCTCTGATCATGTCACACTGATAAAATACCCTTTAATAAAAATGCATTTTAGCCGTTAAATGTAATTTTCACTCAAGACCCCCAAAAATCTCTCACTTTGCCTGAAGAAAATGGGTTGTTTCTTGCAAAATGTAGTGACAAATTGATAAATTTTCATGATATCCGTTTGGTAAAATTCTGTCACATTGAAAAAGCGACACGACTGCATATCTATTATCCTAAAAAAAAACTGTTAGCGAAGCATATCTCTTGACTCACAAGGATATTTTAGAGAGAAAAGCTTTGAACTTATATTTCAGTTGTGAATGAATTGATATAATTAGGGGAGGAGACCCCTATATATACAAGTACATGACAAATTGTATCCATAGATCTCTTCTTGATCTAACGGTGGAAATCGTATCTCCCCAACTACCATCTATCCGGATTTACCATACTGCCCGTCTCCCAGGAGTATTCTAGAATACTCAAGAAACCTAAAACTCAAGGACAACGGTCGAGGGTCGCCTGTTCCAAAGGATGTATTACTGCTGTCGTTTAGGACCCTCTTGGATCGTCCCTTCCTTCAGGCCGTCACACTTACCTGGTAGTTTTGTACATTTCGTTGGCTTTATTATGTGAATGTGTTGTAAGGGTAGGTAAGGAAAGTTTTATACATGTTAAGGAGGCATCTCGGTTTGTCAAGAAGAAGAATTTTCACTAGCTTAATTAGCCATAGATAAAAAGACGGGTTACATACCCCACCGTACAGAGTTTAGACTCTCGCAATGTATACTCATTAGCTATGATTGGCACTAGAAGCTTGTCATCATATCGCATCAAATTTCCTTCAGAACTTAAAGTGGTAGTTCTTGAAAGCTTTTGAAAAGACTACCATCTTATGTGAAGCAAAAAGAGCTCAAAACTTGAGCTTTTCCAAGAGACTATACACTAACAAGTGTTGCTGATTTTATTTCCAAGAGGTGAAGCAGATCAAATTGCTACATGGATTGAATTTCTTGAATCCCTGGAGAAGAACTTGATTCCACTCGTCAAGTGCACCGATGTTCCACCCAACTCTACCCGTCCAAAAATCAAGGGTTTCTACAAACTACTGAAAATCGGCAAGATGCGAGAGCAAGATATAGACCAAAGTTCCGATTTGCCTTCGCTCTCATTGCTATTGCTCTTGGAACTGTCAAGTGCGGTTTGCTTATGTATGTCCTATGCCTTGGTCAATTTTCTTTCTCTATGTCGTCCTGATAGCATTTACATTTATCACGAATTAGAGAATGGTGACAGTTTCCCGTTCTCTTGATGCCATGGTTTGCAAACTCGGCTTTAATTTGTGTCCTAATGTTGGCTTGGAGATGAACCTTGTGTTGTTCTATTATGACTTCAAATACCTTTTACATCATGAGGAGAATATGTATGATGATAAATAGTGATTCCGGAGATGGACCTTGTTGTTGATTCAATATCTTAATAGAAAAGTGAGAATGAGTAATCTTTGGTTCAATGTAAGCATAGACGTGTATAGATGCATGTCAATGACTAAAAATGTTTTTGTATGTAAATGTTTTATCTTAAGAAATGATAATGATCGGCTTGTTAAGTTTGATGAAAGATCAGATGAAGGTATACTCTTGGGATACTCAACTATGAGTAAAGCTTTTAGAGTCTATAACAAAAGATCTTAATTACCCCATAAACATCATTAACCTCCTAAGCAAGGTTTAGCAAGTAAACTCATTGGATTAGTGGGCTAGTGAGTTCATGGCGACGGCAATGTGGAGGTGAGTGGAACACAAGCCCACAGCAACATCAAACAAGGCCCGAAAGAGGCCTAAAATGGGCCACAAGTTTCAGCCCTTGTTGGAACTTCTGCTTCTGTCCAAGGCTGAATCGAAGGGGATCGAGGGTAGAACAACGACTTATTTTGAAATGGACCAATGGAATATGTGTGGAAATGAGTTTATATTTACTATTTAGATAGAGGGGGATATTCAAGTGGGAAAATTACATATTGCTTCCCAAGCTTTTGGCATTGTTGCAAATTGCCAATGTTTCTTTTTTCTACAGTCCCGCCCTGGGGAAAACGAGAACGAGCTTGAAATCCCCCATAGGCTGAACAAACTCCTCTAGCTTCCTCACTGTCTCTTTCAGCTTCTCAACATCTTCAACCTTAATAAATCCCACCAATTTGTTGACAAAAAAAAATTATGAAACCGGCAAGTCAGTATCCTTGCTCCCAACTTCAAAATCATTGGTTAACATTCCACTGTCTATTTTGTAAATTGACTCTATTGGGAAACGGTTGGCACCTGGTTACTGCAGTAGTGTTAGACTTCTTCTCCACCGGGAGGCTCGTGAGGGAGATCAATTACACCATTTTAGTGTTGGTGGCGAAATTCCTCACTAATTCTTCAATTGATGTCAAATTTTGTTGTAGAAAAAACCCACATAGTTTCTACAAGTCCCCATCACCAAATGACTCGGTAAAGAGGCCAAAAATCCCTTTAATTTGGCCAATCCGAATTTCCATTCATTTCCGAATTGTGGACCATAAAAAACCCAAACAAATCACTAGAAATTCCGTTTTCTTGCACCTCATATTGTTTGATCACGAGAAACTCATAGATGAAAGCGTTGAAACACCAAGTTATAGCCCAAGATGTGTTCTCTATTCTTTTTATTAGTTTGTTAATATATCTAGGATTTAATTCTCGATGTTCTTAGTGACTCAAAATTTTGGAACGGACAATGTAATTGGGGACATATATGATGACTATAAATCTGTCAAAAAATAAGACGGTAGCATTCCCTAATCCATGCGTCTTAGAAATTTCACGGGAGTTTGCTGCCACGCTAATGTCACGGATCGGTTGATCTAGCGTTCCCTAACCATGTAGCCTTAGAAAATTCTCCTAAGTAGCCTTTCTCACACTCAATTCACAAGAATCTTTAGAGAGTTTCTAGAAGCTCTTAATTGTATTTCACTTGTGAATGAGATGAGTACAATGAGATGGAGGAGACCCTTATATATATAAATATAAGGCAAAATGTATCTGTAGATGTCTCGTCAATCTAATGGTGGAGATCGCATCTTCTCAATTATCAACTACTCACATTTATTAAATAAGCATACAATTACCGTATCGCCCGCTTCCATAAGTATTCTAGAAGACTCAAGAAAACCCAGGACTTCGAGATACAAGCCAAGAGTCACTTGTTCCATGGATAGGTCATGGCCGTCAATTAGAACCCTCTTGGATCAGCTTTCCTTCAAGCCGTGACACTAACATGGGAGTCGGACGATGCTAACTGAATGCCCCATTGGCTGCAAGTCACAGTTGTGTACAAATAGCAAATTAAAATATGCAATTTTTTTTATAAATAATATGTACAGGTTGTGTTTGTATGTCTGTAATTATGTACACCGCTACTGAACATGAGATTGCCGTTGCTTGCGTAAGCATTCAATGGATCAGCAGTAATGAAATTGGAAAGCTACTTTCTTGCTCTTCTGTCAAATTCTGTTCTTTGATCTTCATCACGGCGACGAGACGCGAGAGAAGAGGCCCGGCCCATTCGTAATGGGCTAGGGAGGAGGATTGGTTTGGGCCGAGAGCTGGCCCAGTCGCAGCTGGGCTCGCGAGAGTAAAGTATAGACCAGAGGAGAGAGAGAGAGAGCGGCGAGGGCGATTTCGGCTGCGCGAAGATGGCGTCCTCCGGCGCCGCCGTCGGATCCGGAGGTCCGGTCACGCTGAAGGAGCTCCGTCCGCCGTCTCCTCTCTTCGCCGACGGGGCTTCTCTTCGCGTCCTCGGCAAGTAGGCTCGCATGCCCTTCCTCCTCCTCCTCCTTCTGCGCAATGCGGTTGAATTGATCTGTTGTATCAGTGCTCCTGCGCCTTCTCCCTCCCCCCCGATTCTCGTCGATCCGCTCGCCATTTCATTTTCCGTCCCTACCTGGTTTCGCCTTTTCCGAGGGGATATCGGCGCGCGAAACGGAGCTTGTACGAGCTAGGGTTTTGGATAGTAGTTAGCTTTTGATTACTCTAGGGTCGATGAGATTGCAGATGCGTGTAATGTGGCTGCGAAGCCGAGCTCCGGAGTTGCAGCTCTCCTACGCTTGTAGGACTAGACTGGACTTACGACCTTGTCATCGACATTCCGCCGTTTGGAACTCTTTTTCGTTCTTGTCAGATTGGGCAGGCTTCGGCTGGCAATGAACTTCCAATGCCCGTGTGACGGCCGGAAAAATAAAAGAACTTGAACTGTGTTGAGTTTCATGATTGATTGATGCCGCACTGCACAAGTTTCGGTTTTTTTCTTGTTTTTGAGGATGGCAAGGCCTGTAATGAACTTGGATCAGACATTTTCCTAGGTAATGATGCTGTCTAGATTACTTGAGAATGTGGCCGATTTTGGGTTTGGCAAATGATCCTGTTTTGAACTGGGATAAAGCAATTGCCCCGACCTTGATGCAAGGCCGAGGCAAAGGCGTTTAAAAAGTGTTAGAGAATCAAGATCAAAACCAAGTTTGCTATATCGAGAAGCCAAGTCTATTGAGAAATCAACCACAGGAGATGAGGTCCTCGACTATGATAGATGTGGATATGGATCACCAGAAGGCAAAGGCAATCGAGAAGTAAAAGAGCTGAAGAGATTGATAACTCATGGATAACGAGTTTCATCAACGGTGGAGATCATACAAATGTCAAAGACACGGATTGCCAAGTCACAAGATTGCTGTTCTGTTATATTCAGCTGTCAAGTTTGTTAGTGAAAGTTAGTTAGTTCGCTTTTCTAGCAGTTAGTCTTCTGTTTTCTATCCATATATAGAGAGGGATTGTAATCGGTTTAGGGTTGAGAAGAACACAATGATTCAGAAAGTTTCTGCTGTATTTTTCTATCTCTTTTTGCTCAAATGAATGGAAATACAGTATCGAAAACTTCTTCATAGATCATCTGTTATCATTCTTCATCTTCATCTTCTGTATTCTTGATTTCATAAGTTCTCATGGTATCAGAGCAGGAAGATCGACGTGCATCAGAATAAAATCTATCAAGTAATCAGTTCGTGCATCAAGTCAGAAGAAGTGAACGAACAATGAAGCTCTCTGGATCAAGGTAAACTCATACAGGTTCAGAGCTCATAAGCACTACTGTTAGCATCTTCTTCAAAGAATCATAATAATGGCGATTAGAACTCCAAAATATCCTTTTCCGATACATGTGAATATCACAAACTTCGTCACAATTAAACTTGCTGAGGACAACTTTCTATTGTGGCAAGCTCAGATCCAAAGGTTTTTGAAAAGCCAAGATCTGTTTGGTTTTGTTAATGGAGATATTCCTTCACCCTCTCGAATGCTGCAAACAGAGGATGAAGGTTGTGAAACCAATCTTATTAATCCAGATTACACTGACTGGACTAGAACAGATCAGTTGATTTCATCATGGATCTCTGGAGCCGTTACTGAAAATATTCTGAGCCTAATAATTGGATTAGAAACATCATCCGAAGTATGGCAAACTCTTCTGAAAAGGTTTACATAGAAGTCAATTGCTAGAGAGTTCGAATTAAGGGGGAAACTGCAAACATGTCACAAGCATGAACAAACCCTTGCTGATTATCTCAAGGAATATAAATCCATATGTGATCAGTTGAATGCAATAGGCAAACCTGTGGATGATATAACCAAAATGTTTGGTGTATTGGAAGGTTTAGGTCCTGAGTATGAGAACTTTCGGACTACCATCTATTGTTTGAAGCCTCAGCCAGAGTATGATGAGGTTATTGCTCAATTAGAAAGGTTTGAATCAAGACTCAAAAATTTTTCCAGGAGTCAGTTCAACCTGAATTTGGCGTATTTTGGACAAAGACAGTTTCAGGTTCAGTCTAAAGATATCACAAATGAAAACTACTTTCCTCAAGCTTCTGGATTTATATCTGAAAGAGAAGGTTACAGAGGTGGTCAAAGCTATGGTCGTGGCAGAACTGGTAACAATAGGGGTCATGGTTTTGAAAGATATCAGAATTACAGAACAGATATCTCCAGTCCAGGGCAAGGAAATCAACACCCTAGACAGAGAAATGTTATCCCTACAACAAACCAAGGGTTTAGACCCTATACCACTTACTCACAAAGGTACCAAAATGTCAAGACTTATCCTTCTGCAAACTCGAGTAAAAACTTGCGTAATGAAAAAGAAACAAGTAACATTCGATTAGAGTGTCAAATATGTAAAAAGTTTGGACATGATGCTCTTCGCTGCGGTATCGGTTTGACAATTCTTATCAAGCGTAGAGGATATTCCAGCGACCTTGACAAAGAATGCACATTGAAGACTCAACAGGCAGTGAGTGGTATCTTGACTTTGGAGCTACAGCTCACATTAGTGCTGATCCTGGTATGCTCCATACTCTTTCTAAATATCAAGGACATGATACTGTTATGATAGGCAATGGATCATGTTTACCTGTAACTCACATTGGCAACACCTGGCTCAAAACAAAGAACAATACATTACCTCTTCACGATGTTCTAATTGTCCCAGAGATAAAGAAGAATCTCCTTTCAGTATCTAAACTCACAGATGACTTCCCTTGTTCCTTTATTTTTGACAAAACTGGTGTTTATGTAAAGGACAACAATACCAACACAATGGTGAAGCTCGGAAGGAAAATTAGAGGTCTTTATCAAGCTAATCCACGAGACCACGTGCCTTCCTTACTCGGCGGCAAAAGACAGTCGGTGAAGATATATGGCATCAACGTTTGGCTCATACAAATGCTCAAGTAGTTAAGCATCTGCAAAAACAGAAGCTTATACAATTTGTTTCATCGTCTCAAGTTGTTTGCAGCAGCTGTCAAATAGCCAAAAGTACAGCTCTATCGTTCCCTTCTTCGGATTCTACATCAAGTTTTCCATTAGAAAGAATTCATTGTGACATATGGGGACCATCACCAGTCTGTTCCTTTCAAAAGTTTAGATATTATGTGATTTTTGTTGACAATTTCTCTCGATATTGCTGGCTATATCCCATGAAGTTGAAGTCTGAGTTTTATGATATATTTGTTCAATTCCGAAGTTAGTTGAACGACAAGATAATCATCGATTAAAATCTTCCGAGTGATGGAGGAGGAGAGTTTGTAAGCAATAGATTTCAAAAATTTCTGAGTCACCATGGAATAAGACAGTTCATATCATGTCCTCACACTCCAGAACAGAATGGGATCTCCGAAAGAAAGCATCGACACATCGTTGAACTTGGATTAGCTATGCTCTATCACTCAAAAGTTCCACTGAAATTTTGGGTGGATGCATTTGTGACAGCTAATTACATCATAAACATTCTTCCCACACCAAAGTTGCAGATGGACACACCTTATAACAAACTTCATAATAGACAGCCAAGGTATGATCATTTAAGAGTATTTGGCTGTGCATGCTATCCTTGCTTGAGACCGTATGCAAGTCATAAACTTGATCCTCGATCTCTCCCCTGTATTTTCTTGGGTTATAGCAATCAGCACAAAGGGTATCGATGTTTGGTCCCAACTAATAATCGTGTATACATCGAGGCATGTTATCTTCGATGAGTATTCCTATCCTTTTACAAAGAAGCTGATCAATGAATATGGACATTATACAAACTTATACAAATAATGGAGTGAAGGAATACATTTCCTCGAGTCATCAAGCACCGAGTCACCAGCTACTGGATCCATTCATCAGTCAGCCACAAACCAGATCCATCCTGATTTCCATGATTGCTATACTTATCATCCATGTCACAGACAGCTATCTCAGACCATTTCCTCGAGGAATATGCAAGATGAGACAATGACAGAAGAACAATCTGTCATGGCATCAATAGATGCTATGTCTCAAGATCATTCTATTTCTCAAGGACAAAATACTACGAGTTCTTTATCTTCACGCAATGATCTACTAGCTGAAGGAAGTTCTAATGAAAGGCACTCCAATTCCAATTCCATTCTGTCTTCCTCTCAAGGTACTAGTAATAATCATCATATGCAGACTCGACTAAAGTCTGGGATTCGAAAACCAAATCCAAAGTATGCTTATTTAGCTGACTATCCAGTTCCTATGGAACCAAAGTCTATCAAGTCAGCTTTAGCTAACAAAGCTTGGTATAGGGCTATGAAAGAAGAGATGGATGCACTTGCTAAAAATCAAACATGGACATTGATTCCTAGAACTAACCAGATGAATGTAATAGGTCATGGGTGGGTCTATAAGACCAAACTCACACCAGATGGCGGTCTTGACAGACTCAAAGCTCGCCTAGTCGCCAAAGGCTTTCACCAAGAAGAAGGACTGGACTTCACTGAGACCTTCAGTCTAGTTGTGAAACACACAACAATTCGAATAGTGTTATCTCTAGCTATGATAAGGCACTAGCCAATACACCAGCTTGATGTTAAGAATGCTTTTCTTCATGGAGATTTGAACGAGACTGTGTACATGGAACAGCCACCTGGCTTTATCAATCCTCATCAGCCAAGCCATGTCTGTTTGCTTCACAAGTCTCTCTATGGTCTTCGACAAGCACCAAGAGCCTGGTTTGATAAATTCAGCAAATTTTTACTCGAAAATGGCTTCTTCTGCAGCACAGCCGATCCATCATTATTTGTTTTGCATACAAACTCACATACAGTTCTATTGCTCCTCTATGTTGATGATATCATCTTGACTGGTAGTTCACCACATCTCTTAAATGCCCTTATTCAGAAACTTAGTCTTCAGTTTCATATGAAGGACCTTGGGTATATTCACTATTTTTTGGGCATTGAGGCAAAACGAACTTCACAGAATCTCTTTCTGTGTCAAACAAAATATGCTACTGACTTGTTGAAACGAGCTTATATGGCTGACTGTAAACCAGTCTCAACACCCCTGCCTCTTCGCTCAATCTCCATGGCTGACACTGCAAATCTACTTACAGATCCTATGGAATACAGAAGCTTAGTTGGTGCTCTTCAATACTTAACCATTACTCGACCAGACCTGGCATTTGCTACTAATCTTCTCTGTCAAAAAATGCAACAGCCTACTGTAGGAGATTTTCATCAATTAAAAAGAGTACTTCGATATGTCAAAGGTACTGTACATCTTGGAATCTATATCCATTCTCAAAGTTCAGTACATCTCTATGGTTTCTCTGATGCAGATTGGGTTGGTTGTCCAACAACACGTCGTTCAACAACAGGATTTTGCACGTTTCTTGGATCTAATCTACTATCCTCGTCCGCGCAGAAACAACCTCACGTTTCTAGATCTTCAAGCGAAGCGAGTATCGTGCACTTGCTTCGACTACTGCTGAACTCACCTGGATCACGTTTGTGCTATGAGATATAGGGATTTCTCTTCAGTCACCTACCACTATATATTGTGACAACAGATCAGCAATTTCTCTCACCGCCAATCCAATATTACATGCTCGAACCAAGCACATTGAAGTTGACTTTCACTTTGTCCGTGAGAAAGTCTCTTTTGGATCTATTCGTGTTCAGTATATCTCTACTCATCTACAATTAGCTGATATATTTACTAAGTCACTATCCCGCTTATCTCATCTTACTCTTCGAACCAAATTGGGAATCGAATCTTTTACTCTTCCCAATTTGAGGGGGAATGTTAGAGAATCAAGATCAAAACCAAGTTTGCTATATCGAGAAGCCAAGTCTATTGAGAAATCAACCACAGGAGATGAGGTCCTCGACTATGATAGATGTGGATATGGATCACCAGAAGGCAAAGGCAATCGAGAAGTAAAAGAGCTGAAGAGATTGATAACTCATGGATAACGAGTTTCATCAACGGTGGAGATCATACAAATGTCAAAGACACGGATTGCCAAGTCTCAAGATTGCTATTCTGTTATATTCAGCTGTCAAGTTTGTTAGTGAAAGTTAGTTAGTTCGCTTTTCTAGTAGTTAGTCTTCTGTTTTCTATCCATATATAGAGAGGGATTGTAATCGGTTCAGGGTTGAGAAGAACACAATGATTCAGAAAGTTTCTGCTGTATTTTTCTATCTCTTTTTGCTCAAATGAATGGAAATACAGTATCGAAAACTTCTTCACAGATCATCTGTTATCATTCTTCATCTTCATCTTCTGTATTCTTGATTTCATAAGTTCTCAAAAAGTTGTCCTCTTTCTTTTCCTCCCTTTCTCGGTCATCTGTGTGCCTTTCGGTTTCTAGTGTTGATCAGTTTCTCCTTTCAGAATGTCATGGTTTTCCGGGGACTGATATCTGCTTTTCACTTGAGGTTACAAGAGTATTCTGTGGAGACAACCATAGCCATGATTGTCGATGGAGATGCTAGTCTGAAGATCGACACACAGCATCTGAGGGACCATAGTTTTCGTATTGGCTCAATCTACCAGTTTATTGACGAACTCCAGATTCAACCTGATAATGGGGTGAGAACAACTTTCATTGTTTAAGATTTGAGTTCTGCCGGCAAATTGAATTGCGCACGATGTGTGTATTGTGCTTGGTGGTATTGACCATTTGGGTTAAAAGAGTGTTCTTGCTTTTCAGGCGGTGTTGCGGGCTCAAGTGGGTAGAAATGTTGATGGCCTCGACCTCAACCTCATCTATCAGTCTTTGCAGCTTGTTATGCAGTTTCAGGCTGAACAGACAAGGTGTCAATCAACTTAACATACCTTTCCACTGAGAAAGGATCCTCAGAAGTTCTTTGAGGAAGGACACGAGGGTAAACAAACCGACGAAACTGTTTCCTTTCCAACCCCTCGGCATCAACAGCAGCAACGGCGGTTGGGATTATGTCTGTCTGGACGGATTGAATTTTTTGTAAGTGAAGGAAGCTGGAAGTAACGCTGAGTTGATGAAACATCATAGCATCTAAACTAAGCATCGCTCAGCAGGGCACAGGAAGAAGCCACTGCTGTAGCCATTTCACTCGATGGATGAAGCTGAGGAACAATGATCTACGTGGAGTTCAGTGGCGACACACCGGAGCTATGAGGGAAGAAATCGATGGAATCACCTGGGAAGGAGAAGCTTGAAGGGCAAGGTCGTTGCCGATGTGGGAGAGGCAGGTGATGGAGCGAGCGAAGGTCTTCAAGGCGTTGCCGCTCTGGGTAAACTCCATTTTTCCAGCTCTTCGCTTCCCTCTCTGTAGTGACGCTACGGATTTTATGTGGTGGTCGCTGCAAAATTGGCGGGATTGGGAGAAGAATAAGGCGCTTGGTCTCAGGCTCAGTGAATCAATGTCATAACCTGTAAATTATCACTTTTTGCCCCCGAAGATGCAATTATAATACTGATGTTCCCCCAAGTGAATATGTTAGTTTTATAAACAAAATATTAAAAATTAAGAAATACTTTGGTAGATAAATAGGAGACATGACTTCTCATTTGGGTCACTTTTCGCATTTCAATAGGGTGGGCACGGAACCTTTTAAAATTTAGATTGAATGAGTAAATCCATTTCTTTTATTGAAAATAAATTTTCGGCATAAGCTGTTTTAACTATAACTTATACTTGACCGAAGTCAACCGTAAATTATAACCCGTGAAACTCCCCAAATACAGATGTGGCCCAATTGACAAAGCAACAAATATAAATTGTTCTGATATTTGGTCGATGTTCATGGGAAAAAAAACATCACGTTCTACTATAATTTTCTTTCTTCATCGCGAAGGAATCTACGACGTTTTACGAGCAAGGGGCACGCAACATCACCGAATTTCACATAGGAAGAGCAGACAAAAAGGGCACCAGACACAGAGCCACTTAGGGCACGCGTGATGTGAGGGTTACATTTTCAACCCTCCAAGCTCCCCGTTCCCACCGCTGGGCAGGCAGGCCACTCACCTCGGACACGTGGTACAACCTTCGACACCACTCTTCCGGTGTCCTGTCCCGGATGTCAACACTAAACGTATGTGGCACGCCCCATCCTCAATATACAAAAGCCCCTCTCTCTTTGCTTCATCCACTTGAGCAATCGAAGGTTCGAGGATTCAGGCTTCCGGGCTTTCTTCACCCATTCCGAACGTGGATTGTTTTTCCCATTTTGAAAAGAAGAAGATTAGGCGACGGTGTAGAGAGAGAAGCAAAAATAATTTGAATTCCATTGCTACATCTTTTAGAACTTTGAGTCAATCCACGACGCCAAATTCCAGTATTGCATCTTCTAGAACTCCGAGTCAATCCACGACGACTATTACCGATTATAGTCTTCAATCGTCCGATACTCAAGTTGCTCTTTGGATCTGGGAATTAATGATGTAACACATTAATTATCATTTTTTGCCCCCCAAAGATAGGATTGTACTATTGATGTTTACCCAAGAAAGTATTTTAGGTTTTTTAGATTTATCATTAGATAGCATATTAGCATTGACCCGTAAATCGTAACTTATAACTTGAAGGGAAATCACAAAAATGGTTCTTGTACGAGTATACCCATTCAATTTTGATTGCGATACTTTATATTTGTCATGTATTTGGTCAGTGAACTAATCTTCAATCTTGATTTTAGGATCAATGTCGATTTTTTCGTCTAGATGCAAACAAAAGGTGCAAAGTAAGGGTTAAAGATTTTCATGTGGCATTAACATGTAATAATAGTACAAAAACAATGGGCACCCGCGTGTTGTTGTGGAAAAATAACTTGTTATGTAGTTCAACACATCAAAAAATAATAAACAGCTTTTTTTTAAGCGTGGTTTAACGTTTACAGAAATTATCTATAATAGATAACATTTGCGATTATTATAATTCTTTAATTGCCACTTCATTTACTATTTATTTGTCTGAAGTGATAGTAAAATGTTCTTGTGTTGTATATACCTTTTATAAACTATGTAGGTCTATTCAAATAATTAAATATCCAATTGTTTTAATCAATTCTGCTTGAATTCTATTATTTTTGCGTGACTTCATAAGTTTTTTCCTGTTTCTTATGAAAGAATATGCATTTTGAGTTTTTAGGATCCCTAGAATTTCATTAAATAAATAATAGGAACTCTAAAAGTGAAAAAACAAACCTTCGGATCTTTCTTTATCTTTTCGAAGTTTTCTCCTCTTCAAAGGATTAATCAACAAACATAGACGAAAAGGTACATGTTTTTATTATTATTGATAAATGAAAAGAACTAAGGAGAGAGAGAGAGAGAGAGAGAGAGAGAGAGAGAGAGAGAGAGAGGAAAAGCAATAAGGGCAATCGGGGAATTTGATATTTTTTACCACTATTTTACTATACACCAGAGGCTTAGTGGAGTATTCAAATTTATGGTATCATAGCAGAACGAATTTTTTTCATAATAGATATATTGTCAAATACTACCTAAATGTGCAAAGTGCAATATTCTTATTATATATCATCATCATCATCATCATCATCATCATCATCATCATTATTCATGTGATTGGAAAAAATATGAACAAAATATAGTATTAGAAACATTAAAAGATAATTAAAAATGTTATGAAATTGCACGTTGATTCCAGAAAAATAACGTTCGCAAAACAATTCGCAAAGCAAAATATAATAATAAAATAACATAATCAGAACACAATAGAAAATTTGTTAATGAAGTTCACCCAAACTCGGGCTTTGAAAAAAGTTAGAATACAACGATGATCTTCTCTCAAGATCATGGTACAAAGAGACTGAGAATTCTCATAAAGAAAAAACTCACTTTTTTCTTTTCTCTTTTTCTTGCCTCTCTATTTTCTTTTTTAGCATCTTGACGGCCAGCGTCTTACCATTGCTAATATAAAGGTATCACTTTTAACCTAAAAGCAAATCTAATATAAAAGACAAAAAAAAAAAAACCCTAAAAATATTTGGCTTCATCTATAACAATCTCCCACTTGAAAACAACTATACCCGAGCACTAAGCAACTTTGCATTCATCTTCTTCAAAAAACTAGTACTTGAAAAAATCATGTCTTCTGCGATACTCCTCATCAATCAATCAATCAACATTGAGTAATACTAATTGTAGTAGTACAAAAAACATGCTTCTCTCTATCTACTACCTTGGTCAACATGTCAGCTGGATTATTCGAGCCATCAATCTTCTGTTGCTTTAACTCACTATCTTTCAATGCCGACTTGATAAAGTGATAACGCTTTTTGATATGTCTAGTCCTTGAGTGATAAGCTACATTCTTTGCTAAGTGCACTACACTTTGACAATACAGTATGTCACACCCCAAACCTTGAGCGCACCAACATCCCACCATGGTCATTCAAATGCGACGTTCCCAGGTTAAGTTGTTGATCCAATTAGTTCTTTAATGCACATGCGGAAGCATATTATAAAACCTCTGTCAATAAATTATGGGATAGAAAAGCATGAAGCAATTTTGCAACAATACACTTTCATAAATCAACGGAGTTACAAACGAAGGCCTATTACCAAAAGTCTACAAAAGACCGGCTCTTAAAAAGGAACTGTCCTATGACCTACAAGTCAGACACGTGCTCCAATCCTCTTGACTTCACCTCTGCAACTCCTCAATGCCAACCAAAGTGATCTGGTCGCTCTGTCCACAAGGGACCTGAAAATGTTGGCCCACAACGAGGTGAGAGAGACATCGTCTTAGCAAGTTCAACCCCCTAAACCTCTATTAAAAAGAAAATACATCCAACGATGGCCTAGCCACACCACATAAAGGACTTACCTCGTCTTAGTTCCTTCTTACAAGTTAGCACAATTCATATCACTCAATCACTTCCTGCAAGTTAGCATAATTCATATCACTCAATCACATGTTCATATCATCCAACCACATATAGTAATACGAACTTAAGCAACCAGAACGCATTCGCTTTCATATAACCGACAACCACAGGGGTCCTGATTATAAGACTAAATCGTTATGACACGTTCCATTCCATGCCACACAATTTCATCCCATAATCCGACACATCAATAACACTTAACATGCATTTCAATTGTTATTCATTGCCATACAAGGGTTAGCCTACTCGCAGTTCGGCTATCTACTGACATTAATGCTAGGCATCGCCTCCCCTCATGGAGCGCGGCTTTGTCATTACGTCAACGGCATTTCCAAAGGAGCATGGGTCTAGTTGGCCTAGCCTCTACTGCGACCCGAGCCTCGTCACTATGTTGACGGCATTTCTAAAGGATTAAATATCCAATTGGCCTAGCCACTACAGCGACCAAGTCTTTCAATCAGTACACCACAATTCAATACTGGCCTTCGGACACTTTACGTTTCACTCAATGTTCTGATTAAAATAGTAGTCATGGCCTCTTTCTTTCGTATTAAACATCCGAGAAAGTAGTCGTGCGTGGGCACATATCACTTCGAACCAAAAACTAATACCTTCCTTTTTCAAGCCCCACTATTTAGTATAATACTTAAAATCCACTTTTGGTGTCAAACCCGACACCCGGGATTTTCTGAAGAAATTATATACTTTTTACAATTACCATTCAGTTTCACAATTCAACAATTAATTGCACAAATCATCACTTAATTTGCAATATCCAATCATCAAATTCATAATCTGAATACACAGTAGTGATCAGCGCCAAATTATGAGAATTAAGGGTCCCAAATAATTTTCGAAATTTATTAAATAATTAAATTTATTTCGAAAAATAATTAAATAATAATATCCATATTTTTCACAATCCACACTCAATTTATAATATCCAACCATCAATTTCAAAATTCGAATACACAAAGCAGTGATCAAAGCACGAAATTTGAGCAATTGAGATCAGAAATTATTTTTCAATTTTTTTAATAATAATATTTTAATAATTTCATAATATAATATATTATTAAAAATTCCAGATTTCAAAACATTTAAGTAAATAAAAAATAAAACCCTGTTATGTCCCATCAAGGTTTATTATTAAATAAACTCTCTTAGCCTTAATTAAACATGCTTTAAATTAAACAAACCTCTTAATCTAAATCACAATTAAATAAACTAAACTAACCACCTAAGCTTATTTAACTTAGACTAAGCACACTTAGGGTATATTAACCCTATAATCAAGATTTAGTGAGTTAAACTCACCCGATTAACGAACCGATCGGATCAAAACGACGAGGACGTCGAGGGGATCGACTTTTCTCAAGGCGGGCCGAGCATCCGGGGTTGGGAAGCCGGCCAAAATGGGTCAAAATCGGGCTTCCATACCCATTTTCTTTGGCTGCTGGTTGGGGTCGAACGGAGGTGGCTCGGCGGCGTTCGGGCGCAAAACCGGCGAAGGAGGACGGCTACTTGAACGGTTGTTGGTGGTGGCTCCGCGGCTTTCCGGTGGGCTTAGCGACGCGGGCAGCTCGAGACGACGAAGGACGATGGCTGGGACGCACGGACGAAGGCTGAGGCGACGCGACGGTGGAACGGCGAGCGGGTGACGTGCGCGGACAACGACGATGGTGAACATCTCTGCGCGTAGCTGTTGATGTCGAGCGGCAAAAGGGACGGTCGGCGTGCGGGCTGGCTGGTCCGGTCGAAACTCTCCCCCCTCTCTCCTCTAAAGTCCAAAGGAAGAAGATGATGTTGATAGGTACTTTTTAAGGGCCAATTTACACCATCTACTTGTCCAAATCTCCTTTAATTTGGCTCAGCCATCATGACATCACAGATGTCATGCTCCACTATCCAAATTCTTCAACAACCTTTCTCCAATAGGTCCAATTTCCTTTTATGTTACGGTATGAAATCTTGTACACTTAATTCAATCATTCTCAATCAATTTCATCTAATTGAAGCTCAATTAAATTAACCTAATGTCACCACACTACAATTCAAATATTTACTTGACTATAGAACCATCTTAATCTCAAAAATACCACTAAAAGTGGACTCTACCAATTTTCCAAATCAAATTAACCATACTCTGATTATTTTGCTGAAAAACTCGATTTGCATGAAAAATCTTCCGAAGATGAGTTAATGTTCCTAAAATGATTTGTGACATATCATGACTTCCAATTTCTAAATTCGATCTCAATTTCACGGTTGATTTCACTCTGGCACGATATTAGCGGGTCATAATCTACCGGATAACTTTTAGAAATTTTCATACATTTGACATGTGGTTGATCAAGCCACAATGTATGTCTTTAACACATTGGTGACTCTTAGTTGTCGGGATAATCTCAAGGTTTCAAATACGGACATGGGGTACCCAATCGACAGAAAAGTCGGTCAAGTGCCGATCGACAAGAATTGTGCGATCTGGTGGAATCACCCACACTTGATCACATGCCTCTGTCGAGTCGACCTATCTCCAGTCTCTAATCGATTTTTAATTGTGCTGTAATGACCATAGTAGATTAGCTCGGTCGAAAGGTCGCTTCTTGATCAAATTCTCGAGTCTGATGCATTAGAATCTCTTAACGGCTTCATCTGATAGATAGTTTTTATATGAGTGGCCGACTCAAGGAAAAGAACTATACGTGTGCCAACGAAATGCCTATCTCAATCTATTGAAAATAGAATTGGAAAACTAGGATGTCACAGTGTACTAACTAGCTGTTTTCGATATAGCTCCTCCATGTAATCTTATAACCATATAATTTCCTTGGAGGATTCTGTGATCGTCACGTATTCTGCCTCTGTACTTTTTATAGTTGAGGTACCCAACTTACTGTTGTACCTACAACTATAAAGACATATCACTGGTACTTTTACCACTATTTCGATCACTCGATTGATCTGCATCTACATAACCCTGCAACTCTAGAGATGTGCCACCATAACAAAGTGAGTAATTTGAAGTACCTGCTAAATATCTCAATATCCATTTCATTGCATTCCAATACTCTCTGCCTAGATTCTGCATATATCAACTCACAACTCACATTGCCTATGCAGTGTCTAGTCTCGTGCTCACTATGACATACATCAAACTCCCCACTGCTAATGCATATGGAACAATCGCCATCTCATCTTAGTGCTTGGACACATATCCTTAGAAAGTTTGAAGTGACTTGCTAAAGGAGTTGCAACCAATTTTGCATTGTCTATATTAAATCTCTTTAACACTTTGCTCACATAGTCTTTTTGCGACAGTCGTAATTTCTTATTTTTCCTGTCCCTGATGATTTTCATGCCTAAAATATTATTGACCTCTCCCAAGTCTTTCATAGCAAACTGTGATGATAACATCTTCTTCACTTCTACGATTCTCTTTATATTGGAACTAACCACCAGCATGTCATTCACATATAAAGAGAGATACACAATGTCACCATCATCATACTTGTAAAAATAAACATAGTGATTAGACTCACAGTGTGCAAATCCTTTTTCTTTTATAAAACCATCAAATTTTAGGTATCATTGCCGCGAAGCTTGTTTCAAGCCATACAAGTTTTTCTTCAAGCAGCATACCATGTGCTCCTTATCTTTGACTTCAAAACCCTTAAATTGTGCCATGAATAGTTCTTCATCTAAGTCACCATGTAAAAACACTATTTTTATGTCTAACTGCTCAAGATGAAGATCCTCCACTGTAACTATACTCAGCAAAACCCTAATTGATGTCATTTTCACTACAAGTGAAAATATCTCGGAGCAGTCAATCCCTTCTTTTTTAGAAAAGCCCTTGACTACAAGTCTCGCATTGTATCTAATATCACCATGTACTTCATTCTTAATATTATACACCTATTAGTTTAATACAGCTTTTTTACTTGTGGGAAACTTGATCAACTCCCAAGTTTTGTTCTGAAATAACAAGTTCATCTCATCTTTCATAGCACACTCTCATTGCAAGTGAGATGTGTCTACCTTTGCCTCATCGTAAGTCTCCAGTTCCTTAGAATTTGTATATAAGACATGGCTCAGAACAGTATTAGCTGATGGATCAAATATTTCCTTTGGCTTTCTCACACGTGTAGACCTCCTCAATACAGGTACTTCAGGGTCGTTAGTTTGCTCTGAATTACTACATTCCCCTTGAACTACCTCTTCACTGATAATAGGCTCATCTTAAACCTCTATTTCAAGTACATTTTGATCTACTAGAAACATCTTTACGGACATTGTGTCTAATTCAACATATTCTAGTTTTACTACCTTCTCATGCTCTGTCTAATGATCCTTGTACATCTTTTATTCATGGAATACCGCATTCTGATCGCGGATGACTTTGTTATTCTCATAATCCCAAAGTCTATAGCCATACTCGTCGCCACTGTATCTGATAAAGATGCACTTCTGGGATTTAACATCAAGCTATTTCCTATCCTCCCTGTCTATTAGCATATGTAATAAACCAAACACCTTTAAATGTGAATAATTAATCTTTTTACCTAACCACCGTTCTTGTGGTATTTTTCCATCCAATGTACTAGATGGACTTTTATTGATAAGATAAACAGTTGCATTAACTGTGGTAGCCCATAAGTGTAGTGGGAGACCCGCGTGTAGCCTCATGCATCTCGCATATTTTAGAATAGTTATGTTCATCCTTTCAGCTATACCATTCTTTTGAGAAGTTCTAAAAATAGTCTTTGACCTATGTATGCCTTCTCGACTCAAATATTCTGTAAATTCCTTACTCATGTATTCACCATCATTATCAGACTTCAGAGCTTTAATCTGATAACCTACCTCTTTTTCTACCATGGTCTTCCACATTCTGAACATCCTGAATACTTCTGATTTTTCTCTAAAAGCATAGATCCAAGTCTTCCTTGATAAATGTGACAAAATATCTCTTACCGCCATAAGAGAGTTCCTAAGTAGGTTCCCATACATCAATATGAACCAACTCTAACTTTTGGCCTTTATTTTGTTATCCATTCAATTGAAAACAAACAACCTTCTATTTTTTATAAAAGCAACTCTCATAAAAATCTAACTTAACTTTTTACAAACCTGAAAGTAATTTTCTCGAGTGTAATTGCTTTACACATTTTTCATCAAGGTGTCCCAAACGATAATGCCAAAGAGTAGATAACTTACCTATAGCCATTGTAGTCGCAATCATATCATTAATATTGTCTCCTTCGATAAGGTAAAGCGTACTTGTATGCTTTCCCTTTACTACTACTTTTATCTCTGAGGTTATCTTCCATTCTCTGCATCCAAAGGTTGTTACCAAACCTTTTTGGTCAAGTTTACCAGTTGAAATTAGATTTTTCTTTAATTCCAAAATATGCCTAGTTTCACACAAAACTAGACGTTCTCCACCTAAGATGTTCACAGTCACAGTTCCTTTCCCAACAATGGGACATATGTGGCCGTTTCCCACAACCACTTGTCTGAAATCTCCACTGGCATAATCATCAAATATGTCTCTTTGCGAGGTGCAACGAAAAGAAGCACTAAAATTAATAAACCATTTATCTGTTGTCAAGTCAAACCCTACAGACAAAGACAAGTTATCTAGTAAAGATTTATCGCTAACCATATTAGTTCCTTGATTCTTATCTTACTGCTTCTTTTTGTAGGCTTCACACTGAAACCTCCGGTTTCCGGTTTTGTAACAAAACCAACACTCATCTTTTGCAACTTGTCTCTTACCCCTTGATTGCGATCTGCCACACCCGCTGAATTTTCCTCTACTTTTACTTTTTCCACGGTTCTCCACCGCGAGTGTCATTGAAGATGTAGATGTAGAAAAATTATCTCCACCTGAGACTTTCATTCGCATCTCTTGAGTTATAATACTACTCACAGCATCATCAAGAGTTAAATCATTCTTCATGGTGCTTGAAATTCCCTGCACTGCGACGTTGTAGCTTTTTGGAAGAGAAAATAATAAAGCTTGAAGTTTCTTATCTAAATCTATGCCTGCGGATTCCAATTGACCCATAACTTGCGTGAAACTATTAATATGCTCTGCTACAAAACCTCTATTAGATAACTTCATATTAACCAGTTTCTTCAGCAAAAATACATAATTTCATGTGGACGGCTTCTCAAAAATATTCGTTAGAATATTCATGGTTTTTTTTTTTTTTTTGCAGTTTTTACTTTCGCAATGTGGTACCCTGTCTTTTTCATCAACCCTAGATGAATCGCACCTAATGTCTTTTGATCAAGAATTTTCCATCCGGCTTCTGCTGTTGGATCCACTTCCACCATCTCAGGTTTCCAACCTTCAAGTGGTGCATAGAGATCTTTTTGATAAAAATAATCCTCGATTTGTAATTTCCACCATCCGAAATCTTGCCCATCGAACTTATTGATTCTAATTTTATCTTTTACCATCCTGTTTGCTTTTGAACGTCACCAAAAAACCTTCGATGTTCTCAATTAGCCAACCCAAAATCCGATACCAATTGTTACGAAATCGCACGTCGATTCTAGAAAAATAATGCTTGCAAACAATTCACAAAGCATAATATAATAATAAAAGAATAGAATCAGAAGAACACGCCAAAAAATTTGTTAACAGAGTTCACTCAAACCTGGGCTACATCTTCGTGTAGAGGCACTATGCGAATCCACTAGACTTCAAAAAAAGTTAGAATACAACGATTATCTTCTCTCAAGATCAGGGCACAAAGAGATTGAGAATCCTCGTAAAGAAAAAAATTACTTTTTTTCTTCTCTCTTTTTCTTGCCTCTCTATTTTCTTTTTCAGCGTCTGGCCGGCCAGCATCTTGCCATCCCTAATATAAAGGTATCGCTTTTAACTTAAAAGCAAATCTGATGGAAAAGACCCAAAAATACCCCTAAAAATATTTGGCTTCATCTATAACAAAAAGTAGTATGAAAGAGTCTGGAGATTCCTGTGTGAATCCCACCGCAGCATTTTCGACCGCCGGCCCCACAATTTGATATTGATAGTCTTGGTTATTCTTTAATCTAGTTATAAGAAGATAGAGAGCCAATGAAAAACTGACACATGGCTTGCTCCTAGGGAATAGACCTGTCGTGTTTGCCAACAGCAATACTCTAGATGATCAGCACACGGAAGAAATTGTCCAGTGTTTTGGTCCATTTGAACTAGGGAAAGCATTACAAGAATAGGCTAAATTGTCCATCATAAAATGATTATTCCACAGTAAATGGGCAATAGTCAAGATAAATGCACGAGCTGAGATGATACTATTAAATACCTAAAGAAAGTCCGACTTGAATCGCATATGCAAGTTTCTTTAAGTGGATCGTCTTTGATAACTTCTTTAGATTGTGTGAAGTAGCATATTAATTTGGGACTTACTTAGCAATTTCCGTCTCCATATGGAATAAAATATATGAAATTGAAAATCAGAAGTCGGGTTAAGGACTAAATTTGCAACAAAATAAAGGATGACCACCGAAATTAAACATCAACAATAATAAATTGACCATTTTGTAATCTCCTTTGAATAATCATTTTTTTGTTTCATGTCGATACTACTTGTAATTATTTTCAGAAGTGGATCAGTTAATGATTTTCTGGTAATTATTGTCGGAAAACGTGGACAGATTATTTTCCCTTTTTTTAATCCTCGCAGTTTCTCCTTCTTTAAAAAAATCTTCAGAAGAATTGTTGCTGGGGTATCTTTCATCCAAGCCTAAAAAATCATCAACACATAAGCATTCCCATGATAGGGCTATGAAGAATTTCTACGTCGGTTGTCTCTCCTACCGTGCTGGTCAAAAGTGTTCCTCTGGAATTGTTGTTTGATTGTGCCGGTGTGAATTATGCCTCCCGCCACTGACGGAGTTAATGAAAGCAACCATCGGAGCCTCATGTGGCACCTAATTCCTTCAGCCGAGTGGCTTTGAAGAAGAAAATGTGCACGAGAGCAAAAGCGGCACTAAAGAAGGACTTGAACTCGTGGACAACGGACTTGACGCTTGCGGACGATGGAACTTGGGAAAGAACAAACGACGGTGGACGATGGACTAAAGCTTGCATTGAGTGACAGGGATTAGGCAAGGAGTGGCGAGGACCGAGTGCCGAGCGGTCGAGGATAGGGCAGAGAGGAAGAAGAAAATGTAAAAAATTGAAATAGGAACCTAATTCAAATTCAAGTTGGGAATTTTCTTTTTTTTTTTTTTTTTTGACTCAATTGCAAATTTTGTACAAAATTACCACTGTCCCAAGTCTCAAGAAAATGATTACAAGCAAAAATTTGGCCGATTGGCAAGTTCTAAGCCTTATTCGAGGCTGATTGGCCATTTTAGGTCCTTAAATCTTTTTATAAGAAAATAAATTCACTTTAAATCTTTAAATAATTAAATCAAAAGAAGAGTCAGGGATGGGGGTGGGGGGAGAAAGTGGCCCCACTGACTATCCATGCAAAGAAGGTAACACCTACATCCACTGCTAGTGGATATTTGTCTCTTGACTACGTGCGACATGCATATGAAGTTTATTGCAAGTAATATGAATTCCACTTAACAAAAAGAAGAAATTAAAAACTTAGCCAAAAAGAAGAAAAAAGAGTTTCTTTTAACAAAACAAAGGAACAAAGTTAATGTACACTCAATTGGTACAGTATTTTTATCTTAACATGTGCTTAGCAATACTCTTTAAGTGTTTTTACATTCAGGTGATCCTGAAATTCGGATTTAATCTAGACGAATCCTTTTAAGGACTTAAGTTTTTCTTAACAAAAGAAAGCAACAAAGTTGATGTGCAGCCTCTTCCTACACGTGGTAGTGGCTACTGAAAATGAGGTCTCTTCATGCATCTGACCGAGGCTTCTTGGCATTTTTTCAAAGTTTGAGATTTTTAGGAAAAAACTCAACACTAAGGCTCTATCTATTTCACAAAAGATGAATGACTTGAAATTTTTTTTCTAAAAATGATCATTTGTGCTACTTGAAATAATTATTCAATGGAAAATATTTTTATCATTGACAACAATTTTGTTTAAATATTTTCGTGAATAATGAAAAAAAAAAATTCCATTCATTTATTTTTGTAAAAGATACAGACAATTGTTTTTAAAAAAATATTTTTCAAATCATTCATTTTTCGTGAAATAATGAAATCTAACTGAAATTCTTTTTCTAATATAAATAAGTATTGTCAAGGTACTAAAACTTATGGAGAGGGATTACTCTGACCATGACTTTTAGCTAAACTAATTTACCAAATTAATATCTTGACACTTTTCTGAAATAAATAACAGAAGAGGATGAAAATCCTCTACTTCGAAAGTGCTTTCATGGGCATCTCAACCAATCCTCAACTGTGGATGCACGTAAATAAGGCATTTATCGACGGTTGAGATATGCTGAGATAAAAAATCTGCATCCAAAAAAGAAAGGACTGATGACTGTTAGCAATAAATCATACTTTTTGATGGATTCACAGTGACTGAACATGCCTAGTGCTTGTTGTCTTCCCTGAGGGTTTCTGCTATTTGAAACCACGTGTATAGAAACCTGGATATATTAACAAAGAGCAAAAGAAAAATAGACATGGTAATCTTGGGTCAATAAAGCAGACGGTTCAATTCTTAGTTGTCGCTTCCGTTCGTCCCCATCGAATCTAGAAACGTAAGGATTTTTGTGATATACAACATCGAGATGGTGAGGGCGCTGCATTTGGGGAAGTGCGGGCGACCTCGTCAACTAGCAAATATGACAGCTCCCCGCAGTGGCATGCAAATGCTACATCAGCAAAAATTCGGACAGGAAATCCACCCACGCCCCCTCCGGTACAAACCCCTCCGGCTCTCAGCTCATATTCCTCCGAAGCAGTTCGTTCGTTCAGAAGACAGCAATCTGCAGACACTCGAAACCAGGAAGAAAGGAGATCTCAGGCGAAGTGGGAAGGTCAATGAGGAACAACGATTTAGCTTATCACGGTGGTGGCCAGAGGTAAGCCTCCACGACCTTAAATATATAAAAAAAGAACCGGAGCCCAGCTCTTCCTGCAAGTTCTTTCTGCAATTCTAAGGATTATGAGGGAACTCATTTCAGTATCTTGAGATTCTTTCCTGTTTCAATAAATATATTAAAAAGCACCGGAGCCCAGCTCTCTCTGGAAGCACAGCTCTTTCTGCAAGTTTAAGGACTCTGAGGGAACTCACGTCAGTATCTTGAGATTCTTTCCTGTTTCTATCTCTGATCATAGGAGGGAACTTAGTATTTCTATCTCTGATCATAGGAGGAACTTTTTGTCAGTATCTTGAAAGAGTTTCTATCCTGATCATAGAAGGGAACTCAGTATCTTGAGATTCTTTACTGTTTTTATCTCTTATGGTGTCAATGGTTCGGTTTGAAAAACCGAACTAAATTGTTAGGAAAAATTTCCAAACCGAACCAAACGAGACCCGAACCGAACCGAAATTTGGGTTCGATTTGGTTTTTCTGTTTTTGGTTTTCAGCTTTCAATTTTCGGTTTTTGCATTTTTTTTTTTGTATATTTCATTTTCAAGAAATAATCTCTTATCGATTTATTGGTTCAGTTTAGTTTGGTTAACCGATAAAAAAAAATTAATTTTTAATGGGAACCGAATCGAAAAAATCGAATTTTTCAGTTCGGTTTTCGGTTCGGTTTTTGACACCTCTACTGATCATATCGCACTAAAAATACCATTCGTGAATGCTGTTTTTGTGGTTAAAAAACTGCATTTTAGCCATTGAATGTACTGTTCACTCAAGACCCCTGGGGAAATCTCTCACTTTACCTGAAGAAAATGGCTTGTTTCTTGCAAAATGCCTTCTCGTAGTGATAAATTTGGTAAATTTTCATGTTATCCATTTGGTAAAATTCTGTCACATTGAAGAAGCGATGTGGCTGTACATCGACTCTGCTTCTTTCTTTTGTCATGAGCTTTTCCTCCTAAGAAAAACCCTCCGTTAGCTTTGCTCTGTTTCTAGGCGGTAAGCAGGGGCTTACTTGGTAGCTTTGTGCGTCTGGTTGGCTTTATTATGTCAATGTGTTGTAGGGGTAGGTTAGGAAAATTTTATACGTGTTAAGGAGGCATCCCCTGGTTTGCCGAAAAGAAGAATTTTCGCTAGCTTAATTTACCGTGGATCAAAAGACGGGGTACATACCTTGCAGTACACAGACTTTAGACTCCTGCAATGTATACTCATTAGCTAAGATTGGCACTAGAAGCTTGGCATCATACCGCATCAAATATCCTTTAGAACATAAAGCGGTAGTTCTTGAAAGCTTTTGGAAAGGCTGCCATCTTGTGTGAAGCAGAAAGAGCTCAAAACTTAGACTGTACACTAACAAGTAATTTGCTGATTTTATTTCCAAGAGGTGAAGCAGAGCAGGCAGATCAAATTGCTGCATGGATCGAATATTTTGAATCCCTGGAGAAGAACTTGATTCCACTCGCCGAGTGCACTGATGTTCCACCCAACTCTATCCGTGCAAAAGTCAAGCGTTTCTACAAACTGCTGAAAATCGTCAAGATGGGAGGGCAAGATATAGACCCAAAGTTCCGATTTACCTTCGCTCTCATTGCTGTTGCTCTTGGAGCTGTCAAGTGCAGTTTGCTGATGTATGTCCTGCTTGGTGACATGCCTTGGTCAATTTTCTTTCTCTATGTTGTCCTCATAGCATTTACATTTACCGCAAATTAGAGAATGGTGACAATTTCCCGTTCTCTTGATGCCGTGGTTTGCAAACTCGGCTTTAATTTGTGTCCTAATGCTGGCTTGGAGATGAACCTTGTGTTGTTCTATTATTACTTCAAGTACCTTTTACATCATAAGGAGAATATGTAATGATGATAAATAGTGACACTTTTTATGGGAGATGGACCTTGTTGTTGATTCAGTATCTTAACAGAAAAGTGAGAATGAATAATCTTGGTTCAATGTAAGATGTGTATAAATGCATGTTGATGATGTTTTTACATTTGAAAAGGGCTGGAGAGTATGATTTTCTGGGAATGAAGTCGCTCTAAGCCCTCGGCAACAATTTTTTTTTTTTTTTTTTTTTTTTTTTTTTTTGGCGCTGAGAAAGGAGTTGTAAGCTTAAGCGAAGCCAATTATTTCTATTTTCTTCGTAGTTGAGATCGAGTGTCAAATGTGGACCATCAAAAACCCAAAGCAAATCACTAGAAATTCTGTTTTCTTGCACCTCATATTGTTTGATCACGAGAAACTCATAGATGAAAGCATTGGAACACCAAGTTGTACCCCCAAGATGTGTTCTCTATTCTTTTTATTATTTTGTTAAAATATCCAGAATTTAATTCTCGATGTTCTCAGTGACTTAAAATCTTGAAATAGACAATGTAATTGGGGACATATTTGGTGACTGTAAATCTGTCAAAAAATAAGATGGGAGTTTGCTGCCATGCTAACATGGGAGTCGGATGATGCTAACTGAATGCCGCATTGGCTGCAAGTCAAAGTCGTGTACAAATAGCAAATTAAATTATGCATTTTTTTTTTATAAATAATATGTACAGGGGTTGTGTTTGTATGTCTGTAATTATGTACACCGCTACTGAACATGAGATTGCCATTGCTTGCGTAAGCATTCAATGGATCAGCAGAAATGAAATTGCAAAGCTACTTTCTTGCCCTCCTGTCCAATTCTGTTCTTTGATCTTCATCGCGGTGACGAGACGCGTGAGAAGAGGCCCGGCCCAGTCGTAATGGGCTAGGGGGAGGACTAGTGTTGGGCCGAGAGCCGGCCCATCTCGGCCCAGTCACAGCTGGGCCGGCGAGAGTAAACTAAAGACCAGAGGGGAGAGAGAGAGGGCGGCGAGGGCGATTTCGGCTGCGCGAAGATGGCGTCCTCCGGCGCCGCCGTCGGATCTGGAGCTCCGGTCACGCTGAAGGAGCTCCGGCCGCCGTCTCCTCTCTTCGCCGACGGGGCTTCTCTTCGCGTCCTCGGCAAGTAGGCTCTCATGTCCTTCCTCCTCCTCCTCCTTCTGCGCAATGCCGTTGAATTGATCCGTTGAATCAGTGCTCCTGCGGTTTCTCCCTCCCCCTGATTCTCGTCGATCCGCTCGCCATTTCATTTTCCGTCTGTACCTGGTTTCGCCTTTTCCGAGGGGATATCGGCGCGTGAAACGGAGCTTGTACGAGCTAGGGTTTTGGATAGTAGTTAGCTTTTGATTACTCTAGGGTCGATGAGATTGCAGATGCGTGTAATGTGGCTGCGAAGCCGAGCTCCGTAGTTGCAGCTCTCGTACACTTGTAGGATTAGACTAGACTTACGACCATGTCATCGACATTCCGCCGTTTGGAACTCGGTTTCGATTCTCTTGGATTGGGCATGGTTCAGCTGGTAATGTACTTCCAATGCTCGTGTGACGGCCGAGAAAATAATAGAACTTGAACTGTGTTGGGTTTCATGGTTGATCGATGCCGCACCGCACAAGTTTCGTTTTTTTTTTTTTTTTTTCTTGTTTTTAGGACGGCAAGGCCTGTAATGAACTTGGATCAGACATTTTCCTAGGTAATGATGTTGTCTAGATTACTTGAGAATGTGGCCGATTTTGGGTCTGGCAAAGATAAAGCAATCGCCCCAACCTTGATGCGAGGCCGGGGCAAAGGCGTTTAAAAAGTTGTCCTCTTTCTTTTCCTTCCTTTATCAGCAAGTTCCACCGGGAAATCATCTAAACATTGTCGACTGGATTGTTTGCCATTGGTCATCTGCATGTCTTTCGCTTTCTATTGTTGATCTGTTTCTTCTTTCAGAATGTTGCGGTTTTCCCGGACTGATATCTGCTTTTCACTTGAGGTTACAAGAGTATTCCGTGGAGACTACCATAGCGATGATTGTCGATGGAGATGCTAGTCTGAAGATAGACACACAGCATCTGAGGGATCTTAGTTTTCGTGTCAGCTCAATGTACCAGTTCATTGGCGAACTCCAGATTCAACCTGATAATGAGGTGAGAACTTTCATTGTTTAAGATTTGAGTTTTGCCGGCAAATGGGTTAGAGATTGCGCGCTCGACGTGTGCATTGTGCATGGTGGTATTGACCATTTGGGTTAATAAGTGCTCATGCTTTTCAGGCGGTGTTGCGGGCTCGAGTGGGTAGAAATGTCGATGGCCTCGACCTGAACCTCTACTATCAGTCTTTGCAGCTTGTTAGGCAGTTTCAGGCTGAACGCGGAAGGTATCAATCAACTTAACATACCTTTCTACTGAGAGAGTATTTTCAGAAGTTCTTTTAGGAAAGACATGATGGTAAACAGACCGATGAAACCGTTTTCTTTCCAACCCCTCGGCATCAACAGCGGTGACGGCGGTTGGGATTATGTCTGCCTGGACGGATTAATTTTTTTTGTTAAGTGAAGTAGGCGGGAAGTGACGCTCAGTTGTTGAAACAACAGATGATGAACAATTGAACACTGCTGCTTGTTATTGCGGCAGCATTGGAATCGTGTGAATGGGCTAGAGTTTCCCTGTTTATTCCCGTCCGATCTTCTTGAAGTAGCGTGTCAAGAAACAACACGGGCAAGATCACGGACTTTGGGCTCTTAGAAATTCATGAGGCCGAGCCGGGTCTCCCGAGACTCGATGAAATTGTCCGCCTCTCTTGTCGTGTAGAGATGACCCGAAAGCGAAATGGCAAAGACCAAAGTATCCAAACGCAAAACCTGCGTCAGTTGGACTCTTAGGATCTGCATGGTAACTTGCCATTCTTTTGTTTCCCAAAATTTAAAAAAAAAAAAAAAGAAATCCATTTAGTAATGTCGATTAATTTTTAATAAGGAGTTGGTAAATAGATTTAGGATAAAAACAAAAAGTAGAAAAAAGTAATTTATTGTTCTTGAGAATAATTTTTGTAAATAAGTTTTTTCTTTTTTTCTTCTTCCTTGCTCCCTGCCATCCACGGCCTCGCGTTGTCGCCAGCAATCGATCATTGATTGCGGCCGCCAAGAGGAGGAGAAAGAAAAAGAAGCCAGCAATCGATCATTGATTGCGGCCGCCAAGAGGAGGAGAAGAAAAAGAAGAGATGGAAAAAAAAAAATTCTAAAAAAATTATTAAAAAATTTAAAAATTCTTTTACAAAAAAATTTGTAAAAAAATTTGTATTAAACGCATTTTTATTCTTTTTTTATCCCCAAAAAAAGAAATTTTATATAATTATCAAGTATGTTCTTTTATTCAAAAATTGTTTTAGAAATTATAAATAGAAAAAGACTATTTTTAAAAAAAAAATTATTTCTCAAACGGAATATTATCAAATGCATCCTTATTAATATAGAGTTGAATTACTTTCCCATGGAGTAATTCTTTTCCATATGGAGATTGTGAATGAATTTTTAGGGTGCGCATAATAAACATTATATTCCTCTAAATTTCTAATTTTTTTGGTCTTGAGAATAGGCTTGGAATATAAATTCGCTTGGTAACGAAATTTTATTTTTTACTTGATGAAATAAATTTTTAGTCTAGAAATATGTTTAGAATAGAAATAAGAAGTAAAAAATTTATATTTTTTCTATTTCTTGAACAAAAGTGAGAGATAAAAAAATTTTAATTATTCGCTCTCACTATTAGCTGGCCCACCCGTCATCGCTCAATGCTAGTCGCTCACCGTTTGTTCATCCACCGCCTCCTATAGCTATTCGTGAGAGAGAAATTTTGTGTTATCAAACGAATTTCTATTTTATGAATATAAATTTTGTGTTGTTATCAAACGCGAATTTTTGTTCACAAACATGTCCAATGAATTAAAAAATAGAAAAATCCATTTCGCCAAAAATTGATTTCCAAAATAGAATGATTATCATCCGTGTTCATAATTTCTAGTTTGTCGTAATATGTCGCAAGATGCGAGTGCCTGGACTTGCTTTTTCCAAACCATTTAAAGCTTTTCATAAACCTTTTAATGTTTACATTCTTATGAACTTTTAAATACAAAACATTATTAATCTATCGTTAGATGATAAAAAAGTTCACATAAATATCCGCATGTGGTGCTGACAAATGAGGCAGAACCGGTGGAAAATGCTACACCATGGTGGCAGATTAATGAGAATAAGAAGACGGTGGAGATCAGCTTGAACATACTTTTCAAGTGGTTTCTTCCCTTCTTTCCCTTGTGAATCAGGGCTCTCTCTTGGGATATTTCATTCGGTTTCTGTCCAAATTTCGAGACACAATGGACATTTTTTCTATTCTAACGGAAGATGAGTCTTAAAGAATTGAAATTCCACCTTCTCTCGCAAAGATTGACCAAATGTTCACTCTATATACTATCATTATATACCTACTAACTCACTTTATCTAAGTCTGATTTTCTACACAAGCCAATCCTTTGTAGGCGGGGATCGGCCCCACGATTTCGTCATCCTTCTAATCAGGTTTGACTACGACGAGGGCGTTTGAACTTTGAAGGGATGGTTGTCGGCAGACCGCTATCCTTAGTAACTTTCTTCGTGATTACGTGAAAATTCAATTACATTTCAATTGATTTCACCTCTATTTGGCTGAAATTGGATTGCTAATGAAATATTGTTCACAGAATTTGGTTCATAACTTTTTGTTAAGAGAAGATAAATTCTGTGGCGATTTCAATCATGGATCCCAATGAATCACAAGAAACAGATATAACTCATGCCAACAAAATACAAAACACTTTGTCAAAATTCAATTGATGACAAAGTAAGATGATAAAGAGACATAATATTGAATTTAAATCGACGATGAAGATTTCTTAAATACGACTCCAATACGGGAATTGAAAAACATTTGAATTGTGGAAGAGTAAAGATAAAAATAAATTTGCTAGAAAATTGAATTCTTTGGTTGATTAAAGGGGGTCATCTACATGAATATACTTAGGTATTTATAGGCTAACATAATCGATAACCACTTATGCATGGTTATTATTTAAATCTTTAGACTTGCCACAATCTCAAGTTTCATAGCTCCCTATGAAGGGTTATTACTCAAATTTCCAAGCATAACTTCCTTGCCACAATCTTAAAGTTCATAACTCCACTTAATCCTCATCTGAAGCAAATTTCAACCATCTTTAATCATCATCTTAATTATTAATCACATGGTAAAATCATAATCGATCAATATATCGACAGCGGTACCTAATTGTCAATATTCATGATTGTCTTTGCAATATAACACTTGGCGATCGATATAGCTTTCACTCATCAACATTAAAGTTGACTGACAATCAATTACCATCACATGGTATCTATATTGATAGCAACATTTGATCATGGATGTCTAAAAGTCGATCGACATTTTCCCTCGTGCCCATAGTTCCATCCACAATCTGCCAAACCCAGCCCCAATCAAACCAACTTTTCACCGTCGTCCTGATCTACAACAGCATGGGCGCGTCGGCCGGTAGGCACTTGCTAGGACGAGGTCAAAGCGTACCGCTCTGACGCCTAACCGTGGAAAAAAGTTGAAAGGCCCAAAAAGCGGATGGCTCGGCTGTCCCGTTCCCGCGCACCGCCCCACATGCGATTGTTGGCCAGCGCCAGGTGTCGGGCATCCGCTGGCCTCTCGCTGTGACTTGATTCCGCCGCGACCATCCTGGGCCCCTCATCCCCAGATCCGACGGCGGCGACGCTACCTTTTCGCACCTACCTTCGTCCGACCCGTGACCATCGTGCGGTCGCGGTTGGTCCTAACCTCTTACCTTTTCCCCTCTCTCTCTCTCTCTCTCTCTCTCTCTCTCTCTCTCACGGTTATTTTTGCTTTTTCCTTTTCTCGTTGGAAAGTGCTAGATTTACATTGTGAATCACGTGCGACGGGACACGCGCACACGATCAGCACACGGAGCGGCCTGCAGCGTCGTCTCGATTCGATGAGATTCGGAGTCACGCTGCATGCGGTGCTGTCGCGTTGAAAAAGGTTGACGCCAAGCTGTCGGATGTTGACCACGCTTTCCGCGGGCGGGTCGGCTCCCTCTCTGTTCGAACGCGGTCTATCTGAATTTTTCAAGTAGTCTGTCAAAATAGATTGTAAGCAACTTGATTTTTAATTTATATTTAATATATTGAGTTATGATATGAATTAGTTCTGATCAGTGAATGAATCATAAATGATAAAACTAAAAATAAAATAAATGTTAAATAAATTCACAATAATCACTTATATGATTTTCTTTGCATTTTCTTTCATTTCTTTTCTCAATCTCATATTCGCTCATTCCACGTTCTTATTTTAGTTTAAATTAGCTATTTGGGTTAGATTATTCTCGACTCAATCCATTCGGAGCTTTCTCCTCAAAGTAGGAAATAGGCATGCTCTTCTCCACGCCCACCGTTTAGGATATTAGCTCGTTATAAAGATATAGTGATAGGGCGGGCTTTAAATGAAAATTGTCGTCATTCTTGTTTTGCAATGCCCGTTCCCTTCCTCAAGGGGGCATGCCTCGAATCCTGCCCTTTTTTTAAAAAAAAAAAAGATAGTTTCTTTCTTGGGCGGATGACATGCGTAAGAGTCTCTTCGAACATCCCACTAGTTTCCGTAAGGCAGAGGGTAACGTTAAACAAAGAAACTACAGATCACCGTCCCTTTTTCCTTAGTTTACAAAGGTCAAGATTACTGTTGTCTCGACAGCTATTGACAAGCCTCCTCGGAGAAAGAAAAGCAGAGAAGAAAAATCATTTCTGGGCCCCAAAAATATTGGGGCAGTATCTTCGTGTACAGTCGATGCGCGTGTCGGAAGCCGCACCTTAACATCCGTGCGATCGCCGTTGGCCTGGTGGACAGGAACTGGCCTGTCTTCCAGAAAATCACGGCTCGATTCGGACCATGTGCAGACCCTTGGGACAACTCGCGCTGTGTTGCTTGATTATGACATGCATCATCTGGAGAGATTTTTCGGATTATTCATTTATGTTGCAGTAGGTGCGAGATCCTTAAAATAAAAATAAGAGAATATGAGTCACCCATTTTTTTGTTCAAGGGGACCATGCTCGATTCTTCCGCTGTTCTGATCATTAATAATCTTCTCTCCCTAGGAAGTTCCGATTCAATGTCTGTGTACTATAGGCCTTCGCAAAGCAGCATAACTTCGGATCTTACTACCCACTCCCACAAAGGAAAAGTAGGATTCTTGAATTAGTCAATTTCCCGCCTCACTATTTGGTCCATGATTCCACAAATTACAATTATATAACAGGGTAAATGGGAGCGCCTTTCTTCCTCCCTTTTATGATGAGCAGGTCACTAGTTCCCCCCTTTACCTTTAGCAGGGTAGATGCAATTTTTTTTTTTATAATTACACAAGCAATCCTAATTTTGACTCAAATATGCAATTTGATCATTGAATTAGTAATTTATTCAATGTGGTCCATAAACTTTAACTTAATATGTAGTGTGATCTCTGAATTTTTAATTTGTTTTGTATAATTCCTGAACTTTTGGTATATATTTTGTGTAATTCCTAAACTATATAAAAGTATTCAATATAGTTCTTTTTTTTATTAAAGACTAGGGCTTATTGATTAAATTGAACATTTTCCTATAATTCATGGATTATTGAATAGGTACAAAAAGTTCATGGATTACACGGAATAAATTAAAAGTTCAATGATCAAATTAGATACTAGCTCAAAGTTCATGTACTATTTGTATCACTTTTCTTTCTTTTTTTCATCAATTCTCTTCTTTCATCCTCTTTCTTTTTTTCTAAAAAAAATTGCTAAGTTTTTTTTTTCGCAATATCTTGTCTCAAACCTCGAGGTGATGAGACGATAGAGATTCTCGCACCCACACCAACCTACCTTGCACTTTAAAGAATGTATATAGATATCTATATTATAATAAGGTATGGATGAACAGCTTTTGCCGGTCGATGTCGAATTTAGAAATGCGGACGGGATTGGCGGAATGTCCAGCACGACCTCTTCCCTAATAGGAAAATCGAGAAGCATATAAAATATTATGTGCTAATCATAATTATCAACAACGAAAGAAAAAATACACGCGCCTCCTTTTGTGGAAAAAAAATAATTTATATATTTAAATCCCGCGTCGCAATCATAACTCCATAATTATCCCCCTTCCCCAACCCCAAGATTTCATTTAATATTTCGTGTATTATACTATAATTGTATGATGGTCGTTCGCATAGGTGGCATAACGATACATACGAATTATATTACTCGCTGATTTGCCCGATAGGAACATCGTGAGCCAATCACGAGAGGCCACGCGAACTTGAGATTAGGGTTCTATTAATTTTTTATAAAGTTGAAGAGTAGACCTTTAGGCAATATAATATATGGTTCATTTCTAGACGTATTATCCATGTAGTTTGTTGCTATCGTCAATTATTTCTGACCAAAGGAGAATGTATTTTGTAATGTAGGCGTGTACACGTGTATATTTATAAACTCACCGGAATCGACCTAACTTCATGAGGAAGATGACAGAAATTGAAACAAAAAAGGGAGGGGGGGGTTAATGCCGTTGAAAATTTCCAGACGGTACCTCCGTGGCATATATATCCCATTCATTTCGAAAAAAATTTGAATGGATATCTTGGTATATTTTCATCTGACAAAAAAAAAATCCCAAGTATGTGCCCTCATGAAACATTTACCATAAAGTTACATTTCATCTCACAAAAAACTCCAAATTGATCAAATCTGCCCACTCTTAAAATGTATTTGCATTTAATAGGATATTGTATAAGATGCTAATGGAGTGTGAATTTAGATCAGGGGTGACAGTTTGAGTGTTTTTCTTTTGTGAGACAATTAATTAATTATGTCAAAGTTGTATAAGTTTAGGATTTTTCATGAGATTAAAATTAGTCTAAAATAGATATGTCATGGGGTGATGATTTTTGATTGTTTACAATATTAACTCAAAAAAAGAAAAAAAGCCTCATGCCGCAGGCATTTTGCAAATGCAATGCATTAATCCATAAAAATTCCAAGCATACTAACTTGGTTCCCTTGATTAATCGTCTGCTGTTCTCATTATTGTGTCTAATAAATATTGGTGGGCGACACATTGGAATTCCAAAATATCTGCAAGGTGATACTCTATCTTATTTTATTATTTTCACTAAATATTAATATATTCCGATGGACGGCTCGCGGTCGTGATCGTTAAGACGTTTAATTCTTCCTTTTCAAACAGATTATTTATGTACAAAAAAACAGAATGTTTATGGAGTTAAAAGGGAAAAGGTCAGCTTTTGATACATATAATCAACGATAAACAAATAATTGCTAGAAACAAACCCATTTCATTATTATTAAAAAGAGGACCATCAAAGTAAAGTTTTTTACGTCTGTGTCTGTCTCGGGTTAATCAAATTCGGTCCAAATAATACCAACGTTCAACCGTTGACTTTCAATTGGAAGCAGACACGTGTCACGAATTATGGGATGCGTGAAGAGAAGAGAAATTTATGGGTATGGAGGTCTCTGTTCTCTGTGCACATAAGGAAAACAGGCAACATGCACCTAACTTTGAACAGGCCATCCTCGCTTGCTTTTTCGTTGCGCTGGAACATGTCGAGCAAAGCACGCCTGCTTTAAACTAAGAATTTGCGCTAAGAATCCATGTGATCATGCAAATTAACAAGTCTTATCCAATCACGTATCTATTCACTCCAGTACGTTGAATTTGACATAAAAACTTTCATAAGCCCAAAAAATAAGTCCAAAAAAGAAAAAGTAGCTTTTCACGTGATAATAGAACGCTTTGTAACTATTCATTACCCAAATCATTGCGCTTCGAAAGCTGTTAAGAGAATTTTAAGAATTAGATAGATATCTAATCATGCCATATGATATTTTGGGAGTACCTAAAATTTCCTTAATCACTCGGCTTAGGACATGATAATATACAAGACCATGATTGGTCCAAACCCAATTATTTGGACATATACCAAATTTATACGAAGTCACATCAAATTCCCATATATGTATACATATGTACATTTTTTTTTCCCCATCATGGGGCGGTTGATGAATGATGGATGCCAGAATCATTACGAAAGCACTGTACAATCGCAGCATCGACTCCCATAATTGTAGAGGGAGACAAAATTCGCTTTCCCTTAAATTTCCACAATTTTACAAACGTCAAAAAACACCATCATTATAATAAAAATAAAAATAAAAAATCTCCTATTCTCTCTCTCTCTCTCTCTCTCTCTGTTCGAGAGCCACACGATTTTTTTTTTTTCGAGAGCCACACGAATTTACAGGAACAGTAAACAGCAGATGCTGCGGTCGTTGCATGCGTCGACTTCGTGTACTCTGCTTCTCCTCCCACCACCATAAAAAAGATGGAGCAGCTGCACCGACCGCCGCTGTCCTCAGCACCTTTCGATCGATACGCGAAGCGGACGAGAAAGGGACGGTCGGATTCCCCTCGCTTATGGACTGCGACCTCCTCCTGCCTCCCCGCCATTCTCGATCCCTCCTCTTCCTTCCGCTCTCCGGCGGTGCTCCTCCCTTCTCCGGCCGCTCCCTCGCCCTCGCTCTCGCTCGACCTCCCTCACTGAGCCTTGCCTGAGTCCCCACCGCCGTCGCAGTCGCGGCGTTGCTCCGCCGCCGCCGCCGCCGCTCGGGGTATCTCTCTCTCTCTCTCTCGCTACGTGTCCGTGTGTTTTCGTGATAATCGTGTGGCAGTTTGCTCCGTGCGAGGGAACGGCGAAGCGAAACGCCGAGATAGTCGCGTCGAGTCATCGCGGTTTTTTTGTTTTTTCCTTTATTCTGGCTCGGCATTGTTGAAAGTTCCGACGGAGGGAGAAATTTCGTTTTTTTCCTGAGGGAATTTTTTTTTTCTTTGGCAATTTTGTGGATGATTTCAAGTTATTCTCTCTCGAAAGAATCATGGGATTGTGCCGAGCTACTGGTTTTCATGGAGCTTCTTCGCGTTCTGGAAAAATCTGGTCGAGCCTTTTTCTGCTTCGAGAGGAGTGAATTTCGATCTTGACTTTGGCGTTTCTGCTGACTTTCCCGTCTTCGTCAGAAGAAGGAGCGGAGCAGAGCAGTAAGCGCTGCTTTGGAAAATGCTCGCGTGACCTTTGTCTTGGCCATGACTAGGAGAAGCAACGCTTTCGTGGGATTCAGTCCTCGAGAAGTCGCTGGCCACCGCAGACCCATCTCCTTCCTTTCACACTGAATTTTGAGCCTGAAAGCTGAGAAAGAACCGTGGCGGCCTTTCCATTGATTTCCGAGAAAAGGGAAGCAGTCCCGGAAATGAATGCCTGCCCGTATTTCCTTTTTGCTGCTTTGGCTTTGTTTATTCTTTGAAAAACGGAATGAGACTAAACGGGATTTGGTGTTATTTCTTGTCTGGGTTCGATTAACTTTTCTCCCAACTGGCGCGTGGTTATGGAATTCCATGTAAGCATAAGCATGATTATGCGCTGCAGTGTCCTTTAGATTCCCAGGTCTTTTGGAGCTTTGTGCTTTACGTGCTCGAGCTCAGCTATCTGAGTCAGATCGTGTTGTTCATCTGGTCACTGGATCGCTCCAAAACCATGTGCTTTCGTCCTCTGTGTGGTTCTTGAGACTAGTGGATGGGACGAGTACGAAAAGGAGAAATGAAAAAGGACATTTTTTTCATCAAGGACTAGGTTTCCTAGAAAAAGAAGTTTCGTTTTTAATTAAAAATTAGTTTCACTTCTATCTTTCCGTTAGGAACCACATGTAGTATGCAATCAAGATAAAAAGACGTTTGGATGTTGAATCTCTGGAAGGGCTTAAGTCATCTTCATTGTACAGGTCATGGGACATTTCTCCACCATATTCAATGGCCTGGCAAGATCATTTTCGTTTAAGAAGGGAAGGAGCACTGGGGATCGTGATGTTAGAGAGGCTGCAGAAACCATGGCAAAAGAGGCGAAAAAGAATGACTTGATACTGTGCTCATCTGGCATTGTAAATGTCGATGGCTCGGAAAACTTCGCTTCGGTTTTCTCTAAGAGAGGGGAAAAAGGAGTGAACCAGGATTGCTGCATCGTTTGGGAGGTATGTCTTGAAACCTGAATGCATGAGATTCTATTGGGGTCACATTCATTGTTCCCACATTCATTGTTTATTTTATGAAATTCAACTAGCTAGCCGTTGTCATTTGCAGGAGAGGAATTGTTCTAATTTTACAATTGCTTGGAACTTCTGGTCGCTTTTCATTTTGAAGATTATGTTTGAACAACCTGTCATTTGGTGTATAGAAGTTCAGAGTCCATCAGATATCCAGTTGCTCAGCTTGTTTCTTGTCTCAAGTCATTTGTACATCGCATGCTGTGAAGACTGATAAATCTATGCCAATTTATGTTGGAGTTTCCTTCTTTTTGCTTCATTTTGAGCAGAACTTATATTCTTAAGATCACTTGTATACCATGGATTGTTACTCATGGCTGGTATATTCTAGTTTTTTTCATTTAAGTTAATATATACTGACGATGTAGCTTTTGGTGATAGGAATTTGGGTGCCAAAATGACATGATCTTTTGTGGGATATTTGATGGGCATGGCCCATGGGGACATTATGTGGCAAAAAGGGTCAGACAGACAATGCCACCCTCTTTGTTGTGCAATTGGCAGGAGACTCTTGCTCAAGCTTCCCTAGATCCAGATCTTGACTTGGAATCAGATAAGGAGTGTCATTGTTTTGATATATGGAAAAGTTCCTACTTGAAGACTTGTGCCACCATTGATAATGAGCTCGGGCAGCATCGAAAGATTGATTCGTGCTACAGTGGGACCACTGCTTTGACTATTGTCAGACAGGTATTAGCACAAACACCTCAAATTTTCATTGCTTTACGTAGGCTCTGTATGGAGTGCGTTAATGAATCTGCTGTCATGGTAGTGTGATAGTTCTTTTTGGCTGCGGTTGGCACGTGATATAAGTTTATTGGATCTGGTCTGTTAGGTTGCAAAATAAGAACTGATAATGAGGAGTGCATCTTGCTAATGATAGACTTTCGAGAGGCAATATTAAGATGGCTAGCTTTCTAGGCAATTCAGATGTACAGTGGACTTTGTTCTCAGCAAATGTAACTTCAAATCTGGACCAGACAAGACATTTCAATATAGTCATGACATTGAAGGTCAGTTCCGTCAATAGATTTCTATATGCACACTCCATACAAAAGAAACAGTTGATGAAATGAACAACCATTTTGCTGTTACTAAGATTAGTGATTGGCCCACCAGGGGAGTTGTTGAGTAAGCATTTCTACTTCTTCAGGAACCGTTCCTTCGGTGGAAGCTAATGAAATTGATCTTTTGGCAGGGGGAATCCATCATCATAGCCAATGTAGGTGACTCACGAGCTGTATTAGCAACTACTTCTGAGGATGGGAGCTTACTTCCCGTTCAGCTCACTGTTGATTTTAAACCCAATATACCTCGTTAGTCCCTGTGCCTATAACTCCTCTCATGGCTTATCTTCTCTTCTGATCTTCACACTTCTGTTGATCTTGCTGCAGATGAAGCTGAGCGGATAACACAATGCAATGGGAGGATATTCTGTTTAGAGGATGAGCCAGGAGTGCACCGTTTATGGCTGCCAGATGGTGAATCACCTGGACTTGCAATGTCTAGAGCCTTTGGAGATCACTGTGTGAAAGATTTTGGACTTATATCTGTGCCTGAGGTGACACAGAGAAACATAAGCAGCAGAGACCAGTTTGTTGTGCTGGCGACTGATGGGGTATGTTTTCTGCCGTTAGTCGTTTGAGCTTTTAAAGGTGGGACGAAAAAGAAAAAAGTCGATAGCTTAGCTTCCTCAGAAAATGTGCATTCCAGTTTGCCCTAGACTTACCCATGGCGAGTTTTCAAATCAGAACTGTCAAAACAGTAACAGGCATGTAGTGGTGCTATGTATAATAGAATATATGCTCTGGCAATAGAGGTTTTCTAGTTTCTAGACGGCAACATTACTCCTGGAAAAAATTTAGATTTACGCAAATGTCAAATTTGAACTGTTAGTCAACCAAGTTTCAAGTACTCCACATAGTGACCCAATTTCAAAAGCCATGTGACCGAACTTTTTCATCTGGCATATTATCATGACAAGCAGGAGTAAGAATAATCGTCCTGCAAGAGTGGGGGAGAAAATGTCACCTCTCCTGAAGGGCGTCCTCGTTGATTATCTAATATCATGCGACCTTCATCAACCCTTTTGTTTGCACGGGCAGTTAGATACTATTTCGCAGTATGAAGTACTATTGAATAGCGATCGCTTCTTATGTTGGCTCTTTTTTTTCCCTGTCAGGTGTGGGATGTTATATCCAATCAAGAAGCAGTGGACATTGTATCCTCAACGCCAGACAGGAGCAAGTCTGCCAAACGCTTAGTCGAGTGCGCTGTCCATGCATGGAAACGCAAGAGGCGTGGAATTGCAATGGACGACATATCAGCCATTTGTCTCTACTTCCACTCTTCCCCTCTATCTCAGCAAGTTCACCCCATCAAGTCTCCGAAGTAACCATTTGAGGAGCGGTTCATCTAACGGGGATCGCCACCCATTCTAAATTTGATCCAAAAAGTCCAGATCGTGCTGCTTTCACGCGCGTCCAATGCAACCACGCAAGCCCAGCTGTAAATATAAGCCAAGTGTTATGATATCGGCAGTTGTGCCGACAATTTCCTCTGCATAGATTAGCGCTCAGGCAATCCCTTCGGCTTCTTTCAGGAAACAGTAGCAGTTTTGTAGTTAAATCCATTTCTTTCACGCTCTACCGATGAAGTTAACTGTACTCCTTTACGAGGCGGGGGTGGAACGTTGCATCTTCATTGGCATGGTCAGGGAAAGGAACTCAAATTCGGGCAGGACTGGCTATTTGTCTTCCAAAAGAACCGATTCATCAATCCAAAAACAATAAGAGGGTCAACACTCGTAGGCTTAAGAGGGTGCATAACAACCACCTATTTCTATTTTAGAACTTATTTATGAAATAGAAATTCATTTGATAAAATTATTTTAATTTTTTATTTCTAAAATAAAATATTATTCTAAAAATAGGTTTGGAATAGAAATCAAAAAATGAAAAATTTTCTACTTCTCTATTAGAAAAGAGATAAAAATTATTTTATTGTTTGTTAAATAGTCCTTCATCCGTTGCTGCGACCACCATCCGTCGGTTTGCTCACTATCGATCACGTTAGGTCGCTGCTAATCGCCGATCGCTTGCCAGTTGTCGGTTGCCACCAATCATCGGTTGTTGGTCACCGCTTTTCACCACCGATCTGCTGATCCACTCGTTTGTCATCGCCAAAAGAAATAAATTTTGTGTTCGTTATCCAACCAATTTCTATTTTAGAGTAGAAATTTTGTGTCGTTATCAAACAATTATTTTTACTTAAAAATTCTTCTAGAAATAGAAATAGAAAAATATATTTTTTTTCCATAAATCAATTTTTGGCATAATGATTATCATTCACCCCTAACAATGTCGAAAACTTCTACTCAGGCTGTGAGACGAAATCGAATGTCTTGACTTTTGATGTTACGTTTGGTGATTCGTTGAGAAGAATCTGCAGTTGATGAGTCAGCGATGTCTGAGTGGAGATGGGCCAGGGAAGCATATTTACATGAACCGGTTGGAGCCCATTAGTGACCACTGGGACCTGCACGAGGTATCGAAGATTTCCCATGATTCTGGTGCACTTATGAAACACATGACACATAATTCCCGTCAAAAGAATAATCCTGCGTCGCGCGACTACTGAATTCGGGAGAACCATGGAGACGGCAAAAACCTCGCAAGATAAAAGCTGTCACACGATACATAAGAGTGGCATCAGAAATCATAATTCCCGTCAAAAGAATAATCCTGCGTCGCGCGAGTACTGAATTCGGTTGGGCTTTGCATGTAACGTCGTGACCCTCTAATTAATGTTTTAAATTTTCGAGTTAAGACTTTCTAACGTGATGCAGAGAACGAGTCAAGAATTCACATCCGATCTAACGTGCCTTACAAGCGTGAGATGGCGGAATCTGTAGCAGAAATGTCTGACGACATCTCTAAAAAACTTATCTTCCCCATGTTATTCCGGGCCATGCTTGTCAACATCGGTGGAAAACAGCAAAGCGCCGCTTCTGTCGTTGTGGGTCTCATTAGGACTTCCGAAACTAAGCATGCTCCGACCAGGACACCGCACGACATGAGTGACTTCTTGACCGGTCCTTCATTTTAGGTCATGTACCACCTACCGAGCCAGACCAAAACGCGTAGTCCTATTATGATGGAGTAGATGACGTAAAATATAATCTCTGCCATCCCCGACCAAGTTCTCTGGCACGCCTGGGAAAATTACCCATCAGCCCTAAACATATTATGCAGATATTAGTTCATTCTAAACATTTCAATTCCACTTATTTGATCTTGAACGTTTGCACTAAATTTTAATTTAATCATTTTGGTGAATTTTCACTTGAGATCACTAACGTGGCGGTCCAATCATCACCATTATCTTACATGGCATGTCGTTATGTCAGTGATTTTCCAATGGAAATTGGCCAAAAAATGACATTAAAATTTCTAGCAAAAGTTTAAGATAAAATTGACAAAATAGAAAGTTTATGACTAGGTTAACATCGGTAAAAGATGTTAAAGATTGATCTGGTAATTTTTCCCATGATGTTTTGTTTATAAATAAACTCAAGATGCTTTCACGTGCACATCCCCGCTACATGACAGTGAGCTTCAAGTGGACTCCGTGATTTTTTATAACACAAAAAATCTTATGCTTGTACACCAATGTCACGATTATTTCAAACTAATTTTCTTGTCACAAAAAATTATGAATTGAGACACTCAGATCACATTTATTCCAAACTAATTTTTGCATCATAGAAAAACCAAAATCAATAAACCCATATCACATTTATCCAAATCAATTTTTGTGTTACAAGAAATCCCAAACTAATATTCGTGCCACATATACTCCAAACTAATTATATATTACAAAAAAAAAATCCAAAATCTTAGATTTTGATATCTAAAAATTTGCTGATTTTGGCTTAAGTTTTGAAAATATGTAAAAATGTCTAACTTCTAATAACACGGAAATTAACTTGGGATAAATATAGTACAGCCGTACTAATTTGAGATTTTTGTGATGCGGAATTAGTTTAGAGCAAATGTAGGGCAGGCATATGTATTTAGGACTTTCCATAACACAAAAATATAGACCATTTAAGGCAAGAATAGTAACCATTTTATTATAATTTTTTGGGATAAGTGTTCCAGAAGTCCTAAAACTTGTCACGAAAATGCATTTCAGTCCTAAAACTTGCAAAAAGTGCAAATAAGTCCTAAAACTTGTCAAAATAGTTCAATTGAGTCCTAAAGCTAACACCGTCAGCATTTTCCGTTAAAAATGCTGACGTGGCATTTTAAATTATTTTTTATTTTCTAGCTGGCTTTTTAAATTATTTTTTATTTTCCAGCTGATTTTTTAAATTATTTTTTTATTCAATTTTTAAAAATATATATTTAAAAACTAAAATTCAATTTTTAAAAACTGTTAAAAAATGAAAAAAAAAAAGAAAAGAAAAGGGAAGAAGAGACGACCGCCCATCGCTGGAGGGGCCGACGACGATCGCCGGTCGCCGCCCGACTAGGGCAAGGCCTCGCTGGCCCCAGGCGAGGGCCGGCGATCCTCGGCTAACACGGCGAGGGCGCCCGGATTTGGGCACGTCGGCCCTCGCTTGGGGGCCGATGATCGTCGCCGGCGTTGGGCAAGGCCTCGGTGGGGCGTCGCCCGGGGTCGGCGAGGCTCGCCCGGATCCGGCTAGACACGAGAGACGTGGAAGTCGCTTGGTCGCGGGCGAGGTCGCCGACGAGGGGACTCGAAACAGCGATGACTGGCGGCCCGGCAAGTAGCTTGGATCTGTTGGCGTTGAGCACGGGGAAGCACGGAGCGGGCCACTCGCACGGCCCTCACGCTTCGCGACAACGCCCGATCCGGGCGAGCCCCGTCGGCCTCGCCCGAGGGCCACCGAGGCCTCGCCCGGGCTAGCGATGGTTGTCGACCCCCAGGCAAGGGCCGACGTGCCCGGATCTGGGCGCCCTCGCCCGCGCCCGGGCGAGGGTCGTCGGCCCTCGCCCGGGGTCGGCGAGCCCTCGTCCGCGCCGGGCGAGGGTCGCCGGCCCTCGCTAGGGGGCGGCGAGGACTCGCCCTGGTCGGGTGACGGCCGGCAACCATCACCGACCCCTCCGGCAATGGGCAGCCACCTCTTCTTCCCTTTTCTTTTTTTTTTTAACAGTTTTTAAAAGTTGAATTTTAGTTTTTAAATATAATTTTTTTAAAAAAATGAATAAAAAATTATTTTAAAAAACCAACTGGAAATTAAAAAATTATTTAAAATACTACGTCGCGCGCCACGTCGCATTTTCCGTCAATAAAACTGACGACATCGATTTTAGGATTCAAATGAAACATTTTGACAAGCTTTAAGACTTATTTGCACTTTTTGCAAGTTCTAGGATTGAAATGCATTTTCGCGACAAATTTTAGGACTTCTGAAATACTTATCCCTAATTTTTTCTATTTCTAATTTATGAATGAGTTTCTAAGCAAAAATTACGTATTTGATAATTATATAATAATTTTCTATGATATGAGTCAAAGGATGAAAAGGAATTTGGTAACTAATAGGAAGTTTCTATTTTGAGGCTAAGGAAGGGTCATGTCTCTTTGGCTTGTATCATAAGCAAATTTTCTAGCATCAGAGTCATGGCATTTTTTAGCAAGTTTTTGGTTTGATGTTGGTTATTCACTATAGAAAGGGAGACTTTTTAGACAATGACAAAATCCTCTAAAATTTCCACACCAACTACTATGAATGCCCCAGTTTCTCTTAGCCCTCCTTTAGAACTTCTCACTTTCAATGTCTCTAAGATTGACTATCTTTATGAGGTTTCCTATCTCAATGAGATAGTAAAATTTCAAACTCACCTTTTACTTATAAATCGGTATTCTGCTTTTGCTAAACCATTCTCTTTTTCACGTATCCGTTCTATTAAGTAGCTTATTAAGCATACTCCTAAAGAAGTTAAAATATATGTCTGGTCCTCAAAATTTGACCAGCATCGTATCCCAGTCACTCAGTAAGAACACTTTGTCACCTTTCTGATTTTCCAAGATAATGGATATAGCAAGGATATGCGCACCTTCACTTTGGTGCTATTAGAGTTACTTTATCCTTCCATGGAAGGAAAGAGGTACCCATAATTAGCGGATGGCGATTCTAGACATCCGTTTTCTGGACTACCAACATGCTTGCATTGATACTATCCAAACTACCCTCAATGTAGGAACACTATTTATTATGTCGTTCCCTAACTTCAATATGGCTCTCTCAGGTCCACAACTTTTCTTAGCCTTTAAGGTTTAGCTACATATTACTGGAGCACCTCAGGCTCCAGATTTTATTGTTGCTAACTTGCATTACCAAATGGTTTATTGGTTTCCGAATCATGTCGTTGACCTCAACTTCCTTGGTTCTGAAGATGTTTTGTTCATTTTCATGGATAACGATCAAACTTCTTGTATCCATGTGCCTAAACAAATTCCTCAAGATTAGCTAGTTAAGTTACTCCCAGATACATGGGTAACTAACTGTGAAAAAATTCACTAGAATTCTAGGCCCATCCAATTTACAGAGTCCTAGTTTACTAAGAAGAAATATGGCACAGTTGTCATCAAATTTAACAAGGAAAAGAAAAAGCCACATCTTTGTTTTTCCTACTAGTCTTATGCTAAGTTGCACGAACACATGACACGACACGACACGTCGACACGTCATTTCTCAAAAATAGAAAATTTCGACACACTTTGGGACGTGTTGTATATTAAATAAATATTTTTATTTTTAATTAATTTGATTCAAATTTATAAATAAATAAATAAATAAACTAAAATAAATTTACATTAATCGTTCAACATTCAGTACTTTTATTTTTTAAAATTACTTTTTAATTTTATTTCCCTCCCCTCCCCCCCCCCCCCCCCAACAACAAAAAAAACTCCTCCCTTGTATCTTTCTCCCCACCCCCAAATCTTTTTGCCCTTTTCTTTTCCATGCCATTAGCCGGTCACTTCCCCCTCCCTCCCGTCACTTCCCCCTCCCTCTAACACGCAAGTCCCTTTTTCTTTTTTATTCTTTTAGGTCCCTTCTTAGAACCCTAGCGCTCCCTCCTTCTTCTCCTCCTCCTCGCCGCACAACCCTCCTTCCTCTCCTCTTCTTCTCCTCCTCCGATTGAAGGCAATTTCGACGTCCGCAAGGACGCGGACAAAGACCCACACACGAGACAAGCACTCAGAGGCTTTCTCTCACTACTTTCTCTCTCTAATTCGGCCAGGCCACGGGTTCGGGGGTGAGGTAGGAAGAAGGAGCGCCACACCACCACAGCCACCGCCGCCACCACAATGACCTTGAAGGAGAAGCACCGCCGCCTGGAAGATGAGTTGAAGAAGTGGAAGCCGGAAGAAGTGGTGGGGATATACTTTCCCCTTGAGGGACTTTTGCTTGAGGACTGGTTCTACTCGCCGTCGCTTGAGCCTCATCTCTGCTCCCTCACCCTTGCCTCCACCCTCCATCGTCTTTCGAACACTTGAGTCAAAACGTGTCGACAAAAGTTGACCACGTGTCGACAAATCGGACACGCGGTCAATGCGTGTTCGAGCGTGTCCAAGCGCATCGACGTGTCCGACACGCTCCGACACGTGTCGGACACGACACAGAAGCACTAGTAACATGTCCGTTCAACATAGGTCTTATGATGCAACCTTGTGCAGCTCATGTTCCAATCGACAATGGCCACCCAGATCCAAAATCCATAGTTGAATGTTTTGACTAGGAAGAACTCCTATTCATTACTACAAAATCTCAATACAAGACACTGTTTTTGGGATCATGATTGTCAGTGTTTCCTTTGTACAAATCCTCTAGATGAAGAAGAAGATGATAGGCTATCCAGAAGAAAGAAACCGTCAAAGGATAAACTTTACCGAAGATATCTTGATGGAGACCCCATTGTCAGACCTTTTGGTGAAAATGGAGGAAGATACCAAGTCATGATCTCATATGAACCACCTCGATCATACCCTCCTCCAAAAATCCCTGAACCATGTGAACCTCTTCCACCACCTTGACCACCACCCATAAAGAAACCTTCACCCCAAAAGTCAGTTGTCTCACCCTTCTATAAACCCATCCATAAACAGGTTAAAAAGTACTATATTCCTCTAGAAGTACCCCAAGCACCTTTGCCCTCATGTTTCCCAAAACCAGTAGAACCATTTGTCCTTCCATCTGTCTGTATACTCTAACTCTCAGACTTTCCACCTTTGGAAAGATCTAACTATAGTGCCCCATTCCCAACATTAGAAGAGTTTACAAATGTTCACAATCGATTTTGTCATATTCCTAAGGTCCCAAATCCTACATATATTGACGATAATAGAATACAAAAGAAAGTCACAGCTATTGAGGCTGTCCTGAATTGGCATTCAAAAAATGCCTTGGCTCAAAATAATGTTCTCAAGACAATTGACACCAAGCTTTCTACTATCTAAGCTCGTCTTGATCATATTGACCAATTACTCAAATGGCTTTGGTCACAAATAAATTGCTTAAGACATTCTAGAAGAAATTTCAGCAAATGAAATTTGGAAGATATGTTTCTCATTATCATTTGGAAGACCAGATGGCTAAAATGAAAAAAATTGAGGAGACAAATCAAGCTCGTGTAAGATAGAAAATTTGTTCCTCTAAATCCATTTTTCTAGTTTTGGTAAACGATTCCAATAGAGGTAGGCCCCTTTGGGGCTACATCAATTATCTCAATTATTGACAAAGCTCCAAAGCAAAATCAAAGAAATATTGTTACGCTCCGAAACTGTATTAGAGAAATAGAAAGATAGAGAAAAATTAATGAAGAAAAGAGGCCAGCTCCTGAACCTTTTCCGAAGCCTCCCTCTACTCATATGGTCTCAAATCCACTTGAGGCATTCTTGCGAGATCAAAGTAGACAAACGATAGCAACTGTTGCTGCATTTGACTCTGCCAAGAAAAATACCTTGAATTGGCCTCAAAATTGGACTTTCTTTCCTCCGAAAATACTTCACCCTCTAAGCCACAAACACCAATATCTTGTGTGCCTCCTATCTATATGGCCGATCCCCCCAAAGTAGAGATGGAATCAAATTCATCCAAGTCAGAAGTAGTATATCTTCTTGACCCAAACCCTAAACAAAAGTCTTCAACCTCAAAATACTATTTCACGCTCAATGATGTCTCATATTTCAAATAGCCAGACAGATTACAAGAGTTTTATGCTTGACTTAACACCAAAGCATTTTTTTGATGAAAGTTGGTATGAAATACGGATTGAGTTTATAAGTAGATTTACTGGAAGACTAAAAGATTGGTGGAAAACTATTCTTGACCAAAATCAAATGATAGTTTTACTCTAATCAAACTTCCATCAAACGATCTGTGTGATCCACCACTTCTTTATTGGTAAACCAAAGTATCTTCTCGAACTTAGAAGAAAAGAATTTTTTGAAAGAAAATGCTGTTCTTTATGAAAAAAAAAAAAAAACATCTCAATAGGCATTTCCAAGAAATGCTTAAACTATTCTATACTCTTGGAGCTAATACTAACCTAAAGCAAGTATTTTTGGCTTCCATTCCACAAGTGATTGGCCAAACTTTGGAAAAATCCATACAAAATAAGTAGAAGATGGTTGCTAATATTCCTCTTGGGAAACTCCCACAAGAGATACATCTTGCTCTTGATGATCTTTGCATCCAAAGGAAGGTTTTCGAGACTTACCTTAAAAGCAACAAAGAATTTGACAGGGTTTATCAAAAGCCTGAGTTAAGAATCAAGTGTTCAAAGAAAGACTCCTATGATAATCCTTCTTGTAAGGATTGATGCAAAAAACAAATACACTTCAAAAGATTCTTTTTAAAACATATGAAGAAAAAGCGCAAATGATGATTTTTGCGAAAAAGGCACTCTAGACGGAGTTTCTGGAAAGCATAGAAAATCTAAGAGGTGTTACATTTGCAACAAAAAAGGCTATTTTGTCAAAAATTATCCAAAGGACAAAGGAAGAAATTTTCATTTAATCCAAAAGATAGAGAAGCAAACTGGAGTATCACTCTAGAATCATAAAGTCGAATCGATCTTTTCCCTGGAAGATGACCAACCAAACACACTGTGTGTGCTATCCAGACACGGTCATAGATTAGTTACATTGAAAGCTCGTCCGAAGAACCCAAAGAAGAGGTATTCTTCTTCTCTGAACCTCCCACAATCTAAGATCTTTGTATATCTACTCCTTCTATCCTTCCAAATTTCCTAGTAAAAATATACCTATCCAAGTATGATAAGCCTATTTCTCTTATTGCCCTCATCAACACTATAGCCGGTACTTCTATTCTTGACATTAAGGATAAGCGGTTTCAGGTTCCTTAAAAGAAAGAAGGGTTTTTAGTCCTCAAACATCCATAAAAATTTGTTCCAAAGTTTGATCACTTGAAATCAAAGGAAACAACAATCATTGTTAATAGCTTTAAATTTAAAATTGAAATGTCATGAATCAATTATTTACAATTGCAACTACAACATTTTCTTTGCAATTGAAAGTTCAATATATGTGGGGTAGCCTAGCATTGCAATTTGAGTAAATGCTCCTTGGATATGACGAGAACTAATATCTTTTGGAACATACATAGCACGATACTCAATTTGTCTATATAATCAACCCATATATAAGAACTAAAGCCATTGGATGGAAATGTAATGAGAGATGCTAGCAAGCTAAAATAAGTATTAGATATCTTACCACATATATTCATTCCACTTTAACTAGTAAACTTTATTTACCGACGATAATCTCCTCATTAAGACAATTAATATTTAAAAAAAAGAAAAAGAAAAAGAAGAGATTAAATAAAATATTCACTTATTAGATATACAAAAGAAATTACAATACATAAAGATATAAATATCGCTTACCCAACTCAAATTTTTTTGCATTCTCGATACATTTTTCAACATTATTCAGTATACGAACGGCTCTTAACTAATCTTAAGTGCAAATCAAAGTTTCATCTACTTTGAGAGTTAAATAATTTCGAAAACTATCAAGCATACGACCTGATGTACTAGAAGTTAACTATGAAGCAACAATGTTCACAGGAATAGATAAAATATCCCAAGCCATCAAAGAAATACTCTTATATTTTGAGCCAACAATCTTCCACCACATCAAAAGGTCAAGATCAAGAACTTTTTCATTTTTTTTTTCTTGAAGATACTCATCAAGCTCGGATTTGTTGTCATCGCACTCTTGTTCATTCAAGTGTAAAAACATTTTCTTCCAAGTTTGGGCACCATACTTCTTTATACATTCATTATCACCCACATTAGTATTTGAACCATTACTACTTACACTCAAACTGTGGCCACCAATTTCAGTCACTTGAAATAAGAGAAGATTGCTCATAAAATACATACAAACACTCCAATACGTCCTTTACCTTGTAATGTATCTCTTTAAATTTTGATTCATCATCATAAATTTGTCCATACAAGAAACTCACAAAATTCAACTTGACTCTAGGATCTAATATAACCGCAATTACATTATCATATTCACTTTATCCAAACTTTCATAATATTTATCAAATTTTTCTTTCATGTTCGTATCCATAGCTTGAAGCTTAGGATCCGAAACGTCCGCCACATTTTTCATATATCTATACAAAAGAGCTATCCCTTCAAAATAATCATTTAAAGTAACATATGAACTCATCGATATCTGATTGGTGGTATCATAAAATACTTTTAGAAATTTCAAATGAATAATAAATCTTCTTCTATTCTTTCAAAAACTTTTCTGAACTTTGTGGCGGTGTTTAACATGAGATAAGTGGAGTTTCATTTAGTGGTAACGTCAAGAATAATCGAATCATTGTAAGTGATCCGTTCACTCTCAATGGAAGATTGAAATACTTTGGCTCTTATGGGAGAACTCATCACATACCTAACCATATTTTGGATATATGCAATAAATTCACGCACTATAGTCAAGACATCTCTTACAATCAAATTTAATATATGAGTCATGCACCTCATATGCAAAACACTACCATCTAATATCAACAACTTTTTCTTTTGAAAGCTTTTTCCTCAAGTAATCAATTCAACATCATTCGAACTAGCATTATCCACGATAATTGTAGACACTTTTTTTCATTCCCCACTCCTAGATGCATTTCTCTACCATTTTCTCAATCTCCTTACCTTTATGACTATGCATCACCACAAAATTGACATTTTTTATTCAATTTTCAATTTTTATTAATAAAATGTGCAATGAGACACAAATAATTCAGGTTTTGAATGAAACTCTATGTATCAGTTATGAGTGCAATCTTAAAATTAATCTTTCCAAAATAAGTTTTCAAACAAGTTCTTTCATAAAAATATAACTGCATGCAATGTTTTGCCACTTTAAAATGTGATAAATATTTGAAAAGAGGTTTTAACTCACTAACAAATTCATGAAATCCAACACGCTCCACCAAGAAAAAAACTTGTTCATCAATTATGATGAATCGAGCAAACGTTTGCCCACAACATTCTTGATTAAATGATCACATTGATAAGACGTTACCAATACTAGAATCTCTCATGTCTTGTCAGCTATGTCTACATTACATGATGCAAAATTTTTTTGCCTCTTATCTACATTGTGAGGAAACTTCTTGCACATGATCAAGCGTTTCCTCATTACAGAAGTACCATTAGTAACACGTTACTTAAATATAAACCTATAATGAATGCACTTCACTTAATATGTTCTTTCATCCTTATAATTGATTCTCGCCTAATGATTCTAATATTCAGATATATATTTATTATCACGAAGAGGAAGACGAGAACCAATTACCTTGTTTATTGCACTTATGGTAAGGGATGGCTTTTCTTCATTTTTATCGCTAAACAGTTCCAATTTCGTGATCAAAGTCATCTCCTCACGTCCCTCCACCTCCATTTGACGTGTTATTTTGATACATTAACTTCACACATACACAATAATAATATAATATAGTTAGAAATTTAAAAATAATGATCAACATTTATAAAATAGCAAAACAAACTACTACTCATGTATTTCAATTTGGAATGATGACAAACGAACCCATCTTATCATTCCTTACAACAAATTCGAAAAATTCAGGTCCCATGCCCAAAATGTTGGAGAATAAGTAGCACTCCCAAGCAAGTGAAGGATCAGAAACCATAGCTAAACTTCTCTAGGTTTGTGAAAGTTGCGGGGTAACTTAGGAAAATTTTGCATGGGAACAAGGTCCAATGCATGAAGAAAATGCCAGAAATGGACCACCATCAGCTTTTCTCTATTAAGGGGATAGTTTCATCAAGTGGTACTTCTTCTAATATCACTTAGACGAATCCACTATTTTGTCACTCTTTTTTTTTTTTTTTTTTTTGACTTTTCTTTCCTTCTGTGAGATTAGACAGTCACATATTTTAAAGATTTCATTGACTGCATAGCCCACCCTTCTTTCATTTTTTATTCCTTTTTTTAAAACCAACCCATGTTTTGATCATATTGTCTCCTCTTTAAGCACGCCTAGAACACCCGAATCAAAAACCCCTCAAATTCCAGTAGCATAGGCAAAACACCGTAGATGGCTAAAACACACTCCTTCACTAGACTCCGTCAGTCAGTGGACCAATGCGACCACCGCTAACTGCCAGGCCCACCAAAACAACAAGTATCGACTTCCAATCAAGAATAAGGACGTAAAAACCATATCTCATTCACGCGTTTTGTCAAACACGCGGTAGGCGTTGGTTGAGAGGAGGTTACAAACCAGTAGCAAACAATGAGCAAGCGAGACTCAACTTCGCACACCTAAGAAGTATGAAGTACACATAGCAAGCCTCAACCATAAACAAAAAGAACAAGCGTGCGCCTAACTTGGACATTTTATCATATAGTTAATATAGGCAAATTGAGTAAGAAACGGAGACAACCGAGCCCAAGCATAAGTTCATAGAAATTGACATCTAAGACCTTGCAACAATAGCCCGCACCTAAATAAGGCCGAAAAATCGCATGAACTAGACGAAGACGGTCTGGTTTGGCAAGCCTAAAAAAGGGCATCAAGGGGCGTTCAGATGGAGGAACCCTACTTGACTCAAGTCATCATCGAGAGAGCCGTTGAGTGAAAGGGGGCGAGCAGCATCGAGTCATCATCGAGGGTGTTGCTGAATGGAGGGGGGCAAGCAGCGTCGAGTCGTCGTTGAGGGCGACGCCAAATGGAGGGGGCGAGCATCATCGTTGAGGGCATCACCAAGCGGAAAGGGGGCAAATGCTGTCAAGTCCTCATTGAGGGCATCGCCAAAGAAAGGGAGGCGAGCGGCGTTGTCAAGTCATCATTGTGGGCATCACCAAGTAAAGAGGGGTAAGTGGTGTCAAGTGGAGGGCGTCGCCGAGCGGCGTCAAAGGGCAAGCGGTGTCACCAAGCAAAGAAAATCAAAGGAGAATCGAGAGTTAGGGTTAGGGTTAGGGGTAAAAAGTAGAGAGAGAGATAGAGGAGAAACGAATCTAGAATGGAATTAGGATTTCACTTTTTAGGATTAGGAACCAGGAATCCGGTTCCAAAAAAAAGGGAACCGGGAACCGAAACCTCTCTCCTTGAAATCAAGAACTGTACTCACCCCTACTTGACATAAATATATTGCTAGAAAAATATCAGACATTATACACCCGGTATTTTAACTATGCTTTTGGAGATACCTTTGCTACAAGAGTTCGAAGTAAACCCATCACCATACAATTCTTTCTTCAAGATCCCTGGCTCTAGCTTACCAAATAAATATATCATTATTGGTAAGGATATCCTTACACAAGTTCCTAAACGCAGAATTATGCCTAATGGACTAAGGTTTAAAGGGTAGTTTCAAGAATTTGTCGACATCCAAAGATTCTTCACTATTTAAATGAGCATTTTGGATTCAAATTTTACAGACCCTTCTTGGGGCATGTGCAGACTCTCACTCGGACTTTGTCCAAAAATGCTTCGGCCCTCTATGGAAAAATCTTGATTTCTTTATCAATCTTCCTTTAAAAAAAATGAGAATGTCAATCCCACCAAAGCAAGTCACTCCAGAATGAATCCAGAACATTTGCTCTTAGTATAAAAGGAACGCTCGGATTTGCTTCATCAAGGGTTAATTGAGCCCTCAAATTCTCAATGGGCTTATAAAACATTTTATGTTAACAAGCAAGTGAAGTAAAACAGAGGAAAGATGAGATTGATTATCAATTATTAGCCTCTCAATCAATTTTTACGAGATAATAAATTTTCTCTACCACATCGGAATTCTTTATTCTCCAACCCCGCCCAAGCCAAAGTGTATTTCAAGTTTGACCTTAAAGCTAGACTTTGGCAATTGAGAATTCACCCTAGAGATAGGTACAAAATTGGATTTTGTACAAAAAATCAATATTTCCAATGAACGATGCTCCATTTTGATCTCAAAACAGTTTATTCGTTGTTTCAGAAGGCTATGTACATAATTTTCCGGCATATCCTAGCTCAAATTTACATTGACAATATCCTTCTCTACAATCTAGATGAGGATAATTATTATAAATTTTTAGCCCAATTTGCAAACCTAATACGAAAGCATGGCATTATGTTATCCCAAAAGAAGATAATTATTGCCCATAAAGAAATTGAATTTCTTGGAATGCAATTTAAAGATGGAACTTATTATTCTAGTCCTCATATTGCTGAAGACTTACAAAAATTTCCTGATAAAAATCTTTCTCACAAGCAGGTTCAACAATTCCTTGGGATTGTAAATTATCTCAAGGATTTTGTCACAAAAATCAGAGTTTTTAAGTCTACTACAACAAATGCTTAAGAAAAACACTCCTCCATGGGGACTACAGCAAACTAAGTTTGTACGCAAGCTTAAGGAAATTTTGCAGCATCTCCCTCATTTACAAATCCTTTCCACGGGGAAAAGGGTCTTGCAAGCATATACAAATGATGAATATTGTGCTATCGTTCTTTTTGAAGAAATTGATGGAAAATGACAAGTTTGTGGACACAAGAATGGAAGATTTACTTAAGCGGAAATACATTATCATTCTACGTTCGAAGAAATTTTCGCCGTAAAATATGGTATCAAAAAATTTGAATTCTATCTTATAGGACATTATTTCCTTGTGGAGATTGACATGTCCTCATTCTCTCAAATGTTGAAGTTTAAGTAGAAGCAAATTCCACAGTCACAACTTATTAGATGGATAGAATGGCTTTCAAAATATTCCTTTGAAATTAAACATATTGTTGGAAAAAATAATATACTTGCTAATTTTCTGTCTAGACCAAAAAAATTTGTGACCACCACATGCATAAACATGCATGTAGTAAGAATTCCAAAGGCGGTTTCAAAGCCCAAGAAATAAAACACAAATGGCCTTCGTATTCATACCCACTAGAAATCCCTAAGTTGATCCAAGCCAATGTTCTTGTTAAGAATCTTGGAACACTTATGTGGCAACATCATTTCGAAATATTTAGTGAATATGGTGCTCTTCTCCTCAGACCAAATGGGTTACATCTAGAAATATCCATTTATTCATCATTTCACTTTCTTCCTAGAAGAGGAATTTTCAAAAACGTTCAAGTGGTTTTATTGGTATTTGTTTAATCTTTATACCATTGCCATTAAGTTTTCGACAGTTAAGATGCCTCTTATCATCAACAGAATTATCTAAGGAGAAATCAAGCATAAATATTTCAGGGAAAAAGCTTTGTCAGTTCAAACCATTAAACGCATGGAAATGTATTTTCCAAGCTCAACTCAAAGCATGCAGGCCTAACCCATAAATTTATACAATTGTTTTATTCTTTAGGCCCCAGATATTTCTCTGACCGAATGAAGATATGTGTAAAACTTCAATAGACATTGGAGTATCCACATATAAATCTCAACTTGTTCCGAATGAGATTTTCACAACACTTCATTGTAGAATCTCAGCTTATCCTCGACAATATCGAGAGTTGTAAAGAAAATTGTGTCAGCGCAATCAAGTCATCCCACCAGAAGCATGGCCAACATAAGATGATCCTGCTTCTTGCTTCTTAGGATCATTATGATGACTATCGTGTAGTATGTTTGACAATCAATTCTCGCCTAAGAAGATATTACAGAATGGATGTATTGAACACTTCTGAATCACCAACAAATTCGCATGATCCAATTTCATCATCACAAGAACCATGAGGAGGACCACTATCGCAAGATCCTTTTGATCCTAGTAAATTGCAGGTTACACTCAAACTAGGTCAGAATAAAGAAAGTCCATCCCTTTAGCTTGAGTATCTAACCCACCACTGGTGCTTCGACAAGCTATCATCGGTCATCCAAAAGACAAAGGCCGTATGAATTAAATATGAAATTTGTTTTAGCAATTGAAGAGATAGAGAAGCTTGTCAAAGCACTCCTTGATATTCCATCCAGCTCATACCAGCCTCTAAATGATATGGGTACTGAACATCTTGAAGCCCTAAAAATCGAAAGAATCATCAAGGAATATTAAAGGCAAAAAGATGAAAAAGACTCGGATTTAGACGACAGTATGAGGAGCCTATTCATACGCATAATAGGTGAAGAAATTGAAGATTTTGCCAAGAACTTATTCAAGACAAAATAAAAGAGACAAAGGATTCACGTGAAGAAGCCGAAAAGTTTGACTCAAAATACTAAAGTACTGTAGTGTACTGTTCATGTATAAAGTGTTCATAATACTTAAGCACTGTAGCAGAAGCGGAAAAAGCATGATAATGAGTGAAAAGGTCAATCTATCGATAAGAAACTTGACAAATGTAAATAATTGGCCTTTGTTAGTCAAACGATTTATATAAAATTATAGTGTGTTGTTTCATGCCTATATGAGATGGTGTACGCAAACTTTAAGAGGCAAAGCGCATCCTCCCTAAAAATAATATTGTGTGGTTTGTTATGAATCCCTAAAAAAACCATTTCCTCTTCCTTTTTGCTTGGTATGACTCTTCAAAATTAGACATGTTCTAATCAATTATGATAGTATACTCTACACTTACCACAAATGTAGAATTCTGCTACTCTAAAATTTTTTATGATACGAGTGAAAGAATGAAAAGGAATTTGATGACTAACAAGCAATCCCTATTCTGAGGTCAAGAAAAGGTCGTGTGTGTGGGATAACATACTTGTCATAAATTCTGTTTTCGTTCTCCTTGACTCGTATCATAGGCAAATTTTCTAGTATCCCCTCTCGAACGGCGATGGAAGGCGAGCGGGAGAATGGCTAGTGATCGACAATCGGCCAATATTGACGGGTGGACAATCAGCAAGTAGTGAGAATTTTTATTTCTTACTTTTATTTTAAAAATAAAAAAGTAGAAAATTTTTACTTTGTAATTTATTCCAAATTCATTTTTAGAGTAAAAATATATTTTAAAAATAAAAAATTAAAATTATGTCGTCAAATAGATTTTTATTCTTCATCTATCCTTGAGAATAAAATTATTAAAATAGAAAAACAGAAACCCTACACCACTTGTTTCAGCAGGCCACGCAGTAAATTTCTGGATAAGGGCGGGCATGCGGAAACGTCGTCAAAGGTTAGGAAAAACAAATGAATAAAAAGGAGCAGGTCCTGTCCGTACGCAAGACGCAAGGGCAGAATGGCCGATTCGCACCCGCGCGGCTGTCTAACTCAGAACCGCCAATCGAAGTTCGGTTTGACCCGGCAAGAAGCGAACTGCTGAGAAGAAGTTGGACGACACGACTTTACTTCACCCCCCACCCTAAAAAAAGTTGTTGAAAGTTTTTTCCTTCAAATAATAAAAATTAAAAAAAAAGGGAGAAAATTCGGTTGCGATGGCGAGAGCCGCACGCGCGTTTGATTGGCCGGTCCGCCCGTCTCGGCCGCCGCGAGATCTCGCGAGATAATCCCATCTCGTCCCTCCTCCTCTTCCTCCTCTCGGGGCGCGATCTTCTCTTCGCTCTTTTATCGCGCGGAGCGCCGAGGAACATCCCCCCCTTCCAACCATCATCATCTCGCTGTCGACGCGACGCGCAACGTGCGCGCACCGCACGCTACTTTTGTCCCCCCCGGGAGCCCCTTCCCCACGCGCGGCTTCGGACGAGCGTCGGCGCGTGGTGGTGGATTTTTTAATTTTGATTTTGACGGGCATATAGAGAGAGAGAGAGAGAGAGAGAGAGAGAGTCGTGTACCGTCGTCATGATGGACCGATTTCAAAATTGCTGGAGGAGTCTTCGATCCGTGTAGCTCCAAATATTCACCGATTTGTATCTTTTTTTATAGCGATTTCTCTTCCTTATAAAGACACCACTTGGGTCGGTGCGTTAATATCGACCGGTTGTAAAAAGTATCGACGCCTTTATTCTAAACTCTTTTTATAACATAGGATATTATAAATTATATTTGTCATGATATCTTTAGTTCTAACTTTTTCTTATGCTACGAGGAATCTCAACTTATATCGATATGATACATGTATCATCAATCAAAGTTTAACCGAATGATTTTTTCAATCGAAACGTTATTTTTATTTTAGTTACGTCATGTGATTTTTGTCAAAATCATTTACTTTCCATTGACTATATAGATAAAACCTTGATAAGAGTAAAAAAATTATAGTGTCTTGGAAAAGAATTTAGAATATATATTTACAGTGTTGGTAGGTATAATTTGGGATCTTTGGCAAGTTGATGATGACTTGAGAATTCGTAATTTTTTTATCCGCGTTACGCATGATGATTGCTGACAAAAAAATAGATAATTATTATCGAGGAATATAATGTAATATATAATAAATGTTGGGGAGCATGTCCTGATGGATCAGTCCAATCAAACTCCCAGAAGCAAAGTACTAACATGCGAGGTTAGAACCGGCCAGGTGTCATCTGAAAGTGGGGCATCATTACTGAGAAAAGATGAGGGTCCTTTTTCCCTCTTTTCTCTCTTGCTACTTGGTGGTGGTGGGGCCCAGGTCTGAGGGGGGACACATCATTGTGTCGTATCATTCTCTCCTCCCTGCTTTGGAAGTTGGGAAAAAAACTCATTAAAAGGTAAAAATAAATATTTATATTAGTCACTGCCCAAAAGATGAGGCGCTGATTAATCTGTCCCTCTGTCTCTGTCACAATTTTTTTTATAAATAAAATAAAGAGGAGAATACAAAGATGGAACCCAATAAATAAAAAGAAAAAATAAAAGAAAAAAACGTCTAAATCCCTCACTTGTACTCACTATAATATATTTGCCCTGAAGTATTGCACTGAATGATGCTTCTGGCTTCGGGTTTTCTCCCTCACGAAGACGAGAAGTTCGAATCTTCAACACGTCGCGGGTGGACTTACCCCCTTCACGGGGTGGTAGGTTTGGATTTATCCGTCGGTTATTGACTTACGGATTTCCCTATATCATCCAGTATATATATTTGTCATGAACTTTTTAATATGATATGGAAAAATCCTAAATCATGTAAGATATTTATCTTTTATCTTTACACTTATGTGATAAATTTACATTTTATTAATGTTTTCTCGAATGATTTTTCAGTTAAAATAACATCAATTTTTTGTTTCATTTAAGTCGTGTAACATCATGTCCATGTAGACAGCTTTTTAACAATGCTCATTAATGAAATATTGATGAAGAGTAAATGCATGATATAAATACAAATTTGTGGCTTTTGATATTTAAAGTAAATATGTTATAGTTGACAGAATTTATAATTTTTATGATTTTTTTAAATTAAAAAATAAAATAAAATAAATGAAATTTAGCAGATCTCGATTCTTGGCCACGTCACTCATGTGACCACCGCTGGATATCGGACGGTGGCTTACGTTACGCTTCGCCCCACCCCAAAAAGTCAAAAGGTAGGAACGCTTCCTAAGACGAACGGACGGACGATCACGTGCGCGTATGACGACATCCGCGGATTACTTACCTATGCTTTTAATTGACCTTTTGTGTTAAGAAAAAAATATATATTTACTCGTTGAAGAAGAGGGTTTGCTTAATAATCAGTTGGGTGATGACGTATTCAACGAAAATTATAAAAATTTGCCAATCGTCTGCGTGCATGACCGAATTCAGAGTCTCAATTGCTGATTAATATTAGGATAAGTTGATAGATTCGAAGGAATCAAATGTCAATAAATTACTCGGACCAAAACTGATGCCCCAATGTCGATAATTTAATCAGCAGGCCACTCTAATTTAGGCTCGTAATTTTAGGCGAAGAGTTGGTGAATTATTCAAATAAAAGTCATGAGATTTTGCCAAGTCATCGGTCATTTTGGGAAAATTCCAATAAAGGCATAAAATGCATTTTTTTTCTCGAATAAAGGCATAAAGTGGATCTTACTTTATATAATGAGCCGAAATGCCATCATTTTCTTAAATAAAAATATGACTTTTTAGCTAGTTGAGGGCATTTTAGTCAGTTGCCTTTTTTTTCCCTTTTTTTCCTTTTCTCTATGTAGGAGAGGGTTGGGCGAGGATCGCCCTTGCCTGATCTAATGAGGGCCACCCTTGCCCCACAGGAGGTCGGCCTCACACCCATCAATGAGGTAGGCCCTCACTGGATTGAGGTGAGGGTCACCTTGCCAATAGTTGGCAAGGGACAGGCTCGCCTTAGGTAAAGTCACCCTTGTTAGTGGTCAAGGGTTGCCAAGCCTTTGTCAATCCTAGGTGAGGGTGGTTGAGCCCTTATTGACCCTCACTAGTGGTCAACGAGGGTTATCAAACCCTCACTGAAAGGGAAAAAATAAAAGGGAAAGATAAAAGAAAATAATAAAAACAAATAATTTAAAATTAAAATTTTAATTACATGAAAATGCCATTTGATTAGTCAAAATATTTAGCTGGTTGGCAATCGGTGATGTTGAACCCTTATTTGAAATAATTATTGTCACTTTACACCTTTATTTGAAACAATTATAGTCACGGTAGATACTTATTTGAGAAAATGATGGTACATCAAACTCTTATTTGGAATTTTCCCAATCGTTTTTTTAATTGATGGTTTCTTTAAATTTGCCAACACTTATCCATATAATTATTGGAAAAAGTGGGTTTTGTCTGACTTTTTATGAATAACCTTGTTTACTAAAAGTTTTAAGAGGAAAGTTAGAATATAAATGTAAAAAGAGATGACTGGTAACAATCTTTAACCTATTATGAAAATAACAGTTTATTATGAATTATAAAAAATCAAATAACAGATAATTATAAATTATATTTGGATTCACTTTTAATAATTTACAACTCATAAAAATTTGTTATTCCTATAATAACCCTGAAGACTAGTAAAGTCTAAATATAAAATCAAACAATTATTATGACCTCCACTCTCTAAAGTGTTCCGTGCATTGCCATCTAAGTTATGGACATGCATGTCTATTTTGGAAATGACCATTGTCATTTTGGAGAGAAAAAAATCATTGCTTGATTCGGATATATGTTCTTTTAGTTTCTCCGACGGCACCTTCTATACTTGCCACCCCTCAACGATTTTTGTTTGGTTTCGTGCCTAATGGTGTGTACATATTATCTATGTATTCTTAAGAAGCTATTAAGCAAAAATTAAGCGAGATCAAGATACAAAACAAAAGTAACGTCGAGTGGGCACGGTTATGGCCCGCGCTTGGCAACTAATTGAAATTTATTCCTGTGAAAAAAGATTTCATATTTTTGGATATGGAATAAGGTAAATCTGCTTGAATGCATCTTCTCTTGATAACAAGCTCTATATACTCTTTATGTTTGTAGTCTCCCCTCACCTATTAGTTCATGTGTATATGTTATACTAATTGACAAACAAACACAAATTTTGTACTACATAGGGTGCATTTATTTCAATGAAAAAGACTACTTTGAAACACACTTTCCTAAGTCGTTTATACCTCTTACAAAATTGAACAAACAAAAGAAAATTCATTGTCCACAAAATATTATTTAATGACCGATTATTTTTGAAGGACTATAGGCGATTATTTTTAAGAAAATATTTTTCAATTTGTTAATTTTTTCGCTAAATAAATGGAGCTTAAGAAAAACCTAAAAGATTAATTGCAGAATGCATTAAAGATTGTTTTTTTTTTGACAAAAGAAAAGGGAGCCTAAAAGAAGAAAAATAAAACCCGTTAAAGATTAATTGCATAATGCATTGTATATATGTATATATGCCATAACTATCTACTTTTATTTCTTTAATTAATGAGTAATTATTAACTAATCAACGTACAGTTTTGTCAACTGTAAATTTGGACCGGAAGTTGAGCCTTTGGGACCGTTCTCTATAGTCTGTCTTTTTAACACAAATAGTCTCGGAATCAGACTGCATGGACGAAATACAGCCAAAAGACTTTATGTTTTTAGTTTATCTTTTTTTTTTTTATTTATGGTGTGCACTCATGCCAATTGACGACATAATACCCAGTGCATGAGGATCGACCTTATAACGCTGAAGTCATCAATCAGCATCGCCGCCCGGTCGACCAAAAATATAAACAAAAATAAAATGGGTTTTGCCGTTATTATTATGTTTTTTTTAACGTTGAACGGAGATATGAATTTTGTCAGTAGAGAATTCGCGCATGACATGATTCCCAGCTGCGGTCAAAAGAAGGAGACGTGTATCGATAGAATTCCTCGCTATAAACGGGAAAAAAATAAAAATAATAGAGGAAAGAACGAGAAGTATATATATATATATATCGCCAAAGAATATTCTACGAAAAATGATAAATTAAAAGGTAGATGTAGCTATCAAATCGTCCCGTTATTGTCCGTGGCAGATTCCAAATTTAAATTGAATTTTCTTCGCCGGACAGAAATTCAAATCTATTTTTCCTAGCATAGCCCATATATCACGTCCCCACTATCGTAATTATATTTTTATCATCTTTTCAAAATGCAAGTCCCTCTAAAAAAAACCGTTAATGCCACAAAAAATCCCGACTATACCCACTACGTCACCAATATCTCAAATTTTTTTGTGTTGATAAAAACCCTAAACTTATTCATTATGATAAAATGTCCTGAACTTATACTAGTTTGATGAATATATCATAATTAAAACTGAACAAGTGGTATATGTGTCACACTAAAAAGTTAGGAGTATTGGTGTCACAATACACAAGTTTAGGATTTTTTCACATGAAATAAAAGGATTTGTGTCGCAATGCATTCCGATGTTTTTTGTGGTATTTATCTTAAAAAGAATAGGTGAAAATGATCAACCTTCGATATTCTTTTAATAAACAACGATCAAATAATGAATATCCCACGCAGGACGTGATTAGGTTGTATGGTATGCACATGGTGCCGTGCAATTAAATATACGGAAAGCGAAAAAAGAAGAAGAAGAAGAAGCAATAATTGGCTGAAAAATAAGTATAAATGAAATATTGATTGGTACTACTTCCTCTCCGAAGGGTCCGCCGAATAAGATCATAAAAATTTAGACCAAAAAAAAAAAAAAACAAGATTTTTCAGAGGAAAACAAACTCATGCGTAACCACCCACCTGGGTGGCGCTATTGGCGGCGAGCTTCTCCCCTTGATGCAAGGGGAGAAGTTCGATTCTCGGGCGTCACAGGGTGCCTTATCCGGTGGCATGTGTGTGGTGGCAAGACGTGTTGTTCCGAGGGTTTACTCCCGTTACCTCGGGCATTTCGGGTTGTCCATGTTGGTATAGTGCGCGGGTTTCCTAGGTTCAAAAAAAAAAAAAAATAAAATAAACTCATGCATATGCGAAATTAAATAAATATCTATACAATCGAGAACCGACTTTTTGACTCCTGGTGTAATGTATGATATATAAATAATTTAGTTAAATCAATCAGTCGGGGATATTATTCTTTGCGTGGGTACGCTCTGCTAATTCTTTTTCTGCCACTAATATGGGGAGTGGCCCTTTGAATTCTGGTCCATTTGTGACGTCAAAAATCCGTCAAAAGCAAGATATGATGCTTTGGTGTTGGGAGGTTACCCACACACATCGTTGTCGAATAGAAGAAAGTATATTGTTCACCAAAAAAAGTGGAAAAAAAAGGTACGTGTTATGCGAAACTTTTAGTGCTTTGACTTTATATTTAGAATCTGTAGTTAGTGCCTTTTGGTCTTGCGAAGTGTCAGGAATAATTGGAATATTTCCCTTAATTCTCTACATTTTTCGATATTGCGCACTATATCTCACTTTAATGGTGTAAATCATTGATTAATGTGTATTACCTTGAATAATCATCTAATAAAACTAACTTAACGACGGAAGCTTGAAATGTCTCATATAGTGTTTATTAATCATATGATAAGTTTAGTAACATACAAAATTAATCAATGATTTAAGAAAATCCGTTTTAAGAATTGAACACCATTTTAAGAATTCTCATATAGTATTTTGTAACATACAAAATGGTGCTCGATTCTTAAAATAAAAATCTGTTTAGTAACTTTTTTTTTCTTGAGATTAGATTCAGAACAAAATTCATAATTTAAAAAAAAAAAGTTGTTTCTTTATTTTTGGAAACAACTCAAGAATCAAACATTTTTTTTTATTTTTTTCTCTTTTCCAATTTTTCCTTTTGTTCTTCTTTTTCCTCTGGCCAATTGTTGGCCTCAGAGGAGCCTCCGCATTTTGTCACAAAAAAAATTGAGAGTCGTATTAAATACATTTCTACTTTGGAAATAAAATTTTTATACAATTATCAAATTTATTTGAATCCTCATAAACTTGCCTAGGAATAGAATAAAAAAAAAATTTTGAGTAGAAGTTATTTTTTTTAAAAAAAATGACTACTAAACACACCCTTATAAGTTCCGAAACCTTTGGACAAAACTTTTTCAACAATTAGTCTTTGCTCACAAGTGGTTTAGGCGCATGCATGAAGCATATTCAAGACAATATGTTAAGGTAGTGATTAGATATAACGCAAAAATAGACAATATGTTAAGAGCTATTCATTAAGTTTCTTAACGAGTCTTGAATCGGAGACGTCTTAACAAGGATACTTAACACAAAAGTCAATCTCTGTTAACAAATATCTCAGAGACGTCTTAACAAGCATACTTAACACAAAATAATTCGGTTTTCAAAACACTGACTATACTTAACACGATAATATAACACCTCAAAAGCTGCAAAAGTGCTCAAGCACCGAGCTATGGCTTTTGGTGTAATATGCATGATTGATATTTCGGGTACGTAATTTAGTAAAAAGAATAATCCGGAAAACGCTGGTCGAAAGCTCGCGACGAAACTTCCTTCAAAAGGAACGTCTTATGTTCGCAAAACTCATTTTGACAACGTCCGTTCTTTCCAGCATCTTCTTCCCCAATCGAACGTGACATCTAGCGATCGAGAAAGAGAGGAAAACGCAGAGAGAGGGCCCCACTCGACCGTCAGAACCTACGGGTTTGGAAAAATACGCGCGTGGTCCGAAATAGACCGACGACCGAAACGACACGATACAAAAAAAAGGAAAAAAAAACCCTCCACGTCTCTCCATCCATCCATATCGGATCGCGATAAATCGGCGAGAAAAATGATTGTTTTTTTTTTCGTTTTAAGATTTTCTCCTTTAGGAAAGCGACAGTACGAAATGAATGGAAAGGACTGGACTTGTGCCCCTGGATATTCACTAGATTTGAATTCCCAGCTTCGCATCCGTTTCCAGTTTCCACCCCTCCCTTCCCCACTTTCCAATCACCGCACGAAACGATAGCCCCAGGGGCATATCACCTGGGCTTATCTGATAAGGGCACTGATCGATCAGACCAAAGATCGATACGCGCGTGTGCTTATCACTGATAGGTCAGTGAGGGGGCCAAAAAAAAAAAGAGAAAAGAAAGTCCGCCCCCGGGCACTGTACAGCGCATCGAAGATAGCGAGCGAGACCAGGTCCCTCTCTCCGTCTCTTTCTCTCTCTTCTCTCTCTCTCTATCTCTACCTCCTTTATCCTCTATCTCTCTCTCTCTTCCTCGCAGCCTTTCAAACCCTAGATGTCCTCGAATTCCGGGCGCTATCGATGCTCGCGGGCTCCGGGACGCGGAGATTCATGAGGTTCCTGAGGCGCTCCGGGGGCCATTCCGAGCTGCTTCGATTCGGGGAGTACGACGACGCCTGAGGATCCGTGCGTCCGTCGGATTTGTTGTTGAGGAGGAAGGAGGAGGGTCTCTCTCCTTTTCTCTTGCTTTCCGTTTCTTGGCGTTTTCTTTGGCGTTTTCTTGGTTTTTTTGGCTTGGAGGAGGGTGGTAGAAATGTCGTCGCTGAGCCGGGAATTGGTGTTCCTCATACTTCAATTCCTGGAGGAGGAGAAGTTCAAGGAGTCCGTGCACAAGTAAGTTCGGTCGCCTCGGTTCTTGGGCTCTTTCTTGTTTTTTTTTTTAAGATTACGTCAGATGCGCGCGTGGTGCGTCGTGGGTTGGAGAGGTTATGCTGATTCGAGGTCGTTCGTGGGGTGTGCTAGCGGCCGGAGCAGGGTGGGATGGGGGCGTTACGCGTCGGTTAATCGTCGGTTTCTGTTTGTTTTCTTGCGGTTGCGAAAGATGTCGAGGACGAAACGGATGGGTGGTCTGTTGGATTTTCGAGGATGAGGGAAATGTTTTGTCGTCAAATCCTGTTCCCGGGTCGGAGGTAGTTTTCTGTGCGAGTCAAGAGAGTTGACTTTGATTGAGTAGTAGCTTTTGCCTTTCGGGCCTATTGTCTTGAACTTATATTAGTCATTTAGGTTGGTGTTTTTGTAATTTTTTTTGTTCTTTTGCGATGTGAAGTGCGGTTTAATCTTTATTTGGTTTTTTGGACGAAAGTGGGACATGAGATTTGGAAAGGAATTTGAATTTGTCCTGGTTGCTGCCTTTAGATTCAGGGCTGAGGGGGAATTTGAGTAATAAAATTCTTTAGGTCGAGCGGTTGTAAAACTTTTTTCGAATCTGGGATTCCAAGTGGAGTTTATGTTGGAAAGATTGAGGCGATACTTTTTTTGGTATTGTGTTTCCTTTCTTATATCCTCTGCCTCATTGTGCAAACCCTTTTTTCTTAATAAATGAACTTGTTTGATGCAGGCTTGAGAAAGAATCAGGGTTTTATTTCAATATGAAGTACTTTGAGGAGAAAGTTCAAGCTGGAGAGTGGGAAGAAGTTGAGAAGTACTTGTCTGGATTTACTAAAGTCGATGACAACAGATACTCGATGAAGATCTTTTTTGAGATTAGGAAGCAGAAGTATCTCGAAGCTCTTGATGGGTAGGTTGTTGCAAAAATTGGTTGGTCATACTCTGCTCCTGTTGAAGAAATGATCTCACCTCGTGTGTTTGCCTGATGCTCATCTGGTATTGCAGGCAGGACAAGGCTAAGGCGGTAGAGATATTAGTAAATGATCTGAAAGTATTTTCTACATTCAACGAGGATCTCTACAAAGAGATCACCCAGCTTCTAACACTTAGCAATTTCAGGTAATTGGTCATTTTAATTTCACAGTATATCCCGTTTGATACCAATTTTGAGTTTGAAGGAATTTGAATGAAGTTGAAGTGTTAATTTATACTTCTTGAAAATGCTTTTAGGAACTAGGGCAGTTGAAATTTATTTTTGGTTTCATTATAGGGAAATTTTCAAAACTTAAATTGGAAGGCTGGAACCTCAACTTCTATTATCATTGCTTTATAGTTTAGTGGACCTTTTCTCACTTGAATTACATGTCATATTCAATATCAGTGCAGTGAATCTTCTTATGGCGATTGATCTGTAGTTTGTGCTGATTGAATTCCATTACCAACGTCATGAAATTGCAATCTGAACTTCTAGGACATTATTCCCTGTTCCCTAATTGTTTTTTTTGGTAAAACCCCTGTTCCCTAATTGTTCAGTTCTTTATATTGCAATAACAGGGAAAATGAGCAGTTGTCTAAATATGGTGACACGAAACAAGCTCGGAACATAATGCTGATAGAGCTCAAGAAGCTTATAGAAGCAAATCCTTTGTTTCGTGATAAGCTTGCATTTCCAACTTTGAAGTCTTCAAGACTGCGGACTCTTATTAACCAAAGGTATTTTAGTGAATGCTCTGTGGGTTGTTGCATCATGTTCTTATGTTTACATTGTCTTGTCATCATTTTACTTTTGCTCTATGGGAGAAAGTCTAGTACTAAAATTGCCCATCAAAGTAGCCTTTCTTCTGAGAAGGTTCATGGGCTTTTCTTTTGGAAATCTACCTTTCATAGACAACTTTGGTTTTGCAAAGCTCTTAGGACTTGATGCTTCCACCAATGGATGCCCTGTACGATGGGATACTGCACACACAGCTATTGCTTTGTCTACATGCCGTATCTTTTATCAATTTTACCATCATTAACAGAATGTAAACATTTTCCTCCTTTTGACTAAAAGCGGATGATATAAAGTCCCGCCACAATTGCATGGACTTGTGTTATGATTCCTAGTTCGAGAATGTCATAGCTGGTGCCAGTGTTCTCCTTTCTGTCATCTGATACATAGGGTCCCATCTACAGTTTGAACTGGCAGCACCAGCTTTGCAAGAATCCGAGGCCTAACCCAGACATCAAGACTTTGTTTACTGACCACTCATGTACGCCTCCAAATGGTCCTCTAGCACCTGCTGCTGTAAATCTTCCAGTTCCCGCTGTTGGAAAGCCCGCTGCATACCCTGCTCTTGGACCTCATGGGGTATGATAGCGATGTCTTGAACATCCATAATTTTACCTCCCCCTGAAGACTGTGTCAAGATTGTTAGAATTCTATATCTATAACTTACAAATGTTTTTCTTTCAAATTGTGTTATAGCCTTTTCCGCCCTCAGCTGCTGCTGCTAATGCCAATGCTCTACCGGGGAGTGCCCTAGCAGGTTGGATGGCCAATGCCTCTGCTTCTTCATCTGTTCAAGCAGCTGTTGTTACTGCTTCTTCCATGCCTATTCCGCAGCCTCAAGGTTAGAACTTTAATGAAGGTTGGCATGAATGATATAATTTCGCTGTTGAGGTGTAGAGACCTGGCTCATGACTCGTGCTTTTAGAGACCAGAAAAGTTCAATTCCTAATTGAAATTTTGGGTTGGTGGGTTTGTTAATGTCAAGCTTGTACTGATACCAATTTTTCTCCTTTCACTGAGAAAGATTCATCTGAACCTTGGGTTGAAATGCACAATCTAAGCTTTTACTTCCCCCTTTCTTTTTATTGTTTGTGTGTGGAGAACATGCTAAAGAACCTTTTATAGATGTTTATCTTTATGGTATCTACATATGTTGACTCCTTCGTAATCATCTCAGCCGTTTCTATCATAAAACGACCCAGAACACCTCCTACTGCCTCGGGTATGGTTGATTATCAGAGTCCAGATCATGAGCAACTAATGAAAAGGCTTAGACCTGCTCAGTCAGTTGAGGAGGTAAACACCAAAATCTTGGTTTTTAATGTGCAACTTGCTCATTGCAGTGCTTCCTGAATTGTGATAGTGAAGTCTAAATTTGGAACTTCTTGACTCATAAGCCTTTTCTGATGTTGATCTTGCATAATTTAGGTTACATATCCGCTATCTCGACCACAGGCTTCTTGGTCTCTGGATGACTTGCCAAAAACAGTAGCTCTCACCATGCATCAAGGATCCGCAGTCACTAGCATGGACTTTCACCCAACTCATCTTACGGTGCTTCTTGGTACAAACGCTCTGTACATTTACCTGCTGTTTTCTGCTGTTTACCTCATAGAACCTAATGAAACTGATTTAATGAACCCCAACCACCTCCCCCCACACCCCAGACACATATTGGAAATCTGCTATATAATGTTAAAAATTCTAACTCACTGTTGTTTTGCAGTGGGTTCTACTAATGGTGAAATTGCACTGTGGGAACTCGTATCAAGGGAAAAACTGGTCTCAAAGCCCTTCAAAGTATGGGAGGGGGGACCATCACGTTCTTTGCCTTTTCAGGTTGTGTATATATCTGGATAGTTCTTTATATCTTCAACATTTATATGGTGAAAATATTGATCTCTAAAGTAATTGTAATATATAGAAGTTAAACTTTCGGTTATATTAATATTTTGCCAAGTTGGTGACGTGTCTGCTCAAGACCTTTTTTCTGATGTCCCAAAGTATGAAGCAAATAGTGTTGTTGAGTTGAATTCTAATATTGGAGACTTATTTCAGGCTGCTGCTAGCAAGGATTCAGTATCTGTTAGCAAGGTTGCGTGGAGTCCGATGGAAACTTTGTAGGTAGGTTTGTTTGGGTTGAGTGCCAAAAGTGGTATTGGAATTTACAGGGATTTGGTCAAATAACTAATTCTTTGAAATGCAGGCGCTGCATTTAGGCAACAGTTGATTCATTTGTATGCTTCTCATGGAGCAAATGATTTGCACGAGCATGTGGAGGTATGCTGATTTATTCTGTGGCTTGAATAGGCGGGTCCTGCATATGAGGGGCTCATCTCTTACTAATTGCAGATTGATGCCCATGCTGGTGCTGTTAATGATCTGGCCTTTGCTTATCCAAACAAACAATTATGCGTAGTGACCTGTGGAGACGATAAGCTTATAAAGGTAGTTCGGTAATTTTCTCATCGTTTGCTTTGATTAGATTTGACACTTTGAACATCATTAATTTTCTTAAACTGAGCAGGTATGGGATTTGAGCGGAAGAAAGCTATTCCACTTCGAGGGCCATGAGGCACCTGTTTACTCTGTTTGTCCTCATCACAAGGAAAACATTCAGGTACTTAGCATTTTCAGGGAAGAAATCCAACATTATCTAGGTGACATGTAGTGGATAAACAATAAATATGTCCTACTCATTATACTAGAGTTATTTTTTTCCCCTGGAAATGTTAAAAGTTACTTGTGAGTCTGATGAGAGAGAATAATTTTGTACGTTGTTACTTCTTTTTGGCATAGTTTTCCCTCAAGAGCTAAATTGTTGCAAGAGAATGTGGCAACCTGTAAACAATGCTTGAGACATTAGACTTAGTTGTTACGTGATAGAAGTTGGTTCAGTTAACAACTCCTCTTTTCTGAAAAAAGAAGAAGAAGAAGGAGAAGAAGAAGAAGAAGAAGATGAAGCATCTCAATGTGGAAGGATTAATAATCTATATAATACATAGAGTAGCGTATTGAACACAGAATGAAATTTTTTGACAAAATAAGTACTTTTATAATTTGTTAGTCTAACTTTCCCAGCCCCGTCAGTGGAATGAGGCTTGGTATCAGTTGCTGCTGCTGCTGCTGCTGCTGCTGCTTTTTGTTATTAGTGCTACCTTATTGAAGAATATGGTAAATCTAACAGAGTTGGTTCTTGCACCATATATCAATTTTCAGTTCATCTTCTCAACTGCAATTGATGGCAAAATAAAGGCCTGGCTCTATGACAATATGGGTTCTAGAGTTGATTATGATGCTCCTGGCCATTGGTGCACTACAATGCTTTACAGTGCTGATGGGACTAGGTAAGGAGGATGGAATTTCAAACGTTGGTTACTATTTTCTTTTTGCTCCCTTCTTCTTTGTCAGTGGTCATCGCCACAATGTTTGCTGCAAATGTTCTCTTAAGACATGGCATGGTGACTGATTACTATTTGCTACCAGTCTGCTCATCACTTGTTCCCCATTTTGCAATCAGATTATTTTCCTGTGGAACAAGTAAAGAAGGGGAGACCTTCCTTGTGGAATGGAATGAAAGTGAGGGTGCTATAAAGAGAAACTATACAGGATTAAAAAAGAAATCGCTGGGCATTGCACAATTTGATACTACTCGAAACCATTTTTTGGCTGTGGGAGAAGACGGCCAAATAAAGTTTTGGGATATGGAGAATGATAACATTCTTACAAGTACAGATGCTGAAGGTGGACTCCCAGTGAGTGTTAAATGCTCTATGGTTGGTCTTTCATAGCAAATTTTGCTTTTGATACCAGCACTCACATGTTTTCCTTGATGGAGCAGGGTCTTCCTCGGTTGAAGTTCAACAAAGAAGGAACTCTTCTCGCTGTAAATACAGCAGATAATGGATTCAAGATACTTGCAAACACAGTTGGTCTTAGATATTTGAAAGTTAATGAAGCCCCATCCTTTGAAGCACTAAGAACTCCAGTTGAGTCTGCAGCCATCAAGGTTCTGATCGTTTTACTTTGTGATTTTGATATTTGACGTACTTGGTTTAGAGATAGCTTCTAATAATTTTTCACGTGATCCTTTCTATTATGTCATGCAGGTCTCTGGCTCTTCTGCTGTTACAAATGCCAGTGCAGTAAATTGTAAAGTGGAAAGGAGCTCTCCTGTCAGACCTTCTCCAATTCTTGTATGCTGTTTTAATTTAGCCCAATATATTTCTTATCTGTTTCAAAAATATGGCATGACACAGAATCTGCAGGCATACAGCTGTGAGATTATTTTCTTTTTTCTGATGAGCTGCACGTAGTAGAGCATTAGAAGAGTGGTGGCAAACTGTCTTTCAGATCATATGAAATTGGCTAGTTTTATGTCAATAGAGACAAGTCAAAACTGTTCAAGATTCTATACCCCTTGAAATCTCTACTTCCATTGTGGTATACTCTGTTCAATGGGTGGAATAAGAAAGGATGAGTTGATTTTGCATATTAGAGCTGTTTGGAGAAATTAACTTATTTTATTCTATTTCTTTGTTCAAGAATGGAGTTGATCCTATGGTTAGAAGCATAGAGAAACCAAGGACGGTTGAGGAAGTGGTTGATAAGGCTAAACCTTGGCAGCTAGCAGAGATTTTGGAGCCTGCCCACTGCCGTTTAGTGATGATGCCTGACAGCACAGATACTTCCAGCAAGGTATGTTTCATCGAGTGAAAATAGTTCTCTTGCAATGTGTATCGACTTCATGTTTGCGTTATATAATGTCTAGGTTGTGAGACTTCTATATACAAATTCTGGCATTGGACTTTTAGCTTTGGGGGCAAATGGTGTCCAGAAATTATGGAAGTGGGCCAGGAATGAGCAAAATCCGGCTGGGAAGGTAATGCTTGATTCCTTTTGGATTAAAATTTTTGAATTTATTTATTTTTTTAATGAGGATTTACTGAAGTGAACAAGCACAAAAGGCCACCGCCAGTGTTGTTCCCCAGCACTGGCAACCAAGCAGTGGTCTTCTTATGACTAATGATGTCTCAGGTGTCAATATTGAAGAAGCGGTACCTTGCATAGCTCTGTCGAAAAACGACTCCTATGTAATGTCAGCTTGTGGTGGAAAGATCTCATTGTTTAACATGATGACTTTCAAGGTAATTTTTGTTGTTCTTGGCTTTATGACTTCCTCACCGTTTGCATTTTGAGTCTCTCATACATTCTTTTTTCTGCAGGTGATGACCACATTCATGTCACCCCCGCCTGCATCAACTTTTCTCGCATTCCATCCGCAGGATAACAACATCATTGCTATTGGAATGGAGGATTCTACTATCCATATTTATAATGTTAGAGTAGATGAGGTAGCTGCTGTATGAATCGGCTTTTGTTTTCTGCCGATACCATGTATTTACCACAGGTGACATGATTTATCTGGCTTTCATAGGTGAAGTCAAAGTTGAAGGGTCACCAGAAGAGAATTACTGGTTTAGCCTTTTCCACGAATCTTAACATCTTGGTATCATCAGGTGCTGATGCTCAAGTAAGTGAATCAAAGAAGGTTTTGTTATCCAGCTTGAGAACTTGTCTGTGGTTGCATGGATACTTTCTGAATTTTGTTTCATCTTCTGCTTTATCCAAGTCTCCTTATTGAGCAGAGAAACTGCTTTATTTCCTTATTAGTACTATTAGAAATATTTGCTTGTAGTCGAGATGATAGGCATAAAAGCTATGATCATACTGAAAGTTAAAAGTAGTGGAACTCTCATGTCTCTCGATCTGTTCTTTCTGCTGTACTTCCTAGATGATATAACCTGTCCTCTTTTTATGAATTCACTTTTCATTTTAAAGCTGGGCAGATTTGATGCTAAATTGCCTCTTCAATCCTTCCTCTGCCCACTTTACCCTATTTTCTGATCTTTGATTGTTTCATCTTCTTCGCATGTATGAAATTAGAAATGATTTCTCTCTTTAAATATTAACAGCTGTTCCTGTGGAGTGTTGATTCCTGGGAGAAGAGGATGTCTATTCCAATTCCAATACCTAGTGGAAAGGCACCTACTGGCGACACAAGAGTGCAGTTCCACGCTGATCAACTCCGCTTGCTGGTAGTTCACGAGACCCAGTTGGCAATATATGATGCATCAAAAATGAACCGGATTCGGCAGGTGGGTATATCTGAATTCCCCCATCCACTTTCTATTTACCAATGTTAAGGAAGTTAAACTGGAATGAAACCTAACATTCTTATGCATTGTTTGTACATCAGTGGATCCCGCAAGATGCACTTTCTGCACCTATATCATATGCAGGATACTCATGCAACAGCCAGCTGATTTATGCTAGCTTTTGTGATGGAAATGTCGGTGTGTTCGACGCTGATACTCTTAGATTAAGGTGCCGCATCGCTCCATCAACATACTTGCCCCAGGAAATCTTGAACAGGTAAGGATGACCCAAACCTCAGACTTTAGTAACATATATTTCTTGAACAAATCATAGAGTTGGCGCAGAACGAGTTTGCCTGCGTGCTTTAGTCACATGTCGTAGTCCATGCTTCTAGAAACTTTTATTAGCACGGGTTTTGTCAATGGGCTTTCGAGCACTTGCCAAGCAAGAGACCTGGGTCTTCTTGAGACATTGGAATTGAGTAAAGTACACTAATTATATACACATTAGTATTACAATGAAATACCAACGTGCGAGGTTTTTTGTTTGTATATAAGTCGAAGCATGTCAAAAATAGCTTCACAAATGCTTTGGCTCATTAACTTTTCCCTCTTAAACTGATTCGAAGTGTCCATAATTTTCTCAAGGGAATCTTAAAGATTCCATAAAACATTCGATAAAGCTCTATAATCAATCAGATTTTTGTCTTCATGATTCGATTTTTTTACAGAAGCCAAGCTGTCTATCCTCTTGTCATTGCAACTCATCCCCATGAGCCAAACCAATTAGCCATCGGCTTAACGGACGGATCTGTCAAAGTCCTGGAGCCGACGGAATCGGATGAGAAGTGGGGAGCGACCCCGCCGCTAGATAACGGACTGTTGAGCGGTAGAACGGCGTCGTCGTCCATCGCGAGCAACCACACGCCGGAGCAGATGCAAAGATGACAGGAACCCCTCGTGGTTCCAATGCATACCCGCTTCCGTAGACTGTCCTGTGTTTGTGTGCGTGTAGATTATTAGGGTGTTGCCCCCGGCATTTGCGGGGGGAAATGTTTACGCATTGACCCGACACATTGTTGTCTGTATAGACGTGACACATGCTTTTCTTTCTTTCTTCCTCTTTCTTTCTTAGTATTGGAGATGATATGTTCTGGGGAACAAATTTTGGATTTTGATTCTGCCTTCTGCGAAAGACTCTCATTGTACAAAAGCTCAGATTGTCTTTGTAAGGCATTGAAGAAATAGGAAAGCAGGAGGGAATGAATCCTTTATGCTTTTACACTAAATTCCTGTTTTCTTGGACGACTATAATTTCTTCTTTTTCTTCTTTTTTCCTCTTTATTTTTATCAATGCAATTTGCTAACTATGCTCGAAATAATTAGTTTATGAAAACCGCTTCCGTTAATGATAATAATTTATAACTAAATATTTGTTGTGAAAAATGAAAATATTATTTGTTCTTTTCTGCTCAGGAACGATAGACAATTTTATCAAGGCTTGTCACTGAGCAATATGTACATTAACAGGCTGCATTTGAAACTTTCGAGCCCAGCATCGATAAGAGCAGACACAAGTTGGAACCTTGGATCCATCATGTCTCACCTCCCATCTTGAACAGTTTGCTTAGTCCATAGATACGCATGATTTTTGCACAGGTATTGTTGGCTGGAACACCCATCAACTTGATGACTTGATCCAGGAACCCCACTAAGGAACGAATCGGGTACGTGGAGCGATTCGATCTGCAAGCTCTACTCCACGCCTTGGGGAGAAAATTAGCAAACCAGTTGTAAGTTAGAATTGCAGGAGTCTAACCTCTGCATGTACTGCATGTATGTAACCCATCTAGTGATCCATGGCTAATAAAGCTAGTAAAAACTCTTCTTTTCGACAAATTGGAACGCCGGAGTACCAGGAATTACCTCTTTAACGCCTACAAAACTTCCCTAACCTTCTCTTACAACGCTTATTCATAAAACAAGATCACCCACACGCACAAAATTGTTAGTTAAGCCCCCATGCTTATCAGGTAGAAACAAAGTAAAGCTAATTGCAGGTCATATCTTTTGTTAAGAGGAAAGCTAATAAGACTTTTGATTACTAATTTGTTCTTAATATGAGCTCCTGTTGACAAAAGAAAGAAGCAGAGTGTATGAACAGTTGTGTCTCTCCATCAATGTGACGGGATTTTCCCTCCCAGAAACAGGGCGTATATATATCCAGACAAGGCCCATGCTTGCTGGGTAGAAGCCAAGTCTTGGCTAGAACCTAGAAACCGAGTCTTTGGTGTTCGGATAGAAGACTCAAGTAGAAACGGAGCCTCAAGCTACCCGAGAGCAGGTACAGGCACAGTGGTCTGTCTTGTACTGAGCATGAACGCGAGTTTGGGTCTGAGAATATACCCAAGTCTCATTTTCTAGCTTCTACTCGCCACTTGAGTAGCTTGCTCCCAAGTCTTGCTTTCTCAGTCCTACACCTCCGATAGTTATGACATTTTTGAGGTCACTGAAGCTTTCAACTAGGAGGAAGAACTAAAAAGACTTTCAGCTAATACGTTTTTCTTAATATAAGTTTCCATTGACAAAAGAAACAGATTGTATTTACACCTGCGTCTCTTAATCAATGGGAAAGAATTTTCCCTCCCAGAAATAGAGTGAATATACAACCAGGTAAGGCCATGCTTATTGGGTAGAAGCTCGGTCTCACGCATATTGGGTTAGAAGACTAGAAACCGAGTCTCAAGCCAACCGAGACTTGGATCAAGCTCGGTGGTCAGTCTTGTACCGAGCATGAACTGAGTCTCGGTCCGAGAACATAACTTTTCTAGCTTCTACTTGAGACTTGAGTGGCTTGTGCTCTAGCCCTGGTTCCTAAGTGCTATACATGGAATTGAGCTCTTAAGTGCTGAACATACAGGATCATAATCCGTCAACTAAGTTAAACCGATCTACGTAGGACGCAGGTATTTTCCCAACAAATCGTGGACATGATCAGATATACTAATAAGGAAGGAAATCAAGATCTTGGCATGATTTGAGTTGCAATTCTCCAACTTATTGAAGGATGTTATGCCATGTTTGAGGTTGCTGAAGCTTTACCTCCAACTGCCGAGATCAGCTGAATGGTTGTTCTCCATTAACCTTCTAAGTTGCCTACTACAGAGACAGAGAAGAAGAAGAAATGTGGAAAATATTGATTCACCGGGGATGAATGGCAGAGGGGAGGAGTTTCGGTGCTTTTGTTGACCCCTGCTGGAGGTGGTGATCAAAACACCCTTTTGTCGTTGTACTCGACCCTGATAACATGTTTGTCGTTATTGGCAATGACAAACATGTTATCAGGGTGTTTTGGTCGTCGTTATTGGCGGGTGTTTTGGTATTGCTGAAGGGTGTTTGGATCACCACCTCTAGCAGGGGTTAACAGAAGCCCCGAAACTCCTCTCCTCTGCCATTCATCCCAGATGAATCAATATTTTCTACATTTTTTCTTCTTCTCAGTCTCTACTAGGCAACTTAGAAGGTTAATGGAGAACAACAATCCAGCTGATCTAGGTGGTTGGAGGTAAGCTTCAGCAACCTCAAACATGGCATAACATCCTTCACTAAGTTGGAGAATTACGACAAGATCTTGATTTGCTTTCCCATTCCTATATCTGATTGTGTCCACTAAATGCTGATTTGTTGGGAAAATACCTGCATCCTACGTAGATCAGTTTAACTCGTTGATGCATTATGATCTTGTATGTTCAGCACTCTCAATTCCACGTGTAGCACTTAGGAACCAGGCTAGAGCACAAGCCCCTCAGTCTCAAGTAGAAGCTAGAAAACGAGACTTGTTACATTCTCAAACCAAAACTCAGGTTCACGCTCGGTACAAGACTGACCAGCGTACGAGTCTTGGTTAGCTTGAGACTCGGTTTCTACTTGAGTCTTCTACCCAAATACCTGAGACTAAGCTTCTACCCAGTAAGCATGGGCCTTACTTGGTTGTATAGACATTGTTTCTGGGAGGGAAAATTCTGTCACATTGATGAAGAGACACACTCTTGTTTCTTTTCTTTCTTTTGTCAGCAGAAACTCATATTAAGAACAACTTATTAATTGAAAGTCTTATTAGCTGTTCCTCCTAATAAAAGATAAGACCCGCTGTTAATTGTACTCTTTTTCTAACCAGTAAGCAGGGGGCTTAGCTGGTAGTTTTGTGTGTTTGGGTGGTTTTGTTTTGTGAATATGTCGTACGAGTAGATTAGGAAAGGTTTATAGGTGTTACGGAGGTACCCAGTACTCTGGTGTTCCATTTTGTCAAAGAGTTTTCACTAGCTTAATTAGACGTGGATCAATACCTACATACAGAGGTTAGACTTCCGCAATGCATACTCATTAGCTATGATTTGCACTAGAACCTTGGCATCATACTGCATCTAGTTTCCTTCATAACTTAAATTGGTAGTTCTTGAAAGCTTTTGGAAAGACTGCCGTCTTATGTGATGCAGAAAGAGCTCAAAACTTGAGCTTTTCCAAAAGATTCTACACTAACAAGTGGTTTTCTGATTTTATTTCCAAAACGTGAAACAGAGCTAGCGGATCTAATTGCTGCATATATGTCACGTTTCGATTTCCTGGAGGAGAACCTAAATCAACTCGTACAGTGCACGGATGTTCCTGCCAACACTAATCGTGCAAAAAAATCATGCATATCTACAAACTACTCAAAATCGTCAAGATGAGAGGGCGAGATATAGACCAAGGTTCCGACTTGCTCTCATCGCTGCAGTTTGTTGGTCTGCTCGGTGACATGCCTTGGTCAATTGTCATTCCCTCCTCCTGATAGCATTTACAATTTATCGCAGAATGGTGACAATTTCCAGTTCTCTAGATGTTGTGGTTAGCTCTTTGCAAACTTGGCTTTAATTTGTGTCCTAATGCTGGCTTGGACATGAACCTTGTTGTTCTGTTATTACTTCAAATACCTTTTACATCATGGAGAATATGTAATGACGATGAATAGTGACGGTTTCGGTTCTCTAGATGCTGAACCTTGTGGTTGAATCAAGACCTTAACAGAAAAGTGAGACAAAGTAATCTTGGTTCAATATAAGCATAGACATGTGTCACGGGCCGATCAACTGGGATCGTAACCATGGGCTGATCAATGGGGATCGTGACCGTGCGGTGACTCATCTCTTTTGGATCGCCTAAGTCACCTAAGCTAAGGCTTGCTCGATTAGTCGCTTTACCCAAATCGTAGAGAGAGAAAGTCTCTAGAAAGAGGAGCTCTGGAAAAAAAGAAATTTTGTATTACTGAAATAGTTCGATGGTTACAAATGAGGAGAGGGCACCCTTCTTATGCTAGATACCCTATGATTACATCCGTTGATTGACTTTTTATTCGGCAGACGAGATTGCACCGCCATATCTACCAACTACCGACACTTATGATAGAAGACTTCTAGAATTTGTCGTAATGACCGTATTGCCCACCCCTGGAGCATTCCGGAAGTCTTCATGTTGGGTATCCAAGCGAGCACAGGAGGTCCTCCTCGAGAAGGCACGGCCCTTTAGCTCTAGAAACCTCTTGGCCGTGACACGTGTATAGATGCATGTCAATGATTAAGAATGTTTTTATATGTAAAAAGGGGTAGGGAGTCGAAGATTTCCTATAAGATGAGCCTGATTGATTGAGATTTTGGGGAATGAAATCGTTTTAAGCCTTCAGCAATGATATATATATTTATAGCTGAGAAAGGGATTGTAAGCTTAAGTGAAGCCGACTATTTCCATTTTCTTCGTTCAATTTTATGCGTACTTGAGGTGAAGTGTCAAATGCAAACCATCAAAAGCCCAAAGCAAATCACAAGAAATTCCTTTTTCTTGCATCTTATCTTGTTTGATCACGATAAACTCATAGATGAAAGCATTGGAACACTAAGTTGTACCCCAAGATGTGTTCTCTATTCTTTATTTTATTTTAAATTTTAATTTGTTAATATATTCAGGATTTAATCCTTGATGTTCCTAGTGACTCAGAACTCTTAGAACATACTACATAATTAGGGACATATTTGGTGACTGTAAATCTGTTGAAAGTAAGATCTATTGCTGATAGTCATTGACCCTTTTCATAGACATGAATTCTTTTTCCACAAGATACTCCAATAAGTCATGAAAATCCTAACACATCTCAATTAACGAAAGGAGATACTTTTGTAATATGTGAAGTTCTTTCTTTGTTAGGTATTATCAGCTTCCGCATTAAACAAATTTGTTAAAAAATATGAAATAGTTAACTAGATAATTAGAAGGAAACATTATTTATCATTGAGCCACTTTTTGCATTTCAAAAGGCTCAACACTGGACCTCCCAAAATTAAGATTCAAAAAATAATCCAGATTGAAAGTAGTAAATGTTGGAATTTTGTTTGTTAAAACAAAATGAGTGATTTTTACTTTGTCCCACATAGAAAAGGTGGGAGCAAGTGGGTCAGTTTAAAAATGTGGGTTTTCCTTTTTGTAGTTAAAAGAGTGATTGGGTGGGGCTAGACCCCACCATACCCGCGTGCGAGTGCACGATTTTGGCGCACTTAGCACCCCTGCGCGTCCGAGGTTTAATTAGCATTAATCCATTGCTATTTATTTATTTATTTATTTATTATTTTTTAATTCAAAAGTTGCCTTTTAATTTGAGAATTTTCGGAAATGAAATATAAAATGAAAATTCGAAATTCTATTTAAAAAAAAAACTATTATTTCGAATTTTATTTGTGTCTTCTCAAGACAACCTTTGGAAAAAAATTACTTATTCGGTTTTGCAAGTTTTTTCGAAAGGTTGCAATTGTTCGGTTTTCGACTTCTTCCGAAAAGTCGCGTTTGTTTATACAAACAATTTTCTAAAGGTCGTGTTTGTTCATTATTTGGCAGTTTTTCACAAATAGTTGTAAGACTGTTTCATATATATACTTGTCAATTTTCGAAAGAAAAGAGGTGGTCATTTTTCGAGTCTTCTTTCTGAAAAACCGCAGCCAATTTTTCGATTGTTTTCCTAGAGAGACCTTGGAGAAATACTAGAATTGCGATATAGTATTCTCATCCGAGACTTTGTTGTATCCTGGAGGATTTTTGCTGATGACCATTAGCAACGTTGTGGGGCAAACAAATCCTTAAAGATAGTGATATCACGCCTCAAAATCCGAGTTGTTTTACTCGATCCGATTTCATTGTTCAACCCATTTCGAAGCCATATTTTTCCAACAGTAAACCCATTTCCTTTCTTGAAAATAAGCTTTCAGCCAAAGCCCTCTTTACTTTAACATACACCTGATCGGAAGTTGCCATAAATTATTACACACCAAACTCCTCAAGAACAAGTTTTGTAATATTTGCAAATTGGTTCCCCAACTTTTGGGAATTGCATTTTGGCCCCCAAATTGCTATTTCAATTGCAATCCGACCCCTCAAGGCTTGGATAGTCACACTTAGATATTTGGCCTTCGCCTCCCTTTCTTTCTTTATTTTTTTGGGAAAGTAGATTTTAAGAACCCTAATCCCATTAACAAAAAAAACTATACTAAATGCTTAAGTAATCTATAAAGATGAAATATTTTTGCGGAAAAACAAGTTCCAATCTTTTAGAAATACATAAACAAAATCTATGGACAAAAATTAGGTGTCAACACTAATATTTTTAGATAGATAAAATTTTCAATTTTTCTTTTGGGTGTTTTGTGCTTTCTTAATTAAATTGAGTTAGATCTGTGAATCAAAAAATTAAAGTAGCAGGAATATTAACACAATACAATTATAAGTGAGGTTCTACTTTTACCATTATAGAGATTGTAAAATAAAATATATTTAAATGAAACTAACGTAATATTTAAAAAGACCAAAAGGTAAAAGGTAATTAAAGAGAAATCATAATTTTGTTGATACAAGAAATGAATTGAGATGCACAAATTTTCTAAAATTCAGATAATAGTGTAGTATGTAAACTTTTTAATATTATTGAAAGACTTTATTTGACTTTGTTATAGAAAGTTGAAATACCATAGCTAACAAATTGAAAGTTTATGAACTACATTCAACATTTAGAATTATTTCGAGGGCCATATTGAATAAATTAAAAGTGCAAGCATGACATTGTATACTAGGTCAAAGTTTAGGAATTATTAGTGCCATTTCCCTACCTTAATTGAACTATTATAATGAAATTATGTAAATAATAATTAAATTGATATACTAATAACATAATATGGAAATAAAAATAAAAGAATTCTTTTTTTTTTTTGTTATTTCTAATTGAAAACATGTCTTTTTTCTTGCCATAATTTTAGTAACCAATACACTCGCTTCATTTATACATGATAATATAATTAATTAAGATAGTAATTTAAAAGATTAACTTTTATAGTTTAATTATAAAGATAAAGCCATAGAAAACCTTAAACTATGCCTACTATAACACATTTATCTTAAAATTTTTTTTTGTCATACAAAAAATCCCAAACTTAAACCTGTGTGACATATTTACCCTCTATCAAGGTTTTGTCAGTGATTTGCATAAGTGTGGTTCTTTATATAAGAAAAAGAAATTAGGGAAGGCCAAATTAATCTGAAATAAAAAATTAACTACTAAAATAAAATAACAAGAATTATGAAAAGAATATCAATAAAAAAAGAGATTATTATTGTTATTAGAAATATTTATTAAAGTTACAAATTACAAAAAAAAATAGAAATATTGTTTCTAGACTAATGGCAATATTGTTGTACTTTACAATTTAGATGGCACCTCAATCTTTGTGCTCGAATTCAAGTTGGTTTGAAAGGGGCTTTTGTTATTTTGGGCTCCTGAGACTCTATAAGAGGAATTCTCACAGTTATTGAATAACTGCATTGACTTACCTATCCTATTTTTTACCATTTCTTGTATGTTATGATTCATTCTTCACACCTTTGGTATTATCATCATCAATCACTTTAGCCCTTGTACTACCATCATCTATCAAAAAGATTTGAATGAAAAGGACAGAGGATTGTATTAATAAAAAAAAAAATTTTTTCATGGTGATTGGCTAAAATTGATGTCAAGTATATCAATTTGGCTCAATGAAATCACTAAATTGGTCGATGACTCTTTCTTGCTTCAACACTAAGAGCACACTTGTATTTCGATTTGTAAACTAAAAAAATATTTCTCGTTTGTATGTTTAATGACTTCAAAATCTTAAAATTATTAAAACCTCTAGTATACTAGAGGTTATTATTTGATTGAACAACATACATTGTGGATTAAAACGTTGCACTTCAATCTCTTATAAATTATTTATTGGTTGATTCTTATCACTTTTGATTTGTTCCTTTAAATAAATAAGAAAAATACCACTTTTTATTGCGCATCTTTTACTGAAACTTGTGGTCAAAATTCTGATCAAGATCCCACCATCAGAAATTCCAGGTAACGGCAACCGTTATGCTAGCACCATCCTTTGTGAAAATTGAGTTAACATCATCCATAAATTTTGAATGCAATCTTATCTCTAAACTTTTAATTGATACAATATGGTTCTTAGACTTTGGCTTAATGTGCAACGTGGTTCACGAGATTTTAATTTAACACGTCTTAAAGCTTAGGGATGACATGGCAAATCGAATCAAAATTCAAAAACTATATGTGTCGTTTTCCCTTAAAAATTTGAGATGCTTCGTTGAGAAAAAAGAGAGTTAAATACAAAATGACTAGAAAAGCGAAATACCTTTTATGATAATGACTAATACCATAAAAATCTTAAATTATTGTATACGTAATAAATTTATCCAAAAAATCTTAAATTTGTACACTTGTGATAAATTTACTCTCTATTAGTTTCCATTAAATTTACTGTCAAATTGTTGAGTTGGGCAATATATGACAATTGACAAATGTATCAATTTAGGGTTTTATTATTTTTTTGTCACATGTGTACTGGTTTATAGTTTTTTATGATATTGATCTAATTTAATGAAAACTACCAAAATTATCACGAATATACCAATTTGGAATTTTTTATAATAGAAAAATTAGTTTTTGGTAATTTATCCATTTTTCATGGTATTAACCCCAATACCTTTTACTGGGGGTGTGTAAAAAAAAAAAATAGGGAATTGCTCGAACTCTCCAAACTAGACCACATTGGATCGGAACCGACGGTTCCCATGGGGCCAGTTCGGTTCTCAATCCTAATTTACCGGAACCAGTGAGTATTGGTTCAATTCCAAGTTTTATGCGTGGAATTGCCCGCCCACCCACTCGAACTTGATTGGACTATATATATATTTAAGAAAATAAATTCCATCTTAACTATTTAATTATTTTGTAGTTTTTCGACCAAACATATATGTGTATATACGTATATTTGTAGTTATTGGACAACACTAACTAATTTTCTCTCTTGAGTGCATAATAGGATTAGCCCCTACTTTTTATTTTTCATTCTAATAATCCATTTACTTGCTATCTCAGCTAAAACAAAATAAACAAATGTAAAGAAATGGGAGAACCAATTAGAGATGTCCGTAAGATCCGACAACATGTTTTAAGAGTATAAGTAGGTATTTCTTTAACCATTCTCATGATTAAATTAGGTTGACATTAGAAAAAAGATGAATTATGCGATTAATATTTTAACTTCTATAGAGTTTAGGAATTTTAATGTGGAGTCTCTCAATATATTTACGGTGTTGAGAAACCTTAAGAGAATCGCACCATGACTCTTTTAGGAATTAAGTTTTTAGCTAATGAGTATTGTATATTTGTTTTGCCCTATATTTTTCAATCCACAATCAAAATTAATGGCCCTTATTTAACCTAAATATCAGGCCGAATAAGCTTTGTAAGGATTGGGGATTGATTTTATGAACTCATTCGGGAACCATATTGAATTCATGGAACTAAAGGGTGGGTTTTGATTTCAATCTTTCGAAATCGGTCCGCACGAGCGCTTGGATTATTTTCAGTTCCAAAGTGAGGACCGTCCATCCGAGTCATTCTCACCCTACTTTTTACAATAAAGCTGCAAGCAGCGGTCCGACCGAACCGGATTGGGTCGGTTTCCACCGGGGAGGATCGGTTTATAATATTATATCACACCATTTAGCAATTCACCTTTAGGGTTTCTCTCCCTCTCCCTCTCTCTCCTCCCGAGCTTCCCATCTGGCTCGACAATGGCGAACCGTACGGACCCGTTGGCGAAGAGCATACGGGGGACGAACCCCCAGAACCTGATCGAGAAGATCGTGCGGTCCAAGATATACCAGAACACCTACTGGAAGGAGCAGTGCTTCGGCCTCACGGCGGAGACCCTCGTCGACAAGGCCATGGAGCTCGACCACATCGGCGGCACCTTCGGGGGCAACCGCAAGCCCACCCCCTTCCTCTGCCTCGTCCTCAAGATGCTCCAGATCCAGCCCGAGAAGGACATCGTCGTCGAGTTCATCAAGAACGAGGATTACAAGTAACGCCTCCCTCATTCACCCCGATGCTCTTCTCGTTCTTCTTCTTCTTCTTTTTTTTTTTTTTAAGTCGTCTTGTTAAAAGATGGTTTTTTTTTTTTGCGACAAAATCGATGAATTTGAGAAGAAATTGCCGAATTCGACCGAAGTGGTGTTGCTTTTAGCTGACTTTTTTTAGCTAAACACGGTGGAGGTAGGTGCGCCACGGCGGGTGCGTGCTTGATAAATGTTACCTGAATCTGAGCAATTGAACTTTTGAGAGTTCGGGTTTTGCTGGAGCATTTTGTTTTGGGGGAGGATTTAAGCTGGGACCAAGTTGGGGATGGTGTATCGGAACCTGGATTAGGACTGAAGTCTTAGATGTGACTTTGTAGTTTCGGAGGTGATAATGTTGGTATGCTCGTTGTTAGGGGCCAGATATGAGGGAATATTGTGGTAGTGGACTAAGACCGACGCCATGAATTCGTTTTGGCATGTGTTGATCTCGTGAGTTTCGTGGGTAGATTGGTGTGCTGATACAGTAGGTAGAAGACTAAATGATAGGGGGTTGTCCTGTGGGTGTTCATTGCAAAACCAAATTGAAATATATTGGAGATGTGAATCCGTGAAAGGGGCGTGAAGTTCATTTCTGGATTTGACGAAGTGGAGTTTCTACAAGGATTCCCTATGCATGTTCTGTTGACAGAAAACGGATGCTGCACTGTGTTTTGTGAGGCGAAACCTAATTACGGCTATGAAATGTTACTGAAGGTTCATAATATGCTTTATTTGCTGACTTATATATTCTCTGTTTTACCTTTACAAAATGTAGATTCTCCTACTCTTTCTCTGTAATTATTCTGATTACTCTTGATGCTTACTCTGTTGTAGGTATGTTCGTGTACTTGGTGCCTTTTACTTGCGTCTCACAGGAATAGATATGGATATTTATCGATATTTGGAGCCTCTGTACAATGACTATCGCAAAGTGAGGCAAAAGTTAACTGGTGGAAGTAAGGAAATTTCCTGTCTTATTGAAAGTTTAGATGCTTGACTTACTTGTTCAGATATTTGGCCTGAACTATTAGCGTATCTTTTCATAGCCCTTTTAGTCTTATCAAAATGTTGTATTCTGTAATGTTAATTGACATGATTTTGTGTTTTACCCTCTTTTTAATCAGACTTTGCCTTGACACACGTGGATGAGATCATTGATGAACTCTTGACGAAGGACTATTCATGTGATATTGCAATGCCGCGCATCAAGAAAAGGTGAATTTTTTACGACTCTTGCTCACATTATTTTAACGTTTAGTCTTCTTTGTCCCTCCCAGTTGCATGTGCAGTTACTAGTTTTTGATACTGGATGTGACAGTAACAAATTTATTATTAGCCACAGCCTTTTGACTTGAGCAGTAGCTTGGCTGTAGCTATCTATTGTCTGTTGGGGCAAAAGCATGATTAAAGCTTTTGCTTTTCACCCTCTTAGTTTTCTACTGCATTTGAACTCGGTAGTTAATTGGATTTGTTATATTTTGTTTTGTTTAATCTCTGTGGTGTAATTTTTTGAGTATTTAGATTGTTCGGTTGTGACCTTGTGAGAGTGTGCATCTCATGGACCTATCATATAATGACTGCCATTTTAATGTATGTTGCTAATTGTCCCTTTCCCCCTCCTCTCTCCTTTGTTAGATGGACTCTCGAATCAGCTGGTGCTCTAGATCTCAGAAAAAGTGCTCTGGAAGATGATTTCGAGGAAGAGGAAGAGAAGGAAGAGAACGAACAACTTGATGATGGGCTAGAAGATGGTGCTCCTGAAAAGGTTTGCTCCATCCTTGCTTCTTCAAATTTTCTCCATTCCTTTCTCTCTTTTTTGTTTATTTAATTCAGTTTGCATGAGTAATATCCTCAGAGGTTAATGTTATCATCACTTTAACAGGACTATTATCGTGGACGAAGCCCAACAAGGGAAAGAGATAGAGATAGAGATAGAAGGCGTGATAGTCACCGACACAGGTAACTGTACTGCTGGTTGCCTCTTTCAAATTAGTCACAGTGCTGAATATCTTGCTAATGCAATTCTGGTTCTTAAATGCTTACTCTCTCTGTGTTTTCTGCTTTCAATATAGGTTGTGCGTTTGTTCTTTTATTTTTTAGGTGCCAAAAATGTTTGTGCAAGTCGGAAGATGTTATTTGCGTTCCATATAAAACTTGGGATACACCTATACTGTAATGATGATAAGGGGACTGTGGAAGAAGTTGTGAAGTTTAGATGCCTTTGGACAATGATTAAACTTTAGCAGAAAAAAAAATCGGCTCGGGATTGTGATTATGCACATCGGGGTTATAATCCATAGAATATTGACACAGTAACATGGCTTCAGAATAATTGAAGTTACCAGGCTTCCCATTGCGAATAGCGTCAGTGGTGGTAAAACTTGAGCAGATTGGGAATTTCATTGATATCTTTAATTGCTGGAATTGGAGTGTATGTATGGTTGCAAAGGCCTAAATTTTATATGACTGTAAGGTCGATTTGCATTCTTATTCTACAATTTGACTTATCAATGACTTGGACTTACCATCTCTCAGGAGTGCGACTAGTGATGCATTACCTTGGTTAGGTCATTGTGACAGGCATAATGGAAGCTGTTATGCATTAAACACTTGCACACACGTTCACTTCAGTCCAAGCATTATGCCAATATTGTCGGTCATGACAGTGTCGCTTAGTGCTGTCCATCGATCAATACAGCTTCCTACAGTAATATTCATGATCCTGCCAGGTTTCTCTGCACTGGCAGTGTGCAGCGAGAAGTATGATGGATCGAACATTTTCATTTTGAGTAATTATGTTCTACCAGGCATCTTTGCATTCTTTGTCCCTCCTTAATGTTCTATGTTTTCAGCAGCTGTTGTGATAGTCTTATTTCTTATAATTATTTAGATCATCTTGGGTGGATGGGATGTTTAAGATAGAGTCCTTAAAACTGGTAGAATACTTAAAGTTGCTTCTCTTCTGAGGTTAAAAGTATTGGTGAACTGATGATCATTTCCCATCCATCACAGAGATCGAGATTATGACAGGGATTATGACAGAGACTATGATAGAGAACGTGGACGTGGACGGGAAAGAGATAGAGATAGAGATAGAGACAGGGATAGGGATAGGGACAGGGACAGGGACAGGGACAGGGACAGAGACAGAGACAGAGACAGGGACCGGTATCGTGTGAGAGATGAAAGAGACTATGGTCGTGAGAGGGATCATGAACGAGAAGGTAGAGAACGAGACAGGCGAGACAGAGATCGTGGACGGAGAAGGAGCCAGTCAAGAAGTCGAAGTAGGAGCAGGGACCGCAAGGACCGCGATGGTGGGGAACACCGTAAGAGACATGCTCGTGGCAGCACAAGTCCCAAAAGGCGTGGGCATGAAGATGGCCGAGAAGAGCCAAAGAAGAAGAAAGAGAAGAAGGAAAAGAAGGACGATGGGACGGACCATCCCGACCCAGAGATTGCAGAAGCAAACAGGTTGCGAGCTTCTCTGGGATTGAAACCGTTGAAGCTCTAGGTGTGACAGTTGCAAAGACATTGATTTGAGTGATTACCGACGTTGGTGCTTAGTCTGATGGAATGTCCATATTGCTAATATGCTGTGTCCTTGACCTTTGCTTACTTTTGACCTCGTGCCTGTTGTTTCTACTTTTTGGCACCATATACTTGAATCTTTAGAACCTTTGTTATTTTTGTAGGCTTTCAGCTGGCGTCTTGAGATGGATGATGGAATATATTACCGTCTTATTCTCTTTGGTTGCATGATTGCGAGCTGTAGATTTGAGTCACATGGCTTGAGTTTCTCTTTAGATCATTTGAGAACTGGTGTAATCAGTCCAGTGTACTTGTGTCCGCAAACATTTGAGTTTAGGATCTTACAAGACCGCGCTGTTCATGTCCCTTGTTGAAAACTCGAAATACTGAGATCGATGCCATCAACGCGTTATAACAATTTACAAGCAGCTGCTCTAAAAGCAGAATATGGATATAATGAGGTTTTCCGCTGTTCTAAAAGGCATTCGAATGTGGACATGTTTTCTGGCTATAAATTTACAATCAACGGAAGATGGCAGGTTGGAAAAAAAGGGTTAAATCTGTCTGGTCATGGAAGCAACTCTGGTAACAAAATGCCGTTCTCGTCATACTGGAGAGTACCTGAACAATTGAGTGGCTTGCACCTCCTTCCCATCAGAATTCTCTTCTTGCACAGCTCCACTTCACCACCTTCCTTTTCTTCATTTGTAAGGACGGCTTCGTTGTTGTTGCTGTCATCTTCATTTCGTTCTTCTTCTTTGATGAGTTTGCTCACTTTGTAGCGCACGGTCTTCACCTTCATCTTCTGTCGTGTGCACTGCAATTTCATCAACAACCAGGCTACAGCTCTAGCCCTTATGGCGGATTGAGGAATACCGCCGGTACTCCTTTTTTCAGCACCAATGTTAGCACCGTTACCATTGCTCTTCCTGAGCTTGACACCGAGAAGTTTCATGCTGGGATTCTTCTTGAAGACGGCGGACAGACGGAGGATCGCCCTCTGATGCCGCTTACTCAGCACCATCTGTCCATATGGACGGCCTTCTCTCCGCATCTCTCGCCATTCTCCCTGCATTCGGAACCCGTGACATCTTTCAAGGAAAGTGACATGGGCAACGCCGACTCCGTTCTGTAGGTAAACGACCGAATCGAATCTTCCAAGCACCCGGTGCCACCTCTAGCAGAGCCGTAGATCAACTTCCCCAGGTGCAGTCCCGTCCTTTCCAAATCATCATTCTTCTCACCTTCTGCAACAGCTTCGATGCAACTACGAGCATCGACACGCGCGCTCTTGCTTCTACCAGCCCTAGAATAACACGTCAGTTGCAGCAGCACTCCGCTGAACACGCCGGATATCACGGAGCGGGCTCTCCCCAGCCAGCTCTTCTCGTTCTCGCCTCGATCGGCGCCATTTTCCAGTTCGAGACGAGCAAGTCCACGCATGGCCTTCACTAGTATTTCAAGACAGCAGGAGCTTGGAGAGCAGCAGCAGCGGAAGCTATGGGAATATCGGGTTTCTCTTCCTTTGTGCAAAGGTGGTGGTGTCTTTTGATGTTTGTTGTTGTGTCACTAGGATTTCTCACTTGCGCTCAACTGAGCCAGCAGGAGGTTTCCAAATGTATGACAGTTGAGGGAAAAATGGATCTGGCAGTTATGGAAACGTGGAACTGTTCAAACATTGTTTGAGAAAGGGCACTACCTTGCGTGGTGGGATCGTGCATGCTGCTTTCATCCTCGTCTCTTGCCCATGAATTCCACAATGTTTAGAATGATACAATTGCAAAATTTGGGAAAAAAAAAAGGCTAGCGCAAAAAAAAAAAATTAAGTATCTGTTTATTTGACGAAAAATTAATGATTTGTAAGATATTTTTCTAAAGATAATAATTTGTGTCTCTTACAAAAATTAATGAATAATAAATATTTTCACTATTAATGATAATTATTTAAAGATAAATTATTGTCAATAATAACAACATTTATTATTGACTAATTATTTCAAACGATATAAGCAATTACTTTTAAGAAAATGTTTTTTAAATCATGCATGTTCAGCAAAACAATTGTAGCCTAAGTAAATATATACAATTCTCTAAGTTTCGGCGTTCTTGATACTTAGTTTTTGAAATTTTATTTAGCTCGGTCAAGTTCTCTAATTTTCTCATGGACGTTTGGCCTTCTAAATTTTATTTGAATCGATTTCTTCGATTGGCCACTCTAACTGAAACATCAAATTAATTAGCAATGTGGCACTGGTTAATATGGTAGAAAACGACACATGATGTTAATTTCGCGTTGAATGAGCAAAATACAAATGGGAAAGAAAAAAGAACACGAAGAAATCTTGATTTGATAGTATTTGTTATTGTGGGCAAACAAAGCACTTGATTGCACAAATCAAGAAAGCTAGAAAGATTTGTTTGCACGAAAGGTAACTTAAAGGATCAAATTGCAAATTCAAAATGTTAGAGGACTTGATTGCACAAAATTTTAGTTTTAGGATCAAATTGCATAAATGCTAAAATTTAAAGCACTAAATCTCTACTTAAAGCTCCAAAAGAAGATGCATTTCTAAACTTGTGAGGGCATAATGACGCCTCATATTGACTTATTGAAGTTTTGTTTGCTTTAACCTATCTCATAGTAAATTTCACAGTTTTATCTTTTAACATACAGGTTGACACATTCCCATGAAATCACTCATCCTATAAGCACTCCCACTTGGCCATGTTTCAAAAGCTAAGTATTTCCGTTATGTCAAAAGACACATCTCTAAGTTAATTTTAGCTTATACATATATATTTCAAAATCGATCTTTCACTAATCAGTACATAGTTTGGTTCATTTCTACCTTCTCGCCATCCTAAAAGCCTGCTAGGAGCGGCTTTTTGTCCAACTCCTTTGGCCATGGTGACTACTTCCCGCCCTTGTCGAATCGGTTTGTTACATGCGCCAGCTGGATTTTTCCGAATAAATTTTAACCAATATAACCATTTTGAGTTTTTTTTTTTTTAATAAATATTCTCTCGGGGTCTTTGCTATAGGTTAAATTGCTTGGAGTCGGACATCCTTATTTTTTCACGAACTACCTTAGCAGTCGATTGTAACTTCAAAAGCCACTCCGGTCTGGTGCCCCTTGTGGTTGATATATGAAGAAAAAAAAAAAATGATATCGTGAAGGCTTAGCTTAAAAACACGTGAAATTACTTATTTTCAATATAAAAAAAAAAAAAGTTGCTTTGCTCTCCGTATCAAACGATGATCTCACATTTCAAAACTCATATGTTTTATCCTTTTGCAATTTGAAAACACCAGTCTGCCCCATGCGTGCCTAAAATTTAGGCGAAATTTAATGTCGACGATAACATGATTTGGGAAAGTGAGTGACGGCTTGGTGAATTATGCACGCGTGAGAAATGCGGCTTGAAATCTAAGGCAAAAGGCGAGAATGATAATCGTATGCATTTGGAATGCGAGGAGGTGATATAAGGATCGAAATCAAAGATGATATTAGCAATTTTCTTTTTTGGATATAGAACAAAAGATTTTTGAGTTTTTGTGCAACTTTTAATTAAATAAATGGCCTAATTGTCTTATCTCAAAAAAGTTCTTCGAAGTTTCAAAATTCCAAATTTCACAATATTATGATAAAACCATGGTATGGTGATACTTACTATTATATATGTTAATCTCGTGGGAAGTAAATGATTTGGAGAATATTTTTCTAAAAAATGATCACTTGTACTATTTACAAAAACAAATGAGCGAAATATTTTCATTATCAACAAAAATATTTAGACATAAATTATTTTTAATAATGAAAATATTTTTCACCAACTAATTATTTCAAGCAAAAAAAACGATTATTTTTTAGAACTATTGATTAAATTATTCATGTTTCACGAAATAACTGAAGTTGAAGTAAGAGTTTTTTTAAATTTCTATGGTTAGCTTTGCGACAACAACTGAAAGTAGAGACAACGCAAAACCACTCACTTTTGGCATTTCTCGGCAGACCTGCATGATAAAGATGCCTTTTCCTTGCTAAAAAACATTAAATGCAAATGAAGTTACTGGTAAAATTGTCACCTTTTATTTCTCTATTTTAATTTTTTTTCATTAAATTTTTTCACTGGCTAAGAATTGTAAGACCGTTGAAATAAGCAATTGCATACTACCCAAAACGGCGAAAAAAGAAGAAGCTCAAATTTACTTGCAAATCACGCATTGCATGCGTTGGTTCTAATTGGCATGATTTGAAGGTTGAATTTCAAATAAGTAAGACAGGAAAATAGCAAAAATCATTAGGAAAAGTCCTGGAGTGAATAATTATTCCATTGCTTTAACAAAATAATTTCCACTTTTTACCAAAAACGAAAGAAAAAGAAGCTCTTTTTTTTTAGGGGTCAAGTGGGAAAAAAAAAAAACCTATTCACTATTTACTACGTTGAATTTATAACCGCTCCTTCACTAAATTCCCTTAATTATTACCACAATGGAAAAAGAAAGAACTAACTTTCCTTTTTTAAACTCTTTTTCACAGAACTCAAAAAGGTCAGTAACGTAATTTCCAGTAACCCCCCAAAACGACTCCCCCCTAGGGGTCACTCCGTGTCGTTTTCTTTTGGGCCCATCGTCTAAACCCTAACCTCGCCATCCCATCTCATCTCTCCTTCTCGCTCGACTCTCTCTCTCTCTCACTACCCCTCACGCAGCCGCTCGGCCCGCGACTCCTCCTCCCTCCCCCGGCGCGGCGGCTCTCGGCGGCGGACGGCGAATCGGCGGCCTCGACCGACGGTAAGACCAGCGCGCGCCGCTAGCTCGATCCTCTGCACGTTCGCCGCGCCGTTTTTCCGGATTTTTTTGTTCTTTTTTTCCCCCCTTTTCTTTTCGACGAAGAGTTTCGATGTGGATTTGCCTCGGGTTCTAGGCGCCCGACAAGAGGTTTCGCCGCGCTAGATTCGGGTGGTGATCGTTGGGATCTTGGGCGAGAGTGTGAGAATCCTCCTCTGGTTTTAGATTCGTGATACGCAGGTTTTGGAAAACTCCGCAATCGTTGATATAGCTGGTAAATCGTTATCCTAGGGTTGATGGAGATGCGTTCGTTTGCGTTAAAACATCAACGAGAAACGGCACTTCTACTTTTGTGGAGTTTCTCCCGCTTATAGGACCGAAATAAGTTATTAGAACGAGCCAATTTTTGCGATTCCGTGCACGTGTCGGCTACCGGTTTCCGATTGATTTTACTCCGCTGCGCTTGTTGTGGCTTTAGAAGGAATGGAGTGATGTAAATGATTGTGTTCTGCTTCGGAATTTTCTGTTTGGTTCACTTGTGCATGTATGGTACGTGCATTGGAGGTTCTAGCGTTGGTGGGCAGTTTTGTTTGTTCGAATGGATATGGGAGTGTGAATCTTGAACTTTTGCTTGTGCTTTACTTAGTTGCGGTGGTTTGCTGGGTATTGGTCAATGGGCTAACGTAATAGCTTACTGGGATAAGGAGTATTAGCTGTTTGATTTAATGAAAAAGGTAGGTCTTTCCTAAATTTCTTATCGCTATCATCTATGTTGTTTTCCTGTTTATTATGATTTTTTCATTGTTTCCTTGCAAAAAGAAAATAAGATTATCGAACCAATTGTATTTAATTTGGGAAAGTACCCAGCTTAAGGTGCCACCAATTGTGCAACTTCATATGTTATGCTTCTGGCATCAACATTTTATGTTTTCTCGTCTTTTGACAGGCTGAAAGAAGAGCTGGAACATGTCGACTTTCGTGAAACCAGAGAATGCATTGAAACGAGCTGAAGGTAATCTTGAGTTTCCTCTTTGCCAAACACATTTGGTTGGAAAAACTTCATGAATCTCCTGCCTAGTATACTTTCTTTTCTCCCTTTGAAGTTCTTTTGAGAGAATAGTTTGTTATCATCTTTGTTACAGTCCTTTTTCTCAACATGGAGTTTTGCTGACAAAGTTTGTTATCGTGTGGATGCAGAGCTGATAAATGTTGGGCAGAAGCAAGATGCTCTGCAAGCACTTCATGATCTCATTACCTCGAAGAGATCCCGAGCGTGGCAAAAGACCCTTGAGAGGATTATGTTTAAGTACATTGAGCTATGTGTCGATATGCGCAGGGGGAGGTTTGCCAAGGATGGTCTGATTCAGTATCGCATTGTATGTCAACAAGTGAATGTGACCTCTTTGGAGGAGGTGATCAAGCACTTCATGCATCTCTCAACAGAGAAAGCAGAGCAGGCGCGAAGCCAGGCACAAGCCTTGGAAGAAGCTTTGGATGTTGATGATCTTGAGGCAGATAAGAGACCAGAGGATTTAATGTTGAGTTATGTCAGTGGAGAGAAGGGAAAGGATAGGTCTGACAGGGAGCTAGTTACTCCTTGGTTCAAGTTTCTGTGGGAAACATATAGGACGGTGCTTGAAATATTGCGAAACAACTCAAAGTTGGAGGCTCTTTATGCGGTAATTTCTTTGGGACATTTGTCAAAGCATGTTGTTAATTATATGTATTTGTAGAAAGGCAGTTTGAAGTTGTCGATCTATGTAGTCTCTCTAGCAATATATGGTTGTGATAGTGTTCTATATTTATACTGAAGTTCTTATACTGTAGGCCTCTTCTACCTGTTTTAAAATTTTTAATGCGAATGTCCTCATCGTTGCATTTTATAGGACATCCAGGTGGATGATAAATGGATATTGCCAGCTCATTCTCTAGTCAGATTATGCAAAAAATTTTAGACCACAAGGCAACTTCTTGATGATCCTCATAGACGAATTTGGTTTTTTTTTTCTTGATTGGTAATGTGAGCTTTTGTAGGATCAGGATGATAAAAGAGAACTATTTATGGTAACATAAAGGGGAATTTGTTGCTGAATTCAAGTATGGTGTATCTGCAATTATCATGACAATCAGCTTTCTAGCAGAAGTCTGCATTTTATAACGTGTATCTTGTGTCATGGACAGATGACTGCCCACCGAGCATTCCAATTTTGCAAGCAGTATAAACGTACAACGGAGTTTCGGAGATTGTGTGAGATAATTCGAAATCATCTTGCGAATCTCAACAAGTACAGAGATCAAAGGGACCGACCTGATCTGTCAGCTCCAGAGAGTCTGCAACTTTACTTAGATACCAGATTTGAGCAATTAAAGATTGCCACTGAACTTGAACTGTGGCAGGTCTCTGTATAGTTATCAACTTTGGTGTGGCTTCTTTTCTTTTTAGTTGTGTAATTGTCGTCCTCATAAAGTTTTATTCTTTCCTGCAGGAAGCTTTCCGCTCAGTTGAGGATATTCATGGATTGATGTGCATGGTTAAGAAAACCCCCAAGGCATCCTTGATGGTGGTTTACTATGCAAAATTAACTGAAATTTTCTGGATTTCATCTAGCCATCTCTATCATGCTTATGCGTGGTTGAAGCTTTTTAATCTTCAGAAAAGTTTTAACAAAAACTTAAGTCAGAAGGACTTGCAACTGATTGCATCATCAGTTGTCTTGGCTGCACTCTCTGTTGCCCCATATGAGCGCAGTCGTCATGCATCACATATGGAGTCTGAAAACGAGAAGGAACGCAATTTGAGGATGGCTGATCTTATAGGATTCAACGTTGATCCCAAACTTGAGAGTAGAGAGATGGTAACTATACTTCAGTGCCCCTCATAGTAATTAATATTTAGTTTGGGCTTTATTAATATTCTTCTGTTTTTCACAGCTTTCACGGTCATCTCTCCTCTCTGAACTGGTAAGATCGGAAGTATCTTTTCATAGTTACTTCTTAATAGTTTGAGGTGGATATGTGCTCTTGCTGTTATTTTGTGCCAGAATTCACAACTTTGCATTCGTACTAGCCACAATTTTTAATCTGTATAAATCTAAGCGGGGCAGAAGTTTATTTATCACATTTTTTTGCATTGTTCTATTTATTCTCATTGCTTTTTGGTGCCTATATTTTACAAAACTGCAGGTTGCGAAGGGTGTCCTTAACTTTGCTACTCCTGAAGTGAAAGATCTTTACCATCTTTTGGAGCATGAGTTTCTTCCGTTGGATCTTGCAATGAAGGCACAGCCCTTGTTAGTTAAAATTTCCAAACTTGGGGGTAAGCTTGCTTCAGCATCTTCTGTGCCAGAAGTGCAGTTGGCCCAGTATGTTTCTGCTCTGGAAAGAATTGCTACCCTGAGGTTGCTTAAGCAGGTACTTTAAAGTGCTCTACATTGTTTATTGACTCTCATTATGGGTACTATAAAGAAATATTTCTATGTCATTCTTGTGGAAAATGTTGATGAATTTAATTTGTTCTTTCTTTCTTATTTCAGATGTCCCAGGTGTATCAAACTATGAAAATTGAGAAGCTATCACAGATGATTCCCTTTTTTGATTTCTTGGTTGTCGAGAAGATTTCAGTGGACGCTGTCAAGCACAGCTTTATTTCTTTGAAAGTTGATCATGCCAGAGGTGTTGTTTTGTTTGGCAATCAGGTTAGTTATTTTCTTGGTGTGATTATTTGCATGGTATGCCAGGATGTAGACTTAGATTTTTAGATATGTCTGTCAGTATACATTTACTATAGAAGAGTTTCATGTGGTAGAGGTACTTATCTTGGAAAACAAATCATGTTGCTTGGTAGTTCACTTTACTATTGTGTTACTAACCCGAAAAAAGAAAAAGTTTCTGTGTCATCTTATCTTGAAGTTGAGTGTGTTTAAGGGTCTACCTCCCATCTTGATGTAAGAAAGTGGATCATAAGGAACAATTTGGTAAAGGTTGGAGACTTGTTTTGTCATGTGATATTAGTCAATCTTGAAACTTTTGTGGTGAGTTTTTCACTTTCCTTCTTAGTGTCATGGCATATGGGTGGCTGTGTAGATGGAGAAATACTGTCAAGCTTTTAGAAAGTTTACTTTTCCTTCTACTTTTCGAGAGTAGCTTGTGCTACTGATCTTCTGATAAGACATTAACAAGATTAATTTGCATGTGCTATTTGTAGTTGTGTACTGACTTTCGCGGAAGCATGCATAAAATTCTTGTCACTAATAGTGCATGACATGTTCACCTTTGTGATTTTTGTAATATAAGTCTATAGTGATCTTTGCCTCCCTCTTGATTGCACTGTTGTCAAATTTGTACTTCAGTTCTGTGCGTCATTCTTTGTCTTTAAGTTTACTCGAGCTTTTGGATCATTTGAACTGTAAGTGGTGTATAGTTGTATTTTGCTTGTGATTATGTTGATGGAATGTCTTAGCCTACATCTCTGTTTGAGACATCTGTCTTGTTTATTGTGGGGTTGCTACCTTATTATTCTTGCATCATTTCTTTTAGGGTCTTGAATCTGATGCCTTGCAAAATCACCTGGCACTGCTTACTGAGAACTTGAATAAAGCAATGGCCATGATATACACTCCTGTCAAGAAAGGGTCAAAGTTAGGTGAAATGTTGCCAGGTTTAGCAGAGACTATAGACAAGGAACACAAGAGACTTCTTGCTCGGAAATCAATTATTGAGAAACGTAAAGAAGAACATGAGCGACAGTTGCTTGAAATGGTAACCTGCTTACTCTTGACTTGATTCTGTTGCTTCAATGCTTGAATGCTCACATACTCTACTCCATTGCTGTGAGTCATTCTCATTTAATTTTCATTTTTTCTCAAAGGAACGTGAGGAGGAGGCAAGGAGGCAAAAGCTGCAGAAGATAACTGAGGAGGCAGAGCAGAAGAGGCTTGCGTCTGAGTTTGAGCAAAGGAAGAATCAAAGGATCCTCAAGGAAATAGAAGAAAGGGAACTTGAAGAAGCGCAGGCTTTGCTTCAGGAAGCTGAAAAACGCAGTAAAAAGAAGGGAAAGAAGCCGATTCTAGAAGGAGTATGTTGAAGACGTTTTTCATATCCTAATTTTATAAGTGGGGAGACATCTTCTGATGCTTTTCGTGCAAATTTTCAGGAAAAGGTGACGAAAGAATCGTTGATGGAGCTTGCTAGGAGTGAGCAACTTAGGGAGAGGCAGGAAATGGAGAAGAAATTGCAAAAGCTAGCAAAGACAATGGATTACTTAGAAAGAGCAAAGAGAGAGGAGGCGGCTCCATTGATTGAAGCTGCATTCCAGCAGCGATTGGTTGAAGAGAAGGTGCTTCATGAATACGAGCAGCAGGTGTGTTTTTGAACTTCTGCAAAAGCTAACTTTACATGTACACAATATGGTATTATATTATACAGAGAAATGCACGACTGCGAGGCTTCTTCTGATAAAGTAGGTTGACCTATTATGTTGTATAAAAATTTGACATAATATCGTATTATCCATTCTGAAACCGACTTAAATGGGTTCTGTAGTCTGATTATCGTTTTTCATGGTAATTTTCAGCAAGAAATTGAGCTAAGCAGGCAGCGGCATGATGGGGACCTCAAAGAGAAGAATAGGCTTGCCCGTATGTTAGACAACAAGGTCAGAACCCAGAGTTGACATTTAGCAAACCTTTTCTTGTGTTGGCTATGACCTTTTTTTTTTTTTTTTAAAATTAAATTATTATCTGCAATGTTATTGGATTGATCTTGACACATGCACAATCCCTTTTTCAGGCGATATTCCAAGAAAGAGTCATGAGCCGCCGTCAGGCAGAATATGACCGGCTAAAGGCTCAGAGCGAGGAGCAAGTTAGGCTGGAACTCCAGGCCAGGAAACAGCAGAGAGAAGCAAAGAGGAAGAAACTGTTCTTTTTGACAGAAGAAGAGAAACGCCGTCAAAGGTTACTTGAAGAGGAGGAAGCTCGAAGGCGTGAAGGTACTTTAATCTAAATAATTAATGTCTCTGAGTCCCATTAGCCCTTCTCTCTTCCAAAAGCTCCTATGGTGGAGAATTATAGTGCTTTTGTAGTGCTTTGGCAGTCAACATTCATGGCCCTGGTTACAATAGATCTTTGAATTTTCATCTCTCTTATTATATGTTAGATTTATGGATTTGTTATGATCGCGCTGTGGATATCCTCATGACTGAGGCATTTAAAATTTGCAGAGGCCGAGAGGCGCCGTAAAGAAGAAGCTGAAAGAAAAGCTAAATTGGATGAGATTGTTGAGAAACAGAGGCAAAGAGAGAAGGAACTGGAAGAGAAAGAAAAGCAATGGAAAGAGACTATCTTGGGCCAGTCCAGGCCAGTGAAGCCTCTCCCTGCTTCTACTCCTGTTGAGCCTGCTGCTGCCCCTGCCGCTGCCCCTGCTGCTGCCGCTGCCCCTGCCGCTGCCCCTGCCGCCGCCGCTGCCGCTGCTGCTGCCGCCGCTTCGAATCCTGGAAGGTATGTGCCCAAGTTCCTTAGAGAGAGGACTGAAGGCTCAGGAGGCCCACCTCCACCAGAGCCTGATCGCTGGGGTAGTAGAGGCAGACCGGACGACCGCTACTCCCAGCCTGGTGACAGATGGCGCAGTGATGACCATAGGCCCTCTGCCTTTGGTGGTGGCTCAAGGTCCACCTGGTCATCATCGAGGCCACGCGGTGGAGAACGCTGAAAGTGGTAATCGCTGTTCAATCAAGTTCTCTGGGACCGTTCATCTTTTCAGGAGCGCAGCTTTGAACCCCATGTGGCTGGCAAGAAAATGGTTTTGCCAGAATTTTGAGGAATGATTGTTAAGTTATTGTTTCTCCTGTTTACTATATGAGTAAAAATAATTTTGTCTTCTATTTAGAACGCGGCCCATTGCTCGTACATTCACCTGCTAGGGCATGGTCCCCAATGAATTTATCCTGTGGATATTGATGTGTGAGTTTTGTGTTAAAAGACCTTTCGGCCGAATGTTCAAGATCTAGTTTGTTCCGTCATTTGTGCGCCTGCTTTATTTATCCTGGTTCTCTTTTATGTTGTACATTTCCATGTGTCCCGGCTGAGATTTGTCCAAAAAAAAAAAAAATGAAAATGAAGTCTTTGATAAATTGTCTCCTTTTCTTCCTCTATTTTAATATGTATTTGTCATTAGTTTTTTTCGAAGTCTAATGGTCGTGGAACTGTCGAAAATAGTCAACTGCCCACTACCCAAAACATTAAAAAAAATGCCCAAATTTACTTAAGAAGTGCTCGCGCTCCCCCGCGTGGCACGTGTTGGTCATAGTTTGCTCGATTAATTTTAAAGAATGATCTGACTTATTGATTGGTCAATAGCATCTCCATCCTTGAACTTTTTTTAAAAAATATTTTTTCTTATTTTTTAATTTTATCTTTCTTCTTTGTCGGCAAATAGTGGCCACTAGTGATCACTGGCCACGCCCAAGGCGAGGTTGCCTTTGCTAGCCATAGGCCCTGGCTAGATCCCCTCCCTAGTGGCTAGTGAGGGATTGCCTCACCTTGGTGAGGTGACCCTTGATCTGGGTGAGGATCATGGCCTTTGTTAGTAGATGATGAAGGCCTAAGTCCTTTGTTAGTGCTTGATTGAAAAGAAAATTAAAATTAAAATTATCTTTTGATAGAAATATATTTGATTAATCGAAATATTTAGTGGTCAACAATAGGCAAGGTTATATCTTTTTTTGAAATTATTATTGCCACTTTAAACCTTTATTTGAGACATATATGATCACGTAATCCTTTTTTGATAAAACAAATGCACTTCATATCTTTATTTGAAATTTTTCCTAACAATCTTACAGTGAATGTGTGCTCTCTACCAAAAATGAAAGAAAGAAAGGGAAAGAAATTAAGTCTGAAAAAAGAAAAAAAAAACTATTTACTACGTTGAATTTATTAGCGCTCCTACACTAAATTCCCTTAATTATTACGTAATGGAAAAGAAGAATTAAATTACCTTTTGTTAACTCCTTTATAGGTCGAATGTATTCAGCTAGAAGAGAGGTGAGCGCTGTTTTTTTTTTTTCTCGTCTGATGATTGCAGCTCTCATGAGTTGTCTTCTTGGGTCTGTCCTCGCGAGATTGACATCAACTGTCTAAAAAAAAAAAAAAAAATTATCAAGCTCAAAAGATTAGTAAGGTAATTTCTAAAATTCCAGAAATGACTCTCCTACGAGTCACTTCGTTCCTTCTTTTATGTTTATCATTTTTTAAATAGGAGTGAGCGGTTTCAAATTTTATATAAATTTCATTTGAAACTTACTTGTTGAAGCAACTTTCTTATTTTTTGGAACTTAAAATAGATTCCACCTATGTTATTAATTGAACTATTATAATGAATTGTCACTTCAATGACCAGCACCTTCCTATTGCAACCCACAAGTCATAACTTATATTTATACATGTGAATAACATGAAATATTAACAAAATAAAAGTCTCATATTATAGAATGGAAGCTCTGACAAGTGGTTCTAAATTACGTCATAAAACACATATAAAAAAAAAACACTAACTTATTTCAAATTTTAAGTTCCACCTACTTACCTTGAATCTGAAATCTCCTCATTAAAAGAAGTTCTTCAATTTTTTACACTTGAAACTTACCTTATATACTTCGGAACTTAGTTGTGGCATCCCAAAAATTCAAGGCAATCTCTAGATGTATTAAAGTCTATGATTAGGTAATGAAATTTGCCTTTGGGTTATGCCTTAGTTATTGACTTACTTTTAAGACCGAGTGTTATGTATCTTGTGTTCATGAGTTATTAAAATTAGTATTATTGGATAAGTTGATAAGAAGAATTTGTTCTTGGCTATGCACCTCATAGATTTGATCCCTATAGTTTAAATGTTACAAGTTTTATGGCCATATGAAATTGAGAATTTGAAATTTATAAAAGAGGGAATTAAGATGAATTATTAAAAAGTAAAATTGGAATTTATTAAGATTGAACTTTAGGCCCAAGGGTATTGGACCTAAAGTGGGCCAAATTGGCTTGGCCCATGAAGCCCATAAAGGGGGCTGCCGTCGACCACAAGGGGGGAGGAGCCGGCCCATCTTCAAGCCCATCATGCATGGGATTTGCCAAGTGGGAAAAAGAGAGCTTCACCCGTTGGCCACTTTGGGTGGCTCCTAATGATTGCAAATGATGGAATAAAAGGAAATAGAGAGAGAGAGAGAGAGAGAGAGAGAGAGAGAGAGAGAGAGAGTGACCGGTTTTGAGAGAGGGAGAGAGAGAGCTGTCGAGAGAGTGAGGGAACCGAGAGTGAGGAGGAAGAGGCCGCGCGAAGGAGGAAGCCGCTTGTCTGCCGCCCGCAGCTGCCCGTGCGTCCGTCGTTTTCTGCCGTCGTGCTCGCCGTAGCTCGGTTTGGAGGCAAGTTAGACCCATTGATCTGCTCTTGCATGTTGTGTCTAGGATGTGCTAGTGAAAGGTGATGAATTTCGGATGCCTAGGGTGTGAAAAACCGAAGTTGTAAGGGTGTTGTTTTGAAATAGCAATCTGTTTTCGAGTAAACAGCCTGACCCAGAATGTTGTAGAGGCTTGCATGCGGTGTTTGAGTCAGATTTTGGTTTCTACTTCTGCACGAAAGTTTTAGAAAACATCTTAAAGTATAACATACTAAAATTTGAGACAAAATGGATGAGTTTTGAGGGGTGAAACCCTCCCTCTACGAAAATGCTAGATCTGAAACTGTTGTGTTGACCTCTTGGTGATTTTGTGTGTTGCATGTAACTTTTTACTGAGAATTTCACTTTGAACCCTTCACAAAAGTTGTAGAGAACATATTGAAGACTAACATACTCAAATTTGAGATAAAACGAACAAGTATAGCCTAGTAAAACGATTTTTCCTTTGAAGACGATAGATCTGGAAATGTTGTACTGAACTCCAGTGACTTCGTGGACTATAAAGTGACTTTCCTTTGAGAATATCACCTGGATCCCTTAATGAAAGTTGTAGTGGATATCTTGAGGCAAAACATATCAAAAATTCAGAGGAACTGAAGGAAGATAAGTAGGTGAAATCTTGATTTTTTGGAGACGGCTGGACCTGGAATGTTCGGTACTAGGAACAGGGGTTTTGACCGTCCATAGTTAATTATCTAAGATGAATCTGGCCTTGATGTATTCATGAAAAATCTACCTTAGGGTCTTGACTATCATCTGGTAAAATTTCATAATTTTTGAGGTCATTCGGGTATTTAAATTAAAATATTTCAAGAACCACGCAATCTGATGTGTCCGAATTTTGCAAGCTGTAATGTGTGAGCTATATCTTTTTGTGTGAAGTTCTTTTGGGCACGTGTTCTTCATGGAGTTGCTGCCTTTATGTCTTGACTAACACATGTTCAGATTTCATAATTTTTGAAGATCATGTGGGTATTTAATTAATATGTTTTCTGAAATTGTGCAAGTTGGATTTTGGTAGTTTTCAAAAAGTCATGATGTATGGATTATTCTAAGTTGTATGGACCCCATGGATTATGTTGTCATAAGTGATTGAATCTTGCTGCATATGTGATGATATTTAGAACTACATATAAGACTCAAAATGCTGAAAATGATCTTGTTGCCATCATATCATATGCCATGTTGAAATTGAGCCATGAATGTGAATGTGAACTATGATAAATGAGAATGCCGTCGGAGGTGTGAGACAACGATGCCCCGGGAGTGTCGGGATGCCCGGCTGGGGAGTATAAATGCCGGATGCCCGGAGGGTGTGTGCCGGATGTCCTCGAGAGTTTCGAGATGCCCGGGATGTGGGGGTGCCAGAAGTCCGAAGGTGTGAGTCGGGGGATACCTCGTGATGCCAGTTGGGGTACGAGATGCCCGGAGTGTGTGTGCCGGATGCCCGAAGGTGTGTGTCGGAGGTTCCTCGCGATGCCAGGTTGGGTGCAAGCGATAAATATGGGACGCAAATACTGGTCCCGGGAAAGAGAAATGTGGCAGCCCAAATTGAAAGAATAAAAATTGGGAAATTGAAATTGAATTATGCATGGTATGGTAACATGTATGTGTCACGGGCCGATCGATTGGGAACGTGACCGCGCGGCGACTCGAGCACTTTAGGATCAGAATGGATCGCCGAAGCACCTAAGCTAAGCCTTGCACAGTTGAACGCTCACTCACTCGCCTTACCCGGATCGTAGAGAGAGAAAGAATCTAGAGAGAAGAGCTTTGGAAAGAAGACTTGCTTTGTATTGCGGAAGTAGTGAATGTTTACAAATGAATGAGGACACCCCTTTTATAGTTGAGGGCCTTGGATTACATCCATTGATCTAGAATTCTATCGGCGGATGAGATCACACTGCCTCAACTACCGGCATAAGTGCCAACCACTAGACATTAGTGCTTAACTACTAGCTACCGACATAAATAACGGAACGGACTTCTGTAATTTAGCTTAATGACAGCTTCGGCCGCCCTTGCAATTCGGGGAGAAGGCTTGGTGGGAATCCAAGTGAGAGCAGGAGGTCCACGGGCGAGTTGGGGTCGACTCTGGGGAACCTCTTGGGTCGTCCATCTTTCGGCCCGTGACATTCTCCCCCACTCAATCGAGCGACGTCCTCGTCGTTCTCAACTTGACGGGCAGCTTTACGGGCTTTGACACGAGCCTTCCTATTTTTGTTGTGCTTCGCTCGGACGCTCATGAACGAAGGGCCGCAACCTTCGATGATGAAGTCGGACGCACGCGGTTCGGTCTTTGGCTTGGACGGAGCACGCGGCGCACACTCAACCTCGGGGAAGAGTGCTTGGATGGGTATGGCATTTGTTGGAGTAGGATCCAACTCAGCCTTCGGCTTCACCTCAGACAGCTTGTTGATGCGCATGACGGCCTTCAAGCTCTTGTTGAGGTGTCGGATCGACGTGATGGTCTTGGTGTCGACCACCCCTTTGATCATGGGGATCATCAACGGGCATTTTTGGTCGAGGATCATCATACACTTGGTCTTCATGTTGATCATGGCTCCCACACTATGGAAAAATTGCATCCCAAGTATGAGATCATAGTCATCAAGAGGAATTACCTCGAACGCCATTCGGCCCTTCCATCCACCAATCTTGACGTCCACGTCGGGTGTTGATCCTACGCCATGGAAGTCGCCCGAATTGATCGGCTTGTACGACTTCTCGGATGGCTCCACGTGAAGTCCCAAGGTCTTCGCAACTTCGGTCGACATGAACATGTTGGATGTGCCGGTGTCGACCAAAGCGTAAAGCGTTCGGCCGCCCACTTCGACCTCCACGAAGAACATGTCGGTGTTTGGAGTGATCCCTTCTCCTTTGGTCGACGATCGGGCTTGGACTGAGTTGATCATCTTCACAGCCCCAATCTAGATCCGCCGCCTATCTTCTTTGGGCTCCTCCTTTTCTTCCTCGATGGCAAAAAGGGTATTGATTCGGCCTCTCTTTGGGCACTTTTGCGTCCAGTGCGGACCTTTGCAGATAAAGCAAGGAAAGGGCGGAGGTTGATCGAACTTACTTGCGTAGTCGATCGGTGGTCAACCTCTTTGGAAGGACGGCTTGGAAGACCCTTCTCCCCATGTCTTGGCTCAGCCGCCTTGATCGGGCGTGCCTCGGGGAGTGTTTCTTCCTTCGTCATCGGGTCGATCCAACCTCCAATCTCTTACTCGGTTGTTCCTCGCCTCAACCCTGGTGAGGTCGACGAGAGACTCGGCTATGCTCAGCGCACGCGCCAGACTGCTCACATCCCGCCACTTCAGCTCAAGTTGTGCCCATGGCTTGAGTCCATCCATGAACGCTCCGAAAGCCTCCTCTTCGCTTAGGTTGTGAATCTGGAGTTTGAGCTCCGTGAATTCCTTCACGTACTCTCGGATCGTGCCTCTTTGCTCGAGGTGATGGAGCATGCTACGAGCTTCTTGTTGAGCGAACTCGAGGAAGAAGTAGTCGCGGAATTCCCTCACGAAGTCGTCCCACGTGTTCACGGGATCAGCACCACGTCTACTCTCGTCACACCTATTGTGCCACCACAGCATTGCCGTATTAGACAGGAACATGGAAGCGGTTCGTACCTTGATCGACTCATCGTGTATGTTGACGGCGTCGAAGTACTGCTCCTTGCTCCACACGAAGTTGTCCACCTCTTGGGCGGACCGGTTGCCTTTGAACTCCTTCGGCTTTGGGACTTCGATCTTGGTCACCGTTTGAGTAGGCGCCGCATCGTTCGTGATGCTTAACTTGCATAGGGCGAGCTCGGTCTTGAGCTCTTGGATCTCCGCCTTCATGGCTTCAACCTCGTCCCTACACAGGCTTACCTCCTCGATTATTTGGACACGCTCGTTCAAACCATCGATTGATGCTTCGAGAGCTTCGTCCTTGTCGAACAGTGGATCCGTGAATTGGTTGATGCTAGTCATGAAGTCTTCATGGATTGAGCCTTCAACCTCCGTGATCCGGTCTCGCACTTCGTCAAGACCTTCCATGAGTTCATACACGGCACTCCGGACCTTCCCGATCTTCTCATCGAACGTAGCCGCAGCATCCACCGAGTGATCTCTTTTCTTTGCTTTGCTGTGCGTGTCTATGCCAGGCACAGTCTCTCCAACTATAGCCGCATCGTGGCTTGACATTCTCTCGAACAGTTGGTGCTCTTCAATCTCTTGGAAACGAATCTCTCTTTAACTCTGATACCACTTATCATGGGCTGATCGATTGGGATCGTGACCGCGCGGCGACTCGGGCACTTTAGAATCGGAATGGATTGCCGAAGTACCTAAGCTAAGCCTTGCACAGTCGAACGCTTACTCACTCGCCTTACCCGGATCGTAGAGAGAGAAAGAATCTAGAGAGAAGAGCTCTGGAAAGAAGACTTGCTTTGTATTGCGGAAGTAGTGGATGTTTACAAATGAAGGAGGACACCCTTTTTATAGTTGAGGGCCTCGGATTACATCCATTGATCTAGAATTCTATCGGCGGACGAGATCGCACTGCCTCAACTACCGGCATAAGTGCCAACCACTAGACATAAGTGCTTAACTACTAGCTACCGACATAAATAACGGAATGGACTTCTGTAATCTAGCTTAATGACAGTTTCGCCCGCCCTTGCAATTCGGGGAGAAGGCTTGGTGGGAATCCAAGTGAGAGCAGGAGGTCCACGGGCGAGTTGGGGTCGACTCTGGGGAACCTCTCGGGTCGTCCATCTTTCGGCCCGTGACATATGCATGAATGCTTGATGATGAGTGCATGGATGTATATGCATATATGGTATGATGACATGTGCAAGGCTGTAAGGTAAGAAATGCTTGGATGTATGAATGATATGAACTATACTATGATGTCTTGATTGTTTTGTGTGATGCATTGAGTAGTTTACTGGATCTTTTACCTACTGAGTGGTTGTACTCACTCCTTTTGGAGACTAACATTTCAGATTAGAAAGATGCTGCTCCCTATTGTCACGCGGGGCGTCTTTTACGACCTTCCATCGGACGTGGAGGTCGAGTGTATGGAGATCGACTGTCCCACCATCCCCGGTCTGACGTTCATCCGAGTTCGTGCACCAGTGATGTATGACGTGGGCCTAGCTGGGGGCCCGGTCATTTAGGAGTTCATATCTGTTCACGTTCGTTGTGACGGAGTGATGCGGGGGATGTTGCCGTTGCCACCGCCTCGATGCACCGGGATGGGTGTGACCGCCCGCGCGTGAGGAGTAGGAGCTGCTATTTTTTGGACATAGCCGACACTTGTAGTTGGAGGATTTTGCATGATCGACATAGAGGGTCGAGTTGTCTCTTTCTGAGTTGTGGCCAAGTCTAGCCAAGAGTCTTGGTTTTCCTTTTGGTTGTACCGACCTGTGAAACCATCTTGAAAATATGTAAATAAAGAGTGGCTCGGCTTTATTTTCTTATGGTGCTTAGTGGTGTGCATTGTATCATGATTGTTGGAGGGAGAATTAGTAAGACTTGATTATGCTTCCGCAGTAAGATGGCCCTCTCTTTTTTTTTTTTTTTTTTTTTTTTAACGGTCCCAGCACATCTTACTTGCGGAAGCATAATCAAGTCTTACTAATTCTCCCTCCAACAATCATGATACAATGCACACCACTAAGCACCATAAGAAAATAAAGCCGAGCCACTCTTTATTTACATATTTTCAAGATGGTTTCACGGGTCGGTACAACCAAAAGGAAAACCAAGACTCTTGGCTAGACTTGGCCACAACTCAGAAAGAGACAACTCGACCCTCTATGTCGATCATGCAAAATTCTCCATCTACAAGTGTCGGCTATGTCCAAAAAGTAGCAGCTCCTACTCCTCACGCGCGGGCCGTCACACCCATCCCGGTGCATCAGGCGGTGGCAACGGCAACATCCCCCGCATCACTCCGTCACGACGAACGTGAACAGATATGAACTCCTAAATGATCGGGCCCCCAGCCAAGCCCACGTCATACATCACTAGTGCACGAACTCGGATGAACGTCAGACCGGGGATGGTGGGACAGTCGATCTCCATACACTCGACCTCCACGTCCGATGGAAGGCCGTAAAAGACGCCCCGCGTGACAGTAGGGAGCGGCATCTTTCTAATCTGAAATGTTAGTCTCCAAAAATGGTAAGTACAATCACTCAGCAGGTAAAAGATCCAGTAAACTACTCAATACATCACACAAAATAATTAAGACATCATAGTATAGTTCATATCATTCATACATCCAAGCATTCCTTACCTTGCAGCCCTGCACATGTCATCATATCATTTATGCATATACATCCATGCACTCATCATCAAGCATTCATGCATATACCATCGTGCCATAGGTGCATATACATCCATGCACTCATCATCAAGCATTCATGCATATACCATCATGCCATAGGTGCATATACATCCATGCACTCATCATCAAGCATTCATGCATACATGTTACCATACCATGCATAATTCAATTTCAATTTCCCAATTTTTATTCTTTCAATTTGGGCCACCACATTTCTCTTTCCCGGGACCAGTATTTGCATCCCACATTTATCGCTTGCACCCAACCTGGCATCGCAAGGAACCTCTAGCATACACCTCTGGGCATCCGGCACACACACTCCGGGCATCTCGTACCCCAACTGGCATCACGAGGCATCCCCCGGCTCACACCTCCGGGCTTTCGACACCCCCACATCCCGGGCATCTCGAAACTCTCGAGGACATCCGGCACACACTCTTCGGGCATCCGGCATTTATACTTCCTAGCCGAGCATCCTGACACTCCCGAGGCATCGTCGGCTCACACCTCCGACGGCATTCTCATTTATCATAGTTCACATTCACATTCATGGCTCAATTTCAACATGGCATATGATATGATGGCAACAAGATCATTTTCAGCATTTTGATTCTTATATGTAGTTCCAAATATCATCACATATGCAGCAAGATCCAATCACTTATGACAACATAATCCATGGGGTCCGTACAACTTAGAATAATCCATACATCATGACTTTTTGAAATCTACCAAAATCCAACTTGCACAATTTCAGAAAACATATTAATTAAATACCCACATGATCTTCAAAAATTATGAAAGCTGAACATGTGTTAGTCAAGACATAAAGGCAGCAACTCCATGAAGAACACGTGCCCAAAAGAACTTCACACAAAAAGATATAGCTCACAAATTACAGCTTGCAAAATTCGGACACATCAAATTGCGCGGTTCTTGAAATATTTTAATTTAAATACCCGAATGACCTCCAAAAATTATGAAATTTTACCAGATGATAGTCAAGACCCTAAGGTAGATTTTTCATGAAGACATCAAGGCCATATTCGTCCTAGATAATTAACTATGGATGGTCGAAGCCCCTCTTCCTAGTACCGAACATTCCAGGTCCAGCCGTCTCTGAAAAATCAAGATTTCACCTACTTATCTTCCTTCATTTCCTCTAAATTTTTGATATGTTTTGCCTCAAGAGGTCCACTACAATTTTCATTAAGGGATCCAGTTGACATTCTCAAAGGAAAGTCACTGTATAGTCCACGAAGTCACTGGAGTTCAGTACAACATTTCCAGATCTATCGTCTTCAAAGGAAAAATCGTTTTACTAGGCTATAATTGTTCGTTTTACCTCAAATTTGAGTATGTTAGTCTTCAAGATGTTCTCTAAAACTTTTGTGAAGGGGTTAAAGTAAAATTCTCAGTAAAAAGTTACATGCAACACACAAAATCACCAAGAGGTCAACACAACAGTTTCAGATTTAGCATTTTCGTAGAGGGAGGGTTTCACCACTCAAAACTCATCCATTTTGTCTCAAATTTTAGTATGTTATACTTTAAGATGTTTTCTACAACTTTTGTGAAGAAGTAGAAACCAAAATCTGACTCAAACCCCGCATGCAAGCCTCTACAACATTCTGGGTCAGGCTGTTTACTCGAAAACAGAATGCTATTTCAAAACAACACCCATACAACTTCGGTTTTTCACACCCTAGGCATACGAAATTCATCACCTTTCACTAGCACATCCTAGACACAACATGCAAGAGCAGATCAATGGATCTAACTTGCCTCCAAACCGAGCTACGGCGAGCACGGCGGCGGCAAACGACGGACGCACGAGCGGCTGCGGGCGACAGACAAGCGGCTTCCTCCTTCGCACGGCCTCTTCCTCCTCACTCTCGGTTCCCTCACTCTCTCGACAGCTCTCTCTCTCCCTCTCTCAAAACCGGTCACTCTCTCTCTCTCTCTCTCTCTCTCTCTCTCTCTCTCTCTCTCTCTCTCTCTCTCTCTATTTCCTTTTATTCCATCATTTGCAATCATTATGAGCCACCCAAAGTGGCCAACGGGTGAAGCTCTCTTTTTGCCACTTGGCAAATCCCATGCATGATGGGCTTGAAGATGAGCCGGCTCCTCCCCCCTTGTGGTCGATGGCAGCCCCCTTCATGGGTTTCATGGGCCAAGCCAATTTGGCGCACTTTAGGTCCAATACCCTTGGGCCTAAAGTTCAATCTTAATAAATTCCAATTTTACTTTTTAATAATTCATCTTAATTCCCTCTTTTATAAATTTCAAATTCTCAATTTCATATGACCATAAAACTTGTAACATTTAAACTATAGGGATCAAATCTATGAGGTGCATAGCCAAGAACAAATTCTTCTTATCAACTTATCCTATAATACTAATTTTAATAACTCATAACACAAGATACATAACACTCGGTCTTAAAAGTAAGTCAATAGCTAAGGCATAACCCAAAGGCAAATTTCATTACCTAATCGTAGACTCCTTGAATTTTTTTGGGATGCCACGAAGCCATATTCTTTGGTCCTAGATTCTACTATGAATCCATGCTTTACCCCTGGTTAACGACCCAAACTTCTCTCTCTCGACTCTCTCCCTCACTCCCCCTCCCGCAGCTGCTCGGCCCGCGACTCTCCTTCCCGGCACGGTGGCTTTGGCGGCGGATGGCAACTTTGGTAAATCAACGACCTCGACCGACTGTTAGACAAGCGTCGGCTAGCTCGATCCTCTATAAGTTGGCCGCACGTTTTTCCGGAGTGTTTCTTTTTATTCCCTCTCTTTTTGATGAATAGTTTTGATGCGGATTCAGTTGGGTTCTAGGAGTTCGAGGAGAGGTTTCGTCGTGGTAGATTCGGGCGGTGATAGTTGGAGCTTAGGAGAGAGTTGAGAATCCTCTAGTTTTAGATTCGTGATACACATGCTCGATTGAGCTGGTAAATATCCACCGTATGATTGATGGAGATGCATTCGTTTGCCTAAAACATCGCCGAGGAACAGCACTTCTTTTATATGATTGATGGAGTGTCGCCGGGTCATAGCACCAAAACAAGTTCTTGAAACAAGCCAATTTTCGCAATTCCATGCGCATGTCGACTACCGGTTACCGATTGGTTTTACTCCGCTAGGCTTGTTGTTGCTTTAGAAGGAATGGAATGATATAATGATTGTGTTCTGCTTCAGATTTTCTGCTGGGGTCATTCGTGCATTGAAGGTTCTAGTGTCGGTGGGCAGTTTTGTTTGTTGAATGGATATGTGGGAATGAATCTTGAACTATTGCTGGTGCTTTATTTAGTTGTGGCGGTGTACCGGGTGTTGGTTGATCGGCTGATGAAATTGCTTTCTAGGGGATATGGAGTCATAGGTGTTTGATTTAATGAAAAGGCGGGTATTCCTTAAATGTATTATCGCTACCTTCTATGTTTTCTTCATGGTTATTATGGTTTCTGTTTTTGTTTCTTGCAAACAGAAAATAAATTTATTGAACCGATTGTATAGTACCCAGCTTAGGGTGCCAACAATTGTGCAACTTCATATGCTATGCTTGTGGCATCGACATTTTATGTTACCTCAACTCTTTTAACAGGCTGAAAGAAGAGCTGGAACATGGCAGACTTTTGTGAAACCAGAGGATGCATTGAAACGAGATGAAGGTAATCTTGAGTTTCCTCTTTGGCAAACATATATTTTAGTTTGGTCGGAAGAAATTCATGAGTCTCATGCCTAGTATACTTCTACTTTTTCCCTTTGAAGGTCATTTGAGAGAATATTTAGTTATCATATTAGTCAAAGTAGTCCTTTTTCAGAACATGGAGTTTTGCTGACAAAGTTTGTTTTTGTGTGGATACAGAGGAGGAGAAACGGCGTAAAAGGTTACCTGAAGAGGAGGAAGCTCGAAGGCGTGAAGGCATTTTAATCTAAATAACCAATGTCTCTGATTCCCATTCCCCCCTTTCTCTTTCAAAATCTCCTAGAGTGGAGAATTATAGTGCTTTGGCCGGCAACTGTCATGGCCTTGGTTACAATGGATCTTTGAATTTTCATTTCTCTTATTTCATGCTAGATTTATGGATTCGTTATGATTGCGGTGTGGACGTCGTCATGACTGAGCATTTAAAACTTGCAGAGGCCGAGAGGCGCCGTAAAGAAGAAGCTGAAAGAAAAGCTAAATCGGATGAGATTGGTGCGAAACAGAGGCAAAGGGAGGGGGAACTGGAAGAGAAAGAAAAGCAATGGGAAGAAACTTTCTCGGGCCCCTCCAGGCCAGCGGAGCCTCCCCCTGCTTCTAACCCTGCTGCGGGGGCAGCCGCCACCACTTCTGCTGCCGCCGCCCTTGCACCTGCTGCTGCCACTGCTCGAAACCCTTTTAGTTATGTGCCCCGGTTCCTCAGAGAGAGGACTGAAGGCTCAGGAGCCGCACCTCCACCAAAACCTAACCATCGGAGTAGTAGTGGCAGACAGGACGACCGCTACTCCCAGCCTAGTGACAGATGGCGCAATGATGAGCATAGGCCCTCCTCCGCCTTTGGCAGCGGCGGTGGCGGCTCAAGGTCTGCCCAGTCATCATCCAAGCCATCGCACTGTGGAGATCGCTGAGAGTGGTAATTGCTGTTCAATCAAGTTCTCTCAAACCGTTCCATCTTTTTGGGAGTGCAGCTTTGAACCCCCATTGTGGCTGGCTGGGAAATGGTTTTGCCATAATTTTGGGGAATGATAGTCAAGTTATTGTTTCTCCTGTTTGCAATATGAGTAAAAATAATTTGGCCGCGGCCTGTTGCTTGTACAGTCACCCACTGGGGCATTGGTACCCAATGAATTTACCTTGTAAATATTGATGTGCGAGTTTTGTGTAAAAGGACCTTTTGGCCCAATGTTCAAGATCTCCACTACTGGCTCCATTTGGGAACTACTTCCCAAAGTCCTTTGGAGGCTAAAGATCCTTAACCAAATACCAGCCCATTTGGCAAAAAATTTTGAGCTTCCCCAAATGCCAGCTTTGTGAAGCTGAAAGCCCAAGGCAAGTCTTCACCTGCCTTAGGCTTTCGGCTTTTCCGGCATGCTCACTCAGGCACTATTTATATTTTTTTTTTCTAAATTGTCCTCACGACTTTTTTGTTTTTTTGGTTCTGGCCGTTGTATGCAACACTATTCATCTTCTCCGAGGGGGTTCGGTTGTCGATGCGAGGGCCCAGTGACTGCTAGAGGGACGCCGGCAACCGTCGAGGGTGGTGCGACCGAGCTCTGGGTCGCCGCGACCCAATTTGGGGCGGCAGGCGGTCTTCTTCCTTTTCTTCTTCCGTGAGCTTCTTCTTCTTCCACAAGCGGTCGCCGGTGAGCTTCTTCTTCTTCCCGATCTGGGTCACGCAACCTCGCTGCCTCTCGGATCCGGTCGCGACGACGTCGCGCCACCTCCGTGACCTCGCCGCCCCAAATTCGGAGGCGGCGAGGTCACGCGACCCCACCACGACCTAGATTTGGGGCGGCGATGTCCTCCTACGACCTCGACGCCTCGGATCTAGGTTGCCGGAGGTCGAGGCGGCATAGCGCAACGTCGCCGCCCCAGATCCAAGGTTGCCAGAGGTCGAGGGGCATCGCGCAACCTTGCCACCTCAATTCCGAGGTCACCAGAGGTCGCGACGGCGTCGCGCGACCTCATCGCCCCAGATCCGGGGTCGCCGAAGGTCGCCGGCGGCCGCTGCCCTTGCTGGTCAATTTTTTTTTTATTTTTCTTTTGATAATTTTTTGTTTACCACAAAGATCCTTTGTAAATGTAATTCCTCAAACGCCATTTTGTTCAAAGCACTTCACAAAGGACTTTCAAAGTATAATTTACCAAATACAGTTACATTTTGGAAAACACTTTAACTTCTTTGAGTTAAAGGTATTTACATTTTCCTAAAGATTTTCCCCAAAAATGGTTCCCAAACGCCTAGTTTGTTCTCTCGCTTTTGTGTCTACTTCATCCTAGTTCTCTTTTGAATTGTGCATATCCTGCCCTTAAAGTTAGATACGCAGACCACTTTAGCACAATGAGTTTTGGTCAATTGAGAGATATTGACGGTAGCTCTCAACTAGTTTGCGTAAAGATGACAAATCTTGTCTTAGAGATCCTTTCATGACAATGATCATCCTATCCTTAGATGCTTATAATGAAAGCCTTAATGTTTCTCCAATAAGTAAATTGTATCGACTCTTATGCATCTCACATTTCACCGCGACGTAGCGAAATCCTATTACCTTTTAGGGATAATGACATGAGCGGTTCCCGAACTGTTGCTTAATGTGTAATTTGATCCATAAACTTTTAATTTGTTCAATCCAGTCCCTGATTAGGGATTGGATTGAACATGCACTAAAAGCCGATGAGCTATATTGACCAAATTAAAAGTTCAGAGACCGCACTGCTTATTGAGCTAAAGTTTAAGGATCATATTAAATAAATTAATAATTTATGAACTAAATTACACATTAAGTTAAAGTTCAAGAATTATTTATGTCAATTTCTCTACCTTTTATTGCTAGGAAGTAATGAGACTGTGGTGCTGGCTCATATTTAGTAGATGAGAAATTCATCCTTAGGTGATGTTATATAGAGTAGCCAGAAAATGTTATGCATTGAAACAATGCCCGGACTGTGACATACCATTAAGGTTCTAATATCTGAACAAGAACCCAACAAAGGAGATTATTGTGATATTCTCAAGCTTCAATTGCAACTAGATAAACGAAATACCAAACAGGTTGGGCTGTTGGGCGTGGTTGCTACATGCTTGCATCAATTCAAAGTGCTAGGTCATGATTTACTCACATTGAAATAGCACACATATAGTTTAGGGAATTAGTTGTAACATTTATCAAAAAATTCCAAGAGACAGATCGATTAAATTAAAAATCAAGGGATAATATTACACATTAAGTTAAAGTTTAGAAACAACCCGCGTAGTTGTTCCTCCGGAGCAACATAATTTCGACTCACGTTGGACGGGGCCGCTCCGACTCAACCGGCCATTTTCTTAAACCCTTCTTGTACCCCCCCGTCCCTCTCTTCCCAGGCGAGAAAAAAAGTCACTGCTCGGGAAAAGCGCGAAAATGAACTCCCTCGCCGCGAGATTCGCCAGGCTCCTCAGAGCCTCCGCCGCCTCTCAAGGTTTCGTTTTTCTCCTCCTTCTTTTCGTGTAAATTTAAGCGACGAGACCTCCGTCATCCGTTCCTCTTCCTCGTCTAGTCCGACGTCTTGATACATGCGAATGCGAGTTCGAGGAACGTTGAGCTATTGTCGTCCCGACCGTTGGATCATAGCACTTCGTGTTTTTGGGTTTTTCTTTTTAGTGACGGGAAGTCGGTCGAGGCGGTTGGTTGTTTAGATAGAGCTGTGAGCGGTCGGAAAATGGTGGGTTTCTTCTCTGCGGCATTCCGTCGAGCATCTTATGTGCGGGAGAGCTTGCGGTTGTCGTGGTGTCGTTCGTGCGTTTTTCTTGCGATTTATTGATGGCGATAGCTTGCGTGGAGTAGTGAGCCTGACGGGCGTCGATCTTTTCCCTGTTTGCAGAGCTGGGTGTGCGCGGAGCGTCGAGGTGGCGGTACTCGACCGAGGGTTTGGGTAGTGAGAAGGATGAGGAGAAGAAGGACGACGATGTGGCCGATGAGGATGACGGCATTCTAGGCGGCAAGAATGAGTTACAGCCGCATGGCGTGGATCCAAGAAGAGGTTGGGGTTTTCGTGGGGTGCATAAGGTGAGCGTTGGTCTCTTCTGTGAGAAAATAATCGGACAGAACGGTATCTGTTATATGATTGAGCAGGCAGCCATAAATTCTGCATTGGTTTGCATTTGCATATGGAAATTATTGAAGTGTTGGGACCGGATTTTTGTATTGTTCGATGGTCATTGTTGGTTCTCCAAGGAGCTAAATTTCTCAGTATTGGTTAGATTTATATCATTGAACCTTTGTGGTTTATATTCTACTCTACACCTCACGATGTCAAACCAAAATATGTGGTCAAAGACTGTATTTTGATGTTCCCCCAAAGATGTCCATTAAGATATCTGGTTTACAATGACAGCCGGATATGGGATGTGAGTTAATTTATGTTAGTGAGTGTATATGCAGGCAATTATATGTGGAAAAGTTGGGCAAGCCCCCGTACAGAAGATTATGAGGAATGGCTATACTGTAACTATATTTACGGTTGGAACGGGGGGCATGTTTGACCAAAGGACTGTAGGAGAGAAAGACTCACCAAAACCTGTTCAGTGGCATCGGATTGCTGTGCATAATGGATCTCTTGGAGCCTATGCAGTACAACAACTTGCTAAAAAGTATGTCAACATCTGCTGAAACACACAAACCCACCTCTCTCTTACCTCCATCTCTCTCTCTCTCTCTCTCTCTCTCTCTCTCTCTCTCTCTCTCATATTAAAGTACATTTCATGTAGCTCGGCAGTTTATGTTGAGGGCGACATCGAGACTAGGGTGTACAATGACAGTATCAATGGCGCAGTTAAGAGTATTCCAGAGATATGTGTCCGGTTTGATGGTATGCCATCTCCTTCGATCTCCTATCTTGTTGGACTTGGTGCTTTGCACCATTGATTAGTAGGTATATTTAGTGAGTACATTGGGGTTCTTTATAGCTGAATTATAATGAGAAGATGATTCGAATGAGCAGCTGTTAATTGCACCGCAGAGTTAGGATCACCTTGAAATTCTCTCTCTCTCTCTCTCTCTCTCTCTCTGCATTAATCTTCCACTGTGTGGATGCTTATGAGGAACGACTGCTTTGATTCCATTTGCTGTAATTCGCTCTATAGTTGCAGTTCTGGAAGATCTTAAGTCATCTTCATGGTGCACGTACCCAGCATCGCATAAATGTGCCTCGAATGAATGTTTTGGGTTAGATGAGGACTATGGAAGTCCCTGTTTCTAGTTAGTTATAGCAGCTTTTGCATATCTATTTAGATAGCATCAAACCATGCCTAGAATGCAATTTTTAACGGGAAATTATAACAAGTAGCTCAGAATGGTAAAACCTGTATGTTGCAATTAATAGTTCATGAGAGATTTTCACTTTTATAAGTAAGTTATCTGTCTGGCACGTCTCTTAATTTCAAGACAAGCTGACACAATAGGATTTCAAAATCATCATATATTAACAACAAATCGGAATCATGGTATTTCTTAATTGAAATGTAAGATTGAACAACTCGACATCAGTTTTAGGTGGAGGCTGATCTGATCTTATATCTCAGTTCATCTCATATCTTCAGTACAACTCATTTTTCAATTTTATCTAGAAAAGTTCTGTTTCTTTGTTCTGTGTGTAGATCAAATTTTGGCTTTACTTTGGCAGAATCTGGATAGAAGTTAGTGGATATGGAACCTGAAAAAGATGTTCATGCGTAGGTTTTAATGTTGTTGTATTTGAATCTGTTTACACATTGTTCGGAATGATGAAAAGTGGACAATAGTCTGCTATTGCTGTCAGTATCAAAGCTACATTCTTTATGTAGGTCGGGAGTTCTGTGGTTGAAATTTCACAGATGACATTCGGCTTTCTATTTTGCTGCTTATGTCTTTTTCCAAACTTCTGTAGGTAAGGTCCGTCTGATAAAAGCAGGAGAAAGTGCCAGCAAAATTTCTTTAGACGATTTTAGTGAGTCCTTTTCTCATATTGGTTTCGACGACTGTTCTAGATATTGTACTCTATTTCATTTTGTTATTAAATTTGAATCTAGGTGCAAGGACAGAAGAACCTTTTTCCTCCAATTTGGCAGTTATATGTTGCTTTTTGTTTCATTCTTAATATCCGTTCATATTATTGCAAAAGAATACGTAATAATATGTGCTAAATTGCCTGGCAGGGGACTTATTTTGACCCAATTTGCCCTGCTGTCAAAACCTCATTCTCTAAGACACGCAGCAGCCGAATCTTTATGAACCTCGTAAGAAGGATGTTTTGCTGTTAACTGGCCGAAGAAATTCTTCACTGTTTTAATGTTCTAATACGGATCTCTCTCTCTCTCTCTCTCTCTCTCTCTCAATATTAGGTGGGATTACATTCAATTGCACTGGTGATATTACCAATTTATTTCTATGTAGTTGTTGAGTATATGTGACATCAGAAGCTCCATCACTTTTTTTTGGTTTGTGAAACATTTGCTGCACCATTTCTCTTGTTAATCATGCTTGCAGATCATCAGCTTTAGGACCCAATTCAAAACCTGGATAATTTTAGTTTTGGAATTATAGAAAGTTGCATATTATCTTAAAAGGCCATAACTTTGGATTTCTATGCAAAGTCCTGCTGTCACTGAGCTGTATATTTGAGTTTGCTTCTCTTTCTCCATAAGTTAGATTGAGCTTGCTGAACATTGATTTGGTCTGATAAATGGCTAATAATCTTTTCTTTTTTGACGTTGGCGAGCTGCTTTTAATCTGCTTCACTTCTACGCTGTTTCCTAAAGCTTCATATTTTATGAGGACTCTTAGACATAGCACATCACAAATGCTTTTGTCAGGGTTCACCATAATTCGGCAGATGGCAACTAGCTTCATTATTTTATATGCTTTAGACGTGCACTCAAAAAGATCAACCTGGGAATCATGGCAACATCTTAGCCTTAATGGCCACCAAAAAGCTTTATTTAAAGCTTCTCGCCATTTTTATTGACCCTTTGTTCTTGCCGGAAATTGTCATAGCGTGTTTGTTTTTTGATTGGACACTACTCTAGGAAATGGGAGCCCTCGAAATGCAAGTGACCTCTTTAAAATTTTTAAACAGGGAAAATGGGACTGGTGGCCCTCCCATTTTATGATTTAGTGTCCTGACATTGTCAATCTTTGGATATGGATGAACCTGGTAAAGAGCACTAATTATTGAACATGAGACCCCCGCGCATTATTGTAATGCACTTGCTTCGTCTTCTTCCTTGGAGCATTTGTTCAAGTCATCATTAGAGACATCACAACCCCTGTCCTATGATAAACCGAACCCACATGTCCATATGTTCTCAGTTTTTCTGAATATATATACATATTGTCTGGACCATCAGGAATACCTTATGCCCTGAGGCGAATAATCTGGATTAAATTGGAGAGAAAAATAGTACGGGCATGAACAGTTACTTGCATTAAGACAAATATCTGCATATTATATCCTCCCTCTCTCTTGTGTTTTTTCTATTTCTTCTTCTTTTCAATCATGCTAATTACAGTTAGATTTTTATTTCTTAATTAGTTCCAACTGACTGATGTCATTGGTGTCCTCAGACCACATCATGGAAATAATGACAGGACAAGTAGAAGGATTTAGTATTCAGCGGGAGTTTCCATTGGTTGACTGTTGGTACGGATAAACTGTCAACCCACTAATGACATTACAGATTCATGGATTTGAAACTAAATGAATGGTTACCCTGCATTAATCGGAAGAAGTAGCCAAAACACTGACGGGTGTCTAATTCTAGTGATGATTGGACCAGCTAAAACTGCACTACAGATGAAATTTTAAACAATAGCCCGTTTTGATCGTGCTCCACAATCCCTTGCACTCTCTTACCAAAGAGATGCTATATGTAGAGTGCCTTAGCTCTGAGCTTTCCATGTTCTAAACACTTGTTTTTTCACTCACTTCAGCTTCTGATTGAGGATGGAGCTTGTGATATTTCTCTTGCTCGTCTCAGTGGCCCAAGTGTCATCTCTTAGTCCATGCCCTAAATGTGGGAGCATGGAGGTTCCATACCCACTTAGCACAGATGACAGCTGTGGGGACCCTAGGTACAAGGTGTACTGCAAGAATGGAGGTGTAGAGTTTCTGTCGGCTGGAGGAACTTACTATGAGGTCCTCAGCATTGACCCTAGTGCTGACAAGCTTGTCATAAGTCCGCCCATGATACGGAGTAATACATGTATTTCGTCTGACCTTAGTGTAGGAGGCTTGAGTCTGGATGAGAACTTGCCATTTAACATATCCACTCACAACACTGTGATTATGCTGAATTGCTCGGACATCCTCCAGCTTTCGCCATTGAATTGTTCTTCACACAGCCTTTGTAGGGCTTATGAGAACAATGTGGTGGAAGCAAGAGGGTGTAGAAACACTCTTTGCTGTCATTACTTGAACGATTCGGCCATGACCTCACATAGAATTAGGATTAGGGTTGGAGGGTGCACTGCTTACACTTCCGTGGTGAATATTAAGCCTGGCGATCCAGTTGGTTCATGGAATTACGGTATTGAGCTGCAATGGGTCCGTCCAAGTTGAGGTTTTCTGTCCACGTGCGGACCAAACGCAGTACTGTGTAATTGTTTAAAGGGAGGGATTTAAAGTCTGTGAAGCTGTTGCTTCTTTGCCATTAATAACACGGTGTCGTATCAACTCCGATGCAAGGCAAGTTGTAAATTGAATGATGGTTGCATGTTCTGTCATGTCTTGTTATTGGTCTGTGTTCCGTATCTTCTGTAACTGTCCATGCTCGGTCAGGTCCTGAGCATGACCTTATAATTGAATTAGTGAATAATAATGTCTTCTTGTTCTTCTAGCATAAATCTCATTTTGGCTATGTTTGCTGTCTGCCATGCATATTTCATGGTCACTTCTCTCGTCAATAAAAATAGAATCTTATTATGCCCTGTACCCTCCCCCCCCCCCCTCTCTCTCTCTCTCTCTCTCTCTCTCTCTCTCGATAAGGCTTACTCAGTAATTTGAGCGTGCAAAAGTACCGACTATCTACAATCAAAGCCAATATGCGTGTGCAAAAAGATCACTTCTCTCGGCAAAAAACTTGAATCTTCTTAGCTCTCTCTCTCTCTCTCTCTCTCTCTCTCTCTCTCTCTTTCTCTCTCTCTCTCTCTCGGTAAGGCTTACTCAGTAACTCGAGTGTGCAGAAGGATGACTCTCTATGATCAAAGCCAATATGCGTGTGCGAAAGAAGGAGAGATCTTTTAGATGGTAAATAAGGCACGGAAATATGCAGTCCCGGTGTCCCTTAGATAGTGTTCAGCTAATGACAGTAATCTTGTTCTCCTACCCAATATAAATAAATAACACCATTGGAACTTTCCAATAATTTTGATGAAGGAGATTTATATAGAGAAATATAAAGAATTGACATGACAAGAACATAGTAAGTTCCAATTTTCAATCACTTGTAAAGTTTGAAACTCGTTTTAAAAGCTAACATTAACCTACAAGTGGTATTACAATTTGCATTAGATGGTGTGTCAAAAATTAAGTTTACTACCATAAAAAATCTCAAACTAGTGCCCTCATGATGCATTTATTCCCAAATTAATTTTCATCTCATAAAAAATCATAAACTAGTGCCCCTTATCAAAATTTGCCATCTCTGAGTGTTTTGTCTAATGTTCTATATGAATGTGCAGATTCATGTGGCAAACGACTACAAGACAAATTGGACATGGAGAATGACAAATCAAATGTGGAAAATAATATACATTTTAATGGTATATTGGATAAAATGCAAACGAAGGGTAGATTGGGATTATAAGTGTCCGTCTAAGATTTTTTGTGAGATGGAAATTATTAAGAAATATGCGTCACAAAATATTCGTTTGGGAATTTTTTATGTTATCATCCTTACAAACAACTATTAACCCAACTCACACTAACAGCATGATTTGACACTGGAATCATCTGAGCTCCTTCAAACCTTGTACTAGATCAATTTTAACACATAACAAGAGACAAGCTATGTATTGTGTTCAACCATTATGATTTGAGGTTCAATTTTAGGTGACAAAGAAGAATCTATACCCAAATACTCTTTTAGTTAGATTCTGTGTATTAAAGCGAAATGAGGCTCAAGCAACTTCCTTCTTACCATCTCTTTCTTTCGTTCTCTTCGGACTTCTTCCTAGTGGAAAGTCAACAACTATACGCCTGTATATATAAGTCAAAGCATATCGAAATGAATAGATCTATAAAATGATGCAGATCGCATCGATTTTGTTATTTCTAAGTCTCAACATTTAGTAAGGCTGTCAAACTGAGTCAAAAGAGACGTACTTTCTCCATCTTTACATAAATTCCAGAAAGGAAGTGAAAACAATAGAGAGAAAACAAAGTGTAAGAACCTCTCGGTAAGTACTCGATACAGCCGAAACAAATGGGTGCCGCATTATGAATCAACAGTCAGTCACCATGCTAAAAGAATACCTACCTGCAAATCGGCAAGTTCAAGCGACAACCATATAAAAGAAAAGGTGAAAAATTGGTAAACGTTCTTAGCGCCACTTATGTAAATATAAAGTTACATAAAAATCCGGATTGCTAGAAACCATAAAAGAGAAAGAAAGGGACAGAAAGACAGCAAATTAATGAAAGCGAGATTTTGTATTATAGCCAGAAAACTCAATCAAAAGTCTTACTATTCAAGCTTCACTTCTTTATACACGAACAGGAGATGTTAGCGAGCAAATTATCACAACCATACTTAACAAATTCGCTGCGTCTTCTAGTTAGTCAGCCCAAAAGCTGAGCACACGCTGAAAATCAAACATGGACACTTGCAATCTCAGAAAACACCTGCTCCTCTATCTCAACTTTCACACGTTGACAATAATCACCACCGAAACAGGAAAACCAGGCGCTGCTCACACTGCCTGGGAAAAAAATCATATGACTATTTACTATACCAGACAATTTGCTATGAGGCCACCAAAGATCCGCCTGGCTTTTTTCCTTCCATGGCATCTTTCATTTTCCGACAAGTTGTGCAGAGGAATGGCCCTTCACCTGACTCTGATGCGGGGGAGAAAAAGGGTCCAGAATTTGCTGTCAAGTTGTCAGCAGGAGGGCACATTTAAAAGTCCCGGGGCTTTGGTTTGAAGGAAAATCCTCACCTAGCCTGCAGTAAAAATTACAGAACATTTAAAGAAGAATTAAAACTACCCATCCTTGAACTTCCCCCAGCAAGGCATCAATCTAACTTCACCAAACGTTTTATTTTTCAGGGCCTATTATTATGCACACAGGAAGCCTCTATTTAGCATGAACATCTTGGCAATCTATGACTTTGACCAGAATAATGTAAGTAGTCAAAACGACATCCTTTCACTTCTCCTTCATGCTTATGTAGTGTAAACTGCCAATATGAGCAACATCATCTTTACATGACACGGCCACTAGCACAAATTATTAAAAAGCAGTCCAATATAGTGTTTTGAAATAGCTATTGATGTTTCCTTCCAGATTTTGCCTATAAATTTGCCAACTAGTGATTCGATAGATGAAAACTAACCCTGATGACAAGACATTGATAAAGTAACCTTTCCCGTAACATCACATTCATGAGTTGACATACTTCCCATGTTCATCCTCAAAAACAGCATATTATCTCCAATGGAAAACTTCATCTTTGCATGGAAAAATAAGTACATCAAATATATGTTAAAAGGATTACCTCTCCGCCAGCATTGCAGAACCCTCTTCAAACAACTCCTCCATAGCCCCGACAGCAGAAAGCTTACTGGTAGCTTTATTCGCACTCCAGGACTTCTTCCCTGTCAAAAATGTACTGAGAAAACTCTGCTTCATTTTTAGTGTTGGTGGTATTAAGGGGATGTCGGATGGGATAATATCAACAACCAGGCAGGTTGTATCATCTTTCAGGCCTCTTGACTGAAGTGCCTCCCGAACAGTAGAACAAGCATGATAACAAACATGGAGAAAAGTCATAAAGATTCCACATTTTAGAGATCACATAGGGAATTACCTTAACCACTAACTTTGCAGCTAGTTTTGCTGGTAAACCTCGACAAGACTTGGCAGCAACATCAGAAGATAAAGCATCCCAGATACCATCAGAAGCAATTATGAGTCTTCCCCCAGCATTTGAAAGCTGTAACCAGGAACGTGGTTTTTCAACTTCATTACGCTTAAATTTTCAAAATGGACGAGCCAATTCGACCAGATCATCTCACCTTACTTGCTTAACATGTGATATTGGCACAATAAATCCGCCTACATCTGTGTCACCTCTCGACCTTGAAAGGCATAATCCACCAGGCCAACAATGGAGGGGGCCAACCTGCGAACCATGAAATAGCAGCTAAGGACAAGGATTCTCTTTTTGTTTGGCTTTGATGGATCAAAGCGCAAGCAATCTTGTACCTCAGTTCCACCAAACACAGTCAGTCTTCCCACTTCACCTCCACTTGCAGTGACTCGTTCCCTCTCTTCTGCATTCTCTTCAAGACGATGATCAACAGTCAAGAGAGAAACGACACCTCCCTGTGTGTCCAATATGCATCTAGAATCTCCCACCAATGCAACAGTAATTGTCCACCCATCAATCACCACGAATGTTACTGTCATCCCAGAAGTTTCACCTGTCACACAATGAAGGTATTAAGGTAAGAACAAATGGGTAGCCTTTCAAAAAGGACAAGATGGTAGTAAGATGCCTCTATGTTGAAATGGGCCTGTGGAAGTGCTTGAAGCCAGTCATCTCGACTAACCCCTTGAGGATGGCACCTAAAACGTTAGCCAATAGGTTCTCCTTTGCAAAGATAGCAGCCAATATGCCATTATGTCCGTCAAATATCTGTGCCGAGAATACTAAATTGCTGCAGGTGCCATTAAATAGGAAAATGCAAATGGAGGTATGCTATCCTTGAGAATATAACACAAAGATAAGGAATAAACAAAGAAGAGAGAAAAGGACAATTTCAGTCCTGGAAACTGTTTAACGTGACATGTGCACTTCACTAAGCCATATTAGCAAACCAGAGTTAGTCGCATTACTATTTGACATTTTCAACTTAGAAACTGCTTGCACTGTGCTATAGACAAATTCTGGTTTTTCCTTAAAATAAGCATAAGGGAGCTACTAAAGGAATATGAAAGGGGTAACTGCTACAGATACAAATCCTCTAACGAAAGATATCATGAAAAGTACTGCAATACACACAGTGGCCGAATCTTTATAACCCTTGCAAGAAGGAAGTCTTGCTGTTAACTGGCCGAAGAAATTCTTCACTGTTTTAATGTTCTATTACAGATCTCTCTCTCTCTCTCTCTCTCTCACAATATTAGGTGGGACTACATTCAAGTGCGCTGGTCATATTACCAATTTATTTCTATGTAATTGTTGAGTATATGTGACATCAGAAGCTCCATCACTTTTTTTTGGTCTGTGAAACATTTGCCACATTGTTTCTCTTGTTAATCATGTTTGCAGATCATCAGCTTTACCACCCGATTCAAAACCTGGATAATTTTAGTTTTGGACTATAGAAAGTTGCATAGTTTTTTTAAAAAGCCATAACTTTGGATTTCTATGCAAAGCCCCGTTGTCAGTGAGCTGTACATATGAGTTTGCTTCTCTTTCTCCATAAGTTAGATTAAGCTCGTTGAACAATGATATGGTCTGATATATGGCTAGTAATCTTTTCTTTTTTGACGTTGGCGAGCTGCTTTTTATCTGCTTTGTTCGGAGTTGATCTTTGAGAGCACTTCTTCGATGTTTCCTGAAGCTTCATATTTTATGAGGACTCTTAGACATAGCACATCACGTATGCTTTTGTCAGGGTTCATAATTCAACAGATAGCATCTAGCTTCATTATTTTATATGCTTTAGACGTGCACTAAAAAAGATTAACCTAGGAATCGTGGCAACATCTTAGCCTTAATGGCCACCAAAAAGCTTTATTTAAAGCTTCTCACCATTTTTGTTGAACCTTTGTTTTTGCCAGAAATTATCGTAGCATGTTTATTAATTGATTGGACACTGCTCTTGGAAATTGGGGCCCTCAAAAGGCAAGTGACCCCATTAAAATTTCTAAACAAGGAAGTGGGACTGGTGGCCCACCTATTTTAGGATTAAGTGTCCTGACATGTGTCATCTTTGGGATATTGGCGAACCTGGTAAAGAGCACCACTGTAAAAAACTTGCTTCGTCTTCTACCTTGGAGCACTTGTTAATGTCATCGTTAGAAACATCACAACCCCTGTCCTTTGATGAACCGAACCCCAATTTCCGTAACATTCTCAGTTTTTTCGATGCATACACATAATATCTGGACCATGGAATACCTTATGACCTAAGACGAATAATCTGGAAGTTGATGGTTACCGGATGGTGAGTACGTTCCAATTGAAGTTGGGTTGATTGCAACATTCAACTGGAGAGAAAAATAGTATGGATATGAACAGTTTTACTTGCATTAAGATAAATATCTGCATTTTATGTCCTCTCTCTCTCTCTCTCTCTCTCTCTCTCTCTCTCTCTCTCTCTCTCTGTTTTCTATTTCTTTCTCTTTCCAATCATGTTAATTACAGCAAGATTTTTATTTCTTAATTAGTTCCAATTGACTGATGCCATTGGTGTCCTCAGACCAGATAGTGGCAATAATGACAGGACAAGTAGAAGGATTTAGTATTCAGCAGGAGTTTCTATTGGTGGAATGTTGGTACGGATAAACTGTCAACCCACTAATGACATTACAGATTCATGGATTTGAAACTAAATGACTACCCTGCATTATTCCGAATTAGTAGCCAAAACACTGACAGGTCTCTAATTCTAGTGATGATTGGACCAGCTAAAACTGCACTACAAATGAAATTTTAAACAATAGCCCGTTTTGATCGTGCTCCACAATCCCTTGCACTCTCTTACAAAAGAGATTGCTATATATAGAGTGCCTTAGCTCTGAGCTTTCCATGTTCTAAACACTTGTTTTTCACTCACTTAAGCTTCTGATTGAGGATGGAGCTTGTGATATTTCTCTTGCTCGTTTCAGTGGCCCAAGTGTCATCTCTTACTCCATGCCCTAAATGTGGGAGCATGGAGGTTCCATACCCACTTAGCACAGATGACAGCTGTGGGGACCCTAGGTACAAGGTGTACTGTAAGAATGGAGGCCTAGAGTTTCTGTCGGCTGGAGGAACTTACTATGAGGTCCTCAGCATTGACCCTAGTGCTGACAAGCTTATCATAAGTCCACCCATGATACAGAATAATACATGTTATTCTTCTGACCTTAGTGTAGGAGGCTTGAGTCTGGATGAGAACTTGCCATTTAACATATCTACTCACAACACTGTGATTCTGCTGAATTGCTCGTGCAACATCCTTCTTTCGCCATTGAATTGTTCTTCAAACAGCTTTTGTAGGGCTTATGAGGACAATGCGGTGGAAGCAAGAGGGTGTAGAAACACCCTTTGCTGTCATTACTTGAAAGATTCGGCCATGACCTCACATAGAATTAGGATTAGGGTTGGAGGGTGCACTGCTTACACATCCGTGGTGAATATTGAGCCTAGCAATCCAGTCGGTTCATGGAATTATGGTATTGAGCTGCAATGGGTCCGCCCAAGTTGAGGTTTTCTGTCAAGGTGCAGACCAAACGCAGTACTTTGTAATTATTTAAAAGGAGGGGTTTAGAGTGTGTGTAGCTGTTGCTTCTTTGCCGCGGTGTCGTATCTCCTCCCATGCATGGTAAATTGTAAATCGAATGATGGTTGCATGTTCTGTCATGGTCATGTCTTGTTATTGGTCTGTGTTCCGTATCTTCTGTGCTGTCCATGCTCGGTTAGGTGCTGAGCATGACCTTATAATTGAATAAGTGAGTAATAATGTCTTCTTGGTCTTCTAGCATAAATCTTCTCTCTCTCTCTCTCTCTCTCTCTCTCTCTCTCTCTCGCGTGTAGAAATACAACTCTCTACGATCAAAGCCAATATGCGTGTGCGAAAGAAGAGATCTTTTAGATGGCAAATAAGGCACAGAAATATGCAGTTACGGTGTCCCTTAGATAGTGTACTGCTAATAAATAAACAACACCACTGGAATTTTCCAATAATTTTGATGAAGGAGATTTAGACAGAGAAACATAAAGAACTGACATGACAAGAACATAGTAAGTTCCAACTTTACTAGTCACTTGTAAAGTTTGAAACTCACTTTAAAAACCAACATTGTCCTACAAGCGTTATTATAATTTGCATCGGACGGTACTACCATAAAAATCTCAAACAGGTGCCCTCACGATGCATTTATTCTCAAATTAATTTTCATCTCACAAAAAATCATAAACCAATGCCCCTTATCCAAATTTGCCATCTCTTAGCATTTTGTCAAATGTTCTATATTAATGTGCAAATACATGAGGCAGACGACTACAAGACAAATTAGACAAGGAGAATGACAAATCAGATGTGGAGAATAATGTACATTTTAACGGGATATTGGATAAAATGCAAACAAAGGGTAGATTTGGATTATAAATACACATTTGAGATTTTTTGTGAGATGGAAAATAATCAAGAAATATGTCATAGAATATTGGTTAGGGAATTCTTTTACAATATTATCCTTAAAAAAACAACCGTTAACCTGCCCGTTAACCTCCCTCACACTAACAGCATGACATTCAAACTTCGTACTAGATCAATTTTAATACGTAACAAGAGACAAGCTACTATGTATAGTGTTCAACCAATATGGTTAAGGTTAAATTTTAGGTGACAGAAGAATCTTAGGCCCAGATATTCTTTTAGCTGGATTATGTGTATTCGAAAGCAAAATGTGGCTCAAGCAACTTCCTTCTTACCGCCTCTTTCTTTCATTCTCTTCGGATTTTTCTTCCTAGTGGAAAGTAAACTATACGCCTGTATGTATAAGTTAAAGCGTATCAAAACGAATAGATCTATAAGTGATGCAGATCGCATCGATTTTGCTATTTTGAAGTTTCAACATTTAGTAAGGCTGTCAAGCTGAGTCAAAATAGACGTACTTTCGCCATCTTTACATAAATTCCAGAAAGTGAAAACAAGAAAGAGAAAAAACAAAGTGTAGAAACATCTCGGTACAGCTAAAACAAATGGGTGCCACATTATGAATAACAGTCAGTCACTATGCTAAAAACATACCTAACGGCAAATCATCAATTTCAAGCGACAACCATATCAAGGAAAAGGTGAAAATTTGGTAAACGTTCTTAGCGCCACTTAAGTAAATATGAAAAAACAAAAAAATCCGGATTGCTAGAAACCATAATAGAGAAACAAAGGGGCAGAAAGACAGCAAACTAATGAAAGCGAGATTTTGTATTATAGCCAGAAAAACCCAATCAAAGGCCTTACTATTCAAGCTTCACTTCTTTACACACGAACTTGAGATGTTAGCAAGCAAACTATCACGACCATACTTAACAAATTCGCTGCGTCTTCTTAGTTAGTCAGTCCAACAGCTGAGCACAAACTGGAAATCAAACATGGACACTTGCAATCTCAGAAAACACCTGCTCCTCTATCTCAACTCTCACACGTTGACAATAATCACCACTGAAACAGGAAAACCAGGCGCTGCTCACACTGCCAGGGAAAAAAATCATATGACTATTTACTATACCAGACAATTTGCTATGAGGCCACCAAAGATCTGCTTGGCTTTTTTCCTTCCATGGCATCTTTCTTCTTCCGACAAATTGTGCAGAGGAATGGCCCTTCACCTGACTTTGATCCGGGGGAGAAAAAGGGTCCAGAATTTGCTGTCAAGTTGTCAGCAGGAGGCTGATCCACTTGACAGACTGCACATTTAAAAGTCCCGGGGCTTTGGTTTGAAGGAAAATCCTTACCTAGCCTGCAGTAAAAATTACAGAACATTTACAGAAAATTAAAACTACCCATCCTTTAACTTCCCCCAGCAAGGCAATGATCTAAATTCACCATACCTTTTAAATTTCAGGACCTATTATGCACACAGGAAACCTCTATTTAGCATGAACATCTCAGCAATCTATGACTTTGAACAGAATAGTGTAAGTAGTCAAAACGACATCCTTTCACTTCTCCTTCATGCTTATGTAGTGTAAACCACCAATATGAGAAACATTATCTTTACATGACACGGCCACTAGCACAAATCATTAGAAAGCAGTCCAGTATAGTGTTTTGAAATAGCTATTGATGTTTCCTTCCAGATTTTGCCTATTAATTTGCCAATAAGTGATTCAATAGATGAAAAATTAACCCTGATGACAAGACATTGATAAATTACCTTTCCCGTAACAGGTTTGAAAGATTTCATTTAGTTTTGGTGCAAGGGTAGCTTCATGAGTTAACATACTTCCCATATTCATCCTCAAAACAGCATATTATCTCCAATGGGAAACTTCCCCTTTGCAAGGAAAAATAAGTACATCAAATATATGTTAAAAGGAATACCTCTCTGCCAGCATTGCAGAACCCTCTTCAAACAACTCCTCCACAGCCCCGACAGCAGAAAGCTTACTGGTAGCTTTATTCACACTCTGGGACTTCTTCCCTGACAAAAATGTACTGAGAAAACTTTGCTTCTTTTTTGGTGTCAGAGGTACTACAGGGATGTCGGATGGGATAATATCAACAACCAGGCAGGTTGTATCATCTTTCAGGCCTCTTGACCGAAGTGCCTCCTGAACAGTAGAACAAACATGATAACAAATGTGGAGAAAAGTCATCAAAATTCCACATATTTTAGAGATCACATAGGGAATTACCTTAACCACTAACTTTGCAGCTAGTTCTGCTGGTAAACCTCGACAAGACTTGGCAGCAACATCAGAAGGTAAAGCATCCCAGATACCATCAGAAGCAATTATGAGTCTTCCCCCAGCATTTGAAAGCTGTAACCAGGCATGTGGTTTTTCAACTTCATCATTCTAAAAATTTCAAAAAGAACAAGCCAATTCGACCAGATCATCTCACCTTTACTTGCTTAACATGTGGTATTGGCACAATAAATTCGCCTACATCTGTGTCACCTATCGACCTTGAAAGGCATAATCCACCAGGCCAACAACGGAGGGGGCCAACCTGCAAACCATGAATGATATAACTAGTAAGGACAGGGATTCTCTTTTGTTTGGGTTTGATGGATCAAAGCGCAAGCAATCTTGTACCTCATTTCCACCGAACACATTCAGTCTTCCCACTTCACCTCCACTTGCAGTGACTCGTTCCCTCTCTTCTGCATTCTCTTCAAGACGATGATCAACAGTCAAGAGAGAAACGACACCTCCCTGTGTGTCCAATATGCATCTAGAGTCTCCCACCGATGCAACAGTAATTGTCCACCCATCAATAACCACGAATGTTACTGTTGTCCCAGAAGTTTCACCTGTCACGCAAAGAGTATATTAAGGTAAGAAGAAATGGATAGCATTTCAATAAAAAGGACAAGATGGTAGTAACATGCCTCTCTGCTGAAATTCTATGTCAGTCTTGACAAAACCTGCGACAAGGGCCCGTGGAAGTGCTTGAAGCCATTCATCTCGACTAACCCCTTGAGGGATAGCACTTAAAACATTAGCCAATAGGTTCTCCTTTGCAAAGATGGCAGCCGAAATGCCATTATGTCCATCAAATATCTGCACCGTGAAATAATACTAAATTGCTGCAGGTGCCGTGAAACAAAATAATGCAGAATGGAGATATGCTATCCTTGAGAATATTACACAAAGATAAGAAATAAACAAAGAACAGAGAAAAGGATAATTTCAGTCCTGGAAACTGTTTAACGTGACATGTACACTTCACTAAGCCGTATGAACAAACCAGAGTTTAGTTGCATAACTATTTGAAATTTTCACCTTAGGAGCTTCTTGCACTGTGCTATAAAAAAGTTCCTGTTTTCCCTTGAAATAAGCATATAGAAGCTACTAAAGGAATATGAGAGGGTTGGCTGATACAGATACAATTCCTTTAACGAAAGATATCACGAAGAGTACCGCAAATACAGAAAATGAGGTTGACGGATCCCCAGCGATCCTCTCACAGTCAGGTTTTGTCAGAAAGTAGTCCTCCCCTTTTTTCGCCAAAGCGGCCTGTCCATACTTCAGGAGAGGCTTCTCAACTTTCCCACCCCGAAGCTCACGACCAATCAGAGTCGCAAGTGGGACAAGAGGAGGTTTCATCCTTGATACTTCAGCCTGACTCATGCTCTACAGTTTGGCATTTCACAGAAACCAATCGTGAGACCTGAACATCCAGAACAATTATTTCAATAAAGAGCACTCTGCACATCAGTCTCTCGACAAGCCGACTAATTATGATTATTGCCACAAATATATCAAGTCGCTTCCGTTTTGCGCTGAAGCAAGAGCAAAAGCTTAAGGAACAACTAAATAGAGGAAATTCCATCCCTTTAAGTCCACACCAGAATCTAGTGTGAATAGATCAGAGTACATCCACATATTTGCAGAAGAAAAAACGGACACAACTAACAGAGGAACACCATTATACCTAAAGTGAAAAAATGCCAAAAAGTTTGCCACTTTAAGCTGCGATTAGCTTGGTTTTCAAGAGTCCCGACAGTCTAAACACGCTTTCGCGAACATACACCAGTAAAGGACTAACTCAATGCACCGTATCGACGAATACGACATTCATCTACCGATATCTTCAGCTCGGCCGGGCATTCGAGCACTTGTGATTCGAAACTGACACGGATCAAGGTAAAACGAATGCACACACCATACCTAACCGCCTAGAAAGTAGCTCACTTTGAAAAACCCTAACGCATCAGGAAAAGAACACTCGAACCAGAAACAGACCCAACGGCCAAAAAAAGAAATAAACAAAAAATTCACAGGCAAGACTCTCAATGCTCTTCAATCTTCACCATGCGAGACATTATATTCGAGAGACATCGCCTGACGAAATGAATACCAAAATTGTGCTCCAATCGAGAGGCGAACGACACGGAATTTACTGAACGAAGCAACGCCGTCAAATCAAAACCTAACACCTCAATCGGACAATGCGAGCCGAAAAAAGTTCGATCCGACCGCACCAACCCGCGCCGATCTCTCTCGAGACCGCCCCCAAACGACTCGACACCAATTTCTCCGGCCGAGCGACGAGTACCGGCGGCGGCGACTGACAAAACTGCAGACTCTCAGCGAGTGACTCGAGAGACGAGAAGAAGAAGAAGAAGAAGAAGAAGAAAACTCCGGTACTCCTCTCTCCCGGGCGGGGCCGGGGGCGGAGGGGAGGGAACTCACATTGCGGAGCCGAGGGCGTTCGTCAGTGGGCCGAGCCGCGAGAAACCGCCATGGGGAGGGCCCGGAATGCCGGCGCTCAGAGCTCTCTCCGCCCGCACCGCGCATTCGCTCGTGCCGCCGCGGGGCCCATCGGCGGCGGAATCAGGGGGAGCAACCGTCGCAGTCGCCGGCGAGCGCCGCCGGAGAAGGAGGAAGAGGAGAATGCCGGCGACGGCGAGGGCGAGGGCGAGGGCGAGGGAGGATTTCGCGGCGGAGGTGATTGGGGAGAGAAAAATCTAGTGAGAGAGAGAGAAAGTGGGGGGCAGGACGGGGCGATTTCGTGCGGGGGATTTTGATAACGACGGTTCGCGTCGTGATCGTAGTTGTAACCAGCTCAAAGGGGGCGCCGGCGAAATTACTCCGATGCCCTCGGTCGTCCGGGGTTTTTGCCCCCGCTTGCCACTGCTGTGCTGTGATCGAAAAAGGGGCGAGCAGCGACAATCTCGAACTCTTTTTTGGGAGCGGAAATAATGATGTGATTTGTGACGTGGTCCCTCCATCTTTAATTTATTTAACACAATTTTAAATTTTAACGTAATATCGTTTCTAAATTTTTAATTTTATTAGTATGGTCCCATCAAACTATCTCCCTAAACTTAAATTAATGAAATATTTCATGTAGTTTGGAGATTAGTTTGAACATGCACAAAAAATTTTAAAATCACATAAAATAAATTAAAAATTTATGAATTATATTATATATTATATTAAATCAAAATTCAAGCTGAACTATTTAAGTAGTTTTCCTTTGAGATCGTGTTAGATTACGAAAGATTAAAATTTAGATAATAATTAATAAATCATTGAGTATTTATCTATAAAGGAAATATGTTGGTTGATCAAGTAATAAGAACAGATTAAGCGGATTAGCTCTTGTACATCAGTAAATTTTTATATCATTCTGCAAAATAGAATGAGCCATCAAAATAAAAATAAAAATAAAAATAAAATCCAAGAAGGCAGTCGAATTATTGCCCCTGAGAAGTTTCCGTATCCCTGTCTAGTGTCTAGAACTGTCATTTTAGGGGGTGTTGACTTTTTAATAAACCTGAATTGTAAGCCACCAAAGGAAAATGGGATTTTCTTTTTATATTTTAACTCCACGTATGTTAGACACGAAATTATTGAGAGGCAAGAGAGTGCCGAGACGGGGGGCTGGCAAAAAATCATTAGGTGGGTTTTAGACTAAACCAAAAACAAGCAAAAAAAATTGATTAGGTGGGTTAGCATTAGGAATGCTCAGTTGTCAAACCTAGACTGAGTAAAAGGCCACCTAAATATTTTTCAAATTATTTTAATTTCTTTGGTCGAATCATATCATCTTTACTTTAAGGGGCAAATGGCATGGAATAAGTCAACTGGCGCCACTAGAATCATCAATATTTAGGTTTCGATTCTGTTGTTAACTACAAATGGAATTCCAACTTGTCCGAAAATTCCAAAAATATAAAACCATACTTGTAATAGAAGCCTGAGGAAAATTGCAAAAGCAAAAAAGCAAAAAAAAAAAAAATGTATTTTTCTTTCTCCCTTTTCTTTTTCCGTCTTGAACATGCTTATAATAATTAACGATGCCTCCCGTTGCCGAAGGGAGGGGATTTTAAACTACAAAAAAAAAAGAGTCGGAAAAAGCCGAGCAGGTGGCGACAAAAACGACACCAACCAACGAGCGTTTTAGCGACGGGAGAATTCGGAGGAGGAAATGATAATGAAGGGGGCCCAAGTAAAAACCCAAAAGCAAATGTCGTCGGTTGAGTCGACATTAAGGACAATCCGAAATCCTCCATTTCTCAGGTCCTGCCGCCTTCGAGGTCGATGATGCCCTTTCCCGTCGTGATCCTCACATTTCCACGCCAAAATCATGGTCGATACGTATCGAAATGAAAACGTGTTAATTATATGTTGACTTGATTGGTAATCTGAGAAGAACGGTCCATTCATTAAAACTTTTGTTAAAGATAGAAAATGAAAACAAAATGTTGAAAAGATTGTCGTTGCTTATTGGCTACCGAAGGCAAAATAGGTTGGGTTGTTACCCAGATGGCTGAAACATATTAATTAAAATTGAAAGATAATTTGATTATTTCTTGTGGAGAGTTTCAATGATTATGTATATATTGTATAGGCCTAATTCCAAAAAAAACACAAATTTTAGGTTAAATGATATTTCCGACTTAAACCTTTTCTTTTTTTTTAATCTCATATAGATTCATCAACTTTCACTTCAATTCTAAATCTAGCCCTGTTGACTCGGAAGCATTAATTGTCCACCGTGACTACTCTACCTCAACAATAAATTCATGTAGCTTACTAGCTAGATTAAAAGCGCTATTCATCATCATATTCTTCAAGCCATGGCTTGAAGTATAACGATGAAACTATTTATAGTCTCATGCATTTTACCGACAAATCAAAAAAAAAATGGTTAGTTTAAATCTCTTCAACCAGCATATATCAAGAGATGTAATGGACGAGATTCGCCAAGCTCAATACGAGAAACCAGCCCAACCCTCCCTTGAAAACTTCAAAGTCTGTGTCAAGTGGAAGTTAATCAATCGATCTAATTTAATTTATCCGGCTCTAGTGATGGACATTAATAAATTAATTTCGTTGGGAAGTACAGGGAAGAAAACCCTAATGCCGTGCCCCACCAAAATCCTCGTAACAATCTACAAAAATCTCAAACTTTAGGTAACGGAGGCCTAACTCAAGTGAAAGACAGTAATTCTTATTCAGACAAAAAAAAAAAAAAAGACTCGGGTTAGAATTGTGGCTCAATGTAAAGTCCGTGCCTTTTTGTTTTCTTTCGGAAATCAGTCCATAATATGTAACTATACATATGTATGTATGATACATCGCCATTATGTACAGTGAAATGTAGCGAGTTTGGTGGGCAAAAATGAGCGATCCAGCAATGATGAATCCTGGAAAAAGTGGTGCGGCCATTTTCGCATGACCAGAGCGTGTCGCTCTCCCGCCATGAAAAGGACACTCCCAATGTACATTTTTCCTCTCTGCCTTTTCTCTATGCAAAATCCAAAGGGAAAAAGAAAGGCCACTTTTGCGGATATATGTCTTATCCCCGATGGCACAACCGCCCCGACCGTCGGCTGACGTGGCCACGTGCCCGGCGGGCCCCACGCGGGGGATTTCTCCGAGTGGAAAAAGATCACGTGGCATGACGCGTTTCGCCATCGACGCCGCCGTGGACTTCTTTTTTGCTAGAAATCCGAACGCAATGCGCTTTTGTTTCGAAACCCACGCAATGTGGGTCGGACTGAAAGTGATTTAACCTAAATAAACTCATTTCCATATAATATAAGATTAATAAATCGCATTCGAGCCAACGTCACTAAACGCAAATCCGACTTGATTCATATTTTTCTGATCAAATCTAGAAAAAAAATTCATGTCCAAATTGAGGCGATAATACCGGGTGAGTGAGCACGAGATCAAATGATAGCGTAAAATTCTTGTAAGCCACTCGAAGTTCAATTAACTTTTTAATTAGTAATAAGTTTCTTGTGGGCATGATATGCTCTATAAAATTATGGTGCGTGTTTTGAATGCTTAGGACAAGAGACGAAAGAGAAACTCATTGATCGATTCTCCCACTCTGTTTTTGTTTTTTTTTTTCCCTCCTCTGTTTTCATTTCTTTCAAAAGAAGAAAGCCAGCAAACCTGGTGAAAGAGGACAAAAACGTATGAACAAATCGACGAGGTGACCACATAAACAAATCACCCACCAGCGCCGAAGCATCGACGCTTTCTATATTAACACATCCTCTCTCTCTCCCTGTAATACATTTAGTACACAAAGAATCAAAGAAGAAGAAAAGAACCAAAAACTCAGGTACACTTCGCTTCCCTATACCGCCCCCTCCTGGTAGGTACGTCCACATTTTACTTTGCACAACCATTTCTTCGTCTTCCGTCGACCGTCGTAGGCTGCCGAGCTTTGTGCGGCGGCGGACTGGTTCCACGGGGCAGTTTCCTCGATGGCGAAGGAGCTAACGTGGGAATCAAACTCCTGTTTGAGAAGGAGAAAGATCATAGTTACTTCTGCTGCGAACTTGTCCCCGAATCTTAAGACGCGAAATATATATGACTGGTAATACTTTCCTCAATCTATAAGAAGGAATGCTGATCCAGTATCAAGAACATTACCTTGTCTCCGGGCTCTTTGCTGACTTGGGCTGAGGTTTCTTGGCCCTTGACGCCAAGCCATTCTTGGCAACTTTAGAAGCGCTGTATTGCCAGAGCAAATCTGGTTCAGAGGAGTCGCTCGTTGCAGCCTCCAGGTCGTCAGAGTCGTTATCGTTGCATCGATCCCTCTGCGCATCGCAATCTTGGTTGTTCCTGATTTTGTTCTGTGGAAGATTGTTTCGAGACAGCAATGACGGATCCGAATGGTGTCTCTGAAAAAACATGCGAGGCAAGTCCCCGTTTTCGGCCTCCCAAGTAACCAGCGGATGTTCCTCCCTGCTCAGGGCATCGTGCTTTTTAACCATCACCTTATCAACCCACTCCCCTGAAACTAATTCTTTCAAATCATCCTTCCCATTTAGTCCGGGACTGGTAACCGGCGGCCAGGGTGGTGAGTTTGCTAGCATATCCTGAAGATCTAAGTTCCGTCTTTTCTGCTTGGATATGGATTTGTCCTGGACCTGCAGACATCAAATCATCCTAAGATGATTCTAAGGAATGAAAGTCGTATTATCAAAGAAGATAATAAGTTTATTTTGACAAAAAGAACCCACCAGGAGACTCCCCGGCCTCTTTTGTCCCTATTTATGTATGATACTCTATTACCAGTTCTCTTCTATATCATGTCATTCAGCCTTTCCTGATATAGAAGAGAAAATTCAAATCTTTTCGTTCCAGTTCCAAGGGATGTAGTCAAAAGGAACCCCGAAATAAGTATTGCCAGGAAAACACTTTTCAGTAAACTTCAACAAATTCATGAAATTATATGAGGACGCGTATGTTATGGGGCTGTATGCATGCCTATCTCAAGTTTCTGATCCGTAGCTAAATTACTTCCTAATGTCTTGGCATACCACGGTTGGAGCATATAGAGATAACACTTATTGATACTGGTTCCGTAGTCAATAAGGGAAAGTAAAGTTGGATCTACATGCTGACAGAGTTAGGAAACTTTTTGTATGTGTCGATATTCTTGATTCGAATGTCCATACCTCTATGTTTCCAACATCCTCCATTGGTTGTCTATGATTAATTGCCACTTGTCCTGGACCCTCCCAACTAAGTTGCATAGAAAGTGTCGATTGTACTTCAAATCTTTCTGGACTGCAGGACCGGGAACGATGAAGCTGCTCTCTATCTCCCTCCTTCTTTGCAAGAGCAGCTTTAAGGCTAGCTATCTGCATCCAAAGACATTCGATATTAGATTCAATTTTTCTGATAATCAAGCCTAAGATTCTTAGCAAGAGAGAACTTTTGAGATTCATTTTGCAAAATTAAGCAAGGTAGTTATTGATGCAAAGGGCAAAGAAAATATCAACATCCAGTTGCATACTTAATTTTTAAGGGAGTAGACAAGATCTTTTTTCACTTAACCTATCAAGTAACACTTGAAGTCTGCTTGGACAAAAAGAAGAAGAAGAACCTGCTCTTTTAGCTCTTTCACATCTGCACTATCTTTATTAACTCGAGCGGCACCAAGTTCAACAGTAGACACCCTTTCAGCAAATTTAAGTGTACTGATGCTTTCTCCTATAGCATCAGGCTCTGGACTTATGTGCACAAACATGAGTGTCTTGGCTTGCCCTCCTGTTAAACATGAGGTCCAACAACTTAGTTGGAATGTTAAAAGACAAAGAACATCTTCATCATCGAAGAAACAGAGTTACTCTTACCAAGTGAATCTTGGAGCAATTGTGTCAGCTTACTGTTCCTGTAAGGAACATGTGAGTTCTTCTGAGCAAGGGCAGAGATCACATCTCCTAATGCAGAAAGAGATTTGTTAATGTGTTGCGCCTCCTTCAGTCTGTCCCCTGTCACCTCAGATTTGTCCACTCTTTCGCTTCCCGCCAGATCAACCAGATGCATGCAACCACGGAGAATGGTTCCAGAAGCTAGCACTTTTCCTAGGACGTGAACAGTCAGGCAGCTGTCAAATAATAAGAAAAAAGTTAACCCCCGTGATTTCAGAACACAACCAAAATCTGGAATTATCAAACTGTACATAAGACATAGAGGATGTGATTTGTCTTCACTTGAATACTGTTGAGCAACATAATATTGTAGACTATATTTGCAATGACTTTACACTTTCTTAACAATCTCCTGGAGGAAGTAATAGCGATGTTCAATGAAAATATCATATACCTATGTGAACGGCTGCTGCGGTCATTGAGGGCAGTTGCACCAGTTGCACGATTACAATTACCGAGGTTCATCAAGTTCAGGACATCCGAAGATGATGACACAGGCACGAGGTTTGCATCAGGTACATTTATTCCATTTTGACTGCTGTTACGTATTTCTACTCTTTTGTTCTGACCATCAGTCACAAGGAGATCCCTGACTTGCTCATTATATATCTCGATCATCTGAACAGATACCTCATATAAAATGGTATTCTTTCTCTGCTCAGAGAGGAAGAATAGATCACTTAATGCTCTGAAGTTTACACCCATGCTTTCCTCTGTTAGCTCTTTTGGCCCAGTCTGGAGAGAGAAAAAAATTGATTGGGGTTCTGTTAATCAAAATTGGGTACTTACTGAACCTAAACTGAAACTGTTTTTTTGACGTGAAAAAGTAAACGACAAATATCTTACCATGGTATATGTTTTTCCAGATCCAGTTTGGCCATAAGCAAATATGCAGACATTGTAACCATCAAGAACAGACCGAATAAGGGGCTGAGTGTCTGAGAATACTTCCTCTGCAAAGAAGCCAAAAACTTGAGTGAGAACATTTGCAGAGAAACCCAGAATACCCTTGATAAAAGTGTGTGCACCAATTAACCTTGGGTTGCTGAAGGACCAAATACTTTGTTGAATGTAAATGACTTCCTGGCCTCCTTTCCATATTTAGATAAGGTATTCACTGTGATATTTCCATCCTCTAGGCGGTCCACAGTGCTTAGACGATTTGCTTGCCCAGGTAAAAATGGTCTCACGCGACAATATACTCTAATGTTTCCTACTCAAACACACAAGGAACCATTAGACTGTAGATAGAAAGTCAGCGCATGAGACGTCCGGTACTTTTACTTCAAGTTGACAATGAAACTTGGGGAACAATACCTTTCAAGTCTTGCACCTGATTATACAACCTTCGATTTTCCTCAAGAACCTTTTGGTATCCAGAAGCAGCTTGAGCTAGACTATGTAGGTATTTACCTATTCATGAAATTATCAGCAAGAAAGATCAGAACATTTGGTAAAAGCGCTGGAAACAAGAGTGAACTCACTAGTTTACCAAGATTGGCAAGCTCCTCCATATGCTTCATTTGTAAAGACTGCATTCCTTCTTTCGCTGTACATACAGTTAGCTTCAGCTCCTGCCAATTAGCAATAGCAATAGAGTACCATAAAGTAACCTCGTGTAAGCGTTTGAAAATTTTCTTAATTAGATGATTGCACTGCAGATACCTGAATATCTTTCTGTTGCTGTTCAACTTGCTGCCGTTTTTTCGAGAGTCGACCTTCTGATGAGGCCAATGCCTCATCATCAATCGACTTTTGACTGTGTTGTTCGTCAGATTGAGTCTGTGTTGCGGTTTGCTCTTCAATCTAATTGATATATCAATCTCAAACATTGTCAGATAAAAATGAACCGTTTCAATGTATGCATGCTCATCATGCAACTTCAACAGTTGCAAACCTGTAAATTACAATGTCAAATCGATCAGAATACCTTTGTGTCCTCGGCTCCACTTGTAGAAAGAGAATTACCGCAGCAGGTTACTTCCACATCTCTTGATTCAGTTTTCATCTGATTAGATGAGAAAGAAAATAAAGATGATTTACAGAGAAATTCGACTAATAATTACAGAAACAGCGCCACCAGCACCATTGGTCCCTCAAAGACAAGGGAACAATAGCCCGGGATTGCTTAGTGGGGGAAATGAGAGCCTGTGTTTGATTTAGATTTGTTAAAGGTGCACGACCATTTATCGCAGTGTAACTCTGCCAGTTCAGGTAGAACACATTCAAAAAATGGAAAAGAGCTCTATCCGAATCAATTATCTGTGCTTGTAGATGTAGCATATTGCAGAGAAATAATAGCAACTCACCAGTTCATTTTGACTTGCTAAACGACGTTCAAACTCCTCCATGACTTTACTCAATAAAGATTCCACAACCTGTTAAAAGAAGGAAAATTGAAATTTTGGCTTAATGTGCGCTCTTGCATAGGGGATGATAGCAGGAACACTGAAGTGGAGCCTGATGGAAAAGATCAAAAGGAGGGAAAGAAGATTTGCAAACTAAGCTGTCCTGTCATGGCTGCAACCTAAATTTATTAAAAGTACCATGTCTGTATCAGTTATATCATGAAAGGGCTCTCACCATTGGAATGTCTTCTTGTTTCTTGTCCGAAAGAACTTGTCGTACTAACATGCTTAGAGAACGAGACGATCCCTGCAAAATAGAGCGTGGGAAAACATCAATGGCCTATTCTTAGCTTTACAACAAGTGTAACCAAGATTGATGAGAACAGGGAAGCTCACTAACTGCAACATTGAGGTCCTGACAAATATCACCATGTTCACTAAAAAAGCCATCTAGAGACTTGTCGCTAGCGGAGGAGGTCCTCGAGAAGACATTCATGAATGGCTCTGAGTTCTTCCGCATGAACTGTTTACTAGACGTAACGGGTTTAGCTCCCGCAAGTTTCCATGATCCGACTCCACCTCCTTGTTTCCATTCACTATAAGCTTTTAGCGCCAGGACGCAGTTCACAATCCGAGCCGATTTCCCCCCCTGAACGATTTTTATGCAGCGTGAAAGGAAAAAGTCTTGATTCAGATCGAATCATTCAGAAATCAAGCTAATTTCATCAGGCATCTGCGATTGAATGAAAGAAAACGAATTGCTCGCCACAAAGGCCACCGGAGCTTCAGTTTAAAGATAGGTAAGAACGGGAATCACTCTCCAGTGAAACCTACCTGCTCTAAGTCAGAGGCTTCGAAGGTGGGAAGCCCCAATTCCTCCGCAACCACAAGAAAATTCCTCACATTCTCGAAATACTGATAAGCTGAAAGTGCTGCTCCGTCGGGAATGATAACAGAGTCGGACGGGGCTTCGACTACCTAATAGCCAGAAGGGTTACACAAGGTCATGAAACCCGAAAAGGTTGCGCCCGCGACTGCGCCTACGGTAGAAAGAAAAAATGCAGCAGCATACTTTTGGTATAGCCCCAGGTTGCACTTTGTTCAGAACGTTGCAAAGAATTATGCCGCTGCGCAATCCGAGCCTGAACTCTTCTTCAGAAGGGTGAGCGGGCAGATCTTTGCCACCAACCACGCCGACAGTCTTCCTCAACCATCCAGCCGCGTCATACCTTCTCGAGGCTGCGCAGCAATGTCAGGGTGTCAAATTCAAGATTTTGCGAAGTTCCAACTTTCCAAGAAAAAACTCAAACAGACATTCGCAAAGCTCGTCTAAGGGAAACCCGTCTCATGCAATAACAAGAAAAGCGCCTGAGCAGGACGAATATCAAGGAGTTCATACAACACACGCAGAATCTCCATAAACATGAGGAAGAGATCAAAATTTTTTCTTTCTTGGTTTGCCCACAAGAGTTCAAGATCGACCGGTCAAGAAAAAAGGCCCGCTAATATTATCGAAAATCTTAATGCCTGAGCAACCAACTACGCAAACACGGAAACGATCGAGCCGCAAAAAGATCGCGAAAACCATCAACGCGAACTCCGGGGAGCGCGAAAGGGGAGACGAGAAACAAGCACCCCGCCTGCTCCATCAAACTTGAAAAAGAAAAAACGAAAAAAATGGCCAAGAAAAGATCCCATACAAGCTTCCTCCGCTTTCCGCGAAGCCAGGTTGCGGTCGCAAAACCGCGTCCGGTGCTGCTGAAGGACGTCCTCCACCACGGACTCCACGGAGAACGTCGCCGCCACCTGCTCCGTCGACATCCCTTTCGCGTCCAAAAAGCGAGGAGGCAATGCAGAACGAATGAATTCCTATCTCGGGAATTCGAGGACCGAGCTCCGGAGCTTCACGGACGAGCCAAACTTACAAAAAGAAAAAGAAAACAGGGGAGGGGGGGCGAGGCGTATATAATTGAACAGGGGATTTCGATCGGAGAGTTTCCAAAGTCCTCGGAGGAGGAGGAGGATCGGGGATCTTGGGAAAGGAGGGCGCGACGGAAAAGGTGGGGGGGAAGGAGAAAGAGCGGGGAGGAGAGAAAATGCGCGTTGATTTTCTCGGGACTTCGCTCTCTCACTTTTCCCTCTGTTTCTCTCTGCTTTTTCTCGCTTCGCTTTCCCTCTCTTTCAACAGCTTTCTCTCTCTCTCTTTTTCTCTCTCTCTATCTTTCTAAATATTGGCTGTCGAAGAGGAAGAAGGAACGCCGCACCAAACCTGGTTCCGAGCCTCTCGGGAGGCAGGGAGCTTTGACGGTTTATAAGAGCATTTGGGTAATTTCACCCTCTCTCTCTCTTCTTTTTTTTTTTTTTTTGGCCTTCGAACATTTCCCAGAAATAATATATCTACAAAAGCAATTTCGAAAATCAAAAGTTGCTTGACCGCAGTACGCCGGCGAATATATATTTGTTTGAATTTCGAATATGATAAGGGGAATGGTTTGAATTCCTAGAAAGCTACATGGCACGATCCACTGGCTGGATGTTTAATGGTGATGGTTCGAGTTACCGATTGCCCGGTACTAGATTGATGATGTTCTTGCGTCGTGATTACCACGAGAGCGACAATTAATCTTGGGTGAAGATGCAAGGAATGATTTTTGTAAGAGTTTATTAAGAATTGTGTAACGGAAAAAAGGTTTGGGAATGACAAGAGAATATGATAAATGTTAGAGTCTACAAATACATGTACCGATTATTGTACGGTTTGAATCTCGCATTCATGACTAGCAAGCGCCATCGAGTCTAACCAACGTAGAGCCTCTTTGCCGAATGAGAGGAAGTTGTTTTTCTATGAAGCAAGTCAGTACATTGCTTCTATGTACCCACCTACGATGAGATGGATGTTGACTACAATTAGTTAAATGATTTGAAAGTTTTGATTCATATCACGCTCCTCCCTAGCATCCCTTATCGCCGTACTTTCATACTAGTATTGAATCTTGAGATTGACTATAATTATCTAACAATAACTAAATGTTTTGATCTTGTTGTCTTGTATCATACGTACTCAATAACATAAACTACTCACACCAATTTCATTATATCACCGATTAAGTCGTATAGATTTATGAGGCGGACCAAACATTTTCATATTAAACAACCCAATATTCATAAACATTGCCTGCACGTTACATCTAAATCCAATGCTTAAGTTAGATGGTGGATTGGGCTTAATTATTTCCTGCTCAGTGCTTATGCCTAACCCTTTGCTTAGAATAGAAGGGTTTAGCATGTGATAATGATTAGTGAGAACTCCCCATCCAAGAATCACCCCGAGAAGTTTAGAGAAAGAGCTCAGAAACCCTCCAACATAGGTCACTGACAATGTTATGCGACCCGCAATTTACCTTCAAAAAAACCAACCTGAAATTGGGCTTCTTTTTCGTTTTTCTTTTTCTTGGGCAAGGTAGTTCTTCTGTTAGTAGGAAGATTGTCATTTTCTGTCACCAATACCTGGCTACTATATGTTAACCACCCCACTTTCATTTTGGGTAGGATGTAATTGGAGTGAACAGGATTGCAAGCTTTGATGAGAATACTGTCCAGGTGGTTTTCAAGTTTGGTTCATCTTGGATGATATATATATTTATATTAGATATATGGAGAAGTTCATGAGTACATGATCTATGCACCATCCTTCATGATGTGCCCCACTACAGGAGAACTTTGTTTAAGGAGAAAGCAAGTGCTCATGGGATCTTGGGTGCCAAATAATTTAACTCAAAAAAGTATAAGTTGGGTTCAACTTTAATGAAATTGGACCAGTTCATCAGTCACCCATAAAAGATTCCATATTATGTAAGTGCACGATGCCTTACTATATAATTTAAAAGGGTATTGAAAACAATCTCAGAAGCCCCACATCGCAACATATATCATACTAGGCTTTATAATGATGTATAGAACCTTGAATCTCAATTGCATCATCGCAAGCCACATAATTAGACGAGTTCGCATGAAAGCGACTTTCGTACGTCCTCGTGGAATTTTATACATACAGCCACATCTCAAACTCATTTTTTTCCTAAAATTTTCAATATATTGCGATACCGCGGACAACAATATTATGAAACCTTAGCAACTGCCTCCACACTATCATTTTCCTTATATACTACTCACCCGCGATCACATATTTTCCTTATATACTACTCACTTGCGATACTATGAAACCTTATCGCCTCATGGAATTTTATGCATATGATCACACATCGATCTCATTTATTTCCTAAATTAATCTAGTTATAGCGACACCGCGTACATCGATACTATGAAACCTCAGCGCTTGTCTCCATGTTGTCGTTTTCCTTATATGCTACTCACCCACGATCACACGTCTCCACCCTCGACTAATCTATACGTTCATAATGATATGAGTATACGGGTTAGACGTTATATGGGCAGCATCACTTAATACAACTCGTGTATTTCGTTGCTCACCGAGCTCCGTTGAGAAAAAAATTCTTTTTTACAAGTATTTGAATTTCTCTGGATTGATTGCTGAGCAGCAATATTCCTCATCCCTTCTCTCTAATTAACTCAAGTGCTAAGTTCGGTAAATCCTACGCGTCGTATAAGCAAAATATAGAAAGAGGAGCTCCGTTTGTTATTCAAGCGGCCGTTCCCTCCAACGGATATTTAAATCCACGGTTCGGATACGAACCTAAGGCAGGTTCGGCGACGAGTATGTTGTATATATTATAATTATAATGTAATATATATATATATTTATATATATATATAAATGTTTTCGTTTACTTTCAACGTGCACGTATTATGTGGCGCCAAAAAAGAAAAAGACCAATTAATAATAGCGGGGCCCACACGGGGAGCGTCCGGAAGCGGGGCCCACCATTCCCGCCTCGCCGGTGATTGAAAGTCCGCCGGCCCAAGCCCAACTTCACGCGGGTGGGCTCCACGGGCCCACCCCGTGACTCGCCATAACACGTAAAATAGGAAGAAAGGAAGAGGAGCAAAGGCGAGCACCTTCCCACCCCCAACCCCCCAAAAAAAAAAAAAGATAGAAAATATGGAATTTTTTTCGCCGACAAATTTTGGAATTCTTTTTAATATTATTATTGAAGAGAACTCTCAGAGGTACTGATTCCTGGATTTTCTCCTCTCTTTTTTATTTTGTAAATTGATTTAGGTGGACAGGTCAATAGTAGACAAAAATCAATCTTTGTTTTCTATTAATACTTGATAGTGACAATATCTATTTCAAATTTGAAATGCAACATTTCTGCTAGGCCTCTCTATTCAAGACCCTGCCAAAGAAGTATGAAACGCATGACCTTCTCGAATATCCACCTGATTCAAAAAAATGTGTGCATATATATATAATTTATCTAAATTTGAAATAGCACAATTAGAGTCCTCTCCTCAATTTCGTTAAAAGAGATAAAAAAGAAAAGGGTATTTCACATGAGTCTTTTCTAGAGAGCCATGCCTAGGAGTTTTGGGACAAGGCATGTGTGGCACCAACCCAAAACTCAATTTTTCTGGGGTTGCTTTGGTGCAAGATGGGAGCCATTTCCAAACTGAGTAAGTTAATTGTCTAAAGTGGGCAGGACCCCCATTTTCGGATTTGGAATGCTATTGTCTAAATACCGAGGAGCAACAACTTTATCTTAATTAAGTGATATTTGTCCAAATTCCAATAATTTTCCCCCACCCCACCCTTTTTTTTATACATGTGGATAAAGATGGGAGGCTTTACATTAAAGTTATAGTCTTGTTAGGTGGGGATTAGGACTTGTTTCTATAAAGGAGGGAGGGAGGGAAGGGACTCGAGGCTTGTATTTTCAACAAGTGGCTTGATGGCAAGAAGAGCTCAAGCCAAGTCACATGATCGTATGATTTCTGAATCGGTCCAAAGTCCTATCTATGCTAAATCTTTCATTTACATAATGCATGGAAAAGACCCTAAAGTTCCGGATTGGGGTCTGCCGAGGGAATAAAAAGAAAGAAGAGAGATTGGAGGAGACAAAGTCAATGTGCTGGCCTTGCTGCTTTCAACCCAGTTCCTCTCTCTCTCTCTCTCTCTTTTCTTTTTTCTGGCGGATGTATCTATAATTGAAAAATAGAGAGAAAGAGGGAAAAGAGAGAATCCAGATCTAATTGCTGTTATCAATAGGATGTAGGTGTAGCTTCCGCCCAATGGATATGCAAAGGCCTCGACGTGTTCATGGAGAGAAAGAGCTCAATCATGACCCTTTTGCTAGACCTTGTATGGTGCTTCTTTCAAGCGTCGCAACGTTAAGAAGATTATGATTAAGTACACAGATGAGTGTGGCTTAAGAGGAGGCAAAATCGGTTTTTTTAAAAGAGAGATCAATGTGCACTTTGGTTTAATTGGAAAGCTTCATTTTGGATGCGTCAATGTGTCATTGGATCAATTGGAAAAGCTTCATTTTGGACCACAATGTTTTTTGATGACACCTCCTTTTTTGACATCCACAATCTCCAACGTCTTGTGAAGTACAAAAGCCCCTGTGCCTTTGTGACATCAAGGATGCTACGAGTCTAGGCACATAAGACGATGACAAAGCTAGATCGGCGGTTAAGATGGAGAAAATTTTCGGGGTTAAACTAGTAATCTCGATAAAACGACGCAAAGCAAATAAAGCACCCCCAATCTTAGGGTAGCAAGATCGAAAATCTCTGAGATTCCCTTGTTTGCTTTGATTTGCAAATCAAATCATGGAATTAAGGTCCAATCTACTTTAACTTTGTACACCAAACTCCACGTTGAGAAAAAGGGAAAATTAACAAATTAAGTGATGCGCGAGAGAGGGAGCAAGAACATGATCACCCTTTAGGCCAAAAGTGCTGATTGCACTCATGCTAAAATTAAAATAAGCAGAGGATGGCCCCATGGTAAGGCAAGGAGGGCTAAATCAGTTCTTCTCCATGCAAGGAATAAGTTGGATAGGCACATGACTTGCAATAAGCACTTGAAGTCACTGAAAATTAGACAGCTCAACTGATCTCTCGCTGGCCTTTTAGGCAGAAAAAAGAAGATTGATGAGCTGATTATAGAACTAAAAAAGTGCTCCAAGACTCAGGAAAAAAAAAAGAGGACAATTATGCATATGGGCTCGTGCACATTGAACCCACATTGGTGCTTTGGATGAAGATGAAGATAATGTAGGATAGGAGAGAGCAAGAAAAGAAGGGGCAAAGGAGTTGTTTAAGAAAAGCTTATGGTATTGAATATATATGGTTGAAGGGTTTCAACTCCAAAGCCTTTGAGAAACGCACTGTACAGGTAGTACACGTATAGGACAATGGTCCTCGAGATGAAGAAGTAAGATGAGCAGAGCCAATTCACTTTCTTTCTAGTACTCCTTGTGATCATTTTATATCAAAAGGAAAGAGGAAAGAAAGGTCAGATGGCCATAGCTATCTCGATCCATCAGTCGAATTCTTAATGATGGGTCTCGATCTTGGGGGTGGTAAGTCGATGATCTTGACTTACTTTTGGAGTTGAGGAAACCCAAATCCTATAGATAAATCTTAATGCCTGGTCCAGTCCAAAGTCCTACATGTGCCATGCACCTTATAATAAGCAGAAAGAAATCCAGAAATTTTGGAGCCACGACTTTACTAAATTAATTGGAGTTATATTATATGTGAAGGAGTCTTGAGGTTGCTTCGGTGATGTTTTCTGCGGTTGGGGCTTTGATTTGCTGCACAAGTCTCCCCAACCTCCATCCTATTGAAAGTGCCCTCCTAACCTATTCCTAAGAAAACTGTTCTGATCTAACCTCCGGGACGATGGTATTGACCTAAAATGGAATGCACGTTACGTTTTCGATTCCAATTCTTATGTTGGGTGCATGTCATTGATTTTTTCTTATGCAAATTTAATGGCAAACTGTCTTAATATCATATTATAAAACAGAGTTAAATGAAAACATTTAATGTTAATGTTTTTCTATTAAAGTTCTAATTTATTTTCTATGAGTCCAAAATTTAGGCAAAATATAAGCGGATGGAGGAACAGAGGCGTGGCCCCTTTTCCTCTCTCTCTCTCTCTCTCTCTCTCTCTCTCTCTCTCTCTCTCTCTCTATATATCGGAATTATTGTCATCCAGTCATGGGACTAAAAGAGAAGGAACCCCTCAAGCCCAGGTCTCGATCCATAAGGGGCCTGTGGCCCGATCCATGTCCTGCAGGTTCAAACTTGAAAACCGCTCCTGTGGGTTGGGGCAGTCCGGCCCAACTCGGCCCAACCTGATGAGGGCCCAACAAACATTTGGAGGATGGCATCGGCAGGCTCCGGGCCCGACCCATGTCCCGTCGGTCCAAACTTAAAACCACTCCCCCGGGACAGGTAGTTTGGCCCAGCCCGACGAGGGCCCTTCCGAACGCTTGGAGGACGGCACAGGTAGGCTTGGGCAATGACCTCCCGGGCACAAAAGCCGTGGGGGGGTTCGACCCGATGCAACCCGTCAATCGTCTACAGCACCACGTAGGTCAACGACGAGTGGCCTCGCGACACTTGCTAAACGAGCGAACTTGATCGGGCAGATAGCTCGAAAATGGGCCTCCGAAATCTTCTGAAATTTCGCGGGCCCATGAGGAAGGTGGGAAATTCTTAGCGGGGAAGAGCCCAAAGACTTAGTCGCGTGTCCTGATGAAGGTGGGTAGGTAGGTGGGCGGGCGGCTTGGTTGGCCAAACTTGAATTGTCTTCGCCTTCGAGGTTTCGACAGCTAATTGGCGTCCCATCACGAGCTTGACAACGAAGCAGAGGATCTTCTACGACATCGTGTCCTTCGCCACTATGCTTTTGGCCCCTTGTGCACGATGTAGAAACAACAAAAACTTCCCTGTTCGGTCGTGCAGCTACTAGGGTAAGGTAAATACCATTTATTATGGGGACAAAGTACTTTAAAAAATCCTAAACTCATTGTATTAGTACCAATTTAATTATAAGCTTTTTGATATCAATTTAGTCTTAAATTTTTTAATTCGATATCAATTCAGTTTTTCTAACTAATTTTAGTCGAATTTTGTTAACGTAGACATCGGTTGGCTTATATGGCAAGGCTAACATCGACGTGGTCAACTCTTAATAATATTTTAATTCTCTCTCTCTCTCTTTCTCTTTTCCCCTCTTTCCTTTGATTTTCCCCTTGCCTTCCTTCTTCCTCTAGCCGATCGCTAGGGCCAATGAGGGCGGCCTCACATTGGGTAGGTGAGGCTTGCCCTCGTTGGATTTGGCGAGGGTTGAGACTCGCTAGCCTTGAGTGAGGCTCGAGCCCTCGCCAACCCTACACAATACTGCCCTTGTGGCCTCTAGTGAGCTCATCAAAGGTTGGGCAAGGCACGACCTTGCTGGATATGGTGATGTTGAGCCTTGCCAGTGGCTGGTAACAAGCTAGAGGAACAAGGAAGGAAAGGAGGAAAATAAAGGAAATAGAAAATAAAAATAAAAAGAGGAAACAAAGAATATAAGAGATAAAAAAATTTTAAAAAAATAAAATATTATTAAAAGTTATTCACTTTAGTGCCAACGAATCATGTAAACTAGCCGACATCTATATTAGCAAAATCCGGTTGACTTAGTTAAAATGACTAAATCGAGATCTTATTAAAAGGTTTATGATTAACGTAATATTATTAAATTTTTTTAGACTAAATTGATATTAATGTAATAAATTTATGACTTTTTTTGACACTTTTTCCTTTGTAGTTATCATGAGATATCGAATAATTGATCGAGGCTTAGTGAATGAATTAGATTCAGCCGTTGGGAGGGACTTCCCGACAACAACTCGAGACGAGTTTGATCGAGAAAAAGACCCAGTCGTATCGAGATGATTCTATGCTTAAAGAAGACGCGGGTGCGATGTTACACACCGCGCCCTATCCAATTCGACGGTTCGGCGAAAATGACCGTGAGTAAGTATGACCGGGTGAAGTCAGCACCATCTTCGCGGCGCTCTGGTCAAAATTTCAAACCGGCGAAAACCGGGCACGTTCATAATATTCATGTGGCGTGTCAATTGGTTCGGACGAGTGGGAAACGATGACACGCTGATGACGGATGAGAAATTGAGAAGCGTCTCTTGAGGAGTTGGTCGGGTCAACTTTTCAGCCCCTGGAACACAGCAGCAAACCCTTGGGCCGAAGTCCGCCTTTCTCAACAACCCACCGCGTCCGAACTACATATTTTTTTCGAATGGAAAAAAATTGACATGATTGGTATCTAAATTTTGACCTAATGTGCAATATCGTCTTTTATCTTATAATTTATTTAACGTGCTTCATAAACTTTAGTAAAATGTGCAATATCATTCTTAAACTTTAATTTGTTCAATGTGATTAATGAATTTTTTAGTTTAATGTCGTCTCTGAATTTGAATTAATGATAAGATAATATTAATTTTTTTTCATATTGTTCATGGGCTAAACCGAACATTTATCAAAAGTTTGGGGAACGTATTAAATAAATTAAAAATTCAGAAAAGACATTACACATTAGGCCAAATTAAGTGCTCATATTGAACAAATTAAAAATTTCAAGATAATATTATACGTCGGGACGAAAGTTCAAGAGTCATTTGTTTCATCATCCCCATTTCAAATAATGCGTGGACGAATTTCAGAATTTTTTATAATTTGTAACACCTCGAAACTTTTACATATTTCCACACAATATTTTCATTATGTTATTTTTTCTAAATTTTCGGCAGGCAGTTTCCTTTTGTTAAAGTAAGGACTTTTTTGACCGGAAGAAGAAAAAGTAAGGATTTTACCAGGATTTAATGGAAAAGTGGAAAGAAAATGACAACCGGCGAAAAAGGTGCGGAGCACCTGGTCAAATCCCGTCGTCCCTGTCGCAGCGGTGGGCGGGCGGCGGCGGCGGCACCGCTTTCATTACGCCGACGAGGCAGATCTGACGTGGCGACTTTCTGGCCTGTCCACGTGGGACGCTGACAAGCCCCCACCGTCCATCACATCACATCACACCGCTCGCTGGTTGCTGACACGGCATTCGTCCACGTCACTTGCTAGCCTGGTCGTCATTTGTGTTCCCCTTCTTTTCGATTTCGAATCATTCTCTGCGGCAAATTCTCACCCAAAAAGGAAAAGTGGAAAAGATAAAAAAAAAAAAAAAAAAGGAAGTAGAAACCTTCACACCACGCCAGCTTTCTTTTCCTTTTTTTTTTTTTTAATGCTTTGATGGCCTTATCTGTCTTTAAATTTATTATAACGGCAAATGCCATAATGTTCAATCAGGATATTTTTAAATCGGGAAAATATCACTAGTGCTATGTGGCGGATTATTAGTGATTGTTAAATTATGGTAAATTTATTAAAGGGTTGTTGACGATTTAACATATCATTATATAAGTTAATTTTGCAAATTGATTTTACTTAGTCCATCCCTGCTCTTTTTATTTTATATTTTTATGAGTAATAGTTAATTTTGCAAATTAATTAATTAATGAGTAATTAATATATATATATCTTCTTAATGTGGTTTATGAATACTGTGAAATTGACGTGCCTTTGACTTCAACCTGCGGTTGCTCTTTGAAGTTTGGACCTGGATTTTCTTCTATAAATGGAAACAAAAAAGAACTTTTGCATTGTTTTTTTCCTTCTTTCACGTGGAAGGAAAGAGAGAAAATGCAGCTGACCTGGCAACTGCTGCTGAGGGAATAAATCAAATAAAATCGTCAACAACAATGTAATAAAAATCATGATTTTTTTTGTTTCTTAATAGCACATCTACATATATCTTCAATCAATACCAAAGACAAAATGCGCTTTTAAAAAAAATAAATTTACAAAGTTTAATGAAGATTCAGCTATTAAGAGAGACTTTGTACTACTACATTCTTTTTTAACCCTTTTATAGTCCCGTCGTCATCAAGACCATAAAGTCAAATATCTCTCAACATAAAATTACTTTTCATGCGGTCAAGAAAAAAGTCATCCAATGTGAGAAATTTTATTAATCTCATACACATGCACAATTTTATTGATAGAAATTGCACATGTATTTTAAAAAAGTCATGAATTTTTTACGGCATTTTAAAATAAGGAAGATCTAGACCTTGAAAGATCAGATTTTTTTACTCTACTGCATTAATAAAAAGATCTTAATATACCCAGCATAGATCATTCTTAATTCCAACTCTTTTATAGAGTCATTTGCAAGACGATTTTTTCTTTTAAAAAAAAAAAGAAGAGAACAATACAGCCCGTGCATAATATGAGAAGAAAATAAAAGAAAAATTAAGGGGAAAAAAGCAAGGGGGTGGGGCCCAAAATACGTGCTAATATAATCTCAAATCCCAATGATTGAAGCTTAAAAAAAAAAAATCTATGGGTTAAACTGCTCCCTGATCTACAAGGGGGGGCACTTCCGTAAATTCGGCGCGACGACGGGGTTGCTCTTGTATATTGTCGCGTCCGCATACCAAAACAGTGGCTTTTTTCCCTTCTTTTTCTCCTCTTCTTCTCGGGACATAAGAAAATAAATAAAAGAAGCGAGAAAACGCATCACGACTCGTTCTCCAAAATTCGACGGACGGGGGAAAGAATTCGGGGAAAAAAGGAGCGATTTTGTACAAATACAGGAGCTCAATTTCACTTGAGCTCACGAAAAGTTGTTTCCTTTTTCCTCCTCCTCCTCCTCCTCCTCTTCCTCTTCCCCTCTCTCTCTCTCTTTCTCTCTCTCTGTGTTTCGCAGGTGAGCAATTGGGTTTTCTTTTTTTCCCCATCTTTCTTCCTTGACTTGTTGTCATCGACGGCGGCGCTTTGATTCCGTGGGGAATTCGTTTGTGGGTGCGGTGGCGTGGAATCGCATTAGGTGGTTGGGGGAATTTTGAGGGCTTTGCTCATTTCTGGGTTGGTTCTTGCTTGTGGTAGTGTTTCCGACTGTTGGGTCCTGCCCTTTCTTTGAGGAGTCGGGCAATTCCCCTCTTTCTTTCTTGGAATTGGGCTTCTGGGTTTGTGTTTTTTCGGCCCTTTGTTTTGTGGGAATTTGCGTCTGCGCGGGTTGTTTTCGAATCTTGATTTGATTGATCTGGATTCGGTCTGCGGTTTCTGGGTCTGCGTTAGCTTTAATCTACGTTGGAAGCAGATCGAAAGAGATATTGGGTTGGGGTTGGGGGGATGGGGGTTTGGGGGAAAAATTGGGTGGTTGACTGATTGTGTCTTGAGATACTGTGAAGGAAATATTTTTTGATGTATAATCTGGAGATCCGTTTCGATGCGATTTGATGTTACAGAGGCTAAGGACACGGTGTGAATTGCTTCTGTTGATTTTGGTCGCTGATTTCGATTTATTGAAACTGGGTAGCTAGTCTTTTGTTTTTTTGACCCCCGCATTTGGTGAAACAGATGGTGAGGGGAGGGAAGGTTGGTAGCAAGAGGAACCCTAAGAAGAGGGCGAAGTCTAGAGACCAAGGTTCTGACGATTCGGATGAGGATTATGTAGTTTCTGATGAAGAAACAGATGCATCTGAGGATGGTGTGGGGGAACTAGAGGTGTCTGCGTTAGAGGAGAGTTTTGATGCTCTCGTGGAAGATGAAAATGAGGAGGAGGACGAGGATGAGGACGATGAAGATTATGATGGCAATGGTGCTGATGACGATGATGACGATGATGTGAATGAGGAGGAGGAGCAGGAGGAGTATGAGGATGAGGACGAAGATACGAAAAAGGTTGTCAATTCAAAATCGAAACCAAATTCACGGTCCTCCAGACAGAGGAAAGCTGGGAATAGCGTATCACTGAAAAAAGGTAGTGATTGCTTTGAAGAAGATGATGAGGAGTATGATGTGAATGAAGAGGACGATGAGGAAGATGATGATGAATTTGCACCAGATGAAGATGACTATTTGGATGATGAAGAAGATTCTGTGGCAAAGAAGAGCTACAGGGGTAAAGTGAATACCACAAGAAGGAAGTTGGGTAGAAGAGGTTTGCGGAAAAAGGCTTCTAGAGGTCATAAAAAGAGGAAGAAATCATCAACTTCAAGAAACCGTTCAAGGAAGATGGTAAGGAAGCGTCCTGTGGTACAAAAGAAACCCAAATCTGCTGATGAACATAATGACAGCGACGATGAGGATGATGTTGATTTTGTGGGGAGTCATAATGTTTGGAGAGAAAAAAGGAAGAATTGCTGGGGAAGAAGAAAGAGGAGGTATGTAGCGTCATCGGATTCAGATTTTGTGAGTTTTGGGTCGTCTGGTTGTGACTACACTATCTCTGAGGAAGAGAGAGAACAGGTGAGAGAAGCTAATGAGTACTGCAGGAACTTGTCAAGGAACTCATTACCTTCCAAGAGATTGAAGAAGGGTGGTTGCTTTGCTTTGAGAAGTTCATCTATCAGTAATGGGACAAGAGAGAATCATGATCCAGATCAACAGACAAAGCCTAGCGGGATAAAGGGAAAAGAGAAGGTAGAAGAAGTAAACATTGGAAAGCCAAACTGTGGAATTTGCCTGTCAGCAGAGGACAAAAGAAGGGTTCGAGGGAGATTAGACTGCTGTAATCATTATTTCTGTTTCAAATGTGTCATGGAGTGGTCAAAGGTGGAAACTCGTTGCCCTTTATGCAAACAGAGATTTCGGGCCATTAGTAAACCTGCGAGATCAACTGCAGGAGTAGATCTGAGAGATGTGGTGACACAAGTACCAGAGCGGGATCAGGTATCATTTTGCTTGATCCTTCACTGTTGGTTTTTCTGTGACAGGCATGCTCTTGATGTTTTAGGTATACCTATCGTTTTGGTATTTCTGGATATTAAATGGCACGTTGTCTTTACAGGTCTATCAGCCAAGCGAAGAAGAAATTAGGGGTTATCTCGATCCGTATGAGAATGTAATTTGTACGGAGTGTCACCTGGGTGGGGATGATGGTCTTATGCTTTTATGTGACGTCTGTGATTCTCCAGCGCATACATACTGTGTCGGCCTCGGGAGGGAAGTACCCGACGGCAACTGGTACTGCGATGGTTGCAGACCCGCTGCCCTTGGATCTTCAAGTTCTCCAGGTCAAGATGCTTTGCCCAATCAAAAGACGACAAACATGAGTTTGTCTACCAGACTGTCACCCCCTGCCAATGCTATGGAAAGCTTTGACCTCAATGTGGCTCCTTCACCCCATCCATCGTATAATTTAGGATATGGGAATATTCAGTCTCCTAGGTTTCCTGGTGGATTCAGCCAAGCAACGCCGCCACTGTCTGGAGCAGGAGCTCCCACACTATCGGGAAGGAGATGGCTATTTCGTCAGATTCAGCAGATGCGATCTGGAAATAGACCAAGTCCTGTCGCTGTAAGAGCAGATGGAACAACTTCTGCTAGTGTTCGGTTTGGACCACTAAATTATTCCATTGATCAGGGTAGGCAAATGGGATCTCATCATACAGCTCAAGAAACGAGAGAGTCCTATGCTAATCTATTCGAGGAGAACGTACTGGAAAATCAGTCACCGTTGGTTCGAAGTAGGGATAGCTTTGACTTGGGAGCAGGTCACTTGAGAAGGCAAGCAGGCAATGACCCTGACCTTGTTTTTACCCCTCCAACTCCCAGTACTACTGGCCGGGCACTTCTGGACGAACGTGTGGGGATGAGCTCAAATATAGTACCTGACCAGCATCATCAGTCCAGCAGCCGATCCAGCCTCGGTTCTGATGGGCCTACATCTCCTTATGCAGGAAGAGAAGATAGCCATTTTCGTAGAGCAAAAGAGGAATTGCAATCGATGGTCAAAAGCCATTTGAAAAGCCTTTCAAGAGATATCGGTTTAGGTATGCGAGTTATATGTCCTACTAGATTTTTGGTCCTAGTATTATACATATTACGCTCTAGAATCCTGTGGTCGTCCTCTTTATGATGCTTTCTTTCAAGTGCTTATCGCATTTGTTATTTCCTGGTGCCTTGCTTGTGGTGAGCTCATCGATATCATCGTTGATGCAGGTCAGGGTGACTTAAAGGAAATAGCGAGGTGTTCTACTCATACCGTCTTGGCTGCTTGTGGCCTTGAGCACAGGAGGAGCGAGGCCTACATGATCACTCCGCCGTCCGGTTGTTCCCACGTAGACAAAATAGCCACTGGACAGACAAGCCTGATGAGAGGAGTTTGCTTGGCATGCTTCGATGTTTTCGTCAGAGACGTAACCCAAAAGATAATGAACACAAAAGTGCCACCACGTTGGCTTAGTTTAGGTCTTTAGGAATTGATGAAACATGGGCTGCCACTTTTTACACGTCCATCCTTTTTTCCGTGGGGGGGATTTAGATGAGAAGTAGGGGGATTTTTGTCCATACTGATACTAGACTGACTGTTCATGGTCCCTAGAGGATCCATTTTTCTGTGATTACATTGATGATATTTATTTTTGGCTCAAGGGGTCCTATTTTTGGAAAGAGGTGGGTCGATCAATCTCTCTATGGTACTTCCTTTTTCTTCCCAGGCCGTTGTCCCCTCTCTTTTCCATATAATTCAATAGGATAGAGGAGTGGCTGACTCACTTTTCAGATAGTAAATTCGACAATCTGAACCTAATCAGAAGTTTTAGATGTCGCATGGAATGTTCTCGTTCGTACGCACTGTGACTCTGATCGGGTCAAGTTTTGGTCATGGAAACAGAGGTAGATGTCATCAAGCGAAAGTAGCATTGACTGAAAGTTTTAAATTCGATAACGCCTGATTGCTGGTTGCCGTGAAAATCCTCCCCTCGCTCCATTTCCAACGCTTTAAAAATTCCAAACGACAGTGAAAGTTGGTGGCTCTTACTCGATATTCTTTGCTTTTTCGACAGCGCTTCCATGAGTCTGCAAATAACATAATACATACACGTAAAGAAAATTCCTTCGATATCGTTACTTTGAGAGGTCCAAGCATCACGCTGGAGCTATGCACGTCAAAGCACGTCATTCTCATTTAAACTTAACAATGATAAACAACAAACAAGGACGATACAGCATTTTCCCTCGGGCCTACACCAAAGTCGACAAGCAATGAATTACACTTTAGCTTATAAACCTTATTCCCTCGCTTCCTATTTTAATACATCAGCAGACAACATGTTCACCCAGGGCCAACCATAAAGATTGCAGAGCCAGATTCTGGGTCACATAAGCTCCATATCACCCGCTCCTCCACACCTACTCATGAATTGTCGCCGATTACGGTGGACCATAATAGCTCAGACACAAATTCAGACCTCTTTGCCCTCTCTTCACGATCCTTATCTGACAAAGGCGATGCTTGACTGTGGCTGGCACCAACAAAAGGCACACACGTTAGAAACAAGAACACCACTGTCACAAGACAAAAGTGATGAAACGTTCGACCAAAATGTGAGACTGTTCACATGCTTATTATCTATGTATGTGCTCGACTTTCCTGATACGGCTGAAGCACACCCCAATTCCCTCACTTTTAAGACATAAAATTACTAGGACACAAAGAACAGTGCTTTCCCTGACAAGCTCCAGCAGGAAGACAGGGCAATATAACTGACAATTAACTCATTGCCAGACTGCAGAAGAGCCTGTTGAATGATTTTATAGATTCCATCAACCAAAAGAACTCATACCAGACCATAATTCGCTATCCACCACAGCCGAACTCAAAAGCATCTCACTTCCTTCAAACTAATGCAACATGATGTAGTAACTTTCAAATAATTGTGTAGAAGATCATGCAGTGCAACAATCGATACGACAACACAGCTAAAAAAAAGGCATTCCCTGGAGCAATAACACACCTTCCTGCCACATTTTCATTCAAACTTTTCTTGGCTGAGCTTGTTTCTATTTGAAGGGATGGCTGAGAACTGGAGAGATTCCCAGCAACAGGCGAAATAAAGGATGACAACAACGGATCTGGAGCCGCATTTGTTGAAGAAAGCATACCAGATGAGCCACCCAGAAGGGATTGGAGAGTCCCTTCTCGTAGTTCTCTCCTCAACAAAGAAAGTGTGGAGTGAGATCCACCTTTACGTGATTTCCTCTTACGCTGCATGTAACTCCCCGTTAAGGGAACATAGTTGTCGAGCATATTTGACGTAACAATTTTCACAAAACACAGAGATGGATTGAAGAAATGTATGGCTTGAAAATCAACAGAACAAACTAAAAATGGTGAATCAGCAATGATCAGTTCGACTTGAGAGCACACATCAATACAGTCATATCATCCTCATAAGTCATAAGCTAGGTAATCCAGCGTCCCAGTTTTAAAGTATTGTGTGGCAACTAGAAAAAGAAACTGCAAAACACTAGACGAAACTTGGTGGACACTAAAGTGAATTTTTTGAACCAGGCATCATCCACAGGAAGTGGAAGTCAGAAATGAAAGCAAGGTGCCTCATGATTCAGCACCTTCATGAAAAGCAACTAAATCAAATAAATAGCAAATTGCAAGTGAAGCAAAGAAGATATACCAAATAGATCGTATGTGATAGCATGTAAGGAAAGAGTGCAAGTAAAGAATGAAAAAGGATATCTTCAAAATATTTCCATGCTGCAAGGTTATGTGTGCAACCATATCGAACCCCACTCTCATTGCACAAACTGGACAAACCTGCAATACAGAGCTCAATCAGTTAGGATTTAGATTTTTGACATGCTTTCGTTCACATATCCTTATAGTTGTGGTTTTAGCACACAAATACATATTTGCAGTGAACAAGCAAGTGCAAACATAACTACCACAGAGCCATGCAAAGCATGCCATGTAGCCATTTACAGATATAATCCTTTCATTGCTAAAAGCCCCCTTACTACCGACCAAATAAGTGGTTCTCCAGAAGACTGATGTTTTTTTATATAGATGGACCAACCTAAGAGCCAGTCAGAAGTTAGAACAATGATATCTTAAACTTATAAATCGATCCATCGTTTAACCATAACAACCCAATCGAGCTGGGAGTCATACTGCCTTTCTTCATGGAGAAGGTGGATGTTTCAAATCCCCACTTCCAACATGTTCTTTTCCAAGGTGGCATTCTTGTTGACCAATTAATTTATTTAAGGTACAATAGAGTTGCAATGCCACTAGAATGGGAGATTGTATTTAGCATCCTTCTCACTCTTGTCGAATTGAAGCTCACTTGTTGGAGGATAATCACTCATGAATGCTAAAAAGCCTTTCAACTCAATGTTAACTACGTTTCTCCAATTCATCATTCTATGGTTGCAGTTTCTGTTCTTCACCATCTTACAAATAAGAGCCTCTCCCTTTATCTTTTTACTGCAATTTCTTTTAGTGCAAATGATTTATTGAAAAGCCACAGCTATTGCTTGCACCAAGTTCTGTTAAATCAGACAAAGAGTTCAGTTAAGTACACTAGAGACTGACGCAATGAGAGATATTAGGGCCTCTTAAGGAAATCCCACTGGAAAAAAAAAAAAAAAAAAATAACAAACTTTCCACAGTTAAGAACTGACTCATCGCCAAGATTAACGAAGAAGTTGGTTTGCTTATTTGTGACAAATCAAGAAATTGCAAGACCTGCACCAGGGGAGACGTGTATACGGTAACCTCGCAACCAACCTAACATGTTACAAGTAACTTATGTGATGTTGTTATCATCAACATATGAATTCGAGCAATACCCCATTCCTTGCCTCCAGCTGATGCTCATCGTCTATGTGGCAGCACAAGCCCAGGATGTCAAAGAACTCGGAACAGAAAGGGCAAGGGAACTCCTCTCTTATATCATAATCTCCATCGAATTCTTCGAACCCCATAAACATATCTGCATCCACAAAATCCCATTACATTAGATAAGCAGAGAAGCGCACCGCAATCACAAACTTCCGAACACATAAAACAACCATCACCCTTGCCTAAAGAACGAGGAAAAAGCCCAAACTTTACCGGGTCCACTCACTCTCTCAACTCGACCGCCACGAGAGATTCGGCCGTACAAATAAGACAGACCGCTCCTACATACTTTACTCAAGGAAGACGACGACGCTAGAGGCAAAGATCGAACATTTCGAAGAACAGTCACGGCCGATGCAACTGGGTAAAAAAAAGTTCATAAATTTTACATCTTTTATCTGCCAATTCGACACCTTCTCCTCCTGCATCTATCCACACCGCAGCCGCTCTATCGATCATCGCGGTCTAAGCGGCCGACTCTAAAAAAGCCGTGAAAAACGCGATCGACCAAAAAGCAACAAACGAAAACCGAAAACAGGAAAAAAAAAAAAAATCCATTCCTTCCTTCCCGTCTTATCTCCAGGCGAAGGAACAAATCAAACGCATCGCTCCAGAATTCTACACCAAAAAAGATATAAAAAAAAAAAAAACGAAACGATCGACCGATTCCACCAGCGGCCGCCATGCACGGGGAAACAAGAGGGGAGAGAGGGGGAGGCTCACCGGATCTCGACTGGAGAGCGGACTGGTACCGCTTCGAGGCCGAGGACAGGCGCGCGCTCCACGAATCGCCGTCCATAGCAGCTGCTGCTCCTCCTCCTCCTCCTCTCCCACCGAGCTTCCCGAAAAGTCAAAAAGGGGACCGACGCAAATTCGCTCCGGACACAACCTCAAACAGGCCCCCGCCGCTCCTCCTCGTCGTCGTCGTCGGCGCAGAAAGAAGCGTCCGGCCGGCGAAGGTTCAAGCCGACGAGCGAGCGAGCGAGCGATCGGGAAGCCCTAGAAATCGGAGGAGGAATTTGGGGGGTTCGAGCAGGAGAGAGAGAGAGAGAGAGAGAGGGGGAGTGAGAGCGATGGAGGAAACGACGGTGTAGGTGAAGGCAGGAGTGTCGTTCGTGGCGTGCTCGAGACTTTATTGTCCCCCTTAATTTTCTCCCTCCCTCCCCTTCCAAGATAATAGTGAAAAGATTAAGGGATGAAAAGGAAAAATTGGAATTTGCTGGGCAGTCCCCGCCACCACCCTTTTTATTATTTAATTTTTTGTTTTTACTTCTTTTTTCTTTTCTTTTCGGGATACTTTTGACCGGATCAAATGGGAAAGCAGGAAATTTTTTTGTGTTGTTTTGTTTTGGTTTGGTTTGGTGCTATGGAGAGAGGAATCGCTGCTGTGGGTCTTCATTTTCGTGTGAGATTTTTTCTTCTCTTCCTCTTTTGGTCCTTTGTACTGGAGCAGGTTATTGATTTTAGGAAAAATGTCATGAACAGTCCCTAAACTTTTACTTAATGTACAATTTCATCCCTAAACTTTTAGTTTATTCAATTTGATCTCTGAATTATCAATAAATATCCAATTTAGTCCCTAATTATTCGAAAATTGACTAATTTCATATCTGAACTTTCGATTTGTTCAATTTGGTCGTTGAACCAAATGTTCCATCCAGTCCTTTTTTATTTTATATTTAAGAAACTAAAAGCCATGGAAGTCAATTTCGTTAACTTTAACAAATGGAAGGACGAGTTAGGGATTATATCGGATATTTAACGATAATTCATGGACCAAATTGAACAAATTAAGAGTCTAGAGAAGAAATTGCACATTAAGTGGTAGTTCAAGGACCAAATTGAGCAAATTAAAAGCTCAGAGATAAAATTAAATATTATATAAAAGTTTATGGACCATTTGTGATATTTTCCTTTGGTTTTATGCATTATCTACTCCTACAGCTAACATGGTTTTTTCTCCTTTTTTCCCTCTTGTTTTTATTGAGATTATCTACTTTTTACAGCTAACATGGTTTTTTTCCCCCTTTTTCCCTCTTGCTTGATTTATTGAGAGTTTCAGGGATGTCTACATCTTGATCCCCGACCAATCCTAGGTCAATTTTTGCGGTCAAAATCGCCCTTAATTTTAGAGATTGTAAACATTCATTCCCAGACGGTTACATAAGATTCCATGATCTTTAATTTTTATTTTCGATCTTAATTGTCCGTTCATTTTTTTCCTTGGTACGTACAATGCATGTGATTTTTTTTCCTTGGTACATCTTTCTTTTCTTTTTAATGAAAGTCTCTCTTAAAATATGATGAATGTATTAACATAGTTAGATAAGATGTTTTATGGAAAAGATACACAAATAAATAATTTCGTTCATTTAATATTTTCTTCCGTCTTAAAGCAATTAAGAGTAATAGAGACATTTCATAAAGAAAGAAAGAAGAAGATGAAAGTACACTTTTGCTTTTTAAAAGTCATGTGCAATATACAGGCTAAAGCAAAAAATAAGGGAAGGGTAAAGGTCGTAACAAAATGAAAGTTTAGAAATATTATATAAAATTAGCATGCTAATGCTCGGATGGGCTAATTCACAAACACTTTGATTTGGCATAAGTTTATAATATTAAGAAATTTTTTATGTCAATTGGCCTTTCTCTCTCTAAAGATTGTATGAGCACTTGTGCCACCTCTACCATTGTAAAATATCTATCACCAAACGTATGTGAAAATTGTAGGATGGTAACAATAACATGATTGTTTCCTTTGAGCAGGACACTCCATGCACAAAAATGCGAGAGTGAGAGAGAGAGAGAGAGAGAGAGAGAGAGAGAGAGAGAGAGAGAGAGAGGTTGTAGCCCCAAAGGCATTTGAAATTTTCATTTCTTTAAATAATGATAGGACACAAATTACAACAATGGTTGCTTCAAGATTGCTAATCTGACTAAATTTCCATGCCCCCAGTATTTGTCATGAGCAGCAGCCGCTCCTCGTTGCTCTAGCATCACTCCTAAACATCTGCTTGAAGAGGTGATGAAGCATGGATAAAAGAATCAGCTTGAACTTTTCTTCTTCTTGACACTGTTGAGATCTGTGGCTTTGAAAGATCTCTGTACGAGGTCAGAGGGAAGAATCTTGAGGTCGTGTGTCAATCTCTGAAGAATTGCTGACAATATGTTCACGTCCGACATAGCCCTATGAGCTGAACCGACCAACGGAATTCCGTAATGCTCGCGAAGCGATTGCAACGAAATGCTTGAAGAAGGTTTCAATCCTGTCAAAAGAAGGCAAATACATTCAAGTCTTGCTGTACGTACAGTTAATAGAATTCGTCAGTGAAGCAAACCATTTTTTGTGCACGTGCATAAGTCATTTGCCGCAAGCAGAGAGAGAGAGAGAGAGAGAGACCTTTAGATTTCATCAGCTCACGTGCCAGAGGAAGTGTGTCGATGAATAACCAGTTTGCAGGAATCTCATAGGAGCAGCGATTAAATTCCTTTGACAAAAAAGGCACGTCAAAACGTCGAGCATTATGAGCGAGAAAGAAGACTAATCCCCCAGATTTTTCGCGGCTCCTCACAAATTGAAGTAATATTGGTATCAAGTCCTCCATCCTACATAATTAAATTCCACTTCTGATCTGAGAAAATAATTTCAGCCAAAGAGCTAAAAACCCAGACTTCTAAAATTGAGGAAAGCTGAAGAGCAACAGGACAACCATCAGCTTAGTATTTCATTAAGAAGACAATCCAGCCAACAAAGCACAGAACACAGGTAATGGGAAACCATCTCATGTCACTTCATTATTTTCCAAAAAGAAGCACAACTACAAAACCATTCCGTTTCTGCTCAACTAGCTATGATCTCGCAAGTACTGGGTAATACAGACTGGACATCCAAACTATCAGTTGAAGAGGCATTTAAAACACAAAGCAAGACAAACTGCTAATAGAAGACTCAACAACAATAAAAAGCTTTTTTCAAAAGAAGAACTAAGCGTTCCATCTTCTTGTTGCAGCCATAACTCCCCAAGCACGAATAGTCCTTTCCAGCACAAAAGCTTCTACTTTTAGAGGGGTGCGCAAGGGTCACTACTGTCACCCAAGGTGAACAAGTAACATCATCCTTTTACTGACAAGTCTGCTTATAACTAACAGGGTCAAATTTTAGCTAAATCTCAAGCATGGTCCAATGGTTCATCTTAACCCCCCACAGAAGAACCTGTTCTCTTTGGAGCTCATGAAAGTGGAAACACAGTTTTCGCAGTTACTCATCATTTGGTTTTTCCTTTTCCTAATTCAACACCAAAAGGGGCAACAAATAAAAAAAGCATAGGCACGGGAGCAGCATGTACATCAAATGAAGGTTGCCTGAGGTATCTGTATCAGGTAATGTACTCAGAAGAAAAGCTCAAGGAGCAGTGCTCCTAACTTTTTGCCCACAGATGATTACTCAGTCAAAACATGTTAAACTTAATAGACAACTTGAAAAGGACACTAATGCTTATATAAAAACATTGACAAACTTGATCAGAACCATGAACTTTGAGAAATAAAAGATACTGTAATCTGAATATACCATTTGAGACATATTGGACTATCTTTAATGTTGAGGAAGCTTTTTTCACGTGATCATTTTCTTGTCGCTTTAATTCATATACTGAAGTTCACAATACAAATTCATACTTGCAAGTGAATAGATATACCTGGGAACCTCAGGCCTGTTCACCATATGGGTTGTAATGCCATGAATATAAGCATTCGGAACAGAACGTCCTGGATTTACAAGCGTCTGGAAAGTGCTATTCTTGCCCCCTGAAAGATCTTGGAACGCAATCTCAATGATTCTTTCACTCTCTCTGCTAAATCCTGTAGTCTCCAGATCAAAGACAATTAGGGTCACGAGGCTGGCTAGTTCTTTGTTCTCAGCAATCTTTTGTTGAACATCAGAATACTCAATTTTGCAGAACTCGGTTATTCCTGTTTTTTCTATGTTCAGCGTTGTGCTTGCAGAGATTATAGCATCCGAAACTCCATCCCTAACATCACTGTGTTTATTGTCTTGGGTCTTGTTCCTTCCCCCTGTTCTTGTAGAAAGTGGTCTCTTTATCCATTTCCTACTGTATCCTCCTTCAAGCCCAGAAGTCTTTGAACTGAACAATGTAAAGTGAGAAGCGTTCTTGTCAGGTCTCCCAAGAGTGTGGAAGCTTTGACGCCAGAAACCAGCCAATCTCGGTATTCCAGCTCTTGAAATTTGTAAGATTGAGAAGCACATGGTGAGAGTTCGCATCTGAGATTGAAGGACAAAGGATTTGGAACTGAACAGGAGGAGAATACGATGTCACTCCATTGCTCCAGCTATTACCTAAAATTCAAAGTAAGAATCTCATAAATGTTGAACTTGCAAGACAAGCATGTGACATTCAATCCCACTGCAAAGCAGCGTGATGAAGAGACATCTGCAAGCACACAAGATACAGCAAATAGAATGCAGGCGACCCACATATTTATCTATTAGCATACCAAATAGGACAAGGTTTTTCTCAATCGTTTTGAGCCAGCCATGTTATTTTTTTTCCCAGTTGCTACAACCCAAGGGACGGAAACAATTGTAAATTCAAATTCATTACAAGCAACACCTAAAACGAGTTAGAGAGGGCGGAAATGGCTCAGTTCCAGTGGCATATTCCTATTCCCTCACGGTATTTCACTGCCTCTTCACAAACGAAAATTTAAATCCAAAGCAAAATGAATGCTTTAAAATCTGGATGCAAAATTCAAGCAGCAAAACTAGAACGAAACCAGATAAATTGGATGGGATGAGAACACTCTAGCCAGAGACATTTCATAATTCAGAGTATCCCCACATTCAAAGATAAGAATCGGTAAAAAGCACCTAGATTCCGTCAGCTAACGTGCAAACGAAGGAGACCCACTTAAATCGGGGCCGACTAAAGCTCAAAGCTGGAAGCTTTAGCGATAGGACAACACATTTCTATCGGATCAAATGTCGGGTCACGCTGGATTCAGGCAAAACCGATGCCCAGCAATTTCAAACTCACATCACTCCAACCAACTCCCGTGCTGCCCATTACCCGGTTGCCGATTCAAAGAGTTCTCATTCTCTATCAGCTCTACCAAATGGAATTCAAAAACTGGTGCTAGCGTGCAAACAAAGGAAACCCACTTAAATCGGGGTGGACTAATCAAAGCCAGAAACTTTAGCGACAGGACAACACATTCCTATCGGATCAAATGTCGGGTCACGCCGGATTCAGGCAAAACGATTGGCCAGCAAGTTCAAACTCACATCACTTCAACAAACTCCCGTGCTTTCCATTACCCAGTTGCTGATTGAAAGAGTTGGAACCTCCGTCAGCTCTACCAAACGGAACTCGGAGAGCGGTTGGCTAGCACGAAAGGAACAGAACAAACCCAGAAAAGAGAACGGAACCGAGAGAGAGAGAGGGGATGCCTGGTTGTGTGATGATTCGATGCCAGGAGAAACGGAACCGCGCCTTTGAAGTAGGAAAAGGTTGCGAATTGGATTACTTATACTAGGGGGGAAGGAACCACCTCGGGAAGAGAGGGAAACGTGCACGGGGAAATGGAAATGTGGAGTGAGAAATAATCTCGGAGGAGAGAGAGAGAGAGAGTGGGGAGAATGGAGCGAGTGGGGGGAAAGGAAGGAAGCAAGCACGAGGAAGAAGCAGGCACCTCCGCTGCTTGCGGATCGAGAGCTCCTGTCTTACCCGATCCATGCCTCTCGGGTCCATCCTCAAAACCCGGGTGACATTGTCAAATGAATTTGCCTTTGCTTCAACTTTTGCCCCCATATACTTTTAACTTATTCAATGTTTAAATTAATTCTTCGATTATATGAAAATATTTAATATTTTTCTTCCATTAATTCAAGTTTAGAGGTACATGTACTACATTGAACATGTATCAAAGTTCAAGTACATTGAATAATTTGAAAATTAAATGACGACATTCACGTAGGGCTAAAATTTATGGATCATATTGAACAAATTTAAAGTTTATAATTCACATTATACATTGAACCAAAATTTATGGACCATTTATGATGTTTTTCCTTTTGTTTTCATAGCTTGTTACAATTAAAGCTTCACAATATATAATTTTTTATACATTAATTCACATATAATTTTATAGATTAGTAAATGAGATAGTGCTTTAAAATAAAAAAATTTTAGTAAAAGAGCATAAAAGAGAGACTTTGGACAACAAACTAAGAGTCTCACCTATTATAAATATTCCAATTGCATCATAATTACTTCCCACCTCTATCTAAGAAAATCTAAGATTAGTGAAGCCTGTTATTACAATTCCATAAAAAAGTTGATAGTCAGAAAGTCTCTTCACATAAACAAGGCCCAACCAAGCTATATGCACACTCAACTAGGGTATATGCACATGACGTGAATGGAATAAGTGTTACCTCGCTAAAATAGTTTTCTCCCTTTTTTTTTCCGTGATGCGCAGAAGTTAGCACGAGAAATCAGAGTTTGACAACAATTTCTTAAGCTTATCTTCCTTTTTCTTCTTTTGGTTTTCCCCATGGAAGAAACTTGCACGCACCTTCTGCCTTCTAAATCTTGAAACGAGAAAGAAACTCTCCAGAGTTGCCCGATCAGTTAAAACTAGTTTCCAACTCAAAAAGTCGAAATTCAAACCAGAGGAGGACATCGTGATGTTCTCTTTCTGTATTAACGTGCAAAGACAACCTACCTGCGTCTTTGAAAACGCAAAATAAAGACCAACAACTCCGGCTTTTAGATGCATACCCACCCCAAACTCAAGTCTCTCTCTCTCAGGTTCTCTGAGACCGAGGATTGTCAACGCAACTCCTGGTTAGCATTGCCTGCACAAAAGCGGAGCCACGTCGTTGTTCCTTACTTTATAAGGTAAAAATGCCTCCTGCGCACATGCGTTCGCTGTTTGCTTAAGTAAGGCATCAAAACACTCAAACCTCAAAGGAGTTAATGCCCCCCAATTTAAGGTTTGAGTCAAACACAAGGTTGTCGTTCATAACGAAATCATTTCCTGTAAGTTACACACTTCCACGTGCTGTTTCAACTTGAAAATAGTTTAAATATGGTTTCATCAGGATAATGACTTCAAATTTGCAATCCAAACAAATAATGCCAATCTTTCAACTAAATACGCGTATGTCATATAGGGCATGCGTTTGATTAGACTTTTAAGAAAAGTCATTGAAAAAAAATATAAAGAACTTTAAGTAAGAGATTTTTCAAAATACAAATTGCATTTGATACATTATAATCTAAAAATCCATTGCGAAATACCTTTGAGCAAAATAAGTTATATTTACAAACACTTTTATTATTAAAAAAAAAAAAACAAATGGGTAAAGGGCAATGGTCACCAGCAATCCAAATTTGTCAACGGCCGCCATTGTCTGAGATTTCTTGGACCTTAGGTGGCCCTCGAAGACCATCAAGGGCCGCTTGGGGTCGACCTATGTGAGACATCGTCAAGACCCTCACTGAGGCAACGATCACAGCGAGACCCTTGCCTAAGGTTGCGTGGCCTCGACAAGGGCCGCCTAAGGTCGGGCGACCCTCGATGACCCAAGTGAGACCTAGCCGAGACTCTTGTCAAGTTAACCGATCACAAGCAAGACCCTTGCTTGAGGTCACGCTACCTCGACGAGGACCACTTTTGGTCAGGCGACCCTTGCCGAGGGTCATGCAGCCTAGATACTACCGAAGGTCACATGACCCATTAGCAATGGTCACCTAGGTCACCACGACCATCGCCGGCCTCTCTCTAGTCCGTCGCCAACCCCCGCAACTTCAACGTCTTCCCGTCTTCCCTCAATGAATAAGATGAACAATGAAACAACAAGGGCAAAACCAGAAAATAAAAAGTTAGTCAAGGGAGAAGAAAACTTCTCACTACCCTACCCAAATTTGCAAGAAGGCTGAAAGCCCAAAGATCATTGGGCTTCCAACTTTCTACCAGCTTTCTCCTAATGGGATTTATAAAATCTTTTCCAAACACCCAATATTTATTAGTAGGCTTTGGGTGTCCAAAGCCTATTCCCAATGCAAGTTCCAAACGCACCATAGTCAGGTGTCTGGTGCACCAATTAAAATTGTCCAGAGAGGCAAAAGCCAAAGGAATCATTTATTCACATCTTTTGCATATAACATAAGAGTTGACATTTCAACAAATAGAAGGCAATTGCTGCCACACTCTGTCTCGACGACAGAAAAATCCGCAAGAACAGGGAGAAAATGGAAAATGGAAAATAACTATAATAGTGACCCTTAACTGTAAAGAAATAAAATACTGCTCAAGATTTCAGCGGAGCAATATTACAATATACCATTGTGAAGACAACAAGACTACAATAGCCCGACAGTAATTACTTTAAAACTGCAAGATTCTTGACAGGAGCCCAACTGACAGCGACGACCTCTTGCAACAAAAACTTCGACCAAGAGCGCTCTTTAGCTGCAGCAGCATCAATCCACATATAACCACACTGAATTGCTCTCTTCACAAAGCTTAATCCAGACCCAAGCCATTCCAAGCATGACTCCAAAATCTCATAAAAACTGGACACAACAGGGCGACAATATGAGCGACACCTGACCTCAATGCAGATTCCATCCCTCCGCAGTTTGACAACTTTATATAATTCAGCAACAGCTTTCCCTGCAGGAGTAAAATCACAAGGACAAACAATATCAAACTTAGTAGGACGAGCTAAATGAACCCAAAAAACAAAAACCCCATGGGTCTGCACCGAAAGAATAACATTGCTCATACAACCCAACCTTAGCCAAACTTGAAACCACCAGACGGAACAGGAGGCAGCTCATTTCCTCCAAATGGTAAACCAGGGTGGGCAGAATCCTCAGGAGGCATCGCCTCATCTTCTTCTTCCAACCAGTATGTTTCAAGAAGCTTAACCGCTTTCTCATATATCTCATTGTTGTCATGACTCTGCAAGTTCTCAATCTTCTCTAAGCCCTCGGCATCGTCAATCATTTGAGCATAAAGATTCACATCACCTGTACCTCCTAGGTTTTTCTCAGCTTCCCCAACCTTCAAAATGTTCTCAAGACCTTCTAAACAGACGGTCACAATTCTTGGATCAGGACAGATGAGAAGATCACACAGAGGCTTGATACACCCTTGACTAACAAGGAACCTGCAGCAACAAAGTTAAATCAAAATCTAAGATATAGCACCACTCAAATACAAAAAGAGACTTCTGACCAAAAAAAGTAAAATACAAAAAGAAACACTTATACAAAAATAACTCATACTTTATCTGATCATGAGAACCTCCGGATGTAGCATTGGAGATTGCCCATGCAGCTTCCTTTTTGATGTCGAATTCAGCATTTTGAAGTAAATGAACGAGTGGAGCTATTATATTAGCCTCTATGACAGCCTGTAGAGTACCATACAAACAAATGGTCATGCATGATGAAGATGTTGACAAACCACTACGCTCTATATAAAACTTCAGCTTGCATTCAATCAAGGAAAACAACAAAAAAGAAAACAAAAGAAGCATTAAGAAATATTTTACCTGAATCTGCTCCTTGTTTCCAGCAGTGATGTTTGAGATGGTCCAACAAGCTTCCTTCTTGATGCTTTTCTTGTAATTTCCAGTCAACAGGTTAAGAAGGCATGGTAGTGCTTGGTGGTTGATGATGCACTATATAAAAGGAAAAAAATTACGACAAACTGAGTGTGTTCCCAAACATACTTTCTTATAAGGATGTTGCAACAACATAATCCTTTCGAATACCTGAGTTTGTAAATCATCCCCAGTTACGATATTCCCAACAGTGCGAAGGGCAGGAATCAGCACTGATGGAGATGGATGGCTGACAAAATTGATCTCACATTAACCATCACGTATAAAAGGGAAAAAGGATCCAAACCCAAACAATGAAGAGACAACAATCCAATCAACAAAACAGTGTAGAAAAAAAGAACTCACAGAAGCAATTCAACAAGCCTGGGACAAACTCCAGCTTCAATTACAGCTTGAATTTTGTCATTTGTTCCATCAGAAAGATAGGATAGTGCCCAACATGCATCAGTCAAGACCTCTTCATCATTTGAATGGATAAGACGTTCAAGAGCTGGAAGTGCGGGCCTAACCTGTCAGTGAACAGATAAATATTGGATGTCAAGGCAAAAACTGTCATTGCCAACATATAATTTTAAGTGAAAAACTGTACATGTACTTTAATCAGCAGAGAGGTTGACCATATCCATATCAATTCATCAAGTCATTTAATTAAGTCTTTCAACAAGAGGCAACAGGCATAAACCAGCCAACCTGATCAAAAGGAGGTTGTGGCTTTCCCCTACAAAAGTTCGAGAGAGTCCAGGTAGCATTTCTCAGCATTGACAGTTTAGCATGCTCATTCAACTGTGCCAATAAAGGAAGCAAAGCTCCATTTGCAAGAACCAGATCACGGCATTTAGGAGAATCACCAGCAACATTTCCCAGTGCCCACACAGCCTGTTCCAAAAGAAAAGGTGAATAGAGTCAATTGATTATTTGATCACACACTTAACAAAACAGTCCAAGTTTCAACTAAGCAAGAACAGAGGTAAAAGAAAGTATAGAATCATCCACACTATACCTGCTCACGAACATCATCACTAGGAGAAGCAAGAAGTTTAACAAATATAGGGACGGCTCCATGATCAACCACAACTTTAGTGTTCTCAGATGTCCCAGAAGCAATGTTAGTAAGAGCCCACGCTGCTTCGAACTAGAATTGGTCAAACGATTAAAAAGTTAGCACCAAAGTTGAAAGAATGTTCACAAGAGTTTATTAACAATGGCACCTCTTAATACCTGGAGTTGAGGAAAATCCTCCCTCATTAGAAACTCAACAAACCGTGGAACAACTCCAGATTGTATAACTTCTTCAATTGGAGGGCTGCGTTCTGATGAAGTGGAATAAAATATTATAATTTGCATATAAAAAGCAAACTACACTTTGCATAAAATGTTAGTTCTTATTGTGTAAACCTCTCAACCACACAATAAAAGCAACTGCAGAACATGCACTATAAAATGTAAAAAAAACTCACCAATAGAGAGTAATTTTCTAAATTGAGTAGTGGCCTCCAGTTGCAAGTTATTATCATCACTATATACACCACCAATCATGGAAGGCAAATGTTCCAGCTGATGTTATATATTAACAACAAAAAACTGTCAGGATAACAACTCCATGAACATGAGTATGATTATGCAAAAAGCATGAAAACAGTTTCACCATAGCATTTTCTCTTAATTCATTAAAAAAACATAAAATTGATGGGAATTAGCAATATCCACCGTGCTAGAACAATTCTTCAAACTACCTGGATAAGTATAATTTTTCTTTTTAAAAAATAAAATTCCTACAGGTCGACCTGGTTGCCAGCAATGGCATAATTAGATAGACAGACAGAAGTAACTATGTGAGTAGTTACCCACATCCAATTCCTTTTGCTTTCCCATTCTAACAGAAGCAATCCAAGTTCCAATATAAACAATGCTAAAATGAAGTCTTAAAAAAATCAAAATAAGGGAGCTCTCCCTGGAGATGCAACCTAGAAGACAACCAAACACTACATAGACCATATGTTTTTTTTGGTAAGGACATAGACCATATATTCCTTTTAGCATTAAAAAAAAAAAAAGTATTTCTTTTGATAGTCAAACTGATAAATGAATTCCAAGTGAAGCTGCTCTTCCAGTCATATCTAGTTCCATCCCAAAGAAAGAAAATCCAAAAGCTACCAAAGATCACAAGTATAATTTCTCATAGGCAACACATTCTTTTCCACTTTAGCTCTATAAACAACTGATTCTCAAAACTGTCTCATGAGCTAACTACTCCAAACTAAATCGGGAGAGACAAAGAAGACCAAGAATATAATTACATCAAGATTACAAGACCCCTCTCTAACGTGTCAAGGGAAAAGGTCATCTCCACATATCCCAGTTTACTAAAGATGATGAATGTCAATAAACCAAACTCAAAACGCAATAAAGTAGCTCACTTTTCAAGTCGTTTGTGCTCCTTACGTCCAATAGCTTAAGCCCCTTATGCAGTTAATCGCATTTTTAATGAGCTCAACACAACACTACGGTGGTTCTGCGGTAACGCTTCAATCTATCAAGAATCGTGACCCAACTAGAATACACGAATAACATGCACAAGGTGATCAATGTCGTTATAATTCTGCGAATCTAATATTAAGATAAACCCAATTTCCATCCGAACCAAACAAAAACTCCTTCCAGATGAAGGGCTTAATCACGAACAATCAAGCTCAATTAGAGGTGTCCAATTTACATCCGAACGAGCCAAAAACCAACTTCCCCATCAAACAGAAAACGAAGCCCTACACAACCAGTACCTATCCCCGACACGGTCAGAATCATCACCCGATCAATCGGACAGAACCGCTCAATCAACCAGTCGCGAAATAAAGCAAAAAGCAAAACCGATTGCCAGGCCACACATAACCCTAAACCATCACATCCAAAGGACGACGACGAGGGATTCCCTCACCTTCTTCTCGACGGCGGAAGAGTGGAGCGACGGCGCGGTCTGCTGCTGGGCCTGGAGGCCCTCCCGCCTCTTCTTCTGCAGGCTCTCCTCGCGCCGGTTCTTGCGAATCTCCACCATGTTGTCCTCCCTCCGCCGCCGCCCCTCCTCCGCGTCGACCGCAACCTTGTAGCGGTTCCGGCGGACCTCCGTCCTCGCGTTCGGCCGGAGCGACATCCTCGGGGCGGGGGGGATCGATCGGGGGCCGAAGCCGAGGTGGTGGAGCAAGGCAAAAACCCTAGAGAGAGAAAGCGAGCGACAGGGTTTTAGCGATCAATCAGATAGCGGGGAAGAGCTAGAGAGAGAAAGTGAGTGAAGAAATGAGGCTCGAAGGAGGACCTTCTTTATAGCGGGGGTCGCACCGCCCCGGGGAAACAAGATTGGGCCCGGATCGTGGCGGAACTACGGAAATGCCATTCGTTTTTGAATTTGAAATTGTGGGGAAAAAGTTTTCTTTTTTTTTTTTATAACTTTTTTCGAAAGGTCATAATATAATATACCATTTATTTTTCGGTCCATTGTTGAACAAATAATGTTTTTATTCGAACCCTATGTTATGTCCTTCATTAATGACTCCTCGAAATGAATTCAAAGTATTAATTTCTAAGGAAAATTTCGAAATCGCAAAATAAGGCAAAAAAATCATTTCGGCTAAATTGGTAATAATGTAATAAGGGATTAGGAAATTACATCTTAACAAGGTAATGTGTACAAAACCAGTTCCTAGCTTAAATACATAGATCTGTGAGATTATTTTAAAAGGATTGAAAAAAAGTAAATTGTTGAATGACATAAATTTTATGGGTTAAATACAATTTAAGGGAACTCTTTTTACTTCCCAAGGAGAATTGAGCTCACTTTCTCAAAATAATTGACTCATAATAGATTTTGTTTTCTCGAATAAATGCCTAAAACGACTAATTTAGTTTGAAATAAGGGTCCAAACCCACCTACTAGCAAAATCTTCATCCACGGCTTGTCCGGTGGATAAAATAGGGGCAAATTGGCAATTCTGCTTTGACCCAATTCCACGTGCTAGATAAAAAAAGGAAGAAGACCAAATCCCTAAAAATAGAAAGCTCCCAAATTGTGGTTAGCTGGCCATTGCACTGTAATTTTCATGTTTAGCTAATTAGAAGCAATAAATTATCAGAATATGCAGCCTCTCCATCATACAAATTGGATCTCTGTATGCTGTTACCGTGACAAGCAATCCTTAAAGAGGACAGGAACTAATGCACAGATGCACTGTGCCAAGAAACTTAAAAAGATGTGAACAGATCATGGTGATGAGTTTCTTTTCCTAAGGTGTCTATGGATTCAGACATGCACAGCAACAATTTTTTTTTTTTTTTTACCTGGGAAGATCCACCCACAATTTAGGACTTTTTGGTTTTTAGGGATTTGGACAGTTTTTACCTGGTTCAACTCAGAAATTCTTGGACCAAATTACTCCTGCCTCAGTCGCCGGAACAAGTAGCGACGGGACAACAGGTCTACACTTGATCCTCTTTTGCAAAAATGCTTCAATTTTATGTTTTCATGTGGAAGATTCCCTTCACTTATGTGGACAATAAACTTGGTAGTATTGCAAGTAAGAGCGAGTTTTTCATCGGAATGGCACGAAATTCATTGTCATGAACTATTGCAATGGAGCCACTCGAGCTTCTTCCAAACCGACTTACTTGAGCCGATCTCAAGACTTCTCTTTAATTTCTTTGCAACGAAGAACACATGCAGAACAATTACGGCGCACGCGGTGTTGCTTGTGACTCAAGGCACTCTCTTGGAGAGAGATTTCTTGCATTCCTTTCAACAGCAGCATTTCGCTGGCCTGCAAATAAGAGACAGTTTCAATTCCAATCAAGACAGCACAAGCATGGACACCAACAATGGGAGGTGGATCAGCAGCAAAATCTAAAACCAATCACTCCTAAAATATCTATGGAAATCTGAAGCATGTTAAATCATAAAGCTCTTGAGACACTGATTTTGAAGACATTAGACATATATTTCACATGATCTGACTGATCTATTGCACGACTCTTGTGAGTGGCATTTCCTTTGAACTTCCTATGAATCTACAGCTTGATACAGAAGAAACTACTGCAAGGAAAACGGCCGAAATCTAATCGATCTACATACAGACAACAATGCCACATTCTTTTGGCAACCCTGCTCTGTAAGATACTATGAATTTACAACCTAATGCAGGAAGAAATAAACGAACAAACGGATAAAGCACAGGTGAATGACGTGTTTCTGCCCCCAAGATGCTTGCAGGGACAGGGATCGCAGCGGATGCACTAAAAGATCCTCAGAATCTACAAACACAGAAGGCGTGCCATTCTTCTGGCGGCCACATCGCGCCTGACTGATCCCCACTTGACCGCAGCTCGAATCTTGCACCAACCTGCCTTAGGCTTCGCACTTTTGCGGATATGGACACCGATGTCCGGGAAAGAAGAAAAGATCCCAACTTCAGCCTCACCCAGTGAATTGATGAATAAGCCATTTCCCGGCGTCCAAACTGAAGAAGAAGACGATGGTAAACAGTATGATGATTCGACTTGTGAAACATTCATATCAGTGGCTAAATTGCTGTTAAACTCGAGTGTCCTTTGTGAATTATACTGAGAATTGTTCTCTCCACTGTAGAGTCCTGTCCAGGCAGTTCCTGTCGTGAAACTACTTGCGGGAATTTGGTTAAAAGCTTGCCCTGGATAATAATCCTGTGAGATGGAGAGCTGGCTCTGACCAGCATCGCTGTTGTAAGATGTTGAAGCGGACGAAAGGTCGAATCCAGACAGTTGTCCTGCTGGATCTGCATAGATAACAAGGGCTTTTAGAAAAAAAAAAAATCGTAAAGGCCTGAAAGAAGTCACTTCAAAAGATAACCCTTTCAGGCTTTCAGCATCACAAAATTGTAACAAGTAAACTATCTCGCACCTTTGAAGTCTTCAATGCCTTGGCACAAAGATGGGAAATCAATGAGCGGCTCAATCGAACTTGAATCAATGATTGAATCTGATGTTGGCAAGCTACTCAAGGGCCTCAGTGGAGCAGCAATCGAAGGTAAATTGATTCGTGCCCATCCGTTCAAATTCAAGTAAGCCTGCTGCTTTAAATTACGTACCAAATGCTGCAAGATAGATGAGGGGATCCTGTAAGAGATGTGATCACTCCAATAGCGACAAGAGTTCATCGGTGAAGATCACTAAAAGTAGCATACATGCTGTGCTATTGCTAAACTTGATAGAATGCCGTATGCAGCACGGCACTGAAGGCTGTAGCTTTTGACCATACGAATTTTTTGACAGTTGCTGAAATGAATCGAGAGGCGCATCTATGTTTTTCAGATTGTCAAAACGCACCTTCTGATGAACGGTCAAGTTTTCCAGTGGATGGTAATTTTGGCCATCAAAGGTTGCACTGATGACTTTGTAGGTTGAATTGAACAAAAGCCCAGCACTCTGTGAGGCCTCAAAATAGATGTACGCCTCATCATCATCTATGATGCAAGTCATCGCATGCCGATAAATTGCTTCCCATATCTTGTTTGACGGGTTACCTAGTGTCTGCCGATTCAGCAACAGATAATTTAGGTGTCATTAAACTAAAGCTGCTCCACAAAAAGAATGATAGCCTGCAAGAAAGTTAAACTCCTCACCTTTCTTAGGGAATCTGAGTCCATTTCAAGTTTACGCAAGAAATCCTTGACGGTGTGAATTCCGACGGAAGCCAGCCGAGATTGGAAGGTGCCCTCTTTTGATATTTTCTCAAGGCGCCATACTTTATCTTTCAGGTTTGGAGGGTAATGTTTCTTGTACACTGCGAAAAGGTCATGCGTAAATCCCATGAGATCAGTAGCTAGAGATAACCACGGCAATAACACAAGAAGATAGAACAGTGATGAATACACTTTTCAAGCTGTTTAAACTTACGCTCCCCACGGTGATCTTTCACTACGAACTTTCCGCTTCTGCCTTCCCTTACTCGTACACCAGCCAAAAATTTCTGCTCGATCTGAGCTCCCAACCGGAAGTTCCGGCTTCTTATCCAGCTCGAATTGTCCGTGAACGTTATGTCAGTAAGATAACCGACTCCTCCTTGCAAAGTTATGCTCCGTTCTCCAACCACCAGCGGTCTTCGACCTTCTCTTTCACGCACAATTTTGGCCTTGAACTCAGTCTGGCTCCAATCTTCTCGGTCGCCGGAGCCAAAGTCACCATCGAGGACCAGAACCTCAATTCTAGCCGAAGACAAGGGACCATTTCGAACAATAGAGTTGGTTCTGGTGTCAAATAGTTCGATTTTGATAGGGGAACCGTCTTCACCTTGGATCTTACAGCCCGTAAAAACTTCAGCCTTCAACTGACTGACAAAACGCAACTGCAAACCTCCTTCTCCTACAGAACTTCTGGCTGGGTCAAATGAGGGCCTGAAACAGTAACACAGGAAACATGTTACTTGATGGCTTGTGAGGAATCCAAACAATAGGGATCAGATAAACGAACTGAAAACGGACAGTACAAGCAGGCATGCATTCATACATCGAGATCAGAAATGATCAACAGCACCGGCTCATGCAACAAGCAGATCAAAAGCGGCCAATGAACAAGAAAATCCATGGCGATATGAGAAACATAAGTTTGTGGAGACAAACAAGAGTTGCATAGGTCAGGAACCAACCTCTGAAGTGGGTCTTGCAGGTACGAGAATACACGTTCCACCTCCTCTCTAACCTGATTGACACGGAAGGGGAAATTGCGCTCGCATGAGAAAGGCACTAATCTAGATTAGACGAAATTAGTTCACATTTGGAGCATGCTAACGACTTGATTTGACTAATGATTACATCACCCTGTGAAGGTACCTGACATGAAGGGTACTCAAAACTGTATCCTCATACACCTATCCAAATACACTGATTTTCAGAGAGATGAAATTTGAAACCGGACAATTTTAACAGTCGCATACTTCAGCAAGTATATATTGTGAAAGTTATCATTTTTCTCTTATCGTTTAAGGCAAAATTTCTACCTGCAAAACTAGACATTATAAGCAAGGAAGGGATCATGAGACTATAACTAAGCGCAGTTCACACTTTGGATCCGAAAAACCGACCACCAAAACTGCAGAATGCTTTCCAGTGGAACAACCTAGACGGTCCAACAGGGATGTTAAGCAAGAGTTGCCATACTTATTTGTCTAATACACAAACTAATCAAACGGTGAAATACCAGTTTATGCAAATTACAAGCAGAAACTAAAGATTGCAGTTCATCGTCATCAACCTACCACTCTGCGCACGAAAGGCTCGATGGCATGCGGGATATCATTCTCCGAGAACCGTCCAATTATATCTCCCAGAATCCTGCGGTAAAATTCAATCAAATCCAAGTCAGAGGCCTTTCAGTTTCAGGGCATCGGTCACAACCCCATTTGGAGAAAAATAAAAAAAAAAGAAACGGAATAAAAAAACCAGGGTATCAACCTTCTCTTTGAAGCTCCAAAACCCTCTTCACCCTCTACCGGGAAAGGCCTCTTGAGCACCATTACAGTAACGAGATCAACTTCTTGCCAGGACAGAACTGAGAGAGCTATGACGAGTCTCGGAGCAAAGCAGTAAATCAAGAGTCTCGGAGCAAAGCAGCAAATCAAGTGTCAAGGGCGCGTATTTAAATGATTCTTGATCTTATCGTCCATACCAGTTCCACGTCAACACGCGCATGGAAGGTACAGAGAAGTTTCCGTTGAAAAATTGAACAGAGCGCCCGCTTGAAAACTACGCGCTAATCATGAAGTCAAGCACGAGACTTTGCGGGTGCTCCCAAAACAGAGCCGAACCAAAAGCCACTTGCAATATTAAAGAAATGTCAGAACAAGAGATACTTCCAAGTTCAATTCCTAGGACTTTCAGTTAAACTCAAAACCCCGACGAATGAGTCGCTAGAAAAATAAGCGAAATCTAGAACTTGGTACTTTTTTTTTTAAGATCTCGGACAAATGCATGAATGGTAACGAACCCAAACCGCGTAACGACGGGAGAGATGGGTTTTGTAAACTATTCTCTGCACTTCAAAGAGAAAGAGACAGAGACAGGGACAGGGACAGACGACACGTTGGCGCTGCGACGGACGCGTACGCGAGTTGCTAAACGCGGGAAGGTCGATGGAAGTTGCAGCGAGCGAGTCGTTCCCAATGGAACCGCGTTCCCTCGTGGGGGATTTTGCGTGAAGGGTCGAGAGACAATTTGGAGGTGATCTGCATTTCGGGGTGCATTTGGGACGAATTCGTCGCGAAGTCGTCGCCCCTCGGCGTTTAAAAAAACTGTTCTTGAATTTGTGGTTTCTCTCGATGCTCTGTTTCTCGCTGCTGGTCGGGAAAATCAAGAGTACAAAAGATAATATTCAAGATGCCACTTGTGCTCGAGAAAACGACGACCGGTTGTTGGGCAAAGTTTGAGCACATAAGATTTGTCATACGAACGATCTCGAGAAGGGAGGAAGTATACATACGCACGACACAGGGGAGACGAAGACCTTGACTTTGAATGGCGCTTTTGCCATTGTTTTATTCCCACTGCTAAGAAACGACCATGACGGCCGGACGGCCGGACGGCCCGACTTTTTCGATCAATCATTCATTTTTTTAAACATTTTTCGAAATGTTTGACATTGGTTGGTAAGGTAAAGATCCGAATCCTGGAAAAGATATGTCGGGTTTGAAATATTTGTTTAGATAAGTATCCATCCGAGCATTTTGATTTTTCTATGTTTCTGACAAGTGATGGGAAGTGTCTAGTGATTTATATTGAAAGGTTTTTATATTCATGATAGGTGATGAGAAGTGTCTTGGTAGTGATATATGTCGAAACAATTCTATCTTAAACGTGACTAGCTTTGGTTATCGAAAGGAGACGAGCTTGGTCAAATTATCGAGATCGCTTGTGAATAGGGGATTAATTCAAATAAAATTAATTGACAACTCGCAAGTAAAAGGGCCGATGGTATTGGCAAATATGTAAGATTCTCGACATTACACTTCTAGCACCACATGACGGTTCAAATACTTGGGCGATGGTTTCAGTGTCGAATAGTGGTTGATTGTTTCAGTGACTTTGGAATCTGCGACTTCTTGCAAATTATAATTATCCATGTACCAAAAGCATGCCTATCATCTTGGCGGACATGTGGCAACAACAGCAGTAAATAGGAATAACTGCTTGTAAATAGTTACTATTAGTGGGCTATGAATACCCCCGTTTTGTTGTAAAGAGATAGACTCATTTTCTTGGAGTTAGTCAAATGGCATTTGGCCTCCGTTAGTTTAATGAAAAGTGGGACATTTCTAAAAAAATATTTTCCAAAAGTCATATTTCAAGAAAATGATAATATTTTTGGTATTCGATTGAAAAATATTCTCTACGTTTTGATAAAGAGATTAGATTTTTCAAGGAAAATAATGATTGGTTGGTGGGCGAGTTCGAGCACATAAGATTTGTCATCTCGAGCGATCTTGAGAAGGGAAGAAGTATACATACACACGACACCGAGGAGACGAAGCTTCTTCACTTCGACTGCACTTTTGTCACTATTTTATTCCCACTGCTAAGATACGACCATGACAGCCTGCCCAACTTTTTCAATCTAAGGTTGTTAATGATTCATGTGTTTTTTTAATATTTTTTGAAATATTTAATATTGAATTGTAAGATAAAGATCCGAATCTTGAAAAGATATCACGGGTTTGAAATATTTGTTCCAATCGATATGAATTCTAATGTTTTGATTTTTCTATCTTTCTGACAAGTGATGGTAAGTGTCTAGATAGCGATTTATATTGAAAGGTGACTAGCTTTGATTATTGAAATGAGATGAGCTTGGTTAAACTATTCAACATTGCTTGTGTATAGGGGATTGATTCGAAGAACATTAATCGACAACCCAGGAGTAAAGCGGTTGATGGTAAATAATGCATAGGACCTATAAAATGTATCGGACTCTTAACTTTAAGTGATTGCTTCTAGCACTAGGTGATTGTTCAAATAGTCCAGCGATGGTTTGAGGAATTGGACCGTCGAATAGTGGTTTGATTATCCTGATGACTTACGGAGTTGCGAATTTATCCATGTACCAATAGTAATGATTATTAGTGGGCTATGAATACTCTCATTGGATGTTGTAAAGAGACATGCATGCTTTTTCGGGACATCAATCAAATGACGTTTAATTACCTTTATATTCTTGCAAATCTACTTCCGAGTACTTACAAATTCTGTCACTCGTTCTCCATTTCGTTTTTCTTGTCTTTGGCCAGAAATCTTCCGTCCAAGATCTACGCGGAACCCCTTCTGTTCATAAAAAAACCAAAATCATCTCTCTTTTTTTCGCAAAAGATTTTCACTTTTCAAGTGAAATAAATGTATACCGCGTGCATCGCTTGAATCAATTTGTCGAAAATGATTTGCGAATCATCGTACGCGGTCGCAATGATGCAGCATGGGCTTTTTCTCTTGTCGTTGTCGACTATAAATGTGACAAATTGCGCTTTTTTGGTCGGTGGACGTGCGACGATTGTTCAACCGACCGCGTTTGATTTTGTCAAATCTTGAATCGACGTGTCTGAGTATAAACCACGGACAAAACTTGATCCGCAAGAGTTGAAGACCCGAGCAAAACCAAAAGTGTACGGCTGCTTTCCCCAAGCATTCACGATTTAAAAAATATTTTTACAAAAATAATTATTTACATCCCGTGAATCCTGATCTAAAATATTAAGATATAAATTATTATCAATAAATAATTCTTTTTATCAACTAAATTTTTTACTCAACGTAAACAATCACTTAAAACAAGGTAAAAGCTAGAAAAATCCAAATTTTGCTAACTACGATATATTCACCATAAAACATTAAAAACTTCAAATTACATTTACGTCAAATTTATAGAGTATAAACTTTTTTTTATGACACTAAAAATCTCAAATTTGTCAAAAAATTTGGTGTCAAAGAAAATATTTTGGGTCTTTGGTGTCATAAGCAAAAAGTTTGAGGTGAATGTCTCGTATAAATAGAAATTTGGGTTTTTTGTATCATGGAAAAAAGTTTAGAATAAATATGTTGTAGTTGGCAAAGTTTGAACTTTTTTGTGATTTTTTTATTTTTGTGTGAAATAAATGCACAAAAATTGGGGAACAAAATGATTGGGGAAAGGAAGCGATTGGTTTCGGTGCAACCTTCGCGAAGCCTGTGCATTTCCCTCATTTCCTGGAAATTCTTGCTTCGTGGATTAACCGCGGCATGACGTCTTTCGCCGTCGATGACAAAATTTCCTTGGCTATTCGAATCGAGAAAAGCTCGACCACATCGTACGTGTCCGCTGGAAATTCGAGAAAGACAAAGCCGTTGACTTCCTTCTATAAACGAAATGCAGGTCGTCGTAAATAGCAAATTTCCCACCCACTCGCGTCCATGGATCTTGGTTCGTTCGATTCGCGCCACGGGACCGATCGGTGCATGAGATAGCTATAAGAATGAGGATAGGATGATCCCGATAAGGTTTCAAAATGTTACATCTCGATGTCATGTGGAGGAACCGATCGAGTGCATGAGATAACTATAAGAATGAGGATAGGATGATATAGATAAGATTTCAAAATGTTACATCTCGATGTCATGTTGAGGTTTGTTGATTGGAATTGGGTGTTTTAGATATAGTTATTGAACATAAGTAGTGCGCCTAATGCTTTAAGCAAAGTAGATGTAGATTTTTAAAAGCATACTATAATTATAAACCTATCAATTATGTTAATTTAGGGCTTGTTTCATAACGTGCAAAATAGTACCTGATTTTATTTTTTTGTTCCCTGGAACAAAAAATAAATGAAATCTATTTGATCATTTAAGTTCCCGGAAATAACTAAGCATTTTCTTTTTTTTTCCTCTCTAGCTTTTTTCCTTCTTTTTATTTTATTTTTCTTCTTCCTTCTCCTTTAGTTGATCACAAAATAATTTTTGGATCGTATAATTTTTGGAAATTTAATTTCTATTTCAAAAATATAAATTTTGAACAACTATCAAATGCTTTTAAATATTCAAAAACTCATCTAAGAAACAAAATTAGAAAAAACCATTTTTGAGTATAAAATTTTACTAGAACATAATGGTTATTAAACACATCCTTATTTTTAAACTATTGTAAATTTAGTTCTCCAATTGATTTTTTAACATGGAATTGCTAATTTGATGATTTAGTTAGCATTGATCATCCTACGTGGCTTGGCTAATGCTAATATGAATAATTTTTAATTTTTTTAAAATTATTTATTCTCATTCTTTTCTTTTCTTTTCTTTTCTTTTTTCCTTTTTTTTTCTAACCTTGGCCAGTAAGGGTGAGGGTCACGGCCAATAAGGGCGAGGGTGTCGCGACTCTCACCGACCAATAGGTGAGGGCTTCTGGCCACGATGCCCTTATGAAGACCAAGTGACCTTGTCGATCTTGAGTTATGAGAAAAAATAGAAAAGGAAAAGAATAAAAGAAGAAAAAAAATTAAAGATTAAAATTTTTGTCCATGTCAATGGAAGATGTGTCACTTAGGATTGTTGCCGCTAATTAGACCGTCAGGTTAGCAGCTTCCAATCAAAATTGGTTGGAAAGACTAGCGAGATGTTTGGTAGTTATTTTGTTTCCGAAAACAAATTTTGCTTAACAATAATTTTTTTTTTAATTCTATTCTCTGGATGAGTTTCTAAGTATTGGAAGAGGTTTGGTAATTATTCAAAATTTTTATTATCAAAATAAAAATGCATTTAATAATATTTCAAATTATTTTGTAATTTAATTTCTTTATGTTTTAAATTTTTATTATATTTCTCCCTTTTTTTCTTTTACCTTTTTCCTTTAGCCAGTCACCAGCCCTTGGCGAGGTGAACCTCGCAGGTGCCTGGATGAGCTTAACCTCACTAGATTTGGGCAAAGTTGAGCTCGCCTAGCCAAGGTGAGGTCAAGCCTCGCCCAGTCATTGGGGAGGCTTGGCCTTGTTGAGGCGATGCTCTGACAAGGTCATTGCCCAAAGGAAGAAGGATAAGAAGAAAAGGAAAAATAAAAGGATAAAAGAAAGAAAGAAAAAAAAGAAAATGGACTTAATTATGGAGTTGTTCCTGGGAACAAAAAAATGATTTTTTTTCTACTTCTTAATTTTATTTCAAATAAAAAAGTTATCAAATAGATTTCTTTTCTCTTTTTGTTATGAAGAAACAAAAGAATAAGATTAGGTATTGTTTGGTTGGTTACCAAATGGGCCTTAAATTGACAAATTGTCGAGAATTTTAGAATTAAATTTGTACAATTGAATGATTTATGACTAAGTTGGTAAATTGTCAAAAGGCACATGACTAAATTGACCAAATATCAAAATGCTTAGAATTAAATTGATACTGTATAATAAGTTTAGGTTTTTAGTAATTTTTCCCAATGTATGCTGTATATACTTTATGCATGCCTTTCCCAATTCTTGAAAAATCTTCATGAGCAAAGATTCCACGTCAAAGACAAGTTTTGCCCTAGAAATCCCGGACACATACGAAAGAGATAAAGACACATAGGCTCCATTTATTTTGCAAACAAAAAAAATAATTTAAAAAATATTTTTCAAAAAACTATCACTTGTATCAATTACAAAAATTAAACAGATTAATAATAATTTCGTCATCCAAGAAAATACAAGATATAAATTATTGTTGATAATAAAAACATTTCTATTTCATTAATAGTTTCAATCGAAAACGATCACTTTTAAGAAAATAGTGTTTAAATTATTTATTTCTCGCGAAATAAAGAGCCGTAATATCAAAATGGCCTTCCAGCTAGACCGACCAAACCCGTGGCCTCGGTGCCAGTGCCACAAACGATTATGACTAACGTCGGCAGATTTGCTATGCTGAGTCTCGACCACGGTAGTCGGAAGTAGGATACGGGTCGAGGAATTCCCATCTATTCCAGCCGATACCGTAATGCATGACATGGATCAAGAAAATCTTCGCCTTTCCCGTGAAAAAATGCTAAGATTATTGAAAATCCAATTCACTAAGGCATGATTACGACTACGTGAATGCATTAGCAAGGATATATCGATGCCTAATTTCAGCAAAGTAAGAATCTTCTGTCATCCTAAAACGGAAAAGTTTCAATGTAAACCCTAACTGAATACCAAACTCTATATTTGTCACATCTTCTTACACATACCTAACGAGTTAAACAAACTAGAACTTCCCCTTTCTTCTTTCGCTTTCCCCATCTCTCACCCCCACTCCGTGCCCATTGTCTCCCACGGAGAGGGGAGCGGCGAGATGGAGGATCCTTGCGCCGGCCGGAACATAGAGATCGTGGAAGCCGAGAGCAGCTCCCGACCGCGCCCTCGGGAAGCCGCCGAGCCATACGCCGCCTCGGGCGGGCGCGAGAGTCGCCTATGGTTGAAGGAGGCGGAGGCGCAGAGGAAGAAGAGGGTGGCCCGTTACAATCACTACAGGGTAGAGGGCAAGCTCAAGGCTTCTCTCAAATTCGGCCTCCGCTGGCTCAAGAGAAGGTGTTCTCGGTTCGTGGGTCTTCGATGATTTTCCCATTTCGTGGGGAGCATGAGATAAATTGACAATGTAACGAGATTGCGAGGTGAGATGCATGGACGGAAGAAGTTCGTCTTGAAGTAACGAGGAAGTTTGGTTCGTGATGCCACTCGAACCCCAAAAAAAAAAAAAAAAAATTATATGTCGAAATTTTAAGATAGATCAAAAAAAATTGATCATCACGTTGATACAGTGTAATTTATAATTAAAACTGATTTTTTTTCTCTCTCTCTAAATTCCAAATGATTTTTTCTTCCATGGGAAAAAAGGAAAGACCAGGATCGGCGGGTGGAGAGTTTGATGTACTTTTCATGTAGTTCAAATAAATTCTTAAATTCTGATGTTTCTTCTTCTTGTACTTTTCATATATTGTTCAAATAAATTCTTAAATTCTGGTGTTTGTTCTTGTTCTTCTTCTTCACTCCCTTCCTTCCCTCTTATCTTTTTGTTTCTTTAGCTTCTATGTCGTCGTCTTGCGTTGTTGCGCAACAGTCGTATGACAAGAAGTGAAATGATGGTATAATAAATATGGATCTTAAGTTGGTAGCTGTCTATTTAGCATTAATTAGCTCGGAGAAAAATATCGAGTTTTTTGCTTTGTATGCCGAATGTTTCCTTGCGATATGAAGCACGCGTTTCCAACCAAGCTGCTGATTGGATCGCCAAGTCTCACAACACAAATTCTCTTCCGAGCAATTGGGTATCTCATCCCCCGCACGAACTTTATCTTATATTATGTTTGGACTTTTGTTCTAGTTGTAATCCGCCATCCCAGTATTAATCAATGAAGTGTTTTTTCGACTGAAAAAAAAGTATTTTTCAATGAAATAATAAAGTTTGGATGGGCCAAAACGAAAACTTTCTACACATTGGGCTTTGAGATGTAGCGTACGGAGTTGAGAGAAGGGCCCCAGCGAGGAGCCTCCTCTCTCTGTAATATGCCCTTGTCCATAGGATCGACTTAAGTGTCGAAATGTAAAATGTGAGACTTCGTATGTTTCATTAAAAAAAATGATTGATCTAAAAAATATCTTCATAAAAATAATCATTTGCATTACTTGAATAATGAGTTAATAAAAGTAATTTTATTATCATATATAATCATTTTTGTAGATGATGACAATTATTTTTTGGTACATTCATTTTTGTAAATAATACATATATTCATTTTGAGAAAAATATTTTACAAAACAAGCAGAGCCTAATTGGGACTCGAGAATCAATGAGGTATTAATTAGATGGTAGAGTTTTTGGTCAGTGTACACGATAGATTCATATTTGTCATGATGCTTTTTATATAATATTCAGACCATGCTTAAGCCCTAAAGCCACACAAGTATTCTAAGTTAACCATGCAAAGATAAAAGGAGTTTGGCAAGTTGCTGTAAATCACGAGATGGTAGTTGTAGAGCACCCTAAGATGCAAACAATCTTATTCAATTTTATATGAGCCGCTCTCTTTTGGTGTGATCTACAACGAGCTAACTAGAGGTGTAAATGATTCGGTTCGATTTGATTTTTCGATTTTTACTTTTGTGTTTGTATTTCTCTCTACATGCATCCGTTTCTATAAATTTTTTATTTTTTAAAATAAATTTTGTAATTATTTTTATTTTCTTTTGGCCAATGAAGAAGAAAAAGAAAAAGAAAGAAAAGGAAAAAAAGAATAAAAAAAATAAATTTTTTACATTTTATTGGTTTGGTTCGGTTAAACGAACCGATTAAAAAATTTCGGTTTTTAATGAGAATCAAACCGAAAAAAATCGAATTTTTCGGTTTGATTAAGTTTTTGACACCCCTAGAGTCAACAACGGTTTGGTCGCATGAGCTCGGCCAGATATGCCAGCACTTTCCATCCCCCCTTGCCTCTCTTTCTCTTCTCTGGTTCATGATTTTAGTTTTAATGCTCTATTTTCTTTTCTAATTTCAAAGTACTTAGTACAAGATTACAACGGAAAGACCCTTGTAACAGGAGAGAATTATGTACAAGCTTCATGGCCAGCCAATTTTCCCCACAGGCGATCATCACGAAAAGCCGTTTGTGAAGCATAAAGGAACATCGAGATGAACTCAAATAAAAGATCTGTTTTGAGAAAATGGCTCCAATTTAAAATTTCTTTTTATGTATCTTTTCCAAAAAAAAAAAGTTGAAGTTCTAGATTTTATGCATAATGAGTAATTAATTACTCTGCTCCTCTATTTTATTTATTTGGATTTGTTACTTTTACTTGTTTTTAGTAAATTGAGTGGATTTCCTTACGCATAAAATCTCCGTTAATCTCCCGACCGCCTGAAAAAAAAATTGTGGACAAGAAAAGAAGAAAAACCCCCAAACTTCCCAATCGGCTTTGCTCTCTCAGCTGTAAATTAGGGTTTCGTCATCGTCCCGCCCTTTCCAGTCTTCCTTAGCCAAAATCCGCATCCTCCGGCAGCTTCCTCGGCGCTCCTGGGGAATCGGACGCCCGATTCGCGACGATTCTTCTTGAATTGCAGGCCGAGCCGAGCCGAGCCGTTGGCAGCCATGGTCAATACCAGCAACAACGTAAGTTCGCGATCGATTGAAATCTTCTGCTTTGTTCGGGCAGATGATCAAGGGACTGTGTCTGTTGAAATTCGGGCGGTTTTGAGATGTGGGTTTTTGATCACGGGATCGTTTGGCTGTTCCCGCAGGCTGTCGGGGTCGACAACACTTTCCGGCGGAAGTTCGATCGCGAGGAGTACTTGGAACGAGCCCGGGAACGCGAAAAGGAGGTTACTTTCTTGCGACGCATCCTTGTTTTTGTGCGTTTAGGGATTTTTGTTTTGATTCTGAGCTGTTCGAGCTTTGTGGCATTGGTTTTTTCAGGAGGCGGACCCGCGGCATAAATCAAAATGTGAGCTTTATTTTGTCTTTCGTTTGATTAGTTATTTTGTGGGTGTTGTTTAATTTCCAACTGAAAGTTAAATACAGCAGTGGTGGCTGGTGCTTCTGTTTGTGAAAGGAGTCTAGATGTTGGAGGAGTGATGTGGATATTTATGTGCAGCGAAAGGTCCGCCTGTGCAAAGGAAGCCATTGAAGCATCGGGATTATGAAGTGGACCTCGAATCTCGCCTAGGAAAGACTCAGGCGAGTTAACTGTTGGCATTATGTTTTCTTTTATTTGCCTGGGCCTGGATCATGATTCTGGTGTGGCGGGCATGTAACGACTTCCAAGCTTTATGGTATTGTTGTTTATATTACGTACATGGAACTTGCAATCAACTCTCGCCATCGCTTTTGTGAGAGTGGCTTGATTCCTGCCAGGTTGATCTATCCCATGAACTAGCTGGTAGCTCGTGGTGCACCCAATTGGCTGTTTCCCATGTATCTGAGTGGGATGAATATTGAGAAGCATGTCTGTTCTGCTAATAAGAACTTGTTTGTTCACTGTTATGAAATGGATTGCGTCCGCTGCTAGGGCGTTCCTTCTAAAACTAAAATTCCGTTCTTCTATTCTTCTCTTCCAAACAACTGCCATCATAATAAGAGAGAGAAAAATGCTTGAGCACTAACTCATGAGTATTACTTAGAGGAGTGACTTGAATACTCTTGTGTAATCAATGATGCTAGCAATTAGCATGGAAGGGCCTACAGTGTTCAAGCAAGATTATTGTATCTGTTCTGATTCATCATGAGTTCTTTTATTTTTAGTTTCTTTGTTTATGGAGTCAATTACTGTGTTATCATTTCAAGCATGTGCAGTTGCCAAAATTGGCAGCAATGAACTTTGGTTGCTGATTCCCGACCCTTAAAAAAAAAAAAAAATTGGTGGGTGGTGGGTGATATTTCTGGGTCAAGTATAAATGTGCAAAGGAAGTTTATTTATATACATATTGTGAGATTGTAAATCTTGGAGTTCGTGTATGTGGTAATTATCACATCTCTTGTCAGTACTTATTTGACATTCCCTTTACTCATTTGTGCTTTGCAGGTGGTCACTCCAATAGCACCTCTAAGCCAGCAGGTAATCTCTCATTGGCTCAGCATTGGCTGTTAAGGGTTGTGTCTGTTGAATATTGACTTGATACATATGTTTTTTCACCTTTCATATCCAGTGCCAGATCAGAATAGAAGTTTTTCTTGCCGGAATTTCTATAGAGTTAGTCATTTGTGGGTCCAGATCTTTTGCGTGCTCTACTGGCTATCAACTTCTATCACCACCAATGGGACTGATATTTGCCCCCTTTCCTAATATGCTTTGCTTTTGCTTAGTAAATTGCCACTTCATTCTTTTAGCACAGTGCTTCGACATCTGAGTAGATTGAATTGACCTTTTGTGTTGCCATGTGAGCGTGCTCTTTTCTCAAGTACTCTTGCTCAGGGTTTAGGAGAAATTCCTTGCGGAATGTTGTTTAGGTCATGTAGATAGTTTTTGCTGAAAGATCATTTTAGTTGCTGAATATGTTCATATATATGATTTAATACTTTAACGTAAGTATTCTGCGATCACATTTTCTTTGTTTTACAGGCTGGGTACTACTGTTCAGTATGTGAGTGCGTGGTGAAGGACTCAGCAAATTACTTAGATCATATAAATGGAAAGAAACGTACGTGTTCACCAATAGCTTTCATCCGGTCAATTTTCTACAAGTTTCTCAACTTAGTTTTCTTCTTCTCCTGATGGCTTGTTTCATTTTGTCATTCAGATCAAAGGGCCTTGGGTATGTCTATGCGGGTAGAACGAGCATCTCTTGAACAGGTGATTTTTTCTCTTTCATTTTGCAGTGTAATAAAAATCTATACTGCTTACTCTGGGGCAGATGACTTGTTTTCTCACGTAAAGATTTATGCTTTGCCGAAAGTCATGGTTGAGATTAGGAATGGAAGGCTGATCTCTGAAGATCTTTTTGTGGCCTGCAGGTCCAAGGGCGTTTTGAACAACTTAAGAAGAGGAAGCCTCCTGGTACCTTTACAGAGCAAGGTAACCCTTCCAAGGATGCAAACGCTTAAGGAGTAGAGTTCATCGATGCTTCATTTAATCAGATGGCTAATGGAATGTCTGTCCTCTCTACTTTACAGATCTTGACGAGCGAATATTAAAACAACAGGAGGAAGAGGAGGAACGAAAACGCCAAAAAAGAGAAAAGAAGAAAGAGAAGAAGGTTTGTATTTTTACTGTGTGTATCACAATATGAGTAGGAACATGCAGCTGTTCTGTGGTGCTGGTCCCACGATGCTTGCTATGGTTTTGTCTGTCATTCACTCATATGTTCTGTATAACAGAAGGAGAAGGCGCTAGAAGAGGAACCCGAAATGGATCCTGAGGTTGCAGCTATGATGGGATTTGGGGGTTTTGGCTCATCCAAAAAGTGAGCAGTTATCACCATACCTTCCTGTCATTGGTGATATCCCCATGTTTATCTGATTTTCAAGGTGTAACATCATCTTGATCCACAGTGATCCTTCACGAAGGTGTTATTATTTGTGTATTTGGCATGTATCAGTGAGTAGCACAAGATGATTTTCAAGGTCATCTCAAATTTGCAGCTGATTTATGTGGTGTCTTTTCATCTTTATTTAGGTGACGTGGAAGCTAACTTAATTTAGATTGCTATTCTATCATCAAGTTGTATCTGTAGGAATTTGAATGTTGCAAAGCAACTTTCTGACTTAAACTCCAACTGGAACTTGAAGGGGAAAGCCTCATGACTTCCAATTAGATTGATCATTATAATAAAAATGAGAATTTGGATTGATTCGACATCCACTCGAAGTATGTTCTTGCTTGACAAGACGGGGGACTTTTGCCTCTCTATATGATGATCTAGTTGGTTCTAGCTACAAATAATTTTGTACGATCATCTGCAAATGAGAAATTTGTTGGGCGTTTTGGGCCAATTAACTTATGTTTCAACCTAAAACACGAAAGCAAAAAATAGGGTCAATATGATTCGGACATGGTGTGGAGGTAAGATCAAATTGATCCGAAAGCTCCGGCACGGGCTTTATCTTCTGAAATGATGTCAAATAGACTTTGCTCTGTTGAGCCGGTCGTTCAATTCAATAGAACGGGGTAAAGGCGACATTTTTCTATCGAGTTATGTTCTGATCTTACGGAGAGAGTGTCGGTTTCTTGACTCAATTTGATTTCCAAAGCCAGAAGCAGAAATTAGAGTTATAATTTTTGATTTTGTTGGCAAACCACCAAAGGAATTTTCGCTCCGGGAAAGGAAACCAAATTGTACCGAGCTGAATGATACGTTCCCCCTGGTTTTCTGTTCGAATGGAATGACGAACGCCACTAAAAGTCCCAGATTTATGTTCTAGAGAAGAGTTCAAGTATCATGAAAATGCTCGAGATGAGAGTGGAAAGGCATTGATAGGAAATGGCCGACATATGTATTAATGTCAACTGCAACTTTGAACATATCCAACGGCCGACCGAGATTGACGTGACAACGTTTCCAGATCCGAAAACTGGTACGAGACAACGCTATCCAAAACTGCCCACCGTCTTCAAAACCACTGCACTGTGAATAGCCCCATCTCGTCAATAAAAAAAAAAAGAATAGCCCCATCGCCCCCACCAAACCAATGAACTGCCAACAGATTCTCTCCCTCTCCCTCTCTCTCCCCGCGGCAGATTCCTGCTGACTGACACGAAAAGCAAAGGAGGAGGTCCACTGACACTATAAAATTCACTGCAGCCTCCACTTTGCAAACAAACCCAGTTCACAAAGAAGCTGATTTCACTCGAGCGTTCGATTTACCCAAGTTTCTTGAAGTTTTGTTCTTCGGAGTGACAGCGATGGCAGAAGCGGAAGCTGTAGAGCGAAGGGTACTGGTGGCCGTCGACGAGAGCGAGGAGAGCATGCACGCCTTGTCTTGGTGCCTCAAGAATATCGTCTCCGACAAATTCAGAGACACCCTTTTGCTCCTCTATGTCAAACCTCCTCGGGCTATGTCCACAGCTCTCGATGGCACAGGTACAAGATGTTATACAGAAGGTAGCTTTTTCTGTTCCATTTTTAGTTCATAGTCTTATGACCTTTGGTTTCAAGAATCCCGGAAGTGAAAGATTGATGTTTTATTTTCTTTTTCTCGGTCGTGTTCTTTGTTTTTGTTTCAGCCTACTTGTTTTCATCCGAAGTGATGCTTGCCATCGAGAGGTACGGCAATGAAGTGGCCGATTGTGTGATGCAGAAAGCCAAGAAATTGTGCAGTGAGCTTGCTGATGTGAGTTCATATTCTTGCTCTCAGTGCTTAAAGTTTGTATCCCTTGAAGAAAATACTCGGAAACCTCTTGCATTTGAAAACTTAGCTCAGCAAATGAGACCAGATGAAAAATTAAAAAGGATGTTAGGAATGCACTTACGATCATTCATTGAAATGAGTCTAAAAATGGACTTTTTACAAGTGTAGTGATTAAAGTGAATTCAATAGATGAGCTGCTGAGTGAACAGATGATGACAGTTTTGCTGTTGAGTTTTGAAACATGATGATAATGTTGGGCATGGGGGTTCGGACAGGTTAAGGTGGAGACAAGAATAGAGAATGGTGATGCAAGGGATGTGATCTGCCAGATGGCAGACAAATTGGGGGCTGATCTGTTGGTGATGGGAAGCCATGGCTATGGCCTGATTAAGAGGTAATCATGATTGATCAGTGTTCTATAATTATCATGTTTATGCATGACAAGTTAAACGATTTACATTTTCTTTTCCTAAATCTTGGTTGGAGATTGAATTGAATTTGTTTTGGGGTGGGAATGGCAGGACTTTTCTGGGGAGTGTGAGCAATCACTGTGCACAGAATGCGAAGTGTCCTGTGATGATTGTGAAGAAGCCCAAGTCCACTTCCAACAGCCAGTAACTAAACCCAAGCGGCTCTTTGCTCTGTTTAGGCTTTTTTTCTTTGTAGAACTTCTCTGTCTCTCTTGAGTAGTGTCACCTACTGCTGTTGCATCATTTGGTCAAGTGTCCTGTAAATGCTGTTTTCTCATTCACGTTTTCTGTGAGATTGAGCCGAGGGTACATCTCAGTATTTCCCCTTTCAAAATGCTCACATGCATCGCGGTTTGCATTTAACATGATGTACTATAATCAATTGCGACATGGTCATTTGGATATAGTTTTTGATCCTAGAATTTGCCCAGAGAAACATTGACAATCTCATTGGCCCCTTAAAGGAGCAATGATAGCCAAGACGAAGTCATTTCTTAGGGTGCTGTCATTTTGCTCCCCAGGTATTTAGCTTGAGAAGAAACGGATTCTTCCTCCTGATTGCGCCTCAAGAAGAAATGATTCGACTACCACGTACTTAGCTGAAAACAAGTTAATCATTGTGGAGAGTTGTCAAATGGAACAGTAGTGAGAATCACGTGGATGGCAACTTAGTCTTGAACTGAGGAGATGATCAGTGGCAATTCAATCCGTGCGCTGATCAGATCTTGAAGCCGTGGAATGCGTTGGTGTCTGGCGCGAAACTTAACATGCGGGAATGTTTGTCCTGTTGTCCTGCATCTCGCTCTTAATTTTGTCTCTAATAAAGATAAGGTTGGTGTCGACACACTGTATGTTACTTGAGATTCTTGGTCTGCTAGATATCCAGAGCCCGTGGAAATGCTTGTGAAGACTCGTCTAGTACTCGTCTTCAAAATTGAGATCTGCGATTCAATTACTGCAATCTAAGACGTGAAGGCTATAGCCTCGTGTCATATTTATGCAATGGATGTATCATACATTTGTTTTGACAATGCTCTTTTGGTTTCTCAAATGTAAGAAGTACTGCTTGCTTCGGATGAATTTGAAGCCAGCAGAGCCAGACTGTGATTTTCCCAAGAATGGATCTTAGAAGTGGCAAAAAGAAAAATGTATGTACCTTAGAAGCAGAGCTTATGTGCTCACTCACTCACTCTGCCTCTCATGTTTTATGCATCTCGAGAGAAAGAGAGAATTATCTCCTAAATCCACACATAATGTTCATGGAGGTGGGAGGATTGACAATCACCTAAATCCGATGGAATTGTCCCATTGGGAGTAGCAATTCCTAGCGATACAAGCATGCGACTTGACGTGAGCACGATGACACAGCACGGATTGCGACTCCTTTTCGCCCCGCATTCTGTTTCTTCCATTCCCAAGTAGAACTCATGACGGGGTGGATCAATGCGTCCTGTAGCCGGTCACAGACCGCATGCTCGGAAAAACCGCCTGTTGGGAATAACAGATCCCCGAAAAACGGATTCGACACCGAATCGAACCCCTAAATCAATGCGGAAGACGAAGCCCGGGAAAACACGCATCACCGATCGTAAAACACACCACGGATTCGAGCGTACCTTGTTAGCCACAGATTAAACACCAACGCTGAAGAAGAGGAAGAAATTCTGGCCCCGTTTGATCCGATGACAACTTGAAGGGGAGAAAACAGTGCCTTGAACTTACTATTCCTTTTGGAGGAAGAGAGAACGTGCGGGAGAAGACGTACGTTGAATTGCCAAAAGGTTGTCTTCTCTCTCTCTCTCTCTCTCTCCTCCCTTTTATACCTTCCCCCTCCACGGGCCTTATTCCCGTGGGCCGGGCCCTTTTGGGCCCAACTTGAGCGGATGGGCCTTAAGCCCATCTTATAAATCCATCATCTCCCACTCGCACATGGTGGTGCAAAACCAACATGGGCGGACAGGCCCTACTCAGCCCGATCAGAGAAAAATCCATCATAGACTCTCACTTAACATGGTGGGCTGAACATAATCCTCTTTTCCTCTCTTCAACATTCATACCGGTGAATAATCCGTGCGACCAAAGATACTTTGAGAGCTCGTTGCCATACATCTCATAAGAATATATAGCAGCTCATAATGGGCATCACACTCCGAGTAGATTTAGTATGTAGTACCCTAGATCGATCGATCACATTTTTATCTCTCTTGATCTCTTTTAAACAATGATATATATATATGTATTCACAATTATGATTATCACAAAGACAGTCATAATTGGTTAACCGGTGAATACAAAACTACAATGTGATTCTCCAAAATCGATCTTCCTCTTTCCTTCAAACTCTCAATTTCAGTCCAGCTTGCTTTTCTAGAAATGTTTCATTAGATCGAATCACTCATGACCATTGGCAACATCCTAAGATAGCAAACACTAAATAGAAATCTTGAGAATAAGTAAGAGTCATGAGGGGACTAAGAAATTGAAGAACTCTCTTCCTCAAGAGTCTCACACGATATAAAAGTTGAGATCAAACTTTTGCCACTCTTATTGGTCGTTTCATGCATACGTAGTATGAAATACGTATTACGGTATTAACTCCTTTCCCATGGAGCGTATGTCTATACCTTTTAATACCGTACAGATGATAGTTTAGACATACCCAATGTCTAACTTGAGTTCACGTATCTACTCATTCACAAAATTCATCAGAACTCACATCTGGCATCTTAGATAGATAAAGTAAAACATGTGGGGTATTTTACTTTCGGACATAGTAAGTATTATGTCATCATCTTAACACTCGCATTAAGGCGACATACGTGTTTTAAGCTTGAGCTCTCGATTATCACCTAGATAATAAGCTTAAAAACAGTCTCATCTCTATTTATCACACAAGAAATAGAGGCGATTACCCGTGTGAGTGGGCTAATCTTATATCTGTCCGACATACTTCTCAACTTAAAGTAATGCACTAAGCATTAAGATGGATAAAGATCAAACAAAGATTCATAGACATTAATGATGAAAACACAAATTCATCAAATGTGAACACTTAGGGAAAATACAATATTCAAGACATCGCCTCTACGCAATCCTAGAGATTTCACATGGCCACAAAACACATCTCTAGTTTTTGGCTTTGTCATAGGATCTGCTACCATTCCATTCGTAGTATGTACTCTAAGTTCACATCTTTTCATGCAACTATATCCTTGACAGGATTATACTTGGTATCTATATGTTCGGTCTTGCCATGATATTTTCGATATTTGGTGTACGCTTTTTGCTGCTTGGCTACCACAGTTAACCAACAATGAATCTGCAGCACTTCCAAAAACACCTAAATGATCCAAAAATTCTCTTAAGCCAAACATCTTCTTATACTGCTGCTGATAATACCACGAACTCAACTTCTATCGTGGACAAGGCTATACACTTATGTTTCTTACTGCTCCAACATATGGTGCCATTATTCGGTAAGAAAACAAATCTAGAGGTAGATTTTCTTTCATCTAAATCTCCTCTCCAATCAGTATCACAATAGCCTTTGAGTTGCAGATCATTTTCTTTAATAACTCAACGTATAATCAGCAGTCCCCTTTAGATACCTTAGTATTCTCTTAACGGCTTTCCAATGTGCTTGATCTGGATTGGATTGGTATCTTGTCACCATTCCGATCGCAAAGCATATGTCGGGTGTTGTACACATCATAGCATACATCAAGCTTCCAACAACACTAGCATAATGAACATGTTTCATTTGTTCCTTTTCTTGTGGAGTCCTTGGACACAGAATATGGCTCAAGCCTTCACCTTTTTGCAATAGGAGTGTCTATGGGTTTACAGTCTTGCATACTAAATCGTTCAAGAACCTTATTTATATAAGTTTCTTGCGAAAAAGACAACAATCTCTTCAAAAACGATCTTTTGAAGTCTTAACTCCAAAAATGTATGCAGCCTCACCCATATTCTTCATCTCAAAGTTAGAAGACAACTATCTCTTGACAGTATTAACCAACTCCATATTGCTTCCGGCAATTAGTATATCATCAACATATAATGATATGATCACAAATTGATCATTGGATCTATTAATATATACACAATGATCCTCATCAATCATTGTAAAATCATATGCCATTATGGCATTATGAAAATGTATATACCTTTGTCTCAATGACTGCTTAAGGCCATATATCGACCCCCAAAATAGACATACATTTTCTTCTTGGCCTTTCATTATGAAATCAGCAGGTTGTTCCATATATGTTCCTTCCTCTAATTCTACATTGAGGAAAGCAGTCTTTACATCCATTTGATGTAACTCAAGATCCATATTAGTCACTATTGCCAGAATAATGCGAATCGAGGTAAATCTCACTACGGAGAAAACGTATATTCATAATCAATTCATTCCCGTTGATTATACCCCATTCGCCACAAGGCGGGCCTTATGCCTTTCAATCGAGCCATCAGCCTTTTGCTTTATTTTGAGAACCCACTTGTTCCCAATAGCTCAAGCGTCCCTTTGGAAGATCAACCAGTTCCCGACTTGGTTTGATTTCATTGACTCCATTTCCTCTTTCATTGCATGAATCCATTTTTCCTTATTAGGGCAATTCAGAGCCTCATTAATATTTCTTGGCTCATCCTCATCTCGTGGAGCAACCATAAAAGTTTCCCTTTCAATGTCAAAACATCGACGGGGAATACTTTGGCGACTTGTTCACCGTATGGGAGATTGTACACTTAACACATCATTCCCCATCATGCTCCCACTTGGATTAGGTAATGATGATGTCGTCACATCGTGGTTGCAATTGAGAATGAGTTGAATTCAATTCATTACATCTCATATTACTCCCACTTGAACGAACTCCACTGACATCGTTATCTTGATCCAAGGTTTCAAATAAGGAGTTATTTTCCCTTATTTTGCCCCTCTTAGGAAACTCATCTTCTAAGAATGTGACATCTCGTGATTCATATTCAGTTACACTCCCACTTTCTTGCTCACCAATGAACACATATCCTTTTGAGTGTTCAGAGTATCTTATGAAAATACTCTTCTTTTCTCTAGGACCTAATTTCCCAAATTTGTGAGAGGACTCATGTTTATAGGCAGCACAACCCCATGGCTTAAGAAAACTTAAGTCCGGTTTTCTACCCGTCCATAACTCATATGGAGTGGAAGTAACGATTTGGAAGGCACCGGTTAAGTATATAGGCAAAGAGCTTAACAATGCATCACTCCAAAAGGTGATAGGTAAGTTAGCATGCGCCATCATAGACCTAACCATTTCCGGTAGGGTTCTTTTCTTCTCTCCACAACATCATTTTGTTGAGGAGTATATGGAATAGACAACTGTCTTTCTATTCCTTTTTCATCACATAATTTTCTGAACTCATCAGATAAATATTCTCGACCTCGATCGGATCTCAATACCTTTATTTTCCTGTCTAATTGATTTTCTACTAGGTTCATAAACCTTCTAAAACAACTTATGCTTCAGATTTATGAGAAATCAAATAGACATATATGAATCAAGTAGAATCATCTATTAAAGTGATGAAACAAACAGCCCATTGCCTTCCTCTCACATTCATTGAACCACAGACGTCCAAATGGATTAAATGCCGAGGAAATTCAGCTCTTTTACCTTTTCCAAATGGTCTCCTTGTCATTTTCTCTACTAGGCAATGTTCACATATGGACAAATCAACTTTTTCAATATTGCCCAACAAGCCCTTTTTGGCTAGTCTTTTCATATGTTGTTGGCCCATATGACCAAGTCTAGCATGCCATCATATTCACATCGTTATCATATAAGGTAGAAGACGTGAAACAAGGGAATAACATATTGACATCATCACAGTCAACATTTAGTACAATAAAACCATCCAGTAAATGACCACAACCATAGTAGTTTGTATCTAAACACAAATCTACACCTTTATTATGGAAGTTCATACCAAAATCAAGCTTAACCAACGCAAAGACAGACACTAACTTTCGACGAATCTCCAAAGCATATAGAACATCAAAGGTGCGTCCACCACTCATGTTCAATTGGCCGGTGCCAATTCCTTTACATCAGCTCTAAAGTTGTTTCCCATATGGATCCACTCGATTCCGAGTTGGTACTCGTCGAATTCCACGAAGGATTCTCTATCCTTCCCTCTATGGTTTGTCGCTTCTGAATCTACAGTCCACAAAGGATTGGATTCAGCCAATAATATTGAACTTGACACATAAGCAAAGTTCTCAAATGTACAAGAGGCGTTGACCTTTTTCGGCTCACAACAGTTGCAAGCATAGTGACATTTCTTGTCACAATTGTAACATCTCACCCTTGACATTTTCTTCCCTTGAGGACGTTTTCCTCTCTTGTGTTGGTTAACTCTTGATTTCTTGCAATAAGGACTTGATCCTTTGCATTCCCACATATTGAACGAATCAATACATTTGCGCTTAGAGCACAAAGCCCTTTCGAGCTAGAACCAATAGCAAATATCTATTTTCGGCTCAAATACCGTTAGGCGGTCATCTACTAGCTCAAGGTGGAGCATGGCATCCTTCTTCCATAACATGGTCAAGAGCTTCTAGTGCTTCTTGCTTTTTCAGCACATATTGAATCTTCATATTCAATATTTCATAATTATTGCCGTTCATATCAGCAATTACATTCTTAGTTGCTTTGAACCATCGTTCGAACACATCGACATACATGCACGAATAATTAATGCCTATCATTTATGCATCCCTATTTGCATAGACCCATCATATTAATAAATAATTTCAAGTAAGGCTTCGTAAATCAAAAGGTCACTATGTTTCCAATCATCCTCCAAAAATCCTAATTTAAAATTATTATTAATATAATTATCTTATGCAAATAAATTCTATGAAGTTACAAAAACTTCTATTACTACCCACACTAATTACCCACAGAAACCAAAGCAATAACAGAAAGCAACAGATAATTGACATACAATTAAAAACAATAATGCTTTCAATTAACACAATTAGGTAGTAATCATTACATAATCAATCAAAGAAATAAATAAGGAATGTCCCTTCTAATCTATCACCAAAACATCTCGAGAAAACCGAAGGCACATTTGCCAACCATGAAAAAACTTTTGGAGAGCTTTCATGTCGCCTCCAAGGCGCATTCACTCGCGCCATGTGACGTTCAATCTAAGGGTTGAAGTTTTGGCCAACTCAATCCTATAGTGCTCTCTCACAAAAGCTTCCACCAGCCTCCTATAATCCGGACCACGTTGACCTCCCATAACCGATCCAACACTGCTTGCCATTCGGTGGAAGAGTGTTCATCAAAGCTGGCACCTTCTCAAAATCCGGATAAGATAACCATTCCGGATGATTTCAGATCATCTGATCGACCTTGATCACATGCGATACTAAATCACCATCATGCCACGATAATTGGCTAATTCGACATCAGCCTTTTAAGTCTTGCATTTCCCTCGTCCGTTCTCGGGATTGCGGGTATCCTTACATAACGCATCATAGTTCCTGCAACAAATGCAGAATTAAAAATGGATCACTTATAATCCATAATTAATATAAGGGAAAATACATAATTTTTCAAAATTCATGCAACAAATGCAGAATTAAAAATGGATTACATATAACCCACATAGGCATGACTGAAAAAGAAAACAAATTCTTTTTTTTTTTTTTTTCGGGTCAACGGTCAACGGTCAAAGTCAACGGTCAACGGTCAACTGGTCAACGGTCAACTGGTCAACGGTCGGTCAACGGTCAACTGGTCGGGTCAACGGGCACGCGGGTCGGACCGGTCGGACCGGTCGTGCCGGTCGGACGAACCGACCGCACATGCCGCGCGTGCGTTGGCTGACGTCACGCAGACGCGTCGGCACGTGCCTCGCGCGTGAGCGTGCGACGTCACGCGAGCGTCGGCCGCACGTCGCGCATGCGCCAGTCGATCTCGTCGGGTCGGTCGCGGCCGCTGGCCGTCCGACCAACCGTCGTCGGCGCGACGTCATCAATGACGTCATCCCCGACGGTTATCGACCGTTGGTGACGTCATGATGACGCGGCGGGTGACGTCATCACACGTCGGTCCGCGGACCGGCGTGTGCTTGTCGCCGGCCGCGGCGCGCACGCGTGCGGTTCGCCACCGGCGCATGTGGCGCACGCACTCGGCGGCCCGGCGCTTCAGCGCTGTCGCGCCCACGCGTTAGCGCCTTCCGGCCGCGCGTGTGGGCGCGTCGGCGGTTTCCGGCGGCATCGACATATCGCCGGACTCGTCTCGACGTCGCGCTTCTCCAGTTCCTTCATAATTTGATTTCGACTTACGAAAACTCAGAAAAATGGCCGAACAACGCTCGGTGTCGGGATTTTGCCCCGATCCGTACGATCGAGAATTTCTTCGCGAAAATTCAATCAAAATACATCAAATTGATCGGAAAACGTGAAACGGGGCTCTAATACCAATGTTGGGAATAACGGATCCCGAAAAACGGATTCGACACCGAATCGAACCCCTAAATCAATGCGGAAGACGAAGCCTAAAAACACGCATCACCGATCGTAAAGACACCACGGATTCGAGCGTACCTTGTTAGCCACAGATTAACACACCAACGCCGGAAGAAGAGGAAGAAATTCTCGGCCCCGTTCGATCCGATGACGACTTGAAGGGGAGAAAACAGTGCCTTGAACTACTGTTCCTTTTGGAGGAAGAGAGAACGCGGGAGAAGACGTACGTTGAATTGCCAAAAGGTTGTCTTCTCTCTCTCTCTCTCCTCCCTTTTATACCTTCCCCCTCCACGGGCCTTATTCCCGTGGGCTGGGCCCTTTTGGGCCCAACTTGAGCGGATGGGCCTTAAGCCCATCTTATAAATCCATCACCGCCCTTATATGTTAGTCCATGGACGACGACTTGCTCACGTTCACGACATCAGTTTCTCCAATTTTTTATTTTTTATTTAAAGAAAATCCATATATTGATTTTGCAAGTTCAAAAGGGCTCTGGATGCTGGCTCTCTTCGTACGTGAAGTCACAGCTTAAGTTGACATACTAAAGAGGCCAAGGCCGAAGATTTAATCGAGTGTTTTGTCCCTTTTTTTTTTTTTTTTTTAAATAAGTTTGCTCTAAATATGTGGGTTTAACATTGGAGTTTTATTCGATATATTAAATATCCCAGCTTTTCTTAAAAAAGAGATGCAACAACATTTAAAATCACCTCAGCTTCTATCTTTTTTTTTTCTTTAGAAAAATTTTTAAACAAGGGTTCATGAAGGACAATTTTGTCTTGTACTTTTTTCTTTATTTTTTCTATTTTTTCATCAAAAGACAAACTCAAAAAAAAAAATTAATTTTTTATTTATAAAAAGAACACACATGAGAGGGGGGCGTGCGGTGCGCTTTTGGCTGCCCCCCCATCGCTGGTGGGGTAGCGACAGTGGCTAGGACCCTTGCTTAAAATGAGAAAGGTTAGCGACCCTCTCCCAAATATGGGTGAGGGTCGCCCGCCCTTGCTTAGACTTAGCGGCCTTCTCCTAGGGCTCTCAAACTTGGTCGCCTAATCTGGGGGTGCTAGGCGAGGGGCTGACAACCCTTGTCTATATTTGGGATATTGCCCTCTCTCATTTCTAGTAAGGGCTCGCTGGCTTGTGGCTCTGGGTGACTAGGGTCACTGACGACCTTGCCTCCCCATTGGCCATAGGTGGTAACCAACCCTCTTACTATATTTTTTAATCTAATTCCATTTTCATTTTAATTTTAATTTTTCTTTGGGCAAAAATTTCTTTGATTGGCCGGAATTGGCTATGAGGTTAGGTCATTATTTGAAATAGTCATATTCACTTCATATCATTTTTTGAGATCGATATGATTACTTTATGTTTTTATTTAAAATAAAATCCGTTTCTACCCTTATTTGGAATTATCCATTTTCTTTACGTATATTTTGCATTGCGATATGCATTTTCGGGTTTTATTTTGCGGAGAAATTCGGCCCTGAAATTTCTGGATTAAAAGAAAAAAACAAATGAAAAGAGGCATTCAGAATTTATATTATTATGTTTAGGACTTCATAAATCAAAATCCGAGGACCAAAAGCATAAAACCCAGCAGCAGATCACTCCAGCATTTTCCCCCAAATCGCGTCTCCCCCGCTCTCTCTCCGACAACCGCGCGCCGCCGCCGGAGCAAGCCCGCCGCCGCAGCGCCGCCACCTCCGGTGAGCCCCCTCTCTCTCTCGCTCGCGTACTTTGCTGGCTTTTCGCCGTCGGCTGCAGTTGCCATCCCTCCAGAAACTTCTCTTCGTCGTGCATTCGGGCCGTTTTCCATTTCGCTGCCGAGAGATCGTTCGGACCTCGATTCTGCTTTCGCTTTAGCCGGTTCACCTTCGGTGCCGCTGATAGTTCGACTAGGAATCCGGTTTCGCGGTTCTCGTAGGTTCTGGTCCGATACGCTATTGTATAGCCTGTGTTGATGTCTTGAAGTTTCGCTCTGCTGACTGGCTGCGAGCTGAGCGATTGAATTCGGTATTCGATTGTTGCTGCGCCCTGTCGATTTTTCGAAGTTCATGCTTTCGAATCGGTGATTCGTAGCGAGGCGTATGCGTAGAGCTATGGGTTGTTAGCCTGCCGTTTTATTTGATTATTGACCTAGGCGAGAATTTGGTTGGTCTCGTTTAATTTTTTTGTGACACGAGCAGGGAAAGGAAGAGTTGACTATTATGAAAAGAAACGGGGAAGCTGTGGACGACGAAGAGTTCGTTCCTGATGCGAAGAAGCAGAGGGTGCTCGAGCAATCGTCTCCTTCTTCGTCCTCATTAGTCGAGAACCCACTTCATCAATTGACGGCTTACGATGATGTTGATGATGAGGAAGACGTTGCGAGGAGAGGGATGAGAAACGGTGACCGAGAGGCAGTGGATGGACGTGCAGCAGGGGAACAGAATGGACGTGTGGTTGATGAAAGAGGGAGAGAAGAGGACGATAGTGAGAGTGATGACGAAGAAGACGAGGGGTATAACAAAGGGAGGAGAGGCCGCCTTGTTGAGATCCGGAGGGACTGCCCTTATCTTGATACAGTTAATCGCCAGGTACTCTAAGCTGAACTTTTATGAACTCAATTTATGATGATATTTGTGGGGTTGGCTTGTATTTTTCTGCGCCTATGCTAGGTTGTATAGTTTGTAGTAAATGTGCATGGTGAAGGGAATATTCAAGTCGCAATAGAGCAACTAGAATTGCTAGGCGCATGGAGCTTATTTGTGGCTGTAAGTCATTCTACTTCATGTTGCTGGTGCTTATGTAGTCTAGTGTTTGGCCATTTTGTGTTTTAGCACACTACACGTTTCTACTCTCTATTGCTATTGCACATTCTTGGGTCAGGAAGTGGAGTTTCTTGATGCTTAAATCTATGTGGAGAGTGGCAGTGCAATTGTTTCTTAATATAGGTTTTAGTGAACCACCAGTAGATTGGTTTCCATTCTCAAGAATCAGTCTATTGCCATTTCAGTCTTAAGGATCATTTTGTATAAGTGTATATTCTTGGTTTTAGCAACAGAGCATGTGAGAAAAGCTGGATAGTACTAAAGAAAATAGATCAAAGTCGTTGTTTGCCAAATTTCGTGCATATGAGGGTTGTTATGATGTGGTTCATAATGCTGTGTTTGTTTGTAAGGTTAATTGTAAAAGGATGTTGTGTTTATATATCACAGTCCTATAAACAAGGGTCATAAAGATGAGTTAAGGTTAAACGAAGCAACTGACATTAGTATTGGTGTATGAGTTATGTATCATTGAGAATATGCAATGATACACATGTGAACTGTTGTTACAAGTAATTGGTGTTTTTACACTATCATACTTTTTTACATGCTGCTTTATCCATTCCAGGTTTTGGAGTTTGATTTTGAGAAGTTCTGCTCTGTATCTCTATCAAATTTGAATGTATATGCTTGCTTAGTCTGTGGCAAATATTATCAAGGAAGAGGAAGGAAGTCTCATGCTTATACACACAGCGTTGAAGCAGGGCATCACGTCTTCATCAATCTTCAAAGTGAAAAGGTTTACTGCCTGCCTGATGGATATGAGATCAATGATCCCTCCTTGGATGACATTCGGCATGTGCTGAACCCAAGGTTGCTTCTTATATTTCAACATCTTTATGCTGTTAATATCCATAATCGAGCTTTCTTTTATGCTTGATTTTTCAATGTACTGCCTGTCTCTGTGCATCCTGGTTTAATTGACTATCTTTGTCTGTACAATGTGATCTGTCCTTCATGTGATAGCAGCTAGGCTGTAATGTCAACTTGTAGCAATCCTTGCAACTTCTTTTTCAGGTTTTACTTGGCCATTCATTCATTCCGTGAGGTGCTTGTTCTTGATTTAGTTTATATCTAATGTTAGGTTTACGAGGGAGCAAGTTGTACAGATTGACAAGAACAAACAATGGTCAAGGGCTCTTGATGGTTCTGATTACCTTCCTGGGATGGTAAGTGCAATATTTTGATCATGCAACAATATTCCGCTGCTACTTTATATTCAAAGTTAGGGTTTTCATTTTCTTCTGTGTTGGCTATAAATTCTTGATTATTGTTCAGGTGGGACTGAATAACATCAAGGAGACTGATTTTGTCAATGTCACTATTCAATCGTTAATGAGAGTTACTCCTTTGAGGAATTTTTTCCTTATTCCTGAAAATTATCAGCATAGCAAATCTCCACTTGTTCATAGGTTTGGAGAACTCACCAGGAAAATTTGGCATGCACGAAACTTTAAAGGACAGGTTTGTTACTTGGAGAAATCTACTTCTTTCTAATTCCCCTATGTACAAAAAGAGATTCTTACCATCGACTTTCTACATTTATAGGTAAGTCCACATGAGTTTCTGCAGGCAGTTATGAAAGCCAGCAAAAAACGTTTCCGGATAGGTGCGCAGTCTGACCCAGTTGAGTTCATGTCATGGCTTCTTAATACTTTGCATGCGGATCTCAAAACTTCAAAGAAAAAGAGCAGCATTATTCATGAGTGCTTTCAGGTATACTACCGGTTTCTAGCTCTTTCATTTCATATGTTGCTGCAGCTGCTTTTCATGCACAAAGTACTCATCTAATATTTTATTTGTTTTGTAGGGGGAGTTGGAGGTTATAAAAGAGATTCCTGGCAAAATTATGGCTGATAAGAAAGAAAGTGGTGATGACCAGGATGGCAATGCAAATCTCAAGGATAGTGGGACTGAACTTAATAATGTAATGTCTGAGACATCTAGAATGCCCTTCTTAATGCTTGGACTTGATTTGCCACCGCCGCCACTTTTCCAAGACGTAATGGAGAAAAACATTATACCCCAGGTTCGTTGTTCTTTATGTTAGCTTGATGAATATTTGGCAATAGCTGTAGTTATTCTCCTTTATATTTTTATTAATTGTTGAATCCTGTTAAATGTCTACTGTAAGATTTCACTGAGGGATAAAGACATGTAAATATTTTTGTTCATATTGAAACTACGAGTATTTGCTCCCATTAGTGGCAACATCATCAATGAGCACATAAAAAGATATCTTTCTTATTGAATCTATGAGAATTTGTCAGCTGAGGTGGTAACAATTCTTATTGTTTAAGAGAAAGATTAGCATGATAAAAAAAATGCCCCTGTTTACTTTCTGGGTGGGATTGGATTTATGTTGACAGGATTGAGTATCTGTCTGGAGTAATTTTTAATCTTAACTTTCACTTCTTATAAATTTTGTGAAACCTACACTTGGACTTTTATTTGCCTGAAACACCTGAAACCTTTCAAATAAAAACTCGATTTATTATTATAAAAAGTACTCACTATCCAAATGAAAGACGATCGATTATCTATCCAAGAAGACAGAGAGTCCCACATACGAGAAAAGGTCACAAATAGAGTTGAACCAAGTAACATTGCAAAGGCATAATGATAGTAGGGTCGGGATATCCCCGCCCTCCGAACCGGACGTGAGGGTCTCCCCTCATTCAGCTCTCTATGTTGGAAGCAGAGCATCGGATTTAAAAATCGAATATTCAAAGATACCCGTTCGTCATTTCCTTGGTATTGAAGTTGGGCTAGGTCATTTTGGGGCAAGCGGATCATAGGATTTTTAGTTTCATATTTTGGAGGGAAAGTGCAGGCAAACAGGCCCTGAATCTTTATCAATTGAGTTGTGGACAAGTAAGTGGTTTTCATCAACTTGATATCGAGGGAACTTATGCAACATGGTTTATGTGCTATAAACATGATAGATCCTTTGACAATAAGTTTTTTCTCCTTTTCTGATGGTATATGTATAATTTGGGGAGTCTTCTGTATCGACAGTATTGATGTGGACGAGAAATTTGCTTTTACTGATAAAAAGTATCTGTGTGGACATATTAAACAAAATACTCTTTTCAGAAGAGGCTTAGATTGATCTATGGCATTGCATGCCTAAGCACGTCAGATGCCTCCCGCTCAGTCAGTCCTTTGCAACGGTTTGGTACCATTTATTGAAAGAATTGAGTCAAATAATACACGTTTAAGATAGTTCAGGATTGTGATCGTATCATGAATTTTCATCATGGGCTTGTATCATGTGATGGGGAATCTTCAAGTTGAATATCAGATGAGAGAGGTCCTCAAAGATTTCTGTGGCACTTCTGCACCGTTGGAGTCCCAAGTGCTTATTGATCTAACTTAAGGTTTTATTTTCTTTCAGGTACCCCTTTTCAACATATTGAAGAAATTTGATGGAGAAACAGTAACAGAGGTTGTCCGTCCCCGCCTTGCAAGGATGAGATACCGTGTTAAGAGATTGCCTCGGTATCTCATTCTCCATATGCGGAGATTTACGAAAAACAATTTTTTTGTGGAGAAGAACCCAACTCTCGGTAAGCTTTTGGGACCTGATGATTTTAGTTGGAAAAAAATTGGGGAACTTTGATGATGATCAGATCAGCCATTTCATAATGCTGCGATTTGATTTAGAAGAAAATATGAAGTGGCGAATGTGAAATGTTGATCAAATTAGTACTTTTAAGTATCCGATTACTTATGATTGCTTTTGCAGTTAATTTTCCTGTCAAGAACTTGGAATTGAAGGACTACATTCCATTACCCACACCAGGAGATAAGGAGAGGTTGCGATCAAAGTATGATTTGATTGCCAACGTTGTTCACGATGGCAAACCTGGTGAAGGTTCTTACAGGGTTTTTGTTCAGCGGAAGTCTGAAGAACTTTGGTAAATCTCTCTCTCTCTCTCTCTCTCTCTCTCTCTCTCTCTCTCTCTCTCTCTCTGTGATTTTTGGGGAAATAAGAGTGCAGTTGTTGTGTCGATTGACCAGTCCTACTTTATGCTTTAGGTATGAGATGCAGGATCTGCATGTTTCAGAAACGCTTCCTCAGATGGTTGCACTCTCGGAGGCATACATGCAGATATATGAGCAGCATCAGTAGGACAATTTTGGTGGCAAGTTTTTTCAGTGCCTTCTGCTTTGCAACTTTGAGACCCCATTGGTGCTGGACTTCAGATCTTCTAAAAAGAAGTTCGAATCTGTATGTGAGACTACCTGTCAGATCTGTCTCCTCGGAGCAGCTGGGGTTTTTGATGAACCTTAAATTTAGGTTATCTTGCTGTGCTGAGATGATTGACTGCGTAAACCTGTATTCTGTTGGCTGTATATGATCATTAGCAAAACCTTAAGCTTAGGTTACTTTGAGTAATTAAAGAGGGTGGCTGCGGCATATCTCTAATACCTACAGTAATTATATTGTTCTCAGGTTCGTCTGCCTTTCCGCATTTTTTGGTTGGCTGTCTTGTGCAATGGAAAGGCAAACATATTGATATCTGATGTTTTTCCCTTTTGTTTCTGTTCTTTTTCACTAGCATGTACTTCCTGGTGACTGATTTCAGATATAGACTATTGAGGCAAACTTGCATATCTTCTTGCTGGTCCGTCAGATTCTTCTAGACTATGCGCTTGTCTACCTGTTAAGCGTATCGATGAAGTGACACGAGCTCTGAAGCGAGGAAACGGTCGAAGGATTGATGTGACGTTAATGTCGCCATGGACGAGAAAACCTTCAAACTACATTCTCTAAAATAAATTGTTAGGGCGGTCTAGTGTCTATAGAACGAGTAAGGAGCGGTTCAAAATGCGCGATTGACCCTAGCGCCAACTAGAATTCCTAGAATTGATATATTGGTCACATTTCATGCAAAACATTTGAAACTTGAGAATTCTGGACTTCGTACTCTTGATTTATGCTAACCATGTTTACACACTAAACTAGCAGAGAAACTCATTGATCGTTCGTAGTCGGGTAGAGTAAACGGATGCAAGACGCACGCTCTAAAAACTGGAAGGGACAACGGAAATTGAGGGATGAATGATTACTTCGATTTGATCCGTTACAACACTAGGCTATGCAATGGTTGTTGGATTGAATAAAAGATAAAAATCTTTGTACGAAATTTACCCAAAATTCATACTGTCTAATAAAAAATCCCAAACTGGTAGCTGATATATTTACCTCAATTTAATTCATGTTTTACAGAACTTCTCAAACTGATTCTTATAACCTAACTCTGCCCTTTGTTAAAATGCATACATGTTGACACGTGTCAAAATTCACACATATCGACGCTCGTGAATTTTTTATATTGGATATGTCATCTCCGCCATCTTCTAGTCGTTTGCCATGTGTATTGACACGTATGCATCTTAACAGGATATGGAATGGAATGATCCTACTTATATATGTGATATTGTCCTTGTGAGCTTCGCAAGGGCCCCACTTATGTTCAGTTCGCACCTGGCGCCGCGGCAAAAGAGTTCCTCGTTTCTTCAAGCAGGAAAAGGGGGCTGGTCTTGTAGTGACTTAGGTTGACTAGACCATCCGAATCCCAAAGAAATTTTTCCTAGCGAGGCAATAAACGTGATGTCTTGAACATGTTCCTGGTTCTAGGTTGAAACTCGTGCATGATCCACTTTGGTTGAGCTTGAGCGAAGATTTAAGATTGATTTAATACCAATGCAATAATTTTGGAGTTTCTTGATACTTTTCTCGTTACTTTGTAGGTAGCTCACTTGGCCATCGATTATGATGCCTTGTCTATGGTGAGCTTGTCTATGGTGAGCTTATGCCTTTTTTCCTTTCTTTTTGGATAGGATGATGCAAGTGACAACTGGTGGATAAAATGAGCATGACAATGCGGATAGTAATTTAATTTTATCGACAAGGACTTATAAGGATATCAAATTGAGACGATATTACTTTCAATTTTCATGATAATATATGTTACTTTCCTATTCCCATGCCCATGCGAAACATAATTTGTTTAATAGTGGAAAAGAAAATTAACATTAGTGCGAACCGTGAATGTACGTACCCTCTCATTGATAATTATATAAAAGTACATAAATTTTGGCATATTAGTGTTGTGATATCGTGAAATATTGAAATTAGATTATGGAGGATGAAAATGAAGGTTTTTCTATTACAAGGTAATGGTTATAACTTCTAATTGACGCAAAGGGTAATGGAGGAATGTAGTTTGGGTATTGATATGGCTCATACACAAGAGACACTTCTATCATGCCCCTGTGGTAGACTCATCAATTGGTGGGTCGGATAAAAAATGATCTTACTCAAAATAGACCAATTTAACTTGTTTTGACCCATTTCCATACAACGTATATCTAGTAAATTATGCCTAACCTGATTCATATTCAACTCATACTTGATTCGATTTTTAATACTAAAATACTTGCATATTTAACAAAATGCGTGAAAACTCATACCTAAATTTAGGTGAAAGTGTGGCGTGAGTGAGCATGGGCAAGGGAAAATGAAGAGAGAGTCGTTGAGATGGGTTCTTCATTTAACACTTATATTGTGTTTAAACTCATCTATGGCCTATTTATTGAAAATAAAATCATATGAGTTAAGAAATAGAAATAGACCCTATGACCCATTTGATGGGTTTACCTATCTGTATGCAGAGTCATCACTAAATACAAAAACGTTTTAGCTTTCATGTTATGGCTAGTTGTCGTAATCTAACCGTTTCTGACCCCTTTTTCCATACTGGGGTGCAAACGAGAATGGATAGACGCCTCGATAAGGGAGTACAGACCTTGACCGTTTTCATGAACACAACAAAAATTGAGTTTGTTCCGGAGGTGTTGAAAGGAAGAGTGCCGGTTGTCGAATCATCAGACAAGGTCTCAAACTGCTTTCAAGGAACATGGTCGCGTCGTGACTCGTGATGCATACACAACATATCCATGCCCAATGCTTACGGACAAGATTCTCCGATCTAATTATGTTTCATCAACTAAGCGCTCAAGACCTTAAAAGCCGTGCTGACTATTCAAACTGTTACAATCGCGATGATTAAGGGACGTCGTCAAGTGGACATGTCAAGCAGAGAGCTTTGGTGGTGAGGGGAAATAGCAAAAGCAGGGGCACATGTTTCATTCTCTTTCCCAATCCTCGGAATCAGATTTGACATTACATGTTTCATTCTCTTTCCCAATCCCCAAAATCAGATTTGACATCGATTCAATCAGCCATGCACTTCGCATGAGATGTTCTCTCTCTCTCTCTCTCTCCCCAAGGATAATTCCTACTAAAAAAGAAACCGTAAAAACAAGCAAAAAATCAAGAATTTTGGAGCACCTCGTTACTCCACTTTCGGCGTCGCCTACAGCTCATCCTGCAAACGAGAAAGACGGGAGAGAGAAAACTTATCAGTGCATGAAGAGGAAAAAAACAAACCAAAAGTAACACCTTGCAGTCGGCCCTGTCATCTTGGTTTCGAGGATTCCTACCTTTGCATCTTCAGTCTTGATCTCGTCCTTGGAGTCGGCGCCATCATCTGTTTTGGTTTCGATTTCTGCATCGGAATCATCTACTTCGGCATCATCGGCATCATCATCTTCATCCTCAGCCTAAAACAGATTTTTTACCCCCATGAGAAAACACACGGACACACAAAATGAGATCTACTATATTTTTACAGGCTTATGGACTTACATCGGAATCAACAGGGTCGGCCTTAGATTCCTGATAAAGCATTGAACCACGAGTCAGTGTTATTGAATTGGAAAAAGATGCTGAAAGAATGCGGTGGTGCATCGAGCCTTCAGCAGGCCAATGTGGGCATCCACTTACTAAAACTAAACAGTATAAACAAAATTTATACATACATATATATGGTCGAAATTAATAACTTAATAAATCAACAAGTGGACATCGAGGTTATCGAAGTTCTAACCAACTATAGTGAGCCAGATGCGCATTAATATTGATAGGAAGTCTGTCCCAGACAACGATAAAGACTTGTGGAAACGAGATATTACCTCTTCCTCTCTCTTCTTCTCTGCCTCATCAAATGCTGCCTTTTCGGCCTGAAAAGTCATAGAAATTGGGCAATCTCAGACACGAATACTGGCAATATAATCACTTACTTGAGTAGAAAAAAGAAGAAGCATATACTCCATACATCCTTGTTCTTGCCCCATGTTTCTTCGGCAAGCTTCTTTGCATATTCGACATCATCAGTAACCAAGACGTTGTCAAACAAGGTTCCAGATTTGACCTGAAGCACACCAACACTGCTCATAAATGTTCACGCCCTGTGAAAAACCGGAATATTAAAGAAGAAAGACACGTTACCTGCCACAGTTCTACACCAACATACTTCAAGTTGGGGTAGACATATAGGTCTGGGTCATCTTTAAAATCTGTTTGAATATATATGAATATGAGGAGTTATAACAAAGATCACAAGAACAAAACCAATAAAAAACATTACTGAACAAACAAACCTGGGTTGTCAATCTTCGGTGCCTTCCACTTCCCCTTGTAGTTGGGATTTTTAATTTGCTACAGGAATAGAGAGATTCTTAAGAACTGCGTGATTCAACGATCTCATTAAACACGATCAAGAACATTCTAATACCTTTGGCTTCCACAGTCCCTTGTACTCAGGGTTAGGGATAGTTGGGGCTGTCCATTCACCATCCTCATCTTCATCCCAATCCTCAGGCTGCAAACCATCATTGTTCAAACTATATTAAGCAGCTGAACCTCCAACGGAGCAGAGCTATAAATTGAATCATAAAATGGAGAATAGTTGCATAAACAACTTGAAAATGATCATATTCACCTTCTTGGCATCGGGATCTGGTATCTCTTTTGGTATATCATCATATCCCTGCAGGCACATGTTAGATGTCAGTTCATCCAATACTCATTAGACATCTACTTCATAAATAAACGAACTCCAGAGACATAATGATGCCTTTACCTCTGGCTTCTTATCTTCTGGATCAGGGATATATTCATTGTCATCCCAGTCTTCTGGCTGCCACCCAAGCAAGGGAATCAGCATGATATACCATCACATACAGAGGAGAAGCTAGATGAATACCTCAGTAACTTACTTTTTTGGCCTCGGGATCCTTGATCTGCTTAGGTGGGAGAAGATCCCAGTCAGTGTACAAGCTACCGCTTCGCTTCTCAGCATTATCAATGAGAATACTGTAGGTGGCATCGGGACGGAGGATGAAAGTATAAACATGAGTAAGCTGATCAGTCTCGCAGGGAACTTCCTTCTTGATCAAATGGTTGGTATCATTGTAGTTGAGTATAGCATGAACTTTCTTGGTGCTGTAGCCACAGATATCAGGTCCAAACATAATACTGCAGCAATCCCAACATTCGTCGAATGAGCAAGTGTTTACAAATAGAACAACTGAGCAGAAAGGTAATATCTTGTAGTCGGAGGAACTATAGTAACCTGTATGGGGTGTCACCACCGAATTTTTTCTGATCAATTTCACCACTGAGTAGCTTCATGTAGCCACCACCACAGTCAAGCTTCTGCTCATGCTTGACGGAGAATTGGAAGACAAGGGTCTTGTCTTTGTTGCTGAACTCAGGGAATTGCGCTGATGTAGCATAGAACCTGTAGTCTTCACTCGTCTGGATACCTGCCAAAGGAGATCGATGATAACTCTGAAGCTAGCCAGCAAGAACATCAGATCATCTAGATTCTTGAATGCTAAAAGAATAAAATTCAAACTAACCTAACTATTTCACAACACATATATTCGCTCGTGAGAGAAAAGCCTACCTTTGTCATTGGGGTCTCCATTCCATTTTCCAGATGTGTAGTTCCACTCGCCAGCCAAGTTTTCATCTTTTTTCCAATCAGACTTGACCCACCGGCTCTCCCATCCATCTAATTCAATTAGAGACATGGCAGCATAGAGTTCCAAAATGAGAAACCGCTAGGCAACAAGAAAGCACAACACAATTTATGCAAACTGACCACAAATTTTTCGCAAACAGAACTCTATGCCCCTAATGACTTTTCTCTAGTCTAGGATACAATCTTATTAATTAGTCATTTCCAGCAAGCGTCTGATCATGATATCAAACTTAACATCTCGCCACACAGCGAAGGCAATACGCTCGTACAGCCCCACTCTCAACAATGCTCACGTCGGTCAGGCAGCAGAGCCAGTGCTCCTCCACTAAGTTCCACTCGGACCAAACATTGCTGCATCCACAAACTCGACGTACAAGTCTCGACAATCTATAGCACCCGAAGTATCCGCCACACTAACACGCAAACGAAAAATGACTGCCCACTCAGCAATCTCACGCCTCCCCCGTCGCGGCTAAAACAAGGCCAGCCAAGGAGGCGGCACCCAATTCGTAGTTAAAAAAAAAAAAAAAAAAAGCGCGATCAAATTGCCGACCGCAAATTCCCGCCAGACACCGATCTAAACCAAAAAGCGGCGTCGAGCCAACAGATCCACGCGCGAACAGATCAATCTCGGAAACGACTCCGCGAAACCACGATCGGCATCGACCGCGCGCTCGCGACAACTCTAACGGAAAAAAAAAACAGCCGAACGAAAACCGGAAGCGACGAAGGAGAACGAACGAACGAACGGAACGGAAAGGAAATGCGCGATCGAGCTCTGGAAAATGTACCGTCGAATCGCTCCTCGAAGAACACCTCGGCGGTCGCGACCGCCGCGACGGAGAGGAGCGCGAGCAGCAGCAGCAGGAGGCCGCCGGGGTTCGCCGGCCGCCCGATCGCCATCGCTGTCTAGAGAGAGAAAGCGAGAGAGAGTGAGCGAGAGAGAGGCTGTTAGTGAGAGAAAAAGCGTCGCAGCGAGCGGACGAAGCTGGGGGCAAAGCGAGGTCCGGGTGGCCTTTATATAGCGGTCGTCGCCCTCGGTGCTGGCGTGGCGGGTTGACCTCCGTGGTGGACGCTGCGCGATGACGTGGGCCGGTGGTGGCGCGACACGTCGCCGCTCCTCGTCACGGGCGTGACGTGGCGGAGAGAGATTGGCTCACGCGAGGTGTACGGAATTTCGAGTGTCACAAGAGCTGCGTGGGGCCCCCCTGTGGAGCGGGGGGAGCTGCCGGCCGTTCGGTGGATTTTCCTGGGAGCGGATTCCCGCACGCTTACAAAGGTTGGCACGTGCGGGACACGTTCCAGATCGAAGCCCCATCTTTGCGTCCGTCGATTTGTTTTTCCAATGAATGGATACGAGCCGTCGGATTAAAAAACGCCCGCGCAAAGCTGGCAACCTTTTTGGCCGTTTTGAAAAACGAAGAAGATAATCTTAATAAACCTTTTCTTTGGAAAATTTAGGGAAAATCGAACGTCATTAGAAACTTTACTAATCCTACACAATGCACATTATTTGCTTCTGCATATGATATCTTTATCGATTTGGAAAGATGGGATAATTGCCTGAAGTTTCCAGGTTGATCGATCGAGAGCTCGGGGACTTTATTTGATCGATCAAGGATTTAAGATTTTCTTTTTTATAGGCCATCATAAGATCTCGAGCGACGACCTAAGCATTGGAAATGGTGCGTGGCAAATAAGTGAATATTCCATATCGAGAGCCACATCGAATTCCCAATACTTGAATTCCATCAGTCGTGAGCTCAAGACCTAAACGAAACTCCTGGCCAAAGTAAAAACCTTTAATTCCTCAATTGATCAAGGACCAAGATTGATTTTTATCACGTCGATGCATTTGAGGGAGCTGAAAATACATACACGTGCTCGATTTCTCAAATGAAGTCTTACTAAGGTCAATTCTTCACAAAGTTTTGGAAACGGCTCATCACTTAGATATAAAAACGGATCACACATATAATTCTTAACCCATTTATGATGAGTTGAGTGATTATATGAATTAGTTATATTTGGTAAATGAGCTATAAATGAATTTAAACGTAAGATAGGGCATTAATGTCAAATGGATCATAAATAGCTTCGCAACTTATTTAGATTCAATTCATTTATACGACTCTTTTTTCGTTTTCTCACCTTTACTCGATCTTGCGCTTACTCACTGCTCATCCTTTCCTCAACTTGGGTATTAATATTCCTAAATTATTTAAGTATTTTAGCAATATATGTTAGATTGAGTTTGGATCAATTATAACATTACTGGATATGATTCGAAATGTGATTAAATGAGACTATTTGGGTCAGGTAATTTTTGACCAGACTCACCCGTTTAATGGTTCTAAATTCCACGTCTAAGTTACTTGAGCTTTTATAAGGATTGCGGGGCTTATCACAAAACTTATGTATGATTTAACTTGGAAAAATCAAGCTAAGGATTGCATGAAACCGGGTGGCTAAGCTAGGACTTGTATATATAGAAAGGGTACCGCAACAGTGCAACTGAAAGGGGGAACTGCCATGGACACAACAGAGGAGTCCTAATAATTACAGCAGATGCTCTGTTAAAAGGGGCAACGAACGACGCTGTTGGCCTGGCCCGGTCCGACTGGCCGGCGGAGTTCAGAACAGCTTAAAGAGCAAGCCCCCGTGTGTGGCGAAGAACGGGGCGAACACCAACGACTCGACCGCCATGAGCTTGATGAGGATGTTGAGCGAAGGGCCGGAGGTGTCCTTGAGGGGGTCCCCGATGGTGTCACCGATGACGGCGGCCTTGTGTGCATCCGAGCCCTTGGGCCCCAGCGTCCTGGCGTGCTCGGAAGCGCCAGCCTGCGCGAGCGCGGATCAATCAACCCGACTCAACATGACACGAAGAAATCAAACGGCAAACGAGCGGACTCACCTCTATGTACTTCTTGGCATTGTCCCATGCCCCACCTGTGTTAGAGGCTGAAATGGCAACCTGAACCAGAAACCAAAACCAGATTCAGCAAAGATGTCAGGACTTGATTATAATTGACATGATGGATTTGGGGAAGGTAAGGTGATAGGTAGCTACCTGCACGCCGGAGACGAGCGAGCCGGCAAGAACTCCAGCGAGAGTTTCCACTCCGAATAAGGTGCCGGCCACTAGCGGGGTGAGCATGACCAAGGCACCGGGCGGTATCATCTCCCTCAGCGAGGCATCGGTCGAGATCTTGACGCAGTTCGCATAGTCGGGCTTGGCCGTCCCCTCCATGAGGCCCGGGATGGTGTTGAACTGCCGCCTGACCTCTTCAACCATCTTCAGTGCTGCGCTCCCGACGCTCTTCATTGTCATGGCAGAAAACCAGTAAGGAAGCATGGCACCGACGATCAAGCCTATGAACACCTTCGGGGTCAACACATCAACGGCCGTGATGCCCGCCCTGCTCACGAAGGCGCCGAACAAGGCGAGAGAGACGAGTGCCGCCGATCCAATAGCAAAACCCTAAAGAGAAAAGGCAGACAGTGTAATGAGGTTCTTCATGTCACAGCTGATCACGCAAAATTTAGATAGTCATTACCTTGCCAATGGCAGCAGTGGTGTTTCCGGCAGCATCCAAAGCATCAGTCCTCTCGCGTATTTTGTGGCTCATTCCGGCCATCTCGGCAATCCCGCCAGCATTGTCGCTGATAGGTCCATACGCATCGATAGCGAGACCTGTGGCTATAGTACTCAGCATCCCCAATGCAGCCATAGCGATTCCATACATGGCAGCCAAGCTGAAGCTCACGTAAATAGCAATTGCTGTGGCAAATATGGGGATGATGACGGATTTGTAGCCCAGAGCCAATCCGAAAATGACGTTGGTCGCGGCACCAGTCCTGCACGAATCCGCCACATCCTGCACCGGACTGATACAATCGCTAGTCAGCAAATCAGCGAAGCAATGCCCCGTACTTTACATGTGTCCTTGGCGACCGCCAAATGCAACATGATCTGATATGTTCTACATGATAAAGAGTCACAAATCATGAAGCAAAAACTCACCTGTAAGCGTTGCTCGTGTAGTACTCCGTGGTATAGCCGATAACGAGTCCAGCCCACAAGCCGGTCACAACGCAGAAGAACAGGTGCCTGTGAGCATATTAATCACGTCGATGAAAATGATCTAGGAGACATAGAAATGAAGACGAATCCGAAATGATGGCAGCAGAGCGGGAAGCATACCAGTTCTTTACGACTTTGTCGCTTCCGAAATTGTACATAGTGAATTCCGATGGCAGAGCAAAGAAGCTGACCGTGGCAATGCCGGCAGTCATCAGGACTGTTGAGATAAGAAGCTGGCGCTTCAATGACGGTTCGATTTCACTCACGTGCTTGATCTCAGAGAGATCTGTCGCAAATAGTGTTGTTATCAAGCAGACGACAATTCCCATTGAGCTAATGATGAGTGGATAGGACATGGCCGAGAAGTCGTGGCTTATGCCGAAGGATGAGATCGACGCGACAAAGAGTGCAGCGCACGATGATTCAGCATAAGACCCGAAGAGGTCAGAGCCCATTCCCGCAATGTCCCCGACATTGTCGCCGACGTTGTCTGCAATGACCTGCAAAACAAGCAGTGCATTGAGCATGTTTTTTCACAGATCACACGCAACCAAAATTTTGATTTCGCAATTTTGTTTCTAGACCGATGTCATAGGAAGGGAAGAAAAGTTACAGCCGGGTTCCGTGGATCATCTTCAGGGATATTTTTCTCGACTTTCCCGACAAGGTCTGCGCCAACATCAGCTGCTTTGGTATATATACCTCCGCCGACTCTTCCAAAGAGTGCCATCGAAGAACCGCCGAGTCCATAACCGGTAATAGATTCATACAGTCCCTCCCAGTCATCTCCGTAGTAAATCTTGAACAGATTGATGGACACATATAGAACAAGAAGGCCATTGGCAGCAAGAAGGAAGCCCATCACAGCACCGGATCGAAAGGCCACAATAAATGCCTTCCCGACACCCTTCCTGGCTTCTAGAGTTGTCCTAGCATTGGCATATGTTGCAATCTTCATCCCTAGAAAGCCTGAGAGCACAGAAGTAAGAGCACCGAGCAAGAAGGCCACTGTGCTGAAGATGGCATTGGCCAGAGCTGGTTTGCAGAGATTTTCTGGGTTGTAACTGCAAGGTTCGCTTTCGGTGCTAAAGCCCTTAACTGAACCGAGGAAGAGGAAGATGATGGCACCGAATGCACCCATGAAGATGCCGAGGTACTTGTACTCGGTAAATAGGAATGATGTTGCACCTGGAACAAAAATGGTCAAGCATCTATGCAGTTAAAGATCAATTTCCCAAGTTCAAGCAATGCTGCAGAAAAAGAATCTAATGGGATATCCATTTTGCTTCTCTTCTGCCAAGTTTCACACTTTAGGCAGAGTACTAAGAATTATAACATACGGTAAAATTCTGGAGAAACGGTTCTTCGGTGACAGATGGAGATAGGATAATCCTAAACAAAGCATAAGCAGTTATTTTCTGGGTGTTGATCAGACGATCCTAAGTCGTTTGCAAATCTAGATTACCACCAGGTGTTTCCAGAAAGTCACCCCAATTATTAAACTCCGCCCAACAGTAAGCAGTTGAATTTAGATATGAATTACACAAATCATATTTTCTATGTAAATTTGGACAGCACCAGGCTGTCCGACTAGTGACGATGTTTCCTGCCCAGTTGAGCATTTCCTTGGCTAAAGATTGGCTTTTGATTTGTTCCGCACATCCGTTTGGCCCTATTCTATTTTCTCCTGTTTGTATACCTATGGAGAATATGGTGATAATGATGATGCTGGGTAAATTTATATGGTGCCTGCCCAGAGTGAGTTTGGTCTGATGCATATGATTTTTAGCAGCAAAAGATGACCTAAGGAGAGAGCGACTAAAGAAATCATGACAGCAACAAGATCTCTAAAGGCAAACACAATATACACGATAACTTCTGACGTAGTCAATCACCGTAATGATCTCATGGAATGTGAACTTTGTGAGAACCTCTTAAATAAAACAACACAAAGAATAAGACAATTACTTGATACAGAAAAGAAAAAAATATCCCACGATCGGCTACCTATATTTACATCAGCAAACGGAATTCACTATCTCCAGGTCTCACAGACAATTCACAGACAAAACAGAGCCCTGAGAAGTTTTCTTAAAAGATCGAAACGGGGACCTTACCGACTGCGATGGCATTCTGAATCTCAGAGCACTTGATGACAACACCAAGCTGATCCACACCCTCCTCCTGATCTTCATTCTCCATCAGGTTTTCATGGTAGCCATTGACGTCCTCAGTGACCTTGACCCTGGACACCAGGAACCACTGGAGCAGAGCAAATCCAATGCCCACCAAAGCAGACCCAGGTATCAGAACCAGGGTCACGGTATCACCCCACACGCCCATTCTCGAGAAACCTAGGAACCACTGGACTTCAGCCCCCAAAAAGGAGAAAATAACTGGTCTTTAGTGGTACTACGGATTCTGAGCCTCCAAAGAAGCGCGAAGTTGCATTATCCGCAGGAAGATTTATCTCGAGTGGTCATGCAAGATGGTGCCAAAAAGATCTTGGAGAGCCGGTAGTTTTGATCGACGGATGGCACGAAATAAAGGGTCCGCCGCATTTGCGAAGTTCGAGGATTTTCTCCTATTCCGGGCCTTCTATCTTCTGGGGGTTTCTTGCTGCATTAAACTTCGGGGGCCGTGCTATACCAGTTGGTTTGAATGGCAGCTTTCAGGATCTTCGATCCATATCCGAGATTTTCTAGGGTACCAGAATTCAACGTGTTAGGATTTGGATAAAGTCGGCCAACTCAGCATGGCACGATGATTGGGTAGAGAGAGACAAGAGAGCATTAAACCTCAGCAAAATGCGTTCACGGGTCAAGAGATTTTCACTTGTCCATATTACAAGACAGTCAATCACCTACTACCTTTCCCAGATCAGCCCTCCACTTCAGTATTTTAGCCCTTGATTTGTCTCCTTCTTTATCTGCTAAAGACAAAGAAACCATCGTGCCAGGATCAGATTAGGTGTGAAGATAACCCTTGCTCTGCGCAATGGTCAAGGAGCTGGAAATTTGCGGCCGCAATTATGAGGAGAGAGCGTCATGGTTTCGCATCCCTGTCGATCTGCCATGCTTCTCCAAGTCGGCATCAGATGATGGTAATGGAGAGGAATCACTGTCAGAGTCCCACTTAGGATCGAGGAGATGTCCTTTCTCGTGATGTGCATTGAGTCAGCATTCTGAAAGTAGCCATGCCATGCACTGAATCTCCCCTGGAATGGAACCGTCCTGGAAAGGGGAGATCTTGTCATTGGAGGAACAGGGCTTTGGGAGCAAATTTTGGCCAAAGAGAAAGATGCCTTGTCCATGCATTTCATTGATGGGAATGGTCAAAATGGTTGGTGAAACCCTTGAGATTTTTATTAGGCATATTTATTAAAAAAAAATACTAAACTTTAAAGTATTGATTTTTTTTATGTCCCTAGAGAAGTTTCCGTAATAAGATTATTTAATGAGTGTTCGGTGGCTATTGACAAAGTTCCTATAAACTTAGAAGAATTGGAGATTTCTAATGTCTTTAGCAGGTTATGCCTCGGGTGACTTTTCTATTAGAAATTAAGTCATCGCAATAATTGTTCTTTTAATTATTGTTAGTAACTTTCAAGTGAGGAAAAGTTAATTACATAAAAAGTAATAATAGTTCTTTTTTCTTCACTTGCTTAGTAAGTAATCATGAGAAAAAGTAACTTCAGCTTTTGAATAATTAATAATTTCTCCATATAGAAACTCAGTATCAATCCATCATTTTATTAAGCTTTTTTCGTCGTGGTTACTCTACCGAGGATATATGATTATACGTTTTTATTAATAACTAATAAATATTAATTTGATTAGTCACTTTCAAATAAGAAAAGTAATTTTTTACTAAGTAAGCGATTAGAGTTTCTCCACTTCGATTGCGACTCCCACTTAGGATAGTAAGTTCTGCCGTATACGCAATTAGGAATATATTTCTATTTGTAAAATTTACATGTGATTAGTTTTATGTTACAATTGAATGTTGTTTTTCATGCGCTTATAGTGAGTAATTTATGTGCTGTTAATAACTTATGTAATTTTTTACTTGTGCAAATTGAATGAGCTAGGTCGTTTTTGCAATTAATAAGATAGCGTTAAGCAATCTCACAAATATGTTGTATTTCAAATTAGAATTTGAATCTCCCTAATCTCATGATTACACAAATTTATTAGGAGAAAATTTGAAAAATGAAATGTCTCACTTTTCTTTGTACAACCTAACATTTTTCAAAATTTTGTTGACATGCGTGCTTTTTCGGATATTCATTTGATGAACAATAAGAAAACATAGTAGTGTGTAATTTCGCAGAAAATCGGTAAAATGTGGGGTCATATTGAAAATCTTTTTTGCATGTAGAGGTCATCGATTTCCAGTCTTGTCCGATTCCACTCAGGAACTAGGCTCTGGATTGAACCACCTTGAGATTAGAGACCTCCGATCTGGTTCGATTACTATCTAATGGAACAAATCACTTATTGTTCATAAGTTAATATGTTCGTTAGAACTTGTACTCACATCAAGTTTCTTCCTACTAACAGCGACTGGATATGTACCTTTCCCTCTTTGAAATCAGTGTGAAAGCTTTGTAATTTTGTAGTGATTGCTCCTATGAAGAATAGCTCCCAGATGAGTTTGTTTGTCTCGTCACTGTAGACGATGTAACTTTTAGGAAGTTTCGAGGGAGGAGGACAGAAGTTCACTTTACTTAATTTTTTGAAAAAAATTAAAAGAATTAAAATATATATAATTAGTCAAATCTGATATGATTCCCTCTAAAAATCAGAAATTGAATCGTCTGAACACTGTTTTTTCTTTTAATAATTGGAAATCGGACCCAGCTGGCGTTCAGTCCTATCTAGATGATTTCTGGTTCAGTTAATCTATTACCAAAAAAGTTCTAAACCTAATCCCAAACCTTTCAACCGTACAAATTGAGTCATAAATGTTTTCATATTGATACAAGCTTAGTTTACCTGGATAGGAAATAGCTTACGTGGGCACCGACATTCTTACATGGCACCACCGACGCTGATATAGGCAAAATTTATAATTTTTTAATAGTTAATATCTATTTTTTTCATTTTTTTCTTTTTACCCATTGGCCAGTAAAGTCGCCGATTGACCATCGCTGGCCAAAGGTTGGTCCATGCGAGGGTGTCGATGCCACAATGGCCTTGAAGGCCCCCGCTAATGGTTGATGGGGGCCGATGCCCTCGTTTGTGGTTGGTGAGGGCGTGGGGACTCTCGCTCAAACATGTCTCTAGCCGGTGAGGTCACCACAAAATGGGCAAAGAGAAAAGAAAAAAAGAAGAGAAGAAAAAGGAAAATGTAATAAACTTTTTTGCAAAAAATGTTAAAAAGTGATTAAATTTGTCCATATCAACGTAGATAGTGCAACGTCGGACCTCTAACGCCCATGTTAGCAATTTGCAAACTCATTTGAATATTAAGAAATTCAGAAAAGTGGCCTTATCAATATAAAAATGTTTAAGATTAAAAAGTTCATATTGTATTAATATTAATGTAATAAGTTTATGACTATTTTAAATATTTTTGTCATTTTTAAAGTGAATTTTTCAAGATCCAATTTTTCCGATTTTGCCCCCTCAATCTGGAGCTATTTCCAGTTCGGTCCCTCCCCGCCATAAACCCTACAATCTCAAAACCCCCAAAAACACGAACGGAGTTCAGCTGAATTCCATCTTCTCCTTTTGATGCAAAAAACATGCCTGCAATTTTCCTGAGAAGATCGCGCATCGGATCTTCTTCGCATCCTCCGGATCCCGCATCGCGAGCTTTCTCCCTCCGCTACCTGTTCAGTCTCGCCGCCCCGTCGGAATCCCGATTCGAAGCTCCGAAACCCTCTCGCTTTCGCGGCTCCGATGGCTCCGCCGGCGGCTCCGCCGCCTGTTCCGGTGCGCCGGTCGGGGCGAGCTGGGTGCGCCGTTTGGAGGAGGCGCTGGGGAGAAGCGGCTGTCCGGCGCGTTTCGGGGGCTTGCGGTCGTTCGCTGCTCGAGCCGCCGCCGCCGTCGAGCCCGCGACCTCCGACGGCCTGACGGTGGAGGGGATCCTTTCCAGCCAGTGGACGATCCTCGACGAGAGCGAGGGCGATTGGAAGAGCCATGCCGCCGCGATCGCGCAGTCCATAAGCTTGATCAAGCGGCGCTTGCAGGTGGAACAATTTTCCTTGTGATTTTAATTTATCATTGAAATGAAAATCAGGGGTCGGAGTAGATAGCTCAGAGAGGTTCATTTAGCTGGGGAAAGTTGCATTTACATTCGTGTCGCAGTCCGTGAAGTTTGGGGAATCGCAGTTCCTATAATTTAGTGCCTAAAGTTTACATTTTGAATATCCATGGTGCAGAAGCCGGGCTTTGAGAACGGAGGTCACTTGTCAAAGTGCGTTTTTTATGCTTTTAGTTATAGAAATGTTGGTAATTCCGGCGCATCATGAGTAATATGAATGAGCAGTAGTGCTACTTCTGTTGTAGGCAAAACTCTAACAAGGGACTCTTGATGCGAATTTGATGTAGTTGGAGGAGCAAAATATAGCAAAAAGAACAACAAACTGGGTTAAAATCAGTTGAATTGAAGCTGGAATATAGAAAATCTATTCTGGGGTTTATAGAAACTAACTACATTTATTGAATCCAGAAAAACTGATGACAAAGAAAACACTGAAAATATTTGAACTAGAATTCTCCTCCTGCATTGACTTGTCTTTGGTCTAAATTGTAGCTTTCTCATATGTTCTTTAAGTTGAGCTATGGAATATCTACCATATAAAATTCTCTACTTTGATTTTGACTTCTGATGATGATTCCATGTTCTTTTGACAGTGGAAGAGCTTGTTAGTGAGGTTGGAGCTGTTGTCTACACAATTGAATAAGCCAGACCTTTGGGATGATCCTCAACATGCTGGAAAAATAAGCCGTGAGCATGGTAGACTCATGGCTAAGATGAGGGAGGTGATGGAATTTGAACAGGAGTTGCTTGAGCATATTGACATGATAAAGCTTGCTCGGGAAGAGAGTGATGCTGACTTGGAATTGGTGGGCCCCTGGTTTTCCTCACTAGGCATGTATTTGTCCCTGTTTCATGTTGTCTCCGGTGCTGTGCTACTCTTCCAGTCTATATTTAGTTGGACGAGTTAATACTTTGCATTTCGGGACTACTAGTGTGTTTATTTTTAACTCTGGGATTAAGGGATCAGGGTGTGAACAGTTTTGGGAGAAACTGAGAAACAATTTCACCCTACCGCTGGTGCATCAGTTATAACTAGGATTATTTGTCCATCAGACCAAGTTTTTACAATTGCTATATCCCCGATGTCTTCTTGTGCTGGTATGATACACTTTACATAAAGTGTGACTGTTGTGCTCCATAGTTTAGATTGGATACTGCTTTTTAGGTTCCCTATCTCATTATGTCCATATCATGTCTTGTCGCTCCTGAATTTCCTCCATTTTACCTGTATGAGTTCTCATTCATTTTCTTTTTTTCCTTTGAAGTCAAATTATCATTTCCACTGCTGAATTATTGAATTACAAATTGTTAGTGCTATTGCTTCCTCGCTGCATTTACAAGTTTATTGGAATCATGCCTTCTTTCTGTTCGTGCAGGAATCATTGCAAGCTTTGCTAAGGATGAGAAGATTTTCAAAAGAGAAAGAGCTTGAAGCCTTGTTAGCTGGAGAGCATGATTCTTGCTCCTGTTTCATAGAGGTCTGTATCATGCATTCTTAACTCCTAGTTGTCAAGTCACGAGCACTCATGTACGCAGTGCACTTTTACATTTTGGGTTTGCATCTTATAGGATGCATAAGTGACTTTGAGCTTCTCCACACCTAGCATTATTATTCCTTGTGCCTGGACAGTCTAAGAATTCAGTGTTTCGCTCATCTATGTACATAGGTGCAAGCTGGGGCCGGGGGCACTGAGAGCATGGATTGGGCTGCGATGGTCATGAATATGTACAAAATGTGGGCTCAACGCCGAGGATATGGAGTAACAGTGGTGGATGAAATGCCTGGTGAGATGGCTGGAATCAAGGTTCACCTCCTTACCATCTTTTTCTCACGTTACTAAATTCCTTGTGTTTTTCCCCTTGAAGAAGCCTACTCAATTATAACGTTCCAATTTTGACCCCAAAAAAAAGAAAAAAAGAAAAGAAAGAATAATGTTCCGAATTGCAAGTGTATCTATATGCAGTGTAGCTCTTGCTTCTTCTGACTTTTTCCTTAACTACTCTGTTTCTGAATTAGCTGAGTTTGCAATTAGTCCTGACCTAGACTTTGTGATTTTCAGCGAGCAACAATTAAAGTGGATGGTGAATATGCATTTGGATATGCCAAAGCTGAAGTAGGTGTGCACAGGTTGGTACGAATCTCGCCATTTGACAGTAACAAACGGCGACATACTTCATTTGCTGCTGTTGCTGTAATTCCAATCTTCGGTGAGGATTTTTCCCATGTGCAAATAAATGAATCCGATCTCCGAATTGAGAGGTTTCGATCTGGAGGAGCTGGCGGGCAGTCTGTTAACACAACTGACAGTGCTGTGAGAATTGTTCACATTCCCACTGGAGTAACTGCAACTTGCCAAAATGAGAGGTAGATGGAATCAACCTATTTTAAGTTTTTGCACTGTTGTCGACTTATTGCTGCACCATAATGAAATTTGGAAATTTGGATTTACATAAAGGGTGCCCATTCATTCCTTTTTTGAGGTGCAGAGTTCTTTTGTCACCTTTTTTCTCTGCTATTACAGATCACAACATCAAAACAAGGCTTCAGCCATGGCAGTGCTCCAGTCTCGGTTAGACCAGCTTGAGATGGCTCGACAGGCTCAGATGAATGCACAACATACACAATCTCTTACAGAAATAAGTTGGGGCAACCAAATTCGTTCCTATGTCCTTCACGTATGCCGTAGCATCTGCTCATCTTCTCTTAAAAACCATTTTATATCGTCTGTGTAGAAAGCTCTTCCTGACTGTGTCATTTTCTCCCGTGCAGCCTTACCGGATGGTCAAGGATCTCCGGACTAACTATGAGGTTTCTGACCCTGATTCCGTCCTAGAGGGAGATCTGGATGGGTTCATCTTGAGCTACTTGTCAGATTTGATGGACAAAGATGAAGCCAGCCCATAGATCTATCCAATTTGTTCTGCACGAACTTCGGTCCTAAAGCAGAAATGACTACATCCTGCATCCCTAGAGAAACAGATTTATGATTGGCACAAGGGAGTGCGAAAATGGGCCTCAGCTGCATCGTTAAGTTGTGGTACATACTGAAAGAGTCTAGCTTCTTATACACTTATCTTCGGACAACTAAATTATTTGTCAATAGTGAAAATAGTCGAAGCAGTTCTCGACTCGAAAGAGCAGATTAGCATTTATTTTTCCCCAGTAATGCCAGCAAATGGGTGAAGAAATGTATCAGAGTCGGACTCTACATATGATCTCACCACACAGCTGGGTTGATGAAGTGATGAAGATACATTAGGCGCCTTTTCTTAGAGCCGGAGGATTCTTTCCTTCTTCTTCCTCCTCCTCTTTTCCATTTTTCCGTTGCAGAATCTCTCTTTTTAAGTAAGTGGAAATCCGTGAATGACTGTAATTTAGAATTCATTAATAAAATTTGCTTGTTATGAATGTGCAAACTTATCAAGTCTTCTGTTTTTTTTTTTTTTTTTTGTCTACATCTTATAAAGTTAGAGTTTGCTATAGATGCATTCTCAAAACATCAAAATTTCCTCATCCTTTTTGTGCACAATTTGCATCTTTAAATTATAAAAATTGAACTTATACCCTTTTTTTCATCAACTTAATTTAATTTCAAAAATAAGATTTCCTAGTTAAGAAAAAAAAGTTCTTCTGTTGCATCCAGGTAATTGCAATTTAGTACCAGTTTATATAACTGTAGCAATGCATCTACGTCATTGCATTGCGAGAACGGTATCCCTAATTTTAAGAAGAAGAACTTCAAATTTTCAATTTTTTTCTAAGTTAATTAAGTGTTTCTTTTACAATTTGTCCACATATAGATAATTATAGATAAAATCAAAATATTGTTTATACACTGCATATTCATGTTAGTTTTTCTTTTAGGTCAGCATTCGTTTATGTCAGTTTACATTGTGAAAAAGGTGTATACTTTATTCTGCCTGTGTGAAAGAGAGGGGGCAAAAAGAAAAGGTATAGAATCTTATGTTGAGCAAGATATCTCATTAACTTTCACGAATTGCACTTTATCCTTATATTTACTATTAATGTCGAAACATGGTCGGTAAATGGTCATATCATTATTTCAAAAATTTTGCACAATTTGTAAAATTTACTCAAATCTCACTACTCTTTTCTTTTTAAAAAATTATATATATATATATATATATTTATTTTTTGTCGATCTATTTTATTTTTATTTTAATTCTCACTCTAAAACTTTTGCACTATCTCAAGACTTACATTTAAAATTAAATCGTCTCTACTCTAATTCCTTTAAAAAGTGGGAATTTAAACCCCTTACCTCTCCCTTTTTATTTGAGAAAGGTGGTCCAAATTAAGAAATTACTTCAAATCCAACAAAAATCTTCATCAGGGAGGAGGTAGTTTTTTGTACCACATTTCCTCTTTCTCGCGCCTGTCTAACTAATATGGATTTGGAGATCTTCCTTATCTCTAACACAATTACACTCCCCCACCCCCTCTCCCTATCCCCAAATTTTCAAATTAAATTTCACATCATCTTGCATATCAATTTGGATATTTTGTACTGTTATGATAATTAACATTCATCTAAAAAAACTTCTTCATTAGTTTTTTTTTTTTTTCCATTAATTGGTAAATCTTATCAATTTTGCTCTTCTTATTTTTCCCCCTTTTTGGGCATGTGCATCATTCTTTTTAAATAGAAATAGAATAGACAAGCAGTTCTATTTTCTATATAGTTTCACCTAAAATCTATTATTAAAATAGATTTTCCATTTTCTGGAATCGTAATTTATTCTATCATAAGTTCTAGGGTCAGTTTCAAATTTTAATCAAGTTCTATCTATATCATTTATTGAATGATTTAATGAGATTTTAAGTTCTACTCTGGATCTATGCTAAGAAATGGATGGGGACAAAAGCCCTGAGATTTCGAGGACGATTTGGACCAAACGGAAAGAGCCTCCCTTGCTTCGCAACATCGGACGCCTCGAACCGACGACAAAAGCGGCGACTTTCGCAGAGAGCGAGAGCGAAGATCCGCGAGGAAGAGGGAGCTCTCGAGCGCGTCGATGGCGTCTTCTTCTTCCACCTCTCCGGCGTCGGTGATCACCCCGGAAGACGTCCTTGAGTCGCTCATGAACGACGGCACCATCGACTCCCTCCGCCTTAAGATCATCAACCAGCTCAAGGCCAACGTGAGCGCTCCCCCGCCCCCGGTCTCCCTTTTCTGCGAATTCCTGCTGCCCTTTTGATGGTTCGAGTTGGGGGGTCGTGGGTCGGCGCGGGGCTCGCCGATCCTGGACGCTTCTTGCCTATTTCGTGGCTCTGTCCATTGGGTAGCGGCTGTTGCGTCGTGGGTTGTGTTTTTTTTTTTTGGGTCGAATTGGTCCGTTTTGGTGGCCTCTGGTGTGAATTCTGGGGGGTGGATAATCTTTACGTAATCGTCGGCTCTTGGCATAAGGAAAGGAGGGTTCTTTGTTCTTATACTTGATGTCGCGCGATTGATGACATTGTGCTTTGCCTTCCCTTTGCATTTTGTTTGTTATGCTGCCTAAAGTTTCTTCCTTTTTCCTCTCTTATCCGGACGGTCGGGTTCACAGGAGGAGCTGAAGAGCACCACAATTAAAATGGCGGAGCAGAGCAAAGTTCTTAATACCCCCGGAGCTGAAAAGCAGACCAAGAGAGAGCTCTTCGACGCCCTGCGCCAGGAGCTAGAGTAAGAACAAGACCATACCATTCTTTAGTTCGAGTTTATATCGTAACGTAGCTGGTAGCATACGTTAGCAGTTCATTCAGGCTCTGAAGTTGTCAACCACCTTCCCGTAGCTAGAGTGGTCGGTGCACTTTTTCGATGAGCTCGATGGACAACAGTTTCGGATGCAATCTAGTGCTTACAGTGTGGCTTTCGGCCATCTTGATGTCATCCATGTATTCTTCCTGCTGAAAGAGTTGACTGTCAAAGGAGAGATGTTGCAGTAGTAATTATGGTGCTAAATTGTAAAAGTACCCCTGGTGCTACGAGCGAGTCTTCTCCCTTTAAAATGCGGGAGCAAGGGAATGGCCAGTTGTTGTCCTCCCTTACCAAGAGTTGAGAAGTCTAGATTTTGATCCCTACCTTCCCCCAACATGCCTATTTAAGATGGTGGGGAAGGAGATAAAAGAAATGAAAATTACTCCCTAAATAATGTTGGTGCAGTTTCTACTCTTGCTACCTCATGCCAAAATGCTGTAGATTCTGCTGCTATGAAGTAGATTATCAAAACCGAAGGGCAGAGTGCTCTCCAAGACAGCCTTTTAGATGGCTGTGTAGCTTAATTGGCATTGAGAAATCAACGCCTCAGGATCTCAAATACCAAACCGTACTTATCTTCATAGTGCAGTTGCCATGTACTAGAATTTAGTTGACTTTGGCTTTTTTGGGTCAATATGGAAGTTTATAGTAGGCAAGATTGTGAAAGTCTGACCTTATAGTTGATTGCGAGTAAAATTTTAAATATAATGTTGACAAATAATAAATGGCGGTATAGGATTCAGAAGGTGGCGGTTCAGTGAAAACATGCTGGGTTGCATCTTAGTAGCAAAATAACATACTTGTTAAAATAAGATTCAAATCTTGAATTTTAACTCCCCGTTTTCTGAGCATGAAATTGATCGATGGGAATTGTGACTTGTAAGCCTTGGAAACAAATTGGATAGACCTTGACAGGGAAGCACAGCGTGCTTTATCTTCAGTATCAATAAATGTTGACTGCAGTTAGAGTTAAATATTTAATTTCGTCCTATCATAAGTGGAGGTCACAGCCATAAGACAGACAAAAAGCAATTCTTTCATTCCTCAAGCATTCTCTCTCTCTCTCTCTCTCTCTCTCTCTCTCTCTCTCTGTGGGAGTGTGGGTTGACTGGCTGTGGGGGTTGGTGAATAGGCAGACTTGTCTTCCTTGCATCTTTCGTTGTTATTGTTGTAAGTTAGTGTTATCTTTAATTTTCTTGAACCCCAGCTGAGAAAAGATGGAGGAGAATAATGGCCATGTTTCCCTGAGAAGATGTTAGTGGGGGTTGAGGGACTAAGAAATTAATTTGAAAGAGATGAGTTCATTATTTGATCTAACAAAGATATCGATAGATTGAATTAGTCTCCTCGAGTGGCTGCTCTGCCTTGGCAAATCATGACTGAAGTGTGAATACAATAATGATTGAAACACAACTCTTGCTGAATCTGATTCATACATGTGAGTTAGTTTGATTTTTTAACAAACGTGTGACAAGCTGTTTGCAGCTAAATTTCGTTTCATCTAGGAAGTCTTTTCTGAGGGAAAGATCCTGTGTAAAGTCATGCCAATTATATGGACCGCTAGTAGTTTAATGTCAGATAATCCAGATCCATAGATTACCATGTTCATCCCCATTTATGCACTCTTTGCAGCTATACAGAAACATTTTGAGTTTATGTTCACCACCTTTTGATTTCCAAAGGTATGGCATTTTGCTAGAGATCCATGTTGATGCACACAATTGTTGGCACACCTGTTAGGCTGACTGGCAGAACTATCACTTCTGGATTAAGCTAATTGTTGGCATGCGTTGTTGCTGGTCATTGGATGTTTATTTATTTGCTTGTGTTCATTTTTGCGCAGGGCCCCAGTGCTTGAGAAGGCCTCCAAATCAGTTTGGGAGTTAATTCTTGATGGTGATGGGCTGGGGAAAGAAATAAGTGAGACAGTTGAAAGAGTTTTCTGTCGATTAAGTGGAAGAGAAGCCCCGCTATTTGTTGAAGCAGAACCAGATAGAGCAAAAGATGAGTCCAGAGGCAAAGAGAAGCATGCTAATGCTGACAATGGAACAGAGGAATTTCACTCTGCTTCAAAGAAGAGAAGTTTTGGTGATATGCACTGAGAGTGGATGGATGTGTAAAGGAATCAGGCAATTGTTGCAGCCTGCATTCTTAAGTGCTTTCAGGACATGATCCACTCAGCTGAACTAATATGAAATGTGTGAGAGAGTCCTCTACGAGACCTTTAAGCAGAACTTTTCAATCAGTTTTTTCAGGATTTGAAGCAGCATCTAAATTGTCAAAGCAGCATCTTTGGGAAGATGTCACTGTCAGTTTTGTGACAGGGCTTGCAGTTTTGAACATAACTGTAGTTTCTATGCTCTAGTTGGTTCAATGTATTTCATATCAAGGGTTATGACATAGTGATGAAGAGTCTGTATTTCATTTTTAGTTTATATCTCCAGCCTTAGTACCAGTAGTTGTTTTGCTAGATACTTGGTGTAAGGCTATTGACTTGTAGTTTTGAACAAATTTTTGTTTGCATTGGCTTCTGTAAAGGTTGAAGTGATCCATTTTCTTTTTATGGTGAATGTCAGAGGTTTCCAGCATTTTCTTAAATGCTTTTCAATGTTAAGCTTACAGTGCATCCCATTTGTGTAGGCATCCTAAGTTCGAGGATTGAATTGATGACAAATTAAGTTTGCAGACCATATTACAGACAGCCAGGTGGAGAATTTTATTTTTCCCTGTTTTGTTGCTGAGACATTCAAAACTTGGAAAAGAAAGATGAACACATTACTTTTTGGCTGCAATCATCGTCCAGAAACAAAAATGTGTAGCGATGAAAAGGGATAGAACATAAAGGAAAGAGATGCCACCATCATCTTCAACTCATCCTAATCCTAATATGCAAAACTGGGACTGCCCCACTGATATATTCCTCACCTCAACCCAAGTTTTCATTCATTGACTCTTGAATCGAGGTCTGACACAGAACATCAGTCTCAAGGTGATCAATTGTGTGGTTTTCACTCATAAAATTTGATGGCGCATCAAAGAAGTGATAAGTTTGTCCCTGGGACACGGGGACCAACTTAAATTGCTCGTTACTGTTAGCATCCATCATGTTCCTGTCTCACCCATTGCATCACCATTGCTTGCAGAACCTCCTGCACTCGATGAACCTATCAATGATGTAAAAGTCTCATTCTGCTCTGAGGGACCAATGAATTTCCCACTACTGTTGACATATCCATCATGCTCCTGTCGGACACCCATTACATAAATCATTGCAAGTAGAACCTACTGCACTCAATGAACCAATGGTGATGTGAAAGTGCTGCAATTGCAGGCAGAAGCCTAAGGTGACACCAACTGATTGGATTGGGATCCAAGACTAACTGCTGCTGAGTATTCCTCATGATTGCAGGAGTTTGCTAGGTGGGGACCACTGCTTCTCCAACATAGGGTGAGTTTAAATGTTCTCTAAGACACAGGCCTGAATCGGCTGCAGCTGCAGGGGGTGGAGGTGGAAGGGCTTCAAACTGACAAAGGTTGTTGCATTCTCGAGTCATTTGTGAATTCTCGAATCCAGAGTGTCGCAGCATGCAGAATGTTGTTTCTGCACCGCTCGGAAAGCTGCTCTGGCTCAACTCAAGCAAACCAGCGGTCACTGCTCAGAAGCTTGATGTAGTTTCTGTCGAGGGCTGCTGAAGGAAATTCAAGATGGTGCCTCCTAAGAAGAGACTACGAATAAGCATTACCACCTATTAATGGATCGAATTATCAGTTTACTATATGACTAAACCTGTGGAGGCATTTATCTACACTAAAGTTCATCATCGTACAGTGACAGGAAATACTGGAGTGTGTGGCCAACGTATTGAACAAGATAATAGAGTACCGGCACCTAAGAGCTTGGCTGCCAGTGAAATCATCTGCCAACAACCAAAGCGAGTGATGCCGGGGTGGTGGATCAGTCTCCTTGTAGAAGGTGGGAGGCTGGTCTAACTGCACGATGGTTACAGTGAATGGATTGCATTAGTATTATGGTAAAAAATGTCGGATTTGAAGCCAGAGAAATTTCTCGGGTCAAAGGAAATCAATTGGAACCTCCATTTTCAGGATTCCCAGCTTGTTTTTTGATAGTGGCTCTTATAGCAAAAATGTCCGACCATTGTATCTCAATCTTCTTCTTCAGACCATTTGCGTGCACTTCCCAGACTAATTTCCTTGTTGAAGTGGAACTTTCCTACCAAATCTGCTTCATGTGCAGAAGCAAACTGCACATACGTATACTTTTGATGCTAAACGAAGGGAAAGAAGGGAAAACAAAAGTTCTGCTCTTCTTCGTCAATTGTAAATTATGTAGAACTAATATTGAATTTTAATTACCTGCCACGAACCGATTTTGACTAATGTAGCAGGAACTTGTGCAGCTTTTATCTCTCTGTCATGAAGATCCACTTGAGGGTTATTTACTTGTGCTGGAGGACGAAAGGGCTTTGATTTTTGGGACGGAGCAGTCTGCACTTGGTTCTTCAAAGAGTCGTCCTTATCGAACCTTAGCCCAAGCAGAGCCAAGTTCTCGAGTGTCTCAGCGAGTTCCTTAGCCTGCAAAAAGATTACAGTAGATCATGAACATCCAAAATGTGTCAGATATCTTTTCGTGCATGGCAAAAAAGTTTCAAACTAGTCTAGGTAGCTCAAGAATCTGTTAACCCAAGAAGAGGCCAAGATGGCACGTTGGCATTATTGTTACCATCACGATACATTTCATCTTTTTAGCTTTTTGATGATTCTTATTCTTGATATCATCATAAGAATCCGAAGAATCCGAAGAAGAAAAAGACAATGATGGGAAGAGAGAGGGTTGCGTGGCTTTTAACTTCTCTCCGTCATGAAGATTCGCTTGCTGGTTATCAACTTGTGCAGGAGGACTAAAGGGCTCTGATATCTGGGACAGAGCAGTCCTCACTTGGCTCATAAAAGAGTCGTCCTTCTCGAGACTTGGCATGAGCGGAGGCAGAGTCTCCGCATGTTCTTTAGCCTGCAAAAGAGATAACAGTAGATCATATTCAACAGGCGCCAGGCAACGAGCATGGCGGAAAAGTTTCTTGTCCACGCAGTTCAAGGATCCGTCAACCCAAGAAGAGACCCCAGATGGCACATCGGCATTAGCATTACCATCATGATACATTCCATCATTTTTGCCTAAAGATGGATGGTTGTTGATATCATCATAAGAATCCGAAGAAGAAGAAGAAGGAGAAGAAGAAACTGGTCGCCAGATTCTGGTGGAGGTTGGGATGGCGACGCCATGGCAATGCTTCAGTGTTGGCTGGAACTGTTTGATGGAATAGGGAACCAAACGATGATGAGGGGAAGAGAGAGGGTTGCTATGATGATGAAACGGAAACTCCCCAGAAGCAGAGAGAATAGTGACTGCACTGCTTTCTACTCTGCTTCTGCATTTATGGATGCAAACGAGCGCCACACCAGAAATTCACAACATCTGAAGAAGAAAGTATAGCAACATTGGAGGAAAAAAATAAAGGGAAAAGAGAGCCCAAATGAATATGTCAAAATTATGCATTAGCTAATTCTAAAATAGATATACATTCCCAATTTTTCAGCACTAATGCCAAAAATTAAAAATCCAAACACAGACTCAATTCCATGACAAAGAGTTGGATTTGAGTCATTTTTTTCCGACTATTGTTGAGAAGATATATCAAGTTGATATATACCTCTCTTTGCAGAGTGCGTCCCATACCCAATTTGATAGATTAAAATCAGGAGTATCCGCTTTTCTTTTTTTTGGTTGGTACATTTTGATATACTTTTTTATGTTCTTTCAATTTCTTTATATATAGGTTTGATTAATTCTTTGGTTAAAAGTGGTTATAACTCCAAGCCGTGCAAAAGAGTAACCCTCCCAATCAATTACTTTGTACATGTCAATGCACATGTCAATAATTCTCTACTATTTGATGTTCTACAACTAAAGAAAAGCGTTTTCTGCCCAGCTTCTTGCATGGTTAAAGAAAAGCCTTGGCTTATGTAAAGGTTGAGGTGATCCATGTTTTTCCCCCCTATGGTGAATGTCAGAGATTTCTAACTTCTTTTATAAATTAAAGTGCCAATTTCAGGTACCAAAAAAATTTCCTTAAATGCTTTTCGATGTGGTTGGCATCCTAAGTTGGAGGATTTATTGCTGGCAAATTAAGCCTGTGGACAATATTACAGACTGCAAGGCGGAGATAAGAATGTACTCATCCCAATCCTGTTTTCAGCAACAAAACTCGGAAAAGAAACGAAGAACACCCTACTTTGCCTACAGAAAAGAACAGAAAAGAAAAGAGAGGCCACCGGCATCTTCAACTCATCCTAATCTCAACTTTGCAAATCTGGGACTGCCCTACTGATGAATTCCTCAGCTTAACCCAAGTTTTCATTCCTTGAAAATCTTGAATCAGAGTTTCACACAGAACATCATTGCCAAGGTGAGCTGTCGTGCGGTTTTTGCTCATAAGCTTGATGCGCATCCAAGTGTTCTTTATATGGTGCATGTCAGAGGCTTCCAGCATTTTCTCCCCATGAGAATACCCACTCTACTGATTAAAAAATTTCCTAAATGCTTTTCGATGTTAAGCTTGCAGTGCATCCACAATAGGAGGCATCCTAAGTTCGAGGATTGAATGGCTGACAAATTAAGTTTTGTGGACCATATTACAGACTGCAAGGTGAAGGTAAAAATGCATTCATCCCAACTCTGAATTCCTTTGTTTTGTTGCTGATTTATTAAACTTGGAAAGGAAACCATTAACACTCTACTTTCTGGCTGCGATCGTCATCCAGGAACAAAAATGTGTAACAATTGAAAGGAAAGCACAGAAAAGAAAAGAGAAGCCAACAACATCTTGTCCCTACTGATATATTCCTCAGGTCAACCCACCCAGTTTTCATTCCTTGAATCTTCTCGAATCAGTGTTTGACACAGAACATTAATTCCAAGGATTGCTCGGAAAGCCACCCAGGCTCAACTCAAGCAATCGGCGGTCACTGCTCAGAAGCCTGACGTAGGCCCTGCCGAGGGCTGCTGGAGGAAATTCAAGATAGTGCCTCCTGAGAAGAGAGAAAGAATAAGCATTACTTGCTATTATTAATGGATCAAATTATCTGTTTCTACTATTTGACCTGTGAAAATCATTTATCTATACTATAGTTCATCATCATATAGTGAGAGGAAGTATTATGAGTATGTGACCTATGAGTTGAACAAGATTATAAGGTACCGGCATGTGAGAGCTTGGCCACCAGTGAAATCAGCCGCCGCGAGATCCAATTTATGTGATGCAGTGGCTGCGGATTAGTCTCCATGTAGAAGCTGGGCGGCCAGTATAACTGCACGATGGTGACAGATTGGGTCGCATTAGCATTATGGTGAAAAATGGTTGATTTCCAGTCAAATTAAATTCCAGGGTCAAAAGACATCATCTGCAACCTCTATTTCGAGGATTCCCGGCTTGTTTTCTTCGATAGTGGCTCTAATAGAGGAAATGTCTGACCATGTTATCTCCATCTTATACTGAATACCGTTCATGAGAACTTCCCAGGCTAATTTCTCCGTTTTAAAGTAGAACTTTACTACCAAATCCCCTTCACGTTCTGAAGCAAACTGCACATACGCATACCTTGATTACTTAACGAGAGGAAAGAAAGGAAGAAGGAAAAATTCTGCTCTTCTTCATCAATTGTAAATTGCATAGAACTGACATTGAATCTCAATTACCTGCCAAGAACCGATTCTGATTAACGTAGCAGGAACACGTGCGACTTTCAACAGTTCCATGTCGCGAGGATTCCTTGCCAGGTCATTGCGTAGTATCGGAAGACGAAGGCGCTCTGGTTTCTGGAACAGAGCAGTCCAGACTCGGTTCATGAAAATAACGTCCTTATTGAGCCTTAACATGAGCGGAGGCGGAGCCTCCGCGTGTTCTTTACCCTGCAAAAGAGATAAACGGTAGATCACATTCAAAAAGTGCCAGGCATCGCGCATGGCAAAAGAGTTTCTTGTCCACGCAGTTCAAGAATCCGTCAACCCAAGAAGAGACCCCAGATGGCATACTGGCATCAGCATTACCATCGTGATACATTCCATCTTTTCTGCCTATGATGGTTCTTGATATCATCATCATCATAAGAAGAAGATGAAGAAGAAGAAGAAGAAGAAGAAGAAGAAGAAGAAGAAGAAGAACCTGGTCGCCAGATTCTGGTGGAGGTTGGGGTGGTGACGCCATGGCAATGCTTCAGTTGGCTGAAACTGTTGGATGGAATTGGGAGCCAATCGATGATGATGAGAAGAGGGAGGGTTGTTATGATGATGAAACGGAAACTGCCCAGAAGCAGAGAGAAGAGTGACTGCACTGCACTCAACTCTTCTTCTATTTATAGATGCAAACGAGCCCCAACCCCAGAAATTCATCACATCTGAAGAAGAAAAACTATAGCAACGGTGGGAAAAAAAGAAAAGAAAAGAAAAGTGAGTCCAAATTACTAACTTGAAATTATGCACGAGCTATTCTAAAATAGATATACAAACCTATAATTTTCCAGTACTAATACCAAAAAAATTAAAAATATATATAAATAGACTTATATGCATTAGACTTCACTCTCACATAGACTCGATTCCATGACTAGAAGTTGGATTTGAGACTTTTTATTCAACTATTGTCGAGAAGATATATCGAGATGATATATATCTCTCTCTGCAAAGCGCATCCCATATCCAGTTCGATAGATTAAAATCAAGAGTGCCCACTTTCTTGTTTTTTTTGTTAGTATATTTCGATGTACTTTTTTATGTTCTTTTAGTTGCTTTATTTTGCGTCGATCAATCTATTTCTTTAGGTATGATTAATTTGATCAGCTAAAGGTGTTTATTATCTCTTTGAGCCGTGCAAAAGAGTAATCCTCCTAAACAATTACTTTGCACATATCAGTAATTCTCTACTATTTGATGTTCTACAGCCAAAAGATATGAAAAGGGGGAAAAAAGGAAAAAAACAGAGAATCCCCGGGAGTTGACTGGACTAGAGTCCTACAAAATGAATTTAACTTGGTAAATCTTTTTTTGAAATTGATTCCCTCGATGGAAATAACTTAGTGAAGAAAAAAATTAAAACGGAATCAACCTGGAAAAAAAAAAAAAAAAACTTGCTTCACTGAATTCACAAAAGGCGGCTTGTATGGTTATAATGACCAGCAAATCGGAATCAACGTTTTTATCCCAGCTTCTTGTGGGGTTAGAGAAAAGCATCGGCTTATGTAAAGGCTGAGGTGATCCATTTTTTATTTTTATTTTTATGGTGAACGTCAGAGATTTCTAGCTTTTTTTTTTTTTAATAATAAATTGAAGTGCCAATTTCAAGTATTGACCGAACAACCTTCCTTTAATGTTTACAGTGGCAGGAATCCTAAGTTTGAGAATTCATTGCTGACAAATCAAGTCTCTGGACAATATTGCAGACTGCAAGGTGGAGATAAGAATGTACTCAACCCAATTTTGTATTTAGCAATAAAACCTGGAAAAGAAACGAAGAACACCCTACTTTGCCTAAAATAAAGAACAGAAAAAGAGAACAGAATCCACCGACACCTTCAACTCATCCTAATCTCAACTTTGCAAAACTGAGACGTCCTGTTGATGAATTCCTTGGCTCAACCCAAGTTTTCATTCCTTGAAAATCTTGAACCAGAGTTTGAACACAGGACATCATTTCCAAGGTGAGCCGTCCTGCGGTTTTCGCTCATAAGCTTGATGGTGCATCAAAGGAGCGAGATGCTCATAAATTTGTTGTTCAGACACAGAGGGACCAAAGTTGAATTGCTCGTTGGAGCTAGCATATGCATTATGTTCCTGTCCGACACCCATTGCATCGCCATGGCTTGCAGAACCTACTGCATACGAAGCTATTGGTGATGGGAAAGTGACGTTCTGCTCCAGGGGACCGAAGATGAGTTGCCTGTTAGTGTTAGCACATCCATCCGTTGCATTGCCAGTGTTTGCAGAACCTACTGCACTCGGCGAACCTATCAGTGATGGGAAAGTGCCACTCTGCTCCGAGGGACACACGATGAATTGCCCGCTGCTGTTCGCATATCCATCATGTTCCTGTCTGACACCCATTGCAACGCCATAGCTTGCAGAACTTACTGCACTCGGCATACTCGTTGGTGATGTGAAAGTGTTGTTCTCCTCCAAGGGACAGAAGATGAATTGACCACCGCTGTTCACATATCCATCATGTTCCTGTCTGGCACCCATTGCATTGGCATTGCTTGCAGAACCTATTGCACTTGGCAAACCTAAGCGCGATGGGAACATGCCGTGAACTGCAGGCAGAAGCCTCAGGTCATGCGAGCTGATTGGATCGAAGAATAACTGCCGTTGAGGATTCCTCATGATTGCAGGAGTTTGCAGGGTGTGGACCCCTGCTTCTCCAGCATAGGGTGAGTACAAATCTTCTCCAAGATAGAGGGCTGGACCGGCCCCGGCCACGGCTGTGGCTGCAGTTGTGGCTGCAGGGTGTAGAAATGGAAGGTCTTCGAGCTGAGAGTTGTTAGATACCTGATCCCATGGATTCATTTGTGAATTCTCCAATCTGTGGTTTTCGAGAAGTTGAGAATCCAATACTGTGTTACACCAACAAATTGAGAGTGAAGAAAGTGAGCCTGTGATTGTTTTGAGACAATTTTCAAGCTTTGATATATACGTCTTTGGTGAAAAGGGAAGAATATATGACCATGTAAAGGCGACAGATAAAGTGATCATATTCCACCTGTATCCCTATAGAAGTAAAAAAGATGTAAACTCTCAAGGTGACTAAAACTTTCTCGCGACAAGGATGCTGCGTACCTGACATTGGCGGAGTAGAATTGTTCCATTGACGGGCTTGCTCCATCACTGCTTCACATGATCGTCTCCGCTGGGGGGTCAATGCCGGCGGATATGCATTCCGAAGGTGGACCTGATGCGCAATTGGCATTTCCATTGCTGATCTTGGAGGATATTCATCGCAATTAAAGTGTTGCGACGCGTAGAATGCGTTTTTTACACTGCTTGGAAAGCCGCTCTGGCTCAACTTAAGCAACCGGCGGTCAGTATTCAGCAGCTTGACGTAGCCCTTGTCTAGGGCTGCTGAAGGAAATTCAAGATAGTGCCTCCTGAGAAGAGACGAAGCGTAAGCATTACTTCATATCAGATGGGTCCACTTACCAGTTTGTATTATATGACTAAACCTGTGAAATCATTTATGCACACTATAGCTCACCGTCCTAGATCGACAGGAAATACTGGAATATGTGGCTAATGTATCTGACAAAATAATAAAGTACCGGCACATAAGAGCTTGGCCGCCAGTGAAATCATCTGCCGAGATCCAATTCGAGTGTTGCCGGGGCTGCAGATCAGACTCCTTGTAGAAGGTGGGCGGCTGGTGTAACTGCACGATGGTAACAGTGATTGGATCATTAGTATTATGGTCGAAAAAGCCGGACTTTTAAGTCAAAAAATTCCTGGGTTCGAAAGAGATAATTCAGAACCTCTATTTCGAGGATCCCTGGCTTGTTTTCTTCGATACTGGCTCGTATAGCGGAAATGTCCGACCACTGTATCTCCATCTTGTTCTTCAGACCGTTCTCGAGCACTTCCCAGACTAATTTCCTTGTTGCGAAGTAGAACTTTACTACCAAATCCGCTTCATGTACAGAAGCAAACTGCACGCATATGTACCGTTGGTTAATTAACCAAAAGAAAGAAAGAAAAGAAAATTTCTGCTCTTCCTCACCAATTGTAACTCATCAAGAAGTTGCCAGCAGAATAAAAAATAAATCAAGCGGTTCAAGTGTTTTAAACAGTTGGTAGAGATCTCACAAAATTTTACGTTAAATTTTTCGAACGTTAGAATATTTAAATATTAAACTGTGTCATTGCTTAACAGTTAAGAACTGTTGGGATGTGTGCGACTTTTAACTTCTGATTACAGAAGTAACACCGAATCGTAGTTACCTGCCACGAACCAATTCTGATTAATGTAGCAGGAACGTGTTCGGCTTTTATCTTCTCTTTGAGTTGGACTTGTTTGGGGTCCTCGTCTCTTGCAGGCGGACGAATGGTCTTTGATTTCTGGGACCTTCCCTTTCTTGCTTGGTACCGGAAAGAGTCAGTCTTATTGAGCCGTAGCCCGAGCAGAGGCAAGTTCTTGAGGGTCTCAGCGATTCCCTTAGCCTGCAAAAAGACAACAGTTGACCATGAACATCCAAAAAGAGTCGGAGATCTTTTCATGCACGGCGAAAAAAGATCCAAACTTGTCTTCACGGTTCAAGAATCTGTCGACCCAAGAAGAGACCCAGATCGCGCGTTGACATTATCATCACTGTTACGCATTACATCTTTTTGCTTTTTGATGATCTTTGACGTCATAAGCATCCAAAGAAGAAGAAGGAGAAGGAGAAGCAGGAGGAGGAGGAGGAGAACCCGGTCGCTAGATTTTGATGGAGGCTTTGGTGGTGACGCCATGACCATGCTTCGGTAGAATGGAACTGCGAAATGGGATGGAGAGAGGGTTGGTATGATGATGATGATGAAAGAAAGGGAAACCGGGAGCAGAGACGAGTGAGGGCAGTTCGCGCAGCTCCGCTTCTATTTATAGAGATGCAGAGAAATGCCAACGCCAGATTCTCAAAATCTAAACAAGAAAAAGCACAACACCATTGAGAGAGAGAGAGAGAGAGAGAGAGAGAGAGAGAGAGAGAGATCTCCCACATGAAAACGTCACAATCATGCATGGGCTAATCCAAATAATCCATTCTTGGATCCGGATCTTCTTTGTTTGACTCCTGTTAAGAAAAACATACGGAGTCGAAGCACGTCTCTCTCTACGGAGCGTCTCACAACCAGCTTATAGATAAAACCAATCACAAATTACAACGTTCGGTTTTATTATTATTATTATTATTATTATTATTATTATTATTATTATTATTATTATTATTATTGTGTCGGTATATTCTAATATGCTGTTAATTATTCTTTAGGTTGCTTTATTTCGTGTGGATCAATCTGTGTTATGCTCGATTTTATCCACTGAAAGTAGTTATAAGCAATATTTATCTGAGGAGTCCCGGACCAATAGGAACTTTGAAGATATGATGATTCTCTAATATTTGATTTTCTAGCATAAGTAAAAGGAGATAAGTAAGAGGATCTTGACTGAACTGGAGAGTCCTAAAAGATCTGACTACTGTCTGTTTGTTGGGGATAATCAGGCAAAATCTATTTGAATTGGATTCGCTCGTCCAGCCTAGACGGAATTAACTTAGCGAAGAAGAAAAAACTAAATCAAAAAAAAAACAACCGGCAATTCATTTGCCTTCAAATTTCCAGATATATTGCAATTCTCTTTTTGCCCCCCAAAAATTATGTCGATGGCTAGTAATTATCAAGCTCATGTTTGACTGTGGTTGAGAGAAGAACAGGAGACATCTAGCGTGACTTTTATTTCATGTTCTCACTTTCAATTCAATATTCTTTGTTGTATTAAAGTCGACGAGACTACCACCTATGGTAGCCTAGCTAGATAAGAGCCCCCATGAAGTCTACTCAGGATGGAGGGGTTCAAATCTCACAGGACGCACGGGATCTTAAGCGTGACGTCGGGGTGGTGGGTCCTCCGCTAGTGTCACCGGACTTCCCTGGGTATCAAAAAAACAAAAAAAGTCGACGGGTTCCCTGTGTATCAAAAAAAAAAAAAAGTCGATGAGTTCAAATGAGAGTGAGAACCAAACGTTGATCCTCTTATATTAGCTTCTTCATATTGTAATTTGGGCATTTGAGTGGAAATATGCATACATAAGTTTTTTGGGTTACTTATATTTTTAATGCAGAAATGCCGTTGTGAAACATATTTTACGTTGTGTTGTGGTTATTTTTCCGTAATCCCAAAAATGATTAATCTCTAGTATCATAAATTTTTATTCATACAATTAGTAGAAAACGTTCTTGAACGTTAAATGCGAAAATTCATATCTGAAACTGAAAAAGGAATGGATAATCAAAATTCACAAAGTGCAATGAAAGGCCTATGCAAACTAGGTATCAATAGGAATGAGTTAGAATTTCCCAAATTTCCCTAACATAGAGGCTCGGGGTAGCTCCTCGTCTAAAGCATGAGAGTGTGGTCATGTCACTTAAAGCCATAATAAAAGGGTAATTATCATCAAATTTAAACGTGTAGCTCATTAGATTCAACGATTGCACTTATTAGATTCAACCATTCAATCATACCGTCTATGGAGGAACAACATCTTCTTAGAGCAAATTCTATCTCGAACCTTGTAGAATTGCCATTTATCCACGATGAAAAAGGCCTATGATAAAGAGCAAAGCAGTAAAAGTGGGACTTTTTCTAAAGTGGATGATGATTGAATCGTACATCAACTAAGGAATTTTGATCCCTAAAAGGTCAAACAAGTGTTTAACAGTGGCCGCCGTCCCAACAGGCAATAGCGAGCACTTGTATGGACTCAATTTGGCATTGGCTCAAGTCTCCATATGATTGGGTTCGTGTATGCTTTCCAACTAGAAGTATATCCTTGACTACATTTATGCAAGTCTTCTTCTATAGTACTTCAACTTCAGTTCAAATCCACGATGGGATGGAAGAGAAACTAAAAGTTATGTTTTAAGTAGACATCCGTTCCAAAGTTAACTGCCTAATATAGTCATAATCGGTCCTTTCTTAACAAGACTGGCATAAATGAAATTCAATCAATAGGAATCGGGCTCGATAAAATTTGAGCATTCGGGTGAAACCCTACGGACTAGTATTAGGTCAACCACTCAATCGATTCAATTGGAGTTCACATGATACTTGAGATAGATGGATCGTGATGTGTTCCAAACTTATTTCAGATTTGTAACCATGTATGTAAACAGTGTTTATATATTTGAGCATCTTCTCTTGTCATATAATAAGGAGTTTCTTGCATGGGGAACTCTTGAGAACATTCAAGTTCCTCGCCCGAGTCATCTTAAAAGAGATGATCACATTTGGTGGAGGGAGTCATTACGCAACATTTTCATAGTCTTTAAAGTAATGGGAGGATTTTAGCCAATATCTTTCTTTAATTATTATGAAAACTTGGGCACGTGCAACTCATTTCTTTATGTAAAAATTGCGGTGCCCGTGCGACGACATAAAGAAAAGAAAGTTGATAAAGACATCGTGTGAGGTCATGCAATGGCAAGTTGGCAACTCAGGGAAATCTCACCTTTGTGGAAATTGATGATCCGTCAATTTAAGTGAAAGAGATCCAGAGCAGCTTCTAGGTAGATGGATAAACATCGATTAAAGTCATCATTAATATGACTGATTATGTATTAACTAATATGATATTCTCGTCTAGTCTAGTAAAATTAGTGGAAGGAGTCTATTTGTGGGATGCTCTATCCGGTGAGATTGGAACTCATTGGATGTGTGACTTAGATACATATCATTAAGTTGGCTATTCAATCAATCAATGTGTCTACTTTTTATTTGTTGTACTTGTGGCTAATCGGGAAAAATTTCAAGACCCGCAATCGGTTCCTTTGCAATAGATCTCGGGGGCGGTCGTCACCTCGTCTCCACATACCAGGTAATATTGGGGAGGCAAAAGGAGTGCGAGATGGACGATTACTTCGGCTTCTATTGTTTTTTGGGCCTCATATGTGTCTAGTGCCCGAGTTAAAGGAAAATCTCATTTTTCATGAAGAAACTTTCATGTATTTTGGATGTACAGCATCTCCGGGCACCCAAAATTGATCGTCACATGTCAAGCATTTCAATACTCGATGATTGGTTTTGAGTGGATAGAAATGTTGTGCTCTCGATGCACTTGAAAATCTCTCAATTTCAATTTCCAGCGGTTATTTAAAATAAATTAGTGCTTTCCACTATTTCTTCCCTTGGGATAGAGTTTAGAAGTGGATTCAAATAAAGCAATTTAATGGTACATGGGTCAGCATCTTCAACGCACTTTATCATCCAACTTCTAGATTACTTTGGCTCGTGATGACTAACTGCCCTCACGCTTACCCCAACGACGTAGAAAATTCAGATTAGGGATAGAATCTCTTTTTACCATCAAATCATCGCGCAATTAACTGAAAGTGTCTAAAATTGTGAGTTCAATGAATTCTGCTATATTATATGCAATAAAACCCTAAAGAAGTACTCACGAATTGAGTGAGTCTGTTCTCTATGTCATATATCATGTGGATTTTAGGAATTATAAGGTTACTTTTTTTACCCCATTCATATGAAGAAATCACCGAGATTTCGATACAAAACTACAACGGTTGCATAGATAATTGATCAACAGAACCGTCATTACCTCGCCTAATTAATTTTTGTAACTGAAGAAAATTAGTGTAGATATTCGAAAATTTGGAGCCATAAGTTAATAATATAAATAAGGAATATGTGCTTTGGAAGTCCTAAAACTTTAAATAAAGTGCCATTGAATCATAAAGCTTATAAAAAGTGTACTCAAGTTATAAAACTTGTCAAATTGGTATAATCAAACTCTTCCATTAACTCTGTTTATTTAGATTAATGGAAAATGTTCACATGGCCTTTTTAAATATTTTCTCTCTCCTTCATGGCGATGACTTGGCCAAAACATGAAACACAAGATTAAAATATCATCGTTTTGGATTAAATTGTAATTTTTATGATGAAAATCTTAATTAAATAAAAAAATATTTGAAAAAACTCAAAAAATTAGTCTGGGGCGAGGGTCACAACCCTCTATCTAGATCTGGACGAGGGTTGCTAGCCCTCGCCCAACTGTGGTGGTCCTTGGCGAGGGTCACCATCAGAATACCCCAGATGGCCCTTTTCAGCGATGGAGGGGATGGTGGCAAGGACCTACCGTCCTTGCTTTTGGCTCCCCCCTTTTTTGTTATTTTTAAATTTTTTTATTTTTATTTTATTTTATTAATATTTTGGGTAAAATTAGAATTTAGTCTGTGTCATCGCCACGTTTGGAGAGAAAATATTACAAAAAAGCTATGTGAGCATTTTTTGTTAAGCTAAATGGACAGAGTTAGTAGGAAGACTTAATTGTACAAATTTGACAAGTTTTAATACTTGATTGTATTTTTGTAAGTTTTAAGACTAAATTACGCTTTGATAACGAGTTTTAAGATTCTGAGTGCACATATATTTTTAAATAAATGTAAAAAGGATCGCTTCTTCAAATGAACATGTGAGGATATCAATTTATTTTCTATCAACCCTACATTTTTTAAGTCCTGGGGTTGATGGACGACCATGTCGTGGGGCTGCTCAAAAGCTTCAAGTGGATAAGAGAGAAAGATAGGCACACCAAAGGGAATGATTGGGAAAAATTAGATAGAAGATTGCACATGACTCTCTTTCCACGCAGAAACTTTCTACAAAGTTGCTGTCAATCTCGAGAAGGGGGACCATCTCCCTTTTGACTCGAGTAGATGACCCAATCATTTTCTAGGAAAGCACAAGTTTGGATTTGATGGGGCATCGATTGTGATTTTGCGGTCGTCACATGCCACTCCCAACATAGAGAAATATAGAGCATGAGAAGAAAATTCGTGACATCCATAGTGGAAGAATGAGATGGACTGAAGTGTGCACTAGCTTGGGGATTGGTGGAAGATATTCGTGACCTGCCGCCCCTTTATTTGCTTTCTTATGTACGTTTCCAAATTTAATCATAGGCCGAAAATCCAATCCGCACATGAAGAGAAGAGTTAAATTTTTTAAATATTAAACCACACATTTATATATCAATTTAAATTTTCACATCAATTAAATTTTACCGTTAGCACAAAAAATCATGAAATGATCGAAACCTTTGAAAGTCAACACTATTCTGAAACCCTATTCAGTTAGCATGCGAGAGTGATTAATTATGCTTCTGAGTTCATAAGTCGTCAAACGTACACATTAGTACCGAAAGACGATTACCTACTTTTAAGAGTTGAGATATTGAGTATCATTGCCATGCAGACTCCATATCATGCTCTTATTAAAGAAATGCATAGATCAAGATACATGCACGAGATCTTTGGTGGGATCCATTTCCTCCGACGATGAGAAGCCATGCGTGGAACTTGGGAATCAAAGTTGCACGTTTCGGTATCCATCTTTACCTTCCCTTTTGATTTTATATGTTGAAGCATCGCGAAGTCCACGTTTGTGTGCTCGTGAGTGGAATGCTTTTGCTCCTAGTTGAACTCGAGGGTCTCGATTTTGATGTTGCGGTTCGTTATTTTGCCCCTCTGTACGCACTCTAATCATGAGAGGAGTCATTATTCATTGAAATGTCCACGACCCACTTTCGAACATACATGTTCAGGTCGGCCAGGTCTCTTCTAGGACCGTTCATATGGTGGCTTTTTACTTTAACCCTGTAGAGGCGGCTCCATGAAAAGTAACTAAATAGGTTTGCAAATATACATGTTCAAGTCGGCCAAGTCTCTTCTAGGACCATTCCTATAGTGGCTTTTTACTTTAACCCTATAGAGGCGGCTCCATAAAAAGTAACTAAATAGGTTTGCAAATATACATGTTCAGGTCGGCCAAGTCTCTTCTAGGACCATTCCTATAGTGGCTTTTTAGTTTCACACTATAGAGGTGGCTACATGAAAAGTAACTATGTACGTTTGGAAAATCTTGGTAACTCACGCTATGGGATTAGTTCGGTGGTTAGAGGACATATTTATGTATGTTGATTAAGCATGCCACACGAGTTTCGCTCTTGGACCACTTGCCCTAATATTTTTCACTCGAGTTTTTTTTTTTTTTATGAGGTTAATGATGCAAGTTGTGAGTATGAAATTTCCCAAAAATGGGAAAGCTCACCTTTGCGGAAAATGAATATCTTGTAATTATAAAAACACTTTTGATTCTAGGACATGAGAAAATACTTAAAAAATTTTATCCCGATCCTTATCTGAACTTCAAAATAGTTGGGATGTAAAACTTCTAGAGGGTATTCTCTCTCTCTCTCTCTCTCTCTCAATAATATAGGAGAAATTATGGGAAAGATCATAATATAGGAATAAATTATGGAGTATAAAAAGTTAACTTTGCTCTTAACCGACGCTATACCAATATGTTAAAATAAAGAATCAATTTGGTTCTTGTGGGCGGTGTCAGTTGAAGTTTGGAGACCTTTATCTAGGAGATAAAAGGGGAGTTAACTTTGACATCTTAACTTTTCCTCAATGATGCTAAGGCTCTTTGGGTCATTGGGGGCACATTTGATCATCAAGTCATCGAGATCTTCCCCCCTTTGGTTGAAAGCCTTTGACGAGTGAGTGTGATCAGACAAAAGGAGACAGTCACGAACCTGACTTGTATTAGGGTTTTATCTCTCCAGCAAGATCATCTGCTCAACTTCCGCTTTGGGCGTATCACTGATTTTTTATGAACTTCCCATTTTGAAGGTTGGGGGAGTTGCAACTAAGTTGTCAGTGAGGTGATGTGTAGGAGGAAAAAATAGTAAGAGTGAGATATAAATAGGACCCTTATTTTCACTCTCATCATGGCTAAAACATTCATCGTTACAATGCTTTGATAATATTAACTTTTGTGGGTCATATCTTTATGGCATTTTTTTTGTTTGGTTATGGTGTACCATTTGTTTTCTTTTCGTCTTTTCTCATGGGTCCCATTTTTCCCCTTGAGTTACTCCTCTCCCTAGCCTCTTAAATGCAGCCATGGTTCAAACCCTGGTAGTACCCATCCAAAACAGAGAGAGAGAAGGAGAGATGGAACGCTCTCTTTTGTGATTCGTCTTTTCACTTGTCCTCTAGGTCATGTTTGTTGGGTAATCTAAGGCTTCTTTCATCTCAAAAGTTAACTTAAAAGATAAAGTTTTCTCTTATACTTATTAACTAATCACCAGCCATTTTTACAATCGATGTAAGACAATTTCAACAATATTTCCCTCACACATCAAGCTTGTGTCAGAAGCACAATAACTTGTAACTTTCCCATATGACTATTAAGTCCAAATTTGTTGGCAATCCGAGATTTGATACAAGTATTGGGTAGTTTTGGATTTCTTTCACTCCAAAAACTAGCTCAAAAGATTATGTTTTTCCTCATATTTATAAATCGATCATTAGCCCTTACAACCCTAACAATGTTGTGCTCATTGGTTTTTGAACCGTTAACCAAAGTTTGATACCCATAAATACAATAAACCTAAAGGCTACCACATTGAACTTCTTAATGCCTATCAGAACACAGGGATCCAAGCAATTGACAGGCAACAAGGCCACCTCATCTCATAAGGGCTCGGACTTGAGGGTCGAGTTCACAATCACCTCTTTAGCCCTTTCAATCACAGGCAATGGTGGCTTGGTAATCGAGATTGGCGGGGAAGTAGGAGAGACTGTGGGGGCAAGGAGGGGGAAAATCCTCACCGGTCTTGAGGATGGAATAGTCTTTCTTGAAGGTGGCATTTTCGGTGTGTGTAAACGACTTAGTGAGGGTAGGAGGAATTGAGCCATGGATCTGGAGGCTGGTAAATGGTGGCAAATCAGTGATGATGGTGACAATTAGGACCAAGAAGATGAAAACGGAGAAACAAACATTGTTGAGCAACTTCTAGATCTGAATCTGTAATGGGGTTGTTCTTGTCTTTGTGATCCATCAATCGAAGAGTTTGATGCGAAGGGGACAATCGGAGAAATGATGGGTTTTTCTGCTTACAATTGAGCTTTTGAGTTGAAGAAATGGAGATCGATGAGGACTAGTTGTGTGAGGAGGAAAGTGGTGTTTTAGAAAGAGAGAGAATAAGGAGAAATAAATGTAAAGAAGGAAAGTGGGACGATGAAAAAAAGAGAAAGAAGAAAAGCAACTGAAAATTGTTTAAAAAGGTGAGACTCGCAAAGGTTATTATTGTTAAATTATTATGATAGGGAGTATTTTAGCCATAATGGGAGTGAAAAAAGCATGACCCTATAAATAATGTTGTCTATTTAAAATATTTAAATAATATTTCAGGCATTCATCTAATAGTATGAACTTTTAGTGCAATTGGCATGATCCTACAAAATCTAAGATGATATCATAGTCAAGCATTATCCCTATTGTGTGTATGTCCACCCTGTTAATTAAATTCCACGTGACACTCTTAATTTGACTTACACATGAGAAGGTGTGTTGAATATATCACATTGCTTGATAGCTAGTATTATATGTTTTTTATATACACGTGTTCTTTTTTCATCTATTAATTTAAACTTTTAGGTTGGACTCTCAATATAGTCCTTGGCTGGCGTCAGCATCGAGTTTGCTTCCCAATGAGATTATGCATCAAAATGGATGACATACTGTTGTATGTAACACCCTTTCCTATCCAGCAAGACGGTTGAGCAAGTGAGAAGACCCTACATTTTTTTTCTTATGAGGTTGGCATTTGGGCATCTCAAAGCACACTATCAACCTAATCGAGTCACCACATTCCCGACGTGTCCCTCCATGACCTAGTTATTGCAAGGTGAGAGACCCATATAGATAGTTCTAATATGATACTCATAGTCAGGGCTCAAACCTATGACTGTAATTCATGAATGCGGATCGACATTGAGTCTTAATTAGCCTCAGTGAGTTCTCTGAAGAATCTTAAGGCTATATTTGGTGATCTGGACATTTTTGTTAAATAGGATCATGTCGGATAGAATAATGATAGAATAGGATTTTAAATATCAAATTCAATGTTTGTTGACATCCAAATATTGCATGGATTCAAAATAATATTATTACTATTATGAGTGTTTAATTTACAAGATTAAAATTAAAAATAAACCATGGAAGTCATAAAAACTATTCATTTTTTAACGGTCTTTATCAATGTCAAACACCACTCTTCTCCGTGACTTCGAGGACACCCACAAGACATCCTCTCCTTCTGAGACGTCCCTTTTGTCGCCGTTGACCAACCCGTTCGTTCTCTCTTTTATTTTTTTATTTTTTTCCGAATTCTCTCGGGGAGGAAGAAGGGAATTGAGGCTCGAGATGAATCGTCTTAAGATATATTCGTGGTGCTTGTGCTCTAGTCCTTTGGTGACCATTGTAGTGAGAGAAATAAAAACTAGAGAAAGAGATGATGGTGGCGTTAGGTAAAAGAAAAGAGAGGAAGAGTGATCATCGAGCACAAAGGTGGGGAAAGAACACATGATTTAGCAATTTTCTAAATTCCAATCTCTTATCTAGGTCTATCCCATCCCTTAAATGAGATTTTTTTTATCTGGGTTGTATGCATCATTCCAAACATCAAATAGAATAAAAGTTACTTTATACGGAGTTTTATCCAATCCACCAAATGTAGCCAAAAGGGCTAGTCCAATCCTGAGTTGAATGGGTGATTACTCCCACTACGGGCCAAACAACATAAGCTCAAAAGACCGCATGATTTATCAATTTTCCAAATTTCGTATATTCATATCTCATTCGGATCTATCACATCCCTAAGTGAGATTTTTTTTATCTAGACTATACTCAAGTTATATCTGGTCATGTACGGGATTTCAAGTCACTCCAAACACCGGATGGGATGAAAGTTATATCACCTAAGATTTCATCCGGTCCACCAAACGCAGCCTAGAAAGGGCAATCCAATCCTTGTTTGAGTGGGCAATTTACCTCCTCGATGGGCCAGCAGACAACATAAGCTCAGCCCAGGGTCGATCCGTTCTTCAACTGTCTGAATTAATGAATTTCGACTTTGGTCCCCAGCCTTTCGTAGGCTTTAAACGCAAACGGCGAGTCGGCGGGTCGGCGCGTTTTTCCTAATCGCCCGACTCCCCTTCCTACTCCGGTCAATTCCACTCGACACCCCCACGTGTGCGGCTCTGGATTCTCCCCTCCCTGTCCGAAAGAAAAGATCGAATTTTTCCCCCTCTTGATGCGGTCGATTTCCTTAGGGCTTTCATCGGATTGGGGCTAAATCTGAATTAGGGTTTCTTAAACCGGCGCATTATCGCTGCGGGGGGAGCGATGGATATCCAGAGGAGGCGAGTCCAGCTTCTTGTCTTCGTCGTCGGCATCATCGCTCTCAGCATGACGGGTACTGTATAGTTCCATCGATCCGCTCCTGCATTCGCTCCGTAATGTCGTTTCTTCTTCTTCTTCTTCTTCTTCTTTCCCCGTTGACTGCAAATTTCGAGAGTTTTGGATCTTGGCGCGGCGAGTTGAGGCGATTGTGCAGCTTGGTTTCCGTGATATGCGAGTTCGAGTGTTGGGCTGCAATTCTTTTGTGGAATACGGAATTGGGTTGAACAGTGTTCCTGCTAGTCGAATCTCTCGGTGCTTGTGCTTGTGGGTTTGGTTTGGAATCTCGTTTTCCTGATTGTGGGGAACGTGATGTTGAGGTAAATCGATGAGTGGGTAGCTCGTGAAGTATTCTACTTGATGTAAATTTCGTATTTTTACGTGATCGGTGCATCCTGTGTTTTTTAGGTGATGAAGCGTTGAGTTTAAGCAATCTCTTGATCATCCAGTTGTTTTCATGTCGCCTGTCATAATCCGGCTGAAGTGTCGATAGTAGATAGTTTCTGGCTGAAGTAAATGTAAATTATGCCCATCAATGCACTTTCCCAGAGCATAAAAAAGGTAGCCAATTTGTAACAGCCTAGATGGTGCATCTATGGAAACATCTGATTTTCAAACTGCTTATTTCCTGTTATTTCTTAAGCAGACTTAGTAGATTCAAGTATATACATTTTGTTGATCGACCTCAGTCAAGCGACGTGACATCTAGAATTCAAGGGAGATGTCAAAGAGATAAATGCCAGACTTTGCTTATCATCATCCACCGAGCGGGAGAATTATGTGATTGCATTGGTTTCTTTTGTGGTTTTTTGAGGTCTCTGTGTTTGAGCTCTATGATGGCCTGTGGATTTCTTATGGCATTTATGAAAACTGATATGTCAACCAACTTTTGGTCTTTTGCAGCCGAAAAATGCCGGCAGCTCATGGGGGAGGAGGGGTCATCTCAGAGTGGTAAGTTTACATTCTTGAATTGCTTCGACATGGGCTCTGGAACCCTAGCATGTTCCGTGAAGGAGGGAGTGAAGCTCTATTTCTACAACATACGGGCAGCCCATGTCGAAAGGGCTAGGGTCCTCGCAATTGAGACTGCGATTGTCGACGCAATGGCACAAGGGTTAACATCCAAGGATGCAGCCAAGCAGGCACAGAAAGAAGGGGCCAAAGCAGCTAAATTGGCAAGTCGGCAGGCCAAACGCATAATAGGACCCATCATATCATCAGGGTGGGATTTTTTTGAAGCTTTATACTATGGTGGTACAATGACAGAGGGTTTTCTCAGGGGATCCGGGACTCTGTTTGGTGCTTATGCTGGAGGCTTCCTTGGTGAGCAGAGACTTGGGAAGTTCGGATATCTAGTGGGAAGCCATCTGGGAAGTTGGGTTGGAGGTAGGATTGGGCTTATGGTGTACGATGTCGTCAATGGAGTGCATTTTCTGCTTCAGTTTGTTCAGCCTCAAGAAGAGGAAGCAGGGGTTAATGAATCCCCAGTTTTCAAACATTTTGAAGGTTCTGAAGAGTCTTATGAGACTCCTTTTGGTAAGAGCTCTGACGCTTCTGAAGATTATGTTGCTCGTGAGTCAACTACTTACTCCGAGGCTTACTCCGAGGCTTCTGAAAATGATGATGCTCACGATTCAACAACTTACTCTGAATCATACGAAGAGTTATAAGTTTTAGAGTGCAGGTTTAGGGCTGCAAAATTGGTGAGATTATTGTTATGCGATTAGAGTCGATAAAATATGATTAAACTGCTTTTTTTGGTTGATCAATATTGTTGTATATATTACTGTTATATGTGCATTATAGAGCAGATTGTGATCTTAACTTTTTCGTAATAGTAAGTTGAGCTTTGTGAATGTCATTAATGGTGCACATGTCTGCGGAAAATCAATGATTTGAAAAACATTTCTCAAAATGGATTATTTTTATCGCCTGTAAAGTCTAGAAGAAAAAAGTTTTCATTGTCACCAACAATCTATATCTAGACATTTTTGCTGATGTTGCTTTTCCGCAGAACAACCATTCTGAAACTCTGATCATACCTCAGAGCAGCGGTCTATGCTCCAGTGAAACGTGTACTTATGCAGGTGGCGGCTTAAGGGAGGGTTTTAATCGAGGATCGGAAAGGGCCGACTTGGTTATGTACTATCTTTTTGAATTTTTCTTAAGAATATGCTTTGGTTATTCCGGAGTTCTAAGCATCATATAAAAGTTCATATATTGTAATGGTCAAAGTGAAACTCTGTCATTTGAGTGTACGTATATTAGGGATGAGCATGGTTTAAGCGGACAATTCTCACCCTAGAACCGAGAACTGCCCATTAAGGATTGGTTCCGAGAAATTGAAATCGAGAAAATCCGTCCGATTCTCAAGTGAGTCTATGGATCCAATCCTTCAAGCTTCATGCAACCGCACTTATAATGCTACAAAGAATTATACAATGGAATCACTTCATCAAAGACACTCCTAATTAGAGTCAATGAATCAGTATATTAGGAAGTGTGTAAGTAAGATAGCATACCCACCAAATTTTGTTATAAATAGGCAAAAGTAGACGGTTATCCAAAATAAAAACTAGTACTACCCTAGGGATTTAGAATTTTCATTTTTTTAAATTAAAAATTAAATATGTATTTCATATGTATTATTGGTCTAGTCACTTGTAATCAGGAAGTGGATCGATACTCACAAGTTTCAGCAAATTAGAACTAGGAACCGAATTAATTCCATTAGGAACCACTGGTTTTTGGGTCGTCCAAGTAGTTCTCGATTTTTTTAGCGTACCCTTAACACATATCTTTCAAATCGATGAAAGAAAGAGAAAATATTATGTGCAGCTCTGATGTCACTTCACTTTCACGATAATTCATTAAGTGAGCAACATGTATCCTTGCTGGGCTCACCTATCCCCTCTCTCTTCACGGTTTCTCTCTCCCTCCTCGGCTCACTCACTAACTGAAGATGCTTTGCCCTCTCTCACGCAGCCTCTCTCCCTCCCGACTCACAATCTAGCTCTGCTCTAAATTTCTGCGCTTAACCTCAACCTCTTTGTATATCTCATCATCCCCTCAAAAGTGTACACCCACGATCGAGAAAAGAAAACGTTAAAATGGGTCCTCTTTCTCTTTTCTCATCTTTCATTAATTTCCTTATTGGTGCTGCTTTGTAGGGTCATCATCGTCCATCTCCTCCTCCTGCTACTCTCCTTGGCCCTCCTCCGTCAGCCACATGCCCAAACCACAGATCTTGTCTTTGTTTCACGTGGGTTGGTTTGAGTAAAAATAGCTTCGTGTTTATATAGATTTTTGTGACAATTAAGCGAGCAAAAGTTGTGTCTTGATTTCTAAGCAGCTTCGACAGTGCCCGCACGGAAAGTGGAGTCCTGAGCTTTGGTTGGAGAGGTCGATTTCCCCTGGTCCTTCTTCTTCCTCAGAGCTTTCATGGAGGAAGAGAAGTTCCAATTCTTCTCCTTGGCCTCGTCCGTCTCTATGCGCTCTTGCTTGCACTCTTCACTGCAAAATGGCGTGTCCCCCCTGCAAAATTTAAGAAAGAAATCAGCCTAAAACAAGACGACGGAACCCAGCAGGGAGGGAGAGAGAGGGAATAGGTGGGCCGAACAAGGACATGTGTCGCTCAGTCAATAGACTATTGCAAAAGTGAGTTGGTATCAAAGTTGCACCCAATATTTTCTCATAAAAGAAAAGGCTCTTACTATTTGAACGATTTTTTGTTTTTTGTTTTTGTTTTTTTCGGTAACATGGAGTTTGTTTTTTTATTTTTTTCGGGGGTAACATGGAGTTGGTTCGACTATTAGAATGATTATTCATGAAAAATGTAATAAACTATCCATTTTGAGTTCATGAGCATATTTCAATGCACAATCACACATAAAGCAGCTACACTCTACCAATTTAAGACAAAGCATTATAATGTCAGATTATATGTATAATAGGAAGCACTATACTCTCTGAAAACTTTCGTGTTATGTCGGACACTCTAATACGTGTTCAACATTCATCGACACTTAGTCAACATGTATCGGAAACCTCTCAACGCTCTTCAATACATGAGTTTGGAATTTTGACATACATGGGTTAATTTTAAAAATTGGAGTCAAAATGTAAATATGTAAAAAATAATAATAATAAATGGGGAAAGAATAAAAACCTAATATTCTTTTCTTTTCTAACTCTCACATTCCGTGACATACAATTCACCCCCACAAGTTTGTTTTTTTCTCCTCTTCTCACTTGCTTTGACACGCAAACCCAGAGTGGGTAACTTGTTTTTTCCTCTAAGTTTTATGGATTATTAGAATAGAGTTGAATTTATCAAATTGAAACAATAAATAATATTAACCAATGGTGGATTAATATTTTTAGTGTAAATTTTATTCTTGGCTCTTTTTTATTACTTATTTATTTGGGAATCTGAATCAAATTAATTTGATTATATATAAAAATATACATTTAATAAACAACATTTTTCAATATGTCAGAATTCTTTATTTTCTGATAAATGATATGTCACCATGTCATATTGCGTCATCTATCACGTATCAATATCGTTGTTGCTCAGTATGTATAGGATGATGTTGGGAAGACAAGTCACTTATGTTAAAGGAAAATTCACCCATAGGTCTCCTTACTACATCTCCCCATATCCATTGAGGATTCAAATCCATTAGAATTGAAGCGCCGTCCGGGAAGATTAGAATTGTTAATCTATGATTTGTGCCTCCACCAACTCTGGGTTAGAATCAAGTATGGCATTGGAGATTTGAAACTCTTTTTCGAGACTTCAATTTCTTTGAAAACGATGAGGCGATTATACAGGCGTGCATGATAATTTAACCATATTTTTTTGTCATAGATCACAAGGCATGCGAACGGATTGGTGACTGAATGGTGGTTACATTTCCTTTTCAGTGGAAAGAGCAAGCCAAAGATCCATGGCCGTCGCACTCAATTAAACAAAGACGATTCGCTAGCTTACCCAAGAGAGCCCCAATCAACATGCATTTGCCTAGAGGCATTGTGTGGCAGTCATGCTCTCTCCACATAACTCATCTCAGTCGCAATCACAATCGCCTAACTTAAAAAAAGTGGATCGGAAGTCATATGAGAAAGGCATGGAAAATGACGATTGAAGAGGCAATAGGAGCGCCATCCGCATGAAATATCACTGATTATATCTTTCCATAAAGGGAAAATGAGTTTTAGAAGGCATGAAAATGTCAACGCGATTAGTCCTTCAATTGGTGACGCTGCACTGCACGAGAAGTCGCCGTTCTCATCGAGCAAGCAGAGACCAGATGCCCAAGCGTGCTCATCGACGCAGCAAGACGTCGCCATTAAGGATGACGATTCTAGCTAATGATGTTTCACGAGGGCAAGCATGCATGTTGATGCAAGACTAGGGACAAAATAGCTTTCGATCTCATTCATCAATTCTAGTAAGAAAAGAAGCCCCCAGTAGAATTCGAGCGTTCCCACTAGACAATAGAGCAACCACAGGAGAAATAGGTTTCCCATCGCTACGTTAGAGGGGAGATGATTTTTTTTATCGGTCATCTGCTTCATTCTTTGTAAGTTTTTTTCTGGCAGACAAGTTTTCCTCGTATGTATGTAGGCAAAATTATACTTTTCATTTAATAGAGATAAAAGGATTTTCTTAGCACAATCATACGCCATCATGGCGTCCTTATCCCATGAGTTATTTTATTCAATCTTTCAGTTGTACTTACCATAACTATAGGAGTAGATTTAAGAAATAAGAAATATAGTTGTGGATAGTGTATAGATGTGTGGAATCGGTTCATATTGAAATCTTTCATTTTGTGTCATTTCTCATGTATCAGAGCAAATATTGATCCTAGTGTAATTTCTTCTTCATGGCCGATCAACAAACTTCCTCTGTCTCTCCCAAGATCAATATAACTTCTCCATATTTTATTCACTCAAGTGACCATATTTTATTCTCTAGTCTCTCTTCCTTTGAATGGAGACAATCATCCAATGAGGCATCGTTCCATGCTCATGGCCCTTGAGGCAAAAAATAAACAGTGCTTTGTTGATGGGTCCTTGCCACATCTTGTTTCAACCTCTTCAGAGTGAACATCGTTGGCAGCTAGAATTATTGGTGGGGTGCTTGTTACGATCATTCCGGAGCATGGCACGATGCCACGTTGGATAATTATCTCCATCTAAAAGGGAGAGACTAGAGGGGCATTCAAATGGTCACTTAAGTGAGGAAAATATGGAGAAGTTACATCAACCTTGGGAGAGATAGTGGAAGTGTTTTGATCAGCCATGAAGAAGAAAGGACACCTAGATTGATATTTGCTTTGATACCATGAGAAATGACATAAAATGGAAGATCCCAATGTACATATTTATATAGTGTTCAGAACTATATTTCCTAAATCTACTCCTGCAATTATAGTAAGTATAATCAAAAGAATGAATAAAACAACTCATGAGATCAGGCTTGATAGTAATATCAAGATTTTATGGGTTAATCGGTTTTATTTTCTTCTCCTTTCTTCATTAAAGAGAGAGCTCACCATAGGTGATTAGATGGTGAAACTTGGACTTACAAGGTGCATTACCAATTTCATGGATCGAGGAATGTGCCAGCAAAAGCAAGGATTGATAAGACAACCCAAGCATTAAATTGTTTACACATAGTACTACGATGATCCAATGGGTGAAGTCTTCCCTTTTCTCTCCATCGTGAATATCTTAGGTATATGAGAACCTCTGAAAGCTATCACGCACGGCAGACTATCTTCACACATGATGCTTAGAAGCAACATATTTTCAGCAATGCCCTTTCGGTAAAAGAAGTTGGACTAGCAATAACAGATTGCCATTCTTGTCATTATTCTGCAAATTCATTGGGTGGTACTAAATTAGTCTTCTCGCACGCAAAATCATTTGGACAATCAATTACCGTGTAAATAACTGGATACGACAAAAGGGGTAGTTTTGAGTAGGCAGTCAGTGTGAACTGAGGGATGCTGTTTATCACTAAATAATTAATGAATGACTAGCCTTCTTGCTAGCTCTTACGACAAGCTTAATCGTTTGTTGCTTAGTGACAAGAAATGAGACGAAAGAAAGGAGTGTGAAAAGTGGGAGGCGGAGGATCTCCCCACAATTTTTTGATTGGAACTTGAATTCTTGGAGTGAGATTTTGGAAGTATGAGAGGGCTAGAGTTTGGAGGGTTTTCTTCAACCTCGTGTACTCCTAATTTGACCTATGAGAACCAACGCCAATGATCGAATCACGTGTCTTATTAGCTGGAAATCGATGTCGAAAGGGCAATCAACGTCCTTGCCAGAATTTTTGAGGTTGTTCATTCTCTTGGCAATTTTGACAAACGTGTTGTATTTTTGTGTGTTAATGGATCAAGGAAAGTGAGGAAAAAACGTGATACGCAATTTTCATTCATGTATCTCATTAATTCTAGTTCATGTATCTTTTAAATTCACATATCTATCTAATTTATAATTCATGTATCTCATGAATTCTTGTGTTCATTTAATTCATGTATCTTCTAGATTTTTATATCTATTCAATTCATGATTTATGTATTGCTTCTATATATGAATTATAAAACTCTATAAATAGAGCTCAAAATATTCATTCCAAGAAGAAGCGAAACGCTCATATCTCCCATCTTCAAGTTTTCTCTAAGTATGTTGGTTTCAAATTGTTGTATTTTAGAAGGCAAAGTTCGCAAAGCTACTTAGCATCATTGGCAGGAATTAATCTTCTTAAGAAAATCCTTAAAGAGATTCGGCTAATCGTACCTCATCTCTACTTACTATTTCTTATTGTTATCACTTTTTTTAATTTATTATTTTCTGATTAGAACAAACAGTCTTACGTATTCATCCCCTAATATGTTTCTTCTTCTTCTTTTCTTTATATATTTTCCAACAAAATGAACTGAGGACGGTTTTAGTTTCTATGTCACGAGGAGAACTTGCACCGAAATCCACCCAATGACAGTAACATAATCAACAATGACCGATCAAAGTCAATAACACCCCCCCCCCCCCCCCCCCCCCAAAAAAAAAAAAAAAAAAAAAAGTCAATCAAGATGACGCGGCAGAGAAATTGATCGTGGTAGAGAAAAAGAAGGAGAAGAAGAAGCAAAGTTCTCTTTTTTTTATCTTTTGCAGAATTACATTTTTTATAATCACGACTTCTTAATACTGCAATGGAAAGTGAACTTTTAAGTAGGGAGTTGTGGATAGCATGGTTGTGTGAAGCAGTTGGGATAATTGTCTTTAAAAGTCTCAGACTTACTGTAGGATGAACAATTCTATCTTAAACAATTAAATTATATTAATTTAGTCCTAAACTTTTTTAAAGATTTACTAATTTAGTTATAAATCTTTTCATGATTTTCCAATTTAGTAATTCTAGAAAATTTTGGTCAAAAATTGTTGATATGGATAATGTTTATAATTTTTTTAGTTTTTTAGTTTTTTATTATTTATTAATTTCTTTTTCTTTTTTTCCCTTTTAAAAGAAAATCCATATGGGCTGCGGCGGCCGACCATAGGCAATGGTTGCCTTTGCCCAAGCAACCATCGCCCTTGCAAGATCTAGGCGAGAGCCACGCCCTTGCCAACCACCCCTCACCTAGGCTCATCGGCTGAGTACCCTAACATGTGGTTGGCCACATGGAAAAAAGGTAAAGGAAAAAAAAAAAAAAAGCAAAGACATTATAAAAATTGTAAATATTAGTTTTTAAAAAATGATTACATGATAGTTTTTAATAAACTGTAAGAATAATAGTCAATTTTGAATCACAAATAATTATAAATTTGTAGGAGATCCACTTTTGAAGAATTCGTGGCTCATTATAGTAGCCCAAGTACTATTATAGCTTTTTGGTCAAAATTTGCTAAAATTACTAAATTGGTGATTAGTTAAAAGATTTAAGACCAAGTTGACAAATCGTAATATGTTTAGGATTAAATTGACATAATTGAAAGATTTAGGAATAAATTAGCCGTTGTACAATAAATTCAAGATTTTTTGATAATTTCCTCGAAGTAGTTGGAGGTTGAGGGGAAAAAGATTAAATTGCTGAAGTTCCATTTCTAAAAGAAAAAATTGATTAAGTAAATAATGTGATAGGCTCTCAGAGAGTGTTGAAGAACCTGCTTTCTCGATACCCACTTGTGGTCCGAGACATTATTTGGAATACCAAATATCAACTATCTAGAATCAAATTGTATGTAGCCTTATTATTGACGAAATTCCATATAGAATGATAAGTTCTCATTATAAAAGCGCAGTGAGGTGGAATGTAAAAGTGGCGGGTAGCTTTTTTTAAATAGATAGTGAGTGTTTTAGGGTTATTTCTAACCACAAGAATTTGCCACAATATATGTCAATTACAGTTGTTAAGCACTTGTCATTAATGGAAATGTTCGATACTAATCTTTTCTGAGTTCGGGAGCGTGCTTGCCATTAGTTCATGTCTGAATTGAATCAAGTAGATCAACTTTAAAGAGCAGCGTGAACTGATAAAACATTTCCAAATTCCCGTCAGGGTAAATTGTCATAGAGCTTCTGGGGGCAGGATGGCCGTTCCTATCACACGTTATCATGGACGGAATAGCGATAGTCCTTAGCATCCCGGGCGATGGGCGCCACCAGGGCGTCGCCTGTAATCTTTTTAATAAAAAGGTGACGAAGGGCTAAGGTTCCTAATATTGGAAAAGCACGTGTTAAAGGAAAACTACGTAACACTTATTGTTGTAAACAGAGACAATAATGCTAAGAAAGCAGTAACAAATTAATAAAAAAAGTCCAAGCCAATGTAGATATAATATTTACGAGCAAACATGACAGATTACAAACCAAATATAAACTTGTAAGATGCTGTAAATTTGTAAAGGAATTAAATAGGAGGATGGCGATTAATTACTGCTAATGATGCTAAGCAAATTTACAAATTAAGCATCCCAAGATACAGCAACATAAACCCATTTGAATTAGCACTATGCAAACAGGGGTTTGTCACACATTTCATGAAACTGGCACACTTAGAGAAAATTGAATTAAAGAGATGAGACGTTTTGTTTTATCCTTCTTGTTTTTGTTTTTGGAACAAAGAAGAGTTCAAATCAATATATAGAGTTTTGAGAAGTCATGTGCTGAAAAGATACATGAACTAAAATTTAAACATGAATTCAAGAAATACACAAACTAAAAAGATACATGAATTAGGATATACATGGACTGAAAAGACATATCTCATTTTGTTCACTTTCACTCATCCATTTAATCCACTTAATCCACCATAATTACAACACCATCACTAAAATGAATAGGGATTGTATTTGAAGCCTTCAGGAGAGGAAAGTACATCGCCCATCGGCTACACCGGCCAAGGTGGATTGATCTCTCAATCTGAGTACACAATAATATAGGGTTCCGTCACTTGAAGAAACGTATCCGGAATGGTCAGATCAAGAAATTAGAAATTGGCTTCTTCAACTACTCCGGAATTGTTTATAACCTATAAAAAAATATACAGTATGAATGCATCTTCATCACTAAAATACGCGAAAACAGTGCCAACCCTCCGCAGCAACTGGACCCCAGAGACGCCCATAAATAATGCCCCCTCATTGGAGGAGCCGCAAAGCGTTCCCATCGAGCTCTGAAATTCTTCGTTTTCAATTCCATTTCAAGCGAAACCTGCTCCTCCTGATTCGTAGGTTGCTTCTCGGGACAGTCGTGTTTTTTGTCTCCAAGTAAGTTGATTGTGTCGACATGGTTTGCCACGGATACCCGTTGATCGGAAGACTCTACGAGCTGCACGAGAAGATCTCCAGCCTCGACAGCCTCCAGCCATGCAAAGATGTCGACACCCTCTTCACGCAGCTCGTCCTCACGTGCATAGCCCCCACCCACCACCACATCGATGTCACCAAGTTATGCAAGAAGGCTCAAGAAATGAGGTCAGACCTCATAAGGCTGGGTGGCGAAGCAGAGGGCCTCATGGAGAGTCATTTCGCGACGATCCTGGGGTCTTTCGATCGCCCAATTGAGAAACTTGAAATCTTCCCTTATTATGGGAATTATCTCAAATTGGCCCAACTCGAGTTCACCCTCTTGACCCAACACTGTACTCATGTCCCCAACAAGGTTGCCTTCGTGGGTTCTGGCCCCCTCCCTCTCTCCTCGATAGTCCTGGCCTTGAATCACTTGACAACCACCTCGTTCCACAACTACGACATGGACCCCTTGGCTAATTCCAAAGCGACTCGGTTGATCTCGTCCGACCCGGATTTGTCCAAGAGGGTGTTGTTCCACACTTGCGATGTTCTCAAAGTCACTGAAGAGTTGAAGGAGTACGATGTCATATTTCTCGCCGCGCTTGTGGGCATGGACAAGGAGGAGAAGGCCAGGGCGATCGAGCACTTGGGGAGGTACATGAAAAGTGGGGCTATTTTGATGGTGAGGAGCGCGCATGGCGCTAGGGTTTTTCTGTATCCGGTGGTGGATGTTCAAAGTGATCTTGGAGGGTTCGAGGTTCTTTCGGTGTTTCACCCCAAGGATGAGGTTGTCAATTCAGTTATTGTAGCGCGCAAGTGTTGATCATGAATCACGACACATGCCTGCACAAGTCGCACGAAGAGTCATTGGAACCGACCACTGAGAGGAGCAAAATTTGAGGAATCCCTATGTGGAATACACATCTCCCCCTAATTCTTCACAGACAAGTTGAGTTTAAATCTTTTTTCATGATATGCTATTTCGTTGTAATTATCATGCATCACTATGCATGTATGTTTATTTCAATGAAAGACGAAGTGTTTTCTGGTTTGAATTTATGGCACTTCCACTCTTTGTCAACGACTTTTTTGTTATGAGCATCAGCAACTCTGTTTTGACTCCATCTGCAATCTGGAAAAGAATTTCGCTCCTGTTTTAAAGGTGGCACTCCAGGAAATATATCCTGTGGACAGAAGGGCTCTTAAGAAATGTCTTTTGACCTAACAACCCTGCATATGATTAAGGAATTTGGCCATGGAGAAGAGCATCGCTCAGTAACTTCTCTCTGTGAAACCCTTTCACTAGCTTATTCAACTCCTCGGCGAATGTTCAGGCAGGTCTTACTTTTTTCCATTCTAGCATCATGATATGATCATGGCATCAGGCACCTTGTTTTAGCTCGATCAAATCTAGATGAGGATCTCGCTTGTCTATGAAGATAGCGATATCATTATGCAATTGAAGTCTCTACGAAAGTCACTTCTTTTTCTCACATTGCGTAGGTCAACTTTTGCAAGAAGGGATGAAATATTAGCATGGAAACTTCTTAATTTTGTGAACAAAGTTTATGGTGTTTCTATGGATGAACCAAATGGTTACATTTCTCAAGCTGAGAACATGTCATGGTGTTGTTCTTCGCTCTTGAGACTCTGATTTCGTGGGTTATCAGGTCCATATTTTGTTGGACCGCATGACCTTCTTCAGTGCAATGCAAAAAAAAAAAAAAAAAAAACACAGAGCCCATTTCTGAGTATGATATATTTTAGGGTATATGTTTTGGTGTATGAATTCAGTATATCAGGTAAAAAAAAATCGTTACCCTTGACCTAGATGACATGTGGAATTCGGTACACTAAGTGTTTATTGACCTAGATTCATAGACTAATAGAACAAACATTGGGAGACGCATAGATCATTTTCTCAACGATATGAAAAAATTTCCCAAATTAACTTTTCTATCACAATAGAACTCACATTAGAATATACAAAATTGATGAGAAAATTGTCCAAAAAAATCCTCAATCTATTACATTTTTGCTAATTCAATCACATATTCAATTTTGATAATTGAGTTTTAAACCTTTCTACATTTTACTAATCGAGTTCGTCTAACCAATTTTGACTAGAAATCTTTGAGCCGACTATGTCACATAGTATGATCAGCACTATTGTGAATAATTTTTAATAATATTTTAATATTTTTCAAATTTATTTATTTTCTTTTTCTTTTCTTTCATTTTCTTTTCTTCTTTATTTTTTTTCTGCTTCTTTCTTGCTAGACATCGGTGATGATCGGCAAGGTCATTACCGCCCCTAGTGAGGCCAACCTCACCCAGATATGGCGAGGTTGGCTGGGCAAGGCTCGCCCTTGCACTGGTGAGGTTGAGCCTCCCCTCCTAACCAAGAAAAATATTTTTGTTCTTTTTCATTTTTCCTCCATTCTTTCTCCTCTAGCCAATTGCTACACATCAATGATGATCGATACAGGTCATCACTGCACCTAACGAGGCCAACCTTACCCAAACATGGAGAGGTTGGCTAGCCAAGTTGACACCATCTCCTTCGAATGCGGCCTCGTCCTTGCAACCCACCCCATTGATGAGTCATCCGAGTGGCGAACCTTCACCAAAGATTCCAACATCAACAACCCTGTCCAAATCGGCATGGGCCGATAGGGGTGAGCTTTGCCGAAGCCTGGCAATCGGCTAGGGGAAGAGGGAAAGGAAAAAAAAAAAGGAAAAGAAAAGAAAGAAGAAATTTTAAATTTTAAAAATATTAAAATATTACTAAGAATATGTCCGCTGTCTCGACTGACGGCTGACACCTATGTCAATAATTTTCAATTAAAATTGGCTAAATGGATTCAAATTGAAAAATCATGAATATCTCTAAAATTCAATTGGCCAAATTAAAAGATTTAAATTTTTTTGGGAAAATCGACACTATTCTTCTTTCCCATTAATCCTTCTTTCTATCCAGATTCATCCTCTTTCCCAAAAATGCCCTCAAGGACAATATGAACCGGCTGAGTCACAAGTCAACTACTGTGCCAACACAGCTTCAATCCAACAACGGGTAAGAGTCAAGAACGGCGATACAAGATCCAGTCGGGATCACAGACAGATCCAACCTTTAGGATCCAGCCACAGCACAAGAATAACGTCCACCAACAGATGACAACCAGAACTATTGGATAGACTCGTCCATTAGACAGCATAACAATATGTAAACGAAATCAATCGCCGGACAGCAACTCAGGATGTCCTTGTTAGTGTCGATCTCATTGTTCTCTGAGCTGCTAATTGACTCGATCTAATATAACAAGCCAGGAGAGTTGTTTTCTTAAGAAAAAGCACAATAAATTCATGTTTAAAGACAATAGAGAGAACTCCTCATCTATTCCTTCTACTGAGATAAACAGATACTGCCTCAATATTTTTGCTTGGAACTTGAACACCAGAGCTAAAATATGCAGACAGTTTTAACTATAAGGAGTCACACAGTCAAAGAGATATACATGAAGAAACGACTTACACAGGCAAAGAATGAGTGGCACTGAGAGGAAGAACATAACATGGACCCAATCCAGAATCTGTCGATCAATTTTAAACATCATTCTTGACCTCCACCCCCAGTGTCGAAATACGTAGGCACTCCAATACCACTGTTGACACCCTCCATCAAGGCGAATCTCATGTCTTCAGATGGCTTCCAATGCCGCTTCCTCTGGTTTATAAACCAATTGTTAATTTGCTTTTGGTCTAGCCCAGTGACTTCAGATAGTTTCAATTTTTCCTCTTCCTGCAATACATCACTCATTAGCCACATCGCACTTAAAGGAAAAAAAGAACCTGTATGCACTAGCTTTTTCTGAAGATCAACCTCAAACCATGATAGTCTTCAAAAGTTTAGAAAATATAGAATATCGCATGCAGTGTGGCAAGGAAAAACTGTACATAGTTTGAACAAAACTTTTTCCTCCCGCACGCAAATTGCCAGCATTTCAAGCAAAGGAGATTCAGTTATTTTAACGCCAAAATAAACTTAAGGCTAAGACTAGACTACTATAAAAAATTTAGGGAACAGAAACACATCATCATAGATTATTTAATGGTCAGACTGAAAACATCAACTTTCAATTTTAGACAAACAAAATCTGAGTCTACATCAGTACAAAAACCAACCATCAAAAATCAGACGCCGTACATATTTCCTTGCAATTCACGCCAAAACTAGCTAGCGTTAATTAGGAAGCGAATAATAACCATTCTATTCTAGAAATCAATTTCTAGCTAGAAATTGACTTTTCAACTTCTATTCTCCGAATAAGTTTCTAAGCAAAAATACACATTTGATAACATGACAAAATTTCTGTTCCTAGAATAAAAATTTGTTTGATAATGACAAAAAATTTCTCCCTCCCAAGTGGTGGTGGGAGGCAGCCGGCAGGCGGGGAGGCTGGTGGTAGGCAACCGGCGGTGGCAGTAGGTGTCAATCGGCGACGGGTGATGACAAAAGTAAACAATGAGAAGAGTTTTCATTTCACTTATGTTCCAAAAATAGAAAAGCTAAAAATTTTGATTCCTAATATCTATTTCAAATCTATTTTTGGAATAGAAATCCATTCCAGAAATAGAAAAATAAAATTGCATTACTAAACAGATTTCCGTTCCAAACTTGTTTGGGAAACAGAAAAATAGAGAAATAGAGAAACAAGATGGTTATCATGCACACCCTTAGCTTCTCTTGCAATTAGGACACTGAAAACAGATATTCTTACTGTTGGATAAGGCCATCGATAGTGGGAGTTCCACCAGTTGAGCAGTGTCATCCTCGCATCCTTTGGTAACTTCCCGTTTTTCCTCTTCTTCAAGAACTCCTTCCTCAAACTGCTGAGATAGCCGCTGTACTTGCGCAGGAGAACCTCCTTCAGGTTTTTGTCGCAAGGAGGCATTCCGAACAAATATTCTTGACCTTCTGGAGCTTCCACTTCCCCACAGCTGAGCTCCTCTTCTGAACTCCCACCCACTTCATCTGAAACGGGTTGAAAAGGCAATGTGTCTAGTCTATTTTATCAATGGCATATTAAGTATAATAGGTTTGACTTATATATGCAATAAACCGACACATTCCTAGAGGGATGGCATCCCATCATTTACCAACATTGTGTCACGTCTCTAGAGGGATGGAATGCTTTAGTCAAACATATGGTAATGTGAAATGACAACAAACAGAGCCAGGATAATCTGTCCAAAGGAAGCTCGACGAAAGAAGAACCATACTCGAATAATTTTACTTTTTATCCGAATGTGGAAAAAAGCCACAACTTTTTTTATCTCATAGCACAAACAGTATCTAAACTGCACCAACAGTTTATTTTAACACATTCAAATCCTAAGCTTTTAAAGAGAATCCTTGCGTTCGTTCATAGGCAGCCTTTTTTTTCCTGAAAACTACAATTACATGTTGTCAAGTGCTTCTTCCAAGTAATATTGATTATAGCTTCAAACATTTCACAATAAATTAGCATGCCAGGGACTCCTAAGTTTCTGGTAAATCAATACCTTAATCTCTAGCTTTGCAAATACCTAACACACCATGAACTTCCTCTTATTAAAAGTTATCCTTAGGCATCAAGAACTGGAAAGATGTTTTCCCATTCCAATTGCAAATAACATAACCTGCACTTAACCTCACCAAAGTAGTCCACTTCATGCATGACACAAGATAAATTGTCACTGTTAAATGAAGAGATCAAATCACCTAACGAAAGGATCGCCTTAAAATCTGAGAGCACTTTTTCTAAAAATAGAAACCTAGATGATGTTCTCCCTCAAATTTAAATATGACTCCTACCAATGCACAGTGTCACGACCAACACCAACACAAAGCCGGTGCACTTCTCACTAGACAAATTCTCATTACTTGCGAAATCTTGGAATCTCTATTAGGACTTTGCACAGGCTTCCAATTCACCATAAAGCCACCTTTATAGACTTCCTAAACCAATTCCAGCTTGCTTTTCACTGGCAAAATGCTGTTGCTAGCTTTAACTGCCATTAATTGCTAGCTCCTATTTCACCATATAATGTCCGTACACAACTCCAGGTGATCATTTCTACACCATGGTTTTTCGTCCTTAATAGCCGTCCTTCTTGAAGTCCATTATGCTCCACCTACTTACACTCATGCATTAAGTTTATGCACAAAGTTGACTAATCTGACGAGTTCTTCAATAAATGGGAGCCCTTCCCAACCATAGAAGTACTTGCATCTTTATTTAAATTAACACTGAAGATTGAGACAAGGCAGGCAATTTATCAACAAACGGAATGTCTGGATTACCATAAGACTACACTATGGGGGAGAAACTGCTAGATTTATGATTTAATTGCAACACTAAAGCTCATTCAGCGATGAAAAATCTTACTAGCTGAAACTCAACACTTCGTTGGTCAAAGTATACCACATCAACTAAGCCCTGGGTCAGCTAAATGAATACCTTCACACCATTGCGCTCTATTACCTATCAAGTCTTTGTATGATTAACTGTAAAAGTACGTGCTTGAAAAACATTTTATTTGAAGCCACAGCACTTTAAAAACTAGTAGTCCGATTCACCTTCCGTCATTTCCAGTGATATGTGAAGTTGAAGGATGAGTGAAGAACTTGGGCGTTTGAAAAGACAGAATGCATAACCAACTTATTCGAGTGTTATCTTGGCACAGAAATCAATACAAGGAACATCCAGTTTCAAGTTAGAATATCTATCGACTCTGGATTAAAAATTAGCAAGAATTTTTACATGGTAAACTACTATACCTACTAAGTCTGGCTAAAATAGTCAGTAGCAAAATGACAAATGTAACAAGGGTGGGGCCAAAAGAAAGATCCATATAATTAAAAATAATAATAATAATGGTAACGCCAATTATATAATAAGGGTTTCGAATGTATCTGTTGACTTATCCAAGGGAAAGAAAAAATGTTAATTTCTCGAAACACCAAGCACGGATAAAGATTGCACCCAATTACAAGGCTCTTTACACACCATACATGTCATTTCATGCACAGAACCAACATGACCCATCAAAGCAGACAGCACCCAGTTTTTAAGTGCAGGTAAAAGATCTCTGAATAAAAGCACCGCACCCAAAAAAGAGGGGAAAAAATGGACATTACCTGAGATGCAATGCCCTGAACGAAAAGCTGTTGATGCATCTATACAGAGGTTGCTAAGTTGTGACTCGATGTTGCTCAAGAAGATAGTGGCCTCATCAAAGGGCTTGGACAACTCCTCCTTGTATGTGTTAAGGACCTTACAGTAGGATTCCTTCAACATTAAGAAAACACCCATCAAGATTGTCTCACCGTAGTCGGTGGGCAAAAGGGGTAACGATTCGCGATCCATCTAGTGAGAAAAAATTCTTAATTTTGGGCAAAAATACCATGAACTCATCAAGCTCCGGATCAGCTCCAAATTCGGCGCAAGCACCAGTCCGGCGTTTTTGGTCTCGGCCAATCTCCTCGAGAAGTGTGGCTATTTCAGGAGGTGCTCCAACCTGCAACCAAACCCAACAGAAGAAAAGGCAAAGAATTCAAATCACACAATCGACACATGATTTGACAGATGATAACTGCAACGTGAGCTTACAGCACCAGGCGTCCCGGTTCCAAAGGCACGATCATTAGTATTTAAATTCCAGCGAAAACACAAGTTTTGACAAATGAAAACATTCCAAAAGCTGGGCCAAGCGATGGTCACCATGATCAAAGATCAACCAAGGCGAAAAGGGTTTGCTTTGTGTACGTACCTTTTGGCATTCTAAATAGGCAGACACAAGTTGAGGATACAAAGGGTGAGTGGCAATCTGGGTCTTGATCAGATCAGACATCTCGGACCCTTCACCGGATTCCATGAATCTACCCGACCCGGACCGGACCAAGTCGTTCAAGGACCCTTGGAAATCATTATCGTCATCGGCATCGGCAGTGCTAGCAGCACCAGTGATGCTCTCTACCCTAACCATATCATCCGAACCCTGAACCAAAGTGTCAAGCCTGTAGAACTCTTCCATTCTTGTTCACTGTTCACCGCCCACTCATGAACGTTCCAAGTTCTCCAACTGAAAAGGCAAAGGCCAGGCCCACCCCTAAAGGCTCTCAACTTCTCCCAAATGCGAACTCTCTAGGAATACGAAGGATCTGAAGGTTCCATTAAAAACCCTGTTCCGAAGCACACGAAAAGCTCAGATTTGCATGTTCTTTTCCCGAAGATGGCAAGAAAGCCGACTGCAAGCTGAAGATGATCCGGAAGGAGCTCTAAACGATCAAGAACCAGATGACCCGTGTGAAAGCAGAAAGGGAAGGCACGGTAGTGGATGCCGCCATCGCAAACAACCCCCTCTAGCTCAGCTCGAGAAACACCTGAGGGAGGAGCAGGAGGTCTGATTTTTTAAATCGTTAACATAAAGACCCGAGGAAAGCCAAGTGCTCGAAAAGGACCAGACACAGCTTTCTTTCCCAAGAAGAGTAGAACAAGTGGAAAAACCGGAAAAAGAAAGGCAATGACTAGGAAGGAGAGAGAGAGAGAGAGAGAGAGCTTTATCACATCGCACGGTCTTGCACGCGCTGCCGCAGTGATACGTAAGTGTAGTTGCAGTTAGATTTTTTCTCAGTGTTATATAGTTAAGAAAGATTTCGACGCATTGTGGTCTGGTGAGATGGATTTCTTGCGTAGCCCGGGTTTGTAGAGGTCGTGTCTCTGTCTCTGTCTCTCTGTACACGAAGGGGGGAAACGTGACGTGACATTGGAGACCCACGTTTCACGATGCCATTGGGGGACATCTGCGGGAGGTGGGTCCCAAAGAACATTGCCAGAAGTGGTATCCAATACACGTACTGTACCTCCATCCTCTGTTCATCCTCTCTCTCTCTTCACGGGGAAGTCTTTTTTTGTTGATTTAAGGATAACCTTAATATATATATTAACTCATTTGCCAAAATTATTACATCTAATATAGTGTCTGCAGCTCCATTTTATCTCAAGAAAAATAAATAATTTTCGAAAAATTTAAAATAATCGCTCATTTCATTTTTAAAAGATTAATCAATAAAAAATATTTTCATTATCCAAAATAATATTTTCGTAGACTTCATTTATTTTCATAAATAATAAAATTTATTATTTTTAGAAAAATATTTTCTAAATCATTTTTTAAATCATATTGGCATAGTGATCAAAATCATGGTAATTTGTTTATTCGTAAGAAATATGAATTTGGAGTGCTGAGAACCATAGGCAGACCTTATGTGACATTTGAAAATTTTCATGTTTGATTATAATATTAATGATACAAAATCAAGTATTTGCTAGCTTGGAGTTTTAGATGGCACATATGGAATTTCAAGTGAGTTGTTATTTTTGTGAGGTATGGAAGATGCGAATGATGATTTTCCACAATTGTAATTGCTCGAAGTACAATGTAGTAAGATTAAATTGTATGTTGATTGTATAGAGCAACAATGATTAACTTACTATCTCAATATTTGTTAGTGAGGACTAGTACGCTCTGAATTATGTGTTGGATGGTTTCAAGTTTTAAAATTTACTAATATGAGATTTTCCTAATATTTGTTATCTTTCATTAATAATTTTGGTGGGTTGAAAGTATTTTTCTAGTTTATTAGCATTTTAGAACAAAAAGTGATTCCCTAATTAGGTTCTGATAACTTATAAAATATCTACTTTGCAATCATATATAAAAATCAATTGTCACTCTTTGATTTATACATCTTTCTCATTCTCCATCAAGTATTTTAACCCTAATGTCATCATTACATTTAACATTGGTAATTTAATCTTATCTCTTGGCAACTCTTCAGTACCCTTCAAATGCATTCCCCCTGGTCATGTAGTTCTATTCCCAAATTTCAAGTCTTCAACTTTTCTCTTTTAGTTTCACTCTCCAATTTTTCGTGAAGGCAATGGTTCATCTCGTGTATTGTTGGACCTTCTAATTTAATCTTTTTAAAGGTACAAGGTGATTTTGTGGTTTTATTCTCTTTTATTAAACTAGTTTTGTTAAAAGATTGAGAATGGCTAATATCTATTCTTGATTATTTTACTAGAAAGTAACTACAACTTTGAGTTGTTCAAATATTTTTCCATGATAAGTACAACTCTAAAAGTTAAAGTTAGATTGATCTACTTAATACTTTTGACTTGATTATTTACTAGTTATTGATTTTGGTTTGACTTTGATATCCAACGTGTGAAAGTTTTGTTGATAGGATGTTGAATCATTGTATTCTGGTGACTTCAATAGGTAAGTCTTTATATATCAAGGTTGTGATTAATTGATTTTCATAAGACTCAATGATATGTTAGGTGAAACTGTGAAAATGGTGAAATTAAACCCTAAAGGGATATATTTGTAATCCGACTAAGTTACCAATTTACTAGTTAAGTGTTGTCGATTAATCACGGGATCAACTCTTTGAGTTGTTGATGTTCATGTGGTCAATTGTCTAAGTTGTTGACATTCACGTTGTTGATTATTTGGACTATTGATGTTCTTGTTATCGAATATATGAGTTGTCAGTCATAGACCTTGTTGATTTCCATACGTATTAACTTATCTCTAAGTATATTATCGTTGCTCGCATGAGAAATGAAAGGAGGTAGGCATGTCATTATCATTATCTGCATAGGTGATCGGTTAAAAGGCAAGATAATTAAATTTCAATAATGATTTGCATGAAAAAAATGTTGTATACTAAATGTCAATTCTTGAATATGAATATTGATTTTGTTATTGATGCAAGGGAGATCATTTGATTATAATGTTATCATGTGCACTAATACCATATAATTATTTATGGAAGCATAATGTTATATATTTCTATTACCCATATAATAGTGATGACAATATCCCATGTGTCAAGATTGTTAGGATTTATCATACAATCACAAAGAAAATAGAGAGCAAAAGCAAGAAAGATAATTTAAGACGCAAGGTTCTCCCCCAATTCATCCTTGAAATAGGGTTACATCTAGCCGAGGATTTTACTATAATTAATACATTACACATCTCTATTACATCTTTCTATTACAAAAGAAAAAGAATATATATATATATATATATATATATATAGTTATTCAGTTATTCAAAAAGCCCAAACTACAAAAAAAAAAAAAAAAAATGAGCTCCAACCATAAAAGTCATTTAGCGTCACTGAGCTTTGCCCTACACAGTTGATAGGGGGTATGAACTCTACCCCCACAAAGATGCCATATAATTCGGGATGCCTTGGATGGAGATGTAGATGCCCCATGTATCAGGATGCTTGGTAAGTTAGGATGCTCTAGGAGTGTTTGGGATTAGATGAAGTAATAAATATCACATATCTATGTGCATATATAAACATATAGTCACACATGTCTATTAATGCTAAATGGTGGTAGTGTTGCTTCACAATATATTATGACGTCCTCTTGCAATGAAGTAGATAATCTTATGCAACATTGTTCAACATTTTCATTAACATATTATGATACAAAGAATAGTGCATGTATTCATTCAATTGCTTCTTATAGCCATTTTGTACTCGTTTTAATCTTATCAATGTATACCAAGTTGAGTGGTAAAATAATCTTCTACTTTAAACTTAGAGATTTCTTTACTAGACTTTGGCTTATCTCTTATTTTTCAAATTAATAAGGTTTGAAGCTCCTGTGTATTTTGATTGCAAATATCAAGACTTGTTAGTACCTAAATCAATGGTGGTTTACACTAGGTGTAGTTTGTAGTATGAATTAATGTAGGGATACTAGTGGGGATAGTTGCCTAATAATTTAATATTAATGAGGAGTTGGTTAAACCATTTAGGGGATTCGATGGTCCTGTAATTTAGACAATAATGGCATACCAATGGACGAGGTCGTAATCTGTAATTTAGTAGCATGACTTTGTATAAACAATTTTTTTTTTTTTTTTGTAGTAGTATGGGGTAGTATCAATCAAAACCCGATTAGCTTTCCAGAGTTTATGTTGTATCCTGCTTCCTCTTGTACTTGTGTTTATACTTGGAAGAGGGGAGACATTAGAAATATACATTTGTACATTGTTCCAAACTTTGGCAAATTATGTTTCTCGTGCAATGTGACCCTTGTGTTTCTGCATGTCTAATAATAATAATTATGGTTTTAATACAGGGTCTCGCACGTGACTCTATGGCAAAGGAGTATCGATTTCAACAATACTCAGCCATTTACACTAATCATGCTGTCCATCCCGACATCTTCATTGGCCTAAACACGTTGTCAGCCAGGGTGCAATCATTGCTATCTTAAATTTCTAGTGATTATTTTCTTTTTCTTCAAAAATTTAAAAGGTGTTCGCCTTTTGTGCATTATTGCCATCCAGGGCATTTTGTTAATTTTATAGGGACAGGTAGCGAAGCATGTAATCATAAGCCTAATAGTAGTGGAGATGCAATCTTTCAATCTATTATGCAGTTATCGTACCAACCAGTCTCGAAACAAAGAAAAAGCTTGAATACCCAAACATGCCAAAGTTTACTATTTAACCCAGGGTAAATTTTTTCCCAAACATGCAAAAGTTTACTGTTTATCCTAGGGTTAATATCAAGTATACCCAGAGTGTAAGTTTTTTCTGCACTAGTCCGTCACAATTATAGTTTAAACCAACCTAACTATTCAACTTGACATCGATAAAGATGACTCGTAAAAATGATTAACAAAAAATTTATATATAAACGTCCAACTTAACAAGAGTATTTGGACATTATCCAGAATGTACACGGTCATCGAATGAATTTTTTTTTGCATCAATGTGTGTGGCTTTCAATGTAGAATTTGCTAGAAACATAAGGCATCCTATCTATGTCTATTTTATTAGACCAAAAACGTCATTTGAGGAGATTCGATACGTGAGATGTCTAATGAGAGCCCAAATCATGAACTGAATATTAGCTTCTTTTATATTTTGTATTATATACTCTTTGCGATAACAAATTGATCTCCTCTTCGATCAAGGAACTTTTGACGATTAGTTCTTTTACCCTTGAAAATCTGAATGTCGATATATAGAATGTTGGTGCATTTAACGACAATACCATATATGCCGATTTTGCTGGAATACCATCTATTTTTTTTTCTGAAAAAGAGTTCCATGTTTCTGAACATGCACTAGCCTCTATCTATTCCTTGCACCAATAGATTATCGAATTTAGGGAAAATTTGTCCCAAATACTTTTTACATATTCCCCTCGCTTGCTAAGTAAACTAGTCTCCTAAGTTTGTGATTTTTCGTAGAGCTAAACTCATATATATAGTGATTGCATCAAGTTGTGTTAAATTTCATCTCCAATAAGTAAATGTTTATATGCGTATCTATGCTAAAATTTCAATGTCTCACTTTTTGGATTTTCCACTATTTCTCTCACATCGAATTATAAAAATCTAATAAAACCGCTACTCTTTCTTCTAATATATTCCATACTACCCATCAACACACATTCAATTAAATAACTCAATTTTTTTCCCAAAAATATTTCCTAAACTTCATATATATCCCCTCAACGATGATGAACTCTCGTAACGTGTGCTACAATGCTAGTACAGGATAGAGGCGAATCCAAACGCTTCCTTCTTATTGGTGTACTTAAACATTAAATCAACCCATTTAAAACTTTTTAAAAAGGTGATGGCAGCCCATCTTTTTATTAAATTAGTAAGTTTGCATAGTAGGATGGGCCCTCCATTCTTGAGTTTGTCCTTAATTAAGAAATTTCACAAAACTGTGATTGTTTAGCAATGTCCTTGTCTGGAAATCACGTAATCATCCCCATGAGATTACTTCTCTAGAATATGCTTTGTTCTACATCCCTCCATTTCCCTTGGAGAGCATCTCATCTACTCTTTGAGGTAAATCCAAAAGAGAGATCACTATCGGAATTTTCAGATTTTTATTTTGTTTACAAATGAATGCCATGTGTCTTTTCATTAAAAAAATCTGTCCATTTGAATCGATTTTATTATATCCAACTGGATTTGGGGTACTCATTATGGTTAAGATAATCCGCATAAATAATATGATACGCACTGCGTTTTTAATAATAAAAAAATGTATAATTTTTCTTTTTTTGAATTTTGGTTTAACATTGTGGTTGTCTCTGTCAAGAGAATATACCCTCCTATTAAAGAGGGAGAGTAAAAGGCAGTCATCAATGCGTAGAAGACTGCTTTAGACGCCATATTACCAATAATCTTATTGACATGATTGTTATCTCCAAAAGTTGCAAAATCTCATGGAAACAAATCTTTGACCTGTATCAAAATGGCTTTCCTTTTTGGCGACCAGGTGTTGCTGTTTTCTTCTTTAACTCTCCTTTTATTATTATTATTATTATTATTAAAATAGTTTATTTCAGTGCTATCCTTGTTTTTTCATTTTATATCATATTCTATCAAATCTTATAAAAATAAATAATTTAGTTTGTAGCACTTTAATCAAAGATGATTTTCCTTTTTAGCTATGTTCACGTTGTTGTGCATTGAAAGTTATCGTTCTAAGCCCTTTGGATCTTGCTTTATTACCCACTGAGCGTGAATCTCGCATAAATGCTGGAGAGAAATCAAGCAGTGGCATGAAGAAGTGAGAAAGAGAATTTTAAAGCGGACTTGAAAAGTATCATGGTCGAGCAAATAGCACAGAAAACACATGAGGTTTTTAAAAAGGTTATCTTGTGTGGATTCATTTGAGGAGAGAATGATTTCTGCCGGGTCCTCATGCTAACTAAATCTACCAACTAAATCTGCTAACTAAATCTCATCGGCGAATGGGGTGGTTTTCGAGTTTCGGAGACCATGGCTTTTCCGCTACTTTCGATGTTGTTAATCTATCACCATATCACGAACATCAGGAGCTCGACGAAGATGGCCTCGAGGGACAAATCCTCTTCAACCGAGGGAGAACGACACCGAGGATGTTTCAATTCCTTATTTGAAGATTTCAAGATATAGGGATAGTGTATATTTTTTTGGTTCTGCGAGTTTATTTTGAATACTCTCAGCCTCAGGTTGCTTATCTAGACTAGGAATTTGATACTGTCGTATTCTTGGAGGTTTCTCAAAAGGGTACTAGATTCTTGGCTATAAAAATTCCCATTATGGCATACGGTTAGATTATTGAATAAAAGTTACATTCTGGGGAATCTCCTTCTTTTCTCTCTGTCTCTTTAGTTGATTCTTAGGGTTCCCGAGCAATCAAGAAGAATTCGGTATCCTTTACCCAAAAAAAAAAAAAAATTCGTTACCCAAATAAAAAAGAAGAATTCGGTATCCTCGGATTGGCCTTCCAAAGTGGTAACTTGGTTAAGGGAAATCTAGATTATCTGCTCTCTTCTTTCCCATCATTTATAGTGGATGAATCAACCTTGTCGGGATCGGAAGACCCCTTTATTTAATTGTTGGTCCAAGATATGCTGAGTCATCTGGTATTGGAGCTATTATTTTATTTGGCATTCCATTCGGTATTGGTATTGCACTGATGTTGCTTGAGGCTCTCCATTTGGCATGTGGACACTCATAAGCCACACATTCTATCTTGAGCACCAAGCTTTACGACCCTAGGCCAGCCAACGTGCATTGAAGCTTCCTCATCAACTGAAGTTCTAAATACTAGAAACGAGGAATCGCGATTAGGAAAGGAAAGGAAAGGAAAAAGAAAAGAAAATCCCATCTCCAATGGATATAATACTGAAAAGAATTGTTAGTCAACGATAATGAACAATGATACTTTTAATGACCATGCAACTCATTTCATGCGAGTCGGTCCGTCCAAAGGAGTTCTCCATTGGCTGTACAAGATGATGACGGTTTGACGGAGGATCTAATATGTGAATTAAATCACAAGGCTTAGCCCATTTGATGTGGGGCATTTGATTTCGCAAGCTCCCCCACATCAAGGGCCAGTACCTTGTTGTTATTGGCTTTTATCTCCTAGCCGTAGTATTCTTGTTCGATCAGTAATCCAATGCATTCCCGTACCTTGGCTATTTTGGAAGCTTGCCAAGAACCAGACCTCATCCGAGTTCTTCGGTCTTGGTGATCACTTTTCACGGCATTCCACATTCGATGTGGGGCATTTGATATTGCAAGCTCCCCCACATCAAGGGGCGGTACCTTTGTCATTATTCTCTCTTATCTCCTAGCCTCTTCTTTTTCGATAAGTAAACCAGTCCATTCCCGCTCCTTGGCCGTTCTGGAAGCTTGTCAAGAACCACGCCTCGTCCGAGTTCTTCGGTCTCAATGATCATTTTGGGCTCAGTCTATCCTTGCAACCACGCATTCTTCCAAAGAGACCGACCGGGTTGAATCTTCAAATGCTCTGGCGACCCTATGAAGGTGGATCTCATCCGCGAATAACTTCACCACGCCTCGCCTATCCAAAAACAAGATTCGGAACGTGGAGAAACTAGATTGGTTGCAGGTTTTGTTTCCACTGAAGTGTGAAAAAAGGTTTAAGTCTTACCGAACAGAGCAGGTTGGGATGTGAAATAGTCCATGTCTTTATGCGGTACTAGAAACGAAATAGAGGTCATTGGCAGTGAGACCCACCGCACGTTGGCATCAGGCGTGTGACCCAGAAACTGCGAGTGGCCGTTCGTTTGTGTGGCCCCGTCATTGATGACCCATGCGAGAAAAATGGGAGAGGAACTGCTCGGGCGTGGGGCACGTTCTCGTTTGACTTCGTACCATCCTTTGACCGACTTGGCCACACTCAATAATGTCGTATTCCTTCCATCCCGCTGGCCACTAAATGACGGTTGAACGAGATTGAAAATGGATGATTATTCGACCGAACCCGCGAGAGCCTGATAGAAAAGGTTGCACCGAAAATCGATTGATACCTAGTTGAACCAGTCGATCAGAACTGATTTCCTGCAAGTCATACTAATAGTGCCGTGCATCTACTGAGTAAAGCTTAGGGTTATTGATTGAAGGGTGAGTGATGTAGAGAGGATGATAAAACCGGTTCATAGAAATAGCGTTAGGAGGGTTAGTGTTAAAAGCTCTCTACTAGAATGATTATATCTCCACGGCGCCTTAAAGACGAGGTTAATCTCTCGTCCACAAACTAGTCCGGAGTTGATGTGCCCTTTTAATAAGGTCATGGCAAGCCAAAACCAATTATTGTCCCTAAAATGTTTGACTGTCTCGCTTAATGGACTAGAAGCTCAAGTTATGCTAGGGTGGTACAGTCCGATACAAGGATGCTATTCGTTGTATCATTCTTAAGAACAACTATAGAAGAAAGGTTGACATAGTATTCTTAGCTTACCAAGCGCTACATGAGCTATTCTACAATCAAAGAAATGCTGGTTCATGACAAATGGTATCAAAACAGGATCATTTGAATAGGTGGATGATTCAAGGAAAGCATGTGGTCTTCCCCATCTTATAAGAGTGGGGAGTGATCGCTGGATCCAAGGGATCTCGGACAACTCGTGGCTCGTTTAGATTCTAGGATGGGAAGGGGAGCACAAGAAGGAACTGAATTGCTCACTAAATAGGGATAAGGTTCTTAAATCAATTTGCAAATCTCAATAAAAGATTTGTTATCACGTTCCCAACAAGGGGAGAACCCTTCATTAATCTATTGAGACTAGGAGGAGCTTAGTATGTGAAAGAATGTGATGCTAAAGAAGCATAGTTGGCTAGGGATGCCACACTTATTAGGGAGTATAAGTGACTGGAAATTTGTGAATGGCTTTTGACTGGGGAAAACCACCAGTAAAGTGGAGTAGCCTATTCTATTGATCAAACGTTGCCATTCATGTAAGTCTAAGGGAGTGGCGTTGATGGTTAGGAGTAGGGAAGCAAGTGAACAGCTCATGACGAGAACATTGTGAAAATGAGGAAGGAGAATATCATGGTTCGTGTTCTCTCATACTCATGTACCCTCATAAATGGAACCTAGGGTTAATGGATGAAAAGTGAGTGACGCAAAAAAGATGATATATCTTATATGTGTAAATAGCGTTTGGACGGTCTGTGATGAGAGTACTTGAAGAAAATGGTTATATCTCTATGGAACTTTGAAAGCGATATTGGTCTTCCATGCACAAACTGTTCAAGAGCTAATATCACTCTCCTGATGAGATCGTGGCAAACCTGAAATCAGTTATTTTGCCCAAAGCATTTTGCTATCTCGCTCAAGTCATTATAGGCTACTTCACAGCCAGAGAACTGCCGGACCACGACACTAGCATTTGTTTCCCTAGTAGATTGGATAAAACCAAATCTTCTTCATGGTTCCCCTACATGTTCTGAAGAACGAATCCAAACTCCTAATGAAAAACTTTGGATCATCTCACTTTCGCGTATCTCGTGTCTCTCGAGTCGGGGAGTGTCGCAAGATGAGCCAGCAGCGTACCTCTTTAGCAGTAATCTCGATGGATTGAACACCGCCACCAAGATGATTTGTCATGGTCATGATACATTTGTCAAGGAGAAACTCGCATCACGGCTTAAAGAAGAATCAGAACCAAAGCTCGGGCCAACATACGAGACCGTGTACTCGCATATGGATTGAGCACCACCACCAAGATGATTTGTCATGGTCACGATACGGATCGTCAAGGAGAAACTCGCATCATGACTTTAAGAAGAATCAGAACCAAAGCTCGGGCCACAATACGAGACCGGGTACTCGCGTATCCACATAAGGTTCACACATCAACTAATTAATGAAAGCAATATAATCACACCGATTAATTACACTGCAACCTAGGACTAACTATAGGTACATAGTACATACAGATCAGGGAGGACACCTACAAGACTAAAGATCTGTTGAAACAGAGGTTGACTACTATCCTGATTACAAAATGAGAGGTTAGGCCACTATTCCTGATAAATGGCTTCAGTCTACAGGAAAACATCACACAAACAAATTAGTTTAATTCCAACTCAGCATCCAGCTGCTCTGAGGAAGTTGTCAAAAGGGCTCGCTGGAGGCAGTTTCATCGTCAAGCACCGATCCGGCAGCATTATGTCTCCTCGAAGAGGGGCGTCAGTGCCGGTAATCTTGTGCATACATGAAAAAAAGGTTAAAAAGATGAATATAAAGCTACAATCAGCAGCTTTGAGTTGTAACTACACATTAATGAGAAGATGATAACCATCGCAAAATGAACAGATAATAGAATGTAATGCCCACCTTCTTAATTGCTCTACGGCCATCTGTTGCTGGGAAAAAGTGATCTGCCGCTGATCTGGCACAGCTGTTTTCATGGGCCAACCAATTGGAAAGCTTCTTCCTCGGACCTGTGCCAAGCGCTTCACATTGACTAGTCATGGTATTATATGGGAGGGGTGATGTCGACACAGTCGTTCCAGCCACTTGACCAGCCACCTCAAGTGCCTAAGAAAACATTCAGCAAATTATCCACAAGTATCACAATCAAAATTCACTAATTTCAGAGTCGTTATCAAGATTGAAAAGGGAGGCAATATGCATATATATGCCAATATATATGTTCGGAAGTAACTGGAGGGCAATAGATCACCGTTTCTAGGAGCTTCCCAATACCGATGACATCAGAAAAAGATGGAGTTGGCGGCATCCTGCTCATAGCAACAGATGCTTCACTCATTGTGTCATCCTCAACAGACGAATTAGTTGAAAATTCCTGCAACATAAAATGTCGGGACAGCTTCAGTAAGCAAATAGTCTCATATCAAATTCACATTTTCAGTTACATCATGACATTCTCAATGCATGCACTGCATTAACGCATAAAGCCAATCTACAACAATAAACTCAGAATACAATCGAAGTTCAACAGCAAGAACATAACTGTGTGATGAAGTGCATACCTCATCAAATGATAGTGACTTTTTGGAGTGGACAACAATTTGATTACTGTCCAAATCAAGTATTAATTGAGGACCAAAAACAAATGTATCTTCTGGTTTATATTCCTCTGATAGCTGCTTAGCCAAATCTTCTCCATCGACCTTATTAGAAAAAATTCATAACAATGTGAGAGAGAGAGAGAGAGAGAGACAGACAGACAGAGCATATGAGCTCCAAAACATCAAATAGTGAAGCATACCTCAGTAATATTAGAGAGACTTTGGATCAAGATATTCAGGAGGACCTTGTCAGATTCACACATTTGGCTTCTCAAGTGGAGGAGCAAAGATGAGGCATTTTGATTATCCAAAGCAGATCCATACTCTCTAACATCAGCCTGAGGCCTAACAAATAATTCCAAGTCCTCGCTAATGCCCAAATATGGATCCATCTGAATTTCAGAGAAGATAAATATAAGCAAACATTATTTCACCACAAGACACTATTAGCAACTTAAAGGAAAAGGAATGTACTCCTGCATGTGAACATAACTGTTGAGATATAGAACTCACGTTAGATGGATCAACCGATTTGAGCAAATCAATAAGATCATGGATCTGATATATCTTGGCAGCAAACATCAACATACTAGTCGCTAGGGTAAAAATAGATCTGCGGCATGCTGGGAACAACATTCCTACAAGAGATATTCAATAGCATTCAAGGACCCTTCCACAAAATTTACAAAGGCAGTCCACAGAAACTCACACAGACATACCATTATTAGCGTCCAGGGATATAATCCGTAGTGACAGGGAAAGATGGAAGAAGCGAATCACAAGGTTTTTACTAGGGTTCTGCAAAATTTTGAACCAAGGAACAGTAAGAAAACAGCACAGAGAAGGTTTGAGTCAACTTGTGTGGGATAGGTACTTATTTTAGGCCATGAAAATGATGACATCAACTTTCTCATTCACCAGTTATCAAACAAGTTGATGTAGAAAGAGCAAGCAACACCGAGCCTTCTCAGAGATATTAGTGCTTATGTACCATCAAAGGCTACAATTTAGCTAGAAGTCTCACCGTCAAACGTGAAGAAAGAAGGGTCAGATAGAAGGAGTGAGCTATAGCTTCAAAGTTTGAAGGCAAATTATCTGGAAGGTTAGCTTGTATCCAAAGTGCAGATAGCAACTGGCCAATCTGATCTTCACTAAACTTTAGTATATAGGGCTCCTGTGATGCATAGAAATTTAGATCAAAAATTGAATATTTTCAAGTATACAGACTGTGTTATTGACCAGATTATCCACTCAAGAACTTATTTACCACATCAGATAAGCCTGCAGTTCCAGCTGCTTTTTCCATGATAGAAATCTTGCAAAAGTTGGGGGAATTCTTGCGAGCAAACCCCTGCTTTCCCTCTTCAATACTAATCTCCATCCCCTTGAAATCATCTTGAAGAGCATGCCCCTGCTTCTCTGGTGTAGCACCATTCTTTTCTCTCCTAAGCTTTTCAAGACGAGCAGTAATTGAAGCAAGCGCAGATGCAGTACTAGACTCCCATCTTCTTGAATCATAAGGACAGTTAGCTCGTACAGAAGACACTTCATGTCTGGGGCGGCTAGAATTTGGAACCAGAAGGATAGATAATATTTGGTGTCCTCTCACTCGCACTTCAACATCTGGATGTAACATTACGTGCAGAAGTTGAACAAGAAGTGCCTCGGGGAACACCTAGATGCCAGTGGATAGAAATCCTTAGCCATTGTAAATGTCAACAACAAACATGGAAAGGCCCCGAAAAGAAAAAAGATAGCATTCATATAAGGAACATAATCAAAATGTCAAAAAAATTCTGTGGATATCCATGTGAATGTATCTTAAAATGATATATCAATTTCCTTCCTGCCAAATTCTGAAAGAGAAGAAACAAAGGAAGAAAGCAAATAATTCCCTCTGAGAACATTTTATCATACAGACAGAATGTCCAGAATTCAAAATGCGATAAGTCTATCTGGAGATTCCAAAGGAACTTGGAATTTGTCTAACAGTTTCGCATTCTCTCACCTGTCGATGGGGTGAAGAGACTGATACTAACGCTATCATATGAGCCAGTATCATCGACGATCCCATAGTTGCCCTAGCAACAGCTCCAGCAGTGGGCATCTTCTCAAGGGTTATAGCCATCAGGTCAAATAGTGGTTGTGCGTCACAAACCTAACACATATATGTCGGTTAACACAGAGAGAACCAAACAAAGAAAGCAGCAACCACAGTGGCAAAGGCAGATTATTTTTACCCCCTTGGCAATCTCTACTAAGCAATCTTCAATGGCATTCTGAAGTGAATAATTCAAATTCAACTCTTCTTCTCCCACTGCTTCGACCGTCGCTTGAAGGCTTTTCCTCAAATGCCTGCACAGATCACTTACAGATCCAATTTCAGTCAGCGCAGAACTGATTCTGATCTGCCTAGCCAAAGCAGTAGCAACTCGGATAACACAGGATTTGAGCTGGAGATCATGAAGAATATTTTTGTGGTCCAGGTGACGAATAACTGACGCCAAGATTAACTGCTGATTCCCTGGAGAGTTCAGAGAGAAGAAAATTGAACCAAGAATGCAATGGCAATAGAATCAAAACATACACAGACCGGAATGCTGCCAGTACTCAGACCACTTGTCACATCAGTGCTTACAAATATGTAAGCACAGATGAGACCACAGATAAAATCCAAAAGATGATAGCTACCTGAACTCTCCAATTTGTAACTCATATCAGACAAAACGATGGAGGACAACCCATCTCGAGGAACCCAGTGATGGCCAGAATCAAAGTACGCAAGCATTGGGTCCATCACCCTTCGCATAGTCATAATACTCTCTTTGGCCAGATCAGCCATTCTCTGGATACAGATTTGAGCCCATACCTTCGGTGTCTCAAGCTCCTCTCTGTCTCACAGAAAGCCAAAAAAAAAAAAAAAATTACAGGTAATAATTAGTTCATTAAGTTTATATCATTAACACGATTACAACTTCCATGCTCGGAAAACATAACAGGTTATTGAACAAAGATTTACTTTGTTAGAAGTGAAGGATCTTTAATCACGGGCCGCGGCCTCAAGATGATGCAGTTAGGACTACTCTCCGCTGCAGTTCTGCCTTCAGATCTTACAACTTCATCAACCCAATTGTGAAGTGATCCACTTCTTTCATCCTCTTCTTCGTTACACATATCAGGCTCATAGTTATCTAAAGTGACTTGGACAATCTGCAATTAGAACACAATGCATACGGTCAACAGCCATTAATACCATCTCAAATAGTAAACCAATGCAATGGTAAAATGGAAACATGACATCAAATTAAAGATATTTCTGCAATAAATCACTCAGACAACTGAGGAGCATCTGTGTCTCAAAAATTATAGATTCTTATGTTCTAGAATACAAAAAGTGATGACACACCTCGTCAAATCCATCAAACATGCTTGAAAATTCGACCATGAACCAAACCTGTCAGAAGAAAAGTAATCAGCAAAGTCCACTCCAACAGATAAAAAGCCAAACAAACAAGTTCAGATTCAGAATACCTGTGAAAAGAGAGATGGTATAGAAATGCAAGAAATACAAAAGCAATTAAATATAGGAAAAGAAAATCACCATGGCAGAAAGACATTGCAAGCTTGAAGCCCTCAGAGCACACCATTGGTGGCCTTCCCCACTCTTTTGTGCCAGTATACATACTTTATGTACAAACTTCTCAATGTTATGAGCATAAGTTGAATCCGACTGCATTGAAGAACACAACATGGAGGAAATGGGACAATAAGAAAAGAATAAAATTCTCCCTTACAGCCAGGATAATTTCCATCAAACAAAGTGGTAAATCAAAATAAGAAAACAAGAAGGAAATAGCATACTTCACATCTTATGAGGAGTTTGTACAAGAAAAACAAGCATCATTATCATCCACCAACCATCCCACAAAATGCCAGAAAGCAATCAGCTACCACAACACTAGCGAGCATCATCGACAATATATCATTCTATCTTTTCACAGCATCTAATTGAAGTTAATATATTAGAAACAAATCTAAAAACTCTAGTGACACAATACCCTCGGGACTTTGGTTCTTCCTAGTCAAGAGAAAAGTGGGTCAACAAGTACACAAACTTAGAATGCCTAAAATAGAAGATAGAATGAGCTCCAAATTCAATATGTGTAAAATTAACAGATTATTTGAGCATAGAAACCACAAAAAGAGAATCTTGCTTAACACAAACGTGTAAATGCCTTCCCTACTGTCATACTTTCAAAGCGCCCAACAAATTAAACACCTCATACTTAATCTTATCCCATTCATCTAGCAAGATGGGAAGAACTTTGGTTACTAAAGGATCAGGACTAGACCATAGTTTACCTGGCTGTAGATGAATTTTGTCAAGGTTTGGCAACCAAGTATCTGCAGAGAATCTTGCTTGCCATTATCCAAAAGCTCGCTAACGACAGTCAACAAACTAACAGCAAAATATACCCTGCCAAGTGCAAATGATAAAAGTTGATGCACCGCTTATTAAAATGAGCACCTTCAGTACTTTATGGTTGAAACATGAGAAGCCAAGTCTATCAGAACGATTGTGATGTCCCTTCTACTCCAGGTTCAACAAAATCTTTCTCATTAAAAAAAAAAAAAAAAAGAGCAAATTGCATTTAGCACACTAGAATCCCATCTGTGCAATGAAAGCCACAAAACGATCTGAATTGATGATTTATGAATTGATGAGGGAGAGAATGGACAGTCACTTACATCTGCTCCTTGCACATGGACAGTAATTTGTTATAGGCCTCAACGGCAATATTTATGAACTTGATGTGCTCGCTTCGAAGCTCTTTGTAGCACCTTTCTTCGAGATACTTGACAATCTACAGTTGATAAACATTGCCAGGGAGATCCAGAATTTAGAAAGCCATATCCCATATAAGAGCAGAAGTGACCAACAACGCATTAGAAGTTCAACAAGAGCACCACCTTTGGAATTCGAAAAGGATTTTTTGCAGCATATTCACATAATTTGCCAATTTTCCTATCATTGGGTGAACCATCCTGTGATGCAAATTATAAAGTTACCGATTGAAACAATTAATCTGCCCCATATAAAGGTCAGGGCACAATGTCATGAAACTTCGTAGGGGTTAGGACACTCACAGGGGATTTAGGGAAAATGTCAGCAAGAAGCTTCTTGTATCTCTTGACGGGTTGACGTGATCTTGACCTCATAGCAGGGCAGCACACACACATGCTTCCACATGCTGGGAAGATCTTCCTGGAAATGAAACCCATCTCCTGAAAAAGTTCCAGACATTTTATTTGCGTCCAGGGACCAAACAAAGCTCAGGGATCAAAGAGCACTCGCCAAAAGACAACATCCTAACCAGAAATAGATAGAAAGAAACACCCAAAAGCCAACGTACGCCACAGTTGGAGCAAAGAACAAAGATACAAGCAAAAGTAAATATCGTAAATTGAATCTCTAAAAACCGGAGCTTGAAGGAAACGACAGTGGAAGGATCACCAATAAAGACCGCAAATCTTACTATAATTAGCAGCATTCATTCGTAGACACCGAAGGAGCAACAAAGACCTCTTTTTTCAGAAACATTGGGGTAAAAAACCGAAGCACCTACTCATATCAAAGATCTGCAGATTCCGCACCACGAAAGTCGAAACACACCGTGTAGAGCCCAAAATACAGTAGGCACGATCGCAGCAAACTATCGCAAGGTTCAAAAACAACTCGGGAACGCTTCAAGTAAGCACATTTCGACGACGACACGAGCAGCAAAAGAACATAACACCAACCAACCACGTCAAAAAAAAAAATGTTCACGGACAAAGCAGCAAAAGAGAGTCACACGAGCAATGTCTCGAACACCCAGAAGCCCAAAGCTCAACAGAAACACGCAAGAAAGAGAGAGAAGAGAGATGGAGAGCAAAAGGCAACGATCAAACGAACAAATGGGCACATAACGCACGGCGAGAATAATAGAAAACGGAGACACCATCGACAAAAAGGACGCACCTTTACCCCTGCAGAGCCAGATCCGGGAAGGAGCTGGACCTCCCGCAGGGTCCTGAGAAGCAAGAAGGGCCGATTTCGCGAAGTGGGTGTAACGAGAAAGTGGAAGAAAGAAAGAAAGAGGGCGTAGGTGACGAGCACAGAGGCAGAGAGAGAGGGACAGGGCGGGTGAGTTTGAGACAAAATTAAAAGAGAGACATTAACATGGGAGGAGAGTCTAGGAGCGAGTGCCTAGGGAGGCACGTGATGTCTGTCAGTTCTTCAGCACAGGGAGAGAGAGAGAGAGGGGGAGAGCTTCGCCTTTGCCTTTGCTAATGTCCCGTCAGAACTTTGGAAGACTAAAGCCCCAGCCTTTCTGGGTCAAAAACACGAATTAATAAAGAAAAGAACATAGGCCCTTTTGGTGCCTAAATTTTGATGGAATCTAAAAAATCACGACAAGATTTGCATAATCAAGGTCACGTTCCGACTGAGGAATGACACCTCAAATGATGATGATAAGGAGCCCCACCGCAACCCATGTTCTTTCTCTCCCTTCGCCGCTTTCAAATCGACAGCAGGCCTTTGAACTAAATCAGCGCGCCATTTGTTCTTTGGCACTATCCTGCAGCAGTGAATTCGACCCTGCCAAAACGTTCTTTAATTTGAAAAAAAAGAAAGGGTCGTCTGACAAGCAAGAGCTCAATTAATGCCCAAAAGCAGGGGACTTTTCGAAAGGATTGAAGAAAGCGCGACCGCGAGATGCTTTGCTGCGGTATGAGAGAAAGGACTGTTCACACAGAAAAAGCCTTCTTGACGTTTGAATGATGAAAAGAAGGGGGGGTTTCGTCTCTCTTGTCAGTCGGTTTTCTTGTTTCAGAAATGATGGGCTGTACATGAGCAGCTCAACTTGAGTAGGATCCAAGTAATGTAATTTAAATAAAAGGGGGGAACTTTTCAAGTCCTTTTCCAAAGTGTGCCTTTTAAGTTTCTAACTAGCAATTTGCAGGTGAGATTTGTCATAATCCGATCCGATGAATTCGTCGTTTCGTTGATTGCACCGGCCTCTTCATCAATACACCATCCTTCGGAAGGAAAACCTGCCCTTTTGGTTTGGTACCCACCAAATTGAATTCATTGTCTTGCCAACTTCAGTCGATGATTTCAATGCCTAACCCAACGTCATAATCGCCCTTCTGGAAATGTCCCCACCGAAGGTCTCTCAGCTCACGTCGGAATCAGATTACTTCAAACGCGGAAGCTTCGTTGTTTCCAGGTATCGAGGCCATGCTTAAAACGGAAAGTCTTGCATTCATTTGGGTACGATTCCAAAGATGAACGGAACGACACTATGCTTGAAAGAGAATGCCATTGCTGCTAGCAATTCTGGGTTGGGAATGGCTAGAAAGTTTCATGTCATGCCAACACCGCTATTTTTGAGTTGTTTTGATCAAGGCCAACATTGCAAAGGGCCCAATGTGCAAGAAGCAACTTTCCTCGCTGCGTGACATAACTTCGAACCTCTTTTTATCAAAGAAAAATTTCATTTATGTATAGGGATATACAATAGAGATACATAGTCCATATGCAAATCAAGGTAAATCTCAGACAGATCCAAAATAAAATGAGCTCTAAATAAACAGATGAATCATCAAGATAAAATTAAGACCACCTACTTAAAAAGTAGATCTATGACTTATTCAAACCAAAATTGATGGCCAATCACGGAATCCGTTTTTAATAATGGGCACACGTCAAGATTTCTATATGTTGCTACGGCTTTACTTTTCAACAGTACGCTCCTAGCTCCTAGGTTCAGTGTCCCCAACATCGTCACCATTCAAAGTAACAAGGTTGAATGTGTATGGATCTAACATCTTGAGAGCAAAGCCTTCATGAAGTTCATTGGATCTCCTTCAAAACTAAACTTGTACACCAACAAAACTCGAGAAGCGAAACCCCGAAATCATACGTGCAAAAAACCCTAAATCTAGACTATGTCAATATAAAAACATTCCCAAAACATAAGAGAGAAACTTTTAGATCTACACTTAATTAGAGGAGAAAAGGTTCTCAAAACAGGAGGAAAGCGAGAAACAGAATATAGAGCACCAAATTAACCAAAGAAAAAAAGGGAGAGGAGGGACAGATCTAGCTCAAATCCTACCCTCTATGAAGGTTGAAAAAGAAAGACGTGTGAAGATAAGAATGGTCACTCGAACTCTACTTTATCCTTTGAGTATCAAATCGAGTCAAATTCCAAAACACTCCAAGTGACTTGAACTCTATGATACTTAATTCATTCAACTTGCTAGCCTAATCAAGTAGCTAACTCATTTTCGTATATGTAAGCAGAAATACAAGAAATGTCATGCTATTTATCTTGACCACTACATGAACCTGATGTCCATTTTAAAATTCAACCTTAATAATCACAAGTTGATTTGGATTTGAACATATCAAGTACCTCATCATGGTTGAGTAAAATGTTGTGCCTTAATTTTTCCCGACAAATCAAAGTTTGGAAATTGAGGTATGACTCAATTTATCTCATCTTAACCATGCTCCGGTAACAATCAAAGTGAGTGGATTTAATAATCATTTTATGTCCACTCGTTTGGACCGGGGTCCATGAGCCATGATTCATTAATCATTACGACCATGGAATTTGTAGAAAAGGCACGTCACTGGAAAATTATTTAAGAAGCCATAAATTCATTATACATCGTTTCATTCGATCTTTTATTTTTATTTTTTAATTTGGTTGTTTTAATACTAAACTTTTTTGACGATTTTTCAAAGCATCATTTCAACCAATTTTGTCTAAAAAGCACCAACATAAATGATTTTTGCATTTTCTTAGAATTTTCTCATTATTTATTTATTTATTCCTATATCCCCCTAGCCATTATTGAGAAAAATTTATAAACAAGGAAAAAATATAAATTTTTTAAATTTTTTGCAAAAATCCTTTAATCAGAGCATGTCATGCCACGCAGAGCGATTAGCATCCACAATAATATTCAATCAAAATTGGCCAATATCAAAAGGTTTAAATGAAATTAGTCAAGATGAAAACTTTATAACATCACTAGCAGCTATACAATAGATTTTATCAACTTTTTGACAACTATCCTTGTAATCAAATGGTGATAGGCCCAATTGATAATTATTTTATCTAGGGCTAGCAAGTCGTATCGAAATACGGATATCATACAAGTATAATTAACTTGAACATGGCACGTTTAATAAACACGTTGAATTGTCTCGAAATGAACACAACACATTTAACAAAGTGAATAATGCCACTAGACATAACTAACATGGCATGTCAGCGTATTAGGCCAACTAAACGACTATCAAACATGTCGCCATATTGAGTTATCTAAATGACCATTGAAATGCCGCAGTATCAAGTTTCAATATGACACGAGACGGACATATGTTAACCAGCATATACGATACAACACATAAAACCACATTTATGCACGATGATTCATCTAAACACTTTTGAGATGATATGAGTAATTTCACTTCGCTTCAATCTAAAGTGCATCATTAAGAATGCATTTCATTGCATTGAATTTCTTATATCTGAAATTACCTCTGCATTTTACCACTCGTTCTCTTCGACACAATGTTGTTTTTATAGACTTTGGAAGATAAAAAAAATTCCTAGATACGAGTACTAAACACATTAAAATTTATCTAATTATGTCACGTTGATGTATTGACCCCTCAGCTCAAACACGTTGATTCGCGTCTAAATAGATTAAACGTGCGGTACCCGTTACAGCACGAAATCAAAGACGCTTGGTGCAAACCTATTTAATTACACATCGTATTATATTAACGGATCATGCGAGGAATTTTCATTCCTAATTTATCCCTCTCGGGCCCCGATGGCAGATTCAGAAGAATTATCAAATAGTCAGGGCAGATTCAGAGGAATTATCAAATAGTCAAATGCCTCCGCATGTGTGAAGAATTAATTACCCCGCCGGCATACTGGCATTTCCAGAACAGGAGCTCAATACCGCCTGCACCTGCACCTGCACTTGCACCCAATGCATGTTGGCCCAATTTCAAATTGTAACGTCAGACGAGGCGATTTGCGATTTCCTAGGCGAGCTCCTCCTGAGAAATCGCCTCATCCGACGGCCCATGCGAGCCGGGATTCGCTTGCACCTCAAGCAGAAAAGATGTTCTCCCGAAAATAGTCACGATCGTTTCCTTTTTATAATCCCGGCCTGCTAGTGGGAGACAATCGAGACGCAATAAAGAAATTGACATGAACAGCGATGGATAGGGGGAACCTTTCTTGTATATTTAATGCCTAATCCCTTTTTCGATTGCAACTTTAATTAAGAAACACCGGTAAGTAAAGTTTTCGTAATCCCACGACCCACGAGCTTGGCACCTGACTTCGATAGGGACCTCGCAAAAAGGGGAAGAAAGTCTAATCGTCGACCAGGAATTTCAATCGCCATTAATGTCGGAAGCTCGGAGATGGTTCTTAGCCCTTTGGACCACCCCCCACTTCGAAAATGACCATTCCATAAGACTTGGGTCATATAGAGCCCCCCACTATAATCATTCATATGATGCATTGAGATCCAAAGGGGTCTTTCGAGAAACTCTCCAGCTAGAGGTGGACCTGCAACAAGGTGAGCGAGCCCATCATCCTCGTGGATTTATGACGGGCACCTCAACCCCAAATTAAGGTTCTCGCTAGAAAAAATGATTGAAATGGCTGCTCCTTCGATTAGGGGTGAGCATAGAGGACCGCCCAAACCGGAAGTCATTTAGACTAGACCGTATTGGCCGGTTCTCAGCAGTTCCAGGAGATGCCAAATTAGTCTAGTTCCCGATTTTAGGATGGGAATTGGACCGGACCGATTATATCTCTTGCGATCCCAAAAGCGTTATGGCAAATGCTATCGAGCTCTGCACACCAAAGTCCTGAGAACAATGAGGAAGGGAAAGATGATCAATGGGCTTGGAGAAACATGAGCAGTGCCGGCCTTGCATGGCATAGGGTAAATTTTACCTGGTAATGTCTATGCCTAACTCAGAACCTTTTCCATCCAGTAAAAGCCACGGCTATCGATCTTTTCCCACATCCTCCACACTGTGAACCGGTGATACTTCTGGAGAGGTAGGAGATTGCCCTCTCCATATACATGCGCATCTTGCGAGCAGCTTTGGCTTGATAGGAATTCACAAGGTGCTTTTTGCGAATGTTTTCGCACTACAATAGTAGAACAAGATTTCCTCTGATTCCATCGTATTGCTCGGGAACAGGATCAAATTGGGTCCCAAGATTAGGCGGTCCAATTCCTAGTTCTAGAAATTGGGAACCGAGTCTTGGTTCTTGGATGGGCCCAAATCGGATCGGAAATCGATCATTCTCATATTTGATGATTGAAGCAAATGACAAACTCGAGGTCCGTGGCATTATTGAGACATGGGATGCTAGGTTGGGCCATGCGCGCGAATTCGACCCATGGATCGAGCTTGCCCGGCCCACTAAAGCAAGCCATTGGGCCCGAACGATCCCCTACCTTCTAGGCTTTTGTCCCAATCTTGCCAACTCATTCATTTGTCCCGACCCTACCCAATGTCCTATGTATTGGCTGTCTGAATGTCTCTCTCAAGCCAATTGCATGCCAAAACAGCACGAACAAGTTCAGTATTGATATTGATGCATCGCTATTCAAGCATCAGACCAGATATGGTGCGAAAACGAAAGCAAGGACGATGCTCCGAGGCTCTTTTTTTCCCGTTATCATCACAGGTACAATAATGAAACATTTGGGAGCTCGTACATGGATAAGAGATCCTTTCTCTCGTGTTCCCTCCCATCTCTTCTGTCGGCTTCCTCCCTCCTGGATCGCGCGACTTGAAATGATCGTCCCTAATGAATGAGTAAAGAGGTCAAACTCAATTTTAGTGTCCCAACTCATATCGAGTCATGTCCGCCATTGTTTGACTTGTTCGATTGAATCCCGTCTATTGCCGACATCATCTCACCGAACGTGCCTCAAATTGAACTGCTAACCGAAAGTCAAGAACTCCAACGCTATCCCTTGTGAAGTCTGATGGGGTTGTATGAATTTGGGAACAGGGGAAATCTGAATTCTACTGTTGATAATAATCTCTCAGTTTGTAATGAACTTGGGAACAGTGGCATCTATTAGAGCGAAGCGAGGTGACTGACCGAGTGGTCGAGTCGGAAAGGAGTACGTGGACGACACGGACAGACGGACAGAGACAGACCGACAGAGAGGGAGAGAGAGTGAGAGTGAAAGTGAGAGAGATAGAGAGAGAGAGTGAGAGACAGCGACCCGTTTTGACAGGTGTGACGGGTGACAATGGAAAGACCCCTCTCTCTCCCCCATTTCATCTCACTTCAAATCTCAAAGACAAGTGAGACTGTGACGCCTGCACAGAGAGAAAGAGAGAGAGAGAGAGATGGGGCTATTACTCGGAGACAGGACATCATCCCGCGAAATGCACGGGAGCTATTTCTCTGATCCCCTCCCCCCACCACCCATCCCCCACCACCCGTACTCTGCCCCCACCCATCTAATCATCTCCCAACCGAACCCCCCCCTTTCTCTCGCGCGCTCTGTTTCTCCATTTTTCGTTCCGTTTTGGCTTTTGTTTTCACGGGAGAACAGGGAAAAGAAAAGAAAAGAAAAGGGTAAAGAACATGGGATGATGCGAGCATTCGCCTATGATGACATCCCTTCTCATGTTTTCTAAAGATTAATCAATCTGAGAAACGTCCGCTCATTGTGATGATAATGGAAGGATTATGGTCGTCTTGTTATTCACATGGGTTTCTTGATATGGTCATGGTTGACGGCAGGAGGCCTAGCAATGATATCAGTCGATCACCCTCCACATCCCCTGTCCAGTTCTTGGGTAACACTTTGACAAACATAAGTGGAAGTTTTTAATGCATCACCAGATTCTCTCTCTCTCTCTCTCTCTCTCTCTCTTCCTTGATCTTGTTTGGAATTTTGACAAAAAAAGAGACTGCATTCAACAACTACACAGGCAAACAGGGGAAAGACTTGGAGATTACACTTTGGCATACGGTACTTAATGAGCAGCAGACGTAGAGCGTGCTCCATTTTCCTCTCTACATACGTATTATGGAGTGTTGGTTTTTATTGCTAAAAGCCTAACTAATGACCGCTAGCCGGTCCTCCCAACGTCAGAACCACGCCTTGAAGATCGCTCCCCTGCTTCGGTTCCTTGTTCAAAAGAGGAGAGGTTCTAACAACCTGAAGCGGCCTCGTCCCTTGCGCTTGCTGAGCATGTCTTGTGGGTTCCGCGCGGCCCGAGTTTTGCAGAGGGTGGGCGAGGGGAATTTGAGTAGGGCGCGGAGGGTTTTGAGCAAGAACCGCACCTCTGGACATGATGCTCGGTGCCTGAGTCATAAAGATACATAGACTAGTTAAAACTATGATGCTGAATCAACAAATATACGATGTGATGTTAGATTTAAGACGCTTACCGGTGCAAATAAGACTCCTCTGAATGTCTTTCCATTAACACTCGCGGTTACTAAGAAGCCCGAATCAAACGCTCCATCAACTTTTCCGCGAACATCAGCTCCAATCTGCCCAAAAGAATTGAAAATGACGGCATTAGAGCAAAACTTGTAGGACGACTGTATCTAAAGAAAGGACGATAGGTTCCAGTTCTAAATTATTGCAAGAGACAAGTAGAAGCGACTAATTACCATATTTTGAACAGGCGCCAAACCGCTTGTCTGCTCTGGTCGGTAATGCAATCCTTGTCGATAATTGTGAGCAACGTGAATTGATGGTTCGTGTCTAGTGACGACTTGTGGCCCACCTAGAATGAGATCTGGTGGACTTCCTTGACTGTCGATTATGAGTGTCTTCGGGCAGCTATGAACATTGCCATCAGGTTGGCCATCGCTATGAATCTGATTGAAGTTCTTAAGAAAATGATATTCTTGAGATCCTCTGACTGAATCGGAGGCTTTCAAAACTTGAGTTTGCTCTTGATCAGACTGCGATGGGGAAGAATGCTGAGACAGAGAGAGGGAATGCTCTTCTTGCTCTGATTCTACCTCCAAGACCCTTGAATTGGTAGTTCTTTCCCGCTTTAGGCGAAAAGCATCTAATAAATAAAATCCTTTCAAAAAATATTCATAAATTAACAAAAGTTGATGAGGTTTACGATAGAGCACCAACCTGGACTGAAACAAACAGATTCCTTGAATTCTGCTCCAGCTGCCAAAATTCCTCTGCTGAAGATGTCTTTGCCATCGTAAAAGGTATCGTGCTGCACCACAAGAAATGCGACCAAGTATGAATGGCGGAGAAAGCAAAGACAATCTGATGTATTAATAGTCAGCACTTTCTCATTAACTCACCATGCTACCGGTTCCTCTTGGCCGTCTTCTGTTCTTTTTGTTCCATTGCTCCGACAAGATGCTACACAAAGGGTTGTTCTGATGGGATTTAGGATGTTCTTCTTCAAGCTGCAAGATCAATAGCTCATTGAGCGGACGCTCATCCTCTCCACATCTGCAAATTGGGACCACTGAATAAGAATCTGCTTTTACACAGAACAGAGAAGAAAAGGCGAAGATAAACAGAAGGATGTGAAGAACATTGAGGGAGGTTCTTACCCGCCGTAGATGGCAATGTCAGTTCCTAGAGCAACAGCAGTATGTGAGAATCTGCCCCGAGGTTGTTGGCCATGTGCACCAAGCCGTGTCCACAGATGATTGACCATGTCAAACACCCAGATGTCATTATAATAATGCTTGTCTCCGACCCCTCCAAGGACATAGATCTGCATCTCATTTCACAAGGAGCTTTCAGTTCTAATTTGCAATTGGTTGTGTCGATGCTGATACATCAGACTCAACAATGAGAGTTGGAGTACTAAGAGCACTTAATGCATTCACCTAGGATCGCTAATAGTTATGCTTGCTAGCTTGAGATGGTTGCACAAGTTACCTTGGTTCCAATGCTCACGGCACCGTGACCAGCTCTGACCCCGGGAGAAAATCCTTGAACAGTCAACTGTAAAGCAAATGAAACGAGCCTAAGCAACACGTTCTTATCGACCCAAAACTACATGACAAGCACGGGGTTTTGTTTTCCCCTTTCATACCTTTGACCAGGTCATTGTGTCCGTATCAAGTACATCAACATCGCCAAGATACCGATTGCCACAATCACCACCATACACCACTAATTTGTTCTCCATGGCAACAGCGCTGTGACTGTCCCTAGGGACAGGAATCTCGCCTTTTACCTCAGGAGACATCCACCTCATCGTCTCTAGGTCCAGAATATGCAAGTCGTTCAAGTAGTTCGCTTCGCCTTGGCCACTACCCCCAAAAATGACCATCTTATCGTTCCCGATAAGTGTGGCAGAGTGACTTTCGCGAGGGCATGGTGGTTTCCCTCTGAAGTTCGGCTGAGTCCACTCTTTGGACCTGAGATCCAGTACATGAAGGTCATTAACCTTTCTAGAACCGTTGGTGCCCCCAAACACAACCATCCTGTGCCCCACAAGAACAGCACTGTGACTGTCCCTCGGGCCAGGTCCTTGGCCAGTGGTCGCAAGAGTTCTCCAAACCATACTGTCAAGATTAAGAACAAGCACGTCGCCAAAATGCAAACCACCGCAGCATCCCTGAAAATGAATTGCAACAAATTTTACCCATCTTCTCATATTGAATTTTTTTCCCAAAAAGCACCTGAAAGTTGAAATTGTCGAACTACGACTTCCGATGCATTCCAATTTTAAACTGTTCACCGACTTTTAAAGTGTAGATAACGAGATAAGGATTAACGGGAAGCAAAAGAAAGTTCTACAAATAATCGTTCCGACCTTTGCGCATATTCACCGTGTTTTCGCTAATCCTTGACTCTTTCTTTTCTTCTATCCTAAATCTATTGCACTTTAAATCGTGTACACAGTTACACAGAAACTCAGTTTATGAGAATAAAAGAAGCTTCAGTTCGAGATACACTCCTGCAGAAAGCAACTCAGATCAAAGTCATGATGGTCACACCAGGAAAAATATGTGATCTGGAAGATGGATTATAAGGGCCTCCCTTTTAAGTGCGCATAGCCTATTTTGCAGGAAGGCATATATAAGCCCAGTTTAATTATGCGGGTTAAGAGAATATGAGGGAGAAGAAGATAGCAGAGAAAGCCATGTACATGCAAACGCAGAGATTTCTGGAACAAAAAAAAAATCCAGACTGAACAATATTACTAAATTAAGAAAGAAGGGATGATAATTGTCATCCTGCCTTGTAATTTCCCTCCTAAATGCAGAAAAAACGGTGCAGAACAGAAGGAAAAGCCAGAAATTTTTCATCATGAAACAGAAATTCAAAGTGGCAAAGAACTAATAACAGCAGAGAAAGTAACCTTGTCGTTTGTCAAAGATAACACATAGCCCATAAAACCTAAAAGCAAATTTCTTGCTCATTTACAAAAGATAAAAAAAAAAAAAAAAAAAGGATTACATGTTACAGCTAAATATAATTCTCAAGAGGCAACGCTGCATGTTCAGACCACTCAGAAAGAACAGATTCATGAGATAGCTGATCTTGTATGTTAGATATTCAGAAAGCACAAAAATTAAGACCACCTGAAATTCAAGAGACTCTCGTAGATACATACCCCAAAAATGTAAAGATGCCCTTGAGAATAACAAGCAGTGTGTCCCCATCTCTCAGGAGGATTGAATCCCGCGACCTTTGGATAGAGCCACATTGCCTTCTTCCTTGCACTCTCACCTCCTCCACACCACATTCTCTCCCTCTCTCACTCTGACCCTGAGCTGAGCAGAGCTTACCTTTTTAGCTTCCACTCAACTCAAGCACAGAGCGTTCACATGGAAGTAGAAGCAGAGGGGGGAGAGATAGAGAGAGAAAAAAGCAAGAGTGTCAAAAGGAGGACATGAACCAGCCAAGTGACATATCAACTATCAATGTCAATAGACATGAAAAGATGGGTGCTTTCAAGTCCAAATCACTGTGTCAACCAACATCAACAGAAATTCTGTGGTGAAAAGAACATATTTTCCCTACTACCCATCTTCACGAAACAAAGGACTAGCACATTAAAGCAAAAGTTATAGGCAAATGTAGCTAGCTGGACAGGCTCAAGCCGTTCTACCGCGTAATTTTTAATAAAGAAGACATTATTTGACAGAGGACTGCGGTAGTCACTCCTGATTTTCTTTGCTCCCCCACTTTCTATAGTTCCACAAGATTTACTAGTTTTATTTGCTTCCGTGCCTTCAAATTCTTGTCCAACCGATAATGATGGGAGGGGTGGGGGCATTGGGTTGTGGGAAATGATGGGTGAAGACTAGCAGATGTTATGCTTCTGGTGTAGTGGCTCTTTTGACCATATAGATTGATCCACAAAAGGAGGTGTTTTCTTCAATAAACAAACGCTCAGTACTCAACATTATGTTGGCAGTGAAATGAATTTTGGTGTGGGTTCTTTGCTAAGGTGATGTTGGGATTGATGTGAGAGAGAGAGAGAGAGAGAGAGAGAGAGCTGTGCTCTTACTTTCTCTCTCTCACTATATATATATTATTATATATTCACATATCCCCGTTTTCAAGGTGGGTTTTGATGTGGATCTAGAAATGTCCCTTTCTCAAGGGTGTTTGGGGAAGTGTGAGGGAGTTTCTTGTGCAATGGGAAATTCTTTTTTAGCTTTTGGGAACTGGAGATGAGCGTTGGCGTTTGTGTCTGTCGCCAAGTTTTTCAAACAACACTGTAGTCATGGTGATATCACTCGGCTTCCCCTCGTGATATTACTGATGGGCACTCTAATCCTAATGACACAGACTTATATTTCTTTCATTATTTTATTAATGAAAACGCGACGAAAACAGTCATATCTATCGACCTATTCGATCGTTATCATAATGATTCTCCACCTCGTTATAAAATATTCAATCTTTATAATTAGTTCGCACTAACAAGCAATTCAAAGATTCGAGATTAGCGAGTTTATTATCGTATCCTGACCGGTTCACGAGTTCACTAGGCCGACCACCTCAATCGTTGTGATGTGAGAGAGAGAGAGAGAGAGAGGAGTGGAGTGCACGCGACAAACACGGGAGAGTTCGAGGAGATTCAAGTTCAGGTAATGGCGGTAGACTGTACTGTTCTTTCCCAGATTCCCGAGACGCCCGAAAAGAAGAAAAGGAGAAAGGGAGAAATAGTCATTGTAACTTGAAACTCTTTAGAAAAACAAAACGCAAAAATGGAGAGCACCATTGAATGATGGGAAAGACATCCATCTTTTCAAGCACTCCTCCCTTGATGTGCTCCATTGATTAAAGCTAAAAAAAATATTATTTATCCATTGCCCTAAATTTAATATTATTTTTTCTCTGTTATTTTTCTTTATTATTTATATATATATATATTTCTTCTGGATTTAGGGCAATGTACCGCGATAAAGTACAAGTGGTGCCCGTATTATGTGATGGCCCTTTATTTTAGCCTTTTTTTTTTGATAAAAGGTAAGAAATATTAGCCTTTATTTTAGCCTTTTGATTTTTACCATTTCTAATTTATGGTTTTTATTTTTAGATTACACATTGTAAGTCTTCCGGCGGTTAAATGAAGGGATTGGAAAGGTAAACGAGACTTGAAAAGTAATTGAGAAGACAGAAGGGCATAAAAAAATTCGAACTCATAACCTCTAATTCTAAAATTTATGAGGTCACCTTTAATTTTTTTTAAAAAACTAAGCTATTTAACGAATGCGTGGCTTATTTTTTAAATAATTCTAACATAATACAATCTTTTGTCATGTTTTAAATTCGATAAGAAAGAAAGAGTTTGTTTCCTACTACATCTCTAATCATTCTCGTCATGCTGTAATTCCTATTTTCGTAGAGACTGATTTGAGTGTTTTTTTTTCCTCTGAATGCAATTTACTATTGTAAAGTAAAATCGCATGCAAAAACACAAAAGTTGACAAGTTAAATTAATTTTCCTATATCATTTAATAATATTTGTCGAAAGATCGAATGTCTATTGAATTATTGATACGTCTTCTCAATCAGTAAACAATATCAAAATTATTGGTGGAGAAATATGTTTTTAAATGATTATCTTACATAAAAAATGAGCGATTTATAAAGTATCTTCGTCGAATAACATATATAATATATAATATTGTATAATATATCATTCAGCCCCATCTTTATAAACTAATTGAAGACATCCGAGCATCGAAAGGTCTCTTCTCGGTCTTAGAGAAGGGGAGTGAAAGCGTGGCAGGAACGGGCCGTCGTTCGGCACGTGTGGAATCCGATGCCGCAGTGAGTACTTCCACTTCACCTCTCCCTACTGATTTAAGTAAAATTGCATTTCTAGCCATCAATTCTTCGCGAATTACTAAAACAAACGGTTGCCCGGTTAGAAAAAAGAAAAAGAAAAAAGAAAACATGAACAAGAAAATCCTATAAAATTAGTGTTATCTAGAAACTTGAAGCATAGCTTGGTTGCCCATCCTTTTTAATGTGCAATGGCCCGCACCTTTGCCCTCAATTCTTAGCTGGACTTTTCTTCCTGACTGAGTAGAAATATGAGAAGTGACATTAAGGAGTTCCCCTGCCTTTTCTCTCTTGAGCCTTTTAAGGATTTGCTTAGTTCAAAAGTAAAATTGCATGTTTAGTCATCAATTTTCACAAATTAAAAATATGGGGAAAAATATTTAAAAAGTCCTAAATTTTTTGTAATTTACACAATTTAGTCTTAAACTTTTTTATGTTGTGCCAATTTAGTCATTTTCAGCCATTTTTGGCTGGATTTTGCTGATTAGATGTCAGCCAGCTGATGTAGCCTGATCGACGCTAATATAAACAATTTTTAATAATATTTTAATTTTTTTATAATTTGTTTTTTTTCCTTCTTCTTCTTCTTCTCTTCACTAGTGGCCGCGAGGATAGCCTCGCACTAGGCGGGTGAGGCTTGCCCTCGCCAAATTTGACAAGAGTCAAGCCTCACCCATGGCTAGCGAGGCTCGATCTTGCCAAATCCGGTGAGGGTGGCCTTGCACTGAGCGGGTGAGGCCGCCCTAGTGGCCACCGGCCGTCACCTTTGGCCGGTCACCAAGGTCCGGCGACCGGAAGGAGGAAGACGGAAAAGAAGGAAAAAAGAAAATTAAAAAAAAATTCAAAAAATTCAAAAATATTAAAATATTATTAAAAATTATTCATATTAACATCGATTAAATCATGTTAGTCAACTGACTTTCAATTCGCAAAATCCGATTAAAATTGGCCGAAAAGAACTGAATTGGCACAATATAAAAATGTTTAAGACTTAATTGACACCAAAAAAATATTTAAAATTAAATTGGCACAAATGCAAAAGGTTTAAGACTTTTTTTTAACACTTTTCTCTAAAAATATGAATGGTTACTCAAAAAAAAAAGAAAAGAAAGAAAAACGAAGAAAAAGAAAACATAAACAAGTAAATCCTATAAAATTAGTTTTATCCAGAAACCTAGTGCCTAGCCTTGATGTCAATCCTTTTTAATGTGCAATGGCCCATACCTCTACCTCCTAATTCCTAGCCATACTTTTTCTTCTTGGCTGAGTAGGAATGCAAGTTGTGATGTTAAGGAGTCCCACCCCTCGGGGTTCTTTCCCTAGCTTCTTCTCCTTTGAGCTTTTTAAGGATTTGCACGGTCCATAGTAAAATTGAATGTTTAGCCACCAATTCTTCACAAATTACTAAGACAAATGGTTGCCTTAAAAAAAGAAAGAAGAAAAAGAAAACATAAACAGGAAAATCCTATAAAATTAGTTTTATCCAAAAACCCAGTGCTCAACTTGGGTGCCTATCCTTTCTAATGTGCAATGGCCCGTGCCTCTACCCTTAATTCCGAGCTAGACCTTTCTTGTTGGTTGAGTAGGAAAATGGAAAGTGACATTGGGGAGTCCCGTATCTTGGGGGTTCTTCCCCCCTGAGCCTTTTAGGGTGCGTTTGGATGGGCATTTAGAAAGCCCATCCAGTCCCCAAAGCCCCTTCAGCCAAAGAGAGGCGTTTGGCAACCAATTCCCAAGGAGCTTTCAGCATTTTCGGGATGCTGAAGGCTTCCATTAATAAAATTTCGTGGAGTTCCATTTTTACCCTAAAAAAACATCGGAAACCCAAATTTACCCCCATATAAAAGAGCAAAACCAGGGGTTTCGCCTTGCAGCTCCTCCGAAACGCTCACGCTCCCAACTCCTCACGCTCACTCTCCCGAGAGCCCCACGACGACGTCGACTTCAAGATCAGCTTGGATATCGAATCCACCTTCAGATCTGCCAACGACACTTCTCCAAAGACCTTCGGCGTGTAAGCTCGCTCGCTCGCTCACTCTCTCTCTCGATTCTTCTCCTCATCCGGGTTTGATGATCCCATCTCGACTCCCCGCTCCGCCCGTTTGTATCTCGTCTCGCTTTTTGCTTCCAGGTTCCTTGTTTTTTTTTTTTCCATGCTCTCGCTAGTTGGTAATCGAGATCTGTGATTGTATAACCCATGGCGGAGTGCGAGGGTGAAATTCGGGCGGTTGCTTTTTAGCGGTCGAATGCGTGGGAATTTGGAGTTCTCCTTAGAAAGCAAGGGTTTTGTGTTGCTTTGCGGGTTTCGCGAGCCGAGATTCAATCTGGGTTTTCGAGGTTGGACAGATTTTTAGTAGTGAACGGCAAGGGCTGTGGGTTGTGGGTTGTGGGTCGTGGGTGTTTTTTTTACGAATTTCAAAGGACATACAATTGGAGTTTTTCGTTCAATGTTTTGAATTTCAAAGGACAAGTTCACAAATAGAAATACTGCATTCGCTATACTGTTGTTTTGTTTCTTCATTTCTATCAAGCATTACCAACAGAAAACTTTTGCATTCATCCTTATGTTGTAATTTTTATGTGCCTCTGAAACTGCCTAGTTTACCGCTGCTAGCTGTAAATTGTTTGGAGTTATGTTCTCTCAGTCTGGTTTGGTTCCTATTGAATGAACTTTGGCATCTGTGGATTTTTTCTCTTTTAACATTATTTGTCCATAAATTTTTGTACACCATGTTTCCTCTTTCGCTTTGCCAGACACGGATGAATACATGCACGTGATCTTATGATGCTTGGCCACATGAGCATTGATTCTGTAAACTTTATTGGGAGAAAGAGTTGCATTATGCTTTTGTAACCATGACTAGACAGTTGAAGAAATGCAATCGTGCATGATTTTTAAGGCTGCTTTGTTTAGCTTGGAAGAGCTGAAATGATTTGTTTTCTTTTCTTTTCAACCCATTGAGCTCACTGCTCACAAACTTGAAACCCATAAGATAATAATATTTAGACAAAATCCAACAACAATCATTTCTTAAAGCTTTGTTGTTGACTATATATCATCATTCTCTTGTAAATACTAATATGGCAAAAATGTCGTTGATCAGCATCTCCATAATGCTTGTGAATTGTTTGAATCCCCAAAACATTCTTTACCGTGAATTATTAGTTGGACTACTGTTGGACTACTGAACATGTTATTCTCCATATTAGATTTTGGACTAAGAGCATGCTCCACTTGAAGACTGAGAATGCATCGATATATTTCATTTTCATGTGTAGCGCAACTAAATGTGTAAAACTTGCTCTTCCCTTAACTCTTTGAGCACCACTTTTGTTGTGGTTGTATGAGTGGAAATCAGCTATGAAAATTTGACTTCTTTCTTTATCAGCTCTCGGAGGCTTGAAGTCGGTAGGGTGGAGTTGCTTCTTCAAGTTGGAGCATTTTGTGTGGCAGTTGGTGCGTTGATTGCAGGTACTTTTTCCATACGGTATTGGACAATTTTTTTTTTTTTTTGGTAAAGGTAATAGATATATTGACTTTAAACCAAAAGCTATACAGCTATACACAAAAACATGGCACCAAGAACTTACACTCAAGAAGACAACAAGTTAGATCGAGTGGAAGGGTGCCAAGAAGGAGGAAACAACGCACAAAAATCATAAACTTGATGACCCGCGCAGCTAAAGAGCAAGAAATCGTCTGCAGCAGACAAAGGCAACCCTCACATACCAGATGCAGCTCCCAACTTCAACAATATCCACCCACCGAAGAGCAGCACAAGAAGCTAATTAGCCAACCGAGCAGCCTACAACTCTCAAGAACTGGCGAAGGCAGCAGCAACACCAAGAACCCGAACTTACAGGGGAATATCGGCAGAATTAAAAATGGACGGGTCCAATCCCCAGCAATGTTGAATCCTCCTATTTCTATAAGTGTTGCAACATTTCTGATATGACACGTTTACGTGATCAAATACTTATGAATTTAGGAAGTAATTAATGATATTTGTAATTTTTAATGATAATGAGCTTCTTTCCTCAAAGCATATGTTATCATGTTTTTATTGTAATGAAAGTATTCTTCTTGTAATTAAGAAAGAGAGCATGTGAAGTTTTTCCATTTGATGTTTTTTAGCAAAAAAAGGAATTTTGATTTTAATAAAATTGTTTATACAATATCTTTAACATTGTTGTTAAATATAAATTAAAAAAGTCGCAAATATTATTTTTTTAATTTTAAACAAATGAAAATTAAAATATTTAAGATTAATCACCAAAGGGGCTTTGCAAATGTGTTTTTTACCAAACAACATTTCTCTTAAAGTTGCATTTCAAAGCAGAATTTACCAAACAGTCTTTGCATTTCCTTCAAAGCTCTTTAGGCTAAACTGCTTTGCATTTTCCCAATGAGCTTTCCAAATGTTGAACCAAACGCACCCTTAAGGTTCCACCCAAGTCTAAAGTATAATTGCATGTTTAGCCATCAATTTTTCACAAATTAAAAATACGAACAGTTGCCTACAAAAAGAAAAGAAGAAGAAAACATAAACAAGAAAATCCAATAAATCTAGTTTTATTAGACAGTTCGTCAAGCCCAGGCTGCATTCAACTGCGGGCCGAACCTAGAATACTAGAAATTCGACGGATCCTAATGCCATTGCTCTTCGGCGGTGCCTGTTCTGCCCGGAGCCTAAAAGGGTTGCTTCTGCAGCCAGCCGTCTTGATTCACGAACGAGTTGGCATCGGCTAGCGATCGCACCTCCTCGTTCGACAGCGTCTTCTCCCACTTGACTCGCCCGGACACGTCTGCCCCAGGTCCCGTGCATTCCCTCTCCGCGTAGGTTATCTTCGACCTGCTCATCAAATTCGAAAGAAAAACAAAGGCAATCGATTGGTGTTTCGAATCGACCCATCATAAGCCGTCGCGTCGGTGCTTATCGATAAGAACTTCCTTACTCTTGACCGGGGTAATGCCAGGAGCTCCACCCCTGCGGCATCACGACATTCGAGAGGCTTGTCTTGTAGAACACGACCCTCGAGTACGGCATGTACGCCCTCCCGAGGTAGACGGGCCCCGTCCCCACCACTATACACCGATTGAAGACGTACCCACTGGAGCCCCTCGCGCTGTCGCGGCCCTGAGCCGTGATGTAGCCCGCTCTGCCTAGGATGCCTGTGGTTGCGTTTATCAAGCAGCCCTGCGTGTAATCTTGCTTTCATAGGTCTGAAAATAATGTGAATGTGACCATAGTTTTGCAGAGAAATGATGGGTTTCGCATATGTTATGCTCGTGTTTGACCTGATAGACGGACTGGCCATTGCCCCATATGAAATCAATAGCGCCCTGGATGTAACAGGACTTGAAATAGTGACGCCCTTGGAGGTCAGACAGCGTGTCTTGGACGCCGATGAATCTGCATCGATAGAACGAGACTTTGTCCGACGTTACTTGGAGTGCTGGGGCCTGCTTGATCGAATATTTATCTCCGGGTCGTATGTTTTCATTGTAGGTATTCTGCCAAGAATTCCCGCAATGTCTTAAGTATTTTCACGAATTCTAAAAGAACGGAGCAAATTCTTAAGCAGAATCAATCGAAGTTGTGCTCAACCATGGTGTGAAGTGCCCAAGGTCAACAGATGTACTGAAGTCCATACGAAACGACTCGTTTTTCCAAAACGACGCCAAGGCTGGCCACATTAGCCATGGAATGCGTACTCTTGACAATTTCTCAAGAAATATTAGGGAAATATATGAGATTAGCTATTTTCACCAAAAGCAATTCTTACCTTGAACATTATATTTTTGGCTTTGAAATTTTCCGCATAAACCGTGAAGGTTGCGCTTTTAACAACTCCAATGGCGTCTCCCCACTCGATGATGGTTTTACTTGCCGAGTTCCCTTCGAGGACGATGCATGGCTTGTCTGAAGGAACAATAACCTTTTCTCTGTAGAAAACACATAGCATTACATTTTGTTCAAGAGCCAGTTCGGTCACATGAAATGTCACGTCTTTTCAACCTACTTATAAATGCCGGACTTCACTAGGATATGAGTCCATACGCTGTTCATCGTCGGGATGGAGTCAATGGCTTGTTGCACCCTGGTGAATTGTCCATGGCCAAACTGATCGACAACAATGGTCCTCGGCTTGTGATTGCTACAGCCTTCATTGAAGCTAGCCCTCGACAGGCTCAGCAAAGACAATAAGAGGGTGCTTAACAGTGAATACTGCATCCTGAATTAGAGAAATTATTTCAAAGGCCAAAGAAACTCGAGGCAAATCAAAGCTGTGCCTGTGCAGCTTTATATTGAAAAATTGGGAAAGGAAAGATTTATTAACCTCAAAACTTATCCTATCCTGCGAATCATAATACACTCCCGCTTTATCTTTTATCAGTTCATATGTGGTTGAGAATGAATTCCATACTCAGTAAGAGAAGACAAATTCGTTAAAATAGGAGCCAGTTGTATCAACAGAGAGGATTGTTATTTTCGGCAGTGGCAGGAGAACATTCTTCCCTAATTAGTAGACGAGTTATCAGACTTCTTGTTTCAGACAGCGTAATTTGATTATAATCTAGCCAAAGAATGAAAGCTACTGCTCAAAACGGCAATCATCAAAAGGAAAGTGGACCGTAGATAGTTCAAGAATGGAATGGGTTGTTTCTCGTTCGGGATTATGGATATATTCCTTCCAGGGGAAGAAGAATCTCGAGTTTACGCTTGCCATCGAAAACTTTCCCAAACACCGTGCGGTTGGTGGGACTGAAATGACATGACAGCTGGTTGCTGTTACATTCCATATAGGAACGTCTTGAAAATTCAAAATTATCTCGGTGATCAAACAAGTAAGGACATCGTGCCTTAACCTCTTTTTCGAGCTCGCGAGTGGCCTCTCCTACATTGTGCTTTTGTCGTTAAATTTTCACGTGAGGGATAATTGGGCGGCACAGCACTTGATCCTTTCTGTCAATGATACAAGCAAGTTCCATCTCATATGTTAAGTTCTTTAACCGCAAAAGTGGATGATTCAATATATCTTCCGGATTTGGCACATCTTTCCGCAATAAAGATACATGAGACACAGTACGTGCTTTGAACAAATCTGATGGTAGAGCAAGATTGTAAATGACGTCACCAATTTTTTCTATCTTCTCTAAGATCAAGCATGGTCCCGTGTATTTTGAACTTAACTTATCGGGTGTGCCAAATCAGATAAATTTTTTAACATGTAATTTGCTACACTAAAATTCAATTTGCACTCTTAAGGAGAGTGTAACTTTTCTAATGATAATGTTGCGTTGAGATCTTTTGGGACCAGCCTACTTTTTCTTCTGTTTACTCAGTGAACTTTGGACCAGTCAGTTTATTTTCACTAACATCATCCCAAGAAATAGGAGTTTTGTATATTTGAGCTACAAAGCTTGAAAAGGAGTTCCCATCGGTGGGCAGCTATGTTGGCAGAGACGTGCGAATAGATCTATCGCTAGGTCGAAAGTTCAAATCTTCTGTGTTGTTATACACATCTTAAATGGAGGGTCATGGTGGTGGGTTCCTATGCTAGCCTGTGCTGGCCTCCCTCCAGGTATAGTCGCAATGGTCTTTGTTGAGTTGGTCGGGCTAGCGGCGGTTGTGAGCACCCGTAAGATGTGCCAGGCCGAATCTTGGATATTAAAAAAAAAAAAAAAAGCTTGAAAAGGAGTCGCCTTAACGTTGGAACCAGCTATAAGAAGGTACCGCCAAATGTAAGAGTTCATCCCAAGAGCCGCCAAAGCCAATAACGTAGGATCTCAACTACTCCTCCGAGGTTCAGGTCGTTCTCTCTATTGACCATTTGTGTGCAGGCGAAAAGTTGCACTACAGTTGAGTTTAGTATCCGGCATTTTTCGTAACTCCTCAAAAAAATTAGAAACAAACCTAGTCAGGCCCCATTTACGACTTACCATTAAGATAATCATACACCAGTCAAATTCAATGGTTAGCTTCTTCTTCTCTTTTTCTGAAAAAGAAAGGAAGATGTCTATACTCACAGTTATTGGGCAAGTAGAAGTCTAATCCATGGAATTATGCAACCTCAGCAGGATTACCTTGACACAAAGGAGGAACAACTTTTGGTATCATATAATATGGCAAAGTCTATGAATTCCCAATACATATACACCTTTGTAACTCTTTCATGCGGATCGATTTTGTTACTTGGAAATGCCCGAATAAGCTGATTAGGTCACACAGAAATAAAATGAGAGATGCATGGTTTCTGCAGAGACTAAAAGGGTTGCTTCTCTAGCCAAACATCTTGATTTAAGAATGCATTGACATTGTTCAATTTATCTAACTCCTCACTTGATTTGCCCGGACATGTCAGCCCCTGGCTTGGTGCATTTTTTTCCACATAGGTTATTGTCCCCTTGTTCATCAATTTTGAAGAGAGCAATCAATTGACGTTTGATCAATTGATATAGTCATCATTGCTCTTAATAAAATCACATCCATGTTTATTGATGAACTTCCTTACTATTGACCTATCCTTAGGAGTCCCATCCTTCTGGCTCCACAACATTTGAGAGATATGCCTTGTAAAACACAACTGTTGAGTACTGCCTACACGCCCTTCCGAGGTACACGGGTCCTGTCCCCACCATGGAACACCGATTGAAGACGTATCTGTTGGAGAAATCTTTCCAGAATATTTTGAAGCTGACAAAACGTTTCTATCAGTCTAGTCTGGATATTCGCAGACCTTCTGTTTAGAGTCTGAAGACTTTATGATCACCAGACTCAAGACTCAAGACTCAAGACTCAAGACTCAAGACTATTCTCATTGACAGTCTTTCTAATCCAGTGACGAAGGAAACCCAGAGTCGAAGTATATGGTTGAGGATTTAATCCTATCCTTTGGAGAAGATCTCTTGGCTGGATAAATATAACAGATTCTTTTATTCGTATCTAGATCGATTGACGATCCGATGGTCGACGAAATATTTTTGGAAGGTTCTATTCTTGGAAACCAAGATCCTGATTGTATGGGCGAACATGATTGATGGGCTATCGTCAAATTCCTTTAATAGCTCGAATGATCTTCTTAATTAATTTCGTCCAACGGGTAGATTGGAGAAATTCCTTTGGTAAGTGCCAACGGGTATGATGGCATAAAGGAGTATAAAAGGAAGACGTTCTAGTTGTTTTAGTGTGTGATCGATAGAGAAATTCCAAAGTCTGAAGCACCTTGATTATTAGTCGATACATTTTGAGCGAAATTGTATACACAGAGAGTATCTATACTTGGTGATACCTTGAGCGAGTGTGGTAGATCATCTACACCTAGAAATCAAGGAAGATCAACGCTGTAACATCTCTTTGTTCATAGTGGAATCCAGCCAATTGGCTGTCAATGCAGAAGAGTGGACGTAGGCTTGAATCAAGCCGAACCACTATAAACCGCGTGTTCAATTCTCTCTTTCCTTTACTCAGTCTTACGTTGATTGTTATTTGTCGCAAATCCTTCAATGGTCTAGTATTGTGCAATTATCAAGAAAAATATTTTATATACCTATTCACCCCCTCTAGGTACTCGTACTAGCTATATCAATTAGTATCAGAGCTCGTGTTCTTACTTTATTTGAAGTGTTTTACTTCAGAGTAAAAGATCCATGGCTAGTATGCTAGCACCAAGGCTGGTGGAAGGGCAAAGCAATACCAGACCACCCTACTTTGATGGAAATGATTACAACATCTGGAAGAACAAGATGAAAGCTTTCCTATGATCAAAGGATCCTCTGGAATGGGACGTTGTGGAAAGAGGAATCACTCCTACAGCTGCATCAGTCTCTGAAAGAGGGAAAGAAACTGTTGAGACCAGCGGAATGACTCAAGAAGAGATAATCAAGAGACAAGCATTCGATGCAAAAGCAATTTACTCTTTATATTATGCTTTGTCACCGACTGAATATAACATAATATCTTCTTGTGTTACAGCAAAAGAAGTATGGGACAGATTACATATCACCTATGAAGGAACAGATCGAGTGAAGGAGACCAGGATTAACATTCTCCTCGGTCAATATGAAGCCTTCAAAATGAAACCAGGAGAATCTATAACTGACATGTTTAGTCGTTTTACAGATATTGTCAATGGTCTTGAGAACCAAGGACAAAAAATTTCTGATCCTATGAAGGTAAATAAGCTACTGCGTGGACTCTCCAAGGATTGGAATCATATAAAGACTTCAATAAGAGAGACGCAAAGAATTATGCCACTATCTGTCGACGAGCTGATTAGAACTCTTTAGTCTTATGAAGTGGAACGAGTTAATGAAGACGAAGATCCAAAAGATAAGAAATCCATTACATTAAAATCAAATGATGATTCTGATGATACAGATTCTGGAGATGATCTGGACGATGAGGAGCTTGCTCTTATGATAAGAAGATTCAGAAAGCTGAATAGAAAAGGAAGAAGGTTTAACTCAAAGAAACAAAGTTTCCAAAGATAGCAGACCAAGTCTGTAGATGATGAGGAACCAAACAAAGATGTAGTTTGCTTCGAATGTAAGAAAAATGGACACATCAGACCCAACTCTCATCTTCTAAAGAAGAAGAAAGGAAAAGCTGAAAAGTTTCGTAAAGCTCTCAAAGTTGAAACATGGAGTGATACAGAGTGTGAAGAAAGTGATGAAGAATATGCCAACCTGTGTTTGATGGCACAATTAGACTCAGACTCAGACTCTGGATCAGACTCAGACAGTGAATTTGAGGCAAGTAATTTTAAAATTCCTGTCAAAATTTCTAAATACATTGATGAACTGTGTTTTAGTCTTAAAACTTCTCTCAAAAGAATTTCCGAAATTAAAAAGGAAAACTCAGCTCTAAAACAAAATGAAAAAGTCTTAGAAGAAAGAATTAAAAATTTAGATTTGAATGTTTTCACTCTTAAAGAAAAGGAAGATAATCTTTTGAAAGAAAATGCTCTTTTAAAAACTAACTTATCAAATATTTCAAAGAAATTTTCAATAGGATCCGAAAAACTTGAAAAGATTTTTTCAGCTCAAAGACCTTATTTCAATAAGTCCGGTCTAGGTATGACAGCAGAAACAATTCCCTTGATTGATTTTCCTAAAGTAAAAGAAAGAATTAAGAAAAGACCGTCGAGAGAGGCTTACAAAAATCATTTCAAGAAAGTTTTTGTAAAGTCTGTAGGTCGAAATGCTCTCAGGTATTCAAAGTGCAATAGTCAAGATCACTTTGAAAAAGAGTGTCCTATGGTTTGGAAACCTGTTAAGAAAGTATGGCCTAATAATGTTTATCCTACTAACACCAAAGGATCCAATAAAATTTAAGTACCAAAGAAAGCTTGAGACTCTCTTTTAAATGCAAGTCTTCGTAAAGAAAAAGGTAAAGTGGTATCTTGACAGCGGATGTTCAAGACACATGACAGGAGACTCAAATTGCTTCATAAAGCTTATTCAAGTAAATGGTGGAAAAGTTTCATTTGGAGGAAATTGCAAAGGAAGTATTGTGGGATTTGGAACTGTGAAAATTGGAAATCTCACAATAAGCAATGTCTCTCTAGTGGAAGGACTCAACTATAACCTTATCAGCATTAGCCAATTGTGTGATACTGGTTTCAAGATCTTCTTTCAAGAAGGAATATGCTCTGGAATCAATAAAGACTCTACTCAGTCTTTTATGAGTCGAAGACATGGAAATATCTACCTCTTAGACATAAAACCAAATGAATCGCAATGTCTAATCTCAATTCAAGATGAAGCAAGCTTATGGCACAGAAAGCTCAGTCATGTCAACATGAAGCAATTAGCCAAAATCTCATCAAAGCAGCTTGTTCGAGATCTACCCAAATTACCATACCAAAAGTCCGATCCATGCACACCATGTATTCTGGGAAAGCAGGTAAGACATTCATTTAAGTCAATAAATCATGTCTCTACTAATCATGTACTACGCTTGCTGCATATGGATCTCTTCGGACCAACCAAACCCGAGCATTGGAGGTAAGAAATATTGTCTAGTAATTGTGGACGATTACTCCCGCTTTACTTGGGTATATTTCCTTGCAAGTAAGTCTGAAACCTTCTCGTATTTTGAAAAATTTGCTAAAAAGGTTCAAAATGAAAAATGTTGTGTTATCTCAAGTATAAGAACAGATCATGGAGGTGAATTTGAAAATCAAGATTTTACAAAATTTTGTGATGAATCTGGCTTTAAGCATATGTTTTCTTCTCTATATACTCCAGAGCAAAATGGAGTTGTAGAAAGAAAGAATAGATCTCTTTAAGAAATGGCTAGAACTCTTTTAATTAAAAGTAAGATTTCCTCACGATTTTGGGCTGAAGCTGTTTCAACAGCATGCTATATCATTAATAGAGTCTTTTTAAGACCTATTATAGAGAAAACCCCTTATGAGTTATTCAAAGGTAAGAAGCCCATTGTTTCATACTTTCATGTGTTCGGTTGCAAATGCTTTATTTTGAAAAATGCAAAAGATCGAGTTGGTAAGTTTGAAGAAAGATCAGATGAAGGCATCTTCCTTGGATATTCTACATCAAGCAAAGCCTACAGAGTCTATAACAAGAAGAGCCAGTCTGTGGAGGAGTCAATGAATGTCAAATTTCAAGACTCTACGCAAGATGAATCCAGTCTGACTCATCATGAAGAGTCTGAACCTACTCCAGACCCTCCAAAGCTTACAACTCAAGAAGCATCTCAGACTCTGGAAGACCAGCATCAAGCTGTTCATGAAGATTCAAATAAAGAAAGAGATCATCAACCAAACAAATCAACCAGTAACTGGAAGCATAAATCAAGTCATCCCAAAGATCTCATTATCGGCGAAATTAATGAAGGAATCCACACCAGATCTAAAAGGCGTGAAGAGTTTAGTGCTGTAGCTCTTATTTTCGAAATTGAGCCAAAGAGCATAGAAGAAGCTTTATCTGATGAAAACTGGATTGAAGCTATGCAAGAAGAGCTCAAACAGTTCAACATTAATGATGTCTGGGAATTGACATCTAAACCAAAAGGTAAAACTGTTATTGGAGCCAAATGGGTGTTCAGAAACAAGATGAATGAAAAAGGAAAAGTCGTACTAAATAAAGCAAGACTTGTGGCCAAAGGATACACGCAAGAAGAAGGAATAGACTATGATGAGACTTACGCTCCAATAGCAAGGTTAGAAGCTATTCGACTAAAACTTGCGTTTGCTTGTTATAAAAATTTCAGGTTATTCCAAATGGACGTCAAAAGTGCTTTCCTAAATGGATTTATCCATGAGGAAGTTTATGTGAAACAACTACTTGGGTTTGAAGACCCAAAGAAGCCGACTCGGTCTTCGACCGAAAAATGCCTTGTATGGTTTAAAGCAAGCACCTCGAGCTTGGTACGACAGACTAAGTAAGTTCTTATTACATAATGGTTTTGTCAAATGTAAAGTAAATACTACTTTATTTATCAAAAAGGAAAACAAAAGCTTTTTACTTGTTCAAATATATGTGGATGATATTTTTTTTGGATCCTCTAATGAAAGTCTGTGCAAGAAGTTTTCTAAGTCTATGCAGGATGAGTTTGAAATGAGTATGATGTGAGAGTTAACATTCTTTCTTGGTCTTCAAGTAAAGCAATTGAAGGAAGGAACTTTTATTTATCAAGAAAAATATGCTAATGATCTTGTCAAAATGTTTGGATTGGAAAATTGCAAAAAGACTGATATACCGATGTCGAGTTCTTTGAAGATAGACAAAGATGAAGAAGGGAAGAAAGTTGATCAAAAGCTGTACAGGAGCATCATTGGTTCACTTCTTTATCTTACTTCTTCTAGACCTGACATTTTGTTGAGTATTTGCATCTGTGCTAGATTTCAATCAGATCCTAGAGAATCTCATCTCAGTGCTGCGAAACGCATTATTAAATACGTTGCTTCATCTTCAAGCATCGATTTGTGGTATCCTAAGAAGGGAGACTTTAATCTTCTGAGATATTCAGACGCGGATCTGGCCGGTTGTAGAGTCGATAGAAAGAGTACTTCAGGAACTTGCTAGTTGCTTGGAAGCAGGACAGTGTCTTGGTTTTCAAGGAAACAAAGCACTGTGGCTCTCTCTACAACAGAAGCAGAGTATGTAGCTCTTGGAAGCTGCTGTTCGCAAATTTTATGGATAAAATAACAACTACAAGACTTTGGGATAGAAGACTCATGCACAGAGATCAGATATGACAACACCAGCGCAATCAATCTCACCAAAAATCCAATCCTTCATTCAAGAGCAAAGCATATAGAGATTCAACATCACTTCATTAGAGATCATATTCAAAATGGAGAAATCTCAATTCAATTTGTTGATTCAAAAAGTCAACTAGCGGATATATTCACAAAGCCTTTGGAAAAAAAATCAATTCAATTTTATCCGTTCTAGATTCAACATTTTGAAGCTTGAAGAAGTTAAAGTCTAGAGACTCTCCAACCCTCAGACTCAGACATTCATGGCTATAGACTGTAAGTTGTCATTATATTTAGTCAAGAAAAAGGTACGATCTTTTGTTCAGTTAATTTATAATTTCCGTGAAAAACAGAATCTTGTCTTTTCAAAAGGATTAACTTCTATTTGGCAGTTAATGATTTTAAAAAGAGGTGTCTGTTCACTTTCCTTGTGCCGATTGATCTTTCCTTTTTAAAATTGAGTTATATACAGTTTTCTTTTTTGCCCAATCTTTAAAACCCTAAAAGGCTTTCTCCTCCCAATCCTGTTTCTACTTCGTGTTCATCTTCGAGAAAGTTGTCATATTTTCTTGGGAAAACAAGTAAAGGAATCTTTCAACGACAAGGAAGGATGTCTTCTTCGAGGAAGTCTTCAAGAATCGCGAACAGGGGACCACAAAGAATGAAGGAGGGACCTACTCATTTCGATCTCACCGAAGAGGAAGAATTATCGAGTCAGCAATAGAGCCCGATTCACTCTCCACCACGTCACTCAGCGCCATCTACCCTACAAGGTGCGGGTCAACAACCAGAGGAAGAAATAATCGAGGACGCAGATCCTGTAAGAGTCCAAAAACCCTATTTTATTTACAAAATCTAATGTGCGATGAAGAGCATTGGGACTTCGTTGAACTATGTGGATGATTTTCTTAAAGATAAGAATTATGGGAATGAGTATATCTTTCTGAGACGAATGGAGGATTTGGGAATTGCTCCCAAAGGAAAGGCTGAGGAAGCACTTGAGAACATTCCAAGTGACCCTCGTATATCGGGATCGAATCCGACTGACGGGAACGATGATGATAAAATGTTCAATGATTTTCAACCTAGAATGGGTGTTGCTGTAAGGGTGAAGGGAAAAATAATGGAGTTGTTTAAATCGAAGGAACAGGAGAATCTGTTCTTCAGACTGTTGAAACGAGGGGTGATAAACCCTAGGAGTGTTGATTTCGATTTCTTGGATGCCATTAATGTGAACTTAAGGGAGAAGTTCAATCTGCTTCAACTTGAACAATTTTGCACCGATACCACAGATGGTTATGCGCAATTGACAGCATACTTCTATTCGAATCTTAGCTTTTTAGATGCGAATAGAATATCATTCAGTGTTAGAGACCAAGACCATGTGGTAGACGTGGACATGTTGGCGGACATAATTGGAGTTGAACGAGGAACTTATCAACCAATCAAAGTCTCAATTGCTCGTGCCTCATTGGAGCTTGTCAAAGATAGAGATACGGAGGGAAGAATCATCTATTCAAGGATGCGCGCCATCAATATAGTGCTTCACAAAGTTGTGATCAATTGCATCAGGCCCAAGTCTACATCCAAGACTGACGTGTCCAATTCCGAGGCAAAATTGATGTATGCGATTAACTCAGGGACGAAGTTCTCTTTCCCTCACATCATTCTCTTTCACATGTATAGAGCAATAGCAAAGGACAAAGGCCAATTGCCTTACCCTGGTCTTGTGACCAAGATCTTCAGACACTTAAATATTGAACCTCCACATACTCTCTGTGTTCGACCATGCGATAAAATGGTGGTAGGTTTGAAGATGCTGATGAAGATGCGTCTGAAAAAGCTTTCCAAGGCAATGGAGAAGTTCAGAGTGAAGACTCCAGTACCTTCTGCTTCAAAGAGAAAAAGGAAGGAACCCATTAGTGCCCCATCTACGAAGAAAAGAACTTTCATCTTGGAGGATGAAGATGAAGAGGAAGATCTCACAATCTCTGCCTTGATAAGGACCAGACGTTCTGTACCTAAATCGACAGAACATCAGAAGAAAGGGAAAGAAGCAGAAGAACAGAGAGAAGAAGCGAGCAAGCCAAGAACAGAGAAGAAGAAGAGCAGTGAGAGAAGGAGAAAGAAGCTGAAGAAGAAGGAGAAGAAGAGAAAGAAAAGTCTGCAGCTGGAGAGAAGGGGAATCAAGATGCAGAAGAGCATGATCATCACTCTTCCCCATTTGAGGTCCTAGAGACAGGGGGAGATGGCGAGCAAGGAAGGTCCACACCTCATGCTGCCATCAGTGAAGGTCTAAGACGATCGCCAGCAGATCCAGAAGATTTTCAGGCTTCTCAAATGCCTGAAGAAGGACATGATATGTCAACACCAAATCTGCAAGATTATACAAAAGCTCCATCGTCTGCATTCACTCCATCCGAGAAAGCACATGCAAGTACACAGATGGACAATTCTGCAGATTTTCGTCGTATTCTTGATGTTCTTCTGGAAATGCGGGGTCAAATCTATGTTCTGGACTATGAAATTCAAGCCATGAAGAATGCTGGACAAGCATCTTCAGTCACCCTGGAGGATAAAATGAAAGACCTTGCTCTACAAATTCAAGCCAATGCCAAAGGAGAGGAGGTAGCTCATCTAAGGGAAGACTTGAAGAGGCTAGAAGGCATAGTCCAGTAGATGGGAGATTTCCAGATCGTGCGCATTCCCAAGTAGACCTGACTCTTTTCTCACATTTTTAATGATGACAAAAAGGGGGAGAAGCAATTTGAACTAATTTGAACTTTAAACTTTGACTGACTTTAAATTTGTTTTTGTGGTTGAATATGTTTATTTTTGAGTATGACTTGAGTGAACTTGGGTGTGAACTTGAATTTGACTGAATTGGTTGTAGATTTTGATGCTTGACTGTTTGCATTTATATCAAGTGTTGTTGTATGGTATTATTCATGAAATACTAATCAATTTTCTGTGGATGCAGAGTCTGGTTGTTTTATTAATCTTTATGAGATAGCCATATTACTTGAGAAATGTTTTTGCAGGTCAAAGTTGTTCAAATCTACAGGAAAGTTTTGTCACCATCAAAAAGGGGGAGATTGTTGGAGAAATCTCTTCAGAATATTTTGAAGCTGACAAAACTTTTCTATCAGTCTAGTCTGGATATTCGCAGACCTTCTGTTTAGAGTCTGAAGACTTTATGATCACTAGACTCAAGACTCAAGACTCAAGACTATTCTTATTGATAGTCTTTCTAATCCAGTGACGAAGGAAACCCAGAGCCGAAGTATATAGTTGAGGATTTAATCCTATCCTCTGGAGAAGATCTCTTGGCTGGATAAATATAACGGATTCTTTTATTCGTATCTAGATCGATTGAAGATCCGATGGTCGACGAAATATTCTTGGAAGGTTCTATTCTTGGAAACCAAGATCCTGATTGTATAGGCGAACATGATTGATGGGCTATCGTCAAGTTCCTTTAATAGCTCGAATGATCTTCTTAATTGATTCCGTCCAACGGGTAGATTGGAGGAATTCCTTTGGTAAGTGCCAACGAGTATGATGGCATAAAGGAGTATAAAAGGAAGACGTTCTAGTTGTTTTAGTGTGTGATCGATAGAGAAATTCCAAAGTCTGAAGCACCTTGATTATTAGTCGATATATTTTGAGCGAAATTGTATACACAGAGAGTGTCTATACTTGGTGATACCTTGAGCGAGTGTGGTAGATCATCTACCTAGAAATCAAGGAAGATCAACGCTGTAACATCTCTTTGTTCATAATGGAATCCAGCCAATTGGCTGTCAGTGCAGAAGAGTAGATGTAGGCTTGAATCAAGCCGAACCACTATAAACCGCGTGTTCAATTCTCTCTTTCCTTTACTCAGTCTTACGTTGATTTTTATTTGTTGCAAATCTTTCAACTGTCTAGTATTGTGCAATTATCAAGAAAAATCTTTTATATACCTATTCACCCCCTCTAGGTACTCGTACTAACTATATCAGTATCCGTTAGTGTCCGTTGTGCTATCGCAGCCCTGAGTGGTGATGTAGCTTGCCAATCCACCTAGAATATTCGAGGTTGCATTTGTCTTGCAGTCCTGCATATAATCATGCTATCTTGAGCCTGAAAATAGTATATGGCCGCAACTATAGTTTTTTTTTCGAGAAATGATGGATTTCGCATATGATTTTTCATGTTTGACTTGATAGATGGATAGGGCGCTGCCCTAGATAAAATTCATGGCACCCTTGATGTAACAAGATTCAAGATAGTGATGCCTTGGAACTCCATCGGTGTGTCTTGCACACTGATGAATGCGCATTGATAGAGTTATACTTTGTTCGACGTTATTTGAACTGCTGGGGTTGGCTTATCGAACCCAAATCTTCGCATCGTGTTATTTCATTGTAGGTATTCTGCCAAGTATTTTGATAGAATCTAAGTATTTCATGAATTATAAAAAATGAAGCAATTTTTAAGCACAATCAATCAGGTTTGTGCTCAATTAATCATAGTGTGAAGTGCATGAGGTCCACCGATGTCCTGAAGTTCATACAAAATGTGGTCGTTTTTCCTAATATTACACGAGGGTTGACCACATTAGCCATAGAATGTGTATGCATGACAATTTATCGGAAAGAATAGGAAAATTTATGAGATTAGCTATTTTTCAACCAAAAAGAAAGAAAAAAACACCAGGGCAATTCTTACCTTGAATCCTACATTTCTCATTTTGAAATTTTCCGCATAAAGTTAGAAGGTAACACTTTTGTCCACTATACTACCATCCCACATCCTTTTCTCTATAGAAAACGTACAAAATTACATTTTGTTCAAGAGCCAGCTCAGTCACGTGAAGTATCACATTTTTTCAACCTATTTGTTGATGTCGGGCTTGGCCAGGATCCGAGTCCACTCGCTGTTCTTCGCCGTGATGGTGTCGATGGCTCATTGCACCATGGTCAGTCGTCCATGGCCTGACTGATCAACGACGATGGCCGCTGAATCTTTGATTTTGTTTTCTATATAATTGGGCTAAAGCTAACCCTTGACAGGCTCAGCAAAGCCAATGAGAAAGAACTCGCTTCGCCCAGCCTCCCCAAGCCCAACTGTCATTAGCACCAATAATAGTCTCATTGTCTACTTTAACATTACAAGATGGGTGACCTACTTAGCTGTGAATACCGCATTTTGGGTTAAGGAAATTATTTCAAAGACCAGAGAAAAGGAGGCGGAGGACATATTCTTACTCTACGCATTGTTGTTGTGCAGAACGGAATTGACTACCGCTTGAACTGAAGTGAAGTTTCCGCCGCTGGAATTGTGGACCGTGATTCTGCTCTATGCCATGAAGGACTTTGGCCTAAACTTCAATGGGTGATTTCGCGCCTCCAAGGCTCCAACGCATCGAAATATAGCAGTAGAGCAATCAACAAACGTGATAGAGGAGATGACACATTTTATATCGATTATAGCGAATGATATTGAGCCCAAAAACCACAAAGAAGTTGGAAATGCGTAAAGATGGTGAAGAACTTGTGTACACAGAAGGGTCCAAGGAATCACATCTTTTATAGGTGCATTGCAAAGTGTAATCAGAGAGACCAAAGAGAAGAAACAGGGAGAGTTATGGAGTTTTAGGATCAATTTGGATCCAAAAATTTTTCCATCTTATTGTGCTCTCCTATAGCAATGTTAGAACTTTGAACAAAACTGATGGCGATGTAAGGAAACATTTGTATCCTTTCCCTTCAGGTGATGTACTTCGAATCATACCCGATTTAGATAGTTGTAGCATCAAAATTAAGACAGCGTCGTCCGATAGTCGAGTTCGTCTTAGGAGCGGAAATAGGTTGTCGGTAAAAATTACAAGAGGAGCAGAAAATTTCCTAAAGTTCAACTCCTCTTGACCCTCCCACACTAATCCAACGCCCCATGTCCATCCAGCCTCTCAACAATTTACCTTTGCACAAAAAAAATTCCATACACCCGGTTCATACAGATCAATATCATAATTCATCTACTACAAAAAAAAAAAATACTTTAGAAAGTGAAAATTAAAAATCTTGGAAGGTTGAATTCCTTAATTTGTAAGGGCATGGAGGATTGAATCCGTAATGCTCTTCTAATACACGCATCATCCACCCATAGTGTTGAACATACATGCTAATGTTTAAAAATTTTCTTAGCTAGATAATTTGTGTAAGAAAAAGATTTTGTAGGGTCTATATATTAATAAAAAAGTTGGATACTACATTATAGTAATTTTCATATCTGTGTCTCCTACCAATACAATCCTTTACAAGGAGAAATTCATCTTCTTACTCTCCACTTAAAGTTTGCGTGAAAAATCAAATCATATTCATCATAATTGTCAAAATATGAAGGGAAAGGTAGATTGAGAAGAAGAAGTGTAGGAATTTCTGTGTGTTTCTCTGCTGTCATTCAATGTACAGAGTTACATTATATTACAAAGTATGTGTAGAAGAAAAAGGAAAAGATACAATGTAAAGATTAGATCTGATTTTAATTGATTCAATAAAATCCCTATGATTTGATCTAATCAAATCTTTCATAACTTCTGCGTATCTTCCAACACTCTCCCTCAAGCTGGTGGCTTGTAAATGTCCAAGACGCCTAGCTTACTCAAGAGATACGCATGCTGTCTTTGACACAGAGGTTTGGTGAAGACATCCGCCGGTTGTTCTTGTGTTCCAATCCCTTGTGTCTCAATCATCCCTTCCTGGATTTTCTTCCGAGTGAAATGACAATCTACTTCAATGTGCTTTGTTCTCTCATGCACGATAGGATTGGATGCAAGTTTGAGAGTTGCATCATTGTCACAGAACAATCTTGTTGGTCCCTTGACTTGCACTCCAAGAACCTAAAGTAACCCTCTCAACCACACTATTTCACATGTGGTTTTAGCCATGGCTCGATATTCTGCCTTTGCCGAAGACAACGAGACAGTTGGTTGTTTCTTCGTTCTCCAGGAAAGTAAATAATCCCCCAATTTGATACAAAAACCGGTTATTGATCTTTTTCTCATAGGACAGGTTGCATAGTCTGCATCGTAGTATGCGGTCATTTTCATATCACACTTCCTAGAGAGAAGAATCCCAAGACCAGGACATTTCTTCAAGTACCTCACGACCTTTAGTGCGGCCTTCATATGAGACTTTTTTGGCTTATGCATGAACTGAGTAAGTGTCTGCACAGCGTAACTTATGTCTAGTCTGGTCATAGTTAAATATATGAGCTTCCCGACAAGCTTCTGATAGCCCAAGGGATCCTTGAGAGTAGGGTCTGCCTCCTGAGGTATTTCAACATCATAATCAGTGATTGTCAGTTTGACATTTTGCTCAATTGGCACTACAGCTGGCTTACACCCAGATAATCCTGCTTCTGAAATGATCTCCAATGCAAATTTTCTCTGACTGAGAGAGATTCCTTGGTTAGATCGAGCAATTTCAATCCCAAGAAAATACTTTGGCGATCCCAGATCTTTAATATGAAAAGTAGAATGCAAGTATCCTTTAAGGCCTTTGATAGCTATTTCATCATTCCTCATAATGAGTATGTCATCTACATATATCATCAAGTAGATAGATGACGTATCTTGAGTCCATGTGAAGATAGCATAATCAAATTTGGATTGTTGAAAACCAGCAGCTATTAGTGATTAAGCAAATTTCACATACCACTGTTTGGATGCTTGCTTGAGTCCGTACAAGGATTTGCGGAGATGACATACTTTATTCTCCCTCTGTCTCCGTAAACCTTGAGGTATTTCCATATATATCTCCTCGTCTAAATCACCATGGAGAAAGGTATTATGAACATCCATCTGATGTAACGACTAGTCGTGAGAAGTTGCTACAGAGAGAAAAGAGCGAACTGTGACATCCTTGGCCACGGGGGAAAAAGTCTCGTGATAATCGAAACCTTCCTTTTGTGTGAAGCCTTTAGCCACCAGTCGTGCCTTGTATCGTTCAATCGACCCATCTGCTCGATATTTGATTTTGTAGACCCATTTACATCCAATTGCTTTACGATGTGGAGGTAAGAAAACAAGATCCCATGTATGGTTATCCATGAGGGCTTTCAATTCTGCCTCCATTGCTGTTTGCCATTGTGGATCAGTGCTTGCCTCATGGAAGTTGGATGGTTCTTGTTCTTCAGAAATACGAGCAACGCAACATCAATGCATTGGGGATAAACGATCGAAGGAAACGTAAGATGAGATTGGAAAAGGAATACCTGGTGAATTCCTGACTCCACATATATAGTCTTTAGTCCAGGTAGGAGGTCGAGTAGCACGTCCATAACGTCTGGGTGGATCATCTTCTGAAAAGGTAGTATTTTCTCGAATTTCCACTGGAAGTGAGTCTGAAGTAGGTAGATCTGAAGGGATCTCATCATCATTCAGTCTTTCATCCTGGATTTCCTCTAAAGGTGTTGTGCTGATAGTAGAGTTGGAAACACCTTGTGTATCTGTCAATGGAGGAATAAATATATATCTGGAACCTGTAGATCTATCTTCAGCAGAATAAGTTGGAGAATGCCCTAGTTTAGTGCCACTTTTGTCCTAGTAGGCAAAAGGAAAAATAGTTTCTTGGAATATAATATCTCTGCTGACAGAAAATTCTCTAGTACTCGGATAAAAAATTCGATATCCCTTTTGTAAAGTAGAATATCCCATGAATATGCAGTGGCAAGCACATGGACCCATCTTATCTTTGGGCCCGGCAATAGCAGCATAGCATAGACAGCCAAAAACTCTCAAGTGGCTCAAGGTAGGCTTCTTTCCAAAAAGTATCTGGAAAGGAGATTGTCCATCCAAAACTTTGGTTGGCATTCGATTTATCAAATAAGCAGCAATCAATATGCAATCCCCCCAAAAAGTATTTGGAATAGAAGCTTGAAATTTCAAAGCTTTGGCAACCTCCAAGAGATGACAATGCTTCCTTTCCACCGCTCCATTTTGTTGTGGTATATAAATACAGGAGCTCTCATGTAAAATCCCTTGTGATGAAAGGAGATCCGCACATTCATGATTAAAAAATTCCTTCCCATTGTCTGTCCTTATTTTTTGCACAGGTTTCCCAAACTGGGTTTTGGATAAGGAAAGAAAGGTTTTCAAGTGAGACACAACTTGACTTTTAGACCGCATGAGAAAAATCCAGGTGGCTCTGGAGTGATCATCCACAATGGTAAGGAAAAACCGAGATCCATCATGATTTACTGTATGGTAGGGTCCCCGGACATCAATATGCAGTAGGGAAAGGATATTTCTCGAGTGACTTTGACTTAAAGGGAAAGGATTATGCGATTGCTTTGCAAGTGGGCAAATTCTATAATGAGGGTAAGAAAAATGAGAGCTATGACCCAATCTGGAATGCAAAATGAAATTTCTATCATTGGAAATCGAGTTACACAATGATTTCTTATTACAAGGAAAGTTAAAATTTGCAGGCAAGCTTTTCCAGAAAAACAATCCTTTAGAGAGACTACCCCAGCCCATCAATGTCCCAATCGAAAGGGTCTGAAATAGACAGGTATCGGTGTTGAAAGGAACTCGACAAGAGTTTTCCTTACAGGCTCTAGACACTGAGATGAGATTAAATTGGAAGTCCGGAATATAAAGGACATTGGTAAGGACAATATGGGAATTAAGTTCGACTATTCCTGTTGTAATGACATAGGCAACATTTCCATTGGGTAATTCCACAGTGACAGGATTTTCTAACTCTTTATTAACAGCAGAAAATAATCTTCTATCACATGCTATATGATCACTGGCTCCTCGAGTCTATAATTCAGGTATTTCTAGAAATAGTACTTGTCACGCAATATGAAATACCTGTAAATCTGCTCTCCCTTTTTTGGACATCCAATTTATGTAAAGCCTGCATAAGTTGCTGATATTCCCCATGTGTAATAGCCTGATTAGTAGAATTCATCAATCCTGGAATTTGATAGGCTACTGCAGATATTTCTTTTCCCCTTTTTTCCTTCTCCAGGCCTGCCATGTAATTTCCAGTAGGTATCGATTGTATGGTGGGGCCGCTTGCAAAAATCGCAAAATAATTTGCCTTTATTTCGCAAATTTGGCCCATATCCTTTTGACTTTTGAGGACCGTTGGATCCTCTTAAAACGGACGCATCTCCACCTTTGAGATCAGCCGAAGCTTGCGTGCCTTTGGAGCCGTCGGATCGCGGCATCCGATCTGAGCCGTCCGAGCTGCCCCATTTATAGGGCTTTTGATCTGCGAACCCTAACTGCCCTCGGTTCTCCGCGAACCCTAGCTGCTCTCTGTTCTCTCCTCCTTTTCGTTCTAGGGTTTTCTCCACTCTTGCCGCCAGCACTAGGGTTTCGGAGATCTTGTTGTTCGACGAAGCAAGCCTTTGATTCTCCTCTTGCACCGCAAGCTGGAAGATACGACCAAGGGTTGGCGCTGGTTCCATCGCCAGGATCTGCGAGTGGAAGGCGAGATACGAATTGTTCAAAATGAGTAAGAACTAAGTCGCTTTCTCCCTGTCTTTCATAGCCTTCTACTATTGGAGGGTTGATACGGACCCTTCCAGTTTTTCTTCAGCGGCTTCCAACTCGTTCCAGAGTGCTGAAAGCCTATTGAAGCACGTTGTCATCGATGTGTTTCCTTGCTTCAGTTCGTTGAGCGCTTGATGGAGCGAATTTTTTTTTTTTGCCCTATCCAATTTGCCGTACATTTCTCGGATGCTATCCTAAATTATTTTTGAATCTTCTGTGGGTGGTAACCTAGCCGCGATTTCTGTGTTGATGCAGTTGCCGATCCATGTTCTGACCAATTGGTTGCATTTTCTCCACTGTTTTCCCATTTTTTCGTCGGTTGGGATCGGAACGGTCCCGTCGATGAACCCTTCTTTGTCTTTGGTGATTAAGGCTTAGGGCTCGCCGAAATTCCCGCGCCCAGGTTGAGTAATTCTCTTGACCCGTGAGAGGGTGGTTTATGAGCCGCAACTCCGGTCCGTCGAAAGTGGAAACATAGAGCGTGTCGCCGGGCTCTGGTCGACCCATGGCGGCCGCGAAAGGAAAATGAAGAAAACCAGGTGGTATTCCCTGGGATTGTCCCTAAAGTCCCGCACCAAATTGTCCCTGAGATCCTGTTCCAGAATAATTTGATTCGCCCGTCTGCTCTAGGCCGATGGTCGCGTCTGCCCCACTATTGGTTGGTAGACCTCCGTCGCTCGACATACTACTCTAAAACCCGGCGATGATGTGACTAGATTCATCCTTGGGATCCATGGATATGGCATCCATTGGTAGGGATACGCCGAAAATGGCTGACCCAGATTAAACTGAGCCGGAGCATTCTGCCAATACGCATGTGGATTTTGGATCTGGCCGAGTTGTTGTTCGGTCACAGAATAGCACTGGAAGTCTGAGGGGTCGTCGATGTTGGTTCATCTCTATTGGAGGTGAGGTTCTCTGGTTGGTTCATATTTGACAAAATTTCCCTTCAAAAAGAAATTTGATTCCTCTCGGCAACCCTTTTTGCAGGATAGGGTTCCTCTAGGCAATCAACGGGATGGGGCGGAAGCAATGTCAGAGTCTTTGGAGCTCTGATACCATGTCAAAATATGAAGGGAAAGGTAGATTGAGAAGAAGAAGTGTAGGAATTTTTGTGTGTTTCTCTGCTTTCATTCAACGTACAGAGTTACATTATATTACAAAGTATGTGTAGAAGAAAAAGGAAAAGATACAATGTAAAGATTAGATCTGATTTTAATTGAATCAATAAAATCCCTATGATTTGATCTAATCAAATCTTTCCTAACTTCTGTGTATCTTCCAACAATAATTAATTCTTTTAGAGGAAAAATTGCAAAGTAATAGATATTATTTGGCTCATCGTACTTTGTTATATAATTTGGCTCATCCTACTTTATCCAAACATAAAGCCATTGAAGCTCTCAAGCATCCCATCTCTTCACTTCGCCGATGATCCAAGCATGCAAGCAGAAAGCAACCAAAATGCATCTTCCGGAGTTGACGAAAGCAGCTGCAAACCCAACGGCCGAACATCTTCGCATGTTGTCGCTGCTGCTAAATTTGTCAAGGATGATCTGTTGAGCAACTCGGACAAATTCTACTCGAAACTCACCCATTTCTTCAAGTACACTGGACAGAGCCTCATGTAAGTTTGAGTCTCATTCTCTCTTCTTCTTCTTCTTCTTCTTATGAAGCCCATTTCCTCGGAAATGTGCGGCGAAGAAATAGTTCTCCTCTTCATATGCGTTTCATCTAAGTTTCGGTTTTGGGGGTGCATAGAAAGAAGAGAATGGAGTTGTTCTTTGCTGAGAAAATGCGAGAAAAGTGGCTGGGGAACAACCCTAGCCGGTGAGGGACAAAATGAAATTAAAAAGAAAAAGAAAAAGAAAAAAATTAAAAATTAATTTTTCTTTTAAAAGGAAAAACTCCAAATAAGAGTGCGAATGATAACCATTCTAACCAGAATTTGATTTCTGAAACAAAAATAGAATTTTCTAATTCTATATTCTTGGATGAGTTTTTGAGTAAAAATACACGTTTGATAATGACACAAAATTTCTCTCTTCCGGGTAGCAATGAATGGTAGACAACGAACGAGGGACAAGGGCAGCGGCAAATGGTGGGGGGCGGTGGCGACAATTGGATGACAGGCGACAGCGGCAGGCGGACAATCGGCTAATAACAAGGGCAAGCGATGAGAATTTTTTTTATTTTTCATTTTTGTTCCATAAATAAAGAAGTAGAAAACTGTACTTCTCATTTTTGTTGCAAACCTATTTCTGGACTAAAAATTTATTCCATAAGTAAAAAATTGAAATTACATTGCTAAACGAATTTCTATTTCAGAAATAAGTCTAGAATAGAAAAATATTTTTGGAACAGAAATAAAATGATTGTCATGCACACCCTAAGAGTTTATGGCCATGACAGTTTCAAATAAGATCTTCATTGACTCATTAAATATTCTGACTAATCAAGTGCATTTTTGTCAAAAAGACTATTTTAACCTAAATTTGAGGTAAATTAGATTAAAAATTAAAAAGCTAAAAAAAATTTAAAAAGAAAAAAATATATAGGCAAAAGGGTTAGCCCTAGCCTCTTGCCTATGGACGTTGCTACATTGTCAGTGAGGCATTGGTAATGGCCAACAAGGTTGCAGGCACCTTATCAAGGATCGTCAACCTTGCCAAAACCAAGAGAGGATCTAGGATTGGGTCATGGTCCTCTCTTGATTTTGCCAAGGCCCAATAGGCCCTCGCATTTGGTTAGTGAAGGTAGTTAGCCCTCACCAGGGTGTTGCCAACACCATCGGAAATAGGGGTTGGCCACAATTGGTGGGCCTAGTTTTTTTTTTTTTTTTTTTTTTGGTGTTATTTTAAGTTTTAGCCTTTTTCCCCCTTTTTTTAAGTTTATCTTTTTTATGTAACAAAATTGGAGTTTTGATCTAATTTAATTAAATATTTTGAGTAAAAACTAGGATTTCAATTAGAACGAAATCGGTTTAGTGCTGTAGAAAACCTTAATGCGTGATAGATAAAAAAAAAAAAACACCTCAACATTTTTCTATTAATTAAATTTGATGGAGTTTCGATAAAAAAATAATTGGAAAGAGTAAATAGAATGACTTGATTTGACGAGATCCTACAAGACCTTGTGAATTTCTAGCAAGGGTCGCTTCACCTTGGTTCACACTAGTCGAGGGTGAGGTGACCCTCATCCATATTTGGCAATGGTTGGACTTGCCTTGCCTATGGTTGGCAAGTGCCAGCGTGCCTAAGTGAGGCTGATCCTTGCTCAGCCCTCTTTATGCGTAACTAGTGGTCAGCCATCGCCTTAGATTGATCAATGATGAAAAAGGAAAAATATAGAAAAAAGAAAAAAAAAGAAATAAAGGACGAAAATGTCCTTGACTTTAGGTCAAGCCTTCTTTGAAATTGACATGGCTATTTTAGGCCTTTATTTGAAAAAAAAATGTCAAATAGATCCTTATTTGAGAAAATAAGAACCTTGTAAGTCTTTATTTGGGGTTTTCCTTTTTTAATTTGCAAAAATTATCTAGGTTAGTATTGGTCGTTTTACATATGATAACCTATATCAATGTCAGTAATTTTTTATTAAAAGATCAAAATGACTCAATTGGTAAATCGTAAAAAGGTGAAGTGTAATTTGTAACTTTTTTGATACTTTTATCGACGTCTCAGTATTGAAAACTCTTGTCTTGGAGAAGGAGAACGCAAGCGTGGCAGGTACGCGCGGTTTGGTACGTGTGGAATTCGATGACCGTGGCGGGTGTTTTCACAACACCACCTCCGCTAATTAGTAATTGCATTTTAGCCACCATTTTTTTTTTCACGAATTAAAAACGAATGATGCCTGAAAGTAATATAAACAAGATAACCAATAGATCATTTTCATTGCAAAGACCACGTTTCGAAGGAATGACAAGTGCCGTGACTCTACCCAACGGGCTAAGCTTCGAGCTTTAGTCTTCTCATGAAAAGATCAGGTGGATAACTAATGTCTTGCTCAACCAATGCAATGGCGGCCTAACCTTGAATATGGAAAATTCGGTGGATCCTAAGGTCTTGCTCTTCGGTGCCTGTCCCGCACGAGACTAGAAGGGTTGCTTATACAGCCACCCACTTTGACTTACGAACTTGCCGACATTGGTCAATATATACAACTCCTCAGCTGACAGAGTCTTTTCCCACTGGACTCGCTTGGACTTGTCCGCCCCCGGTCCGGTGCATTCACTCTCTGCGTAGGTTGTTGCCCGCCTGCTCATCAATATTGAAGAAAATAAGGCAATCGATTGGCATTTGAATCAATTGGTGTGGTAATCATTGCTCTTAAATAGGATAGCATTATCGTTTATTGATTAAATTTCCTTACTCTCGCCCAACGTATGTCCAGGGGTCCCATCCCTTTGGCACAACCACGCTTGAGAGATGTGTCTTGTGAAACACAACTCTTGAGTATTGCCTATACGCCCTCCCGAGGTAGACGGGCCCCGTCCCCACCACGGAACACTGCTTGAAGATGTACCCGGTAGTTTCCGTCGCGCTATCGCGGCCCTGAGCCGTGATGTAACCTGCGATTCCACCTAGGATAGCCGTTGATGCATTTATCGTGCATCCCTGCATATAACCTTGCTTTCATAAGTCCGAAAATGATTCGTGGGTGCAACGATAATTTTGTAGAGAAATGATGGATTTCGCGTATGTTATGTTCGTATTTGACCTGATAGATGGATTGTCCATTGCCCCAGATGAAATCAACGGCACCCTCAATGTAACAGGACTCGAAATAGTGACGCCCTTGGAAGTCCGTTAGCGTGTCTTGCACGCCGATGAATGCGCACTGATAGAACGAGACTTTGTCCGACGTTATTTGGAATGCTGGAGCTGGCATAATCGAATTTCGACCTCCGTGTCGTGTCTTTAAGTTGTAGGTATTCTGCCAAGAATTCCGAAGAAAGTATTTTCACGAATTCTAAAGAAACGGAGCAATCATCAAGCAGAATCACTAAAAGTTATGCTCAACCAATCATAGTGTGAAGTGCAGAAGGTCAATAGCTGTACTGAAATCCATACAAAACGAGTTCATTTTCCCGAATATAACACCAGGGGTGACCACACTAGCCATAGAATGTGTATGCACATCAAATTCTCCGAAAGAACAGGGAAATATATGAGATTAGCTAAATAAACTTTTACCTCGAATCTAATATTCTTGGCTTTAAAATTTTCTGCATAAAGCGTGAAGGTAGCACTTTTATCAACCTCACCCCCGTCGCCCCACTCAATCACGGTGTCACTTGCCGTTCTCCCTTGAAGGACTATGCACGGCTTGTTTACAGGTATCACAACCTTTTCTCTGCAGAAAACAACATGCGGCATTGCATTTTGTTCAAGGGTCAGCTTGGTCACATGAAGTGTCACATTTTTTCAACTTACTTGTAAATGCCAGGCTTGACCAGAATACGAGTCCAGACGTTGCTATTCGCCGGGATAGAGTCGATGGCTTGTTGCACTCTGGTGAATTGTCCGTGGCCCGACTGATCAACAACAATGGTCCCTGGATCTTGATTACTACAGGCTTGATTAAAGCTAATCCTTGACAGGCTCAGCGGAGTCAATAAGAGAGTAATTAACAGTAAATACTGCATTTTGAGTTAAAGAAATTATTTCAAAGACCAGATTAACTTGAGGTAAATCGAAGCTGTGCCTGTGGAGCTTTATATTGAAACTTAGGGAAGCAACTATGCGTTGACCACAAAAGTTATGCTATTCTAGGAATCCTAATACAATCATGATTTTTTTTTTATCAGTAATAAAGCAAATGCTTAAGGATTAGCTCCCATATATGGTTAAGAATGAATTCCAAACTCAGTAAGAGAACAATTGATAGATAAGTTTACAAAAGAGTCAGTTGTATCAACAAAGGGAAATTACAAAAAATATTATAAACCTATTCCAATTTTTCCAATTCAGTCCTAAACATTTTGTAATTGTATTAATTGAGTTCATTCGGCAAATTTTGGTCAGCTGATGCTGATGTGGACGCAGCCATCTAACCGATGATGATGTGGACAATATATTATTTTATTATTTTATTATTTTATTTTTTCCTTTTTATTTTTTATCTTTAGTTCCTCCTTCTTTCTCCGGTCAACGACCAGCCAAAGGTAGGGTTGGTGAGGTCCTTAGGGAAGGCTAGTCGTGGCTAGGCGACCTTGTCTAGGTTGGCCGTTGGGCTAGAGAGGTTCGCCCTCATCGAACATGGGCGAGGCCTGACGCCAGAGGCCATGACCTTGCATGGCCTTTGGCCTGGGCAAGCCTTGTCAGCCATGGGCAAGTCGCAGCCTCACCATGGCTAGGTGAGGCTAAGCCTCCCCAAATTTGGCGAGCCCTTGCTCGGCCATGGCAAGGTTGGGCTCATTATCATCAGGCAAGGGTTGCCCTTGCTACTGGCTAGTGGGGGTGAACCTTGCCATTGGCTAGTGAGGCTGACCTCGCCGGTGCTCACCTCTAGTCATCGTTGGCTATAGGAAGGAATAAGGAGGAAGAAGAAGAAAAAAAGAGAGAGAAAGAAATAGAAAAGAAAAAAATTAATAAAAAATTTGAAATAAACTAATATATTATTAAAATATTATTCACATCATTCTTGGCTGGAGGACCAATATCTACGTTAGTGTCGGCAGGGCAAAATTGACCAAATGAACTGAATTGTGCTAAGGTTTAGGATTGAATTTGCCTTAGAAAAAGGTTTAACACTGAATTTTAAAAATTGCAATAGGTTTATGACTCATTTGATAATTTTTCCGTATCAACAGAGATAGTGATTGTTTTTGGGTATGTAATTTGATTATCGTCTAACCAAAAAGTGAAATCTACTGCTCAAAAGAGGCAATCATCACAAGGAAAGTGGACTTTTTTCCTGTAGATTGTTCGAGAATATGGAATGGGTTGTTCCTCTCGTTCCAGGTATGGACCTTCTCACTCCATAGGAAGAAGAAGAAATCTCGAACTTACGCTTGCCATCGAAACTTTCCCAAACACCGTGCCGTTGCCATTGTTTGGTGGGACTGAAATGAAATGACCGCTCGTTACTGTTACATTGTATATAGGAATGTCCCAAAAATTTGAAACTTATATGAGTGATTAAACAATGGGTATCTGCGCCTCACCTCTTCTTCGAGCCCTCAAATGGCATCTCTCTCAATGTGCTTTTGTGGTTAGAGTTTCACATAAAGAATAACTGGGCGACATAGCAATCGATACTTTTTATCGATGATATGAACAAGTTCAATCTCATAAGTCCTTCTTTAACCTCAAAAGTGGAGATCTAGTACATGTTCAAGATTTGACATACATTTTTCGCAATAAAAATACACGAAACACATTATGTGCTCCAAACAAAACTGGTGGTACGACATGTTTGCATGTGATTTCTTTAAAATCAAGAGTGGTCCCTCTTATGGAGGTGAAAAGATGTGTTTATATACTTGAGTTTAGAATCTGACTATTCTTGTAAACTCCAAATATTAGACAAGAATCTAATCAGCCCCATTTACAAGTTATCGTTATGATAATACATGCACCTACCAAATTCAATGGTTACCTTCTTTTTTTTCCTCTTTAAAAGGAAGGAAGATATCGAGACGTGAACCCTTGGAGTGCCATAACTTGGCAAAAAGGGATACTTAAGTGTCATAACTTACGAAATGTACACTTAAGTGCCAAAATCGGAGCAAAATTGATCACTTGAGTGCCAATCCGGCCAAAATTCGGCCAAATTGCATACATGGCACTTTTTTTGGCGAAGCGGAGCCCAAAACGATGCCGTTTTGCACGCTGACGTGGCCAAATAATGCAAAAATGGCATTGTTTTGGGTTGATGTGATAAAAAATAATATAAAATTAATTAAATTTAATTTTAAAATTATTATTTTTAATATTTAAATTAAATTAAATTAAATTAATTTTTATATTATTTTTTTACCACGTTAGCTCAAAATGACACCATTTTTGCATTATTTGGTCACGTCGGCAAAGCGGCATTGTTTTGCACTCGCTTCGCCGGAAAAATGCTACGTCAGCATTTTGGCCGGAGTAACACTGATTCATTTTTCTTTGAATGTGGCACTTAAGTGTATATTTCGTAAGTTATGGCACTTAATCCCTTTGTGCCAAATTATGACACTTGAGGTATACTTTTGCCGGAAGATACGTATACTCATAATTATTGGAGAAGTAGAAGTCCAATTCGTGGAATTATAGATATCATGGACTTCGTTGGGTTCGCGTCACATCTGCTTATTCTCTATTGTTCGCAAAATTGAAATGGCCATTTTGCTCCCTTGGACCTACTCCACTAATGTTATGGAATAAGAAAATGAATCAATAAATTTTGGCAATGACAAGTACAATCCTTCTTAACCCATAGTTATTACATGAAATGAATTGCAGTTTCCGAGTTGGCAATGAAAGCATGAAATTGATCGATAGGTAGATTCAGTTGCCCAAATAGGCTAAACAGATCATAACCAAATGAAATGAGAGATGCATGGTTGCCGCAGAAACTAAAAGGGTTGCTTCTGCAGCCAACCATCTTGATTTATGAACGTGTTGGTATCGGTCAACTTATCCAACTCCTCACTTGACAGAGTCTTTTCCCACTTGATTCGCTCGGACCTGTCTGCCCCAGCCCCGGTGCATTTGCTTTCTACGAAGGTTATTGACCCCCTGTTCATTGAATTCGAAGAAAATAAGGCAATCAATTGACATTTGAATCAATTCATACAGTCATCATTGCTCTTAAATAGAATCATATCAACGTTTATTGATAAACTTCCTTACTCTTCACCAGCATATCTCCAAGAATTCCATCCCTTTGGCACCACAACGCTTGAGAGATCTGTCTTGTAAAACACAACTCTTGAGTATTGCTTATACGCCCTTCCGAGGTAGACAGTCCCCGTCCCCTCCACGGAACACTCCTTGAAGACGTACCCGGTATTGTCTGTCGCGCTATCACGGCCCTGAGCCGTGATATAGCCCGGCAGTCCATCCAGAATATCCGTGGTTGCATTTATCTTGCATCCCTGCATATTCTCTTGCTTTTCTAAGTTCTAAAATAATTTATGGCTGCAATCATAGTTTATAGAGATATAACAGATTTTACTTATATTAGTTTTGAGTCTGACCTGATAGACGGATTGGCCGTTGCCCCAAATAAAATCAATGGCACCCTCAATGTAACAAGAATCGAAGTAGTGACGCCCTTGGAAGTCTGTCAGTGTATCTTGCACGCCTATGAACCTGCATTGGTAGAACGAGACTTTGTCTGATGTTATTTGGAACGCCGAGGCTGGCTTGATTGAACTCCGATCTCCACGTTGTGTGTTTTCATTATAGGTGTTCTGCCAAGAATTCCATCTGCGTCAAATATTTCTCGATACTCGAAATAAACGGAGTAAATGTTATGAATAATCAATCAAATTTGTACTCAATCAATTGTACTGCAAAGAAGACCAAAAAAAGAAAAAAGAAAATTTGTAACATGAAGTACATCAGGTCTAACGATGTACTGCAGAAGAGGGAAATGGAAGAGATTAGCTATTTTTCAAGATTAAAAAAATAAAAAAGAAAAATACTAATGAGGGGCAACTCTTACCTTGAATCCTATATTCTTGGCTTTAAAATTTTCCGCAGAAAGAGTGAAGGTAGCACTTTTATCAACCTCACCCCCATCGCCCCACTCAATCACAGTGTCACTTGCTGAGTTCCCTTCGAGGACTATACATGGCTTGTTTGCGGGTATTACAACCTTTTCTCTGCAAAAAGAACATTCAACGCTACATTTCTTTTCCAAGATCTAGCTTAGCCACATGAAATATCTGATCTTATTTAACCTACTTATAAATGCCGGGCTTGACCAAGATGTGAGTCCAGATGCTGTTCTTTGCTGGCACAGAGTCGATAGCTTCTTGCACCGTGGTGAACCGTCCCTGGCCTGACTGATCGACGATGATGGTCTCTGAATCTTGAGTCTGATCGCTACAATCCTGGCTAAAGCTAACCTTTGACAGGCTCAGCAGAGCCAATAAGAGAGTACTTAGGAATGAATACTGCATTTTGAAGTAAAGAAATGATTCAAAGATCAAAGAAACTTGAAGCAAATTGAAGCTGCGCATGTATAGTTTTATAGTTAGAAATTTAGGGAAGCAATATGCGTTACTCACAAAATCCATAATTGGCATAAATCGCAAGATATTATCATTTATAAAGCAAATGCTTAATGACTACCTCCCAGATTGGGTTAAGAATGAATTCCATAGTCGGTAAGAAATCAACCGGCAATTTTGTTTACAGAAGAGCCAGTTGTATCAAATGAGAGAGTTTTTTTTTTTTCGAAAGTGGCAAGAAATCATTCTTTTCAAGCCAAATTTAGACAACTAGAGAATATTGTGTGTCAAAGATCGCGGTTTCCGACTACCTTGTTATCGGCCGTGGCAAGAGAACAATCTTTTCTAACCAAATTTAGAAACCTAGAGGATATTGTCTGTCAAAGATACTAATTATGTGATGGATAAATTTTAAAGAACACGTGATTCTTGTACTAAATTCCACTCTATGCGTTTTATGGTTTGCATAATATTTCACCATATTGTGCTATTGTGAGACTGCCTCAAATCGACGTGACTTTCTCTTCGGATTGCCAAATAAACTCATCTATTTTAACTAATATCATCCCAATAAATTCAAATTTTGCATTTTTGGCCATATAAAAAAACTTCAAAAGGAGTCATCTTAATGTTGGAATATAGCAATTGTTACCGCTAAATGCAAGTGTGTGTCCTGAGAGCTACCAAAGTCAACAATGGAAGATCTCAACATTTTCTTCAAAGTTTGAGACGTTATCTCGGACTCTCCATCTGTCCCTCGAAGAAAACCAGTATCATAGCTTAGTTTAGTACCAACTCTTTTTGTAAACTCCTCTTCCAAAAAGTAAATCATATAATAAGAAAAATAAAACGGAGACCGAAAGGCTTCTCCAACCAGCCGTCTTGATTTATGCATGTGTTGACATCGGTCAACCTATGTAAATCCTCCCTTGATAGTCTCTTTTCCCACTTGACTCGCCCGGACATATCACCTCCTAGTCCAGTGCACTCATTTCTGCGTAGGTTATTGTCCTCGTGTTCATCATTTTGAAGAAAATAAAGCAATCAATTGCCGTTTAATATATTAATTTAATCATCATTGCTTTTAATAGATTCATGTAAGCATTTTTTGATAATCTTACTTACTCTTGACTAGCAGATCTCTTGGAGTTCCATCCCTCTGGCACCACAGTGTTTGAGAGATCCGTATTGTAAAACAAGTACGACCAGTATGCCCTTGCGAGGTAGACAGCCCCGTACCCAACACGAAACCCTAATTGAAAATGTACCCATTGGTGTTCGTCGCACTGTCAAGGCCCAAGCCATGATGTAACTTGTACATCCACCTAGGATATCCCTAGTTGCGTTTATCTTGTAGCCCTGCATATAATCATCCTTTCCTAAAGTCTTGAAATAATTCGTGGCTGTGACTGTAGTTTATGGGAAATTAACGGGAATGGCTTGTATCATGTTTGTGTTTGACCTAATAGTTGGATCGGCCATTGTCCCAGATGAAATCCGCCACACCCTCGATGTAACAAGACTCGAAGTAGTAATGCCATGGAAGTCTATCACCCTCAATGTAACAAGACTCGAAGCAGTAACGCCCCTGCATGCTGATGAACGCGCATTAGTAGAACTAGACTTTGTCCGATAGTCTTTGGGCTGCTAGCGCCTACTTGACTGAATTCCAATCTTCACACACAATCATTTTGTTGTAAGTGTTCTGCCAGCAATTATTGGGGAGCCAAGTTATTTAGCGGAACTCCAAAGAACGGAGTAATTGTTTTTACAGAATCGACTGAGTTTGTACTCAACCGATCATAATGTGAAGTCCACGAGGTTGATAGATGCACAGTAGTCCATACAAAACGAAAGATAGACTTGTTTTTTTTTTGGTAAGAAAAGATAGACTAGTTGTTTTCTATTAAAAAAAAAAACACACACACACACAAAAAGAAGACCAAGTCTTCCCTCGAATCTTATATCTCTAGCTTTCAAAATTTCCCCAAAAAGCGTGAAGGTAGCACTTTTATCCCTCGAATCCTATATTCTTGGCTTTAAAATTTTCCGCAGAAAGAGTGAAGGTAGCACTTTTATCAACCTCACCCCCATCGCCCCACTCAATCATGGTGTCACTTGCTGAGTTCCTTTCGAGGACTAAACATGGCTTGTTTGCGGGTATTACAACCTTTTCTCTGCAATAAACATTCAACACTACGTTTCTTTTCCAAGAGCTAGCTTAGCCACATGAAATATCTGATCTTATTTAACCTACTTATAAATGCCGGGCTTGACCAAGATGTGAGTCCAGATGTTGTTCTTTGCTGGCACAGAGTCGATAGCTTCTTGCACCGTGGTGAACTGTCCCTGGCCTGAGTGATCGACGATGATGGTCGCTGAATCTTTAGTCTGATCGCTACAAGCTTGGCTAAAGCTAACCTTTGACAGGCTCAGCAAAGCCAATAAGAGAGTACTTAGGAATGAATACTGTATTTTGAAGTAAAAAATGATTCAAAGATCAAAGAAACTTGAAGCGAATTGAAGCTGCGCATGTATAGTTTTATATTTAGAAATTTAGGGAAGCAATATGCGTTACTCACAAAATCTATAATTGGCATAAATCGCAAGATATTATATGTTATAAAGCAAATGCTTAATGACTACGTCCCAAATAGGGTTAAGAATGAATTTCATACTCAGTAAGAAGATACATAAATCGCAAGATATTATCATTTATAAAGCAAATGCTTAATAACTACCTCCCAGATTGGGTTAAGAATGAATTCCATAGTCGGTAAGAAATCAACCGGCAATTTTGTTTACAGAAGAGCCAATTGTATCAAATGAGAGAGTTGTTATTTTTGGCAATGGCAAGAAAACATTCTTTTCAAACCAAATTTAGACAACTAGAGAATATTGTGTGTCAAAAATTGCAGTTTCCAACCGCCTTGTTATTGGCCGTGGCAAGAGAACAATCTTTTCTAACCAAATTTAGAAACCTAGAGTATATGGTCCGTCGAAGATACTACTTGTAACTTGTGTGATGGATAAATTCTAAAGAACACATGATTCTTGTACTAAATTCCACTCTATGCGTTTTATGGTTTGCATAATTTTTTTGACGATATTGTGCTATTTTGAGACTGCTTCAAATCAACGTGACTTTCTCTTCGGATTGCCAAGGATTGCCAAATAAATTCATCTATCTAACTAATATCATCCCAATGAATAGAAATTTTGCATTTTTGGCCATAAAAAAAAAAAAAAAAAAACTTCAAAAGGAGTCATCTTGATGTTGGAATATAGCTATTGTTACCGCTAATTGCAAGTGTTTGTCCTGAGAGCCACCAAAGTCAACAATGGAAGATCTCAACATTTTCTTCAAAGTTTGAGCCTTATCTCGGACTCTCCATCTGTCCATTTAAGAAAACTAGTATCATAGCTTAGTTTAGTACCAACTCTTTTTGTAAACTCCTCTTCCAAAAAGTAAATCATATACTAAGAAAAGCAAAACGGAAACCGAAAGGCTTCTCCAACCAGCCATCTTGATTTATGCATGTGTTGACATCGGTCAACCTATGTAAATCCTCCCTTGATAGTCTCTTTTCCCACTTGACTCGCCCGGACATATCACCTCCTTGTCAAGTGCATTCATCTCTGCGTAGGTTATTGTCCTCGTGTTCATCATTTTGAAGAAAATAAAGCAAATTAATTGCCGTTTAATATATTAATTTAATCATCATTGCTTTTAATAGATTCACGTAAGCATTTTTTGATAATCTTTCTTACTCTTGACTAGCATATCTCTTGGAGTTCCATCCCTCTGGCACCTCAATGTTTGAGAGATCTATATTGTAAAACACAACTCTTGAGTACGGCCAGTATGCCCTTGCGAGGTACATAGCCTGGTACCCACCACGAAACCCTAATTAAAAACATACCCATTGGTGTTCGTCGCACTGTCGCGGCCCTAGCCATGATGTAGCTTGTCCATCCACCTAGGATATCCCTAGTTGCGTTTATCTTGCAGCCTTGCGTATAATCAGGCTTTCCTAAGTCTTGAAATAATTCATGGCTGTGACTATAGTTTATGGAAAATTAACGGGAATTGCTTGTATCATGTTTGTGTTTGACCTTGTTGGGAATAACCGATCCCCGAAAACTGGATTCGACACCGAATCGAACCCCTAAATCAATGCGGAAAACGAAGCCCGGGAAAACAACACGCATCACCGATCCTAAAGTACACTACGGATTCGAGCGTACCTTTTAGCCACAGATTAAACACCGACGTTGATGGAGGAAGAGAAACTGGGCAATCCGATCCGATGAAGCCTTGAAGGGAGGAAGATCAAGCCGTATGCTTACTGTCTTTTGTTTTTGAGAGAGAGAGAGAGCGTGGAGAACGTACGTCTTTTCCTTTTCTAAAAACAACGGTGTGTTTTTCTCTCTTTCTCCTCCCTTTTATACCTCTTTCCTTCCACGGGCCCTATTCCCATGGGCCGAGCTTTTTGGGCCCAACTTGGGCGGACGGGCCTTAAGCCCAATACCAATAAAAGCCTTCATCTCCTACTCGCATATGGTGGACCAAATAGGATTCTCTTTACCTCTCTTCAACATTCATACTGGTGAATAATCCGTGCGACCAGCATACTTTGAGAGCTCGTTGCTATACATCTGTTAGGAATATATAGCAGCTCATAATGGGCATCACACTCCGAGTTGATTTAGTATGCAGTACCCTAGATCAATCGATCACATTTATATCTCCCTTGATCTCTTTTAAACATGATATATATATATATATATATATATATATATATTGTATTCACAATTATAATTATCACAAAGACAGTTATAATCGGTTGACTAGTGAATACAAAAACTACAATGTGATTCTCCAAAATCGATCTTCCTCTTTCCTTCAAACTCTCAATTTTAGTCCAGCTTGCTTTTCTAGAAATGCCCCATTAGATCGAATCATCTCATGACCATTGGCAACACACTAAGATAACAAACACTAAATAGAAATTTTGAGAATAAGTAAGAGTCCTGAGGAGACTTCAAAAATTGAAGAACTCTTTTCCTCAAGAGTCTCATACGTCATAAAAGTTGAGATCAAACTTTTTGCCACTCTTATTGGTCGTCTCATCCATACGTAGTATGAAATACGTATTACGGTATTAATTCCTTTCCCATGGAGCATATGTCTACACCTTTCAATATCGTACAGATGATAGTTCAGACATACCCAATGTCTAACTCGAGTTCACGTATCTACTCATTTACAAAATTCATCAGAACTCACATCTGGCATCATAGACAGATAAAGTAAAATATGTGGGTTATTTTACTTTCAGACATCTTTAGTATTATGTCCTTATCTTAACACTCAGTTAAGGCGACATACGTATTTTAAGCTTGCGCTCTTGATTATCACCTAGATAATAATCTTAAAAACAGTCTCATCTCTATTTATCACACAGTAAACAGAGGCGATTACCCGTGTGAGTGGGCTAATCTTATATCTGTCCGACATACTTCTCAACTTAAAATAATGCACTGAGCATTAAGATGCATAAAGATCATACTAAGGTTCATAGGCATTAATAAATGAAAAACAAAATTTCATAAATGTGAACAACTCATGGAAATTACAATTCAGTACATCAGACTCTACGCAATCCTAGAGATTTTACATGACCACAAAACACATCTCTAGGTATTGGCTTTGTCATAGGATCTGCTACCATTCTATGCGTAGATATGTACTTGTAAGTTCACATCCTTTCGTGCAACCATATCTTTTACAAAGTTATACTTGATATCTATATGTTTGGTCTTGCCAGATACTTTGGATCTTTGGTGTACGCTATAGCTGCTTGGCTATCACGGTTAACCAACAATGGATTTGCAGCTTTCTCAATAACACCTAAATGATCCAAAAATCTCTTAAGCCAAACTCCTTCTTGTACCGGGCTGATAACGCCACGAACTCAGCTTCCATCGTGGACAAGGCTATGCACGTTTGCTTCTTACTGCTCCATGATATGGCGCCATTGTTCAGTAAGAAAGCAAATCCAGAGGTAGATTTTCTTTCATCTAAATCTCCTCCCCAATCAGCATCTGAATAGCCTTCAAGTCGCAGATCCTTTCCTTGGTAATTCAACTTGAAATCAGCAGCTCCCTTCGATACCTCGGTATTCTCTTGACGGCTTTCCAATGTGCTTGACCTGGATTGGATTGGTATCTACTCACCATTCCAACTGTAAAGCATATGTCGGGTCTTGTACACATCATAGCATACATCAAGCTCCCAACAGCACTAGCATAAGGAACATGTTTCATTTGTTCCTTCTCTTGTGGAGTCCTGGACACGCCTATGGCTCAATCCTTCACCTTTTGCAATAGGAGTGTCTATGGGTTTACAGTCTTACATATGAAATCGTTCAAGAACTTTATTTATATAGGTTTCTTGCGAAAGAGACAACGATCTCTCGAAATCTTAACTCCAAGAATGTATGCAGCCTCACCCATATCCTTCATCTCAAAGTTAGAAGACAACCATCTCTTGACAGTATTAACCAACTCCATATTGCTTCCGATAATCAGTATATCATCAATATATAATGATATGATCACAAATTGATCTTTGGATCTTTTGATATATACACAATGGTCCTCATCAATCATTGTAAAATCATATGCCACTATGGCATTATGAAAACGTATATACCATTGTCTTGATGACTGCTTAAGACCATATATCGATCTCAAAAGTCGACATACTTTTTCTTCTTGGCCTTTCACTATGAAATCAATAGGTTGTTCCATATATATTTCTTCCTCTAATTCTCCATTGAGGAAAGCAGTCTTTACATCCATTTGATGTAACTCAAGATTCAGACTAGCTACTATTGCAGAATAATGCGAATTGAGGTAAATCTCACTACATGAGAAAACGTATCTTCATAATCAATTCCTTCCTGTTGATTATACCCTTTCGCCACAAGGCGAGCCTTATGCCTTTCAATCGAGCCATCAGCCTTTCGCTTTATTTTGAGAACCCATTTGTTCCCAATAGCTCTACGTCCTTTTGGAAGATCAACCAGTTCCCAAACTTGGTTTGATTTCATTGACTCAATTTTCTCTTCCATTGCATGAATCCATTTTTCTTTACTAGGGCAATTAAGAGCCTCATCGATATTTCTTGGCTCATCCTCATCTTGTGGAGCAACCATAAAAGTTTTCCCTTCAATGTCAAAACGTCGACGAGGAATACTTTGGCGACTTGTTCGCCGTATGGGAGATTATACACTTTGTACATCATTCCCTATTATGCTCCCACTTGGATGAACTCCACTAATATCATTATCTTGATCCAAGGTCTCAAATAGGGAGTGATCTTCCCCTATTTCGCGCTTCTTAGGAAACTCATCCTCTAAGAATGTAACATCTCGTGATTCAAATTCAGTTACACTCCCACTTTCCTACTCACCAATGAACACATACCCTTTCGAGTGTTCCGAGTATCTTATGAAAATACTCTTCTTTCCTCTGGGATCCAATTTCCCAAACTTGTGAGAGGACTCATGTGTATAGGCAGCACAACCCCATGGCTTAAGAAAACTCAAGTCCGGTTTTCTACCTGTTCATAACTCATATGGAGTGGAAGCAACTGATTTGGAAGGCACCCGGTTAAGTATATATGCAGCAGTCAACAATGCATCACTCCAAAAGGTGATAGGCAAGTTAGCATGCGTCATCATGGACCTAACCATTTCCAGTAGGGTTCTGTTTCTTCTTTCCGCAACACCATTTTGTTGAGGAGTGTACGGAATAGACAACTGTCTTTCTATTCCTTTTTCATCACATAATTTTCTGAACTCATCAGATAAATATTCTCGACCTCGATCGGATCTCAATGCTTTTATTTTCTTATCTAATTGATTCTCTACCAGGTTCATAAACCTTTTGAAACAACTTATTGCTTTAGACTTATGAGAAATCAAATAGATATATCCGAATCGAGTATAATCATCAATAAAAGTGATGAAATAAACAGCCCCATGCCTTCCTTTCACATTCATTGGACCACAGACATCAAAATGGATTAAATGCAGAGGAAATTCAGCTCTTTTTCCTTTTCCAAATGGTTTCCTTGTCGTTTTCCCTTCTAGGCAATGCTTACATATGGACAAATCGACTTTTTCAATATTGCCCAACAAGCCCTCTTTGGCTAGTCTATTCATACGCTGTTGGCCAATATGACCAAGTCTAGCATGCCACACATTCACATCATTATCATATTTATTAGGAGACGTGAGAAGGGAATAACAAACATTAGCATTAACATAATCAATATCTAATACAATAAAACCATCCAGAAAATAACCACAACCATAGTAATTTGTCTCCAAAAACAAATTCACACCTCTACTACGAAAGTTCATATTAAAACCTAATTTAACCAACATCAATACGAGACACTAAATTCCGACGAATCTCCGGAGCATACAACACATCATGAAGGAATAAAGTGCGTCCACCACGCATATTCAGTTGGCATGTGCCAATTCCTTTTACTTCAGCTCTGGAGTTGTTTTCCACATAGATCCACTTAGTTCTAGTTGGTACTCGTCGAAATTCCACGAAGGATCCTCTATCCTTCACTACATGGTCTATCGCTCCTGAATCCACAGTCCACAAAAGATTAGACTCAGTTAAGAACACAGAACTCGACACATAAACAAAGTTCTGAAAAGTACAAGGGGTGCATACCTTCTTTGGCTCACGACAATCGCGAGCATAGTGACCCTTCTTGTCACAGTTGTAGCATTTCACCCTTGCAAGCTTTTTCATGCGAGGACGCTTCCCTCTTCCATGTTGGTTAAATTTGGGTTTCTTCCCTGAAGGACCTGCTTCTTCCTTGCCCTTCCCCTTATCAAACTAGTTAGGGCGCTTGCGCTTGGAGCTCGAAGCTCCATTTGAGCTAGAACCAGCATAATAGAGTTCAAAGATCCGGCTTAGCCGCCAACAAAGGGTCCTCTTCTAGCTCAAGATGACGCATTGCATCCTCAAAGGTTTTGATATTTTCATTATGAGTCAGGTGCACCTTCATATGCTCCCAACTCTGAGGCAAGGAACGAATCACTGCTTGCACTTGCTGCTCATCTGTGAGGACATGGCCAACATCTTTCAGCTCAGTTATCATGTTTGACATCTTTCTAAGATGTTGCTTCATGGTCTGACCATGAGGCTTCTTATAAGAGTCAAACTTGATAGTGAGCTGCCTCAGTCTAGTCACCGAAGTATGACCATATCTAGCTGCCAATGCCTCCCACAATTCCTTGGCATTATCAAAACGTCGAAACTCTCGCATGACGTTATTTTCCATGCTACTCAGCAACGTGATGCGAGCTAGAGAGTTCATTCTTTTCCACGCAGAAAAAGCTTCTTTGTTTCTTTTGTGTTGTGCAGTGGTTCCCTCTTCAGGTTCTACCATGGTCATGACAAGAGCCTTAAGTGCTTCTTGCTCTTCCAGCACATACTGGATTTTCATTTGCCAAATCTCATAGTTGTCTCCATTGAGCTTTTCACCTTTGTTCAGCTCGGCAACTATGCTCTTTGTGGTGAAGCCATTGATCTGAACAAATCGACAAATATGCACGAATTATTAATGCCTATCATTTATGCATCCCTATTTACATAGACCCATCATATTAATGAATAATTTCAAGTAAGACTTTAGAATCAAAAGGTCACTATGTTTCCAATCATCCTCCAAAAGTCCTAACTTAAAACTATCATTAATATGATTGTCATATGCAAAATCAATTATATGAAGCTACAAAAACTTCTAAAAAACTACCCACAGCAACCAGCAATAACAGAAAGCAACAGATAATTGACATATAATTAAAAAACAATAATGCTTTCAATTAACACAATTAGGTAGTAATCATTACATAATATGTCCACTGATCACACTTAACATATATCAGTCAATACAACTAACACCAAGTCAGCACACGAACTGGGAAAGATCCTCTTTTGTTCAATTTCTTGATTTTTTCCCTTGAAACAATACAGTAATATTCATTTACAAAATCCATCACAAATTTCTTATAGGAAGCATCTTCGTTGACATCCCATATGCGATTCAACACATCTTGCCATTTAGGTGGAAGAGTGTTTATGAAAAATCGCACCATCTCTGACTGTGACATAGGACGACCATTCCATATGACCTGTTGAATTTTCCTGTTGACTTCAAGGATATGATCAATTAAGTTACCTCTCTCCCATCGATGATCAGTCAGCTCAGCTATCAACTCAGACAGCTTATCCCTTTGTTCATCGGTAACTGCGCGAATAGGTGTGCGCAACCTTAGGGGAGGCATAGTTCCTGCAACAAATGCAGAACAAATAAGGGATTAAATTATAATCCACATAGACTTAATTGAAAAAGAAATACATTCTTTTCCTTTTTTTTTTTGGGTCAACGGTCGTTGCTCGTCGGACCGGTCGGGCCGGTCGGACCGCTCGCGCAGATTGATGACGTCACGCAGACGTCATCCGCACGTGCTTGGCACGTGCCTTCGTCAGTGAGTCGGGTCGGGTCGGGTTGCCGGCCGGTGACCATCCGGCGAAACGTCGTTGGTGATGACGTCATCGGTGACGTCATCATGTGACGTTGGCACGCGTCGGTCCGCAGACCGGCGCGTGCCGGTTCGCCCGCCTGCGGCGTGCACGCGTCGGTTCGCCGACCGGCGCATGCGGTGATGCCCGGCGGCGGTCGACACATCGCCGGACTCGTCTCGACGTCGCCCTTCTTCCTATGCAATCACAATTTTATTTTGACTTACGAAAACTCGGAAAAATGGCCGAAAAGCGCTCGGGTGTCGGGATTTTCGCCCGGTTCCGTACGGCCGAAGTGATTTCGCGAAAAATCAATCAAAAACATCAGAATTGATCGGGAAAAACGTGAACTAAGGCTCTGATACCAATGTTGGGAATAACTGATCCCCAAAAACTGGATTCGACACCGAATCGAACCCCTAAATCAATGCGGAAGACGAAGCCCGGGAAAACAACACGCATCACCGATCCTAAAGCACACCACGGATTCGAGCGTACCTTTTAGCCACAGATTAAACACCGACGTTGATGGAGGAAGAGAAACTGAGCAATCCGATCCGATGAAGCCTTGAAGGGAGGAAGATCAAGCCGTATGCTTACTGTCTTTTGTTTTTGAGAGAGAGAGAGCGTGGAGAACGTACGTCTTTTTCTTTTCTAAAAACAACGGTGTGTTTTTCTCTCTCTCTCCTCCCTTTTATACCTCTTTCCTTCCACGAGCCCTATTCCCATGGGCCGAGCTTTTTGGGCCCAACTTGGGCGGACGGGCCTTAAGCCCAATACCAATAAAAGCCTTCAGACCTAATAGTTGGATTGGCCATTGTCCCAGATGAAATCTGCCACCCTCAATGTAACAAGACTCGAAGCAGTAACACCCTTGGATGCTGATGAATGCGCATTAGTAGAACGAGACTTTGTCCGATGGTCTTTGGGCTGCTAGCGCCTGCTTGACCGAATTCCAATCTTCAAGCACAATCATGTTGTTGTAAGTGTTTTGCCAGCAACTCTTGGGGAGTCGGGTTATTTCGTGGAACTCCAAAGGACGGAGCAATTGTGTTTATAGAATCGATTGAGTTTGTACTCAACCGATCATAATGCGAAGTCCACAAGGTTGATAGATGCACGGTAGTCCATACAAAATGAAAGACAGACTTGTCGTTTTCTATTAAAAAAAAAAAACACTAATGAAGGCCAAGTTTTCCCTCGAATCCTATATCTCTAGCTTTCAAATTTTCCCCAAAAAGTGTGAAGGTAGCGCTTTTAGCGCTTTTATCAACTGTACCAATGTCACCACCACCACACCCCCCCCAAATCATGATGTCACTTGTCGAGTTTTCTTGAAGGACGATGCATGGCTTGTTTGCAGGTATCACCACTTTTTCTCTACAGAAAACATTCAACAGCACAATTTTTCAAGAGCTAGCTTAGTGGAATGAAATACCACATTTTTTTCAACAACGCTCCTAGAATATTCAACTAATGTAACACATATGGTCTGATGATAGCCAATGAAAAGAAACTTAAGAGGAAATGGGATAGTAAGTACTTGGTTTATTCATAGCAGCACAGACATAGTCTTTAGTTCAAGCGAGTGGACGAAATATATGACTAGAATGCTTTGGTGCATTAGGCTGAGGCATAGGAGATGGTTGACTAACATCTGAAGGAACATCTTGAGTGGAAGCTTCATCCACTAGCATGACAGGCTCCTCAATTAAGGTGGTCATTTCAGACAACTCGTTTGGACCATTAGATGTCGGAGCTACCACCAGAGATAACATAGGATGTGTTGGAGGTGCAGTGGATATATATGGAAGATCATAAGATAAATCCTCATCATGCAATGATTGATAAGGAGCTATTGTCCGTTCAGAATTGTCCACTAAGGATTCTTTATCATGGAAAACAACATCCCTACTTACAAAGAATTCACTCGTTGATGGTTCATAAACACGTTGCCCCTTTTTAAGATTTGAATATCCCATGAAGATGCATTGACGTGCATGAGGACCCATTTTGTCTCAAGATCCCACAATGGTAGCTAACATAAGTAACTGAAAACTCTTAGATGATGAATTTCTGGTTTCTTCGGAGTTCGCCCATCAAGAACATGAGTTGACATGCGATTGATTAGGTATGCTACGGTGATCACACAATCTCCCTAGAAAGTATTAGGAATAGAGGCTTGGAAGTTAAGAGCACGTGCAATTTCTAAAAGATGTCAATGTTTTTGCTCTACAATCCCATTTTGCTAAGGGCCGTAGGTACAAGAACTTTTGTGAATGATTTCTTGAGAAGAAAATAGTGAATGACATTCACTATTAAAGAATTCTTTTTCCATTATTAGTTTTTATCCGTTGAATAGATTTTCCAAATTAATTTTTGCATAGAGAAAGGAAAATTCTTAACTAATGGAAGACTTGACTTTTTGATTGCATGAGAAAATCCATGTGACACGGGAAAAATCATTTACAATCGTGAGAAAAATACAAGAGCCATCATGATTTAGGCTGCGTTTGGTAGTTGTGATAAAATTCGGGATAAGATATGATTTATCGTATCTTACGTTTGGTGCTTGCTTAGGATAGGATAAAGTCAGATATAAGGAGGATATAAACATGATAAAATTATCCCATGAGGGAAGTGGGATAAAAGTGGATAGGATTTTTAATGTCCATAATAAGAAAATTATTTTTTTCGAATAACAAACTTATTAAATTAATAAAATTGAAATTATATTTCAATATAAATAATATTTGAACTCTAATTTAAGAAATTAAAAATAAAAAAATATAAATTTATTTTTAATTAATCCTATTTTAATTTATATATTCAACTTTAATTCTATCTTATAATAAACATTCAATCTATAAATTAAATATTTATATTTATTAAATGTTTTAGATATGTTAGTACAATTTATTATTGATAAGATTTTATTAAAGAATGATGAAAGGGGAAAAAAGAAATAATAAAGAAAATAATATAAAAAGAGGAAAAATAAATTAAGGAATAGTGTTGCGAGAGATTTTCACCATCTCCATTTATGAACATTTAGGTTCATTTATAATGATATGCTGTTTATATAAAAAAAAATGGACATGATATGATGTGAACATATCCGACTTTAATACTGGCATTCGCCAAACAATGGACTTGATATAAAAAAAAAAAAAAAACTCAAGGATTTCATATCCTATCATATTCAGTCCTATCTCGATTAGAAATCCGGACGACCAAACGTAATCTTAGAGTATGGTATGGTCTACATACATTAGCATGAATTAGTGAAAAAATGTTGTTAGGAAAGCATGATTATATGTAGGGTTGCAAGATAAACGCAACTAGGGATATCCTAGGTGGATGGACAAGCTACATCATGGCTAGGGCCGCGACAGTGCGACAAACATCAATGGGTACGTTTTCAATTAGGGTTTCATGGTGGGTACGGGAGATGGCCAGAACCCTCTTAATTGAGAGCAACATATCCTCTCGATTTTGGGCAAAAACAGTTTCTACAGCTTGCTACATCATCAATAGAGTGTTCTTGAGGATTATTCTAGAGAAAACTCCATATGAAGTGTATAAAGGAAATAAGCAAAATGTTTCTTACTTAGATAAAGTCTTCATCTCAGTTCTCGTCCAAATCTCAAGATGACTGGAATAAAAAAAAACTAGAGGGTATTCCCTCCTCTTAGAGAAAACAAAAGTACATGGAGAATTAGGGGTGCAAAGCATGCAAGTACTAGCACGTAAAAGTAAATAACGCAGCCGTGAAGCTCACCGCCCTTATAAATCAAACAAAAAAAGGGAAGAGGGAGAAAACCTTGAGCACTACGACTTTTCTTGCTTCTTCATTGAAGCTTCTTCATCATCTTCATCACTACACCCGCCATCACTAGGCACCACCGCTCATCTGACACCCACAAGCCACTCTTTCATATTTCTGGCAATTACTCGTAGTCCATCTCTCACCCTCCCACACTAAAAGCATGTGCATAATAGAGCAAGGACTCCCTTCCTCTCTCATCCTGTCCATCAATGCATAGCTCTCCTTAGCAAATGACGCAATTTCCTTGGTGTGACCCACTGTATGTCCTCCCTAATCGAAACAAAGCAAAACAAAGCAGGATGAGTTCGAGGCCATTCAAGGCAAATTTGACGATTCTGAGAGGTTTTGTTGTGTATGAGTGTCATCATCGATAGGGGCGCAAGGACGAAGCACTGAAGTGGGTCACCAACAAAATACAAAAAAAAAAAAAAATGCAAAACAAGGGTCTCTCAGGTCCTTGCGAAGGGTGATTTTAGGGAAAACAAGGGCTTCTATGGCCGTCGCTGAGGTATGGAACGAGCGATTAGAGCGTTAGGAATGGGTGAAGAAAGGTTTTAAGGGGACAGGCCAGCTCTTGCAAAACGAAAACATAGCCTCTCGACCAAGCTCGCCATGGTTAATGCTAGCGATTACCGGTGGTCGAGCAAGCGATTCGCAACATTGGTGACATTATTTTGCAACGTCTGTTGACGAGCGTGCGCTGATGGTGGTGATGATCGTGATTTAGAGAGGGGACTCGGCCAACCATGTCTTGAAATGTGGCCTAGAATTTTTTTCACTCAGTTTTTCCTTCTCAATCCTGACCATGCTCTACAAAGTATAACAAAGAAAAGGGGCTCGGCGGCAAGAATCTCATATAGATTGAGGATCAAGAGTAGCCACAAGAATAGAATCTCGAGCCACACGAGGCCGACGAAGAAAAATGGTGAAGGTTTTATTAGCGATGGGCTTAAGGCCCGTCCACCCAAGTTGGGCCCAAAAAGCCCGGCCCACGGGAATAGGGCCCGTGGATGGGGGAAGGTATAAAAGGGAGGAGAGAGAGAGAGATGACACCTCTTGGATAATCAACGTACGTCTTCTCCTCTCCTGCACGCTCTCTCTCTCCAAAGAAAAATAGTAAAGCATACGACACATTTTTCTTCCCTTCAAACGCGATTTTGCTTCATCGGATCGAACAGGGCCAAGTTTCTCTTCCTCTATCGGCGTCGGTGTTTAATTTGTGGCTAAAAAGATACGCTCGAATCCATGGTGTGCTTTAGGATCGGTGATACGTGTTGTTTTCCCGAGCTCGTCTTCCGCATTGATTAGGGGTTCGATTCAGTGTCGAATTCGTTTTTCGGGGATCCGTTATTCCTAACATTGGTATCAGAGCCTTAGTTCACGTTTTCCCAACTTGTTTGATGTTTTTTGATTGATTTTTCGCGAAAGTAATTCGGCCGTACGGATCGGGGCAAGAAATCCCGACACCTGAGCACTGTTCGTCCATTTTTTCGAGTTTTTGTGATTCGAAATTGATTTCTGAAGGCATAGGGTGAAAGGGCTCGTCGAGACGAGTCCAGCGACATGTCGTGCGCCACCCCCCGACATCGCACACGCCCACACGCGCGGCCAGAAGGCACCGCGCGTGGGCATGACGTGCCCGGCGCCGCATTGGCCAGCTCGTGCGCCACACGCACCGGTCGCGCGAACCGGCACGTGCGCGCCGGCGGCGGCGAATTGGCACGGGCCGGTCGGCGAACCGACGCGTGCTGACGTCACCGTGACGTCACCCAACGGTCGGTAACCGCTGGGATGACGTCACCGATGACGTCATCGCCAACGACGGTTGGCCGGGCGGTCACCGGCCGGCGACCCGACCCGCGGACGCCTGGCACGCGCGCGGCACGTGCCGGCTGATGTCTGCATGACGTCATCACGCGCACGTGCGCGGCACGTGCGGTCGGTTCGTCCGACCATGCCCGATCGGCCCGACCGGTCTGACGACCTGACCGTTGACCGTTGACCGACGACCGTTGACCGTTGACCTGTTGACTTTGACCGTTGACCTGAAAAAAAAAGAAAAAGAAAAAGGAATTTGTTTCTTTTTTCATTATGTCTGTGTGGGTTAAAGGTAATCCATTTTTTATTCCGCATTTGTTGCATGAATAATGGAAAATTATGTATTTTCTATTTTGTTTATTGTGAATTAAAAGTGATCCATTTTAGTTCTGCATTTGTTGCAGGAACTATGATGCGTTATGCATGGATACCTACAATCCCGAGAACGAACAAAGGAAAAGTTATACTGAAAAGGCTGATGAAAGAGTTAGCTGATTATCGGTGGCTTGATGATGATTTAGTATCACATATGGTCAAGGTCAATCAGATGATACAGGAAATCATCTGGAATAGTTATCTTATATCGAATTTTGAGGTGCCGGCTTTAATGAACACTCTTCCACCTAAATGGTAAGCAATGTTAGATATAGGGGTGAGCGGCGGTCTAGGGTCGACCCTGGACTGACCTTGGATCGGCCCAACCCTGCCGATCCTGGTCCAGTTCCCAAGGGGACTGGGTCAGTCTTCGGTCCTGAAATTCCAGGACCAACACTGTGCGGGTTGGTCCTCGGTCTTAAGAGTTTTGGGTCGGTCCAACCCTAGACCAACCCTGTATATTATATTATATTATATTATATATAATTCTTTTATATATTCAAATCTAAGTAAAATGTCTATTATATTATATTATATTGAAATGTTTTATCAATAACATTAATAGTAATTTCAATTTAAAACTTTTGTTGAGTATTAATTATGTGTCGTTTGTTTTGTTTTCAGGTGTTTAGAAGTTCAAGTGAATTAACATGATGTGAAGTTATATATTCATGATTTATATTAAGTATTTTGAACTTTTTATAGTTTAATTGTATTTTACTAATGAATTTCAGCTGCACTTTGCTTTTCAATTTGTATCAAATGGTAGAAGTTTGTGAAGAGTAGAGTAGTATTGTAGTTGCTACGGTGATTTGCTAGTCAAGTGGTATGAAACTCATTTTTTTGGTTGAGTGGACTCTACATGATCAAATGCAGGAAAACGCTTTTGCATATGGTGTTATGATTATTAAAGATAGATGATTACAAGAACTTTCCATCTTGTCCCATATCTCGATGAGCGGTTAGCAAGTATGAAATTTCTATTGTGTCATATTAAATTTGCTAAATATGTATTGGTATTTATAATTTAGTTGCGCAATGCTGCATTGTCAATGGATGTGTAATTTGAATTTGTAGATTTGCTTTTTTAGGGAGTATAAAAAATAAGAAGAAAAAAATTATCGATCGGTCCCGGGTTGACCTTGGAACCGGACCGAACCCATCGGGTCGGTCCGGTCCTTAGTCCTAGGCTCAATAGAGTTGGTCCTCGGTCCTAAAAATTGAGGACCGACACTGTATGGGTGGGTCCTAGGGTTAGGGGATGGCCCGGATCAACCCGGACCATGCTCACTCCTAGTTAGATCGGCTATGGGAGGTCGACGTGGTCCCGGATTATAGGAGGCTAGTGGAAGCTTTTGTAAGAGCGTATAATAGAATTGAGTTGGCCAAAACTTCAACCCTTAGATTGAGCACCACATGGCGCAGAGTGAATGCGCTTTGGTGACGACATGAGAGCTCTCCAAAATTTTTCCATGATTGGCAAATGTGCCTTCAGTTTTCTCAGATACTTTGATTGATAGATTAGAAGGGATTTTCCCTATTTATTTCTTAAATTAGTTATGAGATGTTTTTATGATTGAATATCTCTTTCTATGTTGATATTTTTCTTTGTATACATTGCTTAGTGTAATGGATAGTTGTATTATGTTAAAGCATTGTTATTTTATTAAATGTTAGATACTATTTATTTTCTGTTATTGTTGACTGCTGTGGGTAGTTGATAGAAGTTTTTGTAACTTCATAGAATTAGTTTTGCATAAAATAATTATATTAATGATAGTTTTAAGTTAGGATTTTTGGAGGATGATTGGAAATATAGTGACATTTTGATTCTGAAGCCTTACTTGAAATTATTCATTAATATGATGGGTCTGTGCAAATAGGGATGCATAAATGATAGGAATTAATTATTCGTGCATGTATGTCTGATGTGTTCAGATCGATGTTTTCAGCAATTAAGAACGTAATTGCTGATGTGAACGGCAACAATTGTGAAATATTGAATATGAAGATTCAATATGTGCTGGAAAAGCAAGAAGCACTAGAAGCTCTTGATCATGTTATGGAAGATCTTGAGGATGCTGTGCGCCACCTTGAGCTGGTAGAGGACCGCTTGACGGCATATGAGCCGAAAATAGATATTTGCAATGTTGTATCTAGCTCATAAAGGGCTTTGAGCTCTAAGCGCAAACGTATTGATTCGTTCAATATGTGGGAATGCAAAGGATCAAGTTCTTGTTGCAAGAAATCAAGAGTTAACCAACACAAGAGAGAAAAACGTTCTCAAGAGAAGAAAATGTCAAGGGTGAGGTGTTACAATTGTGACAAGAAAAGTCACTATACTCGCAACTGTTGTGAGCCAAAAAAAGGTTAACACCTCTCGTACATTTGAGAACTTTGCTTATGTGTCAAGTTCTGAATTATTGGCTGAATCCAATCCTTTATGGACTATAGATTCATGAGCGATAGACCATATAGCGAAGGATAGAGGATCTTTCGTGGAATTCCGACGAGTACCAACTGGAACTAAGTGGATCTATGTGGGGTATGACTCCAAAGATGAAGTTAAAGGGATTGGCACCTACCAATTGAACATGCGTGGTGGACGCACCTTGTTCCTACATGATGTTCCATATGCTCCAGATATTCGTCGAAATTTAATGTCTGTTTTTGGTGTTGGTTAAGCTTGGTTTTAGTGTGAACTTCCGTAATAGATGTGTAGATTTGTATTTGGATAAAAACTACTATAGTTATGATCACTTTCTAGATGATTTTATTGTATTAAATGTTGACTGTGGTGATGTCAATATATTCCCTTGTTTCACGTCTTCTATTTCATATGATAATGATGTGATTATGTGGCATGCTAGATTTGGTCATATTGGCAAACAACATATGAATAGACTAGCCAAATAGGGCTTCTTGGGCAATATTGAAAAAGTTAATTTGCCTATATGTTAGCATTGCCTAGAAGGGAAAACAACAAGGAAACCATTTGAAAAGGGTAAAAGAGCTAAATTTCCTCTGCATTTAATCCATTCTGACGTTTTTGGTTCAATGACTGTGAGAAGAAGGCATGCGGCTGTTTATTTCATCAGTTTTATAGATGATTATACTCGATTCGGATATATCTATTTGATTTCTCATAAATCTGAAGCATTATGTTGTTTCAAAAGGTTTATGAACTTGGTTGAAAATCAATTAGACAAGAAAATAAAAGTATTTAGATCCGATCGAGGTCGAGAATATTTATTTGATGAATTCAGAAAATTATGCGATGAAAAAGGAATAGAAAGACAGTTGTCTATTCCATATACTCCTCAACAAAATGGTGTTGCAGAGAAAAGAAACAGAACCCTACTAGAGATGGTTAGGTCCATGATAGCACATGCTAACTTACATATCACTTTTTTAGAGTGATGCGTTGTTAACTGCTGCCTATATACTTAACCAGGTGCCGTCCAAATCAGTTACTTCCTCTCCATATGAGTTATGGATAGGTAGAAAATCGGACTTAAGTTTTCTTAAGCCATGGGTTGTGTTGCCTATACTCATGAGTCTTCTCACAAGTTTGGGAAATTGGGTCCCGAAGGAAAGAAGAGTATTTTAATGAGATACTCTGAACACTCAAAAGGGTATGTGTTCATAGGTGAGCAGGAAAGTGGGAGTATAACTGAATTTGAATCACGGGATGTCACATTTTTAGTGGATGAATTTCCTAAGAAGGGCAAAATAAGGGAAGATTACTCCTTATTTGAGACCTTGGATCAAGATAATGATATTAATGGAGTTCGTCCAAGTGGGAGTAACATGAGAAGTGATGAATTTAATTCAACTTACTCTCAATTACAACCACAGATGAGATGACATCGTCATTATCTAATCCGAGTGGGAGCTTGATGGGAAATGATGTGTAAAGTATACTATCTCTCCCATACGGCGAACAAGTCGCCACTTTTATAATTGCTTCACAAGATAAGGATGAGCCAAGAAATATTAATGAGGCTCTGAATTGCCTTAGTAAGGAAAAATGGATTTATGCAATGAAAGAGAAGATGAAGTCAATGAAATTAAACCAAGTTTGGAACTGGTTGATCTTCCAAAAGGACGCAGAGCTATTGGGAACAAGTGAGTTCTCAAAATAAAGCGAAAGGTTGATGGCTCGATAGAAAGGCATAAGGCTCGCATTGTAGCGAAAGGGTATAATCAACATGAAAGAATTGATTATGAAGATACATTTTCTCCTGTAGTGAGATTTACCTTGATTCGCATTATTCTAGCAATAATGGCTAGTATGGATCTTGAGTTACATCAGATGGATGTAAAAACTGCTTTCCTCGATGGAAAATTAGAGGAAGAAATATATGGAACAACTTGCTAGTTTCATAGTAAAAGGCCAAGAAGAAAATGTATATCGACTTTTGGGGTCAATATATGGCTTTAAGCAGTCATCAAGACAATGGCATATACGTTTTCATAATGCCATAATGGCATATGATTTTACGATGATTGATGAGAATCATTGTGTATATATCAAAAGATCCAAGGATCAATTTGTGATCATATCATTATATGTTGATGATATACTTATTGCCGGAAGTAATATGGAGTTCGTTAAGACTGTCAAGAGTTGGTTGTCTTCCAACTTTGAGATGAAGGATATGGGTGAGGTTGCATACATTCTTGGAGTTAAGATTTCAAGAGATCGTTCGAAGAGATCATTATCTCTTTCGCAAGAATCATATATAAATAAGGTTCTTGAGCCGTTTTGTATGCAAGATTGTAAACCCATAAACACTCCTATTGTAAAAGGTGAAGGATTGTGCCATAAACTGTGTTTAAGGACTCCACAAGAGAAGGAACAAACGAAATATGTTCCTTATGCTAGTGTTGTTGGGAGCTTGATGTATGTTATGATGTGTACAAAACCTGGCATATGTTTTGTAGTTGGAATGGTGAGTAGATACCAATTCAATCCAAGTCCAGCACAATGAAAAGCCGTTAAGAGAATACTAATGTATCTAAAAGGGACTGCTGATTATACGCTGAGTTATTAAGGAAATGATCTGCAACTCTAAGGCTATTCGGATACTGATTGGGGAGGAGATTTAGATGAAATAAAATCTACCTCTGGGTTTGTTTTCTTACCGAATAATAAGCACCATATGTTGGATCAGTAAGAAACAAAAGTGTATAGCCTTGTCTACGATAGAAGTTGAGTTCGTGGCATTATCAGCAGCAGTATAAGAAGGTGTTTGGCTTAAGAGATTATTGGATCATTTAGGTGTTATTTGAAGTGCTGCAGATTCATTGTTGGTTAACTGTGATAGCCAAGTAGCAAAAGCGTACACCAAATATCCAAAATATCATGGCAAGACCAAACATATAGATACCAAGTATAATTTTGTCAAGAATATGGTTGCACGGAAAGACGTGAACTTAGAGTACATACTACGCATAGAATGGTAGCAGATCCTATGACAAAGCCAATACCTAGAGATGTGTTTTGTGGCTATATGAAATCTCTAGGATTGCGTAGAGGCTGATGTACTAAATATTGTAATTTCCCTAAGTGTTCACACTTGATGAATTTGTGTTTTCATCATTAATGCCTATGAATTTATGTATGATCTTTATGCATCTTAATGCTCAGTGCATTATTTTAAGTTGAGGAAGTATGTCGGACAGATAAAATATTAGCCCACTCACACGGGTAATCGCCTCTATTTACTATGTGATACATAGAGATGAGACTGATTTTAAGCTTATTATCTAAGTGATAATCGAGAGTTCAAGCTTAAAATACGTATGTCGCCTTAACTAAGTGTTAAGATGAGGACATAATACTTACGATGTCCGAAAATAAAATACCCCACATATTTTACTTTATCTGTCTAAGATGCCACATGTGAATTATGATGAATTTTGTGATTGAGTAGATACGTGAACTCAAGTTAGACATTGGGTATGTCTGAACTATCATCTGTACGGTATTGAAAAGTGTAGACATACGCTCAATGGGAAAGGAGTTAATACCGTAATATGTATTTCATACTACGTATGCATGAGACGACCAATAAGAGTGGTAAAAAGTTTGATCTCAACTTTTATGACGTGTGAGACTTTTGAGGAAAAGAGTTCCTCAATTTTTAGTCCCCTCATGACTCTTACTTATTCTCAAGATTTCTATTTAGTGTTTGCTATCTTAGGGTGTTGTCAATGGTCATGAGTTGATTCGATCTAATGGAGCATTTTTAGAAAAGCAAGCTAGACTAAAATTGGGAGTTTGAAGAAAAGAGGTAGATCGATTTTGGAGAATCACATTGTAGTTTTGTATTCACTGGTCGACCAATCATGACTGTCTTTGGGGTAATCATAGTTGTGAATGCAATATATATATCATTGTTTAAAAGAGATCAAGAGAGATATAAATGTGATTAATCAATCTAGGGTATTGCATACTAAATCTACTCGGAGTGTGACGCCCATTATGAGCTGCTATATATTCCTAACAGATGTATAGTAACGAGCTCTCAAAGTATGCTGGTCGCACGGATTATTCACCGGTAGTAAAATACCCGGGATCCGCTCACCGCCCGGAACCGGACCGGAGTATCCGGTTCCCGGTTCCGTGGGCGGATCCGCCCACCCGGACCCGGACCGAACACTAAGAAAAATCTTACATCTCATCTCACTCTCTAGGGAACCTTATTCACCGGTTATTTGAATGTTGAAGAGAGGTAAATAATTACAACAAATGAATATTTGTTCCATGTACTTAAATTTGATTTTTCTTTCTTTGGCTTGCTTGTGTCACGTAATTGTGAGAGATGAATGTTTTATTTTGCGAAAAAATGGGCTTAAGGCCCGCCCGCCGGACCATGCACACCCCTATTCACCGGTATGAATGTTGAAGAGAGGTAAAGAGAATACTGTTCGGCTCACCTTGTGTGAGTGAGAGATGAATGTTTTATTAGCGATGGGCTTAAGGCCCGTCCGCCCAAGTTGGGCCCAAAAAGCCCGGCCCACGGGAATAGGGCCCGTGGATGGGGGAAGGTATAAAAGGGAGGAGAGAGAGAGAGAGAGAGAGAGATGACACCTCTTGGATGATCAACGTACGTCTTCTCCTCTCCCGCACGCTCTCTCTCTCCAAAGAGGAACAGTAAAGCATACGGCACGTTTTTCTTCCCTTCAAAGGCGATTTTGCTTCATCGGATCGAACAGGACCAAGTTTTTCTTCCTCTATTGGCGTCGGTATTTAATCTGTGACTAAAAAGGTACGCTCGAATCCATGGTGTGCTTTAGGATCGGTGATACGTGTTGTTTTCCCAAGCTCGTCTTCTGCATTGATTTAGGGGTTCGATTCAATGTCGAATTCGTTTTTCGGGGATCCGTTATTCCCAATAAAGGGACGTCCTGGCGGTGAGATGGTAGTCGACCTCGCGGTTGTTCCACATGTCGAGGTTGAGCATAACGTCATAGAAGGACTCTGGAAGGCACACCAGCATGCAACGAGGATAGTCAGGAGGAAGAAGAGAAAGGGGATTGCATCATTAAGGGCCTGTTTGTTAACAAGCTAAGTAACTTATTCTATTTTTTTGTTCTCACGAGTAGATTTAAAATTGAAATCAGTTTCGTAAATTTTTATTTTCAAGAATGAAAATTCTTTTTTTTGGTTTCTAAAATTAGATTTAAAATAGAATCAAGAAACAAAAAAAATTATTTCTTTATTCTCTAGAATAATTTCAGAATGAAGCCGAATTTTTCTTCTTTTCTCTTCTCTTTCATTTTTTCCTTATTCTTCTTCTTTTGTCCGGTTGCCGACCTTGGTCATAGCACGTGATTGGCTAGACAAGGGCTAGCAATCTCACCGGAGTGTTGTTAGCTCCTAGCGACGCTCATCAACTCACCCAACTCATGGTGGCTCGGCCATGGCTAACGATCGGAGGAAGGAGAAGATGAAAAGGGAAAAAGAAAAAAAAAAATGAGAAAAAATTAATAAAATTAATAAAAGACTAAAAGAAATGATGTAGATTATAAATTTTAAGGGTTTTATCAAATGTATTTTTATTTTGAAGATTGAAATTTTGGGCAATTATCGAATGCTTTCAAATGTCCAAAAATTATTTGTGAGAACATAATAAAAATGAATTATTTATGAGTGGAAATTGTTTTGAAATGATTACCAAACACACCCTAATTGTAATTTTCATAAAGGAAAGTGGGATTTTTTTTTTCTTTAGGGATAGATGCACTAAAAGCCTTAATACTTATTACTAAAGCAAAATTTCCAAAAAATGTAATACAGTCTTAAAACTTGTTAGAAAGTATAATGGAGTCCTAAAATTTTCGAAAAATATAATGAATGGAATGATTTAATTATTAATTTGACAAATTTTATGACTTAATTATAATTTTTAAAAATTTTAGGACTAAATTGTATATTTATGATAAGTTTTAGAACTTTTATTGAACTATCCCTTTTTTTATAATCCACATGAGCACTAACATTAATTAAAAGACTTACGTAATATTTTTTTTTAGTTGGAATTTTCCGGCAAGGCACTTAAATGATTTTTTTCTATAATCTGACACCTAAATGAATGAACGTAAATTTTTTACACTAAAATGGGTACCTGAATTTTTGTCCCTTTTACCGTCCCTAAGCGGATTATTTTGGCTCATCTTATTTTATTATATAATTTGTCTCATCCTACTTTATTCAAGAATAAATCCATTGAAACTCCAAAGCCTCCCGTCGCTTCTCTTCTCTGATGCTCCAAGCATGCAAGCAGAAAGCAACCAGAATGCGTCCGCCGGAGTTGACGAAACCAGCTCCAAACCCAACGGCCGAACATCTCCGCATGCCGTCGCCGCCGCCGCCGCTAAATCTGTCGACGATGATCTGCTGAGCGACTCGGACAAGTTCTACGCGAAGCTCACCCAGTTCTTCGAGTCGACCGGACTGAGCCTCATGTGAGTTTGATTCTTGTTCTCTCTTCTTCTTCTTCTAGTGAAGCCCACCGAAGAAAAGGTTCATTTTCTTTATATGGGTTCCACGAAAGTTTTGGTTTTGAGGCACATTGAAAGAAGAGATAGGAGCTGTGCTCTGGGTAGCGTTGGTTGTCTCTTTTGCCGAGAAAATGTGTGTGAAAATCGGCGTAGAGAATCTCCGTATCGACTTTCGCAGTGACCCGAATCGTCTAAGGATGAAAAGGTCTAACCTTTTTCCATCCCCCATTTCTTGTTTCTTGAAAATGGGGGTAAAGTTCCTCCTTTTGCTTTTCCCTTTCGAAATTTGTAAAGAAGTTGCAGTACGACTTAATGCATGGCATTGTGAACTCAATTCTAACACTTTGAAACGGCAGCTTAAATGCCCGGGAAACAACCTTGGACTTGTTTCAGCTGCACAAGGAAGTTGCCAGAAGAGGTGGATTTCTCCAGGTGAATTTTTTTTTTTTTTTCTATTTTGTCTGATTTATGGGCATTTTCTTTTTTGCTATCTTTATATGTTCGGCCTCATGATTTTCGATATCATCGGAACATTAACTCTCAAGGGGCTTTCGAGTGTTCGTTCCCATTAGTATCATTGATTTGACGTATCTGCTGTGTTTAAAATCAGTTAATCTTGTAAAAGAAATAAAGTTGCTGTTGTCTGTGCAATATGCTTAAAATTTGTACTAAAAGGCGGCCATATTCAAGTAACGTGCTTTATCTTTAGTTTGTCACGAGCAAGCGCATCTCGTCCAGACAATCTGATGAAACACAATGAAGACCAAAGTACATTGGGCTTATTTTGGAGTTTTGTCTGCGAAGGCAGGCATGCGTAGTTACAGCTGTTTAGCTGCTGCATGTACTGTTGAAGTCTTGATAACCCCCGATTTCTAGCTATAAAGGTCGATCCTGTATGCAAACTTGAAATTGCTTTTTAACATGTAAACTTTGCACGACTCACTCTTCATTGTGCTTTGCAGATTAACAGAAGGGGCAAGTGGGACGAGATTGTCTCTGCCCTTCAATTGGAAAGCATGGCTCCCACAATAGCTACTCAAGTTCAAAGGCTTTATGCACATCTTCTTTACAACTTCGAGCAGTCCATCGCTAGGACTAAGGGTGCTCCCAAACCGCCAGCAGTCTCAGACTCATTCTCAGGTATCTGCTATATTTCTTGGATGTACCTGGCTCACGGGACATTATGTATAAATGGATGTAATTGACTGAGAGGGCATTCGAAATATAAGAAGCTATGGTTGAAAAACTTCCCTTTGTCTATATAGAAAGATTGATTTGAGTTCATGTGATGTATAGGGTTGTGTAATGACTTTGCAGGCCTTAATTCTTCGAACAGCAAGAGCCCTGCCCTCAAGCGGAACAATAAGAACAGTTCTCCTGTGCTGATTGATTTAGAGGATCATCCTGAGGAGAAGAAGCTGCGCACAGAGGCTATCAAATTGCCAATAGGTGGACCAATCTTTTAATTGCACAAGATTCTCTCTTGCATACTCTTGATTGTCAATTAATTGCATTAAAAATAGGCATCCTAATACAACCTATTGTTTTTTTATGCATTATATAACGGAAGATTGATTCATCTATGTGTTAGGCCATCTAATTTAACAATGTGAAAGCAACCATTTCCTTGGTTTAGGCATTAGAGGATATTTGTATGCTTGATCTACAGCGGCAATCCACTTTTGTGACTCCTTCAACTTAACTTTTTGGAAGAAGCAACTGTTTAGCAGTCATGTAAATGATATTTGAGGTTTGTTATAGTAATTTAACTAATCACTTTCAGCATGTTTTTTCTTCACTCAAGATTCAATCATGTTCCTTTGTTGTTATATTGGGCTTAAGTTTGTGGAGCTATGGTATTATTGGACATGGCTGAATCTGATATGCTTTGCCATGTAACTATTTGAATAAGTTTCTTGTTAGTTGACTTTATCTTTCAATGGTAATTTCAAGATCTGACTGAACTCCTAGGGGAATTTGTAGAGTTTTGAACTTACATCACCTATGATCATGATAAAACTCGAATCACAATGGAGAACATGCATGTTCTGCTCTCTGATGAATTTCAGCACATTTTCGAAGTAAAATTGTCAGAAGTTCTGATCTGCATGCTTGTGCATGTCTCAATACAAAAGAAGAAAAACCGGTTCAGGAGATGGCAGCAAAGCTTAAGGAGAGCATGAAAAACCCAAAATCTCCACTTGCGGCACGGAGTGCATATCAGCTCTTCCTCAGCAAGGAATGCGCTCGGCTAAGAACCCTCCGAGGAGAGAGTCAGGAGGGCCAAAATATTCTGAGGTTAGCAATTGACGCATGGAGACAACTTACTGAGAAAGAGAAGGAGGTACAAACTTGCGATCTTGCTATCTTATTAGCTTGCACATGTCTGTGGCATGACACCACTTCTGATATTTCAGTCCAATGTTAAGTTTTTTCTTTGTTTAAAACTCCAAGAGGGTATGATTCTGCAATTTTCATTTAGAGGTCGTGTTCATTCTCAAACACTAGGTGATCTTTGTTTGGATAATGCATTTGCAGCCATTTACTGAGGAAAGTATAAAGGATAGGGGAAGGTACGAGCAAGAGATGGCTGCTTTCGCTGAGCAGGGGAAAAAGCCCGATAAGATTACCAAGAAAAAGAAAGCCATTTTCCAGAAAACGCAATGTAAGAACGGCATTCACAAGAAGCACCTCGATAATGTCTACAAAGTCGTCAATCTAAGTCCCTTAGAAGACCCCCTGGTTCTACGTGCAGATCAATCTGTGGTTGAAATAGCCATGGAGATGGCAAAGAATGCACCGACAGACCAGCTGCTTCACTTCAACTGGGACGAGTTTTGTGGTTCACTTGACATAGCCAAGTAGTTGAACGAAGAAGCAGCAATCTTTTGGTGGAGTTTGACCTCAGAATGGGACCGAGGGTATCCTCGTTAGTTCAGCTTCGAGGTCGGCACTCTCTTTTGCCGAGTTCTCACCTATTGCCATCCTGGAGTTTGTGTTTAGTTGATGATGGCGATACAACTCTCGTGTCCACTTCCTAAGTTGCTCTGTTTCTGTCTTGTTCATATGATGCATAGGACCATGTCAAATAGCTCTGTACAGGTTTGGACATATAGAGCCATCGGAAGGCTTAAAAATGCATGGAACAATGTAATCTTTGCTTGCATCAATCGGATAGTCCCTAATTAACATGGCATCTGCTTTTAAAGTGATTGAGAAAATGTGAAAACTTGAATAGAATCTCCAAATTCGCCCACATATACTGTTGCTAATAGTCACTTTCCTTATTTTATAAGAAATTCAAATCTGTGATTGTGACCTCTCGTCCCAAAACTCAATTTGCCAATACAAGAAAGACCGTATTTTTCCCGTCATTACAGAAATAAATTTGCACTGGACGTTTCCCCTTGTCCCTCCCATGGTCCCCATGTCCTAACTTCGGTCTCTTATTATTAATTCATCCGTTGAAATGAAACATTATCTCCCCCTTCAAGCATCCGAATTCACATCCTGATCTGGTTTTTCAGTCAATATGGTGTTGGAGAGACAATTTGATTTCAGGAGGGAAAATTTGTAGTGGGAAAGAAAAAAAAGGCACAAAACCCAAACCCTCCAAAATGTCAAAACTTTTGAATTCTGTGGCCGAAATTTTCAAAATCTCGGATGCCTGTCCGAAGGACAAATTTTGAAATGCATGCAATGGCATTTCCTTATTTTTCTTGTCTTATGCAGGAGGCACAACTGTTCTGGCATAGCTGTCGTTCTGAGAAGCCAAACGAAAAAAAAAAAAGAACAAAAAAAAAAAGGAGTAGATCCCCTCCATTTGCGCAGCTAACGCTACCCCATCAATCAATTCTCCGATAATCAAATATCTCCACTATAAAAATGCCAACTTTCAGCCTTGGACATGCTAGAACAACTCCTTTAGAGAGACAGAGAGAGAGAGAGTACAATAAAGAGAGTGAGCCCCCCCCCAAAAAGAGGGCATACAAAGATGCGCTTAGCATTTTAAAGGAGAAGGAATCAAGCTTCTCACACTTCTCTAGAGAGAGAGAGAGAGAGAGAGAGCGAGGGAGGGTTGGGAGATGTCGGGGAGGTGGTCGGTGACGTCGTTGCGGTGGCTGGACTTCTCGTTCCCCCTCCGATCCTCCATCTTCCGGTGGCCCCAGCTCGTGTCCTCCTACTTCACGGCGGCCCGGCGTGTCGGCGGCGGCGGCGGCGGCGGCCTGGGGTGGGGGTTCCTCCGGTGGCCGGAGCTGGGGCTGGGCTTCTCGATCCTGGACGACGTCGTGTGGAGCCTTGTGACGGCGTTCGAGTCCGTGGCCCTCGTCTCCATGCTCTGCTTCTTCTTCCTCTTCTGCGGATGCACCATCTGACCCACCGGCGGGCGACGAGCCCGCCGGCGGCGGCGGCGGGCGGAGATGACGATGCGGTCGCGTCCGGGGGACATCTGAGGTTTGGTCGGGGATCGGCAGATGAGCCGGAGCACGTGGGTCACGTGCGGTCTTTCCCTTCTTTTTGGAATTAATTTTTTTACTTTTTCTCTCCTTTTCTCCATTTTCTCTGTTAAAAGTTTTGGTTGCTTTGTCTCTGCTTTTCGATATTTTCCTTTGCACTTGCTTTTTTTTTTTTTTTTTTTTTTTTTTTTAATTCGTGTTCATCTTCTTGTAATATTCTTGGGTTCTCGTGAGAAAATCTAAATCTTGCCTTTGAGTATAATTTTCTTTTCTTTGTTTTATTGCTAATTGGTGAGAAGAAAAAAAAAAAATTGAACTTGGGATTTTTAGAAGGAAGAAAACGAGGGACAATTATTATTATTATTATGAATATAATTTGGAGTAATTAGCGACGAATAGGGCCGTTGACCAATCTTTCCTCAACGGCTTAAGATCATTAATTAGTACGGAAAAATTACATGAAAATCGTGATTAGCATCTCATCATAGCTTTGAACAGCGCGTTGGCTAGAAAAACGTAAGGGTGCTCTCTTCCTGATGGTGACATGGCACATGCATGACGATTCCAAATCTGGAATTCGAAAGGGAGAGCTTTAATGGAGGGACCATTGCAAGATATAGAAATTTGTCCAATTTGGGCACCAATAGGGGTATTGTGACAATATTCTCATTTAATATGGTTCAGCATGGACCCTCTGTTGATCGGTTGGTCGATCGATACTGAAGGCATTTAGAAATTGGGCGGACAATTTTTTGGAAATCGTCTCGTGATTTTTCTCGTATTGTTACTGTTATTATCAATGTCTTTCTTATGTTGTGAAATGAGTTGTATTCTGTATAATTGTCCATTAAATGGCGACATTTTTTGCCATTATCTCTAGTTGCAATTTGATCACCTTTTAGGTAGATTCTCACTGACCTTTTTAGAGGTAGAGTAGAGTGTGATTTTGAATTCCCACCCAACCAATAGTCATATTTGTGTAAGAGCCAAGGAACTTAGAATATTGAATTAATGGAGAAAAATATCAGTTCATCTCAAAAGGGAATAGAAGAGCAATCCGTGTTTGCATAAGTGCATATTTGTGTAATCACCCCTAAAAATCCGCTTTTTTTTTTTTTTAATTCCCTTGCAAATCAAATTAGTATAAATCCTCTGTAACCCAACTTTGTGGCAATAGGTACTTGGAGTTTCAATTTATAAAATCGACTCTTGAAATCTCTATGAAGATTTGGCTAATATGTCTTCGGGGCTGAGCAAGTCGTCCTCAAGGAAAACTCAAAACACCAAATCAAATTAACCAAGCATATATTTGAACAAACAAAAAACCATGCATATTAACTCAATACTTGCTCAATCATATATGAGTTTGAATGCCCTGAAATATTTCCTAGATAATTTGAGTGTGACAAGATTACGATGCCCACAAATAAATATTTGGAAAAAATTGACGAAGCAATAGATTCCATCTCGTTCAATTTTAATCACACATCACAGTGGAAATTAATTTTATTGATCATAATATCGATACTAGTTTGAATTAATAAATTGTACATATAGGTGTTAAAATGTTGTCCATGGTACATTAAAATTAAGGCAAGTCAGGTGATAAAGCTACTTTATCTTGTCAATTTAATGCAGATGCTCCACCGAGTTTTTCTCTCGCTTTTGGGGACAATTGGATTTGCGTGTTCGAATACGGATGAGCATTGTAAATTATAGAGATAATAGCATAAATGGTCTTTGGATTTTTATTTATTGCGCAATGTTGTCTTGAACCTTTAATATATGGAATGTGGTGACCTAATACACAATATAGTCCATAAAATTTTAATTTGTTCAACGCCCTTAAATTATAAGTAAATATTTAATATAGCCTTTAAACTATATGAAAATATTTAAAAATTTAGATATCATATTCAAAAATTAAAATTTTAGAGACGACATTACAAATTAGACTAAAATTCAACGATCACATTAAATAAATTGAAAGTTCAGAGATGATATTTGATTATTATATTAAAGTTGATAGAGCATTTTGTTATATTTTTATCTTAACTATTTCGAAGAGCTTCGGCCCAAGATGAACCCGTTTCAGTTCAAAAAGATCCCTCCTTTGGGCTTCGGACAACGATCGAACATCGACCCAGAAACCCAGAAGCAAGGACGGAGCACTGAGGAGGGCGTTCCATCGCAGGGTGGCGGAATTCTCCCTGGCGACCGAGGATGGCGATGGCTTTGAGGAGGGCTGCTATCTCATTGGGCGGCAGTGGCTCGCCGATTGCGCCATCCGCTTCGTTCGTTCCCTTGCTCTCGAGATTCTTCTCCGGACCGCCTCCGTACGCCGGTAGGTCCCGTTTCTTGGTGGGTTCGATTCTTGTTTTCTCGTTCTTTTCCGTGAAGTTCTTCGCAAGAGAGGCCTTTTCTTTTCGGGGGCTCGGGAATTCCGGGCGAATTTATCGGAATGAGCTAGAAATATGTGTTTTTGTAGATGGGTTTTCAGTTATATCTGTTAAGAGCTCAGCTACTTATGATGGGTTTGCTCCAGAGCTTAACCAGTGAAAAGGGCAATGTCTTTTGATGATGATGGTGGTGGTGATGGTGATGGGCAGTTGCGCTGTGCTGTTTGATTGTTGTCGTGCCGGTTTGGGAGTGGTTTGATTCTGATGCACTTAGTTTTTCTAGTCTTCGGGACGAGGAGCTTATAGCTTTGATGTGGTGTGGTTACGTGTGTAGCTATGGGTTTGAGGAAGGTCTTCACTTTATACTGGATTAGATGACTAGCTATAGCTTTGAAAGATTCTCGTTGTCATGTTGTCGAAGCAAAAGTTCCGGGAAGCGCCAGTTTAACATTGAAGGACATGTCTTCTCTGCATTGTTTGTGTAGTGAAGGTGGGAATACCGGAGTTCTTGCGAGGGATCGGCGGAGGGGTCGAAGCCCATGTCGCGAAGCTTGAGTCGGAGATTGGTGACTTGAACAAGTTACTTGTCTCCCGCACACTCAAGCTCAAGAAGCTCGGCATTCCTTGCAAACATGTAAGCTAAACCCTTGGATACATAAAAGTGCAGACAGGGAACTCCTCAGTTTTCTTCCCTTGCCATAGGTTTGGGTCATTTTGCTAGTGGATGATGATCTTGCCGGCATGCTTTTGATATTTTGCAAGTTCATTGGATAATGAAAGTGTTGAATGTGGAATCATGGGTTTGCTCATTCATTCTAGTGTATTCCTTACGGTTCTGGATCTGGATAATGTTGGCAATGCAATTGTCTTTTGTTGCGCTCTTCTGTGATGTTTCTTTATTCGGTATCCATGTTATTACTCTTACTGTAGTTGAATCAATGTTGAGAAGTGCCAGCTCCATATGTGGGATCTAAACATGCGACTAGTCTTCAAGCAAATAATGATAAGATTTACACTCTTTCTGAAGAGCATACTAAGTTGTTCATTTATGCAGAGGAAGTTGATATTGAAGTACGCCCACAAATATAGGGTCGGACTGTGGAGACCTCGAGCTGAACCTGTCAAATCTTGAGGACAGCGTTCCTGGTGAAAGTATCAAACATACATTCCTACGCTTTAGTGTGCACCTGCAGAATTCCTTCTGTGCTTGCACTTGGTAGTAACGTGAAAATGCCGTAGACGAGTTTTACTGGTTCAGAAAAATTTCATCCCCTTGTAATGCCTTTTGCTGAGAAAAGACCATTTCGAACTCTCCATTGCGCACACTCAGTGTTAATTTACAAAAAGTACAGATATGGCTTCTGCAAGCATCCACATTTCCAACTTATTTTGTGTTTGGACTGTGGAATCTGTAAGTGAACGCATCTTGCTGGAAAATTGTCTCCTTTCTGTGTTTTCTGTTCTGTCAAGGTCGCGTGGAGATGCATTCAAAAAGTTCCCATTTCATTATTATTGCATTAATAAGATGATGACCCAACAAAACATCGCTCTAAACACTGCACAAACTATCCATAGGCCTACATTTTCTTAAGCATAAAGCAATCTTTGCTAACGGTTCCATAGCTAAGTTTCTTAGAGAAGTGAAACGCCAAGCTTGTATGAAGCATATGCATCAATACAAGCATATTCCACTTGGTTCACATTGAGCACCCTCGCCTCCCAGTTACTCATGCTAACATGCTTGGGCTTGTCCATGACAAGACCAAGACCCACCACCTCAAGCGCTAGATCCTTCAAGCCCGGCTTACGAAACCTCCCTGGCCAACGCAGCTTCGCCAGTTCCTGAACATCTGCATGCTTTGCGCACTCCAGGCCGTACTCAACTCTGAGCTTGTCCACGTCGCCATCGATCTCCACCCCAATGAAAGTGAAGTCAGGGTTTCCATCCGAGGTCCTTCAGCAGTTCAGGAGCGTAGTCGATGTAGGCACCGTTTGGTTCAGTATTCTGGCTTTAAGCCTCAAAGCCCATTGGGAATAATTTTAGACGTTTGGTTCAGCATTTGGAGGTATCCTTAGCCAAATACTTGCTTTTGCTGAAAGCGCCCGCTTGCCTTTGCTGAAAGCGCCCACTGCTTTGGGTTTTCAGCATTTTCGAAATGTTAAATAGGGGTTCAATGAATTTTTTTTTCTAATATTGTCCTCACTAATAATTGCATTTTCTTCTTTTACCCTAAAAAATTATTGTTCATTGTCTTCCTCTTGGATTTGTTGCTCCACCGGTGAAGCTTAGCCGGCAGAGCTCAATCAGCGAAGCTCAGACGACCAAATCTAGTCACAGAGAAGGGTCGCCTGAGGTCAGACGACTTTGGGCATCGACCCCATGTACTGGCGTTGCTTGGGTCACGGCCTCAAGCAACGCCGGTGCGTGGATTGCGCGACCCAGGTGACGCCGGTGTGTGGGTCGCGTGACCTACCGCCTCCCCACCACCATTGCCACCAACCGCCTCCCCCACCACAACGATTAGCTCTGGCTGCCTCCCGATTGTTCCCCTCTACTTCAACATCTCCTCTTCCTTTTTCCTTTTCTTTTTGTTCTTTTTTTTCATCTCAAAGCTACTTTGCAAAATACACCAAAATGAGAGTATCTAAACACTTTTATCTTCATCAAATGCCCATTCCTCTAAACATACTTGGAAAAATGCAAAGTTATTTCCTCAAAATTGAACCAAACGGGCCGTAGAATAGTTGAACGATCGAGGCATCTCTTGTCAATGCAGAGCTGCAAGGTGGCGCTCTTGCTGCTCATCCACCGGATCACATCAGGCCTCCACTCTATGTCCAACCCAACAATGGTCAGGCTTCTGGCATCCATTGCTCAACCGCAGCCGCTTTGTTGGTCACGGTCGTTTCGATGGTTCTACTGTCACAGGTGACATTGTGTACTTGGAGGTCGCACGATCAAAAGCAGTATTGAGTATGGGGTATCATACGAGCGGTTCGCATCGTTCTCTTCATCTCAAGACTCTTTCTTGCAGATGCAGTGGGTTGGACATGGAATGCAATTTATAATGAAATTTTGGATTGTGGAAGAAACCCAAGAAGGACCTTTGGTTTTTCGATTCATTCGCATTGATTGGGGGTGTGAAGCGTGATCAGTGATTGTCAATCGGTCTCTTCGGTTTTGCAGCTGTGTCTTGCTTTATGTCGTCGTGGGAGTATGTATGTTTGACTCCTGTGCTTATCATTAATTCCTAGGAAATTGCATTTTTAGTGTTCTCATCATCAGCCCCACTTATCTTCCCACCAATTTGCTTCTAGGGGAGAAGGTCGACGGCAGGATAAATGTCTTACAAGGATGAGAGTTAAATGGATCCTTTGGGGGTTCTTCCCCACCAAATATATTCTACATGAGATAGAGATAAGGGGGTTAGAGACCACTCAAAAAATCAAATCCATAAGGATATTCTTAAGTATTCTTTTGAGCTATTCTAGCATTACTCAATTTATGTTTTGAGAATACAAATAACTTTTTTTTTTTAATAAAGAAAAATTTTTCTGGAATCAGATGATTTTTCATCTTCTTCTCACCTTTTGTAAATAGTGGAATATCCAAAAAGGCATTTCGATAATCTTTCTAATCTTCCAAAGCAGGCCCTGTTCATGCCGCTTGCAACACCAACTGGCTAGTTAGACTCAAGCCCCCTTAGGACGGATTTCTCCTTTAGCTCCTTAGCCAATGGGGTATTAGTAGCAACACGTAGTGATGGTATATCGGATTAGGTTCACACATGTTGCTATTAGGTGGTACATCCAGATCGGCCTTCCATGAATCGAAATCAATTTATCTTGCTTAGCTCGATCAAACAGGCATCATGCATCCACATGAGGCCTAGAATTATCCTTGACCGATCGCCTTCCTTGTGATCCAAGCCCCGCAATACTTTCTCCAAGCAGAAATCTGAAGTATCCAATTAATAGCCGCTCAACTACTCGATCAATCCCTCGACATCGAAACATAAAGAGGGGTTAAAAACCATATCTATCAATAGATAAACCCTTTGTAACGCCAGATTTCGCGAGCCTATCTTGTCATTTCCAAAGATATACTTAAGCAAGCATCGCTGGTATGGTCAATGTGAATGTCTCTCGACCAGAAAAGAATGGTGCCCCACCACGTGAAGGCCGGGGGAGGTCAAAGAAAAGTTCAAATTGAACAAGACAGACGGGCAAGGAGGAACGAAAACGTGTGCATATGAAAGAGGCCACGAACGACGTTTGGTGCGTCACACCACAACGGTCGCCGCTCGCTGCCAAGAATGTCATCCCCCACATCATTTCGTGTCAACCCACGTTTATTGTTCTTTTGTCCCAACACTTCTCCCCGACCTATGTGGGTCATCGCTCTGCCGTAATGGGAAATGCATATCCCCTTTTTCTCTTATTAGGTTGGCCGTAATTATTCCATCCATGTAGGTTTGATACCCCGGTCAAGATTCAACACAAGGAGCTGACATGGCCAAATTGATTCCGTGAGTCCTCTAGATACCTCTCCGGATCTGGCCACTCGTCCGATTCAACTCGAGGAGCCAGCATAGCCAAATTGGTTTTGTGAGTGCTCTCGATGCCTCTCGGGATCTAGTCCCATCGGCCTGTAGTTACCCTTCAAGGATGCTCTTCAATGTTTCACCCTCTCAACGATCGAACCCCGTCTGCTGTTAATTCACTTGGATCATGTACACTCCTACTTTGCGTGACTATCGAGCTTAACATATGCAGCATATCGGAAACCGTGTTTGTTTTAGAGAAAGAGCCAAAAGGGGGAAAATGATGTTCAGATCATTCCGCGTCTTCGACATCAAGAATCATTATCACAAAGACACGTCTAAGAATTCAAGGCTAACAAGGATCTCATCATCAGTTAGTTCCGCCCGCATTCAATGGAGATATATTCTTCGCCATCCCCCATGTCGGCCGGCACACTAAATTATGACAAAATCATTCAATTTTTTCACGTGTAGGACATGTCCCACGTACAGATATGGGAACATCAGAGGGGCAGGGCTTGTGAAAATTGAATTTCGATATGCATTGTTGGAAATCCTAGGTAAGATAAAAAATATGTGGAGAAAGAGATTTTCTATTTTATTTTATTTTCCGACCCCATTATTCTGAAGTTCATGTGGTGATGGGGACAAGTCACCTGAGTAAAGGCAAAGGTAGGACAAGATCTTCCGACAACATTGCAACCCTAAATCGAAAATGAGACAACTTTTGCCCTTTGCAAGTGTGGTAGCTGTCCATGATAAATAAGGGTCATTTGCATTTGTACCACTTGGTTTCAAGTAAATATAATGGTATCATAGTTTAAGGAAAAAAATAAAAAGAATTGTCCTATCCTTGAAAATTAGCTGCTTTCAAGTAAACTATGTATCATATTAGAGAGAGAGAGAGAGAGAGAGAGAGAGAGAGAGAGGGGGCTTTGAGTGATTATATATTCAACCATCCTAAGCCTAAAATGCATGAACTTTACCTTTACTTGTGTCGTGCCATGTGAACATCAAGTTAATGCGTCTACCCAAAAAAGTCCTCTTATAACCGCGTTGTGTTTAGGGGTGATGAAATCACTTTATAACCACGTGGAACGTTGTTGTCCATTGCTACGTTTGCCGGTGCGAGGCACCTTGGGAACACAGCAATTGATTTGCGGAGTGATGTGTGACAAATCCCTAAATAGTGGTCTAAACGAACAAGCCCTATTCAGACGCTCGACAAATATTTATTTACTTTATCGTTTTCCAAATTGATCGCAGCATTAATCATGCCGCCCAACTAGTAAATTGTAAATTGAGATACACGCGGTCGGTTAAAGTAAAAGAAGAGGAAAGAAAGGAAAGATATATGCTTTATTTAACTGGAAAAAATCATATAATGGGCTGTTTAGGCATTAAAATATCGTGAATTGATGACTTTTTAAAGTTTGAAACACCTTCTCTTCCTCCCCCGTCACATGCAAGTCACTTTGGGGGAGGAAGGGGGTGGTGGGGTAGAGGAGCACATGGAAGTGTAGGGCCATGGAGGCACATGTTATGGCCACTGTGCTTGTTTGTGTCATCCCTCATGCAAAACAACAAAAGGGAAAAACACCCTCCCAAAAGAAAAATCAAGAAACAAAGTAGAAAAAAGAGATAAAGGAAGGGGGCCAAATTGCTTGCCACATGACATGCCCGCCTCTCCACTTTTCCTGCACTCCCCTCCAAAATCAGATTTTGTCAACTCAAAATCGCCCTTCAAATCTTTTGGGTCTTTGTTTTCGCCTCTCTCTCTGTGATGTTTACACATTAGTCCTCTTATGCCGTGCTCGGATTGCTTCGAGTCGGGGCATGACGACAGTTGTCTCAAACTCTCAAACCCATGTTTGAAAGAGATTCTTGAGAAGAATCCTCTAGTCCGAGGGCAACAGGGCAACAGCATTTTATGACCAGCGTGAGAAATACTCCGAATAAGTTCCAACTACACGACTTTGTCAACGAGTATTTCGAGGACACTTGTTAAATGTGTGCGCAATAAAGAAAAAGTTTTCTGATTTTGGATGCATTGACCACCCATAACACGAAAAAGCCGATGCTTCGCGCCGAGTGGGATTGGAAACCGCCCCAGTTTCCACTGGATCCAATCATGGGATTTGACCTCACAATTCACACCCGAGTCACAACCCTGTCATGCTAAATTTTTCCTGACCAAACAGATGAATCACATCTCACCCCAGCCGAGGACATGCCTAGAACAACAGACCAGAATCAGACCAGATCACCCCGGTCAATAAACGCCCACTTCTCTTTGTCGGTCATCAGCACTAATCATCACATGTAAACCCCCTTTCAACAGAGGTTAAAGGTGATCCAGGCACTGACTACTAATGCCAGCAAAAAAAAAAATTCTACATTTGAATCCACAATCACTTTCCAGGGTCGCACTCATTGCCCCCCTCAAATCCAAAAGCTCTTTGAGAAGAGAAAACACTGATCATGTGGGCTATTCTAGGCAAAACGCTGTTCAAACATGTGAAACCATCTAAAGAGTGCACTTTGGCCTTCTTTCCTAGTTTAGTTTTCTTAAAATTGTGGGGGCCAAAGGTGTCGCCTTGACGGGTTTAATCTCGCTTTTCTTTTTTTCACCGACCGTTTAACGCTCCACTACGATCCCGGTCACGACATTTTTGTACTTAATTACGACATCGCATCGCGATAGTGAATCCGCGCGCGCGATCCGGGCGACCCCCCGGATCCAAATTATGAAGCTTTTTCCTAAGCCAAAGGCCAATGGGGTGGCCAGTCATGTCTAGAACAAAGAAGGGGGGGGAATCAAGATTAGGTGGCATGCTTATCCCCCAATTAATCAAGCTCCCTCCCACCACATTATCCACTAATTAAGAATGATTAAGGAAAAAGACGAGAGCGAGAGAGGGATAAGGAAAAAGAAAAGGCCATGTACATAGTAATAGAATAGAATAACATGAAATTTTTTTTTTTTTTAAATTCTCTCATAAGAAACAAAAGTTGGAAAAAAGAGGAGAAAAAACATTACAACTAATGACAACCTTTCCGACGGCGGCGGCGGCCGTCGCTTTCGGCTCAGCCGGAGCTGGAGCCGATCTGGTCGCCGCTCCTCGTCGGCGGCAGCGGCTGCTGCTGCGCGCCGGAGAGGAGTTGGGTGAGGACGGTCATGGCCCGGACCTGCATCTCGAGGGCCGCAATGTAGTCGCTCGTCTCCTCCAGAATGCTCGACATCGAGATCCCCCGGCAGCCGGGGACCAGCCGGCCTAACACCTTCACCCTCCGCTCCACGGCCGGCAGCCTCCTCTTCCTCGCGCCGCCCTCCAGCGCCGGCTGCGGCAGCGGCTTCTTCTTCAGCCGGCCGCGCCCGGTCGGGGCCCTCGCCTTCTTGTGGTGCTTGCCGAGCCGGCTCATCCTCAGCCGGCTCGCCAGGATCGCCCGGCTCCACCGGCTCCTCCCCTTGGCCGCCGTCGCCAGGACCCGGTCCGCGATCCCCGGACCTCGCCGGCGCCGGACGAAGGAGGCCGACGACGCCGACGCCGACGCCGACGCCGCCGCAGCATCCTGCACCTCCGCGGAGGAGCTGCGGCGAGATCGCGACAGGGCCTCCACGAGCCTGGTGGAGTAGAGCCGCTGCTGCGCGAGGGACCTCCACGTGGTCTCGCCACCCCCGGAGCCGGCCTTCTCCCGACACCGGCTCGTCTCCTCCGCGTCGCCGGCCTCGATTTTCCTCCGCTTCTTGCGGTGCGAATCCTCGGCGGCGGCGGCGGCGGCGGCAGCGGCAGCGGGGCCCGAAGACGACGACATGGACGAAGCCCCTCTCTCTCTCTCTCTCTCCCACAGGGGATTCGAAGCCTGCGGCAAAAAGGAAACACAGCTGTGGTGATGGGAGATCTAACCGGGGATTCCCCAACGTCCGACCGGTCGATCAAGCCGAGAGGCGGGTGCCGGCGGCGGAGGAAGGGGGGAGACCCAGGAACGAGAAGCGCATGAAGAGGGAGAAACGGAGCATAAATAGGAAGAGGAGAGTGTGTACCTGAGGGAGGCGAGAACGAAGAAGAAGAAGAAGAAGAAGATGACTATGAAGGAAGCTGAAGAAGGTGGTGGGCTTGTTCTGTGCTGCTTAGAGAGAGAAAGAGGAAGAGAGAGAGAGAGAGAGAGAGGGAAAAACAATCCGAGAAACCACGCGTCCACAGAGGGATCACATCTTAGCTTGGGGGCTTTTCTTCGCTTCTTATTTATTCGGTTTTTTTCGATTTTCTCGGTTTTACTTTTTTTTTTTTATCTTTCTCTCTTTCTTTATTTTTTTTTTCGGTTTCTTTTTAGTTCAGTTTAATTTGTTTTTGTTTTTGTTTTTGTTTTTGTTTTTTTTTTGGTTTTTGTGGGGGGCCCTGTTCGTGCTTGCGTGTGTGCATGCGGGAAATTGTACCGCCGGGTGGATCTATCGATTTGGATTTCGTTTGGAACTACTCGGACTATTTACTTAAATTTTTTTTTCTTTTTTGTTTATGTACGGAGATATTCGAGAGAATATCGAAGTTTTTTTAGTCCGCTCGATTTTCGGTGAAATGAAATTCCCAAATCTATTTGGCAAGTTTTCCTGTGAGGTGGGGTGTACTTGTTTTTGTAATTTAGAACGCGCATGATAAAATTTCTACTTTTTTTTTTAACTTTTTTTTAAATCCGAAACATGTTTAGAATAGAAATCCGTTTGGTAACACAATTTAATTTTTCTATTTCTAAAATAGATTTTTATTCTATAATTAGATTTGAAGAAGAAATCAGAAACTAAAATTTTTAATTTCTCAATTTCTAAATAAAAATTGAGAAATTAATTTTTTGTCAAAAATCAATTTCTATTTCAGAAATTTTATCATGCGCACCCCTAATGACCGGGAGCATTTATTGTACTCTTTACTCACTTTGGATTTTCCAAGAACATCAACTCTTAAATAGTTGATTTTTGACGGGATATCTATTTATATTATTGAGTCGGAACATCATTTGGTATCGCTCTTCACAATTGCTGATATGGTCCTTAGCATTTCGTTATAATGATGACAAATTAGGGGCAATAATGTCATTAGCTAAGAGTTTAACTTGTACTCTTTACGAGTATTTTCTTTTTTCGATGATTTTCATCTTCAATTATATGCGACGGTTTTCATCTCATCCGTGGCACAAGATAAATATAGCAAATGGGGTCCAGGACCTTGACCCTCTAGGACCGGGTACCCAAGTCTTAAGGGTTATACTAGAGACTTTTTCATAAATGTGTTCCATCATTTTCCTATAACAAACATAAGAAGACAACTTCTATTGTACATGCAAGGTACATCCAAAAATAGGAAGAGAAATCATTTTCTTTTCAAAATAAGTTCCTTTGAAATTTTTTTTATGAAAATTAATTTTTGAAACAAATGGAGTCTTAATAAAAAGAAAAAGAGAGAGAGAGAGAGAGAGAATTTGCTCATTATTGTCCCCGGTCATCATATCTATATTTCCTCTCTCTTTTTTTGAGTTATATATATATCAACTTCGGTTCTGGCTACTACCAAGTAAGTAGGTATTAGACCTAAGCAAGTCTTTAAAAGGCTCATGAAGGAAACATGCGGGAAAACCGCCCTGGAGTAAGAGATCCCGCGCTGTCTTTTTATTCACTTTTTATCGGGAAGACAAAGATAGACAAGGAATTAGAGGGTCTCACGGTGAGGAAGGTAGACATCACGTCAGAACTTTGGTTCCGACTACTATCAAGTAGGCAAGTATAGTAGCCTCCCACGCCTAAAGTAAGTGAGAATGGGTTAAATGCTCACAGCTAGATTGACACGCCTTACGGCACTCTCTCTTTGTGAGTTATATATATTAAAGTCATTTGAAACTCATACATAATTTGCGCAAACCAATTCAATGTCAAGTTAATAGAAATTATGGTCATATTGGCGAATGGCGTTAGAATTTCAGAGAGATTACCTTGAGTGGTCTTTGAAAAGTTGACACAACCCATGTAAATTTCCCCCAAAAAAACATACAATGAATTATCAATGCAGATACAGACAAAGATATGCTCATAAAACAATATAAGTACATAAGAACGCTGTAGGGCCTTTCTTAACTATATCTACTCATTGTGGATACTGCCTGGTAACTTTGGCTATAAAGAGATATAAAGATCCTTTTATTTTCTGCCATGTCCCAGAAAAAGTTATGAGAATTATGTGGTCAACCCCTTTGTAAACTTTTGAAAGTCTCTTATTGAGTCATAAGAGTATGAATCGGACTTAATTCGTTTAACCCTCTTTTGCCTTCGATTAAATATGTTCTCAATGTGAAAGTTCAAAATGAAGAGTCAAAAAGAAGAAGAATAAAATAAATTATCTTGGGAAGGCACAGTTTGTTCACCCAACTCCATCAATGTTCTTGTGGAATTATGTGTGGATGTGGTCAACCAAATCATCGCAAAGACAACCAAGATTTTAGTAAAAGAAGGTTGATGGCCAAATCTACACTCGTAAATCATAACTTCCACTATCTTTCTGGGACATTTGGATCATTCACAATGTGTTATGCTGGACCAATAATCACTTGATCAAGTCATAGGATGCTAGAACCGACGAACTTTAGGAGAATGATTTTATTGCCATCCATTTCCAAGAGGCTTATCTAAGGATCAAAAACTTTATTTTATTCTATCTTTTTCTAGCCGAGTAAAAAGGCGAGAAAAATATGGCGCTTAGTTCTAGCAACCCCCTCCAACATCGTACCATATTTACCCGATGGAACTGTTACTTTGTCATGTTAGTTTACTCACGGTACTTCACTCGTGAGACCTTATGAACTCTGGGTTCTCTTGTTACTTTACTCGTGAGACCTTATGAACTCCGGGTTCTCTTGTTGGCTCATTATAAATGTACCTCACCCTGGCGCCTGGCAGATGAATAACATGTTTTTGTACTTAACACAACCTTGGACCCACCTTTGGTGAAATGTTTGATTTCTAATAGTGAAAATTCATTGCGCACCACCGTCTAAGTTGTACTTACTGTAAGGTTGAGAATGGTAGCTACACAGGTTACTTGACTTGGTCAATCAATCATGACTAAATCAAAAGAATTAGAACTTAAACAAGAAACCAGATCATTTGACACCCATGAAAGCACCTACCTATGTGTTCACAATCATGGGGCAGCATGTGTTCACCTCTCTTATCGTGTCTTGCAAGGTGGGCGGAAAATTTTTATATGCCATCTCTCTCTGCCCCTAAATTTTTGTCCTTTCTTTTTGGGAAAAAAATGGACTTTGATGATGTGGAAAAGGTTTATTGGATGGAAAAAGTGGTGGTGGCTTGCACTAATTGGGGCTGGGTGGTGTGTGGGGTTGCTTGATGCTTTGTATTTATGTGGGCAATGATTAGGGCAAAGAAACAAATAGAAAACAGAGACCATAAAGAGAGGAGGAAGGAGATGAATGCATGTGGGTTGCTTTCATGACACTTTCTATCAAACATTTTTGCCTCTATTTTGGCTTTTTATAAAGCATGTGTTTTGGACTCATGCGGCCCTCTTTTCCTTTTAATTTATTATTCTTGATTTTTCATTTTTTGCTGTGTGTGGACAGGTTTTATCCCCATTGCTCCTGCATAGAGTGCAGGCTTCCACCTTCTGCCTTTTTCCTCTCCATTATTATCACTCCAATCTCTCTCTCTCTCTCTCTCTCTCTCTCTCTCTCTCTCTCTCTCAAATTAGTTTCCTTTTATAATGAGAATGTATTATCCACATAAGTGATTAAAAACCAAAAAAATCACGAACACTTTTGGTTATCTCCTTGAAAAATCACTTGTATCAATCAACATGGACAGTACAATCATTGCATAGTTTTCTCTGATGTTTATTTGAGCCTAGGATGATTCTTCCATCAGTAGATTACTCATGTGGAGTCCACAATTTACTAACATCATACTTAAAAAAGAAAGAAATGAACAATTTCTTCTAAGGGAGAGTTGAAATGAGGTGAAAATTCTTAGAATAATTTCTGTATGTTTCAATCTCCAATAATAGAGCTTTTAGTGATTATGTTAAGCCTCTAGGTTGAGGTTGCGCCAAAGCGGAGCCACAAAAGAAGGACAATAATTACCCAAATAGTATATTCTTGGATGGTGTATATTATATAAATGAGTAAATTAAGATTGCTAGGGACAAGTATATGAGGTTGAAAAGTATAAGATGAGCACATGCACCAGACAACGACAGGCCAGAAAGCTTGTCCCCTTGCTTGAGACAGGGCTTAAATGTCATTTTTGTTTAGTCAGTCCCAATTTTTTTTTAAAGGTTGATAATCAATTAATGCAATGTTAGTCGTGTATAGATGTGCAAAATCATATATACACTCAAGGAAAGGATCATGTACAATGACCTAATCTTCTAGAAACACCAGCACTTTGTGGGTAATTTTTATGGAACCTTTGGTCTCCTCGTTTTAAGCTTTAAACTGTAAAGAGATAAATTCCTAAACATGCACTTAGAATTAGTATATTTCAGTGAATGAAACAACTATTTTATTTTATTTCCAGAATTAGTTCCTTTTTTTTTCGATTGATTGTGGTAATATCCCGAAGATGGGATTATTGAGGTTTTGAGACAATCGTCACATGATCTTTGTGCGATATTTAAGCTGGGATGGAGTCGATAGGGCTCTTGAGATTCGGATACATGAACAGCTAATGGCATGGGTTGGATTCTTTCCATGATAGCAGAATAATATGTCGTGCGTGGAATTAACAAGACACTAACGCAATCTGCAAATGATTAACTTTTGTATGCTAGTTGATCTTTGAGTCCTCTCTCTCTCTCTCTCTCTCAGAGTCATCCTTATCCATTCCTCTAGGTTACTTCTCATTCATGGGAAAAAGGACTGTCAGGTTTCATTCGGCGATGTCTTTAATTGAAGCAATTAGACAAAATGGGGTGTCTCGGTCCCTCTCACATGGGTTCCTCAATTAGTTTAATACTAAAGTCCGTTTGTCATTATCGCGCCAAGTCTGGAAACGGGTCTCTTTGATTATTGGTGCTTATGCTTATATTATGGGGGGTGGGGTTTGACTTGGAGCAAGGCACTTGTTTTGTCTGCAATGAAGAAAAATGCTCCTGTGCACCAATGAGGTGCTGCCGTCGCCGGACTATATGATTGAATTTTGTCTCACTTCAACCTGAACTTGAAATTACTCCCTTTTTTTGACACGAATGATTGTTTTTTGCTTTGTTTTCTTGCTTGTTGTGACCGCTCAACCGGGCTTTTGATTAAACACCAACTTGGCAGATACAGAAAAAGCGCCGCCTGAGTGCGATTTGGTCTCGGTGTGAAATGTGGCGACCAAGTCTCTCTCTCTAATCAGATGAAAGCAGAAGCTACCTATTTTTAAAGTGATATGATCAGGATCAGTGAACCAAAACACACCCACGATCACAGAAAGACAAATGCTGGGAATTGGATGAACATGGGATTTGGTGGAGCGAACACGTTTTACGCTGTCAAAGGCTAATATAATACTCCTCACCCAACAGAGCCACCTTAAAGCGTCAGTTGATTAAACTATGCATCAGTGCCGCCTTGTTTGAAATGAAGGCTTTGTCCAAGCATCGAAATCATTAAGAAAATACATCACCCGTGGTTGGCGCTGGGGGAACTTATCTGTAGCTCTAGAACAAGAATGGATTAACATTAGTTTAAAAGGTTCCTGATAATTGAATCCAAAGGTCATCATATACCCAATTGAAAGACAACGCCGCACGAGTGTATGCCTCTTGAAGGAATTGATCCTTTGCTTGTCTTGAAAACAAGGATAAGGATAATGATGATAAGAAACTTGTAATGATAATGATAACATCATTCTAAACAACAAACCACCATACTGACCAGGTTTGCTCCCTAATCTATGCATTAAAACTCTAGTACAGCGTAAGCAGTTATTGGGCAACAACCCTGACATTGGTTGGAGGTAGACTCGTGCAGAGCAGAGTTTCAAGTCAGATATTGGGAAGTTACATCACAATGAGGGATTAAGATCATCCTCTCGAGCAATGGGATTTATTGATCTATAACAGCGTGATCTTACAGGATATAATCGTATTTACTAATTGACTTTGATCTTGAGTCTGCAAAGAAAATTTTGCAGCAATATGAAATCAGATGAGCAAGAGATAGGACGACCTAGAGTCACTTGACTACTTCCATCCTTCCAATCAGAAAACGTACAGCTGCATGCTTGTTCTACCTGTCCAATCAGTTTGAGTTTGTCGTGGTGAGAAATTCCCGCTTCCCTTCCAGTTTTATCCTGCCTGATATTGACTCTTAGGTGGTGGCAGGAAGCTGTAAGCTGTTTGACGGAGATCTAGGCCTAACAACATAGGTTAGCGTTTTTTCTACCGTGCTAGAGTCCGTTTCCTCCAGGAAAGGTATCTCAAAAACCAGAGACTGGTATAAGCAGACCTCATCCTCCTTGCAATAGTAGACCTGCAGCAAAAAGCCGGATTAGTCACATTTTCTTTAGACAGAGAGTACTTAAGACGGTGATTAAAGATCCCATTTTCACCAACAAACAACAATGCCTCTTCCCTGAATGAGGTTTGGATTCAGACTGTTTAATTATATGGGTTTCCATTCTAAATTTCGCTGAAAAACAAAATTTTCCAGAAGCTAATGTGAATAAAAGTGCTACCAAATTGGAATGACTAGGAGAACAATCTCCTCATAGAATGAAGAGCTCGAAAGAAGGAAAACAGGTGGAACTTATTCTTGCAATCACAGTAAACTAATAAGTATAATATTGAATGAAGTATGAATCAAGAGAATGTATTTCAGAATTAAATATTTCAAACATCAACTCTGAACTCTACCAATAAGTGTTCTGATCAACATTGTTCCAAATGCTTTCCAAATGCTTTAGTAAACTTCTCGAGTCTGCAGCAACATAATTCTACTGGCAAAGAGCTAATTATTTTCTCCTGAAATGTCGGAATATCATGAACCCTCTAGTTGATTTTGAGGAACTTCATTTAGAATCTAAATCTAGAGTTACGTTGCAGTCTATGTCTATCGAGGCCTTTGGCGCAGTTGAAGCCTCTGGAGGTTGCACCTCCAACCACGAGTTCATTCACTTTCACGCAAGGCCTTTGTATGACTATCCATCAGAAAGGCCATTAAATTTCAGTTATCAACCTGAATGTGAACTTTTATGGGAAACTGTACCTTGCAGTATATCCTTCCCATCGAAGCTGAAGGGGAGGGCCTCTTAAAATGAATATTGCACAATCCTTCTGAATCAAGACTGCCATCCAAGGGCTCAACAGAAACTGCACCTTCAGGCTCAGTTTCAACAAAAAATTTACTTCGCGCTTCCTGCATGTGAAAACTGAAAGTTAATGTGTGGTGTAATAGAAGAGAGTATTAATCTCATACAGATTTTCAACATTTAATGGTAGCAAAAGACGCAATAAATTCCATTGAGCAAAGCAGTTCAAGGCCATAAGTATCTCAGAAAGAGGGACAGCACCTTTGAGAAATGATATCCTTCAGGTAATGATATCTTAAGGCCAAGATTGCCCTCACTAGACGAGATTCCATCAACCTTAACTGTCAGTGTCTCAGAGGACGTTCGACTCCTGAGGCGCTTCAAAGTTCTAGATTTGGGCACAGGAGGTCTGACTCCTTTCAGCTCCAAAGTAAGAATTTCAGCTCCTTCCTTATTCAAGTCTAGATATCTGATTACATTGTTGTTTGTATCGGCTACAAATAACCTTCCTGGAAAAATACAAAAAGGAATCATATTGGATCAGATTGCTTCTCTAAATAAATTTCCAAATTCATATGTTAAGGGCACCATATCTACATGACAAAAATTCCTAGTACAAGCTATAAAACAGTTAATCAGAATTGAGCACAGATCATTCCAGAAGAACATCACCATTTCCGCCTTCAGTAATTCCAGCTGGCTCCGAAAGCTGTAGAAAAAAGTACAGAGTCACTATAGTTTAAGCCACAAACTAGTCAACTGGCAGAAGTTGGAAAAGACATCTTCCTCTGTCATTTATACACAGCATGTGGAAGAAGTGAAGAGGAAAGACTTTCTTCTTGACAATAATGCCAGAAAAGCACATTATTGTCAATTCTAATTCGTGTTCTTCGGATATATCGTGGTCAGCAGAATATGACCATGATAAATTGAGGAAATTCATGAATTTTACTTGTGATTTGTAGTTTCTAGAAATGTTTTCTTGAAGTACAACTTAGGAAACTGAGGCAAAGTAGTTTCAAATAAACAATTATAGCACTTTTCTATTTTTGGATTAAGTAATGAGTTGTTCAACAGAAAAAACTGTTCAAGTACATAAGGAATACACAAGAACAGCAAAATGGAGACTAGTAAGACAAAGCTAATTCAAAAATAAATGGCACATGAAGTCCATAAAGGCTTTAAATCAGCAAGGTTCCACAGACAGGACAAAGACATGAGCAACAAAATGCATATTTAGACTCCATGGACCATATAGCTTTTGCCAGAGGCTATAGAGTAATCTGGGGAAGTAAATCAAAGTACGAAGGACTCCATACTTTACACGTCATTGCCGTATTTAGTTATCATAGTTATAAAAAGATTTAGAGAATTACGTAAGATGAGAACTTCAGGAACTAATCTTTTGGTTCCGTATAACATAGTTTCTTCCAGAAGTTCATAAAACAATAGATTGAGCCAATCATCTGAAGTCTAAAGCAAGAAAAGGGATATAGACCTGAGCGCTCAGTGGTGTGCCATCCCTGAAACCGGCTTTTCCTGTCCCTGCTACAGTGGTAACTTGCTTACTAACTGGATCCAGCTTCTTAATCTGAGATTGTCAGTTAACTTTGAGGAATGAACATTGGTTCCATAAGAATATTCAAAAATGTTTTCTTGTAAACAGCTACTTAAAAAATAACTTGAGGAGCCTTTCAGACTTAGTCACAAAATTGGGTGAAGAGTGCATTACTCTCAAGTCTCAACATCCCATCAGACTATTGAACTATTCTTTGCATAGAAAAGCAAAGAAATTAGAGTGTACAGCACCAAGAGGTTGATGAAAGTCATTAGCAGATTGACTGGAAGTAATCTTTGATCAGACAGCTCTTCTTCTAAATAAGTGACAGATCAGCTGGCTCTCAGATTGAGCAGCTTTTTTGCCTACGACATCAGTGTCGCTTGTTCTCATATTTAGGGTTCATATCTGACCCTGAAAACATGACAATCTTGCGGTTTGTCCACTCATGGGCGGTGTTTAGACACACTGGCATTTGAAACTTTTTCCAGTCAGACTGATTGAGGGAAGCCACAAGAGTGATTTCTCGACAAAAGTTGTTGCAATAGACTAGTAGGACTGTAGTGAATCAGCATCTGCTATATCAGAGACTCTCAAACTTGGCCAGTAGGCCTGGCCATGTATGTCGAGTACATAGTCCAGCATTTAGGCCACTACTAGCGATCCACAGAACATCATGTAATGCAGGTCAAGTAATAATGGTGATCCACAACAATGTATATGAATTATGTTTTCTAGCCCAGCTGAAGAATGAGAGCAATAATGGCTTATTTACATATTCTACCCTCTTCTTGTCAGTTTACTGAAGTAAAAAAAATTCATATTTCTTAAGGAATTCAACTACCTTGTGGTTGTAACTATCAGCTATATATATTTGACCATCTTTTGCATATGATACTCCCAACGGATGTTGCAGAAGTACATCAGAACCTGTCCCATCATGATCTCCAAACTGTAAAAATCACATTATCAGACTAGAATCTGGAGTAAAAGCAGATGCAATATGAAAATCTCTGCTCTGATGTTCTAACCGAATACTTTTCTTGACATAGGGTAGGACTTACTCTGAAAAGATTTTCTGAGAAAAGTGGGTCACCGCCAGCGAGCAATCTTGATCCTCCTGTTTTCAAATCAACTGCTCGGATGGAGCTACTCTCACTATCAGCTATATAGGCCTCTTTGAAATCTACAGGAAAGCATGGACTTTGGACCATCATCCTCAATGTTCACATCTATGTGCTAAGGGCTTTATGTGGAGAGATTTTTGTGAGATCTTACCAGGAGATAATGAAATTCCAGAAGGCTGTGCAAAGGAAGTGCTTGAAGGGCTAAATTCATTAAAAACAAAAGGAAGAAAATGTCATTCTCGTGTTACAATAAAAGAAACTAAACAAAGAACTAAACAAAGCAGAGGATAAGAACAGCAGTAAACACTAGACTAATTCGAGGTTCATCTAAATCCTATGTTAAAACTTGAAGCTACATTACAAACAGTCAATATTCTTTCTAATAAGCAAAGCAAAGTGGGCTCTGGAAATGAGAATCCGATTCAAAGTCAAGTCATGCAAAACTCATGACATTATGTAAAGAGCATGTTCAGTCAACGAGCTTCAAATTATGATAGTTGAGCTTTCTATAGCACAGTGACCATAAAAATCGCGTAAGTCCAACTAGAGTAAGAAAGAAGCTGATTGTCAAACCATGTAAAAATGTATAATGCATCAGAATTCAAAACTTTATCCTCCAGTGCAGTTTCAAGAAAGCAAATCAGCTGAAGCTAACCCAATTTCAAAAGAATAGTACAAATCACGTTTTCTCTACACCATACCTTGATCCATTTGAATTTCTTTCGTAACCATTGCCACTAAAAGCCCTGGTCACTTCATCTAATGTATCATGTTCCCAGATTTGATGTTGACCAGCCATTGCAATATAAACCTTTTCGTTCGATGGCTCGAAGCAAACATCCCAAGGAGAATTGAGAAGCTGAAAATGACGGTAGACTTTAGCATAAAAGGTGTTTTGCATCTAAAAGCAGGTGTCATGTTCAGCTATAGTCTACCAAAGAAAATGTGCACTGGAAAGCTTAAGTCTGAGCATGCACACAGTGATATGTTGCTCAAAGAATTGAAACTTGTATTAAAACTCGCCTGATCCATTCCTTTTCCTCCACCCTCATAGTCTGAACCCTTGGTCCCATTTCCAGCAAGAGTACGTACAGTCTCGTTAACAAAATTAATTTCCCTGCAGCCACAGGATGAAACCTAACTGATTGGTATGATACATTGGTAATCTCCTCTTTATTTCAAGACAAGTAACTTCCATGCTTCTTTACAATAAAAGAACCAGACAAGTTTAGCAAAGAGCTAATTAAAGAATAAGGTCTTTTGAAATCTTTTTTCCTTTTTTTTGGTAAAGATCTTTTGAAATCTTGATTACCAGTAACAGCAGCAAAATCATCTAACTCCTGCTGGAAAGATTCATGATTCTATGATGTTTCCATTTACCTTAGAGCGTGATTTTCCGTATCTGCCACATATAGGATATTTTTCTTTGGATTGTAGGCGAGGCCCTGCAGATGCAGAATATCCCAAAATTGCCACACTAGTAGTCAATATCAAATGTAAAACCTCAGCATGAAATGTCAGTATCAACTCACTAGATTCACCAAGATTGGGAGACAGTGAGCTATTGTACCAATAGAATGGTTATGAATTTTATTACTTTTTTTGAAAGCATGATGGTGATGACAAATTCTAGAACCTCACTTGAGGGCGATTGAAGGTGACTTCATCAAAGTTACCGTCACGTAAGCCCTCCTCTCCAGTGCTTCCAATTTGGACAATAAAGTTCCCCTCCAGATCGGTCACCACCTGAACATCAAGCACGCTATATTATTTGATGCTATTCTGCCTATGTCAAGAACTTCAAAGCTATCATTATAGTGGGAGAGACATAAATATGGAATCAAAGGTGTCATGGAAGTATGGCAAAATAAGCTAGCAACTTTTTGGAAGACTTCAGCAAGTCTAAATGACTGAAACTGGACTCGTCAAAGATATGGGTTCCACGAAGTAGCTTTAGGTAATTTGGGGGTAAAATAAGAGTAATTAAGAAATTTAAATGCATTATGGTCAGCTAAAGACATTCCCCACAAGTTATCACAAACTTTGTTCACATTAACCACACAACGCGAGGTATACACATGGGCTGTTGGCTTTTGCTTTGTCTCTGTGTCTTTGTTTCGAATGTTTTCAACAGTTCAAAACTTATGATAAGAAAAAGAAGGAAAGAAAGAAACTTGACCAGTAATAGCACTAAAATTTTGTGCTTTATCATGTCATATCTTAAAGAAAACCTAATATAAATATCAAGGCATGGTTTTCTAACAATAGAATATTTAGGTCGATCAAAGCTTTCCAAATACCATGCACTTAATTACTTGGGCTATGGAAATGGATAATACGATATGCCTGTCATGATATTTTCGTCTTCCTATTTCAACACCTTGTAGCTGTTTGCACGGTGTTCTTATTGCATGTGATCTTCTGTGCTTGAGAGAGAGAGAGAGAGAGAGAGAGAGAGAGAGAGAGAGAGAGAGAGAGAGAGAGTACTATGCAGTTATGGTTACTGTCCGAAATGAAAAGCCGATTGTTGAGGACATCTATTGCCAACTTCCCAGGAAACTTCAGAGGAGATGTGGATAAGCGAGGATCATTATTTTTCTCCAATTTCAAAGGTAAAGGGGTGTTCTCTAGGAGCTTCTTTCCACCATAGTAGAGAAGAGCTGCCTCAACTAAATCATCCAGATCCTAAAAGGAACAAATAATAAACTTTAATATTTTGTGGATTCTTTCGACTCCTGAAAATTAATAGCAAAACCAAACAACTGTCCTGAACTTATCACAACTTTTAGGTAGAAAAAAACACCATTCGGGGTTACTGATGAATTTGCAGAGATTAGGTATTAATACCTTCCGGCGGCCCTCTCCGGCTAGCTGAGCAAGCATCTTACCATTGGGCCCAACGACAGCAAATGTAGGCCATGAATTAACACCAAGCTCTCGCCACATATACATCTCTCCGTCATTGACAACCTAATCAGACAAGATATTTACTCCAAGCAAATGAGAAAGAGATACAGTTGCGTGATAAAGATGGTTTTTCTGATGACACTGGTTTGAGTCATAATCAGATATTTAACATTTTTCTTAACGTTAATGCATTTCACAGGATGTCCCATTGAACAGCTCAATCTAATCCTTTATTGAAGAAAGACACAACATTGTGAAAAATAATAAGACACGGTCTAGATCATTTGGTATGAGGGAGTGATATGTATTTTGTGATAAGATGACTGAAACATGGTTGCACATGGGCAGATAACAACTTGATAACGCACATGCTCATAAATAGTTCTTCATAGGCAGATGACTGAAACACCTAGCGACATGTTAACAACTCACAACAGAAAAGTGTAAGAACACATAAAAAGGCATTATACTCCTCAACAACATAATTACTTTGGGAGACCATAATGTGTCATATATCTTAATTCAAAATGTCGGACTTACCGGATGACTGATGTCATAGCGTAATACTGCATTGCGGATGGCTTCTAAATCTTTCTCATTATCGAATTTAGCAGAATGCACTCCAACGACAACAAACTGCCAAGTCAAACATGATTATTTGTCAATGAGCAATATATTATCATTAGATTCTGAGTAAATAAAGTGGGAACAAGAGTTACACAAGGAAGTACGACACAATGCAAATATTATCTGAAATTCTTTAAGAATATTCGGTGTAGATTATGTATTGTTACTACCATAGACATGACTTGCTAGAACACTGTAGTGAGTTCATAATAAGTGGCATAACAAATGCCCAGCAAGCTGCACGCAATGTGTCACAGCAGAAAATATATTAACATCAACAAATGACAAAGTACAAACAACAACATATTACATTCATAAATTGTAAAGTATAGAGTAGACTTCTCAAAGGTCCACAGACAACTCAACCAAAATGCACAGACAACTAAACAGGTGGAGACAAAGCTTTAGCTAGGTCTCCATCAACACCACTCCCTTTTTTGTCCATCACTTCCTACCCCTTTACTAATCATAACTGTAGTTTACAGGCCAAATCGACGTTGGGTACTAATTCCTAAATCCTCTTGGAGGACAATGAGCCGTATCTTTTCTTCCTTTTTTAAATTACATGGAGAACTAAGAGCGAGTGAAATAGCTTGATAATAAGTAAAAATCGTCATTTGAGAATACATTTTAATTTATTATTGCCAATTTCCAATTACTTCAATTTTATTCCAGTAGTCTGTATCTGGGTAATGAAATGAGGCCTAAGGATAGTGGAAAAGGTACATCCAATACGGCTAGTAAGTAAAAGATGAAAATCCTTATCTGCACTGAGAATTAGAAACAGGTTACATCCTCCCTGCCTCAGTCTTCATCAAGAAAAGGCTCCTGATCTAATCAAAGAGGGGGAAAAGAAATAGAGAAAAAGAAGAGTAAAAGCAAAGGCTACATGTTGATGTGCCTATTCAGTATTCACTGAAACTGGATTGTTCCTGAGTATCCTAAGGTGAAAAACTGGTCATAGCCTTTCACTTCTTCACACATGTTTTGGAATATCTAAGTATCAGGTACCCTAGAATTAGATCCCTATATTTCACGATCGATAAATTGAGGGTATCTTGGAAGCAGTGGATTTAACATGGACTATTTTTAAACAAAGAAGCTGCCCATTTGTGCCAGCAAAGTTCATCACAAGAAAACACACGTCTATGGACATCTGTGGGATTTTACATGAGAAAGAACAGAAACTTACTGGCATCTCTTTATATTTTTTCTCCAAGTAGTCTAGATCTGGTAAAACGTGCATGCAATTTATGCAGCAATAGGTCCAAAAGTCCAACACCACCACCTTTCCTCTCAAATCCTGCAATGAGAGAGAGAGAGAGAGAGAGAGAGAGAGAGAGAGAGAGACTTAAACACACCATATGCCTATGCCTGCCACCTTGCAGTGGGGAAGGCTGACTGGCTAAAAGCACAAGCAGAATCCAACATCATAGGATCAGAAAGTAAGAATCTATGGACAATTATTGTCGGGACTTCACTAGCACTAAACAATTCTGCAAAAGTTCATTAATGTTCCCAGTATACAGCCCCTTTTATGTGGGCCATATACATGGCTCTCTCTTTCCAGTCCATTACATGAAAAAAAAAAAAATCATATTCCAGTGCTTGGACATTGGATTTGCAACTTTATATTAGATTACCAGGTACAAAGCCATAAACGTTGAGCTCCTAAATTTAAGAAAAATAGCTGCCATAGTCAATTACAACCTGAACTCTGCATAAGCTTCCACTACTTGTCTTGGGTCCTGTGGACATGAGTCATGGACCACTTCAAGCAGTCAATGAAGGTCTAAACTATTTATACAGCATACAGGAAAAAAAGAATGAACAAGTGGCAGAGTTGATTGGTTGTGCTAAATTATGTCTCGAGTTTAAGCTGTGTATTGTTAGAATATGTAAATAATAAATCACACATTCATCTAATAGCTCAAACTTTTAGAATAGTTGGTTGTGGTCCTACAAAATCTCATATAATATCAGAGTAGGAGGTCTTGAGTTCAAATCTTCCAAGCCCCTAATTGCCTCCCCACTTATATATTTCCACATTTTAGGCTTAGGCCAAAGATAAACCTATGCAAGGGGATTATTAGAATATATATATTAAACTACACTTTCATCTAACAACTTAAGCTTTTAGAACGATTAGTTGTGATTCCATAAATCCTCACATGGTATCAGAGCTTGAGTCTTGAGTTCGAATCTTTTCAAGCCCCATTTGCCTTCCTAATTAAATTGTACACTTCATACTAGGCAAAAAAAAAAAAAAAAAAAAAAAAAAAGACCAAACTAAATGTGAGAGGGAGTGTTAGAAAATATAAATAATAAATCACGCCTTCATCTAATAGCTTAAGCTTTTAAAACAGTTGGTCGTGATCTCACAAAATCTCGCATGTATAAAACCCACCCCATTTGGAGGATTTTGCTTGTTCAAATCGGTGTTCTCTATAATCTGAATAAAATTTGGATTTCTTGGGTGGTGGAACCTAATTTTTCTTCCTGTAGGAGAAGATTATCTAAGTTTGACCGGCTTGACTTCTTGGACTCCAATTGCTGCACAGGAACTTCTTTTGGCCATACAAAAAAGGAGGGGACTCACATATATTCTCTAAAAATATGTTTACTTGCACACCCACGGAGTAATCAAAGGATAGATAATAAAAAAACAGGTTTTGCTTTTATTTTTCAAAACCAGCTGCAGCCGTATAAAAGGGAAAAAGAAGTTGTGGATCCTTCCACAAAAGAAAGTGGTGCACAATATAGGGACGTTTCTTGTGTAGTTGTACAAAGAACTTTTGTTTTGCTAATGAACAGAAACTTGAACATATGGTGATTTGCGTTGTGAGCTTTATATCCAAATTAAATTGTTTATTTGTAAACATTGTGGGCTTGGGAGTGTAATCTAAGTATAGCAAACACTCAAGCATAGGAGCAATTGTAACTCTAATTTTTCGATTATTAGTGAATTATTTGTTATTGGCTCTTATAAGATTTTGTGGGACCATTGCTAACTGTTCTAAAAGCTTAAGCTGTTAGATAAATGTGTGATTTAATATTTAAATTATTCTAATACTCTCCCTCATGTTTAGTTTGGTTTTTTTTTTTTTTTTTGGGCTTAGTACTAAACATGTACATATTTAATTAGGGAGGTAAATAGAGGCCAGGAAAAATCCAAACTCAGAACTTCCTATTCTGATACCATGTGAGATTTATAAGACCACTGCCAACTATTCTAAAAGTTTAAGCTGTTAGATGAAAGCGTGGTTTAATATTTAAATTATTCTAACAGCTCTCCCCGTAGAGTAGATTCTAACAACTGTAAATCATTGGTGTTCCTTATTGTTCATCATTTATTTTTCCAGTGATTTTGCATTAATTAAATTGGAAGATCCGATATCTTCCACATTAATTTACAACAGGCTGGCAAAAGCAACCGTTGTAATGTCAACTACCGTGCTAAGTGATAGAACAATCATAAAACAAAGACAAAACAAGAGAGTGAAGGGTCTGCTATTGCAGTAGTTACCCTGCCAAACTGAAGGGGAGCTGTATTTAACCAGTCGAGCTTAGGTGGGAACTCTGGCACAAGAGGAGCAGATCCCCTTCATTATGATAATAAAAACCTCGTCAGTTCAACTAGTGATGAAGAATAACCATGATAGAAAAATATCACGTGATGAGTATGTCACATGAACAACAAATCACTGAAAAAAAAATCAGGAACAAAAGAAAATTTCAAAATTCTCACTTTGATTCCAGATCTGAGATGTAATTCACAAATTGTCGAACTCTTGAATAGCGTGAGTCACCTGAAAAAATATATTAAGTATGCAATTTCACCATTTCTCTCTATCAACCATTCATATATCACTAGGAAAATAAAAGGATCAACAGAGTCAAATAACTTTGCCAGCAAATAATGTAGAATACCAACTGTTCACACATTGGTGCAATTTGAGCAAATGCAAATAAATTATCACAACAGACGTGTTATTACCTTCACGCTGCTGAAAAGATGGCTGATTAACTCCAAATAACAAATTCCAAAGTGCTTTAGGGGATGCATACTGCATTGCCTACAACCAAACCTTCATATCAATAAAGCAAACGTTGCTACATAGTAAGTCACTCAGAGTTAATCCAAATCGCTCATGATAGAATTATTCAGCATGAGAGGACATTCTTGATCAGAAGCTGTACCTTCCAATTTGCAACTGTGAAGACAAGACAAGACAAGGCTACACCCAAACTTCCGTATCTTACTAAGTCCCGGCGAGAAACCTGCAACCTGTCCAAAGATTATCTCCAACCTCAAGCTGAAAATGTTACTGAGGCAAGTTTCCAGAGGAAAGTTATGACAGCGTTCCAGTAGACTTCACCCATAAACATGCAAGAGAAGAACAACTACAGGATCTTTGGCTGATAATCAAACATCTCTCAATTTTAATTTTAATTATAGCACAAGCAGTAGAGGTCATAGAGCACACAATAGGTTAACCTCCACAATCAGAGTGGAATGTCGTAGATGAAGATGTAGCATGCAGATTTATAATGCAGGTTAGCAGGAAAACCTCATGACAAAAATAGTACCTAATTTAGTATTATGAAAACCGGTGAAGAGAAGCAATATAAGAAGATCTGTTCACTTTCCACGTGGGAATTAAGCCACGGAAGTTACCAAAAGAGATCTTTCACTTAGCATCTAAAATGAGGAAGAAACTGCATGGAGGCGTTCCTATTTGATTTTTACAATTTACTAGGTTCCTGACATCAAGTAAATCTCAAATGCTATTATATCATCTACTGCAAGTAACTTGAAAGGAACGGAGACTACTGGAACATTTTTCTGTAAGGCTTGGATCATCTTAATGATCTTCCTGACACTTGAGTCCACTCTCTCGTCTTTGCACTTCAAATGGTGATTCAGATTAGTTGAAGAAGATATGAATACATGGATGCACATCTAAGTAATAGAGATTCCAGTTGTAGCATAGAAAGAAATAAAGTTCGATCCACAATATAAAAGCCATAGGTCATATTTGAGATAATTAGCGGGTTGTGGAAAACATAAATTCTACTCAACATCATCAACGTTCAACATATACAAGGGGACTTACCCTACAGCGGATGACAAATTTCCATTGCTGTTATCCTGTATTGGAATATTATCACTTCGATCTTTCAGTTCTGATGAGATTTGAGTGGACAACTCATAATACTGAGGTTCCCGCATCTTCTCATCTGCAATAATTTATTCTCATTAGAGTAACGTCAAGGGTTTTAAACATTGCCTGTAACTTTTTTGATATGAGAAAATCTTTCAACATGCTGGCCTATCTAATTAATAATGGCTTTGAATTGACAACCAGAGTAAGTTATTGAAGTAAGCAATAAAACCATTGTTGAAGAAATCAGAATAAAGCTGAACCAGATCAACTTGCATCTCAATAGTCTTTGATTAAGAAATGCCCACTACAAGCAAGTAGGTTAAACATATGTTCCCAATACAAAGCTCATCATAATGATGCTACATACAGACAACAGTAGCATCTCAGGACTACATACTAAGGTCACCAGAACCACCACTGACAATATCATCAAGTGAAACACTTTGTATCTCCTTCCTGACAAGGGATGGACCAGCAACTTTTAGTCTTTCTTCAGATAATGTAGTCGTCAAAGCAATACATCTGCAAGCAACAGAAACTTATTTACCGTATGCAAGAGAAGATAGCTTATGATTGCTATTTCAAGTGAAACTGAAGCAGTAGACTATCTAGACAACTATATCATCAAAAGACAAATATAGTCAGTTGAGAAAGAACAGAATTGAGCTACAACAAATAAAGCAACTATTACTTCTACCTCATTTGTGCAGCTTTGGCAGCCTGAACTCCAGCTAGAGCATCTTCAATAACAATACACTGGAACAGGACAGACAAGATCAGTTTTTCTGGTTACAGCACCAATGCTGCATGAAATATTTGAACCGCATGGCTGTTTTGCAAACATTTCAGTTTGTTCTGATTTTGAAAACAGAAAGCACCTGAAAATTCTTCTAGCAAATTGTTTTGGTGGGCCAGTTTTACTATATCTTCTCTTAATAGCAGATCTTTTTGTGAAACAATGAACTGACAACTTCAAACTTCAACCTCTAATATTCTTTCATTTAACTGCTAGCGACAATATATGTAACACTGATTGCAGTGAAGTATCACTATCATGTTAGACTATAACCATGACTCCGTCACACGTCCTTCTGTGCAGACACATAACAATCTTCACTATCATGAATTTGTCTCCATTACCACAGAATACATCTGTAAGACTTCTTATCGTTCTGGAAAGTGCCCTAAAACTGAGAATCTCAAATTTTGCTTGTCCATGCAATCCATTTAATAAGGACCAACAAGACAGAGTAGATCTTTTTCTGTGAATAAACAGTGAAATAAGAAGATGAAACAATCCCTTCTAGTGCAATGTCTAGTAATATGTCACTCCAGAGCTGGTAACAAATCAGTAGGTAAGCTTTCTTTTTTTATTTTTCTTAAATACTTGAGTACTGCAATTGATAATATGACAGGCTTTCCAGAGGAGCTTTCTTTCTAGAGTGCTGAACATTTTCTACCAGAAGAAACCGTAATTGGTCACACATGATTAATCTTCTGTTGATTGAGATGCCGTTGATTAATCTTCTGTTGATTGAGATGCCGTGAGCATATTAAGCATCTAAAGAACTTAAGGATGCATACCTCATTCGGTGGCACATTTAAGATCTTTGAGGCAGCTAAGAATATGTCAGGAGCAGGTTTCAGGTTTTCAAAAGCATCAGCAGGCACGATAGCATCAAACCTGAGAAAAAGAAAAATAGGAAATAAAATAGAAGGTTAAAACTCACATCGGAAGAAAAGTCTCATGCCCTCTCAATGCTTGAATAGTTGTTGAGACAACTGCATCGGAAAGATAATGCAAAAAACTCATTCAAATTCATACCACATAAGTTAGCAACTACCTGTTTAACGAGGAGAGAAGTACCATTAGAGAAAGAAAAAGGGAGCATGTACGACTGAAAGAGTTCATGAATAAGCTATTCAACTGGTTTATATCTTGGCACACTATATTTGTCCATCTACTACTGATTGAAGATTCCATCCCACCCACAACTGAATTTAGTCATAATATTTCACTCACACAAGAATTAAGACACAAGTTATGATCAAGCAATTGTAACTGGTGTAGCTTACATTGACAAGGGTAAACCAGCAGCAGCCAAATTTGCATCAACCTTGATGCGATCAGCACTAGAGGCAACCGCAACTTTGAGGCCCTTGCTTTTACACTGCATAGACATTTCGTTGAATGAACTTATTAGCAGATACAGCAATGAATTTTGTTTTACAATTGCCTTGAGCTTTATCATCCACAAACCTGAGAAATGAGTTCCAGGGCACCCGGAAAGCCAATGCCGGAATTCGGTTTTGCATACTGACGATAGCAGAAAGTTATAAAAGCGTTAATGGTTCTTCAGGCACAAATGCAAGTCCACATGAACTGTACTCACTTGTTCATAACTTCAACTTAGGACTTTGAAGCACTACCTTATCCAAATATATCTCAAAGAACCTCTTCTTTGCTGCTTCTGTGTCAAATTCCTTGACCCCTTTAGCAGAAGCAACGCCTCCTAGAAAATTTGCCTCGCCTGATCAATGAGGAAACAGGTGATCAAATGAGAATGAAATTCCAGTGCTGCACCAATAGACTCAGGGTAAAGAAACAATAATATGAATGGAAACGTCCATTTCCAATATCAAAAGTTTCTTCCCCAACAATCCGAAACAAACAAAACAAAACTTTTAGCACAGGATCAAAGAATAAGAAAAAGACCAGAATGGAATACTACTTGTCATTCACGTTAAAACTGAGCGTCGCTAGCAATTATACAAAATTTACTGGAGGCAAATGAAAATGGAATAGCCACGGAAGTGCCAAAAGAGACAGCCTACTGTGATACCACGGCAGAGAGAGTGCACAACCACTTGCTCGAGCTAAAACTTTATGTACCAGATAACCGTGTCTTCACATTCAGATAAAATTTCAATCTTCACATTGAGTGCCCAACCTTTTAGAACTTCACAAACGACCCGTCTCATCTTCATATACAATTTGAACTCAGAAGAATACTTCTTATGCCTCAGCTACGAGTACATGTATTTTTGCTCAAGATAAATTTGACAAGAAAATCAGAAATATCCTCAGTATCCTGATCGCGAGAATTTTCATCTATACGTGAAATTGAGCTAAATCGTACTATACCATGAAGCAACATGAAAGCAAGACTTCATTTTTCCGCAGCCAAGTGGTGATACTTCCCTTTGCGCATATAAATACAGAAACAAACATTCCGATACCTGTTCCCATAAAAGGCACGAAGTCCTCCACGGTGACTTCCACGCCCATCTCGGCGAACACGTCGACGGCCGCCCTCCGCGACGGCTCCTCGCTGTCGCAGAGGACTCCGTCCATGTCGAACAGCACCGCCGACACCTTGCCCCACCCGCTCGCCGCCGGCGCGGCCTTCTCCTCGACGCTCGCGCACGCGCGCACGGACGACATTCTCCTCCGCTCGAGGGCGAGGGCGGCGGCGGCGGCGGCGAGGGGCGGCCGGCACCGGACGGCGCGGGCCGCGGCGGCGGCGGCGCGCCGGCGGGGCGTCGAGGCGGAGGACGAGATGGAGAAGAGGAAGAGGGCGTTGGCGCGAGAGAGGGAAGGCGGCGGAGGGGAGAGGAGCTTCATGGCCGCGTCTGCTGAAGAGTGACGACTGGATGTAGAGATAGAGAGAGAGAGAGAGAGAGAGAATGGCGGGTGAAGGAGATGATTAGAAAATCTCTGAACTCCGATTTTTGGCCGTTTGGTGTTGGTTTTGTTTTTGCTTTTTTCCTTTTCTGGTATCAATTTTTCCTCTTGTCCAAACATCTAAATTTCAGGCATATGATTTTTGTTGAAAAACGATTACGTCACAGTTGATAACAATATATTTTAGATTATAAAAAATAAAATAATAAATTATTATAAATTATTATGAGACTCATTTTTTTAAGAATTAGTGATCCATTACAAATTGTTATTCTCACAATACTTTTAAAGATGGTTATATTAACAAAGCCAATTTTGTTTTATTAGGATGACCTTAATCACATCAAATTTAAAATATGAACCTGAGTTATTCTCTTGGAAAAAGAAATATTTAATTAGCAATACCAAAATGGAAGAATTCTTTTAACCCTTCTCATAAATCCCCTGGTTTGGAATTAGGAAAAGACTAACACAAAGGTGGACTTAATTGGCCAAGCGATAAGTGGCCAGAATATTGTCTAATTGTAATCTCTTTTTTTTCTTTCCTTAAATAGAATAAATTTCATTTTAAAAATGGTTATCTAACCTACTCTTTTTGTGATTTTGAGAGTAGATTTCTTTGACATCTTTTTCATTCATGTAAGGAGTGCATGGATCTATGGCGTTATTAGGGAAGTAAAGCTAAATGAAGAATTTCTGGATGAGAAAACTCAATTCCTTTTTAAGTGGTGGAGAAGCATTTTTGGTCCAGTTGGATTGATGGCGAGGCACTTGACAATGTTGACATAGCTCTGCATTATCCACTCTGCGGACCACTAATTTTTTTTTTTTTCTCTTTTGCAACGGCTTCATTTTCTTGGGCTGTTGCTAATGGGCCAGACAGTTTCTGGAAAAAGTCAGCAAGCCCAGGCACTTTGAAGCTCCAACAGTGCATGATCCGTTGTTCTACTAAGGAAATGTTTATCAAGGGTGTTAACGTGTTTCGGGTCGAACAATGTTCCAACCCTAAACCCGACCCGAAACATGTATTCCGCTTGTTTCATGTTTGTTACCGAACACGACCCGAACACGAAACACGTTTTATATTTGTTTCGTGTTCGGTCGTGTTCAGTCGGGTCGGTCGGGTCGGGTTTTTTGACACCCCTAATGTTTATGAATGCCCTCACCACACCACTGCCCACGGTGGCCGCGTGGTTAAGGCTTGGTACCCTCCACGCCAAGGGGAAGAGTTCGAGACTTCGTGGACGCAGTGCTTCAATGCTCAACGTGCGACTTACCCAAGTACGGGGTCAATGGTGGGGGCCCGCCGTTCGGGTTTACTCTCCGCCGCGAAGCAGAGCGGAGGTTCCCTGCTTACCAAAAAAAAACAAAAATGCCCTCACCACACCACTCAAACTCTAATCAATGTGCTTAAACCCCGAACTTTGCCCAAAGTGACATATTTACCCCAAACTTTTTTTTGTGATGTGAAAAACCCCAAGCTTTGCCAACCGTAATACATTTATCCCAACTTTTTTTTTTTGTGACGTGAAAAACCCCAAACTTTTGTTATATGACACATTTACCCCAAAATTAGAGGGCATTTTGGTCTTTTCCTTTTTAAAAATTCTTTTTAAATTTTTTTACTTTTTAAAATTTTTTAATTCTTTTTTTCTCTTCCCTCCACCAGTTGGCCGGCGAAGGGAAGCCGGCGTCCGGCGAGGGCTGCCCTCGCCGGCGTCCGGCGAGGGCCACCCTCGCCGACCTCGGGGCTAGGGCGGCCCTCGCCGCGTCGAGCGAGGGCCGCCCTCGCCCGTGTCGGGCGAGGTGCCCTCGCCCGATCCGCAAGGGCCGTCCTCGCCCGGGACGCCGGCGAGGGCCGCGTCGGGCGAGGGTGCCCTCGGGCCGTCCTCGCCCGTCGCCGGCGAGGGCCGCCCTCGCCTACGTCGGGTGAGGGGTGCCCTCGCTAGATCCGCAGGGCCATCCTCGCCCGACGCCGGCGAGGGCTGCGTCGGGCGAGGGTGTCCGTTCCTCGCTAGATCTCGGCGGGGTGTCCCCGCCCTCGCTACATCTGGCGAGGGCCGTCCTCATCCGTCGCCGGCGAGGGCCGCCCTCGCCTGCGTCAGGCAAGGGTGTCCCTGCCCTCGCCCGACGCCGACGAGGTCGCCGGACGCCGACTTCCCTCTGCCGGCTTCGCCATGGCCGGCGGAGAGAAGAAGAAGAAAAAAAGAAAAAAAAGAAAAAGGAAAAAATAGAATAAAAAGACAAAAATGCCCTTGATGGGTAAATGTGTCACGGTTTAGAAAGTTTGGGGTTTTTCACGTCACAAAAAAAAGTTTGAGGTAAATATGTCACTTTGGGCAAAGTTCAGGATTTTTCATGACTTTTTCCCTAAAAAAAAATACTAACGGCATGGCTTTTCTTCCATCAGTAATTTGCTCACTAGAGTTCACTCAATTCTAATGCCTTGAAAAGATGACGTATCGATGTGTAATAGTCTCTAACATGTATCCCAATGACACTTCCTCGTATGGCGCACTATCATAGGAAGAGGAACAGGTAAAATGTTAGTCTGAAGATCAATTGTGGTCTTCACGTGAGATTATACATCTGTAGAATGAAAGGCTGATGATATGTTGTTGGTCTGTTCAGCAATGAGAGCAAACATCATGATTTTCAGTTGAGCAGTCTAATAGCAGATCTTAAATTGAACGTTGACACTGATAAAAGATCGTGCATACAATTATGATATGAAGCTGTTCAAGTCCATTATACTTTTGGAGAGCTTTCTTGCAGGTACAACACTTGCTCTGACCTCAACAACAGATTCCAAATGCAGTGTTAACACAGAGGTAAAGGGATAAAGAATAAGCCACGATAATCGGCTAATATAAAATAAAAGGCAGCTTGTTTTTTTTCACATCGTACTATAGGACACAAATCAAACAGTATACGCAAGCTAAAATGCCTTAGCTTGTTTAAAGAGAAAACAAAGAAGTGCATAGCAGAGCCTCCATGCCAGACCAAAAAACCCTGACCCTTGGCCAAACAATATTGTATCCTTAAGGTATTGCCAAAATGACGATGGACACGAACTTCCTATAGAAGAAAAAAAGAATTCCCGCACTATTAGATCACCCAAATTTGAACCCATTGCTGGGAAGGTTTGGTACGTTAGCTCCAAAAGTAAAGCCTTGAGCATCTCCATTGACAGCATCTTGTGCATCACCTTCTTCCCCATCTTCCTCAGCCCAATATCTCTCCAATATCTTCACGGCCTTCTCATATATCTCATTGTTGTCATGGGTCTGCAGACTCTCGATCTTATCCAGACCGTCGCACTCATCTATCATCTGTCCGTAAAGATTGACTCCACCATTCAGTCCCATTTCTTTATCCGCCTCTCCAATTTTCAGTATGTTTTCGAGCCCCTCGAGGCAAACAGTTACTATCCGAGGGTCAGGACAAATCAAAAGATCACAAAGGGGCTTGATGCAACCTTGGCTCACCAAGAATCTGCAGGAATGAAATCGGCTTGTGTTAGCTTTTGTTATCTTGATACGGGAACACATATATCTCCTCAGAAAGCCATAGCTGAAATAGAGACTTTAGAATTTCTCCTACTAATCATCAGCACATGCAACCGATAGAAAGCACAGGTTTGAGGACACTATGTATGACATTGTCTGTCTTACAAACAACATGACAGATAACGGAAATACAAGTTGAATTTTATGCATAAAAAATTCATTCAACAGGCCATAAGATGAAGAATAAGAAAGCAAGTTCCAAAAAGATACGCACTGAATTTGGTCATGAGATCCTCCAGATGTGGCATTCGAAATTGCCCATGCAGCCTCCTTCTTGATCTCAAACTCCGCATGCTGGAGAAGGTGCACGAGAGGATGGATGATGTTGGCCTCTACAACAGCCTACACATAACATACTGTGTTAATTTCTCTGTAAACACGCCACCTCACTCAAATAACAGTTCATAAGATCATCCAGAGACTACATGACAAGTAGCTCCCGCATCACTTAAGAAGCGTTAAAAAAAATGAGATTGTCAAAAGAACTAACACCTGATGAGCTGTTGAGAAAGACTAACATACCATACGCACAATCGAGTAGCTTGCAATCACTCCACTCAAAGCAGTCATGTCTAACTTTTATTTTTAAAAGCTGGTCATGGTCATTATTGAATCGGGCAGAGTAACCCACCATCATCAATTTGGTGTGGATTTACAATAAACATTTGGTCCACTTGAACATGCAGAAAAAATCTTCCAATGAATGCATTGCAATACCTGTATTTGAGCTCTATTTCCAGCTGTGATATTTGAGATTGTCCAACAAGCCTCCTTCTTTATGCTTTTTTTGTGATTTTGAGTCAGTAGTTGATATAGACAAGGGAGGGCTCCATTGTCGATCACAAACTGCAACATACATGTGGAGTATCACTATGAGGAGAAAAAATAATCTGAAAATCTAGGCACCAAAGCAATACCTGTGTTTGGGCATCATCACCAGTGACTATGTTCCCTACGGTCCGTAGGGCAGGTATAAGAACAGTAGCCGAGGGATGACTGTCAAAAGATAACTTTAATCAGAACATAAGCCTTAGCACGTGTTAGAAGCTACAGAAGAAATAACTGAACAAACACATGCAAGTAGACTTGGAGACAAAATGACCACGTGATTCGACAACATGCCATGGCATTCAAGAGAACTATCAGAAGGAAAAAAGCCAGAAAGCAAACAAATGCCCTATTAGCACATTCTGGAGAATGGATCTTACAGCAAAAGCTGCACCAATCGTGTGCAGACACCTGCTTCAATCACAGCTTGAATTTTGTCATTTGGGCCATCAGAAAGGTATGAGAGAGCCCAGCAAGCATCTGTTAAAACTTCTTCATCATTCACATGGATCAGTTGCTGGAGAACTGGTAATGCAGGCTTCACCTGAGTTAAACAAAGCCAATCAACAATGGAGTAACTTATCAAAAGTAATCATGCAAAACACGTGCTACAAAAAGGCTTCTTACAAAGAGTCTGCCCCTACATAAGCATGAATACCTGTTCAAAAGGTGTAGGTGGCTTGCCCCGGCAAAAGTTAGATAAAGTCCATGTGGCATTTCTCAGCATGGACAATTTTGAGTGTTCATTTAACTGCGATAACAAAGGAACAAGTGCACCATGACTCAGAACAAGATCTCTACAACTTGGAGAATCACCAGCGACATTACCCAAAGCCCACACTGCCTGGTTCATCAAAACAAAACACGCATCGTATGTGTCAGCAAGCATACCTAGAAGGTTTGCAATTGCATAAGAAAGGCATAATGATATAATTGTAATTGAAAAACATGTGACAAGATGATATCAGCATTGTTATTTACAGAATCCTGACAACATGACGATTCAAGTAGGGGTAAAAAAAGAGTTTGAAGGGGTAAAAAGCACACAAAATTACTATAACTCAAAAGTCATTAGACAGTTTGGGAAGCTTTCCAATCCAAAAACTGAAAAAAGAAATAATAATAGAATAAAGAAATAGGACAACATACTTCATAGATGATCTCTAATAAACAAAGCATACAACAGGAAGGGGTAGAAGCGGTAAAGGTAAAGGCACCCCTAATTTCAGTGGCATGGGTATACGCAATCAGGAAAATACTTCTAAGGCAGTTCTTTCATTGCCAGAGGTGGCAATGCCCTCCAAAGCATAACTCAATATGCGATGGCATGTCCCAATACACTGTATAGCACCTTTTTTCCTTCTTTGTCAATTTTATGCTTCCCCAATTTCCTTTTTCTTATGTCAACAGATTATTTGTTGTTATGATTTACTTTAACTTTTCTGAGATGGCTAATTTTAAGGTGTATAGCTAACTATTGTCCCTTCTGTATTTCTTAAGTGCTACAATAAAATCCGAAGGAACAAATTTCTGATAAAACTACTAGAACATTAAGGGCCTATTTGTTTGTGTTCTTTTTTTGTTCCCCGAAACACAATTTCTGTTCTTTTGTTCCGGGGAACAAAAAAAGAATAGAAACGCATTTGTTTATACTTTTGTTCACTGGAATAAAAAAATCTATTTTTTTTTTGTTCCCGGGAACAAATTTGGAACAGAAATAAAAAACTTGTTTCTTATTCCCGGGAACACTTCCGAGAAACAATTTCTCTCCTATTTTTTCCTTCTCTTTCTTTTCTTCTTCTTCTCTTCTTCTTTTTTCTTTGGCCGGTCGCCGGCCTCGGCCATAGCCGACTATTGCCTGCCAAGGGCTGGCAACATTGGCAACCGGCCGTCGAGGGCTGGTGACCTTGCTAGAGTGTCGCCAGCCCCTGACGAGTTCAACCTCACCTTGGCTAGGCGAGCTCGGCCTCGCCGGGGGCCGGTGAGCCTTGCCGTGGCTGGGCGAGGCCGCCGGCCCTCGTCGACCGGCGACCGGCCAAAAGGAAGAAAAAAAAAAAAAAAAAAAGAGAAAAGGAAAAATAAAATAAAAATATTAAAAATTTATACAAGTTTACCAAACATGTTTCTGTTCTTTTTCTATTCCAGGAACAGAAATTTTGTGTACGTTACCACACGCGTTATTCTGTTCAAAAATTGTTCCTCGGAACAGAAATAGTCTTTTATATTTCTATTTCTCGGAACAATTTTTGAACAAAAACGTTACCAAATGCGCCCTAAGTAAGTAAAGAAGAGAAAGAAAAACAGTTAGCAAGAAGTACCTGCTCTCTAACATCGTCGCTGGCAGAACTAAGAAGTTGCACAAACATTGGGACTGCACCACTTTCAATGACAACTCTGGTATGCTCAGATGTGCCAGAAGCAACATTTGTCAATGCCCATGCAGCCTCAAACTGCAGATTGAAGAAAGTAAGTTATGTAGATACTATGGCATGCACTCCACTATACTTCAACAATAAAATAAAATAGAGAAACAAGAGCAGCAAAGAGAGCCCTACTTGCAGCTGTGGTAGATCATTCCTTTGTAGAAATTCTACAAACCTCGGGACAACACCAGCTTTGATCACCTCATCTATAGGTGGGCTGCGCTCTGCAGATAAAGGCACCAACATAATCAACATATGCCAGGACCAACTATAGTAATAGAAAGCACCCCAGGATCAACCATCGCACCAATTGACAGCAACTTTCTAAACTGAGTGGTAGCTTCCAACTGAGAGGCAGGATCATCTGACCATACTCCTTGAACCAATGTTGGAAGACTTTCCAACTGCACGACATAAACAATAGAAAAGGAGATAGGAAACATAAGTAGATAGTCTTCCATTTGTCAAACACAGTAGCAGTATCCATCATAGTTAGCCCACACAGCCACAATGAGAAGTACAGGACCTACTGGGGGGCTAGGTAAATGTACAAAAACATGTTGACTGGGCCCAAAATAAAGAAATTTTCATTAAAGAACACAACAGCACACATGCATTCATATAACATGTCCATTAGGGGGTAGTTGACCCAAGTTGAGCCAATGCAGAGACTAGTCAATGCGATCCGATATCCTAAACTTGACTTGACTAGAAAGTCTAGACTCAATACTCAACTCGAGCTTGATCAAGCTTGAATTTTTCTAAGCAGAAGCTCCACTAAATTTCACATTCCATGTGCTTGAACCCAACTCCACATGCTTGATTCCCCCAAAAAAGCTTATAATATGAACTCAAGTCGACCTAGAATTCAATTTTCCAAAGTGCAATAAGAATTTGAATAACAACAAGATTCATATATCCTTATGTTCACTATTATCAGATATATAACTCAACCACTTGACAAAAATCATAAGCTACTTAAGTCGACTCAGTTTGGAACTCAAACTCAATAGGAACTAAGTCCAGTCAAGCTTGAGAACTTGCAAGTAGCTTAATCCATTCACACTCCTCACAACTCTGCTTGGATTTGAAAAATGACAATTATAGGATTAGGAAGAGAATGAAGACCAAAAGTTCAGGTTTAATTCTACTCCAACAGAGCTTTCAACATTGTGATTTTTACTTCAACTCATCTTATAAGCATTCTTCAATGTCGAACGTTCTCATGTTCCTTTCTAGGCAAATCCGATATTTACTTTTCAAAAAAGCAAAAGATTAAAACTACTCTGATCATTTTCCAGATTGACAAATAGTTTCCCCATTATAAAAGTGGCTAAAAGGCTATCAACAGAGTTAAACAGAATGGAGTAAAACAATGAAGTATGCAGTGACTGGACTCTGGATCATACAGCATAATAATGCAATGTACAACAAGGTTTATTTAGGCAAATGTGACTATTTGGATAAAAAGATTACTTGATTTCTAGACTTGTAGTTGGCTTTATCCGACTCCATAAACATGACAAAATTACACTTTCATCAGCTTAAGTTGAATAAACGCCTTGGCAGGAAGATATTTCCCGAGGAACACATCCCGATAACAGGAATGGCCTTTCCAAAGCAAATGGGGCATCAGACAACCACAACTAATACAAACAAATAACAAAAAAAAATTTGCACTTTATTTACTTAAGACCTACAAAACTACTGGCGATTATGCCCATGTGTCTCAGGAAGCCCGAAAAGGAAAAAAGCAGAGCAGAGTAGACTTTGTTGTGCTCCGGTGACTAGTCACTTTTCCACTTCACCGTGATGAAAGATAGATTTGCACTGGCCAAATTCTTCATCTTACGTCGCTTCACATTTAGCTCCACGAAATCGCGAATCCCAAATCCCATACAAGAATCAATATAAACCGACATAGATGTTAGCCTTCATGATCTGATCATACATGTTAGCTCACGCTCATAAAATGGATCGATCGCTCAAATGGTGAGGTCAGTTCGCCCCTCAATGCGCAGCACTCAAACAGTAACTTCGACGAGTTAAGATCCACAATTCTGCGAGTTCACTCGATAGATCGAGCACTACAACATCCAAATGACCCGGCCAACGAATCAAGACACGCACTTTAAACGCAGCCAAAGAGAAGATCCAAATGGGTCAAGAGAAAAGCACCCTCTTTTCGATGTTCTGCGATCCATCGACGAATTGCTGGGGCGGCTGCTGCTGCTGCTGCTGGAGCTGCTGCTGGGGCAGGCCTTCCCTCCGCTTCTTCAGCAGATTGTCCTCCCGCTTGCTCTTCCTGATCTCCACCAGGTTGTCCTCCCTCCGCCGCCGCGCCTCCTCCGCATCAACGCCGGTCTTGTAGGCCTTCTTCCTCGCCTCGTTCCGCGTGCTGGGTCGCAGAGACATTGTGGGTTCCTCGCCGCCGGCGCCGACTGGGGACCGCCTCCGCCCACTGCCGTCGAAGTGTTCGATGAAATGCGCGACAGGGTGGAGAGAGAGAAAGAGACGAGGCGGTTTTTGGGAGGAGGAAAAGAGCGAACGGAGAAGGAAAGAGGAAGTAGTGGGTGATTTTTTTAATCTGCTGATGGATGCAATACATAGATTGACCCATAAATGCATGATCCAACCTAAATTCTTTTCATTTGAACTATTTTTTGAACAAACAAACAAAAAAAAATTAACTATTTACTAGATTTTGTATTTAATATTGTTTACATACATGTCAAAATGGAGAATTTGGTGGATTTCTTTCCATAGATGAATTTAGCGGATCGGATTGTGCATATCATTGCTCAAGAATTTCAATTTGATCGGCAATATATCCGAACTCACGAAATATCGTTTGTTATTAAATTAAGATATTTTGGTAATAATAACTATATCGAATCCATCATTGACATACAATGTGGACCTACTAATTTTGTAGTGTACACATACAACCAAGTATTCTAGATTTATTGATATTTTAATATATCGCAATTTATCTCACAAATTGTGATTGAAATTGGCATTGCATCTTGTATAAGGGGAGAATTATCAAAAAAGTAATGAACCTATTACAATTGTACCAATTCAGTTGTAAATTTTTTTTTAAACTAATTTAGTTCTAAACCTTTTTATAATTGTACCAATTTAGTTCATCCAGCCAAAATTGGTCGAGCGACGTTGACATAGACGCTAGCCGATGATGACCATCTAGTGAAAGTTGATTTGGCAATTTTTTTTTCTAATTTTTAAATGTCTTTTTGAATGTTTTAATTTTTTTTCCCACCTTCTCCTTCCTTTGGCTGACGAGGTTAGCCTCACGGGCTAGTGGTGAGGCTTGTTTTCGCTAACCACTAGTGAAGGCGAGCCTTCCCAACAACGGCGAGGTCGAGCCTCATTGTCTTTGGGTGAGGAGCATTGCCGACCACCAATGAGACCACTATTGCGCGATCTAGCAAGGCTCGACCTCAGCCAAACCATGGAGAGGTCGACCCTCGTTGTCCCTAGGTGAGGAGCCTTGCCAGTGCTGATGAGCTCAACCCTCACCATGGCTGGGCGAGGCCGAGCCTCACCATTTGGTGGGGCCTCACCCAACAACGACGAGTCGACCTCGCAAAATCTAGTGGGCCCTTGCCCAATTGCAGGGAGGCCGACTTTGCCGGCCAAAGGAAGGAGAAGTGGATGGATAAAAATTCGAAAATTCAAAAAAATAATTTAAAAATGCCACGTCGGCCTTCACCGAGTAGCCGTCACCAGCCAGCATCCACTTTAGTGCTGACAGGCCAATTTTGATCGGATGGACTAAATTAGCATAATTGTAGAATGTTTAGGGCTAAATTGGTTAAAAAAAATTATAACTGAATTGACACAATTATAATGTGTTTATGACTTTTTTGATAATTCTCTCTTGTACAAATGATCCCATTCCAAAGCACATACTAAAGCAAATTCACTCTCGAAAAGAGTGGATGGAATATGGAAAAAAGCAAAATAAAAAGAATTCTCAACTTCATTTGTTTCACGGAAATCAATGATTAAAAATGTATTTTTCTCAAAATTATAATTATATTACTTACAAAAATGAATAGGCAAAAAATGTTTTTACAGTCCAAGAAAATATTTGGATATTGCCGATAATAAAAATATATCTATTCCGCTAACTATTTTTAGTAACACAAATGATTATTTTTAGAAAGATACTTTTAATTTCTTACGAAACAAAAGGAAATCTTATGAGATGTTTTTGTCTAGAAAAAAATAAATATAGAATATTTCTCAACTTCGTGGGCTTAAACCCGAGCCAAGTACAGGCCCATGTATAAACCGCTTAGCTCAAACGAGTCGCGACCGTTTTCCCTTCCGCTCGCTCCAGCGCCACCGCGCCGCCGCCGCCGCCGCTCATTGCAGCCGGAGGATCCCCTCCGCCATGTCCGGCCTCGAGCTAGCCGAACCGTACGGCGTCCTCCTGTACTACAAGTACGCCTCCGTCCCCGACCTCGACGAGCTCGTCTCGTTCTACGAGCGGAACTGCAGCTCGCTCGGCCTGCTCGGCCGGGTCCGGCTCGCTCCCCACGGCGTCAACGTCACGGTAAACCTCATCCCCCCCTCCTCGATTTCTCGTCGGCGTTTTGGAACGGGTAGGGAAGGCCCTTTGATACGGTGGATATCGACGATGCTTGTTGTCATTCTCTCTCGTGGTGGCTTACATGTCTCTGGTGTTTTCGTTGGCTGGAGAGTTACATGATGTAACTGTCGTGTTGAATGATGTTTCTGGAGCTAATTGATGAAGTTTGGATTCAAAGTTTGAATTTTTTGTTTCGCTGGCCCCTGAGGTGTGGTATAGAACTGGGATTTGTGCTGAGCCTAGAGTAGGGACATTAGCTTTAGCTGCAGAGAGGCAAGTTAATGGTCTGGACTCTCGGAGTGTTGACTTTCTGAAATGAGGTGCCGATAATGTGAAAACTTGAGGCGATAGAAGAGACCTGATGTGGTGTTCGAATGCTTTGACAATGGTTCTGGCCAGGTTGGAGGCAAGTTGTCGGCACTGGAGGGGCACATTGATGTGGTTAAGTCGAAAGCTTTGTTTGAAGGGACAGGACTTTAAGCTCGCTTCTTGCGATCAGCCTATGAATGACCAGGTTGCAAAGGAGTGCGGTTTCACCTCCCTCTCTATTCGCGTTGTCGAGGTAAATGAAGTAATAATCTCAGGATATTCTCAGGATATTCTCAGGATATCTTCTTTTTTCTTTCCGTGGTTTAGACTAAGAGACATGTCTGCTGTTTTTGGATGGGCAATTGCCCAAGAGGCAAATAAGTTTCTGTGAATTGCATGATCTCATATGATCAATCTATTTATGATAGCTTGGTATAGGATCTATTGACAGCATGATGAAGAGCAAGTGTTAGTTCATTATATTGCGTGGCAAAGGCGGCTGGAAGGCATTGTTTATGGCTATGTACTTCATTTCATGGTTAAAAGTTATTCTTCTGTATTAGAGAATCACATACCTAATAGATTTGTGCGAGAACATAGCTGAGAATTTTGTTTTCGTTTGCTTATTCCCACAAAACTCCTGTCATTCTATAACTGTGAAAATGCAAGGACTCTAGAGTGTGAGCACCTGATGGGGTAATCTCCTTCCGCCTTTCTGGTGGATGAAAGCCACAGTCCTCTGCTATTGGAATTTATATAACTGACAGATAGTGCCGGCTAACTCTTGATGCTGCCTAGTAAGTGCTACTTATTGGTATGTTATTGTTCTCATGTTAGGAATTGGTAACGTTCAGTTCTTACCCCCTTGTGAGATCACCCGACATCTCCTTTGCTGGAAGGCACCTATCTGTGCTGGAATTCCATTCTGTCCTGCAAAGTGCTGGTAACTTTTCAGATTCGTACCTGTGTTTGTCTTTCTCTGTATATTATGCTGCTTTTTTGTGGTTATTCTCTGTAATTGCAGAATTAGTTGATAACCTTTTGTGTATAGCATTTCTTCCTCTTTCCCTGATTCTATTGTTCAATTGTTCCCTTTGTCAGTTCCTTTATATCCTTGTTGGTGCAATAATTCTGAGCCTATTGTATGTTTCTGCTTTGGACGATTTGTGTGATGATGCACAAAATCTCTTGCCGGTCTACAGTGATGTCGTGATCCTCCAATGGCCCTCGAATTTGCACACCAAAGAGAGAGGAAGTCCTTCTGTGTTTTCCTCATGAGGATCCTTCGATGCTTAAAGCTCCATTTGTTTCACGAAAAAAATATTATCTGAGAAAACAGTTTCCTCATTTTTGGGCATTTGGTTTGCTAAGGAAAATGAGTCAACGGAAAATGTTTTCTTAGTCAACAAAAAAACTATGCTTAAGATCAGGAAAATGATTCTCTTTAAAAAATTGGAAATCATTTTCCAAAATATGATTAGGTGTCAATGCTTAGCCTGAAACTCTACACTTGGACACAGAAACCCTAGTGCTGGTTATTGGGTCCCTGGTGTCCAGGGTAAGGTCTTCGGTGCTTGGGCTCATGTCCATCGAGGTGGGGCTGGTGCCTAGATCTTGGCACCCTTGCTCCCATTGAGGTAGAGCCTGAGACCTTGAGGCTTGAGCTTGGGGCCCCGACACTTGCATCCCGGTCCATCGAGGCCGGCACCTAAGCTAGGGTCCACAAAGGCTGAGCACGGGATCCTTGCACCCGAGCTCGAATCCCCAAGAATCCCCAACACCTCGGTTGAGGTCCATGAAGGCCGTGCCGAGTCCACAAAGGTCATTTTTGAGTCTAGCGAGGCCAGGCCTGGGAGCCAATGCCTGTGCCCCAATCTTCAGCACTTGGGTTGGGCTTCATTATGCCCAAACTTGGGACTCTAGTGATTGTACTTGGTTCCCGGCTGCCCTGGCGCAAAAGACTAGCGCTTAATTAATGTATTTCTATTTAGGAAAATCAACCATACTGAATGACAGAAAATATTTTCCATTTAATTTTCAAGTTTTAGCCAAACTAAGGAAAATATTGTTATTTTTTTGGAAAACGTTTTCCAGAAATGTCACATTTTCCGCAAAACAAACGGATCTTAACTCAATACTTGTGATGAAGATGATGAAGGAGAGAGAAAAGTGAAGTGGCTGAAGAGGTTAAACTTGTTAGGCCATATGTTGATTAAAAGTTGTCACTTGGTATACTTTGTGGGGGTGGATGGGCTGGCTCTCCTTGTGTGGGCTATCAGGTTGAGGTGTTGTACCTTGGGGGCCCAGCATAGTTAAAACATTTATCAATTATGACAGCTGACGAATTGGGCATAACTATGAAATTGTGTCCTGAGTGAGTTACAAACCCAGTCAATCTTTATACACATTAATGTGGTATTTGAATCTTATGTCCGTGCATCTCTTTTCCAGGTAAGCTTCTCGATGAGGGTAGTCCTGCAAGCAGTGAAAGGCTTGTCTTGTTGGATGCAAGGAATTTATATGAGACCAGGATTGGGAAGTTCCACACACCAGGTGTGGAAACTTTGGATCCAGAAATCAGACAATACAGTGAGCTGCATGACTGGATAGATGATAATTCTGAACGTTTGCAAGGAAAATGCATCCTCATGTCAGTGCCCTCCTAGAACTTGGTGATTGTAGGTTTTTCGATTTCTACTCCTTCCTACCTTTCATAATTTTTTTTTTTAAATTTACCTCACTGGTACATGGAATCATGTATGCAAATGGTTGCTGTGCTTATACTTCAAGGCAATAGTCTGCTTATTGGCTTATGATTGTCCTGGTTTATGTGTATCTGTGTATACATGTATGAACTATTGTGGCTTTCATATGCATTGAGTTGCTTTAGTAAGATTAAATATTCTGAGGAAATTGGGAAATTCAAGTAATATGGGTGATTTTCTTACATTCTCCTTATTTACCTGGTCTAAGCCATAATAGGAGTAACTTTTATCACTCATCAATATATGAGAAAACCGAGGGACATGTCTTCCTTAATACGTTTACTAGGGACTGGCAGTGTCTTGGAGTGTCTGTCTTCCTTCTCTTACAAGTTCATTCTATCTTTTGATTCATGTGCTGAAAGTTAAACTAGATCAGAGTGTCCCTCAAAGGGAAATATCTATGTTTTTCCAGCAGTGCTGTGGTTGCATCATATTCGTCCATATTTTTATCCATGGTTTTTCTATAGGTACTGCACGGGGGGTATTAGATGTGAGATGGCATCAGCATACATCAAGGGAAAAGGCTCTGGGTTTGAGAACGTGTATCAGGTGGGTCTCTGGAGGAAATGGTTCAGATATGCAAACTTACTTTACCTGGTTCCTAGTGCACCTTGGCACAACGACCACATGACTTTAGAGGAAGTATATATGACTTCCCTGTCATGGTTGGGTCTCTTGGTTAAGGGTAGTGATGGGTCTAATTAGGTAGATTTGCTTAAAGATGAGATTATATAGAGTATAATCAAATTTTCATACCAAATTGTTGCTGCTTCAGATGAATTTCATGTGCTAATAAGTTGGCCCGAGGATCCTAATTGTAAAAAAAATAAAAATTTAATAAAAGAAGTGTCAAATTGGTCTGCAAATGTGAGACAAATGCTGCTTGATGACTGAAGTAATTTTTCACAATGTGCTCTTCTGCAGTTATATGGTGGGATACAGCGGTATCTGGAACAATTCCCTGATGGTGGATTCTTTAAAGGGAAGAATTTCGTCTTTGATCATCGGTATGTCTTTTGTAATCTGTTAACTATTTTGACAGATGTACAAAGTCTCACTTTAACTTACTTTTCTTTATTTCCCTTTTTTAAAGCTTATTATGCTTAGAAAGGGTCTCTTGTCTGATTTCAAGAATAGGTAATCTGAATGTTTTGTGAATTTGTCAAATAGAAAAGATAACTAGTTTTTTTGAACTGGAAGGGGCATACTAACTTTTGAAGTGGTCATGCTAATTGATGGGTTAGAAAAGAGTATGCTTTACTGTCGGAACATTCTGCTGGAATGTTTAGTGTCTCGGATACATGCTTTAGGCTTATGGCTTATGTATTTTAATAGCCTTCAATGTCTATACTTGAAAAGCTGGACTCTTTGCCTCTTTGGCAAATCCCTTCCAGGCAGAAATTAGTGGGAACCTTACATATTGAGTTCTAGGTTCTGAATCTGGTTTGTGTTTCTTGGCTCCCAGTGAAATCTCAGGAAAGATTGATAATGACACTTCAAATTTGTGGCAGTAATTCTTGCCTCTTTCATTGTCACTATAGGATCTCTGTAGGGAGCTGCAATGCAAACGTCATCAGTACATGCCTCCTTTGCAGCTGTCCATTTGATGATTACTCTTCCCGTTGTCGTTGTGCTTCTTGTAGGATGCTTGTTTTGGTCTGTGATAGTTGCCGGGTATGCTCAATTATCCCATGAATTTCTGCAACAGTAATTAGCACTTATAGTTCCTACAAAACTCCTAATAATATTTCTTTTAATTTTCATTCTGAACCATGTGTTAACTACATCTCCCCAGTGAACTTGGAATTACATGCAGTGATTTTGCTTCTGTATGAACCAGCTAAGTTGTTTGACAGCAGGTGGTAGGTTCCATTTACACGTGTGAACTTTGCCAAAAACATGGTAAATGTGGTCTTCCAACTCCAGCAATTGAAAATTTCAAGTCAGAAGCGCTGCCACAAGAGATTAAATTGAGCACTCTTTCATCAGAGAGACAAGGTAAGAATCTAAGATAGCCCTTATCTGCCAAATGTACCTGATAATAGGTAGTATTAAATACTATCGAGGACCTTTTCCGCTTGTCTATTTGTACCATGGCACAAATGCACATTTTCTGGAGTTTGAGGTTGTGTTCAACTTTGTGCTGTTTGCTCCTATCGAGGATTTGATTTCTGGAGTTCCTCTTAGTTTGCAATGAAATTTTCTGTTTGATATTAATAAGAAAATATATCAGGTTTCGGCGCTTCTAGAAAGCTCAGGATATTGTGTCTGCATGGGTTCCGTCAGAATGCCTCCAGCTTTAAAGGACGAACTGCTTCCTTAGCAAAGAAACTTAGGAGCATTGTGGAACTCGTCTTCGTGGATGCGCCACATGAGTTGTGCTTTATTTATCAACCTTCTGGTGTTGATGGGCATTCAGAGTCATCAACAGAACACAGAGGTACTCCTCCAAAAGAAAAGTGCAACAAGAAGTTTGCATGGTTAGTGCCGCCTGATTTCACTGCAGGGAGCGAAGCAAATTGGAAAGAAGCAGATGGTCCTTTTGATCCTCTTCAGTACCAGCAGCAGACAAATGGGTTTGATTCATCATTAGCATACTTGAAGTGCATGTATCTGCGGGATGGTCCATTTGATGGGATCTTGGGGTTTTCCCAGGGAGCAGCAATGGCTGCTTTAGCGTGTGCACGCAAGGACGAGTTGAAAGGTGAAATCAACTTTAGATTCGCCATTTTGTGCTCTGGGTTCGCTCTCAATCTAGCAGTGTTTGAGCATGGATCTATAAATTGCCCTTCACTTCATATTTTTGGAAGCGATCATGGGAGAGATAGGCAGATACCTAACAAGGCAAGTGCGGACCTTGCGGAGTATTTTGAAAATGGAAGTCGTGTGGTTATTCAACATGACAGTGGTCATATAATTCCGACGAGGTCTCCATATATTGACGAGATCAAGAACTTCTTGCAACGATTTCTCTAGAGGAAGCTCGAGGCCAGACATCCATTATGTGGTTGTTGTTGACTTCTCAAATCCCCACTACACACTCTGTGCAATTTTATTGGCAGCGCCAAAGTAGTACAATTTTCACAAATTATTGCCTGCTATAATGGGCTGTTTGACTATGTTGCCATGGTATGTATTTCTTCTCATGTTTCACCACTTTTGTATCACTGAAAGCTACACTCCATCAGTGATTCGACAGAATCCGATGCCCTTGGGACTCGAAATCATTATAACGTGGAAATTGGATGCTTGAACTTAGACTTTTGTCGTGAGCTAAATGTCGAATAGCCCTCGTTTTATGGTTGGCAGCTGTCAATATGGGTTACTGACCCACTTCATAACTCATTTTAAATGGAGCGGGTTATTACATGGGTCAGTAAAATGCTATAAATGGGTGGATATGGGTTTAACTCAAATAAGATATGAGTTTTAATGGGTTTTGTAATCTACCTGGGGCAGAACCTACCCAACCGAGCAAGTCTGTGAGACTGTGACTCTCTCTCTGCTCTTTTTGCCTCTCTCGTCACTAAATCTCGATCTCAATCTGAGTGATGGCGTCAACGAATTGCCGCCTCGTCTCTCCTCCTCCGCTGCTTTCCGAAGCTGACTGCTAACTCCGCTGAGCTGAGGGACGGTGTGTATGAACGGCCAACGACTTAATTTCACTATACCCACTGCATTCTTGCTATTACGAACAGCATCCTCTAATGCTCTTATCCAAATTTCGCCTTTTGGTATTTACCTACAACCACTATTCGATGCCAACCATTGCTTGTGACAATCCGATAAGACCCGCAAATCATGGCTGCATCAATTTTATTTGGGATTCTGCTGCTGGAAATGCATCCGGGGTCACCTGTTTGATGAAATGCTTCTATGAGAGGAAAGGATACCTAAAAATATGAAGACTCGAAGAGGCATGCGTTTTAGCCTTTAAAAACACAAACAAGGAAATGTGGCCTCAAAACCTCCATTTCCTTATCCTTATATGTAAAAGTTTAAAGGGAAAAGGTAGAGCTACCAACTGGAGAGATACACCTGGAGTTAAGGTTAACCGTCAGCAAAATGGAATGGCAGTAATCTAGGAGAGATGCATATGTTTGATAAACGATATAATTGTTGGAGTGTGGTTCATACTCCTTGTTAACCGTGTAGGGGCAGTGCCCCCACAACATTAGCGAGCTTTTATAGTTTGAGCTTATATTTTATTGATAACTTTAAATATATAAATATATACTATTTTTCTTTCTTATAGGAGAATCCTCAGCTTAATATAGCCATAGTTTAAGGGTGAACCAATTTAAAGCCTTATGTCTCAAACTTTCTTTTTCGTTCTCACTCTTCATTTTTCTTTATGATTGTGTGGCGAATCCTAATACATAATATTGGAGTTTGGTTTGAAGTTAGGGTTTCTTGGTGAAAAAGAGATTTGAAAAAAAATCTAATCTTTGGAAGGTGTCGTTGATTGGTCAATCAAAGATTGAAGTAGAGAAATTCAGAAAAAAAATATTTTTGAGTTATGGAAATAAAGAGGGAAAAAGCCATGAAAAACCCTGAACTTTGCCTAAAGTGACACATTTACCCCAAACTTTTTTTTTTTGTGATGTGAAAAACCCCAAACTTTCCAAACTATGACACATTTACCCCATCAACGGCATTTTTGTCTTTTTATTCTATTTTTTTCCTTTTTCTTTTTTTTTCTTCTTCTTCCCTTCGCCGACACCCTTGCTCAACGCAGGTGAGGGCGGCCCTTGCCGGCAACGGGCGAGGACGGCCCTCGCCAGATTTGGGGAGGGCAGGGACACCCTCACCCGACGCAGGCGAGGGCGGCCCTCGCCGGCGTCGAGTGAGGACGGCCCTCGCTAGATCTAGCAAGGGCGGGGACACCCTCGCCGGCATCGGGCGAGGGCGGGGACACCCTCGCCGACGCAGGGAGGGCGGCCCTCGGCGCGACGGGCAAGGACGGCCCTCGCCAAATCTAATGAGGGCGGGGACACCCTCGCTCGACGCAGCGAGGGTGGCCCTCGTCGGCGTCCGGGCGAGGACGGCCCTTGCCGGATCGCAAGGGCACCCCTCGCCGACGCGCAGCAAGGGCCGTCCTCGCTCGATGCGAGCAAGGGCGGCCCTCGCCGGCGTAGGGCGATGACCCTTGCTAGATTTGGTGAGGGCACCCCTCGCTCGATGCAGGCGAGGGCGGCCCTTGCCCGACGCAAGCGAGGGCCGCCCTAGCCTGAGGCCAGCTGGCTTCCCTTCGTCGGCCAGCCGGCGGAGGAAAGAGAAAAGAAAATTTTTTTTAAAAAGTGATAAGACCAAAATGCCTTTTAATTTTGGGGTAAATGTGTTACATAACAAAAGTTCAAGATTTTTTGTGTCACAAAAAAAGTTTGGGGTAAATGTGTCACGGTTTAGAAAGTTTGGGGTTTTTTACGTCACAAAAAAAAGTTTGAGGTAAATGTGTCACTTTGAGCAAAGTTCAGGATTTTTCATGGCTTTTTCCCAATTAAATATGGAGATTTTTGTCACGGGCCGATCGATTCGCTCTCGATTACTCCTTGGCTTACCTGTGCGGCCTTAAGGTTTTACCCCTAAGCAGCCTTTCAACACTCAACTCACAAGGGACTTTGTAGAGAGAGAAACACTTGTCATGAGCCAATCGATTCACTCTTGATCACTCCTTGACTTACCCGTTGTTGGAGAAATCTTTCCAGAATATTTTGAAGCTGACAAAACATTTCTATCAGTCTAGTTTGGATACCGACAGTTTAAAGTCTAAAGACTTTGTATTCACCAGACTCAAGACTCAAGACTCAAGACTCAAGACTCACTATTCTCAGCGACGGTCTTTCTAATCTAGTGACGAAGGAAATCCAAAACCGAAGTATATGGTTGAGGATTCGATCCTATTCTCTGGAAAAGATCCCTTGGTTGGATAATCATTTTGGATTCTTTCATTCTTATCTAAGATCGATTGAAGATCCGATGGTCGACGAAATATTCTTGGAATGTTCTATTCTTGGAAACCAAGATCCTGATTGTATGGCGAACGGGATTGATGGGCTATCATCGAGATTCCTTAAATAGCTTGGATGATCTTCTTAATTGATTCCGTCCAACGGGTAGATTGGAGGAATTCCTTTGGTAAGTGCCAACGGCTATGATGGCATAAAGGAGTATAAAGGAAGACGTTCTAGTTGTTTTAAGTGTGTGATCGATAGAAAAATTCCAGTCTAAGAACCTTGATTATTAGTCGATACGGTTCGAGCGAAATTGTATACACGAGAGAGTGTTTATACTTGGTGACACCTTGAGCAAGTGTGGTAGATCATCTACACCTAGAAATCAAGGAAGATCAACACGTAACATCTCTTTGTTCATAGTAGAATCCAGCCAATTGGCTCGGTCGAGAAGAGTGGACGTAGGCTTGAATCAAGCCAAACCACTATAAACTGCGTGTTCGATTCTCTTTTTCCTTTACTCGGTCTTACGATTGATTTTTAATTATTGCAAATCCTTCAACCGTCTAAGTATTGTGCAATCTTCGAGAAAATTTTTATATACCTATTCACCCCCCTCTAGGTACTCGTACTAGCTATATCAATTGGTATCAGAGCTCGTGTTCTTACTTTATTTGAAGTGTTTTACTTTAGAGTAAAAGATCCATGGCTAGTATACTAGCACCAGGGCTGGTGGAAGGGCAAAGCAATACCAGACCACCCTACTTTGATGGAAAGGATTACAACATCGGAAAAACAAGATGAAAGCTTTTCTACGGTCAAAGGATCCTCGGAATGGGACGTTGTGGAAAGAGGAATTACTCCTACTGGCGCATCGGTATCCGAAAGAGGGAAAGAAACTGTTGATACCGGCGGAATGTCTCAAGAAGAGATAAACAAGAGACAAGCACTCGATGCAAAAGCAATTTACTCTTTATCTTGTGCTTTGTCACCAACTGAATATAACAGAATATCTTCTTGTGTTACGACAAAAGAAGTCTCGGGACAGATTACATATCACTTATGAAGGGACGGACCCGAGTGAAGGAGACCAGAATTAACATTCTCCTTGGTCAATATGAAGCCTTCAAAATGAAACTAGGAGAATCTATAAACGACATGTTTAGCCATTTTACGAGATATTGTCAATGGTCTTGAGAATCAAGGACAGAAAATTTCTGATCGTATGAAGGTGAACAAGCTCTGCGTGGACTCTCCAAGGATTGGAATCATATAAAGACTTCAATAAGAGAGACGCAAAGAATTATGCCATTATCGTAGACGAGCTGATTGGAACTCTTCATCTTACGAAGTGGAACGAATTAATGAAGACGAAGATCCAAGAGGTAAGAAATCCATTGCATTAAAATCTAATGATGATTACGATGATCTGATTCGAAGAAGATCTGGACGATGAGGAGCTTGCTCTTATGATTAGAAGGTTCGAAAGCTGAATAGAAAAGGAAGAAGGTTCAACTCAAAGAAACAAAGTTTTCGAAACAGCAAACCAAGTTTGTTGATAATGAGGAACCAAACAAAGATGTAGTTTGCTTCGAATGTAAGAAAAAGGGACACATCAGACCCAATTGTCCTCTTCTGAAGAAGAAGAGAGGAAAAGCTGAAAATCTCGAAAAGCTCTCAAAGCCGAAACCTGGAGCGTTACAGAGTGTGAAGAAAGTGACGAGGAATATGCCAACATGTCGATGGCACAATCGGACTCGAGACTTCTGGATCGAGACTCGAGACGGTGAATTTGAGGTAAGTGATTATAAAATCCCTGTCAAAGTCTCTAAATACATTGATGAACTATGTTTTAGTCTTAAGACTTCTCTCAAAAAGATTTTCGAACTTAAAAAGGAAAACTCGGTTTTAAAACAAAAGGAAAATATTTTAGAAGAAAAAGTGAAAAGTTTAGACTTGAATATTTCTACTCTTAAAGAGAATGAAGATAAACTTTCAAAAGAAAATGCTTTCTTAAAAATCGACTTATCAAATATTTCAAAGAAATTTTCAATAGGGTCTGAAAAACTTGAGAAAGTTCTTTCGGTTCAAAGACCTTACTTCAATAAGTCTCGGTTTAGGTATGACAGCGAAAACAATCCCTTTGATTGATTTTCCAAAAGTAAAAGAAAGAATTAAGAAAAGACCGTCGAGAGAGGCTTACAAAAATCATTTCAAGAAAGTTTTTGTAAAGTCGTAGGTCGAAATGCTTTAAGGTGTTCAAAGTGTAACGATCGGATCATTTTGAAAAAGAGTGTCCTATGGTTTGGAAGCACTGTTAAGAAAGTATGGCCTAATAATGCTCATTCTACTAACGCCAAAGGACCCAAGAAAATTTGGGTACCAAAGAAAGCTTGAGACTCTCTTTTGAATGCGGGTCTGTCAAAAAAGAAGGTAAAGTGGTATCTTGACGGTGGATGCTCAAGACACATGACGGAGACTCAAATTGCTTCATAAAGCTTATTCAAGTAAATGGTGGAAAAGTTTCATTTGGAGGAAGCAGCAAAGGAAGCATTGTGGGATTTGGAACTGTGAAAATTGGAAATCTCACAATAAGCAATGTCTCTCTAGTGGAAGGACTCAACTACAATCTTCTCGCATTAGCCAATTGTGTGATCTTGGTTTCAAGATCTCCTTTCAAGAAGGCATATGTTCTGGAATTAGTAAAGACTCAACTCAGTCCTTCATGGGTCGAAGGCATGGAAATATTTACCTTCTTGATGTAAAACCAAATGAAGCACAATGTCTAATCTCAATTCAAGATGAAACAGTCTTATGGCACAGAAAGCTTGGCCATGTCAACATGAAGAAATTAGCCAAAATTTCATCAAAGAAGCTTGTTCGAGGTCTACCTAAATTGATATACCAAAAGTCTGATTCATGCACTCCATGTATTCTGGGAAAGCAGGTAAGAAATTCTTTTAAGCCAATAAATCATGTCTCTACTAATCATGTATTACAGTTGTTGCATATGGATCTCTTCAGACCAACCAGAACCCAGAGTATTGGAGGTAAGAAATATTGCCTAGTAATTGTGGATGATTACTCCCGCTTTACTTGGGTATATTTCCTTGCAAGTAAGTCAGAAACCTTTTCGTACTTTGAGAAGTTTGCTAAAAAGGTTTAAATTGAAAAATGATGTGCAATCTCAAGCATAAGAACAAATCATGGAAGTGAATTTGAAAATCAAGATTTTACAAAATTTTGTGATAAATCTGGTTTTAATCATATGTTTTTCTCTCCATATACTCCAGAGCAAAATGGAGTTGTGGAAAGAAAGAATAGATCTCTTCAAGAAATGGCTAGAACACTTTTAATTGAAAGTAAAATTTCTTCACGATTTTGGGCTGAAGCTGTTTCAACAACATGCTATATTATAAATAGAGTCTTTCTAAGACCTATTTTAGAGAAAACCCTCTATGAATTGTTCAAAGGTAAGAAGCATATTGTTTCATACTTTCATGTGTCTGGTTGCAAATGCTTTATTTTGAAAAATGCAAATGATCGAGTTGGTAAGTTTGAAGAAAGATCAGATGAAAGCATCTTCCTTGGATATTCTATATCAAGCAAAGCCTACAGAGTCTATAACAAGAAAAACCAGTCGGTGGAGGAATCAATGAATGTCAAATTCTAAGACTCAACGCAAGATGAATCCGCCCGGACTCGGTATGAAGAGTCCGAACCCACTCCCGGACCTTCCAACGCTTACAACTCAAGAAGCATCTCGGACTCTGAAGTCCAACATCAAGATGCTCACGGAGATTCAAATAAAGAAAGAGATCATCAACCAGGCAAAACAACCGATGCTTGGAAGCATAAATCCAGTCATCCCAAAGATCTCATTATTGACGAAATCAATGAAGGAATCCGCACCAGATCAAAAGGCGTGAAGAATCTAGTGCTTTGTGGCTCTCATTTCTGAAATTGAACCAAAAAGCATAGAAGAAGCTTTATCGATGAAAGTTGGATAGAAGTTATGCAAGAAGAACTCGAGACAGTTCAACATCAATGATGTCACAGGAATTGACATCTAAACCAAAAGGTAAAACTGTTATTGGAGCCAAATGGGTATTCGGGAACAAGATGAATGAAGAAGGAAAAGTCGTACGAAACAAAGCAAGACTCGTGGCCAAAGGATATACGCAAGAAGAAGGAATAGACTATGACGAGACTTACGCACCCGATAGCAAGGTTAGAAGCTATTCGACTATTACTTGCGTTTGCTTGTTATAAAAATTTCAGGTTATTCCAAATGGACGTCAAAAGTGCGTTCCTAAATGGATTTATCCATGAGGAAGTTTATGTGGAACAACCACCTGGGTTTGAAGACCCAAAGAAGCCGGACTCGGTCTTGGGCTGAAAAAGGCCTTGTATGGTTTAAAGCAAGCACCTCGAGCTTGGTACGACAGACTAAGTAAGTTTTTATTACGAGAATGGTTTTGTCAAAGGTAAAGTAGATACTACTTTGTTTATCAAAAAGGAAAACAAAAGCTTTTTACTTGTTCAAATATATGTGGACGATATTATATTTGGATCACCTAATGAAAGTCTATGCAAGAAATTTTCTAAGTCTATGCGGGATGAGTTTGAAATGAGTTTGATGGGAGAGTTAACATTCTTTCTTGGACTCCAAGTGAAACAAATGAAGGAAGGAACTTTTATTCATCAAGAAAAATATGCAAATGATCTTGTCAAAAGGTTTGGATTGGAAAAGTGCAAAAAGACCGACATACCAATGTCATGTTCTCGAGAAGATAGACAAGGATGAAGAAGGGAAGAAAGTAGATCAAAAGCTGTACAGGAGCATGATCGGTTCACTTCTTTATCTTACCGCTTCTAGACCTGATATTTTGTTTAGTGTTTGCATCTGTGCTAGGTTTCAATCAGATCCTAGAGAATCACATCTCAGTGCCGTGAAACGTATTATCAAATATATTGCATCATCTTCAAGCATCGGTCTTTGGTATCCAAAGAGGGGAGACTTTAATCTTATAGGGTACTCAGATGCAAATCTGGCGGTTGCGAGAGTCGATAGAAAGAGCACTTCGGAACTTGTCAACTGCTTGGAAACAGGACGGTGTCTTGGTTTTCGAGGAAGCAAAGCAACTTTAGCTCTCTCAACGACGAAGCGAGTATGTAGCTCTTGGAAGCTGCTATTTGCAAATTCTATTGATAAAACAACAGCTACAAGACTTTGGGATTGAAGACTCATGCACAGAAATTAGATGTGACAACACCAGTGCGATCAATCTCACCAAAAATCCAATCCTTCATTCAAGAGCAAAGCATATTGAGATTCGACATCACTTCATTAGAGATCATATTCAAAATGGAGAAATCTCGATTCAATTTGTTGATTCAAAGAGTCAACTAGCGGATATATTCACAAAGCCTTTGGAGAAAAATCAATTCAACTTTATTCGTTCAAGACTCAACATTTTGAAGCTTGAAGAAGTTAAAGTCTAGAGACTCACAAACTCTAAGACTCTAATCTCTCAAACTTTAAATCCTCAGACTCAGACATTCGTGGCTATAGACTGTAAGTTGTTATTTTATCTAAAAGGTACGAATTTTCGTTTAGTTATTTTATCTAAACTCGAAAAGGTATGATCTTTTGTTCGGTTATTCTATAATCCGTGTGAAATTCGAAAACTTGTCTTTTTAAAAGGATTAATTTTGGCAGTTATTGATTTTGAAAAGAAGTGTTCGTACACTTTCCTTGTACCGATTGAACTTCCCTTTTCAAAACTGAGTTATATATATATATACATATATATACGGTTTTCTTTACCCAATCTTCAAAACCCTAAAAGGCACTCTCCTCCCGATCTTTTTTCTACTTCTTGTTCGTCGTCGAGAAAGTGGTCATTTTTCTTGGGAAAGCAAGTGAAGGAATCTTCCAAATGACAAAGAAAGATGTCTTCTTCGAGGAAATCATCAAGAATTGCAAGTAGGGGACCACAAAGAATGGAGAAGGGACCGACACACTTCGATCTCACGAGGAAGAAGACTTATCAAGTCAGCGATAAAGTCCGATTCGCTCTCATCCACGTCATTCAACGCCTCCTGCCCTACAAGGTGCAACTCAACATCTGGAAGAAGAGATAATCGAGGATGCCGATCCAGTAAGAGTCCAAAAACCCTCCTTTATCTATAAGCTTTATCGTGCGTTGAAAAGCACCGGTACTCCATTGAAATATATAAATGACTTCCTTAAGGACAAAAATTATGGGAATGAGTATCTTTTTCTGCGGAAAATGGAGGAATTGGGAGTTGCTCCGAAAGGAAAAGCAAAGGATGCACTTGCGAACATTCCAAGTGATCCTCGTATGCCGGACAAAATTTAATTGAAGGAACGATGATGACAGAATGTTCCTTGAATTCCAACCGAGAATGGGAGTGGCAGCAAAGGTGAAAGGAAATCGGATGGATTTGTTCAAATCCAAGGATCGGAAAATGTGTATTTCGAGGCTGTTGAAAAGAGGGGTGATAAACCTAAAAGTGTCGATTTTGACTTCCCGAACGCCATCAACATGAACTTAAGAGAGAAGTTGAATTTGCTTCAACTTGAGAATTTTGCTCTGACTCTACGGACGGGTATGCTCAACTGACCGCTTATTTCTATTCAAATCTTAGCTTTTTGGATGCGAATAGAATTTCATTCAATATACGAGACCAAGTCTACGTGGTAGATGTGAATATGTTAGCGGACATAGTTGGAGTTGAACGAGGACGTTATCTACCAATCAAAGTCTCACCTGCTTGTACTACTCTGGAACTTGTCAAAGATAGGGACACAGAGAAGAAAATTACCTATTCCGGGATGAATGCCATCAATATTGTGCTTCATAAGATTGTGATCAACTGTCTCAGACCGAAGTCTACGTCAAAGACTTCCGTGTCTCTTTACGAAGCAAAGTTGATGTACGCAATCAACTCGGGACGGAAGTTCTCTCTCCCGCACACTATTCTCTTCCATATGTACGGCAATGTCAAAAGACAAAGGACAATTGCCTTATCCTGGTCAGTGACCAAGATCTTCGAGACACATGAATATTGAACCGCCACAAACACTTTGTGTTCGACCGTGTGATAAGATGGTGGTAGGTTTGAAGATGTTAACGAAGATGCGTCGCAAGAACTTTCCAAGGCAATGGAGAAATTCGAGTGAAATCTCCAGTTCGATCCGCTTCAAAGAGAAAAGGAAAGGAGGCCATTGGTGCCCCATCGAAAAAGAAGAAAAGAACTCTCATCCTGGAGGATGAAGATGAAGAGGATGAAGATCCTCCTATCCATGCACCGACAAGAACCGGACGTTACGTGCCTCAACCGACGAACTTCGGAAAAACGAGAGAGAAGAAGAAGAGCAAACCAAGAGCAGAGAAGAAGAAGAGCGAGAGAGAAGGAGAAAGAAGCTAAAGAAGAAAGAGAAGGAGAGAAAGAAAAGTCTGCTGCTGAATGCGGAGAGAAGGAAATCAAGAGCATGATCATCACTCTTCCCCTTTTGATGTCCTAGAGACGGGGAGTTGGCGAGCAAGAAAAGTCCACACCTCATGCTGCCGATAGTGAAGGTCCAAGACAATCTCCAGCGAGATCCGGAAGAAGTTCGGGTGTCTCAATTGCACGAAGAAGGTCATGATACGTCGACTCCAAATCTGCGGGATTATACGAAGCTCCATCGTACGCATTTACTCCATCGAGAAAGCTCATGCCGGTACACGAGACGGACAACTCGGCAGATTTTCGTCGTATTCTTGATATTCTTATGGAAATGCGGGGACAAATATATGCTCGGACTGTGAGGTTCAAACCATCAAGAATGCTTTGGACAAGCATCTTCGGTTACCACCGGAGGACAAAATGAAAGACCTCGCTCGCAACTTCAAGCCAATGCCAAAGGAGAGGAGGTAGCTCAACTAAGGGAAGACTTGAAGAGGCTAGAAGGAATAGTCCAGTCAATGGGAGATTTCCAGATCGTGCGCATTCCCAAGCAGACATGACTCCTTTCTCACCCTTTTTAATGATGACAAAAAGGGGGAGAACCAATTTGAACCAACAACTTTCAACATCTTTTAAAAACTTTGACTTTTGTGGTTATGTTTATTTTTGAGTATGACTTGAGAATTGAGAACTTGGGTGTGAATTTAAATTTGACTGAATTAGCTGTGGATTTTGATGCTTGACTGGTTGCATTTATATCAAGTGTTGTTATATGGTATTACTCATGAAAGACTAACCAATTTTCTGTGGATGCGAGTCTGGTTGTTTTATTAATCTTTATGAGTTAGCCATATTACTTGAGAAATGTTTTTGCGGTCAAAGTTGTTCAAATCTACATGAAAGTTTTGTCACCATCAAAAAGGGGGAGATTGTTGGAGAAATCTTTCCGAATATTTTGAAGCGACAAAATATTTCTATCGATCTAGTCGGATACCGACGGTTTAAAGTCTAAAGACTTTGTATTCACCGAGTCAAGACTCAAGACTCAAGACTCAAGACTCAAGACTATTCTCACCGACGGTCTTTCTAATCCGGTGACGAAGGAAATCCAAAACCGAAGTATATGGTTGAGGATTCGATCCTATCCTCTGGAAAAGATCCCTTGGTTGGATAATCATTTCGGATTCTTTGATTCTTATCTAAGATCGATTGAAGATCCGATGGTCGACGAAATATTCTTGGAATGTTCTATTCTTGGAAACCAAGATCCCGATTGTATGGGCGAACGATTGATGGGCTATCATCGATTCCTTAAATAGCTTGGATGATCTTCTTAATTGATTCCGTCCAACGGGTAGATTGGAGGAATTCCTTTGGTAAGTGCCAATGGCTATGATGGCATAAAGGAGTATAAAAGAAAGACGTTCTAATTGTTTTAAATGTGTGATCGATAGAAAAATTCCGAGTCTAAAGAACCTTGATTATTAGTCGATACGGTTCGAACGAAATTGTATACACGAGAGAGTGTTTATACTTGGTGACACCTTGAGCAAGTGTGGTAGATCATCTACACCTAGAAATCAAGGAAGATCAACACCGTAACATCTCTTTGTTCATAGTGGAATCCAGCCAATTGGCTGTCGGTGCGAAAGAGTGGACGTAGGCTTGAATCAAGCCGAACCACTATAAACCGCGTGTTCGATTCTCTTTTCCTTTACTCGGTCTTACGATTGATTTTTAATTATTGCAAATCCTTCAACTGTCTAAGTATTGTGCAATCTTCGAGAAAATTTTTATATACCTATTCACCCCCCCTCTAGGTACTCGTACTAGCTATATCACCCGTGCGGACTTAAGGTTTTACCCCTAAGTAGCCTTTTAACACTCGACTCACAAGGGACTTTGTGGAGAGAGAAACTTCTTAGAGAGAGAAGCTTTGCTTTTCATATAACTTATGAATGAATTACAATGAGGGAGGACATCCCTTTATATACAAGTATAAGGTAAACCTTATCCGTAGATCTTCCTTAGATCTGACGGTTGAGATTGCACCTTCCCATCTATCAACTACCTGCATTTATCGCCAACTACCAGCTACTCGCATTTATATTGTATGCGTACAAATACAATATCGCCCGCCCCTAGGAGAATACTCTACGTCTCGGGGACATAAGCCGAGGGTCATCATTGTGTCACGCCCGTGTCATGGAAACCTCTTGGACATGCTAACTTTTGAGCCGTGACATTCTCCCCCACCTAATCAAGTGACGCCCTCGTCGCATCTTCGGTATGAGAATCTTCGATCTCCTTCTTGAACTGCCAAAGACTCTCCTCGGGCTCCCAACTAGCTTCGCTCTCCGGAAGACCCTTCCATCGGATCAAATACTTGCGCTTGGCTGCACAATACCTCTTCCGTATGACTCGATCCACCAAGATGCTCTTAACTTCTCGATCATACAAGGTTTTTGCCCTGAGCGGCGCCCGTTATGACTCCCCTCGATCCTAGTCTTCCTCATCAACTTGGAAAGGTTTGAGCATACTTACATGGAAAACCGGATGCACCTTTAGCTTCGGTGGTAGCTTCAGTTTGTATGCGACCTTTCCAACTCGTTGTAGCACTCAAAATGACCCCTCATAGCGACGGATCAAAACCTTGTGCACGTTCTTGTATTGAAGAACCACGTGCAGCTTGGCTAGCACTTGGTCTCCAACTTGGAACTCAATGTGCCGTCGCTTCTTGTTTGCCCATTTCTTCATGCGTTTGGAGGCTTTATGTATACATGCCCGTGCCAAGTCCGCCTCTTCTTACATGTTCTTGGCGAACTTGTATGCGGGCGGACTACTCCCCCAGTAACCCGAAGCAATTGTGCTCGGGGTGTTCGGTTGCTGCCCAGTTGCAACCTCGAACGGACTCTGGCCGGTCGACTTGCTCCGTTGCAAGTTGTAGGAGAACTGGGTTACGTCGATCAACTTCGCCCAATTCACTTGCGTTGTGCTCACATAATGTTGGAGGTAGATCTCCAAGAGAGCATTGACCCGCTCCGTCTAACCGTCGGTTTGGGGATGCAAACTCGTCGACATATTTAGCTTCGACCCCAGCAGTCTGAACACTTTGGACCAGAACCGTCCCGTGAAGCGAGGATCCCGATCGCTCACGATCATTTATGGCACCCCCCAGTACTTCACCACATGCTTCATGAATAGCTTGGCCGCCTCCTCGGCCGGGCAATCCTTTGTCGCAGGCACAAAGGTTGCATACTTTGAGAACTGGTCAACCACCAGCATTAGAGTCCGGTACCCTTCGAATTTTGGTAGGTTGACGATGAAGTCCATGGAAATGCTTTCCCATGGACGAGTTGGGATGGGAAGTGGCTCCAGCAAACCCGTCGATGACCGTTGCTCCAGCTTGTCTTGTTGGCATACCAAACAAGTCTTCACATATGCCTCTACATTATCCCGCATTTGAGGCCAGTAGTAACGATCTTCGACGAGGGCCAATGTGCGGTGGATCCCTAGATGACCCGCCCACTTTGAGTTGTGGCACTCGTGCAATATTTCCTTCCTCAGCTTCCCATGGAAGGGCACGTACAGCCGCCTTCCCTTGGTGTAGAAGAGCTCGTCTTCACACAAAAATTGTCGGGTCTTACCTTCTTTGGCATACTTGATGAGAGCTTGGGCTCTTGGATCATGCTCCAGCCCTTCTTTGATGCAGTCGACCCAAGGATAGCTCGGTCGACTTATAGTGTGGCTCATCAGCTTTGTCTTTCGACTCAACGCTTTGCCATGGAGTTGGCCTTCCCCTGCTTATACTCCAACGTGTAGTCAAACTCTACCAAGAAATCCTGCCATCGAGCTTACTTCGGACTCAACTTCTTTTGGGTCTGGAAGCAACTCATGGCCACGTTGTCCGTCTTCACGACAAACTTCGATCCTAGGATGTAGTGTCTCCACGTCTGAAGGCAGTGCATCATCACGGTCATCTCCTTCTCTTGGACGGTGTATCGACGCTCGGTGTCGTTCAACTTTCGGGACTCGAATGCCACCGGATGTCCATTCTGCATAAGAACGCCATCGATTGCATAATCCAATGCATCCGTCTCTACCTCGTAAGGTTTGGTGTGGTCGGGCAATGCCAACACCGGCTCCTCGGTTATGGCGGTCTTCAATCGATCGAAGGCTCTTTAGCATCGATCGGTCCACTCCCATGCTTTCTCCTTCTTTAGTAGGTCCGTGAGTGGCACGATGATACTCGAGTAACTCCGCACGAACCGTCGGTAGTAGTTGGTGAGGCCCAAGAATGACCTCAACGCAGGTACTTTCGTCGGCGGCTCCCATTCGACGATCGATTGAATCTTCACCCTGTCCATCCGCACACTTCCACCCCCGACGATGTGCCTCAAGAATGGAACTTCCTCTTGAGCGAAAGCACACTTCTCGCGTTTAACATATAGTTTGTTTTCGCGCAAGACTTGGAAGACCTATCTTAGATACTCGATATGCTCTTCGAGCGTCCGACTATAAATCACAATATCATCTAGGTAAACCACTACAAACTTATCTAGGAAATGGTGGAGTACCTTGTTCATAAGCGTGCAGAATGTAGCCAGAGCGTTCGTCAAGCCGAACGGCATCACGAGGAACTCATAAGATCCATACCGCATCACACATGCGGTCTTTGGTGCGTCTCCTTTGGTGATCCAAACTTGATAGTAGCCCGATTGGAGATCCAGCTTGGTAAACCACTGAGCTCCACCAAGTTGATCGAATAGATCCGCAATGAGCGGGATCGGGTACTTGTTCTTCACCGTCAGCTTGTTTAGCGCCCGGTAGTCGATGCACATCCGAAGTGACTCATCGTGCTTCTTTTGGAACAGGACCGGCGCACCGAACGGGGCTTTAGATGGTCGTATATAACCCGCATCGAGTAACTCCTTGAGTTGCCTCCTCAACTCTTTCAATTTGGGCGGCGCCATACTATAATGTGCCATGACAGGCGGTCGAGTATCAGGCACTAGCTCGATCCGGTGATCCATCTCTCTCTTAGGTGGCAACTCCTTCGGCAGCTCCGAAGGCATGACATCCTTGAACGAGTTGAGGATTCGGGTTGCTTCCGTCGGGACTTCCTTCCCTTTACCCTTATCTTCCTCAACCTTCAAGGCTGCCAAGAAGGTCACTTCGCCCCTCCTTGCTCCTTTGGTAAGTCGCATGGCCGAGATCATCTTCCGATCACGATCGGACTCACGATGGACCGGAATCACGCATTGACTATTCTTGTCCAACACGCATATACATTCCGCAAAGGGAACTATAACAGCATGGATCCTATCTAGGAATTTAATTTCAATGACAATATCATAGTCGTCAAGTGGAATTACCTCTAGAGTTTCCTTGCTTTTCCATGACCCGAGTTGTAGCTCCATGTCCCTTGCAACCCGATCGTAGGGACTTCCTTCGAGTTCACGGTCTTGAGCCAACTGGCTCCCTTCTCAACCCATAGGTTAAGTTTTTTCATGGCTTCTTCCGAGATGAAGATGTCGGATGCTCCCCTGTTCATGAGCGCACTCACTATGGTCACTCCGATCTTCATGTCCGCGAACATCAAGCCTTTAGGCTCATTTGCCTTCTTGGCTTTGATCGTGCTAAGGAGTCGTAGCAATCCCAACTGCGCTTGCTCCCTAGGCTCGTCCTCTTTGCAAAGAGTGGCTAGCTTGGCCTTGTTCGGGCAATCCCGCGCCATTTGCGGACCGTCGCATAATAAATAGCTATACAAGCGTACCTTCCTTTGCCCACCTCCATTTGGCCCCGCATTAGCCCGGTGAGGATAAGGACCATTTGGTGGTCTAGCTCCAGTCGGGCGATCATTGAATCTACCTCGATTTTCCTCACTAGTGCCTTTGTCCCTTGGACGGGTGTCCGGTCGGGATGTGGAAGGTGATGCCTTGTACTCCACGAGCGACTTGTCTACGGTCATGGCCGTAGTGAGATCTCCCACGTTGTACTGCTTTAACTCTTGCTTTGTCCATGGCTTGAGACCGCCCATGAACTGGTGAAACGCTTCAACTTCATTCATCGAGGGGTGGAGTAGTAACTCCGAGAACCGCTTGATGTAGTCATGCGCACCACCTTTCTGCTCGAGACGCTTCAGTTCGTCACGAGCTTCCTTCTCCACATATGCGGGAAAATAGTTCCGTCGGAACTCATCGACGAAACCACCCCAAGTCTCGATAAGATTTCCACACCTATCATTCGATCGATGACGCCACCACAACAAAGCACTAACCGTTAAGTACATAGATGCAGTGTTTACCCGTGTTTGGTCGTCGTTGATTCTCATGGCCTGGAAGTATCGCTCCATGTACCATAGAAAGTTGTCAATGTCCTTGGCCACCCGTGAGCCCCGGAATTCCTTCAACTTCGGTGTGTCCACTTGTGGACCTTGCACCGTGATCACACCGTTCACGTGTGCAGCTTGTACTTCAGCAAGCTTACTCGTAAGCTCCGCTATCTCCACGTGCATGGCCACCATCATGGCCTCCAAGTGTTCTTACCGTTGTGTGAGTTCCTCCTGTAGGGTCCCCAGCAACTCATGGCGGAGTTCTCCCATACTGGTCTTGAGCTCTTGCACTTCCGCAACCAGCTCCTCTCTTTCGGCGTCAACTCCGTCCATGGTCTGGGTCTAGTCATCGACCAATCCTTGGACATCGGAGACGAACAACTCTAGTTTCGCCATCCATTGTGCAAGATCCCCCGTTGGCTCCTTCAAACCACCATGGGTCTTCTTCCCCTTGGCATCGCCTTTCTCGACATTCCGCCCACGATCAGCGCAGTCACCACCTAGGGCCAACGCCTCATCAGATCGTGGATCAGCTATTACACTTGCACTTGGATCACAAATCAACTTTGATAACACTTGTCATGGGCCGATCGATTCGCTTTCGATCACTCATTGGCTTACCCGTGCGGCCTTAAGGTTTTACTCCTAAGCAGCCTTTCAACACTCGACTCACAAGGGACTTTGTAGAGAGAGAAACACTTGTCACGGGCTAATTGATTTGCTCTCGATCACTCATTGGCTTACTCGTGCGGCCTTAAGGTTTTACCCCTAAGCAACCTTTCAACACTTGACTCACAAGGGACTTTGTAGAGAGAGAAACTTCTTTGAGAGAGAAGCTATGCTTTTCATATAACTTGTGAATGAATTACAATGAGGGAGGACACCCCTTTATATACAAGTATAAGGCAAATCCTATTCGTAGATCTCCCTTAGATCTGACGGTGGAGATTGCACCTCTCCATCTACCAACTATCGGCATTTATTGCCAACTACCAGCTACTCGCATTTATATCGTATGAGTACAAATATAAATATCCTGCCCCTAGGAGAATACTCTTATGTCTCGGGGACATAAGCCGAGGGTCATCATTATGTCATGCCCGTGTCATGGAAATCTCTTGGATATGCTAACTTTCGGGCCGTGATACTTTGCTCATAGATAGACATCTGTGGCACGTGATTGAAAAAGATAAACATGAGGAAAAATCCAAAGGGAAGTTGAAGGAGGATGAAGCAAAGAAATCCACGTCTACTAAATTGAATGAGTGGAATATTAGCGATCAGAGGGTGCAATGCCTAATATGACTATGCCTTGACGATAATGTCCTAATAAATGTGACTTCTGAGAAGACAATGAAAGATCTCTGGACAAAGCTAGAAAACCTTTACTGGTGGAATTATTTTTGTGGAAGTGACTATATATGTAAAATATGAGTTTTTGACCAAGTAAAAAAAATGGGGAAAAAGGGGAGTTGAACGGTTAAAAGAATAGGAAGAAAGTGGAAGTTTTAGCAAAGAGAGGAAAAAGAAGAGAGAGAAAGGAAAAAAGAAAGGAAAAAAAAAAGGAAATTGAAAAGTCAAAGAGAAAGGGGGCAAAGAAGGGGATGCTTAGTACTTAAAGACTAGAGCTCGCTTGTGAGGAAAGGAAGAGGAGAAGAAAGAAAAAGAAAGAGAGAAAGAAGGAAAAAAAAAAAAAAAAGGAAGAAAGGAAAGGGATTTTGTTTGTTTGTGTTTGCCACGGACTCCTCGCCAAGCCAACTCAACTCCAATTTGCAATGCCCAATAAATGCTTGTGCCCCTCGTTCTTCTAATTGGATTAGTTTTCATGGTTAGGGGTTAAATTCTGAATTATTGGAGATTCAAGTGGCAAAGTCCTAATTTTGAGTCATTAAGCTGCATATTTATATAAAAATGATAGTTGAGGGTGTCGTGAAACTATATGATTTTACAGATCTTAATTTGAGTTTACAGTTTGTCCGAAACAAAATTTTGAAGTTTTTTGCTTGTGATGAACAGTGCACGTCCAGTAAATTCGGGGCAGTAGTTTGTTGGTTTTCGGCTTAATTTTGGAATGGTCAAGTTAGGGTCTTTGCAAGATGTTGAAAAAGCTTTTTATTGACTGTAAGAACGCTTGAAACAGGTTTTACGGAAAGAGTTATGACGTGATCAAGTTTCATGCTCAAGCTCTGCCCTATGGATGGTTTTGAGTATTTGCTTTGGGTGATCGATTTGTTAGCGCATAAGAGTCATTTTGTAAGTGTTCAAACTTAGGTTAGTCGAGTCATGATTGAGATAGTATTTTACTGGAGTTTAACGTTGTTTCTTACTTATTTGTTAGGATTGTGAGTTCGATGATTAAAGTAATCTTTGTTATTTGGTTGTAGACATTTCGAGACAAGTGGTCTCTTCTAAAATTTTGTAGCCTCATGTCTTCAAGGTGAAGTGTTTTGTAGATTTTGATTGGAGATGTGACATTAATAGCAGGAGATCAACCACTGGAAATGTTGTTTCCTTATCCAGTAGAGTTGTGAGTTGGATGAGTAAGAAACAACACGGTTGCTTTATCGAATATTGGGGTAGAGTACATGGCATTTAATCATCATGTTAGAGAAATAATTTGGATATGTAGATTATGTAAAGAGATTGGTTTCAAAGAAGGTGAAGTGAAGATTGGGTCTGATAGTTAGTATTATATTTTTGGCTAAGAATGTTGGACTTCATGCAAGAAGAAAGCACATTAATATTCAATATTACTCCATCTGAGGGAAAGTGGAATAGAAAACTATAGTGTTGGAGAAAATTAACACAAAGGTAAATAGTGCAAATTTTTTAACCAAGATAGTGAGTGCAGAAAAGTATGAATGGTGTACAACTATAATATGTTTGAAAAAGCATGTGGAGTATTCACTAAGTGGGAGAATGTTGAAATGTGGTTTATACTCCTTATTAACTATGTAAGGGCAGTGTCCCATGACGATAGAGAGTTTTTATAATTTGAGCTTATATTTTATTAGTAGTTTGGGCTTGAGTTCATGAATAACTACTATATATATAAACTTTTTCTTGTTATTAAGGGATGTAACAAAGAGATGCAATATGTTAATTATATTAGAATTTTTAGATTGGCATAGCCCTAGTTTAAGAGTGAACTATGATAAAATCTTGGGTCACAAATTTTCTTCCTCACTCTCAATCTCTATTTTTCTTTATGATTGTGCCGCACTAATAGTAATATCTTGCAAATGCAAGATAAACAAAATTTATACAGTTTTATGGGACAAAATACCAACTGGATGAAGTGCTTGGATGGCCAAACACAATACGCACACCTGCAAATTCTATGACACTAGTAACTTAAAATGTTAGAGGCTTTAATATAAGTCTTAAAAAAAGGGCATAAACCCCTTATTAGTATGGAGGGTATTATTTGTTATGTCCTTTGGAAACCAGAGCATAGGAATCTTAAATTTGCTAAAATTGCTGCTAGACATAATTTTTAGGAGATGTGTGTTTGTACTAAGGGTGTGCAAAATAATTGAGAATTGCCTTGAATCGGACCGAACTAGCTTAAATTGACGGTTTTTATGGTGACTAGTCCGATTCTTAGGTCCAAATTATTGGAACCAGTGAGTATCGATCTAGTTCTTGGGTGTAAATTATTAGAACCAGTGAGTATCAATTGAGTTTCTGATTCTAGATGTGGATTTGTCCACTCGGACCGATACACACATACTAAGATGGTGGGCGACACGAGGAACTCCTCTTGAAAGCCTATAAAACCCAAACAAATTTGGTATCTTAGTCATCAAAGCTTCTACGAATTCCACTTGTACTCAGCAAAGATTGCCAAACAGCTTTAGAAAGATGGACGCTCAAAGGAGAGATGAGCTCTAGATTCGTGGGCAAGCTACATAACAAACACGTGTCATTTACATAGTATTATTTATTCATCCTGTCAAAGTCAAGTAGCTTGTTCAGAACAGCAAGCCGGGCAATAATCCCAAACCGGAAACCACCACACCGATAAACATGCCTTGGTGTTCACTTGGTAGAGCTTCTAAGGAGATGAGAGGAGATCGATGCGGGATTATAGTGATTGTAGATTGATCCAATGGATCCACTCAAGAATCGGATCAGATCAAGGTCGAATAGTTTTTGGTTCTCATTTTGTGAAATTGGCTCTTATTAAGTGGTTTTTGATTCTAGGGTGAGAACTGCCTGCCCTGAATCCAATCACTCCTATTTGTATGAATCAAACTAAATCTATTTTCATAGTTTTTTTAAAAGGACGTGTGTTCTTTTGAATCAAATTTGTTTACTTATTTCTCTTCCTCAGCCCATCTATGAAATCGTCTCCTGTATGGTTATTATAATGCTACTTCACTGTTACACTGGCGACAGTGCGTTTCTTGGTGGCGTATGAGGTTACCGTGTTAAGATTACAGAGTGCCTTGTCCTTTCGGTGAAGAAACCAGCTTGACCTGCCATCATCCACCATCTCCTATTTGAAGTTAAAAGCCAAGAAAGATCAGCAGAAGCCAGTACCATATTTGCAAGCATAACTAATTCATTTTTGTCCCGGCCTAACCCATCCGTTTGACAGTCCTGGTCAGCACATATAGCAGAGGACCATCTGTGGTGCTATCTTGGCCAGGTGAGGGGAGGGGGGTTGGGACGATGACCATTTTCATTACAGGCTTCCCAACCACCTCCAATTAAAAGGGATTAACATCAAGTGTACCTCTGCGATGAAGACATCACAGAGAAAGGCTCTCGTAAGGTAACTTCAGCCAATCATTCGTGCCCCTACACCAGGTCCACCAAAATCCTTAAAACGCTTTCTCGTCTAATAAATGCGCATGAAGCAACATCGTTGCCTCCATTTTTCACGCCACTTCCTTGCATCAAACGTACGCGAAATTCATATATCTGGCAACACGAGCATGGTGGAGAGCGTGCATTGATTCTGATCTTGGCGCGGCAACCGCTCTCGACCCCTCTTCGTTCGCTCTTGCGGTGGTTCGATCGCATTAACTTCTGCATTTAGTAAAGCAGCGGACTCAGAATTTTTGTGTTGGTCTTTTCCTATGGCAATCGTACGTCTGAGGGTCTAGGCCAGCCCAGCTTTACTCTCTCTCACCATAATTTAAAGGGGTTCAGCTCGCCATCAATGAGTGTCGAGACTCCCAAAACATACCAATGTACATTACGTGTGTAATTGGGAACCATAAACAGCTTGTGGAAAGATGTCTGCGCGTGGTCAATAATCAACTCCTCCTAAAATTTGGAGAAAAATACTAAAAAAGTCTTAAACATATTATATTAATATCAATTAAGTCATAAATATTTCAATTAAATTGATTTAGTCTTAAACTTTTAGTATTTATGTTAATTGAGTCTATCTAGCTAATTTTTGCTGAAAACCATTGACATGATATCGGTCATTTTACGATGTACGATTGGTGTTAATGTGGATGATTTTATAATTTTTAAATATTTTTATGAATATTTTTCTTTTCTTTTCTTTTCTTTTTTATTGTGGCCAAATGAAAGCTTATGAGCCCTTGCTAGCCAATCGTTGACGAGGGTCGTAGCCCTCACTTAGGTCCTCATTGGTGGTGGGCAAGGGGGGTCCTCACCCATGGGCAATTATGGCTTGGTGAGGGTCACCAAACAACAATAAAAAAGAAAAGAAACAAGTAAAAATTCAAAAATTCAAAAATTCAAAAAAATGAAAAAGCTGTAAAATTTGTCTATGTAAGATAGTCGACCTTTATTTCAGTAATTTTTAGTCAAAATTGATCGGATTGACTTAATTGACATAAATACAGAATGATCTAATTGAAAGATTTATAATTGAATTGATAGCAATATAGTAGGTTTAAAGCCTTTTTAGTAGGAGTGAAATAGTTTCACATTTCACCTTAAACTAGCCCATCAAAACCAATTTCCAAATTTTTGAAACTTAGAATCTAGAATTTATCATATCACAGGTTCTAAGGTCAGTTCTAGGTCTACTTAGGTTTCATTTGCATTCTTAATTGAATGATTATAGCATATCATCATTTTTAATGACTATTATTTATTACTATAATCCTCCAACCATAACTCATTTAAACACATGAAAAATATAAAATATTAACAAGGCAAAAGTCTTGATCATGGATATTATCAAAAATGGAAGTTAGATTAATGATTATAGATTATACATTCATCATCGAATGCTATGAAATACTGTAGGATTATGTAAATACATGAAATAAGAGAAACTCCACCTCCAATCTAGAACTTGCCCATTGGAATTGATTCGCCAATTTTTTAAACTTGGAACCTACTCTACATGATCTGGAACTTGGAATTGAATTGGTTCCTCTTAGTCTGGTTCTTCGATTCTCAATTCTACTCTCAAATCATAATATTTCCCCTTGAAATTTTGCCATTGTCGCAAGTAAAATACTAGTATTATAAAAAAAAAAAAATTGCATCCATAGGAGAGTGCACTTTTTATTGTTATCTATCTTTGATCCTCTTTAAGAACCGGCATGAATTTAGTTTCCAATTACGATAAGGCCTATCTCAACCTCTTTAGATAAATTGATTTTATGGTGTCGCCTTGGTTAAGTCACCAACTATATTAACAATAGAAACGATCATTTTTAGAGAAATTATTTTTCAAATCATTTAATTTTTTTGAAATAAACAAAACTTAAGATTGATAAATTTTTTCTTCCCACTGGAGTTAGGTCGATCTAGATGAGATTTCCACCAAAACATAAGAAATTCTGGATGAAAGAAATCTCAAACGGTGCAGACCTGCGAGGGCCGCGGATGGCGCGAGCGCGCCACGTCAGCCCCCCAATAAATGGGGACTGGTTACCGTTCCCAACTACGCGCCACGTGGGGGCCCGTCATTGGCAACCTCCATCAACCCCAGCCCTTCCGCCTTAATTCCCCCAATTAATGTTCAACCGCACAATCTTAGCCCTGTCTCGGGATCGCATAGCACCCTCAGGAAGAAAGCCCCTCCTCTTCAGCAATATTACACATCTGCCACCCCTCTCGTCGTGGCCAGGAACCGAAGCATTTTGCCTCATAAAAAAGGGATGAGCGCATCGGACAAAGCTTAAATTGAGAATCGCATTAATCGGACCGGACCAGTTGGTTTGGTTTGATTCTCGATTTTGAGAAGAACTGGATCAATGGACAAAATCGACTCTTTTTTTTAAAATATATTTTTTAATATCTTAAAAAAACCTTAAAATAGTAATAATTCTAGTATTTTTTAAAAATTTTTAAATTTTTTTGTAAAGTGATCAATTTTAAGGAGCAGGAGCCGACCGATTGGTCTTGTTTGATTCCCAGTTCAAGGGCTGTCCGGTCGGGTCTCTTATCCCAAAAGTTGGGAATCTGTCCTTCCGATTCAATTCCCGATTCCTAGGTAAGATTGGGTTAATCCAGAAACCGATCGCCTCAGACGGGCGACGCACGGATTCTTGGACTGGTCAAGAAACCCGACCGGGATGATATTTTCGCAAATCGAGGGGCCCAGGAAGGGCATCTTGGGGATATTTTTCCCGTATTCTAATAAGGCAAAGTCCTACGCGCTCCCCACTATAAAGACGCGAACATTATGCACCGCTTTCAGCTCACTTCGTTTTCGCTTTTGCCTTCCCCGAGAATTCTTGCTGCGAAAGGGAGGAGAGAGAGAGAGCTTCAGAGAGGGAAGCAACCGGAGCGAAAACCAGGAGGAGGGGAAGGAAGAGAAGTTGGGGAAGATGGCGTTGGTCACGGATGAGATCAGAGCCCAGGCCGAGTTCTACCGTGGGGACGAGATATGCCAGGAGAAGTCCCGGCTCTTGCTCACCGAGATGGGGCTGCCCAACGGGCTGCTCCCGCTCAAGGACATCGAGGAATGCGGGTACGTGAAGGAGACCGGCTTCGTGTGGCTCAAGCAGAAGAAGAAGGTCGACCACAAGTTCGAGAAGATCGGGAAGCCGGTGACCTACGCGCCCGAGATCACCGCCGAGGTCGAGCACGGCAAGATCAAGAAGCTGACGGGCGTGAAGACCAAGGAGCTCCTGGTGTGGGTCACCCTGTGCGACATCTACCTCGACGACCCGCCCACCGGGAAGATCACCTTCAAGACTCCGTCCGGGCTGTTCAGGTCCTTCCCTGTGTCCGCGTTCGAGATCGAGGAGCCGGCCAAGGACGGGGGTAAGGCCAAGGGAGTGGAGGGAGCGAGTGCAGCTGTGGAGGTTAAGGAGGTTTAGGAAGGCTCCTCCGGATCTTTTAGTTCTCGTCTTTATCAGTTTTCAGTCTTTGGGTATTTACTAGTCTTGGTCAAAATGCCTTCGTTGCTAGGCATGTCTACCGTGGGACGCTCGTGATGATAGACGGCCCTGCGAACGTGGAATAATGCTTATTGCTTGCTGAATCTCATCTTGAAAATTGTCTTTGCTTCAGTATATGTCTTTGCGCTTTCGTCTATGTTAGAACACCCATTAGCCCGCTTTGCCGTGAATCCATGGTTTGTGAGAACTCATGCTGCCGATCAGACTGTAGGGATTACACTGTTAAAAGTCCTTGCTGGAAACAAATGCAACTTAAATCAGGAATAGAGCTAGGGAAGGGGATACTCAAATTACTGTGGATCTGCGCACTAAAATCTTTGCAAGTTTCTCATGTTCTTTCCAGTGTCTTTTTATTATCTTTTTTGTTTTAAGCGAGGATGCTTCTGAGCAAAACCCGACACAGCATCCAGTTCAGACTAGACAGAGTTAGGAACAGGCGCTAGGGTCATATGCCAGCAGGCTTGTATGCTTTACCAGATTCAATATCTAAAACAAATGCGGCCTTTCTTTTTGGACAAATGATCTGCATTTCTCCATTAAGAGATGTAAGAACAGACAAATCTCGTTAGCTAATTGACCCTAGTTTCATGGTGCAGTTGCACTTCATTTCCATCATTGACCCTGGGTATTATTAGTCTTTGTCCAGTTCACTCTGTCAGCATCTCGATAGCTGTATCTAGGAAATGGACAACAATTGAAAAATGGCAATTTTCTTTTGGATAAGCTTTTAGTGTGAATGGCAGTGGGCAGATGCTTGCTTAGTCCTCAAGCAACTGATTTCCAATTTTTAGGGGCATTTCCCTTTCACCACCAGATTAAGCCAATACCTGTAATCATAAATGTATTATGACTAGTACCGGCGATTTTGTTTCGCTTCAGATGTAAGATAACGTGTGGCTGGGGGTGATCACTAATTGTCTAGTGATGGAAATTCTGTAAATGCCGATTGCTTCTCCCATTGTTAGATTAGCACACGAATATAGGGAGGCAAAATAGTAGATGTGTCTGACTTTTGTGATAATTTTGCTTTGTTTAGACCACAGAGCGAGTCCTGAGTTGGGCCCGGGGCCATTAGCACAACTAACAGTCCATTACCAGTTATGGTGAGTGGTCAAGTCTGAACATTTGTACAGCGCACAACGTATATAGCAAGCTGCTGTTAAAATGGTGTTGCAATTGTAAAAGATGTTGCAGACTATGCTGAGATTGAGGACGTGCGACTTCCACACATATATCCTGATAAGGGAAAAAAACTCCATAATCTCCTTTGACGTGACTTAAAAGAGTTCTGGCTCATTTAGTCAAAATCACTACCGCGGCCAATGAGAATGCACAACCCTTCAGGGGGATTTCCTCTGGATGAACTACTCATTCACTCATCAGCAACTGCCGACCAGACTGGAATATCATGCACTGGACGAGAATTTTACGACTTTGGGCAAGCGTGACAAATGAGATTGCGTGGAGCATTGAAGCACCGAATTCAGACATCCAATGTTTGCACCCTTTGTTCTTCCTGTTCGCATGTCCACAACACGCAAAACGGGTGATCCCTTGTTTGAAGGAGGAAAAACTCACATGCGGCATGTGAAAGGTTCGGTCATAGCAACTTGGCCGCTGCAGCAAGATCCATCATAGTTTTCTTGTGGGGCACTCTCTTTTTTCCTCTGATCTTCCTCTTAGAGGAAAATAGAGGGAAAATCAGAAGGCCATATGGAACCTGTGGCTATGCTACAACTTGCCATTAAAATATCTCATGCAGTTCGTGCGTCACTGAATTCTTTTGCTCCGGAACATAAAGTAAAGTCAAAAAGTAAGAAAGGAATGCACTTTTCTCGTTCTTAAAGTATGGTGTAAGATTCTATGCATGATCGAAAGGTGCCTTTGATCACCTGTTGGCAATACTAAAGCTTGACAATTGAGCTTCCTCCTTTAAGGAATTGTTTATGAAATCTGGGCTACTCCCTAATCTTGCAAATTCAGCTTGACGTGATGATGTTTCGATTAAGTTAAAAATTGAAAAATGCCTTGCGTTTGTTTTACGGTAAAGCACCCTAAAGTTAAAAAATGAGCAACCTTTATTTATTTATTTCGGGTACCTTTTTTGTTGAAATTTGAATTGACTATGGTATTCAGTATTGAACAACTCTCCACGTGGGTGATGTCCAACAACCAAAAGAACAAGAGCACATGTCTAAATTGACTGGGTTCGAGCAAGATCCGATTTTTCGCCAGTCAAACTGAGTTTGAGCAATTTCTCAGTCCCCGCCAAAGTTCCCGACCGATGACCAGGAACTTGTCCGAGCTTCACCGGATGCTTTGCGCTACGCTACAATGACACGGACTTAAGCGTTCGGTCATCAGCACTCCGTCGGCGTTCCATGAATTTCGCCAAAGTTCGCAACTTTACGGCGCTCGTCAAGCCAGGTCTGCATTGCCGTCCCTCTTTTGCTCCCACCATCACCCTCTCTATACTAGAAACCCACTTGGGACGATGCCACAGCCTCAAGCAATTCAACCAAATCCTGTCTCAGATGATCCTCACCGGGTACATCGGAGACACTTACGCAGCGAGCAGGCTCCTCAAGTTCTCCACCGACTCTCGCTTCGTCCACGTTACTTACTCCTTTCGTCTCTTTAGTTATGTTGAGAACCCAAATGGGTTCTCGTGGAACACGATGATGAGGGCGTTTGTGCAGAACGATAGCCCTCAAAGTGCCGTTTTCCTTTACAAGTTGATGTTGAATCAGAACGTGGGTCCTGATAATTACACGTATCCCATTTTAGTTCAGGCTTGTAGTTTGCGGTTCTCGGAATTGGAGGGGAAACAAGTGCATGATCATGTTCTGAAACTGGGTTTTGATTCGGATGTTTATGTCCAGAACACGTTGATCAACCTGTACTCGGTCCATGGGAAGATGAAAGATGCACGGAAGCTGTTTGATGAAAGTATGGTTCTGGACACTGTCTCATGGAACTCGATTCTGGCGGGTTATGTTCAGGTGGGGAATGTAGATGAAGCAAAACTGATTTTTGATCAGATGCCTAAAAGAAGTGTGATCGCTTCAAATTCGATGATTGCTTTATTTGGAAAGACAGGACGTGTGGTGGATGCATATGAGCTATTCAATCAAATGGAGGAGAAGGATATGGTGTCATGGAGTGCATTAATTTCTTGTTATGAACAGAATGTGATGTATGACAAGGCTTTGGTTATGTTTAAAGAAATGGCTGGTAGAGGTGTTAGAGTGGACGAGGTTGTTGTGATTAGCGTTCTTTCAGCGTGTGCACATCTGTCTGCTGGCGAGATGGGGAAGTTGATCCATGGGTTGGCGGTGAAACTAGGGATTGAATCTTATGTTAACCTTCAAAATGCATTGATTCACATGTATTCAATATGTGATGAGATACAGGTCGCAGAAAGGCTATTCAGAACTGGATACCCTCATCTGGACTTAATATCCTGGAACTCCATGATATCAGGGTATTTGAGAAATGGATTGATTGAAAATGCCAAGGCATTATTTGATTCGATGCCACAGAAGGACATAGTATCTTGGAGCGCAATGATATCTGGATATGCTCAACATGACCGTTTCTCAGATACTTTGGAGCTGTTTCAAGAGATGCAGCTTACAGGAATGCAGCCCGATGAAACCATTTTGGCAAGCGTCATCTCAGCTTGTACTCACTTGGCTGCCCTTGATCAAGGAAAATGGGTTCACACGTACATTAGGAAGAATTGCCTCAAGGTTAATGTTATTCTTGGAACGACCCTGATAGACATGTACATGAAGTGTGGTTGTGTTGAAAATGCATTGGATGTTTTCCAATTAATGGAGGACAAAGGTGTCTCCACATGGAATGCTATGATTCTTGGGTTTGCCATGAACGGCTTGGTAGGGAGGTCACTAAGCACCTTTCTAGAGATGAAGAGTTGTGGTATAACACCTAATGACATAACCTTTATTGGAGTTCTTGGAGCATGTAGACATATGGGCTTAGTAGATGAGGGATGCTTTCACTTTGATTCCATGGTACAAGAATACAAGATAGAACCTAATGTCAAGCATTACGGGTGCATGGTGGACCTTTTGGGACGTGCTGGTAAGCTTAAAGAAGCAGAGGAGCTTATTGAGAGCATGCCTATGGCACCAGATGTTTCTACTTGGGGAGCCCTCCTCGGAGCCTGTAGAAAGCATGGTGACATAGAAAGGGGGGAGAGGGTAGGAAGAAAGCTTGTTGAGCTTCAGCCAGACCATGATGGTTTCCATGTGTTATTATCAAACCTGTATGCTTCCCAAGGGAATTGGCAGAATGTGCTTGAGATTAGAGGAATTATGGAGCAGCATGGAGTGATGAAAACACCAGGTTGTAGCATGATCGAAGCAAATGGAGTGATTCATGAATTCCTGGCTGGTGATAAGACGCATCCTCAACTAGAAGACATTGAGAACAAGTTAGATGAAATGACTAAGAAGTTAAAGAGGGAAGGTTATGTGCCAGACATGAATGAGGTTTCTCTTGAAATCGACGAGGAGGAAAAGGAAACGACTTTGTTAAGACACAGTGAGAAGCTTGCTCTTGCATTTGGGCTTCTCAATATCCCTCCAGCAATGCCAATTAGAATAATAAAGAACTTACGAATATGTAACGACTGTCACACAGTTGCTAAGTTCACCTCTAAAGCTTACAACCGTGACATTATCGTGAGAGATAGACATCGATTCCACCATTTCAAGCAAGGAAATTGTTCTTGCATGGACTTTTGGTAGCAAATAATCTGAAACCAGAGTTACCTTGCTGGAGAAATCCTCACGTTTGAACTTTTGACCCTTTAAGCTCTTAAGGAGCACCTTCTTCTGCTGAATGCCCCAGCACACCCAGAAATGCAAAATCCAGTGTGGATGAAGGAAAGGCCTATGATTATTTGAGGTAAAATCTTCTGGTTTCTGAATTCCTTATGATTTTGCTTATTTAGGAGAAAGATCCTGAATGAGAGATCAAACACAACAATCTTGTGAAACTGTTAGGAATGGGAGGACAGATTGGTATCTGGGCATGACATTTATTTCTCATTTATTCCTTGCTGGAGCTTCAAATGATTTAGGAATTCTGAAGAAAGTTAAATTTTCTGAAATCAGCTTTGGGCAACGATGTTGCTTTCCAAGTATGAGATCGGAGTCTTCCAAGTAAAAGTTTCTGAAATCAGATTCAAATCAACAAATTGCTGCATCGGTTGTCCACACAGCCTTGAATTGGATGCAGTTTCATGAATGCTGCCTGAGCAAGTGATGGAACGTCTTCTGTAAATGGTATTTGACTTTTTCCATTGGTTACAAAATCTCTTTTATATCATGTTGAGAATTGCTAGTAAAAATAGATTTGACTATACTAACGGTGGAAAGTTGTGGAAAAGAGACAATACTTCATTTTGCTGGCAGGAGCAATCCTTAGAGCAGATTCCTGTGTCCTATTTAGCTGATTGGATTTTATGCCTACATGTTGCTGAAGACAAGGACTTGTTATTAGTCTTAAGTGAAAGTTGCATAGGATGCCTGTGCAGTGCATGTTTGAAGGGCTGTTACATGTCGCAGGGATAAAGAAGCTCTTTCTTCTGATGAGTGGGCCACAATCTCTGCAGAGAAGAAGTCCGAGACTATTTGCCTGAGGACATACACAACTAGAAATTGTTATGATCTCTAATTTTTCTTTGAGGCTGTTAAGTTTTATTACTTCTGGTTGTGCATATAGCTGAAATCATTCAATTTTCGTCTAAACGCGGAAGAGATAATGTTTTCTTATGGGAGTCTACAGGAAGTGGTTCTTGATTTTTGCCAGAAATTGAATCTTATTCTTATAATTCCATAAAGGTTTGGCTTATTAGTTAAGAAATGAATGTGTGGATGTAGATTATGGGCTTGACACCTGTCCGGTTTATCGCTGAGTACATACGATCTTATGTTCATCTTGAGCTCGTCAACTTACTTTGATGCCAAAAGGCAAACTTTCAAAGTGAATGAAGTTGGAGCTTGGCCGGCTATTACAGCATAAGCATCATGTCCAGGAGGGAATAGGTTAGGCCCTGCATGTTTTCGTTCCTGAAATCTGTTCCCGGAACAGATTTTTTTGTTTTTCTATTCCCGAACAAAAAAAAAAACAAAACGCGTTTGGTTGTGTTTACGTTCTTTTTTAGTTTTTTTGTTCCCGAACACAAAAAGAAATAAATAAGAAAAAAAAAAAGTTGTTTTAGTTTGTTAAACGATTTTGAAGAAACACTTTTTCTTCTCTCTCTTCTCTTTTCTTCTTCTTTTTTTCTTCTTTTTACTTTGGCCGGTCGCCGGCCTCGGCCATGGCCGGCAACACCGTCGAGGGTCGGTGACCTCGCCGGAGCATCGCTGGCCCCCGGTGAGGCCGAGCCTTGCCCGTGCCAGTGAGGCCGAGCCTCGCCTTGGCTAGGCGAGCTCGGCCTTGCCCAGATTCGGCGAGGCCGAGCGTCGCTGGATTTGGGCGAACTCACCCAGCCATGGCGAGGCTCGGCAAATTGTTAACTTCCTCACCTGCCAATCCTCAGGCCAATAACTGGTCAAACTGGTTCACAATTTGCACCTGGTTGAACAAGGGCAAAGCTGGCTTGCACATGATGCTGAACTGAGCTAGATGAATGACCGCTATCCATCGAAACAGTCGGTCCCAGTCCGTTTTAAAAACAATAAAATGCCATGGTGGGGACATGACTTGCATCAGGATTAAAATCAGCAGCATTACTAAGCTGCATAAACAAAAATTTCAATACTCGACATAATGAAAACATGACCTTTCTCAGGTCATTATCCTACCGTGGAGCATTCTCACATGTAGCAGAAGATGACAAGTATCCATCTTTACTTCATCCGCATGCTGGATATGCTGGCTTGAATCACCATCTGCAGCAGCCACTTCTCTCCATGAGAACCAGACGAAACTAGTTGATTTCGCTCAAAGAGGATCCAAAGGACCCATTATTTCAAGAGTCTGGTAAAAGTGCATTTACAAAGTAATCAGATGGATACTTACCAAACACTGTGATGTAATTAGCCAAAAAATGTACCAGTAGGTCAATTTCATATGTAGCTCCCTTCAGTATTTCCCGCCTGGCAGACCATGCTAACTCGCCATGCAGCAACTTAAGCAGTGAGCCAAGTAGTGGAGGATATTTTACCTTTGCTACGTCAGATTCTTGAAATAGAGAGGAGAGCTATACATCAATGAAGCATTATGTACACCGGTACAAGGCAGTTGCAGAAGATTGTATTTTGCCAACCATGGTGCTCAAATCGTGATTCTAAAGCTTACGATTTTACAATCCAATAACCAATGACAGCTCGACTCGTGCCAATATCAAATTTGCTAGAATCACTGTACATTAGCTTGTTTGGGTTGGAAATCATCAAATGAAAACATTTACAAGAACAATCAAAGTTCACCAATTTTGACTTTCGCTATTATGTAAGTCTTCGATGCAACTTGACAGAAGCCCACAACTATTCCACTCCATGGTATGAATGGAAGTGAGCAAGAACTCATATAATTATATTCAAACCAAGATATGGTCGCGATTCACTAATTAGGTAAAATAAGCCTGTCAAAGTGTCATTTCCCACTGGTCAATGGGGTTCCAATAGGCTTACATATATGTGTCTTTCTTTAACTAAATGGCTTAAGCTTTTAGATCGGACTTCTTAACATAGTATTAGAGAAATTTTCCACATCCTTCATATCCCATTTTAAGTTGGTTCCATGTGAATCCCCCATTCTATAGTTCTCTGTGCATTTTTCATATGGTTGCAGTCTCGTTATAACGTCACCCAATTCATGATTTTAATATCTAGTCCATTTTAATAGGTAAAGAAAAATCTATTGATAGAGCACCAAGCGAGTGCTAAATCCTAAAAGGTCACCAAGAATAAAGAGATTCTTAGGCCTCTTTTGGATTAGCATTTGAGTAAAGTCAAAAAAGAGTTTTTAGGAAAAAGCAAAAATAATTTGATAAACTGTAACTGAAAAATGCATTGGAAAGCAATTTAAGAAAAATGCTGTTTGGTGAAAATATATTTAAAGAAATGCTTTGGTGTGATCAATTTAAGCTTTTTAATTTTTGATTATTTTAAATTGGAAAAATGAATGCTTGCAACTTTTCTATTTTCATGTTAAGGCTAATGTAAAGGTGGCATATTAACAAAGTTAAGAAAGAATCGGAAGTGAAATATTTTCTAAAAAATGATTTATCGTTTGAAATATTTATTGCAAATACTTTCATTACCAATTGTAATTTATATTTAAATATTTTGAGTGAAACGTTTTGTCCAAATGGGTAAGTTATGACTAGCGCCTACCTCATTACCTTCACAATTGGTTTATTAATGTGAGGATGTTTAAATTATGTGATTACTAAACGTTGCGTGTTTACAAAAAATCGACATTTAGACAATTGTACGGGATTTTCTTATTGCGAGAAATATTTAAATTATTAATTAATTGACAGACGTTATTCATGCAATTTGAAAAGAGAGAATAATTTCAAGATTTTTTGTTTGTAATACAGAAAAGATTCACTAGAAGAATTATTAATCGATAATTCATTTATTTTTATTTTTATTTTTGGAAAAATCCTGCAAGCTTTAAGATCCGATTACCTAGAGAGGTCAATAGACTAACCTTGTAAGCCCTATTCATAAGTTTAGGCTTTTTATTTGTATGGATGGCCCCCACTCAAAATAGTTTGTATGCAATTGGTGAGATGCAAATGAATACCAACCCTGGGGGATGACAAATTTAAATCACTGCGTTCATTGGTTGACATCTGCAGAAGGCTGGCTATCTCAATAGCATCTGATGATCCTGTTCCTCTAAGCATATCAGGATCTTTCAGATCCATAATCCTATGTTTGAACTTCTCTGACACTTGAATTTTAAATCAGAATACAGAGACACTGGACCACATAAACTCAAGTGAAGATTTTATTGAGGAGAATCACACTAGCTGAGGAGTAGTGTCAATACAATCAACTATTGCTGCTCCATCTGTTAGCTTCATGCAGATGAACATACATCCTAAAAGGTATGAACTAGCAAACTTCATGTGAACAAACAAACATACCATAGAGACTACTCGCATTTGATGTCTCGTGAAATCTTAAGTGCCAGAGTATGCATGATGAAATGACTGCTCTTATTCATCTCACTATTCTGGGAAAAATGGGGCTTGAACTGTACAGCTTCTACAAATTAATTCAACCTCAAATTACAGGTTGAATTCACCACAAAAAAATTTAGCCCAAGGAGATAAGAAAAGGGGTAACAGGAGTGATAAAACAAATTAAAGCTTCGTTCAGATCATTTATCAATTTGTGTACGATGTTCCTTCACCCTTTTCCGCTTCTGGCTGTGAACTGAAGTAGGATATATGTTTCTCAACTGAAATCACCTCAACAGTATAATGCCAAATATTTTTTTTCCATCTTGAGCTGTTTGTGAATTTCAAAACCACATTATCAATAATTGCCTCGACTGCGCTAGGCAAATTTGCAAATCATGCAGACACATAGGGTCAGTCTGAAGTCTCCGTGATTCTCAGGCCGTTCTATGTTACTTCTGTTTTTCTTTTTATACTATCTTCTTTTTTTCTTTCTTTTGCTAGGCCTGTCTGTATTATCTAGGGCAGGCACATATCCTGCATTTTTCATGTCCCAAATTAGTAATCCAAGAATTTCATGCACCCTCGGAACCATTTTATCTCCAGCAACAAGGCTAAAAATCTGGTTTCCAACGTCAATCCAACTCCTCCCAGTCTCTTTCTTGCTACCCATGCCCCTCATTAATTTCCTAACTCGTGCAAACTCCCCCCACTTACCTTCAGCTGCATAAATGTTTGACAGGGTCACATAGGTTCCAGCCAACCTCGGTCTCAATTCCAGTACCCTCTGTGCTACCAATTTTCCCAGCTTCTTAAGTCTGTGTGCTCTACAAGCTCCAAGAAGAGCACCCCAGACAGACTCATCAGGTCTAAAAGGCATACTCTCTATCAATTGATAAGCCTCCTCCACTCTCCCTGCACGGCCAAGCAAATCCACCACACACCCGTAGACCTCCTGGCTTGGGGTAACATTATATTCACTCATCAGTTCAAAGTACCTCAACCCTTCATCCACAAGACCAGCATGGCTGCAAGCACTCAGAACGGCCATAAATACAATTTGATCAGGTCTTATACCTGACCTGACCATGTCATCGAACAACTTAATGGCCTCTCTTCCTTGTCCATGAGCACCAAATCCAATCATCATAGATGTCCAAGAGAGCAAGTTCCTGTGAGACATAGAAATGAATATTCCATGTGAATCATTTATGCTTCCACACTTGGCATACATGTCAATAAGTGCATTTGCAAGCCCCATGCTTCTCTCAAGTCCTCTTCGAATAATTACCCCATGAATTTGTTGTCCACATTTCGTTAGTGCCAAATTACCACATGCTGCTGTAACACTTGTGAATGTGAAGCAGTTCGGTTGAAACCCTTGGGACTCCATTTTAGAGTATATAATAAGGGCCTCACTAGAATCTGGTCTTTCATATCCAGCTATCAAGGTATTCCATGTGATTACATCTTTCTCGCGCATTTCATGGAAACATTGACTTGCCTCAGATAAGCAACAGCACCTGCAGTACATGTCTAAAATAGAATTCATGACAGGTAGATTGGAGAGAAACCCGTGCTTGACAGCTGATGCATGGAGTTGCAGGCCAAAGACTTGAGACCCAATTGAGGCACAAGCTCTAACTGCAATCGAGAAGCTAAATGGGTTCAGTTCAGCTCCTTCCTGATTTGACATAAAGCGCATAAATAATGTGAAAAACTAGTTTAGGCTAAGACCACTTGAGAGGAAAATGAACTGCAGACATCATAAATGACCACATTCTGCTTTATCAAGTTAACTTAGTCCAAAGCAAATTAATGAAAGGTGGTTGTTCAAGACATGAGATACGAACCAATAACATTTGGCGAAACACGTTAAGCCCACCGTAGCCATCTCCTCGGTGGGTAAACCCAGTGATCAATGTAGTCCAAGAGACCTCATTCTTTGCCTGAATATGGCGAAAAACGACGCAGGCATCATCCATGCTAGAGCAGCACGTAGCATACAAGTCCAGAAGTGAATTTTCAACATACATGGACGCATCCAAGCCAAGCTTGATTGCCCAGCCGTGGACTGACACTCCATGCGAAAGGCTTCTCATGCCTTTGCAAGCCTTCACGACACTGGATAAAGTAAACTCATTTGGCTCCTTCCCGCTCCGAACCATCTCACAGAACACAGCCCACGATTCGTCGTAGTAGTTATTAGAAGAGTAGCCAGCAATCATGGTGGTCCAAGCAACAACATCTCTATGAGGCATTTCGTCGAACAGGTCGCGAGCTTCGTTCACCAGCCCACTCTCGAAGTACGTTTTGACTAGATCTGTGGACAAGACCGATGGGTCCTTCCGCAAGAACGGTGGGTTCGGTTGGGTGATGCAGTTTTGGACCCGCCTAAGCGAGTTCAGCACAACATTTGGTATTGGCCGGTAATGGGTTGTGGACAGCAGTTTCTTGGCGCTCATGGATAGTGCCGTGCCCGCTCATAGCCTTCCCAAGCACGACCCAAGCGTCATCAGTTGGACCGCCAAAACCGTCTCGGATCACGCAGGTACGGTCGAGACGAAGCTTTGCGCCAAATGAAAACGGCTCTGCACGGTCCAGAAGAAGCAAAAAGCGGATGAGAATGCGTTTGGCTAGTTACTGTTCTCTCAAACTCTAAGGTGGAACCAAGCGGGGCTCGCTACGGTTTACAACTAAATAATCTGGTCGATGAGCTCACTTAAAAAGGGTCAATGCTGATTTAAGATGTCTATGCAGATTAGACTCATTTTAAGAAAATTTTGCTTTTATCAAGTCGACGGTATCGGATGAGCTTGGCCTGTGTCCTGTCGCTGTGGTCAAACAGTCATTTTCTAGATAACGAAATCTGTACTTTGTCACGAGGAACATCTTCTGGACCAGATTTTTGGGCAAGTAGTTTCTTCCCAGAAGCGCTTTCGACCCCGAACAGTATGGAGAAACGAAACTATGGAATCTATCGGATCGTACGGCGCCATGTTGAATGCAGGTTGGCGACATATCATCTCTGTTGTCGGCGAATGTGGGGCGAATATGGAGCTCAAGTCTACAAGCCCGAGGAATCATGTCGATATGGCAGAAGAAGTTGCTGATAACGAGAGTTTACTAATACAAAGTATAAAAAATGGGTTTCACATTACATAGTAGGTCACAAATGACAACATCTCAGATAACTAGTACTAAAATGCCAAAACACTCTGTGGTGTTTATAAGTTACCTATCAAGAATCGCATTCTTTGCTAATTTCCTATCTCTATCACCACATTTCACTTGGACACAATTTATTCCAATCAACGTAGTAATTGATTGGCTAACAAGTTAACATATCTATGTACAAATAAACTGTAACCCGTATGCTCTTGCTGTCGAGCAAGAATTTGATGCTCCAAGCTCTACTAGTCTATCCCAAACTCAGCAAACTGTACAAATACGTGAGGCATAGTTCTGCCTTCAAAAGAATGTAGCCTTGTTAGACAAGAATCTGTAATTCAGAATTATGTGGAGATCAAGCGAGCCCCATGTCTGGTGATCAACTCAGTCTCTCACACCAGTATCTGAGACCTCGCAGCACCTCGAGAGCATTTCCTCCTTCCTGACTTGCTCAGTGCGCAGACGCAGATTTCAAGTAGCTCGTAGTCCTCCTCCCAGAACAGATTAGATGCTGTCTCCGGGTTCTCCAGAAGCATTTTCGAAGTCAAGAAACCAGCAATAGTCCATGTTTGGAAGAGTCGTGATTGCTTTCCAATGAACCTCCCAGTTCTAGTATCGTAGTATTCTGGCCAACGGTCCTCTGAAAGTCTCTTCTCAGCCAATGCTACTGCCTTCTCAGCTAATTCCGGTCTTCCCATCTTGATGCATGCCAACGTGAACTAAACATAAACAGAACGATATATGGATAAGTAATTTAAATTTGCATAACGCAAACATCATGTATGGCAAGTTTGAGAAAACCATTTAAGTTGAGAAATACTAGAAAAGGTAGGTAGATCAAGCTCACCTGCCACAGGAGGGTTGGCCAGGAGCCTCCATTATGATATGACCAAGGACTGAACATTAAAAGATGGAATTCCTTGTTAGTGGATGGCAATAGTTCACATAATGCGCCACAATTGATTAGGATAAGAAATCAAGTGCAAAAGCAGGATTGCAACAAAGCAGAGACTTACGTGTTCTTTGGATCACTTCCAGTAATTATATGCCAATCTTCATTCTCCAAAGCAGGATAACAGATCTTTAGAGGCATATGCCCAATAAGATCATCCCATTTGGCTTCAATCAAATTCAAAATAGCTTCATTTTGCTTTGGCGTACCTAGTGAGGAAACAATTGACCAAAGATTCCCGAGGGTGAACAATCTAAAATCCATGTGAGCTGGCTGCAGGTTGCCAATCAGATAACCACCATTCTCAGGAATCCAATCCATTAACCACAATGGAATTTGGTCTGGATAGATATTGAACTTATTGGTGGCATCTGTTGAGTATTCCTCTGTTTTATAACGGTAAATCTCATTTATCTTCCTCATATCTACCCAATAATATTCTCTAATGTGGAAAGAAAGAGCACTCAGCCTATTGTTGATTGCCCTCACCAAATTCTTGGAGCCATCATTTACACTAAGCATCTCCCGAGAGCATCGCAGTGCATTATAGAATAAAGCCTGTAAAATCAAAGCGCTTCATGATTGAGACGAACTGACTCTTCAGTGAACAAATCAAAGCAAATTCCTCAGAGTTTCAAGAGAAGTCAGATGTGATCAGAGGTCAACAAGAAACAGAAAATCAGCAGCCAAAATACAGAGGATATTCTAACTTCTGCTTTAAGGAGTTGATATTTTCAATACGTCATTATGTTCACAGGGAAAAAATATTTCCCAACCTAGGTACCTACAAATCAAAGCAGAATACAAAAACAAACAGTACATTTTGGTAACAATTTGAAATTACCACCGTAAAAAAGTTAAGTCCATATGCGGTATGAGATTCTTTTTGCAGAATTTCTTTAATGTTCAAAAAACAAGACCTTAAGTATTCTCCTGCCATCCAAATATCAATGGTATCAAAAAAGTATAAATAAGGAATTTCCACTTTACCGATTAATAAGCAGTGACATGAGACAGCCAATATCTAATTCCATAAAACTAAATGTGGTACTGATAATGTTTACTTTTACAAGCATGGACAGAACATTGGAATTTCAAATAGCTTAACTCCTAGTGCACTTACTTGAATTTCCAGAGGGTGACCATGGATACCCATCCTCCGGTCTATCATACAGGAGCCATCAGTAACAAGCAGAGAAGGGAACATATCAAAACCATCAGTTAAACACAGGTTCATAATCAATTTGATGCCAGTCTGGACATCCACTCTCTCCTGTAATGCATAATCACCAGTGATCTTCCCATAGGCCCTTAGCAGGATAATCCACCACAGCCCTACAAAGAAAAGGAGTAGCAAGCAACAATGTCAGGTCCTAAATAGCTACAGCAGAATGGAAATTGTTTGCCAATGGGATACTCAGCAGAAAAGTCAAAGTTAGACATTTCCCTATAGTTAGATCATGATCAGGATCCGGATCTAAACTGCACAGCATTGTCTATATCTTTCATAGCAGACTAACCAGAATCTACAGGGGCAACACGCCCAATAGCTGACTCGCCAAAATCAGGATCTAAAACCTCTTCAACTTTATTTTCATCAAGAGGCACAGTCCTAACTTTAAAGCTTGCAGGCATCAAGCCCTGTCCAGGACTGTAACAATCCACTGTCTTCTCCCAACTCTGAGAAAAAAATGCCATAATCAGAATTCGGCCCAATTCAAAATTGTTCCACATACTGTAATCCAAATCATAGACTACCTTCATTACTTCAAATACTCAACTCACAGAAGGTGCATCTCTTGAAATCAGCCCTTGAGCTAATTAAGATTTTTCCTTTATGACGAAGCCAGCAGGTCAAAACAATGAATTTTCAAATCGACCAGAAGAAAGTTTCAGACCATAGAGAAAAGAATTGTTCTCGGAGTTTAGGAAATCAAAATGCATGCATCCTGGAGAATCAAACTATCATGTGAGCACCTTATATAACCAGAAGTCAGAAACTAGCTCACGAGTACAAAGCCACAAACTCATGGAGCATTGCACACCCATAATAAGTAAAAACACCAGATATTACATGACAGAGCTTTCAATAGCCCAAATAAGTTCACACTAAAAGCAGCCAAATCTCAAGAGTAGAGGGGACTCACGCTGGCAAGTGTTGCTCGATATCAGAAAAACATATTAGTTATACCAAGCAGCAATGTAAAGAGAAAGTTTTAAATTGCATTCAATTAATAACTTGATAGAAACTAGCAGCAAGACACGTGCCTATGAAAATTCAGAGATATATACACATGGGCACAAGGATTAATTGGTGAAGCACAAACAATATGAAGACGGACCTGCAATTGCAATGTGTGAAGGAGAAAGTTCCTCACAATCTCTCCTTCTCCCTTGAGCAAGAAGGCTAGGGCAGACGGCACAAAGTCACGAATAAACACCTGATCATAATTCAGTGGCTGCTTATCCCCTGGATCATTCGCTGCCATGGTCCCCACCGGGCTCCCACAGTACATAACAATAGCATCCTGCAATAACCTCCACGCCTCCTTTTCGAGCTGACTTTCCTCTCTCTTAGCACCAACATCATTGAATTCATTCAGACTAGCCTGAGATTTCTCCAAATCTATGTTATCATCAACAACTTCTATACTAGAATCCTCCGCTCCTACAATATTCTCATCCTTATCAATCCTTTCAACCACCAACGGCTTCACATTTATTCCACCCTGAACATAAATCCTCTCGAAATTGTTATCATTCACGCGGGTTTCCACCGAAGTCGACAAACTCCTAACAGCATTAGCAACAACGACAGCCCCTCTATGACTAACATTACAACGAAGTCCATGCGATTTCAATAAATCCCCGGACCGCCCGAAACCCGACCCGGGAAAGCAAAAACCGGTCCGGACCTCATCAACCGCGCGACCGACATTCACAGCCCGACATCGATTGGCGTGCAAAAGGCGTCGACCGAAGTCGAAGCGAAAGCTCGACAAAGCACCCATTGATCCGGCGTGTCTACACTCCGCAGAAACGAATCTAAACGGCGCAGGGCATCTGGTGGCAAACAGAATTCTACAAGCAGGCGTCATGGCCGAGCTACCCAGATGAAAAACCGTGTTCATCACGAGCAATACCGATCCGGGTCGACACAAATAGCCAGTCAAAGTCGCATAAACACGAAGGCGTGTTCAACAATCCACTGAACCTACACGCACACGCCGATACGGCACATTTGCGGGCGCCACCGGACGCCGCAGAAAGATGGGATTTTGAGATGTGGGTTTCGCTTGCGAAGGGAGATAATCGCGGGAGGGAAGAGAGGAGAGATTCTGCGGTTGCAGGAGGAAGAGAAGTTCGAATTTGACGTCGGTGGTGACGCAAGAAAACCGAGGGCGGAAGTGGGTTTGCGGAAATGGAAAGGTCCCGTTTTTATACAAGCGGCGAGGAGAGAACGAAGGCTTTTTTCTCTGCCTTGGAGACGACGAATGGCCAAGGCCAACGGTGGAAAACCGGATTTACCTTGCTGTCCCTCCTAAATAAAAATAAGAACCAAAAAAAAAAAAAAATTCTTGAGTTTTGACTTTCAGATGATGGATGACTTTTCGCTCAAAAGCAATAAAAATTAGTGGCGATATTTACAATCAAATTAAAATAACAAATTTCAGCTTCTAATAATTCACGTCAAGAATAAAAATAGCATATTTTTTCTCCATTTTGAGTATCATTGCTGAAAACCAACAAAAAAAGACATGAGCATTGTTAGATATATTAAGACTTTTTGCTAAACGAGATGGCTTTTTTTATCACTTGTCCAAATGAGCGGAATCCATATATTACGTGAAATAATGAAAGACGGGCATAACACTAAATAATTAAGAAAAGAGGGGATAAGGATTGGTTTCAGCAAAAGAAATTACATTCCGACAATTTTTTGTTTTGGAAACATTTAGTTAACGTGATTAATTAAGAAAAGAGGGGATAAGGATTGGTGACGAGGCATCCACCGTCGTCGGGCTCCTGCCTGCAGCTCGTGGTGGAGAACTCCCGACCACTGGCATGCCGCCACGTTGCGCCCGTAATCCCACCTACCCCACCGGTCGTTGGATTTGCCACGTCATTGTCCGCAACTTTGTCATTGGCGAGAAGAGGACGCCACGTCGGAAAAGTGCCGCGGACGGCTTCAAAACCGGTGCCGGCCACGTGGCCACATGCGGCCGGGGAGCCGCCACGTGGGACGTCGGTCGGGATCCCAGCGGATATCGTTCTTTCTCAGCCATGGAGAGTCCGAAGATTCCGAACTGCCTTATGGAACCCGAAGAAAGTTGAAATTTTCAAGCTCGTGGGAGTTCTGGAGTTCGTCGAGCTCGACTTGAGCGACGTGGCGAGTTCGAATGCATCGTTTTTAAGATGTGAATGCTCGACCAGTTGCTGGGACTGATGTGAAGATGCCTAGCCTTTGCTGCATTCGCGAAGGAGTTGATGTTACGCGAAGATTCGGCATGGCGAGTGGGGGAAGAGGGATACCGTGAGCTTCTGCTGACGTTCACAATTTCTGTGGCTTTGTTACTTTGTGGGGAAGTTTTGTGATCTTGAAAAAGAAGGGGCGTCATTCATTTGTCAAATCGTTTCTGAGAATCTTCGAAAATGACGAACGCTTGTAGAATCTTATACTACTGAGTAGAAGAAGGGTGAGGCTGCGCAGAGGAACATCGCATGTTTCTGCGTTGTGTTTTTGTCAAGAAGTCGAGGGTGGCCATCGGGGTACCGCAAGTTGCTCTTGATTTTTCACGCATTTTCCACTTCGTGTCAGGTACTGCTCGAGGTCCAGTGATTTCCGGTGCCCTCCGACAGAAATAGAACTTTAAGGGAATTATTTATTTGACTGGGACACGTATCTGATTTAAGCAAGAGTGTGTTAAAGAGTTCTTAAGGGTGTTTAAGCTCTTCTGCTGAATCCAAAGTGCTTGATACAATCACTAACATGTTGCAATTCCTGTGGATTTCCTGCTTACTGCGGAAGATCACACGCGGCATAATAGATAGAGTAGTTTATCGCAGGGATACATCTTGATGAGCAATAATCCCTTTTTACTTGATGAATTTGATCGATGTTGCAAATACTGTATAACAAGCATGTGACTCGTGTGAGATGTGATTTATCTCAAGGTTCTTTATGGTGCTCGAGGAAGTTTCGATCATCTTACATGCCTTCATTTTGCCTTGGCATTTCATCTCGATTCCGTTTGTCAATGTCAGTTTGGTTCTCTTAGCTTACAATCAAATTAATATTCATGATCACATGTAGTCCATGACAGATTATTTACACTTCCAATTTGGTGTACTCTAGAATTTGAAATCCATCGTGTTATTGATCACCATGCATGAATAATTAGGTAATGTTCACGAGATCCTTATGCCTTAAAAGCATGAGGATTCAATGCCAACCTCATCATCAGAAGCTGAAATAGGAACTCAAAATTAGTCGTTGAGTATTTATTCGGGTGCCGAACTCCTTACTGAAGATAAAACTGCCATTCAAGTTTTCATTCACAACTGACGGATGAGGTTTATTTCACATCCCATCTTGCATATAAGCCGCAAGGGCACATATGCACTATTGGTTGGCTGCATGATTGTTAAGCTTGAACCATTTACTTCTACTTGAAATCTTCTGATTTATGGCCAGACTTTGTTGATAAAATAGTTATTTTATTTTTCACATGTTGCTGATTTGGTTTTTTCAATTATTAGAGTTAGTGGAGTCATGTGTGTTGGTTATCCTAGTTTTTAGGTGTTAGTGGGGCAAGTGCTTTATGGAGAACATGGGTAGTTATGGTGTGTTTTACATGATATATTTTGTCTTTTACAAAAAACTTGATTGCTTTGTACGTAAGATGGTGTTTTTAGTCTCATCTCTCCTCCCTTTAGCAATTTAACAGACTTCAGCTTTTGCAGTTTGGAGGAGGAATGTGATTGCCTTGATCTTATCAAGTTATATCTTTCCACAATTAGGTTTGCTGGACATTGCACCTGTACAGCTGTCTGTTCGGTTCAGAGAGTACATCAATAGACCTTCAATGGCTAATCTCAGTGAATTGTGCTCCTTCATAACCCAGGTACGAAAGAGTGTTGAGGACTTGGGTCCACCAGAAGAAGCTGGAAAGAAAGTACTCAACCAGTACTTGACAGGATTCATGTCGACTAGACTTGGCGTAAGGCACGAGTCCGGCACGAGTCCGATATCATTTCAACCTCATCAAGGATTGCACATGATTGGAAAATGAACTAGCGAGTCGAGTCTATTCTTTTGTTACTTCACTTGCCTTCATTTGAAAATAGGAAACCATCTACTACGGGATATGACAGTTTTGTATGCCTCCCTGACTACTGGTTCCAAAATAAGTAGTTGAAAGAATCTCCTCTTGTTTTCAGGTGAACATAAAATCATTATGCCCCCGGATCGTATGCTGAAATAACGTCCTATTGTTATTATGGGTTGAGGCTCTGTTTTCTTCTTCCCTGCATCAATTTGCAGTAGTATCGCCAAAGTTTTGTCTGGAAGTTGGTCTTTGATGCTCAGTTTTGCTTCTTTCAATTGATGTGCATGGTTCTAAAGAAGAGTTACAAATAAAGAAACACACATGGAGGCGAATCAGCTATTTTGATTAACTGTGTAATTTGATTTCATGATTGTGTAAAATTACATACTGAAAGGGCAAAAAGAAAGAAAAAAAAACTCTCCTGAACCTGAAGCACTCTGCAGTCAAGAACTACATCATTAATAAGGAATAGCGTCACAGAGAACACCTGGAAAGAAACTGTGCCCAGATCATTTACAAAAAAACAAAATAATGTTCCTCCACGCAATCCCCAGTTTCTCTGAGTAAAAAAGCCTCCAAGTTAGAACCTCACCGTAAATTAAAGCACATCATGCCCTCACTTCGTAGTGCCCTGCTCGAGTGAGAGCTCTGAAACCTTTGTATGGACGATGAGGTAAGTTCTTTAGATCTAGCTTATCTATCTGCAAGCCAGACAGAGCAATGCCCATTATCCTGAAACCCAGTCGGAATGTAGGGAAGACATGAAGACGTTGCAGTCCCGGCTCAAGGACTAATGTTCCCGACAATGAAGGGGCTTTATCTTTTGGAATCCGTCCAATTGACCAAGAGCATGTCTGCAGAAATGGATGAATCAAAAGGAATACAGTCTTCAATAAAAGAGCGCGAGACAAACACCATGAACAATCAAATGAGTGATTACTGTTAAATTACACTAGCAAGTACCTTATTTGAAAGAATGTTAATTGTTCCACAATTTGAGCTCAAATCAGCAGTTGAAACGCAAGGAGGCAATTGAAATTGCACATCAATTGAGTCAACTGTCTTTCCTGGATCGTTCCGCATTCCAACTAAAAGGCTTAGTCGGCAGGTCCCAGCATCTGAAGTCAGCTGTGGCTTTAAGTACAAAGGGATGCTCTTCAATTTTCTAACTCTGTACAGCAAAAAGCCGCGAACTTGAAACATGCACATTGATAAACAAAGGACAGAGCTCCAGATTTTTCTAAGTTTTCACCTAAAGCACGGGTTTGTTTCTAAATACAATCTATCTAAATGGATACATATTCAGTGTGGCAGTTAAATATTTGAAAGAATTTACCTACAATCTAGGATACCACTTAAATCAAGCAAAGGCCATTCACATTCAAGCTAGGATGCCACTTAAATTAAACAAAACTCATGATGTTTTGACCATTCGCAATATTTCTAGATATGGACAAATATATTTTCACACCTGTAACTCATGAGCTGAAATTGTCCATCAGGAGGGACGAATGAAAGAATCTGATGAGATTCCCATGGTCGATACCGTACGCATGGATGGAATCTCACATCATCCAGAATAGAGGGATTTGCAAATGAAAGAGTCAAATCAGGAAGGCCAGAGAGATGAGAGTTTACTTGAACTTCACCATAAATCTCGCATTTAACAAGCGTACCATCCCTAGGAAATGCATAAGAGAGTATTCATTAGTGTCAACTGGGTCAAGACAGGAAATATACAGCTAGATGTAAGTCATTAAAACTGGAAAGAGACAGAAAGTGGTAGAGTCAGCTTTAAGGAGAGAGATATGAATCTTTAACAAAGCTCATCGAGGTTTTCAGCTAAATACCTATTAATAACCGCATCCATTTCTTCAACAAGATCAACATAAACTTCATTGTTGGCATACTTTGGGTCTGATGTTCTCCATGGAACACACAATGCTGTTGCAGCAGGAAGTGTCTCATTCACATTCGAACTATTGCCAGTCACAACACTCAACATTTTGCTAACAATGTTAGGTGCAGCTATCATTTCTCTGAGAATGTTGGGTTCTGTAGTGAGTGGGAAACCATTATCTATCATCTCGTCCATAAGCTGCACGTTCCACCATAGAACTTTTTACTTCTAACTCAATGAACATGACAAGGCAAAACGAGTGGATGACTTGCTAAAAGCATTAGAAAATAAAGAAAAATGATGTCACAAGCTCAAAATTACAACAGGGGATGTAGTTCATAATTACACAATGCAAACGAACATAGGACAGAACAGAATTTAAAGAAACATGTCAAGAAGAAAACCGTAATCATCCTACAAGTATTTAAATTGGCCACTTTGCATATCAAACTAGGTATCTGGACAGCATTTAGAGAACAGTTTCAAGATACCATGCACACATAAGTTACAAAGGAGACTACCTCCAGAGCCACAAACAGGGCATTATTCAGATCCTTTTAACTGATGGATAAATTGGAGTTTTCAGGTTATGCAGATTAGTGAGCTGAAAGTAGGCTAAAATTTTATCCAAAAGAAGAACAAAAAAATGCTAGGCTACAGTTCTCTCTTGCAACATTGTAAAGCAGCCACTCACCTTATCCAATTTTACAGTCATTCGCTGTGCTCACTAATGTTTTATAAGAATGATACAGACATGCAACTAGATGGAAGTTCAGGCAATGAGTTTCAGTATATATGATAACTATAGCTTCAATAATGCAAAAAATCTGGCTACAAGTGGCTATAATATACTGAAGCAACTGAATGTAAGGCCCTGTGTTTCATCCTAGTTAATACCGAGTCTTAAGGTCATTTTGTTTCAGATAAAATGAAGACGCCATTTACAGCAAGACAGTTTATCAACAATGTCGAACTTTACTCAATATCCACATTACTCTATTCCGGTGACAGGAGTAAATGCACTTGGAAAAACATAAAGCAGCCCCTGCATATCTAATTTTCCATGTTTATAGAACAAAATCATACACTGACGTATATTTTGAATATAAGCCTCTCACCAAGATGCGCTGATAAACTCAAACTGCCAAAAACAGCGAGTCATAAACTTTGAGGGGAGAAATAGCAAACGATGAGCAAAACACATTACCTCATAAACAATAACAAAATTATCCTTTATCACATCCTCATTTAGCCCTCCGAGGTAATCTGCCAGGACATCAGCTACTCTGCATAGAAACTGAAACCAAGCAATCAAAACTCAAAAAAGTCCCCCCGTCTTGTTCGACACCCAATATCACTCTATCCAGCAGCTCATTGATACCAGCCTAAAATGTATTGTACCTCAATGCCCATCAAAGGCGGCATTTCGACTTGGCTACAAGCTAAAAACGTGATGCCCTCGCGAACAATTTGGAAAAGGTAATGCGTTGGAGATGCAATCACGGGTTGTAGCTGTATTGGGCAATAACCATCCAATCCCAGGAAAAGAAATGTAAAACCCATATGAGCAAAGAACTATCTCCATGAAATGGGATCAAGTAATTTACCCAGAAGAAGAAGAAAAGCCTAGCGAATCTGCACCATCACAGACACACGAACGAAAATGAACTTGTATACATAACATGCGAAGAACCTGGTCTCCTTGAGAGATGGCGTGATCCCAATACCAAGCGCATATGGACCGATCTACGCGATGCCCAGTGAGCTGTTTCTCCAGCATCACTTCCCTGCGATAAATCCATGTTCAAAATCCCCCAAAATTTACATTCCGTTCGAAGATCCACCCATTTCATCTCTCGGTTTCAAGAATCCAGCATCAAATCCGTAAGAAGAAGAAGAAGAAGAAAGCAAGAATCTTTCATCGCGAGAAACGTGTCGGCGCAGGATCGGCTGATGTTTCATACCCGGAATCCGACAGGAGAAATATGCACTGCAACATCTCGCTGTACCTCCGTCGAGCGCTCGGCAAGAATGAACGAGCAGCGATGTCGAAAAAGCTCGGACCTTTCACTGATCGAAGAAAAGCTAGCTTAGCAGTGAACGTTTTGTTTATTGTTTTTATTCCAGAGTTACATTTTTTTCATATAGATGAATATCTAAACGTTTGATTATTTTTATAATTAGCATATCCTTTGTTTTTTTGCTTTTCTAATTTATACGTGAACTGCATGTTCTTTTACTAGTGATAAATTACAAATCAGGCTCCAAGCTCAAGCTTAAGTCCACGTCGATTATAAAGATCAAAATAGAGATCAAACAACATAAAACTCTACCAAACAATTAGATGTGCGAGCTTGAATTAGGAAATATTTTAGCTTATTCCATATTGATGGACCAACGTGTTCTTATGACTAACTTTAAAAATCAAGTAAGAAAGTTCAATAGTCTGACTGGTACATAAAACATATCAATTTTCAAAATTTGAGGAACACGGTATATCATATTCATAGGAGGACAACAAAGGCAAACCTATCATTTATCACAATTCTAAGATCACACTTAGCATTGCGACACCCATTTAGGTATTGACATTATGTCATGCGAGAGGATTTTAGGTCTTCAATGGAGATGTTGTCCAATCAAGCTAATAATCTTGATGGAGAATGAAGAACAATGAGACCTGTTATCATGGAGATGGTACATTGTTTGGGGTTTACTGATAGCATGCTTCTTTGGTACAGAACTTTGAGAATGAAAAAGAGGGTTAGGTCAAAGATGTGAGAATTCAGAGTCGCTTGGATGAATGCAAAGGATCACCGTGATTTGTGGCTAGAGCAGCCTTTCAAGGGCACGGCACCAAATAAATTGTTAAAATATAAAAAACAAGAAAAAAGTGAAGAGGAGAAGCAGAATGTTAGAGGCTGGGTTGTGTGTGGATATAACCGAAGCTGGCTGAGGCGGGTCATTGTCTTATCCCAACTGGACAGAAATGAGAGAACCATTGCAAGACCAAAGCATGGACACACAATCAAATACAGCAAGAATTCCCCTCACCAAGAAGTTTTCTGAGTCTCATAATAAACTTGCAAGAAGCAGAGGGAGGGGCATAGTGTGAGAGTGAGCCATGGCAAAGTTAATGGCAGTGCAGCCTCAACACCACCCAACTTCCTCCCTCTCTCTCCTCCCTTCTTCTTTCTCTGACTTCAATGGCACCCGACTCCATGCTTGCGTTCAGGTTCTCTCTCTCTCTCTCTCTCTCTCTCTCTCTCTCTCTCTCTCTCTCTCTCTGAGTAGTTCGATCATGAAATTTCATGAAAGGTTGGCATTTTTCTTTACTGGGTATTTGCTCAAGTTAACATTGATCATCTTGGTTTTGGGTTTTGTGTTCTGTAATGAATTGACTAACACACATTCTGTTACTAAGGAAAAGACGAGCATGCCATTTCATTCTCTCCATCAATTAGAGTATGATCGAGCTGTTGTGATTGTATCCTTTCCCAGAATTCATGATCATTTCCTATGCAAAGTGACTCTGCAAGAACAGTCACATAGCTTTATATGCCCAATGGAAGTTGATACCGAGGGCTCAAATTTGGGCTTGAAACTCCTGTTATACAATACATTGACGATCTTCTTGCATTTGAGCATTGTTTTGGAGAACTCTGAAATGGAAAATTGGGAAATATAGTTTTGTTCAGCTCAAAGTAAAGCTGATTGTGTGTTGTTATAGTTTAAGAGGAAGGTGGGGCAGCCTAAAGGAGCACTGCGGGTCACTGCATCAAGCAATAAGAAGATCCTCATCATGGGAGGCACCCGTTTCATTGGTGTGTTTTTGTCGAGACTACTTGTCAAAGAAGGTCATCAGGTATCGGCAAGTTGTGTGCCATCCTTTCCTCATTGTTTCTCATGTCAATAAACATCTTTCATTGCCTTTATTGCTTATCTAGCTATTTTGGTAGGTCACTTTGTTTACCAGAGGAAAAGCACCCATCACTCAACAATTGCCTGGTGAGTCGGACAAGGACTTCGCTGATTTTTCATCCAAGGTAACTGCATTGGGCGTAGTCAAGTGTTGCGGATGATTTATTCAACAAAATTCTGCTTCAGAATGATTTGTGCTGAGCTTCTTTTTTGTGATGTTAATTTTCTCTGTCAGATCCTGCATTTGAAAGGAGACAGAAAGGATTTTGATTTTGTTAAATCTAGTCTTGCTGCAGAAGGCTTTGATGTTGTTTATGACATTAACGGTATGCAGTGATTTCTTGTTCAGTTCTCTCTCAATGCATTTGATAATCACATGATTTGATCCAACTAGGATGCTCAAGATCCTGTGCTTTTAGGTATCATAAATAAATCACCATCTCCTCCAAATAATAAATAAGATTTCTTTCACACTTACAGGAAGAGAGGCGGACGAAGTCGCACCAATATTGGATGCCCTGCCAAACCTAGAACAGTACTCTCTCTCTCTCTCTCTCTCTCTCTCTCTCTCTCTCTCTCTCTCTCTCTCTCTCAGACTACTGTTTCTCAGCAATCCAATTTTAGCCACAGATCATCATACAAACTGTGAAAATCTTGTGATCTCAATGCTTATGAAATTCAGCGTATAGCTATAGGTTGCTGGGCTCAAGTCATAGGACAGAAATGCTACTCAACTTCCTTTCCACCTGCCCTTTATTTCATGCAATCAGACCCCTTATGAATGATTGAATGCTCCGAAAGTTTCCAAATAATGCTTTCTGACAAATGCAGAATTTAGTGACCTACGAAGCTTTTACTTATCTTCAGGTTCATCTACTGCTCTTCAGCTGGTGTCTATCTCAAGTCTGATTATTTGCCTCACTGTGAGGTATGTTCCTTAAGATACTGTAGCTTCAAATACTCTCACGGCATGCGTAAATAGTTGAGGTCTGACAGAAATTCTTGGACTTCATTTCTTTTCTCCTTTTATTCTCGGGTTATCTCTTGACATTATTTTTATGCTCCTTGTCAAATTTCCTTTTGCACAATGGTAGACAGATGCGGTTGACCCGAAGAGTAGGCACAAGGGTAAACTTGAAACCGAGAGCTTGTTGGCCTCAAGGGATGTCAACTGGACTTCACTGAGGCCAGTGTATATCTACGGGCCCTTGAACTACAACCCGGTAGAAGAGTGGTTCTTCCACCGCCTGAAAGCAGGCCGCCCCATTCCGATTCCCAACTCTGGAACGCAAATAACTCAGCTTGGCCATGTTAAGGTTGGTAGTTGCTACATTTCTCTTTTGTCAGTCTCCAACAAATTTGTGACCAACCATCTTCGAGTTCCCGCTGTATGATCCTCATTATCTTCTAATTCTTTGAGCTAGTTAAAGCTGAAGTAGACTTAGGATGGATAATGAGAACATCTTGCTTCTATGCAATAAAAAGAGAATGTGCACAAATCGATTCTCCAATTTCCAATACTGTATAGACTAGACTTGCGTTTATGGATGGAGATATGATCTGATTGGGTTGTGAAAACAGGATCTGGCAACAGCATTTATTCAGGTTCTTGGCAATGAGAAAGCCAGCAAGCAAGTGTTCAACATTTCAGGAGAGAAGTATGTGACGTTCGAGGGGCTGGCAAAAGCATGCGCCAAGGTACTTCTAGCTACCACTCAAAGTCTAAAGGATAAGGAATTAACTAGTGTTCGGCTTGAATTACCCAGCAACATTAACCTTCTGTAACATGTCTTTTTAGGCTGCTGGTTTTCCAGAGCCTGAAATCATCCACTACAATCCCAAGGAGTTTGATTTTGGGAAAAAGAAGGCATTCCCATTCCGTGACCAGGTATGCATAAGAGTGTGTGTGTGTGTGTGTGTGTGTGTGTGTGTGTGTGCGTTTTTTTTTTTTTTTTTGATGCAGAAAATGGAATTAATACATTCCTCAAGTATCTATACAGAGTGATTTATGACCAACGTCAAAATGGAACAAAATATCTTGTTAACGAAATAAGCACTTCACCTGAAGTGCCTTCACTGCCACAGATCTGTCATCCTGCATGATCTCCGATGAACTACCCCTTTTCATACATGTTCTGAAGCTGAAACTGAAACGCCTACCTGGACAGTTCTACATGCATTTGGTCATTCATACATCACATCAGCAGGAAGGTGGAAAACTTGAAAATCACTTCCAATGAGGGCGGTTCCCACACACCCCCCCCCCCTCTCCAGATGTCATAGACTTGCAGAACATATAGAATTCCTGTCAACTTTTTAAATTGCAATAGATAGTACATTTCCTCTAGAAACCCTTCAAGATACAACGCTATGGGCATTAATATGTGGCTCACATTTCAAAATGCATGCAGCATTTCTTTGCGTCAGTCGACAAAGCAAAGAGTGTGCTCGGGTGGAAACCGGAATTTGACCTGGTGGAAGGCCTTGCGGACTCCTACAACCTGGACTTTGGGCGAGGGACATTCAGAAAAGCTGCCGATTTCACCACCGATGACATGATCCTCGGAAAGAGTCTTGTTCTTCAGAGCTAGACAGATTCAAACTCTCTGTCGTCATCTTACAGATATCTCTTTCTTTCTGCTCTATGCTATTCTTTTCCCTCTCACAAGGCCTCCATGACTTCATGATCTTAATTGAAATCGAAAAGTTTTCCTTTAGGCAAAATCATCGGGGAGATGCAATTGTTGCATTTTGTAGCTTTGAATCGAACTAGAAAGAAACGTATCCAGAAATGCTCTCTGCTAGAGTGAGACTACGTTGCTGATTTTTGAAATTAGAAGGTTCACTACTTGGACCTAGTTGAACATTCAGCATTATATCAGCTGAAGATGAGAAGGAGCAACATAGAAGTCTTTCGGGATAGACTAAACTGTAAATCCATATGCATACACCAGTTGCGGAGGTCTACTAGTTGGTATTACGGAGAGGAAAACAAGAGTGCCAAACAATGAGAAGGCTGTGATCTGAATCCAAATGAATAGCACAAGTCAAGTCATGACCAATGAAGTAGCAGTTCTTACTGTAGCTTAGCTCAAAGCAACGGATTGCAAATTCATGTTAGCATGTCTTAGGGCCCATTTTTGGGAATGCATTTGCCAAAATGCAAATACTTTTGGGTGAATGGGGTTTTTCGAAATGCAAATATCGTTTGGTAAAATTTGCATTAAGATACAACTTTGGCCAAAATAACGTTTGGTAAAATTTACATTTGTAAAGGACTTTTATTAAATTAAAAAAACAAAAAAAAAACATTTGTATTATTTTTTTTAAGTCCAAACCACCGGATCTGTCGGATCCGGCGGCGGACCGTCGATCTGGCGGCCAGATGACCGGCGCGACCTAGGCGACCGTCGCCTGAGGTCGTGCAACCCAAGCGATTGACGCCTCAGTCGCCTGGGTCGCGCGACCCAGACGTCGCCCGAGGTTCGGCGACGGTTGCCGAGGTCGAGCGACCCTCGGTGGCGGTCGTCGGCGCCTCGCCGGACGCGCGACCCCCCGACACGCGTGACCCCTTGGCGGTGGTCGTTGGCCTTCGGTCGCCTTCTTCGTGGTGGTGTGTGGTGATTTTTGGAGAAAATGAATAGTACCGAACTTGCATTTCGGAGATGCAACTTCCCAAAGCACCTCCACGCCTACATTGGGCTAAAGGCCCTTAGGGTGCGTTTGGATGGGCATTTAGAAAGCCCATTTAGCCCCCAAAGCCCCTTCAGCCAAAATAAGGGTGTTTGGCAACCTCCTTGAAGGAGCTTTCAAATAAAAGTGGGTCCTTAGAAATGCTGAAAGCATTTTTTTCTTTCTAAACTACCCTCGTTAATTTTTCATATTTTCGTTATTACCCCTATATTTATTTTTTTTTAAAATGAAAAAGGAGCAGCACTTCGCCGGTCCGACGAAGGGTTTAGCTGAATTTTCAAAAAAAAAAGAAAAAAAATAATACCCATCAAAGCCCCTTGTGAATTTTTTTTTTTACCAAACACACATTCAACTCAAAATCCATTTGCAAAAAATTTTTACCAAACACAACCGCATTTTCCCCAAGTAGCTTTGGGCTTTCGATTTGCATTGACTCAAAGCCCATTGCAAATCTTGCCGAATCAAACGTAGCCTTAGAGCCACTTGGGAGATGCAATTGCATCTCGCTAAAGTCACACAAAAAACCGAACCAAACGGGTTTGCATTTGATCAAGCGACTTTAGAGTCCAAATGGGCTTTCCAAATGCTCAACCAAACAGGGCCTAAGTCATGTATGTGAATTTGAAATATGTGTTTTATCTATACTTCGATGCACTATTGCTTGGTAGGAACTCTTTGAGATTAGATTAGACCTTTGCTCGAGCCTTTCCAATCTTCTTGCTAAACTTTCTTATCCGTGTCGACACAAGTTGAGCACATCATATCTTATCATATCTAATCTTTTTTTCTCTGCTTTTCCATGCTTTTCGAATCTTGCCCTTGAAATCTCAAATCACTGTTGCTACGGATGTCAAATTTGGCATCAGGAAGGAAACACCAAATGCACAAAGCTTAGGCCTGATCTCATTTTCTCCGTCAGGCCTAGAAGAAAAGTCGAGGGCCTAAGCCATCCTCACAAAATATCAGCCCTCTCCACTTATTCTTGGTCCATTTTTTTGGGATTGGGGGCTGATGTGTCAACAAAGAAATTGGAGGGGGAGAGAATTCAACCGAAAGGCCCCTTGATCTGCTCCCAAATTACTGGAGAGATTGAAACATTGTCAAATCCTAATTGTGATAAAGTTAGTAGGTAATCATACTGTCCGCCGATATGAAGGAACTTAAGTTTAGTGGGCGGAAACCAAGGGGAAAAGCACACCAAGATAAAAGGAAAAAATCCCCCGAAATCCTCGTAATCTTTGACTCTTCAAACATCATCCAACAATGTCCACGTGACAGAAAAAGGACCAACATCTTGACGGAAAGAAGAAAAACAGAAAACACAAGTCACACAACTACCGTCAAATGCAATTTATATTTCACACAAGCAGCATCATCCGTCCTTGATTCGAGAATATACCCATGTACTCTCTCGGACCAACGGTGTATGGAGTCGCTCATATACCATTTCCTTGACACCGTCGATGCAAGTGTCCCAATATTTCATCGGGAAAGAACCTTAAAGAGAATAAAACATTACGCGACTTTCCAAAGTCTAGATGATTGGCCGGGAGTCAAAAGAGAAAAGGGGTTAGTAGTTGATCACTCAATTGTCAAACCGTGATAATCACTCAACTCACTTTCGGTCCCGAGCTTGGAAAACTTTGAAACATCATCACCCTTGATCAGGTCGGCTTTTCCTGAGAAAGTGCAGAGGACTCAATCCTCGGCAAAATATACGGTTCTTTCAGTTGACGGGACGTCCTCCTTTAGGACCAACTGCCAAATCTAAGTCACGTCACGAATCATGCGTAAAACTCCGAGGTTTCATTTATATTTTAAACTATCTTTTCGTTTTCCTCCTCCTCCTCCTCCTCCTCCTCGTGATGCAACTTCGGTCCCACCACACGTCTTTATCCAAAACTTAACGTGACACGTCGCTTTCCGTGGGAGGAGACTAGAAGAAGTTGGAACTATGGATGGGAACAGCGTACCGGAACGAGAACCGGACGAGCCGGCACCGCTAAAACCTAAGCCAAGTGTCGACTGCTACGTTGCATGCACGCAGAAGGACTTTTGTCCAGTCAAGATCGCCAAAAGAAAGAAGGAAACGACAGATAGAAAAGGAAAAGAGAGCAGAGAAGGTCATGGACTCGTTCTGGGGTGGTTTCGGCTGGCCGTGTTTAGACGATGGCGGTTCTGGCAGCTCATCTCGTGTTTCACGCGGCGCTCCCGAAATCTCTGCATGTCCGTAACGTATCCGGTTGCCAAAGCGTGGTACGGCAGGCCATTGAGCCCAAGCGACGTTGTGTCGAGTTTCTACAAGACCGCCTTTGGCGAGGATGCTTTCAGGTCGGGTCAGGTCGGGACAGGTCGGGATGGCGGTGCCTCACAAGGCGGCAGCGGTGGGGGCAGCGGTAGTAATGATGCCCAATTTAACTCCCATGGAGTCGAAAACTCATGCTTTTAGGAAGTTCAACCGAGCTCAATTTCCATAAATTCGACATTATGATCCCTTACATCCAAATCTTCCGACAACTATAATTCAGCATGACCTGAAAAAATCTATCTTCCGCTCCACTCTTTTGCCATGTTGCGTTGAGTTTCTACACGACTGCCTTCGGCGAGGATGCTTGCAGGTCAAGCCGGGTCGGGATGGTGGTGCCTTAAAAGGAGATGCCGGCAATGGTAATAATGATGCCTAATTTAACCCCCACAGAGTTGAAAACTCATGCTTTTAGGAAGTTCGATCGAGCTAAATTTCCACAAAGTTGACGTTATGGTCCCTTACATTCAAATCTTCCAACAACTATAACTCAGCACGACCTGGAAAAATCTATCTCCCGCTTCACTATTTCGCCTTGTGTTCTCGTAATGTCTCTAATCAAGGACAACGTGTACGTTATCGTTTCTCAAGAAATTTTAATGAATTTTCTGAATAACGCTTAGCATAAGGTTTTATTCGGACACATGGTGGATATGAATGAAGAGACCGAAGCGAAAACGACTTCGTCAAGTCAAACCAAAACGGCAATGACACGACGGAGTTTTTCCGTTCACGTGGGGGCGTGCACAAAAATCGCCAAAATTTTAGGGCGGTCCGAACATCCTAGATTCACTCCAACTTATGGGATTTTCCGAAAATAATATTATATCCCTTTATTTAATTAGAATTATTCTAGATATTATTTTCCTTACCTTAAATAAATTGACCCAAAGTTTCTATATAAACGCCCATTCCTCCCACCTTCTCAGTCCCCTCAAGCAAAACCATATTCTCGAGCTTTTTTCTGGAAAAACCAAACCTGTCTTTGCACCATCATACTGTGACCCACGTCTAATGGCGCCAGACGTCACCAGGGCCGCTGCCGCCGCCGCCAAGACCGGTGGGGACGAAAGGCCCGCCGGCACACGGAGCTGCGCATACGTGACGTTCCTGGCGGGGGATGGGGACTACGTGAAGGGGGTGATTGGGCTGGCCAAAGGGCTGAGGAAGGCCCGGTGCGAGAACCCACTCGTGGTGGCGATGCTGCCCGACGTGCCAGCGCAGCACCGCCGCATGCTGGCGGAGCAAGGGTGCGTGGTGAGGGAGATCGAGCCGGTGCACCCGCCGGAGAACCGCCGGACTGAGTACGCCATGCCCCACTACGTCATCAACTACTCTAAGCTTCGCATTTGGGAGGTAAAGCGCTCTGCATGCGCTACACGTATTACTTTTTGTTTCGTCGCTTTGACCTATTTGGGTCTACGTTTATAAGGTATCTGAATCTGGTCCTTGGCTATCGATGGGGGTTATTTGGTAAATTTATAAACAGGTTTGGCGTTGTTATACTTCCGCTATGTGTGAACTTTACATTAAATTCCGAAAAGGAACGGATAAAAACGAAGAAGAATAAATCTCCTTTAATTTCGTTTTTTTTTTTTTTTTTTTTGTGCTTACCACAGAAGATCGATTTCCAAGTTATTCTCCACCATGTTTTTATCGATTTTAGGCATTAGCTAGTGAAATCAGCGTCAAGTTAGGTAATTAATTAGATGTTGCTAGTTTTCTAACTCCATAAATACAACTCTTACGTAATCTTTCGGTTTATCCTATAATCACTATGATTCACTAGCGTTACAACTGGTCATTATTTGAATTACTGATTTAGGCATGTTTTTTTCCTATGATTTTGATCGAAATTGACAGTTTGTCGAGTATAGCAAGATGATATACCTCGACGGAGACATCCAAGTGTTCGACAATATAGACCATCTCTTTGACCTACCGGACGGCAACTTCTACGCCGTGATGGACTGTTTCTGCGAGAAGATATGGAGCCATTCGCCTCAGAACAAGATCGGGTACTGCCAACAGAACCCGAACAAGGTCCGGTGGCCCGAAGACCTCGGCCCGAAGCCACCTCTCTATTTCAATGGGGGCATGTTTGTGTTCGAGCCGAATCTCAATACTTACCACGACCTGCTCGAAACCGTCAAGATCACCCCTCCAACCCCTTTTGCTGAGCAGGTAGGATGAATCTTGATTCGATCCGAGTGATCTTATGACATTAATCGTTTCGAAATTGGACTATGTAGTGACTTTGATTGCTAGATGTTTGATTCCGGTGTCCCCAAATTCGTCGCAGGACTTCTTGAACATGTACTTCAGGGAGGTGTACAAGCCAATCCCGCCGGTCTACAACCTCGTCCTGGCCATGCTGTGGCGTCACCCCGAGAACTTCGACCTCGACAAGGTGAAGGTGGCTCACTACTGCGCGGCCGGGTCCAAGCCATGGCGGTTCACGGGCGAGGAGGCCAACATGGACAGGGAAGACATCAAGGCGCTGGTCAAGAAATGGTGGGACATCTTCGACGACGAGTCGCTGGACTACAAGAACTACGTTGGGCAGGATCGCGCCCCGCCCGTGGACTTGCAGCCCTTCCTGGCGGCGCTGTCGGAGGCCGGGACCCTCGATTATTTCTCCGCTCCGTCCGCTGCCTAATGAAGGTCGCCGGGGGTGTTTCCCAAGTTCGTGCGCGAGTGAAAGATGGTTGATTGTGCTTATGTTTAATTAATTTTCTCTTTTGACAAGCAAGGCCTGTGTTTTGTACGGCACGAGGAGCTTGGGCTAAGACAATATTATAGTTCTTTACTTTGGTTGATTTTGGAAATGTTCCCACTAGATGGAGAGCTATGTTTGGACTGAGTATGCTTCACTAGATGATGACGTCATATATAAAATTTATACACCTAAATGTTGTTGCATCACATTAGTGCAAATTAAATTGGGTCAAACTTTAAAATCTGTCTAGCTGTGGAACAACTAAATTGTGTATATTTTGTCCTAAACACAGAAGTTCAATTAAATGTTTAAATGATGGATCAGTCTGATTTTCCATTTTATTTCCTTCTATGAAATCTTCCTTCTTTACTGAAAAATAGAGTGAAATTTGTAAAGATATGTCTGGATCTTGAGCATCTTTTACCATATGATAATTTCCTCGGCTTTGCTACACTGCTTCTGTACATGCTACAAAAAATTAATACCAATCCTAGTTCCATTCATTGTGAGTGATCAAAATAGGAAAAAGGAAAACAAAATTACACAAGTAGAATTGGACCAATTGTGGTGTATTTAAGGTTTTATTTGTTTCATGGAGCGTAAATGATTTGAAAATCATTTTCTTTAAAAGGTGGCTTGTATTGCTTAAATTCATTATTGACAATAAGTTATATCTAACTATTTTTGTGGATGATAAAATTATTCTTTTTTCAAGATTAGATGCACAAACTTTGCGTGTATACAAGAATTGACACTGAAAAGATTTTCCATGATCGCCTTACTACCGATATGCAAATTATTACCCAACGAAAAGACATTATTGGCGCAATAAGGGAAATCGCATGCATATATACATGGAAAATGAAAATATTTCTAGATTTGAAATTGTTTTGGTAAGTTTGTTTGTAAAATAGGTAAGATTCAAATTTTAAGAAAGCAATATGTGAGATATAAAATAGATTTGTTAATCTATGCATCTGCCCTATGGAATCTTCATAAAATAATTACTGAGGATATCTCGGGAAAAAGAAAGAGGATTTTGATCCAGTATGGGATCATCTTTGCTTTATATATTAGTATAGATTAGGGTTTTTGCATTCCTTTTCTTTAATTTCTTTTTATTACGCTCTCTTTCTATTTTTACTTATTTTGTTCATAATAAACTGTGAGTAAACAAAATAAACATTAACCACTTGGGCCTGACCTAGTAGCCATCATTCCCACTTGGGAAGGGGAGTGGGAATTTCTCACATCCTCAGGGGCTGGGTGAGGACACTAGTGAGGAAGTTTCTTATCTACATACAAATATAAGATAGGACTTGACCCAAATAAATAAATAAATAAATAAATAAATAAACATAGGTACCGTTTGTTTTGCAGAAAATTTTTTCAAGAAAATATTTTTCTTTTTTTCTTACATTAACACCATTTAGGAAAATAACTCAAGAATGAGAAATAACTCAAGAATGAGCTAGGCGTGTTTGGTAACATTTCTATTTAAAAATTGTTCCAAGGAACATAAATAGAAAAAAAGTGTTTCGTTCCCGGTAACAATTTTTGAATAAAAAACGCATTTGGTAAACTTGTTCCGGAATAAAAAATGAACAAACACGTTTTGTAAATTTGTGTTCTTTTTTTGTTTCTTTTAATTTTTTTAATATTTTTAATATTATTTGTTCTTTTCTTTCTTTTTTCTTCTTTTGGCCGGTCGCCGGCCTCGGCCATGGCTGACAACCGGCCGACGAGGGCCGGCGGCCTCGCCCAGATCCAGCGAGCCCGAGCTTGCCCGGCCTTGCCCCGCGCCGATGAGGCTCGGCCTCACCGAGCCACCGCTAGGCCGGCTAGCCTCGCCGGTGGCCGGGCAAGCTCGGCCTCGTTGGATCTGGGCAAGCCTAAGCTAGCCCAACCAAGGTGAGGCCGAGCCTCGCCGGGGGCCGGCAACGCTTGGCCTCGCTAGGGGTCGGCGACGCTCCGGCGAGGTCGCGGCCCTCGACGGCCGGTCGCGGGCAATGGCGAGACCGGCGATCGGCCAAAGAAAAAAGAAAAGAAGAAAAAAAGAAAAGAAAAAGAGAGGAGAGAGAAAATTCGTTCTTAAAAATTGTTCTAGAAATAATAAACACGCTTTTCTTGTTTCTTGTTTCTGTTCCAAATGTGTTCTGGAAACAAAAAAATTGATTTGGAACAAAAACGCAAACAAACGAATTTCTGTTTTTTTTTGTTCCCCCGAACAAAAAAACAGAAATTTTGTTCATAAACAAAACAAAGAACATTAACAAACAAGCCCCTCGTGGAAAATGTTTTCCCATTAAAGCTTAAATTTAGGAAAATGAAATAATCTTTAAGAAATTGGAAATCATTTTTCAAATATAACTACATATTAACACTTGGACCAGAAACTCTACACTCGAATGTAGGAACCCTAATGCTTGTTCTTGAGCCCTTGGCAAAGGAGCTATGCCCCTCCCCCCAAAGCCCGGGTCGAGCCATCAAAGTAGGGCCTAGGACCTTAGCACCCCAACCCAAGTCCATCTAAGCCATGCCCAAGTCCATCGAGACCAAGCTGTGCCCATGGCGCCCGTGCCTGAGTCCATTGAGGCCCAGGTCCTTGACTTCCAAGCTCAAGTCCATCAAGGCCGAGCCTAGGACTTTCGTGCCCTCACTCAAGTCCCTTGCATTCGCGCCCTGGTCCATCAATGTTGGGCCTAAGGCTTGGCGCCGAGGACCGAGGGTCTAGCCTTGATGGACTCAAGCATAGGCACCAAGGTCTAGGGCCCCACCTTGATGGAGTTACGTCTGAGTTTGGGGGACTGAGTCTCGGGCATTAGGTTCAAGGTCCGGCCTTAATGGACTCAAACGCAAGTACAATACTAGAGTGCTGGGCTCGACCTCAATTGACCCAAGCCCAAGCACTACGATCTGGATCCTAGTCTCAGGTAGAGGTGTTAAATGGGTTGTGCAACCCATTTATGAACCCATTTATGGTTAAATGGGTCATTAATGGGTCAAGGTTTATCTTATAAAGCATTCATAATAAGTTTTAATGGGTAAACACTAAGATATATGGGTTTTAAATGGGTCGCTCTTTAACCCATTTATGACCCATTTATCAACCCATTTTTCACTCAAAAACTCATTATCTCTCTCTTCTCTTTAACTTTACAATTTTTTTAGAAAAATCGAAATTATAATTTTTTTTTTTTTTCTTTTTCTTTCCTTTTTTTCTTTCTTCTTTTTTTTTTTTTTTCTTCCTCCGGTCCGCCGCACGGCGATGGCGGCGACCGGCCAGGCTAGCCTCGAGCTCGCCGACGTCGGGCGAGCTCGAGCTCGATCCGGCTAAGCGAAGGCCTCGCCGACGCCCGGCGAGCCTCGAGCTCGCCGGACCGGCGAGGCGAAGGCCTCGCCGACGTCCGGCGAGCCTCGAGGCTCGCCGATCTCGCGAGGGCGAGCTCGAGCTCGCCGGATCCGGGCGAGGCGAAGGCCTTGCCGACGTCCGGCGAGGCTCAAGCCTCGCCGGATCTAGCGAGGGCGAGCTCGAGCTCGCCCGACGTCGGCGACCCTCGAGCTCGCCGGATCGCGAGGCGAAGGCCTCGCCGACGTCCGCAAGGCTCGAGCTCGCCAGATCTGGCGAGGCGGAGGCCTCGCTGATGTCAGCTGAGGCCCGAGCCTCGCCGATTGAGCGAGACTCGAACTTCTCGCCGGCATCGGCGAGGGCTCCAACCTCGCCGGATCTGCGAGGGGCGAGCTCGAGCTCGCCGGCGTTGGCGAGCCGCGCGAGCGCCGCTCGCCCCTGTGTGGCGGTCGCCGACCGGCGGCCGGCCAAAGAAGAGGAAGAAGAAAAAAGAAAAAGGAAAAAAGAAAAGAGAAAAAAAGAAAAAGAAAATTAAAAATAATTAAAATTTTAATTTTTTTAAAAATTAATTTTATTTTTTAAAATAAAAAATAATTAAAATTCGATTTTTTTTTAAATAATTATTTTTAAAATTTGTATTGTATAAAATCATGTAAGCAATACCATTTAATATATATATATATATATAACTTTTTTATGTTTCGTTAAATGGGTCGGGTATGGGTTGGGTATAGGTCGGGTTGGGTATGGGTCAAAAAATTTGTCTTATAATAAATGGGTCGCATAAACGGGTTAAATGGGTCGATTTGGGTCGGACCATTTATGACCCGACCAACCCACCCGTTTAACGGGTCTAGTCTCAGTGTTAGGGTCCAAAGCTTGGCCATGACGATTCCAGGGGGACTTGGGCTCGACCTGTAGACCCAAGCTGAGATGCTAGGGAGCTGCGCATGAGCGCCAAGTTCTCAAGCTTGATTTGGTGCACCCAAGACCAATTCCCGTGCTCATGCACGAGAGTTAAGGATCCAGGCTTTAGACCCGAATGCCCGTGTGAAGTTTCTTGGCTTCCCGTGCACAAAAATTACTAGCACTCGAGTAGTGTGTCTACTTAGGAAACTCAAACTACATTTGCCTTACCAAACAACAAAAAATAGTTTTTAGTTTATTTTTAGCTTTCAGCCAAACCAAAAAATATTATTATTTTATTGAAAAATGAATTCTTGAAAAATACTTTTAGAAATGTAAATTTTTTTGTGAAACAAACGGAGTCAATATTTGATTTCACTTGTTAGATGGCAAAAAAAAAAAAAATCATTTTTCTCAAATTTTGTAATTGCATTATGTTTTAGCCTCGTCCAACTTATACTTAGCCGATCTACATTGTAATTGTATTACCCCTTTAACCTCTTTTATTAAGCACATCATTAATGGATCAACCTGATATAATTTCTTTAAGGACAATGCTAATCGAGTTTAGTCCGATGTGCGAATATCAAAATATTTCTTTGACATGACGAATCAACCTAATATAAGTTTCATATCATTCATTTTCTACAAATTAAGCAGAACCTTACAATTAAAACATATTTAGTTCTTTAACTTCCATACCTTTCTGTAGACTATATAATTCTCGTTCTAGTAACATACAATACAATGTTATTGATCAAAGCTGCCCGATTTGGCACTTGCTAGAGGAATTAATATTACAGTGATCATGTTCAAAATATGAGAATTAAGTGAGAAATTAAGAGATCGTTTGGTTACGTTTAGTATTATTATTTGGTTTATTTATAGATAATATAATCATTTAACGCATTTCGAGTTTATTTAAATGTTTCTTAATTGAAAGCGGTGTTTGTCCGTTTGGCAACGCCTAACAATAAGTGCTTATTCAACTTCATTTTCGTCAACGAGCATTTGTCACATCTGGCCGTTACTTGTACTTGTTTTGTTTTATTGAAGTAATCGACAAACCTAATAGCTACACACAATAGGACAGAAGACAAACACCCATTTTTAAAATAATTTTTTGGACAATAAATTACTCATATTTCTTACTTCAAAACAAAAGCATTATTGTTCATCAGACATAAAATATTCTAATTATCAAAATGAAAATAAAAATCTCGGAAAAGCCAATTGGCTTTTACCACATTATAGGAGGAGATCACATAGCTGGTGGCTGCTATAAATTATGTAAATTTAGTCATTTCATTAAGCAAGCTGCCTCATCCAAGAATCAAGAGAATCTACTTCAGCGATTCCTAGTCAATTTACACGAAAGAATTATATTGGTAAATTACTAAAATATGTAAGACTAAAATTGGTATAATTGAACAGTTTGACACTGAATTGGTTATCTTATAATATATTTACGACTTTTTGGACAATTATTTCCTTAGCCATACTAAATATCTATTATACAAGGATTCCATATAATTTGTGAAAGAGACATAGCACCAGCACAAGATCCGATATCACAAGAGCACAATCAATGAAAGAAAAAGCATACAAAATCAGTCCAGTATCATATATTTATATTATATCTATCTATCTATATATATATAGATAACACATAATAAACGATTAAAATCAGACCACCCAGCATAAGACAATGTCCTCCACTCTGACTGCTCTCTCCTTCGCATCTCTCTGCTTCTTCTTCTTCTTCTTCTCCGCGTCCTTCCTCATCTCCCACTGCAATGGAGTCTCTCAGCAGGCGATCTCCACCGTCTGCTCGCAAACCCAGAGCGACGAGCTCTGCGCGTCCCTCCTGAGCGGCGACCCCCGGACCGCCTCGGCCGACCTCCCTCTCTTCTCGCTCGTCTCCATCGAGCTCGCCCAGAAGCAAGCCGAGCGCAACCTCGAGACCTTCGCGCGGCTCCGCCACAACACGACCGGCGACTCCCAGGTCCAGAAGGGGTACGCGAACTGCACGTCGCTGTACGGGAAGGTGGAGGCCGACCTGAGGCGGGCGCACGAGCTGTCGGAGGCGAAGGAGTACAAGGAGGTGATCAAGGCCGGCCCCGGGTCCTCGCCGGCCTACGACTGCTTCAACGGGGTGAACTTCACGCCGGCCCTCGGCGAGATCACGAGGGACATGCTCATCGCGCTGGAGACGTTCGCGAGCGTCGCCTCGTACGTCGCTCAGCAGATCCGATCGCATCCGGCTTAGAACCAATGTTTCCTTTTCCTTCCGACCCTCTCGCTCATCACTGTACGAACTGTTTTCGATCAAGATTTTCAATATTTATATTTAATTTCAGATGCAAATGCTCTCATCAAGGCCTATTAGCTCAGCTGGTTAGAGCGTCGTGCTAATAACGCGAAGGTCGCAGGTTCGAGACCTGCATGGGCCATGCGTGGATGCAACCATTTGTCCTTTTTCGACTTTTCATTTTTTTTTTTGGTCTTTATTTTTGCGCCGTAGCGTGACTGGCGGCGACTTTCTAGGACGGCCAATTACGGCGCTAATCGCTCCTGCTCGGTCCCGTCGCTAGTGGGTTTCTAGATCCAAAGCCCATTTCCAATTTTCTACGCCCAAAACGGAGTTATTCTTGAGTTAGGCCTTCCTAAAACCCCACCTCCTTTAGATGATAGTAGCTCTTGCTGACAAATTCACGCAAGCTTTTAACCCCCCTTCGATGAGAGTTTATCCGGTAGATTGGGTTTTGTCCTCTTCCGAACAAATAAATCCATAATTTCAATGTTATGATCGACTATTAGATTCCCCTTTTCTTTCCTTGCAAATAAAGAGGTAGAGCTCGAAAATTACATCAATACTCTTATCATAAAATATGGCGTAATCTAATCCCGAAACATCAAATTAAGTCATCTTTCATCTTTTTTTTACCAGTGTCCTACAGTAAGATCAAAATATTTATACTATCCATTTGGATAAAAATTAATTTAAAGAAGAATAGATCAAATTATCCATTGCCGCACACTCATATATCTCCACAATGCTTTTTTTTTTTCCTTTTTCGATTGTCTCGTTTCGAGTAGAATGTATTGTCTATATTTCGCTTAGAGTAGATGATGAATGATACCTCTTCTGGTTTGTAGCATTCTATTCCTTTTTCTTTAGGGAAAAAAAAAAGTTACGACAATGATTATTGGGAAGTAGGTAGCGTGTTTTTTTATGTTTCCGCCCACTCTAGAAGCACTACTAGAATCATAAACCAAATACTCGCTTTGCCTGATATTGCAACTCGTGTAAATAAGCTTTGCAAACATAATGAGCTACAAAACACAAGATAAAAAAGAACTAAGGACGATTCTGCCTTTCCGTTTTTCAAAAGATAGATTTTTCTTGTTGGGCCGGTAAATTTTTGAATGAGCCGGAAACTAGCAAATAATTGTTGATAGAAAATTACCGATTATCTAATTTCTCAGTAAATTTGTAGGTAACTCGCTAACGCTTTCATGTAATTACCAACTCTTTTTTGTACTTTGTAGATTATCAATTTTGCTTTTTTCTTTTTACCAATTTTTATTTGTCTTTTCTTACCAATACCTTCAATTTTAAAAATCTTATACGAATTTACCATTCTTTATTTAAATGATTACCATTTTTTTTCTCGATTAAACTACCAACTCTTCTTGAGTTACTCATCAGAGTGACTTATCAATGTTTCCTTTTTTTCTTTTCTTTTTTTTTTAATTAAAGTTATCAACCTTGGTCATTGTTCATCAACTTTTGTTTTCTTAGAAATGCCTTAAATACATCAATTTTTTTTTCTTTTTATGAATTTATCAACGTTTATTTGTGTGACTTACTGTATTTTCTTTCAATAAGTGACCAACTCGTTTTGATTTACTAATTCCCATTTGATGTGCTAACTGACATTTACCAATTGGACACAAGTACCTAACTACATCCATCTTTTCTTAATCACCATAAGTCGCAAAACAAAGATAAGACTAATCTATTAGGGACATTTACGAGAACATATTACATGCATTTTCACATCTCACCTTCAAAGACTAGAAAAAGAACCGAAAATTACAGCGCAATGAAGTTTTCCATGTCTATCAGGCTAGAAAATATCTAAGAAATTGGAAAAATATCCTGTTCTTAAAGACCTGCTATACTCTGAATACATAAGCCTACAACCCAACAGAATCTCCCGCAGATATGTTCAGGGAGAAACCGACGAACCTAGAAAGGGTGAGAAAGAGAGAGAGAGAGAGAGAGAGAGAGAGATCAGAGATTCTGTTTTTGTCTTCTAGGGTTTGTGTTCTGGGAAAGGACACGTAGAAATAAGGTCGGGCTTTCCTTATTTCTGGTCCTCCGACGTTTCTCTTCATCGATGGTGGCCCTCAAACTAAGATCTACACAGGAAAAAAAACTACAGAAACGTTAAAATTTGTGTGTTCAAAATACAAAGGAAAAAAACGAAAAAAGAATCAAGAAAGACGTGTTACCACTGTGACTTAATAATAATTCACGCACTCCAATATTGACGGTCATGCTTGAATATATGGCTTCTAGTTAGTCATCAAAAGATTAAAGTTTTCAAGCATTTTGGCTTGTGTTAGTCATCAAAAGAGTATATTTTTCAAGCGGACCTCGAAAAGTCAAAATCCACCAACTTTTGAAACCTCTAGGCCCCCAATTCCTTCGGTTCATTTGGAAAACCTTCTTGTACTGTTTGGGCTTTGGATGTGTTATTCTCTTCTCTGCACTGCGGTCTATCAATACACACTACGTTGGCGAAAAGCAATCATAGGAAAGCGGTTGCTTAATCAGAAATATGCTCAACATGCATCGCAACAGCTGTCTCTAGCAACGTAAACTTTTCATACTAGCAGTCGCGAGTAACGCTAAAAGAGTAAAAAGGGAAAAAAAGAAGTTCCAAGATATTGCAGGCGACTGACTTTCGACGCTCAATCGATATACAAATTGGCTTCGAAAGCCATGGATTGCACTATCATGCTTTGGTTGATCATGTTGATCACATTTTACACGCTCGTCAACTTTCTCTAATTGGTCCATGTCACGACCCACTATATGCATGGAGGCACTCATACGATCTTAGTGTCGTTGGTCAAAGAGAGATTCGATTCGATTCATTCCCTTATCCCAAGACACTTACATACATTTCATGTAGTGGGGGGGCTTCCTAGACTCTTCCACTAATCATTTCCGGGTCAAATTGAGAAGCCCATCAATGGTGGAGCCCTCCCACAAGTCCAACATTGGGAGCAATGGATTTGTACATTGTTTTCGTGTTAGCCAGCACAAGAATTCAAGTGGTATCGTTTAATGATTACATTCAAGAATTCAATCCTCAATAGAGCCTCATGCATTTATTGTGTGATTGGAGAGGAGGTTCAGTGCATCAGTTCAATCGAGTAACAATGACGGTGCCGGTGATGCCATGTTAATAATGCGATCGACGTGTAAAATATTTTTTTCATTGATTGAACGGGACAATAAAAAGATGGTCATTGCATCAAGGATTCATTGCTTAACTTGTGTATACATGTGATGTGTTCAGAATTTCCATATAAGATTAGAATAACGGGAGTTATATTGTTATCTTTGTATTTTTTTAAGTAAAAGAAGGTCAAGACGAGATATTTATATTTGGTGAGATGTGATATAATATGCAAGAGTTTATTAGAGATAAGATTAAAAATAAAAGAGACGAGATATTGAAAATTAAGAAATCTTAAAATATATTACAATTTGACTACTTATAATGTGTATTCTTAATTTCTAAATTTGACCATCGGAAATGATTGCTAATTCGAAATCCATCAAAACGTGCTTGTAAATCTAGCCTGTTCGCACGCGTGCCATTGCCTTCGACTCTTCTTGTGCAACTAACAGATCCACTAAGAAATTTACCTGATAATTTTTTTTCTTTTGTTGTGTACTATTTAATTTATATGTATATAATATAATGAGAAAATAAAAGAGAGTGTGTGGCATCATAAATATTTCTGTAGATTTAAGTGCATTCGATATGTGAAGTAGACAATGCAAATTATAAAAAAAACACGCGCGTCCTAATTTATATTTATAACACGTACATCATGACATGATATTTTTGTTAATACAATGATAACACGTTACAACTATACATCTTAACAAAATACATGGGTACCAAATGGATATTATTTTGCAAATGTTCGAAGTTTAAATCCTTACGGAGTTTGCTTTCTATGTGCTAGAGACAACGCAGGACGCGTGAAGTAAAAGGACTAGGTAAATTATCAAATAAGATTAACGAAGTAGGTGAAGCGATTTTTGCACACACCTCAACTACTTCACAAAGATTGAGTCAATTACAGATACGAGGATATAATGGTACATTTGGGGCAAACATCAAATTTGAAACTTTGATTTATATAGGATATATACAGTAGAGACTAACCGAATTAAATAACTTGTTAATACTGCAACTTTTATCTTTTCACTAAATTGGAGTAGATTCAAGTGAAACCATGCCAAAAATAAAAAATAAAAGATGCAACATCAGAGTTTGATATGTTGCCTTATAAGGCAAAATATCGTGACATGCCTCTTATTATTTGCACTCGATGATAGAAAGTGTCAAACCTATATCGTGCGCTTAAGTCACACATACATGTCGATTTCGTCAACTAACTACGAAATCGACACTTCTTTCATGATAAGGGCATCTAGGTTTTGGTCTTGGCACAAGATGTCCATGTCAAGGAAAGCTAAATATCATATTTCATGGAGCATATAGGATCCAAAAAATGGTGATTGGTTTCTTTTTTGGCGTGAATTGGGAAGCTCAAAATTTTCCCTTTGTTTTCTATTATCTCAAGTCTCATTTTATTTGAGCCTGGTCTTGCAAACTTGATAATATATTCAAAGCTTTGAGTTGCCCGAAATATCACTTTGTCCTGCACATCCACCACGCTAAATATGTACAAGGTTTAGAATTGTATTGGTACAATTAAAATATTTACGATTGAGTTGGCCACCGTACAATAAATTTAAGACGTTTTGGATAATTTTCCGAATACTCTTAAGTATATAATATTCTGCTTTCTAGAATATATATTTTACTATGGAAAATTCGAGGTTGAATCGGTACACGAAGATGAGAGTTCTGGGTCGGAATCGATGGCATTTGCACTCACCCAAGTACTAAAAAATTGCCATCTAAGTTGAAAAATGGAGAGGGGGGTGGCTAATGGTAGGAAGGGCAAGGAAATCCATACATCTAATCATATTCAACGCACCATGATGGCGACCCAATGCGTTGCGATACGTCAAATGCTTCCGCATGTAAGTAAATGAAAAATGGCGTTTCCCTGGGGGGAAAACGACGTGCATGGGCGAGTTGTCATAAGAGGTCTTCCTTGACGTATGTCTTCACTCGGAGAAGTCATCCAAATCTTCGATCGGTGTCGATCGAAACGATACGAGAGACGACCGTTTTCTATACGAGAGATGACCGTTTTCTCTCTCTCTCTCTCTCTCTCTCTCTCTCTCTCTCTCTCTCTCTGGAAATAAACAAAACCCTAACCGATACACGTATGGATCGGTTGACCTGATCCACTTGAGAGCTCGTAGCTTCTGGTCGATTCTAGGAAGTTCTTTTTGCCGAAGTTGGAGATAGTTCAAAGGCACGGGCTTCTCGCTTGGCCGAAACATGGGACTTTGCGTCTTTCTTCTCTTCTTGGTGATCATCGATTGCCTTCTTGTCTTTGAAAAGGAGTGAAAGTGATGTGCGGTTTTGACCTCCTAGTCAAAGAAGAAGAAATTAGATTAGGATATGGGGAAGTGCAATCGCTTATCTTGTCGGTTTACATAGTCGGCTCTAATAGCTTTGTGTTTTGGACAATGATATCTACCGATTTGAATGAATCTTAATGTATTTGGTTTACGCATTGTGAGAATTATAAGCCTCAAGTTATGAGAAGTTAATCCCTATGATGATTTTCACGGTTGTTGAGTCAAATTTGGGAATAGTTACCAAATCCTAAACTTATCGTTAAAATGTCAATTCGGTTTTAAACTTTTCGATTTTGCTAATGTAGTCCTAAATCATTTGCGTGAAGTTTCAATATAGTATGTCCCACCAACTACCACCCAGAAAAAAGCTGACGTGATCTCTAGTCATCACTAGCCATCTTATGTAACACGTTGACATGAACAACTTGTGAGTCATTGTGTCAACAATTTCCAGTGACAATTAGCAGAAATAAGTACATTGGAATTTCGTGTGATTGGTTTGTGATTAGCGAAAATTATTCAAAAAGTCTTTATCCTATTGCATTTTGTCCAATTCAATGATAAACATTTCAATTTGATAAATTAAGTAATGAATATTTTCATATTTTGTCAAAAAGTCCTGGTAATCATCGATTGCTTTTCTCACACCATAAGAAGTAATGGACTCTACGCTCTTTGTAAAGGAGTGGGTAGGTGTGCGCTTTTGGCCTCCTACTTTTGAAAAGTTAGATTAGGAGATGGAAATTCTCACCTGTTTACATCACCACGTTTTATAGCCATTGTGTTATGCACAATGATACCTACCGATTTGAATGAATCTAAATTTATTTGGGCTACGCGTTGTGAGAATTATATGCCTCAAGTTATGAGAAGTTAATCCCTATGATGATTTTCACACATAGTTTGATGTCTTAATCCTATTACATTTTGTCCAATTCAGTGATAAATATTTCAATTTAGCCAATTGAATTTTAAACTTTTTCATGTTTTGTCAAAAAGTCTTGATGATCATTGATTGCTTTTGCACGGGGACTCTACACTCTTTTGAAAAGGAGCGGGAGGGATGTGCACTTTTGGCCTCCTACTTTTGAAAAGTTAGATTAGGAGATGGAAATTCTCACCTGTTTACATCACCACGTTTTATAGCCATTTTGTTATGCACAATGATACCTACCGATTTGAATAAATCTAAATTTATTTGGGCTATGCGTTGTAAGAATTATATGCCTCAAGTTATGTGAAGTTAATCCCTATGATAATTTTCACACATAGCTTGATGTCTTAATTCTATTGCATTTTGTCCAATTCAGTGATAAATATTTTAATTTGGCCAATTGAATTTTAAAATTTTTCATGTTTTGTCAGAAAGCCTTGGTGATCATCAATTGCTTTTGCACGGCATAAAAAATAATGGACTCTACACACTTTTGAAAAGGAACAAGTGGGATGTGCACTTTTGGCCTCCTAACTTTAAAAAGTTAGATCAGGAGGGAAAGTGCAGCCACTTATCTCATCCGTTTACATCGCCGCATTTCATAGCCATTGTGTTATGCACAATGATATCTACCAACTTGAATGAATCTCAATTTATTTGGGTTACGTGTTGCAATAATTATACCTCTCAAGTTATGAGAAGTTAATTCCTATGCAGATTTTCATATGCAATTTGATAGCACGGTTTTGTAGTCAAATGAGGGGATAGTTACCAAATCAATCTTGAATCCATTGTATAAAATATCAATTCAATATTAAATTTTTCAATATTGTATATGCTCATAAACCATTTGAGTGAATTTCAATATAATTCTTTCGACCAACTGCTGCTCAAAAGTAGCTAGCGTGGCATTCAGTCATAGTCGGATGTCCTTAGTGATACATTGACGTGAACAACTTGTGGGTTGTCACGCCAACAATTTCTAATGGCAATCGATAGAAAAAAATTACATTTAAATTTCACACAAATGGTTTAATGCTACATCAACAAGATTGAAAAATCTATAACTAAATTGACATCCGAACAATAAATTCATAACTAAATTTGTTGTTTTCCCCAAATTAGGTATATGAATTGATTCAGGTTGACTTAAAATATCTCTTTATCATAAAGCTAGGTAGAGTCAGAAATCAGCATAAATAATCAAAGACCATCGTGATGGTTCATCATGATCTTACTGAGTCTCTCTCGTTACATTTTGAAGAATTCCACACCAACCAAGAGAAGCGATGAGACTTTAACATTTGATTACATTTGGATACTCTCCAATCACATCCAAGAACGTCAAAACAAAAAAAAAAAAAAAAACCCTTATTAGTCTAGAGAAAATATTAGCGGACAAGCATGGCGTTCAAATTTCTGGTCAACTCCACGATGCCACCCCGGATTCTACATTTGCACATCTTGGGAAAGGGCACTTAGGAAACTGTCGTGAGAAGGATCTCGACATACTACGAGCTGCGACCCGCGTGGAATGCTTATTTGAATTTATAATCTGGCCTGAAACCGAGTTTTTCTCTCAAGACGTACGGTCGATTTTAAAGTTATCTTCTAGCGACCGCGTTCTAGAGGTCTGAAACCGAGTTTTCTTTAGCCCGACCAGATTGTTTACTACGTAGGACTCGGATTCATTGGTTTTTCCTCGTAGGACCGGACGCCTTTTGACATTCCAGGAAACCGTGACTAAGACTGAGAGGACACAACTAATTATGATGTAGCTTTTGTGTCATTTTGGACTGGAAGCTATGAAATAATTGTGTCTCTTTTTGTAGTAAAAATTCAGACTTGGACTTTAGCGGGCTTTGCCTGTGCCACTGTCTCTCGGTTGCCTCCCTCTCATCTTCTTTGCCAGAAGGAGGGAAGAAGGTGAAGAAGGAGAACCTTCCAAGCGTACCCTTGTTTTGCAATGGCGATCAACAGAGCCGGCGCGTTGACAGGTCAACCCTCGTAGTCAGCGGGGCAAAACCCACTGTAGGGAATGGCGAGAAATCCGTGCTTTCCCTTCCCTTCCGATCGAGACGTCCACAGGAATCGCGGCCATCACCGGCCTGTGACGCTAGCCTGACTTTTGCCCCCGCCTGTGCCATCGCTTGAAAGCGAAATGATGGCGGGACCCCATCATCATCATCGTCATCTCTCTTTCTCTCTCTCTCTCTCTATCATCTCTCTCTCTCTCTCTCTGAATTTCATTTTCTCTTGTGGACGAGCAAGAAAACCCAATTGCAGTGATGGTTGGATTTCATTTACTTTTACGAAATCTTTCTTTTTTATAAAGACAAAGCCTTCGTTTTTTGGTGGGTCTCTCTCTCTCGTTGTTTATATAAGCGCGAATAATATCATTTTGCGTCTCTCTCTTGTTGTTTATATGAAAGCGAATAATATCATTTTGCTTCTCCCTCTGTCTCTCTGTGCCTGCAACTACTTGGTTGTCGTACAGGGCACGAGCTGCTTGCCTATCTTTTGTAGATATACAGCATCGCGTAGCGAATTATGTTCCCTTGGGGATAAAGATACCGAAAAAAAGGCCGAGAAGCTTGTGCTGTTTAAGAGTCAAGTTGACAGGTGTATCTGTGCTCTCTTGTTGTGTGGTTCTCGAGAGGAGATTTTTTTCCCCACCTTGTTCTTGCTTTTTAAGATTCTGGGCATTTCTGGGCGTTTTCTGTCCATCATCAGCCGAACTTCCATGAGGTTTTGATTCATCACTGAAGAAGTGGGTATAATTGGAGGTGTTTTTATGGGCTAGAAGATCGTGGTGCTCTGATTATGGGTTCTTTAAGAGGTTTCTCTTGTGCTGTTGTTGGCTGTCCACTTTCCTATTCGGTGTAAGGACCAAGAGAAAGATAGTTTTGAGGAGGTTTGAATTCTGGGTCTGCCTAATTCGTGTGTGTAGGTAGTGGTTGGGATTTTAAGTGGAAAAAGTGGTCGCTGGGTTTAAGTGGTGCCTCAATAGTTTTTCTGATATTCTGGAAAAGCAGCAGAGAGAATTTGAGGGGGCTCGATTGCTTAAGCAGGGACAAGAGTCTTCTTGGTCACTTCTGTTGCTTTACTCACCTGGTGAGTTCTGCTCTAATTTCAACTTGTTTTTCGGTTCTCCAAGATTTTCTGGTGTTCTCAGATCAAATTCAGCGTTACCTTTGAGTATCTTATTGTAGGATTGTAGCTTCTATTGGAACTGATTAATTTGTTGCTCACAAGGTCAAACTGGAGTCTATTTCTTATTGTGCGGTGAATTGATCTTGAGGACTTAATATTTTCCATTTTCAAATAGGGTTATTCATGCTGAAAGTTTAGTTGCAGAACTTGTCTCTGGTTCTGGGTAAATTTATGATTGTTCCTCATGCTGTTCATAGGAGGCAGACTAGCTCCCATCTCATTTTCTTTAGGAGAAATCTAAGTATATGTTTTTAACTATTCCTATGATTACCAGTTTAAGGAGACTTTCTTGTTGCTGTAATCGAAGTTTGTGAATTTAAGTTAGTGCAAGAACTGATAGTATGTGGTTCTTTTTGTGCCTCTGGAATGGCAGATTCAGGACAGACTTTGTGCCGGATGGGAAGTGATGTTGGTGAAGTTGTGGAGACATCATATCCTTCATCTTTTAAGGTAGAGATTGCTTTCAGAATTACACGGTCTCTCTTTTGGATTAATTTCATCAGTAGTAATAGGCAAGTATGTGGTAGATTTATCTGAATGAAGGCAACGAATAAATATCAATTACTTATAGCTGGGATTGAAACATATCAATTTACTGCAACCTATAAATGCAGGTTCACCATGCATTGTGTGCAGAGTTCATGAAATTAGTTGACAAAGTTTCAAGTATACTGCCAGCAATCGAGGCAGCTCGACCTCGATGCTCGGCTGGAATACAGTCACTATGCTTGTTACACCGCGCAATTGAGAAAGCCCGCCTAATTCTCCAGCATTGCAGCGAGTCTAGTAAGCTCTACCTGGTAGGTATCTAATGAAGAAGCTAGATATGGCCATTTTGCTTAGAATTATAAGAGCCACCAGGCAAAGGATCACTTCTTGCTACTACCTCAATCCTCATTTTTCTGCAATGGTGCATTATATGTTATGCGTAGTATCACGATTCTGGTGTGTTAAGTTAGTCAAGTAAGTGTGCAACTTGAAGGAATTAGTTTAGATACTCTGATCATGTTGCAATCTCCAATGATTCATTTGTTTGATTTTGGTACTTCCTTGTCAGTACTTAATTTTGTGCACTCTGTTGTTTTAAAATTACAATATACTGAGAAAGAAAGGAGGTTAAAGTGTTTATAATGTAAATCAACAGAACAAAATAAGGTTTTCTCAAGCTGGTTATCTTCTGCAGATCATGCTTTTCCTCCTTCCATAATGATCCAACTTTAATCGTTTCAGGCATTAACTGGGGATGCAATAGTCGCAAGATGTGAAAGGTCAAGGAACATGTTGGAGCAGAGTTTAGGCCAACTTCAAAATATGGTTCCGGTAGTGTTGGCTATAGAGGTTAGTTGTCACACCATAGCTATAAGCTTAATAAACTTAGTATATGCTACGGTTGCTCTCTGGTGAACAAATGTTGCAGATCATAATAATTTAATGGTAGTAAGCAACTGATCTTTGTTCAGATATCCAAGTTACTAGATGACCTGAGAAGTGCGACATTTATCCTGGAACCATCTGAAGAGGACGCAGGAAAGGCGGTGCACGACTTGATTCGGCAGGGTTCTTCAGAATCTGGTTCAACCGAAAATTCGGAACTAAAAGCTCTTCAATTTGCAGCATCAAAGCTTTTTATTACTTCTCCAAAGTCGATATTGGTGGAAAGAAGATCAATCAAGAAGTTACTTGACAAGGTTGGTGAAAGTGATACAAAGAAGAAGATTCTACTTTATCTTTCATCTCTTCTGAAGAAGTATGGGAATTCTATTGCAAGCGGGCAAATGCAGAGTGTCTGCCTGGAGAATGAAGGAACATATTTGACAGCTAATTCCCGGCATAATTCAGTATATACAGAAACTGCTGAAGTGGCTGAGGCTCCTTTACCAGGGCACCATGAGGCTCAAGTTGATGTTTCTGTTGACACAATAGTCCCTGAAGAATTCAAGTGCCCCCTCTCTTCAAGATTGATGTATGAACCAGTTGTGATTGCTTCTGGACAGACATTTGAAAGAATGTGGATCCAGAAGTGGTTTGATGAGGGTAATACTTACTGTCCGAAAACAAAGAAGAAACTAGCCAACCAGCTCTGGACCCCAAATACTGTCTTAAAGGAACTGATATCACAGTGGTGTACAAGACACGGACTAGAAATACCTGACCCTATCATACAGCTTGGAATGGTGCATCCGTGGGAAAATTCTAGTACATCAATTGCTAGCCTAGGCAGTTCACTAAATGACCTACGTCTTCAAGTGGACTTCAGTAATGTCTCGCTTGGGTCCCTGGAGAGCAGCAATAACTCTGTATCTACACTTCAAAGATTTGCAGATGGATTTAATCCTGGGACCTTGCATACCAAAGACTTGAAGCAAGACCATTCTTACGGAAGTTTTGACGAGGATGAAGAATATTTCGATATCTTTTCTAAACTGACCGAACTCCCATGGCAGTCTCAGTGCAAGGTGGTTGAAGATTTCAAAAGCAATTTGGAATCCAATCACCGGTCTCTTCATTCGGGATCAACTGAGAATTTCCTCGAACCGCTCGTAAGATTTCTGGGGGAATCACGTGATCTGGGTGATGTAAAAGCTCAGAAGACCGCGTTGCAGTTGTTACTTACATATTTGAAAAAGAGCAGGTTTGTAGTGCAGTTACTAGTTGTGGCTGGTTTTCTTATAGAAGATACTTTCCATGGTTCTTCCTTTCACCCTTCTTTTGACTAAATGTACTGAAATTAACGAGGGTGCTGCTTAATGCAGATACGAAGTAATGCATGTCCATCAAGACGGATTTTCCATGTTGGCTACCTTTCTTGATTCGGAAGTAGCTGAACAAGCCATCGCCATTGTGGAGATTCTGTCTACTCAGCAGGAGTGTAGACTGAAAGTTGCGAATTCCGGAGCCATTCCTTCTATTTTGGGGACCCTCGACTGCGAGATCAGAGACCTCCACGTGTCCGCCCTTAAAATCCTTTACAACCTCTGCTTGAGTACTGATCTCCGTCCATATGTTACACCCTGCATCCCAAAGTTGGTCTGTTTTCTGAAGGATAGTGAATTGGCGAAATACGCTCTTGCTATCATCAGGAACTTGTGCGACATTGAGGATGCAAGGATCTCCATCATCGAGACCCAGGAGTGCATCACCTCTATCGCCGAACTACTCGAGACTGGGAGCAACGAAGAGCAAGAGCATGCCGTGGCTATCCTCCTTTCGTTGTGCTCTCAACGCGTACAGTATTGTCAGTTGGTACTGGATGAGGGTTTTGCGGTCATCCCAGCTGTTGTGAGCTTATCCATCAATGGCACCGAGAGATCGAAAATATGTGCTATAGAATTACTCCGGCTCTTACGGGACGTGAATGACATTGATAGTTGTGATTTCTCAGACCTGGATCCTCCTACACACGAAGACCCCGGTTATCACTGCCCGGAGACGAAACCATCTTCCAGGAAGTCTGGATTCTTCGGACGGAAGCTCACAATATTTTCTAAAAAGCCCGTCTCTGCCACGCAACAGAAGAAGAAATTCAATTCGTAATCGGGTTATTCCGTGACCTCACAACGGCTTACTTATCTGACAGTGGTGAAGAACGTTACATATTCTCGGTGAATTAAGGTTCTTCTTCCTTAAAACTAGAATAGAGCAACTTCTGTAAATTGTCTCATTGCTAGACTTGGATCCGCTCAGCTGGGAAATTTTTGTTAGGCAGCTTAGGCTAGATCAAATCTTTGACGGGGACTGTGTAGGGCTGTATGATTGGTAGAAATGTGCAGTTTCTTTTTTCCATGTTCTTATCAATTGGAAGGGGCTCCTTGTCTGTAGCTTGAACGGACTCCCTGCTCGCCAACTCGGCGTTCCTCTTAATTGAGAGTAACGATTCAAGTTGACGGATAACGGGATCTGCTGATGTTTTACATGTACAAATTCTAGCTATCACATAATTTCCGCCGTCTCACCCGGCGTCTTTCCATCCTCCGAGACCGTGGGAATTTATGGAGCACTGTAGCAGCGAAGGAGTTGTGATTCTCTTCTCTTGATGGCCTTCAAATTCATAGACCATCTTGTGTTGTGGGTTGAGATGTCAAGATGAAGATGAGAATCGGTTGGCAGTGGATAGAGGAGTCAAAAAAGACACGGTGGTTGGGTTTTCATGGGGGGATGATGTCGTGCAAGAACGCTCGTTTTGACCAGGGATTCCTTCTCTTCTATCCTTCTTCTCTCTTTCATACTGCTTTTGCTCCTGGCTGCGGGTGCTCTCTCTTTTTGACTCCAATCTTAGCATGGGAACGCACGGGAAATTTCTGCGAAGCACAAGTTGGTGGAAAATGCTATCAACTTTAGCCAAAAATTAAAGCGCTTTCAGCATTTTTCAAATTCATGCCGGAGATAAATTAGGCGGCCTGAAACATCGGACGAAGATTCTCTTCTGTAAAATCGATGGCGCGTTTGTATATTTCTGCTACTTTTTGTCCCTGACGTCCTGGAAATATCTTCAAGAACGTAGAACATGTCCTTTCGAGAATCGTATGACTAGATGCGGCCTCCGTGTTTTCTCGGGTCGTTGTTGAGTAGTTGAAGAGGTAATATCAATCTTGCGTCTTGCAATTGAGACGGCAGTTCTAGATGTTAGATCATTGAATGATTCAAAGATCGATTTAGAGATTTAGGGCTGACATTTTTTTAACTAGTGTTGTGGATTCGTGGCTCCGGCGAAGAAGCTGGAGGAGAAATCCAATATGTCGAGGGAAAATACGGGGAGAGAGGGTTTTGAATTTTGATCAAAGACTAGGTAGGTAAAAGAATAGGACCATCAAGTCGGCCATACCATAATAGATGGTCGGTATCTATGTTAGTCAAAATTGAACGCAAGGATTACATTGGCAAATTATCAAAACGTTTAGGATTAATTTAATATAAATGAAAGTTTTAGAATTTAAATGACATCGATATAATAAGTTTAGATTTTTTTTTTGGCAGTTTACTTTGACAATTTTGTTGACAATTTTAGTTTTTCAAGCTCAATTTGATCTAGTATTAACTCTGTTAGCCATTGTTCCAAAAACCCATTCTCATTGAAAGTGGGATTAAGTTGCTCCCTTCATGTAAATTCACTTCCATAAGTACTACTTAATCAATGGCCAAGCACATTTTCTATGTGCCATTAACGTACCACAACCCCATGAATTTTTAAAAGAAGCAGCGATAGGATCGTGGAGGTAGTGAGTTTTTGCTCAATGGACGCAATCAAGTCTAATTTTATGTCAAGGAATTTGATTTCATTTCACCTAGCTTTTTGGGTTTTGTTTATTGTACTAGGATATTATCTAAGGAATTTCCAGATTTCCCCGAAAGTTGGTACAATTTAAGTGTAAGGTTCGATTGCAAGCTTAATCACATCAAATTTTTAAGTGTCAACATCATCATACGCTGAAAAAGCGTGTTTTTCTTGGATGATTATGTCTTGCATACTTCTCTATGGATGGAGTCATCAAACCCAGTCGTTTGATGTATCCAAGATCCACGAATGCGACATGTGTCAGAGGTGTCGAATTTAGCCTACGATTGTAAATCTTTTGCGAGATCCAGATGAAGGTTTGCGGATATTTTGGGCCCTGACTCACCTTTCTACAAATAAATAAAATCTGCATGGAACAATTGTCAAGAAGCTGGAATAGCTCAGTTGGTTAGAGCGTGTGGCTGTTAACCACAAGGTCGGAGGTTCAAGCCCTCCTTCTAGCGTTTTTCTTATTTTTTGTTAAAACCAAGATTCAATTAAAAAGAAAATTATGGAAAACTCTCTCAACTTTCATATTGTTACAATTGCAAATTTAGATAATAAAAAATTTAATTTACCTGAGAAAGCCATAAGAAGCTGGAATAGCTCAGTTGGCTAGAGCTTGTGGCTGTTAACCACAAGGTCGGAGGTTCAAGCCCTCCTTCTAGCGCTTTTTATTTTTGTTAAAATTAAGATTCGATTAAAGAGAAAATTACACAAAACTCTCTCTCAGCTTTCATTTTATTACAATCGGTAACTCTATGTTATATATGTATTGTTAGCCTGTAATGTATGATGCACGTGACTTTCAAGAAATAAAAGGATACTTTAATCTTCTTTAAAAATAAAATCTCTATGTTATCATTGATTTGTGTAAAAAAAAAAAAAAAGAAATGGAGAAAAATAAACTAAATAAAAAAAAATACAAGAGAAATAAATGTCAGTAATGATACTAGAACTATGAACTTACTGAAAGTTGATGAATACATTAACAGAACATATAATATATTTCAAGAAAAGATTACAAAAAAAAAAAAAATTACAAAAGAAAAAAAAACTAAGTATAAAGGAAAAACAAAGTCCCCCATAATGAAAAAGGTTAAATTGAAAAAAATGGATACTCATTACGTATATTTAATGGCTTCACTGATGCAAAAATATTATTGATCAACAAAGGATTTATAAATATCACCTTAGGCTTTGGTTAATCTTTCCTTTTATCAATTGAAAAAATTATATTCTTTTATAACTTTTAAATATATTTATGAATCAATCATTTTTTAATCTTAAGTAATCCTTAAACGATTTTTGTAATCTTATCTTTTTTTTTTTATTGAGACTTTTCCCTTTTTTTTTATTTAATTTGTGTTTTCTCTTCTTCTTAGAGTACCTTATTTAGTCATATTAAAGTAGCTATATTTATTACATTTTAACAAATTTTTGTTGGTTAATTTTATTATTATTGTTTATTTTTCTGTCAGTACGATTATAATTGATTTAGTTTCCTCCCTTTTGTTTTTCATTTTTATAGCAATTAAGGGTAAAAGAGACATATCCTCAGACAAAATATACTTTTACCCCTTGAATATCATGTTCATTGGACATGCTAATGGAAAAAAAATAATAAATGATGCACTATCCACAAAGTTCAAGGGATATTACATGATTTCCCCTGAAATTAGCCTCTCTTATATTGTCAAAATGATTTATCAAGTTATTTTCAAATTTTGAAAAAAAAAAAAAAGAGAAGTTATTACACAACCGGTTGCGTTTCACAATAGACACATGGTATATTGAATATTAATTCTTGTCTTCTTGTCTTTTCTGGAAATGCTGTAGATTCCTTACTCCCTTTTCAAGCTCCCAATCTAATGTTGGTAGTGTACTCCAACCGTACTTGAAGATTCAGTTTACATACTTCAAATGTTTGCCCGGAAGCAATGCCAATTCTTTTCCACATAATATTATGGAGAAAGAAACGGGGATGATGGAGGCCCTTGCCAATCAAGCAAAAAATGGCCAGAAATTCAGGACATCCACTAAAAAAAAACAAAAAAAATACCCTATGAAGTAATAATTGCTTCTTGTGCTTCTCAGCCATCTCTTTTTTCTCCTTACTTCTTACCGAAACCAATGGGTAGATCCTGATGCTGCTGCGGATTCACTTCGGTATCCACCGGAGAGGAAGAGAGAGGGAGGAAAAAGCACTCCATCGAGAGAGACATCCGACCAATCATGCACTAAACCATCAGCATCAGCATCCGCATAAAGCATTTTGCTTGATCAATTGCTGGAATGCCGAATAAGAATCCTTGAGACTGAGACTATCTAATGGCCGTGGCCTTTCCTTTAAGGTAAAGCTTTAGCTCCTGTGGATTTCTGGGGTATGGTTGGCATGGTGTAACTCTCACAGAACATAAACAAAGGTTTTCCTCATCAGACACATTCACATACTGTGTTGGCCAAGATACAACGTTAAACCAAGGAAGCCTTGTGTTTCAGCAAATCTTCGAAAGCTCCGCCTCTACGTCAGTTCGAAACGGATTAAAAGAAATCGCCATCAATGTTTTGCTTCCAAGCTTTGGCGTCTCCTTATCTTCACTGTTCAGCTCCTACCTAATCATGCTAACTTAACACCTCTCGTCTTTTCTTTTCATTAACATACACATAGCTTCTAAGCTTTGACCTCACATCGTCCGTGTATATTTATACTTGGGAAGCTCCGGTTCTCTTGTCTCATTCTCATTCAACAACACATTCCACAAGGGAAGAAAAAGACAAGAAAAAAAAAAAAAAGAGACTGCATCCGGATCAACGGAAACGATGTCAGTCCGTGGTGAGAACTCGTTTTTGAGAATAGCCCTCCTTCTGTTCGGGTTCTTTGTGTGTTTCACTTCGTCCGAAGCTGCCATAAAGAAGTACCAATTTGACGTGAGTCTTCCATCAACTTAGTTCACGTTTATGGTATATTTCGGATCTGCCCATGGTGCATGATGCTGTCATTTTTTGGCTAAAATGTTTCAGATTCAAGTGAAGAACGCGAGCAGATTGTGCCATGCCAAGCCGATCGTGACAGTGAATGGCATGTATCCAGGCCCGACCATATATGCCAGGGAAGGGGACCGAGTCCTTATTAATGTCACTAATCATGCACAGTACAACATGTCAATTCACTGGTAAATTCCAATCCAGAAGACACCATATCAGTACAAATTGGCAATATTCAAAGCTGCTATATATTCATTAGTACTCACTCTCGGTGAATTCTGTAGGCACGGATTAAAGCAGTATCGCAACGGCTGGGCCGATGGACCGGCCTACATAACGCAGTGCCCTATTCAGACCGGGAACAGCTACACCTATGACTTCAACGTGACGGGACAGAGGGGGACGTTGTGGTGGCACGCGCATATTCTCTGGTTGAGGGCCACCGTGCATGGCGCGATCGTGATTATGCCACCGCAAGGCACGCCGTTCCCGTTCCCACAGCCACACAGCGAGCAAATCATTCTGCTCGGTGGGTTGAGAGATACACGTGCCACGCATCGGAGATTTTTGAGAACTTGAAAGTGTCCTAGTTAATGAGACCTCAAAGTAGTTTCCTCAATTCGATTCTCATTTGTTGCAGGAGAATGGTGGAACGCAGATGTTGAAGCCATTGAGAAGCAAGGAAACCAAATGGGCTTGCCGCCAAACATGTCGGATGCTCACACGATCAATGGAAAACCGGGGCCCCTCTTCCCATGTTCCGAGAAGCGTAAGCAATTCCTCTAATTTCAAATCTCGAAAAGGTCGATTTCTCGAGCTGTTAGAGCCGGGTTTCGGGTAATAGCTCACTTAGGAATTCCTGTTGTTAGATACATTTGCGATGGAGGTCGAGCCAGGGAAGACCTATCTCCTGAGGATCATCAATGCTGCCCTCAATGACGAGCTCTTCTTCGCGATTGCGGGCCACAACATGACGGTCGTCGAGGTGGACGCGGTCTACGCGAAGCCGTTCATCACGGACTCCATCCTCGTCGCCCCTGGCCAGACCACCAACGTGCTGGTCCATGCCAACAGAGTGCCGGGCAGGTACTTCATGGCGGCAAGGTCGTTCATAGATGCGCCAGTCCCGGTGGACAACAAGACCGCCACCGCGATACTGCAATACAAAGGTATTCCGAACACGGTCATGCCCGCCCTCGCCGAATTGCCCGCCCCGAACGACACTGCCTTCGCCCTGAGCTACAATCAGAAGCTCAGGAGCCTGAACTCGCCGCAGTACCCGGCCAACGTCCCTCTGAACGTCAGCCGCAACCTGTTCTACACGATCGGGCTAGACAAGAACCCGTGCCCGACCTGCCTCAACGGGACGCGCTTCCTCGCCTCCCTGAACAACATCTCCTTCACGATGCCCCAGGTCGGGCTCCTCCAAGCCCACTACTTCAACACGAAGGGCGTGTTCACCGCCGACTTCCCCGATAAGCCCCCGACCCCGTTCAACTACACCGGCGCCCCGCTCACGGCCAACCTCAAGACCTCGCAGGCCACCCGGGTCAGCAAGATCGCCTTCAACTCCACCGTCGAGCTCGTCCTCCAGGACACCAACCTCCTGACCGTCGAGTCCCACCCATTCCATCTCCACGGCTACAACTTCTTCGTGGTCGGGACCGGCATCGGGAACTTCGACCCAACCAAGGACCCCGCCAACTACAACCTGGTCGACCCGATGGAGCGGAACACGGTGGGCGTCCCGACCGGCGGCTGGACCGCCATCCGCTTCCAAGCAAACAACCCAGGTAAACTCCTCGCACCCAACTTCCGGAACACGGAAATCTCACCACATCTCGGCTTGGAAAATCCTCACGCAACACGTTCGTTCATCTGCATCTTCCCTTTTTTTTTCCTTTCTTTCCAGGGGTCTGGTTCATGCACTGTCATCTGGAGCTCCACACCGGATGGGGACTGAAGACTGCGTTCTTAGTGGAGGACGGGCCAGGACCCGATCAGACCGTTCTGCCGCCACCCGCCGATCTCCCGCCATGCTAAAAGCAAAGAAAGAAACCTTTCTTTACTGTTCTTTTTTTCCATTCATTCTGAATCGTGTTTCTCGTGCTTTCGTTTTCGTTACTTCCCTGCCAAGAAGCTGCGGGAATTGTTTATTAGTTCTGAGGAAGAAATGGTGGCAGACCAGAACTTGTAAAACCGAAATTGTTTGATACCGAAATTGAATAAAAAGCTCCCCAGCAATTGTTTAATATTTACACGTGACTCCAGTACATACGAGGGCGAGAGAGAAAGGGAATATGCGAAATATTCTCGGCACAAAGCCGCAAGAAAACTACGGCGGAGATTTTCCTATCGATGCGCGGATCGGACATTGTCCATCCGATCATTCCACTTCGCACAGTGTGTATCAATCAGGGTACCCAGGTTGACGAGCTGATTGACGACACGGTGCGTAGCATAGATCAATCTAGTAGGGACATAAGGCCAGCAATCGATTTCTTGATTTTTATTCCTTGAACGAGTTTCTGAAAAAAAAAAAAAATTTGATTTAAAAACTCATTCAATAACAACTCAAAATTTCTATTTTTTGAACAAAAATTTATTTGGTAATAAAATAAAATTTCTAATTTCTAGGGGGAGTGGCAGCTAACATCCGGTTGGCGACGGGCATCCGGCTATAGGTGTTCGACGACCAACGGCCATGTTTGGCATCTCATAGGTGGCGGATGGGCGGCGGGCCCTAATGAGAGTGAATAATGAAAAGAGTTCTCATTTTTCACTTTTATTCTAGAAATAAAAAGTAAAAAATTTTAATTTTTGATTTTTGTTCCAAATCTAATTCTTGAATAAAATTATTTTTTTAGAAATAAAAAAATAAAATTATATTATCAAATGAATTTTTGTTCCAAACTTATTTTTAAAAGTATAAAAATAAAAACAATAAAGAAACAAAAAATTTTATCATAACGCCTTAAAATTCTTAATAGGTGACAGCTTGACCAATGTTGGAGCCTAGATGGGGTCTTTCTCTGTTTTTTTTTTCTACCTCGAGCATTTTAAGGAATTGTTAGGTCCGGAGGGAGAAGGAATATGCGAAATATGCCGGGCACAGAGCCGCGAGGAATCGACGGTGGAGATTCTTTTCTATCGATGCGCGGACCGGGCGCCGTCCGTCCGATCATTCCACTGGCCTTCCGTTATAGGGACGAGTTTGACTCTCCCAACTGTAATTCCAAAGCCACTCGCTCATGGCGACGGTTTCTTCCGCGACCTCTTCGCTCGCCACAGCTAACCTCCCCAGCTCTCGCCGATTCCCCCGGTCACTCTCTCTTTCTCTCTGTGCGCGATTCGTTGTCGGCATTGGAATCGCGTCGCGAATTTCCGGTTTTGTCGTTGTGTGGCTGAGATCGACGGCTGTCGCGGTGGCGGTGCAGGTACGGACGGCGGTGTCGCGTCGGGATGGCGTTCGCGAGCGCGGAGAAGGGGGCGGCGGCGGGAGTGAGCGTGACGGAAGGCGAGGGGAAGCTGCCGAAGCTGGTGCTCACCTCCGCTCACGGCAGGTGAGTTGTCGCCTTCTATCGTCGCTGCATTTTGTCGTGCTCTTCGGTTTTTTTTTTTTTTTGCGGCAATATTGCGATATGGATCTGAAACTGTGCGGTTGAGGCTGTGGAGGTTTTTGAGGTCCTTGCGCTGGCGGACTTCTCGTCGTGTTCTTCGGCGATGGCGACGTTGTTTTGTGCCGCGTTCGACGGCTCGTGGTCGTCTGAGCTTGCGCAACGGCCTGCTTGTTATGGGCGTCTAGGAGTTTCGCGTCGCGGAGTGCAGATCATCCGAAAAAGGAGATCTTTTGCGATGTGCATGTCGGAGAAATTCGGATTGCGGTCTCGTGACGTAGTGCATTCCCCGCTGTGAAATGTCTTCTTGTGAATTGTGATTGATTCCGCGGAAGGTTGCGTTGGCTTCGCGTTGTATCTTTGGATCGCGCGAATCTGGGAAGTTGACCCCGTGGAGAAGTGGGGAAGGAGAATTTCTGGTGAGCGCAAAGAAAGCAACTGTGCAATGTATACCGGCTAGGCGCTTTCCTTGCCTGATCTTCTATTTCGACCTGGTTTGAATGGTGTGGCGTGAATTCGGTATTTTCGCTTCACGTTCCTCAGGCTTTTATACGTGTCTGAGTAAAATGCCTCTTGTTTAACTGTTGAAGTATCCTTTAGTTGGTCAGCCAGAGTACAGGTTTTTAATTGGTGCAAATTGCAAATGATGTCCAAGTGGTTTTAAACTGCAGTTATATCACAGCTCTATGTCGGTCGTCAATCAATTTGTTTTACTCAGACTCGAGTTGGGGTCTCAAGTGCAGCCCCTTATGCTGTCGTATGGCACCTCTGCTTTGAGAGTCAGAGTTGTGGGTTGGCAACAGGATTAACACTGAATGCAATATGTGGATATGCACTTTTGAGAGGATTTCACTATTAAGTTGACTCTTATACTCTAGATTTTATCATGGTCAAACTTATGATGAGCATGTTTGAGCTTCTTCATTCACTTAGTTCTACCTTCTCAGTGAGGCAGAGATATATCTCTATGGAGGTTGCATCACATCCTGGAAAGTTGCCAAAGACAAGGATCTCCTATTTGTTCGACCAGATGCTGTATTTAACAAGAAGAAACCAATAAGGTGAAGTTCTCCATCTTGTTCTCCTTGAATGCATTCTTATGATTTGACAAAAATGTTTGCATGTTGCTTACTGAATTTGAGTTTCAGCAGTTGGTTTGACTAAATTTTGCAGTACTTTGAAGCATGTAAGAACAATTTTAGAGCACTGAACGTGATGCTGGTATGAGAAAGTGAATCCATCGACCTTAATTTATGCCCATCTTTTTAACTATCCCGAGGTATCACACTTCCATTTGGTTCCATAACTTGAGGCCACTCATGTTTGGGAAACCAATAGTCATCCAATGATGAAATGGGCAACTCATGCGTCTAATCCATGCACCAGCAAAAGACAGCATGCTGTGGCACTGATGTCAAAACTTTATGAAAGATGACATCTCAAACAAAAGTAAAGAAATCACAGAAATTTCATTTAATAGCCCAACTTTACAGAATCCAAGGATCATAAATTCTTTCTAGGTTGATTTGCATAGCTCCAAAGTGTGCTTCATGCGATCACTGCCTAGTGGCATAATTTTGCTTGTGTCTTTACCTTGATAGATCGCAGTTTCGCCTGCACTGACTTATATTTTCTGGGACAGTGGAGGTGCCCCACATTGTTTCCCACAGTTTGGACCAGGTCCAATGCAGCAGGTATGCCTTGCCATTTTTCTGAGTGTCTTTATGAGGTTTTCCATTTAGATTCATGATACTTCACAACTACCATGTGCTTGTGGTAATGAACTCAACTTTTGAGCAAGAGCCATCCACCCATGGATTACCATGCTTTTGTCCCTATTGATTAAAACTTGAACTTGACTATGACTAGTAATGTTGCACATTTTTATCCAGTTAATACTGGATCATGATTGCTCCTATCTCTGTTATGGCAGTGATGGAGAAATCTTTCTGAAGCTAGCAATTGGTTAATTACTTATGATTTTTAATCCATTCTTTGTTGGCTGCGCATGTTGTAGCATGGATTTGCAAGGAATATGGATTGGTCCGTTGCTGAATCCCAGAGTGAGGATGGAAATCCAATTGTAACCCTCGAATTGAAGGATGGCCCTTACAGCCGTTCCATGTGGGATTTCAGCTTTCAAGCTTTGTACAAGGTGTGACTTATTCCCCAAGTGAAGGATTCTGTGCTATCTGTCATGCTACCCTTACTCACATGATGCAGGAACCTCCAGTTAAATAAAGCTCATTGACTCGTTTTTGGGTTTCAAGTTTTAATTTTCCCTCAACCCTAAATCAAAATTTCAAGGTTCTTGTGTGATTTAAAGTTTTGTTGCACATGTAAGCTGTTGGAACTAAATTCTCTCTTTTGCAGATCATCTTAAGAGAGAAGAGCCTTTCCACCGAGTTAATCATCACAAATACAGACACAAAACCATTTTCATTCAATACTGCCCTCCATACATACTTCCGTGTAAGTTGTGCGACATAGTGCTCAGTAGATGATCTTAGGACATGTATTACCCAGGAAAATGTACTTAAATCAGGCTGTAATTTAAAACTTACGGATCAGTAGACCATGGGAGGGTTGGGATCAAGGTGGATGTATGAAATGTAAAGACAATGTATCTATTTGTGGATTTCTATAGGATGAGCACAAATATTGAGCACTGGATTCTAGCAGCAAACTTTGATGTGATTCTGCCTCAGATGAGCCTAATACTTTAGTACATTTCAGACTGTTGAGCAGATGATCATTATTAAAGTGTCATTCGATAGTTATTACTTGCAAGAATTGTGAAATTCAACATATCTGATCTTGTTATCCTATCAATTAGGCTTCTGTAACAGCTGCCTCTGTGAAAGGTTTGAAGGGTTGTAAGACATTGAACAAAGATCCCGATCCAAAAAACCCACTAGAGGGGAAGGAAGAAAGGTAATCTCTCTCTCTCTCTCTCTCTCTCTCTCTCTCTCTCTCGTGCATCATTGTTCCTGTGACATAATTTTTTCTCTGTAAAGCTGAAAGCAAAGAAAGAAATCGAAGCCCTGATGGTAGACTTGGCGATTTCTCTGTTTTTTTGTGTATCTACACAGCACTTATGACATCAGATAATTAGACGGAAGGAGAGGAACTAAACCATATATCTAGCATGCATATGTAAAGTTAGTTTGACTATAACTATGCCATAATTTATTTTCTGCATTACCAGTGTTGAATTCTGCCTAGAAATATCCATTGTTCTTCAAAGTGACTGTGGCTTGCATGTTGCCTTGGCCACTCTCATGTTTCCCTCACTCTATCAAAATGCATCACAGTGATGTTACGTTCTCCAGATACATCAGCATTTCCATTAAGCTTGTTGCTTATGTGTTGGATCTCTTGCTAGAAATTATACCATTTCTAATAATGCCATATAATATCAGGGACATTGTCACATTCCCTGGGTTTGTAGATTGCATTTATCTCAATGCTCCCAGTGAGGTGATTCTGGATAATGGCTTGGGAGATACTATATCCATCCAGAATACAAAGTAAGTGTGTGTGGAAAACAGCCTAAGATGATCTGTTTGGGATTTGGAAAATTTCCTTCTTCCTTATAGTTTACTTTTGGTCCTTGTCTCTATAGTTGGTCAGATGCAGTCTTGTGGAACCCATATCTACAGATGGAAGCATGCTACAGAGATTTGTTTGTGTTGAAAATGCCAAGGTACAGAAGATGCTTAAATAGTTTATTATGACTTGTTAAATTCAGGTTGTCTATTTATTATACTGATGAAGGGTGCGTTAATTTCAATAATAAATATGCAGGCAAGTGTTGACTGAATCGTGTTCAGAATTTTTAAGAAACACTTTATGGGGTGGGTCAGCCATTTTACCTACTGACTATTTTCCTCTTGATTTTGTGGCAGATTGGAAATGTCCAGCTAGAGCCTAAGCAGTCTTGGGTGGCCAAGCAGATACTTAGCATTGCCTGAAGAGCTATGAAGAAACTGTCCTCGTGCTTAAATTTTGTTTTTTTAATTTCCCTTTGAGTAATCAGTAAAAGAAACCTTGAACACACAAAAGTCTATTGAGCTAGTGGAAATCTCGTTTTGGTATTTTTGGTTTCACTATTCTAGCCAATTGTATTTTTGTGTTGTAATAATGTACTCTTTAATTTCCTCTGCGAGGAGACTATAGTGTGATATTTAATTTCTTGTGCTTACAAGCGTCTGCATTTATTCACCAGAAGTCCCCACAAGTACATATTCCATCTCTGAACAGATGAAAACGAGTTCTATCCCGCATGACTATCTCCCTAGAGTAAATCTTGGAGATCATCTTTGTTACTACATGGCAGTCCTCACAAATACGAAGGTTTTTAAAGACTCGAATGGTTGTCCCTGGTTTGGTGCTGATTAACCCGAATGCAATTGCCAGCCTCTCACTGTGCTGATGAATGGCCACCTCTTTTTCCTCATCATCAAGATCAAGGAGCGAATTCCCAACTTCAGGTCTATATCCTTCTAGTTCGAGTCTCTCCACTATCTGATGCCACATTTGATGAATCTGCTTAAGTTGCGGGTGTTTACAGTCGCCAGCAAAAAAGTTGTGAACGGACCCGTCTTATGGTAATGCTGCTGCACCCTGGAAATTTTTTAATTCCTTTTTCTTTCATCATTCTTCTTATTCTCACTGCTTCATCCCATTCTCCTAATGCTGCAAAATACTCGCTGCATGAATATATCGACCACCATGTCCAGGGTCTACTTCCATCAGTTTCTTCCCAATTACTTTTCCTAACTTGACATTTGCGTGCTTTTTGCAGACATTGAGGAGTGCTCCCCAAATGGCAGCATTTGGCTCGATAGGCATTGTCTCAATCACCTCTTTGGCTTCCTTCAGCAACCCTGCTCGGCCAAGAAGGTCGACCAAGCAACCATAATGCTCAATTGTTGGGTTCAAGTTGTGAACTGACGTTATGCTCTTGAAGATTGATTTTCCTTCATCAACTAGTCCTGAGTGGCTACATGCAGTCAAAATTGCAGTGAGAGTGATCGAATTTGGCTCGATCCTTTCTTTCTGCATTTGCATATAGAAATCCAGTGCTTCTCTTGCCTGTCCATGAATTGCAAAACCAGAAATTGCTGCTGTCCATATGGAGACACATTTCTTCTTTGATTTAGTGAAAACTCGTAAAGCTTCTTCCATGTGACCGCACTTGCCATACATGTCGATCAGTGCACAATCTAGTTCTGGGTCTATTTGGATCTGGTTTCTGTCGATATATGTGTGAATCCATCTGCCCTGATCCACTGCTCCAAGATGTGCACATGCTGAAAGTGAACTTACCAGAGCTACATTGTCTGGTTTAACACCCGCAATCAGCATATCCTGAAACAGGTTTAAGGCCTCCTTGTTCATTCCCACTTTCACGAAGCTAGATATCATTGTCGTCCACGAGACTACATTTCTCTCCGGCATTTCTTTGAACAGGTTGAAAGCTACCTCTACTTCACCACACTTAGCATATCCATCGATCATTGTATTCCACGACACTTTGTCTCGTCTAGGAGCCTGGTCAAAGAGGAGGCGTGCAATTTCCATTCTGCCAAACACAGCGTATGCATGGAGCAGGGTGTTGATGGCGAAGACATCCGAGCCAAATCCCATTTTCACAACTCGCGCATGAATTTGCATTGTCCCTTTTGAGGAGGGCAACTTAGAACAGGCTTTGAGTAGGAAAGGTAAGGTGTGAGTATTGTGGGGGACTGAATTACTAATCATCTCGGTGTACAGAAGAAGCGCTTGCCCTGGTTCTGTGCTTTTGGAGTATCCTCTGATCATTGCATTCCACATGAAGGTATTTCGACTGCTAGTCTTGTTAAAAAACATTCGTGCATATTTGATATCACCAGAACTCGGTGAGCTGCAGAAAGCAATAAGTCTGCTTAAAGGGATGGGTTCTGAAACAAGGCCTGTTTTGAGCATACTTGCATGAATCTGCTTTAGTTCGTCCATGTTTGAACAGACCTCAAGAAGAGACAGTGGTTGCAAAGGAATAGCCATGGCTGGGCTCTGAATATTTTTGCTTCGAAGAAGACAAGCCAGTGAAGGAGTCGATGAAATTTGGGATGACAGTTTCTGTGGCTTTAATTCCTACCAGTGTGGATAAGGCCTCTGTGATAAAGTAAAATATCAACTTTATTGCTTCTGATTTGATGTGATATGGTGCTCCGTGTGTGTGTGTGTGGTGTTGGTCTTTTGTGACAGGTACTTGTCTTGATTCTGTCGGTAGTCCCTTTGCTGTTTGCTTTTGTTCTCATTTACCCTGAAGTTGCCTTTTAAGCTGTAAAACGGCATTCGCCACTATCAAGTCGATTGCTAAGTATTCTGAAAAATGACTATCCGTATTGTTCAGAAGAAAAAGCAGTAAATGAAAAATACTTTCATAATCAATAACGATTTATAATGAAAATATTTCATGATAGTTCAACTTTGCGAGTGATACAAGTGATCATTAATGAAAAAATATTTTTCAAACGTTAGTTTTCTGTAAAAGAAAACACATTCAAAGCAGTGCAAGTGCTTTTGTAGTTAGGAAGTGTCATATTTTTAAAAAAAGGGTGTCAGGATTTCCCATAAGCAAAGACTCAAAAATGAATATTAAGCTTAGATTGACTTTGCTCCAATGAAATATGGATAACGATTTAGATGTTAACTATTCACAAAATTGGGGGAGAAGAGAGGACCAAACAATTCATCAAAAATCTTTGGGGATTTCAGCTTTTGTAACATGTCAAAATTCAGAACTTCGTGACATGAATATTTTATTCCGAACCATGATGTGATTGCTCGCTCAATCATCAAGCAAACGACGAATTAATTCGCTTAGTCGAGATTCATACAGTCTTGCATTCAACGGCCCAAAAAAGGATTTTAAATGGATATACCTTCTTGATCACTATCATGCCATTTATACACATTTTTTCAAATTACATTTTAACAAAGTAAGTTTTTCCACTTTTTATGACGTCATTAATGAGCAGCAGATTTCAAGCGTGGGAATATCGCAGACACTATTGGAAAAGTAGGATGTCCCGTCAGGACACAGCAAATGCACGTGTGCACAGGGGAATCTTTCGTAGATGCGCAGAAGTTGAAATTACAAAAGTCGGTTTATGTCGTTGCATCGGCAAGTCCCGTGCACAACAAAGTGGCAAGAAGCAGTAAAATACACGCTCCTCGACACCGGCAGAGAGATCCGCAATGCAGGACATAGAAATTGCAGGAAAAAAGATTCGAGCTTTACGGCTGTTAACGAGCTGTTATACGGCCTTCCCCGTCTCCACCTTGCTCGCTTCGTCTTCATCGATGCGTTCGTCTTTGGAACCATCGGATTCTTCCCTTTAACCATTTCCCCACCAGATATATGCTCCTATGCCGCTTGTTGCATATGCCGATCGCGCCGTTCTTTCCAAAGATCGGCTATATAGTCCACGATCATACTGTTCTAGATTCTCAGTCTTGCTATATACAACAAGATCATTCTCATTGGGATTCTGGGTCTTTCTCTTATGCCTGTTTTACGTTTCTGTGGATGCCACAGTAAGGTGGGTTCACGAATTCTTGATCTTTTTTTCTCCTGAGAATGGAGAATCCTCCCAAATATAGCAGGCCCCCTAAGCTGAGGAGCGGTTATGAGCCGTCCGATACAGAGACGGAGTGGCACGAGAATCCGCGGCAGGAGCAGAGACAGGACGACGACGATTTGGAGTTTGGAGGTCCGAAAGTCGACTTGAGCCGGCCCAAGAACGTTACCCCCCTGAAACTGAGCAGGAGGCAACCTTCCCTTGGGGGGTCTTCTCCTAAAAAGGAAACTGAAGCCGCTTCAGTTCGGCGGAGGCACACCAGCAAGTCGCCGTACAAGCCGAGAAGAGATAATGGAAACGCTCTTTCTCTGATAGGTGGATCAGATGCACGCAGAAATGTCAGTCCTTTATCAAAACCTCAGCACCTGAGGCATATTTCACCTTATAAGCTGGGAAGAGAAGAAAATGCGACTGATGAAAGTGAGATTACAATCTCAAACAGGAAGCCAAATCGTAGGACACGGTCAAGGGACGATAGGGAAAGCCATCAGCAGTTCCTCGAACTGAGTAGAGTAAGTTTGAAATCAAACTACAGTCATCGATCTGTTACTGCACCGAAGCAGAGAGCAAGGGACAGGGAACAGCATAACAATCCAAAGGGAGAGCGGACCCTGTCACCACTGGAAAGAAATGTAATTCAGAAACAGCGGGAAGTGTCTCCCTTGAGAAAACCTTCTGTTGGTGAGATAAATGAAATGGTAGCAAATTTAAAGCTCTATAGAGGTCCCGTGAACACTGCTACTAATTTTGAAAGCATGGATTCCATATCACCTGGCGATATTTTCTTTTCTCGCAACCACACAGCTTTGGCATTTCAGAAGAATGTCTTCCCGAGAAATGATGGGCAGGAAACATGTCTTGTTCCAATACCCAAAACTGCTCCACAGAGGGACATTTCTGATCAACGGATGAGATCAAATGACCATAATACACAAGGGAATGCATCTAGTTTGAGTGCATCAAGGTCGATCCCAAATTCAAAATCCAACATAAGTAGACAAGGCATCAACAGAAATAGCACTGTGAGTAGAAAGATAAGTGACTTTAGTGCTGGAACAACTGATAGTATCAAGAAATTTACAGCCAACCGCAGGAAGGGCCAAACAGAAGCATGGTTTGCTTGTATGAGGAAGGGGTCTTGTAGATCCTCCAAATCACCTGAAGCTACTAGAGCCTTTGATGAAGCCTCCTTCATTGAGAAGGCATTTGTGGTTGAAAACCTGAGGCAGTTTTGGGCTGATAAGTACCAACCTCATTCTCTCGATGGATTCAGTTGCCACAAACAGGAAGCACAACTTCTTAAGAAATTAGTAAGTGATGCTGCTTAATTGAATCTTATGACCTTCCTTTCCAGTGTTTATCTGTGTGCTAGTTGATCAATTACTTTCATTGTGTTACAAGTAAAGAGTACCCTAAGCACTAGATTTTCACATTTGGATTGATCTATGTTTATTCCTTTTCTATAAATGTAGTAGTAACATTATATTTAGGCGCTCTTAGCGTCGTTCTCTCAATATTACCTGGATGCATGATCTATTGAGATTATATCTGAATTCAAATTCTGTGGGATCTGCAGGTGTCAAATGATGTTTGCCCCCATATTTTGTTGAAGGGTCCTTCTGGATCTGGGAAAAGGGCATTAACAATGGCCCTTTTAAGTGAAATCTATGGTGACCAATCTTGGAAAGTACGTCTTTGCTAATAATTTGTATCTGTTTTGCAATTTTATATGTTAACGGATCCGTAGCTGACTGGTGCCTTATTTTCCCTCCCTGTAGGTAACTCATGAGTTACGATCCTTCCATGTCCAGGTATATAAAGATCCTATGGAATTAGTGCTACGTATTTCCAGATGTGAAATTCTCACAATGATGGTGTCTCTTTTGCTTTTCCAAAATTTAAGCGACATTCCTCCTTTCTTTTTTCCTTTTGTTTTGGTTTCTCCTAATTTATGATGTTTCAACTGTTGCTTTGGACAATCATTTTTCCCAAAAATGACGCTGATACTCCAAAGCAGATCGTTTTCATGGCTCATTGATTCCCCTGTTCTTTTTTAACTAATCGTGACATTCTTGGTTCATGCATATTGCTTTGCTTTCCATACACAGGAGAAAAGGCCAACGCAAGTAATTATTCCGCTGGCATCCAGCCCTCATCACGTGGAGCTGAATGTACATAAAGAGGCCAATTCCAGATTTGCATTAATGGCTTTAGTTAAGGAAATTAGTAGCGATCATGCAGTCTTCCCTGAAGTCAGTCGTGCAGGTTTCAAGGCAGATTATAAAGGTTCAGCATCTCTTAAACTGAATAAAATTCTCTCCGCGTTATAATCCTTGTGTATATTTTTATGAGTTTTTATCATGTTAACTTCAGTAATAGTACTCTATGAGATTGACAAGGCAGCAGAAAATGTCCAACACTTGATCAAGTGGATAATTGACTGCTATTCGATTCTTGTAAACTTATACTTTGCTGTGAGGATGATGGAACTATTCTTGAATCGGTGAAAAACCGCTGCAAAGTCATCACAGTTGATGCTCCATCCACTCATGAGGTAATTATACATTGGTTGCTTATTTGACATGCATAACTAAAAACAATATCGATGACCAATTCAATTGAAAATTAGCTTATTTGTTGCTTTTGCTGTCGCTGCTACTTATGATTTAAACTGGAATGTGTGGATCTGCACAGCTTGTGTATAACATTAAAATGGCATATCTTCATTTTTTCTGGCATATATCCATAGGCCTGTTTATACATCCAGATTCATTTATCATCTCTTAAGTTACTTCACAGTTAGGCCTAGCCAGCCCTTGGACTAACAGATACAAATTACACAGATTCAATTGATACACGCAAGTTTATAGTTTATGGAGACATCTTTGGTTTCCATTTGATGACCAGGCACAAGTTTAACTTATGTAGGAATAATGTCAGAATTGGCCAGGTCATCATTTTATATTATTTTTTGGTTCGGCCAAATGAAAAGTACGTATATTTTTAAATACTGTTGGACAGCATGTACAGTGATCCTTAAGGTGATTATTACTCTGTGCTGGGCTAGTCTAGAGTTTCTGCTTTTCCCCTCCTCTGTGTTAATAGTAACAATGAGGATGTGAAAGTTTTATCATCATTATGTAGCCAATTATATTCAGTGGACTCCAAATTTTATAACCAGAGCTCGTCACTTTTTCTCGTCTCTGCTCATGCCATCTCTTTTTCCCAGATTATGGAAATTCTCATCCAAATAGCAAGGACGGAAAACTTTGAATTACCAATGAACTTTGCTGCCAAGATAGCTGCCAAATCGAAACAGAACCTCAGAAAAGCTATTATGGCTCTTGAAGCGTGCAAAGAACACAAGTGAACACCATACCGTCAAAAGCATTTTCTTGGTCTTACTGAATATTTCAATCTCTCACATGGAAATTTTCCTGCACAGCTACCCATTCGTAGAGAACCAACCAATTCCATGGGGATGGGAAGAGGTACTAGTGGAACTTGCTGCTGAAATTCTGGCAGACCCAACTCAAAGGAGGTATGTATTTCTTGCATAAGTTATGAGACTCCAGGGCTCGCAAATTGGACTCAACCTGGCAGTGACATGAATCAAAATATAATACACAGAAATTCAAATGTGACGCAGCCCCATATGTTTGTCTGAATTTCAGCTGGAATTGACATTTTAGGAGTAAATCAGTTCTCTAAAACATAGACAGGGACTAGAAATATGGATTAGATATGATGAGTTGAATGTCCATGGGACTTCTCTAATTGATATTGTTAGGAGGAAGAGATTGTGGTTGGTTGATTTTAGAAGAATCGATCAGGCTTCTGCTTTGGAGGGACCATTTTAGAATATGATGTTTCTCTCCGTTCCTTTGCTTCCTGTTTGTTTGTAGATCTCAAAATTATGCTTTTCCATGAAAGATAACTTCCCATAAAATTTACTCTTTCCGATTTTTTTGGACATAAATGAAACTGGAAGAGATCTGAAGATCAGATAGATAGCATGCCGCAAGCAGTGTGGTCGTTAGTTAAGCGGTCTGCATCTGACAAAACTCTAATGGAAGTAAGCCTAGGATGATGTTCCTGTCAGCCTCAGAGAGAACGACATGAGGCGCTCTCTCTCAACATTTCTTGGAAGTCTTCCAATTTTCTTGGCCGATGAAATTATAATGGACTCCGTGATATTTTCTGCATATAGTGGATCAAAAAACCAAATGATCTTGTTCATCATGGTTTAAGCAGATTATTCTTTGTAAGGGGAAAGATTCAGAAACTTTTGGTGGATTTCGTGCACCCCAAACTGATACTCCTGGTAATGCATCCGATACCTTTGACGCAATGGCATATTTATAGTCGGAGGTCCTAATTCAGTGTTTATTTTGATTGTGCAGAAGCTTGCAGAGCAGTTTTTGAAGGTGGTAGAGACTGGTTTTAAGAGGGACCTCTACTATTGGCATGCTTATTACGTAAGTTATATTCTGTTGAGTTTTGTCGTTTGCTATTTGTTAGCATTGAAGAGACGCCTTTGCCTATTTTTCTACAGGATAAAAGACTGCCAACTGGGACGACTGCTTTACTGAAGTTAGAAGGTAATAGAAAGAAACGATTTCCTATGCCACTGAGTAAATGGAATGCATATGAAGAACGTGACATCAAAATGCACTTAAACACTGAGTCTGTCTATTCTCTTGGAATATGTTTAGCTTGTTCTGAACGTTACTGCGGAGTTCCAAGGACTCCAACGATTGAGTTTGTCCTGATTTTCTTGAGCCATACGGCGCCAAGCACTGTTGCTACTGTGCCTAGTGATCTGCTACTCGATATTGACTCTCTTCAAAGCATTGTTGCACTGCTCTCTGTTTTAACCCTATTCATCTGTGAGATTTTGGCAGTCCAAAATGCTTTAGATAAAGCCAAAATCCATTTCTCAAGCCAACTAAGCTTTCATTTTGCACCTTCGCCACAAATAAGGTATTAGGGATTGAACAGGGACAGGTTTGAAAAGGCTAACGTGGCCCAAGTCCTTCCCATTAACTTTTATCATTCCCCCAAATCCGTTTTAGGTTTTGATATGATATCCCAAACCTGCCTCACCAGAGTAATGGGGTTTTTGTCGTGTAAGTGCAATCCGCTGCAGTTTTTCATAATAAACAATAATCTTATATTAATTATAAACAACCTCATATTTGGCATACGCAACTATCTATTCGAAACCCATGAATTGTAAATCTCCAATCAGAATTCTACAAAGTCCAAAATATAAGATTAAGCATTTAAAATTAACTATTATTAAAAATCTATGGTCTAACAATACTTAGAAGCTAGGATTGAACTGATGGTGGTTGTTAAAATATCTGATCTTATACTAAATTTGGTTTTAAGTACTCAAAAATTTATAACTACGTAATCTAGAGAGTTTTAACAAAGTGGCCCAAACCCGTCCCGCTTTCTCAAACCTTCTCTCAATTTGCATAGCATTAGAGTTTGGGCCAGTCGGGTACCCTATTATACTTGCCCTGCTTACATCCCTAGGGGCAGTGATGCCTTACACATATTTAATTTATGTTCTTTCTAAGTTGAAAGTCTTAGGGATCCCTTAGCATATTTGCTATAAGCCATTTTCTATAAGCTGTGGTCCCAATATGCATTTTGTTGCTTACTGGTATCACTTGCGACATCATGCAGAATTCGTGGCCAAGTTCATGAGCATATACAGGAAAAGTTCCAGCAGACGTCAGCATGTATGATCGCCGTGTTCCCAGTTCAACTCTTCAAGGAGCTTTCTATTTCCTTCTCCTTTCTCCGAGACCTTCTGCTGAAATTACATGCTGTAGAGTTAGCTCTGGAACTTCAACATGGTACATTTAGGCACTTGTCCCTGCCTTGCACATCTAGACTCATGCATACGTTCGTGTAAGGTTTAGCTTGGAAGGAGCTAAGTTCGCATGACAGATGATTATACTTCTCTGAAATAATGAGAAAACCAATGAAAATCGCGTGCTTCCCTGTTGTTCTACCTTAGTTCAGCGACCTCGGGTGGCTTTCTTTACTATTAACAGAAGCAAGAAACTGCATGTACTTTGATGGCATTGGAACTTATACTCGCCAGTGATGAGTTTGGGCTTTAGGAACGGACTCTATGCTGCTCCATTCCATCTCTTGACGCCGGTATGACAGTTTATACCTGGAACAAGATCGATATAGTTTTGCAAAGTTTCTGGAGATACGGTATATGTACAAAATTGTCTTTGAATCGGTTCCAAGGACCAATCTTGACGGGTCAAGCTAGATCCCACCTAAGGGCTTGTTTAGTAACTATTTTGTTCCTGAAAACAATTTTTACTTAGAAATAATTTTTCTTTATTCAGTTCCATGAACAAGTTTTTTAGAATTTGAAAACATTTGATAATCATTCTAAAATTTCTATTCTTAATATGCATTTGTTAAGACTCCAAACTCTTTTGTGAATTATTTTTTTAATTTTTGAACAATTTTATTATATTTTTCTCTTTTTTCTTTTTCCTTCCCTCATCTTCTTCTCTAACTAGTCGCTAGTGACCAGCTGGGTGAGGTCCAGTGACCTCACTAAAGTCTCACCAAGCTAAGGTGAGGTCTAACAAGCTCTCCAGAGTCTCATCAATGGTCAGGTGAGGCTGTTGCCCAAATCTGGTGAGGTGAGTCTCACTAGGCTAGGGCAAAGCCGACCTTGTGTCGGTTGGGTGAGGTCAAGCCTTACTCGTGGCCAAGCAAGCTCTCAACTAGTCGCCAGTCATCGCTGTGGCTAGTGGTCGGCAATGAGGAAGAAGAAGAGAAAAAGGAAAGAAAAAAATGGTTTGCCTTATTCACGAAACATGGAAGTAACATTTTTCTACTTCTTGATTCTATTTTAAATTTATTTTCAAGAATAAAATAATTACCGAACATATTTTGCTCTTTTTATGTTTTAGGGAATAAAAAAATTTCTCATATATTATTTGGCACATTAGCAAACAAGTCCTAAAATTCAAGCCATGATTCCTAATGCTCATGTAGAAACTGAAGTGATCTTACTCAACGGGTTCTTCAAATCGAAACTAAACCAAAAGGAAAAGGAGGACCATGAAGCAATAAGATTGGATAATCGCATGAGAAATTATCAATGTAATGCAGGTTTGAATCTTGGTCGGAAAAGCAGAGACATTTCTAGGACACCGTGCTGTAAATAATGGCACAGTCACGATTTGATTTCGAAGCAGTCCATACTTAAGAACAAATACGCGAATATGCACAACAATAATATAAGTTAATTATCATATAAAGCAAAGACAAATCCCTACTCTTAAGGGGACCTCGATCTTTTCGCTTTTATGTCCAACGGCAAATACAAGAAATCTATCTTTAACGACATTATATATAGCCAAAAGAAATCATCAGTCACTACTCTCGAGGGATCTTGATCTTTCTTGTCTCCCGCAAACATCCTCAATTACGTATTGCACAAGTATTGTATCCATGGGCAAGCACAAAAGTTATTAATTCTAGATGTTTCTAACGCATTTTGAATTTATAGTTTAAGAATGTATTTGGTAACTTTTCTATTCAAAAATTGTTCCAGAAAATAAAAAGAAAAAAAAATATTTATGTTTCAATAAACAATTTTTGAACAGAAGAACGCGTTTAGTAAATTTGTATAATTTATGTTCTTGAAGTAGAAAAGGAACATAAACATGTTTAGTAAACTTGTATAATTTTTTTGTTTTTTTTTAATTTTTTAATATTTGTATTTTATTTCTCCTTTTTCCTTTTTCTAGGCCGGCGATTAGCCAAAGAAAAAGAAGAAGAAAAGAAAGAGAAGGGAAAAATAGGAAAGAGAAAAATTGTTTTTTAGAAGTGTTCTCGGGAATAAGAAACAAGTTTTTCTATTCCTTTTTGGTTCTCCGGAACAAAAGAACAGAAATTGTTTTCCAGGAAATAAAAAAAGAACACAAACAAACAGACCCTAAGTATCCTATTCTACATCGTCCTTTCTAATACACATTCAAATTTTGAAATATTTCATCTTTTCAAACATATAGTTCTTTTGGTTTGTATATTTTTATGATTTAATGCTTTTCATTATTTGAAAATTCAAATATTTCAAGGAAAAATCCAAAAAAGGCCTTTGAAATGGCGTCTAATTTATCAAAGTTCTCCTGCCAGACTAAATTTTGTTTCGGAAACCCTGTGAACTTGATCACTTCGATTCAATGAACTCCTTTCTTGTTTTGGCCAGACAATAAAACCCTCGAAGTGTTGCTTCTATCTTTAAGTCCGTGACTAGCTTTTGATCCAATGACACCTTGAGCCCGTTGCCGTCGTAAATAATGGTCGGTCGATGAACATGTGCTCGTTCCATGCACATTTTACGCCTTTCCTAAAGGCATTTAGGTCCAAAAATCGTCGTAGCCTAAGAACCTAGCTTGAAATTTAAAAAAACTCTCAATGGACCTTACCCCCATACGTCTAGCATGCGAGAGGGCGCCAAGCTGGTTGCGCTTCAGTCCACAATATTCTCACTAGAGCTCTTTCCATATGCATTGTTATTTTGCATATTCAATTTTTGGGAAAATGACACTAATAATCCTTGAATTTTGACTAAATATGTAATGTTATTTATAAATTTTTAAAACGTTTAATATAATCCAGTATCTATTCAAAATGTTCAATCTCATCCCTCAACTTTCATTTGTTCAATATAATCTCTCAAATTTCCATAATAAAGTCAAATCAAGCCTTAAGTTTTTATAATTATGCCATTATCCATAATATATATATATATATATATATTTATTTAATCAATCCTTTTCCTAAATGAACAAAATACATTATATCTTTTTATTACATTTTAAATTTTTGTCTTTATAAATATCACAATAGTTCTATTGAGGTATATTATAGCTTATGATCTCTATAATTGAAAAAAATAGAACCACATTTGAAGTTGTATCAGAGCGATAATTTTGCTATATTGGTTTCCTACTTTATAGATTTGACTAAATTCAATTAAGAAAACACAAAAGACAAGAGCTTAAAATGTTTATCTATCTAGAAAATTTAGATTTATATTAATATGATTATTTATGGATAAATTACTAGCGTTTCTAGATGTACTTATCAAAACACTTATTCTTTAATAGCGAGAATATCAATCCCATGGAACTCTAAAGGAGGTTCTACTTTATTTTTATAGAGATTATAAGTTAAGATATACTTAAATGGAATGACCAAAAAGAATGGTCATAAAAAAATAATATATTCTTTGTTGATTTAGGAAATGGATTCAAATGAAAAATATTCTAAAATTGAGCAATAGTATTAATATGAAAACTTATGAATAATATTGATAGACTGACTTGACTTTGTGAGGTTTAGAATGAACAAATTGAAAATTTAAGGATTAAATTGAACATTTAAAATTATTTTGCAGACCATATTGAACAAACTAAAAGTCTAAAGATGACATTGCTTATTAGGTCAAAATTTAATTACTATTAATTTGCTTTTTTCCTTAAATTTTCAATCTCCTAATCCTTTGTTTTGAATCTTTGGACTTGGGGCACATATGGGGCTTTTAATGGTTTATGTGAGCGTGTGTAGGATTGGCGAAATGTGTTTTTGGTACTAAAATGTCCTCAGAAAAAGGGGGTAAAACATGTACATAATGAGAAATGTTTATTGATGGCCTATTATTTTTTGACTACTATGAGTTAAGGAGTTATTGGGCCAAAGTTATCAAGTTGGCAATGTATTTTACAATAAAGTCAAGTTAGTGAGAAATTTCGAGAAACAGACGCTACTTCAAAAGTTATTGAATTACAGCAATCTAGTTCACGTGATAAATTAAAACAAAGTCAAATTTGAAGAGGAACTTTGAGAAATGGACACTACTTCAATAAAACTTATGAATTTTTTTTTTTTTCAATATTTCATGAAAGAGTAATTTTTCTAGTCTTTGGAACTTCAATTTCCTACGTACACGAAAGGCCTTTGCACGTTTGTCAGTTTCAAAGTAAAACGGGAACTTCTGTCCATTCAGCGCTATTCATGCCGAAACTGAATGCCAAATGAGATAAAATAAAATTCAAAAGAAACCCCGCCATAATATAAGGAAAAAAAATGCTCTCCGGGCCACAACCGATCTGGAATTTCCTCATAAATATACGACCTCCGGCCCAAAAGAAATATATATAATAATTTCATTATGTCAGCCCAATTTTGAAGTTTTTTTTTTAATGTTAACTTTCAATTTTACCTTTTTTTTTTTTTTTACATATATTTTTCATCATAGGTAGAAGCATCACTTAAGAAGAGAAAGGACTCAGCATTAACAGGAATCATGGTCGCCTTACGTACGTAATTTGCATGTGCTGTCCGAATTTGTATTAGTTTTATAGATGAGAAAGTCTGCTCACACATGATGTGCTCCCCACTATGTGTGCCGGCCAAGAAATGTCAATGCCGAAATTAGGGTTCATCATTGACAACAAGAAAGATCCCTTCTTCGTACTATTTCGTGATTGGTGTGCACCACTAACTTCAACAGGTCGTTCTAAGGAATTTGAAAAAATTACCAAAAAAATGCTGAACTTTTTTACATACTGATTTAATGTTAAACATTTTAATTGTGTATATTTAGTCTTAAAAATTTTCACATTTTGCCAAATCGAATCAATTTGACCAATTTTAACAAGAAATTATTGACGTGAACGTTAGTGAGACCATGTAGAATGATTAATATTCACATCATTGATTTTCGATCAAAATTAATTGAATTGATTGAATTGATTCAGTTAACAAAATATAAAAAATGTTTAGAAATAGTTAGCGCAATTGAAATATTCATTACTAAACTAACATAAATTTAATAGATTCATGACTTTTTTAATGGCACAATTAAATAACCATTGAAGTTTGAATCCCAAATATTGAATGGGAAGGGTGAGGAGTTTGAATCCCCACATTTTCAGGAGGAGTTGGGTGTGACGATTTAATTTCAAGTATAGGTTTAACTTCCACAATCTACAAAAAGGCAGGAAAAATCTAATAGTTAATTTCTAAGTAAATTATTTGCAAAATGATATATTAAAAATTTGATGGCTAATTTCATTGTACTAAAATGACTAGATACTTGCAAAGCCAATGAAAATATTGACTCCAAAAAGATCGAATTCCCGCCGAAAAAATCAAAGGTTTTGATCGATGATTGTGTCAACTAATAAGTCAAAATTGAAATTGCACAAAGCTCACTAAAAGAAATCTTTCCCTAAAACCCCTCGAATAAACTCAATAAATATTTGGTGTTGAACTCAACTTGCATCTACATATAATGGAGTTGAAACATTTCAAAATGTGATTTTACAGTGTCGGTTTCCATCTTACGACTCGTAGTCACATCATTAAAAAGTAATCACTCATTTTTATAACACGTAATAATTTAAAATGGAATTCAAAGATTTAATGGGATTTACTATTCGGTATTTGGTCAAACAAGTTGAACCCGCCAAAATCAATTGGAAAAGGACATTAAGAACCGGATTGGTTAGACATATCCAATGAAAACCAGCCCAAACAGCTGACGATCAGGTACAATTTCTTAATAACAATAACAATAACAATAAAAAATTGTTGTTGTTATTATTATTTCAAAATGTGGGTGCACAACATGGAGAGCATGAAAATCAGGAAATCAAGACTTATAATTCCAGAAATTGATGACAGCTTGAGCCCAGCAGAGATGTGACCCAAAACACAAAAAGTGACCAGCACGGGGTAGGGAGGGGCCCCACAGGAGCCCACCTCTTTCTATTTCAATCGCGGGGCCCGCCTGGATTATTCAATTATTTCACCCCCCCCCCCAAATGCCCCACCCCCTCTTGCCTTTTTCCTTTTCTCTCATGAGCTTCGGACAAATTTGCAGGACCAAGCGGCATTTTTCCTTTGCTTTTTCCATTATGCGAATTTGCAGTTGTTCCGAACTTTAGCAAAAGAACAAAAAAATAAAATAAAAAAACACGCGAGAAAATGTGTCGGAAATTGGACTTTGTCTTTTTCCTGCGATTTCTTGCTTTTTGGATCTCGGAATAACATACGGACAGGAAAGAACCGAAACTGGGAAGGTCATAAAGGGCAGGAACGAGTGCTTTTTACGTAGAGACGGACGTCAAAGTTAGTGAAAAAGAAGACGCAAATTCTCTCTCTCTCTCTATCGGACACAAGCAAATGAATAAGCTTAAAACGAGGCTCTTGTTCTTGATGTAACGAGGTTCTTGTTCTCCATGGATGAGAAAGAGGGTAATGATGGGGACACACAAAGCTTCCAAGATCAAAGAAAGACGAACAAGGATAGAGTGCGAAAATAGAATAAAGAGTACCGTTAAAGTCTGTCACGAGACACTGATTAAGCTTGTTTTATTTCGATCTTCAAAGATTTGATCGTACGTAATACGAGCGTAATCGGTGTAATGAGAATTATGGATTTTCCTTGATTGATTGTTTAATAAGTGTCCTTAGAGCACTTTTTAACAAGGCTCTTGCCATGATAGGATGGAAACACAAGCTCTCTCGCTTTCCTTTTTAACGAAGTTTCGAAGTTGTGGACAAAGCATGGCTTCTTCTCATGATGAATGTTTGGCGGTGAACTATGTTTAGGCTTTTTGTTTTTTTTTTTTTTTTTTTTTTTTTAGATTTTACTTTTCATCCCAATAAATATATGTTTTACGTTTAATCTAGTCATTGCTCTTTTTATTTGTCTAATGAAATCCTTCAATTTTCGCAAGTTTTCCTCATTAAATCCCTCTTATACCAAACCTGAATAAATCATGCCAACATGACCATATGCCGACATCAAAGTGTGACATGGATAAAATTTTCCCGATATGAGTGTTTGAATTAGCTAAGTTTTATTAACATCACACTCCGACTTTATCCACATTGGTTAAATTTTATTCAGGACATGCGCATTTTGTTTGAATCATACTTTTGCATCGTCCAACGGCCACATTAGCTGAATTTTGTTGCATTTGGTATCGAAGAAACTTTATTCTAGAATTTGTATGACTATAAAGACTTGATTACATAAATTAAAAATATATAAAATTGATTAGAAAATGCATGAAAGTATAGGGATGAAAAAGAATTTTTTTAACCGATCTCGCATGCTATCCCCTTATTTCCACGGGGAAATATTTAATTGATCATAAGATTAATTATTTAAAGATCAATGACTTATGTAATGAAACTCATCAAAAGGAGAGCTAAGAATGGAAAACTATTACATGGATGTAGACTCATAGCCCGAAAAATTGTAATTGACAATACATAGACAGAGACTTACAGGGCCAATAATGAATTAGGACCACACATGAATTTTGTTTCTATGTTGGCAGTTGCAACATAAATCTTCTGAATGTGTGGAAGCTTCCTGTTGTATAAATATTCACGTTTAGCATGGTCCTACTACTCAATACTAGTCTCTTCTGTCTTAGCTATTATTTATTTATTTTCTTTTTTTTTTCTCGTGAGTTGGATAAGAGATCTTACTGGCACACCATCATGGATTTCAATAGGCTCCTATATAATTTTATTTATTATACTGATCGATTTTAAATGAATGAATGGAATAAATCCTATAGAATTATTGATGGGAGATATGGGTTTATTAAAGATTTGTTCAGAAAAAAAAAAAAGTGCTCAATAGCACACACTAGCACTAGCTTAATTTCTTTATGTTGAATTGATAATGTGAAATGCAACTTTAATTTAAAAACTAAAGCAGTATAATGATTGGCTATAAAGATTAGGATGATTTAAATAGTATGTCCACATCCCTTTGTCTAGAGACAACTAAAAGTACATCACAAGATTGTTTCATATTCAACTTGAATCTGAATATAACCTTGCTTTTAGATTGTATAAAAAGCATTAGACAAATGCAGTCTAAGCTACAACTAAATAGCATGCACAAATAAACAAAAGAAAAAAAAAAGTTTGAAATTTCTCTTAGAGAAAAAGGCTAAATAGTATAAAAATCTCAAATTGATACTCTCAGGACACATTTTCTCGAATCCAATTTTCAACTCACTTAAAATCCTAGATAGTACTCTCGTGATGCATATATCTCAAACTCATTTTGTCTTGTGAAAATTCTCAAACCACCAACTCTACTAATAGAGAGTAGATTTGGCTTAGGAGTATTGGTTTGGGATCTTTCATAATACAAAAATTAGTTCGAGATAAAAGTGTCAAAGGGTATCGATTTGAGGGATTTTATGAGACAAAAATCAGTTTGCAATAAATTTTAGTGAGGATCTTTGATGGTAATTATTTTATCTAACATGATTATGCAATTGGATAACAGAAGAAAGGCCGAATTTCCATCGTGTCAGTTCCGTTAATACATCCAAAAAAAAGTCGCTAAATAGCGACAAGGACTTTGCATTATTTCTCTTCGCACGAAAACAGAAGTCCTTATCATCGATTATTAGGCCGGTTTGGCAGCTAATTTTGCCCAACGTGGATGGCACCTAAGTTTCCAAAATGCATGGCCCGATTCTATTTTCTTGTCAATCGCAATTTCGGAAAGGACAAGGAAAAAGCAAACAAAATAATTGGATTCGCCACATGTAAATGTCCAGGGTCTTATTTTGATGGTGAAGTATATCTGTCTTTGAATAGCAAGAGGAACAAAATCATCAGAATTCGCGTTGGAGCATTGTTATGTATTGCTGGATTATTTTGGCATTAAATTAAAGGGCTAGTTTGGTTAAGTTGCAAGCTACCTCCACAGGCATCAATGATTCGCGTTCATGCAGCTTCTGCTACAAGTGTTTTTGTATGAGATTGCTCTTGAAACCCAGCATTGGACTGAAAGGGAGTTGTCGAAATAATTGAGACTATTTGTAAAGCTGGTTCTCCTAAAATATAAAATAAAGAAAGGAGACTACAACGGCGGTGGCGGTGGTAGCGGTAGCAGTAGCGGCAATAGCCAAATTGGGCTTATTCTAAGTAATGTATAGCCGGATGTATGAATCCCATGACATCGTTGCCCCCGGTCATTAAGGGAAGCATCGGTAGACTCTAGATGTTTTGCATATTTCCCGATTATTTTCTTATGCATTTTTGAGTCGGAGCCTTTCATCGTCCTAATTAGACTAACGGCGGTCCGTGATTAATATGACCGGATCATCTCTCACGCGACTTTCTTTTATGTCCAATTCATTCTTGATTGGGGTAATACCTACCTTTATCAACAATATTCAATCTCAATCTTGACTTCTCTCGTGCACCGGTACCTTCACTATGATGTTCTCGTCTTAAGTTTCTCATTTTGTGCACAAATTGGCATCTTATCCCGTCCCCAATACTCCTGTGTCATGAAGAAGAACTCAAGAAAAATAAATAAATAAAAATTGGAAGGAGAGATACCATTTCATTGTACCAAATTATTATTTTTATGTATGCCAACCATCTTTATCTTTTATCTTTTGTGATTTTAATCGCCAAACATTACCTACAAGATTTTGTAAGATCATTACCAACTTTTTTAATATTTAGAAATTCTAACACTTCCTCTTATACTTAATCTAGTCTTTTAATCGGAGAGGTAAATGGAGCTTGGTAAGAATTGAACATCTAGTTGCGATACTTTATGAGATTTCGTGGAATCAATATCAACTATTCAAAAAATTTAAACTATTGAATCAAATTGTAATTTATCATTTAAATATTTTAACAATTTCTATCGATAAGTTCCGTGATTGATCGACTTTCTTAAAAGTTGCACATGTCAAACTTGAATGTGATATAGCGATATCATCGAACTTGAATGCGATAGAGCGATATCAACCGGGAATTTTCTTCTAAAAGATGAGTATCTCCTTACAGAGATAGAGAAAGAGAGAGAGTTGGAATTTCAATTTTTTGATTCTTGCCCACCAATCAACGAACTTCCGTAAATACAACCCAAGGAAAAGAGCAAACCAGCAAATCGGCACTTGAATTTCTGCTCCAAGAACCGAACAAACAAAATCATGCATTATTATTCACAAAATAGTAAAAATCCGACCCCACAATCATAGTCACCCTCACCCTGCAGTACAAAAAGCTCCCCAGACCCACTTGCGTCATTTCACCCCCCAAATTCACAAAATAATTCGCTTTCTCCCCCCACTTTTTCTCCATATTTTCTTTTCCATCCTCTCTCTCTCTTCCTCTGCTCTGTGGTCTCTGCAACCGAGCAAGAAAAAGCTTCCATCTTTGCGACAATCGAGCGCTCGAAAGCGCCCACCATCCTCGCCGAGCAGCGCTCCCGCGAACCCTAGAGCAGGCGCCTCCAATGGAGAACCTCCCGCATTCCCTCCACCCGGGGAAGCTCCCCAGGAAGGCGGCGCCCCGCACCATCTACGACGACGTCTTCGGCGGGCCGCCACGGTACGGCGGCGTCCCCGCCCTCTCCCCGCGCGCGGAGGACTACGGCGAGATATTCGGCGGGTTCCACGCGCCGCGGGCCTCGGCGATCCCTGTGTTGGATCTCGCCCCCGCCGCCGGCGGCGCCGACGCGGGCTTCGTCGACGTGCGGAGCCCCGGGTTCGACTACGCCGAGGTGTTCGGCGGGGCGGGGCTGGAGTTCGCCGACGGGTGGGAGGTCTTGGCCGGGCGGGCCAATGGCGGGGCTGCGGTTCCAGTGACGAAGCTTGGTACGTGTAGTGGCTGTTGTTGCATTTCTGTCTTCTTCGGTTCTGAATGGTTTCTGGGTTTTTCTTTTTTTCTTCTTCTCTTGGGTTAGTTTGTCTTAGCTTTGAGAGTGGGAAATGCTGACTGTGATTGTCTTTAGCTGTCTGGTTTTTCTGCTCTATTTAAATGGCCTTATTTGTAGTTGGTGAGTTAATTTAGTTATTAGTTCTTGGGTTGTTGCTTGCAGAAAAATGTATCAACTTCTTTATTCTTTTCCTTATCATTTGTTTTTGTTTTTTCAGCTTGCTGAATGAGTTTTATGAGAGTCGCTGGTCATTTTCTAGTTTAGTTACTTGGGGATGGTGAGATTTTGCTTTGTGGGTACGGTACATGGGGCTTCCAGGTGAAGTGTGGATGTCAAAGCAGAGCATTTTTTTGATGGGGATTTTTTGGGGGTTAGTTTTGTGGGGTTTGGTGGATGAGACAAATCATTCTTGCAAGTGCAAGTTACATGAATTTGATTTGTCCGAGGTAATTCCGCAGGTTTAGCTGCATTTCAGCGAACTTTCCTGTCAATGCAAAGATTTCATTTTTGGCAAAATTTGTGTGTTTTCAGTTTGGGAAACCTTCTGTTTGTTGTCCAAGTGCGGTGACTTATTTTTATAGCTGGTTCTCTCATTTTTCCTTATCATCGTGTGCAAAAACTCTGCATTCTAGAGTCATGCTCTTCATGCAGACTGTGAATTAAGCTATTTGCTGTATATATCATGGCTAACTACATTATTCACCGACTCAAAGCGAAACAGGGCTTCTTTTAACTGTAGAGCATCTTTGTTCACAGGACCTCATCGGCATCAGATTATCTGTCTGATGAGTCAGACCATTCTGGAAGTAATCAATACTTCTCAAATGGGGATCCTTATAATTCAGTTGATGCAGACATAGAGTACAACATGTCGTACCATAAAGCCAACATCAGAAGCATTTCAGAAACTTCAAATGGGATTAGACATGCAAATCAGATGCATGCTGTTCCCGGTTTCTCATATTTAGTGGATCAAAGATCTGCTATTCCACGTCAAGAGTATTCAGATCCATCCTCGTGGCAAACTTGTGACGACAACCCAGATGTTAATTTGTGCAGGGAAAGGATGAAGGGAAAAGGCAAACATCTTAGAAAGACTGTATCACACCCCTCTAACTCTGCCAAATTCCAAGAAACATATCAAAATGATATGAGACCTCAAAGGGATTATGGAAGAATGAATTCTTGCCCCAATAAGACATTTGTGACGCTTTCGGAGATCAGCCTCAGAACTGAACCTTCCCATCTGCCACCACCCTCGAGACCGCCACCGGCATTTGATTTCATGGCTGGAGATGCCAGTGGATTGGCTTCAAGCTGGAAGGAGATGTCTCCTGAAGGGAGTGAAGGTGATGGTTCTCCTCGTTTCTTTGATGTAGAGATAGATGCCAGTTCATCTGCAGCAGTGGCTTCTGCTGCTGCGATGAAAGAAGCGATGGACAAAGCTCAAACCAAACTGAGAGGCGCCAGAGACTTGATGGACAGGAAGAAGGAGGGTGTGCACCGTACAAAACTGGGTTCTCGTAAAGACTCTATAGATATAGTGGGTAAAGTAAGAGGTAAGGTGGCTGACGAAGTGGACGGTCGGAAGGTTGAGAGAATGCAAGCCACCAATCAGAGAGATAGCAGTGAAATGAAAAACTTCGTAGCACGGAACGTGATGGAGCCAAAACAGGGTAATGCAGATGAAAATATTTCCAAAAGACGAGGGAAAGAATTATCTTCCTCTCAGACGTTTGGCTACTCTGAGGAAGCTGCTGAATGGAAAGACACAACACTGCTTTCAGAAATGATGGGAAATTGATAGATCTGGAGAGGCTCATGAACATACAAACAGGGTAAGAGTTCTTGAATATGCTAATGATCATGGCAATGGACAAATTGGGAAAAAGGCGGGTGTTGAAGCTTTTGAGACCCAAGAAAGCAGTCGGAAGATGAAATTGGTCAGAGAAGCACATAGGGGAAAGGAGTTCGATGACAGTGGCCGAAGGATAGGAAACAAGGAAAATCCCTCAGCATCTAAGCAGGTCCATAGGCAAGAAGGCCCTGAAAGGAAAGATAAAGTCGTTGAAGGATTTGTTCAGAGTGAAGGGATTGAAAAAAAGCATAAGATTGCTTCACATCAGATTGAAACTTGTAGTAGGTGTGAGAATGCTCAATATATGAAAAAACATGAGAGCATGGGCAAAGTTCTGGGTGAAGTGAATGACTTTGACATTAGAAAGGTTGTGCAGCATGGGCAAGATGGGAAGAATCTGAAAAAGGTGAGCCCAAGTTTTGAATCTGAGGAAGAATTAAAGGAGAGCTACAAGATAAGAGAGCAGCTTTCTGACTGGGAGGAGAGAAGACCTGGAATAGTTATCGGGCAAGAGAAAATACAGCATGGCAGAAGGATGACATTGGGGAATGAAAATGTGGAGAAGAATCTGGAGGGAGATCTCAAGTGGAAAGAAAGCAGTCAAAAGAAGGAAGAGACTGCTGAAGACAAAGAAAAGACAAGGAGACTACGAGAAGTGTCTAAGCAAGAAGAGGAGGAAAAGAAATTGAAAAAGCTCCAGGAGCTGAAAGACAAAGAAAAGCTAAAAGAAGCTCGAGAAAAAGAAGAGAGCGAGAGACGACTAAGGGAGGCTGACAAACAGGAAGAGAAGAACAGGAGACTAAGAGAGGCTCATGAACGGGAAGAGAATGAGAGAAGGCAGAAGGAAATTCTTGAGAAGGAAGAGAAGGAGAGGAGACTAAGGGAGGCTCATGAACGGGAAGAGAAGGAGAGGTGGCAAAAGGAACTTCTTGAGAAGGAAGAGAAGGAGAGGAGACTAAGAGAGGCTCATGAATGGGAAGAGAATGAGAGGAGGCGAAAAGAAATTCTCGAGAAGGAAGAGAAGGAGAGGAGACTAAGAGAGGCTCATGAACGGGAAGAGAACGAGAGGAGGCGAAAGGAAATTCTTGAGAAGGAAGAGAAGGAGAGGAGACTAAAAGAGGCTCGTGAACTTGAAGAGAATGAAAAGGAGAGGAGGCAAAAGGAAATTCTTGAGAAGGAAGAGAAGGACAGGAGACTAAGAGAGGCTCGTGAGCAGGAAGAAATTGAGAGGAAGTTCAGGGAGGCTCTTGAGAAGGAAGAGAAGGAGAAGATGCATGGAGAAGCTCTGGAAGTGGAAGAAAGAGAGAAGAAACTAAAAGAAGCTCATGAAAGTGATGGAGACAAGAAAAAACTGGCAGAAGGTTGGCAACAGGAAGACAGTGGGAAGATGCTAAAGCCGGCTTGTGGAAGAGAAGCAGCTGAAAAAGTGGTTGATAAATCTCAAGCAAATGAAGGCAACGAGAAATGTGTTGAAGAGGTTTCTTGGTTTGCAGAAAATCATGAAGTTTTGATGGATGTCCAGAAGGACGAAGAGATCAAGGTGGCATTTGATAAGGGATCCGAACTGGAGGAAATGGATAATGCATTTAAAGATAATATTGAGTTTGAAGTGATAAATGACAGGCTCCATGAAGTAAGTGATATAGGAGAATTTAGTAGCCTGACAGAAGATTATAAGCCAGGTCAGAAGGATCAGGCGTGCCGGCAAAATAGTCATGAGAATATCCAGTCAGATAGTGTGCCTGGGGAATGTGATGAAAACTTGGAAACATCAACAACTACAGAGGTCTCTACTCAGGGCAATAAATTACCTAGGAATGAATCTGGAAGTGAAAAGAAAGCATCAGCAGTTGAAATTACAAGGATGACTGACGAGGGTGGTAGGTTTTCTGGTGTGGCCCAAGTTAAGTTGAAAAATAGAGAGGATGTATGTAAAATGGACAACATCAGAGAGTTGCGGCCTTTGGACAACAGAGATAAGAAGATTAGTGCTGCTCTTGCTGGGGTTGGGCAGATGGATGTTGAGGCTAGTGGAAGAGTCTCCCACGCCAGTTGCAGTACTTCATATAATGAGGGAAAATCTGGCCATGAAAAGGGAGACGGGAAAGATAATATCAAGCAAAACCGGATACCGTTGCATCAAAATGAAAAGAAGGATAAGTTTACATCAACTCAAGTCATGAAAGAGGGATTTGATATTGGAAAGAAGACACAGACATGTCAGCCAGATCTATTAAACCCTCAGAAAACAGGAAAGCAGCACAATGTTCTCCAGACTGGGGTTGGAATAGAGAAGATTGTAAATAGAGCAACAATAACAGAATCGAAAGATGCTGATGGGTTGAGTAAAGAACAAGAAATCGAGAAGGAGCGCCTTAGAAAGCTGGAAGAGGAGAGGGAAAGAGAAAGGGAACGAGAAAAGGATAGGATGGCAGTGGATAGAGCAACCCTTGAAGCCCGCGAAAGGGTATTATCTGAAACTCAGAGGGCAGGAAGGGCTGCTTTGGAGAGAGCACTGCTGAAGCTAGGCAAAGAGCAATAATGGAGGCACGTGAAAGATTGGAGAAGCCGTGTGCTGAGGCCAGGGAGAAGTCATCTTCAGAGGCGAGGCTTCGGGCAGAACGAGCTGCTGTGGAGAGAGCCACAGCAGAGGCCCGAGAGCGTGCTGCTGAAAGGGCGATGGCTGAGAAGGCCACTTCTGATAGATTCTCCACTTCAAGATATAATGGAATGAAAGAAACTTCACAATCATTGGTGGGTGGAAATGTTTCCTACTTCTCTCTTAGTATGGACATATTTTGATTTAGTGGATTTGTCTCTACATTGGCTTGCATTTTGTCTGATAGTTGCTTGAATGATATTTTCTTGCAGGATCCGAGGGACACACAAAACCAAAATGCAGGCTCTTCCAGCAATTCAAGATATGCATACTCTTCTGGATATAGTGGTGAGCAGCATGGTTGCTAGATTAGTTTTAACACTGCGTGTTTGCTGGAACCCAAACTGCATGTCTTTATTTTCTGTTACGATCTCCTAACTATTCTCGATTTTAATGTTTCGTTTTTGCCTGTACCTAAGGTTCTCATAATGCTGAGAGATCTGAAGGAGCGGAAGGTGAATCAGCTCAAAGGTGTAGAGCAAGGTTAGAGAGACATCGACGGACAGCTGAACGAGCAGTATGATTTCTCCTCTTCCATTGCTTTAAAATGGTTTTTGAAACATTCTGGTGACTAATCTACCTTTGTGGTGCCCTCAGGCTAAGGCTCTTGCAGAAAAGAATATGCGTGATCTACTTGCTCAGAGAGAGCAAGCAGAGAGAAATGTGAGTGTTTTCTCGATAACAGTGATATTGTGGATCTTTCAGCTGCCTTATAGATTTTGGTTCATTCATTCTCTTGTATATGTTACAATGGCAGAGATTGGCTGAAACTCTTGATGCGGACGTCAAAAGGTGGTCAAGTGGTAAAGAAGGGAACCTACGTGCATTGCTCTCGACGTTGCAATACGTATGCTTTTGCTCTTTTATCTGTTTTATACAAGAAACCTAGCCTGGTTTTCCTGTAGTGCTGGAAGAAGATTGAAATTGTAATCTTCTAAGTTTATTTACCCAACAGCCAAATTAAACTAATGAAACTACTTTAGAATTTCTAGGTCTTCTTTTAATAGAGATGTCTTTGCGAAGTATCTTGCATCTGTGCCTTAGACATCGTGTTTCCTGATAAATTACTGTTTCACGAGTATTTCTTAAAGTGGACTTCCTTGGTTGCCAGATCCTAGGGCCTGATAGTGGATGGCAACCTGTTCCACTGACGGAAGTGATAACCTCTGCTGCTGTCAAGAGAGCTTACAGGAAGGCCACCCTCTGCATTCATCCCGACAAATTACAACAACGAGGTGCAAATATTCATCAGAAGTACGTCTGCGAAAAGGTCTTTGATCTTCTCAAGGTGTGTGCTCCAATATTCTGACCTGTGCCTTTGGTTTTCAACTTGCCCCCGTGCATAGCCACTCCTAAACAACGAGTCATTCTGGCGTGCTTTTGTACTTTCAGAGTACCTGATTCAGTGGTCTTATTCACTTTTTCTCATGTGTTTCTTCCCTTGTCCATCAATCTTCAGGAGGCATGGAACAAATTCAACTCAGAGGAGCGATAGCCCATGATTTCACATTCCGCTATCTCGATGTAATTATATCCATCCCCGTAGCTCGTGGGCGCTCCGGAAAAGAACGAACTATACTTAGCGATATCCGGATGTAAGAGTAGTCTTCAAGTAGTCTTTTTTCCAAGTCTTCAAGCTAGGTTTAACACATGTACAGATGGAAGAAAGGTCGGTCGCTCTCTTTGTGCTGCAGAAACAATTTCGGATAGTCCGATATCCATTGTCGGAGAGACCGGGAAATTAGAACCATCCCATCTTCCCTCATTTTTGGAGCAATGCGCAGCTCATCCTTTCATGAGCATCAGAGCCTGTATATGTCAAATAGCGCTCCTTTATTCTCTTTCCTTTTGCCCACTGTCGTGTAGAAATTTGGTAAGTGGTATGACTAGTTGACAGAGGATTTTCCAACTTGCGAAGCATGCTGAACGAGAGGAAATGTTATGAGTGCTTTTCCTAGACACGCTAGGATTTTACTTTAAGTCAACTTTCCGTCGAAGTCGATGTACTTTTTTGATGGTTTTTCAGTATCAAGCCCATACCGATCACGGTGGGTGATCTTTGAACCCGAAAAATTGAAAAGGTGATTTATCTTTTCTTTTTGACAATCATGACATGTTGGAGGTGGAAATGGGACGTGCCCTGAATTTTATGTTCAGCAAGCAAAGTGAGGTATGTTTTTTGTCCGACTCGTGTCATAGGTCGATCTAGATTTTTCTTACCTGGGTTAGTTCTCTTGTCCGTGTGGGTTTAGGAGGCTTTAGGAATTTCTTGTCAAGTCACCTTAATATCTTGCCAAGTCACCTTACTTGGGCACCTTAGTTTCTTCCTGAGCCACCTTACTCGCTCACACTCACTAGGGTCGCTCATAGGAGGTGGCTCATATTTATACAAGTTCAGGCTCGAAGTCACAGGTTTCCCCTCAATTTAATAATATAGATTGCATTTTTTTATCTACCCAATTAATTGCATTTATTACAAGAGCGTACATTTATAAAATCGCTTGTCTTAGGAGTACTCAAGTACTTTAGAGTGTGCATGATAATTATTATGTTTATCTATTTTTTAGTTCTTAGGAACATATTTGAAACGGAAATTTGTTTAGTAATGCAATTTCATTTTTTTATTTTTGAAATAATCTTTTATTAGAATTAAGTTTGGAACAAAAATCATAAGTTAAAATTTTAAGTTCTTCTATTTTTGGAACAAAAATAAGAAATGAAAGTTCTTTTACCGTTCATTCTCGTCATCACTCATTACCCGTTGATGGATGTCGGATGTTAGTTGCAGGACGCTGGCCCCTAGACATCGGACATCGCTTGTTACTTGAAAGAGAGAACTTTTGTATTGTTATTAAATAAATTTTTATTATAAGAATAGAAATTTGATATAGTTATAAAATGCGTATTTTTATTTAAAACTTGTCTCCGAAATAAAAATAAAAAAATTAATTTTTAACTAAACATTAATTTTTATAATAGAATGGTTATCATTTGCATACTAAGAATACTCAAGAAAATTGTAAGAGCTTTCGGATTTGCCCATTCATAGATTTGTGGCGATTCTTGGTTCGAAGACCTTTGGATCGTGTCGTTTTCACTTTGTCTACTAGAAGTACACACATTTTGAGGGCAAAGGGGACATCAATCCATTCAAAGATCGAAATGAAAATGAAAGGCGATCGTCTCTACTCCTCGAAGAATGGGCCATCACAATTAATAATTTGGACGAGGTCACGCGGCGATGTGCCCCACTCTTTTTTTTTTTTTTTTCACATGTGACCCACTCTTAATTATTATGTTTTTGTTCTTTTTGCGTAATTTTTAGTTTTAGGCGAAAAAACAACCAAAAATTTCAAAGGTGCCCACTATTTCCTATTTATCTTGAATTTTTCTTTTTTAACATTCTACAATATCTTTATTTTAAAATTTTTTTTATGATATAAAAAATCACAAACTTTATCTATATGACATATTTATCTTTCATCAATATTTTTTAGATGATTTTTCAATAAAAAATGTGATCTTTTTTTTTTTTGTCAACTCCGTTTGTTTTCTAGCGTCTACATAAGTAGATCTTTAGCAACGCTTATTGACAAAACCTCAAATAAATGATAAATGTCTCACAATAGCTATAAATTTGGGATTTTGATGTCACAATTTTTTTGGGTAAATGTATTATGCTAATTATAATTTGGCTTTTTTTTATGGATTTTTACCGTATTCTTGTAATTTTTAGGATTAATATCACCAATAAAATCTTGAATTGATATATCTATGCTACATTTATTCCGATCTAATTTCCACGTTTCAAAAAAAATCTTAGAGTGGTACACTTTTTCCACATTTACATCAAATTAATTTCATTTCACAAAATATCCAAAATTGATACATACGTCATGTTTACCCTAAACTAAATCCCAAATTGATACATTCTTGACAAGTCAACCCTTTAGAATATTTAGGTCCAAAAAAATAAGGAAAAAAGCTACAAAAAATCTCAAATTTTGCCCAAAGTGGCACATTTACCTAGAATTACTTTTTGTGACAAGAAATACCCCAAACTTTGTTTACTGTGATATATCTACCCTAAAATTTTTTCAACGATACTAAAAATTTTTAATTTTTATCTGTATGACACATTTACCCTACTTTTTTTTTTTGTGACATCAAAAACCCAAAAAACATGTCACATAGATATAAATTTAGGGTTTTTTTATGCCACAAAAAAAAAGTTTAGAATTTTTTATGTTACAAAAAATGGGTTTGGGTAAATGTGTCACATTGTGTAAATTTGGGATAAATGTATCATATTGGTATAAGTTTTGGATTTTTTATGTTATAAATGAGTCACAGTAAGGATAGTTTTGGGGGGGGGGAGTTTTGTGACTTTCACCTAAAAAACCCTTTAGCATCTATTATTGACAAAAAAAAGGAAAGAAAAAAGCCCTTTAGCTTCTATCCCAAATCTTGTTAAGTTATTAATATAACACACGTGACAACACAACTTCGATGATTCACATGTTGATAGGATTTTGACATGAAAATTCGGTACAAAAGGGTCTCCTATATAACATTGTTTTGGGAAGTCAAAGAAAACGCACTAAGATTGGAAAATCCGTTAAAATCCATAATTTTACCCCCATTTTGCACTAAAATCTAGGTAGATTTGTTGCGCTGTAAAATTTATATTTCACCCCAATTTTGTCGTAAGACTTCCGGTCGTGTTAACCCCAATCTTTTTACTTTAAAGAAAGTGTCTTAAGAATAAGGAAGATGCATGATGCAGAAAGATGCTTACTTGGCCATTAGATCAATGGAGATAATTCTTGAAATCAGAAGATAATAATAGGTGTAGAAGATTTTTAAAGTGAACTGTTCCCTCTTTTTACTATTTTGATCACGTAAATTACTGTAAGAGAATGATAAACGTTTATAAAACAATGGGAACAAAAATATTAATATCTATAAACTTTTTTTTATCCGGAACATATTGAAAAACGGGTTTATTAAATAACGCACATAAGCTTACGTCCCTCCATTCCTTTGGGAAGAGTCCTTTTCATTTCTTGACGAAGCTTCACTTGAAACAGCTCGTCCTTGAAACCTCAGTGAAGAACATGAGAAGTCCCGCTCGCTGATCTTTAAGACCGCTCCCGTCGTTGATGTCCCCACCCATCGGCCGTTGTCTTACCCGCCTTCCCGCCAAACCCATCCTCGGCATTCTCAAAGTCTCGCCTGCTCGGGCCGTCCCGACGCGCGAGCTCCACGCCCGTCACCCGTTCGACGAAATTCCCCACAGGGACCTCCGGTCGGTGAATTCCCTCCTCGCTTCGTGGGTTCGCTGCGGCGACGCTGCTGGCGCATGGGACCTGTTTCTTCGGTTGCGTTCGTCTCGGACCGACCTCGACGTGTATACTTTCACGCCCGTCTTGAGCGCCTGCTCGGCGCTTCCGCACCCGCAACGTGGCCGGCTAGTCCATGGCTTGATGATCAAGACGGGTACAGATTCCGGAACCATAAGCAAAACCGCCCTCGTGGACGTCTATTCCAAGTATGGTTGCTTGAGCGAGTCGGTAAAGGTGTTTGGAGAAATGGAATTTAAGGATGTTGTCAGTTGGAATGCTCTGCTTTCGAGTTTTCTGCGTCATGGACTCGCAAAGGATGCACTCCGTGTTTTCGAAGATATGAGGAAGGAAAATGTGGAGATCAGCGAGTTTACCTTGTGTTCGATGCTTAAAGCTTGTGCGCTGCTCGAGGCGCACTCTCAGGGGAAGCAGGTTCATGGTATGGTGGTAGTTATGGGCCGAGACTTGGTGGTCTTGTCCACAGCCTTGATAGATTTTTACTCCAGTGTTGGGCATATTGAGGAAGCCTTGAAAGTTTATGATCGTGCTGATTGCAGTGAGAGTGTGATGCGGAATGCAATGATTTCCGCTTGTGTTAGGAATCTGAAGTATAAAGAGGCCTTCTCAATAATGTCTTCGATGAAACCGAATGTTATTGCCTTTACAAGTGCTCTTGCAGCTTGCTCTGAGAACTCAGATTTGTGGATTGGGAAGCAGATACATTGTGTGGCGATACGTTTTGGGTTCACCTCCGATACTCAGCTGTGCAATGTCTTGTTGGACATGTATGCCAAGTGCGGGAAAGTTGGTCATGCTAAGATGTTGTTCGATAGCATTCTGAGAAGGGATGTGGTTTCTTGGACAACCATGATTGATGCATATGGAATAAATGGCAACGGGCTTGACGCTTTCTTGCTTTTCGACAAGATGGGTGAGCTCCAAAGCGAAGTCTCAGCAAATAACGTGACCCTTCTTGCTGTTTTATCAGCATGTGGTCACTCAGGATTGGTGGATCAAGGTAGGGCAAGCATCGACCTGGCTAGTGATAAGTATGGTTTGAAGGCCAGTCCAGAGCATTATGCTTGTTTCATCGATGGTTTGGGCCGGGCAGGTCAAATAGAAGATGCTTGGCATGTGTTTCACGAAACGGTTGAGGGTAAGTGCAGACCTAATGCTGCTGTCTGGGCAGCATTGCTGAATGCTTGTAGTCTCAATCGAGATTTCTCCAGGGGGGAGAGTGCTGCGAAGCAACTGCTGGAATTGGAGCCCGATAAACCAGGTAATTACGTCCTGGTTTCAAACTTTTATGCCGCTTTTGGTATGTGGGACTATGTAGATGCTATGAGGAATGAAATGAAGAAGAAAGGGCTTGTCAAAGGATCGGGAAGTAGCTGGGTCAGTGCTAAACCACCATGAGGAAGGCAATGATTCCAAGTTCATTTCTGCGCTGAACTGAGTCACTGATGTAAGTGCAGTGCTCCGATTGCACGAGTGCACACGTGCTTGCTAATTCCTTTGTTCACCGATTGAAGGAATCCTATCCGGATGTGTCATGAGGATGAACCTTCAATTCAAACACTCTCTCATGGGTCGAAGCTAATTGATTCGGGCTATCCAGTTTGTCAGTGAAATTCACAGGAACTTGACGGTTGCTTCTCCTTCTTTCTACTTTAGCACTTGGGATTCCGGAAATGAACCTATTTACACCGGAATAGCGCTCCTGTGCTGAGAATTTCATTTCATGTTTTAACGCTCCTTTTCCCTGGTTCACTACTGCTGGATTCCCCTGTGTAATTACAAAGTAGGATGAAGGGTGGTGTTTTAGGTTGACCACATCAGTTTCAACAAGTACTGATTCTGTACTGGTGCAAAATCTTGGTGGTTCAAATCAAGGGTTAATACACAAGAAGGAAAAAAAAAAAAAAAAAAAAAAAACTCCAAACCATGTCCATTGTGACATAGATATCCCGAACTTTTTTTGTCACTGAAAACTCTAAAACTTGCTAGATGTTATATAAATACCCAAAACTTTTTTTGTTAAAAAAAATTCCTAACTTATATCAATGTGACAAATACACTTTGGATGGAATTGAAATAGACGATATATAAAAAGTTGTGGCCTTTTTTTTCGTAATAAACAAGTTTAGAGTTTTTGGTAAAAAATAAATTAGGGCATTTGTGTCACAATGGGTATAGTTTATGATAATACAAAGTTTGAAAAAGAATCGCCACGAATTTTTATTTTATTTTATCAAGAGCAAAAGATTGTTGTTAACTTATACGGAGGTGAGGGGTTGGCGAAGACATAGATTTTGATAATGAACCTCTATTTGTTAATGACGATGATAATTTTCAAAAAACTAGTGATGATTTTTTGATGTGACTGCAAATTTGGAATTATAGTGAAAATTTGTGAATTTTTTTTAGATTGAAAAAAGTTTCAAACATATTAAGATTGAATCTAAGGTTGGGGATTTTTTTAAAGAGAATGAAGTCGTTGATCACGTCGTAAATTGCATTGCTTGTATTACATGCAATAAAGCTTTGGGCAACAAAAGATTGTGAAATGAAGTAATACTATGAGAAACTTCAAATTGATATAATTGCGATAAATTTTCCTTAACTTAATTTTTTGGTCATAAAAAATCTTAAATTAATACACTTGTGAGAATACATATAAAAACTCAAAATTGATATATTTGTGACAAATTTATCTTTCGTTAGTTTTTATTAAATTTAATTAATATAACGAAAAACAACAAATTGATAACCTTGTAATAAATGGAAGGTGAAGTCCCAAATTCATACACACCATCAATTGCACATACAACCTAATTCAATAATGAAAACTAGCAAATGATGAATTTATTTTAGGTGTACAAATTTAAGATTTTTTGTGAAAAAAATTAATTTAAAATAAATTTATTACAGACATATTAATTTAGAGTTGTTCGATACATTAACTCATGTGAAAAAGCAGATTTTGGAGACGCCACGTCACCACCTCCGCCCGTGCCGAATCTGCCGATTCTCGATGCGAGAATCTCTCTCCTCCTTTTTTGACCGAAAGTCGAAGCCCAGCAGAATCTCCGCGCGACGCCGTGCCGTTTTGGGAACCGCTTCGTAACAGGAATCTCCCCCACTCCTCCCCCCCGACGTCGTTTCGCCGCCCGTCCCGCCGCACCGAAATGTCCACTCTCTCCTCCCGCTCTCCCGCGCCGGGCCCCGCGAGCGGAGGGCAGCATCGTCATTGCCGCGGCGAGCGCCCGCAGGAGAGGATTAGGAGGGAATGCTAACAAACAAAGAGCGGTGGCTGAGAAATCGCGCATTTCGAAAAATATTCGCGCGGACAGCAACAGCAATGGCGTAGAGAGAGAGAGAGAGAGAGAGAGAGAAGGAGAGCGCTTCGGGTTTGGTTCCCATCGATGAGGGTGACGCCGCCGCCGCCGCCGCCGTCGCCGTCGCCGTCGTCGTCGGGCTGGTTTGAGATCTCGCCGGTCCGGACCTCTCGCCTCTTCGCCTAGGGTGGTTCTTCGGGGAGGCGAGCTTCGGGGTAAGAACGAGCTGTGCCGGTTTCTCGTTGGTCTTGAACGTTTTTCTTTCTTTCTTTATTGCATTCGAGCTGCGCGCCGCGGCGAGACCGCCGCCGGTAGTGCGCGGCGGCGAAGTGAAATGAGGCGCGGGTGGTTATATGTCTGTTGCGACGAGCTGTTCTGTGGCGTTTCTTTTGCTCTGTTTTTTTTTTTCTTTTTTATTTTTTTCTTTTTCGTCGTCGGGTGCCGCAGATTTTGGGCGGAGGGTTCGGTTGCTTATTGGTTTTCAAGCTCGCCACCTTGTCTTAGGCGTAGACGGAATTGGAATGAGCGGCGAAAAGCGCTGCTACTGTTGTAGTTCTGTACTCAGAATCAATGGCATTAGATAGGAGGTCATGTTCTCGTTCTTCGTTTGAAAATCAGCCGCTTGGTGAATATAATTGAAGGCGCCGTTGCTGGGTTGAGCCCTCCAGGTCGACCTTTTAATTTTTCGAACTGTAAAGAAGGCTGAAACGGAAGGCAATGTGTTCCTGCATTTTCCTCAGCTTTCTCGGCGTCCTTAAAGCAAGTTTCCATTAAATTTGGTGTGCTAATGTTCTTGACATTTGTTTTGATGTTGACCCTTTTCTTTTGACGGCTTGTTTATGCAGAGCCATGCCGACGTTCACATCAATAGCTTTGGACAGACTATTGGAACCTGGGGCTTTTAAACCAATCGATGAGGCAGCCGACACTTCGAGGCCTGCTCCTAATGCCAAGCCACCAAAGCCCAACATAGTTTTGGAGTCGAAGCTAGAGAGATGTAACAGTGCACCGGCCATCGAAAGGAACATTCAGCTGCCTCGGCTGATGCCGTCGCTGTATGCCACTCCTGAGGTGACTCCTCTTCCTGACTCGCCTTCCTCGCTTCCTTCTTCTTCCCCTTACATCATCAATCACAAGCGGCGGGGGCCAAGACTCCAGAAGAGCTTCTCACTGGACAGCGCTTCATCTCACCACAAGGTCCGGGATGAAGAGAAGTCCAATGGCAACATGAAAGATGAAGGAACTACTTGTCTTGCTAGTGAAGATGATGTGGCTGTCGCATCAAAATTTTATAAACAAATTGCAGATAGGCATGTGACTGGGGTTGATGAAAGTGAAATCGCAAGCTGCAAGGACTTCAAGAACAGGGTTTTGGACGCTGGAACTGGAAGTTTGAGCTGCCAAATTGTGGAGGAAAATGTTTCTGCTAAGCCTGTTGCACTGGCTACTGAAATTGAGGGGAATAGTGACAATCTCTGCCATCCTTGGGAATCCTTTTGTCATACAGGTAACACTGATGCAGAGGAAAACGGCACAACAGAATATTCTTTGAAGTCTGAAACTCCTGCGGTGGAGTTTTTTGATGCATGGGAAGGTACTTTAGCTCTCGTTCATCTTTTTATGATTTCTTTCAGGTTTTAAGTTCTCTCTTCTTTTGTGTATGTTGTTCGGGAATTTTTGCGTAAGATGTTGTCCATTTTGATTTATGAAAACATGTAAAAATGTTCCTTTCTCTATTAGAATTGTATATTGTGCGTGTGGCAAGAAATCAGTGCATATGATTGGAAACATGTTTATCGTTAAAATTTGCTGTTATTTGATCGCACAGTAAATTACCCCAATTTCTCTTTCTTCTTTAGAGTTGTCATCTGAGGGTGGAACGCTGTGTTCTCGTCGTGATCTTGAGGAGGAATTACGTGAGATTAGGTTGAGTTTATTGATGGAAATAGACAAGCGCAAGCAAACAGAGGAAGCTTTGGCCAATTTGCAAAGCCAGTGGCAAAGGATCAAGCATGTGCTATCGTCCATGGGACTGACACTGCATGCATGTCCAGACATGGCATGTGAACAATTGGACGTCGATTCTCTTGAAGAGTTGTCGCAACGAGTTTTTCTTGCTCGTTTTGTATCAAATGCTATTGGGAGGGGCATTGCAAAGGCAGAAGTGGAGTTGGAGGTGGAAGCTCAGGTCAAGGAAAAGAACTTTGAGATTGCCCGATTGTTGGAGCGGCTCAATTATTACGAGACTGTGAATCATGAGATGTCCCAGAGGAACCAGGAAGCTTTTGGTGAGATTCCTTCCACTTTTACGCCTTTATTCGTTTTTTTATCTGTGATCCGTTTCTCTAGAAGAATCAGGGATCTGGTTTTCATCTGTTACATGTGATGTTAATGATATGCTTACAGATGCATTTGCTATCATGCAATAACTTTGCTTAACTTTTAGAAGTTCCTTCTGTTTTTGAATTAGTTAGCATCTGTACATACTGCATCCTGCCTTGATAAAATGTCTCCAACTCTTCTGCTTGTGTGTTGAGGTTATTACTAGAACGTCCGAACTTCCAATATCAAGGCATTTACTAGGTGATGTTGGACATTTAAGCAAAGACACATGGGTGATACGAATGGTGAGTGAACATGATGGGTTGGCCATTCTATGTTGTTCACTTTGCGGAGACCATCAACCTATAGGAAGAAACTTACATGTCGTCAATTGCAAAATCCCTAATATTGCTTCAATGTAACTCACTGAAATGGGAATACATGATTGGCGAATAGGCACATCATGTTCCTTGATTTTGCTTTTCATGTTACTTCCACTGCCTCAATCATCTTGAATCTTTCGGAGAATCAACTTTCTAACGATGGTTGATATGAACATCATTTTTTCTTTGATACCGCCATGACTTGCAGCACCAGATTGACTACTACACGGAACTATCAAATGTTTTCATTATGATTCAATGATAAGGCAAAACAGCAGGAGATTGTTCTTTTATTTGTGTAATGGACGCAACACGTCAATGCTGGCAAACAGTCGCTAAATGCTGGAAAGCAGTTGGTGAATACTGGTGAGAAGCAAGTCAGATAAGGCAATTGAGCTGATCTGTCTTGTTTCCTTCTGCGTTTTGTAGAGATGGCTCGGCGACTCAAGCAAAGAAGGAAAAGAAGGCAGATATGGATTTGGCGTTCTATAGCAGGTGTTATTTCACTCGGTACTGCAGTGTTGGTGTGGTCGTACCTCCCAACAGGACAAAGATCCTCCACTACTAGCCATTCTCTGGCTACTGGGCAAAGTAATGAAGCCAAATAGTGAACCCCTTCTTACAAACCTAACAAAGTTGCAAAAGGGAAGGGTGCTCTACTCCGTGAATATGATTTTTTTGAACTTTATTGATGCATCGTCCAACAAATGATACAGGAAAGCCATTGCAATGCACCATCTGGAGGAGGCTGATGAAGGGTGTGGTGTTTTTAAGAGATCACACCCAGTTAATGTGCTTTCTGTGATGCCCGGGACAGGTGACCGTTGGGTTCCAAATGTGGCTTTTGAAGGAAAGTTTCAGCACAGGACAATAGTATGGATTCTTACCACTTATTGCTGCGATTCTAGAGAAACTTGTGGAAGGATCACGTGCTAGAGTGGCTTGATCAAGGTGGTCCGGCGATTGTTTCAAGAAGCTCTTACATCCCATGAACTGTCGAAATCGTATTGAGTTCTCACATGGCTTTTGGCTCAGGGAACGTAATAAGGAAGAAATAGAATAGCTATTTCACGAAATCAAACAGAGCAGAAATATCAATAGAATACACATTCCTTTGGGTGGTTCGCAGGATGGAATGGTTATTCCAAAAGTATGTTCTATTGTTTGGCTAACTAGAATTGCTCCAATTTCCCCCCTTTCTGATCAGATTGACCTGGTAGCCCTCATTTGCTCTCTAATATTTTAATCAAACGGGTACTTTTAGGCGTTTCTAATGAGAATCTAATAAGCTAAAGGAGTTAGGAAGTGTAGGATTGGCATTACGTTCCTTTGCCCTTTTCAAAGACTGATTTAAGCTCGTCCTTGCCAAGCCTAAGTGCCGTTCTACCCATTGTTGAACTTGTCTCGACACTACTATTTAGCTAGGTGGAGGCGCATGTACTTCGCCACGAGCATAGCACAGAATAACACTACTCATAGGAGTCTACGAAAGTTATAGATCAGATCACAAGTCAAAAAGTAGTCGGTAAAAGTTGCATTTGGTGCATTCAACCATTAAGGCCAAAGAATGAATGTTCCCAACGAATTTTTCTGACATTGTGCGGACTCCGTCGGGAGAGTGGCAGCTATGGAATGAATCAATGTCATCATCTCATTAGAACCATAGTTTGAAGTTCATCTTTCATCACAAAGCCAGTACCAAATTACATACAAAATAAACCCAAGGCAGAAGCAAGATGCGCACAGAATAACCACAATTCTAACCCACAAAAACGATTCAAAAGCTCTCAGCATGAAAGCACTCCAAGACCAAAACCACAATGCAGAAAAAGCCAACCCCAAGAAGGCGCCCACGACCACCTGACTGAATGTATGCAGTTGCTGTGAGACCCGTAAACATGACTGCCAAAACAAGTTACAATCCAAATATCAGAAACCCGCAACATTTTCAGTTTAAATTTAGTAGAAAAAAAGCCCTTCAAGGCAGAATTGTTTCAACTAGGTAAAAGATAGCAGGCACGGTTTGTGGTTAAGAATCCTTAGACTCTTCACTTCACGAGTCAGTGTTAGACTTCTATTCCAAAACTGAAAATCTGCTTCTTTGTGATTTCACAGATAAAAAAATTAGTTATACAGCTGATGGGTACATTTCTTTGAAACTCTAGCGTTATCATGCAATTCCAGTAAATTCAATCAGACTTGCAGTCTTGCAAAATTTTGTAACAGTACTAGATGCATGAGATTTACTACTAATTACGGCACACTTCTAACTGAAGTGTACCTAATAAAGCCATGGCCTAGTTGAGGATAATCCTAATATATATCGACTACATAAAACTGAGAACTACTTCACGCATCAGCATAACACTAGCAATTTGTTTCCATCCTTCTGCATGGGAAACTCTGTTCGAAATGGACCAGAACTTTCAAATGCTATAATAATAAATATTTGGCTGAATAGATTAAAAAAAATGGACAATATCATATGCATGTGCAAGAATACAAATTCTCAAGAGTTTTGGCATATATAGATTTCACCAAATTTCCAGCTCTAGGATTATATATGACATTAAAAGTTGAAACATTTTAACCTCTTGAGGCTGCAGATACGAAATGGGAAACTGAGAATAATCCTAACATACATTGACTACATAAGAACTGAGAACTACTTCACACATCAGCATAGCACTAGCAATTGTTTCCATCCTTCTGCATGGGAAACTCCGCCAGAACTTTCAAATGCTATAATAATAATTATTTGGCTGAATAGATTAAAAAAAATGGACATCATATGCATGTGCAAGAATACAAATTCTCAAGCAAAAACACAAATTTCCAGCTCTAGGATTATATATGACATTAAAAGTTGAAACATTTTAACCTCTTGAGGCTGCAGATAAGACTAAAGACAAAAGCAAAAACACAGGAATACTTACCAGATATAAACCAAATGCCAAAATAAGCCCACTGATAATCAGAGTAATCTCGTTAATTCCAAACCATTCACCTACTGCATGAGAATACAGGAAGCCAGCATCAGAACCTCAAAACTTGTGGCAGCCATTGATGAATGTTAGAAAGCTAGACAATATTGAAGTTCACAAAACTGAGGTTCTGAGACTATCACTGATTTTGGACTATTTTACTCTCTCTCTCTCTCACCCACCCCGCCCAACACCAACACCCCCCAAACAAAAAACAACACACCCACACCCCCACACACCCAGAGAAGAGATATAGTTCAACTTAAGACAGAAATTCAAAAGTTATCGGTCCAAACTGCAAAGATTTATCAATAAGAAACTTTAAATAGGCCATTGAAAGCCATTGTGAAAATGTAGATGGGTGAAACAAGGACCATTACAGGAAAGAGTAGAAATAGTCATCAGTGTAACAAATGAAGGACATTTGTCAGGAAAAGTCTTAATTTAATCATCCTGCAGAAAACAAAGTTCCAATCATTGACTCACTATTCAGACCTAGTTGACAGATTCTATTCTAGGAAAAACAAATAGTTGAATTTGCATAAGCCGATGCTGCATCCAATAGAGAACATGTTTCTACAATCATCAAGTTTTACAACCCTCCATCACAATGGTAGCTGATTAAAGCACAAGACTTCCATGAAGAAGCAAAAGTTATCCCTAAATTTCTCACTCTAAGATAGTGCAATGATGGATCCAAGCGAATCATAGACTATTTCTCTTAAAAATTGATGCCAAAAGTAAAAGAGTGAGACTTAACCTGATATAATGGCAAACACAACTGTGAAGAAGATGGACATAGCATGTGAAGATGGCATCCCAGGGTCAGATCTCAGGGTGGACACTGGCCTTTCTTGATTCAATATTTGTTTGAGTATGACTGAGAGCATGCTATTTACAACCGAACCCAAAGCAGCCCACAGAGACTCACCATCATGCCTCAATAAAATGATGGCACCAAAAACACCAGCAACGAGCCACTTGCTCTGCAATCAACAGTAGAGATTTTCTTGGAAGTTAACACACAGGCAATAAGTATACAACTGCCCATGGCATTCTGAGCTTCTTTGAGTAGATGAGCCAATAGTGCTATATTTTCTTTTCCAATTTTAATCAGGCTTCGATTGGTGAGTGCTTGGCCTAACAATTCAACTCCAAGAAGGCAGTACAATCACCAGAAAATTTCAGGCAAACAGAGACACGAAACAGGGAAGCACAAGATTAACCACCTAACTAGTGCGACTAGCTTGGCTTAAAAGAAGAACCCAGAAACTGCAACGATCAAAAGCCTCTTCCTATATACCTAACACACAGGACACGCTATCGCAAACTGTAATTTTTGCAAGAAAAGGCAACGAAATCGGCATACTTTCGAAACAAGAACGACCAAACGGAGAAGGGCACCAACCAGACGATTAAGAGTCGATTCCAAACCGCCAGCCGCGAAACCAGCCGACCTATCAATAAAACTTTCCTGTTCAAGAATCCTAATATCTTCGCCGCCGCCGCCGCCGCCGCTGCCGCTCCCAAAAGAAGCAGCTCTCACGGTCTCGGCCATGTGCCCCCGACTCAAGACTCCACCTTTCCCACGAGCGAGCACGCTCGCGCCAGACCCACCATGGCCGATCGATCTCAAGCGGCGGAAATCGAACGCCAAAGTGGGATTCCGCCTCAAAGGTTTGATCTTTGACGAAGAAGACCACTTGGGCAAAGCGCTGAAACTCGGCTGGTGGACAGTGGTCACGGAGCAGGGCATCTTGGGTTAACGTGGGAGCAGAGAAACGTGGGGAACATACGAGTATGAGAATTGAGGCCAAAATTAATCAACACGTCGGAATCCGAATATTTCTTTCTTTGTGGCGGAATTTTCTCTATTTTTTTTTTTCCTTCTTGAAGAGAGCGGATTAATGCCTTCCGGCGATTTGCTTCCGAGAGGGAAATTCCAAGTGAAGAATCTTGAATGCGATGCAAAACCCAAACGCCGTTTTCGAAGAGGGATCGAGGTGTCCTTTTTTGTTCTTTTGTGTTTTTTGTGGGGGTGAAGAAGAAAATGAAAGTCATTCATCAATTCCGCTCCAAATTGCCTATGGTTCAATACCATCCTCATTCTATCACCTAATAAAATATTATGAAATGAGCAGTTAAACGGTTGATCTAGATCCTATGCTGTTAGAATCGATTTCCCAGTTTTTAAACTTATTTGCATCCTTTAAAACCTACCATGCAGTGCCTCGAATTGGGGGGTGGAAACTGGTCAATTTCTTCTTCTTTTCTTGTTTCAATTTTTTCTTCCTTTCCTTTTTTTGTTCCATTTTTAGTTAAGCTGAATGAAAGTGAATGTAATAATAAAGATCCCCATTTGTCAATAGTAACAATTCATAAAAAATGGACACGTAAAATGATATAAAGGATAAAAAGTTCAAAACACGTAGCATAAAATCTAAATCATAGAACTTCGGTCTTCAATTATTCACAAAAATCCCTCCAAATTCTAACCAACTGAAATCAAAAGAAACAACAAACATAGTTAACTACATAATAATAATAGTTTTAAATGAAAATTACTATTAATTAAACTAGAATAGTTATTAAAAGACCTCACCATATATATTCATCTTTCTTTGGAGATAATGTTGCATGCTTTTTGCAATAATCTTCCCTGAAGATAATGGAAGACCTTGCATAGGCTCTCCTGTCTGATCATCTTCTCCCCATGTACCTTCTTTCAATGATGTTGGAGAATCTAGGAAGAGGGAGACAAAGTGCTGTAATCTATAGACGACGATGAAGATTTCACACAAGTTGTTCGATTGGAATATTGCATATGGATATGAATCGAAAGTTGAAATATTTAAAATCTTTGTTTTCAGTCATGTAAAGTAGAATTTGATCGTAACTGTTTTTACTCTTTTAGGGCGTGCATGGAAACGTTTCTTAGAAACATTTCGAACACTTCGTACGGATTTTGTTAGGGAACAAAAAAACAACGCGTTTGGTTGCGTTTCTATTCTTTTTTGTTTTTTTGTTCCCGGAACAAAATAAGAACAAAAAAAAAAACAACAAATTGTTGTTTCTTGTTCCGAAAACAAAAATGAAGAAACGTTTCTCTTCTCTCTCTTCTTCTTCTCTTCTTCTCTTCTTCTTCTTTTTCTTCTTTTTTCTTTCGCCGGTCGCCGGCCTCGGCCATGGCCGGCGACCAGCCGTCGAGGGCCGGCGACGCCGTCAAGGGTCGGCGACCTCGCCGGAGCCTCGCTCGTGCCGGCGAGGCTCGGCCTCGCTCGAGGGGAGATCTTCGGCTAGGGTTCGGCGAGGGGCTTCGGAGGACGGTGCGACGGTGGCGCGGCACTAGAGGCCGGGATCGGGATGGCGTCGAGCTACGGGCTTCGGGCGACGTCGAGCTGCGGGCTTCGGGCGCGGGTGCTTGGCTCCAACGGCGGGCGGTGAGGCTCGGCCTCGCCGTGCCGGCGACGCCGAGCCTCGCCGTGGTTGGGTGAGGTTGCCGGCCCCATCGGCCGGTCGCCGAAAGGCCGGCGGCGGCCGAAAGAAGAAAGAAATAAAAAAAAGAAAGGAAAAATGGAAAATAAAATAAAAATATTAAAAAATTAAAAGAAACAAAAAAAGAATAAAATTTATCAAACGTGTTTCTACTCATTTTTTATTTCCGGAACAAACGTTACCAAACACGTTCTTTTGTTCAAAAACCGTTCCCCGGAACAGAAACACTTTTTTTTTGTTTCTGTTCCCTAGAACAAAAAAATAAAAATAAAAACGTTACCATTCGCACCCTTAGCTTGCAAGTTAGACCCAAAGTGTGATGAGCTGAGCATCTTACTTTCACCTCCTTTCGTTTAGAAAGAGATACATGCATTAAAGGTATTTGAATTATAGCAAACATTCATAGACCAGCCTTTTTCATGTTTGCTTCTCAGTCTGGTTCTCCAATTCTCGATTCTCGGTTCCCGATCCAGTTTGGTTCCCACCTAGGAACCAGGAATCAAGAATTGAACTCTATAGTATAGGTTCCAAAATATATGGAATCGGGAAATAAGATTTCCATCAAAACTTGAAACTGAATTTGTTCCCATATCTTACCTTCTAAACTTATATTCAAAATAATTGTCTAATATTTAAAATATCACTCGTATTTTCTCACAATAAAAGAATTTAAAAAAAAAGGATAAAATCTTTACATGCTAGCTAATACGCGCAAGTATACACACAACTAGGGCTGTTCACATAAGCAAAATAATTATATATCAGCATCACACCACAAAAGTAGATTAACACAAAGAAGCAAGAAAAACTCTAACCACTGCCAAATAAGTTGAGAGACAATTTAGAGATGGAGTTTACTAACAAAACCGATCAATTTGTAGATTTTGATTTCACAAACAACACACTAAAATTTCGGCTAATTCCGATGAAGTTTCACCATGAAAGCTAGACTGCCTCTTCTCCTCTTCGATGTTATGCTCTCTGCCTCTTCTCTGCTTCAGCCAACGCTCCTCCCTCTCCCCCTGCCTGCCTGCCTCCCTCCCTCAATCAAGATCGTTTCACCCAGCCCATCAAGCAGTTGTATTGCCATCTTTACTGCTCTTTTTTTGGGTCCCTTGGAGCTTGTACCTCTGTTGAGATGCCCTTTGTCGCTGGGCTTTTAGGAATTTTGGGACCGTTACAAACTTTCCCCTTTGAATTTGCCTTTGGTAATTAGGAGTTTATGTCAAGTGGATATCACCCATGCCTCTTCGATTGATGCCCCTTGCAATCCAACTCTTGTTGCTTACTTTGAACGAGATTTCTGTTTCAGCCAAAGAAAGAAATGCTACTTAAATATAAATCATGTGCAATAATGGTTATATGGATTCAAATAAATGTGAGGAAACTACCATTGCACGATAGTTATTGTCACAGTTATTTGGCCATGACTAAACTGAATCACGATGTGACCATGCATGTGGCATAGATAGTCCGGATTAACAGTGTATGTCCCTTTAAATTACAACGATTAGCAGTGTATGACCCTTTAAATTAGTTTTCTTTTTAAAACTAATTTGATGGTATAACCACTCTATATTATATTGGACTAAAACCTTTCCTATGTTTCGTTGACGTTATTGTGAAGCTCTTCCAGTTGAGTTTCTAATTTCGGTTTTGAGGAATTCGTGTTTATTCATACAGACATCTCTGGATGGATATTTTGAATATTTTACTTCATTTAGCTTTTCTGTCTTATTTTCCTGACATAAATAAATCAAGAAAACACCAAATTTGCCCAATTGGACCGACGCGTTATAGGGAATATACGAAAGAAAAATCCTTGAAAGAAAATCCCAAATGTCAAGCCCTTCGACTTGCAACTCTCTTTTGACCCCCCAAAAAAGCAAACATGCAAGTCTCTTGCATTTTCTTTAATCGAGATACGACATTAGAAGTAATACATAAACGGCCACGCTTTCAAACTATAGTAAACACACTTATGACACTCTTATTTCAACTTCCCTACAGAAGTACATACATCAGTAATGAATTTATTTGTGAGATTTTGTGATATATTTAGGTAATTTTCTTCAGCGAAATGATGATGCTGACCAATGGAATCTTTTCCTTGGAAAAGCGGTTGCCGAGTTTAGCCCTGAACCTCTCGAAAACCTCATTGATGATCTCTTCACCAAAGTGATGAACGAGCAAGGGCTCGGCTATAGCTCTTAGGCTCCCAACTATTTTGTCCGCCGCTTCCTTTGAGACAACATTAGGGTCGAAATCGGTCTCAAATACATCCCGATTCACTTCAAACACCTCCAAGCAATCGATTGAGAATGACCCTTGCTTTTCAACCTCCTGGCGTACTTCTTTTGATGAGGGTGTGTAATAAGGGACGTTGAAGGAGTGGAGTTTCTCTTCTTCTATGATTCCCTACATCAACCATGACAGACTTAGTATGTTAGATCTTTCTACCGAATATAAGAAACAATTGCAATAAGTTGTCACTATAATATCCTAATAAAAGTCATAGTTACTTTGACCAAAATAATAAACAAAAAGAAAAGCCGTAGGTACTTGTTTATGTAATTGGCTTTGCAACTATTACATATTGCTGATATTTGTTGTTTCCTAGTATGTAATTGCGCATTCCATTTTTTACACCATGCCTAATAGGGAACGAGTGTGCACTTAATTAAAATACCTAATAATTTTTCTCGCGTACTCTGATTTTGTCGAATACATTCATAAGGAAGAGAAATCAGATAAAATATGTAGGGCATCCAAACTGCACTATTGCTTTCTTTCAAAGAATTCATGCGAAAACTATTGCTAGAGCTCATCTAACAGGTGCTTTAGGTACAGTAAAATCAGGAATAATCATTAACTGTAACCACCATTACTCTCATTGTTTTTTGTTTTCTAATTGATGGTTATGATTGGTCTCGGAGTGCGAAATCAAAAGATACTCCTAGAGGACTAAGAAAATTCACCAGGGTCAACGGAAGTATGATACAATTTTTACTACAGGCAATAAGAAAAACCAACTCAATACTAAAGTGTCCGCGACTATTCAAGTACTCCTTTGATCTTTTTAATTTGCTTACTTCGGTGACCATCTCATTGAGATCAATAGCTAAGAGCTCCCAAAATTGGCGATACTCTTCGCTTGAAGGATCGTCGCTTCTTCGACCGTGGAGGGTCAAAACCATACGCCCTCCCATTACCAACTCTTGCCCACGACACTCCAAGAATGTTGAGAAGTCCCTTTGGAACTGCTCATAATATGCCCTAAGCACACTCGGAGGGCTTGATCTTGACATGGATATGTTGCCTTTGTTTTCCTCTAGCCCTCTTGGAACCTGAGAGAGAGAGAGAGAGAGAGAGAGAGAGAGTATGAATGAGTTTGTTAGCAAATGAAACTATGGGCCAAAAAAATTACCTGAGACAGCCAATGGAGGCTGTATGAAGAATGAATGAGGTGCAGACTCTCCTGAGCAAACAATCTCCCACAGAACGAACCGGGAACGCCATTGAAGAAGCATGCCAACGCCGCTGACGCTCCATACTTGCTCTTCATTTGCTCACTTAGCTTCTCTTGGAATCTTGGCAAGAAGCTGCTGAAGAGGGTGTTGAAGTCATTCCCTGGGAGATCATTCAAGAACACTTGGAACTCCGGTAGCTTGTGCTTCGTCGCATTGCAGAGATCGATCATGATGCTTATGATCTCAGACACGGCGAAAAGAGTGTTGGGGCCACAGGAACAGCCCAAGTCTGCGATGGCGAGGCTTGCCGGCATGGTAGCAGCGATAGTGGAGAAGAAAGCTGTGATGGCTGCCTCTGTTATAGGCTTTGTCATCGATATCACCTTTCTCTATGAAAAGAAAAAGAGAGCATTGACTCAAGACAGAGAGAAAAGGTTCATATCTTAATTGTTTCATCTACAGAGAAATGAAACTCAATTGTCACGTATACCCTATACTGTTCGAACATATCTTCTCGATTAAAATAAATGGGTAGATAATATAGAACGATTGAAGATTGCAAACTCTGTGCATTTGGGAAAATTACTAAAAAGATCATAAATTTATTGAATTGTGCCAATTTAGTTAAAAACCTTGTAATTTATCTAATTTAGTCCCAAAGCTTTAGATGGTTTGCCAATTTAATCATTTCAACCCATTTTGGTCGGAAAATCATTGAGGTAGACATCGACAATATCATGTAAAACAATCCACGTTTATGTGGACAATTTTTACAATTTTTTTTTTAAATTCTAAATTTTTTTATAATTTTTATTTTTTTTATTTTTCTTTTACATGAAGTCGAGCAACTGGCCATCCCTCACCGACCCTAGGTGAGGGTTGATGACCTTCATTGGCCACTAGGAGTGGGTCAAGGTTGCAGTCCTCACCTAGACCTAGCGTGAGCCGTGAAGCTCTCATCGGCCGTGAATAGGGTTGTGGCACTCACCAGGCTTAGAAAATCTATCCACGTAAGGGTTGGCCGGCTACCACATGGGTTACGGTTGGCGTTCATGTCTCAATCAAAATTGGTTAGAATGATTAAATTGACAAATCATCAAAATACTTAGGACTAAATTGGTCAAATTGAAAACTTATGATTAAATTAATCAAATGTAATAGGTTTTGAATATTTTGGTAGTTTTTTTCTCGTACATTCTCTACATTAATCCAAATCAAACATCATTTTTCCATTGTTGGGATGGTTTTACGAGATCTAAATCTTCTATATACTCTCAAGTGTACATTCTTCAAGAGATACTTTGTTAATTAAAAAATTTGTCTACAAATTAGGGACATCATTTAAATTTTTGATCGATAAGTGATATGGTCTAATAGGCATGGTAAAATGGTGTCTTTTGCATATAGAATTTCAAATCTTGGTAAGCAAAAAGAACCTAGTTTGTTACAAAATGAACAATCATACTTACTGCATTATCACAAAAGGGTGTATAATAATTAATCTTTTTTTCTTGTCAATCCTTCTCTAGTTCTTAACTCATCTTGGACTTTTGTCTAACCTCTTTACAAGGCATGGGAGTTGAAATTTACATTTGAAACTAATCATCCTTACCCCGACCCCTTGAGAAGGTGGGGAGTTCGTGAGGATTCGAACTCCCCATCTCCTCCTAAGGGTGGCCACTGGAGAAAACCTTAGTGGTTTAATCAATCTCTAAGATGAGAAGTAGTGTCATTCTCTTGAAAAATAAATTCTTGAAAGTGTTTTTTGGTGTCATCCCATTTTCATTAAGACAAATATGTGCCCACAATATAACAATGAGAGGTTTACCTGAAGTAATGAGTTGTTAGCATAACTTGTTTCTCTCATTCCTCCCTTCATGGGGAATTGTCGCGTGAATTCCATCTCTCTCTCTCTCTCTCTCTCTCTCTCTCTCTCTCTCTCTCTCTCTCTCTCTCTCTGATTTGGCTTGCATTTGAATGGGTTTGAGGCTCTTCTATTTATAGAGAGTTTTGAAGTGCTTTGTTTCGATGCGTCGCATTCAATATAACTTGAGCCCAATTCGAGTGTGAAACATGCATGGAGAAAATATTGAATATCTAAATTGTAACCAACTCAGCAAAATATTAGTCCATTTATCTTGCGACACATATAGTACCTAGGCTGACAAGTTAGAAACATTTAAAACTCTCGTGGGCCCATTCTCTCTCTACTCGCTTTCACTCCTCTGTTGAAAAGTGGGCCCGTGAGCAATACGTAGAATGAACTTGTGCATTGTTGAGGTGGCTACTTCAGATGCACTCAATATTTTCTTGACATGCATGGCATGAGTTTGCACGAACATGTCCACTTTGTGGGATCTCTCTCTATCATCATGAATTCTGGTTACTTTCAAATAAAGGATAGACAAAGACGTAATACATGTGATACTTGTGTAGGGCTGTGCCTCTCGTAATACATGTGATACTTGTGTGGGGCTGTGCCTCTCTATACACAGTACAAGTCTAGATACATGCCATATTGTCATGCGCGAGGTTGAACTTAAAAGATGTATCTATTTTTCAAGAGTTTTATAAATGAGTGCTCATAAAACTAGGTTAAAAAAAGAAAAAATTTACAAAAAAAATTGTTGAGGCACTATCAAACTTCAAAACGTGCATCCTATGAGAAAACTAAAGGGTTTTAATAAATAAGAGAAGGATTGTGCATCTATGATTGGTTGACACAAACAAAGTTACTGTTAAAATATCTTTTGAATTTGAGCCATTTACGGAACCCAATCCTATTAGATAAATGTTCAAGTTTCGGCACAAGATATACATGGGTTACTTCTCTTAATTAAGAGAAAGCCTTTACAAGACAAAGAATGGGCTCACGGGAGCACCGAGTGAAGAGGAAAAAAAGAAGAAGGAGAACCTTAGGTCTACTCTCTCTATATGTAGAAGGGATGACTAATTTCCAGTCTGGTCCGATCCCACCTAGGAATCGAGAATTGGATGTGGGCTCAGATCGGACTGGGAGAATTGGTTCCCAATTTCTAGGATAGGGGACTGGATTGAGCGTCTCCAAATTTCAACATTTTGAAGGTAAATCTTTCCCTTGAAAATGGCACATAATCGACGAGGTAAATCTTTCCCCCAAAAAATTACTAAACTTGTCGCTATTTTTGAGAAAAAAAAAAAAAAACAATATAGCCGGTCGAGTTCCCCCCAACACCGAGAATCGGACCAAAAATCACTTGTTTTATTTTTATGGAATTTGGAACTGTACCGACACTCTCATAAATCGCCCAGACCCGGTTGGTCTGGGCGGTTCCTAGTTCGGTCGGTCCTAAATGCTCACCCCTAATATATAGTTGCACAACGATAGTCTTGTCACCGGTTTGGGCGGTTTCTAGTTTGATTGGTCTGATATGCTCACCCCTAATATATAGTCGCACAATGATAGTCTTGTGGGTTCCTATAGAAGAGGACAAGGAGCCGCCAGTGGGTTTCTTTCGTGCGTGAGAGCGTGAGGGTTCCTCAAGAGTTGTGTTGCACAATGGCTCTCCTTCCTTTGGATGCTGCACAAAAGAAAATCCTTAAGCCAAGGAGGAATGCTTCGTGTGGTGGCATGATGAGAAAGTTCAAACACGTGGATTTTATGCCGTGAGTTTTAAGTTATCAAAATGGATTGTTTATTTGCAAACACTTGGGATTTGGATTTAATTTAGGTATAAGAAATACTCGAGCGTATGAATAATTGTAACTTGAATTTTCTGATTATTAGTAAATTATCTGCTGCCAACTTTCTCCATAGATGTAGATATTAATATTGGATTAAATCACGTAAATTTTGGCATCCCTTATTATTCGTTGTTTGTTTTGTCTAGTAATTTTCGCGTTGACATAAATTACAATAGTTACCACCAAAGTGATTGGCTTAATGGGGAAAGGGTTATTTGTCTTCCAAGAGATCCTAAGTTTGATTAGGTCATAAACAAATCTCGAAATAACTTGTACTATGTTGTCAAGCTGTTGCATGATTCATGTGGAGAGACTTCTAGCTATTATTATCTTGGTAGGACTATAGTAACGAGCTCAATTACCTAAAATCTTTATATCACAGGTGATGTAAAGTAGTTATGACTTAAACCAAATTTTCTATAATGAAAGAGAGATGATTACGGTAATACCCAAAGGGGGTCACTAGCATTAGTGACATGTTCCCATTCTTTTTATAATCAAATAAAAGAAAATAAAGTTATAATCACCTTACAAGGATGAAGGAAAATCACTAAGGATGCATTTAGTAATTATTTTATTTCCAGAAAGTTTTTGAGCATTCGAATGCATTTGATAATTTCGCAAAATTTATATTCTCGAAATAGAAAAAGAGAAGGAATGCATTTGATATGATCTTCAAATTTTTGGTTAATAGATGGAAGAAGAAGAAAAAAAGAAAGAAAAGAAAATGTCTTGGTTTTAGAAATTGTTTTTGGAAACCAAAAAAGTAACTTTTTCTATTTTTTATTTCTATTTCATATAAATTGTCTAACCATCAATCTGTTCTCAAAAATAGAAAAATTAGCTGATATCACCAAATGAATTTATATTCTTTTTTGTTTGTGAGAAAGAAATAGTAGAAATAGTCAATAATCAGCGGTTACTAATTATGGGCTAAATGTGAGCCTTGATTGGCTTGGTTTTTACACTTTCACCGACAAATTACGCATGATACGTATTCTCCTTTCTTTGTTAACACGAAATTTCACCTTAATTGCTTTAACCTAGGGCCTATGAGTTCATGAGTATCCTGCACTTATTTTACGAATCAAATAATGACATGAGCTAAAACTTTTGTGTATGATATTTTTTTGCAAGTTGTTCAATGATTTGAAAATCTTTGCTAATATAAATATATGGAACGCATCTAACCCTAGATGGAAATTAATATTGTCACATTGTCAAGTGCGAAATAAGATATGTTATATGTATATCTTAAGACGAGTTTGAAAGGAAATGATCTATTAAGGCATATTGGGAAATAAGCATCATGAATAGGAAGAATTGCACATATCAATTCAACTTTATTTTAAAATCAAGAATCAGGTCGATAACTACGAGAACCTGAAATTGGAGTAACTCTTACAGCTCCTTCGATTCGGTTTTTAATTTTACCTTGAACTTATGCTCTACCCTACCGGTCACCGACCCCCATGTCTATCTCCACGTCTTTTCATCCACTGCTATTGAGCAGACACCCAAGTACATGTACAATTGCTTTAGTTAGGGAAGTGCTCCGCGTCTTTTCATCCGCTACAATTGGACAAACATCCTAGTACATGTACGATTGCTTTAGTTAGGGAAGTGATCCACGTCTTTTCATCTACTCCTATTGGACAAACATCCTAGTACATGTACGATTGCTTTAATGAGGAAAGTGCTCCACGTCTTTTCATTTACTGCTATTGGACAAACATCCTAGTACATGTACGATTGCTTTAACCTGGGAAGTTGAGAGAGAGAGAGAGAGAGAGAGAGATTTTTTTTTTTTTTTGAACAAAGAGGGGAGAGATTGAATAGTAATAGTTGGGGGAGCAGAGACGGCATATAATGCCACTTCTAGTATTCAAATTGATTTAAAGACAGGCACCGTGAAGTTCGTCTGCGAAGTGTTCAAATTCATTGAATCCGGGACTTAAAAGACATCGCTTGCTTTGGGTGGACAATGATGGGCTACGTTGAATCATCGCCCCTAGCCTTGGAGGAGGAGGAAGTTGAGTCATGGCGAATTGGTACAAGTGATCTGACGGCAAAATAATCTACCACCAAAACTCTTTTTCAAAAGTTATTATTCGGCTTTTGATGAGAGGAAACAGGTTCTATGGCAACTCCATATAGGAAATATTTAGGTGAATAAGAAATAAATATAAATCTTTACTTCGAACTTCGAATCAAATTGTATATACAAATTGTGCTGAAATTCAATCAACAATAAGCCTCGACAGCAACACAAGTGTACGGATTTTGTCTGAATTTAATCGACAACAAAGCTTGAGAACATATATAGATGAAACGTTGGAATTTAATCAACGGCGCGACACCCATGATAGAGATGCGTGCAAAAATTGAATCGATGATAAAAATTGAAAAGTTATAACTAAAGAAAAATAAAGGGTAGAAAGTTAAATATAATAAAAGATTACATTTTGATTGTTGATTATGTCCCCTTCTAGTTGATGAAACTTGGTATATGAGCATTCTATCATAACTTTTTGGGAGCAATTTCTTTTGAAATTTCGGTCTCATGTCCCCATGTCGGCAAGTCTTCGTCAAAACTCCTTTGAAATAGTCCTCAACCCACATCGGCGAGTCTTCTTCGAAGCTCCTTTGGAATAGTCCTCCACTTCTCCAATGGTTTGACTATTCTCCAGGTTTACACGTGCTCTTGTCACCGTTCTTCAGATTAAGCCTTGATGAAGTACACTAGTCTCAATTTTCCACGTTCACTTCCCATCGTAACGGTTCTCCATGATCTCCACTAGTAGGTGTACATGCCAGAACTTTGACGCAATCCTTTTAATCAATCACCATGCTCCTTAGTTAGCATGCTCATTGACAACTTTGTTAAAATAATTCGCGATCATTTGTCACTTGTCGATATGTGCCAACATGCACACCTGAGTCATCAACAACATATAATATCGACCAATCTTCAGTTCATTTAATTGGCTTCCTCCATGGATGGCCAAATATGCCTTGATAGTATATTCTCCACTCTTTTTTCCTTTTCATTGCTACTTTTGATAGTTGCATAAGAGGTTGTCAAATCTACTTTTGTTGTTTCTAAACAGTCATCACATATAGATAATAACTAAAAAATGGACATATTTGGGTGCAAACATCATCTAACTTGTTAATTTGACATTGGAGGTGCATAATCCAGGCATCCTCTCCGTTGGAAGCCATTCCTTCAATTTGGTAGTGCGACAATATCCTCTTGATGTGTCAATGTTGCCTTAAATTAAGAAAAATGGATGGTAAGTGTTGACATCCGAATTTTTGTCGATATTTAAATATCCATTTATTTTGCAAAAATATAAAAAATTATAAAAAGATAAAAAGCAAAAAAAAAATAGTAACAAAAATTGAGTGGGCCAGTTTTTCCAGCCCATTCTTTTAAAAAAAATTTCGGCCCTCTAGCCCCGCCCTTTATTGGCCCAGCTCCTAATATCCTCTTTAGGCCTTTTTTTTATTTTTTTTTTCAAAACCCATGTTTAAAGCCCAAGAAAGAAAAGAAAACAGGGCCCAACCCTCGTTCTCTTCTATTCCCCTAGCAGAGACTCGCGTCTCTAAAAGAGGGGAGCGACAACAGTGACGTGGGCGACCGAGCAAAAGAGGCGTCCGTCCGTGAGCGAGGGTGAGCGAGCCACGAAGTGACGCGAGCGTACCCAGGCCTTCTGGAGTAGGTGAGTTGGCTTATGGAAAAGAAAGCAAGGCCAACGGAAAGAATAGAAAATTGAATCGTTGGAAACGTATGCGGAATAGATTTTAGGCTCCAAAAATTAGAAAAAATTATTTTTTTAATGGATAGATTTCAAGTTTTAGGTTAATGGAACTTAGAATAAGTTTTTGTTTTTTTATTTTTTTCTTTGCACGATTTTACGATATTTTATAGCGTTCGATAATGAGTATATAATCTGAAATCGTTAGTCTAAACTTTCATTTTATAACTAAAGCTTTTATTTTGTTAATGTTTTATACTTTATGTATGTGTATAAATAAGTTATGGTCAGTGAGCAAGTACTAATTAAATTTTACTATAATCGTTCAATTAATTGTATGAGTGGAATTTGGATAAATCTTGATACCAACCTGTAAGGTGGTAGGTTTAGGTTTCAAGATATGTAGAATAAGTTTCAAGTGTGAAAAAAATGAGGAACTCATTCCAATGAATATGTTTCGAGTTTTAAGTGAAATTTGTATGGAATTAGGAATTGCTTATCGTTAGTCACCGGAGGAGCTGAAGAGGGAGGTTGGCTGGGGGTGCTTCCCTGGAGAGAAGAAAGGAGCAAAAGAGGAGAGGAGAAGAACGCGGGAAAGGGAGAGCTCATTTGGAGACCCAAACTTTTTCTCTCTCTTGCTCGCGCAGAAATGTCAACGCTGCCTTCGGCGAATCTCGCGGCTTCATCATCCTCTCCGCCGGTGAGAAACGCTGATGGTGTCCGGACGTGTTGAATTCGTGCGGCAAGCTCTACTTCGATGTCCCTCCCTCCAGGCGAAGCTTGCAAAGGAGCGAAGATGGGCCACCAATCTGGGAGGAGGGTCCCATCATTGTTCTGCGGGTCAAAGGAAATATATCCGTTCGATTGTGAGGCCAGGAGATGCATTAATCAGAAAGTCAAAGTGATGTCCGGGAGCTCGACAGCTGCATACTTAGGGTGTGCATGGAAACACTCTTTATTTCTGTTTCTGAACAATTTTTTTGTTTTATTGTTCCCGGTGTTGGGAATAACGGATCCCCGAAAACTGGATTCGACATTAAATCGAACCCCTAAAACGAATGCGGAAGCGAAGCCCGAGAAAATCACGTATCACCGATCCTAAAGCACACCACGGAGTTGAGCGTACCTTGTTAGCCACAGATTAAACACCGACGTCGATAGGAGGAAGAGATTTGGCCCTGTTCGATCCGATGATGCCTTGAAGGGAAGAAGAACGATGCCTTATGCTTACTGTTTCTTCTTTTTGTTTTTGAGAGAGAGAGAGTGCGGGAAAAGGAACGTACGTACGTTGAATTATCCAAGAGATGTCTTCTCTCTCTCTCTCTCTCCTCCCTTTTATACCTTCTCCCATCCACGGGCCCTATTCTCGTGGGCCGGGCTTCTAGGCCCAACATGGGCGGATGGGCCTTAAGCCCATCTCATATAAAACCATCATCTCCCACTCGCACATGGTGGGCCGAACAGGATTCTCTTTACCTCTCTTCAATATTCATACCGGTGAATAATCCGTGCGACCAAAGATACTTTGAGAGCTCGTTGCCATACATCTCATAGGAATATATAGCAGCTCATAATGGGCGTCTCACTCGAGTAGATTAAGTATGCAGTACCCTAGATCGATCGATCATATTTATATCTCTTTTGATCTCTTTTAAAAAAATGATATATTTATATATATATATATATTATATTCACAATTATAATTATCACAAAGACAGTCATAATTGGTTAACCGCTGAATACAAAACTATAATGTGATTCTCCAAATTCGATCTTCCTCTTTCCTTCAAACTCTCAATTTCAGTTTAGCTTGCTTTTCTAGAAATGCCCCATTAGATCGAATCATCTCATGACCATTGGTAATATCCTAATATAGCAAACACTAAATAGAAATCTTGAGAATAAGTAAGAGTCATGAGGGGACTAAAAAATTGAGGAACTCTTTTCCTCAAGAGTCTCACACGACATAAAAGTTGAGATCAAACTTTTTGCCACTCTTATTAGTCGTCTCATGCATACGTAGTATGAAATACGTATTACGGTATTAACTCCTTTCCCATAGAGCGTATGTCTACACATTCAATACCATACAGATGATAGTTCAGACATACCCAATGTCTAACTTGAGTTCACGTATTTACTCATTCACAAAATTCATCAGAACTCACATCTGGCATCTTAGATAGATAAAGTAAAATATGTGGGGTATTTTACTTTCGGACATAGTAAGTATCATGTCCTCATCTTAACACTCAGTTAAGACAACATACGTGTTTTAAGCTTGAGCTCTCGATTATCACCTAGATAATAAGCTTAAAAACTATCTCATCTCTATGTATCACACAGTAAATAGAGGCGATTACCCGTGTGAATGGGCCAATCTTATATCTGTCCGACATACTTTCTCAACTTAAAGTAATGCACTGAGCATTAAGATGCATAAAGATCAAACAAAGATTCATAGGCATTAATGATGAAAACATAAATTCATCAAATGTGAACACTTAGGGAAATTACAATCCAGTACATCAAACTCTACGTAATCCTAGAGATTTCATATGGCCACAAAACACATCTCTAGGTATTGGCTTTGTCATAAGATCTGCTACCATTCTATGCGTAGATATGTACTATAAGTTCACGTCCTTTCGTGCAACCATATTTTTGACAAAATTATACTTGGTATCTATGTGTTTGGTCTTGCCATGATATTTTGGATCTTTGGTGTACACTTTTGCTGCTTGGCTATTACAATTAACCAACAGTGATCTGCAACACTTCCAATAACACTTAAATGATCCAATAATCTCTTAAGCCAAACGTCTTCTTATACTGCTGCTGATAATGCCGCGAACTCATTTTCCATCGTGGACAAGGCTATACACTTTTGTTTCTTACTGCTCCAACATATGGTGCTATTATTCGGTAAGAAAAGCAAAGCTAGAGGTAGATTTCCTTTCATCTAAATCTCCTCTCCAATCAGCATAAGAATAGCCTTAGAGTCGCAGATCCTTTCCTTAATAACTCAGCGTATTATCAGCAGTCCCCTTTAGATACCTCAGTATTGTCTTAACGGCCTTCCAATGTGCTTGATCTGGATTGGATTGGTATCTACTCACCATTCCAACTGCAAAACATATGTCAGGTCTTGTACACATCATAGCATACATCAAGCTCTCAACAGCACTAGCATAAGGAACTTGTTTCATTTGTTCCTTCTCTTGTGGGGTCCTTGGACACAGTCTATGGCTCAGTCCTTCGCCTTTTGCAATAGGAGCGTCTATGGGTTTATAATCTTGCATACGAAATCGTTCAAGAACCTTACTTATATATGTTTCTTGCGAAAGAGACAACGATCTCTTCGAACGATCTCTTGAAATCTTAACTCCAAGAATGTATGCAGCCTCACCCATATGCTTCATCTCAAAGTTAGAAGACAACCATCTCTTGACAGTATTAACAAACTCCATATTGCTTCCAATAATTAGTATATCATCAACATATAATAATATGATCACAAATTGATCATTGGATCTTTTGATATATACACAATAATCCTCATCAATCATTGTAAAATCATATGCCATTATGGCATTATGAAAACGTATATACCATTGTCTTGATGACTGCTTAAGGCCATATATCGACCTCAAAAGTCGACATAACTTTTCTTCTTGGCCTTTCACTATGAAACCAGCAGGTTGTTCCATATATATATCTTCATCTAATTCTCCATTGAGGAAAGCAGTCTTTACATCCATTTGATGTAACTCAAGATCCAGACTAGCCACTATTGCTAGAATAATGCGAATCGAGGTAAATCTCACTACAGGAAAAAAACGTATCTTCATAATCAATTCCTTCCTGTTGATTATATCCCTTCGCCACAAGGCGAGCCTTATGCCTTTCTATCGAGCCATCAGCCTTTCGCTTTATTTTGAGAACCCACTTGTTCCCAATAGCTCTGCGTCCTTTTGGAAGATCAACCAGTTCCCAGACTTAGTTTGATTTCATTGGCTCCATTTCCTCCTCCATTGCATGAATCCATTTTTCCTTACTAGGGCAATTCAGAGCCTCATTAATATTTCTTGGCTCATCCTCATCTTGTGGAGCAACCATAAAAGTTTTCCCTTCAATGTTAAAACGTCGACGGAAAACACTTTTGCGACTTGTTCACCGTATGGGAGATTGTACACTTAGCACATCATTCCCCATTATGCTCCCACTTGGATTAGATAATGATAATGTCATCTCATCATGTGGTCGCAATTGAGAATGAGTTGAATTCAATTCATCACTTCTCATATTACTCCCACTTGGACAAACTCCATTAATATCATTATCTTAATCTAAGGTTTCAAATAGGGAGTAATCTTCTCCTATTTCGCCCTTCTTAGGAAATTCATCCACTGAGAATGTGACGTCTCGTGATTCAAATTCAGTTATACTCCCACTTTCTTGCTCACCTATGAACACATACCCTTTCGAGTGTTTTGAGTATCTCATTAAAATACTCTTCTTTCCTTTGGGACCCAATTTCTCAAACTTGTGAGAGGACTTATGAGTATATGCAGCACAACTCCATGGCTTAAGAAAACTTAAGTCCGGTTTTCTACCTGTCCATAACTCATATGGAGTGAAAGTAACTAATTTGGAAGGCGCCCGGTTAAGTATATAGGCAGCAGTTAACAACGCATCACTCTTAAAAGTAATAGGTAAGTTAGCATGCGCCATCCTGGACCTAACCATTTCCAGTAGGGTTCTGTTTCTTCTTTCCACAACACCATTTTGTTGAGGAGTATATGGAATAGACAATTATCTTTCTATTCCTTTTTCATCACATTATTTTCTGAACTCATCAGATAAATATTCTCGACCTCGATCGGATTTCAATGCTTTTATTTTCTTATCTAATTGATTTTCTTCCAAGTTCATAAATCTTTTGAAACAACATAATGCTTCAGATTTATGAGAAATCAAATAGACATTTCCGAATCGAGTATAATCATCTATAAAAGTGATGAAATAAACAGCCCCATGCCTTCCCCTCACATTCATTGGACCATAGACGTCAGAATGGATTAAATGCAGAGGAAATTCAGCTCTTTTATCTTTTCCAAACGGTTTCCTTGTTGTTTTCCCTTCTAGGCAATGCTCACATATGGACAAATCGACTTTGTCAATGTTGCCCAACAAGCCCTCTTTGGCTAGTCTATTCATATGTTGTTGGGCAATATGATCAAGTCTTACATGCCACACACTCACATCATTATCATATGAAGTAGAAGACGTGAAAAGGGAATAACAAATATTGACATCATCGCAGTCAACATTTAATGCAATAAAACCATCCAAAAAATGACCACAACCATAGTAGTTTGTATCCAAATATAAATCTACACTTATATTATGGAAGTTCACACTAAAACCAAGCTTAACTAACACCAAAACAGACACAAAATTTCGACGAATCTCCGGAGCATATAGAACATCAAGATGCGTCCACCATGCATGTTCAATTGGCAGGTGCCAATTCCTTTACTTCAGCTCTGGAGTTGTTTCCCATATGGATCCACTTAGTTCCAGTTGGTACTTGTCGAAATTCCACGAAGGATCCTCTATCCTTCTCTCCATGGTCTGTCGCTTCTGAATCTACAGTCCACAAAAGATTGGATTCAATTAAGAATACAGAACTCGACACATAAGCAAAGTTCTGAAAAATACAAGGGGTGTTTACCTTCTTTGACTCACAACAATCGCGAGCATAGTGACCCTTTTTGTCACAGTTATAACACTTCACCCTTGACATTTTCTTCACTTGAGGACGTTTTCCTCTTTTGTGTTGGTTAACTCTTGATTTCTTGCAACAAGGACTTGATCCTTTGCAATCCCACATATTGAACGAATCAATACGTTTGCGCTTAGAGCTCAAAGCCCTTTCTGAGCTAGAACCAGCATTGCAAATGTCTATTTTCGACTCAAATGTCGTTAGGCGGTCCTCTACTAGCTCAAGGTGGCGCACGGCATTCTCAAAATCTTCCATAATATGGTCAAGAGCTTCTAGTGCTTCTTGCTTTTCCAACACATATTGGATTTTCATTTGCCAAATTTCATAATTGTCACCATTGAGCTTTTCACCTTTATTCAGCTCGGCAACTATGCTCTTTGTGACTGAAGCCGTTGATCTGAACACATCAGACAAATATGCACGAATTATTAATGTCTATCATTTATGCATCCACTTTGCATAGACCCGTCATATCAATGAACAATTTTAAGTAAGGTTTCAAAATCAAAAGGTCACTATGTTTCCAATCATTTTCCAAAAATCCTAACTCAAAATTATTATTAATATAATTGTCTTATACAAAATAAATTCTATGAAGTTACAAAAACTTCTATGAGCTACCCACAGCTAATTACCCATAGCAACCGGCAATAACAGAAAGCAACAGATAAATGACATCCAATAGAATAACAAAGGTTTCACATAATATAACTATACATTACACTAAGCAATATATATACAGAGAAAAAATATCAACATGGAAAGAGATATTCTCATCAAAAACATCTCAAATTAATCCAAGAAATAAATAGGGAATGTCCCTTCTAATCTATCAGCCAAAACATCTGAGAAAACTGAAAGCACATTTGCCAACCATGGAAAAACTTTTGAAGAGCTTTCATGTCGCCACCAAGGCGCATTCACTCTACGCCATGTGGCGCTCAATCTAAGGGTTGAAGTTTTGGTTAACTCAATCCTATAGTACTCTCTTACAAAAGCTTCCACTAGCTTCCTATAACCCGGGACCACGTTGACCTCCCATAGCCGATCCAACACTGCTTGCCATTCATGTGGAAGAGTGTTCATCAAAGCCAGCATCTTCTCAAAATCCGACATAAGATAACCATTCCAGATGATTTTCTGTATCATCTGATTGACCCTGACCACATGTGATACTAAATCATCATCATGCCACCGATAATTAGCTAAATCTGATATCAGCTTTTTAAGTCTTGCATTTCCCTCGTCCGTTCTCGGGATTGCAGGTATCTGTGCATAACGCATCATAGTTTCTGCAACAAATGCAGAATAAAAATGGATCACTTATAATCCATAATAAATATAAGGGAAAATACATAATTTTTCATGATTCATGTAACAAATGCAGAATTAAAAATGGATTACTTATAACCCACATAGGCATGATTGAAAAAAAAAAAAAAAAAAAAATTCCTCATTTTTTTTGGTGGTCAACGGTCAAAGTCAACGGTCGTCGGTCAACGGTCGTCGGTCGTCGGACCGGACGGACCGCTCGCGTGGACCGATCGCACGTGCCGCGCGTGTGTGCGGGCTGACGTCACGCAGACGTCATTCAGCATGTGCCGCGTGCATGCCTGCATCCGCGGGTCGGGTCGGGTTGGGTCGTCGGCCGGTGACCGCCCAATAACTTGTCGTCATCGGTGACGTCATCCGAGCGGTTACCGACCGTGGGATGACGTCACGGTGACGTCATCGCGTGACGTCAGCACGCGTCGGTTCGCCGATTGGCGCGTACTGTTTCGTCGATCGCCGGCGCGCATGTGCCGGTTCGGCGACCGGCGCATGTAGCGCACGCGCTGGCCAATGCTAGCGCTTTGGGTGCATCGCGCCCATGTGCAGCGGCTTCTGGCCGCGCGTGTGGGCGCGTGCGGTGTCTCTCGGTAGCGCACGACATGTCGTCGGACTCGTCTCGACGACCTCTTTCACCCAGTGCCTTCAGAAATTGATTTCGACTTACGAAAACCCAGAAAAAGGACGAACAGCGCTCGAGTGTTGGGATTTCTCGCCCCAATCTATACGGCCGAATTGCTTTCGCGAAAAATCAATCAAAAACATCAAACAGGTCGAGAAAAACATGAACTAGGGCTTTGATACCAATGTTAGAAATAACGAATCCCCGAAAACTGGATTCGACACTAAATCGAACCCCTAAAATGAATGCGGAAGCGAAGCTTGGGAAAATCACGTATCACTGATCCTAAAGCACATTACGGAGTCGAGCGTACCTTGTTAGCCACAGATTAAACACTGACGCCGATAAGAGGAAGAGATTTGGCCCTGTTCGATTCGATGACGCCTTGAAGGGAAGAAGAACGATGCCTTATGCTTACTGTTTCTTCTTTTGTTTTTGAGAGAGAGAGAGAGCGCGGGAAAAGGAACGTACGTACGTTGAATTATTCAAGAGGTGTCTTCTCTCTCTCTCTCTCTCTCCTCCCTTTTATACCTTCCCCCATCCACGGGCCCTATTCTCGTGGGCTAGGCTTCTAGGCCCAACATCGGCGGACGGGCCTTAAGCCCATCTCATATAAAACCATCACCCGGGAACAAAAAAAGAACAGAAATGCGTTTGGTTGCGTTTCTGTTCTTTTTTGGTTTTTTTGTTCCCGGAACAAAAAAAAAAAGAAACACAAAATAGTTGTTTTTGGAGAAAAGAAACACTTCTTCGAAACGCTTCTCTTCTCTTTTCTTTTCTTTTCTTCTTCTTTTTTTTCTTCTTTTTTCTTTGGCCGATCGCCGGCCTCGGCCATGGCCAGCGACCGGCCGTCGAGGGCCGGCGACGCCCTCGAGGGTCGGCGACCTCGCCGGAGCGTCGCCGGCCCCCGGCGAGGCCGAGCCTCGCCTTAGCCGGGCAAGCTCGGGCTCGCCCGGATCGGGCGAGGCCAAGCCTCGCCATGGCCGGGCGAGCTCGAGCTCGCCCGGATCCGCGAGGCTCGGCCTCGCCGGGCCGGCGAGCCTCGCCGTGGCCGGGCGAGGCTGCCGGCCCCGTCGGCTGGTCGTCGGAGGCCGGTGATCGGCCGAAAAAAGAAAAAATAAAAAAGAAAGGAAAAAATGAAAAAAAAATAAAAATGTTCAAAAAATTAAAAGAAATAAAAAAGAATAAAATTTACCAAACGTGTTTCTATTCTTTTTTTATTCCGGAACAAACGTTACCAAACACGTTCTTTTGTTCAAAAATTGTTCCCCGGAACAGAAACAAGAACAGAAACACTTTTTTTTTTTTTTGTTCCCTGGAACAAAAAAAGAACAGAAACGTTACCATTCTCACCCTTAAAAGAAATTAGATGAAGCATTTGAGATGGCTGGACGTTCGCTGAAGGAGTGAAAGAGAGAAGAAGAGAGGCTGGAGAGGGAGCCAAGAGTAAGAGAGAGAGAGAGAGAGAGAGAGAGAAAGAGAGAGAGAGAGCTCACCCTTACCCCGAGGATCTTGGCTTGGATGCACTGAGGAGGCCGACTGTAGCCCGATACTTAAAAAAAATTCTTTTTTTGTTTGTTTTATGACGTTTTTGTACTCATTTATGACAAAAATGAATCTCTTTACTTAAATTTTATATGTACGTCACGATATCTTGCCAAAATTATATATAACAAGCTGCGTATATTTAGGACAATTTATAATAAGGAAATTGATTTTTTGAGAGACTCTTAAAGACCTCGACTGGTTACTCATATGTGCTCTAGTTACGAATGAACTTCAATAGCAAGAGTGTAGTTTCTCATTAAAAAATTGATGTCTATGTTTCCATTGTTTTCATATATAAAGTAAAAGAGCAGGAAGAAGAGACTAGATTTGATCGTTCCTTGAGAGACTTTGGATATACGTAAGTTCCACCCCTGCGTTACAAAATGTTAGATTCTGGGTGCGATTGTTGAATAGCCCTCTGCGTGGTGTTTTGTATTGTCATAGCAACTTCCATACTTTTAATTTATTCATACCTCCAATTTCTTAGAATGTAGATGGCTACATTATTTTGGCATGTTTAGATTTCTCACTTGTGTAACATATATTCTTTTAAGTCCTTTTCAGCTCAATTGATTTTGTGAATGCGAATTGTAATTTCAAATCACAATGATTAACAGTGTATGTCCCTTTAAATTAGTTTTCTTTTTTAAACTAATTTGATGGTATAACCACTATGTTATATTGGACTAAAACCTTTCCTATGTTTCGTTGACGTTATTGTGAAGCTCTTCCAGTTGAGTTTCTAATTTCGGTTTTGAGGAATTCGTGTTTATTCATTCAGACATCTCTGGATGAATATTTTACTTCATTTAGCTTTTCTGTCTTATTTTCCTGACATAAATAAATCAACAAAACACCAAATTCGCTCAATTGGACCGACGCATTATAGGGAATATACGAAAGAAAAATCCTTGAAAGAAAATCCCAAATGTCAAGCCCTTCGACTTGCAAGTCTCTTTTGACCCCCCAAAAAAAGCAAACATGCAAGTCTCTTGCATTTTCTTTAATCGAGATACGACATTAGAAGTAATACATAAACAGCCACACTTTCAAACTATAGTAAACACACTTATGACACTCTTATTTCAACTTCACTACAGAAGTACATACATCTATAATGAATTTATTTATGAGATTTTGTGATATATTTAGGTAATTTTCTTCAGCGAAATGATGATGCTGACCAATGGAATCTTTTCCTTGGAAAAGCGGTTGCCGAGTTTAGCCCTAAACCTCTTGAAAACCTCATTGATGATCTCTTCACCAAAGTGATGAACGAGCAAGGGCTCGGCTATAGCTCTTAGGCACCCGACTATTTTGTCTACCGCTTCCTCTGAGACAACATTAGGGTCGAAATCGGTCTCAATTACATCATGATTCACTTCAAACACCTCCAAGCAATCGATTGAGAATGACCCTTGCTTTTCGACCTCCTGGCGTACTTCTTTTGGTGAGGGTGTGTAATAAGGGACGTTGAAGGAGTGGAGTTTCTCTTCTTCTATGAGTCCCTACGTCAGCCACAGATTTAGTATGTTGGATCTTTCTACCGAAAATAAGAAACAATTGCAATAAGTTGTCAGTATAATATCCTAATAAAAGTCATATTTACTTTGACCCAAAAAAAAGAAGAAGAAGCCGTAGGTACATGTTTATGTAATTGGCTGTGCAACTATTGCATATTGATGATATTTGTTGTTTCCTAGTATGTAAATGTGCATTCCATTTTTTACACCATGCCTAATAGGGAATGAGTGTGCACTTAATTAAAATACCTAATAATTTTTACTTGCGTACTCTGATTTTGTCGAATACATTCATAAGGAAGAGAAATCGGATTAAATATGTAGGATATCCAAACTGCACTATTGCTTTCTTTCAAAGAATTCATGCGAAAACTATTGCTAGAGCTCATCTAACAGGTGCTTTAGGTACAGTAAAATCAGGAATAATCATTAACCATAACCACCATTACTCTCATTGTTTTTTGTTTTCTAATTAATGGTTATGATTGGTCTTGGAGTGCGAGAACAAAAGATACTACTAGAGGACTAACAAAACTCACCAGGGTCAACGGAAGTATGATACAATTTTTACTATAGGCAATAAGAAAAACCAACTCAATACTAAAGTGTCCGCGGCTATTCAAGTACTGGTTTGATCTTTTTAATTTGCTTACTTCGGTGACCATCTCATTGAGATCAATAGCTAAGAGCTCCCAAAGTCGGCGATATTCTTCGCTTGAAGGATTGTCGCTTCTTTGACCGTGGAGGGTCAAAACCATACGCCCTTCCATTACCAACTCTTGCCCACGACACTCCAAGAATGTTGAGAAGTCCCTTTGGAATTGCTCATAATATGCCCTAAGCACACTCGGAGGGCTCGATCTTGACATGGATATGTTTTCTTTGTTTTCCGCTAGCCCTCTTGGAACCTGAGAAAGAGAGAGAGAGAGAGAGAGAGAGAGAGAGAGAGAGAGAGAGAGAGAGAGAGAGAGAGAGAGAGAGAGAGAGAGAGAGTATGAATGAGTTTATTAGCAAATGAAACTATGGGCCAAAAAATTTACCTGAGACAGCCAATGAAGGCTGTACGAAGAATGAATGAAGTGCAGACTCTCCTGAGCGAACAATCTCCCGTAGAACGAACCGGGAACGCCATTGAAGAAGCATGCCAACGCCGCTGATGCTCCATACTTGCTCTTCATTTGCTCACTTAGCTTCTCTTGGAATCTCGGCAAGAAGCTGCTGAAGAGGGTGTTGAAGTCATTCCCGGGGAGATCATTCAAGAACACTTGGACCTCCGGTAGCTCATTCTTCGCATTGTAGAGATCGATCATGATGCTTATGATCTCAGACACAGCGAAGAGACTGTTGGGGCCGCAGGAACAGCCCAAGTCTGCGATGGTGAGGCTTGCCGGGATGGTAGCGGCGATAGTGGAGAAGAAAGCTGTGATGGCTGCCTCTGTTATAGGCTTTGTCATCGATATCACCTTTCTCTATGAAAAGAAAAAGAGAGCATTGACTCAATACAAAGAGAAAAGGTTTATATCTTAGTTTTTTCATCTACGGAGAAATAAATCTCAATTGTCACGTATGCCCTACACTGTTCGAACATATCTTCTCGATTAAAATAAATGGGTAGTTAATAGAGAACGATTGAAGATTGCAAACTCCGTGCATTCAGGAAAATTACCAAAAAAATCCTAAATTAATTGAATTTGTGCTAGTTTAGTTAAAAACCTTTCAATTTAACTCATTTAGTCCAAAACTTTAGATGGTTTGCCAATTTACTCATTTCAACCCATTTTGTTTAGAAAATCACTGAGGTAGGCATCGATAGTGTCATGTAAAACGGTCCACATTTACGTGGACAATTTTTATAATTTTTATAAAAAATTTCTAAACTTTTTACAGTTTTTTTTTTAATTTTTCTTTTTTCTTTTATATGAAGTTAGGCAATCGGCCATCCCTCACTGACCCTAGGTGAGGGTTGATGACCTAATTGGCCACTAGGCATGGGTCAGGGTTGCAGTCCTCACCTAGACCTAGCGTGAGCCATGAAACTCTCATCAACCTTGAAAGTGGTTGTGGCATTTGCTAGGCTTAGAAAAGAAAAAGAAAAAAGAGAAGAAAAAATAAATAAAATAAATTATAAAAAGCTATCCACGTAAGGGTTAGTTGTATCACGTAGGACAGTTGGTGTTCATGTCTCAGTTATATTTGGTTAGAATGATTAAATTGGCAAATCATCAAAAGATTTATGAATAAATTGGTCAAATTGAAAGTTTATGATTGAATTGATTAAATGTAATAGGTTTTGAATATTTTTGGTATTTTTTTCTCGTGCATTCTATCCAAATCAAACATCATTTGTCCCATGTTGCATGGTTTTACAAGATCTAATTCTTTTATATACTCTCGAGTGTACATTCTTCGAGAGATACTTTGTTAATTAAAAAATTTGTCTACAAATTAGGGACATCATTTAAATTTTAGATCGATAAGTGATATGGTCTAATAGGGCGTGGTAAAATGGTGTCTTTCACATATATAATTTCAAATCTTGGTAAACAAAAAGAACCTAGTTTGTTACAAAATGAACAATCATGTTGTAGTGCATTATCACAAAAGGGTGTATAATAATAAATCTTTTTTTTTTCTCGTTAGTCCTACTCTAATTTTCAACTCATTTTGGACTTTTGTTTTGTTTCTTTGTAGGACGTGAAAGTTGAAATTCACACTTGAAACTAATTGTCCTTACTCAATTCCCCTGAGAAAGTGAGGATTTAAACTTCCCATCTCCCCCAAAGGTGCCCACTGGAGCAAACCTCAGTGATTTAATCAATCTTTAAGAATGAGGAAAAGTAGTGTCGTTCTCCCTGAAAAATAAATTCTTGAAAGTATTTTTCGATGTCATCCTGTTTTCATTACGACAAATATGTGCCCACAATAGAACAATGAGAGGTTTACCTGAAGTAATGAGTTGTTAGCATAACTTGTTTCTCCCATTCCTCCTTTCATGGGGAATTGTCGTGTGAATTCCATCTCTCTCTCTCTCTCTCTCTCTCTCTCTCTCTCTCTCTCTCTCTCTCTCTCAGAGTCTTTTGAATGGCTTTGAGGCTCTTCTATTTATGGAGAGTTTTGAAGTACTTCGTTTCAATGTGTTGCATTCACCATAGCTTGAGCCCAGTTCGAGTGTGAAACATGCATGGAGAAAATATTGAATATCTATGGAGAGTTTTGAAGTACTTCTTTTCAATGCGTCGCATTCACCATAACTTGAGCCCAATTCAAATGTGAAACATGCATGGAGAAAATATTTAATATCTATGGAGAGTTTTGAAGTACTTCGTTTCAATGCGTCGCATTCACCATAAGTTGAGCCCAGTTCGAGTGTGAAACATGCATGGAATATTGAATATCTAAATTGTGGTCAACTCTGCAAAATATTAGTCCATTTATCTTATGACACATATCGTGCTTGGGCCCACAAGTCAGAAACATTTAAAATTCTCGTGGGCCCTTTCTCTCTCTCTCTCTACTCGCTTTCACTCCTCTGTTTTCATCTGAATGGCTTTGAGGCTCTTCTATTTATGGAGAGTTTTGAAGTACTTCGTTTCAATGCGTCGCATTCACTATAACTCGAGCCCAATTCGAGTGCGAAACATGCATGGAGAAAATATTGAATATCTAAATTGTAGTCAACTCAGCAAAATATTAGTCCATTTATCTTATGACACATATTGTACTTGGGCCCACAAGTTAGAAACATTTAAAATTCTTGTGGGCCCTTTCTCTCTCTCTGTACTCGCTTTCACTCTGTTTTCAGACACCTTGTCTCTCTCTTCTTCATCACTACTTTCTTTCTTTTTTTGTTTTTGTTTTTTTTTTTTTTTTTTTTTTTTTTGGCCTTCTAAGGCCATGGATGCTGCTCGATTGTAGTGAGCAGCCATGGACAAAACACTCCTGAGCATGCTAACCCTCATTTGTGGCCATCATTGCTTTCGTCTGATTTGGAGGGCAACCCTTGCCTTGGTCACGAGGGTTGAGCCCTCGCTGAATTTGATGAAAGCGATCCACTCTGGCCATAGGTGAGGGCTGGTACAGGCGAGGGCCATAACACCCTTGCCGGCCCTCATCTGTGGCTGGTCGTTGGCCATGGGAAAAACAAAGGACAAAGAAACGGTGAAGAAGAGAGAGAGAGAGAAATGAAAGGGAGAGAGGGGATTCAGGTTTCTTGAAAAGTGGGCCCGTGAGCGACACAGAATGGACGGTGGCTACTTCAGCTACACTCAGTATTTTACATGCATGGGCATGAGTTTGCACGAACATGTCCACTTGTTGGGATCTCTCTCAATCACTTGGACAGGAATTCTTATTACTTTCAAATAAAGGATAGACAAAGACAAAATACATGCGATACTTGCGTAAGGTTGTGCTTCTCCATACACAGTACAAGTCTAGATACGTGCCATATTGCCATGTGCGAGGTTGAACTTAAAAGATGTTTCTATTTTTCAAGAGTTTTATAAATGAATGCTCTTAAAACTAGGTTAAAAAATTACAAAAAAATTGTTGAGGCACTTTCAAAATTTACAACGTCATCCTATGAAAAAACTAAAGGGTCCTAATAAATAAGAGAATGATTGTGTATCTATGATTGGTCTATACAAACAAAGTTACTATTAAAGTATCTCTTGAATTTGAGCCATTTGCGGAACTCAATCCCACTAGATAAATGTTCAAGTTTCAGCACAAGATATGCACGGGTTACTTCTCTTAATTAAGAGAAAGCCATTACAAGACAAAGAATGGGCTTAAGGGAGCACCGAGTGAAAAGGAGAAAAAAGAAGAAGAAGGAGAACCTTATGTCTACTCTCTTTATATGTAGAAGCGACGACTAGTTTCGGTCTAGGCCGATCCCACCTAAGAATCAGGAACTGTTCTTGGGATCGGATTGGATTGGGAGGATTGGTTCTTAATTTATGGGACAAGGGACCAGCTCGAGCATCCTATGGAATTGATCACTTGGCAATTTTGCCTCCAAATTTCAACATTTTGAAGATTAATCTTTCCCTCAAAGATGGCACATAATCGACGAGGTAAATCTTTCCCCCAAAAATTACTAAACTTGTTGCTATTTTTAAGATTTTTTTTTAAAAAAATATAGTCGGTCAAGTTCCCTTCAACACCGGGAATCAAACCGAAAATCACTTGTTTCATTTTTATGGAATCGAGAATTGGACCAACGCACTCATGAACCACTCGGAATCGGCCGCTTTGGGCAGTTCCTAGTTCAGTTGGTCCTAAATGCTCACCCCTAATATATAGCCGCACAATGATAGTCTTGTGGCCAATTCGGGTAGTTTCTAGTTCGGTTGGTCCGATATGCTGACCCTGATATACAGCTGCACAATGATAGTCTTGTGGATTCCTATCAAAGAGGACAAGGAGCCGCCGGTGGGTTTCTTTCGTGCGAGAGAAGGTGAGGGTTCCTTAAGAGTTGCGCCGTAGAATGGCTCTCCTTCCTTTGGACACTGCACAAAAGAAAATCCTAAAGCCGATGAGGAATGCTTCGTGCGGTGGCATGATGAGAAAGTTCCAAACGCGTGGATTTTACGTTGTGAGTTTTAAGTTATCAAAATGGGTTGTTTATTTGCAAATACTTGGGGTTTGGATTTAATGTAGATGTAAGAAATACTCAAGCGTATGAATGATTGTAACTTGAATTTTTTTTATTATTAGTGAATTATTTGCCGCCAACTCTCACAATAGATGTAGATATTGATATTGAACTGAATCATGTACATTTTGGCGTCCCTTATTATTCGTTGTTTGTTTTGTCTAGTAATTTTCAAGTTGACATAACTGCAAGATCTTGATTGATTCCCATGTATATATTACAATAGTTACCACCAAAGTGATTGGCCTAATGGGAAAAGGGTTATCTGTCTTCCAAGAAATCTTAAGTTTGATGAGGTCATAAACAAATCTCGAAATAACTTGTACTATGTTGTCAAGCTGTTGCATGATTTGTATGGAGAGACTTTTAGCTATTAGTATCTTGGTGGGACTATAGTAACGAGCTCACTTACCTCAAATGTTTATATCACGGGTGGTGTAAAGTAGTTCTTGGCTTAAACCGAATTTTCTATAACGAAAGATAGACGATTATGGTAATACCCAAAGGGGGTCACTAGCATTAGCCACATGTTCCCATTTCTTTTATAATCAAATAAAGGCAAAAAAAGTTTTAATCACCTTACCTGGACGAAGGAAAATCATTAAGGATGCATTTGGTAGTTATTTTATTTCTGGAAATAGTATATGTTCTGAAATATTTTTTTTTTTAATTCTATTTTATGGACAAGTTTTTGAGCATTTAAACACGTTTGATAATTATATAAAATTTATATTTTTGAAATAGAAAAAGAATAGGGATGCATTTGGTATGACTCAAATTTTCGTTTAATGACCAACTAGAGATGAAAGAAAAAGAAGAAAAGAAAAAGAAGAAAAAGAAAAGAAAAGAAAATGCCTTGGTTTTAGAATTTTTTTTTTCAAATAAAAAAAGTAACTTTTTCTCCTTATTTATGTTCCAAATATATTTCCTAACCATCAATTCGTTCTAAAAAATAGAAAAATTTGCTGATGTCACCAAATGAATTTATGTTATTTTTTGTTTTGGAGAACAAAAGAGTAGAAATAGTCAATAATTGACTGATTACTAATTGTGGCCTAAATGTGAGCCTTGATTGGCTTGTTTTTACACTTTCACTGACAAATTACGCATGATACATATTCTCCTTTTTTTGTTAACACAAAATTTTACCTTAATTGCTTTAACCTACGGCCTATGAGTTCATGAGTATCCCGTGCTTATTTTAAGAATCAAATAAGGGTATGAGCTAAAACTTTTGTATATGATATTTTTTTGGCAAGTTGTTCAATGATTTGAAAATCTTTGCTAATATAAATATATGGAACACATCTGACCCTAGAGAGAAACCAATATTGTCACCTTGCCAAGTGCAAAATAAGACCTGTTGTATGTATATCTTAGGGTGAGCTTGAAAGGAAACAATATATTAAGGCATACCGCAAAATAAGCATCATGGATAGGAAGAATTGCACGTACCAATACAACTTTTTCGTAAAATCAACAATCAGATCGATAATTACGAGAAGCTGAAACAGGGCTGATTCTCATAACTCCTTCAATACGGTTTTTGTTTTTACCTTGTACTGCTTTAAACGGGGAAGTTCTGCGCGTCTTTTCATCCACTGCTTTGGACAAACATTCAAGTACACCTACGATTGCTATAATAAGGGCAGTTGAGAGAGAGAGAGAGAGAGAGAGATTGAATAAGAGTAGCTGGGGGAGTAGAGACGGCATATAATGCCACTTCCTTTTCATCATCCTCATAAATGTTTGATCAATGACCGGCTGCCCTCGCTTGTCCTTGCTCATAAATCGTCGGGGGAGCCCATGAAAATTGTGATTTGCTCTGTTGGGGGCTAGTTGTTGTGCTGGGATGACGGGTCTATTTGGTCTGTCCCGTTGGAGCACCATGAAGTTCACGTGCGAAGTATTCAAATTGGTTTAAAGACGGGTACCGTGAAGTTCGTGTGCGAAGTGTTCAAATTCATTGAATCCGGGACTTAAAAGACATCGCTTGCTTTCTCGGCCTCGCCCTTTGGGTGGATATTGATGGGCCACGTTGAATCATCGCCCCTGGCCTTGGAGGAGGAGGAAGTTAAGTCATGGCGAATTGGTCCAAGTGATCAGACGGCAAAATAACATACCACCTGTTTATCCGGAATTTAATCTATCACCAAAACTCCTTTTCAAAAGTCGTTATTCGGCTTTTGATGAGAGGAAACGGGTTCTATGGCAACTCCATATAAGAAATATTTCGGCGAACGATAAATAAATATAAACATTTACTTCAACTTTGGATCAAATTGCAGATACAAACTGTGTTGGAATTCAATCAATAATGAGACTAGAAAATATAACCATTTTCACAACAACACACGTGCACAAACTATGTCGGAATTTAATTGATGACAAAACTTGAGAACGTACATAGATGTATCGTTGGAATTTAATTGACGGCACGACATCCATGATAAAGATGCACACAAAAATTGAATTGATGATCAAGTATCAGGATAAAGATATGCGTTGAAATTTAATCGATGACAATAATTGAAAAGTTATAACTAACAAAAAATAAAGTGCAAGAAAGTAAATATAATAAAAATTACAGTTTGTCGATTATGTCCCCTTCTAGTTGATGAAACTTGGTATATGAGCATTCTATTATAACTTTTTGGGAGCAATTTCTTTTGAAATTTCAGTCTCATGTTTCCATGTCGGCAAGTCTTCTTCAAAACTCCTTTGAAATAGTCCTCAACCCACATCGGCAAGTCTTCTTCGAAGGTCCTTCGAAATAGTCCTCCACTTCTCCAATGGTTTGACTATTCTCCAAGTTTACACGTGCTCTTGTAACCGTTCTTCAGATTAAGCCTTGATGCAGTACGCCAACCTCAATTTTCCACGTTCATTTCCCATTGTAACAGTTCTCCATGATCTCCACTAGTAGGTGTACACGCCAGAACTTTGACTCAATCCTTTTAATCAATCACCTTGCTCCTTAGTTAACATGCTCATCGATAACTTTGTTAAAATAATTCATGAACATTTGTCATTTGTCGATATGTGCCAACATGCACACCCAAGTCATCAACAGCATACGATATGGACCAATCTTCAACCCATTCAATTGGCTTCCTCCATGGATGACCAAACATGCTCAAATGGTATATTGTCCACTCTTTTCCCTTTTCATTGCTACTTTTGATAGTTGCATATGAGGTTGTCAAATCTACTTTTGTTGTTTCCGAATGGTCATCACATATAGATAATAACTAAAAATTGGACATATTTGGGTGCGAACATCATCCAACTTGTTAATTTGACATTGGAGGTGCATAATCTAGGCATCCTATCCATTGGAAGCCATTCTTTCAATTTGGTAGTGCGACAATATCCTCTTGATGCGTTAATGTTGCCTTAAATTAAGAGAAATGGACAGTAAGTGTTGACACCCGAATTTTTGTTGATATTTAAAAATCCGTTTATTTCGCAAAAATATAAAAATTATAAAAAGATAAAAAGCAAAAAAAAATAGTAACAAAAATTGAGTGGGCCAGTTTTTCCAGCCCATTCTTTTAACAAAATTTTCGGCCCTCTAGCCCCTCCTTCTATTGGCCCAGCTCCTAATATCCTCTTTAGGCCTAATATCTATTTTTTTTTTTTATTTCAAAACCCATGTTTAAGCCCAAGAAAGAAAAGAAAACAGGGCCAACCCTCGTTCTCTTCTCTTCCCCTAGCACAGACTCGCGTCTCTAAAAGAGGGGAGAGACAACAGTGACGTGGGCGACCGAGCAAAAGAGGCGTCCGTCCGTGAGCGAGGGTGAGCGAGCCACCAACAAGTGACGCGAGCGTACCTAGGCCTTCTGGAGTAGGTGAGTTGGCTTATGGAAAAGAAAGCAAGGCCAACGGAAAGAATAGAAAACTGAATCGTTGGAAATGTATGCGGAATATATTTTAGGCTCCAAAAATTAGAAAAATTTCTTTTTTTTGATGGGTAGATTTCAAGTTTTAGGTTAATGGAACTTTGAATAAGTTTGTGTGTTTTATTTTTTTTTTCTTTGCACGATTTTGCGGTATTTTATAACGTTCGGTAATGAGTATATAATTTGAAACCGTTAGTCTAAACATTTATTTTATAATTGAAACTGTTATTTTGTTAATATTTCATATTTTTTGTGTGTATATAAATAAGGTATAGTCAGTGAGCAAGTGTTAATTATAATTCACTATAATTCACTCTTGAAACCCGTAAGATGGTAGGTTTCAGGTTTTAAGATATGTAAAGTAAGTTTTGTCAAAAAATGAGGAACTCATTCCAATAGATATGTTTCGAGTTTTAAGTGAAATTTGTATGGAACTAGGAATTGCTCATCCTTAGCCAGCTGGAGGAGCTAAAGAGGGAGGTTGGCTGGGGGTGTTTCGCTGGAGAGAAGAAAGGAGCGAAAGAGGAGAGAAGAAGAACGCAGGAAAGGCAGAGCTCATTTGGAGACCCAAACTTTTTCTCTCTCTTGCTCGCGCAGAAATGTCAACGCTGACTTCGGCGAATCCCGCGGCTTCGTCATCCTCTCCACCGGTGAGCAACGCCGATGGTGTCCGGACGCGTTGAATTCTGTACGGTAAGCTCTACTTCGATGTTCCTCCCTCCAAGCGAAGCTTGCAAAGGAGCGCAGATGGGCCACCAATTTCTGCGGGTCAAAGGAAATATATCCATTCGATTATGAGGCCAGGAGATGCATTAATCAGAAAGTCAAAGTGACGTCTGGGAGCTCTACAGCTGCACATTTAAAAGAAATTAGATGAAGCATTTGAGATGGCTGGACGTTCGCTGAAGGAGTGAAAGAGAGAAGAAGAGAGAAGAAGAGAGGCTGGAGAGGGAGCCAAGAGTAAGAGAGAGTAAGAGAGAGAGAGAGAGAGAGAGAGACGGAGACAGAGAGACAGAGCTCGCCCTTACCTCGAGGATCTTGGCTCGGAGGCACTAAGGCGGCCGACTGTAGCCCGATTCATCTAGGGCTCGCCCTCTAGCCATAGTCTCCGGGTTGGGTAGGGACCCCCACGGTGGAGGCTAATTCCATGAACCTCTTTGCCCTGCTTGATCTTTCCTGTTTTGAGCGAGGTGAGAGTCGACTCCATTTCTCTTGTTCTTGACCTGAATGAGTTGGTTTTATTGAATCCGAATGTCGCTTGTTGAGTACTTTTGAGTTTGGGTGTACCCTCGAGCTTGGAACATGTCAATATTTGCTTCCCAACTCGTTGCTCCCCATGTGTCCATTAATATGCCCGAACCATATTAGCGTACGGTTCATTCCGTTTCTGGGTTCATCTTTTTTTTTTTTTTTTTGGTGTCTGATGTTCCAATGCCATGGGGGAGATATACTGGCGACGTGGGCTAAAACAAAGAACAGTGGACACCGGCCTTTCTTGATTCGATATTCGTTTGAGTACGACTGAAAGCATGCTATTTACATCCGAACCCATGGGAGCCCACCGAGATTCAGCATCATGCCTCAATAAAATGATGGCACAAAAAACGCCAGCAACGAGCCACTTGCTCTGCAATCATCAGCAAAGATTTTCTTGGAAGTTAACACAGGGCGATAGGTATACAACTGCCTATGGCATTCTAAGCTTTTCTGAGTAGATGAGCCAATCATGCTATAAGAAGCTGTTCTTTTACGAAAAAGAAAATAGCCGTCCAACGCATTGCAAAGCATGTGGAGAGCTTTGCTCTTCTACACTGTCTATTCATTCCAACTTTAATCGGGCTTTGATTGATGAGAGCTTTGCCCGACAATTCAACTCCAATAAGGCAGTACAATCACCAGAAAATTTCAAGCAAACAGAGACACGAAACAGGGAAGCACAAGATTAACCACCTAACTAGTGCAACTAGTTTGGCTTGAAAGAAGAACCCAGAAACTGTAACGATCAAAAGCCTCGTTCCTATATACCTAACACACAGGACACGCTATCGCAAATTGTAATTTTTGCAAGAAAAGGCAACGAAATCAGCATACTTTCGAAACAAGAACGACTAAACGGAGAAGGGCACCGACCAGACGATTAAGAGTCGATTCCAAACCGCCAGCCGCGAAACCAGCCGACCCATCAATAAAACCTTCATGTTCAAGAATCCTAATATCTTCGCTGCTGCCGCTGCCGCTCCCAAAAGAAGCAGCTCTCACGGTCACTGTTTAGATGCCCTTTGTCACTGGCTTTTTAGGAATTTTGGGACTGTTACAAACTTTCACCTTTGAGTTTGCCTTTGGTAATTAGGAGTTTATGTCGAGTTGATATCACCCATTTCTCTTCGATTGATGCCCCCTGCAATCCAACTTTTGTTGCTTACTTTGAACGAGATTTCTGTTTCAGCCAAAGAAAGGAATGCTATTTAAATATAAATCATGTGCAATAATGGTTATATGGATACAAATAAATGTGAGGAAACTAAGATTGCACGATAGTTATCATCACAGTTATTTGGCCATGACTAAACTGAGTCACAATGTGATCATGTATTTGGCATGGATACTCCATAAGCCATCCTAGAATGTTTCTATATGTTGGAATGGAAAGGCATGTTGGAGACCATAACAACACATGTAAAGAAAAGGCCGCAAATTTGGAGGTAATGAAAGCCCAAAGGGAAAAATATGCCAAGTGTTTTGTTGTGCTAACTCAACAAAGATTGTAAATTATACTCGCTTTTAGGTGACTGAGTTCATTTTTTGTGTGTTTTATGACGTTTTTGTACTCATTTATGACAAAAAAGAATCTCTTTACTTAAATTTTATATGCATGTCACGGTATCTTGCCGAAATTATATATAACAAACTATGTATATTTAGGACAATTTATGACAAGGAAGTTGGTTTTTTGAGAGACTATTAAAGACCTCGACTGCTTACTCGTGTGCTTTTGTTACGAATGACTTTCAATAGCAAGAGTATAGTTTCTTTTTAAAAAATTGACGTCTATGTTTCGGTTGTTTTCATATATAAAGTAAAAGAGCAAGAAGAAGATACTAGAGTTGACCGTTCCTTGAGAGGCTTTACGAAATGTTAGATTCTGGGTGCGATTGTTGAATAGCCCTCTGCATGGTGTTTTGTATTGTCATAGCAACTTCCCACTTTTAATTTATTTGTACCTCCAATTTCTTGGAATGTAGATGGCTTCATTATTTTGGCATGTTTAGATTTCTCACTTGTGTAACGGATATTGTTTTAGTTCTTTTAAGCTCAATTGATTCCGTGAATGCGAATTGTAATTTCAAATCACAATGATTAACATTGTATGTCCCTTTAAATTAGTTTTCTTTTTTAAACTAATTTGATGGTATAGCCACTATATATTGGACTAAAACCTTTCCTATGTTTCGTTGACATTATTGCGAAGCTCTTCCTGTTAAGTTTCTGATTTCGGTTTTGAGGAATTCGTGTTTATTCATTCAGACATCTATGGATGGATATTTTACTTCATTTAGCTTTTCTGTCTTATTTTCCTGACATAAATAAATCAATAAAACACCAAATTCGCTCAATTGGACCGACGCATTATAGGGAATATACGAAAGAAAAATCATTGAAAGAAAATCCCAAATGTCAAGCCCTTCGACTTGCAAGTCTCTTTTTTGAGCACTCAAAAACTTGCAATTCTCTTTTGACCCCTCAAAAAGAAAACATGCAAGTCTCTTGCATTTTCTTTATTCGAGATACGACATTAGATGTAATACTAGTAAACGGCCACTCTTTCAAATTATAGTAAATACACTTATGACACTCTTATTTCAACTTCACTACAGAAGTACATACATCTATAATGAATTTATTTGTCAGTTTTTGCGATATATCTAGGTAATTTTCTTTAGCGAAATGATGATGTTGACCAATGCAATCTTTTCCTTGGACAAGTGGTCGCCAAGTTTAGCCCTAAACCTCTTGAAAACCTCATTGATGATCACTTCACCAAAGCGATAAACAAGCAAGGGCTTAGCTATAGCTCTTACGCACCCGACCATTTTGTCCGTCGCTTCCTCTGAGACAACATTAGGGTCGAAATCCTTCTCAAATACATCCTGGTTCACCTCAAACACCTCCAAGCAATCAATTGAGAATGACCCTTGCTTTTCGACCTCCCGGCGTACTTCTTTTGGTGAGGGTGGGTAATAAGGGACATTGAAGGAGTCCAATTTCTCTTCTTCTATGGGTCCCTACATCAGCGACAAACTTAGTATGTTAGATCTTTCTACTGAAAATAAGAAACAATTGCAATAAGTTGTCAGTATAATATCCTAATAAAAGTCATAGTTACTTTGACAAAGAAAAAAGTTGTAGCTACTTGTTTATGTAATTGGCTGTGCAACTATTGTGTATTGCTGATATTTGTTGTTTCCTAGTATGTAAATGTGCATTCCATTTTTTACGCCATGCCTAGTAGGGAACGAGTGTGCTCTTAATTAAAATACCTAATAATGTTTTCTCTCGTACTCTGATTTTGTCAAATACATTCATAAGGAAGAGAAATTGGAATATGTAGGATATCGAAATTGCACTATTGCTTTCTTTCAAAGAATTTATGTGAAAACTATTGCTAGATCTCATCTAACAGGTGCTTTAGGTACAGTAAAATGAAGAATAATCATTAACCGTAACCATTACTCTCATTGTTTTTGTTGTCTAATTGATGGTTAAGATTGGTCTCGGAGTGCAAAAACAAAAGACATTCCTAGAGGGCTAACAAAACTCACCAGGGTCAACGGAAGTATGATAAAATTTTTACTACAGGCAATAAGAAAAACCAACTCAATACTAAAGTGTCAGCGACTATTCAAGTACTCCTTTGATCTTTTTAATTTGCTTACTTCGGTGACCATCTCATTGAGATCAATAGCTAAGAGCTCCCAAAATTGGCGATACTCTTCACTTGAAGGATCGTCGCTTCTTCGACCCAGGAGGGTCAAAATCATACGCTGTCCCATTACCAACTCTTGCCCACGACACTCCAAAAATGTTGAGAAGTCCCTTTGGATTTGCTCATAATATGCCCTAAGCACACTCGGAGGACTCGATCTTGACATGGATATGTTGCCTTTGTTTTCCTCTAGCCCTCTTGGAACCTGTGAGAGAGAGAGAGAGAGAGAGAGAGAGAGAGAGAGAGAGAGAGAGAGAGAGAGTATGAATGAGTTTGTTAGCAAATGAAACCATGGGCCAAAAAATTACCCGAGACAGCCAATGGAGGCTGTATGAAGAATGAATGAAATGCAGACTCTCCTGAGCAAACAATCTCCCACAGAACGAACCGGGAACGCCATTGAAGAAGCATGCCAACGCCGCTGACGCTCCATACTTGCTCTTCATTTGCTCACTTAGCTTCTCTTGGAATCTTGGCAAGAAGCTGCTGAAGAGGGTGTTGAAGTCATTCCCTGGGAGATCATTCAAGAACACTTGGAACTCCGGTAGCTTGTGCTTCGTCGCATTGCAGAGATCGATCATGATGCTTATGATCTCAGACACGGCGAAAAGAGCGTTGGGGCCACAGGAACAGCCCATGTCTGCGATGGTGAAGCTTGCCGGCATGGTAGCAGCGATAGTGGAGAAGAAAGCTGTGATGGCTGCCTCTGTTATAGGCTTTGTCATCGATATCACCTTTCTCTATGAAAAGAAAAAGAGAGCATTGACTCAATATAAAGAGAAAACGTTCATATCTTAATTTTTTCATCAACAAAGAAATGAATCTCAATTGTCACGTATACCCTGTACTGTTCGAACATATCTTCTCGATTAAAATAAATGGGTAGTTAATATAGAACGATTGAAGATTGCGAACTCCGTGCATCCAGGAAAATTACCAAAAAAATCCTAAATTTAATTAGTTTGTGCCAATTTAGTTAAAAACCTTTTTAATTTAGCTAATTTAGTTCCAAAACTTTAGATGGTTTGTCAATTTAGTCATTTCAACCCATTTTCGTTGGAAAATCACCGAGGTAGACATCAACAATGTCATGTAAAATGGTCTGCGTTTATGTGGACAATTTTTATATATTTTTTTAAAAAACATTATATACTTTTTTTTATAGTTTTTATTTTTATTTTTTCTTTTAGATGAAGTCGGGCATCCGGCCATCCCTCACCGACCCTAGGTGAGGGTTGATGACCTTCACTGGCCACTAGGCGTGGGTTAGGATTGTGGTCCTCACCTAGACCTAGCATGAGCCATGAAGCTCTCATCGGCCTTGAATAGGGTTGTGGCACTTGCCAGGCTTAGAAAAGAAAAAGAAAAAAAGAGAAGAAAAAATTAAAAAAAAATAAAAAGTCAGAAATCATTTTTTTTTAAAATTATAAAAGCTATCCATGTAAGGGTTGGCTATACCACGTAGGACGGTTGGTATTCATACCTCAATCAAAATTGGTTAGAAGGATTAAATTAGCAAATTATCAAAAGATTTATGACTAAATTTGTCAAGTTGAAAATTGATAATTAAATTGATCAAATGTAATAGGTTTTGAATATTTTTGGTCGTTTTTTCTCGTGCATTGTCTACATTAATCCAAATCAAACATCATTTGTCCGATGTTGCGATGGTTTTACAAGATCTAGTTCTTCTATATATTCTCAAGTGTTCATTCCTCTGGAGATACTTTGTTAATTAAAAAAATTGTCTACAAATTAGGGACATCATTTAAATTTTTGATCCATAAGTGATATGGTCTAATAGGGCATGGTAAATGGTGTCTTTTGCATATAGAATTTCAAATCTTGGTAAACAAAAAGAACCTAATTTGTTACGAAATGAACAATCATATTGTAGTGCATTATCACAAAAGGGTGTATAATAATTAATCTTTTTTTCTCGTTAATCTTACTCTAGTTTTCAACTCATCTTGGACTTTTGTCTTGTCTCTTTACAAGATGTGGAAGTCAAAATCCACATTTAAAACTAATCGTCCTTACCCCCAACCCTTTTGAGAAGATGGAGATTCGAACTCCCCACCTCCCCCTAAAGGTAGCCACTGGAGCAAGCCTTAATGGTTCAATCAATCTTTAAGAATGAGAAAAAGTAGTGTCATTCTCCTAAAAAATAAATTCTTGAAAGTATTTTTTGGTGTCATCCCATTTTCATTAAGACAAATATGTGCGCACAATAGAACCATGAGAGGTTTACTTGAAGTAATGAGTTGTTAGCATAACTTGTTTCTCCCATTCCTCCTTTCATGGGGAATTGTCGCGTGAATTCCATCTCTCTCTCTCTCTCTCTCTCTCTGTGTATGAATCTCTCTCTCAGAGTCTATTTGGCTTGCATTTGAATGCGTTTGAGGCTCTTCTATTTATAGAGAGTTTTGAAGTACTTCGTTTCGATGCATCGCATTTACTATAACTTGAGCCCAATTCAAGTGTGAAACATCCATGGAGAAAATATGGAATATCCAAAATTGTAACCAACTCAGCAAAATATTAGTCCATCTATCTTGCGACACATATTGTACCTAAGCCCACAAGTCAGAAACATTTAAAACTCTCATGGGCCCATTCTCTCTCGACTCGCTTTCACTCCTCTGTTTTTAGACACCTTCTCTCTCTCCTTCGTTCTTTCTCTTGTCTTCATCGTTGCTTTCTTTTTTCTTTTTTTCTTTTTTGTTTTTTTTTCCCTTCTAAGGCCATGGATGCTGCTCAATTGCAGTGACCGGCCATGGATGAATCATTCATGGCCATCGTCGCTTTCATCGGATCCGGCGAGGGAAACCCCTGCCTTGGTCACAAGGGCCGAGGCCTCACCAAATTCGATGAAAGCAATCCTCGTTGGCCATAGGCGAGGGCCACGACACCCTTATTGGCCCTCATTTGTGGCTAGTCATCGGCCACAAGCCAAAGAGAAAGAAAGAAACAAAGAAAAAGAGAAACAAAGGACAAAGAAACAGTGAAGAAACTGTGAAGAATAGAGAGAAACAACGGGGAGAGAGAGGGGATTCAGGTTTCTTGAAAAGTGGGTCCGTAAGCGACATGTAGAATGGACTTGTGCATTGTTGAGGTGGCTACTTCAGCTGCACTCAATATTTTCTCAACATGCATGGGCATGAGTTTGCACAAACATGTCCACTTTGTGGGATCTCTTTCTGTCGTCTGGACATAAATTCCGATTACTTTCAAATAAAGGATAGACAAAGACATAATGCATGTGATACTTGTATAGAGCTGTGCCTCTCTATACACAATACAAGTCTAGATACATGCCATATTGTCATGCGTGAGGTTGAACTTAAAAGATGTATCTATTTTTGAAGAGTTTTATAAATAAGTGCTCTTAAAACTAGGTTAAAAAAATAAAAAATTACAAAAAAAAAATTGTTGAGGCACTATCAAAATTCAAAACGTGCATCCTATGAGAAAACTAAAGGATTTTAATAAATAAGAGAAGGATTGTGCATCTATAATTGGTCGACACAAACAAAGTTACTATTACAATATCTCTTGAATTTGAGCCATCTACATAACCCAATCCTATTAGATAAATGTTCAAATTTCGGCACAAGATATGCACGGGTTACTTCTCTTAATTAAGAGAAAGCCATTACAAGACAAAGAATGGGCTCAAGGGAGCACTGAGTGAAAAGGAAAAAAAAAAAAAGACAAAAAAGAAGGAAAACCTTAGGCTTACTCTCTCTATATGGAGAAGGGATGACTAGTTTCCAGTCCGGTCCAATCCCACGTAGCATCAGGAATTGGACTTGGGATTAGATTGGATTGGGAGAATTGGTTCCCAATTTCTAGGATAGGGGACTAGATAGAGTTTCCTATGGAATCGATCACTTGGCAATTCTACCTCCAAATTTCAACATTTTTAAGGTAAATCTTTTCCTTGAAAATGGCACATGATTGACAAGGTAAATCTTTCCCCCAAAAAATTACTAAACTTGTCACTATTTTTGAGAAATTAAAAATAAAATAAAATAACAAAATAGTGGGTCAAGTTCCCCCAACACCGAGAATCAGACCAAAAATCACTTATTTCATTTTTATGGAATTGGGAATTGTACCGACGCTCTCATGAACCGCCCAGAACCGATTGGTCTGGGTGGTTCCTAGTTTGGTGGGTCCTAAATGCTCACCTCTAATATATAGCTGCACGATGATAGTTTTGTGGCCGGTTTGGGTGGTTTCTAGTTTGATTGGTCTGATATGCTCACCCCTAATATATAGTCGCACAATGATAGTCTTGTGAGTTCCTATAGAAGAGGATAAGGAGCCGCCAGTGGGTTTCTTTCGTGTGTGAGAGCTTGAGGATTCCTTAAGAGTTGCGCTACACAATGGCTCTCCTTCCTTTGGACGCTGCACAAAAGAAAATCCTTAAGCCGAGTAGGAATGCTTCGTGTGGTGGCATTATGAGAGAGTTCCAAACACGTGGATTTTATGCCGTGAATTTTAAGTTATCAAAATGGATTGTTTATTTGCAAACACTTGGGATTTGGATTTAATTTAAGTGTAAGATATACTCAAGCGTATGAATGATTGTAACTTGAATTTTCTGATTATTAGTAGATTATTTGCTGTCAACTCTTTTGATAGATATTGATATTAGTATTGGATTGAATCATGTAAATTTTGGCGTCCCTTATCATTCGTTGTTTGTTTTGTCTAGTAATTTTCGCATTGACATATTGCAAAATCTTGATTGATTCCCATGTACATATTACAATAGTTACCACCAAAGTGATTGGCCTAATGGGGAAAGGGTTATTTGGCTTCCAAGAGATCCCAAGTTTGATTAGGTCATAAACAAATCTCGAAATAACTTGTACCACATTGTTAAGCTATCGCATGATTTGTGTGGAGAGACTTCTAGCTGTTAGTATCTTGGTGGGACTATAGTAATGAGCTCACTTACCTCAAATCTTTATATCATAGGTGATGTAAAGTAGTTATGGCTTAAATCAAATTTTCTATAATGAAAGAGGAACGATTATGGTAATACCCAAAAGGGGTCACTAGCATTAGTCACATGTTCCACTCTCTTTATAATCAAATAAAAGAAAATAAAGTTATAATCACCTTACCAGGTCGAAGGAAAATCACTAAGGATGCATTTGGTAATTATTTTATTTTTGAAAATAATATTTATTTAGAGATAATTTTTTCTAATTCTATTTTCTGGATAAGTTTATGAGCATTTGAATGCGTTTGGTAATTACATAAAATTTCTATTCTCGTAATAGAAAAAGAGTAGAAATGCATTTGGTATGACTTTCAAATCTTTTGATAATGACCAACCAGAGATGGAGGAAGAAGAAGAAGAAAAGAAAAAGAAGAAAGAAAGAAAGAAAAGAAAATGTCTTGGTTTTAAAAATTATTTTTGGAAACAAAAAATGTAACTTTTTCTATTTCTTATTTTGTTTCAAATATATTGCCTAACCATCAATCTATTCTCAAAAATAGAAAAATTAGCTGATATCACCAAATGGATTAATGCTCTTTTTTGTTCTTGAGAACAAAAGAGTAGTGATGGTCAATAATTGGCCAATTACTAATTATGGCCTAAATGTGAGCCTTGATTGGTTTGTTTTTACACTTTCACTCACAAATTATGCATGATACATATTCTCCTTTCTTTGTCAACAGGAAATTTCACCTTAATTGCTTTAACTTAGGGCCTACAAGTTCATGAGTACCTCGCGATTATTTTAAGAATCAAATAATGACATGAGCTAAAACTTTTGTATATGATATTTTTTTGCAAGTTGTTCAATGATTCGAAAATCTTTGCTATATAGAACACATCTAACCCTCGATGAAAATTAATATTCACCTTGTCAAGTGGAAAATAAGACATGTTGTATGTATATTTTAGGGCGAGCTTGAAAGGAAATAATCTATTAAGGCATATTGGAAAATAAGCGTCATGGATAGGAAGAATTGCACGTATCAATTCAACTTTATTTTAAAATCAACAATCAGATTGATAATTAGAGAACCTGAAATTGGACTGATTCTTATAGTTCCTTCAATTCGATTTTTGATTTTGCCTTCAACTTGTGCTCTTATCGGTCACCGACCCTCATGTACGATTGCTTTAATTAGGGAGTGCTCCACGTCTTTTCATTCACTGCTACATGTACGATTGATTTAATGAGGGAAGTTGGGAGAGAAAGACAGAGAGAGAGAGAGAGAAAGAGAGGGGAGAGAGTGAATAATAGTAGTTAGGGTAGCAGAGACGGCATACAATTAGGGGTGAGCATGGTCCGGGTTGGTCCGGGCCACCCCCTAACCCTATGACCAACTCGTACAGTGTTGGTCCTCAACTTTTAGGACCGAAGACCGACCTTATTGAGCCTAGGACCAAGGATCGGACCGACCCAATGGGTTCGGTCCGATTCCAGGGTCAACCTAGGACCGATCGATAATTTTTTTCATCTTATTTTTTATACTCCCTAAAAAAGCAAACCTACAAATTCAAATTGCACATCCATCGACAATGCAGCATTGTGTAACTAAATTATAAATATCAATACATATTTAGCAAATTTAAAATGACACAATAATAGAAATTTTGTACCTGCTAGCCGCTCATCGAGATATGGGACAAGATGAAAAATTCTTGTAATCATCTATCTTTAATATTCATAACACCATATGCAAAAACATTTTCCTGCATTTGATTGTGTAGAGTCCACTCAACTAAAAAATGAGCTTCACACCACTTGACTAGTATTTGATCATGTAGAATCCACTCAACCTAAAAATGAGCTTCACACCACTTGAATAGTAAATCACCGTAGCAACTGCAGTATTACTTTACTATTCAAAAACTTCTACCATTTGACACAAATTGAAAAGCAAAGTGCAATTGAAATTCATTAGTAAAATACAATTAAACCATAAAAAGTTCAAAATACTTAATATAAACTATGATTTTATAACTTCACATCTTGTTAATTCACTTGAACTTTTAAACACCTGAAAACAAAACAAACGACATATATTTAATACTTAACAAAAGTTTTAAATTCAAATTACTATTAGTGCTATTGATAGAACATCTCAATATAATATAATATAATATAATATAATATAATATAATAGATATTTTACTTAGGTTTGAATATATGAAAGAATTATATATAATATAATATAATATAATATAATATAATATACAGGGTTGGTTCGGGGTTAGACCGACCTAAAACTCTTAAAACTGAGGACCAATCCGCACAGTGTTGGTCCTGGAATTTCAGGACCAAGAACCGACCCAATCTCCTTGGGAACCGGACCAAGACCGGCGGGGTTGGGCCGGTCCAAGGTCGATCCAGTCGATCCTAGACCGCTACTCACCCCTACATATAATGCCACTTCCTTTTCTTTCATCCTCATAATATGTTTGATCAGTGACCGGCTGCCCTCGCTTGTCTTTGCCCATAAATAGTTGGGGGAGCCCATGAAAATTGTGATTTGCTCTGTTGGGGGCCAGTTGTTGAGCTGGGATGACGTGTCCATTTGGTCTGTCCCGTTTGAGCACCATGAACTTCACGTGCGAAGTATTCAAATTGGTTTAAAGACGGGTACCGTGAAGTTCGTGTGCGAAGCGTTCAATTTCATTGGATCCGAGACTTTGAGACATCGCTTGCTTTCTCCACCTCGCCCTTTGGGTGGACATTGATGGGCTACGTTGAATCATCTCCCCTGGCCTTGGAGGAGGAGGAAATTGAGTCATGGCGAATTGGTACAAGCGATCTGACGGCAAAATATCATACCACCTGTTTATTTGGAATTTAATCTACCACCAAAACTCTTTTTCAAAAGTCATTATTGGGCTTTTAATGATAGGAAACGGGTTTTATGGCACTCCATATAGAAAAATATTTAGGAGAACAAGACTAAATATAAATCTATATTTCAAACTTTGGATCAAATTGTATGTACAAACTGTGTTAGCATTCAATAAACAACAAGACTTGAAAATATAACCATTTTCACAGCAACACATATGCACAAATTATGTCTGAATTTAATTGATGACAAAGTTCAAGAACGTACATAAATGTAATGCCGGAATTTATGTGACATCCCGAAATTCGACCCCGTTTCGATAAAATGAAATGGGCATTTCGTCGCGTCTTTATGGCCTTTTCTCTGCGAGCGATCACTTACGAGTTAACTAACCTATTAGGTAAAGCCGTTAAGGGATGTATCGGCCGTAAAATCCCTAAAAGCTACCTAATTGGTTGGATTGAGCTAAAATCACGTCGACCGATTTTTAACCACGAAATTGAACTCGATTTCGGGAATCGAATTTTAAGTCGTCATAATTCTTAATTTTAGGATCCTCTTCATCGCTTTCGTCAATTTATTGGCGAAGTCCAAATTTCATAAAGAAATTATCGGAAGAAAAATTTGAAGTCCGAAAAGAAATTTGAAAGGAAAAGGAAAAGAGAAAAAATTAGGTATTCCATTTTTTCTCTTTTTTCCTTTTTTCCTCTCTCTCCTTCTCTCTCTTCTTTTCTTTCTTTTCTTTCTTTTCTTTCTTTTTTTTCTCTTTTCTCTCTCTCTCCTCTCCCCTTTCCCCCATCCGTGCGAACCCCACCGCCCATTCCCTCTCTCTCTTTTTCTTTGACCAGTCAAACCCTTATCCCCCTCTTCTCTCTTTCTCTCTCTCTCTCTCTCTCTCTCTCTCTCTTTCTTCTTCTTCTTCTTCTTCTTCGTTCTTCCTTGTGCGGACCGAACCAGAACCAGCCGCCCCTCAGCCGCTCGTCCCGCCGTCGCGCCGTCGCGCCGCCGCACCGCCGTGCCGCCGCCCGCGCGCTTCGCCCGCGCCCAGCCGCTCGTCCGCGCGCCCAGGCCGAGCGATCCAGCCCTGTTTCGCCTCTGTTCCAGCACCGGCCAGCCCATCTCCGGCCACCTCCGGCCACCGCCAACCTCGCCGGACCTCCCCCGTGACCCCCTCGCCCTCCGCCGGCCTTCCCCCGTCGCCCTAGCCGCCGGAGCTGCTCCGTTCAGCCGCGACCAGCATACCCACGAAGTGGGTTTCAGCAACTTTAGGCCCGCTTTTGGGCTGTTTCCCGCCCCGAACCCGAGCCGTGCTTTGGGAAGAATCGTTCCTCGCGTCGCCGCCGTCGGATTGATCCGATTTGCGCGCGATTTGGTGAGTAATCTCACTAATCCAGGATTAGTGGCTAATTATGCTTTAAGCTGGTTTAGATTTAATTAATTATGTTTAGGTTGTTAGATTAGATTTAATTAGCAATTATTAGTCAATTGTGATGTGATTTAAATAAATTGATTGCGCAATTAGCAAGTAGACGTGGTCTACTATTTATTGGAAGCATCTCGAATTTTCCGACCCCTAATTGAGCTTCAATTTGGCGATTCGGGCCTAAGTGAGATTTTTGGCATTTAAATATTAATTTTCGGAATTAAATTAAATAATTATTTATTTTCCGAAAATTCAAGGAGATGGTCTGGAACCGGAAAATTATGCTGATGACCGTGGTGAAGTCCGTTTATTTAATCGGACTTTATTTTAAGCTAAATTGAATTTTTAATATTAATTAATTTTCGAAATTAATTAATTATTTATTTATTTCCTGAAAATTCAACTGGGATGGCCCGTGACCGGAAAATTATGCTAATGACTGTGGTGAAGTCCGTTTATTTAATTGGACCTTATTTTGAGTTAAACGGAATTTTTAATATTAAATAATAATTTAATTTTCGAAATTAATAAATTAATTATTTATTTTCGGAAATTAAGATTTTGATGGCCGACGACCGAAATCTCGTGCTGATCGTCATCGTGGCGCAGTCCGTTTATTTATTTGAGCTCCACGTTGTATGGAATTGAATAAATTGTGATATTTTAGGGATTTACCCTAATTGATTGGAATTGATTGAGATTGAATTGTTTATGTTGGCTCTGTGATCAGTGTATCACCTTGGCGAAAAAGACGCCCGAGAGCATATTGAATTGTTTATGTTGGCTCGTGATCAGTGTATCACCTTGGCGAAAAAAGGCGCCGAGAGCATATTGAATTGTTTATGTTGGCTCTGTGATCAGTGTATCACCTTGGCGAAAAAAGACGCCCGAGAGCATATTGAATTGTTTATGTTGGCTCGTGATCAGTGTATCACCTTGGCGAAAAAGACGCAGAGAGCATAGTAAAGTGTTAATTGGTACGTCACCTTGGCGAAAAACGCTTGAGAGCATTCATCCGCTCTGTGATGAGTACCCGAATGGAGATTTTAAAGTATGGTGTTGATGTGACCGAGAGGTGGTCCGAATGACGTAATCGATTAGATCGATTGATCATTCTTTGATATGATGTTGTGAATTGATTGATTGAATGGGAATGACCTTGAGTGGTCTTGCTGAAATGTGAAATCGACTAAGTCGATTTGATCGATGCTTCGATTAGTGATATGATTGCTTGGGTGTCTATTATGAATTGTACTTGACTTGCGGGTGGGATCTGAGGCCAAGGTAAGTCCTCTGCCCCGTGCGTGTTTAGGCAGCCTTTAGTATAACGGTTTGCTAATCGGGCTTAGTGGGGTAGAACTGTCACGAGACGTAGTCTCATCCCGCATTTGGGGAAAACCATTTCGGGACCCGCAAGAGCTGAGGAGAAGGAATCCGAGAAGGAGAACTCGGAGGTGAGATCTGAAGAAAAGGATTTTGGAAGAAGAAGACAATCCCGAGAGGGGCCTTGAGTACGCCCAGTTAAATCTAAGTTTACTGTCTTCTTTTGAGATCTCTGTTTTGATGTAAATAGTTATGAAGGGGTTTGTGGGTTGTATAAAAGTTTGGTTATAAATTTCAATATGAAAATTATGGCTCGCTTTTCTATCCCATCGTTTTATTGTCTAGGGATTTTAAGCTAACTTTCCGCATGTGCTTAAAAATGAAAGGGTCGGCGATATGTTGTCATTCCTGGATATCGCATTATAAAATCGACCAGGTGTGAAGGATGTGCGCGTGCCCGAGGATCGGGGCGTGACAATTTAATCGATGGTGTGACATCTATTATAAAGATGCACGCAAAAATTGAATTGATGATCAAGTATCGGGATAAAGATACGCATTGGAGTTTAATTGACAACAAGAATTGAAAAGTTATAACTAAGGAAAAATAAAGTGTAGGAAAGTAAATATAATAAAAGATTACATTTTGATTGTCGATTATGTCCCCTTCTAATTGATGAAACTTGGTATATGAGCATTCTATTATAACTTTTTGGGAGCAATTTATTTTGAAATTTCAGTCTCATGTCCCCATGTCGGCAAGTCTTCTTCAAAACTCCTTTGAAATAGTCCTCAACCCACATCGGCGAGTCTTCTTCGAAGCTCCTTTGAAATAGTACTCCACTTCTCCAATGGTTTGACTATTCTCCAAGTTTACACGTGCTCGTGTAACCGTTCGTCAGATTAAGCCTTGATGCAGTACACTAGTCTCAATTTTCCACGTTCACTTCCCATCGTAACGGTTCTCCATGATCTCCACTAGTAGGTGTACACGTCAGAGCCTTGACGCAATCCTTTTAATCAATCACCTTGTTCCTTAGTTAACATGCTCATCGACAACTTTGTTAAAATAATTCGTGATCATTTATCACTTGTCGATATGTGCCAACATGCACACCCAAGTCATCAACAACATATAATATCGACCAATCTTCAATCCATTTAATTGGCTTCCTCCATGGATGATCAAATATGCTCGGATGGTATATTCTTCACTCTTTTCCCTTTTCATTACTACTTTTGACAATTGCATATGAGGTTGTCAAATCCACTTTTATTGTTTCCAAACGGTCATCACTATAGATAATAACTAAAAATTGGACATATTTGGGTGCAAACATCATCCAACTTGTTAATTTGACGTTGGAGGTGCGTAATCCAGGCATCCTTACCATTGGAAGCCATTCCTTCAATTTGGTAGTGCGACGATATCCTCTTGATGTGTTAATGTTGCCTTAAAATTAGAAAACATAGGCAGTAAGTGTTGACATATGAATTTTTGTCAATATTTAAACTATCTGTTTATTTTGCAAAAATATAAAAATTTAGAAAAAAAAATGGCTATGTGACCCTACTCACATTGGACCTAGTGCCCAGGTGGAAGATAAAAAGCAAAAAAAAAAAAAAAAATAGTAACAAAAATTGAGTGGGCCAGTTTTTCCAGCCCATTCTTTTAACAAAATTTTCGCCCCTCTAGCCCCTCCCTCTGTTGGCCCAGCTCCTAATATCCTCTTTAGGCCTAATCTCTATTTTTCTTTTTACTTTTTTTTTTTTTCACAACCCATGTTTAATCCCAAGAAAGAAAAGAAAACAGGGCCCAACCCTCGTTCTCTTCTCTTCCTCTTAACACAGACTCGCGTCTCTGAAAGAGGGGAGAGACAACAGTGACGTGGGCGACCGAGCAAAAGAGGCGTCCGTCCGTGAGCGAGAGTGAGGAGCCACTAGCAAGTGACGCGAGCGTGCCCAGACCTTACAGATGGTGAGCTGGCTAATAGAAAAGAAAGCAACATCAGCGGAAAGAATAGAGTCTGGAATCTAGAACTGAATCGTTAAAAAAAAATATGCAAAATAAATTTCAAGTTCCAAAAATTGAATAATTTATTTCTTTCAAGTTTTAGGTTAGTGGAATTTGATATAAGTTTTTGTGTTTTTATTTATTTATTTCTTTTTGCGATTTTGTGGTATTTTATAGCGTTCGTTAATGAGTATATAATCTTAACCGTTAGTCTAAACTTCCATTTTATAATTGAAACTTTTATTTTATTAATGTTTCATATTTTTTGTGTGTATATAAATAGGTTATGGTTAGTAATCATTCAATTAATTGTATGAGTGAACTTGGATAAATCCTGAAATCAACTTTGGAACTTATGAGGGGATAGGTTTTAGGTTTTAAGGTATGTAAAGTAAGTTTCGGGTTTCAAAAAATGAAGAACTCATTTCAATGAATATGTTCCAAGTTTTAAGTGAAATTTGTATGGAACTAGCAATCGTTTATCCTTAGCTAGCTGGAGGAGCTGAAGAGGGAGGTTGGCTGGAAGTGCTTTGCTGGAGAGAAGAAGAACGCAGGAAAGGGAGACCCAAACTTTTTCTCTCTCTTGCTCGCTCAGAAATGTCAACGCTGCCTTCGGCGAATCCCGCGGCTTCGTCATCCTCTCCGCCGGTGAGCAACGCCGATGGTGTCCGGACGCGTTGAATTCTCTGCGGCAAGCTCTACTTCGATGTTCCTCCCTCCAAGCGAAGCTTGCAAAGGAGCGCAGATGGGCCACCAATCTGGGAGGAGGGTCCCACCATTGTTCTGCGCGTCAAAGGAAATATATCCATTGGATTATGAGGCTAGGAGATACATTAATCAGAAAGTCAATGTGATGTCTGGGAGCTCTACAGCTGCATACTTAAAAGAAATTAGATGAAGCGTTTGAGATGCCTGGGCGTTCGCTGAAGGAGTGAAAGAGAGAAGAAGAGAGGCTGGAGAGGGAGCCAAGTGTAAGAACGAGTAAGACAGCGTCGAGAGAGAGCTCGCCCTTACCCCGAGGATCTTGTCTCGGAGGCACTAAGGCGGCCGACTGTAGCCCGATTCGTCTAGGGCTTGCCCTCTAGCCATAGTCTCCGCGCCGGGTAGTGACCCCCACGGTGGAGGCTAATTCCGTGAACCTCTTTGCCCTGCTTGATCTTTCCTGTTTAAAGCGAGGTGAGAGTCGACTCCATTTCTCTTGTTCTTGACCTGAATGAGTTGACTTTGTTGAATCCGAATGTCACTTGCTGAGTACTTTTGAGTTTGGGTGTGGGCTCGAGCTTGGAACAGGTCAATATTTGCTCCCCAACTCGTTGGTCACCATGTGTCCGTTAATATGCCCGAACCAAATTAGGGTACGGTTCATTCCGTTTCTGGGTTCATCGTTTTCTTGGAGTCTTATGTTCCAATGCCATATGGGAGCTATACGGTGACGTGGGCAAAAACAAAGAACAGTGGACCCTGGCCTTTCTTGATTCAATATTCATTTGAGTACGACCGAAAGCATGCTATTTACATCCGAACCCATGGGAGCCCGCCGAGATTCAGCATCATGCCTCAATAAGATGATGGCACCAAAAATGCCAGCAACGAGCCACTTGCTCTGCAATCATCAGCAAAGAATTTTCTTGGAAGTTAACACACGGGCGATAGGTATACAACTGCCTATGCCATTCTGAGCTTTTCTGAGTAGATGAGCCAATCATGCTTTAAGAAGCTGTTCTTTTACGAAAAAGAAAATAGCCGTCCAACGCATTGTAAAGCACGTGGAGAGCTTTGCTCTTCTACACTGTATTTTAATTTCCAACTTTAATCGGGCTTTGATTGATGAGAGCTTTGCCTGACAATTCAACTCCAATAAGGCAGTACAATCACCAGAAAATTTCAAGCAAACAGAGACACGAAACAGGGAAGCACAAGATTAACCACCTAACTAGTGCAACTAGCTTGGCTTAAGAGAACCCAGAAACTGTAACGATCAAAAGCCTCGTTCCTATACACCTAACACACAGGACACGCTATCGCAAACTGTAATTTTTGCAAGAAAAGGCAACGAAATCATTACACTTTCGAAACAAGAACGGCCAAACGGAGAAAGGCACCAACCAGACGATTAAGAGTCGATTCCAACCGCCAGCCGCGAAACCAGCCGACCCATCAATAAAACCTTCCTGTTCAAGAATCCTAATATCTTCGCCGCTGCCGCTGCCGCTCCCCAAAGAAGCAGCTCTCACGGTCTCGGCCATGTGCCCCCGACTCAAGACTCCACCTTTCCCACGAGCGAGGACGCTCGCGCCAGACCCACCATGGCCGATCGATCTCAAGCGGCGGAAATCGAACGCCAAAGTGGGATTCCGCCTCAAAGGTTTGATCTTTGAAGAAGAAGACCACCTGGGTAAAGCGCTGAAACTCGGTTGGTGGACAGTAGTCACGAAGCAGGGCATCTTGGGTTAACGGGGGAGCAGAGAAACGGGGGGAACATACAAGTAAGTTGAGGCCAAAATTAATCGACACGTCGGAATCCGAAAGTTTCTTTCTTTTTGTGGCGGAATTTTCTCTATTTTTTTTTTCGTTCTTGAAGAGAGCGGATTAATGCCTTTCGGCGATTGGCTTCCGAGAAGGAAATTCCATGTGAAGAATCTTGAATGCGATGCAAAACCTAAACGCCGTGTTCAAAGAGGGATTGAGGTGTCCTTTTTGTTCTTTTGTTTTTTTCATGGGGTGAAAAAGACAATGAGAGTCATTCATCAACTCAGCGCCAAATTGATTCCCCAGTTAAAGGGTTGATCCATAACCTACGTTATCAGAATCGATTCCTCAGTTTTTGAAACTTATCTTTCATACCTTAAAACCTACCATGCAATGCTTGAAACCTGTCAATCGGTTTGAGGGTGGGAACTAGTCATTTTCTTTTTTTTTTTTTCTTCTTTTCCTTTTTTTTGTTTGTTTCATTTTTAGTTAAGTTGAATGAAAGTGAATGCAATAACAAAGATCCCAATTTGTCAATTGTAACAATTCATAAAAGATGGACACGTAAAATAAAATAAAGGATAAAAGGTTCAAAACACGTAACATAAAATCTACATTATAGAACTTTAGTCCTCAATTATTCACAAAAAAATCCCTCCAAATTCTAACCACTTGAAATGAAAAGAAACAACAAAATAGCTAATTACATAATAATAATAATTTTAAATTAAAAATACTATTAATTAAACTAGAATAGTTAATAAAAAAAATCACCATTTATATTCATCTTTCTTTGGAGATTATGTTGCATGCTTTTTGCAATAATCTTCCCTGAAGATAATGGAAGACCTTGCATAGGCTCTCCTGTCTAATCATCATCTCCCCATGTACGTTCTTTCAATGATGTTGGAGAATCTAGGAAGAGGGAGACAAAGTGTTGCAATCTATAGACAACGAAGATTTCACACAAGCTGAAGTTGTTCAATTGGAATATTGCATCTGGATATGAATCGAAAGTCGAAATATTTAAAATCTTTGTTTTCGGTCATGAAAAGCGGAACTTGATCATAACTGTTTTTACTCTTTTAGATTACAAGTTGGACCCAAAGTGTGATGAGCCACGGGGTGAGCATTTTACTTTTCACCTCCTTGCATCTAGAAAGAGATACATGCATTAAGGGTATTGGAATTAGAGCAAACATTCATACACCAAGCCTTTTTCATGTCCGCTTCCTAGTCTGTTTCTCCAATTCTTGATTCTCGGTTCCCGGTCCAATTTGGTTCCCACCTAGGAACCGAGAATTGAGAATTGAACTCTAGAGTACAAGTTCTAAAAGAAAATGGAATCGGGAAATAAGATTTCCATTGGAACTTGAAACTGGACCTGTTCCCATGTCTTACCTTCTAAACATAAATTCAAAATAATTGTCCTTTATTTAAAATATCACTCGTATTTTTTCACTATAAAAGAATTTATTAAAAAAAAAGAGGATAAAATCTTTACATGCTAGCAAATACGCGCAAGTATGCACACAACTAGGGCTGTTCACATAAGCAAAATAATTATATATCAGCATCACACCACAAAAGTAGATTAACACAAATAAGCAAGAAAAACTCTAATCACTGCCAAATAAATTGAGAGACGATTTAGAAATGGAGTTTACTAACAAAACCGATCAATTTGTAGATTTTGATTTCACAAACAACACACTAAAATTTCGGCTAATTCCGATGAAGTTTCACCATGAAAGCTAGACTGCCTCTTCTCCTCTTCGATGTTATGCTCTCTGCCTCTTCTCTGCTTCAGCCAACGCTCCTCCCTCTCCCCCTGCCTGCCCGCCTCCCTCCCTCAATCAAGATCGTTTCACCCAGCCCATCGAGCAGTTATATTGCCATCTTTACTGCTCTTTTATTGGGTCCCTTGGAGCTTGTACCTCTGTTGAGATGCCCTTTGTCGCTGAGCTTTTAGGAATTTTGGGACCGTTACAAACTTTCCCCTTTGAGTTTGCCTTTGGTAATTAGGAGTTTATGTCAAGTTGATATCACCCATGCCTCTTCGATTGATGCCCCTTGCAATCCAACTCTCGTTGCTTATTTCGGTTTTGAGGAATTCGTGTTTATTCATTCAGACATCTCTGGATGGATATTTTACTTCATTTAGCTTTCCTGTCTTATTTTCCTGACATAAATAAATCAAGAAAACACCGAATTCGCTCAATTGGACCGACGCATTATAGGGAATATACGAAAGAAAAATCCTTGAAAGAAAATCCCAAATGTCAAGCCCTTCGACTTGCAACTCTCTTTTGACCCCCCAAAAAAGCAAACGTGCAAGTCTCTTGCATTTTCTTTAATCGAGATACGACATTAGGAGTAATACATAAACGGCCACACTTTCAAACTATAGTAAACACACTTATGACACTCTTATTTCAACTTCCCTACAGAAGTATATACATCAGTAATGAATTTATTTGTGAGATTTTGTGATATATTTAGGTAATTTTCTTCAGCGAAATGATGATGCTGACAAATGGAATCTTTTCCTTGGAAAAGCGGTTGCCGAGTTTAGCCTTGAACCTCTCGAAAACCTCATTGATGATCTGTTCACCAAAGTGATGAACGAGCAAGGGCTCGGCTATAGCTCTTAGGCTCCCAACTATTTTGTCCGCCGCTTCCTTTGAGACAACATTAGGGTCGAAATCGGTCTCAAATACATCCCGATTCACTTCAAACACCTCCAAGCAATCGATTGAGAATGACCCTTGCTTTTCAACCTCCTGGTGTACTTCTTTTGGTGAGGGTGTGTAATAAGGGACGTTGAAGGAGTCGAGTTTCTCTTCTTCTATGATTCCCTACATCAGTGACAGACTTAGTATGTTAGATCTTTCTACCGAATATAAGAAATAATTGCAATAAGTTGTCCCTATAATATCCTAATAAAAGTCATAGTTACTTTGACCAAAATAATAAAAAAAAAAAAAAAAGCCGTAGGTACTTGTTTATGTAATTGGCTTTGTAACTATTGCATATTGCTGATATTTGTTGTTTCCTAGTATGTAATTGTGCATTCCATTTTTTACACCATGCCTAATAGGGAACGAGTGTGCACTTAATTAAAATACCTAATATTTTTTCTCGCGTACTCTGATTTTGTCGAATACATTCATAAGGAAGAGAAATCAGATTAAATATATAGGGTATCCAAACTGCACTATTGCTTTCTTTCAAAGAATTCATGCGACAACTATTGCTAGAGCTCATCTAACAGGTGCTTTAGGTACAGTAAAATCAGGAATAATCATTAACCGTAACCACCATTACTCTCATTGTTTTTTGTTTTCTAATTGATGGTTATGATTGGTCTCGGAGTGCGAAAACAAAAGATACTCCTAGAGGACTAACAAAACTCACCAAGGTCAACGGAAGTATGATACAATTTTTACTACAGGCAATAAGAAAAACCAACTCGATACTAAACCAACTCGATACTAAAGTGTCCGCGACTATTCAAGTACTCCTTTGATCTTTTTAATTTGCTTACTTCGGTGACCATCTCATTGAGATCAATAGCTAAGAGCTCCCAAAATTGGCGATACTCTTCGCTTGAAGGATCGTCGCTTCTTCGACCCTAGAGGGTCAAAACCATACGCCCTCCCACCAACTCTTGCCCATGACACTCCAAGAATGTTGAGAAGTCCCTTTGGAATTGCTCATAATATGCCCTAAGCACACTCGGAGGGCTTGATCTTGACATGGATATGTTGCCTTTGTTTTCCTCTAGCTCTCTTGGAACCTGAGAGAGAGAGAGAGAGAGAGAGAGAGAGAGAGAGAGAGAGAGAGAGAGAGAGAGAGAGAGAGAGAGAGAGAGAGAGAATGAATGCGTTTATTAGCAAATGAAACCATGGGCCAAATTTTTTTTACCTGAGACAGCCAATGAAGGCTGTACGAAGAATGGATGAAGTGCAGACTCTCCTGAGCGAACAATCTCCCGAAGAACGAACCGGGAACGCCATTGAAGAAGCATGCCAACGCCGCTGATGCTCCATACTTGCTCTTCATTTGCTCACTTAGCTTCTCTTGGAATCTCGGCAAGAAGCTGCTGAAGAGGGTGTTGAAATCATTCCCCGGGAGATCATTCAAGAACACTTGAAACTCCGGTAGCTCGTGCTTCTTCGCATTGCAGAGATCGATCATGATGCTTATGATCTCAGACACAGCGAAGAGAGTGTTGGGGCCGCAGGAACAGCCCAAGTCTGCGATGGTGAGGCTTGCCGGGATGGTAGCAGCGATAGTGGAGAAGAAAGCTGTGATGGCTGCCTCTGTTTTAGGATTTGTCATCGATATCACCTTTCTCTATGAAAAGAAAAAGAGAGCATTGACTCAATACAGAGAGAAAAGGTTCATATCTTAATTGTTTCATCTACAGAGAAATGAATCTCAATTGTCACGTATACCCTATACTGTTCGAACATATCTTCTCGATTAAAATAAATGGGTAGATAATATAGAACGATTGAAGATTGCAAACTCTGTGCATTTGGGAAAATTACTAAAAAGATCCTACATTTATTGAATTGTGCCAATTCAGTTAAAAACCTTTTAATTTATCTAATTTAGTCCCAAAGCTTTAGATGGTTTGCCAATTTAGTCATTTTAACCCATTTTGGTCAGAAAATCATTGAGGTAGACATCGACAATATCATGTAAAACAGTCCTCGTTTATGTGGACAATTTTTATAATTTTTTTTAAATTCTAAATTTTTTTATAGTTTCTATTTTTATTTTTTCTTTTACATGAAGTTGAGCAACTGGCCGTCCCTCACCGACCCTAGGTGAGGGTTGATGACCTTCATTGGCCACTAGGTGTGGGTCAAGGTTGCAGTCCTCACCTAGACCTAGCGTGAGCCGTGAAGCTCTCATCGGCCGTGAATAGGGTTGTGGCACTCACCAGGCTTAGAAAAGCTATCCACGTAAGGGTTGGCCGTACCACATAGGATGGTTGGCGTTCATGTCTCAATCAAAATTGGTTAGAGGGATTAAATTGACAAATCATCAAAATATTGAGGACTAAATTGGTCAAATTGAAAATTTATGATTAAATTAATCAAATGTAATAGGTTTTGAATATTTTGGTAGTTTTTTCTCGTGCATTCTCTACATTAATCCAAATCAAACATTATTTGTCCAATGTTGCGATGGTTTTACAAGATCTAAATCTTCTATATACTCTCAAGTGTACATTCTTCAAGAGATACTTTGTTAATTAAAAAATTTGTCTACAAATTAGGGACATCATTTAAATTTTGGATCAATAAGTGATATGGTCTAATAGGGCATGGTAAAATGGTGTCTTTTGCATATAGAATTTCAAATCTTGGTAAGCAAAAAGAACCTAGTTTGTTACAAAATGAACAATCATATTTACTGCATTATCACAAAAGGGTGTATAATAATTAATCTTTTTTTCTTGTCAGTCCTTCTCTAGTTCTTAACTCATCTTGGACTTTTGTCTTGCCTCTTTACAAGGCGTGGGAGTTGAAATTTACATTTGAAACTAATCATCCTTACCCCACCGCTTGAGAAGGTGGGGAGTTTGTGAGGATTCGAACTCTCCATCTCCTCCTAAGGGTGGCCATTGGAGCAAACCTTAGTGGTTTAATCAATCTCTAAGATGAGAAGTAGTATCATTCTCTTGAAATGTAAATTCTTGAAAGTATTTTTTGGTGTCATCCCATTTTCATTAAGACAGATATGTGCCCACAATATAACAATGAGAGGTTTACCTAAAGTAATGAGTTGTTAGCATAACTTGTTTCTCTCATTCCTCCTTTCATGGGGAATTGTCGCCATCTCTCTCTCTATTTGGCTTGCATTTGAATGGGTTTGAGGCTCCTCTATTTATAGAGAGTTTTGAAGTGCTTTATTATGATGTGTCGCATTCACTATAACTTGAGCCCAATTCGAGTGTGAAACATGCATGGAGAAAATATTGAATATCTAAATTGTAACCAACTCAGAAAAATATTAGTCCATTTATCTTGCAACACATATAGTACCTAGGCCGACAAGTTAGCAACATTTAAAACTCTCGTGGGCCCATTCTCTCTCTACTCGCTTTCACTCCTCTGTTGAAAAGTGGGCCCGTGAGCGATACGTAGAATGGACTTGTGCATTATTGAGGTGGCTACTTCAGATGCACTCAATATTTTCTTGACATGCATGGCATGAGTTTGGACAACATGTCCACTTTGTGGGATCTCTCTCTATCATCATGAATTCGGATTACTTTCAAATAAAGGATAGACAAAGACGTAATACATGTGATACTTGTGTAGGGCTGTGCCTCTCGTAACACATGTGATACTTGTGTGGGGCTATGCCTCTCTATACACAGTACAAGTCTAGATACATGCCATATTGTCATGCGCGAGGTTGAACTTAAAAGATGTATCTATTTTTCAAGAGTTTTATAAATGAGTGCTAATAAAACTAGGTTAAAAAAATTAAAACTTTACAAAAAAAAATTGTTGAGGCACTATCAAAATTCAAAACGTGCATCCTATGAGAAAACTAAAGGGTTTTAATAAATAAGAGAAGGATTGTGCATCTATGATTGGTTGACACAAACAAAGTTACTGTTAAAATATCTTTTGAATTTGAGCCATTTACGGAACCCAATCCTATTAGATAAATGTTCAAGTTTCGGCACAAGATATACACGGGTTACTTCTCTTAATTAAGAGAAAGCCATTACAAGACAAAGAATGGGCTCAAGGGAGCACTGAGTGAAGAGGAAAAAAAGAAGAAGGAGAACCTTAGGTCTACTCTCTATATATGTAGAAGGGATGACTAATTTCCAGTCTGGTCCGATCCCACCTAGGAATCGAGAATTGGATGTGGGCTCAAATCGGACTGGGAGAATTGGTTCCGATTTTCTGGGATAGGGGACCGGATTGAGCGTCTCCAAATTTCAACATTTTGAAGGTAAATCTTTCCCTTGAAAATGGCACATAATTGACGAGGTAAATCTTTCCCCCAAAAAATTACTAAACTTGTCGCTATTTTTGAGAAAAAAAAAAAAAACAATATAGCCGGTCGAGTTCCCCCCAACACCGAGAATCGGACCAAAAATCACTTGTTTTATTTTTATGGAATTCGGAACTGTACCGACACTCTCATAAACCGCCCATACCCGGTTGGTCTGGGCGGTTCCTAGTTCGGTCGGTCCTAAATGCTCACCACTAATATGTAGTTGCACAACAATAGTCTTGTCACCGGTTTGGGCAGTTTCTAGTTTGATTGGTCCGATATGCTCACCCCTAATATATAGTCGCACAATGATTGTCTTGTGGGTTCCTATAGAAGAGGACAAGGAGCCGCCGGTGGGTTTCTTTCGTAAGTGAGAGCGTGAGGGTTCCTCAAGAGTTGCGCTGCACAATGGCTCTCCTTCTTTTGGATGCTGCACAAAAGAAAATCCTTAAGCCAAGCAGGAATGCTTCGTGTGGTGGCATGATGAGAAAGTTCCAAACACGTGGATTTTATGCCGTGAGTTTTAAGTTATCAAAATGCATTGTTTATTTGCAAACACTGGGGATTTGGATTTAATTTAGGTATAAGAAATACTCAAGCGTATGAATAATTGTAACTTGAATTTTCTGATTATTAGTAAATTATTTGCTGCCAACTCTCTCCATAGATGTAGATATTAATATTGGATTGAATCATGTAAATTTTGGCATCCCTTATTATTCGTCGTTTGTTTTGTCTAGTAATTTTCGCGTTGACATAAATTACAATAGTTACCACCAAAGTGATTGGCTTAATGGGGAAAGGGTTATTTGTCTTCCAAGAGATCCTAAGTTTGATTAGGTCATAAACAAATCTTGAAATAACTTGTACTATGTTGTCAAGCTATCGCATGATTCATGTGGAGAGACTTCTAGCTATTATTATCTTGGTAGGACTATAGTAATGAGCTCAATTACCTAAAATCTTTATATCACAGGTGATGTAAAGTAGTTATGACTTAAACCAAATTTCTATAATGAAAGAGAGATGATTACGGTAATACCCAAAGGGGGTCACTAGCATTAGTGACATGTTCCCATTCTTTTTATAATCAAATAAAAGAACATAAAGTTATAATCACCTTACAAGGATGAAGGAAAATCACTAAGGATGCAATTAGTAATTATTTTATTTCCAGAAAGTTTTTGAGCATTCGAATGCGTTTGATAATTTCACAAAATTTCTATTCTCGAAATAGAAAAAGAGAAGGAATGCATTTGATATGATCTTCAAATTTTTGGTTAATGACCAACCGAGATGGAAGAAGAAGAAAAAAAGAAAGAAAAGAAAATGTCTTGGTTTTAGAAATTATTTTTGGAAACCACAAAAGTAACTTTTTTCTATTTTTTATTTCTATTCCATATAAATTGTCTAACCATCAATCTGTTCTCAAAAATAGAAAAATTAGCTAATATCACCAAATGAATTTATATTCTTTTTTGTTTGTCAGAAAGAAATAGTAGAAATAGTCAATAATCGGCGGTTACTAATTATGGGCTAAATGTGAGCCTTGATTGGCTTGTTTTTTATACTTTCACCGACAAATTACGCATGATACGTATTCTCCTTTCTTTGTTAACAAGAAATTTCACCTTAATTGCTTTAACCTAGGGCCTATGAGTTCATGAGTATCCTGCACTTATTTTAAGAATCAAATAATGACATGAGCTAAAACTTTTGTGTATGATTTTTTTTTGCAAGTTGTTCAATGATTTGAAAATCTTTGCTAATATAAATATACGGAACGCATCTAACCCTAGATGGAAATTAATATTGTCTCATTGCCAAGTGCGAAATAATATATGTTATATGTATATCTTAAAACGAGTTTGAAAGGAAATGATCTATTAAGGCATATCGGGAAATAAGCGTCATGGATAGGAAGAATTGCACATATCAATTCAACTTTATTTTAAAATCAAGAATGAGGCCGATAACTATGAGAACCTGAAATTGGACTGACTCTCACAGCTCCTTCGATTCGGTTTTTAATTTTACCTTGAACTTATGCTCTACCCTACCGGTCACCGACCCCCATGTCTATCTCCACGTCTTTTCATCCACTGCTATTGAACAGACACCCAAGTACATGTACGATTGCTTTAGTTATGGAAGTGCTCTGCGTCTTTTCATCCACTGCTATTGGACAAACATCCTAGTACATGTACGATTGCTTTAGTTAGGGAAGTGCTCCGCGTCTTTTCATCTACTGCTATTGGACAAACATGCTAGTACATGTACGATTGCTTTAATGAGGGAAGTTGAGAGAGAGAGAGAGAGGGGAGAGATTTTTTTTTTTTTTTTGAACAAAGAGGGGAGAGATTGAATAGTAATAGTTGGGGGAGCAGAGACGGCATATAATGCCACTTCCTTTTCTATCATACTCATAAATGTTTGGTCAACGACCGGCTGCCCTCCATGTCTTTGCTCATGAATAGTTGGGGGAGCTCATGAAAATTGTGATTTGCTCTGTTGGGGCCAGTTGTTGTGCTGGGATGACGGGTCTATTTGGTCTGTCCCGTTTGAACACCATGAAGTTCACGTGCGAAGTATTCAAATTGATTTAAAGACAGGCACCGTGAAGTTCATGTGCGAAGTGTTCAAATTCATTGAATCCGGGACTTAAAGACATCGCTTGCTTTGGGTGGACAATGATGGGCTACGTTGAATCATCGCCCCTAGCCTTGGAGGAGGAGGAAGTTGAGTCATGGCGAATTGGTACAAGTGATTTGACGGCAAAATACCATGCCACCTGTTTATCTGGAATTTAATCTACCACCAAAACTCTTTTTCAAAAGTTATTATTCGGCTTTTGATGAGAGGAAACAGGTTCTATGGCAACTTCATATAGGAAATATTTAGGTGAAAAGAAATAAATATAAATCTTTACTTCAAACTTCGAATCAAATTGTATATACAAATTGTGCTGAAATTCAATCAACGATAAGCCTCGACAGCAACACAAGTGTACGGATTTTGTCTGAATTTAATCGACAACAAAGCTCGAGACTTCGCGTCCGCAATAACGCGCGTCTTACCCGCGCTTTGGGGTCAGCGGTGGGGGCCCCAGGCGCTCCAGGGTTTACTCTCCCCGCGAAGCGGCGTTCGGAGGTTCCCCGGTCATCAAAAAAAAAAAAAAAAAAAAAAAAAACAAAGCTTGAGAACATATATAGATGAAACGTTGGAATTTAATCAACAGCGCGACACCCATAATAGAGATGCGTGCAAAAATTGAATCGATGATCAAGTATTGGGATAACGATACGCATTGGAATTTAATCGATGATAAAAATTGAAAAGTTATAACTAAAGAAAAATAAAGGGTAGAAAAGTAAATATAATAAAAGATTACATTTTGATTGTTGATTATGTCCCCTTCTAGTTGATGAAACTTGGTATATGAACATTCTATCATAACTTTTTGGGAGCAATTTCTTTTGAAATTTCGGTCTCATGTCCCCATGTCGGCAAGTCTTCGTCAAAACTCCTTTGAAATAGTCCTCAACCCACATCGGCGAGTCTTCTTCGAAGCTCCTTTGGAATAGCCCTCCACTTCTCCAATGGTTTGACCATTCTCCAGGTTTACACGTGCTCTTGTAACCGTTCGTCAGATTAAGCCTTGATGCAGTACACTAGTCTCAATTTTCCACGTTCACTTCCCATCGTAGCGGTTCTCCATGATCTCCACTAGTAGGTGTACATGCGAGAACTTTGACGCAATCCTTTTAATCAATCACCTTGCTCCTTAGTTAGCATGCTCATTGACAACTTTGTTAAAATAATTCGCGATCATTTGTCACTTGTCGATATGTGCCAACATGCACACCTGAGTCATCAACAACATATAATATCGACCAATCTTTAGTTCATTTAATTGGCTTCCTCCATGGATGGCCAAATATGCCTTGATAGTATATTCTCCACTCTTTTTTCCTTTTCATTGCTACTTTTGATAGTTGCATAAGAGGTTGTCAAATCTACTTTTGTTGTTTCTAAACAGTCATCACATATAGATAATAACTAAAAATTGGACATATTTGGGTGCAAACATCATCCAACTTGTTAATTTGACATTGGAGGTGCATAATCCAGGCATCCTCTCCATTGGAAGCCATTCCTTCAATTTGGTAGTGCGACAATATCCTCTTGATGTTTTTTTTTTTTTGATGACCCGAAAACCCTTGTACAGCCGGCAGCCGACGAGTAAACCTGGGGTGACGCTAGCGGAGGACCCACCACTCCGATGTCACACTTGAGACACCAGATGGGCTGCGAGGTAAACCTAAGGTGACGCTAGCGGAGGACCCACCACCCCGACGTCACACTTAAGACACCAGATGCCTGCCAGCCGATGTCACACTTAAGACACCAGATGGCTTGCCAGCCTCCCTTCAACTTGCGTTGAAGAGGCTTCGAACTCGGGACCTCCCATTTGGAGGTTTGGAGCCTACCCAACAGAGCCACTACGGCCGGTGGTTCCTTTTGATGTGTTAATGTTGCCTTAAATTAAGTAAAATGGACAGTAAGTGTTGACATCGGAATTTTTGTCAATATTTAAATATCCGTTTATTTTGCAAAAATATAAAAAATTATAAAATGATAAAAAGCAAAAAAAAAAAAAATAGTAACAAAAATTGAGTGGGCCAGTTTTTCCAGCCCATTCTTTCAAAAAAAATTTCGGCCCTCTAGCCCCTCCCTCTATTGGCCCAGCTCCTAATATCCTCTTTAGGCCTTATTTTTTTTTTTTTTCAAAACCCATGTTTAAGCCCAAGCAAGAAAAGAAAACAGGGCCAACCCTCGTTCTCTTCTCTTCCCACAGCACAGACTCGCGTCTCTAAAAGAGGGGAGCGACAACAGTGACGTGGGCGACCGAGCAAAAGAGGCGTCCGTCCGTGAGCGAGGGTGAGCGAGCCACCAACAAGTGACGCGAGCGTACCCAGGCCTTCTGGAGTAGGTGAGTTGGCTTATGGAAAAGAAAGCAAGGCCCACGGAAAGAATAGAAAACTGAATCGTTGGAAACGTCTGCGGAATAGATTTTAGGCTCCAAAAATTAGAAAAATTTATTTATTTTTTTTTATGGGTAGATTTCAAGTTTTAGGTTAATGGAACTTAGAATAAGTTTTTGTGTTTTATTTATTTTTTTCTTTGCACGATTTTGCGGTATTTTATAACGTTCGATAATGAGTATAAAATTTGAAATCATTAGTCTAAACTTTTATTTTATAACTGAAATTTTTATTTTGTTAATGTTTCATATTTTTTGTGTGTATATAAATAAGGTATGGTCAGTGAGCAAGTGTTAATTATAATTCACTATAATCATTCAATAAATTGTATGAGTGGAATTTGGATTAATCTTGAAACCAACCTGTAAGGTGGTAGGTTTAGGTTTCAAGATATGTAGAGTAAGTTTCAAGTGTCAAAAAATGAGGAACTCATTCCAATGAATATGTTTCGAGTTTTAAGTGAAATTTGTATGGAATTAGGAATTGCTTATCGTTAGCCAGCTGGAGGAGCTGAAGAGGGAGGTTGGCTGGGGGTGCTTCCCTGGAGAGAAGAAAGAAGCAAAAGAGGAGAGGAGAAGAACGCGGGAAAGGGAGAGCTCATTTGGAGACCCAAACTTTTTCTCTCTCTTGCTAGCGCAGAAATGTCAACGCTGACTTCGGCGAATCCCACGGCTTCGTCATCCTCTCCGCCGGTGAGCAACGCCGATGGTGTCCGGACGCGTTGAATTCTGTACGGTAAGCTCTACTTCGATGTTCCTCCCTCCAAGCGAAGCTTGCAAAGGAGCGCAGATGGGCCACCAATTTCTGCGGGTCAAAGGAAATATATCCATTCGATTATGAGACCAGGAGATGCATTAATCAGAAAGTCAAAGTGATGTCTGGGAGCTCTACAGCTGCACACTCAAAAGAAATTAGATGAAGCATTTGAGATGGCTGGACGTTCGCTGAAGGAGTGAAAGAGAGAAGAAGAGAGAAGAAGAGAGGCCGGAGAGGGAGCCAAGAGTAAGAGAGAGTAAGAGAGAGAGAGAGACAGAGAGAGACAGAGAGACGGAGCTCGCCCTTACCTCGAGGATCTTGGCTCGGAGGCACTAAGGCGGCCGACTGTAGCCCGATTCATCTAGGGCTCGCCCTCTAGCCATAGTCTCCGGGTTGGGTAGGGACCCCCACGGTGGAGGCTAATTCCATGAACCTCTTTGCCCTGCTTGATCTTTCCTGTTTTGAGCGAGGTGAGAGTCGACTCCATTTCTCTTGTTCTTGACCTGAATGAGTTGGTTTTATTGAATCCGAATGTCGCTTGTTGAGTGCTTTTGAGTTTGGGTGTACCCTCGAGCTTGGAACATGTCAATATTTGCTCCCCAACTCGTTGCTCCCCATGTGTCCATTAATATGCCCGAACCAAATTAGCGTACGGTTCATTCCGTTTCTGGGTTCATCTTTTTTTTTTTGGAGTCTTATGTTCCAATGCCATGTGGGAGATATACTGGCGACGTGGCTAAAACAAAGAACAGTGGACACTGGCCTTTCTTAATTCAATATTCGTTTGAGTACGACTGAAAGCATGCTATTTACATCCGAACCCATGGGAGCCCACCGAGATTCAGCATCATGCCTCAATAAAATGATGGCACCAAAAACGCCAGCAACGAGCCACTTGCTCTGCAATCATCAGCAAAGATTTTCTTGGAAGTTAACACAGGGCGATAGGTATACAACTGCCTATGGCATTCTGAGCTTTTCTGAGTAGATGAGCCAATCATGCTATAAGAAGCTGTTCTTTTACGAAAAAGAAAATAGCCGTCCAACGCATTGCAAAGCAGAGAGCTTTGCTCTTCTACACTGTCTATTCATTCCAACTTTAATCGGGCTTTGATTGATGAGAGCTTTGCCCGACAATTCAACGCCAATAAGGCAGTACAATCACCAGAAAATTTCAAGCAAACAGAGACACGAAACAGGGAAGCACAAGATTAACCACCTAACTAGTGCACCTAGTTTGGCTTGAAAGAACCCAGAAACTTTAACGATCAAAAGCCTCGTTCCTATATACCTAACACACAGGACACGCTATCGCAAATTGTAATTTTTGCAAGAAAAGGCAACGAAATCAGCATACTTTCGAAACAAGAACGACCAAACGAAGAAGGGCACCAACCGCACGATTAAGAGTTGATTCCAAACGCCAGCCGCGAAACCAGCCGACCCATCAATAAAACCTTTATGTTCAAGAATCCTAATATCTTCGCTGCTGCCGCTGCCGCTCCCAAAAGAAGCAGCTCTCGCGGTCACTGTTCAGATGCCCTTTGTCACTGGCTTTTTAGGAATTTTGGGACTGTTACAAACTTTCCCCTTTGAGTTTGCCTTTGGTAATTAGGAGTTTATGTCGAGTTGATATCACCCATTTCTCTTCGATTGATGCCCCCTGCAGTCCAACTTTTGTTGCTTACTTTGAACGAGATTTCTGTTTCAGCCAAAGAAAGGAATGCTATTTAAATATAAATCATGTGCAATAATGGTTATATGGATACAAATAAATGTGAGGAAACTAAGATTGCACGATAGTTATCGTCATAGTTATTTGGCCATGACTAAACTGAGTCACAATGTGATCATGTATTTGGCATGGATACTCCATAAGCCATCCTAGAATGTTTCTATATGTTGGAATGGAAAGGCATGTTGGAGACCATAACAACACATGTAAAGAAAAGGCTGCAAATTTGGAGGTAATGAAAGCCCAAAGGGAAAAATATGCCAAGTGTTTTGTTGTGCTAACTCAACAAAGATTGTAAATTATACTCGCTTTTAGGTGACTGAGTTCATTTTTTGTGTGTTTTATGACGTTTTTGTACTCATTTATGACAAAAAAGAATCTCTTTACTTAAATTTTATATGCATGTCACGGTATCTTGCCGAAATTATATATAACAATGTAAATTAGGACAATTTAAGACAAGGAAATTGGTTTTTTGAGAGACTATTAAAGACCTCGACTGCTTACTCATGTGTGCTTTTGTTACGAATGACTTTCAATAGCAAGAGTATAGTTTCTTTTTAAAAAAATTGACGTCTATGTTTCGGTTGTTTTCATATATAAAGTAAAAGAGCAGGAAGAAGAGACTAGAGTTGACCGTTCCTTGAGAGGCTTTACGAAATGTTAGATTCTGGGTGCGATTGTTGAATAGCCCTCTGCATGGTGTTTTGTGTTGTCATAGCAACTTCCCACTTTTAATTTATTTGTACCTCCAATTTCTTGGAATGTAGATGGCTTCATTATTTTGGCATGTTTAGATTTCTCACTTGTGTAACGGATATTGTTTTAGTTCTTTTAAGCTCAATTGATTCCGTGAATGCGAATTGTAATTTCAAATCACAATGATTAACATTGTATGTCCCTTTACATTAGTTTTCTTTTTAAAACTAATTTGATGGTATAACCACTATGTATTGGACTAAAACCTTTCCTATGTTTCGTTGACATTATTGCGAAGCTCTTCCTGTTAAGTTTCTGATTTCGGTTTTGAGGAATTCGTGTTTATTCATTTAGACATCTATGGATGGATATTTTACTTCATTTAGCTTTTCTGTCTTATTTTCCTGACATAAATGAATCAAGAATACACCAAATTCGCTCAATTGAACCGACGCATTATAGGGAATATACGAAAGAAAAATCCTTGATAGAAAATCCCAAATGTCAAGCCCTTCGACTTGCAAGTCTCTTTTTTGAGCACTCAAAAACATGCAAGTCTCTTTTGATCCTTCAAAAAGAAAACATCCAAGTCTCTTGCATTTTCTTTATTCGAGATACGACATTAGAAGTAATACAAGTGAAATGGCCACTCTTTCAAATTATAGTAAACACACTTATGACACTCTTATTTCAACTTCACTACAGAAGTACATACATCTATAATGAATTTATTTGTCAGTTTTTGCGATATATCTAGGTAATTTTCTTTAGCGAAATGATGATGTTGACCAATTCAATCTTTTCCTTGGACAAGTGGTCACCAAGTTTAGCCCTAAACCTCTTGAAAACCTCATTGATGATCTCTTCACCAAAGCGATAAACAAGCAAGGGCTCAGCTATAGCTCTTACGCACCCGACCATTTTGTCTGCCGCTTCCTCTGAGACAACATTAGGTTCGAAATCCTTCTCAAATACATCCCGGTTCACTTCAAACACCTCCAAGCAATCAATTGAGAATGACCCTTGCTTTTGGACCTCCTAGTGTACTTCTTTTGGTGAGGTTGGGTAATAAGGGACATTGAAGGAGTCCAGTTTCTCTTCTTCTATGAGTCCCTACATTAGCGACAAACTCAGTATGTTAGATCTTTCTACCGAAAATAAGAAACAATTGCAATAAGTTGTCAGTATAATATCCTAATAAAAGTCATAGTTACTTTGACAAAGAAAAAAGTTGTAGCTACTTGTTTATGTAATTGGCTGTGCAACTATTGTGTATTGCTGATATTTGTTGTTTCCTAGTATGTAAATGTGCATTCCATTTTTTACGCCATGCCTAGTAGGGAACGAGTGTGCTCTTAATTAAAATACCTAATAATGTTTTCTCTCGTACTCTGATTTTGTCAAATACATTCATGAGGAAGAGAAATTGGAATATGTAGGATATCGAAATTGCACTATTGCTTTCTTTCAAAGAATTTATGTGAAAACTATTGCTAGATCTCATCTAACAAGTGCTTTAGGTACAGTAAAATGAAGAATAATCATTAACTGTAACCATTACTCTCATTGCTTTTGTTGTCTAATTGATGGTTAAGATTGGTCTCGGAGTGCAAAAACAAAAGACATTCCTAGAGGGCTAACAAAACTCACCAGGGTCAACGGAAGTATGATAAAATTTTTACTACAGGCAATAAGAAAAACCAACTCAATACTAAAGTGTCCGCGACAATTCAAGTACTCCTTTGATCTTTTTAATTTGCTTAATTCGGTGACCATCTCATTGAGATCAATAGCTAAGAGCTCCCAAAATTGGTGATACTCTTCACTTGAAGGATCGTCACTTCTTCGACCCTGGAGGGTCAAAACCATACGCCCTCCCATTACCAACTCTTGCCCACGACACTCCAAAAATGTTGAGAAGTCCCTTTTGGAATTGCTCATAATATGCCCTAAGCACACTCGGAGCGCTCGATCTTGACATGGATATGTTGCCTTTGTTTTCCTCTAGCCCTCTTGGAACCTGAGAGAGAGTATGAATGTGTTTGTTAGCAAATGAAACTATGGGCCAACAAAATTACCTGAGACAGCCAATGGAGGCTGTATGAAGAATGAATGAAGTGCAGACTCTCCTGAGCAAACAATCTCCCACAGAACGAACCGGGAACGCCATTGAAGAAGCATGCCAACGCCGCTGACGCTCCATACTTGCTCTTCATTTGCTCACTTAGCTTCTCTTGGAATCTTGGCAAGAAGCTGCTGAAGAGGGTGTTGAAGTCATTCCCTGGGAAATCATTCAAGAACCCTTGGAACTCCGGTAGCTTGTGCTTCGTCGCATTGCAGAGATCGATCATGATGCTTATGATCTCAGACACGGCGAAAAGAGTGTTGGGGCCACAGGAACAGCCCAAGTCTGCGATGGCGAGGCTTGCCGGCATGGTAGCAGCGATAGTGGAGAAGAAAGCTGTGATGGCTGCCTCTGTTATAGGCTTTGTCATCGATATCACCTTTCTCTATGAAAAGAAAAAGAGAGCATTGACTCAATATAAAGAGAAAACGTTCATATCTTAATTTTTTCATCAACAAAGAAATGAATCTCAATTGTCACGTATACCCTGTACTGTTTGAACATATCATCTCGATTAAAATAAATGGGTAGTTAATGTAGAACGATTGAAGATTGCAAACTCCGTGCATTCGGAAAAATTACCAAAAAAGTCCTAAATTTATTGAATTTTTGCCAATTCAGTTAAAAACCTTTTAATTTAGCTAATTTAGTTCCAAAACTTTAGATGGTTTGTCAATTTAGTCATTTCAACCCATTTTGGTCGGAAAATCACCGAGGTAGACATCAACAGTGTCATGTAAAACGGTCCGCGTTTATGTGGACAATTTTTATATTTTTTTAAAAAGAAATTATAAAATTTATTATAGTTTTTATTTTTATTTTTTCTTTTAGATGAAGTCGGGCATCCGGCCATCCCTCACCGACCCTAGGTGAGGGTTGATGACCTTCACTGGCCACTAGGCATGGGTTAGGATTGCGGTCCTCACCTAGACCTAGCATGAGCCATGAAGCTCTCATCGGCCTTGAATAGGGTTGTGGCACTTGCCAGGCTTAGAAAAGAAAAAGAAAAAAGAGAAGAAAAAAAATCAAAAATCAAAAATCAAAAATCAAAAATCAAATTTTTTTTTTTTTAAATTATAAAAGCTATCCATGTAAGGGTTGGCTATACCACACAGGACGGTTAGTGTTCATACATCAATCAAAATTGGTTAGAAGGATTAAATTAGCAAATTATCAAAAGATTTATGACTAAATTGGTCAAATTGAAAATTGATAATTAAATTGATCAAATGTAATAGGTTTTGAATATTTTTGGTTGTTTTTTCTCGTGCATTCTCTACATTAAATCCAAATCAAACATCATTTGTCTGATGTTGCGATGGTTTTACAAGATCTAGTTCTTCTATAGACTCTCAAGTGTTCATTCCTCCGGAGATACTTTGTTAATTAAAAAAAATGTCTACAAATTAGGGACATCATTTAATATTTTAATCGATAAGTGATATGGTCTAATAGGGCATGGTAAAGGGTGTCTTTTGCATATAGAATTTCAAATCTTGGTAAACAAAAAGAACCTAGTTTGTTACAAAATGAAAAATCATATTGTAGTGCATTATCACAAAAGGATGTATAATAATTAATCTTTTTTTCTCGTTAATCTTACTCTAGTTCTCAACTCATCTTGGACTTTTGTCTTGCCTCTTTACAAAATGTGGGAGTCGAAATCCACATTTAAAACAAATCATCCTTACCCCCAACCCTTTTGAGAAGATGTAGATTCGACCTTCCCACCTCCCCCTAAAGGTAGTCACTGGAGCAAGCCTTAATGGTTTAATCAATCTTTAAGAATGAGGAAAAGTAGTGTCATTCTCCTGAAAAATAAATTCTTGAAAGTATTTTTTGGTGTCATCCCATTTTCATTAAGACAAATATGTGCCCACAATAGAATAATGAGATGTTTACTTGAAGTAATGAGTTGTTAGCATAACTTGTTTCTCCCATTCCTCCTTTCATGGGGAATTGTCGCATGAATTCCATCTCTCTCTCTCTCTCTCTCTCTCTCTCTCTCTCTCTCTCTCTCTCTCAGAGTCTATTTGGCTTGCATTTGAATGCGTTTGAGGCTCTTCTATTTATAGAGAGTTTTGAAGTACTTCGTTTCGACGAATCACATTTACTATAACTTGAGCCCAATTCAAGTGTGAAACATGCATGGAGAAAATATGGAATATCCAAAATTGTAACCAACTCGGCAAAATATTAGTCCATCTATCTTGGGACACATATTGTACCTAAGCCCACAAGTCAGAAACATTTAAAACTCTCATGGGCCCATTCTCTCTCTACTTGCTTTCACTCCTCTGTTTTCAGACACCTTCTCTCTCTCCTTCATTCTTTCTCTTGTCTTCATCGTTGCTTTCTTTCTTTCTTTCTTTTTTGTTTTTTTTTCCCTTCTAAGGCCATGGATGCCGCTCAATTGCAGTGACTGGCCACGGACGAATCACCCATGAGCATGCTAATGCTCATTCATGGCCATCGTCGCTTTCATCGGATCCGGCAAGGGCAACCCTTGCCTTGGTCACAAGGGCCGAGGCCTCGTCGAATTTGACGAAAGCAACGCTCGTTGAGGGCCATGACACCCTTATCCGCCCTCATTTGTGCTCCACGTCTTTTCATTCGCTGCTACATGTACGATTGATTCAATGAGGGAAGTTGGGAGAGAGACAGAGAGAGAGAAAAGAGATGGGAGAAAGTGGATAATAATATCTGGGGGAGCAGAGACGGCATACAATGCCACTTCCTTTTCTTTCATCCTCAAAAAATGTATGATCAGTGACCGGCTACCCTCGCTTGTCTTTGCCCATAAATAGTTGGGGGAGCCCATGAAAATTGTGATTTGCTCTGTTGGGGCTAGTTGTTGTGCTGGGATGACGTGTCCATTTGGTCTGTCCGTTGGAGCACCATGAAGTTCACGTGCGAAGTATTCAAATTGGTTTAAAGACGGGTACCGTGAAGTTCGCGTGCGAAGCGTTCAAATTCATTGAATCCGAGACTTAAAGACATCGCTTGCTTTCTCCGCCTCGCCCTTTGGGTGGACATCGATGGGCTATGTTGAATCATCGCCCCTGGCCTTGGAGGAGGAGGAAGTTGAGTCATGGCGAATTGGTACAAGCGATCTGACGGCAAAATATCATACCACCTATTTATTTAGAATTTAATCTATCACCAAAACTCTTTTTCAAAAGTCATTATTGGGCTTTTAATGATAGGAAACGGGTTCTATGGCACTCCATATAGAAAAATATTTAGGCGAACAAGAATAAATATAAATCTATATTTCAAACTTCAGATCAAATTGTACGTATAAATTGTGCTAGAATTCAATCAACAACAAGACTTAAAAATATAACCATTTTCATAGCAACACACGTGCATGAATTATGTCTGAATTTAATTGGTGACAAAGTTCGAGAACGTACATAAATGTAATGCCGGAATTTAATCGATGGCGCGACATCTATTATAGAGATGCACGCAAAAATCGAATCGACGATCAAGTATTGGGATAAAGATACACATTGGAATTTAATCGATGACAAGAATTAAAAAGTTATAACTAAGGAAAAATAAAGTGTAGAAAAGTAAATATAATAAAAGATTACAATTTGATTGTCGATTATGTCCCCTTCTAGTTGATGAAACTTGGTATATGAGCGTTCTATTATAACTTTTTGGGAGCAATTTCTTTTGAAATTTCCGTCTCATGTCCCCATGTCGGCAAGTCTTCGTCAAAACTCCTTTGAAATAGTCCTCAACCCACATCGGCGAGTCTTCTTCGAAGCTCCTTTGAAATAGTCCTCCACTTCTCCAATGGTTTGACTATTCTCCTGGTTTACACGTGCTCTTGTAACCGTTCTTCAGATTAAGCCTTGATGCAGTACACCGGCCTCAATTTTCCACGTTCACTTCCCATCGTAACGGTTCTCCATGATCTCCACTAGTAGGTGTACACGCCAGAGCCTTGACGCAATCCTTTTAATCAATCGCCTTGCTCCTAAGTTAACATGCTCATTGACAACTTTGTTAAAAAAAATTTGCAATCATTTGCCACTTGTTGATATGTGCTTGCATTTACACCCGAGTCATTAACAATATTTAATATCGACCAATCTTTAATCCATTCAAGTGGTTTCCTCTACGGATGACCAAACATGCTGGTATATTCTTCACTATTTTCCCTTTCATCGCCACTTTTGATGGTTGCATATGAGATTGTCAAGTCCATTTTTATTACTTCCGAACGGTTATCACATGTAGATAATACCTAAAAATTGGACATTTTTGGGTGCAAACATATGCCCCCTTTAAAAGAATGGATGATCTTTCTATATTTGATTCTTTTAAATTAGGGAACCAAGAGTCATCATGTGCCTCCTTGTCATCGCCATAATTAATACCACCAGAGTTAACTTGAATGAGATTAAGCGAATTGCCTCTACAGATAGGCATAACCTTTAAAAAAAATGCAAGATTATTAGGACTTGCTTGCACTCGAATTAAATGAGTCGATGTTCCTAGCCTGTTCATCACTTCATGGGAGGTATCGACGATAATTGACTTGATCACAGCGCAAGTCCACGACGGCAAGGCTCGCTGGGAAGGTGGTGCCGGCGGTGGAGAAGAGAGCTGTGATGGTTGCCTCCCTCATGGATTTCGTCATCGATATCACATTTTTCGACAAAAGAAAAAAAAATAGATTATTGATTCAATATAAAGAAAAGAGGCTCGTCTCTTTAGTTTTTTCATATACAAAGATAAATCTCAATCCTTATGGATAGCTTATACTACCGGACATGTCTTCTCGATTGAAATATGTAGGCGTTTCATATAGAACGATCAAATATTGCAAATTTCGTGCATTCTCTATGTTAATCCAAATCAGAACATCACAAGAATGGGTTTGTCCGATGTTGCGATGGCCTTACAAGATCTAAGACTTCCATATACCCTCTAGTGTACATTCTTGAAGAGAAATTCTGTTAATTAGAAAGTTTATCCACAAATTAGGGACATCAATAGAACATAAGGGGTACACCTGAAGCAATAAGTTGTTAGCATAACTTGTGTCTCCCATTCCTCCATTCATGTGCGGTACTTGCGTGACTTCCATCTCTCATCTATTTGTTTTTAAACTTTTTGGTGTGCTTTTGGTTTGATGGTTCTATCTGCAGTTTTGTGTGACCCCTCTTGATGTTGACAAAAAAAGTGGGAGACATATGCAGATCTAAGAGATTTTTAATGTACGGTTTGTGTGACTTGTGTGGTTGATGTGATTGCAGGATAATGTTTTTTTTTAGACTGCTATTAATATTAAATCTAATGTTTGCATATATTGTTTGCCTATTGTGATTGCATATTTACTTGTTCATAAATTTCCATTAGTTGTGTTGTTTAAGTATTGTTTTGCGGGTTTTAAAAAGGAGAAGATTGTTGAGAAAACTCCTACTAAGATTTAAAGTTGACAAAACTTTCTGCTTCTATCATCTTTGCTTTTGAGGAATTTTTGAAGACCCTTAACAACACTTTTCTAGAAGTATATCCTACTCTAACGTGCCCAAAACGAGATAGTGTCCAGAATGAGGAAGAGTTTAAAACTAGACTCAATAACGTTGTAATACAAATCCAGAATAAACTTTGTTTGGAAATAATTCTTCAATGTATCTTCTCGCCAAGGATTTAACTTACTAAAAAAAAAAAAACATTGATTAAGTCAATTATATATTGACAAAATTAATCTCAAAGACAAGTTCCATATGAGGAAGCATTATTTATGAAAACTAAGATTCTGATCGTATGAATCAAGTGAAATTTTCATTCCTATCTTTAATGGCCACAATATCTCCTTGAAAGATTCTATCCAATGGCTTGATTGGAAGAATTTTCTCTGGAGAATGTCAATGGCTAATATTGCATGAAAGAGCATTTAAGGGAGGTCATTCAGTCAAGATGAGAGGGACGTGAAATCAGAATTCTAAAGTTTGAAGCTCCTCTCAATCAACTATCTTCGTTTGTGAGCATTACAAATTGTGATCAAAAGAAAAATACATAAAAAGATTGTCTTAGTGAGTTAGAGAGATCTACCAATGAGTATTTGCACTCATAAGTTGTAATCTTTTATTGAGCATATAGTGAAATCTGGCCAGTAGGCTGTTAGCGCAAGAGAATGGACATAGTCTTAATCTAAACCAAATAACTATAAAATTCGTGTGCAATTTTTACTTTCCTCAACTTTATTTATTTTAAATCTATTACACACTTTCTAGTCAAGAAGTCTAGTGTTCTTTTAAACTATTTCTATTCTTCATACAAATTTTGCTTGCAACTTATTTTATTTCGAGTTTATTTGTCAAGATCTCTTTTAAACACCTATCCACCCCCTTTAGGTGTTAAATCTAGCTACATAAAAAATGACCCGAAGGTAATCAATTGATGTCTTACCTTCTAAACTTAAATTCAAAATAATTGTCTAGTATTTAATATATCACTTGTATTCTCTTACAATAAAAGAATTTATTTTTTATATAAAGGGATAAAATCTTTACAGGCTAGCAAATATGCACAAATATGCACACAACTAGGGCTGTTGACATCAGCAAAACAATTATATATCATCACCACAAAGGTAGATTAACACAGAAGCAAGAAAAACTTTAATCACTGCCAAATAAGTTGAGAGACAATGTAGAGATGTATTTCAACTAATAAAACCAATCAATTTGTAGACACACCAAAATTTCAGCTAATTCGGATAAAGTTTCACCACGAAAGCTAGACAGCCTCTTCTCCCCTTCGATGTTATGCTCTCTGCCTCTTTTCTCTGCTTCATCCAACGCTCCTCTCTCTCTCTCTCCCTCTCTCTCCTTCCCTTTCTCCCTCAATCAAGATCGTTTGACCCAGCCCATCAAGCAGTTAAATTGCCATCTCGACTGATCTTTTTTTTTTGGGGTCCCTTAGAGCTTGCACCTCTGTTCAGATGCCCGTTGTCGCTGGGCTTTTAGGAATTTTGGGACGGTTTCAAACTTTCTCCTTTGACTTTGCTTTTGGTAGTTAGGAGTTTATGTCAAGTTGATATCACCCATGCCTCTTCGATTGAGGCCCCTTGCAGTCCAACTCTTGTTACTTACTTTGAATGAGATTTCTGTTTCAGAATAAAACACAGGAACGTTATATTAATTTAAATCATGTGCAATAATAAATACTTGGATTCAAATAAATATGAGGAAACCAATATTGCACAACAGTTCTAGTCACAGTTATTTTGCCATGACTGAATTGAGTCACAACGTGGTCATGTATTTGACATGGATAGTCCAAAAGCCATCCTAAACTGTTTATATATGCTGGAATGGAAATCCATGTTGGAGACCATAACAACACATGTAAAGAAAAGTTTGCAAGTTTGGAGGCAATGAAAGCCCAAAGGGGAATATGCCAAGTGTTTTCTTGTGCTAACTCAACAAAGATTATAGATTATACTCGCTTTAGGTGACTAAGTTCTTTTATGTGTGTGCGCGTTATAACGTTTTTGTACTCATTTATGACAAAAATGAACCTATTTACTTAAATTTTATAGACATGTCACGACATCTTGCCAAAATTATACATAAATAATTATTTATGTTTAGGACAATTTATGATAAGGCAATGATTTATGGAGAGACTATTAAAGACCTCGACTGGTTACTCATGTGTTTTTGTTACGAATGACTTTCAATAGCAAGAATATAGTTTCTTTTTTAAAAAAAGTGATGTCTATGTTTCCATTGTTTTCATAAATAAAGTAAAAGAGCAGGAAGAAGAGACTAAAGTTGACCGTTCCTTGGGAGGCTAAGGATATACGAGAGTTGCACCCTCGCGTTACGAAGTCTAGGTGCTTTTGTTGAATAGCCCTCTACATAGTGTTTTGTATCGTCATAGCAACTTTCTACTTTTAATTTATTTATACCTCCGAGTTTTTAGAATGTGGACGGCTTCATTATTTTGGCATGTTTAGATTTCTCACTTGTGTTTAAGTTCTTTTCAGCTCAGTTGATTTGGTGAATGCAAATTGTAATTTCAAATCACAATGATCAACATTGTATGTACCTTTAAATTAATTTTCTTTTTCAAACTAATTTGATGGTATAACCACTACATATTGGAACAAAACCTTTCTTATCTTTTGTTGACATTATTGTGAAACTCTTCCTGTTGAGTTTCTAATTTCGGTTTTTTGTAATTCATGTTTATTCATTCAGATGTCTCTGGATGGAAGCTTTACTTCATTTTAGCTTTTCTGTTTTAATTTCCTGACATAAATAAATCAAGAAAATACCAAATTCGCTCAATTGAACCAATGCATTATGGGGGATATACGAAAGAAAGATCCTTGAAAGAAAATCCCAAATGTCAAACCCTTCAACTTGCAAGTCTCTTTTGAACCAAAAAATAAAAATGAAAACACATGCAAGTCTCTTCCATTTTCTTTATTCAAGATACGACATAAGAAGTAAAACAAGGGAAACGGTTACATCTTCAAACTATAGTAAACACACTTATGACACTTTTATTTCAGCTTCACTGTAGAAGTACATACATTTGTAATGTATTTATTTGTGAGCTTTTGTGATTTATCTAGATAATGTTCTTTAGTGAGATGATGATGTTGACCAATGCAATCTTTTCCTTGGACAAGCACTCGCCGAGTTTGGCCCTAAACCTCTTGAAAACCTCATTGATGATCTCTTCACCAAAGTGAAAAACGAGCAAGGGCTCAACTATAGCTCTTAGGCATCCAACCATTTTGTCTGCTGCTTCCTCTGAGACAACATTAGGGTCGAAATCCTTCTCAAATACATCCCGGTTCACTTCAAACACCTCCAAGCAATCAATTGAGAATGACCCTTGCTTTTTGACCTCTCGGGTGTACTTCTTTTGGTGAGGGTGGGTAATAAGGGACATTGGAGGAGTCCAGTTTCTCTTCTTCTATGAGTCCCTAGATTAGCGACAGACTTAGTATGTTAGATCTTTCTACTGAAAAATAAGAAAGAATTGCAATAAGTTGTCAGTATAATATCCTAATAAAAGTCATAGTTACTTTGACAAAAAAAAAAAAAAAAAGAGTCATAGCTACTTGTTTATGTAGTTGGCTGTGCAACTATTGCATACTGCTGATATCTATTGTTTCCTAGTACATAAATGTGCAGTCCATTTTTCACACCATGCCTGACAGGGAACGAGTGTGCACTTAATTAAAATACCTAATAATTTTGTCTCTCGTACTCTGATTTTGTCGAATACATTCATAAGGAAGAGAAATTGGATTAAATATGTAGGATTTCCCGGCTGCGCTATTGCTTTCTTTCGAAGAATTCATGCGAAAACTATAGCTAGAGCTCATCTAAGAGGTACTTTAGGTAAAGTAGAGTCAGGAATAATCATCAACCGTAACCATTACTCTCATTGTTTTTTGTTGTCTACTTGATGGTTATGATTGGTCTTGGAGTGCAAAAACAAACGATATTCCTAGAGGACTAACGACACTCACGAGGGTCAACGAAAGTATGATACAATTTTTACTACAAGCAATAAGAAAAACCAACCTCAATTCTAATGTGTCCGCGACTATTCAAGTACTCGTTTAATTCACTTACCTCGGTGACCATCTCATTGAGATCAATAGCTAAGAGCTCCCAAAATTGGCGATACTCTTTGCTTGAAGGATCATCGTTTCTTTGACCAAGGAGGGTCAAAACCATGCGTCCTCCCACTACCAATTCTTGCCCATGGCACTCCTAGAATGTTGAGAAGTCCCTTTGGAATTGCTCGTAATATGCCCTAAGCACACTCGGAGGGCTCGATCTTGCCATAGATATGTTGCCTTTGTTTTCCTCTAGCCCTCTTGGAACCTGTGTGTGTGAGAGAGCACGAATGAGTTTGTTAGCAAATGAAACTATGGGCCAAAAAAATTACCTGAGACAGCCAATGGAGACTGTACGTAGAATGAATGAAGTGCAGACTCTCCTTAGCGAATAATCTCCCATAGAACGAACCGGGAACGCCATTGAAGAAGCATGCCAACGCCGCTCGCACTCCGTACTTGCTCTTCATTTGCTCACTTAGCTTCTCTTGGAATCTCGGCAAGAAGTAGCTGAATAGGGTGTTGAAGTCATTCTCCGGTAGATCATTCAAGAACAATTGGAACTCCGGCAGCTCGTGCTTCTTCGCATTGTAGAGATCCATCACGATGCTGATGATCTCCGACACAGCAAAGAGAGTGTTGGGGCCACAGGAACAGCCCAAGTCCGCGATGGCGAGGCTTGTCTGGATGGTAGTGGCAATAGGGGAGAAGAAAGCTGTGATGGCTGCCTCCGTTATGGGTTTTGTCATCAATATCACCTTTCTCTATTAAAGAAAAAGAGAGCATTGACTCAATATGAAGAGAAAAGGTTCGTATCTTAGATTTTTCATCTACAAAGAATTAAATCTCAATTGTCACGAATATCCTATACTGTCGACCATATATTCTCGATTAAAATAAGTAGGTAGTTAACACAGAACAATTGAAGATTGCAAACTCTGTGCATTTAGAAAAATTATCAAAAAATCCCAAATTTATTGGATTTGTGCCAATTTAGTTATAAACATTTCAATTTAGCCAATTTAGTCCCAAAATTTTAGATGATTGGCCAATTTAGTCATTCCGACCATTTTGATTGAGAAATTGCTAACGTGGACACCCATAGTATCACGTAAAATGATCAGTGTTTACATGATTAATTTTTATAATTTTTTTTTAAAATTGTTTACTTTTTTATAGTTTTTTATTATTCATTATTCTTTTTTTGTTTTATATGAAGTCTGGTAGCTGCCATCCCTCGCTGACCCTAGGTGCGAGTCGGTGACCTCAGCTAGCCACTAGGCGCGGGTTGAGGTTGTGGTCCTCGCGTAGACCTGGCATGAGCCACAAAGCTCTTGCCATCCTTGAGTGAGGGTTGTGGCACTCGACAAACTTAGAAATAAAAAGAAAAAGAAAGAGTGAACAAGAAAACAATAAAAGAAAAAAGAGAAGAAAAAATAAAAATATAAAAAATTCAATATTTTTTGAAATTATATAAGTTGTCCATGTAAGGTTTTGGTCATCTCACGTACGACGATTGGTGTCCATGTTCTAGTCAAAAATTGGCTAGAAGGATTACATTGGCAAATCATAAAAAAATTTAAGACTAAATTGATCAACTTAAAAGTTTAGAATTGCATTCACACAAATGCAATAGGTTAAAAACTTTTTTGGTAGTTTTTCCTCGTGCATTCTCTACATTAATCCAAATCAAACATCATTTGTTAGATGTTGCGATGTTTTTACAATATCTAAATCTTCTATATACTCTCAAGTGTACATTCTTCGATAGTTATTTTGTTAATTAAAAAGTTTGTCTATGAATTAGGGACATCATTTAAATTTTTGATCGATAAGTGATATGGTCCAATGGGGCATGGAAAAATGGTGTCTTTCACATATAGAACTTCAAATCTTGGTAAACGAAAAGAGCCTAGTTTGTTACAAAATGAACAATCATATTGTAATACATGATCACAAATGGGTGTATAATAATCAATCTTTTTTTTTTTATATCCGTCTCACTCTAACTTTCAACTCATTCTTTAAGAGATATTTTGTTAATTAAAAAATTTGTCTACAAGTTAGGGACATCATCTAAATTTTCGATTGATAAGTGATATGGTCTAATAGGGCATTGTAAAATGGTGTCTTTCTCATATAGAATTTCAAATCTTGATTTAAAAAAAGACAAAAAAAGAAAAGAAACCTAGTTTGTTACAAAATGAACAATCATATTGTAGTACAGTGTTACAACAGGGTGTGTAATAATCAATCTGTTTTTTTGTCCATTCTACTCTAACTCTTAATGTATCTTAGACTTTTGCCATATCTCTTTACAAGGCATGGGAGTCCAAATCTATACCTAAAACTAATTGTCCCCATCCCAACATTCGTGAGAAGGTGAAGATTCAAATCTCCCACTTCCTTCTTCTTATATGGGAATGGTGACCATCAGAGCAAACCCTAGCAATTTAATCAATCTTTAAGAGTGAGGAAAATTAATGTCATTTTATGAATTCTTGAAGGTATTTTTCGATTGCATCCCATTTTCATTAAACAAATTTGTGTCCACAATGGAACAATGAGAGGTTTACATGAAGTAATGAGTTGTAAGCATAACTTGTTTCTCCCGTTCCTCCTTTCATGGGGAATTGTTGTGTGAATTCCATCTCTCTCTCTCTCTCTCTCTCTCTCTCTCTCTCTCTCTCTGAGTCCATTTGGCTTGCATTTGAATGGGTTCGAGGCTCTTCTATTTATAGATAATTTTGAAGTACTTTGTCTCGATACGTTGCATTGAATGCCACTTGAAACCAATTCGAGTGAGAGACACGCATGGGCGTGAGTTTGCACGGACATGTCCACGTGGTGGGGTCTCTCTCTGCCATCTGGACAGTTTCCGATTAATTTCAAAGGACAAAGAAAGACAAGATACACATGATAGAAGTACGATTTGACATCCTACAAATAAAAGACAAAAAAAGATGAAATACACGTGATACTCGATGGAATACGATTTGATATCCTAAGAGATATCGAATCTGGTTGTGCATTAATTGATTCAATTAATCAATAATTGATTCACTTAATTCATGATTGGCTTGGTAAAATAGAAAATGTAATTATGTATATTATTCTTTTACCATCTTACGCTTTTCTTTCTAGCACTATAAATAGAGCTTGTGCTTGTACATTTGATACATAGAAATATAGAATTACAATTCCTCTCAAATATTTTCGATTGTTGTCATTACTCGTGTAGGGTTGTGCTTCTCCACACACAGTACAATCTAGATACATGCCATGTTGTCATGTGCGAGGTTGAAATTAGAAGACGTTTCTATTTTCTAAAAGTCTTATTAATGAATGCTTTTAAAACATTAGGTTAAAAGATAAAATATTACAATTTTTTTACGCACTCTGAAAATTCACAATGTGCATCCTACGACAAAACTAAAGGGTCATAATAAATAAGAGAAGATTGGGTATCTGAGATTGGTCTACACAAAGAAAGTTACTATTAAAATATGTCTGGAATTTGAGCCGTTTACAAGACCCGATCCTATTGGATGCATGTCCAAGTTTCAGCACAAGATGTGCACTGATTACTTCTTTTAATTAAGATAAAGCCGTTACAAGACAAAGAATGGGCTAACATATTCTACAGTGTGTGTATATATATACACACATATCTTTTGGGCTCAAGGGAGTATGGAGTGAAAAGAAAAGAACCTTAGATCTGCTCTCTATATATGGTAGAAACGATAAGTTACCTATTCGGTCTAATTCCACCTGAGTATTGGGAACTAGACTTGGGACTTGACCGGATTGGGAGAATTGGTTTCTAGTTTCTAGGATAGGGGATTGGGCCGAGCGGTCCTATGGAACTAACTACTTGGCAATTTTGTCTCCAAATTTCAACATTCTAAAGGTAAATCTTTCTCTCGAAAATGGCATATAATCAATCAGGTAAAGCTTTCCCAAAATGGCATATAATCAATCAGGTAAAGCTTTCCCAAAAAAATTATTGGACTTGTCTCTATTTTTAAGAAAATAAAAAAATAAAGAAACATAGTTAGTTCAGTTCCTCAGTTTCATTTTTATGGACCGAGAACTAGACCAATGCTCCCAGGAATTGTCCAGAATTGGCTGGTCCGGACGGTTCCTAGTTCAGTCAATCCGATATGCTCATTTCTAATATGTAGTGACACAATGATAGTTTTGTGAGTTCCTTTAGAAGAGGACAAGTAGTCACCGGTGGGTTTCCTTCGTGCGTGAGAACATGAGGGTTCCTTAAGGGCTGCGTCACTCAGTGGCTCTCCTTCCTTTGGACGCCGCACAAAGGAAAATCTTGAAGCCGAGGAGGAACGCTTCGTTTGGTGGCATGACGAAAAAGCTCCAAACACATGGATTTTATGCAATGAGTTTTTACATTATCAAAATGAGTTGTTTATTTGTAAACACTTGGAGGTTGGATTAAATTTAGGTGTAAAAAACACTCGGACGTGTAAATGATTGTAAACTAAATTTTTCTACCAACTTTTTTTGTAAATGTAGATATTGATATCGGACAGAATCATGTTATTATTTCTCGTTTATTTTGTCTAGTAATTTTTGTGTTGACATAAACTGCAAGATCTCGGTTAGTTCCCGTGTATATATTACAATAGTTACCACCAAAGTGATTGGCCTAATGAGGAAAGGGTTATCTGTCTTCCAAGAGATCCTAAGTTCTATTAGGTCATAAAAAAATCTCAAAACAACTTGTACTATGTTGTCAAGCCATTGTATGATTTGTGTGGACAAACTTCTTGCTTATTAGTATCTTGGTGGGACTATAGTAACGGACTCGCCAACCTAAAATCTTTATATCACAAGTGGGGTAAAGTAGTTTTGGCTTAAACCAAATTTTCTGTAACAAAAGAGGGATGATTATGGTACACCCAAGTGATATCACTAACATTAGTCACATATTTCCACTCTTTTTATAATAAAATAATAGCGAATAAAGTTATAATCACCATACTGGGACGAGGGAAAATCACTAAGGGTGCGTTTGATACTATTTTATTTCCGAGAACAATTTCATCTTATAAGTAGTTTTTTCTAATTCTATTTCTTGGAAGAGTTTCTCAGCATTTGAACGCATTTAGTAATTATACAAAATTTATATTTCCAAAATACAAAAAGAACACTAATGCATTTGATATGATTCAAATTTTTTTATGACGTAGAATTTCTTTAATTTCTTAATAATTTTATGGGACTTTTTTCTTCTTCCATCTCTGGTAAGTCACTAGCCATCATTGAGCTTGGCAACTAGCTAAAGGAGGAATAAAAAGAAGAAAAACCAAAAAAAAAAAAAATCTCTAGGGAACAAAAAATAACTTTTTTCTATTTTTTGTTTATGTTTCAAATATATTCTCTAGCCACCAATTTGTTTTGGAAATAGAATAATTAACTGACTTCACTAAACGAATTTATGTTCCCTTTTGTTTCGGAGAACAAAAGAATATAAATAGTCAAGAATTGGCCGGTTACTAAACATGACCTAAATGTGAGCCTTTATTGGCCTGTTTTTACACTTTCACTAATAAATTATGTATGACACATATTCTACTTTCTTTGTTAACATGAAATTCCACCTTAATTGCTTTAACCTAGGGCCTACAAGTTCATGAGATGCCCTGAGCTTATCTTAAGAATCATATAAGGACACAAGCTAAAACTTTCACATATGATATCTTTTTGAGAGTTGTTCAATGAATTGAAAATCTTTGCTGATACAGATATAAAAGTTGAATATTGTCATTGACTGTTTTGTCCATTCATGAGGCTATATATATGGAACACATCTAACCCTAGAGGGAAATCAATATTGTCACCTTGCTAGGTGCAAAATAAGACTTGTTATATGTATATCTTAGGGCGATCTTGAAGGGAAACAATTTATTAAGGCATATAAGAAGCGTGAATAGGTTGAACCGTACAATATCGATTTAACTTCTTTTAAAATTAGGAACCAAATTGATAACTGTGGGAACCTAAAATAGGATCGAATCTTATAGTCACGTTAGTCCGATTTTTGATTTTTCTAGGAAATTGTTATATCCCGATGTCTATCTCCATGTCCTTTCATTTGCTGCTATTGGACAAACATCCAATTACACCTAAGATTGCTTTAATTAAGATAGTTGAGAGGGGGAGAGGGAGATTTAATAATATTAGTTGGGGGAGCTGACACAGCATTAATGCGAACTTTTTTCTGCCATCCTCATAAATGTATGACATGGCACTGAAGGTAATCGGGGGTAGTGAGTTAGCCTGAGGTTATCTTGAGTGTCGTGAGGCATGCTAACTCAACAATGGGCCTCTCACCCACCTCCATTCACCCCAAGCACGGGAGTTTATTATATATGCGTACCTGACGGTTGCTAGAATCGGAATTTTGATGTGGTGTCTACCTTTACTATCATGAAACCCCTTAATTCCGTATTTATTTTTATCTTCTCAACAGAGAGGGAATATGGGAGTGACATTACGGGGTCTTCCACTCCTGAGTGGATCTCCCACCCCTGGGTGGATCTCCTACCTATTTCTTCCCCTTAATCCTTTTAATGACTTGCCCAGGTCCAATCTTACGGGTATTAACCTAACCACAATATTTTTTGAGGCGTGGGAGTTGCCTCTACCCTCCTTAACTTTATGTTGCGAGGGAACCCCCGGTAGAGGGGTCGGCACTTATTAGTTGACTGACCCCCACTATAGGGGGTAGCCTCATCCTTTAAGAACATGGGCATTAAGGGGTCACCCTCCCCAAGAAAGTTCTCCCTTCTTTTTCCCTGTAGGCCTTTTAAGGACCTACTTAGGTCCAAATCTTATGGGTATTAACCCAGCCATAATATTTTCCGAGGCGTGGGAGTTGCCTCTACCCTCCTTAGCTTTACGTCGGGAGGGAACCCTTGGTAGAGGGGCTTTTACATATCAACTGATTAGCCCCCACCAAAAGGGTCAGCTCTATCCTTTAGAAACACAGGCATTAAGCGATCAACCTCCCCAGGAAGCATATCCCTTTTGTTTCCTTATAGGCCTTTTAAGGACTTGCCTAGGTTTGTATTCACCTAAAATTGCTTTAATTAAGATAGTTGACAGGGAGAAAGAGGGAGATTTAATAATATTAGTTAGGGAGCTGACACGGCATTTAATGCGACCTCTTTTCTGCCGTCCTCATAAATGTTTGATAGATGATTGGGTGCCCTCACTTGTCTTTGCTCATAGTTGTTGGGGGAGCCCATGAAAATTGTGCTTTACTCTATTGACGGCATGGTGATTGAGTTGGGATGACTAGTCTATTTGATTTGTCCAATTTGAACACCATAAAGTTTGTGTGAGACGCATTCAAATTCATTAAATCAAGGGACCTAAAGACATCGCTGGCTTTCACAGCTTTGTCCTTCGAGTTAACATTGGTAGGCTCCATTAAATTATCTTCCTTGGCCATGGAGGAGGAGGAGGTGGTTGAGTCACAGCAAGTTGGTACAGGTGATTTGACTGATGAAATTGTTGGGAAATTCCTATAATATGGGTTTACATTAATTAATTAATTTTCTAATTTAAATAATCGGATTAATGGATATTCTAATATTTGTTAAAAGCTTAAGTGATTTTAGTTAACTGGGTTTTGGCATATATTAATAAAAGGCATAATTGAGCAACAAAGTGTAGACAATTGTGTTTAATTAAAACCCGTTATGGGAGGAGCCTAGTTGACACACTATTGATTAAAGTTTGCTAGATCTCATCTCTAGCCTATAAAAGGATAGGTTATGCCTATCAATAACTTAATCCCATTAAAAGCTGTTATACTAAAATAGGTCATATAGAGGAAAATCTAGCACCAATTGATCTCTGATTATCGGGTTGATCTATTTTTCTTCAAGTGAAGTAATGACTCAAACAAATACATTTTAATTCCGTTGTGCTTATCGATTTTGGTATTTTATAGTCATATATGGATCTAATTGTTCTCGATTTATTAGTTTTTTATGTGGATAATATTTTTATATGTGGTATAAGAGCAAGTCATATATGATTGTAGAATCCAAAATTATTTTCTTTTATGAACAAATTCGAAAATTTTCCTCTAGAACTGAATATTGGCATTATTTTTTCACATGGGTTTTTTGATCGATTGATCCTGAAATCTTAGGGTTTTTGTTCTACATGTCGAGATGTTTCCAATCATATATAATTTATATAATTTCATTGAGAATTGAGTGAGAATTTTGAATTTGAAGTTCTAGGGTTTATACATTGAAAAAAGGTCTAAAATTTTAAATTACTTGCAATTGATTGATGTTTGTTGTAAATTGTTGAATGGGTATTGTTATATATACATTTTAGCATCTTTTGGTTGCATTAAGGTAAGTTTTTTAGCTTAAATTTGAGAAAACCGAATTTTGCCATGGGGTGTTAGATCCGAAACTTTGAAGCTTGAATATGGTTGATTTCTTTGTTTGTTCTCCGTTTAATTCATTCTAGTCAATTATATTGATGTTAGAAGCAAGACTCATGAATAAATTTCATTAAAAATCAACCTTGGTAATGTTTTTGAGTTTAGGGTCGAAATCGGGTCGTGTGACTCGGTTTTGCAGGTTTCGGGACCTGGCTCTATAGCTGGGCCGGGCCTATATTATGGGCATAAGCCCATTGTTTCTTTTATTTTTTCTTTTGTTGCTAATTCTAGGCTCATACCCAGAATCCTTCTATTGGGCCTAAAAGTCATGCGGGCCTATAGCCCAAGCAAAGGGGGAATACTTTGGTGAATCTTGGGCCTCGCAGGTCTTGTTTAAAATCTGGTTGGGACTTCGTGGGTCTAGTGTGGCCCTTTTGCTGGCTCACCTGCTGGTCCATCTAGTCCGACAACGTGGGCTTGAACCTCATGGGCCTTGCGGTCCGATTTCGGCTGCATGTGGGCATGGGCTCCACGGGGATGGGTCTGAAACATTTATAATAATAATAATAATAATAATAATAATAATAATAATAATGTTGCGACCTAATTTTCAGGTGTGCCACCTAAAACAAAGTTAATGGATTACTAAGTCTTTAACTTAGCTCGGACTCTCCCAAGCCCATACCAATTCGCGACTTAAGGTTCAAGTTTTTTAGCATGCAAAAGATTATTAACTAGGAGTCGCCACTAATCGATTTACGGTAGGTCGATTAAACACCTAAGTAAAATAATTGGAGAATTATTTTACTTCTACGAACCTGAGACTAAAGGTACGGGGACTTGGTTACACTATAATTTTCTAATGCCTTTTCGGTACCATTTCTTTTTAATTTTCAAAAATATTTTTTACAGACAGCTGATTTATTTTAACCTAAAATACCAAAATTTCTAATTAAATGATCCTATTATGCAAACTAGTTAATATGCACCTTTATGACCTAATTTTACTAGTGAATAAATTCTAATCAAGTGATCCTATTATGCAAACTACTTAATATGCATCTCATTTTTTTTTTGTATTTTTCAGAATTAATAAAAACTCTAATTAAACTATCTAAAAAAGGATAATTTTCTAATTTATTCTAGGGATTAATTTGACTTAAACCCTATCCTATCTTAGAAAAGTATTTTTTTTGAAAAAAATGAGATAATTAAAATGTGCGATCATTATCTAAAAAATTAATTTAGGTCAAACCCTAACTTATTTCTAAAAGTGCAACCCTAAAAATATAATCTTAAAAAAAAAATCTAATTTACTAAACCTACATGTCTAATTCACTAAACCTATATGCTCATGCAGAATTTTGATTTTTTTTATTTTTTATATGTTATATTAAATAAATATTAAATCTAAACTATAAAAAAAAAAGGATTAAAACAATCGAAAAAATAACCTATTGTCTCACAGGTCAAATTAACGATTATTCTAACCCTAAACAAAGAGTTCAAAATAATTAAAAATCTTATCCGGAGTCTTACGGACCAAATTAATAATTATAATGATTTAACGATTGAAATTCTACCAAAAGCCCAAAAATTGATATAATTAAAAAAAATGATCCAATGTCTTATGGATCAAATTAGTAATTATAATAATTCATGACAAAATCCCTACGGATAATGTCTGTAAAATTCCCGAAGACTAACATTCGATATTACAACTTAAATAGCTAAACTAAAAAAAATGCTATCAAACAAAATAAATAGAAAAATAACATGAAAAATAAAAAAAAATAAAAACAAGCCACCTAAAACAAGGAAGAGGCAGCGTGGTTGGCGAGTAGACTAGCAGCATTGATGGGCAAGTGGGCTTGATGGTGGCGTCGTCGCTTCTTGGGCGGAGGAGGCCGGCGAGATCGGCGGAGGTGGGTTGTGTACCAGCGTGGGTGAGCAGGGGGCAAGGCAGTGTCGAGTCGTTGAGTCGTGAGTCGCTGAGGTGTGGCGTCGAGTTCTGGTGGTGTTGCTTGGTTGCAGCGGCGTCACAAACGGTGGCCGGTGCGAGGGGGACGAGCGTAGCTGGGTCGTAGATTGCAGCGGCGGTGGTGAACGATGAGAGCTTGATTGTTGCGGAATGACGGTGGAGCGGAGCAGGCCTCGTGCTTCGGAGGTGCGGCGTTAGGTGTGTAGGCGTGGCGTCCGATGAGCGAAGATAGGCGGTGAAGGCACCGGGTGCTAGGCTAAGGCAAGCGGCACAGTGGCGTGACCAAGTTAGGAGCGGCAGGCTTTGGAGCTCCAATGTCGGGCTGGGCAACAACGGGTCTCGGGTGTAGAGGCAAGGGTGCGGGGCGCGCAAAGGCGTCGATCCAAGTAGCAGGGATCATCGGCAAGGGAGAGGCGTGGTGGCGGAGATGCTGCTCGGTTGCAGTGGTGTTGCAGATGGCGACCAGCAAAGGACAGGCGAGACTCGAGCAGTTGCAAAGGAAATGCTGAAGAAGAAGATCTTTTCCTTCTTTTTTTTTTTATAATTTTTTTCTTTGCCCTTTCACGTCCGCTCACTCCCTTTTTCTTCTGCAGTTTGCTGTTGCTATCTTCTTTCTTCTTCACAGCCTGCTAGAGAAAAAAGAAAAATGACTCTTTTGACTTTTTTTTGGATGAGAAGAGGGTTAGTTCCATTCTTCTCTTTCTTTTCGCACTTTCTCTCACTCGGTTCTCTTTTTGCCCCTTTTCTTTTCTTGACTTTTTTTCTCGACAACAAAGACAAAAGAACTCTTTTTTTTTTTCTTTGAATTTCGAATTCTAACGAAACGAAAGAACCACTTTCACTTCTTTTGCTCTGAAAATTTTTCTGAATTTGCCCCCTTTTGTCATGAAAAATGAGCTCTCTTTTATAATGATTCGAAACGGTCTCTTTACATGGCATTTCCCGAGTTACCATTTCTTGTCACATTAAATCAAATTTGTATGATTTGGCAATCAACTCAATTCTTGCCCATTTTTCACTTGATTTCAAAATTGTTGTTGCATTTAACAAAATCCGGACATCCATCAGAATTCCATATTTCCTTGCACAATTTAATCAAATCAATTTCTCCCAATTTTCATTTTTTTCTCTTTATTTGTTCAAAATGCAATTTTATTTTTCCAAAGTTAGGTGTCAACAGTTGTCTCTCTTTGAAGGTGAGCTCGTAGAGGTTGTTTTCAAAGACAAATTGAGACCTAATTTTAATTATGCACATGCACTAAGGGTGCGTTTGGTAACGTTTCTGCTTAAAAATTGTTTATGGGAACAGAAATAAAAAAAAAAAATGTTTCTATTCCAAGGAACAATTTTTGAACAAAAAAATCGTTTGGTAAATCTGTTCCAAAATATAAAAAGAATAGAAACACGTTTGGTAAATTTATATAATTTTTTTATTTCTTTTAATTTTTAAATATTTTTATTTTATTTCTTATTTTTCTTATTTATTTTTCCTTTTTTTTTTTTTTTTCTTTTTTCTTCTTTTGGCCGATCGCCGGCATCGGCCATGGCCGGCGACCGGCCGACGAGGGCCGGCGGCCTCGCCTTGGCTGGGTGAGCTCGAGCTCGCCCGGATCCGGTGAGGCCAAGCTCACCCGGCCGGCGGCGAGGCTCGGCATCGCCGAGCCACCGCCCGCGACGCCGAGCCTTGCCGGTTGCTTGGGTGAGCTTGGCCTCGCCGGATCCGGGCGAGATCGAGCTCACCTAGCCAGCGCAAGGAGGCCGACCTCGCGCCCGGGCTGGGTGAGCTCGATCTCGCCCGATCCGGCGAGGCCGAGCTCGCCCGGCCGGCCGGCGAGGCTCGGCCTCGCCGGACCACCGTTAGGTTGGCATCGCCCGGTGGTGGCCGGCGACCGGTGACGCCGAGCCTCGCGGCCACCGGGCGAGCTCGGCCTCGCTGGGGGCAGGCGAGCCTCGCCGTGGCTGGGCGAGGCAGCCGGCCCTCATCGGCCGGTCGTCGGCCATGGCCAAGGCAGGCGACCGGCCAAAGAAAAAAGAAAGAAAAAAGAAGAGGAAAAGAAGAAGAAAAAGAGAGAAGTGTTTCTAGATTTTGTTCCAGAAATAAGAAACACATTTTTTTTTGTTTCTTGTTTCTGTTCCAAATGTGTTTCTGGGAACAAAAAAATAGTTTTGGAACAAAAACGCAAATAAACGCGTTTATGTTCCTTTTTTGTTCCTAGGAACAAAAAAAAAGAAATTTTTGTTCCTGGGAACAGAAATAAGTTGCAAACAGACAGGCCCTAAATGACTTTTTTGTTGGAAAATGAATTCCTTTTTTAATGCAATTTATATGATGCATGGAAATACTAATGCAAATGATAACGGAACTTACCTAGAATTACTTACCTTCGGGGAGAATAACTCAAGATAGATTGGTGTTACATGTCTAGGATCCGTACCATTCTACGGTCACCTAGATAATAACATGACTTCGCAAAGTGACTACTGTTCTTAGGACCCGTACCATTCTACGATCGCTTGATATGACATTGTTTGGTTGTGTCTAGGACCCGTACCATTCTACGGTTGCCTAAACGAAAAAAAAATGATTTTCCAGGACTCGTACCATTCTACGATCGCCTGAATATTGCTTGTCTAGGACCCGTACCATTTTATAGTCACCTAAATGAGGATCTTTTTTCCAGGACCTGTACCATTCTACAGTCGCCTAAACGGTGATATTTTTTCCAAGACCCGTACCATTCTACGGTCATCTGAACTGAGGTTGTCTAGGACTCGTACCATGCTATAGTCGCCTTGACGAAAAAATGATTTTCAGGACCCGTACCATTCTACGGTCGCTTGAACTAAGGTTGTCTAGGACCCATACTATTTTACGGTCGCATAAATGGGGATTTATTTTCCAGGACCCGTATCATTTTATGGTCGCCTAAATGCTGTCTAGGACCCGTACCATTCTATGGTCACCTGAATAGGTGCTGTCTAGGAGTCGTACCATTCTACGGTCGCCTAAACTAGGATTCATTTCCAGGACTCGTACCATTCTATGGTCGCCAAAACTGGGATTCATTTTCAGGACTCATACCATTCTACGGTCGCTTGAATAAGTGTTGTCTAGAACCCGTATCATTTTACGGTCTCCTAAACTGAATTCATTTTCTAGGACCCGTACCATTCTATAATCGCCTGATGAATCTGGGAAAAATCTTTGGGGTGCAACTCCATCGAGTGCTAATGCTTGAAAATAAATACTTGTACAATGACAAGTATTTAAGGTATAAATAGAGATATACTTACCTAGTGACATATTTGTTCCTTGGGGGATATGTCTCCCAAATTAATGAGGTGACTCGAGGCTACGGAAGCACACCATGTTGATGAAGGGGAGCATCAGGTTACGGAAGTACGCTGATTTGATAGGGGGACTCTGGGCTACGGAAGCACACCAGGTCATATCAAAGGACACCGAGCTATGGAAACACATCGGGTCGATGTAATGGGACTCTGGGCTACGAAAGCATGCCAGGTCAATATAAAAGACACCAAGCTACGAAAGCACGCCAAGTCAATTTAAAGGGACTCTGTGCTACGAAAGCACGCTAGGTCAATATAAAGGACACCGGGCTTATGAAAGCATGCTGGGTCGATATAAAGGGAATCTAGGCTACGAAAGCATACCAGATCAATATAAAGGAACCGGGCTACGAAAGCACGCTGGGTCAATGTAAAGAGACTCTGGGGTATGAAAGCACATTAGGTCAATATAAAGGACACCGGGTTACAAAAGCACGCCGAGTCGATGTAAAGGAACTTTGGGCTACAAAAGCACGCCAGGTCAATATAAAGGACACCGGGCTACGAAAGCACGCCAGGTGGATGTAAAGGGACTCTGGGCTACGAAAGCATGTCAGGTTAATATAAATGACACCGGGCTACGAAAGCACGCCGGGTCGATGTAAAGGAACTCTAGGCTACGAAAGCACACCAGGTCAAATTAATGATTATTCTAACCCTAATCAAAGAGTTCAAAATAATTAAAAATTTGATCCGTAGTCTTACAGACCAAATTAATAATTATAATGATTTAACGATTGAAATTCTACCAAAAGCCCAAAAATTAATATAATTAAAAAAAATGATCCGACGTCTTACGGATCAAATTAGTAATTATAATAATTTCGGACAAAATCCCTACGGATAATGCCTACAAAATTCCCGAAGACTAACATTCGATAGTACAACTTAAATAGCTAAACTAAAAAAGGTGCTATCAAACAAAATAAATAGAAAAATAACATGAAAAATAAAAAAATAAAAATAAGCCACCTAAAACAGGGAGGAGGCATTGTAATTGGTGAGCAAACCAAAGCGGCGTAGATGGGCGAGTGGGTGCAGTGCGGCATCTGTGCTGCTGGGTGGAGGCTAGCAGAGACCGGCAGAGGTGGGTTGAGTATCAGCGTGGGTGAGCAGTGAGCAAGGCAGCTTCAGGTCGCTGAGTCGCGAGTCGGGCTCTAGTGGTGTTGCTCGGTTGTAACGGCGTCATAGACGATGGCTGGTGCGAGGGGGACGAGTAGTAGCTGGGTCGCGGGTTGTAGCGGTGGTGGTGAATGGTGAGAGCCCGATTGTTACGAAACGGCGGTGGAGTGGAGCAGGCCTCAAGCTTTGAAGGCGCGACGTCGGGTGCGCAAGCGTGGCGTCCGATGAGCGGAGACCGGCGGCGAAGGCACCGAGTCTTTGGCGAGGCGAGCGGTGCGGTGGTGCGGCGAGGTCGAGCGGCGGCGCTTCGAGCTCCGACGTCGAGCCGGGTAGCGATGGGTCGCGGGTGCAGAGGCGCGGCAGTGGGCATCGATCTGGGTAGCAAGGATCACCGGCGGGGGAGAGGCGCGGTGGCGGAGATGCTGCTCGGTTGCAGCAGTGTTGCAGACGGCAACCAGCAGAGGACAGGCAAGGCTCGAGCAGTTGCAGAGGAAATGTTGAAGAAGATCTTTTGTTCTTTTTTTTTTTTGGACGAGAAGAGGGTTAGTTCCATTGTTCTCTTTCTTTTCACACTTTCTCTCACCTGGTTCTCTTTTTGCCCCTTTTCTTTTCTTGACATTTTTTCTCCAAAAAAAGACAAAATAACTCTTTTTTTCTTTGAATTTCAAATTCTAACGAAATGAAAGAACCACTCTCACTTCTTTTGCTCTGAATTTTTTTTTTTGAATTCGCCCCATTTTGTCATGAAAAATTAGCCTTTTTTTTATAGTGATTCGAAATGGTCTCTTTACATGGCATTTCCCGAGTTACTATTTCCTTTCACATTAAATCAAATCTGTATGATTTGGCAATTAGCTCCATTCTTGCCCATTTTTCACTTGATTTCAAAATTGTTACTACATTTAACAAAATTCAGACATCCATCAGAATTCCATATTTTCTTGCCTAATTCAATCAAATCAATTTCTCCCATTTTCATTTTTTTTTTCTTTTTATTTGTTCAAAATGCAATTTTATTTTTCCAAAATTAGGTGCCAACAAATAATAATAATAATAATAATAATAATAATAATAATAATAATAATAATAATAATAATAATAATAATAAATTGTGGCAAAAAATTGTTGTTTGATAAAAAATAATTTGATCTTGGGAAGCACGTATTGTAAAGTGTTTCATATCGTTCGATGAATTTTAGACATAATTTTTTGGAAATCCCTATTGATAAAAATTAGTATATATAATTACTCGCCCAAAAGGGTTATCGTGTATATTAATTTGAAAAATTGCATGAAGATTAATTCCCAATTTAATAGATGTGGATGTATAATTGAAAAATGTTTGTCTACCTAAAAGGGATAAATTTTTTAAAAATTATGTGTAATTCTCCACTATGTTGTGATAATTGAGATGTATAATTTAAATGTCTTGTTTGCACAAAGCGAATAAGCCCTTAATGATTATATGTAATTTTCCTTATTGTCTCTATATATTGATATCATAAAGATGTATAATTTAAAAGATTTGTTTGCCTAAAGGAAATAGATCCTTGACAATTATATGTAATTTTTCTTATTATTGCTTTACAAACTTCATGTTGCTGAAAATAATAGTGCATCATACATTCTGTCCAAAAGGGAGTTTATAATGTATTAATTATTTTTGTTAAATTGCTTTATGCCCATAATTAATCTTATTGCATTATGTGTGATAAACAATTACCTTTGCTATAAACAACAATAATGCCACGGTTGAAATGTTAACTGGATCAATCTTCAAGAGATTGAAGTATTGTAGATCAAAAGGCCCATTATACTAAATGGGAAAAATCTAATCGACTAAGCCTCATTGCTATGAAGAGGTCCATTGTTGAGCATCTCATTAGTGGTTTGCCGGAAGATACAAATGCGAGACATTCCTTGAAGTAGTGGGAAAAAGATATAGAGTCTCAAAAATGGCTAAAGTTGGGAACTTGCTGAGTAAGTTAACAAACATAAGGTATGGTGTTGCTATGGGTGTTAGAGAATTTATATTGAAGATGGTCCACATTTAGTCCAAACTTAAGGCCCATGAAATTGCCATTTCTGAAAATTACATTGGGAATCACGCCTTAAATGTTTTGCCAACTGAATTTAGCTAGATTAAGACTACTTATAGCGTTTAGAATGAGACATGGAGCGTCAATGCCTTGATTACCAAATGTGTGACTAAGGAGGAGAAGTTAAAGAATGAGGAGTATGAGTCCGCCCACTTAATTGCCAATGCCAAGTTGAGTTCATCTAGAGGAACATGGAAGCCTAAAGGGTCAAATGCTCATGGTTCAAAGAAATGACAAGACTTCAAGAAAATTAGGAATCATGATAGAAATGGAGATAAGGAGTTCAAGTGTTTTCACTGCAAGAAGTAGGGGCATAAGAGAGCCAATTGCTACAAGTTCCAAGCTTGGCTAAAAGTATGAAAAGAAAGTCACCAAGGTGAGTTGTTGGTTTGTTTTGAATCAAATCTGGTTGATGTTCATTTGGATTCTTGATGGCTTGATTCTAGTGCTATTGTTCGTGTGACTACTATCTTACAGGGTCTCACAAATCTAAGGAATCCAAGTCTGAGGGAGTCAAAACTTAAAGTTGGAAACAATATTGGAGTTGATGTGGAGTGCATAGTGACCGTTGTTTTGAATTTATACTTTGATTTTCAGATTATTTTGAATAATGTTTTTTATGTTCCTAGTTTTAGGAGAAACTCAATATCTCTTTCTTTGCTTAACAAAGCTAGATACTATCTTTATTTTGTAAATAAAAGAGTGGATTTGAGTTATGATTCCAAAATTATTGAGAATTGTGTTATGTCTGATGGATTATATCGGTTATCCTTATCTCTCGATAGACCATATTTTTCTTTCAATATCGAGAATAATGTTGCTAAGAGATCCTTAATCAAAGAAAGATCTTCATTGCCATGACATAAGCGATTAAGACATATCTCCAAAGAAAGGGTAAAGCAACTCATCAAGGCTGATATTCTTCCTCCTCTTGATACTGAGACTTGTATTGATTGTGAGGGGAAAATTAACTAAAACCAATAAGAAATGCGCTACTCGTAGTCAAAATCTATTGGAGATAATTCATATAGATATTAGTGGGCCATACTCAACAACCTTGTGTGGAAATAAGCACCTCATCATATTCATTGACGATTTCTTCTGTTATTGTTATGTTTATTTAATTGAAGAGAAAATTGATGCTCTTGAAATGTTCAAAGTGTTTCACACTAAAGTTGAGAAACAATTAGGAAACATTATCAAGATTGTCGGATCAAATTGCAGTGGTGAGTATTATGGGTGATATACCGAGACTGGACAACAAATGGGACCATTTGCTAAATATTTGTAGGACTATGGTATTATTGCTGAATATACAATACCTAGGAGTCCTGAACAAATTGGTGTAGCTGAACGGCGCAATCGCACACTTATAGAGATGAAACAAAGTATGATGGGTAGTTCTAATTTGCCTAAATACTTATGGGGTGATGCAATTAAACAACAACTTATATATTGAACTGTGTACCTAGTAAATCAATGTTGAAAACACATTTTGAATTGTGAATGGGGAGCAAACCAAGTTTGAATCACTTTCCGAGTTTGGGGGTGTCATGCAGAGGTGAAAATTTACGATCCTTCACAGAAGAAGATCATAGAAGAAGATTGAACCTAAGACTACTAGATGTTACCTTATTGGATGCCCTGATCATTCCAAAGGGTATATGTTCTATTGTCCTACTTATTGCACTAGAATAATTGAATTGCAATTTGCCAAATTCTTAGAATTAGTTGTTGTTAAAGAGAGTTATTCTCAATCTTTCGAAAGGGAAGAACCAAACAAAACGGTATCTATTCCATTGCCTATCTTGCATGATGATTCTATGCGAGAGCTTTGTAGAGTAGAAATTTAGTAAGAAGCAAATATTGGAAATATGTTGGTAGATCCTCTCATAACAAATAAAATTCCCCAAACGAATGATGTGGCTCCATAAATGCTTGTGAGAATATCACAGCAACAAAGAAGACCAATGCCTCTAAATGATTATCATGTTTATTTTGGAGAAGATTATTTTGACATTGGAAATATAGTTGATCCAACAACCTTCAAAGAAGTTGTTAATAGTGATTAGGCAGATGAATGATTATGAGCGATGAAGGACGAGATGATTTCCATGTCAACTAATCAAGTATGAGAACTTGTTGATTTACTTGATGGGCATTAACCAATCGGTTGTAAATGGGTATTCAAAACCAAGAAAGACAATAAAGGCAACATAGAGAGATTCAAGGCAAGGTTAATCGCAAAGGGGTACACATAAAGATAATGCATTGATTATACTGAAGTCTTTTCTCTAGAATCCACTAAAGACTCTTTTCGGATAATCATGGCATTGGTGGCTCATTTTGATTTAGAGCTTCATCAAATGGATGTCAAGACAGCTTTTCTAAATGGAGATTTGGATGAAGAAGTATATATATAGCAACCTGAAGGGTTTAAAGAAGCCGGAAACGAGCATATGGTGTGCAAACTTCAAAGGTCTATCTATAATCTCAAACAAGCATCACATTAGTGGTATTTGAATTTCACAAGATTGTGAGATCATTTGGCTTTAAAGAAAACAAGTTTGATCAATGCATCTACATGAAAGTAAGTGGGATTTAATATATTTTCTAAGTACATTATGTAGATGATATTTTACTTACTAGTAGAGATGTTGATCTATTGACTAACACAAAAACTTTTATATCTACAAAGTTTGATATGAAAGACCTTGGGGAAGCCTCTTTTGCTCTAGGCATTGAGATTCATTGCGACAAATCTAAGAAGGTTTTGGGATTATGTCAGAAAAACTATATAGATCGCGTTTTAAAAAGATTCAATATGCAACTTGCAAGTCAGGTGAAGCTCTTGTTATGAAAGGAAATAAATTGAGCATAGAACAAGGCCCCAAGAATAATGTTGAAAAAGAAGTACTGAAGAATGTTCCATGTGCTAGTGTAGTTGGCAATCTTATGTATGCACATGTATGTACCAGACTTGATATTACTTTTGATGTGAATACTCTTGGAAGGTATTTGTCGAATCAAGATCATGAACATTAGGTTGCAGTTGAAAATGTGATGAGATATCTACAACGAACAAAATATTTCATGCTTGTGTATAGTAGAGTAGAGGATCTAAAGGTGATTGGATATTCAGATGTTAATTTTGCTAGTTATTCGGATGACAGAAAATCAACTTCTGGATATATTTTTATGATGGCTGGAGGTGCTATTTCTTAGAAAAGCACAAATCAAGCATTGATTACGAATTCTATAATATATGCTGAGTTTGTAGCATGTTACAATGCGTCGATTCAAGCTTTTTGACTCAGAAATTTGATCTTAGAATTGCGAGTTGTGGACTCTATTGCTAGACCTATGGTGATCTACTGTGACAACGCTGCAGCTGTGTTTTATTCCAAGAATGACAAGATCAGCAATGTGTCTAAATACATGGAGATCAAATATTATATTTTTAAGGACTTGGTCAAAAATGGAGACATTATGATCAAAAATATCGGAACTGAGTCCATGTTGGCTTATCCTCTAATAAAAAACTTATGACCCATTTTGTTTAAAGAACATATAAAGAATATGGATATTTCAAATTCTTTTGATTCTTTTTTGTTAGTGAGAGCTATATATATAATTTGTATTTTTGGATATTATAATTATATGCAAACTGATAATACTTTCATGATGTATATTAAAGCATTTATTTGCAATGATCATTATTATTGATTTTATTGTTATTTTTTCTCTTGTTGACTAAGAAATGGAAGTATAAAACAACATCTTTAAATAAATTTTAGTTTAAGGACGATTGTATGTCACTAATTATGAAATATCATGTTAGATTGTGACATAGTTGTGCAATTTCAAGTTATTTAGAAATTGTGCTAATGCAGTTTCATGTCATTGAGAAATTGCATTGATGATCAATAAGAAATAATGTAAATTTTGATCACATGTTGACACTATTTCTTACTACACTACTAGATCCATGATCCATGAAAATATAATGCTTATTATATGTGATTATGGAATGTCATGTGTTGCGGTATTTTCTTAGCACATTGATTTCCATAGTCCTATACTGAGATTATATAGGATTGGATTGGTTTTGAGATGCCGTTATTGGAATATTATTATTATTTTTTTAATTGTGGCCACATAAAACAAAATTTTCAGTTGTTAATCCAATAGTGTCGTTTTCAATATAAAATCTTTTTCAAAATAAAAATAAGTTAATTAATATAGTCTAAGTGAGAGAATGTTGGAAATTTCCTATAATATGAGCTTATATTAATTAATTTTTTATTTTAAATAATTAGATTAATGGATATTCCAATATTTGTCAAACCTTTAAGTGATTTTATTGAATTGGGTTTTGCATCTATTAATAATGGGCCTAATTGAGCAGCAAAGTGTAGATAATTGTGTTTAACTGAAACTTATTATGGGAGGAACTCAATTCACATACTATTGATTAAGATTTGTTAGGTCCCCTCTCTAGCTTATAAAAAGGTAGGTTATGCCTATTAGTGGCTTAATCCCATTAAAAGCTGCTATACTGAAATAAGTCATAGAGAGGAAGATCTGACATTCCAATAGATCTCTGATTATCAAGTTGATCTATTTTTCTTCAAGTGAAACAATGGCTCAAACATGTAAGTTTTAATTTCGCTGTATTTATTGATTTCGGTGTTTTGCAGTCATATATAGATTTGATTTTTCTTGTTTAATTAGTTATTTATGTTGATAATATTTCTACAGAAACAACATACCATACAACTTGTTCATTTGATATTGAAGGTGCGTAATCCAGGCATCCTCTCCATTGGAAGCCAATTCTTCAATTTGGTAGTGAGACAATATCCTCTCAATGTGTTAATGTTGCCTTGAATTTAGGAAAATTGAATTGTATGTACAACTAAAAGGTTCGTTCCATAACAATGGTGAAATGCCCATTTTATAATGAAAAATCATTCGATTTATGAAACCAATTCCTAGGAATAGTGAACTAGGAAGATGAAATTACGAACTAAAATAACAATTTCAAAACATTTTTTCGATAACACGACAATTGATTTACTTGTTGTAGACTGATGTGAAGTTGAAAATTTGACTAAGTAAATAAATTTTATAGGAAAGCACGTGAGATGCTTACTTGAGCAACAATGGGCAACAAACATAGGGATATGCACGTGACAATATGAGTTTTGATGCCTAAATTTAACAAATGGGGTCAAGAGGATGATCCAACTAGTCATAGTCTTGCATATTAAGGTCAGGTTCTCTTAACTTTGACTTAGTTATAAGGTTATCTTATAGCCACATGGTCTCGTAGATAAAGATAAACACTTTTGACACTAAGAAAGAAAATTTGGGGATGAGAAGGGCAACCTCTATTTTGTCTTGCACTAAGAACGAAAGTTTGGGGATGAGAAGGCCAACCTTTATTTTGTCTTGTGATTAAATTGTATCATTCTCAACACCATTCTAGATATTTTCCTAATTGCAATCTAGGTGTGACGACAAGGTACGTGTGCAAAATTGTAGTGCTAAAGCATATGGACCATACACAGGAATATATATTGCAAGCATTGCTTCACTATCGAATTGAAACATTCATTATCATCACCGCTCGGCAAAACAAACATTAGCAAATACTATTTCCCTTATAACTCCTTTGTGTAAGAACATTTAACACGTATGTTAATGGAGTACCTTGTCTCCACGCTGCCAAGTAAAGATATTTTTGAAAAAAGAAGTTCAAGCCTAAGTTCATTAAAGTTTTAACTTGAGTCTCTAGTGGGTTTGCTAAACTATTGTGATCTTCCCAAAGATAAACCACCAAGGGAAAATTGATGACTTACTAAACCCAAAGGCTTAGCATGATTTTTCCCAAGCTCATACCAATATCAACTTTTGATTTTCATTTTAATTATTTAAAATGTGAGTTAATTCATGGGAATCCCTATCGATTTATTATTGGACTAAATTGAACATATACTAAAAGTTCAAGAATTACATTAAATAATTTAAAAGTTCAGAGACCTTATGCGTATTGGGCTAAAGTTCATAAACCATATTGAACAAATTGAAAATTTAGGGATCACATTGCATATTAGGTCAAAATTCATTGACCATTTATGTTATTTTCCCATTAAGCAAAGAGTTGCCAATTATTAAGATAAAAGTGACGACTCCTTTGATGAGGCCCCAATGAACAAGTTTTCCCTTCACTCCAGTTGACCCATTAAGAATTAAAGAGATGGATGATCTCAATAATTTGCCGCAGTAGGCCCTCCCCCTGGGCAAGTTGAAAACACTAGTTGAAAACAAGTCTTGACTTTTCATATGTTATCTTTCATAGATTTTTTAATAGACCCTCCCCCCTCAAGGCATCTCTTTACGTGGGAAAAAAATATGCCGTTTATAAGGAAAATTTGAAGTTGCTTAATTTTTTGCCAACCATATTGGTTAGATTAGGATGTCGAGTTACTATTAAATCTGTTTATATATTATGAAATTTGAAAAGTTTATGACTAAAGCTCTTTGATGTTTGCTTGAACTGGTGCAAAATAAAGCCATAACCGAACAAAGCAACCCCGCATTCTTCCCTTTAAAAAGACATGCACGTACATTTTATGCCAACACGTTCCGTACGTTAATGTTCCGAAAGATTCCCCCGGCTCCCCGCCCGTTCCGATAACAGCAAACGATTTGGCAAGCCTTTGTTCATTTTCTGGCGCCTCCCCATAGTCTCCACATTCAGAATTCTTTCATTTTCGCTATGTTGGGTGGTGCTTCTCCGAAAGTAATACGAGCCTAGATACATATCATGTTGCCATATATGTGGTTGACATAAAATGTTGTTATTTATTTTGAAGAAATCTTTAATCGGTGCCCTTGGAACACTAGGTAAAATAAAAATTAAAAAAATTATAGAAACAATTATTGATGCACTTTGAAAATAGACAACGGGCATACTACGAGAAAACTATGTCATGCTGTCTTAACGAGTGTTCTAATGGGCGAGAGAAGGATATCATGTATCCATCCATGGTTGCGCTACGGAATCGAAAGTGACAACTACGGTAGATAATGGTAAAGAGATCGTTTATCTTCCATGAAGTAGTAAGTTCTATTTATGTCATGAACGGATCTCTAAATGGCTTGCGTTGCATTAATTAACTATGGCATAACTTGTATGAAGAGATTTCTTGACTATTAGCATTTTGGTAGGGCTATATTAATAGACTCCCCGACTTCAAATCTCCATTTTGCAAGTGGCATATAGTTGTTATGGCTCAAATTGAACGGTTGGTAACATTGGTGTCTCTTATGCTAAGGTCCAGTGCAGGTCGCTAGTGCTAGTCGCGTATCCTACACCATTTTCTTAATCAATCATTAGCGAACAAAGTCATAATTGCTTTACAATAAAAGCAACGAAGGGATGTCACTTTACTTTCGATAGTGCTAAATAGTTGTATTAAAAGTTTAGGGCAAGCAATGCATCATTCTTAATCTAGAAATTGTCATGACCTTCTTTGGGGTGAACCGCCAAAAAAAAAGCTAATGGATTACTAAGCAAAAGACTCAGCGCAAACTCTCAAGCCAAAATCAATCGCAACTGTGGGGGTTTTGATTTAATTAATTAGACATGCAAATTAATTCAATTTGTAGTCTCCACTAATTTTTTAAAAGTTGATTTGAAACTCATGTGTGGAAAATACTGTATTTATGCGAATTAGAGATATTATGTATATGGAGACTTGGTTATGCTACTAGATAAATCAAACTCACTCTTGGTACCTTTTTCTTTATTTTTAGAAGTATTTGGTAGGTAGTCTTGGACAATTTTAATCCTAATTCACTAACATGCAATGGGTGATCATGTGAATACACAATCAATAATGAAACGCCCAATAAATTAAAGCAATAAATAAATCACTAGATTTAGGGCATACCTCAATACATTAAGCAAAGCATAACTTTTATTATGATTAATATCCCATTATCTGTAAGATGTTAATTAAAAAAAATCATGCATAGCCTAAACATGATGCCTAAATGCAATGACATTTAATTCTTTTTGGATTTTTTTTTTGTGAGATGCAATTTAATTCTAGGTTATGTCTATGTGATGCTTATCTAACTAGTAACATATGATATGGATTATGTAGGTGCAATCTATATGTAACCTAAAATAAAGACCTTGGCTGGTTACTCGTGTGTTTTTGTTACTAATGACTTTCAATTGCAAGAGTATAATTTTTTTAATAAAAAAATTTGTTGTTTAAGTTTCCATTTTTTTCATATATTTAATAAAAGAGAAAGAAGAAGCCGCTAGAGATAACTGTTGGGGCATTGAATATACGAGATTTCCAACTCTGCGCTACAAAATATTAGGGTTTGGGGGCTACTAATTGAATAGCCCTCTTCATGGTGTAACATATTACCATAGTGACTTCCTACTTTCAATTTATTTATGCCCCCGAGTACTTAGAATGTAGATGGCTTTATTATTTGGGCATGTTTATATTTCTCGCTTGTGTAACAGACATCATTTAAGTTCTTTTTAGCTCAGTCAATGACGTGCGGACCCCTCAAGTGCCATAACTTTGCATAAAGGGATACTTAAGTGTCATAACTTACGAAAGGTATACTTAAGTGCCAAAATTGGAGTAAAATGGATCACTTGAGTGCCAATCCAACCAAAGTCCGGCCAAAATGCCGATGTGGCATTTTTCCGACGAACCGAACCCAAAACGACGCCATTTTGCACACTGATGTGGCCAAATAATGCAAAAATGGTGTCGTTTTGGGCTGACATGGTAAAAAATAATTAAAAATAATTAAATTAAATTTTAATTTTTTAAAAATATTAAAAAATAATAATTTAAAATTAAATTTAGTTAAAATATTTAAAAATAATAATTTAAAATTTTTTTAAAAAAAAAAATAATAATTTAAATTTTTTTTTTAAACAAAAGGAAAGCGGGGGAGGCGGGCTGAGGGATTAGCCCTCGGTCGCCGCCGTCGCCGCCACTCTCCGCCGCCGCTAGGAAGGGTTGGCAACGGCGAAGGGAGGGTCGGCCGAGGTCACCGGGCCCCGGCCAAGGGCCGGCGACCTCGGCCGACCGACGGCGAGGGCTCGCGAGCCCTCGCCCAAGATCAAGGCGAGGGTCACAACCCTCACTCGATCCGGTGAGGGCCACAAGCCCTCGCCACCGGCCACAGATCTAGGGAGGGTCGTGGCCCTCGCCGGCCGGCGAGGGCCGCGACCCTCCCCCGGTGGTGGCGGGCGGCGGCGGGGAGGGCTGATCCTCAAAGACCTCCCCCTTTTCTTTTTTTAATTTTTTTAATTTTTTAATTTTTTAAATTTTTAAATTATTATTTTTTAATATTTTAACTAAATTTAATTTTAAATTAAATTAATTTTTTTATATTTTTTTATCATGTCAGCCCAAAACGACGCCCTTTTTGCATTATTTGGCCACGTCAGTGTGCAAAACGAACGTTGTTTTGGGTGCACTTCGCCGGAAAAATGCCATTTTGGCCGGACTTTGGCCGGAGTGGTACTCAAGTGATCCGTTTTTCTTCGAATGTGACACTTAAATGTACCTTTCGTAAGTTATGGCACTTAAGTGTCCCTTTGTGCAAAATTATGGCACTTGAAGTGTTCTTTTGCCCTCAGTCAATCTTGTGAATGCAAATTGTAATTTCTCATTATAATGATCAACACTGTTGTAACTTTAAAATTAGTTTTTGGTATAAACTCCATATGATGGAGTAAAATAATTTCATATGTTTCCGTGACATAATTGTGAAACTCTTATTGTTGATCTAATTTCGATTATGATCATTTGTGTTTACTCACGCAAATCGGGACAAAGTAATCTCCTGAAATTTGCACGAGTTTTGATATCCAGATTAGCTTGGAACTCTCATACTTGGTTGTTCAGCTGTTCGTTTAAGCTCTTGATGTAAGCGCGAAGTTCATCAATGGTTTTTACATACTCGATCAATTGTTCAGACTGCTTTTTGAGTTTGTATTCCAACCTCTGAATCTTATTTTCTAACTCGTGCGTATTTCAAAAAGGCAAGCACTTGCACTGCATGTCACATCCCGAACCCTGAGTGCACAAACATCCTCAGCGGTCAATTAAATATTTGCTAAGTCTCAGAATATGTTGCCGACCCATTCTTTTTATCTTTTGATTAAAAGTATGCAGAAGAAACTCAAATAAATACCCATTCAATCAATAAAGAGAGATAATAAGAGCATCTCAACCAACTTTTCCAAAAGTATTTCTTTTATTTTGAAACTTGTTAACCTCAAGAAGTTTAATATTTACAAGTCTATGTCAAAAGACAACTTCCTAATGACCAACAAACAAAAAGGGTTGGAAAGGGTTGAGGTTAACCTAAACTTCATGAATGACAAGACCAACCAAAAGTGACGCTAGGCACGCCCGTGTCTTGGTTCATCAGGACCTCAAATCGAATGTGACAATTCTCCATACTACTAACCTGAAAATATTTAACAACAATGGGGCGAGATATAAATTTTAGTGAGTCAACTTCCTAAATTTTGATTAGAAAGTTAATTCACTTGGAGGTAGCCTAAACACACAATGCTATATAGTCTTATCTCGTCTTGGCACACCCATGTATATTAGTACATCACATATGTCAACACTAATGCAACAAACATTATTAATAATCAAAACACATAACTTTCATTCATCAAGCGCCCACACGGGTTCCAATTATAAAGAAAATACTATGCATGCATCCCTTCATTAATTAATACACAATCACATTATTTGAGAGTATGACTACGCATTAGAACATGAGACATCCCATCAGAATATGAAACCTATATTTCTCAAATCCAATCAAGTATACTACAAAATCAATTGAATTATTTAATTCTCTCATACCAATGATATAAACTTTATGACTCACATTCACCTTATAAATGTGATTTTAGACCTAATGACAAGGGCAATTCATCACTAAAATCATATGTCATGCCAATCACATTATTCTATAGATTAATACATGCTGAACCTTATACATGTTATTAATGAATCAATGGTCTACACAATCTTTATGTGATGATATACATGCAAGCTCATAACATATTTCCAAAAACTTAGAGAAATACATGAAAAATACACAAAAATACCTCAAAAATCACGTACTTTAGGGTTTCACATGCATTTTCATATCCATAAAATCATCACACATATAAAATAAATGCATCATAGTGTAGAGGACTTCCATACAAGCACACCAATGCAAACCATGCGCCACCGGAATGCGCAGTGTGTAGGCTACACGCGCGGACGTGCCGAACCTATTGGTACCCCGGTTCAACTGGGTCATATCGGTTTGACCAATCAGAGATTTGACTTGGTTGGTTCAATGGTCAAACCGGGTCAAGACCTGGTCAACTTGGGTTGGGTCAACCGGTCAATGCTGGTCAATCAGGTCAGGTCAACCTATCAGGAAATGATGTCGTTGGTGACGTCATCACTGCCCATTGATGTCATCATAGTATGGCAATGGCATGAGTCAGCAGGGTGACATCATGACATCACCCACCGCCTTAAGTGGTCATGCATCGGGCGTGTGAGCCCGTGTGTCAGCGGGTGACGTCATGCGCTGGAGCCGCTGTAGCACATGCAAGTGCGTGGCGGTGTGTCTGGCCTTGTCTAGAGGTGTACCACCCACCAAAATGCTCATCTCGACAAGTAAAAGCCAAATAAGTGATCAAAATCCACTTTCATCGGACCAAAAATCACGAAAACGGGCAAAATGGTCCAAGGGTAGGTTGAATTCGAAATGTTCATGGGCGGTGCTTTTGGCCTTTATTAGAGGTGTGCCACCCATCGAAATGCTCGTCTCGACGAGACGAATCCGAATACATTTAAAATGAAGTTTCAATGGACAAAATTTCCAAAAATGGGCCAAATGCAATAGTTTGAGTTCTAGGCTACAAGACTCTGATACTAAATGTTGGTCGTCGAAGCGGCATCCCAAGATCGACCTAGGTAGAAACTCAAACACATTGGAGAAGTATATGAAGATTTGCGTACCTAATTTGGAATTCATTGTTCTTTATGTGGAATGATGACAATTCGATGCTTAGGTTCTTCTCCTCTATGACCCTTAGATCCTAATGTGATAAGACCATCCCTCATGACTTCCTTATGTGAGGTGAAAGAGTGTTCGTGGAAGAATTAGGGTTATAGGAGGGACCTTAGTACTTTTATAGAGTTTTGGACGGGCCCTCTCATCACAGGCCGGGCCCAACTCAGCCCACATAAGTTAGACCTTAGTACTATTAAGAAAATCATGTCTTACTTTATTAGACCAACCCCGTAAAACATTAAATTATAATCTCAATTAGTGTAGCCATATCAGGAAACTCATACCGCTAATGCTCTGTACTTGCTCTCCATTTGCTTGCTCAGCTTCTTTTGGAATCTTGGCGATAAGCTGCTGAAGACGGTGTTGAGGTTGTTCCCCGGGAGATCATTCAAGAACACCTGGAACTCCAGCAGCTCATGGTTCTTCGCATTGTGGAAATCGATGATGATGTTGATGATGTCGGACATGACGAAGAGAGCGTCTACGTTTCAGGAACACCCCAAAGTCTGCAATGGCAAAACTCCTCAGTAAGATGGCACGGCGGTGGAGAACAGGGCTATGATGGCTACCTCAATTATGGGCTTCGTCATCGATATCACCATTCTCTACAGAAAGAAAAGGAAAGTATCGACTCACTTGAAAAGAGAAGTTTCGTGTCTTTACTTTTTTCATTTACAAAGAAATAGATATCATTTGTCATGTATTTGCTTACACTGGCAAACATATCTAATGATATATTCCAGATTGAATATGCGGGCAGTTCACATAGAACAATTGAATATCGCGGATGCCATGCATTTTCTATGATAATCCAAATCAGAACATTTCGGGAATAGATTTGTCCGATGTTGCACTGATCTTGCTAGATCTAGCACTTTTATATACCCTCTAGCGTACACTTTTCAAAAATAATTTTGTTGATTGAAAAATAAAAATTATGGTCTCAAAAAGCATGGTAAAATAGCATCTTTTGGATATAGAATTATATAACTTGGTGGAAAAAAAGGACCCTCGTTTGACATAGAGTGAATATATCATAGTGGTACATAATTACCATGAGTGTATAGTAATCGATCTTTAAATGCGGCATGATCCAAGACTTTATGTGCTCACAATAGGACAATGAAAGATGTACCTGAAGCAATGAGTTGTTACCATAACTTGTTTCTCCGAATCCTCCATTCATGTGCAATCCTTGGGTGACCTCTCTCTCTCTCTAGTTGGCTTGCGTTTGACTTGGTTTGAGGCTCTTCTATTTATAGACATTTTTGGTGTAACTTTGTCTCCATGTTCCACATTAATTGTAATTTGAGTCCAATTCGTTTATCTTCTCCCTCATCGTTCGTTTTATTTGGTTTTACCTTTGGATGGTGCTGAATACAATTTGGGACATACCAAGTACGTCGGATGGAATGTGGTTTAAGGTTAGTATACTCAAGCGGTTGCCTGTAAGATGGTAGATAAGGCGGTGTCAACGCCAATCGCATCCAGGCCACCTGTTAAATCTGATGCTGATATTTACTGTTGTACAGTTCTCCTGGCAAATCTAAAACAGAGCACATTTGCTTCACCGAGAGAAAAGCATGAGGCGAGAGGAGGCGCATATTTCTGGATCGTCAGTATGTTTCTTGGAATTGCAACTTCGCTGAACACGCTATTATCTTTCATTGCATTTTCAGTTTTAGTACATATGGACCAGTAACTCTCTCTCTCTCTCTCTCTCTCTCTCTCTCGGAATTGCAACTTCGCTGAACACGCTATTATCTTTCTTTGCATTTTCAGTTTTAGTACATATGGACCAGTAACTCTCTCTTTCTCTCTCTCTCTCTCGCTCTCGAATTGCAACTTCGCTGAACACGCTATTATCTTTCTTTGCATTTTCAGTTTTAGTACATATGGACCAGTAACTCTCTCTCTCTCTCGGAATTGCAACTTCGCCGAACACGCTATTATCTTTCATTGCACTTTCAGTTTTAGTACATATGGACCAGTAACTCTCTCTCTCTCTCTCTCTCTCTCTCTGGGAATTGCAACTTCGCTGAACACGCTATTATCTTTCATTGCATTTTCAGTTTTAGTACATATGGACCAATAACTCTCTCTCTCTCTCTCTCTCTCTCTCTCTCTCTCTCTCTCTCTCAATGTTCCTTAGAGGTTTTGGGACATAATTGATGTAGCTCAAGGCTGGTTATTCAAACAATAAGATTGGGAGAGTGACTTACACATACAGAAACTTAGTCACAAAATCGAGCAAAAAATTCAATTCTATGTTAATCGATAAAAATGGGATCACTTTGTCAATTTAGATCACAATGACTTGATTCCAAAGCCAAAGAACAAAAACTCTTGGATCTATAACTTTTACGTATTGGATTTTCTCATATAAGCATTGTAGGCTTGTCGATTTTAGAAGGAAGTGGACAAAATGGAATCAAACGGAATAAAGAAAAGGATGAAAACTTCAATGGTTGCTCTTCTAGGCCTCCAAGGAAGTTAAAATGGCATCAATTCTTCAAGATTGATAGTTGCAACTTTTCAAGGATGCAATATTTAAAACCTCCGATTGAATGGAGTGAAAAAACTTTCAAGTGGTTTGAAATCTTTAAAGTTCAAGGGAATTGCACTAAACAACTTTTCATTAATCAAATCTAATGTGTGTTTTACAAAGACTTGATGGCCTTTCATAGCACGACAAAAGAAGCAAAATACTAGACTTAAACCAATAAACTAACGGTCATATATGTACATAGAATCTGGATAAATTTAGAAATGCTGTTAAATGTACAATATTTTTAATGCTGGTGACCATCTCAAAGTGTCTTGATGCAAGTTTCAATGCAATAGAAATAACAGTCTTTTTAGCAAAGTCAAAGATGAGACTCTACCTATCTATGAGACTTATCAAAGAGAGTGTCATTGATCTTGAATGCATATTGATATTCTTGGTTGAATGAATTGGTCTTGAATGCGGGCATTATCAATAATTCTACTTGAATCCCATGACTCTTTGATATTTACTCAAACCAATGCCAAATAAAGCCATACCCCTGCTTTTTTGTTTTTGAAAAGACACCCACGTATATTTGTCGCGACCTATCCTCTCTTGCAAGGGCGGGGGTGTGTTAGGTTTGGGGGTATTTTCAATTTTGAGCCAACGGCCTTCCGTTGACTTGGGCTCTCCAAAGCTTATACTTCACATGACATTAGACGTTCAATTTTAAAAAGAATTAGTCCTTCATAATTTTCAATTAAGGAGTTACCACTAGTCTTTTTTAGGTTGGCTAAAAACCTAGTAAAATATAGGAGGATATCTTACTACTTATGCAGCTAAAGATTTTGAACTCTAGGAATTGATTATGTTAGCCCCATGGCTAATACCCTTTCGGTACCTTATATAATCATGTGTTGACTAAGGCCACAACAGCCTATAAGAAAAATGTAAGGTTTGTCGTAACTATTTTAAAACAAGGAAATAACATCCAAATATTGAAAAACACAGTCAATCATAATCATCATAGAAAGATGCAAACATCCAAAAAAATAAATAAAACAAAGCAAAACAAGAATATGTGTTTTAAAGCCCTAACAACTTGTCCAAATTTTGGGCTTTAACATTTTTAAAGGGCTTTCCAATTTTTCTCAATTATTTTTTTAAATTTTCAAAAAATTTTTAGGATTTTTCTAATTTTTTATTGTCTGGGTTTTCCATTTTTTAATGATTTTCTAAATTTAAAAAAAATTAATGATTTTTCGGATTTTCTAAATTTTTACGGATTTTCTTTTTTTTTCAAAATTTTAATGTTTTTCCGAATTTTCTAATTAATTATTTTTCCTAAATTTTTTTATAATTTTATTTAATTTTAAATTTTAAATTTATAATTATTATTATCATCTTCGGGTAACAGGTTCAGACTGTCTACCTGATCCGGCCCATTGACCCGAGCCAAACCCGGATCCAACCTAGTCGGATTAAAAAGAAAAAAAAATTCAATATTTTTTTTAATGATTTTTTTTTTTCTTTCTTTTTCTCTTTTGTCTTCTTCTCTGTTTTGTGTTTTTCACTTGCACCATCTTCTTCCTCAAGCAGAACCAGCGAACGTCCCCCTTTATCGTTGCAACTCCTCTTCATTCGGCCATTTAACCCGAACCATCAAATCAAGGCAATACCATCTTCCACCCATTTTTTCACCGGCTTATTCATCACCGCTGAGCCACCACCAATCGGCAGTCACTCGTCCTGACCGACAGCCACCAACTCCGGCCGCTCATCCCATCGACCGCAACCACGAACAAAAAATACTAATCCGAAACTAATCTCCCTTCCATGCTAGCCTTTCTAACACACAAAAAGTCACCAGTACACTACAAAGTGGATAGATAAACTGATTGGGATGGCTTGAACCATAAACTTTGCCGGTGAGAGCTTCGACGAACAATCTTCAGGCATGGGGATATGTGTACATGTTGAACTCGAACACGGATTTTCACCAAATCGCATGAGAACAAAACAAAAACACAAATGTCAGACAAGATCCAACTGATGTAGAAGCAAACATGAAAGGTTCAATAAAGAACGAGGTTTGCCCTTCTTTTAAACATATTTGTTATGACTAAATCTATCACTTAGATGGGGTAAATAGGTGATTGTGTGAAAATAAAAATATTTAAATAAATATTACAAATGAAGTGGTCAAATTTTATCAGTGCACAATTCTAACACAATAAATAAAAGAGTAAGGAATAGAGAATTGCATACTTCAAGATTATAGTGGCTCGATTTTTGCAAGCTTATATCTACTCTCTCGCATTATAGCTTATTGGCTGGAATTCACTATGAAAATTGATCAAAGGTTACAAGTCCTAAACTTCGAGCACTCAATTTGTATGAACAATTCCTCAAGCTCTCAACCTCTAAAAAATTTACACAATATTGACCTCTAAAAAATTTACACAATATTGCTCAGCAGAGGTAACTGTATATGATCACAAAACAAGACTTTGGAATTAAAAGTTTTAGTTCTCGTGAATGTGAATTTTTATCACTTCAACTTCGAGACCTCTTATATTCCTCTTAGTCCAACATATCTCCTGAAGGATCATCCAACCAATCTACCCGTTGGTCCTGGATCTAGTTGAGAAGATCTAATTGCCAGGATCACTAGAGTGAAGCTTCCCATATGTTCTACTGACCATACAGCAGTTCGGGTTTCTAAAAGTTGAGTATTTATGAATGGAAAGAATGTTTCGCCTCTAATACGAAATTCCAAAAAGGTTGAATCTTTGATAGATATTAAGAAGACTTTCATTTTGAAACTTCTTATAAAATGGCAAGGAATCCAATTGATTGTCACTAGTTATTGCACTAGTATATTTGACTCATTCCTAGCCGTTTGACAGAATATGTAAGGAATGAAGAATAAATCACAATTTTGATTCCGATTGATATCTTCTGATCATATTCTGTCAAACTTTCCATCTAAAAATACTTTTTATCATAAACAAAATTTCTAAGTTTTACCAATTATCCAAACCACTTAGGGAATGTTTTCTTAATAATATGCAAGTCCTATAGTGGTATTACAATTTGGTTTTAGCATGGTTCTTAGACTCGTGACAACCTGTATAGGCTCCGAACACCTTTATTAGCGACCAAATAGCCTCATTTCTCCAAGATCTCCTCAAAAACAACAATCGATTCGTGGGAATTTTTTCGGTCTTTTTTAGACATTTTAGCAAACCCATGGTGTACACTTTGGTAGGCAAGATACAGATCTGTGTTCATGGTGGAATGTCGTTGTCTTAACGTGTAGAAGCATGAATCAGCAAAGGAGGTCGGTGGTCGTGCAAGGAGTTCTCCGGTGATCTTCCTTCTTCAGCCTCTCAAAACCTTTCTCTCCCTCCCTTCTCGTCTTCTTCTCCTCCTTGCTCCTTTCTGTTTTTTTTTTCCTTTTGCCAAGCCTCCTTCCTCTCAAAAACCATAAAACCAGAAAGAACTCTCCCCCTGCAAAGAGCCCCTCTCTGTCTCCAGCCTTCTTTTTCTTTTTTTGGTCTGCCGAATACCCACTACAGCACCAAAACCTTCTGCACTCCAAAACCAGCGAGACCTCCCTCTTTTGTGTGGAGAGGGAAGACGAACGGAGAAGATCAGCCCCTCTTTGTATGTAGAGAGCTCCTCCCAAGGAAAACCGAACTTTTTCCATCCAACCTTTTTCTTTAAGAACGTCCAGCATCTTCCCTCCTGGTTTTCCCAAGCTCTCCTCCTCCCGTACGCACGCTGCTCACGCCTCTGCCCGACCCCCTTTTATCTCCTTGCGAGCTCAGCTGGTTCTTTTTGCCCCCACTTTGCTCGCGTCACTCTAGTGGTGTCATGGTCGTTTTTTCATCGCTTGGGAAATGGGGGAGCGCTTGAGGAAGAGGAAAGACAGACGTGTGGGCTGCGCTTTTTCTTCATTTTAGGTTCTGATGGGCTCAAAGAGTAAACAAAAAATGGAAGAAATAAAGGAATAGGCTGTGAAAGCATTAAAAAGAATGGGCTTAACTACGCCGGCCCACTCGACTCTTTTTTTTTCTTTTTTTTAATACTTTTTATTCATTTTTATCTCACCTATTTTATTCATCTTTTTATATATATTTTTTATTTTTATATGTTTCTGCATTTTTGTAAAATAAATGGATACCCTAAAAGTTAGCAAAAATTTCGGTGTCCACGATATTTTATACTATTGAATCTCACATGGTTTTTTATCTCGCTGATTTTAAATGTGAGATCTATCGGATTCAACGTGCCAACACATTCCACACAATAATTTTCCAAGAAAAAGTCCCACCGCTCCATGCTTAATCCGATAACAGCAAAACGATTTGGCAGGCCTTTGTCTTCCGGCGCCTCTCCCATAGTCTACACATTCATATTTCCTTCATTTTTCACTATGTTTGGGAGCGCTTCCCCAAACGTACTGCAAGCCTAGATACATGCCATGTTGAAATAAATGCGGTTGACATTAAAAGTTGGTTTAAAAAGTATCATTAATCGGTGCCCTTGGAACACTAGGTTAATAAAAAATAAAAAAAAAATTATAGAAACAATTATTGATGCACTTCGAAATTTAACAACGAGCATACGACGAAAAAAAAACTACATCATGCTGTCTTCACGAGTGTTCTGATGGGTGAGAGAAGGATATCGTGTATTCATGGTTGCTCTATGGAATCGAAAGTTACGACCACGGTAGATAGTGGTAAAGAGATCATTTATCTTCCACAAGGTTATAAGTTTTATTTATATTATGAGCGGACCTCTGAATGACTCGTGTTTCTAGAATTTATTTATGCTAGGAAAATAAACAAGAGAATTGACAACGAGCACCCTACTCGAACTTATGAAAACACTGATATACGGAACAAAAATCCTTAAAACAAAATTCCAAATGTGAAGGCCTTCAACTTGCAAATCTCGGGAAAGAAAAAAAAAAGAGTCAAATTTCTTGAATTTTCTTTACATAGGATAAGACAAAAGAAGTAACACAAGTAAAACAGCCACACCTCCTTCATATTTCAACTTTTCTATAAACTTAAACAAAAAAAAAAAAAAAAAAAAAAAAATCCCTATGAACGATATATCTAGGTAATCTTCTTCAGAGAAATGACAAAGTTGACCAACAGCTTTTGCTTGGGACATGTGATTGGCGAGTTGAGCCATGTACCTCTTGAAAACCTCATCAATGACCTATTCACCAAAGTGACCAATGAGCAAGAGCTCAGCCACGGCCCTCATGCACTTGGTCATACCATTCTCCTATCCTCCTAGGCAACATTAGGGTTGGCACCAATGTCAAACACAATCCAAGTCACTTTGGACACCTCCAGACAAGATACGAGATTGAGAATGATCCTTGCTTTTGGACCTCCAATCATACTTCTTTTAGTGAGGGCATGAACTCACGACGTTGGAAGAGTTTAGTTTCTCTTCTTCTACGAGTCCTTGGACCAGCGACAAATGTAGAATATTCAATTTTGCTATTAAAAAAGAGAAGCAATTGCAAGATCATAAGTTGTCAGTATAATTTCTCAATAAAAGTCATATCTACTTGTTTATGTAACTGGGTATGTAAAAGTGCATATTATTTCTCTCATGTAAATGTGGATTCCATTTATATTGGGTCTACCCCACGCCGAAGACGGAATTACACGCGAAGCACTTAACAGTGTTATCGCTTGTACTCTGATTTTCTTTAATACATTCTTAAAGAAGAGATATCAAGTTAGTTATGCAGGATTTCCAAATCAAACTATTGCTTTCGTTTCAAACAATTCATGTGAAAATTTTTGCTAGGAATCAGGAATAATCACATAGCGTAATCGTTAGTCAACTATTCAAATACTCTTTTGAAATTTTCTTTCTATTACCTCAGAGATCATCTCATTGAGAACAATAGCTAGGAGCTCCCAATTGTGGCAACACTTTTCGCTTGAAGGATCGTCACTTCTTCGACCAATGAGGGCGGAAACTATATTTCAAACTCCCAAATGTGGCAAAATCATACACCCTCCCACCATCAACTCTTCCCCGCGCTTAAAGATAATCCATTCCTGTATAATTCAATATATATAAAAGAGTACATGGAGAGTCTATTTATAAGATTAGATAAAGGAAATCAAATAAAATATAATCAGATGTGCATACTCAAAATAGATATAGAAAATTAAAGGAAATATCCTAAAATCTCTAAAAGATATCTTGATATCCTAATATTGCTAACATTCGCCTCAAACGCAAGTTGAATTGAGACAAATCAACTTGAGTTTAAAAATAATCTAAACAATGTCACAAAATTTTCGATTATAATGAGCTCAATGGATCCAAGGCAAGGCGGCGTGAGGTGGCACGTGTGATGGCTCTAGCTTTTGTTGACAAGAAGATTTCAGTATGTTGATTGTCTGATGGCAGCAAATCTGGTAGTGGAGTTGGCTTCTTGAAACGAGAAGTGAAAAGTCAAGAATCGGAGGTATTAGAGCCGAGTAGCATGCACTCTTTGTGGTCAACCTTGCTATCGAGATAGTAAGTTAGAAGTCGTCAATATTACTGGCGTCGTTACAGCAAGCAGAATAAACTAGGTTTTGCCAAGGGAAAAGTTATTTTATGAAGACACATCTTCGCAACATCTAAAAATACCTTCATAGAAAAGAAAAGCTCAACTTGTTGATGCGTTAGAGACGTCGCAATAGAACCATCGTCATGCTTACTTAGACGGGAATGATGCACTTGGTCGAACATTGTTGAGCAACGAGGATGGATTTATTTGCCTGGATGCATGGATGAAAAGCAGAAAAAAAAAATTGTGAAATTTTTTAGGTGCACCATTGTGTGAATGCACCTGATGCACTAGAATTGCTTCAAGAAAGGAGGCTCTAATACCAAGTTAAATATAAAGTAGAAAAATAATTGATGAATTTTCTGTATAATTCAATATATATATATATATATATATATATATATATATATATATATATATAAGCGAAAAACACAAATCAATTTTCTTTGCCAAAGGGAGGAAACTATTTATAACTCTTTTTTTTTTTTTTTTTGAATTTTTGCCAAACATGAAAAAGTATTGACATCTTTCTAAAAATGAATACTTCAAAATTATTTTTCAATTTCATCGTATTTTTATCGAAAAAAAAAAAAAAAACAGAGTCTATATGCAATTTAATCCCAGCCTCTATGCGCCCAGAATAGGACAATGGGAGATGTGCCTGAAGCAAGGAGTTGTTAGCATGGCTTGTTTTCCCATTCCTAAGGTCATTTCCATCTCTCTCGCTCGCTCGCATTTGAATTTGTTTGAAACTTGAGCGGGCACGAGTTTGCACGGGAATTTGCTATGCTAATAGTTCCGTCATTTTCTTTCCATCAAGGGAGCATTCTTGACCACTCAAATTTCACTGGGGTTTGCCTTAGTGACCACCATGCTCTAGTGGCCACCTTTTTAACTTGGAAGGGGAAGGTGGGGGATTCGAATTCCCACCTTCTCAGGAGAGTTAGGGTGGGGACGATTTAGTTTCGTGAGTGTATTTCGACTTTCATGCCCTGCAAGGAGGCACAGGGAAAACTCTAAGAGTGAGTGTTAAAATAGGAATATAGTAGGACAGACAAAAAAAAAAAATTCATGGAAAATTGAAAATCATACCACTTTCTTCGTTGGTTCTCAAAAAAATATAAAAATAATCACTTGCTATAAATTTTTCTTATGCAACTTCAATATATATTTGCTGAGGTGGGCATGACCACAAAGTTAGTTTGAGTGGAAATGCTACAGTCTAAATGCGAGATTTGCCCCATCCAAAATTGAAGCTCGACCACTCCCCCGATCTTCTCCAAGTACGTCACGTTACTCATAAATTCATTATTATAAACAAACTTAAATATATCTACATCATTCGACTCTAGATTTCATTATAAGCCAATGCTTTATTGGTATGGAAACAACAAGAAAAGCAATTTCTGTTCAATTTTTTTGGTCAAACCAGCTATCAATATTTTTATGCTTAGCAAATCTATAAATAATTAGAGAGTACATTGAATTTGATGAGCTTGTGAGAAGAACATGCTTGTACTCTAGGACAAGTAAAGAGCATAAATCACTCTCAAGCTTTGCCTTAAAAATTTCAGTCAGGTGTTGGGGAAAAATACAAACTTGCTTGAGTTGGCTGTTTAATTATGTCTAGTGATAGTGAATGGTGAGCATGGTCTAAATTGGGTTGGTCCAGCATATAATTCAGTGACCAACTTACACAGTGTTAATCCTCAATTTTTGGAACCAAGGACGTTGAGCCTAGGACCAAGGACTAAACCAACCCTTTGGGTCCGGTCCTCTTCTAGGAGTCAACTTGAGACTAATTGATTAGTTTTTATTTCATTTTTTATATTCCTTAAAAAGACAAACATTCTATTTCAAATTACATATTGATCAACAATACGACATTGAGCAACCAAATTATTAATATTAATACATATCAAATATAAATATAAGAAAAGGTCACGACATAAATTTACACTTGCTAAAAGGAACAAATCATAAAAATGAACATGTCAGGTGAGAACACAGAGTCGAGCAATGAGGAGACTGAATAGAGGTGAGTGACAAGGTAAACGAGGCCAGGGTGGGTGGGCAAGTGAGGTTGAGTTAAGTGATGAGGGTTTTTTTTTTTTTTTTTTTTTTTTTTTTTCTATTGAATTACGACTGAGTTTCTTTCTACGTTGTAATTGACATACTAAATTAAACTACGAAGAGAACATAGAAGGAGGCTCTAGAATTTAGAGTAAATAATCATAATATATATATATATATATATATATATATATATATATATATGTCCAAGTTGGATTAACACTAAACTCCTAGGACTGAGGAATAACCTACACAGTACAGGATCCAGAAGTCCCATGATCAAAGACCGATTAAGTCAACATAGGAACTGGACCAAGGCCAACCTGATTGGGCTTTGGACTGATTCTCACCCCTAGTGGTAATTGTTGGCTTATTCAGGCGTTAGGAAAAAAAAAAAAACAAAAACAAATGAGCCAACGTTGTTTCAAATGAACCCATCCATCACAAGTCACCATAGAACTTGGGCCTTCACTAAGCCGTCTAGCCATATCAATACCGAACCACGCGAGATGTCCAAGGTTGAATTTGATCATGAAATAATGACAGATTTGCGTGCATTCTCTCATATATTACAAGTATAAGGATCTTTTCTATGATTTCGCAATTATGGAGAGCACAAATATAGAAAATTTCTAAGAATACTTTGGAAGGTTCCCAATTATCCTTTTCTTTAAACAGTACCCTTTGTGGAAAGACGAGGAAGACCTACGTTTGATCTAAGTCAATACGTGGATCTTGGGGTCACTAAATTGCGTATGCGCACCACAATAAAATGGCTACATTTTGTCGCCTTCCATTTGTGGCGTTTGCTCCGTCGATTTTGCGTAAGGGGATAATTGATTTTTTCTTTGCCTTCGATCTATAAAGCGACAAATTATTGCCTTCGATCCACATGTTAAGAGAGAGAATGAATCAGAAAGGATGCCTGTTCCGAGCTGAAGATTTTTGTGTCAGGTACGTTCATTCGAAGGCCTAAAGCAAAAGGAAAGGAGGACTTCACTGCAAAAAGGCCTCAACAATCGTACGGTTGCACTCTTATGTGACAATCCGAGTGCACAAAAATAGATCGTCAGCAGTTGTAATGAATCGAGCCTGGCGCATCGAATTGGTCCGAGAAGCTACAAAGAATTGGCCTCCCCAGTGAGTCTCATTCCAATCTCACCGAGCTTGAAATTTCAAAAACATCTCGACAAAATAGACAAAATCCAAGTAGTAGAGATGATCAGCTCAAGGATGGGTAGGTTCTGGACTTGTAATCTATCCTATTATAACTAGTTCCGAATTTTCGTGAAATTTAGTATGGTGACCTAAGTTATTCTTTTTGGAAGCTAATGTGATGAGAATATAGATATCATCATTTGATTTGACAACACCCTATTTACGATAAATTAGAGTAGAAAGGCAATTGCAACAAAATGGCGTCTCGATTCTTTTTAAATTCAAATAGATTGTGGGAATAAAATGGCTAACTTGAAGTATCGGTGCTTGAGGACCCTAGTTCACATTCGACGATGACGTCATAAAAGTGACAGGAGCTTGTCCCATACTAGAGCTCGCACCAGATGCCGCCAAGAAAGACGTGGTAGAAGAGTAGTTCCTTTGAAGAAATTGGGTTGTAAAAAGCCAAAATTGGATTGCTTTGGCCCAAAATGCGTGTCCCATACCCACTAGTGGGCAGCTGTATTGGCTAAGAGTCCCTTCCTTATCGCCGAGATTGATAATTCAAAACCACAATTACTAGTGTTGTAAGTGAGGGACTATAGTGGTGATGTCCTGTGCTAATTTCCCCCAAAGTATTAATGCGGGCCCAAATGTGCCACTAGGTGCTACTAGGGCCAGGAGACCCTGTAAGGGGGCTCCGCAGATCCTCGGTTACCAAAAAAAAAAAAAATGTGTGTCCCATGGTTTGTCACATGATTTATTACTAGAAAATGTGATGGTGATACACACACACACACACACATATTTGGCCGACTAGCATTGCACGTTTACGTTTCCAATTCAAATTCTCAATATTTATAACAGTAAGGGTGAGAGACTATCAGTTCTAACGGGGTCACATTGCTTTTAATTAAGAAATGTTAACTGAACTAAAAACAAGTGCAATTGTTTTCTGATTCATAAATTAAAAAATAATAATAATAATAAACGTGTCTAAAGAGTACGTTACTAATCTAAACCTAGGATTTCCATGCATTGTTTCCTCAGCTTCATTCAGGCCGTTCTCATGCTTGTTAGCCAATAAGAGAAGACTCACACATAGACTATCATTACACATGGACACCACAAAAAACTGTCAAATTAATACTTATCGTCCAATCTCATGATTCCTCACCATTCGACCTATTCTATGATTGGTTAGCGGAAGTCAATAAAAGAGAACTAGTTTTTTTTTTTTGTCGATTCTTCTATTGCATGTTTGGCCTACTTGTTAGTGGCCAGGAAAGAGGATTCTTTTAGATTTCTCCATGATGAAGAAAATGCCTTGAAGGCCAATGCCTGCCAAGTCAAGGTCAGCATATCCCATGATAAAAAATTTCATGAATTGGAAGACTTCCAAGTGTCTCGAGCAGACTAATGTGATTTATCAATAAAAAAAGACTCGCACGTAGACTAATTAATATATGGATGCTAAAATAATTGTCAAATTATTACTTTCCGTCCGATCTCATGTCATGTATTTATCAAGCTGTCTATCACGTACGCATGACCCAAGAAAGAACAAATATCAAGGGCGCCGTTTAGTAATGTTTCTGTTCAAAAATTGTTCCAGGGAACAAAAAAAAAAATGTTTCTATTTCGGGGAATAATTTTTGACCAAAAAGATGCGTTTGGTAAATTTGTTCCAGGAATAAAAAATGAATACAAACATGTTTGGTAAATTTATATTCTTTTTTTGTTTATTTTAATTTTTTAATATTTTTATTTTATTTTTCCTTTTTTCCTTTCTTTTTTATTTTTTTTCTTTTTTGGCCGGTCGCCGACCTCCGGCGACTAGCCAACGGGGCCAGCAGCCTCGCCTAGCCACGGCGAGGCTCGCGGTGGCTGGGCGAGCTCGGGCCCACCCGGATCCGGCGAGGCCGAGCCTCGCCGTGGCCGGGCGAGCTTGGCCTCGGCCTCGCCAGGGGCCGGCGATGCTTCAGCGAGGTCGCCGGCCCTTGACGGCCGGTCTCTGCCCATGGCCGAGGCCGGCAACCGATCAAAGAAAAAAGAAGAAGAAAATAAGAAGAAAAAAGAAGAGAGAGAAGAAGTGTTTCTTCAAAAGTGTTTCTGAAATAAGAAATAATTTTTTTTTCATTTCTATTCTTTTTGTGTTCCGGGAACAAAAAATCAGATTTTGAACAAAAACGCAAACAAACGCGCTTCTATTTTTTTTTTTTATTTCCAGGGAACAAAAAAATAAAATTTCTGTTCTTAAATAGAAAAAAGAAACGAAAACATGCAGCCCCCAAGTGACTGACGAAATATAGCAAGGAATAGGGGCAAGTCGCACAAAGCCAGCTTGTTCTTTTTTCACATGTTTACCGTGGGATGGGTCGACTGACGATCGAATAGGACAGGATGGTGTGCGTCAGTCTATCGTTTTCCGTACGAGGTATAGCATGGGATTTGTTGTCTAACGATCGGCCTCTATACTCGAAAGCAGACCTGAAGTCTTTGAATGGCCATTTTATATACCCAAGAGATTCATGACCAAGGCTGGGGTTATTGCATAATATAGGTATTCAGCGTTGTACGTGGACACCAAAGTTATTTTGGACAGGAATGCTATGATTTGAATACGAAATTTGCCATGTCTAGATCAACCCTCAACCATTCCGCCAATCTACTCCAAGTATGTCATATTAATAAAACATCAATTTTCATGGACAAAAAATTTATGTCCACATCGTTGAACTCAAGATTTCACCATAAGCCAAGACTTCATCTGGTATGAAAACAAGAAGAATGCAAAGAATTAGGGAGTCGGTTGCACTTTATTTTTTCTGTTGAATTTTCTTCTTTTATTTATTTATTTTTTTGTTCAGACAAGCTATTGATTATTGGTTTTCACTTTTATGGTTAGCAAATTTATAATGATTTAGATCAAGCACATTGAACTTGATGAGTTTGTCAGAAGAACATACTTATACTCACTCAAGTGTTGTGAAAGGACAAACTAACTTCAGTTGGTTGATAAAAAAAAAAAAAAAAAAAAGAGAGCTAACGGCATTTCATAACTCACGAGTGGTATTGTTGACAGAAAGGAAATTTGGAAACCTCCCAAAGCATTCTTACAAATTTTCTATATTTAAGTTGTGATCATTGCGAATCATTTTCTATATATTGCGGAAAACACAGTTATAAAGCATGAGACAATGCATGACAATCCATGTAGGCTTCGCTGGACGGCAATCGTAGTTCATCTTGCCTTCTTGTCATATTTCCCAACATAAATAAATCAAGAAAACACCAAATTCGTTTAGTTAGAAAATTCGACTCAAAAGCTTAAGCTAATAAATGGATGTTACTGTGATGTTATATAATCTCGTGAATATACCCATTTTCAAACCCATATGAATGTTAAATGGTTTGTTATATTTCGTAAATGGGCTATAAAAGGGTCACAACTTACTTAAAACCAACCTATTTCTATAACTATCTCTTCATTCTCTCTTGTCCTCACTTGCTCACTCCACACTCTCACCTCAATTTGGGTATAGTTTCGTAGATTTGATTAAGTATAGAAGTGTTTCAATAACATTGGTCAATTATGCGTAAACAAATTTGCATTATGAACAAATGGGTCATAAAAGGGCTAATGGGTCAATTTGGATTGGACCATTTATCACTTGACCCAAACCCAATTTTATCCACTTGTTTAATAAGTCTACCATTATACAAGCTATGTGACAATAGAATAAGTTGGCATCACTTGACATCACCATTTGCGAGACTAATAATTGATAGAGGGGTATTTAGTAATTATTGGGAAAAAAAAAAAAGGACACGAGATAAGAGGGGTGCTCTGGGTGAGCACTCGGGTGCACCTTAGGATAATGTAGCACTAATACCTCGATAAGAATAACGCATAAGAGAAAATTGAGAAATTTGTCTATATTTATGTGTATTTAAATGTACCATAATGAAGAGTTATTATATGTTTTGTTAGAAAACTATTTAAAATAGCATATCAATCAAGGAGCACAATCAAGAGAAAATATGAAGAATCTCTAAGTTAGATGCAACATCTCAAGAGATATGGAAAATTGGGGGAAAGAAAAATCCTCAAAACTAAATCCCAAATGTCAAGCCCTTCAACTTGCAAGTCTCTTGTTCTTTACTCAAGATAAGACATAAGAAGTAATACAAGTAAGATAGGCATGCCTTCTTCGAACAATTATGAACTCACCTGTGACATTGATATTCCAACTTCACCATAAAGTACATATATCTGCAAAGTAATTATTCGTAATTTCTTGGCAATTCATCTAGGTGACTTTCTTTAGCGAAATGACGACATTGACGAATGCATTCTTCTCCTTGGACAAGCTATCAGCAATTAGAGCCTCATACCTCTTAAAGACCTCATCAATAATCTCTTTACCAAAGTAATCAATGAGCAAGGGCTCAGCCACGGCTCTCATGCACTGGGCCAAATTGTGTCCCCCATCCTTCAAGACAATATTAGAGTCAGAATCAGTGTCAAGTATACTCCAATTCACTTCGGACGCTTCCAAGCAATCAATTGAGAATGACCCTTGCTTTTGGACCTCCCCTTGTACTTCTTTTGGTGAGGGTGTGTAATGAGGGATGTTGAAGGAGTCTAGTTTCTGTTCTTCTACATGTCCCTGGATTAGTGCAGATGTAGAATTTTAGATTTTTCAAGAAGAGAAGTGACAAGTGCAAAAACATTGGCTGTTAACGTAATATCTCTATGTTATTATTGTACAGCAATAATACATGAAGCTTCTTATCATGTAAATGTTGATTCCATTTTAATCAAGTCTACACTAGCCTAAGAGGTAACAAGAGTGCACTCGAAGCACCTCATAATTTTATCTCTCATTCTCTGATTTTCTGGGGATATTAGCAAAAAATTCCGAAACCCATTATACTTATTCCAATTCATTCCTAAATCTTTTAATTTTGTCAATTTAAACAAAAACTTTTTAATGATTCGCTAATTTAGTAATAAATTTTTCAATCCTGCTAGTTTAATCCTAAATCGTTTTGACAATTTATCAATTTAGTCATTCTAGCTATTTTGGGCGGAAATCACTAACATGGTGATCTATTCAACACTAGCTATCTTAATGTCGACAATTTTATTAAATTTTTTCTTATTCTTTTTTCCTTTTCTTTTACTTTTTCCCCCTTTTTCCTCCACCGGCCTGAATGAAGGGCAACCCTTGCCTAGGTAAGGGTCGCGCTCACCAGGGGTCAGTGATGGGGACCACAGGTCAGTGATGGGGACCCTTGCTTGAGGCTAGTGAGGGAGCACACTTGCTAAGGTAACCGTCACCTAGCGCTGGCCCCATTAGCCATCATTGAAGACTAGCAATGGCTAGTGGAGTGAAAAAGAAGAAAAAAGAAAATTATAAAAATTATAAAAAAATTATAAAAAAGTGTTCACTTTAATGCTAGCCGTGTATTTAGCATAGTTGGTGTTTGATAGATTGCTATGTCAATGATTTATTGTCATAATTAGCCGGAAGGATTAAATTGGCAAATCATTTAAAAAATTAGGATTAAATTTGTGAATATGCAAAATTTTTATAACTAAACTGACACAATTAAAATGTTTAAGATTAAATTGACTAAATTGAAAAGTATAGAACTTAAATGGCACAAGTGTAATAAGTTTGGAACTTTTTTTTTTTTTTTTGTAATTTTCCCTTGATTTTCTCGAATACATTCCTAAGCAAGAGAAATGGGATTAATCTTGTAAGATTTTCAGATTGGAATTTTGTTTTCGATCAGAGAATTCATGTGCAAATCTTAACTAAAGGTTCGCAAGAAAATTCTTGATGTTCTCTAACATAATCAGGGATTATGTTTGATTTTGCAGAGTGCAGAAACAAAATTATTCCCAAGGGACTGACAAATTTCACCGGCGTCTACGGTAGGATGTGACAATTTTCTATGTGATAAAAATTTTTCACAAAGGGCTAGCAAAACTAACCTCCAATTTAACTTAATGTGTCCACGACGATTCAAGTACTATTTTGATTTTTTATTTGTTACCTCTGAGACCATCTGACTGAGAGCAATAGCTAAGAGCTCCCAAATGTAACAACACTCTTTACTTGAAGGATCATCGCTCCTTCGACCCAGGAGGGTCAACACCATACGTCCTCCCACCAGTAACTCTTGCCCACGACACTCCAAGAACATCGAGAAGTCCCTCTGAAATTGCTCGTAGTATGCCCTAAGCACCTCTGGAGGGCTCGATCTCGCCATGTATATGTTGCCTTTGTTTCCCTCTAGTCCTCGTGGGACCTGAGGAGGGAGGGAGGGAGGGAGGGAGGGAGGGAAAGATAGTGAGTGAGTTTGATTTCCAAGCCCACCCCTTGTTTCTTCATAAAAGAGTATAAATTTCCTAGAACCCCAAAATAGACTTTCTGGGTGTCTCGACTATTATTTGCTTGACTCTACCCTTAAAAAAGAGTTAGACAAAAGTTTCCAGAAAACAATAATAATAACAATGATAAAAATAGTGTTTTTCGACATATGTATCCCATTACGTTTACAAACTACGAGACAAAAAATTACCTGAGACAGCCAATGGAGGCTGTATGAAGAATGAATCAAGTGCAGGCTCTCTCGAGCGAACAATCTTCCATAGAATGAACCAGGAACGCCATTGAAGAAGCACGGCAACGTTGCTGACACTCCATACTTGCTCTTTAATTGCTCGCTCAGCTTCCCTTGGAATCTTGGCAAGAAGCTGCTGAAGAGGGTGTTGAAGTCGTTCCCTGGGAGATCGTTCAAGAACACTTGGAACTCCGGCAGCTCATGCTTCATTGCCTTGCAGAGATCAATCACGATATTGATTATCTCGGACACAGCGAAAAAAGCATTGGGACCGGTGGAACAACCCAAGTCCGCAATGGCAAGGCTCGTCGGTAAGGTGGCAGCAACAGTGGAGAAGAGAGCTGTGATGGCTGCCTCCATTATGGGTTTCGTCATCGATATCACTTTTCTCTACAAAAAGAAAAGGAGAGCATTCACTCAATATAAAGAAAAAAAATTCTGGTCTTTAATTTTTCGTATATAAAGTAATAAATCCCAAAACTAGCCAATATATCCAGCGACATATCCGCGGGCAGTCCAAATAAAATGAAATAATATTGCAGATTCCATGCAATTTCTTTGTAAATTCAAATTATAACATCATCGGAAAGGGTTTGTCCAATATTGCAATGATTTTGCGAGATCTAGTACTTTCATATAGCCTCTGGTGTACATTCTTTTTCAATAGAAATTTTGTTGATTGAAAAGTGTATCTATGAATTAGGGTCATAATTTCAATTATTGAATAATAAGTCACATAATCTCAAAGGGCATGGTAAATTGGCTTCTTTCTCAATATAGAATTTCAAATCTTGGTAAAACAAAAAGAATCCTAGTTTGATATAAAATGAAGAAATCATGTTATGGTGCACATAAGATTGAAATAATCAAACAAAAATGAAGATTAATCCAAGATTTTCGGAGCCCACGAGGGAGCAATGAGGGATGTACCTGAAGCAATGAGTTGTTAGCATAACTTGTTTCTCCCATTCCTCCATTCATGTGCAGTACTTGCATGACTTCCATCTCACCGGTGAGTTCCATCTCTGACACAGAGAAAGTTATGCTTGGAAAGGATTCTAAAAGATAGTGTTTATTTGAATAAAGAAGTGCATATTACAATATCTTAGGCGCCTATTTATAGGGAGGTCAACATCTAGAAAATAACCAAATAACTAAAATCGAATAACAAAATTAAGGAAAAGATATTGATAAAATGGAAAGTTATCAAAACACAACCAGAAAATCTACAAAACATGTCCGAAATCTGTGACATCTCGAAAATTAGGGGAAATGTGTGAATCAAATATTGTAACATATTTATAATCTCGAATATTACGCAATTCTCTTTGATTTGTGGGACCACCCGCTCTTATGACGCTCCAATATTTTCATAAAGGCATTTGCATATTGTTCTATATCATGTAGACTAGTGTATGGGAGGTTCTTTTGGTTGCCACTGGAGACAGGTCGGCATGACAAACATGAAACAAGTAAAAGGAAGTGTTAGAAACGACATATAATAGAAAGAAGAAGGGGACACAACACATTCTCATTAGAAAAATTCATAATGGTTCGCCGTCCTCCATTCGGCCAGAATACTTCTCCTTCAAACTTCTTTCACCATCGACCCCATCAATGAAAATTCCAGCTAACCGAGAGTATCAAGACAATGATTCTAAGTTTGCTCCTCTCACCAGCGACCAGCGCCAATCGCCACAAAAACGCAAAACACAGAACTGAGTAATCATAGGTTCGCAGCACTCTCTGCAATTACAAGGACCTCTTATGCATAAAGTGATACAATTCTTCACCTCATTGTATTCCTAATGAACGCTTCAGCAACAATCAACAAGTACTTTTCTGTTTTGTGTTTGTCCTTTTTATGGAAAGAAAAAACATAAAAAAGAAAAAGGAAAGAAAATAAAAATAAATAAATGACGAAAATGTCCTTAATTAGCTAGTGAGATCAGGCCCTTCTTTGAAATTAACATAGTTACTTCAAACCTTTACAAGTCAATTTCAAGCTCTTATTTAAGAAAATGTTGGCACTTCATGACTTTATTTGTGAAAATAAGGGTAATTTAGGCCCTTATTTAGAATTTTCTCAAATTGTGATAAATGAAGTTTAATCGTTTTGCTAGTTTCTTTTAAAATCAATTCCAACTTAGCATTCCCTATCTACAAATTTTCACCACCATGAAGATTTAATGGGCTTAATTTGATTTTTCACCTTATGGGCTAAGTTCAATTAAGCTCATATGCTCGCTAGCTTGAATCCCTTAGCTCCAATGCAATATTATTGGGGTTTTGATACTTCTAATATCTATATGCAATTTAAGTAATATTTTTATCTAGGATTCATGATCAATGCCTAATATTTTATGCAGTAAATAACTAATGAGTGATCACTATTTAGGTGTTAACGATTTTGGAGATCAAAGATGATAAAAAGGTATCGTCACCTTATACAAAAGCGACGGAGCATACACCACAAATGGAAGGCAACAATATTTAGCCAATTTATTGTGGTTTGCATACCAAATTTAGTCACCTCGAGATCCACGTATTGACTTAGATAAAACATCGGTCTTCCACGCCATTCTTTTATATCCTTATATATATATATTCTCCTTAGAGAGCTCTTGACTGAATTTTTTTTTTTTTTTTTGTGAAATTAGGATATGCAAATTAAGAACAAAGAGGGGACTTTAGCCATATATACTTAGTCTTGTCTAACGGACCCATCCATCACAAATCACCATAGAACTTGGGCCTTCACCAACCGGTCTAGTCATATCAATACTAAACCATGCAAGCTGTCCAAAGTTGAATTTCATCGTGAAATAACGACGGATTTGCGTGCATTCTCTCATATGTTTGAAGTTTAAGGTTTTGTTCTTCGTATAATATATATTTTAAGTTTGTTCATAATAACCGATGTATTAGTAACATGATATACTTGGAGAGGATTGGCGGAGTGATCAAATGTCGACTTTGGATGTGACAAATCTCGTATTCACATCGTAATATTTATACTCAAAGTAATCTTATGGCCACGCCCAACACAGTAAATATATATTAAATATGACCATTTACTTAAATGCTCACTTTAGCACGTTACTCATATAAAATTCATTGAATGTACGAAACATAGACCTCGACACTCGTGATGTCCATAAAAGTAATTCCATATTCCTAAACAAAGACCTTCTATCCGCTCTCAAAGCATAGAGGCCGATCAATCGCCAACAATCCTATGTGAAACCTTAAAACTCCAGAAGATGCACTGACACCCACCATAGATTTGCGTGACAAATGTTCCTAATTAATTAGTTAAAAGCATATTGGCCATGCGAGAGTGATAGGCGGCTTCATCGATGCACGGCATGAGATTGGGCGATTAGCAACAATTTCGGCATTTGTTTTAGCAGCCATATAACGTGATGGTCTGTATGGGACGTACAGTTTAGGCTCCACAAAACACAAAATGCACCAGCAATCTAACTTTTTGTGCTATGATTCTACGGATCTATGTGTACTTTTCCTTTTTTAAAATAGAAACTTCAAATGACTTGTGCAATTTCTGCACCGTTTGTTTTATGAAATATAAATTATCTAAAAAGGGCATTTTCTTAAAAATTATCATTTATATCAATTGCATAAATGAATGAGCATGTGTCAAATTGTGAATGATTGAAAGTAAAAAAATATACATATAATATTAGTTGCTTCCATGACAGTCTTTAACCACTGAATATTTCCTCTGTACTCTTATACACTCAGATCCCTATCCTTATCCCAAGGTAGAGCTCACAAGGGAAAGAAAATTCCACAAAGTGGATATTTGCGTGCCAGCTCATGCCCGTGCATCTTTCACACAATTTGGCTCAAGTTGCAATCAATGCAAAACATCGAGACAAAGTACCCCAAAACTTTCTATAAATAGAAGAGCCTCATACCAATTCAAATGCAAGCCAACTAAAGCAACGCCACACACCACGCACACGTACAAGATGCCCGTGCATCTTTCACGCAATTAGGCTCAAGTTGCTATCAATACAGAACATCGAGACAAGTAGTACCCCAAAACTATCTATAAATAGAAGAGCCTGGTACCAATTCAAATGCAAGCCAACTAAAGCAACACCACACCCCACACACACATACAAGATGCCCGTGCATCTTTCACACAATTAGGCTCAAGTTGCAATCAATGCAGAACATAGAGACAAAGTACCCCAAAACTGTCATTAAATAGAAGAGCCTCATACCAATTCAAATGCAAGCCAACTAAAGCAATGCCACACACCACACACACGTACGAGATGCCTATGCATCTTTCACGCAAATAGGCTTAAGTTGCAATCAATGCAGAACATCGAGACAAAGTACCCCAAATTTGTCTATAAATAGAAGAGCCTCATACCAATTCAAATGCAAGCCAACTAAAGCAACGCCACATACCACACTTGTGACATCCCAGATTTTCAGTCTTGTTTTATATTGAATAAATCGCATTTCATCGACGCGCCTATAGGGTTGTTCTCAGAGCTAATCACTCTCGAGATAACCAGACTATCCCAGGAAGCCATTAAGGAATTTTAAGACAATAAACCTGAGAATTCAACCATGAATCGACTTCTCGGTCGTGCTCATCTTTAGAAGCCATTACGGCACAGTATAAAATCGATTTGAGATCAGAGATAGGTCGATTCAATTAAGATGTGTGGCCAATCGTGAGTGATACTATTAAATTGGAAAATTCTCGTCAGCCGACCCTAGACTGATTCTTTTATCGTTTTCGTATCCTATGTCTGTATTTGAATCCTCGTGTTAACACCTAAATTTTGGTGATCTGGTCATTTATTTATTGCATAAAAAATTAGGGGTTAATTTTATCCCAAAAAAATATTAATTGCATAACATATAGATTTAGGTGCATTTATTTTTTTATTTGCATTTTATTTATTGGGTCAGTGATATATGGGTTTGAGCTTTGAGTTGGTAGGTCGGACTAAACCCACGAAGCAAGCAAATTGGCCCGAGCCCGTTTTCTTTTAATAACAAAAATTACTTAAATGAAGATTTGAAATGATATTACGGTGGATTTTTGGAATTTAAGAAAATCGGGTTGCAATCTTATCTTTAGCAATAAATGATGAAATAAGGGAAGAATATTCATGAGATGACGAAAATAAAAAGATATTTGTGATCAAGAGGCTATAGAAATCTTCGAAATATCCCACGAAGATCACATTTTTTCTTGCTTATAAAAGGGCCTTGTATAGTAAAGAAAAAGGGGGGGGCTTTTTCTAGGTTTTCTCTTTGTTCGAAAAAAGAAAAAAGGGAAAAAAAAACAAAGCAAAAGTCAAAAAGTGCAGTAGCAGCAAAGGAGGGGACGGGAGGAGAGAGAGAAAGGAGAACCGTTCATTGTCTTCTTCGAGTCCCTCCTTGATGCTCTGCTTACCAGATCCCATTGTGCCGGTTTCAGCCACGCCATCGCACTCCCGTGTTGTCACCTCCACCTGCTAGCTCCAATTCTGCTCAACCATCGTTGCTCCGTCGACAACGCTTGAGCTGCCGACCACCAGCGCACCGCCAATCTGTTGCCGGAGCTGAAAATTGAAACTAGCGCCCCTCCTCTGCCTAGATCTCGCTCCGCACCTCGCTCGAGCCGGAAGCCGGCCGCCGCACCTCATCAACCAAGCGACCAACCGTCGTGCATGCACCATCGCCCTCATTGACATCACCGCGCCGATCTCCCTCGCCGAGCCCCCGCTGCGTCCCTGCCTATCACCGCGCCTCACCCGCGACCTGCAATTCACCCCGCAGCAGTCCACTCACTGCAGTCCTCTTTCCGGCAGCCTCGTGCCCGACGCCACCCTTCACTCCTGACGCCTGCGCCAGTAACCTGCGCTGCTCTGCGATCGCCCAGTGTCCAACACCCCCTCCTCTGTGCAACGATTTTGCAGCCACTCGTGCCCGCTGCTTTGTGGCACCACCGCCCGCGACGCCCCTCACCATCATTGCTTGCCAGCCTTTACCGAGCTCCGACGCCGGTCATCCTCCACCCGGCGCCGACCAATCTGGGCTTGCTCCCTTTCCTTAGGTTTTTTTTTTTTTTCTTTTTGTTTTTTCATTTATTTTATGTTATTTTTTTCTATTTAGAATTTTTGCTATTATTGTACCAATTGGAATATTGGGAATTGATTTTCTTTTTATTGTAGGCATTATCCACAGGAGTTTTCCCTAAAATTATTGTAATTACTAATTTGACCCCTAAGATGTCGGGTCATTTTTTAATTATATTAATTCTTGGGGTTTGTTGATATTATTTTAATTGTTGAATCAATATAATTATAAATTTGATCCGTAAGATTTTGGATTAGATTTTTAATTATTTTGAACTCTTTGTGGCGATATTTAGGGTTAGAGTAATCGTTAATTTGACCTGTGAGACAACATGTTATTTTTTTGATTATTTGGATTCTTTATTTGATGAATGTCTTTATTATTTTACATATAATATTGCTTGTTTTGAAAAAAAAATAAAAAACACTAAAAAAGTAAAAGGTTAATACCCTAAAAAATCAAAAACTAGTACACTTGTGACAAATTTATCCCAAACTATTTTTTTGACCACCAAAAACCCTAAACTGATATACCTTTAACAAATTTACCCTAAACCGGTACACTTGTGACAAATTTACGCTCTGTTAGTTTTCGTTAAATTTTATTATTAAATTATTAAGTTAAATTACGCGTGATAGTTGACTGGTATACCAATTTGGAATTTTATACTCCATTTGTCATAGTTTACAATTTTTGTGATTTTTTATAGTATTAATCTAATTTATGGGATGGTATATTTGTCATAAATTTACCAGTTTGAGATTTTTGACGGTCGAATAAATTATTTTAGGGTAAATTTGTTATAAATGTACCGGTTTATGGTTTTTTATGGTCAATTAGGGTAAATTTGTCATAGGTTTACCGGTTTGGGGTTTTTCATGGTCAAAAAAATAATATGGGGTAAATTTGTCAAAGATGTGCCATTTTGGGGGTTTTTTTATGGTATTAACCCAAAAATGAAAAATCAAAAAAATCAAAATCTTACATCAAATGTAGGTTTAATAAATTAGACATGTAGGTTTAACAAATTAGAATTTTCTTTAGGATTACATTTTTAGGGTTACATTTTTGGAAATAGGTTAGGGTTAGACCTAAATAATTATTTTTTCAAATAGGATCTTAGATAATGTTGGCACATTTTAATTATCCCATTTTTCTTTAAAAAATTGTTTTTCTAAGATAGGATAGGGTTTAAGTCAAATTAATCCCTAAAATAAATTAGAAAATTATTCATTTTTTGGATAGTTTAATTAGGGTTTTATTAATTCCAAATTTCAATAAAAAAATGCAAAAACACTAGGAGCATGTTAACTAGTTTTCATAATATGATCATTTAATTAGAGTTTGTTAGTAAAATTAGGTTCATGAATTGCATGTCACTTAGTGATTGTTGTTAGGTCCATTTAATTAGAAAATTGATTGCCATTAAATTAGGTCATTTAGTTAGAGTGCATATTTTAATTTCGAGATTAAAAAAAAAAACCCAAAAAAATTTGTTTGCTTTGTGTTTAATTCTTTTAATGCAATTTATTCATTGAGTGTTTAATAATGGTTGCACATCCGTGTGATCACCCCAATTGCATGATAGTGATTTGGGTTAAAAAATCCAAGCTGCCTGCAAAAGCATTTTTCAAATTAAAAAGTGTTAGGGAAATCCCTTATGATATTTTGAAGATGACAAAATAAATCAAAGGCTACTAACATGTTTGATGGTTGAGTAATAGACCATGCAGATGATAGAACATGTAAAGGATATTGTCAAAGTGCAAAGACGATCAGAAGACTGAACGTAACACATGTCCAAAGTATATTCTGAAGATTTCCGACTTCGTGTCAAAGTCGAAGACGCGACTCAAGACTCAAAGTCTAAAGATTGCCAGACTCAAGACTCAAAGGTAGAAGACTGCCAGACTTTAGTGTCAAAGTCTGTTCTACATCAGAAGTCTGTCAACTCTGACTAATTCCAGATCGAACGTGAATGATGAACCGAAAGACAGATTCTATCTTTGAAGCTGAACCGGAAGACAGACTCTATGCTTTGAAGCCGAACCGGGTACGAGACTTTAAAGCTAAATGCGTTGAAGCGTATATGTTCGACCCAGTTGTAAAGTCTACGAGACTCATATTGTAAAGTCTACTGAGACTCGGACTTTACATCCAGATTCGATGAATCGTAACTCAAGCCCAATCATATAATGGCTAGTGATCTGGTTTGGATTCCACATCAAGATTGATTTGATTGATTCAATCTAATTGATTGATGATTGGATCTTGAAGACAAGAACTTTATATACGAAGAAGCTTTACTTATGGAAACCAAGATTTCGTTTGTATGGGCGATCGAAATCAATTTGGGATTCTACCTTTGTCACTCAACGGCTACCAAATCTTCTAGATACGAGCTGTCCAATGGGTATATTGGAAGACGATTCTCCGGATACTGTCCAACGGGTAGTTTGGAAGTGGAGGAGTATTTAAGGAGATCATGGACCGATGAGCAAGTAAGAGACGGAGCGTAGAATTTATAATTCCAAAGTCTGAGCGACTTTCGATCATATACTTGTCTCTTGAGAGCTTAAACGTTTGTAATCATGAGAGAAATACCAAAAGAGTGACTTAGTGAGATAGTGTGATCTACTACTAAGTGTTTGCACTCGAAGTTGTAATCTCTTGTTGATTGCATAGTGGAATCCAGCCAAGAAGGCTGTTATCGTGGGAGAGTGGACGTAGGCTTGGATTAAGCCGAACCACTATAAATCTTGTGTTTTTATTCTCTTCCCTAACTTCTTTATTTTGTTCATACTAGCACTCTAAAAAAGAAATGATATCGAAAGGGCATTAGAGAAATCTAGTGTAACCAAGTCCCCATACTCTTAGTCTCCGGTTCGTAGGAGTAAAATAATTCTCATTAGTTTACTTAGGTGTCTAATCGACCTACCGTAAACCGATTAGTGACGACTCCTAATTAAAAAATCAATTGCATGTTAAGAACTTAAACCTAAGTTGCGAATTGGTATGCGCTTGGGAGAGCCCAAACTAAGTTTAGGCTTAGTGATCCATTAGCCTAATTTTAGGTGGTACACCTGAAATTTAGGTCGCGACAGCTTGGCGACTCCACTAGGGATTTATGTTAAAACACTTAGTGGACTTAGGCCAATTTTTCTTTTTCTTTTAAATCTGTTTTTGTTTGGCAGCAAGAATCCTAGGTACGTTCCTAACATTCCTAAGAAGTTAAATGTTCTTGTAGATGGGGGGTATAAAGAGAGTAGTCTTTGCTAACCTATGTCTTGCAGGTTGGAGTTAGGGATGAATGTTTGAATTAAAACTATAGAAGTGTTGTTTGTATTTAAACTGTTATGTATGTTTTACTATTTTTAGCACTACACTATTGCACACACAACCTGCGCTCGGACTTGGATTGAAATAGGATTTTTAGGATAGTGTTGAGAATGATACTTCCTCAAAAGCAAGACTGCTATATAGAGGCTGACCTTCTCTTCCCCGAAATTTCTTTCATGGTGTCGAATGTGTTTGTCTATATCTGCGAGACTGTGTGATTATTGGGTATTCCATTCAACTGAGCTGGGGTTAGAAGGACTTTACGTTAATTAAAGACTGCAATGGTCAGATCATCCTCTTAGCTCCACCTTGTTAAGCCGTCTAGATAGAAATCAAGCATTACACTTCATGCTTGCGTCTATGTGATTGTCATCCCTTTCCGGTGAAAGTAAGTTATCTGAACTCTCACTTCGTACTTTACTTACTTAATTGCGTTTTTAGTCGGTTTATGACAATCTAGGTCAATCATTGATTTAATTCATTTGTTTTTTTTTTTGGTGACCTAGGGAACCTCCGTGCGCCGCTTTGCGATGAAGTAAACCCTGGGGTGGACTGGGCCCCCACCACTGACCTAGCCACAGATGAATCGCGCAGTTTGCACTGAAGCATCGATCCACGCAAGTTTCGAACTCCTCCCCCACCGGATAGAGTACTAAGCCCGAAACCAGCGTGGCCACCGCGAGCGGTGGTGATTTAATTCATTTGTTAATTAGAAATGAAATGAGAAAATTGCCATGCAATGAATCATTTGGAAAGTAAAAAAAAATTGAAAATTTGTTTTCAATTCAAGCCTTGGCTCTTCCTAGTTCATGTCTAGGAAATTTCATCCCTACTAGGGCATCTCATGTATTTGTTTTTCTAGTCCATTTTTAGGAAATCCTCTTCATGTGTGAACTTTTTTTGACTAAAAAATAGATTGTTGTCATGGATTGCTTTTCTCATTACACCTCGTACTTACATATTTTCATTTGTTTGACTTAGGTGACAAAGGATCTCTCACGTTCATCCATTATTACACGATTAAGAGCTAAAATGGCCGATCAAAATAAAATGCATGATCGTATATCCATCATGGAAGGTCAGCTTAGACAATTAGCTGCCTCTATGCAACTGATAACGACTCAAATCTAGTCTCTCCAAGTAAATCCGACTCTTGCACTCGCTCTTCCTGAAATAGTTATCTCGGAACAAGCAAACAACGCTCAAATGGGTGATGATGACATCCCCGAGCTAGAAGATGACCCACCATTGATCACCGCTGAAAAAACAAAGCCTAACATCATCCCCAAGGCGGAGCAAGATGAACGCTTTGCGAAACTTGAGGAGAAAGTAAAGCAATTGCAAGAGTCGCAGAGTTCACTCCGATTTGACTTGTCAGTTAACAAGAAAGTCAAGATGCCGAAAAAGTTCAAGATGCCGGAATTTGAGAAATACGATGGTACTTCCTGCCCAAAAGCTCATTTGCAAATGTACCACGTACGCATGGCCCAATATGTCAAGAATGAGCCTCTCATAATCTAATCATTTCATGCAAGTTTGATTGGGCCCACATTGAATTGGTATGTGATGAAGAATGCGAACCTCCTCGACACCTGGAACGAAGTGGCTGACACGTTCCTCAAACAGTATAAGTTTAACATGGACATCGCACCTTCTCGAGAAGACCTTAAGCGGATGGAAAAGAAGAGGAGCGATTCATTTAAAGAATACGCTGCGAGATGGAGAAATCCGGCGGCTCAAATCACTCTTGAGCCTACTAATAAGGAGTTAATGAAGTTGTTCGTAAAGACCCTCCCATCTGAATTTCATAACCGAATGGCCAGTACATATGTCAAGAACTTCAATCAACTGATTCCTATGGGAGAACAAATCGAGATGGTGATAAGGGAAGGATGGTTTACTAAGCCATCAAGTAAAAGATTCTCTGCCAAGAAAGAGAAAGAAGTTGCCATGGATGTGAATGCGGCTTATAGTCAAGAAAGAACCAATCGTGCCTCGGCTATTCAAATGAGCCCAAGGCAACAGCAAACTACTGGCCGTATCAAGTAATAGAAGGCAGTTCGCTCCTCTCCCTAGATCTCCATCCCAATTGTTGGCAGTCCTTCAAAAGAAAGGTTTGCTTTCTAGCCAGCCAAAGTGACCTAATCGCGAAATTGTTCGTGGTTATGACTCGACAAAGAAGTGTGATTACCATAGAGGTGAATTGGGGCATTCAACTGATGAATTTTTCACCCTTAAGCACAAGATCCAAAACATCTTGGACACGAAGGCCTTTTCATTTCAAACTGCTTGACCAAACGTCCAAAAAAATCCGCTATCGGAACATGAGGATACAGTCAATGCTATTTTCGAACATGATGCCGATCAAATCAAGAGCTTGAAAGTGCACATGATGGACACCTTGGGGTAGCCAAGTGATGAACGGAATGACATGGACAATTCGATGTCTCCAAACTCAGAGAGCTCTGATGACGCCCTAAAGGAATTACAAGTCTGTTCGATGATCTCTTCATGGGAGCCATTGATGAAGAACCTGCGGAAGACATGGGTGTTGGCCCGCAAGAGTAACTTATCACTTTTGCACATTCCCCTACGTGGAAATTTTTATCGCTTTCTAGGAATTTTTATTGCTTTTTAGGAGTTACTATCGTTATCTAGCGATTGTTTTTTATTTCTTCTTTTTCACATTCTTTTTAGGACTGGAATTCGCATTTTCCATTCGATAAATGTAATTGATTGATAAATTTCAATGAAATTACAAGTTTTGTTTTTGAGGGCATGATGAGGTACACCAAACTAGCTCGGTGATGTTATCCAGCTGATAAACAAGAAAAAAAAAATCCCTAACCCCCGGTGAGTTGTGTTATGTTTTGAACTACAAGCATTTCTATGATGAATAAATTGCCTTAATTTGTTGCAAATTCAATGGTTCAACTTTGTTGCAAAGCTTGCATTTTTCTTCTTTGATGAATTATGTGAGATAAATTGAATGTGCCAAATTGGATACTTTGGAATGATGAAAGGTAAACCTTATTCCATACACTAACCCCCGGTGAGTTGTGTGGAAAAATTCCATGCCTACAAGGAAAAAGGTGATCTTGCAAAGGATACGCCAACCAAGATGATGAGAGGCAATTTCTTCCACTATCCGAAACACCACAGATATACCCATTGTTTAGCCCTTTGAGCCTACATACATGAAGAGCTTTTTAAATTATCCCTATCAAGGATATCCCATACTGGGACAAGATTTGAAGTGAAATGGTAGGAATTTTCTTACTTATACTTACATCAATCTTCGAGTATTGCTTTCATAGTGTAACTTAAACGGTAATTGAAGTGCCTTAGGATGATGAAGAGCAGTTTTTCTCTATCCTACACACTTTCATCCGTTGCATAGCCCATTTGAGCCTATAAATTCATTTCATATTAAACCCAGTTGGTGATCATCCCCCACACCGGGGCAACGCAAGAAAAAACAAACCACTCAAGTAGCATGGTTTACAATGCCGATAAAAGATAAAGGCCGTGCAAGTTCAAAGAAAATAAGTGCAAAAAAAAAAAAAAAGAGAGGCATGAAAAGCAGTGTGCTTGCTAAAAGTAAGGCCAATGCCCAAGAAAAAAATCAAACACTTGAGTCGTATCCCTAACAAGGTGGTACCAAAAACTCATACGTTGTTGCAATCAATGAAGTTGTAATGTGAAGAAAATCTCCAACATTGAAAAAATTGGTGGAAATGTCAAGATGATAACTAACTTTGACCCCCTAAACACTTTTTGAACCTAATCATCTTTTCGTTTCTCAACCCATGAACTTAGCCTACGTTACGTCCCTTGCAAAGTTTCTTCAAATTATGGCACTTGAATTAATGTAAAAGTTCATATGTTTGAAAACATTGCTTGAAGAAGTGCGAGTAAGATAATTTCTGCTTTATTTCGTATGTTTCTTGACTTGTAAACCTCAAGACAATTGCGAAATGTCATTCTTCAATAATCTCGACTCAAAGAGTCCCATTTGTCAAGCCATTCACCAAGCCCACGTTACGATCCTTGTTAAAGACCTCTCGGATTGGTAAGGTCATACAATTTACGAGATTGCTCAGACCCTTGTTTGGCATGATGACAATGAGATAGAGTGATTATCAAGATCCTGCATCAAAGGTCAGGATAAAATGGCTCTTTTAATGAGGATGAGTGAAAAGTCCTTTCAGATTGAAAGATCCTTCACTTGACACATCCATAACACTCATGTGTTCAAATTGGAACATTCTTTTTGAAATATTTCCCAATGGAAATTAGGTGATGCAAGCTTGATATAAATCGTCGCGCATGAGCCTCCCTTAAAATAATGCATGTTTGTGATTACAAATGCATGTTGCTTCTCCTATGACCATGTTTTGTAGGAGATATTTCCCTTAGGAACAGAGATGTTACCATGTAAGTATATCTCTATTTATACCTTAAAAACTTGTTATTGTGCAGGTATTCTCTTTTGAAAATCGGGTTGCAATCTTATCTTTAGCAATAGGTGATCAAACCAGGGGAGAATATTCATGAGATAAGGAGAATAAAAAGATTTTTGCGATCAAGAGATTATAGAAATCTTCGAAATATCCCACGAAGATCACATTTTTTCTTGCTTATAAAAGAGCCATGTACGGTAAAGAAAAGGGGGGCTTTTCTGGGGTTTCTTTTTGTTCGAAAAAAGAAAAAAGGGAAAAAAATCAAAAGTCAAAAAGTACAACAACAGTAGAGGAGGGGACGGGAGGAGAGAGAGAAAGGAGAATTGTTCATCGTCTTCTTCGAGTCCCTCCTTGCTGCTCCGCCTACCAGATCTCGCTGTGCCGGTTTCAGCCACGCCACTGCACTCCCGTGCTATCGCCTCTGCCTGCTGGCTCCGATTATGCTCAACCACCGCTGCTCTGCCGACAACCCCCGAGCTACTGACCACTGCCGCTTTGCCGATCTACTGTCGGAGCTGAAAATCGAAACCAGCACCCCTCCTCCACCTAGATTTGCTTAGTGCCTTTGCTTGAGCTCGAAGCTAGTTGCTGCACCTCATAAATTGAGCGACCAACCGTTGTGCGCGCACCATCGCCCTCACTGATGTCGTCGCGCTGATCTCCCTCACTAAGCCCCTGCTGTGTCCCTACCCATCACTATGCCTCACCTACGACCTGTAATTCACCCCGCAACAGTCCACTCGCCACCATCCTCTTTCCGGCAGCCCCATGCCCGACGCCGCCCGTCACCCCTGACGCTTGCGCCAGTAACTCGCGCTGCTCCGTGATTGCCTAGTGTCCAACTCTCCCTCCTTCGTGCAACGGTTTTGCAGCCACTCTATGCTCGCTGCTATCACACCACTGCCCACGACGCCCCTCACCGAAGCTCTAATGCCAGTATCCTTCGCCTAGCGCCGATCAATCTGCTGCTCCCTTTCCTTAGGTTGTTTATTTTTTCTTTTTGTTTTTTCATTTATCTTATGTTACTTTATTTTATTTTGAATTTTTGCTATTCTTGTACCAATTGGAATATTGGGAATTGATTTTCGTTTTATTGTAGGCATGATCCTCAGGAGTTTACCCTAAAATTATTGTAATTACTAATTTGACCCGTAAGATGTCGATCATGTTTTTAATTATATTAATTCTTGGGGTTTGTTGATAGTATTTTAATTATTGAATCAATATAATTATTAATTTGATCCATAAAATTTCAGATCAGATTTTTAATTATTTTGAACTCTTTGTCGCAATGTTTAGGGTTAGAGTAATCGTTAATTTGACCTGTTAGACAACATGTTATTTTTTCGATTATTTTGATTCTTTATTTGATGAATGTCATTATTATTTTAGATATAATATTTCTTGTTTCGAGAAAAAACATAAAAACACTAAAAAAAATAAAAAAAAATCAAAATCCTGCATCAGCATGTAGGTTTAGTAAATTAGACATGTAGGTTTAGCAAATTAGAATTTTCTTTAGGATTACATTTTTAGAGTTACATTTTTGGAAATAGGTTAGGGTTAGACCTAAATAATTATTTTTTCAAATAGGGTCTTAAATAATGTTGGCACATTTTAATTATCCCATTTTTCTTTAAAAAATTGTTTTCTAAGATATGATAGGGTTTAAGTCAAATTAATCCCTGAAATAAGTTAGAAAATTATTCTTTTGTAGATAGTTTAATTAGGGTTTTTATTAATTCCAAATTTCAATAAAAAATGCAAAAACACTAGGAGCATGTTAACTAGTTTTCATAAGAGGATCATTTAATTAGAGTTTGTTAGTAAAATTAGGTTCATGAATTGCATGTCACTTAGTGATTGTTGTTAAGTCCATTTAATTAGAAAATTGCTTGCCATTAAATTAGGTCATTTAGTTAGAGTGCATATTTTAATTTCTAGATAAAAAAACCCAAAAAAATTTGTTTACTTTATGTTTAATTCTTTTAATGCAATTTATTTATTGAGTGTTTAATAATGGTTGAACATCCGTGTGATCACCCTGAGATAGCTAGTATAAGCACCTAGAGGGGTGAATAGGTGTAAAAATAGTTTCTCGTAATAAGTGAGCAATACTAAATAGACAATAGAAAGGAAGTTCGCCTTTTGTTAACAAAATGAATTATAATCAAAGTAAAAAAGAGTAAGAAAGAGAAAATGAACACATAAATTATAGTGGTTCAGCTTATTCCAAGCCTACGTCCACTCTTCCGCACTGACAGTCCACCGGCTGGATTTCATTATGAACAAAAGAGTTGTTACAGCAAAGCTCTCCCTTAATTCCATAGTGTAGATACTCTACCACACTTCCTCAACGTTTCTCAAAGATATAGACTCTCCTTTGCGTACAAGATTTCGCTCAACAAATGAATTGACTAAGAACAAAGAGTTTCAGAATTTGGAATTATTCTATCGCGCACACACTCAAAACAATTGGAACATCTTCCTTATATACTCCTTTATGCCATCATACCCGTTGGCACTTATCAAAGGAAATCCTTCAATTTACCCATTGGACAGAATCAATTAGGAAGATCTTCGAGCTATTTAAGGAACATGACGATAGCCCATTAATCCTGCTCGCCCATACAATCAGGATCTTGGTTTCCATAAGTAGAACCTTCCAAGTATACTTCACCAATCAACGGATCCACAATCCCTAAATCAATCTTGATTTGAATAATGGATTCCGACATACTATATCCAGCCAAGAGATCTTCTACAGTCGATAAAGTCAAATCCTTAACGAAACATCCAGTTTTGGATAAGTCTTCTTCGACGGACTAAAAACTGTCAATGAGGATAGACTTTGAATCTTGAGTCTGGCAGTCCGGAAGTCTTTAGACTTTGATGAAAGAGTCTACAAGTCTTCAGATTAGACTAATGGAAACGTTTTGTTAGCTTCAAAACACCCAAGGAAGATTTCTCCAACACACCCAAATTGCATGATAGTGATTTAGGTTAAAAAAATCCAAGCTGCCTACAAAAGCATTTTTGAAATTAAAAAGAAATGGTACCGAAAGGGCATTAGAGAAATCTAGTGTAACCAATTTTCCGTACCCTTAGGGCGCGTTTGGTAACGATTCTGTTCCCGGGAACTGATTCTGACAAGAAATGATTATTTTTGATTCTGTTCCCGGGAACTAATTCTGAGTAAAAAAGTGCGTTTGGTAACTGTTCAAAATTTTTGATTCTGGAATAGAATTGCGTTTGGTACCGTATTAATTGATTTTGTTCCAAATTAATTTCTTTTTATTTTTAAATAAATTTTAAATAATTTCTTTACTTTTTTACTTTTTTATTTTCTTTTTACTTTTTTTTTCTTTTTTTCCCCTTTTTTCCTATTCTTCTTCTTCATTTGGCCGGTCGCCGGATCGGCGACCGCCGACGAGAGGGCCGGCGCTCGACGAGGTCGGCCCTCGACGAGGTCGGCCTTCATCGGCCGAGCCTCGCCGGTGGCTAGGGCCGGCCTCGCCCGGCCTCGGCGAGGCCCGCTTGGCCACCGGCGGGGCCGGGCGAGCCTTGCCGGTGGCTAGGTTGGCCTCGCCCAACCTCGGGCGAGGCCGCCCAACCACCGGCGAGGCTTGGGCGAACCTCGCCGGTGAGCCGAGGCGAGCCTCACCGGTAGCCGGGCGAGGCTCGCCCGGCCATCGGTGGCCGGGCTCAACCTCGCCCGTCTGGCGAGGCCGAGCCTCACCCGGCTGCCGGCGAGGCTTGCCCGGCCACCGATGAGGCTCGCCCTAGCCCCGCCGATGGCCGTCGACCTCGTCGGTCTTGGGCAAGGCCGGCCGCCACCAACGGGGCCTCGCGCGAGGCCCGAGCCTCGCCGGTGGGCGGGCTTGCCTCCGGCAAGCTCGCGGACCTCGCCCGGCACAGCGAGCCTCCGGCGACCTCGCCGGACCGGCGACCGGCGGCGGCGGAGGGTGGCGGTGGGCGGGGGACGGCGGCGGGCGATGGCGAACGGCAACCGAGATGTTGAAAGAGAAGAAGAAGGGTTTTACCGTTTTAATTCTTTTTCTGATTCTCGGACGTAGAATCAATTTTTTTTTTTATTCTCAATTCTTGTCCAAAATTGTTCCGGAACAAATTTATTCCGGAACAAAAAGTTTGCCAAACGCAATTCTCGTTCCAAACTGATTCTAGGAACAAAAAATCGAGAATCGCACCGTTTGGCAAGTTGCCAAACAGGCCCTTAATCTCTAGTTCGTAGAAGTAAAATAATTCTCCCATTATTTTACTTAGGTGTCTAATTGACCTACTGTAAACCGATTAGTGACGACTGCTAATTAAAAAATCAATTGCATGTTAAGAACTTGAACCTAAGTCGCGAATTGGTATGGGCTTGGGAGAGCCCGAGCTAAGTTTAGGCTTTGTAATCCATTAGCCTAATTTTAGGTTATACACCCGAAATTTAGGTGGCGACACCTCGTGATTTTCACGACAACCGAGAGTCGCCAATGCTTCGAGTGGATTCATTGTGACTCGAAGAAAATTCACCACAGGTCATTTGCATTAAAAATTTATGAAAACTACCCGATAGCCTAAATCACGCTAAAAACACATCTGAGTGAAATTAATCGTGAATTTAAGTCCGATTTCAAAAATTGAAGATTCTATCATCTTACAATAAATTCTAGGAACGTTGACTCAGTCTCAAAAGATTTTTCTAAAACCCAAGACTTTTTGGGAAAAATTCGGCATATTATCGTTTTTATTCAGAAAAAGGTCGGGGATCATTTTGATCGCAAATTAGGGAAGCATGATGGATATATGGGTGAGAAAAAATATCAATTTGATTGATGGAGAGTTAATGAATTTGTTGAGACCAATTCATGACGAAACAAGCACAAACAAGTGTCCAATTGAAGCCAAATCCCTTGCAAATTCGTAGCTCCTTAATGGCCTAACCAAAATGGACCAATTCAAGAGTCATTAGGAGTGCATGGGTGGCTTAAGGATAGCCAAGAAGCAGCTGGTGGCCATGGATGGTCAAGGGGACAAGGCCTTGGAAGGTTTGGCCAATGAGACCCCACCAAGCCAAACTTGCCCCTCACTCCTTCTCCTCTATCCTCCTTGTCGTCCACCCCACTTCTCTCTCTCCTCCTTGCCTTGGTCAACATACCAACAACCAACCGAGATAGCCAGCGAGCCGCCAGGAGTTGTCCACGCGATTGCCGCCGCATGCCGTTGCCGTTTCCATGAGCCACCTTCTGCGCGAGCAGCCCGCACGCCCGACCACCCTTGCTCTCCCCTCATGCTGGTCCAGCTACTGTTTCGAATCTAGTGAAGCTCAACCGGAGCTGTCCCGGCCCCGTTCAACCGCCATAAGCCTCTATCAAAGCTCGGTTTGGCCTTTTCACCCTTTCCCAATGAATTCCCCGGCCTAAATCGAACATGTGGCTTTCTGTTTCAGCAAGAACGGAATAGAAAGTTTGTGAGTTTCTAGTAAGGTGTTGGGCCAATTTTGAGGTGTTTTCGGGCCTTGAAACCTAGGCCCACTTTGGAGAAAAGTGACCCTCACGATGTTCCCGTCGGTTTGATCCGACCCGTTCATTAATTTAGTGAGTTTTGCTCACTAAACCTTGCTTAGTATGCTAATGATGTTTATGGGTTGTTTATATTTAATTAAGTGTAATTAGGTAGATATATTAGATTAGAGTAATTAAATTATAAACATATCAATGCATGGTAGGCAAATAGATAGTGTAGTTAGTAAGGAAATAGATCATAGTATTTATTGAACGAACCTTGAAATTTTTCCGGGTCTGTCTTGACTTCCAATTAGGCATTACAGGCCTAAATTGGATTTATTGCATTTATTTAATAATTTCCATAATTAATTAATTAATTATTTTCCAAAAATTAGGCTAGGATAGTTGTCGATCAAAATTTTATGCTGATCATTGTGGTATAGTCCGTTTATTTATTTGAGTGTTGAGTTGTGTTGAATTGAATTAATTATGATTTTAGGGTTTTATTCCTAAATTATTCAATTTCAGAATTAATTGGAAGATGACTGAGCGTGGGTCTATAGCACCAATAATGTTTTGATAGGCTATATATAAAGTGGTACAAAAGAATATTGTATTATGTGGCTCGAAGACCAAGAGTGTCGTCCTAGAGAATGCACATAACTTGTGGATTATATATATAAAGTAGTGAATAAGAAAGTTGTATTACGTGGCTTGGAGACGAAGAGTGTCGTCCTGGAGAATACACGTGACTTGTGGATTATATATATCACCTTTGAAAGGCACGTGGCTCAGTGATTAGTATGTCACTTTAGAGAATGCACATGGTTCGATGATTTGGTATATTGCCTTAGAGAATGCATGTGGTTTAGTGATTAAGTACGTTGCCTTAGAGAATGCACAAGGTTTGGTAATTAAACATGTAGCCTTAGAGAATGCATGTGGCTCGGTGACTAAGTATGTCACTTTAGAGAATGCACGTGACTCGGTAACTAGATATATACCGTATGGGAAAATGAATAATATGGATTAAAATGACCAGGAAATGGTCTGTTTGACATGTAATCGACTAAGTTGATTGATCGATGATTTGATTTGATTTGATTAGGTGTTTGTCGGTATTTATGAAATGAACTGACTTGTAGGAATGGAATTGAGGTCAATGTAAGTCCTTTGACTCGTGTTGTGCTTGAGCAGCCCTAAGGTGTATTGGCTTCCTAATCAAGTCTTAGGGAGTAGAATTTGTTGAGACATAATTTTATCTCAATTGCGGGACAATATTTCAGGTCCCTAGATGGCAACACTTCCACCTCCTCATCCTCCCATGCATTTTGGTATACCCGAAGAGATCACTGAGATAGGGTACCACTTCCCAATACACCCCTATCTTGAAGGATTAGAATATGTTTTAGTAAAATCAACTGTCTGGGTTGATGTGGGTGGGGACGTCTTGAGGCCCCACAAGTATCGATCGTGGTATCGTCACTACTATGATGGGCGAAGAGAGGGTCATGTACCAGAGGGGGAAGTGCCTCTGTTTGTCTTAGAAGCAGCATTTGGAGAAGGGACTGTGGATCCCAAGAACAGAGCGGTGACCGATGCCCAAGACCCTAAGCTCGGGAGTGACCCCAACTCTCTCAAGCCATCAGTAGTAGACTCCAACTGGAGCATAGAAGAAGGAGATGTTGAACAAGAAAATGTGTACCCAGAAGAAAACCTGGAGGAGGAACCCGAGGAGGAAGAGCCTGAAGAGGAGGACTCTTGTAAGGAGCCGGAGGATGAGTCTAAGGAGGATCCTAAGAATGATCCGGAGTATGATCTAAATGAGGACTGAGACCTCATCCTATTTTGCAAACTTTGAGTTGTGATCTGATGGTGATAGATCTGACTTGTTAATAGTATTATAATATATACTATGAGGTTTGTTTTGTATAAAATATAGCCCTACTTTTTATCACATTGTTTTATTATCTGAGAATTTTTATCTACTTTCGCACATGTATTAAAAAGAAATGATCAGCGATGCATCATGTGATATCAATATTAATCAACCAAGGTGAGGAATGGGTGCATACCCGAGGATCGGGACGTGATAACACACACGTACGAGATGCCCATGCATCTTTCACGCAATTAGGCTCAAGTTGCAATCAATGCAGAACATCGAGACAAAATACCCCAAAATTATCTATAAATAGAAGATTCTCATACCAATTCAAATGCAAGCCAACTAAAGCAACGCCACACACCACACACACGTATAAGAGAGAGAGAGAGAGAGAGAGAGACTGCTTGATTGATTGATTGATTGATTGATGTAGAACAATATGCAAATGCCTTTATGGAAATATTGGAGTATCATAAGAGCGGGCGGTCTTACAAATCAAAGAGGATTGTCTGATCTTCAAGATTACAAATGGGTTACAATATTTAATTCACACGTTTCCCTTGATTTTCGAGATATCACATATTTCAGACGCATTTTACAGTTTTTCTGGTTGTGTTTTGATAACTTTTGCTTGTATCAATATCTTTTCCTTATTTTTGTTATTCGATTTTAATTATTTGGTTATTTTTAGAGAGCGACCTTCCTATAAATAGGCGTCTAAGATATTGTAATCTACATTTCTTTATTCAAATAAACACTATGTTTTGGAATCCTCTCCAAGCATAACTTTCTCTATGTCATTTGGTATCAGAGTATGTTTCTCGTGTGATGATGGCTAATAATGTTAATGTCAATCTCCCTGTAGCTAAGGGCCCTAGTAATGAGCCTATTACACGGGATGAGTTCAACCAGTTTGCATAGCAAACCGAATGAAGGTTTCAAGAATTACTTGTCACCATCCAACGTTTGTCTACCGATCCCATACTGGTAATCTTCCGGTTGAACATGCTCAAGCAACTCGAGACCCAGAAGCAACTATGGAATGTGGGGCAAATCCCTGATAGAGGCGACAGGCCTATGTCGAGGACTTTGAAGGAGAAGAAGAGTTCCTTGATCGGCCTATTCGTGGAGGCCACGGGAACAAGGGACATCAATAAAACCACGAGCAATATCAACTTAAGGTTGACCTTTCGACCTTTAATGGCAATTTGAATGTTGAAGACTTTTTGGATTGGCTTTGAGAAGTTGAGAAATTCTTCAATGCCATGGAGATTGAAGAGGATCGCCAAGTAAAATTGGTGGCATACAAATTGAAGGGTGGTGCCTTAGCGTGGTGGGAGCAAACACAATTGACTCAACGTCGACAAGAAAAGGTTCCCGTCCAAACATGGAATCGGATGAAAGAAATGTTGAAGGTTCGGTTCCTCCCAACCGATTATGAACAATTATTATTTCAACAATTTCAAAATTGCAAGCAGCTAAGCCGATCAATCCAAGCTTACATGGAGGAGTTTCTCACACTTTCCGCCGTAACAACCTAGCTGAGTCGGAGGCACAATAGACCGTTAGGTACATTAATGGCTTGCGACTTAATATCCAAGACCGTGTTTCATTACATCGTTTGTTCTCCATTGAGGATGCTCATGAGATGGCCCAAAAGGTTGAGATGCAATTAGAGAGAACTAGCCCCATTAATCGGGCTAACAATTATTCCACTCAAGGATCATTTATAAAGGGGAGACAACTAGATGTTCCAAAATCCTCCAACCAGCAAACCAACACTAAGAACCGAACTCAGTAAAGTATTATTGGGGTGCTAAAGGAACCAGTCATTGCAAACAACTGTAACGCCAAACAGAATGTCCAAAACTTGTACGCTAAGAAGCCACCAATCAAATGCTGCAAGTGTAATGAATTCGGATATCATTCAAGTGATTGTCCAAAGCAGAAGATGGCCAATGTTGTCCACAGCGGAAGATGGACAATGTTGTCAAGTACAATGATGACATATATGAAGATGACTAGATTGGTGAGGAAGAAGTGGAGGATGAAGAGGGCAAGCATGTCTATTGCATTGTTAGGCGACTATTGCTTTCTCTACAAAGAGAAGACATGCAGCGGAAGTCTTTTTCGTGCCTGTTGTACCATCAACGGCAAAGTTTGCAATGTCATCATTGACAACGGAAGTTGTGAGAGCATAGTGTCCAAGGCTTTGTGGACCATTTACAACTAAAAACAAAGTTACATCCCTCCCCTTATACAATCGGGTGGATTCGTAAATGGGCCAAACTCAAGGTGACATAAGTATGTCATTTACCTATTTCAATTAGAAAGTCCTATAAGGACACCATAATTTGTGATGTAATGGAGATGGATGCATGTCATGTCCTATTGGGACGACCATGGCAATACAACTTTGATATCACTCACAAGGCTCAAGAGAACACATATTCTTTTGTGTGGAAAAAGACGAAGATTATTTTGAAGCAAATGAGTAAGACTCCCCAGGCCCTAAAGAATTAAAGTGCAGGGATTATACTAAACGTCCATAAACGTGAGGGCATGTATATGATTGTGGAGAAAGGCAATCAAGAAGCCATTATTCCCATTCCGGCGGCTCTTCAGCCCTTATTGAAAGCATTTAGCAATGTTATCCCGGAAGATTTACCTGTTGGACTACCCCCCTTGAGGGATATCCGACATGAGATTGACTTTCTTCTCGGAGCGAACCTCCTTAATTTGACACACTATCAAATGAATCTAAAGGAGAATCGGATTTTGTAAGACCAAGTAGGAGAACTTCTTCAAAAAGGCTTCTTGTGCAAAAGCATGAGCCATTGTGCAGTACGCACACTCCTCACTTTGAAGAAAGATGGAAGTATGTGTATGTGCATTGATAGCCAGGCAATTAATCGGATTACTATCAAGTATCAATTCTCATTCCCTCACCTGGATGACATGCTAGATCGGCTTGTGAGATCAAAGGTCTTTACAAAGATTGATCTACATAGTGGATATCACCAAGTACGCATCCGCTCTAGTGATGAATGGAAAACAACCTTTAAAACAAGTGAAGGTTTGTACGAATGGCTTGTCATGCCGTTTGGCCTCACGAACGAGCCTAGCACTTTCATGCGTTTGATGAATTAGGTTCTCAAACCTTTTATTGGCAAGTTTGTGGTGGTTTACTTTGATGACATTCTCATATATAGTCCAGATGAGTAACAGCATATACAGCATCTAAGGGACGTCTTGTTGGCCTTGCAGACGAACTAATTGAACATTAATTTGAAGAAATGTAGCTTCATGACTGATTGACTCCGCTTCTTGGGATATATTGCCGGAGTAGAAGGCCTTCAAATTGATGTAGAAAAAGTAGTTGTCATCCGCGACTAGCTGATTCCTTATATCGTTGGGTAGGCGTGTAGCTTCCATGGGCTTGCGACATTCTATCGACGTTTTATCCGAAATTTCAGTTCTATTATGGCTTCGATCACTGAGTGCTTGAAGAAAAGAAAATTTCATTGGGGTGACGAAGCAAAAGCCAGCTTTGCTCTCATCAAATAAAAACTTTGAATGGCACCAACAGTGATGCTCTCGAATTTTAAAAGGTATTCGAATTGGATTGTGATGCTTCTAGTGTAGGAATTGGTGTTGTTCTCTCCTAGGAAGGTAAGCCTATTGCTTATTTTACCGAGAAACTTAATGATGTTTGCAAGTGATGGTCTACCTATGAGCAAGAGTACTTTGCTGTAGTACGAGCAATCAAGCATTGGCAACCATATCTTTATTAACATGAGTTTGTCCTTAACACTGCCCATCAGGCTCTCAAGTATATCAAGAGTCAAACATATCTAATCGAATGCATGGACAATGAGTGATTTGTGAAAAAGTGCTACATTTATTAGATTGCAAAAGGCCAGTCTCAGAACACTGGACTTTACACCCCTCTACCTACACAGTATAGGATCCAAAAGTCCCATGACCAAAGACCGATTCAGTCAACATAGGAACTGGACCAAGGCCAACCTGATTGGGCCCTAGACTAATTCTCACCCCTAGTGGTAATTGTTGGCTTATTCAAGCATTAGGGAAAAAAAACAAATGAGCCAACATTGTTTCTCCTTAGAGAGCTCTTGATTGATAAAATCCTATGAAATTAGGGAATGCATATTAAGAACAAAGATGGCACTTTAGCCGTATATAGTCGTGTCAAATGAGCCCATCCATCATGTTGACACCTAAATTTTTGCACAATTTTTGGGTTAATTTTTACTAAAATAAAATTAAAAAAAAAACACAAGGCATATAGTTTAGAAGCATTTTATTTTGATTTTTTTTAGGCTGCCGGTGAAAGGAAGATTTTTCACATATTCCGTTCAAGCTTTTCATATTTTTAGGCAATATACAACAAAGGATGTATTTTCGAGCAAAAAGGAAAATTTTGGATAGAATATGTGAAAAATACAAAAGGGGAATATTGCCCGAGGTAGATATATTTCAACGATATATTTAGGGGTATCATGCGCGAACAAAAAGGAAAAAATATATACCGTAGAGATACATTTTTCAGACCTATATAATACCTCGCGTGCAATTTGTTTGAGGAGGCCACACAATTGATACATACGGCCTCAATTCTGAAAAAGGAGGACATTGAATATACGGCACTTTTAAGAGAGATAGAGATGGAGAAGAGCGCGTCGCGGTTGAGCCCCGTCTTGGCCGTGACCTTACTTTCGTTAGTTTGCGGCGCTTTACTTCTGACGACCAACGCTCCTCCCGCAAGTCTCATGCTCCGACGCCACACTCTTTGTTCCAGAGATAGCTCGCTGCGTTGATTTCTAGCCTGTTCCGATGAGTCCGTTGCGTTGCTGGTCATGAAGTTCATTGCACCCACAAAGACATAGCTCCCTCTCGATCTTCGCCATAACTCCGTTGCTACTCCCGCTACTGCTCTGAGACCACACATCGATCTGTTGTGCGTCGTTGCCCATTGACGGCATCCCTACTTTGCCGATCTGATCGTTGGCGATTCTCTAGCAAGACACCAGAGCTGCCATCTTTGCTGTTTTTTTTTTCGGATGATCCCTTCTTATTATCTCCGTCATCGAGAAAACGATTCATCCCAAGATGAGGATTGAAGGCCATGAGCCTTAAGAGGTGGGTTTTGTCTTTTTCCATCAAATCTTGCTAACCCAAGTCAATAATATTGTCAGAGAAAGCCAACAGCCGTGAGTCCAAGAAATTAAAAAAAACAATCGAAAGGAAGTGGCAACTGAGGACTCCGACTGGCAAGACACACGATACCTGCATTTGAGAAGAAGTCCATTGCCAAGCTCATCCAGTTCAATTGCTCCTCGTTGCCATGAGTTCTCATTCCGGCGAGATATATGGCTGAACCATCGTCATAACCGTGCTACGTGAATCACCATTCGCGAGCCGCCGACAAATTCGAATTGGGAAGCAATATACATACAATATTCAAATTAGGTAAAATTTCTCATCCAAAATAATTTGAATATTTTATTTCCTACTTGCTGCATATTGACATCTAATCAGATCTCCTCAAGTAATAAGTAAAATCCATTAGAATTTGTTTCCTAATCTGCAACCGCACATCGATTTTTTTATTCCACCTATAAGGCTTTAGATGGAATAATTAATCACGCGGGAGTAAAATTGATACCTTGATCTTTAAGGCTTAAGATCAATTTATCGATTTTATTAGCGAAATTATCAAGTTGGATTAGATATCATTTTCAAATTCGAGCGATGGATAGTATCTTTGGTGATTGCGAATGATTTGGTGTTTATCTTTTAATTGCTTTATTTATCCCGAAAACACAAAAAAATTGCATATTTCATTTTAAGTTTAGATTGATTTAGGTAGATTGCATCTTAGGTTAGATATTGCTAAGTTAAGATAATATCTTGGTTTAAATTAGGGTTTAGCCTGGCCTAATCCTTACTATAGGGTGGATAGAATCTTAATCTAGCTAGGTAATTTTGGCATTTTTCTAATTTCGAAATTTCATGAAAAATACAAAAAAAAATGTCATAGATTAAATTAGTTTTATTATTTAGGATAAAATGCATTCTTTTAGGAAAAAGAAAAAATGTCATATGCACATCATTATGGTTAGATTCATTGAGATGCATGCCATTTAGTGATTGTTGCTAGGTCCATTCAATTAGTAAATGCATGACATTAGAATTAAGTCATTTAGTTAATATTGCATTGCATATTGCATGATTTTCATTAATTAAGTGAAAACAAAAAAGAAATTGCATGTTAATTAGAAAACATATCTAGGGTTGTTGATGTGGATTTTAATTTAACATTGCAGATGCTCTCATTGCTTTAAGGTAAGTTTTTGCAATTTATTGCTTATCTGGGTATTAAATTGGTGGATTGTGCACCCGTATGACCACCTCACATGTTAGGGAAATAGATTTAAAATCAATCCAAACTGCCTGCCAAACATTTTTCAAAATAAAAAGAAAGGTACCGAAAGGGCATTAGAAAAGTCTAGCGTAACCAAGTCCCCGAATTCATAATCTCTGGTTCGTAGAAGTAAAATAATTCTCACATTATCTTACTTGGGTTTCTAATCGACCCACCAAAAATAGATTAGTGGTGACTCCTAATTAAATCATTTGCATGTTATAAACTTGAACCTAAGTCGCGAATTGGTATGGGCTTGGGAGAGCCCGAGTTAAGTTTAAGCTTAACAATCCATTAGCCAAACCCTAGGTGGTTTAAACCCCGAAAAAATTGGTCGTGACAGCTTGGCGACTCCACTGGGGACTTGTGTTAAAACATTTAGTGGACTTAGGCCAATTTTCTTCTTTTTGAAAAAATGTTTTTGTTTGGCAGCGATGATTCCAGGTACGTCCCTAACATTTAAGGTGTTAAATGTTTTTGCAGATTGGGAGGTATAAGGGGAGTAGTCTTTGCTAACCCTTGTCTTGCAGGTTGGAGTTGGAGATGAATGTTTTAAATTCAAGTTATTGAAGTGCTGCTTGATATAAACTGTAGTGCATGCTTTGCATTTTAGCACTACACTATTGTACACACAACCTGCCGCCGGATCTGGGCCGCACTAGGACATTTAGGATGGTATTGAGTTGGATACGACTTCGACCGCGAGGCCGCGTAGTAGAGGTTGCCCAACTCAATCCCGAAAGTTTTTTTTTTGGTGTTAAGAATGTTTACCTCTGCCCGCGAGGCTGCGTCGCATTGGGGTATCATTCTTGACTGAGCCGGAGTTAGGAGGACTTGACTTAGTATGCGAGGCTGCAACTAAGTCATCCCACCCTTTTAACTCCACCTTGCTTAGCCTTTCTAGTTAGAAATCGAACCTCACATCTCATGTGCATGTCTATGTGATTGCCATTGATTTTTCTTGGTGAAGTAAGTTTTCTATCCCTATACCATGCAATTTATTTTGTCATGCTTTTAGTCTGTCCATGATGATATAGGATAGTCATTTGATCTAATTCCTTTGTTAATTAGAAATGAAATGAGGGAATTGCCACGCAATGAACCATTTGGAAAATAAAAAAGCTTTGGTTAATTTGTTTTCAGTTCATGTTTAGGAAATTTGATCTTGCTAGGGTGTTTATTTTTCTAGCTCTTTTTAGGAATAGCCCTTCTTGTACGAACTTTTCATGAATAAAAGAAATAGAAAAAAAGTTGATAAATCATTGTCATGGATTGATTCGCTATTTGCACCTCATACTTATGCATTTTCATCCATTTAAATTAGGTGATAACGGATTCTCCACGCTCGCCTATTATCACACGATTAAGAGCAAGAATGGCCGACCAAAGCGAGATGCGCGATCGCATGTCCTCCGTGGAAGGCCAACTCCAACAGTTAGCTGCCTCTATGGAGCTTATAACAGCTTAACTTCAATCCTTCCAAGTGAATCTAGTTCCTCCACCTGCTCTCCCTGAGATAGTAGTCCCGAGGCAAGCAAATAGGGCCCAAATGAATGATGATGAAATGCCTGGGTTGGAAGATGACGTGGTCCTTGTTAGAAAGGCCAAGCTAGACAATGTTCCCAAGACAGATCAGGATGAGCGAGTTGCAAAGCTGGAGGAGAAAGTGAGACAACTGCAGGAGTCGCAAAGCTCACTCCCATTCGACCTCTTGGTCTATGAGAAGGTTAAAATGCCGACCAAGTTCAAAATGCCAGAATTTGAGAAGTACGACGGGACATCTTGTCCGAAATCTCATTTGCAGATGTATCATGTACGCATGGCCCAACACGTCAAAAATGAGCCTCTCATGATCCAATCGTTTCATGCAAGTTTGACCGGGCCCGCATTAAACTGGTATGTGATGAAGAACGTAAACCTCCTCGAAACCTAGAACGAAGTGGCGGATGCATTCCTCAAACAATACAAGTTCAACATGGACATCGCGCCTTCTCGAGAAGACCTGGAGCGGATGGAAAAGAAAAGGAGTGAGTCATTTAAAGAGTATGTTGTGAGATGGAGAAACTTGGCAGCTCAAATTACTCCTGAGCCTACCAACTAGGAGTTGATGAAGTTGTTCGTGAAGACCCTTCCATCTGAATTCCGCAATCGGATGGCTAGCACGTATGTTGAGAACTTCAACCAACTTATCCCGGTGGGTGAACAGATCGAGATGGGGATAAGAGAAGGGTGGTTTACTGAGCCATCTAACAAGAGATTTTCTACCAAGAAGGAGAAGGATCCTGAAGTTGAGATTAATATGGCCTACTCTCAATCGAATCGTGATACATCCAATCATGCTCCGGTAATTAAGATTTCTACTGAGCAACAAGGTGGAGGACATCAGTTCTCGGGTCGACGACGTAATGTTAGGAGCCAGTTTACACCTCTTCCTGGACCTCTATCCAAAGTTTTGCTTATTCTCCAAAAGAAGGGATTAATCTCTACTGAGCCGAAGTGACCAAATCCCGAGCATTATCCTGCATATAATCCCTTCGAAAAGTGTGACTATCACATGGGAGAGGTTGGTCACTCCACTGATGATTGCTATATTTTGAAGCATAAGGTCTAAGATCTCTTGGATACAAAAGCGTTCTCTTTCAGCAGTAATTAGAAAAATCCTCCACCCAACCATGATGGAGGTGCAAACGCTGTCGCTGAGTGAAGAAGTTCTTATCTTCTAGGACTTCAAGTTTTTAGAATTTCCTGCTTTCTAAGATTTCAATTATTGCTTTTGTTTCTAGGATTTGCTTGTTTGCATTTTCCATTTCAATAATGTAATTCATTTGATTATATTCAATGAAATTACAATTTTATTTCCAATTTTGAGGACATGATGGGGTATGCCAAAATAGCCCGGTGACGATATCCAACAATGAGAAGAAAATATCATCCAAGGAGAATTCTGAGGACTAGGCTTCTTCATGCTTCCTCATCCAAAAAATTCCAAAAGAACCAAAAAAACAAGGATCATTTTTCAAGCCATTTCCAAAAAGCATGCATTAGATTAGCCTTGTTTAATTTTCTGACTCATTTACTTCATGTTTCAGAGCATTACTTTCTTGACCCAATAAGAAAGCATATGAAAAAAACACATCAGGTTCAATTGTTACTCAACAAGTTTCTAAAGAGTTAATGTCGGTCACATCTCGATACTACTTGAAATGTCCATCTTGAAGGTCCAAACAAAGTGTGTTCCATTTTCATGCTTGATGGAATTTTCATTCTCGCCCATTAAATGAGGGGCAAGTTTAAAGAGGATCATCCGTCTTTGGTGAAAGAGGTACATCTCGTCTTTGAACATAAATAATTTTGGGAGATGACGCTTTGTTCTTTTCCTTGCAGATGACGAATTGGGGGCACTACAGATTCTAGTAGTGACATGACTGAGACAAAATCTCAATCCGAGCCAAAATGGTTGTGCAATTTGAATTTACTTTGAGTTGCATAGTATCCTATTCATGCACGTTCTCTTGTGCAGGGGCAAAAGCAAGAACGGAGATTTCATCAAATCAAAGATCGAATTTTCATCATCGATTGATCAATTTGTGTGTTTATTCCCTTTCGATAGAGGCAATCTAGGGACATCCATTGCCGAGGCAATCCCTTCATGGGACAATTCCTTGAATGAATGCTTGAAATCATGTTTGAGTGTAGTAAATTGTTTGTTTTGAGGTCACAAACGCTTTTTATGCTTAAAGTTGCTGAACTCTTTTGAAAAGAAAATTTTCATATTGATTTAGCTCACCAATTTCATGTGGAGATTTGTCAAAATAGACAATTTAATGGAGTGACATCAACGCTTAAGAATGCTAAATGAGACGTGTCAGTATGATGAAAGGCAAACCTTATCCTATACACAATCTCCTACTTATACACTTGTGAGATGAGTGTAGGAAGTTCCATATCTACAAGGTAAAGAGTTCTCTCACAAAAGGTACGATGACCGGAATGATGAGGGGCAGTTCATTTCTCTATCTCAAACACAACAGGTGAACCATTGCTTAACCCATTTGAGCCACAAACACTTGTGGAAATTCTCTCAAATTATCCCTGTCAAGAACCACCCCCACATTGGGGCAAATTGGAGGTAAGACAGCATCATAAGGTGAGGAAAATGAATTGAAATTTTCTTGCTCATACTTGCATCAATCTTCAAGTCATGCTAGTACATTGAATTCATGTGGTAATTTAAGTGCCTTAGGATGACGAAGAGCATTCTTTTCTCTATCCTAAACACTCATATCCTTTGCGTAGCCCACTTAAGCCTACAATTTCATTTCTTCAAACCTAGTTGGTGATCATCTCCCACACTGGGGCAAGGCAAAAGGCAGATGAAGACCCTCGAAAGTTCGAGTGTCATTATTTTGCGCATGCATAGAAATCAAAATAGAACTAAGGGGCATGAAAAAGCGGTGTGCCTGGTAAAAGCAAGACCAACGCCCATGAAATGAAGTAAAAAAAAAATGCATGAGAACTGGGGGTATGAAAAAGCAGTGTGCCTGGTAAAAGCAAGGTCAATACCCATAGATGAAAAAAAAAAGAGAGAGTCAATATAGGTGACTGTCAATTGCAAGAATTGAATTCCATTGGAGCAATACTCAAAGAACTCAATAGTTGAGTTTTTACAATCAATAGGGCATTTCATGAAGACAATCCCTGATGATGAAAAAGAAAACCGGTGGCAATGCCAAGATGATCATCAACTCTCACCATTCACACACATTTTGAGCCTAATGATCCTTTCATTTCTCAACCCATGAACCTAGCCTACGTTACGCCATTTACAAAGTCTCTTCAGATTAGGGCACTTGAATTAACATAGGAGTTCATATGTTTATAAGCATCGCTCGAAGAAGTACGAGCAAGATTATTTCTTTCTCATTTTGCGGGGTTCTTGACTTATAAACCCGGAGATGATTAAAGAGTTGTTCTTTCAATAGCCTTGACTCAAAGAGTCCCTTTGTTAAGCTGTTGACCGAGCCCACATTACGGTCCCTATTAAAGACCTCTCAGATTGGTAAGGTCGTACCGCTTGCGAGAAAACTCGGATCCTTGTTAGTATGATGACAGTGAGATTGAGTGATTCTCATAAAATAGTCTCTAAATGAGAGCAAGTGAAAGTCCTTTCTAACTGAAGGTCTCTCATTTGGTATTCTTAGGAAATCCATGTCATGAGTGAAGATTGTCTTGAATGATAATTCTCTCCAGTGGAAATTTGGGTGATGCAATGGTCATTATGCATGAACCTCGATTGAATTAATGAAAATCTCACTGAATTTTTAAATGTGCATTCTAGAGTAGCTCAAATTGTCTATCTCTTTGGTGAATGCATATCAGTTTTTGATCTAAATCATGTCTGACAGGTAATTCAAGTCCCTTTCAGAATGTTTCATGATATTAAGAGATGAGAGACCTCCACCATGAGGTGAAAGACCTCCACAGGATATCTAAATTCCAAAAGACATTTTTCTCCAAGAATTAGAGATATCACCAAGTAAGTATATCTCTACCATACTCTAAAATACTTGTTATTATGCAGGTATTCTCTCTCAAGTGCATAGACACTTGACTTGGTCAAGCTGCCCTCCTTATATTGACCTGGCGTGCTTTCGTAGCCCAGAGTTCATCTTTATCGACTTGGCGTGCTTTCGTAGCCCAAAGCCCATCTTTATAGACTCAGCGTGCTTCCGTAGCCCAATGTCCATTTATATTGACCTGGCGTGCTTTCGTAGCCCAGAGTCCCTTTATATTGAATCGGTGTGCTTCTGTAGCCCGATGTCCCTTTTAATAGACCCGGCGTGCTTTTGTAGCCCGGTGTCCTTTATATTGACCTGGCGTGCTTTCATAGCCCAGAGTCCCCTTCATCGACCTGGCGTGCTTTCGTAGCCCAGAGTCCATTTTATCAAACCGGCGTGCTTCCGTAGCCCGGATTTCTTTTATCGACCTGGTGTGCTTTCGTAGCCCAGAGTCGCTTTACACCAACACTCAATGGAGTTGTCCCCCAAAGATTTTTCTCCAGATTCAATCTGATTAAGGCGACCGAAGAATGGTTCGGGTCCTGGTCGGATGATTTCTGTCGCAAGGCTAGGCGACCGAAGAATGGTTCGGGTCCTAGCCAAGCAAAACCTCAGTCTAGGCGACCGTAGAATGGTACGGATCCTAGACAACATTTATTGCTCTAACAGGCGACCGTAGAATGGTACGGGTCCTGGAAAAGCAATTTCCCATTCAGGCGACCGTAGAATGGTACGGGTCCTAAAAAATCACTTTTCCGTCAAGGCGACCGTAGAATGGTACGGGTCCTCGACAACACCTATTCCTTATTCAGGCGACCGTAGAATGGTACGAGTCCTGGAAAGAGAATCCCCGTTTAGGCGACCGTAGAATGGTACGGGTCCTGGGAAAGCAGTTCTTTACAAAACCTTTCTGCCGTATTGGGCAACTGTAGAATGGTACGGGTCCTAAAAAAGCAGCTCCTTTCTGCCATACTGGGTGATCGTAGAATGGTACGGGTCCTAGACAGGTAACACCCACTACCTCGAATTACTCTATTCTCCTCAACGGTAAGTTATTTCAGGTAGGTTCATCTATCATTTGCATTAGTATTTTCATACATCATATAATTTGCATTAAAAAATGGAATTCATTTTCCAACAAAAAATCATTTATTGCATGTGCATGACCAAAATTTAGGTTTCAATTTGTCTTTGAAAGCAACCTCTTCGAGCTCACCTTCAAAGAGGGGCAGCTGTTGACACCTAAATTTTTGCACAATTTTTGGGTTAATTTTTTACTAAAATAAAAATTAAAAAAAAAACACATGGCATATAGTTTAGAAGCATTTTATTTTGATTTTTTTTAGGCTGCCGGTGAAGGGAAGATTTTTCACATATTCCGTTCAAGCTTTTCATATTTTTAGGCAATATACAGCAAAAGATGTATTTTCGAGCAAAAAGGAAAATTTTGGATAGAATATGTGAAAAATACAAAAGGGGAATATTGCCCGAGGTAGATATATTTCAACGATATATTTAGGGGTATCATGCGCGAACAAAAAGGAAAAAATATATACCGTAGAGATACATTTTTTAGACCTATATAATACCTCGCGTGCAATTTGTTTGAGGAGGCCACACAATTGATACATACGGCCTCAATTCTGAAAAAGGAGGACATTGAATATACGGCACTTTTAAGAGAGATAGAGACGGAGAAGAGCGCGTCGCGGTTGAGCCCCGTCTTGGCCGTGACCTTGCTTTCGTCAGTTTGCGGCGCTTTACTTCGACGACCAATGCTCCTCCCGCGGGTCTCATGCTCCGACGCCACACTCTTTGTTCCGAGACAGCTCGCTGCGTTGATTTCTAGCCTGTTTCGATGAGTCCGTTGCGTTGCTGGTCATGAAGTTCATTGCACCCACAAAGACATAGCTCCCTCTCGATCTTCGCCATAACTCCGTTGCTACTCCCGCTCCGCTCGAGACCACACATCGATCTGTTGTGCGTCGTTGCCCATTGACGGCATCCCTACTTTGCCGATCTGATCGTTGGAGATTCTCTAGCAAGACACCAGAGCTGCCATCTTTGCTGTTTTTTTTTTTTTTTTTCGGATGATCCCTTCTTATTATCTCCATCATCGAGAAAATGATTCATCCCAAGATGAGGATTGAAGGCCATGAGCCTTAAGAGGTGGGTTTTGTCTTTTTCCATCAAATCTTGCTAACCCAAGTCAATAATATTGTCAGAGAAAGCCAACAGCCGTGAGTCCAAGAAATTAAAAAAACAATCGAAAGGAAGTGGCAACTGAGGACTCCGACTGGCAAGACACACGATACCTGCATTTGAGAAGAAGTCCATTGCCAAGCTCATCTAGTTCAATTGCTCCTCGTTGCCATGAGTTCTCATTCCGGCGAGATATTTGGCTGAACCATCGTCATAACCGTGCTACGTGAATCACCATTCGCGAGCCGCCGACAAATTCGAATTGGGAAGCAATATACGTACAATATTCAAATTAGGTAAAATTTCTTATCCAAAATAATTTGAATATTTTATTTCCTGCTTGCTGCATATTGACATCTAATCAGATCTCCTCAAGTAATAAGTAAAATCCATTAGGATTTGTTTCCTAATCCGCAACCGCACATCGATTTTTTTTATTCCACCTATAAGGCTTTAGATGGAATAATTAATCCGCGGGAGTAAAATTGATACCTTGATCTTTAAGGCTTACGATCAATTTATCGATTTTATTAGCGAAATTATCAAGTTGGATTAGATATCATTTTCAAATTCGAGCGATGGATAGTATCTTTGGTGATTGCGAATGATTTGGTGTTTATCTTTTAATTGCTTTATTTATCCCGAAAACACAAAAAATTGCATATTTCATTTTAAGTTTAGATTGATTTAGGTAGATTGCATCTTAGGTTAGATATTGCTAAGTTAAGATAATATCTTGGTTTAAATTAGGGTTTAGCCTGGCCTAATCCTTACTATAGGGTGGATAGAATCTTAATCTAGCTAGGTAAGTTTGGCATTTTTCTAATTTCGAAATTTCATGAAAAATACCAAAAAAAAATGTCATAGGTTAAATTAGTTTTATTATTTAGGATAAAATGCATTCTTTTAGGAAAAAGAAAAAATGTCATATGCACATCATTATGGTTAGATTCATTGAGATGCATGCCATTTAGTGATTGTTGCTAGGTCCCTTCAATTAGTAATTGCATGACATTAGAATTAAGTCATTTAGTTAATATTGCATTGCATATTGCATGATTTTCATTAATTAAGTGAAAACAAAAAAGAAATTGCGTGTTAATTAGAAAACATATCTAGGGTTGTTGATGTGGATTTTAATTTAACATTGCAAATGCTCTCGTTGCTTTGAGGTAAGTTTTTGCAATTTATTGCTTATCTGGGTGTTAAATTGGTGGATTGTGCACCCGTATGACCACTTCACATGTTAGGGAAATAGATTTAAAATCAATCCAAACTGCCTGCCAAACATTTTTCAAAATAAAAAGAAAGGTACCGAAAGGGCGTTAGAAAAGTCTAGCGTAATAAAGTCTCCGAATTCATAATCTCTGGTTCGTAGAAGTAAAATAATTCTCCCATTATCTTACTTGGGTTTCTAATCGACCCACCAAAAATAGATTAGTGGCGACTCCTAATTAAATCATTTGCATGTTATAAACTTGAACCTAAGTCGCGAATTGGTATGGGCTTGGGAGAGCCCGAGTTAAGTCTAAGCTTAACAATCCATTAGCCAAACCCTAGGTGGTTTAAACCCCGAAAAAATTGGTCGTGACACATCACAAGTCACCATAGAACTTGGGCCTTCACCAAGCCGTCTAGCCATATCAATACTGAACCATGCAAGATGTCCAAAGTTGAATTTGATCATGAAATAATGAAGGATTTGCGTGCATTCTCTCCTCTATTACAAGTATAAGGATCTTTTCTATGATTTTGAAATTATGGAGAGCACAAATATAGAAAATTTCTAAGAATACTTTGGGAGGTTCCCAATTATCCTTTTCTTTAAACAGTACCCTTTGTGGAAAGACGAGGAAGACCTACGTTTGATCTAAGTCAGTACGTGGATCTTGGGGTCACTAAATTGCGTATGCGCACCACAATAAAATGGCTACATTATGTCGCCTTCCATTTGTGGCGTTTGCTCCGTCGCTTTTGCGTAAGGGGATAATTGTTTTTTTCTTTGCCTTCGATCTATAAAGCGACAAATTATTGCCTTCGATCCATATGTTAAGAGAGAGAATGAATCAGAAAGGATGCCTGTTCGGAGCTGAAGATTGTTGTGTCAGGTACGTTCATTAGAAGGCCTGAAGCAAAAGGAAAGGAGGACTTCACTGCAAAAAGGCCACAACAAGCGTCCGGTTGCACTCTTATGTGACAATCCGAGGGCACAAAAATAGATCGTCATCAGTTGTAATGAATCGAGCCTGACGCATCGAATTGATCCGAGAAGCTACAAAGAATTGGCCTCCCCAGTGAGTCTCATTCCAATCTCACCGAGCTTGAAATTTCAAAAACATCTCGACAAAATAGACAAAATCCAAGTAGTAGAGATGATCAGCTCAAGGATGGGTAGGTTCTGGACTTGGAATCTATCATATTATAACTAGTTCCCAATTTTCGTGGCATTTAGTATGGTGACCTAAGTTATTCTTTTTGGAAGCTAATGTGATGAGAATATAGGTATCATCATTTTATTTGACAACACCCTATTTACGATAAATTAGAGTAGAAAGGCAATTGCAATAAAATGGCATCTCGATTCTTTTTAAATTCAAATAGATTGTGGGAATAAAATGGCTAACTTGAAGTATCGGTGCTTGAGGACCCTAGTTCACATTCGACGATGACGTCATAAAAGTGACAGGGGCTCGTCCCATACTAGAGCTTGCACCAGACGCCGCCAAGAAAGACGTGGTGGAAGAATAGCTAATTTGAAGAAATTGGGTTGCAAAAAAAAAACAAAATTGGATTGCTTTGGTCCAAAATGCATGTCCCATACCCACTAGTGGGCAACTGCATTGGTTGAGAGTCCCTTCCTCATCGCCAAGGTTGATAATTCAAAACCCACGATTACTAGCGTTGTAAGTGAGGGGCCATAGTGGTGGAGTGCTATGCTAATCTCCCCAAAGTATTAACGCGGGCCCAAATGTGCCACCGAGCGCTACTAGGACCGGGAGACCTCGTAAGGGGGCTCTGCAGATCCTTGGTTACAAAGTGGGGTGCCGTGCTAATCTCCCCAAAATATTAACGCGGGCCCGAATGTGCCACCGGGCGCTACTAGGACCGGGAGACCTCGTAAGGGGGCTCTGCAGATCCTCGGCTACAAAAAAAAAAAAAAATAGTGTGTCACATGGTTTGTCACATGATTTATTACTAGAAAATGTGATGGTGACACACACACGCACACACACACGCCCACACACACACGCGCGCACACACACACACACACATATTGTTATGTTTGGCCGACTAGCATTGCACGTTTACGTTTCCAATTCAAATTCTCAATATTTATAACAGTAAGGGTGAGAGACTATAAGTTCTAACGGGTCACATTGCTTTTAATTAAGAAATGTTTAACTGAACTAAAAACAAGTGCAATTGTTTTCTGATTCATAAATTAAAAAAAAAATAATAATAAACGTGTCTAAAGAGTACGTTACTAATCTAAACCTAGGATTTCCATGCATTGTTTCCTCAGCTTCATTCAGGCGGTTCTCACGCTTGTTACCCAATAAGAGAAGACTCACAGATAGACTATCATTACACATGGACACCACAAAAAACTGTCAAATTAATACTTATCGTCCAATCTCATGATTCCTCACCATTCGACCTATTCTATGATTGGTTAGCGGAAGTCAATAAAAGAGAACTAGTTTTTTTTTTTTTTTGTCGATTCTTCTATTGCATGTTTGGCCTACTTGCTAGTGGCCAGGTAAGAGGATTCTTTTAGATTAGATTTCTCCATGATGAAGAAAATGCCTTGAAGGCCAATGCCTGCCAAGTCAAGGTCAGCATATCTCTTGATAAAAAATTTCATGAATTGGAAGACTTCCAAGTGTCTCGAGCAGATTAATGTGATTTATCAATAAAAAAAGACTCGCACGTAGACTAATTAATATATGGATGCTAAAATAATTGTCAAATTATTACTTTCCGTCCGATCTCATGTCATGTATCTATCAAGCCGTCTATCACATAAGCATGGCCCAAGAAAGAACAAATATCAAGTGGCTGACGAAATATAGCAATCAGAGCGGAATAGGGGCAAGTCGCACAAAGCCAGCTTGTTCTTTTTTCACATGTTTAGCGTGGGATGGGTCGACTGACGATTGAATAGGACAGGATGGTGTGCGTCAGTCTATCGTTTTCGGTACGAGGTTTAGCGTGGGATTTGTTGTCTAACGATCGGCCTCTATACTTGAAAGCAGACCTGAAGTCTTTGAATGGGCATTTTGTAGAATATTATTCTCATAAACAATTAATCAATTAAGAACAAGCGAATCCATACATGATTGTAAAACACCGAGATCAATAAATACAGCGGAACTAAAGCGTACTTGTTTGAGCCATTGCTTCACTTGCAGAAAAGTAGATCACTCTGATAATCAAGGATCTATCAGAATACCAGATCTTTCTCTCTATGACCTATTTCGATATAGCAGCTTTCAATGGGATTAAAGCAACTGATAGGTATAACCTATCCTTTTATAGGCTAGAGATGGGACCTAGCAAACCCTAATCAACAGCGTGTCAACTGGGCCCTTCCCATCCATTACGGGCTCCAGTCAAACACAATTGCCTACACTTTGCCGATCAACTAGGCCCATTATCAATAAATGCCAATACCCAATTCAATCAGATCACTATAGGGTTCAACAAATATTGGAATATCCATTAACCCGATTATTTAAAATAGAAAATTAATTAATTAATGTAAGCCCATATTATAGAAAATTTCCAACATTCTCCCACTTTGGCTACATTAATTAACTTATTTTATTTTGAAAAGATTTTATATTGAAAACGACACTATCGGATTAATAACTGAAAACTTTGTTTTATGTGACCACAACTTTTAAAAATAATATTCCAATAATGGCATCTCAATACCAATCCAATCCTATATAATCTTAGTATAGGACTATGGAGATCAATGTGTTAAGAAAATACCACAACACAAGACCTTCCATAATCACATATAATAAGTATTATATTTTCATGGATCATGGGCCTAGTAGTGTATTAAGAAATAGTGCCAACATGTGATCAAGATATACATTATTTCTTATCGGTCCTCAATGCAATTTCTCAACGACATGAAACTACATTAGTGCAATTTATAAACAACATGAAATTGCCTTAGTGCGATTTCTAAACAACATGAAATTGCACAATTATGTCACAATCCAACATGAGATCTCATAATCAGTGACATCCAGTCATCTTTAAACTAAAATTTGTTTAAAGATACTGTTTAATACTTCCATTTCTCAGTCAATAGGAGAAAGGATAACAATATGAATCATCATTAAAAATAAATGCTTTAATAGATATCATGAAAGCATTATCAGTTTGCATATAATCATAATATCCAAAAATACAAATTATATAACTCCCACTAACAAAATAAATCAAAAGATTCTAAAATACCCATATTCTTTACATATTCTTTAAACAAAATGGTTGTAAGCCTTTTGTTAGAGGATTAGCAAACATGGACTCAATTCTGATATTTTCAATTAAAATATCTCCCTTTTTAACCAAGTCCTTAACAGTATAATATTTGTTCAAGTTAATATTTCAACTGTGGCATTATTGTTATTTATAGCAAAAGTAATTTTTTATCACACATAATGCAATAAGATCAATTATGGGCAATGAGCAATTCAACAAAATAATTAGTACATTATAAACTCCCCTTTGGGCAGAGTGTATAATGCACAATTATTTTTCATAGCATGAAATTTATAAAGCAACAATAAGGAAAATTACATATAATTGTCAATGATCCACCCCCTTTGGGCAGAGTGTATAATGCACAATTATTTTTCACAGCATGAAGTTTATAAAGTAACAATAAGGAGAATTACATATAATTGTCAATGATCCATCTCCTTTGGGCAGACAAATCATTTAAATTATACATCTCCATGATATCAATATATAGAGATGATAAAAGAGAATTACATATAATCTTCAAGGTTCAATTTTCTTTAGGCAGACAAATCCTTTAAATTATATATATCTCCATTATCTCAACATAGAGGGGAATTACACATAACTCTAAATGATTTATCCCCTTTAGGCAGATAAACCTTTTAAGTCACACATCCCTATCATTCATCTCTAATATATCAATATAGATGGGAATTACATATAACTTTCAAAAATTTATCCCCTTTGGGCAGATAAATCTTTTTGAGTCATACATCCCCATCTTTTAATTTTGGAATTTATCTTCATTCAATTTTCAAATTAATATACACAATAACCCCCTTTGGGTAGGTAATTGTATATACTAATTTTTATCAATAGGAAACTCCAAAAAATATATGCCCAAAATTCATCTAACAATATAAAGCACTTTACGACATGTGCTTCCCAAGATCATATTGCATTTATCAAGAAACAATTTTTGCCACAATTTTTTTAAATTATTATTTTAATATTTCGGACTCATGGCAAAACAAGAATGGATACAAATGGTTACTAGAATTAAAGGGAGCCAAAAAATTTCGTAGCTATCATTAATCATTATATCAAAAAATCATGAGGATAATCTTTATCTCACACTTCCTCACTGTCAATCCTTGGTTGGCATATTTAAATTCGGCATCTTTTAAATTTGGGAAATTTCGTAGTCATGCAATAACTCAATCTCCACGTATTTGACACAATCATATCATCTGAATTTAGAAGTATCCTTCATGCATGTTAACATGAAACCCACAAGAGATCAAGCAAAATCTCTATAAAAAGAATTTCTAAACCTCAATCAAGTTAAGCCAGTCCACTCCAATGATTCGTGGTAAAACCACACAAGAAGACATGAAAGGTCCGTTTGGTTCACCAGAATTTTCAATAATATTGATTAATTTGTATTTTGATGCTATGGTCTTCCGTTAGTCACCGGTCCAAAGATTACAATAAAAAAAAAAAAATTCATGTGCTTCTCATCATGCACCATCTACGGTTTTCCCTTTTGAATTTGGGGTTTCCACAAAGCACTACACAGTAGACTATGGACTTTTCTTCCACTGCTGAAACCTTCAGCTTTTACATCTCTCTAGCCTAATCCTAATTTTTTTTTTTTTGATAAATAACATCCTCTTGTTTGTATCTATATACATTTGGATCTTGATTCACAAATCTCTTGGTTTCATTGTATCGCCTTCAATGGAATTTTAAACCTTAGTCAATAAAACACCAATGCATCACAGGAGCCGTGCGAGCAATTTGCAAAAAGATTAGAATTTGCAAGTTTGGAATTTGCTGGTCATGCCACATTACTTAGCAAATCAACTATGAACCCAACAAATCCAGACAGATAACTTAGCATAAAACCACTCGTACAAACAAAAATCATAGTTTGATCTTTTGCTCACCCCACAATCAACATATTTATGGCGAAATCACAATAAAGCCTTAAAGCAGCGGTTTCATTTAGAATCTAGCAACAAGATGCACGCATTGCACATGAAAAGCAAACACCGACTATTTCCATCTTTAAATTTTGATATCCCGACAACTTGAGAAATCTTAACCATTGGTTCTCTTTTCCAGACTATAGGGAGCACCATAGCCCCAAAGCTTCAGCGACTCACTAACTACTTAATATAGAAATAACCCAAATCAACGAAAAATAGGGCACAAATCTCAACTTTATAACAAAGCACCCCATAAGCGTCACCCATTGCGTACGTGGATCAATTGATGCGTAATCTCGGTCCACCGAGTAAAATAGCAAAGCGACAATCAAGGAAAAGGAAAGAGGTGCAAGAACCTAATGCGAATGCACAGAAACCCCGTACGCACAATCGCACCAAAGCACGAGACGGGAGGAAAAGAAGGCAGAAACCCTAACCACTCGTCCGGAGTGGAACAAACAATTAGCTACAATAATCTCTTAACCAACCATTGCTATTGTCGAATAAAAATCGAAGGTAACACTAGAATCTAACTTAAAATTCTAGAACTTTTTCTATATATATATACACGAGACAATCACTCCAATTGCACCATACATAGCAACCCAAAACCCAAAATCTCGAGCAGCTAGTTAAAAATAAATAAAAAAATTCTCTCTTCGAACAAAAAAAAAAAATCACTGCACAAGCTGCATCTAAAGAATTCTACCACAAGATTTTGGATCTCTAAAGAAAACAAGAAAAGGGTGATCAAACACGGGCACTTACTCAGGATTGGCCCCTTTGAACACCGAAAAAAGAAACAATCTTTGCCATGGGAGATGGAGCCCAAGGAACTTTCTTTATTGCAATCGAAAGATGCTAAAACATATATATAACAATGCTCATGCAATGATTTACAATGAACATCAACCAATTGCAAGTAATTTGAAAATTCCAGAACTTTTCATGTATAAACCCTAGAATTTCAAATTTAAAATTCTCTCTCAATTCTCAACGAAATTATACAAATTATATATGGTTGAAAAGATCTTGACATGTAGAACAAAAGCCCCATGGTTTCAGGATTAATCAAGCAACAGATCAACACGAAAAAAATAATGTCCATATTCGGCTCAAAGAGGAGGATTTCGAATTTGTCCAAAAAAAAATATTTGGGTTTTACAATCATATATGATCGGCTCTGATACCACATGTAGAATATTATTCTTATAAACAATTAATCAATTAAGAACAAACGGATCCATACATGATTGTAAAACACCGAGATCAATAAATACAGCGGAATTAAAGCGTACCTGTTTAAGCCATTGCTTCACTTGCAAAAAAGTAGATCACTCTGATAATCAGGGATCTATTGGAATACCAGATCTTCCTCTCTATGACCTATTTCGATATAGTAGCTTTCAATGGGATTAAAGCAACTGATAGGTATAACCTATCCTTTTATAGGCTAGAGAGGGGACTTAGCAAACCCTAATCAACAGCGTGTCAACTGAGCCCTTCCCATTACGGGCTTCAGTAAAAAAATTACCTACACATTGCTGCTCAACTAGGTCCGTTATCAATAAATGCCAATACCCAATTCAATCAGATCACTGTAGGGTTCAACGAATATTGAAATATCCATTAACCTGATTATTTAAAATAGAAAATCAATTAATTAATGTAAGCCCATATTATAGGAAATTTCCAACACCTTTTATATACCCAAGAGATTCATGACCAAGGTTAGGGTTATTGCATAATATAGGTATTCAGCGTTGTACGTGGACACCAAAGTTATTTTGGACAGGAATGCTATGATTTGAATACGAAATTTGCCATGTCTAGATCAACCCTCAACCATTCCATCAATCTACTCCAAGCATGTCATATTAATAAAATATCAATTTTCATGGACAAAAAATTTATGTCCACATCGTTGAACTCAAGATCTCACCATAAGCCAAGACTTCATTTGGTATGAAAACAAGAAGAATGCAAAGAATTAGGGAGTCGGTTGCACTTTATTTTTTCTGTTGAATTTTCTTCTTTTAGTTATATATTTTTTTGTTAAGACAAGCTATTGATTATTGGTTTTCACTTTTATGGTTAGCAAATTTATAATGATTTAGATCAAGCACATTGAACTTGATGAGCTTGTCAGAAGAACATACTTATACTCACTCAAGTGTTGTGAAAGGACAAACTTACTTCAGTTGGTTGATAAAAAAGAAAAAAAAATGAGCTAACGGCATTTCATAACTCACGAATGGTATTGTTGACAGAAAAGGAAATTTGGAAACCTCCCAAAGCATTCTTACAAATTTTCTATATTTAAGTTGTGATCATTGCGAATCATTTTCTATATATTGCGGAAAACACAGTTATAAAACATGAGACAATGCATGACAATCCATGTAGGCTTCGCTGGACGGCAATCGTAGTTCATCTTGCCTTCTTGTCATATTTCCCAACATACAAAAATCAAGAAAACACCAAATTCGTTCAGTTAGAAAATTCGACTCAAAAGCTTAAGCTAATAAATGGAGGTTACTGTGATGTTATATAATCTCATGAATAGACCCATTTTTAAACCCATATGAATGTTAAATGGTTTGTTATATTTTGTAAATGGGCTATAAATGGATCACAACTTACTTAAAACCAACCTATTTTGATAACTCTCTCTTCATTCTCTCTTGTCCTCACTTGCTCACTCCACACTCTCACCTCAATTTGGGTACAGTTTCGTAGATTTGATTACATATGGAAGTGTTTCAATAACATTGGTCAATTATGTGTAAAGAAATTTGCATTACGAATAAATGGGTCATAAAAAGGCTAATGGGTCAATTTGGATTGAACAATTTATCACTTGACCCAAACCCAATTTGATCCACTTGTTTAATAAGTCTACTATTATACAAGCTATGTGACAATAGAATAAGTTGGCATCACTTGACATCACCATTTGCGAGACTAATAATTGATAGAGGGGTATTTAGTAGTTATTGGAAAAAAAAAAAAAGACACAAGATAAGAGGGGTGCTCCAAGTGAGCACTCGGGTGCACCTCAGGATAGTGTAGCTCTAATACCTCGATAAGAATAATGCATAATAGAAAATTGAGAAATTTGTCTATATTTATGTGTATTTAAATGTATCATAATGAAGAGTTATTATATGTTTTATTAGATAACTATTTAAAATAGCATATCAATCAAGGAGCCCAATCAAGAGAAAATATGAAGAATCTCTAAGTTAGATGCAACATCTCAAGAGATATGGAAATTTTGGGGAAAGAAAAATCCTTAAAACTAAATCCCAAATGTCAAGCCCTTCAAATTGCAAGTCTCTTGTTCTTTACTCAAGATAAGACATAAGAAGTAATACAAGTAAGACAGGCATGCCTTCTTCGAACAATTATGAACTCACCTGTGACATTGATATTCCAACTTCACCATAAAGTACATATATCTGCAAAGTAATTATTCGTAATTTCTTGGCAATTCATCTAGGTGACTTTCTTTAGCGAAATGACGACATTGACAAATGCATTCTTCTCCTTGGACATGCTATCAGCAAGTAGAGCGTCATACCTCTTAAAGACCTCATCAATAATCTCTTTACCAAAGTGATCAATGAGCAAGGGCTCAACCATGGCTCTCATGCACCGGGCCAAATTGTGTCCCCCATCCTTCAAGACAATATTAGAGTCAGAATCGCTGTCAAGTATACCCCAATTCAACTCGGACACTTCCAAGCAATCAATTTGACTTAAGCCCTATACTATTTTAGAAAGATATTTTTTTAAAAATGAGATTATTAAAATATGCAAACATTATCTAAGACCCTATCTATAAAAAAATGTTATTTAGATCATATCCTAATCTATTCCAAAATTATCTAAATGTGCAATCCTATTCAAACTAGATAATGCTATCATGAAATCCTATATATCCCTGAGGTGCAATCTAAAAAAATGCAATCCTAATTTATGAAACCATCATATTCCAATACAAGATTTGATTTTTTTTTAGTGTTTTCCAAAACAAGCAACTACCAGATAGACTTTATATCCAAGCCACTCAAATATTCATCAAATGAAGGTTAAAATAATTGAAAATAATAATTCGTTATCTCACGAGTTAAATTAATGATTATTTTAACTCTAAACATCACAACGTGTAAGAAAGTTTAAAATAATTAAAAATTTGATTCGAAATTTATGGATCAAATTAACAATTATAATAATTTTAGAGTTAAAATACTATCAAAGTGCAAAAAAAAAAAAATCAATATAATTAAAAAATAATCCAATGTCTTATAGATCAAATTAATAATTATAATAATTTTTGGACAATCACATCCTATCATTGGCATCACATATTTCGATTTAGGAAAGGATATCGAAACGAAACTTGAATTAAGAAAACAACCATGACTGGATTTTTATTTCCAAAACAGGACCGATGCAAAGAATTCGCGAGCGAGGGTTTGTGTCGAGACAGGCTTCAACGGGGGTGGACTCACGTTAAGGACAGTTACGTTTGAGAGTTCACCGTCGATGGATTCTTGAGTCAAAAGTTATGGCGCTCCTTCACAAAACCAAGAAGACCTGCAACAGGAAAGCAAATGGGCTGACTCGGGTCGTTGGGTGGAGGTGCGTCAACGGACGGAGGCGCAGCGACAGGCGGTTCGCGGCATCCGGCTGGTTGAGGGTTTGAGCTGGTTAACAGCAGCAACAATGGCGCGGGCGGAGGTGCGGTGACGGGCAACTGAGGGGGACAGGCGCTAGTGACGGTTAGGCGCGGCGGCACTCGTGGCTTCGAGCTGTAGGGGACGGGCGCTGGGCGGTTAGAGTCGCGGCGGCACTCACGGCTTCGAGCTACAGAGGATGGGCGCTAGGCAGAGGGTTGCTATAGGCATTGCCGACGGGCGAGCAATGGTGCGAGCGTCGAGTGGAGGCGCAACAGAAATGGCGTGGCAACGGCAACAGCGGTGGCAAGGACATTGGGTGCTGAGCGGAGGGGACAGGCGCCAGTGATTGGTGGGGAACGGGCGCTGGTGATACTCGCGGCTGCAGGTTGTGAGCGGAGGCGCGGCGATGCTCGTGGCTGCAAATTACGGGCGTCAAGTAGAGATGTGGTGGCGCTGGCAAGGCGACGGGCGAAGCAAAAGCAGCAGTGGCAGGCGAAGGCGCGGCGATGCTCACTGCCGTAGGTTGCAGGCGTTGCTTGGAGCCCCCTCCTGAAGAAGACAACGAGTGCGTTTGTTTATGTTTTTGTTCAAAAATTATTCTGGGGAACAGAAACAGAAAAAATTATTTTTATTCTGAGGAATAATTTTTGAGTAAAAAAACGTATTTGGCAAATTTGTTCCCGGAATAAAAAATGAATAGAAACACATTTGGTAAATTGTGTTTATTGTGTTTTTGTTCTTTTGATTCTTCAAAAAGTGTTTTTGGAACAAAAAAATAACTTTTTTTTTGTTTTTTATTTCTGTTCTAATTTTGTTCCTGGAACAAAAAATGGATTAGGAACAAAAATGCAAATAAACGCGTTTCTGTTCTTTTTTTATTTTTGAAAACAAAAAAATAGAAAATATATTCATGAACAAAAAAAAAAAAAAGAAACACAAACATGCTAGCCCAACCCCTTTTTTCGATTTTTTTCTCACGTTTTTTTTTTCTGTGTACTTTCCAGTGGACTTTTTCCTTTTGCTGACCTCTCCTTTCTTTCTTTTTTTAATCTTCTTTTCCTGTCATGTCCACTCTCTCCTTTTGCTGACTTCTCCTTCTTTTTCTCTGCACTTTGTCTAAGAAGAAGTGACTACCTTTTGGACGAGAGAGAGAGAGGTTTCATCTTTTTATGCGAATTGTCTCCCACTTTCTTTCGTTATGTTTGGTAACGTTTCTCTGTTAAAAAATCATTCAAAAAAAAAATTTATTTTTATTTCAAAGAAAAATTTTTGAACAGAAAACTGTGTTTGGTAATTGTACAAAATTTATGTTCCTGAAATAGAAAAAGAACTAAAACACATTTGGTAAATTTATATAATTTTTTTATTTCTTTTAAAATTTTTTTTAAATTTTTATTTTTTTATTTTATTTTATTTTATTTTATTTTATTTTTCTCCCTTTTGGCCGGTCCGACGGCCTCAACCATGGCCAGCGACCAGCTAACAAGGGCCAGTGGCCTCGTCTAGATCAGGTGAAGCCAAGCTCGCTCAACCACTGACGAGGCTAAGCCTCGCCAACCCTCGATGGCCAGTCATCGGTCATGGCCGAGGCTGGCGACCAACCAAAGAAAAAAGAAGGAAAAAATAGAAGAGAGAAAAATTATTTCTCGGAAGTGTTCCTTGGAACAAGAAAAAAGTTTTTCTTATTTCTTATTTTTATTCCAAATTTGTTTCCAGGAAAAAGAAATAGATTTTTTGTTCTTGGAAACAAAAGTGTAAACAAACGCGTTTCTTTTTTTTTTTTTTTTTTCTCCGAAACAAAAGAACAAAATTGTGTTCCGGGGAACATAAACAAAACCCAAACAAATAAGCCCTTTGTCTGTGCGGGTCAACCCCTTTTATATGTAATGAAATAGAAACCCTCATATGGAAAAAGCAAAATTTCCCTCTTCTTTTCGGTCGCATCTCGCACGCCCAAGGTGCAATCTCCACAATTTTATTTTATTTTCTTTCCTCTGTTCATGCTCAACAACAATTGCAAGATTTGGTGTTTCTTTAATTATGTCAAAATGCATATTGCCCAAAGATTAACACCAAATATATATCCCACCTGAAATATTCCCTCGAAATCTTCCAATTTTCTGCGAAATATATCTCTCATTGTGTATATTGCTTGAATAAATGAAAGACTTACTGAATATATCAAATCGTTATTCCTTATCAGAAAATAATGATGTGCCTAAAATTATATGCTATGCAATTTTAATTTTTTTAGGGGTTAAAAATTAATCCATAATTTTCTATGCAATAAATAGATGATCAGGTCACCAAAATTTTGGTGTCAACAATAGGTAAACAAGAAATAACTACAAATTTTACTTCGAACACAACTGTACATACCAAATGGTGCTGGAATGTAATCGACGACAGAGTTTTGAAATATAACTACTTCCATAAAAACACACGTACACATTTTCAAAGAAAAGGCAAAACATAAGTATAAGACTTGCTTAATTAGACTTCTATATAGCCAAATATATATATATATATATATATATATATATATGTGAAACTTTTCAAACTATACAATATAGACATGTAGAATCATGAATAGTATATATAGTTCTTTTAAAACTTAATCTTTTAAAAGTTTTAAATTTTGAAAGAAAATTTAAATATATCATAGGAAATTGAGTTTTAAGCAAAGGAAAGAAACAATCCACGCGCAGCAAACACTTTAATTGACATACATACAGAGCTTGTAATATCAAGGCTATATAAGATAATTTTTCTTACATATAAATTTTCTTTAAAAATTTAAAACATTTAAAAGATTAAGTTTTAAAAAACTATAAATACTATTCATGATTCTACATGTCTATATTGGATAGTTTGAAAATTTCATATATATATATATATATATATTGCTAAATAGAAGTGTAATTACGCAAGTCTTATACTTATGTTTTTCCTTTTCTTTTAAAATTGTGTACACGTGTTTTTGTGTTTGTGGAAGTGGTTGTATTTCTGAACTCTGTCATCAATTACATTTCAGCATCATTTGGTATGTACAATTCTGTCTGAAGCAAAATTTATAGTTATTTCTTATTTAACCATGGAATTTTCTATTTGGTAAATTTTAAGATTGAATTTCACTTTCGTGGTCAATTTTAGGATCACATGTTGTAGAACTTCCTATGTGTTTATCCCATAGATTTCAATCATGTGCAATGATGGTTACTTGGATTCAAATAAATGTGAGGAAACCAATAATACACCATAATTCTCATCACAGATATTTAGCCATGACTAAATCGAGTCACGATGCTGACACTTAAATTTTGGCTAAATATGTAGGTTTAAATTGAATAAGAAAATTAAGCACCAATTTGGCCCTACCCAAAAATATTTCCGTAGGCTTTAATATTACTTGCATCAACTAAATTTTATTTTGAATTTTGCTGCATTTCGGATAAATAGATAAAAAAAAAAAATAGAGCATAAGCCCATAAGGGCTCGGAGGCCCAGCCCCCTTTTCTCTCTTTCTTTCCCCTACGCGGGCCAGGCCCACCTCGCTCCCAACTCTCTTTGTCCATAGAATTACAGCACAAAAAAGTTTGATTGCTGGTGCATTTTGTGCTTTGTGGGGGCCTACAATGTATGACCCATGCATTCCCACATGGTGATTGATAACCTGTGAAGCAAGTCAGGTCTTCGGGAGAAGAACATCTGATGATTAAAATAATATGTTGTGTGGACGTTTATTAACTAACGAATAAGTTAAATTTGGTTCTATTGTGTATAGATGAAAACAAAGCAAAGGTACCTAGGCAGCACCTTGTTGATCTAAACCTAGGATTCCCATGCATTCTTTCCTCAGCTTCATTTCAGGTAGTGCTCCCATCGGTTACTTGTCGTCCAATCTTATGTGGGGCATCGATGAAGCAGCCTATCACTCTCGCATTGCCCCCGTGTTTTTAACTAATTAATTAGGAACATCGATCACGCACGTCTATGGCGAGCGTCGTTGCATCTTCCAGGGTTTTAAGGTTTAACGTGGGATTTGTCGGCTATCGATTGGCCCTCTATGCTTGAGATCAGATCCAAGATTTTGTTTAGGCATATCGAATCACTTTTATGTGCATCATGAGTGTTGCGAAATCCATGTTAGGTACGTTCAACGAATTTTATATATCTAACGTGCTAAAGGGAGCATTTAAGTAAGTGGTCAACTTAAATATATATATGCTGCAGTGGGCATGACCACAAAGTTAGTTTGAGTGGAAATGTTATAATCTAAATGCAAGATTTGCACCATCCAAAATCGAAGCTCGACCACTCCGCCGATCTTCTCCAAGCACGTCACGTTACTAATAAATTCATTATTATAAACAAACTCAAATATATTTACATCATTCGACTCTAGATTTCATTATAAGCGAATGCTTTATTGGTATGGAAACAACGAGAAAAGCAATTTCTGTTCAAAATTTTTGGTCAAACCAGCTAGTCAATATTTTTATGCTTAACAAATCTATAATGAATTAGAGATTACATTGAATTTGATGAGCTTGTGAGAAGAACATGCTTGTACTCTAAGACGAGTAAAGAGCATAAATCACTCTCAAGTTCTGTCTTAAAAAAATCACTCAGGTGTTGGGGAAAAATAAAAGCTTGCTTGAGTTCGCTGTTTAATTATGTCTAGTGATAATTAAGGGTGAGCATGGTCTAAATTGGCCGGTCCAACATATAATCCAGGGATTGACTTGCATAGTATTAATCCTCAATATTTTGGGACCAAGGACGTTGAGCTTAGGACTAAGGACTAAACCGACCATTTGGGTCCAACCCTTTGGGATTTGTCGGCTATCGATTGGCCCTCTATGCTTGAGATCAGATCCAAGATTTTGTTTAGGCATATCGAATCACTTTTATGTGCATCATGAGTGTTGCGAGATCCATGTTAGGTACGTTCAATGAATTTTATATATCTAACGTGCTAAAGTGAGCATTTAAGTAAGTGGTCAACTTAAATATATATTTGCTGCGGTGGGCATGACCACAAAGTTAGTTTGAGTGGAAATGTTATAATCTAAATGCAAGATTTGCACCATCCAAAATTGATGCTCGACCACTCCGCCGATATTCTCCAAGCACGTCACGTTACTAATAAATTCATTATTATAAACAAACTCAAATATATTTACATCATTCGACTCGAGATTTCATTATAAGCGAATGCTTTATTGGTATGGAAACAACGAGAAAAGCAATTTCTGTTCAAAATTTTTGGTCAAACCAGCTAGTCAATATTTTTATGCTTAACAAATCTATAATGAATTAGAGATTACATTGAATTTGATGAGCTTGTGAGAAGAACATGCTTGTACTCTAAGACGAGTAAAGAGCATAAATCACTCTCAAGTTCTGTCTTAAAAAAATTACTCAGGTGTTGAGGAAAAATAAAAGCTTGCTTGAGTTCGCTGTTTAATTATGTCTAGTGATAGTTAAGGGTGAGCATGGTCTAAATTGGCCGGTCCAACATATAATCCAGGGATTGACTTGCATAGTATTAATCCTCAATATTTTGGGACCAAGGACGTTGAGCTTAGGACCAAGGACTAAACCGACCCTTTGGGTCCGATCCTATTCCAAGAGTCAACTCAAGACTAAGTGATTAGTTTTTATTTCATTTTTTATATTCCTTAAAAAGACAAGCATACTATTTCCAATTGCGTATTTATCAACAATACGACATTGAACCACTGCCCGTGGTGGCCGCGATGGTTAGAGCTTTCTCCCTCATCGAGGAGGGAGGGGTTCAAAACCCCGTGTCCTCATTGCGCAACTCACCTGTGGCTGGGTCTGTGGTGGCGGCCCAGTTCACCCCTGGTTTACTCTGTTGGCTGCTGGCTGTACGGTGGTTCCCAGGTCATAAAAAAATAATAATAATACAACATTGAGCAACCAAATTATGAATGTTAGTACGTATCAAATATAAATATAAGAAAAGGTCACGATAGAAATTTACACTTGCTAAAAGGAACAAACCATAAAAATGAACATGTGAGGTGAGAACACAGAGTCGAGCAATGAGGAGACTAAATAGAGGTGAGCGACAAGGCAAACAAGGCCAAGGTGGGCGGGCAAGCAAGCGAGGTTGAGTCAAGTGAAGAGGGGTTTTTTTTTTTTTCCCTCTATCAAATTAGGATTGAGTTTCATTCTACGCTCTAATTGACATAAAGTGAATTGCAAACAAAATAGAGAAGGAGACGCTAGAATTTATAGTAAATAATAATATATAATATATTAGATATATAGTATAATATATATATATATATATATATATATATATATATGTACATAGTTGGCCTAGGTTGGATTAATACTGAACTCCTAGGATTGAGGAATAACCCACACAGTGCAAGATCTAGAAGTCCCAAGACCAAAGACCGATTCAGTTCTCACGGGAACTGGACCAAGGCCAACCTAGTTGGGCCCTAGACTGATGCTTACCCCTAGTGGTAATTGTTGGCCCACTCGGGCAGACTCGTTAGAATTAAAAAAAAAAAAAAACAAATGAGCCAACATTGTTTCTCCTTACAGAGCTCTGGATTGATAAAATCCTATGAAATTAGGAAATGCATATAAAGAACAAAGAAGGCACTTTAGCCGTATATAGTTGTGTCAAATGAACCCATCCATCACAAGTCACCATGGAACTTGGGCCTTCACCCAGCCATCTAGCCATATCAATATTGAACCATGCAAGATGTCCAAGGTTGAATTTGATCAAGAAATAATGACGGATTTGCGTGCATTCTCTCATATATTACAAGTATAAGGATCTGTTCTATGATTTTGCAATTATGGAGAGTACAAATATGGAAAATTTCTAAGAATACTTTGGGAGGTTCCCAATTATCCTTTCTTTAAACAGTACTCTTTGTGGAAAGACGAGGAAGACCTACGTTTGATCTAAGTCAATACGTGGATCTTGGGGTCATTAAATTTCGTATGCGCACCACAATAAAATGGCTACATTTTGTTGCCTTCCATTTGTGGCGTTTGCTCCGTCGCTTTTGCGTAAGGGGATAATTGTTTTTGTTTTTTTTTTTTTGCCTTCGATCTATAAAGCGACAGATTATTTTCTTGCCTTTTATAACCAAAGAAGATAAACAACTATATCGTAACTTTTGAGAAGCAAAGGCGACAGAATGAAGATCTTTGCATGTATGATATGTTAAGAGAGAATGAATCAGAAAGGATGCCTGTTTGGAGCTGAAGATTGTTGTGTCAGGTACCTTCATTCGAAGGCCTGAAGCAAAAGGAAAGGAGGATTTCACCGCAAAAAGGCCTCAACAATCAAAACGGTAGCACTCTTATGTGACAATCCGAGTGCACAAAAATAGATCGTCATCAATTGTAATGAATCAAGACTGACGCATCGAATTGATCCGAGAAGTTACAAAGAATTGGCCTCCCTCGTGAGTCTCATTCCGATCTCACCGAACCTGAAATTTGTCCAGTCTTTAGGGTTGGTCCAATCCAATTTCGTGTAGAACCAATCAGATTGCATAGCCATACTCGATGGTTCATGATGTCAACCTCTCTCTCGAGCCAGTTACCCACTTACATAATGTAACGTCCATCAAGAACTTCAGATAAAAGTGTTTTTTTGAGTTTTTACAATCACCTCGCATCGTTTTACAGTGTCAAGAAATCTTGATATTTGTATAATCCTTCACATAATTAGCTTTTTCTTTTACTGAAAAAATGATTGGATATTCAAGAGGTTAATGCTACAAATATTAAAACTCATACAGTAAAGAGATTTATGAAATGACATGGCAAAGTTTCTATTAAATGAGGCACTAGTTTGAATAAAGTTTGCCATATTTTTAGTGAACCTATTCAATGTTATGAGTCTTAACGTCTATAACATTACTCTATTAAAAATTTCTAAAGGTAATTAAGGGCCTTTTTTCTAAAACGGGTATTGAGATAAGTTGTTCTCGGACTTTTCATCATTGTCCAATGTCATTCCTATATTTAACGTGTTACGAAATGTGAGGGGCCGGGTTCTATTGCTGATTAACCCTCTGCATAGTGTTTTATATAATCAGAATGACTTCCTACTTTTAGTTTACTTATGCCTCCAAGTTCTTAAATATAGATGTCTTCATTAATTTTTTGACATGTTTACCTTCTCACTTAGATGTTGGGATTACACAAAGAGTTGTTATTTAGCATTGACCTTCCGTGGCATTTAGTACGGTGGCCTAAGTTATTGTTTTTAGAAGCTAATGTGATGAGAATATAGATATCATCATTTGATTTGACAACACCCTATTTACGATAAATTAGACTAGAAAGACAATTGCAAGGAAATTGCGTCTCGATTCTTTTTAAATTCAAATAGATTGTGGAAATAAAATGGCTAACTTGAAGTATCGGTGCGTGAGGACCCTTGTTCACATTCGACGATGACGTCATAAAAGCGACAAGAGCTTGTCCCATACTAGCGCTCGCACCAGACGCCGCCAAGGAAGACGTGGTAGAAGAATAGTTAATTTGAAGAAATTGGATTGCTTTGTGCATTTTGTGGGGCCCAAAATGTGTGTGCCATGGTTTATGACTAGAAAACGTGATGGTGATAGATATTGTTATGTTTGGCCGACTAGCGTTGCACGTTTACGTTTCCAATTCAAATTCTCAATATTTATAATAGTATGGGTGAGAGACTACAAGTTCAAAGGGGTCACATTGCTTTTAGTTAAGAAATATGGGTGAGAGACTATAAATTCAACAGGGTCACATTGCTTTTAATTAAGAAATGTTTAACTGAACTAAAAACAAGTGCAATTGTTTTCTGATTCACCAATTAAAAAAAATAATAATAAACGTGTCTAAAGAGTACGTTACTAATCTAACCCTAGGATTTCCATGCATTGTTTCCTCAGCTTCATTCAGGCGGTTCTCACGCTTGTTAGCCAATAAGAGAAGACTCACACATAGACTATCATAACACATGGACACCACAAAAAACTGTCAAATTAATACTTATCGTCCAATCTCATGATTCCCCCACCATTCGACCTATTCTATGAATGGTTAGCGGAAGTCAATAAAAGAAAACTTGTTTTTTTTTTTTTTTTTTTTTTTTTTTATGTCGATTCTTCAATTGCACGTTTGGCCTACTTGCTAGTGGCCAGGAAAGAGGATTCTTTTAGATTTCTCCATGATGAAGAAAATGCCTTGAAGGCCAATGTCTGCCAAGTCAACTTCAGCATATCCCATGATAAAAAATTTCATGAATTGGAAGACTCCCAAGTGTCTCGGGCAGACTAATGTGATTAGTCAATAAAAAAAGACTCGCACGTAGACTAATTGATATATGGATGCTAAAATAATTGTCAAATTATTACTTTCCGTCCAAACTCACGTCATGTATCTATCAAGTTGCCTATCAGGTACGCATGGCCCAAGAAAGGACAAATATCAAGTGGCTGACGAAATATAGCAATCAGAGAGGAATAGGGGCAAGTCGCACAAAGCCAGCTTGTTCTTTTTAACATGTTTAGCGTGGGATGGGTCGACTGACGATTGAATAGGACAGGATGGTAGAGGTTTAGCGTGGGATTTGTTGTCTAACGATCGGCTTCTATACTTGAAAGCAGACCTGAAGTCTTTGAATAGGCATTTTATATACCTAACGAGATTCATGACCAAGGCTAGGGTTATTGCATGATATAGGTATTCAGCGTCGTCGGACGTGGACACCAAAATTATTTTGGACAAGAATGCTATGATTTGAATACGAAATTTGCCACGTCTAGATTAACCCTCAACCATTCCGCCAATCTACTCCGAGCATATCATATTAATAAAACATCAATTTTCATGGACAATTTTTTTGTCCACATCGTTGAACTCAAGATTTCACCATAAGCCAAGACTTCATCTGGTATGAAAACAAGAAGAATGCAAAGAATAAGGGAGTTGGTTGCACTTTATTATTTCTGTTGAATTTTCTTCTTTTATTTTTATTTTTTGTCCAGACAAGCTATTAATTATTGGTTTTCACTTTTATGGTTAGCAAATTTATAATGATTTAGATCAAGCACGTTGAACTTGATGAGCTTGTCAGAAGAACATACTTATACCACTCAAGTGTTGTGAAAGGACAAACTTACTTCAGTTGGTTGATTCGTTATGTCGTCGGCATCCCATGGCGGAGTCATCAAAAAAAGAAAAAAGAAAAATGAGCTAACGGCATTTCATAACTTACGAAGGGTATTGTTGACAGAAAAGGAAAATTATAAACCTCCCAAAGCATTCTTACGAATTTTCTATATTTAAGTTGTGATAATTGCGAATCAATTTCTATTTATTGCGGAAAACACGGTTATAAAACATGAGACAATGCATGACAATCCATGTAGGCTTCGCTGGACGGCAATCGTAGTTCATCTTGCTTTCTTGTCATATTTCCCAACATAAATAAATCAAGAAAACACCGAATTCGTTTGGTTAGAAAATTCAACTCAAAAGCTTAAGTTAATAGATGAAGGTTACTATGATGTTGTATAAACTCGTCAATGGACCCATTTTTTAATCCATATGAACGTTAATTGGGTCGGTTATATTTAGTAAATGGGCTATAAATGAATTTAAACACAATATGCCTATTAAATGGGGCATAAATGGGTTGCAACTTACTTAAAACCAACATATTTCTATAACTCTCTCTTCATTCTCTCTTGTCTTCACTTGCTCACTCCACACTCTCACCTCAATTTAGGTATAAGTTTTGTAGATTTGATTAAATACGGAAGTGTTTCAATAACATCGGTCAATTTTGCGTAATGAAATTTGCATTATGAATGAATGGGTCATAAAAGGGCTAATAGGTCAATTTGGATTAGATTATTTATGACTTGACCCAAACCCAATTCAATCCACTTGTTTAATGAGTCCACTATTATACAAGCTATGTGACAATAGAATAAGTTGGCGTTGCTTGACATCACCATTTGCAAGACTAACAATTGATAGAGGGATATTTAGTAGTTATTGGGGGGAAAAAAAAAAAAGACACGAGATAAGAGGGATGCTCCGGGTGTGCACTTGGGTGCACCTCAAGATAATGTAGCTCTAATACCAAGATAAGAATAACACATAAGAGAAAATTGAGAAAATTGTATACATTTATGTATATTTAAATGTATCGTAATGAAGAGTTATTATATGTTTTGTTAGATAACTATTTAAAATAGCATATCAATGAAGGAGCGTAATCAAGAGAAAATATGAAGAGTCTCTAAGTTAGATGCAACATCTCAAGAGATATGGAAAATTGGGGGAAAGAAAAATCCTTAAAACTAAATCCCAAATGTCAAGCCCTTCAACTTCCAAATCTCTTGTTCTTTACTCAAGATAAGACATAAGAAGTAATACAAGGAAGACAGGAACGCCTTCTTCGAACAATTATAATGCACCTATGACATCGATATTCCAACTTCACCATAAAGTACATATATCTGCAAAGTAATTATTCGTAATTTCTTGGCAATTCATCTAGGTGATTTTCTTTAGTGAAATGACAACATTGAAGAATGCATTCTTCTCCTTGGACATGCGATCAGCAAGTAGAGCCTCATACCTCTTAAAGACCTCATCAATAATCTCTTTACCAAAGTGACCAATGAGCAAGGGCTCGGCCACAGCTCTCATGCATTGGGCCAAATTATATCCCCTATCCTTCAAGACAATATCAAAGTCAGAATTGATGTCAAGTATACTCCAATTCACTTCGGACACTTCCAAGCAATCAATTGAGAATGACCCTTGCTTTTGGACCTCCCCTTGTACTTCTTTTGGTGAGGGTGTGTACTGAGGGATGTTGAAGGAGTCTAGTTTCTGTTCTTCTACAAGTCCCTGGATTAGTGCAGATATAGAATTTTAGATTTTCCAACCAAAGAAGTGACAACTGCAAAAACATTAGCTGTTACTATAATAACATAACAAAATTCACAGTTACTTGTCTATGTTACTATTGCATAGTGATAATATATGATGTTTCTTATCATGTAAATGTTGATTCCATTTTAATCAAGTCTACACTAGCCTAAGAGGGAATAAGAGTGCGCTCAAAGTACCTCATAGTTTTATCTCTCATTCTCTAATTTTCTAGGGAAATTAGCAAAAAAGTTCAAAACCTATTATACTTATTCCAATTCAATCCCGAATCTTTTAATTTTACCAATTTAAACATAAAATTTTTAATGATTAGCTAATTTAGTTATAAATTTTTCAATCCTGCTAATTTAATCCTAAATCTTTTTTACAATTTATCAATTTAGTCATTCTAGTTATTTTGGGCAGAAAAAGCTAATGTGGCAATCTAATTAGCATTGGCTATCCTAATGTCGACAATTTAATTAATTTTCTTTTTTTTTCCTTTACTTTTCTATTACATTTTCCCCTTTTTCCCTATGCTGCCTTGAAAGAAGGGCAACCCTTGCCTAGGTAAGGGCTGCGCTCGCTAGGGGTTAATGATGGGGACCCTTGCTTGAGGCTAGTGAGGGGAACCCTTGCTAGGGCAATTGTCATCTAGGGCTGGCAACCTCCATTAGTCATCACTGAAGACTAGCAATGGCCAGTGGAGTGAAAAGGGAAAAAAAAGAAGAAAATTTTAAAAATTTTAAAAAATTATAAAAAGTGTCCACGTTAATGATGGCTATGTTATTTAGCATAGCCGGTCTTTGATAGATCCCTCCATCAATGATTTATAGTCATAATTAGCAAGAAGGATTAAATTGGCGAATCCTTAAAAAAAATTAGGACTAAATTTGTAAACATGCAAAAAGTTTATGACTAAATTGACACGATTAAAATGTTTATGATTAAATTGACTAAATTGAAAAGTATAGAACGTAAATGGCACAAGTGTAATAAGTTTGGAACTTTTTTTTTTTTGTAATTTTCCCTTGATTTTCTCGTACACATTCCTAAGCAAGAGAAATGGGATTAATCTTGTAAGATTTTCAGATTTGAATGTTGCTTTCGATCAGAGAATTCTTCTGCAAATCTTAACTAAAGGTTTGCAAGAAAATTCTTGATGTCATCTAACATAATCAGGGATTATGTTTGATTTTACAGAGTTCATAAACAAAATTTATTCCCAAAGGACTGACAAATTTCACCGGCGTCTACGGTAGGATGTGACAATTTTTTATGTGATAAAAATTATTCACAAAGGGCTAACAAAACTAACCTCCATTTTAACTTAATGTGTCCACGACGATTCAAGTACTATTTTGATTTTTTATTTGTTACCTCTGAGACCATCTGACCGAGAGCAATAGCTAAGAGCTCCCAAATGTAACAACACTCTTTACTTGAAGGATCATCGCTCCTTCGACCCAGGAGGGTCAACACCATACGTCCTCCCACCAGTAACTCTTGCCCACGACACTCCAAGAACGTCGAGAAGTCCCTCTGAAACTGCTTGTAGTATGCCCTAAGCACCTCTGGAGGACTCGATCTCGCCATGTATATGTTGCCTTTGTTTCCCTCTAGTCCTCGTGGGACCTGAGGAGGGAGGGAGGGAGGGAGGGAGAAAGAGAGTGAGTGAGTTTGATTTTCAAGCACACCCCTCGTTTCTTCATAAAAGAGTATAAATTTCCTAGAACCCCAAAATAGACTTTCTGGGTGTCTCGACTATTATTTGCTTGACTCTACCCTTAAAACAGAGTTAGACAAAAGTTTCCAGAAAACAACAATAATAACAATGATAAAAATAGTGTTTCTCGACATATGCTTCCCATTAGGTTTACAAACTACGAGACAAAAAATTACCTGAGATAGCCACATGAGGCTATACGAAGAATGAATCAAGTGCAGGCTTTCTCGAGCGAACAATCTTCCATAGAATGAACCAGGAACGCCATTGAAGAAGCACGGCAACGTTGCTGACACTCCATACTTGCTCTTCAATTGCTCGCTCAGCTTCCCTTGGAATCTTGGCAAGAAGCTGCTGAAGAGGGTGTTGAAGTCGTTCCCTGGGAGATCGTTCAAGAACACTTGGAACTCCGGCAGCTCATGCTTCATTGCCTTGCAGAGATCAATCACGATGTTGATGATCTCGGACACAGCGAATAAAGCATTGGGACCGGTGGAACAACCCAAGTCCGCAATGGCAACGCTCGTCGGCAAGGTGGCAGCAACGGTGGAGAAGAGAGCTGTGATGGCTGCCTCTAGTATGGGTTTCGTCATCGATATCACTTTTCTCTACAAAAAGAAAAGGAGAGCATTCACTCAATATAAAGAAAAAAAATTCGTGTCTTTAGTTTTTCGTATATAAAGTTCCAAAACTAGCCAATATATCCAGAGATATATTCGCGGACAGTCCAAATAAAATGAAATAACATTGCAGATTCCATGCAATTTCTTTGTAAATTCAAATTAGAACATCATGGGAAAGGGCTTGTCCAATATTGCAATGATTTTGCGAGATCTAGTACTTTCATATAGCCTCTGGTGTACATTCTTTTTCAAGAGAAATCTTGTTGATTGAAAAGTGTATCTACGAATTGGGGTCATAATTTCAATTATTAAGTGATAAGTCAAATAATCTCAACGGGCATGGTAAATTGGCTTCTTTCTGCATATAGAATTTCAAATCTTGGTAAAACAAAAGAATCTTAGTTTGCTATAAAATGAAGAAATCATGTTATGGTTCACATAAGACTGGAATAATCAAACATTAAATGCAGAGTAATCCAAGATTTTCGGAGCCCACAAGGGGATAATGAGAGATGTACCGGAAGCAATGAGTTGTTAGCATAACTTGATTCTCCCATTCCTCCATTCATGTGCAGTACTTGCATGACTTCCATCTCACCCGTGAGTTCCATCTCTCTCTCTCTCTCTCTCTCTCTCTCTCTCTCTCTCTCTCTCTCTCTCTCTCTCACTCTCTCTCTCGTACGTGTGTGTGGTGTTGCTTTAGTTGGCTTGCATTTGAATTGGTGCGAGGCTCTTCTATTTATAAGCAGTTTTGGGGTAATTTGTCTCGATGTTCCGCATTGATTGCAACTTGAGCCAAATTGTGTGAAATATGCAAGGGCATGATTTGGCACGCAAATGTCTACTTTGTGGAATTTTCTTTCCCTTGTGAACTGGTTACTTGGGGATAAAGACGAGGATCTGAGTGTGCATGGATACGGACAAAATATTCAGTGGTCAGAGACTGCTAACTAAGCAACCGGCATTTTCGACCAAAAAAAAAGCAACCGGCATTATATAAATATATATATTATTACTTTCAATCATTCACAATTTGACACTTATTTATTCATTTATGTAATTGATATAAATGATCATTTTTAAGAAAATACACTTTTTAGATCATTTATATTTCAGAAAACAGAGTACAACTTGCAAAAGTCGTTTGAAGTTTCTATTAAAAAAAAAAAGTACACATAGATCCGTAGAATCACAGCACAAAAAGTTAGATTGCTGGTGCATTTTGCGTTTTGTGGCGCCTAAACTGTTCGTCCCATGCAGACCATCACGTTATATGGCTGTTAAAACAAATGCCGAAATTGTACTAATAGTCCAATCTCATGGCGTGCATCGACGAAGCCGCCCATCACTCTCGCGTGGCCAATATGCTTTTAACTAATTAATTAGGAACATTTGTCACGCAAATCTATGCTGGGCGTCAGTGCATATTCCTGGGCTTTAAGGTTTCACATGGGATTGTTGGCTATTGATCGGCCTCTATGCTTTGAGAGCAGACCGAAGGTCTTTGTTTAGGAATATCGAATTACTTTTATGGACATCACGATTGTTGAGATCTGTGTTTCGTACATTCAATGAATTTTATATAAGTAACGTGCTAAAGTAAGCATTTAAGTAAATGGTCATATTTAATATATATTTACTATGTTGGGCGTGGCCATAAGATTACTTTGAGTGGAAATATTGCGATGTGAATGCGAGATTTGTCACAACCAAAGTTCAAAATTTGATCGCTCGGTCAATCTTCTCCAAGTATATATCATGTTACTAATAAATCAGTTATTATGAATAAACTTAAAATATATATAATATGAGTGGCCTAGTTAAATAAGAGCTCCCATGATGTCTACTTAAGATGGAGGAGTTTGAATTTCGCGGGTCGCACAAGATCTTAAGCGCGACGTCGGGGTGGTGGGTCTTCCACTAGCGTCGCTCCAGGGTTTACCCACTGGCTACCGGCTATACGGGGTTCCCTAAGTATAAAAAAAAAAAAAAACCTTAAAACATATGAGAGAATGCACCCAAATTCGTCATTATTTCACGATGAAATTCAACTTTGGACAGCTTGCATGGTTTAGTATTGATATGGCTAGACCTCTTGGTGAAGGCCCAAGTTCTATGGTGATTTGTGATCGACGGTCCCTTAGACAAGACTAAGTATATATGGCCAAAGTCCCCTCTTTGTTCTTAACATGCATATCCTAATTTCATAGAAATTTAGATTTTTTCTCTCCTCTTCTCACACATATTCTCTCGTTTGTGTGAGCGCTTCTCTACCGCCATGGTAGTGCTTCCTTCTTCCAAACCCTAAGATCTCCCTGCCTTTCCATAACTTTTTCCCTTTTTATTGTCCTTTTCCTTTAGGTATCCTTTAGAAGAAGAGAAAAAAAAAAAAAAAGAGAAAAGATCAAACTAAATCTACAGATGTTGCTATGTCGAAATCTGAACAGCTAATCAAACAATGGGAGGTGCCGATCCAGTCATCTGAGCAGCTTATTGACCAATGGGTTGTGCCGATCCCGCCATCGAGGTCTGCATAGGTTTGGATTCAGCAGTTTCTGTCTTTGATTTCACTTTTGGTGATTGGAAAATTGTCGATTTGTTGAATCTTTCGCCTCTGGTTGTTTGCTGAATTTCTCTACTCTCGGAGGTTGTGGAGGAGTAGAGGATGTTGGCTTTCTGATTAGCCACTGGTTGAGTGTTTCACGTCTGGTCTTGGCAGTAGTGAAGGAGTACTGAGTGTTTGTTTTTATGTGCCTGAGAAAGATGAGTATTATCGCTATTTCAGAGCAGGTAGATTAATCGAGTCACAAATCAAGTTAGTATCCATGGAGAGTAAAGAAGAAAATGAAATGCGAGTGGCAGCACTTTGCAAATGTCTGGGTTACCTTTGGTCTGAGGAGGACATTGTTGAAGCACCCACTGAAGTATCTCCGCAAAAAAAGGAGGAATGTAAACGTACACTCCTTGGCAAACTCTATTCCAAACCCAACGTCAATTACCCAGCCTTTGTATCCACAATGAAAAAAGCATGGAAAACTGAAACGGTTACCTGTTCACAAAAAGAACCTGGCCTATTTACTTTTATCTTTCAAACGGAGGAGGAAAAAGAAAGGATCATGAGGTTATCACCTTGGTCTTATGCTAGTAACTTGCTGGTGTTGAAACAGTGCGAGCCGGACGTGTCAGAGCACTGTTATGAGTTTTCTAAAGCTGCTTTCTGGGTGCGTATTGGCGGTGTACCTCCTGGCTGGAGAGTGGAGCAAGTCTTCAAAGATCTGGGAAGTAGAATCGGTCGAGTTATAGAAGTTCAGCTTGATACAGCAGATGACCATCAACAGAAAGGAGGAAGAGTGAGAGTAGAAGTTGACTTGAATGAGCCATTGAAATCGGGGGCAATTTTGGACATTGGATCCAAATGTCTTTGGGTGGAATTTAAGTATGAGCGTCTCCCACATTATTGCTATTCTTGTGGGAAAATAGGGCACTATGCTTCTGATTGTACTAACATTCCCTATGCACAATCACCTTGGGGAAACAACAAAATAGGGCTCTATGGACCCTGGCTGAAGATAGAAGCAAGTGAGCACAGCCCTTATTGGGAAACATTTTATGGCAAAATCGAAGAAGAAACTCCTGTGGAAGAGACTGTACCTGTAACACCCTCCCCAGACAGTGGCATGGATATTGCAGCTCACGAGGCAACTCAGAATATGTAGATGGTAACTTGCAGCAAACGAAGAATCGATAGCTCCTCTGGCATTGAGACAACCCAAGCAAATGAAGGGTCTGTTAATATAATCAGAGAATATGGCAAACAGGTACAAAGCTCTAAACACCATAAACTAGTTCTCTCAAAAGTTGGGAAGTGTAGTAAGAAGAATATGAAGATTCAGAAGGCAAAAAAACAGAAGTGCATACCTGAGAAAACCCCTCTTTTGATTGATGATATTGAACTTCTGGAAACCCCTGTGAAGTTGATTGAAGATGAACAAGTACGGGCTTTGGTGGCTAGCCCTAAGAAGCCATCAGTGACGCCATGAAAATAGTGAGTTGTAATTGTCAGGGGCTGGGCAACCCCCTGACAATCCAAGAATTAAAAGCCTTAACGGCTAGAGAAAGGCCCAATTTACTTTTTCTTATGGAGACTAAGAATAAAGAAGCAATGGTGGATAAAGTTTGCAAAAAATTACAATTCCAGAACGTTTTTCTAGTAAATCCATCAGGTATAGCAGGGGGTTTGGCACTTCTGTGGAATGAGGAAGTATCTTTAAAGATGAAAACCAGTTCAAAGCACTATATTGATGTGGATTGTATTGATCCAGACAGCAGGCAACATATGCAAATTACTTTTATTCATGCATCTACTAATTTTGGAGAGAGACTGACCTTATGGCAAATGTTGGAACACCTCAAGCCTCATAACTCCTGCCCGTGGATTTGCATGGGAGATTTTAATGAGATTTTGTATGTCTGGGAGAAAGTTTGGAAAAAAGAAGCTGACAACAGTCGCATAGCAGCATTTAGAAACATGATCAATCAACTTTCTTTAATGGATATGGATAGTCACGGATGTGCATATACATGGGCGAATAACAAAGATGGGGAGGAGCTCGTTAAGAAACGACTAGATCGAGTACTATGTACTTTAGAGTGGAGACTTACCTTTCCTGAAGCTGAAGTGCAAGCATTTCCAGCTGTTGGTTCAGACCATAGTCCTTTGGTTCTGAGCCTCTATCCTGGGAAGAAGAAGACAAGAAGATCTTTCAAAATGGAGGTTTTCTGGACAGAGCATGAAGAGTATCATGATGTTATGCAACAAACATGGAAATCTGAACATGTCCAACCATGCATGCTTTCAGAAAAATTGAAGCAGACATCAAAAGTATTGGCACAATGGAGCAAAGAGAAGTTTGCCAATGCAAGGTTGCAGATCAAAGAGCTAAATATGGCCCTAATAAAGCTTACTAATCACTTTGACCAGGACACCAGCATAAAGCAAAAACAAAGTATTATTTTCCAAATTGAAAAACTGCGAAGACAGGAGGAACAATTCTGGGGTATGAGGTCACGCATTAAGTGGATGCAATGGGGAGATAAAAATACCAGTTTTTTTCATGCATCAACCATACAGAGAAGGCAGCGAAATAGAATAACAATGCTGCAACTACAAAATTCAAACTGGTGCAGAGATCCTATGATACTTCGCAATCATATCCTATCTTTTTATAAAGAGCTATACAAATAAGAGGGTATAAGGCACTATCAACCGATCCTCAACCAATGTCCATCACCCATAACACAACATATTAATGAAGACCTGGTGGCTGTACCTTGGATGGAGGAAATTCAGGATGCTGTTTTTCAGATGGGAGCACTTAAAGCACTTGGCCTAGATGGCTTCAGTGGCATTTTTTATCAACATTCATGGGACATTGTGAAAACTGACCTGTTACAGTTAGTTCAGGAGTTTTTTCAGACAGGTGTTCTGGATCCCCTGCTCAACTGAACTCATCTTTCCTTAATCCCGAAAGTGAAGAACCCTGAAAACATCAGCCAATATAGACCTATCAGTTTATGCAACTTCAGTTATAAAGTAATCTCAAAACTTCTAGCAAACAGATTAAAGAAGTGGCTGCCATCCATTATTGAATCGGAGCAGTGTGCATTTGTTCAAGGCAGACAGATACAAGACAACATCTTCATTATGCAAGAAGTATTGCACCAACTGCGCATCACAAAAAAGAAGAAAAAACATCAGGCCACACTTAAATTAGATATGCAGAAAGCATATAACAGAATCGAATGGGATTTCTTGAGGGACTGTATGTTGCATATGGGGTTCTGTGAAAAGTGGGTAACACTCATTATGCAGTGTGTGTCTACAGTGTCTTTTAGTGTGAAGATCAATGGAGAATCCACCCCTTTCTTCCATCCTTCGAGAGGAATTAGACAAGATGACCCCCTCTCGCCTTATCTATTTATCTTGATTCCAAATGTCCTAACTTGGTTGATGAACAAAGCAATCACTGATGGAAGTATCCAAGGCATACAAATTAACAGGTTTTGTCCTAAACTCTCACATCTGTTGTTTGCAGACGATGCAATATTTTTTCTGAATGCTACTATTTTGGAATGTCAAAATTTGGCATTGATACTTAAGCAATATAACTATGCTTTGGGACAAGCAATCAATTTAAACAAATCAGGGGTGTATTTTAGTGCAAATTGTCCCCTCCCCTTGAAGAGAAACATGGCCACAGAATTAAGGGTCCTTGTGTTTGAAAAAACAAGGAAGTATTTGGGTATTCCTACAGACTGGGGTCAATCAAAAAAAGAACTATTTGCATGGATATTGGCTAGGGTTAATACAAAGCTAGAAGGGTGGAAGGAAAAACTACTTACTAAGGCAGGAAAGGAGGTGTTGATCAAAAGTGTTGTTCAGTCCATACCTATGCATGCTATGTCCATTTTCAAGCTGCCCGTTTCAATCTGCAGAGCAATAGAACAACGAATTGCATCATTATGGTGGAAAAAAGGTGATTATAATAGGGGAATTCATTGGAAAAAATGGGAGGTAATGAAAACTCAAAAGGATGAAGGAGGAATGGGTTTCAAAGATTTGATTACCTTTAATTATGCCATGTTAGGTAAGCAAGTCTAGAGGCTATCAACGTCCCCTTATGCCTTGTGGAGTAGAGTGTTGAAAGGAATCTACTTTCCTACAGGGGATCTCTAGACAGCAAGCACAGGCCTTCGCCCCTCATGGGGATGGAGGAGTCTGTTAATTGGCCGAGACACTATCAAAGAAAACATCAAATGGTCAGTTGGGGATGGTCAATCTATCCGCATTCGAGAAGATAAATGGTTAATGAAAGGGGTAATTGGAGGCCACACGAATCAAACAGAACCTACGATGGTTTTTGAACTAATACAAACAGATGCTAGAGAGTGGAATGCACAGAAGATTCAACAATTCTATAATGCAAATACAGTCGAGGAAATTCTAGCTATCCCACTGAGCCCACAACCGCAACCAGATTCCCTACTTTGGACAGGTAATAATTCGGGGAAATATTCTATTAAGAGTGGCTACAACAAAGCAATCTCATCAACCACAAATCACAACCACAATACAGCCTCATGTTCGTTTCGACCACCATGCACCTTATGGACCACAATCTGGAGCCTTGCTGTGCCCCCAAAAATCAGAACTTTCCTTTGGGCTCTCTGCCAAAATGCCCTTCCCACGAGAGAAAACCTATACAAACGAAAAATTGTTAATGACCCATTATGCCTACTCTGTCATACGAAGGTTGAAACGACTGAACATTTGTTCTTTCTATGTAAGTGGACAAAAGGTATATGGGAAGACCCAACTTGCATAGGTCTCAATCCCACAAACAAGATCAGACGGACAGAACAATGGCTTATGGAAGCGTTCCGAAAGCATACAGACATACCCGAAAGAGAATATACTAGTCTGGTTCTGTGGCACATCTCGAAGGCAAGAAACAAATGGCTTTTTCGATCAAAAGTTCCGAAATCTACAAATCTCTTGCAAATCGTACAAGATCAGCACCTTACCCTAATCAGAGGAAAGAAAATCCAGAATCTTGTTAACCCTAATTGTAATTTACCTGGGCGATGGAAACCTCCTGATCGAAGTGAATTGAAGATGAATGTCGACGCTTCTTGGATACCGGGCGAGTTTCTGTGCTCTATTGCTAGTATCGTGAGGAATTCGTCGGGGCAAGTACTCGAGGGCTTCGCTTGTACAGCTAGGGTTTCTTCATCTCAAGAGGCAGAAGTTGAAGCCATCTCACACGGACTCTTTTATATCAAGGACTTACGGAAGCGGCACGTGGGCAACTTCCGAAGTCAATCACTTCGCTGGATATGCGAAAGTGATTGTTCCCCCGCTGTTAACCAACTCTTGGGCCGGGCCGAAATTCACTGGAAGTTAAAAGAGAAGATCCTCCGATGCAGACATGAACTGGATCAAATCGAAGGGGCTATGGTCAGCTGCTGTACCCGAGAAGAAAATGGTGCTGCGGATTGGGTAGCACGAAATTTTCGTTTAAAAAAGCTTCCGCTTAACTGGTGGATTAGTCCTCCATTGCCTTTATGGAATATTTTATGCTCGGACATTAGTCCTATTTCTCCTTGTAAGACTTTTATTAAGTGAGTATAGATCATTACATCTTTCATCCAAAAAAAAAAAAATTCATAGAAATTTATCAATCAAGAGCTCTCTAAGGATCCCAAAAAAAAAAAAAAATAGAGCTCTCTAAGGAGAATATATATAAGGACATAAAAGAATGACGTGGAAGACCTATGTTTTATCTAAGTCAATGGGAGGATCTTGAGGTGACTAAATTTGGTATAACACCACAATAAAATGGCTAAATTTTGTTGCCTTCCATTTGTGGCGCATGCTTCGTCACTTTTGGGGATAAGTACACTATCATTGTCAAAAGTTGTGTATGGCGTTCATTTTGGTGCCAAAAGTTTCCGCCGGATCACTTAAGTATAAAAAATTTTGAAAAATGATCATTTCAGTACTAACACCGATGAAATTGGCCAGAAATCCGACATGGCCTTTTTTTTTTTTATTAATTTTTTAAGCCGACGTGGCTCATCAAAGAGTTAAGTCAGCATCCAAACACCAAAACGACGCCGTTTGGCATATTTCCCCTAACTTAGAAACCCTAATCCCCAAATTGAGGGAGAGGGAAGGCTTGTCTTCGTCTTCTTCTTCCTCGAAGACCCACACCAGCAATGGCACCAGCATAGCACTAACAGCAGCACCGACGGCACACCAGCAGCAATACCAGCAACGCACTAGCAGCAGCAGCGCACCAGCGGCACCTTCGACCCATCTTCTTCCTCCTCCTCCTCCTTTGCCCTCGCGTCTGATTTTTCCTGCCACTTATTGCTCGAGCAACAATCTCAATCTCTCCTCGCTCCCTTGGTCGAGCAACTATAATGGTGGTAGAGCGACGGTGGCTGAGCAACGGTGGCCGAGTGACGGTGGCCAAGCGACGGCGGGTGAACGACGGTGGCTGAGCGGCGGAAACCCTAATTATCAATCCCCATGTGAGCTAAACTGCGTCATTTCCGTGAGGCCATCCATGTAGAACGGCAAAATGACGTCGTTTAAAGGCCCTATCAATTTTTTTTTTTTTTATAGAGAAAGCCATGTAATCATTTTGGTTGGAATCTTTTGCCGGTGGCACCAAAGTGATCATTTTTTTCTCCGATTTGACACTTAAGTGATCTAATGGAAACTTTTGGCACTAAAGTGAGCGTCGTACACAAGTTTTGGCACCGATAGTGTACTTATCCCTCACTTTTGTAAAGAGCGACAATTATTTTTTTTTATCGTCTTTGATCTTTAAGGTTGTTAACACCTAAATTCTGATCATTTATTAATTATTTATTCCATAAAAAAATTAGGCATTGATCATGAACCCTAAACAAAAATATTAGTCAAATTGCATATAGATCTTAGAAGTATCAAACCCCTATAATATTGCATTGAAGCTTAGGGAATCAAGCGATTGAGCACATGAGCTTAATCGAACTAAGCCCATAAGGTGAAAAATCAAATCAAGCCCATTAAATCTTCATGGTGATGAAAGTTTGTAGATAGGGGATGCTATGTTGGAATTGATTTTAAAAGGAAACTTGGAAAGCGATTAAACTTCATATTATCGCAATCTGGGAGAATCCTAAATAAGGGCCTAAAGTATTCTTATTTTCACAAATAAAAGCATGAAGTGCCAACATTTTCTTAAGTTAGAGTGTGAAATGGACTTGTTTTAAATAAAATTCTAAAGTAGCTCTATTAATTTCAAAGAATGGCCTAATCTCACCGGGTTGATCAAGGACATTTTCATCATTTATTTATTTTTACTTTCTTCCCTTTTTTCGTTTTTACGTTTTTTCTTTCCATAAAAAGGACAAACACAAAACAGAAAAGATCTTGTTGATTGTTGGTGAGGCGTTCATTAGGAATACAATGAGGTGAAGAATTGTATGACTTTATGCATAAGAGGTCCCTGTAATCACAAAGAGTGCTGCGAACCTATGATTACTCAGTTTTGTGTTTTGCGTTTCTGTGACGATTGGTGGTGGTCGCCGGTGAGAGGAGCAAACTTAGAATCACTGTCTTGATACTCTCGGTTAGCTGGAATTTTCATTGATGGGGTCGATGGTGAAAGAAGTTTGAAGGAGAAGTATTCTGGCCGAATGAAGGTCGGTGAACCATATGAATTTTCTAATGAGAATGTGTTGTGTCCTCTTCTTCTTTCTATTATATGTCGTTTCTAACACTTTTACTTGTTTCATGTTTGTCATGCCGACCTTTCTCCAGTGGCAGCCAAAAGAACCTCCCATACACTTAGTCTATATATCTATATTTTTCAATGAGAAATTTAGGTGAAGAAATGATTTCGAGCATCATTTTGCAAATCGATTTACTCATGGACAACACCTCTTCCATTTAAATGGGGGTCAGAATAAATAAATAATTTCCTCTGGAAAAGTTCTATAATGTTGCCAAGCTCGGGACTCCGAGAGTGTTCAGCACTATGGGTTGATGGATCTGAGCCAAGGTGCAACGAGGCGCATGCGTGAAGTCTGGTGTTTAGCCTTGATGGACCTAGGCCCGGCCCTATAGATTGGAGTTCGCAGAGGCCAGTAGTGCATATCTATTTAGAAATATATATATATATATATATATATATATATATATATATATATATTTTTCTTTATCCAAATGACAAACTATTTTCCTTTTCATATTCAAAATTTAGTCAAACACCGAAAAATATAGTCATTTTCACAAATGTCACATTTTTCGTTAAAAAAATGAAGTCTTAGGGTTTTTTTCTTCTTGAAAAAATTTGTTGCTACATTTTTAATTAAGCAAATCCAAAAATCATTTCAATCTTAAACTTTTGCAAAGAAAAAAATCGATAAACACCCCATGCATATATTTAAATTAGACCACGACCATACAAATTATAGATGGACAAAAATCATCAATGACGAAAGACATGTGACACTTTGAAATAATTTTTAAAAATTTAATAATTATAAATTTTTAGAATTCTAGATGATGTCAAGTGATTAAAAAAAATTAAAATGCATTTACGTGCTTACTTCGTTAAAGATGTTGATATAGAATGCATAAATTGAAAGAATTGACGGTCGAACCTACCGTTAACATTATATGTGATGTCGTATCACTGATTTCACTCATAATGTTGTATTATTATATGAATAAACAAAATTATCTTATCACGAGATACTTAAATGATTAAATCATGGATTGCAATAACTGATAATATACACGATACGAAGAACGTGATTGACATGTCAGAAATAAAAAAATAATAATAATAATTTCAATCTCTTAAACGAATGAGGTTTTCTTCGCTTTATATGACGTATAAAGGATTGTATTTGACAATTAACCTGATCAAATTCAAGAATTAAAAAAGAAAAATGGTATACATGTGGTATTACGTATCTAATTTATTGTACTCCTAGTTGACTATGTCAAAAACTAGAAAGTTCATAATCTAACTTTACTTATCTTATGACCAAAATATATTGCATTTGATTTTTTAGCCAAAAATATATCTTTTTACAGTAACTTATGAGTTAGAAAAAAATTCAAATATATTGGTCTTGGAAACTTTTTTTTGCATAAAAATCATCAAAATTTATTTTTGTGGATAACAAATCCAAAAGAAAAGACTATATAAAAATTCGTTCATTTCTTATTTAAAGAAAGATGACTTTTTTGCCCGAAATCACTTAATGACTCAATTATTGATAGATAGTTAGATATTACAGGAGGAGAGTTTCACTTTGGTAGGTATCCGAAAATTTAAGGTAACTTTCACCTTGATACTATCGAGTGCAATTGGAAAAAAAGATACCCGAGGTCATCATTTCATTAGGTCAAAGAAGCACGGTGCAAAATGATGCATTAATTATTCACACGTCACCGACACAAATACTTCCCTAATCACTAACGAATTTTTTTTTATTCCAGTAATAAGGCCAAAGTTGGTCATACGTCGTCTCATCTGTCTACACTTCCCATTATTAAGAAAGTTCCGTTCAATAAACAAGGGCCATGTGTTGTTAATCAAATGGAGCAGAAAAGCGTAAAAGAGGCAGATGGAGAAGATTAAAGCATAGAGCAAGTTTTTGCAAAAGATGGACTTTGTATTATTAAGAATTGGAGATGTCAAAATGGATCACAAAACCATTTTATTAATTTATGTTTAGTGGGGTAGGTCGTGTACAGGTTAACTTAAATTCTTATAGATTTAGAATAGTAAAGCCCAAATTGCTATAGGTCTGGACTATATCCACCTGCAACCATATTAATCGAAAAGAAAAATTAAAAAAAAAAAAAGGTTTGAAGACAAAAAAAGCAACGCAGATTTATTAATAATGATATTTCAATTATATAATTCTCATCACTAGATATGAACGTCACAAACCAATCACGAGGAACCTTATAAGCTTAAGAAGACGGTTCCATCAATTTTAATAATTATATGGCATTTCGTTAATATAAATATATCTTTTGGGTTAGCCATAGTATATTTCAAGATAAACGATTGCAATGTTCAAGTGTTATGTTCCTATTGTCATTTGTATCTAACAAAATATGAGAGCCGCGCACCTAGAGTGTTAAAACTTGACATGGAATGATATTTCTATGTCAAAAGTTCGAAAATGTATATTTACATGCTAAAATTAAAGTAAAATGGATCAGTTAAATGTCAATAGCAAAAAAAATTCAACCAAAATGCTGACATGGCATTTTTCCAACTAAACAAGTAAAAAATGACATTGTTTTGCATGCTAATGTGGAAAGAAGAGCCCAAAATGTCTTTTTGCTCAAATTTGAATTTTAGTATAAATATTAATTAAATTACACTAAATAACTATATATATATATATAGAGAAGTAGATTGCAAAATGTTCAAGTGTTATGTTCCTATTGTCATATGTATCTAACAAAATATGGGAGCCGTGCACCTGAAGTATTAAAACTTGACATGGAATGATATTTCTGTGTCAAAAGTTCGGAAATGTATATTTACATACTAAAATCAAAGCAAAATTGATCAGTTAAGTACTAATAGCAAAAAAAATCCAACCAAAATGTTGATATGACATTTTTCTGACTAGACAAGTAGAAAATGATATTGTTTTGCATGCTAATGTGGAAAGAAGAGCCCAAAATGTCTTTTTGCTCGGATTTGAATTTTATTATAAATATTAATTAAATTACACTAAATAACTATATATATATATATATATATATATATATATATATATATATATATATAAATATAAAGAGAAGTAGATTGCAAAATGTTCAAGTGTTATGTTCCTATTGTCATATGTATCTAACAAAATATGGGAGCCGTGCACCTGAAGTATTAAAACTTGACATGGAATGATATTTCTGTGTCAAAAGTTCGGAAATGTATATTTACATACTAAAATCAAAGCAAAATTGATCAGTTAAGTACTAATAGCAAAAAAATCCAACCAAAATGTTGATATGACATTTTTCTGACTAGACAAGTAGAAAATGATATTGTTTTGCATGCTAATGTGGAAAGAAGAGCCCAAAATGTCTTTTTGCTCGGATTTGAATTTTATTATAAATATTAATTAAATTACACTAAATAACTATATATATAAAGAGAAGTAGATTGCAAAATGTTCAAGTGTTATGTTCCTATTGTCATATGTATCTAACAAAATATGGGAGCCGTGCACCTGAAGTATTAAAACTTGACATGGAATGATATTTCGTGTCAAAAGTTCGGAAATGTATATTTACATACTAAAATCAAAGCAAAATTGATCGAGTTAAGTACTAATAGCAAAAAAAATCCAACCAAAATGTTGATATGACATTTTTCTGACTAGACAAGTAGAAAATGATATTGTTTTGCATGCTAATGTGGAAAGAAGAGCCCAAAATGTCTTTTTGCTCGGATTTGAATTTTAGTATAAATATTAATTAAATTACACTAAATAACTATATATATATATATATATATATATATATATTTAAAGAGAAGTAGATTGCAAAAGGTGAGGGTTGTGCAACCCCTCACCACCGCCTACCCACCATTGCTAGGAAGGGTCCGGCGATGGTAGAGGGAAGGCCCAATGGGTGACGGCCCTTGGCCTAGCTGGGTGAGGACCAATAAGCCTTTGCCATATCTGGGGTGGGGATTGGCGACAGTAGGGGGAGGGCCTAGTGGATGATGGCCCTTGGCCCGACGGGTGAAGGTTGACAACCCTTGCCGAATCTAGGGGAGGGTCATGACCCTCGCCACCAATTAGCCAAAGTCACCGACCACTGGCTAGGGCCCGACGACCTTGGCCATCCCTCCTCCCACTGTTGCCGGCCATTCGCAATGACCGTGGGGAGGCGACGACAAGGGCTGAGCTATCGCCTTCTACAATCTTTTTTTTTTTTTTTTTTTGGTAAAGATTCGCCTTCTACAATCTTCATCTCCTCTTTTTTCTTTTTTTTCTTTTAAAAAAATTAATTTAATTAATATTTTTATAAAAATTCAAAAATAGGCAAAATAATATCATTTTAGCTTTTCTTTATTGACTCAGCTCTCTGAAGAGCCATGTAGTGAGTTAATTATTAAAAAATTACCATGTAGAATTTTCGACCAAGATCGCAAGACTTGGCATTCAAGTGTCTGAATTTTCAAAAAAGTGACACTTAATTGTACCTTTAATAACTTTTGACACTTAAATATCCCATGTACTAAGTTTTGGTACTTGCGTTGTTCTTTTGCTAATGAGATACTAATTTATAATGCATGCATCTGCACTTGTATGTTTATAATCTCACTAGAATCGATGTAACTTCATGAGAAAAAATATAGAAATAGAGCCAAAAAATGTGTTGCCAATTAATTGTGAATTTGTCATGGTAAGATGCAAGATATATTCTCGTTTGAGTCCGGCACTTTAAAAATTGACGTGGCAAATGTGGTACATTAACCGTGTAAGGGGTGTTGTGGCAGTGGTCCTGGTGGTTGCTGGATGTAGTCGCCACGGCTGGAAGGTGCTGGTCCCAGTGGTTGGGGGTGTAGCAGGCTGAGACGAGGTAAAGAGGCAGGATGCGCATTGGCCGATTGGAGATCGTGGAGGGGACAGAGAGAAACGCCGGGCGGTGTAGTGAACTTGCGAGTGAGCGATAGAGTGCCTGTGAAGGTGGTGATGGACGTGAGTAGATGAAATATTATGGGAGGATTGTGAGGTGGATGTCTCTCTGCCCCTCCTTGCCTCTGAGCCTGTGGAGTCTGAAGCTGTTTCTATGATCGTGGGTGGATCTTATTTGCTTTGAACTAAGTGATCCAATCCAAAAATCGCCATAGAGTTAATAAATTACCCATGTGAACGTTCATCTGCGGGATGCATGGCCGTGAATCTTGATTTGAATCTTCTTAGGGTAACAACCATGATTTCTGCCCTTGCTCTAAATTTCTCTGCCCTTTTTTTCTGCTGACATCTTGCCGAAGACATAGTCCTTGCCGAACCTATGCTGGCGGTGCCAATGTCTTCTCTTCAGCAGTGGAACTAACAAGAATCCTCGATTTGTAACTGAACAAATATTGCCACTATCCTTTTTTCCCTTTTATCTAACAAATAATTTTTTTCCTTAAGATGGCGACACAAATGATCCATGAATTTTGACTCATGGTTCAATATAAAATTTGATCCCTAAACTTTTAATTTATTATTTATGGTCCATGAACTTTCAACTTGTTTGATGTGATCTCTAAACTTTTAGTACATGCTCAATTAAATCTCTGAACTACGTAAAAATGTTTGATGTTATTGAAAGTTTAGGAATCACATTACATATTAGGCTATACTTAGGCTATACTTCAAGTTCCACATAGAACAAATTAAAAATTTAGAGATCATATTATATATTAAGTAAAAAATTCACGAACCATTTATGTCATTTTCTCTTTATTCATAACATGCGCACACATTTCTTTTATTTCCCCTTAAGAATGCCTCCTCTCTCTCTCTCTCTCTCTCTCTCTCTCTCTCTCTCTCTCTCTCTCTCTCTCTATCTCTGTTCGGCGCCCGTGCCCTGACCATGTCTTTTTGTTCTTTCCTCATTTATTGATCCTTTTTTTCTGTTCTGCCCCTCCTATCAATTTCAATTGGTCTTTCTTTTATTGCCCAAAGGTGACTCAGTCGACTTGGTGAATCAAGGAAGAAAAAAGAAATCACAAATGACATTGCACCTGGTTTGTCCCTCATTTATGTCCTCTGCCAAGTTATTCCACTCAGATGTGAATTAGCAAAGCGCACTGGAATAGTTCCTGCGACCAAAATTTCGTGAGGACTCATGCATTGTCGCTTTGCAAGTTTCCCCCATCTACCTAAATCAGAACATCCTAAATATGGGGATTCTGGCTTCATCAAGGAGACTAGATGGGCCTGCCGAAATCTGCACTTTATGGGTTTAATCCGATTATTTTCAATTAAGTTTAAAACTCCCTTGCCTGAGTCCATTAAAAATGCAGTTTGTGCGGGCTTAATATTATTAAATGAAAATGCTTCTACTATGTAGGTGCAAATTAAAAATAATTTTGTTTATGTCAGAATCAACTCCTAACTTTTCTATGTAATGAATGACTAAATGGATTGTCAAAATTTAGATATCAAAAAATTTTCAATTGACTAGCCAAAAAATGTCCAAAAAGTCCTAAATTTATTATAATAACAGCCAATTCAATTCTAGACCTTTCAACTATGCATATTTAGTTCTACAACTTTTTGAAAATTGTCAATTTAGTCCTAAACTTTTCACTTGTGCTAATTTAATTCCAAAATTTCCTATGATTTGCTAATTTAGTCATAAACCTTTTAACAATTTGTCAATTTAGTATTTTTAACTAATTTTAACTGGAAATTGTTGACTTTAACAATTTTTACAATTTTTTTAATATTTTTCTTTTTCTTTTTCCCTTTGCTAGTCATTGCCAGCCTCGGTGATGGTAAGTAGAGGTCAGCAAACACTTCCCCTTATACCTCCTATCCTGCAAAAACATCTAACACCTTAAATGTTAGGGATGTACTTGGAATCCTCGCTGCCAAACAAAAACATTTTTCAAAGAAAAGAAAAATTGGTCTAAGTCCACTAAGAGTTTTAACTCAAGTCCCCAGCGAGTAGCCAAGCTATCGAGACCAATTTTCCGGGTGTGAACCACCTAGGGTTTGGCTAATGGATTGTTAAGCCTAGACTTAACTCAGGCTCTCCCAAGCCCATATCAATTCGCGACTTAGGTTCAAGTTCTTAACATGCGATTGATTTTTAATTAGGAGTCGACATTAATCTATTTTTGGTGGATCGATTAGAAACCCAAGTAAAGTAATGAGAGTTTTACTTTACTCCTACGAACCAGAGATTATAGGTACGGGGACTTGGTTACACTAAATTTCTCTAATGCCCTTTCGGTACCATTCTTTTAATTTCAAAAAATGCTTTTGCAGGTAATTTAAATTGATTTTAAATCTATTTTCCTAACATGTGAGGCGATCATGCGAGTGCGCAAACCACTAATTTAACACCCAAGTAAAGCAGAAAATAAATTGCAGGACTTACCTCAAAGCAACGAAAACATCTGCAATGTTAAATTAAAATCCACATTAACAACCCTAGATATGGTCTCTAATTAACACGTAATTTTTGTTTTGTTTTTACTTAATTAATGAAAATCATGCAATATGCAATGCAATATTAACTAAATGACCTAATTCTAATGATATGTCATTTCTAATTAAATGGGCCTAGCAAAAATACTAAATGACATGCATCTCAATGAATCTAACTCTAATGACGTGCATATGGCATTTTTTCTTTTTCCTAAAAGAATGCAATCTATCCTAGAGAATAAAACTAATTTATTCTAAGACATTTTTTGTATTTTTTTATGAAATTCGAAATTAGGTAAAATGTGAAAATGACCTAGCTAAATTAAGATCCTATTCAATTTATATTAGGAATTAGGTTGAGCCAAATCCTAACTTAAACTAGAATATTATCTTAACCCAAATAATCCTAAAATGTAATCTATTTAAGAAAATGCCTAAACTTATAATAAATTAAGAAAAATATTATCTAAAATTAAAATAAGTGCAATTTAACCCTACTATGCAATGACGTACAAAATATGCCCTAATTCTACATGACAAGTGCATGATGATTTTTTTTTTTATGAAAAATTTTGAAATTAAAATTGCAACCTGAGTTTAAAGAAACTAGCATCCTAAATTGACTTTTTTTATTAAAAAAATTCGAAATAAAATTCCTATTCTAGATATGCAAGATAACCCTAAGACGAGGAATATTCTAAAACGAATCTAATCCTAATTCAAATTTTTTTTATTTTCTTTTTTATGGAAACGAAATTGATTCAAATGACCTGATAGCAAATCAAGCAAGATAAGATCGATATCCACAAATTGACGAATCATATCCCGTGCATGAGATCGGATTGGTCAATTTTAAATAAAACCGCGAATCGAATCTCAAGCGTGAGATCGGATTAGCGATTTTTCTGTGCAATTGCGAGTTGTATTTCGAGCGTGAAATCGGATTGTCAATTGTATGCACTTTGTGAAATTAGGAAGATTTCCCAATTTAAAAAGACACTTTATATTTATGATACGATAGCATCATTTGAAGATTCATACGAGATAGCAATTTCACAAATTAGGCAATAAAAATATATGAAGATCAATTTGATGAAAATTATTACCTAAATTGCAATATCACTCGGATACCGTTTCCAAACTCAGGGGGACAACGAATCATGCGAATTGTGGTGGTGATGGCTCTGAGCTCGGTGGAGGACTTGCCGGACCATCAAGGATCGTCAATATCACTGCACTAATCTGGTGGTGTCGAGCAATGATGATGGGTCGATAAATTTTTGATGGATGCCTGAAGTCCCAGGAGATGGGCCTGGCTCACGAAGGCTCTCTTAGACTTCAAACTGACATGGTCCTTTTGACCGGGTTCACGTGTCCCTCTGACCCAAAAAACCTGCACGCACGTAAATTCCACACCGCAAGCAATGGAAAAGAAATCTTCAAATTTAAAGCCAGGCCTTCGCCGAGAATCCTTCGGTTTGTTGCCGTAATTACGTGAATTTTGAGGCTCGGATGGCGGTGGGCAGCGTGCGGCAATGTTGACGACAGCAAACAGCAACCGCGTCGTCGGCGAGATTGACCTCCAAAACACAAACTTCGATGGTGGTTCTTGACCGAGTGGACGAGTAGGCCCGATGGACGCCTCAACTTGGCTAGAGCAAAAAGAAGAGAGGACCGCAATGAATTTGTGGACTATCCCTGTTGTGATGCTTTCTCTCTCCTTCAAGATCTCCACTTCACTTTCTTCTTCTTGGATCCAGATCACATTTTCTTCGCCTGACTCCCACCATTTTCACAATTTATATTTTTTATTTTCCCTTTGCACCATTGCAGACTCTCCACCGAATGGACTTCCTTTCAAGGTTGATTGAGAGCAAACTTCTTCTAGCGGCAAAAGTGAAGCGTGGCCCAAACGCTTGCTGGAACTTGTCGGGACAGCTTAAAACGTTGCGGAGCAGGCTCCGAGCAAGCTTGGATCACAGCTAGTTTTGGACAGAAATTTCAGAGATGCTCTTTGTTTGAGCGTCGGTGCTGGTGGCACGTCCGAACAGCAGCTTCGTCATTGAGGTTGGAGCTCGCTGCGGCAGGTACTCAATGTCGCTGGGCTCCGTGGCGGAGGGATAGCACGAGCGGTGTTTCGACCAAGGCTTGGCCGAAGGACCTCTCCCCTCTTTCTCACGTGTTTTGTTTCCCTCAATTCAGTGTATGGCCATGTCTTCAATTGTGTGGCCTCCTTCCAACCCTACGTATTTTTTACTTATTTATAGGGCACGGATTAGGTTTTTTAAATTCTCCAAATCCATATCCACGAAGATTTCTTTTCGAAACGCAATATTTGTTTTTATCCAAACGTAATATTTGCTTTTGGGTTGAAATCTCACAAAGATAAATCCGTAAAATCTCTCCGAGGATATGAACTTGGGTCGATTTGTTTTCTTCATGAGCTTAGCTCGACTTATCAAATTAAAACTTTTGAACCATCGATTCGAACCCATTCGTTACCGGCCCAATGTAAATAGAAAATGCACCTAAAACTATATGCTATGCAATTAACTTTTTTTTTTTCAGGGACAAAATTAACCCATAATTTTTAAAACGATAAATGACTAAATGGGTCGCCAAAATTTAGGTGTCAACAGAGAAACACCAAAAGAGTATTTGAGTGTAATCTCTTTGTACCGCTTGATTTATAGTGAAATTCGTTGTTACTCTCCCCGTGAGCGTAGGTCTTTACAACTGAACCACGTAAATCTGGTATCCAATTTATTTTCTTTATCCGTCTATATTATTGTTCGATCGCTCGCCCTTTCGCAACAGAATCGTTTAATACAAGTGATCATTGGCCATTTGTTTGCATTTATATACATTAGGCATGACTCGACATTGGTTTAAACTAAGAAAGGTTTAATTGAACTTAAAACAAGTCGAATTATTTTCTCACTCACAAATGAAAACAAGATGAAAAACACATCTGAAAAGTACTTTACTAATCTAAACCTAGGGTTTCCATGCATTATTTCCTCAGCTTCTTTCAGGGGGTCCACACGCTTGGTAGCCAATAACAAAAGGCCCGCCCAGAAAACACACGGACGCTACAAAAAATTGTTAAATTTATACTTATCGCCCAATCTCATGATTCCTCGCTATTCGACCTATCCTATGATTTGTCGATTCTTCTATTGCATGTTTGGCCCATTTGCTAGTGGCCAGAAAAGAGGATCCTTATAGATTCCTCCATGATGAAGAAAATGCCTTGAAGGGCCAATGTCTACCAAGTCAAGGTCAGCACATCCCATGACAAGAAATTTCAAGAATTGGAAGACTTCAGAGTGTCTCGAGCAAGAAGACTCTAATTTTGAAAGTATGTAAGTATGGTTAATGTTGCCGCTTCGATGCTAATGTTATTAGGTGCTAATTCAAGTGTGAATAAACAAAGCCTCTTAGTTATTATATTTGCTCGTTCCATGTTCTTGAATTAATTCTGAATATTGAAATTGACTGCGATTTTCTCAATTGCTATGTTGCTTCCAGTTTTAGTCCCTTCTTTAGGATATAGTACGTTTCTGTGTTTAATCATCTAATTTACCTACGTTGTCTTAACTGTTTTAGCTATTAAAACACAAATAGTTCGGTAGTCAACTTCTCCTTCTTCTTTTTTCATATCAAGGTACTCAACTTTAAGATGGAGGCAGAGCCAGATGCATCGAATTTGATTCACGTCACTTGTTTTCATACATTGGTGGGTTGTCCTTCTTTATACAATACAGAAAGCTATGTGAAAGGAAAAATATAATATTTAAATTATTATATGCGGTGGGTTCATATATTAATTTGATCATAATGTTTGATAAAGTCCCTTTCGTTAAACCTGTCAATATGATAACTGAAATGTTATTATATACTTTTTCTTATTTAATGGCAATCTGAATAGTGAATCTACCGCATCTAGTTCTTTTAGCACTTGTGACTTAGAGGCCGTTTAATACGATTGTATTGGTTAAGCATAACCAAACATTGTTTTTAATAAATCTGTTGTCTAACGATCGGCCTTTATGCTTGAAAGCAGACCTGAAGTTTTTGAATAGGCATTTTATGTACCCAACGAGGTTCATATCCAAGCGTAGGTCTACAGCGTTATGTGCGCACTAGTTTGAATAAACACTTACAGTTTGCCATATCATTTAGGGAACCTGTTTAATGTGATGAGTGTTAATATCTATAACATTACTCCATTCAAAATTGCCAGAGCTAATTATGGGCTTGTTCGTTTGAATTCTTAAATTCTCGAACTTTTCGTCATTGTCCAATTTCATCCCTGTATCCAACGAGTTACGAAATGTCTGGGTCGTTTTGCTGAAAGCCCTCTGCATAGTGCTGTATATTATTAAAGTGACTTCCTACTTGTAGATCATTTATGCCTCCAAGTTCTTAAATGTAGATAGCTTCATTGGTTTTTTTTAAATGTTTACATTCTCAGTTACCTATCATTTTGTTCGTTGATACTTCAATTGGGTTTTTATTTTTATTTTCCGAGCATAAATAAATCAATAAAACACCAAATTTGCTCAATTAAACCAATGCATTAAGGGGATATACGACAGAATATTCTTTGAAAGAAAACTTCAAATGTCAAGCCCTTCAATTTGGAAGTTGCATGCATTTTCCTTACGCAAGATAAGATGCATGAAGTGCTTACTAGCGAAACAGACACAACTTCTTCAAATTATGGTAAACACACTTGACACATCCATATTTTAACTTCACCATAACGTACATACATTTGCAGTGTATCTATTCGTGAATTTTTGTGATATATCTAAGTAATTCTTTTCAGTGAAATGACGACATTGAAGAATGCAGGCTTTTCCTTAGACATGCAAGTAACGAGTTGAGCCCTATATCTCTTAAAGACCTCATCCATCATCTCTTCACCAAAGTGATTGATGAGCAAGGGTTCAGCCACAGCTCTCATGCACCTAGCCAAATTGTATCCCCCATCCTTCGAAACAACATTACGGTTGAAATCTGCGTCAAATACATTCCAATTCACTTCAGATACCTCCAAACAATCGATTGAGAATGAGCCTTGCTTTTGGACCTCCAATCGTACTTCTTTCGGTGAGGGTGTGTATTGAGGGATGTTGAAGGAGTCTAGTTTCTCTTCTTCTATAAGTCCCTGCATTAATGTTAGATGTAAAATTTTAGATTCTACGACCGAAAATTTGAAACAATTGCAAAATCATAAGTTCTTTATATCTTCATGAAAGTCATAGTTACTTGATTATGTAATTGGGTATGTAACTATTGCATACTGCTAATATATGTCGTTTCTTCTCATATAAATTTGGATTCCATTTTCTACACCATGCCAAAGAGGGAAGGAGTGCGCAGTCGAAGCACCTAATAATTTTATCTCTTCTACCCTGATTTTCTTGAATAGATTCCGAAGGAAGAGAAATCGCATGAATTATGTAGGATTTCCAAATTGTGCTATTGCTTTCGTTCAAAAATTTCATGTCAAAATTCTAGCTAGAGGTTCACAAGAAAATTTTTGAAGTCATCTGGCATATACTTAAGGTACTTGAGAATCAGGAATAAAGGTATAAATGGCATTATAATGTCATTTTTTTGCTGTCCAATTGATTGTTATGATCGGTCTCGGAGTGCCAATTTTTACCAGAGGTAGTAAGAAAAATCTACCTAAATTTTGCCCTTATATTTCATGTGATTATCCAAGTTCTCTTTTGATTTTTTTTTTTTCATTACCTCGGAGACCATCTCATTGAGAGCAATAGCCAAAAGCTCCCAAATGTAGCAACACTCTTTGCTTGAAGGATCGTCGCTTCTTCGACCGAGGAGGGTCAAAACCATACGCCCCCCCACCACCAACTCTTGCCAACGACACTCCAAGAACGTTGAGAAGTCCCTTTGGAATTGCTTATAATATTCCCTAAGCACTTTCGGAGGGCTCGATCTTGCCATGTATATATTGCCTTTGTTTCCCTCTAATCCTCGTGGGACCTGACAAAAAGTAAAAACCAGACAGAGAGAGTGAGTTTGATATACAACTACTATACAAAAAAACCGCAAAATTGTGTCTCCACTGTCACATACTTCACTTTATCCAATAAAAGAAAAGGTTGGACAATAGTTTTCAGTAAACAATATCAATGATGAGAAGAGTATTTATGGACAAGATGTTTCCCATGAGGCTGTACAAATGAAACTGGGGGCTAAAAATTTACCTGCGACAGCCACATGAGGCTATATGAAGAATGAATTAAGTGCAGGCTCTCCCGAGCGAACAATCTCCCGTAGAACGAACCAGGAACGCCATTGAAGAAGCATGGCAATGTCGCTGACGCTCCATACTTGCTTTTCATTTGCTCACTCAACTTCTCTTTGAATCTCGGCAAGAGGCTCCCAAAGATGGTATTGAAGTCATTCCCTGGGAGATCGTTTAAGAACACTCGGAACTCCGGCATTTCATGGTTCGTCGCCTTGCAGACATCAATCATAATGGTGATGATCTCAGACATGGCGAAGAGAGTGTTGGGGCCTGAGGAGCAGCCCAAGTCGGCGATGGCGAGGCCTGTCTGGAAGGTGGTGTTGGTGGCAGAGAAGAGAGCTGTGACAGCTGCCTCGGTTATGGGCCTCGTCATCATTATCACCTTTTTCTACAAAAGGAAAAGGAGAAAGCATTAGTTCAAGATAAAGATAGAAAGTATGCATCTTTAGTTTTTACAGGTACAAAGAAATAAATCTCATTTATTACATATATCTTCCATCCTCGTACAATGATATCTTCATGACTGAAAAGTGCAAACTTCATATAGAACGATCAAATTTTGTGGATTCCATGTATTTGCTATGTTAATCCAAATTAGAGTGTCATAGGAATGAGTTTGTCCCATATTGCAATTTTGTAAAATCTAGCACTTTAATATACCCCTTTTGGGTACATTCTTATTCATGAGAAATCTTGTTGATTGAAAAGTGTATTTGTGAAGTAGGGTGATCGTTTGAATTTTTGAATGATAAGTAGCACTTTAATATACCCCTTTCGTATACATTTTTCTTCAAGAGAAGTCTTGTTGATTGAAAAATGTATCTACAAATTACGGTGATCATTTGAATTCTTGAATTAATAGTTACCGGCCTCAAAGGGTAGAATAAATTGGCGTTTTCGTTTATAGAATTTCAAATCTTGGTAAACGGAAAGGAACCCTAGTTTGATATAGAATGAAGAGACTATATTGTGGTACATCATCAGCGAAGCAATGAGAGACGTACCTGAAGCAATGAGTTGTTAGCATAGCTTGTTTCTCCCATTCCTCCATTCATGTGCAGCACTTGCATGACTTCCATCTCTCTCTCTCTCTCTCTCTCTCTCTCTCTCTCTCTCTCTCTCTCTCTCTCTCGCTCTCGAACGTGTGTGTGGCGTTGCTCTAATTGGCTTGTATTTGAATTGGTTTGAGACTTCTATTTATAGACATTTGTGTCTCGATGTTTCACATTAATTCTGTGTGAACTCACAGTTCGAACGTGAAACACGCATGGGCATGAGTTTGCACGGATATGTCCACTTGGTTTGATCTCTCTCTGCCATGTGAATTCTTATTCCTTCCAAATAAAGGACAAATTGGGCAAGGTACTTATAAGATTCATGTCGGCACGTGCTTCTCCATACATAGGACGAGTCTAGATACACGTCATATTGCCGTGCATGTGGTTGAAATTAAAGGCGTTATTCATTTTCATGAGTTTTATTAACGAGTTGTCTTAAAACACTAGGTGAAAAAAATTAAATAACAAAAAAAAATAATTGTTGATGCACTTTGAAAATTCAGTTCGTGCATATCATGAGAAAATTTTATCATGCTCTCTTAACAAGGGTCCTAACGGACAATCTACAGGAACAAAGTCACTACCAAGGTGATTGACCTAGTGGGGATGGAATAATCTGTCTTCCAAGAGGTCATGCTAAAAGGTGTAAAAGGTGTAAAATTTTGTCAAATCCAATTCTCATCGAACTTTGACCCCCAAAAAAAAAAAAATTCTCATCAAACAACTTAGATCTTAAGGTGCTTTTTTAAAGGAATTTGAGTATCTCATGGTTGGCCCGCTCTCATGACACATGCAGAAATTCAATTATCATGACCAACTTATTCTATATGTATTATGAAATTCTATCCGTTGATTAAAAAGCTTCACAACTGATGATGTACTAAATATTAATCTCAGAACTTGAAATCCTAGTAAGTGGTCGTATTTGATGATTGATAGTTTCACCCAAAGAGAATTTTTGTGCTTTATAACTCAAGGACACGACACAAAAACTCGGCTACCTTATAGGCCCATGAAATATCCATTACGCCCTACGAACCATTAGGTTTAGGCTTTTTGCACAGGCCCTAATCTAGAACAGTTTGAATACATTTAGTGAGATTTAAACAGGCAGCTTCTAATCTTTGAACTGAGAATCTTCAACGTCCCAACTAATTAAGCCAATATCGGGGATTACTCAAATAGTTGTTCTTTAGCATCGAACTCTCGGGGCATTTAGTACGGTGATCCAAGTAATTCTTTCTGGAAGCTAATGTGATGATGAGAATTTAAATATCATCATTTGATTTGACAACACCTGAGTTACGGTAAATTTGACTAGAAAGGCCATCGCAAGGAAATTGCGTCTCGATTCTTTGAATATTTGAATAGATCGTGAATGGATGACGTGGTGTGATGGTGCGTGAGGAACCTCGTTCACTCATTCGACGATGATGTCATAAAAGCGTAAAGAGCTTATCGCCCACTAGCGCACGCGCCCACCGCCCCATTGGAAACACGGGGTAGGAGAAAAGTTGATCTGAAGAATTTGCAGTGGTCGGGCACGTAAGAAAAGGTTTCCATTTGCAGAAAAACAAATTTGGATTGCTTTGTGCATTTTGTGGGGCCAAAATGTGTATCCCCTGGATTGTCCCGTGATTTATGACAAGGAAATGTGATGATGAAATATATTATTTTTGCCATGTTAGGTCACCTAACATTGTACATCTAGGTCTTCAATTCAAATTCTCAATTTTTTTTTTAATAATATGAGTGAGAGACACTATAAATTGAACAGGGCACATTGCTTTTAATTATGAAATGTTTGATTGAACTAAAAACAAGTCAAATTATTTTTTTTATTCATAAGTGAAAACAAAAAAATAAACGTGTCTAAATAGTACTCTGCTAAGCTCAACCTAAGATTTCCACGCATTGTTTGCTCTGTTTCATTCAGGCATTTCTCACGCTTGTTAGCCAACACGACTGGACTCACGCATAGGCTTTGATAACAGATGAACGCTACAAAAAATTCTCATATCAATACTTATGGTCCCATCTTATGAATCCTCACCATTGGACCTGCCCTATGATTGGTTAGCAGAAGTCAAGAAAAATCTTTTTATTGTCGATTCTTCTATTGCATATTTTCCCACTTGCGGATGGCCACGAAAGAGGATTCGTATAAATTCAGCCAATGATGAAGACAATGCATTGAAAGGGCCAATGATTACCAGGTCAAGGTCGGCAACCTATGATTAAAAAATTTCACGAATTGGAAGACTCGAGAGTGTCTCGAGAAGACTAATGTGATTAGTCAATAAAAAAAGACTCGCACCTAGACTAATGTGATTTACGGATTTTAAAAATAATGTCAAATCATTACTTACCGTCCAAATCTCACGTCGTGTATTTATCAAGTTGCTTAACACGTACGCGCGGCCCATGACAGGACAAATAGAAACTGGCTGACGATATATAGCAATCAGGGAGGAACAGAAGGGGAAGTCGCACAAAGCCAGCTTCTTCTTCTTTACATGTTTAACGTGGGGTGGGTCGGCTGACGATCGAATAGGACAGGATGGCGGTGCGTCAGTCCGTTTTCTGCATGAGGTTTGACGTGGGATTTTTTGTCTAACGATCGGCCTACCTTACGAGATTCATAACCAAGGCTAGGGTAATTAAATAATATGTAGGTAATCAGCGTCAGACGTGGTCACCAAAGTTGTTTTGGACAGGAATGCTATAATTTAAATACGAAATTTGCCGCATTCTAGAGCCGCTCCACCTTTCCGCCAAACTACTCAAAGCATGTCATATTAATTATTCATCAATTTTCATAGACATAACTTTATATGTCTACATTATTAGACTTGAGATTTCACCATAAGCCATGACTTCATCTGGTGTGAAAACAAAGAAAGCAAAGAATTAGGGAGTTGTTTGCATTTTGTTTTCTATGTTGAATTTTCTTTTTCTTGTTCAGACAAGCTATTAATTATTGGTTTTCACTTTTATGATTAGCAAATTTATGATGATTTAGGTCAAGTACATTGAACTTGATGAGCTTGTCAAAAGAACATACTTAGACACGAGATGAGAGGTGAGCTCTAGGTGTGCACTTTGGTGCACCTCAGGATCATGTAGCTTGATACCAAGATAAGAATAATGTGGAAGAGAACAATGTTTATATTTATGTACATTTAAATGTATCATAATAAGCAGCTATTATATATCTTATTTGATGACTATTTAAGATACCATATCCAACCATTGGAGTTTGCCCCAATGATTGGAGTGGTGGAGAGTTCGAATCCCTACCTTCTCAGAAGAGGAAGACAATGTAGTTTTAGGTATGTGTTTTGACTCCCACGCCCTATAAGGAGGTAAGGCAAAAATTTTGAAAGTGAATATTAGAGTAGGAGTAAAGTAGGACCGACCCCAAAAAAAAAAAAAAAGATACCATATCAATTGAGGAGCATAATAGAACATATGAAGAGTCTTCTATTAGATGCAACATCTCAGGAGGTATGAAAGATCAAGGAAAAGATACTAAATGTTTCCAATGTTCGAGAACTCAACTTGAATTTAGATGAACGATCCAAAAAAAAAAAAAGAGCATAGGTCAATTGATAAAGTGGTTCGATGTGCTGTAGAGAGAACCAACTAATGTTGACATGGCTACTTAGGCTTTGTTTTGGCAATGTTTTTATTTTTCTAAATTTCTATTATTTTTTTAACGAAATATAAAAAAAATAGAAATCCATTTGATAATGTCAGCTAATTTGGCCGAGGAATAGATTTGAAAAACAAATAAAAGTAGAAAAAAAGTTGTTTTTTGTTCCTCAAAACAATTTCTTGAATAAGTCATTTTCTTCTTTTTCTTTTTTCTTCTTCTTCCTCTTCTAATTGGTCGCTACTATTGGTTGTCGTCCACCTTCACTGCCCACTGCTAGATAGAGGAGGAAAAAGACGAGAGGAAAAAAAGAAAAAAAAGAAAAAAATAAAAATCTAAAAAATTATTAAAAAATTAAAAGAAATTATACACCACAAAAAAATTTGTGGGTCGTATCAAACGCATTCATGTTCTTTTTCTATTTTGGGAACATAATTTTATATAATTGCCAAACATGTTCTTCTATTAAAAAACTGTTCTAGGGAATAAAAATAGAAAAAGATATTTCTAAAAAGAAATTATTTCCCGGAACATAAATGTTACCAAATGTACACGTACTGTTGTGACCTACCCCTTGATAAGGAAGAAAATAGGTTTAGGGGTATTCTCTAAAAAGCAGGCCTATGGCCCTCAATTAGGCATGGCTCTTCTAAGCTTATACCTCACGTGACCTTAGGATATTCAAATTGATGTTGTAAGAATTTTCTAATAAGGAGTTGCCACTAGCTTATAGGAGTTGGTTAGAAATCAAGTGAAGTATGAGAGTGTACTTTACTTCCTACGCAAATAAAGAATTTAGGATTAAGGACTTGATTATACTAATTAAACAATCCATGTCCTTTCGATACATAATCTTATTCATTTCGAAAAGAGTTTTGTCAGACAGTTTAGATTGATTTTAAACCTATCGACTATCGTGTAATGTAATTATATGAGTGCGCAATCGTTAAAATAATAATCAATAACCAAGGAAATGTTAGGTTGCTTGAGAGAGCAAGAATCTAATGTCACTGAATTAGGAGCATGCCATTTACAACTAAGCTAAAGGGAGGCCATGATTGTCATATTGAATGTGCACAATCAAGAGCATTTGTTTCTAAAAACAAACAAAACCCTATGATAAAGCCCTAAGAACTTGTTTAATTTTTTAGTATGATTTCTATCGATAATTTTTGCACAATTTAAGAGAAAAATGCCCAAACAAAACTATTTAAAGCTTTTTCCAAGGAATTTTAATTTTTTTGAATTTTTAAAATTTTTTAGGATTTTTAGGATTTTTATTGGATTTTTATTTATTACTTATATTTAACAAATTTTATGATTTATTATTATTAATTTTTATTTTTATGTTTGTCCCTTCGTTGTAAAGTTGTTTTAAGGGTGACGATTGTTTTGGTCTTCCCTTCGTTTCTTTTCTCTCGGCACCCTTCCACTCGCGATGATTTGTATGTCATCTAGAGTGCAAGTTTTGTTGGAGCTGAGCTTCTTTTGCTGTATAGCCATGTTTGGTTGAAAGTCAATATACTTCTTACCTTACCAAAAAAAGAAAAAGAAATTCTAACCGAGTTAAAAGACCTAGCATGACTAAGCCGACCCGAATCTTATCATTTTAGGTTGGACCCAAATTCAAACCAACCTTAAGGTCCAAGAAAATTGTCCAAAAATTCCTAAACCTATTGCATCTTTGTTAATTTAATCATAAACATTTCAATTTTGACAATTAAGTCTTAAATCTTTTTAATTTTTGCCAATTGAATACATTCGACAAATTTCAGCCTAAAATTATTAACATGAATAGCTGGAACTAACGTGGCACTTTTTAAATAATATTTTGAATTTTTTTATTTTATTTTTTTTAGATTTTGGATCTAGGGTTGGCAAGGGTTCCTGGCACTAGATCCAACCCTAGATCCAAAAACTCATAAAAAAAGCCAAAAAAGTAAAAATAAAAATTCAAAAATTCAAAAAATTATTTAAAATGGGCCACGTCAATGCCAGCTGTCCATTTTCAAAATTGATCAGATTGACTCAATTGATAATAAGTAAAAATATTTAGGATTAAATTAATAAAATTAAAAGGTTTAGAACCAAACTGGTAAAAGTGCAATATGTTTAGAACTTTTTGAACAATTTTCCCCTTAAGGTCCATTCTTAATTAACCAAATTGGCCCAAGAAGTTTTTAGTCCATTGGGGGTGAAGAATAAAAGGAAGAAAAAGAAAAAGGGGGCCGGGTAGGCCTAGTCCTAGCCCGACCCCACTTCACTTTTCCTTTTTCTAAAAAAACATATGAATAATAATAAAAATAATATTAATATTTTTTAATTAATACTAGCAGTGCAAACGTTTCTAATGTCTATATGTGATGCATTTTAATGAAAAAATTACTTTTTTTATTAGTTAGAAATTAATCCATAATTTTCTATGTGGTTAAGCCCTAAGTAAATAAGCAAAATTTAGGTGCTAATACTTATGTGGCTATTGTGTGCTGTCATGGCTATTGTGCAAACTACGCAACAAAAGGCTGTCATGTCGATGGTAGTTTATCATCATTGTAGGAGATTTCCATCTCAATGGGAGGCTATCTATTGTGCAAGCTACATGAGCCTATAGTTGCGCAAGCTACATGAGTCTATAGTTGCGCAGGAGGTTGCCGTTGCAACAAGAGGTTAACATGGTTATTGTGCAAGCTACATGACAATAGAGCAAGCTGATGTGGCCACTGATGCCACTATTGGGGGAGACAGACAATGTTGAGGATCAACATTGAGAGAGGGATATTTGCAGTTATAAAAAAAAAAAAAAAAAAAGACACAAGATGAGTGGTGTGCACCTAATGCATCCTAGTATTTATATAAAGAGCATATAAACCCATTGTCAAGTCATATGCGACATTTTCAATAACCTTTCTCTTTTGTAAATCGAATTAGGATTGGTATGTGGAATTTGAATAATGGGTTGGATGCACATGCAAAGGAGGCTAAACTTGGCTTTGATACTATGTTATAAAGTCTAGAAAACTTAAGCTGATAGATAGAAAGTGATCATGTGTATATAAGAAGCAAACAAATCATAGTGTCAAGCGATGTGGGATATTTTAATATACTCAATCAAACCAATGCACTATGGTGGACATATGAAAGAAAAAACCTTAAAACTAGATCTCAAGTGTCAAGCCCTTCAACTTACAAGTCTCGGGTTCTTTACTCAAGATAAGACACAAGAAGTAATACATGTAATACAGGCACGCCTTCTTTAAGCAATTATGAATGCACTTGTGACATTCGTATTTCAACTTCACTATAAAGTACATATATCTATAAAGTACTCATTAGTAAGTTCTTTATAGTTTATCTAGGTGATTTTTTCTTTAGCGAAATGATGACATTGATGAATGCATTATTTTCCTTGGACGTGCGATCATCAAGTAGAGCATCGTACCTCTTAAAGACCTTGATCTCTTCACCAAAGTGATCAACAAGCAAGAGCTTGGCCATAGCTCTCATGGACTTGGCCCAATTGTATCCCCCATCACTCAAGACAATATCAAAGTTAGAATCGGTGTCAAATATACTCAAATTCACTTTGCACACTTCCAAGCAATCAATTGAGAATGACCCTTGCTTTTGAACCTCCCATCGTAGTTCTTTTGGTGAGGTTGTGTACTAAGCATGTTGAAGCAGTCCAATTCCTGTTCTTCTACGGGTCCCTAAATTAGTGTAGATGTAGAATTTTAAATTTTCCAACCAAAAGAAGTAACAATTGTAAAAACATCAGTCGTTACTATGATATCTTAACAAAATTCCTAGTTATTTGTCTATATTGCACACTGAGACATATGTTGTTTCTTATCATGTAAATATTGATTCCATTTTATTCAAGCCTACACTAGCCTAAGAGGGAACAAGATCACGCTCGAAGTACCTCATAATTTATCTCTTATACTCTGATTTTCGAGGGAAATTTGTAAAAATGTCCTAAATTTATTACATTTGTGCCAATTCAATCTTAAATCTTTTAATTTTACCAATTTAGACCTAAACAATTAATTAATTGCTAATTTAGTAATAAATTTTTCAACTGTGTCAATTTAATCGTCAATCTTTTCGAAAATTTATCAATTTAATCATTTCAACTACTTTGAATAGAAATCACTGACATGGCAATGCAATTAGTACCGACTATCCTAATATCAACAATTTTTTTTTTAATTTTCTGAATTTTTCTTTTTCTTTTCCTTTCCTTTCCTTTTCCCCCTTTTTTCCCTCCGTCAGCCTCAATGAAGGGCAACCCTCACTTGGTGGAAGGTCCCCCCTAGCTAGCCTTGGGTGAGGATCACCCTTGACAAGGACCGATGATGGCAACCCTTCCCCAAGGCCATTGAAGGGGAACCCTTGCTAGGCAAGGGCTATGTTGCTTGAGGCCTATGAGGGTGACCATCACCTAAGGCTAGCAACCTCCATCAACCATCACTAAGGCCTGACGATGACCAATAGAGGGAAAAAGGAAAAAAAAAAACAATTATACAAATTGCTTATGTCAATATCATCCATGTCACTCACCACAGTCGATGTTTACTAGATTGCTACATATAATTAGCTCAAAGGACTAAATTGACAAACATGCAAAATGTTTAGGATTAAATTGCCACAATTTAAAGGTTTAGTATTAAATTAGCTAAATTGATTGGTATAGGGTTGGAATAGTGCAAGTGCAATAGGCTTATGACTTTTTTTTTTTTTTTGTATTTTCTCTTGATTTTCCTGAATACATTCCTAAGGAAGACACTATAAATTGAACTGGTAATTTGCCACATTGGGTCAATTAGTAGCCACAATCATAGGCCATTTGTTTGCATTTATCTTAATTAGGCATAACCTGACATTGGTTTAAACTAAAAAATGTTTAATTGAACTTAGAAACAAGTCGAATTATTTTCTCCTTCACAAATGAAAACAAAATGATAAACGTATCTAAAGAGTACTTTACTAATCTAAACCTGGGTTTCCATGTATTATTTCCTCAGCTTCTTTCAGGGGGTCCTCGCGCTTGGTAGCCAATAAGAAAAGACTCACGCATAGACTCTCATAACACATGAACGCTACAAAAAAAATTATCAACTTAATATTTATCGTCCAATCTCATGATTCTTCAGCATTCGACCTGTCCTATGATTTGTCGATTCTTCTATTGCATGTTTGGCCCACTTGCTCGCGGCCAGAAAAGGGGTTCCTCATAGATTCCTCCACGATGAAGAAAATGCCTTGAAGGGCCAATGTCTACCAAGTCAAGGTCAGCATATCCCAGATAATAAATTTCATGAATTGGAAGACTCAGAGTGTCTCGAGCAAGAAGACTCTAATTTTGAAATATTTAAGTATGATTAAGGTTGCCCCTCCGATATTAATGTTATTAAGTGCTAATTCAACTTTGAATAAACAAAACCTCTTAGTTATTATATTCGCTTGTTCTATATCCTTGAACTCAATCTGAATATTGAAATTGACCATGCGATTTTCTCGACTGCTATGTTGCTTTTAGTTTTAGTCCTTTCTTCAGGACACGGTATGTTTGCATGCTTAATCGTCTAACATATATGACATGCAACCTACGTCGTCTTACTGTTTTAGCTATTAAAACACAAATAGTTGGGTAGTCAACTTCTTCTACTTTTTTTGTATTGAGGTATTCGACTTTAAGATGGTAGCAAAGCCAGATGCATCGAGTTGGCTTTTCCACAATTATTTTCATACATTGGTGGGTTCTCCTTCTTTATACAATATGAAATATATGTGAAAGGAAAATATAATATCTAAATTATTATAGGCGGTGGGTTCAATAATTGATTCGATCCTAGTGTTTGATAAAGTACCTAATTAGAACCTGTCAATATAATATTTGAATGGTTATTATATACTTTTTTCTTATTTAATGACAATCCGAATAGTGAGTTACCGCATCAAGTTCCTATAGCACTTTGTGACTTAGAGGCCATTTAGTAACGATTGTATTTATTACGCATAATCAAACAGTGTCTTTTATAAATTAACAAACATTTAATTGAACTAAAACCAAGTCAAATGTAAATTTAGGTTTACTTGAATTCTGTCGTCAACTTCACCTGTGCAGGCGGTGCTCACAGTTCTTAGTCAATAAGAAAAGACTCGAACGTAGACTAATACGATGTATGGATGCTAACATAAAGTCGACTTATCACTTACCGTCCAATCTCGTGTCATGTATCTATCAAGTAGCTATCAAGTGGCTGGCAAAATATGGCAATCAGAGAGGAACAAAAGAAAAAGTCGTACGAAACCAGCTGCTTCTTCTTCTTTTTGTTACAAGCTTAACGTGGGTTCGGTCGGCTGACGATCGAAAAGAATAAAATGGTGCGCGTCACTCCGTCGTTTTCTGTGTAAGGTTTAACGTGGGATTTGTTTTCTAATGATCGGCCTTTATGCTTGAAAGCATACCAAAAGTCTTTGAATAGGCATTTTATATAACCAACGAGGTTCATGTCCAAGGCTAGGTCTACTGCATTATATGCGCACTAGTTTGAATAAACACTTCCAGTTTACCATATCATTTAGGGAACCTATTTACTGTTATGGGGAAAAGTGCCAAAAAAGTCATAAACCTTTTATCTTTGTGTCGATTTAATCCTAAACCATTTTTTAGTGTCGATTTAGTCCTAAACCTTTTTATGTTATGCCAATTCAGTCCTTTCTGGCTAATTTAGGCCGGATTTTGCTAACTGAACACCAGTCTGCTGACATGATCTGATCGGTGCTGACGTTGACAACTTTTAATAATATTTTAATATTTATTAATTTTTTTAATTTTTTTTCTTTTTTTCTTCTAGCCGGTTGCCCCATCTCAACCGACACCACGCATCTAAACCGGAGCCACCTCCACCATCATCTCTGCCGGAAATGGTCCTCCATCTTCGTTGTCTTTGTGGTCATCTTTAACCGTCATTGGCCTTGAGCAAATGGCCAAAAATCTGGGGAAAAATCAGGAAAAAAATAGAAATCTCTTGAGAAAAAAAAGAACTTGCAGGAAAAATCTTTGAGACAAAGAAGGGGGCAGTGAGTCTCTTGTACTTTTAGCCAAAAGATATGAAATTTGGAGGGATTTACAGAGCAACATGGGTAAAAAATCAGTGGGTCTCTTGGCCGAAAGGTAGAAGACATGACCGCAAACGACTTGAATTTTGGGAAATGTGTGGAAGCTGGGGAAGAAAGAAAGAAGAAACCTGAATGCCGAAGCTCTCCCATTTTTCATCGCAACTCATCGGGAGAATGGGGAAAAATTGAACCCAGAAATCCAAAATCTGCCTGCGACTTCCTTTGTTCGTCTTCCGCTTTGTCTTTCCGGTGGCCCAGCTCCAGATCTGGAGCAGAGCCCCATCCATGGCGGTGACAATCGAGGTCGAAATCCCGGCTATGATTGGGCTCTAGCGGTGTTGGGGATGGGGGCGGAACTCAGCTTGCCGCCGACGTGTCTACCACGGCAGAGGGTAAGGGCTCGAGGAAGGAGGATTGCGACCTTAACCTCGTCGGCTGTCGCCTGAAAAATAAATAAATAAATAAATAAATAAATAAATAAATAAATAAATAAATAAATATTAAAAAGATTATTAAAAGTTGTCCACATCAACACCGATCAAGTCACGTTGGCCGGTCGGCGTCCAGTTAGCAAAATCTGGCCAAAATTGACCAGAAATGACTGAATTGGCACAACGTAAAAAGGTTTAGAATTGAATTGGCACCAAAAAAAGATTTATGACTAAATTAACACAAAGACAAAAGGTTTAAGACTTTTTTGGCACTTTTCCCTAATGTTATGAGTCTCAATATCTGTAACATTACTCCATTCAAACTTGTTAGAGCTAATTAAGTGCCTGCTTGCTTGAATTCTTAAATGCTCGAACTTTTCGTTAGTGTCCAATATCATCCATATATCAAACGCGTTACAAAATGTTAGGGGCTGGGTCCTATTGCTGAATAACCCACTGCGTATTATTGTATAATTATAATTATAGTGACTTCCTACTTTTAGTTTATTTATGCCTCCAAGTTCTTAAATGTAGATGACTTCATTAATCTTTTTTGCACATAGGAGTAAAACCTTTCATTTGTTTCGTTGTTACTTCAATTAGCTTTTTATTTTTATTTTCCGGCAATAGATAAATCAAGAAAGCACCAAATTCGCTCAATATGCATTATGGGGATATACGATAGAAAAATCCTTCAAGCAAAATTCCAAATGTCAAGCCCTTCAATTTGGAAGTCTCATGGTGGCTGCTTCTTATAATACTCTCGATTCTCTTAAACTGTATATGGTATTAGAGCATCTTCGCTCAACCGAGCCTTCGATCCCACTGGTTATCAAGTTACTCATCTCCTCCGATGCTGAAGAAACAGCCACCATGAGTACAACCAGTGACAACACAAACTCATCTGCAACCGGTCTCATCACCATCGGCAACAGTGTTCTCGTCACCGTCGGCAACACTGTCCAACTTCCTGTGAAGCTCACAGCTGGCAACTTTCCCTCTTGGTGAGCACAACTTCAAGCTATTTTAATCAGGCATGATCTGCCCCAATTTGTTGATGGCACACACCCTCGTCCGTCGCTTGATTCGTCCGGATCAACCACTCCAGAACGCACATTATGGATCTGCCAAGACCAGCTATTGTTATCTGTCATTTTCAGCTCAGTTTCTGAATTTATTTTTCCACTGATTGCATTTAGCAAAAAATCTCAAGAGGCAACGAAAAAGCTCACCAACCTTTATGCCAAAAAATACCATTCTTGGTTAATGTTCCTCAAGGACCAGTTGTCCACAATTCGGCATCAATCAAGGTCAGTTCCGAGTATCTTCAAAAGTTAAACGGTGTTGCTGACGAACTCTCTATTATTTATACATCCTTTAAGATGATATTATTATTCATGCCTTACATGAAATTGGTCTTGAATTTAAAGAGTTAGCGGTTGCAATTCGTGCTAGAAAAAATCCTATTTCATTTAAGGAATTAAATGACAATCTTATTGCTTATGAAACTTACCTTAAGCATGAAGAAAAAGCTGCAATATTCATTCTTGTCATAGCTTAGTATACTGCCAAATCACACTCTAGTTCGTCTGTTGCTTGCTGGAACGGTGCCCAAAATGGACGTGGTGCTTCTCATGGCACTTGCAACAACCCGCCAACCAATAGTCCCGTAGACCATTGCAATCTCATGACTCTCGGCCTCTGTCAATTTTGCGACAAATATGGCCACACAGCCAAGACTTGCTTCCGTATCCGAGATTGTCCAAATGCTGAACCTATTGTGCACCGCACAATCACCACAAGTTCAGCCCCGCAATGGCTTGTTGATTCAGAAACATCCCACCACATCACCAACTACTTATCAAACCTATCTCTCACTCGAAATGTGAAGGACCGGATGAGACTGTTATTGGCGATAGGACAAGTTTTAGTATTTCGCATGTTGGGACAGCAAAACTTGTGTCTCTCGAAAAACACCTTTGTTTTACCCAACACACTTTGTGCACCGTCCCTTACTCAAAATGTAATTTCCATCTCTAAATTTTGTGCCCAAAATAATACCTCTATTGAATTTTTTGTCACGTTTTTTGGGTGAAGGTTCTTCGAATGGGAGCGACGTTGTTGCGTGGCAAGCATAAACATGGGGTCTATCATATGTCACTCTCCCCACGGCCACGCAAAGACCAACCCGGGGCGTTCATAGGAGAGAAAGCAGCTCATTGGGATTGGCATCAACATTTAGGACATCCTTCTTTCTCCATTCAAAATTACTTAGCTAGGACATTTTCATTACCCATAAGTCCTAAGTCCAAATCCATTTCCAAATCATACTATGATTCGTGCCAATGTAATAAAAGTCATCATTTGTCATTCAATGTTTCTACTCTCATGAGCAAAAATCTACTAGAACTCCTATACACCAATGTTTAGGGTCCTACTCCGGACACTTTGATTTAAAATATTACGTTTCACCTATCAACCATTTTACAAAATACATATGGCTTTATCCTATGTAAAAAAAAAAAAAAAATCTAACATTTATGTCATTTTTAGTGCTTTCAAATCAATTGTCAAAAAAACAATTTCAATGTCCTATTATCTCTACCTACGCCAATGCAAAGGTGAGTATCTAAAACTCAAAATCTTTTTCACCACACAGTATTTCTCACTTCACCACTCCTCACACCCCACAACACAATAGTACCGCCAAACGGCAATATTGCCATATTGTAGAAACAAGCTTAACTATACTCCATAACGCATCTCTTCCAACCATTTTTTGGTCCTATGCCTCTCAAATCGCTACATATCTCATCAATTGACTAATTACTACAATACTTCAATATCAATCTCCATATCAAAAACTTTTCCATGGAAAGCTGTACTATCTTAAACTTCAAATTTTTGGATGCTCATGCCATTCGTGGCTTTGCCTGTATGTCCAAAACAAGTTTAATAAACATTATCATTTGTATATATTCCTTGGCTACTCACTCTCCCAAAGTGTGAACAAATGTTTCGAATCCCAAACCAAACGTGTTTACACTTCTCATCACATTGTTCTCCATTAATACATTTTTCCATATGTCACAATAAACTCCTCACCTCCAAACCCATTATCACCTACAAATCCCGCATGGATTCAACTCCCAATTACTGACCAACAAACGAGTCCAACCTCGCCTCCTGTCCTAACGCTGATTTAATCACAAGCTCTTACAACTGCTGCTAACTCATTGCCTACTCCCCACGCAACAATTATCTCTCCAATTCACAACACTGATGCCATCAATGATCATCCTCAAGCCGAATCACAACCTCAACCACTACTCAACCCACCCACAGCTGACCTCTTACCAAAAACCTAGCCAACTTAGACAAAAAAGACACACCATTGTCTACTATAAACCCCACCCCATCAGATCCACCTCCCTCACCCTCTGATACACCATCACAACTGACCTTACCACCACCTCCACCAATTGCAACCTGCAACCATCCAATGATTACACAATCTATAAATAATATGTTTAAGCCCAAACAAGTTTATCACACCACTAAACACCCTCTACCTGACACCATCGAACCAACATGCGTTACTCAACCTATGTGGAATGTCAAATGACAACATGCCATGTTCGAGGAGTTTAATGCATTGCTACACGATGGGACATGGAAACTCACCCCTAACACAAATTCTAGTAATGTTGTTAGTTGCAAGTGAATCTTTCGGATTAGACGCCAGACTTGACATCAATATTGAACGCTACAAAGTGCGTCTAGTTGCCAAAGGCTTCCACCAACATCCCAAGATTGATTGCAAGGATATCTTTAGTCCTGTTATCAAACCAACCACCATTAGTGTTGTGCTTTCTATTGCATTGAACCGAGGATGGCCACTTCGGCAACTTGATGTTAACAATGCGTTTCTACAAGAGATCTCACGGATGTAGTATATATGACTCAACCTCTGAGGTTTACTAATCCAACTCGATTGAACCATGTATGCAAAGTGAGAAAAGCTATTTATAGATTAAAACAAGTGCCAAGGGCATGGTACACCGCATTGAGTAAATTCCTACACACTCACGGCTTTTGCAACTCCCGCTCCAATCCATCCTTGTTCATTTACATTATGGGTCCAATTCTAACATTCTTCCTTATCTATGTTGACAATCTTGTCTTATAGGTAATGACACTTCGTTCATCGCCAAATCCATTGAAGCACTATCTACACATTTCTCTATCAAAGCATTGAAGTGATACCAACCAAGATGGGTATATTTTTCTCTCAATATAAGTATATCCGCAAGCTTTGACAAAAACACAAATGGATGAAGCCAAGGAGGTAGGACTCCATTAGCCATGGGAATCAATTTATCGGCCAATGATCTAGCCAAGGCAACCAATGCAAGTGAATATCAAAGTCTTATTTGGGCCCTGCAATATCTCACTATTATAATTCCCGACATCACATTCTTCATCAACAAATTTTTGCAATTCATGCAAAGTCCCGTTATCACACATTGGGTTGTTGCTAAGCTACTTCTCTAGTACTTAAAAGGAAGCATATTCCATGGGTTACATCTAACACGCTCCACGACATCTATTCTTCACGGTTTCTTTGATGCTAATTGGGTAGGCAATGCAAATGACTAATCATCCACCTCTGCATTTCTCATCTATCTAGGACCTAATCCGATGTCTTGGAGTGTATAGAAAGAATGCACAATTGCCTGATCTTCGACGGAAGCCTAGTACCGTGCCGTTGTCATAGCCACAGTAGAACTACAATGGGTCTGAAACCTATTGTCCGAACTTGGCATCGATCCGATCACCACTCCAACTTTGTACTTCAACAACATCAGTGCCACATATATATGTGTGAATCCGATATTTCACTCCTGAATGAAACACATTGCCATAGATTACCATTTTGTTCGTGATCTAGTTGCAAACAAAGTTCTCCACATCTCTCTCATCTCAACCATAGATCAATTTGCAAAATGCTCTTGCAAAACCATTATCCAAACCTCGGCTAAGTTATTTACGACCCAAGATGGGTATCTTCAATGGAAGCGCCATCTTGCGGGGGCATGTTAAGGATAATGCCACAAATTAGGGAATCAAGACCAAATCAAATCGGTCAAGTGATAAAGTCAAGGAAGAATCTCACATTACAAGCAAGTGCTAAGATCAAGAGATTGTAACTTCAATTTGATTGATTCTAACAGCTTGTAATCTCTTGTATAAATACATGTACTCAGTTCATGGAAAATGCATCAGTTGCAGAAATTTTTTTCTCATAATTCTCTCGATTATCTTAAACTTTATAGTCTCCTCCATTTTCCTTACACAAGATAAGATATATGAAGTAATACAAGTGAAATAGCTACAACTTCTTCAAACTATCGTAAACACACCCAGCACGTTCATATTTCAACTTCACTATAACATATGTATATCTGTAGTGTACTTATTCATGAATTTTCGTGATTTATTTAAGTGATATTTTTTAGCGAAATGACAACATGATGAACATGGGCTTTTCCTTAGACATGCGCGAGGCGAGTTGAGCCTTATACCTTTTAAAGACTTCATCCATGATCTCTTCACCAAAGTGATCAATGAGCAAGCGCTTCGCCGCAGCTCTCATGCACCTGGCCAAATTGTATTTCCCATCCTTTGAGACAACATTAGGGTTGAAATCTGTGTGGAATACACTCCAATTCACTTTGGATACCTCCAAGCAATCAACTGAGGATGAGCCTTGCTTTTGGACCACCCATCTTACTTCTTTTGGTAATGGCGTGTATTGAGGGATGATGAAGGAGTCCAGTTTCTCTTCTTCTACAAGTCCCTGCTTTAGTGTTATAAAATTTTAGATTTTGCTACCGAAAATTAGAAACCATTGCAAAATCATAAGTTGTTTATATCTTCATAAAAGTCATAGTTGCTTGATTATATAATTGGGTATGTAACTATTGCATACTACTAATATATGTCGTTTCCTCTAGTGCAAATTTCAATTCCATTTTCCACACCATGCCTAAGAGGGAAGGAGTGCGCAGTCGAAGCACCTTATAATTTTATCTGTTCTACCCTAATTTTCTTGAATAGATTCCTAAGGAAGAGAAATAGCACGAATTATGTAGGATTTCCAAATTGTGCTATTGCTTTCGTTCAAAAACTTCATGTGAAAGTTCTAGCTAGAGGTTCACAAGAAAATTTTTGAAGTCATCTAGCTTGTACTTTAGGTACTTGAGAATCAGGAATAAACATATAAATCGCATTATAGTGTCATTTTTTTTGCTGTCCATTTGATTGTTATGATCGGTCTTGGAGTGCCAATTTTTACTAGAGGCAGTAAGAACAATCTACCTCAAATTTGTCCTAATATTTCATGTGATTATTCAAGTTCTCTTTTGATATTTTATTTTTCTTGTATTACTTCGGAGACCATCTCATTGAGAGCAATAGCCAAAAGCTTCCAAATGTAGCAACACTCTTTGCTTGGAGAATCGTCGCTTCTTTGACTCTAGAGGGTCAAAACCACACGCCCTCCCACCACCAACTCTTGCCCACGACACTTCAAGAACGTTGAGAAGTCCCTTTGGTATTGCTCGTAGTATGCCCTAAGCACCTTCCGAGGGCTCGATCTCACCATTGTATATGTTGCCTTTGTTTCCCTCTAATCCTCGTGGGACTTGACAAAAAGGGAAAAAAAAAAAAGAGAGAGAGAGAGAGAGAGAGAGAGAGAGAGAGAGAGAGAGAGAGTGAGTTTGATTTACAATTACCGTCCAAGAAAACCCTAAAATTGTGTCTCCACTGTCACATACTTCACTTTATCCAGTAAAAGAAAAGGTTAGACAATAGTTGTCAGAAAACAATATCAATAATGAAAAGAGTATTTATGGACAAGATGTTTCCCATGAGGGTGTAAGAATGACACTGGGGGCCAAAAATTTACATGCGACAGCCACATGAGGCTATATGAAGAATGAATCAAGTGCAGGCTCTCGAACGAACAATCTCCAATAGAAGGAACCAGGAACACCGTTGAAAAAGCATGGCAATGTCGCCGACGCTCCATTCTTGCTCTTCATTTGCTCCCTCAACTTCTCTCTGAATCTCGGCAAGAGGCTCCCAAAGATGCTATTGAAGTCATTCCCCGAGAGTTCATTTAAAAACACACTGATGTGGACAAGTTTATTACTTTTTTTTTTTTTTGAATTTTTGGATTTTTTTTCCCTCTTTCTTCTTCCTCTACCGGTCGCCCAACTTCTGACAACTGGCGAGGATCGGCCCGCTGGGAATTGGCAAGGGGCAACCTCACCAGCCTCATGCGAGGTCGCCCTCGCCAGGATCTGGCAAGGGACAACTTCACAAGCCCTAGGCAAGGCTTGTGGCTGGGGAGGTCGTCCCTCGCTTGCTTCAAATGAGGGTGAGGGTCAACCTCATCAATCGTGAGTGAGGCTCGCCCAAGGCCCACGAGGTCATCCTTCGCCAAATCTCAACAAGGGTGACTTCACTCGAGGACGGCGAGGTCACCCCTCGCTAGCTCTTAGTGAAGGCAACCTCACTTGGCTGGCGAGGCCGACCCTTGCCAGTCGCCAAAGGTTGGGTGATTAGCGAGAAAAGAAAAGAGAGAAAAATAAAATAAAAAATAAAAATTATTTTAAAATTTTTTAAAAAATTACAAAAATAATAACTTTTATCCATATCGGTCGGCGTCCCATATAGGACAAACGGTGTCCTCAATAGCAAATTCTAGCCAAAATTAGTTTGATGAACTTAATTGGTAAGAACTAAAAAAAATTATGATTCGATTGACAAAATTAAAAGATTTAGAATTAAATTGGTGAATGTGCAATAAATTTAGGACTTTCAAATAATTTTATGGACAGTTTTGGGGTACTGTGTCTCGATGTTCCTCATTGATTGCAACTTGAACCTAATTTCAAGTATGAAAGATGCACGGGCATGAGTTGGCTTGCACGTCCACTTTGTGGAAGTTTCTTTGCCTTGTGAACTGATTAATTCCGGATAAAACTGGGGATTTAAGTGTATGTACGGATGGGGAAAATATTTGGTGATTAGTGATTTTCATGTAAGCAGCTGACATGACATATATATGTTTTTACTTTTAATCATCCACAATTTAACACACGTTCATTCGTTTATATAATTGATATAAATAATCATTTAAAAATTTTAGATTATTTATTTTTTATAAAATAATCGGAGTAGAAATTGTGAAAAACACTTAAAGAAATTGTGAAAATCACTTAAAGTTTCCATTTTAAAAAAAGAAAAAGAAAAAGGTACACATAGATCCGTGGAATCACAGCACAAAAAAGTTTGATTGCTGGTGCATTCTGTGCTTTGTAGGGCCTACACTGTACGTCCCACACAGACCATCACGTTAAATGGCTGTTAAAACAAATGCCGAAGTTGTTACTTGGCGTGTACGATGAAGCCGCCTGTCACTCTCGCATGGCCGACATGCTTTTGGCTAATTAATTAGGAAGGTTTGTCACGCAAATCTATGGTGGGCGTCAGTGTATCTTCTTGGGTTTTATGGTTTCACATGGGCTTGTTGGCTAGTGACCGGCCTCTATGCTTTGAGAGCAGACCGAAGGTGTTTGTTTAGGAATATGGAATGACTTTTATGGATGTCACGAGTGTCAAGGTCCATGCTTCATACATTCATTGAATTTTACATATGTAACGTGCTAAAGTGAACATTAGGGTAAATGGTCATATTTAATGTATGTTTATGATGTTGGGCGTGGCCATAAGATTACTTTGAGTGGAAATATTATGATGTGAATGCGATATATACTAGTATTTAATATAATTATTTCAATGTAAGGATTATTATCGATTAAAATCCCACGTTGAGTCGATGCATAGGAACCGCACGATGGAAGGATCCAGGCCCAAAATGATGCGAATTCAACTAGACCATGCGAACACCGACCAAAAAAAAAAAGTAGACCATGCGAACACCGACCAAAAAAAAAAGTAGACCATGCGAACTGAAGTGCATCTAGCACCGTACACCTGTCACTAGCGATCGTGGGGCCCGTTTCGCTCCTATCGGTCCAGAGAAATCAGGACGCATCCAGGATACAAGAGTTACGTGATTTTCCAAATCTAACGGAGCAAATCACCAAGAAAAGGAAAAAGAAACAAAATGAAACATTGCGAAATCCAACGGAGGTGATTTGACTGCTCATGTGAGGGGCGAGAGTACAGAACGAGTACGAGCCGTCCAATGCGTAACTTCATTTGGATACAGTAAATACTTAGCCACGAACTAGGAGTGAGCATAGTTCAAATGGGTAGTTTCCACCTTAAAATTAGGAATTGCCTACTAAGAACCAATTCAAAAAAATTGAAATCGAAATCTGTCCGTTAATCCGAGGATCCACTTAGGAACCGAATCACTGATCCGGTCTAGCTCTCAAGTGGGTCAATGAACCAATCTCCAATCTCTACAAAGCTTGTTTGACCTTATATTTGGGTGAAATTGCAAGCTATTGATTTTGATTGAGGATTGAAAATTATAAGGCAAAACGAATAGATAATACTCATTAACTAAAAATTTAATTTCTTTGAAAGTTGTGGTGTTATCTTCTTAAAGTTTCTCGACCTCGAAAACTTTGGAGAATTAGACTCCGCGTTAAAAGTCCTAACTTCCATAAAAGTTAAAACATTACTAACTTGATTCATCTTTTTTCAACATCAAGCTAATTTAATCATGGAAATGGCTAAAGAGAGACTTAATTATATTTTTAAAACGAACTGTTGGCTCTTATGGACATTTCCAATTACTCATTCCTCTATGTTTTTTATTTTGTTTTAGTTGAGAAATCAAGTAAATAAATTATTGGAATAAAAAAAAATAGGGGGTTAATCCTATTACATACCCAAAAGATGAAATTAGTCAATAATGTCCAATAACTACAAATGTACATATATGTACATATATATTTGATCAAAAACTATAAAATAATTAAATAATTGAGATTAACTTTCTTTTTTCTTTTTTTAAATAGATATGTATTGGTTTAGTTTGGGTGAGTGGGTGGGTGGGTGGGCGATTCTATGCCTAAAACTGGAAACTGGACAGTACTCATCGGTTCTATTAAATTGGAATTGGGAACCGAACAGGCCCATGGGAACCATTGTTTCCAATCCAGTCTGAGTAGTTGTTCGTTTCATTTGCACATTCCTACGACAAACGTGATCCAAAGTGATTATTTTGAACAGGGAATTCAGGCCCCACCTTCCCCGTGGACCATCCGATCAAGAAAACGGGTCCAACCTTAGTTTTGAATTATTTTATCCCCGAAGATTATGCATTTTGAGCTTATCCTTGTTTTTTGGTTGAATTTTTTCTTTTTGTTAAAATTAAATTATTTTAAAATATTTTCTTAAAAATGGTCACTCGTGTAGTTTGAAATAATTAAATTAATAGGAATTTTTATTTTATTATCAACAACAATTCATATCTATATAATTACATAAATGATCAAATTTTCCATGAATTCATTCTTGTAAGTAATATGATCAATTATTTTCAAAAATATATTTTCCAAACCATTTAATTTTCGCAAAACAAAATGAGTCTGAATTTGGATGTTTTTCCCCTATCTTTTTAGAGAAACATAATTTGGCTTTTGAAAAGATTTTATTTCCACTAAAATTCTAAAATTAAGCACATCACCTATTTTATTACAATAAAATTCGAGAATAAGAATCCGAGCCATTTTTCATGTTCATGTAAAATGTTTAATCTTCCAATGTGGCTGCCGAAAATGGGGGAAATATTAAACATTTCACGAATAACCAGAAATGCAAACATAACAATTTGCTAATAAATGAATTTTCCATTGATGCAAGCTTTGCGAAAGGAAATATATAAGAGATGTGCATCAACACTTCAACCTCTTTTTCCTTATCCCGTCTTCGTATGGAAAAGAACGTGGTTAAAGGCAAGGATTTTGTATACAACTTACCAGCGATCGCTTAACTTTCACTAATCATATCGTTATTTTGTTACTACAAAGAGTTGTGATATGATTATGATCGATCCTCACTAAGAATGGATTAAGACGCGTGGATTGTATCAATTTCAAATCAGGGAGATCGTGGGGTTGCGTCCGGATTTCTCTCGGCGAAATCACTGGCACATTCGCATGCGTTGTCATCTACGAAAAAACATGGTGTCGGTACTCCGAATCTGGCTCCAAAACGGTCCCCAGTGTCCTTTGCCAAATCAATTTTTGATGTCAGCAGCTCTGCTTCGTCTGTCATGTTGTGGCCGGTGATGAAGACGAGAGAGGACAGAGTTTGTCCCAAAAAAAAAAAAAAAAAAATTATTGAGAGTGTCATGATATGATTGGAAAGCCGAGAGGTTTCCGACTCAAACAAAGGAGATTATTCATTCGAAAATCGCTACTCGCATACAAATTGCTTTCTATCAAGATGCGCATAATTAGATGGTCTTGACATAATCGATTCACGGAACTTATAAAACATTAGATGAGTCTCAATGACTAATTCTTTACATTTGTGCTCGTAAATTATTACCCAACCGTGGGCACCTACGTTGGATTAGAGTCTCTATTTCATCGCCGAGGTCAAGGGTTCGAAACTCGCAGTTGCTAAAGCGTTGTAAGTGAGGGATCATGGTATTAGGTTCCTATACTAGTCTCTCTCGAGATATAGAAAGCCAGGCTCGACGGCGTCACTGGGTGCAGTGGGTCAAGGCAGAGTCCTTAGTTACCAAACAAAAAATATAAATTAAAAAAAAAAACACGGTAGAGTTTAGTTTTAATTAACAATTTGTCGTGACATAATAATCGTGTCACGAACATGTGGTCTATGGTTACATTCATGACTTCATGTCCAGGTAAAGTAAAAGAGAGAACAAAAGAAAGAGCGCAAAAATGAACAAATTCAGCATAAATTCTGCTATGATTTGAATTTGATTGGCTTTTACTACTATTTTAGTCTTTACATATCCTTTGCACATTTTTGGGAGAGCGTACGTATGGCTTGTCCCGTTTCTAGATATCATTCTGTATTTTTTTTCTCAAGGACTTAGCTAATGATTCGATGCTCAATGCTCAATCGTCCGCCTTTCGACCACTAGAATTATCCAACAAACCTAACTCGATTATTCAAGCGGAAAGAGTTCGAGTGAGATTGTCGTTCATTGCATGAGTGAAAATCGATTTGCGCGCGCTGTCGAAAGAGATGACGGCGAAGAACATGTAGCAAACCCCCAACGGTTCGACTTCAGATTTCGTGAACGAGCAGGCAAGATTGCTCTGCGGATCCACGCTCGAGCACAAAAAATGTGCGAGGCTTGGATCGAGTTATGAATTATAAGAAATCTGAATGCGGTTGGTGGTAAATGTACAGGGGTTGAAGTACACGAAATTGAAATGACATAGGAGGAAATAAAAATGAAACGAGATGTACAGGAAGGGCAAAGGAAAAGCACAAAGAAATGCCAAAGAAGAATGACAAATTGGTCATGAAGTTTGATTCAATATGCAACGTGATCTCTAAACTTTAATATACTTAACGCGATCCATGAACTATTGGTAAATATTCAATATAGTTACTTTGTTTGATGTGAACTATTATATACCAAGTTAGATCTTTAAAAATGATAAATCAACATGTCCATCTTTTTATCCATCTACATTAGACAAGGAAGATAAAAATTAGGTAATATGTTCATTATTATTTGATGACATAGATTATTATATCCTGATTCAAGCTAAACATCTTACATAAATAATCCACCTGTACCTTTTGATTTAGTCCACCATTCAAATTTAATGGATTGGAATTCGGAAGCCACATCAACAAATTTCATTAACTTGAATTAATGGAAAAAAAATATTAAATACTTTTATATAATTTATAAATTAGATTGAACATTTATTGATAATTCATGGATCATACTGTATATTAGACCAAAATTCAAATATCATTCCTGTCATTTTTTTCGAAATGCAAAAGATAAACCCTCGGTGGAGTGGGAGAATTTTGATGATGAAGCTTTCTAGAGAGTGCCTCCACTCGTGCCACAATCTCTTCACTTCCCGTATTTCTTGCTCGTAATTTTTTATAATTGCTCCTATTTCCAAGGGGACGAACGCCACCTTTCGTCAAACTACTCCCTTCATCCTTTCCCACTCTCCATTGATATTGCTCCACCTCCTCTTATTGACTTTTTTTGGTCGAAAAAAAAAATTATGTCCGTGACTCAAAAGGATATACGAAAAATACATAAACTTTTATGGTAAAGCAAATCGAAACAGACTAAGGACCAGATTACTACAAAACAAAGCCAAGTTCAGAAAACACGAAGGATCAACAAAGCACCAGCAAGGTTAAGCACACACTCATTTCAAAAGAATGGATTTGTCAAGTAAAATAATTTATGGCCAATCATTGGATCTCATATTATCGTTAGTGATGAGCTCATGTGAGAAATTCGTTCTTCAATAACTACAGCATCACCAATTGGTGGTGTGCGTCTAGGTTCAGCTTCGTCTACATTATTGGCATACGGAGACAACTAAAATAGTTTGAATAAACACAAATCTAACCTTTGGAAGAGCAAATTTTCATAGTTTAGCGAGACGCCAAAGCTCCTACAATCATCCAGAGGTCCTGTACACGTGCAACATAACTTCAGGCTTTAATCAAAGCCTAATAAGCCCCAACTTGCAACAATTCAATTCCATTTCATTCAATAACTCTACTTAACCTACTTCATGGCACAATTTTGGGGAAAAGTGCCAAAAAAGTCTTAACCTTTTGTCTTTGTGCCAATTTAGTCATAAACCTTTTTTTTTGTGCCGATTTAGTCCTAAACATTTTTAGGTTGTGCCAATTCAGTCATTTTTGGCCAATTTTGGCCAAATTTTGCTGACTGGACGCCCGCCGGCTGACGTGGCCTGATCGGCGCTAATGTGGACAACTTTTGATTATATTTTAGTGTTTTTGAATTTTTTTTTGAATTTTTTTTTTTTTTTTTTACATTTTCTTTTTTTCTTCCTCCAACGAATCACTGGACCTCGGCGACTAGCCAAAGGCGACGGCCGGTGAGGTCGACCTCGACCCCGCTAGCCACCTCGATAGTGGCCGCAAGGCCGCCTCGAGGCCTTGGCGCGAGGGCAAGCCCCGCCGGCTCGGCGCGAGGAGGCCGTCTCCGATGGAGATGCAAGGGATGCGGAGAACAAGAGGATCGCGAAGTAGAGGGAATCTCGAAGGTCACGCTAGAGAGAGAGAGAGAGAGAGAGAGAGAGAGAGAGAGAGAGATCTTCGATGGCACGCAGAGCTCGTCGTCTGGTTGGATGCTTCCGGTGGCCTGGTGCAAAGCCAGCTAGAGGCCGCCTCCTTGCGCCGAGCTGGTGGGGCTTGCCCTTGCTAGCCATGGGTGACACTTGACCCTTGCCAGATCCGGCGAGGGCGAGCCTGGCCATCAGGCCTCGAGGATGGCCTCGCGCCGAGCAGGCAAGGCTCGCCCTCGACGCCCAACGCAAGGCTACCCTCACGGCCATTGGCGAGGTGGCCAGCAAGGTTGACCTCAACCTCGCCGGTTGTTGCCGCTGGCTGGTTGCCAAGGTTCGACGACCAGCTGGAGGAAGAAAAAAAGAAAAAGTAAAACTATATATTATTAAAAGTTATCCACGTCAGCGCCAATCAAGCCACGTTAGCTGACCAGTGTCCAGTCAGCAAAATCAGGCTAAAATTGGCTGGAAAGGACTGAATTGGCACAATATAAAAAGGTTTAGGACTAAATCGGCACAAAGACAAAAGGTTTATGACTTTTTTGGTACTTTTCCCCGCAATTTTGTTTTCCTTTGATTTATACATTTTTAATTTAAAATCGCGATTTTTATATGATACATAGATTAAATGTCACTCTTGTCAAGATTACATGTCACTATTGTCAAGCGCTCAATTGCTAAGTCAAAGGCTAAATCAAGATTGAAACTAGTTGAATATAAGCACCAGCATTTATATTTCTTGCATCTTAGAATGGGATATTGAAAATATAGGTGCTAAAATCATGCACGTACTAAAAGGTTAAATGGTTTAGACTGGACTCCCTATCTCATAAATGAACTCGTCTTAAAACGTGGTGAAAATGGGTGCCAACGAACTGTAAGCAATTTGGTGGGGAGAAATTACATGCATATTGAGATCATGACATATGGCGTTTGACTTAAAGAGATGCATGTACACACGAAATAAGCATGAAAGATGCATTATCTAGATTATAATACCATGTTAGAAATTGAAAAATTTATGCGAAAAACTTGTAAACCATTAGATGGAGGGAGTCCGTACGTCCACCGAAACCCCATAAAATAATCGTCGATCAGAGCATTTTTTTATATTATCAATAAATCAAATCTTCAACCAATGATTTACGATATTTACATAATTGGATAATTACTCGTCCCCTAATATGCAAATCGCCTCGTGATTTAGGCCTATCTCATTGTCAAAGTCAATATTTGGTGCTCAATTATTTTCTGCATGTAAGCTTCGGAGCATTTTGGCAACAATTGTAGTAGCCTGGTAATTGAGTTGATTTGGTTCAATGAAATTACCAAAAAAGTAATAAATCAATCGTACAGCAGTTCTTTTATCATGAACTCCATTTCTTTCGGACTCCCCGTTTTCCTCTCAGCGCTGGCGTGAGTATCTTCTCTATCCCTCTGGTGATAGTTGGCCTCCTTGAAACCCTAGAATCCCAATCTATATCTCCACAATCAATCCAATGGCCGCAGCAAGTCCCTTTCCGCTAGATTAATACTCTGTATGGTCTTCCCTCTATCCTTTCCTCAACCATTTGACCAAACCCACTCGACAATTTCGGCCTCTGCATCTTGACTATCCCCCTTCTCTCGATTGGAAACCAGAGCAGAACAATGGGGTGATTTGAAGCCGAGCCATGATCTAAAATAAACCTAGGTGCAGTTGCTATAAGATCCTTCCCCCTCATTTTGCTGGCAATCGATCCCTGGTTTGGTATCAAAACCCTAGCGCATCAACCGTCCATACCCAAAAAAACCCAGAATCTAGTGGCTAGAGTGATCGCATCTTAACAACCTTATCCTCTACATTTTTTTTCCAGAAACCCAAACTCTCAGCAACATCCAAGCACAAAATTGAAACAGGTCTGGGATGGAGAAAACCCAAGAGAATCAACTCAGGTTGGCGGCATTGTGCAGAAGCATGGATGATCTCTGGTCTGAAGATAAAGTGACGGGGCTGGAAGCGAACATCCCTAACAAAGAAAAACATGAAAGTGAACTAACCCTCTATGGGAAACTTTTTCTAAACCAAATATCAATTTCCAAGCATTTATAAGTACAATAAGAAAAGCATGGAAGGTAGAATATGTGAAATGTGAAGTTATAGAACCTAGATTTTTCTCCTTTATATTTGACTTAGTGGAGGAAAAAAGAAGAGTCGTAGAAACTGTTACAAGCAACCTCCTTGTTCTATTGAAAGGAGGTCTAGACATTCTAGAGCACCACCATGAATTCACACATAATGCATTTTGGGTGCATATCTTGGGGCTGCCTCAAGCTCGAATTAACAAAGATTCTATTCAGAATATTGCCTCAAAACTTGGCAAGGTAAAGGAAGTGAAACTGGAAGTGAGGAATAATAGTTCATGTAAGATTAGCAAGGCGAAAGTGAGCTTGGATCTATCATGCCCCCCTAAAAATAGGAATTGTTGTTAATATGGGAGGGAACAAATGGTGGTTAGACTTTAAATATGAAAGATTACCACACTTTTGTTACTCTTGCAGACAAATTGGACACTATGCTAACTTCCGTCCAATAACACCTTATGGGGAGATAGGTCTAGCCCAAGATAAACTAGGAAGATATGGTTCTTGGTTGAAAGCAGAAGTGAGAGATTTTAGCCCATTCTAGAAGACCTTTTATGGTAAAATTGAACAACAACCTGAGTAGGAGGAAGTAGTGCCTGATACCCCTATTTCGCTTGAAGATGAAACTTTAAGGAGGGTATATCTAGAGTTGACTACTTTGGCTTTGATTATTTCCAATGTTCTAGAAAAGGAACTTGGGGAAGATGTAAGGATGGTTGAATATTCATCTTCAAATGGAGGGAAAAGAGTATAGCAAACTCATATCATGCTTCTTCCCTTGTCTGAACAAGATGAGGGGGCTAGAATGCTGAAGAAAAACAAGAATTGACATAAAACACCAGTAGCAAAAAAAAAAAAAAAAAAAAAAAAAAAAAAAACATAAGCGCGTTAACCCTTATGAGAAAAGAACTCCACAAATCCAGTTACTTGATGAGGAGCATCTATTGGACGCTCTAATCCAGGGGTGGGAAGGGGTCTAGGAATGGGTTTTGGTGGCTAACCTTAATAAGCCACCAGAGTATACATGAAGATTTTAAGCTTGAACTATCAAGGGTTGGGCACACCCTTGACAGTCTAGCATCATAGAGCTTTAGTGACTTGGGAGAGGCTCAGCTTGGTGTTCTTGGTGGTCCTTATGAAAACCAAGAATAAAGAAAGAATGGTTGATCGAGTAAGAAAGAGCCTACGGTTTTACTACTTTACCATGATCAATCCTATTGGAATTGCTTGGGAGAGGGGGCTAATTCTCATGTGGGATAAAGAAGTAAAAGTGGAAGTACAAGGGCGTTTGGGCGAAATTATTGATGTTCCCTGTAAAGTCCATAATAGTGGAAACCTAATGAGGATATCATTTCTACATGCCTCCACCTCTTTTCAGGAGACTTTGTTTATGGCAAACTTTGAGTTTAATTAATTCTTCCACAAATCTTTCTTGGCTATGCATTGGAGATTTTAATGAAGTTCTTTATCACTAGGAAAAAGTTGGAAGATTAAAGGTAGTTAGATATAGAGTGGTGGCCTTTCGAGACTTTTTGGAATCACGTTCATTAATGGATATGGAAAGTAAGGGCTGTAAATATACACGGACAAATAATTGAGTGAGAGATGAGTTAGTAAAGAAGCAACTAGATAGGGCTTTCTGTAACCTTGCATGGAGCGTACAATTTTTGAATGCGGAGGTCTTTGCATTACTTGCAATAGGCTTGCATCATTGTCCCTTCTTCTCTCATGGGTACCAAATACAATGTAAAGGAAAAAGGAGTTCAAGTTCGAGGCGTATTGGCTAGAAGACAACGAATGCAATGAAGTGATCCAAAATGCTTGGGTTAAAAATAACACCAACCTACTGAATATTGCAAGAAAATTGAGGAGGGTGGCAGGCAAACTAGGAAAATGGAGTAGGAAAATGTTCCAAAAATGCATCTTGACAAATTAAGTCACTTAGAAATAGACTAATGGAGTTGCTTAATAATGAAGATGGTGAATTAGAGAAAGAAGATTACAGAAATATTGTTGAGCAAATTGAAGGTTTGTGGAGACAAGAACAGATGTACATGTGTATGCGATCTAGAATCAAGTGGATGAAATCGGGTGACCAAAATACAAAATTCTTTCATGCCACGATGGTTCAACGAAGACTAAGAAATAAAATATCAATGTTATAGGTTGACAACAACACGTGGAGCTAGATCCCTCAATCCTCAGGCAACATATTAGAGGATTCTACCAATCGCTTTACACTACAGTGGGAGACATAAACTACCAACCTATTTTGAATCAATCTATGCAATTGGTAAATGAAGAAATGAATGAGAAATTGATTAAGCCAATTTCAATGGAAGAAGTTAAAGCTGCAATTTTTCAAATGGGAGCTACTAAAACATTGGGGCTGCATGGGCTAAATGGATTATGCTATTAAAGTCAATGACTAGTTGTTCATGAAATATATTCCGAATGGTGGACACCTTATTCATCCAAGAAACCTTTGATTCTTAGATAAACAAGACTCATATTACTGTTATTCCCAAAGTCACAAACCCTAAGAGCATCATTCAATATAGGCCTATTTGTCTTTGCAACTTTAATTACAAAATCTTTGCTAAGGTTATGGCTAATAGACTAAAACCCCTCCTCCCGAATCTTATCTTTCTAGAACAAAGTGCCTTTATTAGTGGTTGTCGAATTTAGGATAATATCTTTATTGTCCAAGAGGTACTACATTAGTTAAGGGTTCAAAAGAGGAAGCGGAATTTATAGGCAATACTTAAACTTTACATGCAAAAAGCCTATGATAGGGTTAAATGAGATTTCTTATGTGACTATATACTAAAATTGGGCTTTAGTGATATCGTTAATCAAAAAATGCATCTTTTCGGTATCTTCCAGTGTAAGAGTGAATGGAGAATCTTGTGATGCTCCAGTACATCATGGCTAAAATAGAACTACTAGTGCCATTATTTTTGTCGTTTCACTTTTGTTAAGCATACAGAAACGTAAGAGACTAAAGTAATCTTGGGGTGCAAGTGGACTTTTGTAAACACGGCAACTTCATTTCTTACACACACATAAACACACACATTAGATGACAAGTGAAGTGTACTAGAGGCTTCAAAAGGTCAGTATTACTGACTACATTGGGCTGTACGTCGGTCATCCCATCTCTGCCTAACTCTGCACATGGTCACTTAACTTTGGCCCCTAACTCTATCAAAAGTCTTCCTAGCTCCAAAAATCTTGCTTCCCTCCTACCTTTCATTTACATGGCGTGGTTGCCTCCGTCTCCTAGCCCATTCACAAACAGCGAGAGTGGACCCACCGTGCACCCATTAACACAAGTGTACATCCTAACGAACCCAAGAGTGACTTGTCCTATCGGAGGTCCTATATCAACAACCATACGCGACTTGATCTCGATAAAAACTATATTCGGAAAACCGAGGTCTATGAATTCATCCTCTTCCCAAGTGAATTTGACTAGTACCCCATAACGTATTATAGGGGAGGCAGACTAGGTCGACATGTCTATTGATCTGAAAAAATAAAGTCAACAACCGATGAGTCTAAATCCAATAAGCAAAAAATCCATTGGTCTATACTACATCAATTGATCACTGTACTAACAAAGAAAGCCTCAATATAAAGTATAGTAACTCATCGACTAACTTGAGGACCTTTTCAAATTAACATAGTAGATCAATATAAACAATAGCTTTTCCAAACAGAAAATCAATAACTCAATTTAAAAGTACCAAGACTATATCTGATAGGAATTCATGCTGCCATTATGATAAGGGGAATCCCGTTACCCCCTAAGCATCTCACACCCATTCGGCATAGCAAGGATATCTAGGGGACCATGTTACACCCCTAAGCATCTGGAGAAACCCAGCTATCTCTCCAAGCATCCTTACTACAACCCAGGGCCTCGTCGTCCCAAGGACCAACAGTAATCCCAATCACGCACATACCATGATGCGGCAATTATATAATTCAATTCAAAAGCGCGTTGATGTTACTGCCATACTAGGACTCAAGCATGAATCAAATGAATCCTCAGTCATTTTTATCCCCTAGACTAATATGAACCCACTCGTGTCAATATTAGATGAGCTGTTAGAAGAATCTCATATCCTAGGCCCTAACTACCCTTATAAGGTGTTTAGTGCACCATTCGAAATGATAGCTATTGTATAGGAAAAGGGTTTAAAAAATTATAGAACTTTAATATAAGGTAGACAAGACCTAGAGGGACATTTTTTGTGAAGGACTTGAAGTCTTATTCAGCTCACAGTTCTAAATAATTTTGTAAACTGGGTCCAAAACAGTAGAATTTTCCAGAATTAAATAGAACAGAAAAATACATATTTCGCAGGCCAAATGAGACAAAAAAATTATGAAAATTTAATATGTGATATTCAACTTTCATGAAGGACATGTCTTAGAATTCTTGACCAAAAAATCTGTGGAAAATGGAAAACAAGGAGGGGTCGGTGCAGTAAGTCCAAAAACAGATTTTCTACTCCCTAATTTTTCATATATAGTTTTGTCATACAAAGTCCAAAAATTATGAAATTAAATTATGTTGTAGAATGGCCAATATGGGATGAATTTTGTGAAGAGCACCCCATGAATTTCATGTCACATAAGTCGGTACAAAATTAGCAAGATTTGGAGTCGGGCTAAGATCCAAATCTTTCTTCAGTCCCAGCACAAATTTAATTCAATGGCCAATATGGGATGAATTTTGTGAAGAGCACCCCATGAAGTTCATGTCACATAAGTCGGTACAAAATTAGCAAGATTTGGAGTCGGGCTAAGATCCAAATCTTTCTTCAGTCCCAGCACAAATTTAATTCAGAATTTCAATGACCTCAGCCCCCGTACGTGCTAAATATCAACCGACCATGCTCCTACAACCCAACCACAAGTTCAACTACTTCGAACTTGACAATATACCTAGGTAACATGTTTGAAACTTCTGTCTAAACGAGAATCTAAATGATGTTCATTTTTAGGAAATTATCCTTGTCACATATAATTGATCGACATAGGATAGAATGGAGGATATCTAGTTGCCTTGGGTCTTTGTAGATTGCAGTCGCAACTTGGTGGGACGAAGGGGAGGTTGACGGCAACAACAGTCGAGCTGCTGGTCCGGTGGTCGACAGCCAAATGGCCTTGTCGGTCTTCTGCAAGCGAGCAAGGGCGGACACTGGAGCTGTTGATCCTCGTTGCTTCTGGTTTGTGGGCAGCAACGAGGATGAGAGAAGCACTGAAGATGGGCGTGAAAATAAAAGATTAGTGATCTCTCTCTCTCTCTCTCTCTCTCTCTCTCCCTGTGTTCGTGTGTCCGTCCTCTCCTCCCGTAGTCAAGGTTCTCCTCCCTCTGGCGGCAGCATCACCTGTGGCTACAAATGGGACGAACGTTGGCTGCGTTAGTGGCCAACTCGGTGAGAGGGGGGACGTGGTATTTCTCGAGGCAGGTGGCGCCAATTTGGGTGACCATGTGGCGCGACAATGGGGCAGCAGGGCTAAGTTGGCTTGGGTTCGGTGATGACGCGGCATTGTAGTGTCACGATTGATAACTTGGCATAGCTCGAGGTGTCATGGTTGAGTTGTCTTGGTGATGCCGAGGATGGAAATGCGAATGGCATAGTCCAACGACCAGCTCATTAACATGTCACAGACAATCAAGTATTCAAGGCTTGCTATATTGTCGAGCAAAATCTTAGATGTCACAAATCCTATGCCCCATTTCATCCATCCCAAGATATTATACAGGGTGATCCACTAACCCCTATCTTTTCATCCTTATGGTAAGTGCTCTATCTTCCGTCATAAATAAAGCAGTAGAAGACAACACCATCAAGGGCATCCGATTAAACACTACATTTCCCACACTATCACACCTCCTATTTGCTAATAGCGCCATCTTTTTCCTAAGTGGCTTGATTACCAAAGCCCAAAACCTGGCCAATATCCTTAATCAACACTGTTTTGCCTCAGGTCAAGTCATAAAACTCAACAAATCAGGTATCTTCTTTGGAAAGAACTGTCCCTAGAGTTTGAAATTACACCTAGCAACTAAATTAAGGGTCCCTATCATAGGGAAAATAGGAAAATACCTTGGAATATTTTCAGATTGGGGCCAAACCAAAAGGCAAATGTTCGCTTGGGTTCCAGCTAGGGTGGATGGAAAATTAGAGAGCTGGAAAGAGAAATTAATATCAAAGGTGGAGAAAGAGATCCTAATTAAAACACCGGTCTAAACTTTGCCACAATATGTTGTGTCAATTTTCAAAATTCCAATTTCCATTTGTTGGGCAATTGAACGATGGATATCAACTTTCTACTAAAAACAAAATACAGCACAAAAAGGTGTCCACTAAAAAAGTTTTGGGAAACTTTTGAAAACCATAAAGGATTCTATAGGTCTTGGCTTTAGAGATCTTATTGCTTTTAACAAAGCCATGCTAGGGAAACAAGCCTGGAGGCTCATCCAAGCCCCAGGTGCCCTATGGAGCCAATTATTGAAGAGTTTGTACTTTTCTAGAGATGATTTGTGGACTACTAACAAAGGTCATAAACCTTCTTAAGGATGGCAAAGTCTTCTGATGGGTCATGAAATGATTGAACCAAAAATTAAATGAGAGATAGGTGATGGTGGAAAAGTCAGAATTAGAAAGGATAGATGGCTACCCTCAGGTAAGATTGGAGATCCTCCAAATAGAAATGATCCTCAATTGGTGGCAAATTTGATAAATCAAAACACAGGAGAGTGGGATACCTAGAAAATTAATATATTATTTGAGGGCAAAAGTACACTCCAAGTGCTAAAACTTGGGACGGAGGGACATTGAAGTGCCAAAAGTTAGAAAAGTGATACTTAAGTGCCAAAATCGAAGTGAAATTGATCACTTAAGTGCCATGCTGGCCAAAATCCAGCAAAATGCCGATATGGCGATTTTCCGGCAAAGGAAGTGCAAAACAATGCCATTTTGCATACTAACGTGGCTAGGCAATACAAAAATGACGCCGTTTTGGTGTTGACATTGTAAAAAATTAATATAAAAATTAATTAAATTAAATTTAAAACTAAATTTATTTAAAATATTAAAAAATAAAATAAAATTAAAAAAACTAAAATTTTAAAAAATTAATAAAAATTTGGGGGGGGGGGGGGGCAGCCTCCCGCCATTATCATAAGGGCCGATGGCGAGGGGGAGGCGGTGGCGGCGAGTTCAGCCCTCAGCCGCCTACCCTTTATTTAAAATTATTTAATTTTTTTAATTTTTATTTTTTAAAATGTTTTAAGTAAATTTAATTTTAATTTTAAATTAATTGATTTTTATATTAATTTTTTATCGTGTCAATACCAAAACAACTTCATTTTTGTATTTTTTTAGCCACGTTAGCATACAAAACGGCTTCGTTTTACACTTCCTTCACTGGAAAATCGCAACGTCGGTATTTTGGTCAAATTGGCACTTAAGTGATCCATTTTACTCCGATTTTGGCACTTAAGTGTCACTTTCCAAACTTTTTGCACTTAAGTGTCCCTCTGTACCAAGTTTTGATACTCTAGATGTCCATACCTCATTATTTGAGCATAGAGAGGCCAAAGAAATACTAGTGACTCATTTGAGCTTAAATCTAGGATCTAATAAGTTACTTTGGACAATAAATAGTTCTGGAGAATATAAAGTTAAGAGTGGCTACAATAGACTTTGGGATCACGAAAGAGACTAACCAGAAACACAACCATCTACCTCATATCGAATCCCAAAATTCTTATGGAATGAAATTTGGAAACTTTGGACTTGTCCTAAAATCAGGTTCCTAGTATGGAGCATATGCAATAATGCTCTTCCTATCAAAGAAAGCATGTACAAGATGATGATGATCTAAGTAGAACCAACACCGATATGCGACACGCAACACGCCAACATGCCATTTCTAAGAAAATAGAGAACTCCGACACGTTGGAATACATTGTATATTAAATATATAATTTTATATATACATGATTATTTTAATCAAATCAATTTGATTCAAACTTACGAATAAATAAATAATAAAAAGAGCCTAGAATGAATTTTCATTAAAAACATTAATCCACCATTTATTAATATCATTCATTGTTTCAATTTAACAAATTCAACTCCACTTCAATAATCCATAAAACTTGGAGGGGAACAAAAAACAATCCGCATTTTGGACTCACGTGTTAAGCTGGTCAAAAAAAAAAGAGAAAAAAAAAATAACTTGAGGGTGACTTGTGTGCTATGGGAAGTAAGAGTCGGAAGAGAAAAGAAGAGAAATTTTGGTTTTTCTTCTTTCTCCATTTATTATTTCTATTATTGTTAATTTTCTTACGTACTTATATTTGATCCCTCATTTATTGAAAATGTTCAAAATTGACTCCATGCATATCAAAATCACGTGTCGAAATTTCGAACTCACATGTCAAAATTCCTGACTCTCGTGTTGGAAAATATTGGGAGAATTGATCAGGTGTTGGATTTTTTTAGATATATTGACCAAATGTCAGTGAGTGTCGGAGAGTGTTGGACACGTATTGGAGTGTTCGACATGACACGAAAGCTTCTGAAAAGTGTTGGTACTTCCTAGATGATGATACCTAACCTTATATGCTCGCTATGCAACCAGAATCCAAAGATGGCGGGGCACCTTTTTGCATTGTGCGGTTGGACAAAGGAGATTTGATAAGATCCTAGGTTAATGGTTGAGATTTCGTGTTATCCATATTTTGGTTAGTAATGAAAGCTATATTATTTTGATAAAAAAAAAATGGGGGACAGTGAACCATATGAATTTTTTAAGAAGAATGTGTTGTGTCCTCTTCTTCTTTCTATTCTATGTCGTGTCTAACACTTCCTTTTACTTGTTTCATGTTTGTCATGCCGACCTTCCTCTAGTGGCAGCCGAAAGAACCTCTCATACACTAGTCTATATATCTATATTTTTCAATGAGAAATTTAGGTGAAGAAATGATTTCTAGCATTATTTTGCCAATCAATTTACTCATGGACGAACTCTCTTCCAATTTATTGGGGTGCAGAATGAATAAATGATTTCCTCTGGAAAAGTTCTATAATGTTGCCAAGCTCGGGACTTCGGGAGTGTTCAACACCATGGCTTGATGGATCTGAGCCACGGTGCAAGGAGGCGCGGGCACGGAGTTTGGCGTTTACCCTTGATGGACCCGGGCCCGGCCTATAGACTCAGGTTCGCAGAAGCTAGGCTGGAGATCAAACATAAAAAAATAGTGCACATCTATTTAGGACAAAAAATATTTTCTTTTTCCAAACAATGGAAAATTTTCCTTTTCATATTCAAAATTTAGCAAAACACCGAAAAGTACAATCATTTTTCACAAATGTTGCATTTTCCGTTAAACAAACGGAGCCTTAGGTTTTTTTTTTCCTTCTCAAAACAATTTGTTGCTACATTTTTAATTAAGCAGATCCAAAGATCATTTCAATCTTAAACTTTTGCAAAATATATATAAATATATATAATAAAAAAATCAATAAACACCCCCATGCATATATTTAAAATAGACCACGACCATAAAAAGTTGTACTATGGACAAAGCATCATTGACGAAAGATACGTTGCACTTTAAAATAATTTTTAAAAAATTAATAAAATTATAAATTTTTAGAAATCTATACGATGTTAAGTGATAAAAAAAAAAAAACAATTTGAAGTGCTTTTACGGGCTTACTTCGTTAAGGATGTTGATATAGAAAGCATAAATTGAAAGAATTGACGGTCAAACCTACCATTGACATAATATGTGATGTCGCATCACTGATTTCACTCATAATGTGGTATTATTATGTGAATAAACCAAATTACCTTATTACGAGAAACATGAATGTTTAAATCATGGAATGCAATAGCTGGTAATATACACAATACGAAGAAAGTGATTGACATTTCAGAAAGAAAAAAAATATATAATTTACATCTCTTAAACGAAGGAGGTTTTCTTCGCTTTATATGATGTAAATGAATCTATTAGACAATCAACCTGATCAAATTTTAGAATAATAATTATAAAAAAAAGACAACAAAAAATCCTAAACTTTGCCCAAAGTGACAAATTTACCCTAAACTTTTTTTGTAACACGAAAAACCCCAAACTTTACCAACCGTAATACATTTACCCTAAACTTTTTTTCGTGAAACAAAAAATCATGAACTTGTATCCGTGTGACACATTTATCCTAAGCTATAGGGCATTTTCATCTTTTACTTTTTAATTTTTTTACTTTTTTTTCTTTTTTTCTTCTTCTTCTCTCTTCCCTCCGCCATGGTTGATAGAAGGAAGCCGGACTCGGGCGAGGTTGCCCTCGGCAACATTGGGCGAGGGTCGCCCTCACCAATGTCGAGCAAAGGTGGCCCTTGGCTGGTAGGCGCCCCTTGCTAGGTGAGGACTTGGCGAGGGCACCCTCACTTGACGCAGGCGAGGGCGGCCCTCACTCTATCTAGTGAAGGCAACCCTTGCCGGATGCAAGCGAGGTCCTCGCCCAACGCCGATGAGAGCCGCCTTAGCTAGCCCAGGCAAGGGCAACCCTCGCCCGACACCGGCAAGGGCAGCTCGCGCCTGAGTCCAGCTTCCCTCCGCCATGGCTGACAAAGGGAAGAGAGAAGAAGAAAAAATGAAAAATAGAAAAAATAAGACGAAAATGCCCTTGGTGGAGTACATGTGTCATGGTTAGTAAAGTTTTGGGTTTTTCATGTCACAAAAAATAAAAAAATTGGGATAAATTTGTTACTTTAGACAAAGTTTGGGGTTTTTAGTGGTCTTTTCCCTAAAAAAAATTGTATAGATGTTGTATTACGTTTCTTAAATTTATTATACTCCTAGTAAACTCTGTCAACTACTAGAAAGTTCACATTTTAACTTTACTTATCTTATGACCAAAATATTTTTAGCCAAAAATATATATTTTTTCTGTAACTTATGGGTGAGAAAAAAAATCAAATATATTGGTCTTGGAAACTTTTTTTTTGGCATAACAATCATCAAAATTTATTGTTGTAGATAACAAATCCAAAAGAAAAAACTATAGAAAAATTCGTTCATTTCTTATTTAAAGAAAGATGACTTTTTTGTTTGAAATCACTCAATTACTCAATTATTGATAGAGAGTTAGATATTACAGGAGGAGAGTTTCACTTTGGTAGGAATCCATAAAATTGAGGTGACTCTGACCTTGATACTATCAAGTCCAATTGAAAAAAAAGAAGAAAAAGATATCTGAGGTCATAATTTCATTAGGTCAAAGAAGCACGGGCAAAATGATGGATTAATTATTCACACATCACCAACATAAACACTGCTCTAATCACTAAGGACTTTTTTTATTCCAGTAATAAGGCAAAAGTTGGTCATGCGTCGTCACATCTGTCTATACTTCTTATTATCAAGAAAGTTCCATTCAATAAAAAAAGGGCCATGTGTTATTAATCAAAAGGAGAAGAAAAGCATAAAAGAGGCAGATGGAGAAGATTAAAGCATAGAGTAAGTTTTTGTGAAAGATGGACTTTGTCTTATTAAGAATTGGAGATGTCAAAATGGATTAGAGAACCATTTTTTAAATTTATGTTCAGCGAGATAGGTCCTATATGGGTTAACTTAAATTTAACGAATGTATTCTTATGGATTTAGAATAATAAAGCCCAAATTGCTATAGATTTTAATGGGTCTGGACTATATCCACCGGCAACCATGGTAATCTAAAGGAAAAATTAAAAAATAAAAAATAACAAGTTTGAAGACTGAAAAAGCAATGCGTTTTTATTAATAATGATATTTCAATTATATAATGCTGATTGCCTGATATGAATGTCACAACCAATCACGATGAACCTCATAAACTTAAGAAGACGGTTCCATCAATTTTAATAATTATATGGCATTTCGTTAATATAAAATATATGTGTCGGTTTAGCCATATTATATTTCAGGATAAACGATTGCAATGTTCGAGGGTTATGTTCCTATCGTCATTTGTGTCCAACAAAACACTATATTTGTTATGCATGCATCTGCACTTGTATGTTTATAATCTCACTAGAATTGACGTAACTTCATGAGAAAAAAATATAGAAATAGAGCCCAAAAAAATGTGTTGCCAATTGCTTGTGAATTTGTCATGGTAAGATGCAAGATATATTCACGTTTAAGTCCGGCACTTTAAATAATGATATAGCAAATGTCGTACATTAATCGTTTAAGAGATGAAGTTGCATTCTAAGGTTCTGTCGCAACTTTCTCAAAGACGAACTCCCTAATGAAAAGCTAATGGACTATGAAACAAGAACAAAGGTTCCTCTCACAAAACAATCGCTCACGTTAAGCACGGATTCCCCAAAGCCCTACCAATCGCAACTTGGTACTCGATTTAACATGCAACTTTCTTACCTTTTGGAGCTGCCATTAATTAATTATGGTTGATTAGATACGCAAGTAAAGTGTAGAAGAATATTTTTATCATGCAAATAAGAGATTGATAGATTCGGAGATTTGATTATGCTAAATAAATTTAATACTCTTTTGGTATCCTTTACCTATATATTTTCAAAAATATTTAACATGTAATCTTGGATGATTTTTATCCTAATCCGCTAACATTCGTAATTATGCAGGTGCGCAACCAATAATGCAACACTCAATAAATCAAAGTAATAAATAAATTTATAGAAATGGGGCAAAGAGTTCGATGTGTTAAGCACAACAAAACGACGCTTCATTATCATCCAATGCACCAAGTATTCAGGAGGATGTTGACTCAAAACCAAGCAATGCACGCCTCTTTTTTTTTGGTGGATAATGCATACATGTTCAAAGCATGATTTCTAAATGCAATGATGATTATTTCTTTTTGGGTTTTTCTTGTCTAACATAAATGTGATTTGATTTAAATGACAAGGCTATATGAGTTCTAATTAAACATGCATTAACGAACTAGAATGAAATCTAAGTTACATGCAAGCCATGTCATAATAAAATTGCATGCTACTTACGTGCTATTCTATTTACATGAGTTAGGATTCACTATGAATTAATCCTATTATTTAACAATGTGAGAGATTTCGGCTTTTTCTTTTCAATAGATAAAAGACTTCGACTCTAGGACACTAAACATGCCTAAATTACTTTAATTGAAAAGAAAGTGACCTGACAATGCAAGGCTAATCATTTTCCTGGGTATTTTCTTATCATGAAAATTAAAATATATGTAATACCTGAAATGCACGGGATGTAATTATTAATCTACATGGTGCGATTTTAATAAATCAGGAGCACTAGATTATGTGACTAACTCAAAACACACATACTCCTTAGTGTGCAAGTATTTTTGCTGCGTAACCACATTTCGCTCATTTCATGCATGCCACTCGTTGAACACACTGCCGCACCGGGCACATGTTCGCTCGCGCTCACTCAATACTCACGCTCGCACACGAACATATTCACATAGCCGTTCACTGCTTCTGACGCGTACACGACACACTATAATACACATACTCTCGGCGACTTACCCTGACTGATGTGGGGACGGGCTGGCGGTGGCTGGAGCTTGACTGAGCAATGGTGGTTGAACGGCAGCGTGATGGAGTGGTGACAGGAGGGGGACTGCGGGGCTCATCCGAGCGTAAGGGTGGTTGAGCCTGTGGTCCCGGTGGTTGCTGGAGGTAGTCGCCACAGCTGGAAGGTGCTGGTCACAGTGGTTGGGGGTGTAGCGGGCTGAGACGTGGTAAAGAGGCAGGACGCGGATTGGCCGATTGGAGATCGTGCAGGGGACGGGAAGGAACGCCGGGCGGTGTAGTGAACTTGCGAGTGAGCGATGGAGTGCCTGTGAAGTTGGTGATGGACGTCAGTAGATGAACTATTATGGGAGGATTGTGAGGTGAATGTCTCTCCGCCCCTCCTAGCCTCTGGGCCTGTGGAGTCTGAAGCTGTTTCTATGATTGCGGGTGGATCTCTCTTCAAATCTGAGCATTTAAGAACTAAGATCCTTTTTGCTTTGAACTAAGTGATCCAATCCAAAAATTGTCACCGCAGAGTTAATGAATTGCCCACGTGACTGTTCATCTGCAGAATGCATGGCCGTGAATCTTGATTTGAATCTTCTTTGCTCTGAATTTCTCCCATCTTTTTTCTGCGAACATCTTGCTGAAGACATAGTCCTTTGCGATCTTATGCTGGCGGTGCCAATGTCTTCTCTTCAGCTTCAGAGCTAACGAGAATCCCGATTCGTAATTGAACAAATATTGCATCTGCCCTTTTTTTCTTTTATCTAATTTTTTTTATTAAAATAATGATACAAATGATCCATGAACTTTGGATCAATGTGCAATTTAATCTCTGAACATTTAATTTATTTAATATAATCCTCAATGTATAACCTAATATCAATATGGTCTCTGAACTTTTAATTTGTTCAATATGATTTATCGATTTTTGGTACATGTTCAATTAAATCCCTAAATTATATGAAAAATATTTGATGTTATTGAAAGTTCAAGAACCGCATTGTATATTGAACTATACTTGAGATACCACATCAAACTAATTAAAAGTTTAAGGATTGCATTGCATATTAAACCATAAATTCATGAACCATTTGTGTCATCTTCTCTTTGCTCATGGCATACGCACACATCTCTGTGATTTCCCCTTACGCATGCTTCCTCTCTCTTTCTGTATCTGCTCAACGCCCGTGGCCTGACCATGCCTTTTTGCTCTTTCCTCATTTGTGTTGATCCTTTTTTTCCGTTCTGCCCCTCCTACCAATTTCAATTGGTCTTTCTTTTATTGCCCAAAGATGACTCAGTCGACTTGGTGAATGGAAAAAAAGAAAAATCACAAATCACATTGCACCAGGTTTGTCCCTCATTTATGTCTTCTGCCAAGTTATTCCGCTCAGCTGTGAATTAGCAAAGCGCATTGAAATAATTCCTGCGCCCAAAAATTCGTGAGGACTCATACATTGTCGCTTTTTAAGTTTCCCCTACGGGCCTAATTCAGAACATCACGGGGTTTCCGGCTTCATCAACGAGATTAGATGGACCGGCCGAAATCTGCACTTTATGGGTTTGCTCGGATTAATTCAATTAAGTTTAAAATCCCCTTGCCTAAGTCCATTAAAAATGCAGTTTATGTGGGCTTAAAATGCTTGTAATATGTAGGTGCAAATTAAAAATATTTTTGTTTAGAAGTCATAATCAACTCATAATTTTTCTATGTAATGAATGACTAAATGAATTGTCAAATTTAGATATTAAAAGGTTCTCGATTGACTAGTAAAAAAATGTCCAAAAAGTCCCAAATTAATTATACAATGGCCTATTCAATCCTAAATTTTTCAATTGTGTCAACTTAGTCCTAAAACTTTTGACAAATTATCAATTTAGTCCTAAACTTTTCACCTGTCCCAATTTAGTCTTAAAACTTTTTATGATTTATTAAGTCATAAACCTTTTAACAATTTGACAATTTAGTCTTTTTAGCCAATTTTAATATGAAATTGTTGACTTGGACAATTTTTGCAATTTTTTTATTTTTTATTCTTATTCTTATTCTTATTCTTATACTTATTCTTTTATTCTTTTTTCTTTTTCCCTTTTTCCCTCTACCAGCCATTGTCGAGCCTCATTGATGGCCAGCAGAGTTTCTTAACCTTAAGGGTAGGCAAGTGACCTCTGCTAGCCATCAACGAGGCCCAATAATGGCTAGCAAAGGGAAAAAGAGAAAGAAGAACTAAGCAAAAGAAAAAGTAAAGGGAAAAAGATCACAAAACTTTTTAAAAATTTTCCATGCCAACACCTATGTGCCACGTAGAACGCTCAATGCTAATTAGACCACCATATCAACAATTTCGGACCACAATTATTCGAAATGACTAAATTTGCATATTGTTAAAAAAGTTTAAAACTAAATTTACAAATTATCAAAATGTTTAAGATTATTGGCAAATCATTAAAAATTTTATGGCTAAATTGATACAACTGAAATATTTAGAACTGAATTAGTCATTATATAATATATTTATGACTTCTTGAACAATCTTTCCTAATTAACTAAGCTTGGTATGTAAAATTTTTTGCATTATAACCGATTAGCAAAGGATGGATATTATTGCAACAGCTATATTACGACTCCCATCCACTTTCAAACTGTTGAACTTCAAACATTAAATTGTTAAAATCATGTGTCACATATATGTTGCAATTGCAATTAATGAGTTCATAAGAGTTACTTTATGTGAGCAATTAATATCGGTGTGACACATTGCGGGAGCTTGCCACACTATAGGGCACGCACCAGACGCCACCATGAAATACGGGGTAGAAGATAAGTTAATTTGAAGAAATTGTGAAGGTCGTGTACATAAGCAGAAGTTTACGTATACAAAAATAAAATTGGATTGCTTTGTGCATTTTGTGGGGCCCAAAATATGTGTCTCGTGCATCCTCACATGAGTTATGACACAAAAAAAAAAATGCGATGATGATTTTTTTTTTTTTTTAAATGTTTGGCCACTTATCCTTGCACATCTAAGTCTCCAATTCAAATTCTCGAATAACATGGTGGGAGACGATGAAAATTGAACACGGAATTTGCCACATCGGGTCATTTAATACCAGTGATCATTGGCCATTTGTTTGTGTTTATATTCATTATGCATGACTTGACATTGGTTTAAACTAAGAAATGTTTAATTAAACTGAAAACAAGTTGAATTATTTTCTCACTGACAAAATGAAAACAAAATGATAAATGCATCTAAAGAGTACTTTACTAATCTAAATCTAGGGTTTCCATGCATTATTTCATCAGCTTCTTTCAGGTTCCGCACGCTTGGTAGCCAATAACAAAAGACTCGCCCATAAACTGTCATAACACACGGACGCTACAAAAAATTGTCATAGTTATACTTGTCGTCCAATCTCATGATTCCTCGCTATTCGACCTATCCTATGATTTGTCGATTCTTCTATTGCATGTTCGGCCCACTTGCTAGTGGCCAGAAAAGAGGATCCTTATAGATTCCTCCATGATGAAGAAAACGCCATGAGGGGCCAATGTCTACCAAGTCAAGGTCAGCATATCCCTTGATAAGAAATTTCGAGAATTGGAAGACTTCAGAGTGTCTCGAGCAAGAAGACTTTAATTTTGAAAGTATTTAAATATGGTTAAGCTTGCCCCTTCGATATCAATGTTATTAAGTGCTAATTTAACTGTGAATAAACAAAGCCTCTTAGTTATTATATTTGCTCATTCTACGTCCTTGAATTCATTCTAAATATTGAAATTGACTGCGATTTTCTCGACTGCTATGTTGCTTCTAGTTTTAGTCCCTTCTTTAGGATACAGTACGTTTGCGTGCTTAATCGTCTAAATACCTACGTTGTCTTAACCGTTTTAGCTATTAAAACACAAATAGTTCGGTAGTCAACTTCTCCTTCTTCTTTTTTGGTATTGAGGATGGTGGTAGAGGCAGATGCATCGAATTTGATTTACGTCAATTGTTTTCTTACATTCGTGGGTTGCCCTTCTTTATACAATATAGGAAAGATAAGGAAAAATATAACATCTAAAATGTTATAGGCTGTGGGTTCATAGATTAATTCAATCATAATGTTTGATAAAGTACCTTTCGTTAAACCCGTCAATATGATAACTGAAAGGTTATTATATACCTTTTTTTCTTTTTTTTTCTAATGGCAATCTGAATAGTGAATTTACCGCATCAAGTTCTTTAAGCACTTGTGACTTAGAGGCCGTTTAGTTACGATTGTATTGATTACGGAAAACCAAGCACTGTTTTTAATAAATTTGTTGTCTAACGATCGGCCTTTATGCTTGAAAGCAGACCTGAAGTCTTTGAATAGGCATTTTACATACCCAACGAGGTTCATGTCCAAGCCTAGGTCTCCAGCATTATGTGCGCACTAGTTTGAATAAACACTTACAGTTTGCCACATCATTTAGGGAACCTAATTAATGTTATGAGTCTTAATATCTATAACATTACTCCATTTAAAATTGCTAGAGCTAATTAAGGGCTTGCTTGTTCGAATTCTTAAATTCTTGAGCTTTCCATCATTGTCCAATATCGTCGCTATATCCAACGAGTTACGAAATGTTAGGGGCTGGGTCCTATTGCTGAAAACCCTCTTCATAGTGCTGTATATTATTATAGTGACTCCCTACTTTTAGTTTATTTATGCCTCCAAGTTTTTAAATAAAGATGGCTTCATTAATTTTTTTTAAATGTTAACATTCTCAGTTACAAGTTGGAGTAAAACCTTTCATTCGGTTCATTGATACTTCAATCAGCTTTTTATTTTTATTTTCCTTGCATAAATAAATCAATAAAACACCAAACTTGCTCAGTTAAACCGCTGCATTATGGGGATATACGATAGAATATTCTTTGAAACAAAACTCCAAATGTCAAGCCCTTCAACTTGGAAGTCTCACGCATTTTCCTTACGCAAGATAAGATGTATGAAGTACTTACAAGTGAAACGGACACAACTTCTTCAAATTATGGTAAACACTCTTGACACATTCATTTCTTAACTTCACTATAACGTACATATATTCATAGCGTATATATTCGTGAATTTTTGTGATGTATCTAAGTAATCTTTTTCAGCGAAATGACGACATTGACGAATGCGGGCTTTTCCTTAGACATGCAAACAGCAAGCTGAGCCTTATATCTTTTAAAGACCTCATCCATGATCTCTTCACCAAAGTGATCGATGAGCAAGGGCTCAGCCACAGCTCTCATGCACCTAGCCAAATCGTATTCCCCATCCTTTGAAACAATATTGGGGTCAAAATCTGTGTCAAATACATTCCAATTCACTTCGGATACCTCCAAGCAATCGATTGAGAATGAGCCTTGCTTTTGGACCTCTAATTGTACTTCTTTTGGTGAGGGCGTGTATTGAGGGATGTTGAAGGAGTCCAGTTTCTCTTCTTCTATAAGTCCCTGCATTAGTGTTAGATGTAAAATTTTAGATTCTGCTACCGAAAATTAGAAACAATTGCAAAATCATAAGTTGTTTATATCTTCATGAAAGTCATAGTTGCTTGATTATGTAATTGGGAATGTAACTATTTCATACTACTAATATATGTCTTTTCTTCTCATGTAAATTTGGATTCCATTTTCTACACCATGCCTAAGAGGGAACGAGAGCGCAGTGGAAGCACCTAATAATTTTGTCTCCTTCTACCCTGATTTTCTTGAATAGATTCATACGGAAAAGAAATCGCAGGAATTATGTAGGATTTCCAAATTTTGCTATTGCTTTCGTTCAAAAATTTCATGTGAAAGTTCTAGCTAGAGGTTCACAATAAAAATTTTTAAGTCATCTAGCATATACTTTAGGTACTTGAGAATCAGGAATAAACATATAAATCACATTATAATGTCATTTTTTTGTTATGATCGGTCTCGAAGTGCCAAATTTTTACCAGAGGCAGTAAGAATAATCTACCTCAATTTTGTCCTAATATTTCATGTGATTATTCAAGTTCTCTTTTGATTATTTATTTATTTTTTTTATTACCTCGGAGACCATCTCATTGAGAGCAATAGCCAAGAGCTCCCAAATGTAGCAACACTCTTCGCTTGAAGGATCGTCGCTTCTTCGACCTAGGAGGGTCAAAACCATACGCCCTCCCACCACCAACTCTTGCCCACGACACTCCAAGAACGTTGAGAAGTCCCTTTGGAATTGCTCGTAGTATGCCCTAAGCACCTTCGGAGGGCTCGATCTCGCCATGTATATGTTGCCTTTGTTTCCCTCTAATCCTGGTGGGACCTAACAAAAAAAAAAAAAAAATAGACGAGATAGTGAGTTTGATTTGCAACTACTGTCCAAGAAAACCCTAAAACTGTGTCTCCACTGTCACATACTTCACTTTTTCCCATGAGGCTGTACGAATGAAACTGGGGGCCAAAAATTTACCTGCGACAGCCACATGAGGCTATATGAAGAATGAATCAAGTGTAGGCTCTCTTGAGCGAACAATCTCCCATAGAAGGAACCAGGAACACCATTGAAGAAGCACGGCAATGTTGCCGACGCTCCATACTTGCTCTTCATTTGCTCACTCAACTTCTCTTTGAATCTCGGCAAGAGGCTCCCAAAGATGGTATTGAAGTCATTCCCTGGGAGATCGTTTAAGAACACTTGGAACTCCGGCAGTTCATGGTTCGTCGCCTTGCAGAGATCAATCATAACGGTGATGATCTCAGAGATGGCGAAGAGAGTGTTGGGGCCTGAGGAACAGCCCAAGTCCGCGATGGCGAGGCTTCCCTGGAAGGTGGTGTCGACGGTGGAGAAGAGAGCTCTAACGGTTGCCTCCGCTATGGGCTTCGTCATCAATATCACCTTTCTCTACAAAAGGAAAAGGAGAAAGCATTAACTCAAGATAGAGATAGAAAGTTTGCATCTTTAGTTTTTTCATGTGCAAAGAAAAAATCTCATTTGTTACCTATATCTTCCATTCTCGTACAATGATATATTGACGATTGAAAAGTGGAAACTTCATATAGAATGACCAATCTTATGCATTCCATATATTTACTATATTAATCCAAATTAGAGTGTCACGGGAATGAGTTTGTCCCATATTGCGATCTTGCGAGATCTAGCACTTTAATATACCCCTTTTGTGTACCTTCTTATTTGCAAGAAATCTTGTTAAGTAAAAGGTGTATTTGCAAAATAGGGTGATCATTTGAATTCTTGAATGATAAGTTGCACTTTAATATGCCCCTTTTGTGTACATTCTTCTTCAAGAGAAATCTTGGTGATTAAAAATGTGTATACGAATTAGGGCGATCATTTGAATTCTTGAATCATTAGTTACTTGGCCTCAAAGGGTAGAATAAAATGGCGTTTTTGTATATAGAATTTCAAATCTTGTTATAATAATAAAATAAAAATAAAAATAAAACCCTAGTTTGATATAGAATGAAGAGATTATATTGCGGTACATCATCACCGAAACAATCTTTAGATGCAGATTAATCCAAGGTTTTATGTGCCCACCGGGGGACAATGAGAGACGTACCTGAAGCAATGAGTTGTTAGCATAGCTTGTTTCTCCCATTCCTCCATTCATGTGCAGTACTTGCATGACTTCCATCTCTCTCTCTCTCTCTCTCTCTCTCTCTCTCTCTCTCTTCTCTCTTCTCTCTCTCTCTCTCTCTCTCTCACGTGTGTGTGGTGCTGCTCTAATTAGCTTGCGTTTGAATTGGTTGGTTTGGATCTTCTATTTATAGACATTTGTGTCCCGACGTTTCACATTAATTCTAAGTGGACTTTCAGTTCGACGGTGAAACACGCATGGGCATGAGTTTGCACGGACATGTCCACTTGGTGGGATCTCTCTCTGCCATGTGAATTCTTACTCCTTCCAAGTAAAGGACATAAATTAGGCAAGATACTCGTGAGATTCATGTCGGCATGTGCTTATCCATACACAGGACGAGTCTCGATACACGTCATACTGCCACGCATGTAAGTAAAATTAAAGACGTTATTTATTTTCCTGAGCTTTATTAACGAGTTGTCTTAAAACACTAGGCGAAAAAACTTAAATAACAAATATATATATATATATATATATATATATATATATATATATTGTTGATACACTTTGAAAATTCAATTCGCGCATATTATGAGAAAATTATATCATGCTCTCTTAACAAGGGTCCTAGTGGACAATAGAAGGGTATTGTGTATCTATGGTTGCTCTACACGAACAAAGTTACCACCAAGGTGATTGACCTAGTCGGGACTGTCTTCCAGAGGTTAAAAATTTAATTTATGTCAAAAATGAACCTCTAAACAACTTGTATTATGTTGTCAAGCTGTCGCATGTTTCATGTGAAGAGACTTCTTAGTCACTAGTATATTAATGAAACTGTGGTGATGGGCTCACCAAACTCAGTCACAGATGGCGTGGAACAGTTTTGGCTTAAACCAAGTTTCCGCAACAGGAGGGAGATATTTATGGTAATACCCAAAGGGAGTCGCTTGTACTGTAGTCACCTTACCGGGATGAAGGAAATCCCTAAATGTGAGCCTTTCAAATATACAAATTGAACCCGGTCATTGACTGTTAATTCCATTCATGAGGTTATATATATGGAGCACATCTAACCCCAGTTGGAAACAAATATTGTCACCTCTGTCAAGTGCAAATTAAGACTTACTTTTGAACTAAACCGTAGTATGTTTATCATGGGAACAGCTTAAAAGGAAACAATTTACTAAGGCATATAGGAAAATAAGCGTCACGGATAGGATAAACTTAGAAATTCAGTATTATCTAAGAACTTTAGATTAACATGCTAAAAGGTGTAAATTTTTCTCAACTCCAATTCTCATTGAACTTCGACTAAACAAAAAAATTCTCATCGAAGCAGTTAGATCTTAAGGTGCTTGTTTTAAGGAATTTGAGTAACTCATGGCTGAACCGATCTCATGACTCATACAGAGGTTCAATTATCATGACCAACTTATTTTATATGTGTCATGAAATTCTATCCGGTGATTAAAAAGCTTCACAACTAATGATGTACTAAATTTTATTCTCAAAACTTGAAATCCTCGTAAGTGGTCGTATTTGATTATTGATAGTTTCAACCAAAGAGAATTTTTGTTCTTTATAACTCAAGGACACTACACAAAAACTTGGCTACCTTAAAAGCCTATAGAATATCCATTATGCCCTACGAACCAATTAGGTTTAGACCTTTTGCACATGCCCTAATCTAGAACGGTTTCAACACATTTAGTGAGATTTAAACAGACGACTTCCAATCTTTAAACTGAGAATCTCCAACACCCTAACTTATTAAGGTAATATTAGAGATTACTCTAATGGTTAGTTCCTTAACATCGAATTCCCGAGGCATTTAGTATGGTGATCTAAGTAATTCTTTTTGAAAGTTAATGTGATGATGAGAATATAAATGTCATCATTTGGTTTGACAACACTTGATTCACGGTAAATTAGATTAGAAAGGCAATCGCAAGAAAATTGGGTCTCGATTCTTAGAATATTTAAATAGATCGTGAATGGATGACGTGGTGCAATGGTGCACGATGATGACGTCATAAAAGCGTCAAGAGCTTGTCACCCACTAGCGCACCCCCGCCGCAGCAATGGAAATACGAGGCAGGAGAAAAGTTGATCCGAAGAAATTGCTAATGTCGTGCACGTAAGAAAAAGTTCCCATTTGCTAAAAAACAAAATCGGATTGCTTTGTGCATTTTGTGGGGACAAAATGTTTGTCCCGTGGATTATCACATGATTTATGACAAGGAAATGTGACGATGATGTATTTTTTTTTTTATTATGTTAGGTCACCTAACATTGCATATCTGGATCCCCAATTCGAATTCTCAATTTTTTTAATAATATGAGTGAGAGACAGAACAATATCACCTTACTTTTAATTAAGAAATGTTTAATTGAACTAAAAACGAGTTGAATTATTTTCTTATTCACAGTTGAAAACAAAATGATAAACTTGTCTAAACAGTACTCTACGAATCTCAATCTAAGATTTCCATGCATTGTTTGCTTAGCTTCATTCAGGCGCTTTTCACGCTTGTTAGCCAATACAAAAAGACTAACGCATAGGCTATCATAATAGATGGACGCTACAAAAAATTGTCATATTAATACTTATCGTCCCATCTCATGAATCCTCACCATTCGACCTGCCCTATGATTGGTTAGCGGAAGTCAAGGTCAGCATCCTATGATAAAATATTTTATGAATAGGAAGACTCCGGAGTGTCTCAAGAAGATTAATGTGATTAGTCAATAAATAAAAAAAACTCGCACCTGGACTAATAAGATTTACCGATGTTAAAAATAATGTCAAATCATTACCTACCGTCCAATCTCATGTCGTGTATCTATCAAGATGCTTAACACGTACGCATGGCCCATGACAGAACAATATGTCAACCGGCTGACGATTCAAAGCAATCAGACAGGAACAGGAGGGGAAGTCGCCCAAAGCCAGCTTCTTCTTCTTTACATGTTTAACGTGGGATGGGTCGGCTGGCGATCGAATGGGACAGGACGGTGTTGCGTTAGTCCATCGTTTCCTGTATGAGGTTTAACGTGGGATTTGTTGTCTAACGATTGGCCTACCTAACGATATTTATGACCAAGGCCCCGGTTATTGCATAATATACAGGCATTCAGCGTCAGCCGTGGCCACCAAAGTTACTTTGGATAGGAATGCTATGATTTGAATACGAAATTTGCCGCATTCCAGATACACTCTACCTTTCCGCCAAACTATACCAAGCATGTCATCGACAAAATTTTATGTGTCCATGTTGTTAGACTGGAGAATTCACCATAAGCCAAGACTTCATCCGGTGTGAAAACAAAGAAAGCGAAGAATTAGGGAGTTGTTTGCATATTGTTTTTTATGTTGAATTTTCTTTTTCTTGTTCAGACAAGCTATTAATTATTGGTTTTCACTTTTATGGTTAGCAAATTTATAATGATTTAAATCCACATACATTGAACTTGATGAGCTTGTCAGAACAATAGCTATTTTATGTCTTACTAGATGACTATTTAAGATACAATATCAAACCACTAGAGTTTGCCCCATGGCCACCATCCTTAGTGAGGGTTCGAATCTCCATCTTCTTAAGGGGAGGGGACAATGAGTTTCAGGTGTGGATCTTAACTCTTATGCTCTTTAAAGAGGTAAAGCAAAATTCTGAAAGTAAATATTAGAATAAGAGTAAAGTAAAACCGATAAAAAAAACAAAAAACATGCCATAGAAATTAAGGAGAATGATCAAGAGAAAATATGAAGAGTCTCCTATTAGATGCAACATCTTGAGAGATATGAAAAATCAAAGGAACGGATTCTAAATATTTCCAAGGTTCAAGAAGTTGACTTGAGGTTGGATAAACAATTCGAAGAAAAAAAAGCATGAGTCAATTGATGAAGTGGTCTGATGTGCTATAGAGAGAACCAATTGATGTTAATAAGGCTGTTAGGCTCCATTTGCCAATTTTTTTTTTTTTTCAAATTTTTATTCTTTTTTTTCCAAGAACAAAAAAAAAAGAATAGAAATTTGTTTGATAATGTTAGCTAATTTTTTTACTCCTCGGGATAGAAAATAGTAGGGGAATAGATTTAGAACATATATAAAAAGTAAAAAAGAAAAAAATTACTTTTTGTTCCTGAAAACAATTTCTTGAATAAGTCATTTTCTCTTCTTCCTTTTTTTTTTTTTCCTTTTCTTCTCCTTCCTCTTCTAACTGTTGATGCCTGCCACTGTTGCTTGCCACATAGAAGAGGAAGAAGAAGAGAGAAAAAAAGAAAAGAAAAATCTAAAAAATTATTAAAAAATTGAAAGAAATTCTATTTCACAAAAAATAAATTGTGGGGTCATACCTAACGCATTCATGTTTTTATTTATTTATTTTGAGAATAGAAATTTTATATAGTTATCAAGCATGTTTTTCTACTCAAAAACTATTCTAAGGAATACAAATAGAAAAAATTATTTATGAAAATATATATATTACCATACGCATCCTTACCATCACAACCTACCCCTAGATAGGGAGATAAATAGATTAAGAGATATTCCCTAAAAAGTGAATCTATGGCCCTCGATTAAACGTGGGCTCTCTCAAGCCTATATATTGCACGATGTCAATATATTTAAATTGACTTTATAAGAATTTTCTAATAAAGAGTCGCCACTAGCCTATTGAAATTAGTTAAAAATCAAGTGAAGTATGGAAGTATACTTCACTTCCTACACAAATAAGGAATCTAAGATTTGGGACTTTGTTACACTAATTAATCAATTTGTGCAATTTCGATACATAATCTTATTCATTTCAAGGAAACTTTTATCAAATAGTTTGAATTGATTTTGAATCTATCAACTATCATGTGAGGTAATCATGCAAGTACGTAATTATTATAATAATAGTAAATAACCAAGGAAATGTTAAATAAGTTGCATGGGAGAGGAAGAATCTAATGTCACTAAATAAGGAGCATGCCATTTCCAACTATGCTAAAAGAGGCCACGGTCGTCATATCAAAAGTACGCAATCAAGAGTGTTTGTTTCTAAAAACAAATGAAACCCTATGATAAAGCTCTAAGAACTAGTTCAATTTTGGAGTACAATTTTTATTGATGATTTTTTTCACAATTTAAAAGAAAATTGCCCAAATAAAAATATTTTAAAGCTTTTTTCAATGAATTCTATTTTTTTTTAATTTTTCAGGATTTTTTAGATTTTTACAAATTTTTTATTTTTGATTTTTTATTATCTTTTTATTTATTACTTGATTTTTCAACAAATTGTTTATCATCATCATCATCATCATCATCATTATTCTATTATTCTATTTTTATTTTTATGAATTTATTACAAAGGAAAATTTTAACTAGGTTAATAGACCTAGCTTGATGAAGCTGACCCGAATCTTATCATTCCAGGTTGGACAAAAATCAAGACCAAACTTAACATCTGGGAAAATTATTTAAAAATTTATAAACTTATTGTATTTTTATTAATTTAGTCATAAATCTTTTAGTTTTGCCAATTGAGTTTTAAACATTTTCACTTCTTTTTAATTGAGTCTATCTGGTCATTTTGGCTGTGAATTATTGATATGGATGGCCATAATTTTGAATTTTTTTTTTGAGTCTTTGGATCCAAGGTCGACAAGGGTTGCCGACCAACGGTAACCCTAGCCGGCTCTAACTAGGTGAGCAGCCCTTGCCTATGGTCGATGAGGGTTGAACCCCTGTTGACCCTAGATCCAAAAACTCAAAAAAAAAAAAAACCAAAAAAAAATTTAAAAAGGAAAAAACATAAAAAAATTCAAAATATTATTTAAAAAAATGCCACGTTATCGTTAGCCATTCAGATCAGGGGTGAGCAATTTCTGGTTTTGGTTTGGTTCTGTTTGAAACATAGAACTTACCCTCGAGTACAGGTTCCTCAATTTTTGGAACCTAGAACCTACCCGTAAGAATCAAGAACCTAGAACCTACCCTGTCACAGGTTCCAGAGTCAGTTCTAGGATCCAACAGGTTCATTTTTTTTTTTTTTTAGGCATCAAAATCAATAATCCATACTTGCAATTCAGAAATTCTCCAGAGCTGGAATAGCCTAGGTTACTTAATACAACTATACATCCACCATGAAACCTCTCACGAATACGAGAAACATCCACTTTCTTTACTTCATCCGTTGCCCCAAAATGGACACCTTCAATAACTCCTCTTCGCTACAAATAAAATAATCAACATTACATAGCTACCAAAGCAGAACGATGACAAGAGAAATGTGAACTGTTTGTTAAACTAATTCGAGATATTGACCAAGAGAGTAAGCATGTAAACCGTTACCTTGGCTGCAAGAAAGTTACCACTTGCGACACTTACACCAACTTCATGCAAACAACTACTATGCCCATGACGGCGCATATCGGAAATTGGGGATCCAAGAAATAGTTTAGCCTCTATCATTAAACAAGTACCTCTAGCTGCTTCCAAAGTTTTAGTGTCTATTATTATGTATCTTCCAACATAGTTAGGCTCATGTCCTACAAAGACATGCTTAGTACCACCAATTAAAGATCTATTGTTGAAAATTGATTTTATAGAAACAAAAGCAGACCACACAAACAAGGCCTAGCCACTTCTAAAATTGAGATCCAATGTGACACCCCTCAACGGCCCATGAACTGTTAGGGTCGCCACAGTTCGATTTCCATTCTCTTACTTGACCTGAAGGTCTATCAATCTTGGGGTTTACATCTTTTAGATCGGTCCCTATGCAATTTATATGGCGAAAGCACATCCATCAACTCCCTTCCTTATATTCAGAAAACGATGCACACCCACTAAACATTTATAGGTAAAAGCCGAACACTTTTATTTACTTAAACCAGATGGACATCATTCATCAGTACATCAAAATGCCATAGTCTTCTATACTCAGCTATACTTCCAAAGATGACCGACATCTCATCCAACAGTCGTATACTTAAAAGCCCATCGATCAGTGTCGGCGTCCAAAAGTTCCTTCCTTTGCTATCCTCCTCCTTGCGGTCATATCCAACCACTTGATCCATCTACCAGTGGCAGTGGTAGTGGCAGCAAAGGCATCTTATCTAATCTGAAATGTTATTCCCCAAACGGGGTGAGTACAACCACTCAGCAATAAAGATCCACCACACTACATAGTGCATCAAATAGAACAATCAAGGTATTGTGAATAAAACACATCTCATTCATGCATTCAAGCATACCTTACCTTGCGACCATGCCTATATCGCCATGCCATATGTGCATTTACCACAATGCACTCATATCATCTATGCTATCAAGCATACATCACCATGAGATCCATTGACGCCTTCATGATTGCATTTTTAATATCAAATAGCATCAATTTATTTTCATAAGCAGATCACGCATCATGCCATATGCATACACCCATGCACACGATTCAATTTCAATTCTTATCTTTCATAAGGATCTCATCATTTTTCATCCAAGGACCAATGTTTACATCCCACAATTTATCGCTCGCACCCAACCTGGCGTCACGAGGAACCTCTGGCACACACCTCCAGGCATCTTGCATCACACCTGGCGTCACGAGGAATCTTTGGGACTCGCCATGAAAATAGTTACCCCTACCCTCCGGGCATGCATCATAATACAACCTCTCACCCTCTGGGCATGTATTATAATACAACCGGGCATCCCGACACTCCTGGGGAAAACCTTTGGGTATGTATTCATAATACAACCAGGCATCCAAAGGGCACTGACTCATTCAAACCTCAGGGCATCCCGACTCCTGGGGCATCGTCGACTCATCATCGTCGACTCACACCTCCGACAGTCTCGTTATTTTCTCAAGTTATATCCACACATGTATCTCAATTTCAACATGGCATTTAATGCAATAATATCAAGGGTCTCAACCAACTTTCCATGCCATATAACATGCCATATGTTATCACATATGCAGCAAAATCAACCACTCAAAGTATTACATCACAAGGATAAATTCATTTATTTTTCAAAACACATCAATGTTTTGGATAAATTAGAATGCATTCCTCTAATTAAAACTCCAGAAAAATTAGTAAATGACATTAATAAATTGTGAAAACTTGACACATTATAGACGAGACCTAAAGGCAGATATCTCATGAATAACTCCATGCCAAAAGAATCTCACACAAAACAGTATGGTCCATGCATCACAGAATTCAAAACTTCAATATTTCAGCTTGCACAGTTTCGGGAGTAATTTAAATTAAATACCCAAATGAACTCCAAAAACTCTGATATTTTGAGATGTTATAGAAAAATCCTAGAGGTAAATATCTCCTGCAGACATCAAAACCCAAATCGTTCTAGGTTAATAGATATAGACAGTTATTTTCCCCCAGTTCTCGGTGTCATCTTTTCCAGATTATCATCTTTCAAAAGAAACTCATTTCACCGACTTACATATGTTCATTTCTTCTAAAATTTTGGTATGTTATTCCTCAGAATATTACCTACAAATTTTGTTAAGGACACATGAACAAATTTTAAATGTATGATATTATAAAAATCACGAAATCATGCTGGGTCGAAGTAACATTTTTCCCAGATCCAGTTTCTTCAAAAGACGACAATTTCACCGACCTATCTTTGTTCATTTCCTCTGAAATTTTGATATGTTCTACCTCAAGAAGTATAATACAACTTTCATTGAGAGATCAAAGTGACATTTTCACTAAAACGTTACTTTAAGGACCACGAAATCTCTAAAGGTCAGCACAACGGATTCCAGATCTAACTTCTCCAAAAAAAAAAATATAGTTTCACTAACCAATACTTGTTCGTTTTGCCTCAATTTTTAGTATGTTTTTCTTCAAGATGTTATCTATAACTTTCATGAAGAAATATAAACAAGATTCCAACTAAAAAGTCACATGCAGCACACAAATTCACAGACGGTCGGACTGGTCTTTCCAGAAACAGCATGCATGACCAACTTCAAAGCTCTGAAATCTCATCCCATCTACCACAACCAAGACTTACCATCTACTACACATACGCACAACAATGCAAGGGGTAGGTTTTAGGACTTCACTTGCCTCAAATTTGAAGGAAACACAGCAAGACAAGGCGGGGCGAGGCGGTGAACGATGGCAGACGCGCAGACTCCTTCTTCCTCTTCTCCTCTCGCTCGCTCGCTCTCCCTCCTTCGGACGGTAACTCCCTCTCTCCTCTCTCTCTTTCGGTCGAAATCCCCCTCCCCCTTTTCCTTTTAGTTGAATTAAAACCCTTGCATGCTTTACTTCTTGCATGGAGGGACACTTGTCTCTTTATTTTTGCATGGAGGGACACTTGTCCCTAAGAAGGAGACAAGTGTCTTCTTGTCGAAGACACATGGAGGAGGCCCATCCGGCTCCTCCCCCCCCCCATTCGGTCGACAGCCCAATGGGCTTTATGGGCCGCCCCTCTTGGCCCAGTTTAGGCCAACACTCTTGGGCCTAAAGTCCAAACTTAAATGGCCCAAGTTTATTTTTAATATCTTAATTCTCATTTAAATAAATACCTAATTGCATAATAAAATGGCCAAAAGACTTTGTGACATTAATCCATAAAATCAAATCTACAAAGTGCATAGTCAAGAACAAAGTCTTCTTTATCAAATTGTCCTATAGCACCAACCTTGATCATCATTAACATAAGATGTATTTCTACCCAAATAATTCTCCATTAAAATATTCGGCATTAATCTATTAAAATTCTTTGGTCTAAAGGCCATAACATAAATCAATAACACTTCCATCACATTTTCATAGGTTGTAATGCATCCAAAGGTTACCATGAAATTTTGGGATGCCACAATTCTCCCCTCCTTAGAGAATTTCGTCCTCGAAATTAGGCATTACTTTTGTCTCTTGAAACGAATAGGGATACTTTTCCTTCATCGATTCCTCACTTTCCCATGTGGCTTCCTCCACATCATGATGTTGCCATAATGTCTTTACCAACGGGATTTTCTTGGTCCTAAGAATTTGCTCCTTTCGATCCAACACTTGCACAGGCTCTTCGATGTATCTCACTTTCTCGTCCACTTTGATGGCTTCATGATTGAGTATGTGACTAGGATCCGGCTGGTACTTTCTCAGCATCGACACATGAAACACATCATGTAAATTTCCCAATTTTGGAGGTAGCGCCAAACAATAAGCTACATCTCCTATTCTTTCAAGTATTTCAAAAGGTCCAGCAAATCTAGGGCTCAGCTTACCCTTCATTCCAAATCGAGATATTTCTTTCATAGGGGATACTTTAAGGAACACATGATCTCCCACATCAAATTCTAAGGGTCTCTTATGCTTATCTGAGTAGTCTTTCTTCCTACTCTGGGCTGTTTTAAGTCTTTTCCTGATAATTTGTACAGCCTCAGTAGTAATTTGTACCAACTTAGGTCCTGTCAATTTCCTTTCGCCTACCTCACTCCAACAAACAGGAGTCCTACATCTTCTCCCATACAACACTTCATAGGGAGCCATGCCTACACTTTTATGAAAACTATTGTTATACACAAATTCTACCAAGTATAATCTTTTCACCTCAACTCTCTTTAAAATCAATGACGCAAGCTCTTAACATGTCCTCAAATGCTTGGATCACTCCTTTCGTTTGTCCATCCGTCTGTGGATGAAAAGCAATACTAAATTGGGAACTTCGTCCCTAAGGCGGTTTGAAGACTTCGCCAAAGGTTGGAAGTAAATCTTGAGTCTCGATTCGACGTGATAATTACAGGAACTCCATGTAAGCGTACCACTTGGCTTACACGTATGTCGGCAATTTTATCCATCGGATAATCTACGTGAACTACGAGAAAATGAGTAGACTTAGTCAAGCGATTTACTATCACCTAGATAGAGTCGTGGCCACTTGATGTCCTTGGTAATCCTTGCATGAAATCCATCATCACATGATCCCATTTCCATTATGGTATATTTAACGGTTTCAATTTAACACACAATTTAGCCAAATTATTCCTATACCTTTGTCACCATCAATTCAAGCCTAGAACCATCAAAATTGACACCACCAATAACTCATTTGGTTTAGTCCAACAAAGACATTCACTACACTTTCACTGTAACATAAATTCAAGCCTAAAATATAATACTATTCATTCGGTTCAATTATCGATAGTCCACCAAGACTTATTCAATTCAAAGATCGACAATCCACCAAAATGAAACTTGTCTAGTTTCCATCGAGTATATCTCATGTCTCACCCTAAAAATCATCACTTGGACTAATCATTCATCAAATCCACAACTTGAACTTTCACCTTTTCACCTTGGAAAGACTATAACCACAATTGATCATATCCACTAATTCCACCAAACCTTTTCAAACTGAGATCATCACCAAAATTAAAAGTTGACCATCATCAATTAAGCCTATTATTCCGACATATAAACCACAAATAATTTCATGTCTCATATGACCACTCAAACTCATGACTTCCAAGATCAATCTATACATACTAAATGCTTCCATGTAATGCATCAAGATTTCCAATGGGATCCTCTAATAGGAAGTCACTACTTAGCTCAAATGATCATAACTTACTCCTCAAATTCATAACTCACTCTCCATAATTCAATTCTTAAGCCTTGTTTATAGCACTACGCTTAGATGCTGCACATGTTCTTCAAGTCCTTTAGAATATATCAGGATATCATCAAATGAAGACAATCACAATTTGATCCAAATAAGGCTTAAATATCTTATTCATTAAATCCATGAATGCAGCTAAGGCATTTGTCAATTCAAATAGCATAACTAGGAACTCATAATGTCCATAGCGAGTCCTAAATGCGGTCTTAGGAATGTCTTCTTTCTTAATCCTTAGTCGATGGTATCCTATCCTCAAGTCATTCTTTTTCTTTTTTTTAGGAAAGATCGAACTTCCTTGCAGTTGGTCAAATAGATCATCAATTCTAGGTAATGAGTACTTACTTTAAAAAATTACATGATTCAATTGCCTATTATCAATGCACAAATGCATCGACCCATCCTTCTTTTTCACAAACAAAAGTTCTACAAGCTTAACCATGCTCCCGCTATGCCACTCTGATAGAATTATCCCATAAACACTACCTTCCCAGTTCTGTACATAGTTTGGTTCATTCCTATCCCCTTTTGCCATCCTAGAAGCCTGCCAAGAGCCGCTCCTTGTTCAGGTCCTCTGACGTCGGCGTCCACTCCCCGCTCTCATTGGACCGGGTCGTTATAGGTACACCAGCTTTCGCTTGGTTCAAACCCAAACTACACATCCATTGGAGGGTCTCATTTCAATAGGGACTAACTTACAGAGATATTATCCGCTTTGGCCTATCACATTCTTAGCCTCACGGATTTATCCTTAGCGCACGGGTAAGTACTATCTCAAGAGATCATTCATCCTAGTCCATTGCTTACGGAGCTAGTCCATTCCTACAATGACGTCAAAGTCATACATAACTATCACTATCAAGTCCATTTCCAAATCTCATTCCCCTAGGGTTATCTCACACATCTCACATGCTAACGTAGATAACGACATATCTTTCAGTGATGTAGAATTACGAAGAGACATATCTAAAGATTTGGTTCCTACTTCTCACAATCATCTATATTTCTCAGACACAAATGAATGTGTGTCACTTATATCAAATAACGCATATGCCTTCTTATCTATCTATAGAAATTGTATCTCTGATAACATTTTCAGAAGCTTCCGCTTCCTCTTGAGTGACTGCATACACCCTTCCTTGTGCTGGTGGCCTCTGTGGATTCCTTGGTAGGTTTGGTCCACCAGTACTTTGTTGTACTTGTTACACTGAGCTAACATTCGGCTGCAACCTCTTTTGTGGACAATCTTTCTTAAAGTGACCTCTCTGCCTACAGCCAAAACATTTCAATCGATCATTACAGGGTCCTGGTCCATGTTGTCCACCACATCTCTGACAAATATTATTTTGGTAAGGTACTCTCCCTAGAACTGGGCCACTCCTGACTTTTCCAGAATTCCCAAAATTATTCTTCTTCTTAGATTCCCAGGGCTGACCTTGATTAGGATAGGGTCTCTTACCCTTCAAACATCATTAAAGGTCATTTGCCTCTTAGATTCTAATTGCTCTCTCACGAGTTCTTGCTCTACTAACTGTGCCATTTCATAAATCTCATGATAATCCCTTATACTCAAAGGTACCAGTTGTTTCCTAACATTAGTCCTCAATCCTTTCAGAAATCTCTTAGCTTTCTCCTCACAATCCTCAATCAATCTGGGAGCATACCTAGACAATTCAGAAAATTTTGCCTCATACTGATCCACTGTCAACTTCCTTTGTTCCAACTGATCAAATTCAATGATTTTCCTATCCTTGGCACAATCAGAGAAATGCTTCCTATTGAAAGCCCTAACAAATTCATCCCAATTTATCTCAGTACCTGATGGAAATATTGTGTCTCTTGAAGCTCTGCACCAAAACTTTGCATTCCCCTCCAACCGGTACTCTGCCAAAACTATTTTCTCAACATCACTACAGTCCAACAATTGGAAAATCTATTCTATCCCATCAATCCAATGTTCTGCCTCCTCAAGACTTCCCATTCCACCAAACTTAAGTGGCTTCAGCTTCAGAAATTGCTCCACCAGTCCCTAAGGGCGACGTTCCACTCCAGGTTGTTGATGTGCTTGTCTATCCATCAGATTTCCAATATTTGCCAATGCCTGCAAGATATCTTCCATTCGGGGTTCAGCCCTTGCAACAGAGGCTTCAGCCCTCAATGGATGAGAACTTCCAGTTCGTACCATGATTTCCCTGCAGTTTTCCCAGCATTTGTTCAAGAATAATTTACAACTCGATGTCACTAGTCAGATCATTAATTAAGGTTATTACTAAAGTCACATAAGTAATATAAAATATTACTGACACACAAAAGCAATATCACACTAGTTACCAGGGATCCATGAGTGAATACTCATCACCTGTTGTTCAAAGTTACCCAACTACTCTTGGTTGGTAATCTATGGTGTGCATCATTCTATCCTTATTTCCATCTGAGGCACCTTATCACTCCAAATAGACCATAGCTCTGATACCATTAGCTGTGACACCCCTTGACGGCCCCTGAGCCGTTAGGGTCGCCACAATTCGATTTCCATTCTCTTGCTTGACCTGAAGGTCTATCAATCCTAGGGATTTACATCTTTTAGATCGGTCCCTGCGCAATTTATATGACGGAAGCACATCCATCAACTCCCTTCCTTATTTTCAGAAAACAATGCACACCTACTAAACATTTATCGGTAAAAGCCGAACACTTTTATTTACTTAAACCAGATGGACATCATTCATTAGTACATCAAAATGTCATAGTCTTCTATACTCGGCCATACTTCAAAAGATGACCGACATCTCCTCCAATAGTCGTGTACTTAAAGTCTATCGATCAGTGTCGGCGTCCAAAAGTTCCAGATCTAACTTCTCCAAAGGTCAGCACAATGGATTCCAGATCTAACTTCTCCAAAAAAAAAATCGTTTCACTAACCAATACTTGTTCGTTTTGCCTCAAATTTTAGTATGTTTTTCTTCAAGATGTTCTCTACAACTTTCATGAAGAAATCGAAACAAGATTCCAACTAAAAAGTCACATGCAACACACAAACTCACAGACGGTTGGACTGGTCTTTCCAGAAATAGCATGCATGACCAACGAATCTCTCTTCAAAGCTCTGAAATCTCATCCCATCTACCACAACCAAGACTTACCATCTACTACACATACACACAACAATGCAAGGGGTAGGTTTTAGGACTTCACTTGCCTCAAATTCGAAGGAAACACAGCAAGACAAGGTGGGGCGAGGTGGCGAACGATGGCGGACGCGCTGACTCCTTCTTCCTCTTCTCCTCTCGCTCACTCGCTCTCCCTCCTTCGGACGGTAACTCTCTCTCTCCTCTCTCTCTTCCGGTCGAAATCCCCCTCCCCCTTTTCCTTTTAGTTGAATTAAAACCCTTGCATGCTTTACTTCTTGCATGGAGGGACACTTGTCTCTTTATTTTTGCATGGAGGGACACTTGTCCCTAAGAAGGAGACAAGTGTCTTCTTGTTGAAAACACATAGAGGAGGCCCATCTAGCTCCTCTCCCCCCTTCCCATTCGGTCGACAGCCCAATGGGCTTTATGGGCCGCCCCTCTTGGCCTACTTTAGGCCAACACTCTTGGGCCTAATGTCCAAACTTAAATGGCCCAAGTTTATTTTTAATAATATATCTTAATTCTCATTTAAATAAATACCTAATTGCATAATAAAATGGCCAAAAGACTTTGTGACATTAATCCATAAAATCAAATCTATAAAGTGCATAGTCAAGAACAAAGTCTTCTTTATCAAATTGTCCTATAGCACCAACCTTGATCATCCATTAACATAAGATGTATTTCTACCCAAATAATTCTCCATTAAAATACTCGGCATTAATCTATTAAAATTCTTTGGTCTAAAGGCCATAACATAAGTCAATAACACTTCCATCACATTTCCATAGGTCATAATGCATCCAAAGGTTGCCATGAAATTTTAGGATGCCACATCCAATCTATGCAATAGACATAAAAACAAATGCTCAGTTGCACCTCTTGCAAACATTAGCAAAACATATACTTTCTTTGCCCTTTGTTTGGATAAATAAAAGTAAGTTAGCTGCAAGGCATGAAGGGTGTTCAAACTCCTTTACAATAAAAAAAAAAAAAAAGAGCTCAATTTCAAGATAAAGCATTTGTACTATCAACCAATGAATTTACATCCACGTGCATATGTTTCCACTATACTAAAATTGTAAAACTTTGGCTGATTTTCAGAACAAACAATACAGATGGGGATATATTTAAAGTTGATATTCCTGCACATGCATTTCAATATAGGGTGGCTGAAGGAACCACCTTAAAGAGAGCATCATAATCTGAGGCAGGCACTAATCACTTCACAAGCATGTGATGCACAATCAAGAGGGAAAAGATTACAAATACCATCCCAAATACTGACAGTATAAGTTTTGGTTGACAGGGAAGTTTTAAGTATGCAAGCCATAGTTGTGGACACGTCACACCATTCTAATTATATATTAGCTATGTTTGATACAGCTGATATTGCTAGACACAATAGCATGTACCATGCTTCTAATATAGTCAACAGAAAGGAAATCACACTGCAGCATACCAAACGCATAAAAGGATGAAATTTGAAGGACTCACAACACACATTTCACTAACCTCTCTTATTCAGGAGTTTATCAATTTGCACATGTGTCCCCAGAACAAGAACAAACCTAATCCTCAAGCCATGAAGCAGCGCAATATCCTGCACAAAGAATTGTATCTAGTTGTAATTACCAAAAGCCAACAATCAAGCACCCAAACCCCATAGAGATATTATGCAATATGCATCCAAATTCAGCAGGTAAAATCGTGCAACCATAGTTTTATTGTGATTTCAAAAATTAATCCATTGAAGCCTGAAGAACGCGAATTTAATCACTTGGAGCATTTCACAATAGAACGGGTCCGTGTTTTTGTTCTTTCTCACAGGATTAACATGCAGCCAAACCACAAATCAGAAACGAAACAGAAGAAGCAAGGAAAAACCGACGCATGCCTAGAGAACCGGATCCAAGTGCCGACTAGCGACGATTTCGCCGGAGACGATGATGGCGAAAGTGCCACCCTTGTGAACTCTGAAATATAGCCACGCCTCGTGAAACCAGCGCACGAACTGCTCGTTCTTCTCCGAGCCGCCAACGCCACCATCGCTCCCCTCGTCGCCCCTACTCTCCTTCGAATTGCCGAAGGCATGGCACTTGAACCCGAGCCCCCTTGCAGCCTTAACCCCGAGCACTCCGTCCTTCGCCATCACCACAGGCGAGGGGCTCGAGAGCCATGCCCTCGCTCACGGCGACGAGGGGCGGCACAATAGCTCGTTAGGCTCAACAGCGAGATGGCTCGTTGGATGAGCGATGGGTGGTGGTGGTTCAGTGGCCAAGAGATAATGGTGAGTAGGGTGTGGGGCGGCGGTGTGGTGGTGGGTGAAGCGGCAAGGGGCGGTGGTGTGGTGGTGGGTGAAATAGCGAGGGGTGGCGAAGAAGAAGAAGAAGAAGAGAAGAAGGGGTGGGGTTTTGGCCGAGAGAGGGGGAAAGAGAAGAGAGAGAAGAAAAGAAAAAGGTTGGGGGGCAAGAAGTGACGTGTGAGGAGGAAAAAGGGGAGAAAAGAAAGAGAGAGAAAAAGGAAGAGAAAGGAGGGAAGAAACGTAGGGGAAATCACGTGGGGGAAACGATTAGGTTTTTTTTTTTTTTAATTTTGACCGATTTCGATTCCAGTTCCCGTAGGAACCAGAATCAAAACTAGGAACGCTAGTTCTCAAGAAAAGGGAACCGGGGACTGGAACCGGTCTCTTAAGAACTGGGAACCAAACCGAACCCTCTGGTGCGATTTTCCGGTTCCTAGTTCTACTTGGGAACTGTGCTCACCCCTAATTCATATCAACAATTTCTAATTAAAATTAGTCAGATTGACTCAATTGACAATAAGTAAAAAGATTTATGATTAAATTGGTAAAATTTAAAGGTTTATGATTGTTATGAAATACATGAATGAATATTCATTATATTCATCTTATTTAATGTACTTATTATAATACATTTATATCATACATTCTAAGTACATCTCTCTTTACAATGAATGTCCATCTCCTTTTCTAATACATGTATTATTCAATACATTGATATTAATGATAAGTATATTATTGTTTTCCTATAAATATGAGTTTAATTTTTGTTGTAGATATAACAGTGATATGCTAGAACTAAAATCTTTGCATCTGACTTTCTCGATTATCTTTGGTATTTACCTACTTTCTCTTCTCAATCTATTTATTCTCTCTCTTACATATTTGCAATGCAATATTTTATAACACATTATCAGCACGAAGATTTATCTACTAAATAAGTAATTTTTGCAAGGTATGTGTTCTTTTTATTAATCCACTTATACTTCATCTTATTCTATCAATTCTTCATTTTTATTTTTCTTGGCCCGAAGTCAAATTTCAAATCTAAAGACATCCTTCTGCTCCTGAAGTAGTGGTGGATATTTGGAAATCCTTTTAATTAATTTAAGAATTTAGTTTTGCAAGGATTATGACAAATATTGAAAAGCTCAAATTCCACATCTTGGAAGTGAGTGGAAAGAATTATCTATCCTGGTGTCTTGACATGGAAATGCACCTCTAAGGATAAGGTCTCACTGATGCAATTACAAAGGATGGAACCTCAAATGCAAAAGACAAAACAAATGCACTGATTTTTATTCATCGTCATTTGAATGAGAGCCTACAAACTCAATATTTATCCGTTCGAGACCCTCAACTCTTATGGAGGAGGTTGAATGATAGGTATAATCATCAAGACCCTTAAATCTTGTGACAGAGGTTGAAGGATAGGTATGATCATACCAAGACTGTTATCCTTCTTCAAGCACAATATGATTAGCAAAATCTCAGACTGTAAGATTTTAAATCGGTGTCTAACTATAATTCCGCTTTATTTGATATTATTTCTTGGCTAAACTCGCAGATGCGGAATTGTTAGAAAAAACTTTCTTCACCTTCCATACTTAGAATATTGCATTGCGATAGCAATACCAGCAGCGTTAGTTTGCTATATACTTTGAATTAATTTCTATGCTCCTTATTGTCGAGAAAACTAATGATTTGCTGCTCGAAAATCATGATCTTAGACCTGCTGGCTCAAAAGTATTGCTTGAAGCACATGCTAATTTTGAAAAAAATACTGGCCATTTTAAGGGTTATAAGCGCAAGCAAGAACATAATCCTATAAGGGGTGGCAAGAAATTTAACTGCTTTAGGAAATTTAACTTTGGCCTGAATTATGGCAAAGAAAAGAAGCCAAAAAGGTGATTAATGAAAGTATTTGTCATCATTGTGGCATGATTGGGCATTAGTCACGTACTTGTCATACACCAAAGCACTTTGTTGACCTATATCAGACATCTTTAAAAGATACGGGCAAGCGCGGTGAATCTCATGCCATTAAAATCAATTCTACTGCCATAATCACTATTGAGGCTAACAATATTTTTTTGGTGAGACTCCTCTTGCTCCTAAAGTAGTAAATGCATCCCTGGATATTTCTAATTTCTTTGAGAACCTCTGATTACTTTGATGAGGCATAAGATTGTGAATGATAATTTAAACTTGAATTCTATGATTTTAATAATTTATTTTTTTTAGTTCTTTTGCTTGTTCTTTAATATGATTATAAAATGTTTATGAACCTTATAATATTAATATTTGAAATTTTACTATATAAATAATATGCAAATTTTATGATATTTGACACCTGGGGCTTTTTCTCGAGTATAACATTGTGTGAGGCACAAATCTATACAATATCGGGTCCTATTCCGATTATTGATGGTTCTGGGAATGTTATAATTGTTTTGCCAAATGGCACCATCCTGCATATTGATAATGCATTTCTAACTATTAGATCCAAAATGAATTTGCTCAGTTTCAAAGATGTATGCCATAATGGGAATCATATTAAGATTATTTATGAGCAAAATAAGGAATATATTAACATTTCTTCTTATAAGATGGCCCTGAAAACCATCCATGAAAGCTAGAATCTTCTTCTATAGATTTATATTATGTCATGATTAAGGCTATTGAAACCTACGCCACCATATCCTAGAGATTGGTATACCCTGATCAATTTGGATTATGGCATGATTGCCTTGGTTACCTTGGCGCTTCAATGATGCGTAGGATAATTCAAAATACAAAAGGGCAACCTTTAAGGGATATAAATGTATTGTTGTTCAAATATTATAATTGTGAAACTTGTTCACAATGAAAGTTCATTATCAAATCTTCTATGACAAAGATTAATCTTGAATCCCATTTATTCTTGCAAAGAATTCGGGATGATATTTGTGGACCAATACAACCACTAAGTGGATTATTTTGACATTTTATGGTACTAGTGCACGCATCCTCTAGATGGTCTCATGTTTGCCTATTATCTATGTGCAATATCACATTTACACGTTTACTTACACAATTATAAAGTTTTGGGCATAGTTCCTTGATTATCTAATTGAAAGCATAAGGATGGATAATACTGGTGAATTTGCATCAAAAAGTTTTGATATCTATTGTGCTTCACTTGGAATCAAGGTTGAGCACTCAGTTGCATATATTCATACTCAAAATGGATTAGCGGAATCCTTGATTAAATATATCCAAATCATTGCCTGTACTCTATTATTGAGAACGATTTCAATGATACATCATGGGGTCATGCAGTTTTGTATGCAGTAGCTCTAATAAGATTACACCCCACTGCTAGTCTTTTACAATCCCTCTTCAAATGGTTCTTAGTTATGAACTAGATATTTCACATAGACGCACATTTGATTGTGTAGTACAAGTACTTATAGCACCGCCAAAAAGATCGAAAATGGATCCCCAATGTTGTTTGGGTATTTATGTTGGGTTTAATTCGCCGTCTATTATTAGGTTTTTAGAACCAATTACTGGTAATCTTTTTACTGCTAGATTTGCAGATTGTCATTTTGATGAGACTAGGTTTCCATCAATTGGGATATCTACAACTTTCATGACTGCAAAACAAAAACCAGTTAAGGTTTTTTCCTGAAATGAGAAAAATTTATCTCAATTAGACCCAAGAACTTCTGAATGTGAAAACGATATGCATTGCATAATTCATTTACAGGCTATGGCCAATAGACTTCTTGACGCATTTAATGATGCTACTAAGGTAACAAAGTCTCATATTCCAACTGCAAATGCTCCAGCTAAGATAGTTATTCCCGAAGGACAAGCTAAAATGGAACAAAATCCCTCACACTTAAAGTGTGGTAAACCGATAGGATCAAAAGATAATGTTCCTTGAAAACGAAGGGGAAATAATCAAGAATCTGCTCCAAAGAGCCCAGCGTTGTGCTTAATCCCAAAGAGCTCATTGCCCCTAAAGAGGCGCAAACCCATGAAAGGAATACTAGCCCTGGGAATACTAAGAATTCCATTACATATTATAATGAAATTTGAAATTAAAATGAAATCATCATTGATGATACTTTTGCATTCTCAGTTACTCATAAAATTATGGATGATGATTGTGAGTCACAATCTATTATTGATTGTCGTCAAAGGCAATATTGGTCTAAGTGGGAGGAAGCAATTAAGGCTAGATTAGCTTCCCTAGCTAAACGAGATGTTTTTAGACCAATAACTCGTATCCCCGATAATGTAAAGCCCGTTTGATATAAATGAATATTTGTCATAAACCCAACTCGTTGCTCAAGGATTCTCCCAGAGACATGTGATTGATTATAATTAAACATATTCACCTGTGATGGATATGATTACAATTTGTTTTCTCATTAGCATAGTAATCTCTAAAAGATTGAAAGATTGCTTAAACGCTTTAACATGAACAAAACTCATCAATTGAGCATCCCTATGGTTGTAAGATCTCTAGATCCCCAAAAGGATCCATTTCGTCCTAGAATATCTAATGAAAAGATACTTGATCCTAAAGTACTATATCTCAATGCAATTGGGGCTTTGATTACAAATATCGTTTTTGCGGTAAATTTATTGGCACGTTTTAGTTCTAAGCCAACTCGGAGACACTAGAATAGAGTTAAACATATTTTCTGTTATCTTCGAGGAATCATAGATTTGAGATTATATTATTCCAAGTATTCCGGTAACTTCACTTTAGTTGGACATGCTGATGCTGGATATAAATCTGATCTGCACAAGAATCACTCTCAAATCGAGTATTTATTTCGTTATAATGGCACCGATATTTCTTGGCGTTTTACGAAGCAATCGCTAGTAATTACATCCTGTAACCACTCTAAGATTATTGTTTTATATAAAGCTGGAAGAGAGTGTGTTTGGTTAAGATACATTATAACACATATTCATAATTTTTGTTATTTAATACCGGTTACAAATTCTCCCACTATAATTTATGAAGATAATATTGCTTGTGTTGCACAAGTCAATAAAAGATATATCAAAGGTGATAGGACCAAGCATCTCTTGCCAAAGTTTTTCTATACTCATGAACTCCAAGAAAATCGACAAATTGATGTTAAACAAATTCGATCCATAAATAATCTTGCAGATCTTTTTACCAAAATCATTACTAACGTCAACTTTTGAGAAATTAGTATATAGTATTGGTATGTAGTAAGTTCACAAGATGCAAGATTGACTAGCCCCAATAGAGACTATATGGCTTAATTGAGGGAGAGATATTATGAACTATGCATTGCACTATTTTTTCTTTCTGTCTAGTTTTTTTCCCACAGGGTTTTTTTTTTTTTTTTTTTAATATCGAAGGAACCCCATACAGCCGACAACCCGACAACCAGCGGGTAAACCCTGGAGCGACGTTAGTGGAGGACCTATCACCCTGTCCCATGCGACCCACGAGATTCGAACTTCTCCGTCCCGGGTAGACATCATGGGAGCGCTTATCCAACTAAGCCACCACAAGCAGTGGGTTTTTGCACAGGGTTTTTTCGGCTTAAAGTTTTTAATGAGACAATTAATGCATCCATAAAATAGAGAAATCTTAAAATTTGTGCTCTATACTCTTTTTCCCTTTTGTCTAGTTTTTGTTCCACTGGGTTTTTTCGGTTTAAGATTTTTAATGAAGCAGTATTATTCGATACACATTCGTAATAAATACAATAAATATTCAAGGGAGAGTGTTATGAAATATATGAATAAATATTAATTATATTTATCTTATTTAATGTACTTATTATGGTACATGTATATTATATATTCTAAGTACATATTCATATACAATGAATATTCATCTCCCTATCCAATACATGTATTATTCGATCCATTGATATTAATGATAAGTACATTCTTGTTTTCCTATAAATAGGAGCTTAGTTTTTGTTGTAGATATAACAATGATATATTGGAAATAAAATCTTCTCCTCTGACTTTATTTACTATCTTTGGTGTTTACCTACTTTCTCTTCTCAATCTCTTTATTCTCTCTATTACATATTTCAAACGTGATATTTTACAATAATGATTAAATTAACGAGAGTACAATATGCTTATGATTTTTTGAACAATTTTTCCCTTAAGGTCAATTCCGAATTAATTTAATTGGCCTAAGAAGTTTTTAGCCCACTCGCAACCTCCAGCCAATTTCTATTTTCTGTTCCTAGCCCAACCATCTCCGGTTGAAAGAATCAGCCCACCCCTTAAATGAACCTAGCCCACATTTTCTATTATTTTGATATTTTCTTCTTTTTTTTCATCTTTTTTATTTTTCATTTCTCATTTCTATTTCTTCCCTTCTTCTCCACAAACCCTCCTTTCCCAAAGCCATCCTTCCTCCCTTAACTTTCTTCCCCAAACCAACACCATCCGAAGCATCACCACCTTTTGTCTCCGGTGCTTACGCCATTGCCGTACCAACATCCAATCAGGACATACAACCATAAGGCAGTATGTGTACGTGAAAAGAACGGGGCATAATTTGTACAAAAATAAGCTCAAGTCATGACATACGGCCATAAGCTCAAATCACGACAAAGTCAACGCGAAAATGGATGAAATGAAAACATGTAAAATAGCTACAAAACACGTCTAGCAACGATGAATGCCCAGAAGTTCAAGGACAGTCATGTAGGCTTCACTTAGGCATTTATACAAACAGTTAGAGCGCACTACTGGGATGAGCGGTTCCTAACCCACAGCGAGACTCGAACCTACATCGAGGACCGTGATGCACGGCGTACATGAACCTTAGAGACCAATGCAGGGGCGACATGGGCCGAAAACAAAGCACGTGCAAGTGCAAAGAGAAATCGCCTGGTTCGAGCATGGCATCGCAACTGACGACGACTAACTTTTTGTCTTCTGACGATAGTGAGGCCTGCTCTCCTTCCTTGTGCGAGCAAACGAATTTGCTCACTCTATCTCCCTGCTCACTCTCTCAGTCTCACTCTCTGAATCGAGCCTCCCTCTCTCGAGCTCTCTCTCTTTCTTTGGTTCTCACCCAGAAAAACGCCCCCTAGTGTGACATCCCAATTTTCCAATTCTATTTTCAATAAATTGATATGGGCATTTCGTTGGCATGCATATAGTTATTTTCCTTGAGTCGGCCACTCATGTAAAAACTAGTCTATCGAGTGAAGCCATTAAGAGTTTTTAATGTATCAGACTTGAGAATTTGACCAAGAAGCGATCTTTCAACCGAGCTACTCTGCAAGAGTCATTACGGCACAATTAAAAGTCAATTAGAGATTAGAGATAGGTTGACTCGACAGAGGCATGTGATCAGGTGTGGGTGATTCCACCAGATCGCACAATTCTTATCAATTGGTACTAGACCGACTTTTCAGTCGATTGGATACCCTATGTTCGTATTTGAAACCTTGATATTACCTCGACAACCGAAAGTCGCCAATGTTTCAAATATGTACATTGTGGCTTGGGATGATCAACCATAGGTCAAATGCATGAAAATTTCTAAAGGCTACCCGGTAGGTTGAGCCGCGCTAGTATCGTGCCAAAGTGAAAATTAACCGTGGAATTGAGATCAAATTCAAAAATTGGAAGTCTGGGTGCGTCACAAATCATTTTAGGAATATTAACTCATCTTCAGAAGATTTTTCATGTAATCATAATTTTTCAGGGATTAAATTAGAGAATAACTAATTTGACTCGAGAAATTAATAGGCCCGCCTTTGGTCACGCTTTTAGGACTTAAGTTGGTTCTATAGACAAGTGAAGATGTGAATTGAAGCGTGGTAACATTGAATTAATTTTATGGACTTCAATTGGACTCAATTGGAAGAGAATTGATTGGAATTGAAGAAGTTGATGTACAAGATTTTATACCCCGGCGGAAAATGGAATTTCCAACCATTGGAATAAGGTTGTGGGAGATAGTGGAGTGTGATGTCACATGAGGTCATGGTGGGCCCTTTTTGTGGGATTAAAGAAAGAGAAAAAGGAAAAAGAAATGGCCCCCTCCTTCTCTCTCCTCCCTCTCTTCTTCCTCTCTCCCATGTGACTTCTCCATCTCCATCTTCTTCTTCTTCTTCGGTGGCCAACAATAGGAGAGATCCAGTTCAGCCAGCCCGACCAGCCTTCGTCTGCCCGCTCGGCCGCTCGTCGCCGGCCGCCCCTCCGCTCGCTTGCCGTCGCTCAGCCCGCACCACCGTCGCCCTCTCTCCTTCATCTCCGCTACAGCTCGACGCACCAGCAGACTTGAAGACACCGGAGCAGCCCACGGTCCAACCAGACCGCCGTCGCGCACCCCCTCATGTGTCGTCCGCCGCTCGCATGCCTCCGGCGCATCACCGTCGTCCTGGCCGTAGTCCCGGCCTCCCTCTCGCCCAGCTCACTGGAATGGCGAGCTGTTCAGCTCATCCAACCCACCTCCGGCCACCATGAGGCCTCGCCTAGCTGTCGCCTCGCCCGTCCAAGCCCCGCCGGTCCTTCTCCATCTCATCCAAGCTCCAGATCTACCCTTCCTCGGCCTCAAACCGCAGCAGACAGTAGCCAAGAAAATGGGTATGACAGCCCGTGTTTGGCCCGTTTTGGCTAGCTTCCCGACCCCGGATGCTTGGCCCACTTTGGAGAAAGTCGATCCCCTCGTCGTCCTCGTCGTTTTGGTCCGCTCGATTCGTTAATCGGGTGAGTTTAGCTCACTAAACTTTGATTAGAGGGTTAATTATGCTTTAGGTGTGCTTAGCTTAAGTTAATTAAGCTTAGGTGGTTAGTTTAATTTATTTAATTGTGATTTAGATTAAGATGTGTGTTTAATTTAAAGCATGCTTAATTAAATGCTAAGATAGTTTATTTAATAATAAACCTTGATGGGACATAATAGGGTTTTAGTTTTGAATTATTTAATTGCTTTGAAATTCTGAAATTTATAATAATATATTATATTCCGAAATTATTAAAATATTATTATTGAAAAAAAAAGAAAATGACCCCAGTTGCTCAGAATTTTGTGCTGATCGCTGCTATGTATTCGGATTTTGAAATTTATGGTTGGATATTATAAATTGATTATGGATTGCGAAAAATATGAATATTATTATTTAATTAATTTTCGAAATAAATTTAATTATTTAATAAATTTCGAAAATTATTTTCGATCCTAAATTCTCAGAATTTCGTGCTTGATCGCTGCTGTGCATTTAGAATTTGAATTTGATGAATGGATGTGGCAAATTGAGTGTTGATTGTGATAATAGGGATTCTTTATAAAATTCTAAGTGTGGAAATTGATGGGCGATTGGCCGTGATTAACCACTTATTAAAAGTCGTGCCCAGTGAGACCGTGATTAACCACCTATTAGAGGTCATGCCCAATGGAGCTGTGATTTGCCACCTGATAAAGGTTGCGCTCAGTGGGGCCGTAAATTGCCACCTGATGAAGGTCGCGCCCAATGAGGCCGTAAATTGCCACCTGATAAAGGTCGCGCCCAACCGAGCCATGAATTACCATCTATTAAAGGTCGTACCCATCGGGCCGGGATCTATCACCTTTTAAAGGTTGTGCCGAGTGGGGCCGTGATGCCACTAATTCTAATTTTGTCGAGTGGGGCCGTGATTGCCACTGGTTGTTAAACCTTCCTATAGGGCCTTGATTGAGAGCAGTGATTGATTTGCTAGAATGACATGTAATCGACTGAGTCGATTGATCACCAAGACGATCCAAGTGGTTGAATTATTCTAATGATGTGATTGTGTTGCAGTTGTTTGGTTATCATAATTATACGTGGTTGAATTATATAAACTGTGCTAACCTGCAGATGAAGACTATTGCGAGGTAAGTCTTTCTGTGATGTGGCTAGGCCACCTGGGGCGTATTTTCTTTCTAATAGGGGTTTAGGGGGTTGAACTTGCTGAGACAACGTCTCATCCCGGTTTGGGGATTTCAATTTCAGGTCCCTGGTGGAAGAAGCGGCTAGATAGCTTTGGTTAGCCTAGAGGAGTTGCTAAGGTGAAGTCATAAGGATTGGAGAACGTGCCCTACTAGTTGGTTTTAGGATAATTCCCCTTTTTGTCGAGCTGGTCTATTTTGTAGACAATCAAGTGTTGTATTTAAACCCTTTGTGTTTATAAATGAGTGTTTAGTATTGTGATTGATCGCCTGCTTTTCTATCCCAAGTTAAATGTTATCAGGGGATTTGTTTCGCTTCCGCATGTGTAAATAAATGAATGGGTCGGCGACATATCCTGGGATGTCGCATATTTGATCGACCACAGTGGGATGTGCGCGTACCTCGCGGTTCGGGGCGTTACACCTAGAATCAAGCCAACTTTCCTCTCTCTCGGATTCTGCTCTTCCTCGAGCTCTCTCTCAAATCTTGCTCTTTGAATCCCCCTCTTGGTCTCTCTTTCTCTCGCCTTGTTTCCCTCTCTCTCACTCTCCCCATTTGTTTCTTTCCCCCCAAACAAAAGAAAAACCTCCTTCTAACCAACATTTTAAAATGCCTCAACCTCTCTCTCTCTCTCTCTCTCTCTCTCTCTCTCTCTCTCTCCAGTGACCAGCCGCCGCCAGCCTGCCCCACTCCACACAACATTCTCCTTGTCCTCCCCTCTTTAGCACCGTCTTCTATCCTTGCGTCATCCCTACTCTTCTCATCGAGCCTCCGTCCAAGACAGGAGAGAGAGGGAGAAGATAAGAGAATGAATGGGCTAGAAATAAGAGGAGATGGGCCGGCCCTTGCCAGCGGCCTGGGGGGAAGAAAAACAAAAAAATATGAATAATAATAAAAATAATGTTAATTTTAATTTTTTGTAAAAAAATTTATAATTAATACTAGCAATGCAAATGTTTTCAATGTCTATACGTGATGCATTTTAATTAAAATTAGTTTTTTTTTACATATTAGAAATTAATCCCTAATTTTCTATGCAGTTAAACACTAAATGCGTTGACACTTACGTGGCTATTGTGTGATATCATGGCTCTTGTGGAGACTACACAACAAAAGGTTATTAGGTCAATGGAAGTTTTTCATAATTACAGGAGGTTTCCATCTCAATGGGAGGCTATCTCCCGGTAAGAGACTGCAGTACCTCTTGTGCAAGCTACATGAGCCTGTAGTTGTGTAAGAGGTTGCCATTGTGACAAGAGGTTGACATGGTTATTGTACAAGCTACGTGACAATAGAGTAGGCTAACGTGGCCATTGACGCCGCCACTAGATGAGATGAACAATGTTGAGGGTCAATGTTGGAAGAAAAGCCGAAGATATGCACAGATTGTGATGGATATATTCTCCAAATTGTAATTGATTATTTTTGTATCAATCTAGGATTAGATCTGATATACTTTCCTTTTATTAAACATCCTCTGTACATTATTTAATCCTCTTTGTACATTGGAACAATCAATGAAGTGCACAGAATACATTACTCTCTATTCTCTCTATTCTACTTGCTTTCACTCTGTTTTCTGACATGGTATTAAAGCGAGGTTCCTTCTTCTTCTGACTTCCGCACTTCTTGATTGCCCTCCAGACGTTTCTTGTCTTTGTTGTTGTAGGAACATTAAACCTGCACAACAAGATTAGCACTCCGGTGTAGGAATCAGTATTTGAGCACTTCAAAATCATAAATATTTCCTTACCGTTTTTTGCTTTCTTACCAACATCATGGTTAAGGAAGATTCATCGATTTCTGGAGAAAAAATCTCAGAAGAGTCATCTGTGCAACAAGAACAGCCGAATCAGGGACAGCCCATCACAGGCCAAGCCACTTCGGGACAACCGATCGCAGCCCAGCATGCTTCAGGGCAATCCATCCAGTGGCTCCCTATTCAGATGCCACTCGGCCCATGGATCTACGGGCCCACCCAGCCAAGTCCATGGTCGATGGGTCAAGGCGTCGGAGAGCCGGTTCAGCCCAGTGGAGGCCCACCAACCGCTTTCGGGGCAAGCCAAACCACTGGGCCAAACCCAACGAATACGGATTATTTTCAATCGGGTATTTCGGGTCCGGGGCTAAATCCCTACCCGGTTTCTTGGTTTCTTGCGTATCCGTTCGTCGCCGCCGGTCGACCGGAGCCTGGTGATCTGCTCTACACGGCGACGGGCGACGAACCGGAGCTACGGCTCATCACTCAACAACTGTCAGGCCCCGACAACTACTCAAGCTGGTCGGTGGAGTTCCGGCGAGCGTTGGTCACGAAAGACAAAGAAGTTTTTATTGATGGTACTTTACCGATCCCTTCGGATGAACGTATGGCGCGACTGTGGAGGAAGTGCAATCAATTAGTCCGAACATGGATCGGCAACTGCATTACCTCCAAAGTCGCTGCCGGACTCCCACCGACGGAAGATTCGAAAAAAATGTGGGACAATATCAAAGAGATGTATGGAAAATTAGATAGGGTTAAGATTTTAAACTTGACCCAACAACTCTCGGATCTAAAACAGGGCAACATGAGCATCGCCGCGGTTTACAACAAGCTCTCTGCCTTGTGGAACGAATTGGAGGCAATCGAGGAGAAGTTAGAGGGCCCAGATCTTACCTTACAGCAATACCACGCCATTCAAGAGAGGGAAAAAATCACCAGATTCTTGCTGATCTTGAACGAGTCTTACCAGAATTTCCGATCTCAAATCTTAGTGATGGAACCCATGCCGACTCTTGGCCAGATCTATCAGCTCGCCGTCCAAGAAGAAAGCCAGCGTCTTGTTGGCTCCGATCTGCACAAATCTGGTGATGGGATGGCACTCGCAGCTCATGCAAGTCACGGAGGAGCCATGACTAGAGAATGCGAAGGAGGATGGGCGCCGCAAGTCTGGTTTGCAGGAGCAAACCCTAAATCTTTCAAGAAAGGAATGAACGGTCAGGATCTAATTGTCCGATCTGACGGTTCACGTGGGCTCAATCCTTTCGGTCGATCTGACGGCCCACGCGGAATCTCTCTAGCAGGATCGGACGGCCCACAGCGTTCCTTTCCAACACATGGATCCAACGGCCCACAGCGCTCCTTTTCCGCGCATGGATCCAACGGCCCAAATGAGGCCGCGATGGCTTCAGCTTTTAAACAATCCAACGGATCATATTTTGCCACATCATCAAAGAACAATAGGCAAAATTTTAAAGGAAAAGGTAAGTTATACTGCGATTATTGCAAACGTCCACATCATACCATAGATAATTGCTGGAAATTGCATGGTAAACCTGGAGAAAAAGGGAAAAGGGATTTTCCGACAGCTTTACAAGTGATAGGGCAGCATACTGATAGATCAAATCAGTCAATTACTCATGATCAGTATCAAGAGATTATGCAGGCTCTTAAGAAGTTGGATGTTTTTGAGAGCACCGGGAGTTTTACAGGTACTTCTTATTGTTTGTTGAATTCAATTTCAAGGACTGCTTGGATAATTGATTCAGGTGCTAGTGATCACATTATCTACAATGAAAGGTTCTTTTCAAAATCAAAAAAATTAGATTTTCCTATCTCAGTCCAACTTCCAAATGGGAATGCTACCTATGTCACGATGATTGGCACAAGTAATCCTTAGTCCTCTTATCACACTTCGAGAATGTCTTTTATGCTCCGAATTCCATTTCAATCTCATATCGTTTCTCGAGCTTGTGAAGAAAACTCATGTCGTGTCCTATTCGATCATGATCATTGTCTGTTTCAGGCCCTTTCGACTGGCAAACTGATGGGCTCGGGTAGAATTTCGCAAGGGCTATATTTTTGGACAAGTTTCTCCAATAATTTCAATTCATCTTGTATTGGATTGAATAAAAAATCATTGTGTAACATTACTAACAATGATAAACTTTTCCTTAATCATCAACGACTGGGTCATTCTGCTGCTTTTCCTTACCCTCAATGTTCAATTTGTCCTTTGGCAAAACAAGCTCGTGTGCCTTTTGACAATAGCAAATCTCGTGCAAAGGCCCCTTTTTCATTAATCCATGCTGATGTCTGGGGGCCCTATCACACACCCAATCGTGATGGTTCTCGTTTCTTTTTAACACTTGTGGATGATTTTTCTCGTGCCACATGGATATTTCTGATGCAATCAAAAGGTCAAGTTCTTTCTCACATAAGAACTTTTTTCTCCCTCTCTAAAAATCAATTTGGAAAGTCAATTCAACGTATTCGTACTGACAATGAAAGAGAATTCTTCAATAGTGAATGTGCATTTTTTTTCTTCAAACGGAATTTTGCATGAGAGTTCTTGCACATATACCCCACAGCAAAATGGTATTGTCGAGTGTAAACACCGTCGTCTTTTAGAGGTAGCTCGTGCTCTTAAATTCCAAGCTTCCATTCCTGAGACTTTTTGGGGAGATTGTGTGCTCACTGCAGCTTATCTGATAAATCGAATGCCAAGTCGCATTCTCAACAAGAAGACACCTTTTGAGATGCATTATGGAAAGAAACCAGAACTTCAACACTTGAGAGTTTTTGGTTGTTTGTGCTATGTGACTACAGTGGGGCCACGAGATAAGTTGAGTCCACGAGCCAGGCAATGTATATTTATGGGATATCCAAGTCTCACAAAGGGATATCGGGTTTTTGATAAGTCGACTGGGGAATTCTTTGTTAGCAGGGATGTCGTTTTTCATGAGACTATTTTTCCTTTTGGTGACGATTTATCTTTACATGATGAGTCTGATAAGGGCATGAATAATCATCATTTTTTATATGAAGAAGATCTATCTCCTGGACAATCATACATCATTGCACCTTCATCACATCTGCCAACAAGCATCGGCGAGGGGCTGAGCAGATCACGAACAAAGTAGAGGTCGTCAGGGAAGCTCGGAGTCGGCGCAGTGCAGACGTTGGGCAGATCTAATTGATCGGCAAGAACGCAGGGGCGTGGATTACTGGTGTCGCGATTTGCGACAATGGTCAGAACAGATGGGCTCGCGGACGGGGAGCGCGAGCGAGCGATGGCAGCAGCGGGTCACAGGTCGTCGCGAGTCAGTCGTGGGCGTCGCACAGTGAGGCAGAGTAGGCGTTAGAGTCGGAGACAGCAAGCAAATCTAACTCGGGCCTGGCCTCGGTGAGACAGAGCAGAAGGAGGTGGAGTGGAGTGGCGCAGGTGCTCACTGAGTGGCGGACGGCTAGAGGAGCGGCGGTGGTTGGCGACTCAGCTGCCGGCACTGGGTGGAGGCGTGTTGCTGGAGTGCCGACGACGACGAACGGAAATAGCAAAATGGTGTGATGACGCGGCAAGGAAGCTGCTGGGAATTGCAGAAGAATCGGTGCAGGCAGCGAGTGCAGGGGAGAAAGAAGATGCCCCTCCTTTTGCTTTGTTGACTGGTCACTCTCACCTCTCTCTCTCTCTCTCTCTCTCTCTCTCACGTCGCTTTCATGTTTCCTCCCTCTGTCTCTCTCTGCACACTTCTTCTTTTCAGCAAAAATGGACAACTGATCTCTTTCTCTTCAGTTTTCTACCTTTTTCCTTCCCCCCCTGAAAGATGAAGAGAAGCCCCCTAGTTATAAAGTGAAAACTCGAATTCGTTTCACCGGTGGAGATTTTCGCTCAACCTCTCGCTGGTAGAGATTTTCGCTCAACCTCTCAACAACAAAATGTCTCCAAAATCCCACGGTTGAGTTTTTGAATTCAAAATTTAAAAAAAAAAAAAATCATCTAATCAAAGATTATCTTCTATTCCTAAAAATTAAATTTAAATAGGTGTCAACACTTAGCGTTGTATAATTTTAATATGGAATTTATCTATGTTTGGGCTAGTTGGGAGGGACAAGCCCATGATTCTTGTATTTTCTATGAAGCCCTAGGGAGACGTGATGTGCAATTTTTGCATCCTCTTCCAAGTTTGTTAATTAATGATTTTTGTATATTAATATGTATTAATATGGTCTATCTTGATTAAATTTACATTATCTTTGTGTAGGTAAATATTATTTAGTAGATGTCGAATTATCTGAATTCAACGGATTTTTTGGAATCATACAAAAAAGTTAGATATTATTTGCCAGAATTTCAACAAGGTCCTGCCCCTACAGGTTATTGAGAGGTATTCAAGCGTGTTCATTCCTCACTATAATCGGAAATTGAGCGAACCTTTGGTGTAATGAAGAAGAAGTAGAAGATTCTAAAGTATATGCCAAGTTTTCCATTTGAAAAGCAAGTAAAAATTGTTGTAGCAACGATGGTTTTACATAATTATAAACGTTGAAAGGCTGTCAATAATAGACATTTTGCAAGAGCGGATTTGGATCCCAATTATAGATATTTAATTGATCTTGATAGTACAAATGAAGAGGCTAGTACTTCAAATGATAATTTATTTTTAAACATGGCGTGTTTACATGATCAAATAGCAATGAGTTTAGTAAACACTTAAGGATGCTTGTAATTTTCAATGAAAATCTATTTCTTTCTTCAATGCCTATGTAACCATGTTTATTATAATGAAATTATTTTTTTTATATTGAGAAAAAGTCAACATTGATGTATTTTTTTACTTATGAATTTATTAATATATTTTTTTGACATTACACCTCAGTGCGAATATATATATATAAGTCGTTGTGTTATTTTCAATTTTAAAAAATGAAAAATTAAAAAAGCTTAAATTGATCATGCCAAAGGATTTCCCAAACATGTGTTTACCAAACAACATTCTCCCATAGTTGCTTTTCAATACACTTTTCAATTATAGTTTACCAAACAGTTTTTGTATTTCATCAAAACCCTTTAGACTAAAGGCCTTTGCATTTTCTTAAAGGTTTTTTAAATGAACCCTTAATCGTCTAACATACCTACGTTGTCTTAACTGTTTTAGCTATTAAAACACAAATAGTTCGGTAATCAACTTCTCCTTGCTCTTTTTTCGTATTAAGGTACTCAACTTTAAGATGGTGGTAGATGCATCAAATTTGATTTACGTCAATTGTTTTCATACATTGGTGGGTTGTCCTTCTTTATACAATATAGAAAGTTATGCAAAAGGAAAAATATAACATTCAAAATATTATAGGCGGTGGCTTCATATATTAATTCAATCATAATGTTTGATAAAATATCTTTCGTTAAACCTGTCAATATGATAACCGAAAGGTTATCATATACTTTTGTTTTTTTTTTTTTATTTAATGGCAATCTGAATAGTGAGTCTACCACATCAAGTTCTTTAAGCACTTGTGACTTAGAGGCCGTTTAGTTACGATTGTATTGATTACGCATAACCAAACACTGTTTTTAATAAATTTATTGTCTAACGATCGGCCTTTATGCTTGAAAGCAGACCTGAAGTCTCTGAATAGGCATTTTATATACCCAACGAGGTTCATGTCCAAGCCTAGGTCTACAGAATTATGTGCGCACTAGTTTGAATAAACACTTACAGTTTGCCACATCGTTTAGGGAACCTATTTAATGTTATGAGTCTTAATATCTATAACATTACTCCATTCAAAATTGCTAGAGCTAATTAAGAGCGTGTTTGTTTGAATTCTTAAATTCTTGACCTATTCATCATTGTCCAATATCATCCCTATATCCAACGAGTTACGAAATGTTTGGGGCTGAGTCCTATTGCTGAAAACCCTCTGCATAGTGCTGTATATTATTATAGTGACTTCCTACTTTTAGTTTATGTATGCCTGCAAGCTCTTAAATGTAGATGGCTTCATTAATTTTTTTTAAATGTTTTCATTCTCAGTTACAAGTTGGAGTAAAACCTTTCATTTGGTTCGTTGATACTTCAATTGGCTTTTTATTTTTTTTTCCTTGCATAAATAAATCAATAAAACACCAAATTTGCTCAGTTAAACCGATGCATTATGGGGATATACGATAGAATATTCTTTGAAACAAAACTCCAAATGTCAAGCCCTTCAACTTGGAAGTCTCATTCTGACCAAAAAAAAAAAAAAAAAAAAAAAAAAAAAAAAAGAACTTGGAAGTCTCATGCATTTTCCTTACGCAAGATAAGATGTATGAAGTACTTACAAGTGAAACAGACACGAATTCTTCAAATTATGGTAAACACACTTGACACATTCTTATTTTAACTTCACTATAACGTACATATATTCGTAGCATATCTATTCATGAATTTTTGTGATGTGTCTAAGCAATCTTTATCACTGAAATGACGACATTGACAAAGGCAGGCTTTTCCTTAGACATGTGAGCAGCAAGTTGAGCCCTATATCTCTTAAAGACCTCATCCATGATCTCTTCACCAAAGTGATCGATGAGCAAGGGCTCGGCCACAGCTCTCATGCACCTAGCCAAATTGTATCCCCCATCCTTCGAAAAAACATTGGGGTCAAAATCTGTGTCAAATACATTCCAATTCACTTCGGATACCTCCAAGCAATCGATTGAGAATGAACCTTGCTTTTGGACCTCCAATCGTACTTCTTTTGGTGAGGGCGTGTATTGAGGGATGTTGAAGGAGTCTAGTTTCTCTTATTCTATAAGTCCCTGCATTAGTGTTAGATATAAAATTTTAGATTCTGCTACCGAGAATTAGAAAAATTGCAAAATCATAAGTTGTTATAACTCCATGAAAGTCATAGTTACTTGATTATGTAAGTGGGAATGTAACTATTGCATACTACTAATATATGTATTTTCTTCTCATGTAAATTTGGATTCCATTTTCTACACCATGCCTAAGAGGGAACGAGTGCGTAGTGGAAGCACCTAATAATTTTGTCTCTTCTACCCTGATTTTCTTGAATAGATTCCTAAGGAAGAGAAATCGCATGAATTATGTAGGATTTCCAAATTTTGCTATTGCTTTTGTTCAAAAATTTCATGTGAAAGTTCTAGCTAGAGGTTCACAAGAAATTTTTTGAAGTCATCTAGCATATATTTTAGGTACTTGAGAATGAGTAAATAAACATATAAATCGCGTTATAATGTCATTTTTTTGCTGTCCAATTGATTGTTATGATTGGTCTTGGAGTGCCAAATTTTTACCAGAGGCAGTAAGAACAATCTACCTCAATTTTGTCCTAATATTTCATGTGATTATTCAAGTTATCTTTTGATTTTTTTTTTTTTGGGTTACCTCGGAGACCATCTCATCAAGAGCAATAGCCAAGAGCTCCCAAATGTAGCAACACTCTTCGCTTGAAAGATCGTCGCTTCTTCGACCCTGGAGGGTCTAAACCATACACCCTCCCACCACCACCTCTTGCCCACGACACTCCAAGAACGTTGAGAAGTCCCTTTGGAATTGCTCGTAGTATGCCCTAAGCACCTTTGGAGGGCTCGATCTCGCCATGTATATGTTGCCTTTGTTTCCCTCTAATCCTCGTGGGACCTAACAAAAAGAAAAAAACAAACAGAGAGAGTGTGTTTGCCTTACAACTACTGTCCAAGAAAACCCCAAAACTGTGCCTCCCCAGTCTCATACTTCACTTTATCCAATAAAAGTAGCGGTTAGACAATAGTTTCAGAAAACAATATCAATAATGAGAAGAGTATTTATGGACAAGATGTTTCCCTTGAGGCTGTACAAATGAAACTGGGGGCCAAAAATTTACCTGCGACAGCCACATGAGGCTATATGAAGAATGAATCAAGTGCAGGCTCTCTCGAGCGAACAATCTCCCATAGAAGGAACCAGGAACACCATTGAAGAAGCATGGCAATGTTGCCGACGCTCCACACTTGCTCTTCATTTGCTCACTCAACTTCTCTTTGAATCTCGGCAAGAGGCTCCCGAAGATGGTATTGAAGTCATTCCCTGGGAGATCGTTTAAGAACACTTGGAACTCCGGCAGCTCATGGTTCGTCGCCTTGCAGAGATCAATCATAATGGTGATGATCTCAGACATGGCGAAGAGACTGTTGGGGCCAGAGGAACAGCCCAAGTCCGCGATGGCGAGGCTTCCCCAGAAGGTGGTGTCGACAGCGGAGAAGAGAGCTCTAACAGCTGCCTCGGTTATGGGCTTCGTCATCGATATCACCTTTCTCTACAAAAGGAAAAGGAGAAAGCATTAACTGAAGATAGAGAGAGAGTTTGCATCTTTAGTTTTTTCATGTGCAAAGAAATAAATCTCGTTTGTTATCTATGTCTTCCAATCTCGTACAATGATATATCGATGATTGAAAAGTGGAACTTCGTATAGAATGACCAATTTTATGCATTCCATATATTTGCTATATTAATCCAAATTAGAGTGTCATTACGTAATGAGTTTGTCCCATATTGCGATCTTGCGAGATCTAGCACTTTAATATACCCCTTTTGGGTACATTCTTATTCATGAGAAATCTTGTTGATTAAAAAATGTATTTACGAAGTAGGGTGATCATTTGAATTCTTGAATGATAAGTTGCACTTTAATTTTCCCCTTTCGTGTACATTCTTCTTCAAGAGAAATCTCGGTGATTGAAAATGTATCTATGAATTAGGGTGATCATTTAAATTCTGGAATTAATAGTCACATGGCCTCAAAGGATAGAATAAAATGGCGTTTTTGCATATATAATTTCAAATCTTGGTAAACGAAAAAGAACCCTAGTTTGAGATAGAATGAAGAGATTATATTGCGGTACATCATCAGCGAAGCAATCTTTAGATGCAGATTAATCCAAGATTTTATGTGCCCACTGTGGGACAATGAGAGACGTACCTGAAGCAATGAGTTGTTAGCATAGCTTGTTTCTCCCATTCCTCCATTCATGTGCAGCACTTGCATGACTTCCATCTCTCTCTCTCTCTCTCTCTCTCTCTCTCTCTCTCTCTCTCTCTCTCTCACGTGTGTGTGGCGCTGCTCTAATTGGCTTGCGTTTGAATTGGTTTGAGACTTCTATTTATAGACATTTGTGTCTTGACGTTTCACATTCATTCTAAGTGGACTTTCAGTTCGAGTGTGAAACACGCATGGGCATGATTTTGCTCGGATATGTCCACTTGATGGGACCTCTCTCTGCCGTGTGAATTCTTACTCCTTCCAAATAAAGGACAAAATTAGGCAAGATACTTGTGAGATTCATGTCGGCATGTGCTTATCCGAACATAGGACGAGTCTAGATAAACGTCATATTGCCATGTATGTGGTTGAAATTAAAGACGTAATTTATTTTCATGAGTTTTATTAATGAGTTGTCTTAAAACACTAGGCGAAAAGAATTAAATAACAAAAAAAAAAAATTCGATGCACTTCAAAAATTCAATTTGTGCATATTATGAGAAAATTATATCGTGCTCTCTTAACAAGGGTCCTAATGGACAATAGAAGTGTTGGGGAAATCCCTTATAATATTTTGAATATGACAAAATAAAGCAAAGACTACTAACGTGTTTAATGGTTAAGTAATAGATTATGCAGATGATAGAACCTATAAATGATATTGTCAAAGTCTGAAGACTGCCAGAAGATTGAACGTAACACATGTCCAAAGTCTATTATGAAGATTTCCGGACTTCTATATCAAAATCTGAAAACTGCCAAACTTTAGTGTTAAAGTCTGTTTTACATCGAAAGTCTGCCCACTCTGACAAATTCAAAACTGAATATGAATGAAGAACTAAAAGACAGACTCTATACTGAAACTGAACTTATTTAGAGTGTGTACAAACCTTAAAGTTAAATCTGTTCAAAAGCAGATTATGTTCAGACTTAGATCCAAAATATAAAATCTATTGCACTCAAACTCTACTTCAGACTGAAGACACTCAGACTCTATTTCAATCTGAACACCCTCAGACTTTACGTCTAGAGCGAGACACAAGTTCAGAACGTAGCAGATTCAAAATGAGACAACTTGAAAAAACGTAACATAAGCCCCAAACATATAACGTCTTGTAATCTGATTTGGATTCAACATCAAGATAGATTTGATCGACTCAATCTAATTGATTGATAATTGGATATTGAAAACAAGAACTTTCTAAATGAAAAATCTCTACTTATGGAAACTAAGATTCTATATGTATGGGCAATCAAAATCAATTTGGGATTCTACTTCTATCACTCAACGGCTACTAAATCTTCTAGATACAGATCTATCCAATGGGTAGATTAAAAGACGATCCTCTAAGATACTTCCAATGGCTAGTTTGGAAGTGGAGAAGTATTTAAGGAGATCAAGGACCGATGAACAAATAAGAGACGGAGCGTATAATGTATAATTCCATAATCTAAACGACATTCGATTATACACTTGTCTTTGGTGAGCTTAAACGTTTGTAATCGTGAGAGAAATACCAAAAGAGTGACTTAGTGAAATAGTATGATCTACTACTAAGTGTTTGCACTCAAAGTTATAATCTCTTGTTGATCGCATAGTGGAATCCAGCCAAGAGGCTGTTAGCGTGAAAGAGTAGATGTGGGCTTGATCTAAGTCAAACCACTATAAATTATATGTTCTTATTATCTTCCCTAAACTTCTTTATTTTGTTCGTAGTTCTATTTAACTGCTAAAGTCTAATTTAGCTCAAAGTTTATTATTCTTCAAACTCAGTTTCAAAAGAAAAATATTTCTACCGTCTTTTTGCAAAAATTTTCCATCACACCTATTCACCCCCTCTAGGTGTTCATACTAGCACTTTCAATTCATATCAGAGCTTTGGTGCTCATTTTATTGAAATGTTTTAACTTATGAGCTAAAGATTTCTATAGCTAGTATCTTGGCACTAAGACTTATGGAAGGACAAAGCAATACCAGGCCACCATATTTTGATGGAAAGAAATACAACATTTGGAAAAACTAAATGAAGGCATTCCTAAGATCCAAAGATCCCTTGCAATGACATATTGTGGAAAAAGGAATAAATCCCACTGTTGCGTCTACATCAAATAAAAATGGCAAAGACAAAGAAACCAAACCCCCCACTCCTATGCCTCAAACGGAGATCTCCAAAAGAGAAGCTCTTGATGCAAAAGCCATTTATTATTTATATTGTGTCTCGTCTCCTGCTGAGTCTAACAAAATCTCTTCATGTGAAACAGTAAAAGAGTTTGGGATAAACTTCATGTCACTTATCAAGGGAATGATCGTGTAAAAGAGACAAAAGTAAACTTTCTACGTTGCCAATATGAATCCTTCAAGATGAAGTCGGGAGAGTCAATTAGAGATATGTTCAATCGTTTTACAAAAATTGTAAACGGTTTAGCGTATCAAGGTCATCCAATTTCTTCTCCAATGAAGGTCAACAAACCTTTACGAGGTCTCTCAAAAGATTGGAACCATGTTAAGACCTCAATCCAAGAGACTTAGAGGATTATGCCACTCTCTGTTGATGAATTGATTGGCACTCTTCAATCATACAAAGTGGAACAAATCAATGATGAAGATCTCGAAGATAAGAAGTCCATCGCTTTAATATCTAACGCTGATTCTAATAATACAGACTCAGAAAATGACAAGGATGACAAAGAACTTGCTTTTATGATCAAGAAATTCAAAAAGCTAAGTAGAAAATGAAGGAAATTCAATGGAAGAAGACAATACAAGTAAAATGGGCAGAAAAGAACAATGAAAGAAGATGATAAGTAAGGAAATATATGCTTGATAGCACATTCAGACCCAGACTCAAATTCAGAATTAGAATCAGACTTAGAATCAGAGTCTGACTTAGACTCAGACTCAGAATCTGATGAGAAAACCGAGGTAAGCCATTCAAGAATTCCTACCAAAGTTCTTAAGTATATAAATGAGCTCTACTTAAATCTCAAATCATTTCTTAAAAGGATCTCTGAACTAAAAAAATGAGAATTCAAGGCTTAGGCAACATAATCTTTCTCGAAAAGAAAAGTTTGAAATTTTGCAAAAAAGATTTTCTACAAACAAAAGAAAGTTGAGATTTATTTGTCAAAGAAAGTGATTCTTTAAAGAAAGAAATTTCAAATATTTCAACAAAATTTTCAAAGGGTTCAAAAACATTAGAGCGTATTAATTTCATACAAGTACCTTACTACAACAAGTCAGGACTTGGCTTCAATAAGGAAAGTGATTCTCTAATAGATTTTTCTAAAGTCAATGAGAGACTTAGACAAAGACCTCCTAGACTTGCGTACAAGAAGCATTTTCAAATGATATTTACAAAACCTGTTGGTCGAAATATCCTCAAATGTTCAAATTGTGGAGACTCGGAACACGTTGAGAAAGAATGTCCTAAAGTATGGAGACCTATTAAGAAAGAATGGGTAAAAACAGTATACTCTACTAACTCTCATGGACCCAAAAAAAAAGGGTACCAAAGAAAAGATGAGTTATTTTTGCAGGAAATAAAGGAAAAGAAAAAAGAGAATTTGGTTAGGAAGGTAAATTTTTTATTTGGTTTGAATACAGAATTTAAAAATTCTCATTATATTTATATTCTCTTCATGCCTATTGATTTAGATTTTATAATGATCATATTCTATGATTTGTTTTATTGAAGGAAGAATTGTGTGATTATTTTTGATATTCTACTTAGAGACAATTGAATTTATTTGGTTTGATTTTATGCTCTCAGATTTTATTATATTTTGTATAGTAGATCTCTGTTTTACGTGAGATTAATTTATTATGCAAAATATTATTTCTTAAATATTCAAGGATTTTATTCTTTCTTGTGCTTTGACTAAGAAAGAATTTATTTGTCAAGATATTATTGTGCATAATATTCTTTCCTTAAATAATATGTTATGATAAGTTAGGAAAGAATATTTGATTATCTATGGAGATTTTATATATTACTCTAACGAAATGGAATGATCCAAATTGATGAATACCAAAAAGTAAATGAGTGCATTGCAGGAAATTCTATAAGGGAAGAATGATTGTGAGTTTACGTAGGTGCAATCAAAAATGTATCTCATGCGAAGATTGGTAATGATTTTTTTTTCAATGGTATATTGCAAATGTATACCTTGGGTAAAAGAATATATATTTTATCCTGCCTTGCAAATCTCTACATACATTTATCATGATTTTATATGATTGCCTATGAATTATATATGATCTATATATCTTTTGTTATAAACATAAGGCATTGCATTTTTTTTTAAATTGCTTGATTTGACACGTGATAAAAATATCTACTTTATTTTTGCGAAATGCATCAATAATATATTTTTTGAGATTTATGCTTAAGGAAATCCCTTTGATCTTGAAAGATATTATTGCATATTCATGGATTTCTTGCTATATTCTTAGAAGATATCTTATATCCAACAAGTTTTTATCCACAAATCAGAGGAAGGTATTACGTGACATTTTTGCAAGAATTGTTATCCATTATACAAGAATTTACAGGTGACAAAAGAATCTTCCATATGAATTTTGGAAAGCTCGATCTGAAAATTATGGAGATTTTATACTATTTTCTGGAGGCTTAAAGATTTCTTCCTTGTGCAAAGTTTTTGCAAATTATTGAGGAAATCCCTTGTGTGTTGTACGAAAGGGAGAGAAAGTGAATCCAAAAGGAAAGAAAAAGAATCGTGATCACCTCAAAAGGCAACAAATTAAGGGGGAGCCTTGATCAATTATGGAAAAATCTTTTTAAATTGATAATGATCTTGATTATTGTGGAAGGAAGGAAAAGGTAAATGTAATAGAATTTGTCAAGATCCGATTAGTGCATCTTTTATTACCTTTTGTCATTAACAAATCTCTTGTTGATATTATCATTTTATTATGACAAAAGGGTAAGTGAATTTTATAATGCATTCGTGATTATTATTGGATATTTGCTGATATGTATGATCGAAGTGAGCTATATTGCATATCTTTAATATTCAACTTACTTTGTAAAAGCTGATTTTTTTTTTTTTTAGAAATTGCGTTTCATGCATTATATATTTATTATCGTTTTATATTCTCTACATTATACTATTTCCTTTGTTATCGCTTTTTGATTATGACAAAAAGAGGGAGAAAATATAAATATGCATATGTGTTGATTGGTTGTGTTGATTGGTTAATATTATTTATTGCATAATATTGAGCTGCGATTATTTTTCTTTATATTGTTATGCTCAATCTATTTGTTGTCTTTTGATTCAAATCACATTTTTTGAAAATTTAAAATTTGATGATTGATTTATCAATATTTTAGAAAGTGTGATAACACATCTGCATATTCAAAGATTATTTTGTCATCATCAAAAAGGGGGAGATTGTTAGAGAAATCCCTTATGATATTTTGAAGATGGCAACATAAATCAAAGGCTACTAACTTGTTTAATGGTTAAGTAATAGACTATGTAAATGATAGAACATGTAAATGATATTGTCAAAGTCTGAAGACTGCCAGAAGAACACGTGTCCAAAGTCTATTATAAAGATTTCCAGACTTCTGTGTCAAAATCCGAAAACTGCCAGACTTTAGTGTCAAAGTCTATTCTACATCAGAAGTCTGTCCACCGTGACAAATTCTAGACTAAATGTGAATGAAGAACCAGAAGATAGACTCTATGCTGAAGCTGAACTTATTCAGACTGTGTCCAGACCTTAAAGTTAAATTTGTTTAGAAGCAAATTATGTTCAGATTTACGTCCAGATTGTAGAGTCTATTGTACTCAGACTCTACTTCAGACTAAAGACACTCAAACTCTACTTCAGTCTGAACACCCTCAAACTTTACGTCCAGAGCGAGACACAAGTTCAGAACGTAGTATATTCAGAACGAGACAATTTGAAAGAACATGACACAAGCCCCAAACATATAACGGCTAGTGATCTAATTTGGATTCCATATCAAGGTAGATTTGATTGACTCAATCTAATTGATTGACATTTGGATATTGAAGAAAAGAACTTTCTAAATGAAGAAACTTTACTTATGGAAATCAAGATTCTATTTGTATAGGCGATCAGAATCAATTTAGGATTCTACTTTTATCACTCAACGACTACTAAATCTTCTAGATACAGATCTGTCCAATGGATAGATTAGAAAACAATCCTCTAAGATATTTTCCGATGGCTAGTTTGAAAGTGGATAAGTATTTAAGGAGATCAAAGACCGATGAGCAAGTAAGAGACAGAGCATAGAATTTATAATTTCAAAAGTGAACGACATTCGATCATACACTTGTCTTTGGTGAACTTAAACGTTTGTGATTGTGAGAAAAATACCAAAAAAGTAACTGAGTGAAATAGTGTGATCTACTACTAACTATTTACACTCAAAGTTGTAATCTCTTGTTGATCACATAGTAGAATCTAGCCAGGAGGCTGTTAACATGAGAGAGTGGACGTGGACTTTATCTAAGCCGAGCCACTATAAATTATGTATTCTTATTCTCTTCCCTAAACTCATTTATTTTATTCATAGTTCTATTTAACTGCTAAAGTCTGAACTAACTCAAAGTTTGTTGTTCTTCAAACTCAATTTCAAAATAAAAATATTTCTACTGTTCTTTTGCGAAAATTATTCTTTACATCTATTCACCCCCTCTAGGTGCTCATACTAGCACTTTCAAGAAGGATATTTTGTATCTATGGTCGCTCTACATGAACAAAGTTACCGCCAAGGTGATTGACCCAGTGGGGATGGAATCATCTGTCTTCCAAGAGGTCAAAAAGTCGATTTAGGTCAAAAACGAACCTTTAAACAACTTGTAATACGTTGTCAAGCTATCGCATGTTTTATGTGAAGAGCCTTCTTAGTCACTAGTATATTGAGGAGACTATGGTGACGAGCTCACCAAACTCAATTCTTTGTGTCACAGATGGCGTGGAACAGTTTTGGCTTAAATCCGAATTTCTGCAACGGAGGGAGACATTTATGGTCATATCCAAAGGAAGTCGTTGTACTAATCACCTATTTTGACTCTTTTCTAATCAAACAACAGCAAATAAAGCTATAGTCACCTTAACGGGATGAAGGAAATCCCTAGATGTGAGCCTTGATTGGTTTGAATATCTCTGCTAACTCCAATATACAAATTGAATCCTGTCATTGACTGTTATTTCCATTCATGAGGTTATATATATGGAGCACATCTAACCCCGGTTGGAAACAAAAATTGTCACCTTGTCAAGTGCAAAATAAGACTTACTTATTAACTAAACCGTAATATGTATATCTTGGGGCGAGCTTAAAAGGAAACAATTTATTAAGGCATATAGGAAAATAAGGGTCATGGATAGGATAAACTTAGGAATCAGTATTCTTTAAGAACTTTAGATTAACATGGTAAAAGGTGTAAAATTTTCTCAACTCCAATTCTCATCAAACTTTAACCAAAAAAAAAAAAAAAACTTCTCATCAAAGCACTTAGATCTTAAGGTGCTTGTTTTAAGGAATTTGAGTAACTCATGGATGGCCCGATCTCATGGCTCATACGGAGGTTCAATTATCATGACCAACTTATTTTATATGTGTCATGAAATTTTATCCAGTGATTAAAAAGCTTCACAACTTATTAATCTAAGAACTTGAAATCCTTGTGAGTGGTCGTATTTGATGATTGATAGTTTCACCCAAAGAGAATTTTTGTTCTTTATAACTCAAGGACACGGCACAAAAACTCAGCTACCTTAAAAGCCCATGAAATATCCATTATATGCCCTACGAACCAATTAGGCTTTAGACATTTTGCACATGCCCTAATCTAGAACAGTTTGAACACATTTAGTGAGATTTAAACAGACGGCTTCCAATCTTTAAACTGAAAATCTCCAACACCCTAACTAATTAAACCAATATTAGAGATTACTCTAATAGTTGTTCTTTAGCATCAAACTCCCGGGGCATTTAGTATGGTGATCTAAGTAATTCTTTTTGGAAGCTAATGTGATGATGAGAATATAAATATCATCATTTGATTTGACAACACCTGATTTACAGTAAATTAGACTAGATAGGCAATCGCAAGGAACTTTGGTCTCGATTCTTAGAATATTATAATAGATCGTGAATGGATGACGTGGTGTGATGGTGCGTGATGATAACGTCATAAAAGGGTCAAGAGCTTGTCACCCACTAGCGCACGCGCGCCGCCGCAATGGAAATACGGGGCAGGAGAAAAGTTGATGTGAAGAAATTGCAAATGTCGTGCACGTTAGAAAAAGTTTCCATTTGCCAAAAAACAAAATTGGATTGCTTTGTCCGCCAAAATGTTTGTCCCGTGGATTGTCACATGATTTATGACAAGGAAATGTGACGATGAAATATACATAACATATATGTATGTATATATATTTATCATGTTAGGTCACCTGACATTATACATTTAGGTCTTTAATTTGAATTCTCAATTTTTTTAATAATATGAGTGAGAGACACTATAAATTGAACAATATCACCTTGCTTTTAAAAACGAGTTGAATTATTTTATTATTCACAATTGAAAAAAAAAAATGATAAACTTGTCTAAACAGTACTCTACGAATCTCAATTTAAGATTTCCATGTGTTGTTTGCTCAACTTCGTTTAGGCGTTTTTCATGCTTGTTAACCAATTCGAAAAGACTAACGCATAGGCCATCATAATAGATGGACGCTACAGAAAATTGTCATATCAAGTACTTATTTTATTTTTTATTTTTAGTGACCCAGGAACCCACACATCATACCAATACGGACAGCTCGAAAGGTCTGGAGTAACGGGAGGTAAACCCTGAAGACGACATGTGCTAGCCACCGCACACGTGCCACCGGATAAGTCACCCTGCGACGCCCGGAAATCGAACTCCTCCCTTTGTGTTAGGGAGAGAAGCTCGCCGCTAGCAACGCCACCTAAGTGGATGGTTCATATCAAGTACTTATTGTCTCTCAAAAAGTACTTATTGTCTCTCATAAAAAAAAAAAAATACTTATTGTCCCATCTCATGAATCCTCACCATGCGACCTGCCCTATGATTGGTTAGCGGAATTCAAAAAAAAATATTTTTATTGTCGATTCTTCTATTGCATATTTTTCCCAATTGCGGGTGGCTAGAAAGGGGATTCTTATAGAATCCGCCATGATGAAGAAAATGCATCGAAGGCCAATGATTATCAAGTCAAGGTCAGCATCCTATGATAAAAAATTTCATGAATTGGAAGACTCCAGAGTGTCTCGGGAACACTAATGTGACTAGTCAATAAAAAAAGACTCGTACCAAGACTAATGAGATTTACGGATGTTGAAAATAATGTCGAATCATTACTTACCGTCTAATCTCATGTCGTGTATCTATCAGGTTGCTTAACACGTACGCACAGCCCATGACAGAACAATATGTCAACTGGCTGACGATATAGAGCAATCAGACAGGAACAGAAGGGGAAGTCGCACAAAGCCAGCTTCTTCTTCTTCTTCTTCTTCTTTACATGTTTAACGTGGGATGGGTTGGCTGACAATCGAATAGGATAGGATGGTGGTGAGTCAGTCCATCGTTTTCTGTCTGAGGTTTAAAGTGGGATTTGTTGTCTAACGATAGGCCTACCTAACGAGATTTATGACCAAGGCCAGGGTTATTGCATAATATATAGGCATTCAGCGTCAGTCGTGGACACCAAAGTTACTTTGGATAGGAATGCTATGATTTGAATACGAAATCTGTCGCATTTTAGATCCGCTCCACCTTTCCGCCAAACTATACCAAGCATGTCATAGACAAAATTTTATGTGTCCACGTTGTTAGACCGGAGATTTCACCATAAGCCAAGACTTCATCTAGTGTGAAAACAAAGAAAGCGAAGAATTAGGGAGTTGTTTGCATATTGTTTTTTATGTTGAATTTTCTTTTTCTTGTTTAGACAAGCTATTAATTATTGGTTTTCACTTTTATGGTTAGCAAATTTATAATGATTTAGATCCAAATACATTGAACTTGATGAGCTTGTCAGAGGAATAGCTATTTTATGTCTTATTAGATGACTATTTAAGATACCATATCAAACCACTGGAGTTTGCTCCAATGGCCACCATTCCTAAATGAAAAGGAAGAGGCGAAGGTTCGAATCTTCATCTTCTTGGGGGGAGGGGGGGAGGGGGACAATTAGTTTCAGGAGTTGGTTTTAACTCTTACACTCTTTAAAGAGGTAAGGCAAAAGTCTAAAAATGAATATTAGAATAAGAGTAAAGTAAGACTGATGAAAAAACAAAAAACATACCACATCAATCAAGGAGCATAATCAAGAGAAAATATGAAGAGTCTCTTATTAGATGCAACATCTCGAGAGATATGAAAAATCAAAAGAAAAGATTCTAAATATTTCTAAGGTTCAAGAAGTCAACTTGAGTTTGGATAAAAAAACCCAAAAAAAAAGAAGGCACGAGTCAATTGATGAAGTGGTCCGATGTGCTATAGAGAGAACCAGCTGATGTTAACATGGCTATTAGGCTCCATTTGCCAACGTTTTTATTTTTCCAAATTTTTATTTTTTTTTCCAATAAGAAAAAAAATAGAAATTTGTTTGATAATGTTAACTAATTTTTTACTCCTCAGAATAGAAAAATAGAAGGGAAATAGATTTAGAACATTAATAAATAGTAAAAAAGAAACAATGTTGCTTTTTGTTCCTGAAAACAATTTCTTGAATAAGTCATTTTCTCTTTTTTTGTTTTTTTGTTTTTCTTCTTCTTCCTCTTCTAATTGGTTGCTCCCTGTTGCTACTGCCTGCCACGGATAGAGGAGGAAGAAGAAGAGAGGAAAAAAAGGAAAAGAAAAATCTAAAAATTATTTAAAAATTAAAAGAAATTCTATGTCACGAAAAAAAAAATGTGGGTCGTACCAAATCCATTTATGTTTTTTTTTTTTAATTTCGAGAATAGAAATTTTATATAGTTACCAAAAATGTTTTTCTACTCAAAAACTATTCTAAGGAATACGAATAGAAAAAATTATTTTTGAAAAAAAAAAATATTCATCGGAATATAAATATTACCAAAGGCATCCTTACTATCGCAACCTACCCCTTGATAGGAAGATAAATAGATTTAGGGATATTCCCTAAAAAGCGAACCTACAGCCCTCGATTAGGCGTGGGCTCTCCCAAGCCTATACCTTGCGTGATGTTGAGATATTTAAATTGACGTTATAAGAATTTTCTAATAAGGAGTCGTTACTAACCTATTAAAGTTAGTTAGAAATCGAGTGAGGTGTGGAAGTATACTCCACTTCCTACACAAATAAAGAATCTAAGATTTTGGACTTTGTTACACTAATTAATCAATTTGTGCCATTTCGATACATAAGTCATTTCAAGAAGAGTTTTATCTTTAAACCTATCAATTATCATATGAGGTGATCATACGAGTACGTAATCATTAAAATAGCAATCAATAACCAAGGAAACGTTAAATAAGTTGCGTGGGAGAGGAAGAATCTAATGTCACTAAATAAGGGGCGTGCCATTTCCAATTATGCTAAAGGGAGGCCACGGTTGTCATATTGAAAGTACGCAATCAAGAATGTTTGTTTCTAAAACAAATGAAACCCTATGATAAAGCTCTAAGAACTAGTTCAATTTTGGAGTATGATTTTTATTGATGATGTTTCCACAATTTAAGAGAAAATTGCCCAAACAAAAATATTTTTAAGCTTTTTCCAAGGAATTCTAATTTTTTTAAAAAAATTTTGAATTTTTCATGATTTTCATGATTTTTTTATTTTTTATATTATATTATATTTTTATTTATTACTTGATTTTTTAACAAATTATTTATCATCATCATCATCATTAATTTTTCTATTTTATTTTTTATTTTTTTATGAATTTATTACAAAGGAAAATTCTAACCAGGTCAAGAGACCTGGCTCGATGAAGCTACCTGAATCTTATCATTCCAGGTTGGACCAAAATCCAGACCAAACTTAAGATCCGAGAAAATTATTTAAAAGTTCATAAATCTATTGTATGTTTGTCAATTTTATCATAAATCTTTCAATTTTGTCAATTGAGTTTTAAACATTTTCACTTCTTTTTAATTGAGTCAATTTGGTCAATTTTGATTAGAAATTATTGATATTAATAGCTACAATTTTGATTTTTTTCACTTTTTTTTTTTTTTTTTTTTTGGATCTAAGGCCAACAAGGGTTGCCAACTAATGGCAACCCTAGCCGACTCTGACTATGGGAGCAGCCCTTACCTATGGTCGATGAGGGTTGAACCCTTGTCAACCCCAGATCCAAAAACTCACAAAACAAAAAACCAAAAAAGTTTTGAAAAATGGAAAAATAAAACATTAAAAAAAATCAAAGTATTATCTAAAAAGTGCCAAGTCATCATTAGTCATTCACATCAACAATTTCTGATCAAAACTGATCATATTGACTCAATTGACAATAAATAAAAAGGTTTATGACAGAAGTGATAAAATTAAAAGGTTTATGATTAAAGCAATAAAAGTACTATAGGTTTATAATTTTTTGAACAATTTTTCCCTTAAGGTCCAGTCCGAATTAATTTAATTGGCCCAAGAAGTTTTTAGCCCACTCGCAGCCTCCAGCCCATTTCTATTTTCTGTTCCTAGCCCAACCCTTAAATGAACCTAGCCCACATTTTCTATTCTTTTGATTTTTTCTTTTTTCTCATCTTTTTTTTTTTTTTTTTTTTTTTCATTTCTCATTTCTATTTCTTCTCTTCTTCTCCACGAACCCTCCTTCCCCAAAGCCATCTTTCCTCCCTCAGCTTTCTTCCCCAAACCAACACCATCCGAAGCATCACCACCTTTTGTCTCCGGCGCCTACGCCACTGCTGTGCCAACACCCAATCAGGACATACAGCCATACGGCAGTATGTGTACGCGAAAAGAACGGGGCATAATTTGTACAAAAATAAGCTCAAGTCATGACATACGGCCATAAGCTCAAATCACGACAAAGTCAACGCGAAAATGGATGAAACGAAGACGTGTAAAATAGCTACAAAACACGTCTAGCAACGATGAATGCTCAGAAGTTTAAGGACAGTCATGTAGGCTTCACTTAGGCGTTTATACAAACAGTTGGAGCGCACTACTGGGATGAGCGGTTCCTAACGCACGGCAAGACTCGAACCTCCATCGGGGACCGCGACGCACGGCGTACATGAACCTTAGAGACCAATGCAGGGGCGACATGGGCCGAAAACAGTGCACGCGCAAGTGCAGAGAGAAATCGCCTGGTTCGAGCACGGCGTCGCAGTGGACGGCGACTAACTTTCTGTCTTCCGACGACAGTGAGGCCCGCTCTCCTTCCTTGTGCAAGCGAACGAACCTTCTCACTCTATCTCCCTGCTCACTCTCTCGGTCTCACTCTCTGAACCGAGCCCTCTCTCTCTCGAGCTCTCTCTCTCTTTCTCTGGTTCTCGCCCAGAAAAACGCCCCCTAGAATCGAGCCAACTTTCCTCTCTCTCGGATCTTGCTCTCTGAATCCCCCTCTCGGTCTCTCTTTCTCTCGCCTTGTTTCTCTCTCTCTCTCTCTCTCTCTCTCACTCTCCCCTTTTGTTTCTTCCCCCCCCCCCCCAACAAAAGAAAAACCCCTTTCTAACCAACATTTTAAAACGCCTCGGCCTCTCTCTCTCTCTCTCTCTCTCTCTCTCTAGCGACCAGCCGCCGCCAGCCTGCCCCACACCACACGACATTCTCCTCGTCCTCCCCTCTTTAGCACCGTCTTCTATCCTTGCATCGTCCCTCCTCTTCTTGTCGAGCCTGCCTGCGTCCGAGACAGGAGAGAGAGGGAGAAGATAAGAGAATAAATGGGCCGGATATAAGAGGAGATGGGCCGGCCCATGCCAGCGGCCTGGGGGGAAGGAAAATAAAAAGGGGGCCGGGCTGGCCCAGCCCCAACCGGACCGCACGCTTCTTTTTTTAATTAAAAAAATAAATAATAATAATAATAAAAATAATTTTAATTTTAATTTTTGTAAAAAATTTTATAATTAGTACTAGCAATGCAAATGTTTCTGATGTCTATACGTGATGCATTTTAATTAAAATTAGTTTTTTTTACAAGTTAGAAATTAATTTCTAATTTTTTATGCAATTAAGTACTAAAGTAATAGGCAAAATTTATGCGTTGAAACTTGCATGGCTATTGTGTGCTGTCATGGCCGTTGTGGAGACTACACAACAAAAGGTTATCAGGTCAATGCGAGTTTTGCATCATTGCAGGAGGTTTCCATTTCAGTGGGAGGCTACCTCTTGGCAAGGGGCTGCAGTACTTGTTGTGCAAGCTACATGAACCTGTAGTTGCGTAGGAGGCTGCCATGGTGACAAGAGGCTGACATGGTTATTGTACAAGCTACGTGACAATAGAGTAGGCTAATGTGGCCACTGTAGCCACCACTAGACGAGATGAACAATGTTAAGGGTCAACATCAAGAGAGTGATATTTGCAATTATTGAAAAAAAAAGGGAAAATGTCACAAATGGTCCCTATATTTTTACTCAATGTACAATTTCGTCCCTCAACTTTTAATTTGCTCAATTTGGTCCCTGAACTATTGATAAATGTCCGATCTAGTCCCTGAACTTTCGATCGGCTCAATTCGGTCCCTGAACTATTGATAAAATGTCCAATCTAGTCCCTGAACTTCAATCGGCTCAATTTGGTCCCTGAACTATTGATAAAATGTCCGATCTAGTCCTTCGTTACTGTTTTTCCTTTTCCTTTTTTTTTTTTTTTTGCTTCTCCTCTCTTCCCTCCGCCAGCACGAAGGACTAGATCGGACATTTTATCAATAGTTCAGGGACCAAATTGAGCTAATCGAAAGTTCAGGGATTAAATCGGACATTTTATCAATAGTTTAGGGACCAAATTGAGCCGACTGAAAGTTCAGGGACTAGATCGGACATTTTATCAATAGTTCAGGAACCAAATTCAGCCGATCGAAAGTTCAGGGATTAGATCGGACATTTATCAATAGTTTAGGGATCAAATTGAGCCAATCGAAAGTTCGGGGACTAGATCAGACATTGAGTAAAAATATAGGGACAATTTGTGACATTTTCCCAAAAGAAAATGACACGAGATGAGAGGTATGCGTTCAATGCATCTTAACATCTATATAAAGAGCATATAAACCCATTATCAAGTGATGTGCGACATTTTCAACAATCCTTCTCATTTGTAAACTAAATTAGGAGTGGCACATGAAATTTGAATAGTAGGGTAAACTCACACACAAAGAAGGCTAAACTTGGCTTGGATATCAAATTATAAAGTCTAGAAAACTTAAGCCGATAAGTAGAAGGAGATCACATATATAAAAATAGCATACAAATCCCATTGTCGAGTGATGTTGATATTTTAATACACTCAAACAAATGAATGCATTATGATGGATATATGAAAGAAAAACCCTTGAAACTAAATCCCAAGTGTCAAGCCCTTCAACTTGCAAGTCTCTTGTTCTTTACTTTAGATAAGACATAAGAAGTAATATAAGTAAGACAGGCACGCCTTCTTCAAACAATAATGAATGCACTTGTGACATTCATATTTCAACTTCACTATAAAGTACATGTTTGTGAACTACTTATTCATAATTTCTTTGCAATTCATCCAAGTGATTTTTTCTTTAGTGAAATGGTGACATTGACGAATGCATTATTTTCCTTGGACATGCTATTGGCAAGTAAAGCCTTGTACCTCTTAAAGACCTCATCAATGATCTCTTCACCAAGGTGATCAACGAGCAAGGGCTCGGCCACGGCTCTCATGCACCGGGCCAAATTGTATCCCCCACCCTCCGAGACAATATCAAAGTTAGAATCGGTGTCAAGTATACTCCAATTCACTTTGGACACTTCCAAACAATCAATTGAGAATGATTCTTGCTTTTGAACCTCCATCGTACTTCTTTTGGTGAGGGTGTGTACTGAGGGATGTTGAAGGAGTCTAGATTCTGTTCTTCCAAGGGTCCCCGAATTAGTGCAGATGTAGAATTTTAGATTTTCCAACCAAAAGAAGTAACAATTGCAAAAAAATTAGTTGTTACTATAATATCTTAACAAAATTCCTAGTTACTTGTCTATGTAACCATACTGATAACATATGTTGTTTCTTATCATTTAAATATTGATTCCATTTTAATCAAGTCTACACTAGCCTAAGAGCGAAGAAGATCACACTCGAAGCAAGTTCATGAATCTTTGGTTCACTGAAGAAAAATGTACTCTCCATATTTCCTTAGGTGTCTAATTAACCCATAAACAATTAGTAGTGGCTCTAATTAATAAATTGAAATTCATGCTTAAAAATGATTTAATTAAAACCCCAAGTTGTGATTGATATGAGTTTGAAAAGTCCGCACTAGGCATCAGCACTATCTCTTTAATAAGTATCCATTTGTACCCATTGAATAATTCATTAATTTTCCTTTGGTGGTTGACTTTGAGGAAATTCACAACACATGGATAGCACAATCTCATAACACATACAGAGATTCAATTATCATAACCAGCTTATTCTATGTTTCATGAAATCCATGTCTAGTGACACTAGAGTACATTAATAAAAGCTCCCCAGCTGATGGACTAAATATTGTCTGAACTTAAATTATTTGTTAGTGGTCATATTTGATGATCAATTCAAAGATATATATATTTGATAACTCAAGAACATGGCATAGAGATCCGACAATTTTAGAGGCCCATGAAATATATTATTCATGCCCTATAAGCCAATTAATTTTGGGCCTTCAGTCTCCATTAATGGCCCTGATTGCAGTTTGAATGCATTTAGTGAAATTTGAATGAGTGACTTCCAAATCCTAATTTGGAAATTTATTAACTCCCCAATCAACTGCGTCAATTTCTGGGTTATTCAAAAGAGTCGTTCTTTAGCACTTAAACTTCCATGGCATTCGGTATGACGACGTAGGCTATTCTTTCTAAAAGCTAATGCGTTGACGAGGATATAAATATCATCATTTGATTTAACAACATATGAATTACTGTAAATAGACTAGTGAGGCAATTGAAAGGACTGTAATTGCGTTTCAAATCTGGAAAATATCAACTAGAACGTGGGAATAAAATGGATAGTGAGCGACAAGAGGTTGTCACACGGAAGCGCGCGCAGCAGGCACACCGGATGCTTTCGTGCCGTAAAAAGCTTACAAAATAAAATATATGACAGAACCAATGACAGAACCAAAGTTGACGTGGATAAATTGCAAAAGGTCGTATACGTAAGAAGTTTCTATTTGAAAAAGTTACAAATAGATCCATATAATCACAACCCAAAAAAAAAAAAAAAAAGATTGCTTGCATTTTGTGGGGCCTAAATTGTGTATCCCATGCACTCATAATGTATATAACCTGTGAAATCAAAGGAGGTCCTGGAGACGAATTCTCGGTTTCCCAGATACTGGTGATTTGAACAGGGAGTATACACATCAAATTAATTAATACTAGAGATCAGAGGCCATTTGGTTTACGTTTATATAAAAAAGATCAAAAAAGTTCTAAATTTTTTACATTTATACCAATTCAGTCATAAACATTTTATGAATACCAAATCAATCCTAAATATTTTATTGGTGCCCATTAAATTCTTCAAATTAATTTTGACCAAATACTACTGACATAGATACCAGTTATCTAACGTGATACGGTTAACGCTAACATAAATAATTTTTAATAATATTTATATATTTTTTTCAAACTATTTCTTTTTTTTTTCCCTTCTCCTCTTCTTTCCTCTAACCAGTCACTAGATCTCAATGACCAGCTAGAGGCAAGGGCTAGCGAGGTCGAGGTAGACCTAACTCAACCCTTGGTGGGGCTACCTTGCCTAGCCCACCAAAGGCTAGCGAGGTCGACCGAAGTTCGGCGACCCACAAGAGGATGAAGGAAAAGGGAAAAAAGAGAAAGGAAAAAAAAAAGACAATAAATGAATAATGTTAAAAATATTAAAATGTTATTGAAAGTTTTCTCTCTCTCTGGTCGCTTGCATTTGAGTTGGTTTGAGGCTCATCTGTTCATAGACATTTTTGGGGTACTTTGTCTCCATGTTTCCCAATAATTCTAAGTGGACTCTCTGTTCGAGAGTGAAACACGTCGGTATGAGTGAGTTTGCCCGAAAATGTCCATTTGGTGGGCCGTGCATTGTGAGTACGGATTCATTCCAATGTAGGAAAAGAAAATGCAAATGCAAATAAAATATGCAGAGAAATTTGTCCAACTTGAAGTTCGTGGTGAAGTTCGATTGCTTCCCAGTCACGCAAAAAAGGAGTCCTACCAACGTCAGCATGACTTGTTTCTCCCATTCCTCCATTTGTGTGCGTTACTTTCACGAATTCCATCACACTCTCTCTCTCTCTCTCTCTCTCTCTCTCTCTCTTGTTGGCTTGCATTTGAATGGGTCCGAAGCTCTTCTATTCATGGACATTTTTGGGATACCATTTTTTTTTTTGGTAACCGAGGATTCACTGGGCCCACCTGACTTACGCCGAGCAGCCCACAGCCTGAGAGTGCACGGTGCTTCTTGGACCAAGCGTTAATACCTCTGGAGAGGCTAGTTTAGGACCCCAACACCAGGATCCCCATATTTAAGACACTTTAGCAACGAGAGGGCTTGAACTCCCGACCTCTGCAAAGGAAGAGAAAACTCACACTAACTACTTGAGTGACATTTTTGGGGTACTTTCTCTCCATGCTCCCCAATAATTCCAAGTCGCTTCGGTTCACATGTGAAGCACGCATGGCCCTGAATTTGCCCGAAAATGTCCACTCGGTGAGATCTGCCACTGCCTCGTGAGTACGGATTCATTCCAATTTAAGGAAAAGGAAAGAAAATGTAAATGCAAAGAAAATATGCAGATAAATTTGTCTTAACTTGAAGCTTGTGGTGAAGTTTGATTGCTTCCCCGTCGTGCAAGAAAGGAGTCCTACTAACGTAAGGTTTAGATTCGTCTCCTCCTCTATTGTGGAAATTGCATCATGTATATGAAATTCATGTTGGGTGGCGCTTCTACAAAACTAATGCGAGTCTAGATACATGCCATGTTGCCATATATGTGGTTGAAATTAAAAGAGGATATTTTATTTTCAAGAGTATCATTAATCGATGATCTTAGAACACTAGGCGAGAATCTAAATGAATAAAAAAAGATAATAGAAGAAACAATTATTGATGCACTTTGAAAATTGACGACATGCATATTATGAGAAAACTATACCCAGTGTTCTCAAGGGTGAAAGAAGAATATCGTTGATTGCACTACAGAAGTGGAAGTTACATCCAGGATGGTTGCCCCAGTGGTAAATGGGTCATTTATCTTCCGCAAGATCACTAGTTCGTTCACGTTATGAGCGGATATATAAACGACTTCAGTTGCGTTGTTAACTGTAGCATAGTTCTCATGGAGAAATTTTCCTACCGATTAGCATTTTGGTAAGGGTGCAGTAACAGACTCTCCAAATTCAAATCTCTATAGTGGCATTAAATAGTTATAGCTTAAACCAAATATTGAGTTGTTATAATCGCTTTAGGTGACAAGTTTTTTTTTTTTTTTGTATGTTTCATAACGTTTTTGCCCTCATCTATGACAAAAATCAACTTATGTACTATAAAAATCACTCTTCTCTTAAATTTTATATGCATGTGGTGATATTTTCTTACAGAAATTACATATAATAAAGTATGTGTCTTTAGGACGAGTTATGATAAGGGAATGTTTGTTAAAGAAATTATAAAAGACCTCAGCCAACTGCAAAACACAGGAGACATGTTATACTTTTGCCAATATAATGCTAAACACTTTAATTGTGCCAATTGAAATCTAAATATTTTCACATTTTGCCAATTAAATTCATCTAATCAAATTTTGGTGAAATATCGCTAACATAAACGTCAGCCATTTTATGTAACATATTGACATAGACAAGTTTTAATAATATTTGAATATTTTTTTTCAATTTTTTATTAATCTCTCTCTCTCTCTCTCTCTCTCTCTCTCTCTCTCTCTCTCTCTCTCTCTCTCTCTCTCTCTCTCTCTCTCTCTCTCTCTCTCTCTCTCTCTCTCTCTCTCTCTCTCTCTCTCTCTCTCTCTCTCTCTCTCTTCTCTTTTCCTTCTTTCTTCTCATTTTCTCTTATTTTCTTTGTTTTCTTTTTCTTTTACCCTTTTTCTCTCCGCAACTATTGCTAGGCCTCGTTGATGGCTAGTATAGGTCAGTAGCCTTAGGCAAGGGATGCTCTGCTAGGGGCTGACAAGGGTTGCCCTTACCACGGGCCAAACCCCTCATCCAATTTAGTGAAGGGCTACCCTTGCTAGCCCAGGCGAGTCCTAACCCATGTGCCAAATCAAGCGAGCGTTTGCCCTCACTAACCACTTGCATGAGGCTGAAAAAAAGGGAAAATAAGAGAAAATGAAAAAAAAATAGAAAAGTAAAAAGTAAAGAAGGAAAAGAGAATGGAAAAATAATATAAAACATTATTTACGTCAGTATCGGCTATGCCACTTTGGATAATTGACGTTTACGTCAACAATTTTCAACTAAAATTAGCCAAATTAATTCAATTGACAAAACTTAAAAAGGTTTATGATTCAATTAATAAAATTGAAAGATCAAGAATTGAATTAGCAAAAGTATTATAGAATTAGGATGTTTTGCACAATTTTCCCTATAAAACACGGTATGTTTAGTTTTCTTTGTCAAAATCATTTAATGTTATAACCTCCATGTGTTGGAGTAAACCTTTCAAAATGTTTGTTTGATAATATTGGGAAACTCTTGTTGCTGAGTTTCTAATTTCGTTTTTTTTTATTAATTTTGCTTTTTTGTTTTTTTTTCCTGGCTCAAATAGAATCAAAGCACCAATTCGATCAATTAAACCAATGCATTGGTGGATATACAAAAGAAAAATCCTTAAACCAAAATCCCAAATGTCAAGCCCTTCAACTTGCAGCAAGTTTCTTGCATTTTCTTAACACGAGATATAAGACATAAGACATAAGAAGTAATACAAGTGAAACTGCCACACCTTCAAACCATAGGAAACACACTAGCGACATACATATATCAACTTCACCATTGATGTGCATATAAATGTGAAGTGTTCATTCTGGAATTTTTGCATTTTAGCTAGGCGATTTTCTTTACTGAAATGACGATGTTGATGAATGCAGTCTTTTCCTTGGACATGCCATTAGCAAGTTGAGCCTTGTATCTCTTGAAGAGCTCATCTATGATCTCTTCACCGAAGTGATCAACGAGCAGGGGCTCAGCCACGGCTCTCATGCACCTGCCCATATCATATCCCCCGTCCTCCAACACAACATTAGGGTTGAAATTCGTGTTTAGGACACTCCAATTCACTTCGGACACCTCCAAGCAATCGATTGAGAATGGCTCTTGCTTTTGGACCTCCTCTCGTACTTCTTTTGGTGAGGGTGTATACTGAGGGATGTTGAACGAGTCCAATTTATCTTCTTCTATGAGTCCCTGCACTAGCGCCAAATGCAAAATTTTAGATTTTGCCAGCAAAAATTAGAAGCAATTGTAAAATCATAAGTTGTTAGTACGATATCATCATAATATTCGTACTTACTTTGTGAACAAAAGAAAAAAAAATAGTCATGGTTAATTGTTTATGTAATTGGGTATGTGTCTATTGCATAGTGCTCTTATACGTGATTCTCTCTTGTAAGTGTAGATTTCACTTAAATTGGGTCTAATCCATACTGGAGAGGGAATGGATGTGTCCTCCAAGCACCTAATAAATTTGTCTCTTGTACTCTAACATTCCCCAATACGAGAAAGCGCATAAATTTTGCGGGATTTCCAAATTGCATTACTGCTTTCGTCCAAAGAATTTATATGAAAATTCTAGCTAGAGGTTCATAAGAAAAATTTTTAGGTCATCTAGCAAAAACTTTGGGTACTTTAGAATCGCAAATAATATACCTTAATCAATAAGAAAGATATTCATAGAGGACTAGCAAAAGTTACCAAGTTCTACGGTACGATATTACAGCTTTCACTAGGAGCAATAAGAAAAATCAACCTCGATTTTATCGTAGTACGCAACTAATCAAGCATTCTTTAAATTATACCTCGGAGACCATCTCATTGAGAGCAGCAGCCAAGAGCTCCCAAATGTAGCAACACTCTTTGCTTGAAGGATCGTCGCTTCTTCGACCCAGGAGGGTCAAAACCATACGCCCTCCCACCACTAACTCTTGCCCACGACACTCCAAGAACGTTGAGAAGTCCCTTTGGAATTGCTCGTAGTATGCCCTAAGCACCTTCGGTGGGCTCGATCTCGCCATGTATATGTTGCCTTTGTTTCCCTCTAGTCCCCGTGGGACCTGACAAGAAGAAACAGAGTGAGAGAGAGAACGAGTTTGTTCTCCATCAAGTTAACAAATGAAACTATGGGTCAAAAAATTACCTGAGACAGCCACATGAGACTGTATGAAGAATGAATCAAATGCAGGCTCTCCCGAGGGAACAATCTCCCATAGAACGAACCAGGAACGCCACTGAAGAAGCATGACAACGTTGCCCACGCTCCATTCTTGCTCTTAATTTGCTCCCTCAGCTTCACTTGGAATCTTGGCAAGAAGTTGCTGAAGATGGTGTTGAAGTCGTTCCCCGGGAGATCGTTCAAGAACACTTGGAGCTCCGGCAGCTCATGCTTCTTCCCACTGTAGAGATCGATCATGATGCTGATGATCTCAGACACAACGAAAAGAGTGTTGGGGCCAGTGGAACAGCCCAAGTCCGCAATGGCGACGCTCGCCGGGAAGTTGGTGGTGGCAGTCGAGAAGAAAGCTGTGACGGCTGCCTCCAGTATGGGCTTCGTCATCAATATCACCTTTCTCTACGAAAAGAAAAGGAGAAAGCATTGACTCAATATCATTGATTGAGTTTGTCTGAGGTTGCAATGATCTTGCAAGATCTGGTTTTTTAATATACCTTTAGTGAACTTTCTTCTTTAAGAGAAATCTTGTTGATTAAAAATGTATTTATGAATTGGGATCATAATTTGTGTTGGAAGTATTGTCCCACAGTGCTTGACAACAGGTCCATTATATTATTTACATTTATGTGGTCTCCTTCCACTTATCAGTTTAAATTTTGAGATTGAATATTCTAATATGGTATCAAAACTAGTGTTGTTCCTTTTGCCAATGTATGTCCACCCCCATTAGTCAAATTCCACATGGTGCTCATAATCCAGCTTGCACATGGGTAGAGGTATTAAAGTATTGTCCCATATTACTTGACAATGGATCACATATGCTCTTTATATTCATGTGATCTCCTTCCACTTATCAATTAAAGCTTTTTGGTTGGTTTATAACATTTTGAACGCTAGAAAGATAAGTTAAATTGTCTGAAAGAGTATGGTAAAATTTAAATTCTTGCTAAACAAAAAGAACCCTTATATGATATGAAATGAATAAACCGTATGTGATACATAATCACAAAAGAGTGTGTAATCAATCTTTAAATGCAAATGAATCCAAGATTTTCTAAGCCACAATAGTATAATGAGAGATGTACCTGAAGCAATGAGTTGTTAGCATAACTTGTTTCTCCCATTCCTCCATTCATGTGCAGTACTTGCATGACTTCCATCTCTCTCTCTTTCTAGTTGGCTTCCATTTGAATTGGTTTGAGGCTCTTCTATTTATAGACATTTTTGGGTTACTTTGTCTCGATATTCCGTGTTGATTGTCACTTGAGTCCAATTCAAGCGTGACACACGCATGGTATGAGTTTGCACGGACTTGTCCACATACATGGATTGCCATGTATGTGTTTGAAGTTAAAAGATGTTATTGATTTTCAAGAGTGTAATTAACGAGTGCATTTAGAACACTAATTGAAAAAATTAAAATAATAGAAACAATTATTGATGCAGTTTGAAAATTGAAAATGCGCATTCTATGAGAAAACTACATAATGCTCACTTAACAAGTGCTTTAATGGGTGAGAGAAGGATATCGTGTGCCTTTAGTTGCAATACAAAATAAATCAAGTTATCATCAAGATGGTTGGCCTAGTGGTAAATGACCCACCTACCTTTTAATAGGTCACAAGTCAATTCACGTCATAAGTGAACCTCTAAACGGTTTATGTTGCGTTGTCTACTTTTGGCATAATTTGTATAGAAAGACTTTTTAGCTGCTAGCATCTTGATGGGGGTTACTGTGACAAGCTCACCAACTTTAGATCTTCCAATCACAGGTATGGAGTAGTTATTACTAAAATTGAACATTCTATAGTGAGGGTATGTCCTTATAGTAGCACAGAGAAGGGAATGCTAGCTTTAGTCACCCCTTCCCTACTCTTTTGCTTATAAACAGAAACAAACAAAGTTACAATCACTTTCAAATAAAAATGATGGAGGGAAATCACTTTGCTTTTTAATTTTAATAAAATGTGAGCCTTGATTGGCCTGTTTTTCACAGCTCAATGATCCATGATAAAACGGATGCATAACACGCATTATCCTTTCTTTATTGACGTAATATTTCATCTTAGATACATTAAACTAGGGCCAATGAGGTCATGAGATATATCACGCCCACAACCTTTCAAAAGAAGTTTATAATTTGAAAGGTTCTAAATAAAGGTATAAGGGAACATTCTGACTGTATTAAACTGGAAAGATGAAATCACCGCCTCTTATTATATAGATTCGACATTTATCTTTCCACGCATCTTTATGCATGTATAATATAAAAAGGGAAACCCACACGTACAAAACAGATGTGGAAAATTGAGCTCATTGCCTCGGACTCTACTATTATCTTAAAGTCGAGTACATTAATACCCAAAAAAAAAAAAGTTGAGAACATAACTGTTTTCGTTTCAATAGCTTAAACGTTCAAGACAACACAAGTGATACATTATATATGTCAAACGATGAAGCACGCAAAGCGTACAGTACCCTGAAGAAGGGACTAAAACTAGAAGCAAAATAGTAGTCGAGAGAATCTGAAAATAAAGCATAGAACAAGCAACTATAATTATTAAGAGAGGTTTGACTATTTATAGCTGAATTGGCCTTACTATGATTAATATCGTAGGGAAAATCTTAACCATATGTAGGTACTTCAAAATTTGATTATTCTTTTCGGGACACTCTCAGGTCTTCCAATTTATGGAATTTATTATCATATGAATACAGACCTTGAGTTGGTAGGCATTGGACCTTCAAGGCCTTTGCTAACTACAAGCTTCATTTCTTAGTGGCCTTCTCAGGAGTCCATAAACATCCTCTTTACTGGCCACTAACAAGCGGGCAAAACTTGCTATAAAAGAATCAATATCAAAGAATTTTACTAACATCCTTTAACCAATCATAAGATCGACAGGACAGGTTGATTGGTGGCAAACCATGAGAAGAAAAAATGAAACGTTTAATTAAGCACTATGAAAGGAGCATCAACTTTGGGCATGCATTTTCATGGCTATGTATTTTTGCATATTTGATAATGACACAAAATTTATGTTCTCGAAACAGAAATGTGCTTTATAGGCCTTAAAATTTCTAGGCGACTGCTGGGGCGAGCAGGCAGTAGCAACGAGGGCAATTCTTGAGAAGAGTTTTTAATTCTGTTTTGATTTCAAAAATAGAAACGTAAATTCATTTATATTCTAAACCTATTTCTAAGCTAATAATTTTTCCAAAAATAAAAAAAAAATGAAATTGCATTACCAAATGAATTTTTGTTCCAAACTTGTTCTTCAAAAAAGAAAAGAAAAAACAATAAAACAAAAAGATTATCATTCGAGCCCTAAGAATCTGGAAAAGCACCTGAAACTTGATTTTACAATTTTTAGAGCACAATAATAAGAAGTTCTTAAAGAATCTTAAATTTCTAAGTTCAACCTATCCATGATGCTTATTTTCCTATATGCCTTAATAACTCATTTCCTTTTAGGTTAGCACAAGAGATTGGTAAGATATACATTCAATGGTTTCGCAGCCTCACACATAGCACGTAACGTAACTTGTAAAATGGATGTAAAATAAAATATTCGACCAAAAAAATAGATATAAAATAAGATCATACCATAAATAAACTATAAACTTCTTTTATTTAATGGCAAATACTTTCAACTCTCTCTCTCTCTCTCTCTCTCTCTCTCTCTCTCTCTCGCTAGGTGGGGTGCACCGTTATACTAATGACTTATATCCATAACAAAGGATATGATATAGTACACACAGGGACTTATAGATATAAAAGAGGGCTAGACTAAAAAAAATTATAAACTTTTTTTTTTTATTTAACGGCAATTACTTTGAAAACTCCCCCCTCCCCTCACGCAAGGCGGCGTGTGCCATTATACTTGTGACTTATATCATATCTATAACATGGGAGATCTGAACTTATTTGGATTGTCTAGTCTTTATGGATGCAATATTCAATCCACATACACTAGATACGGCACTATCAAGCGGCTAACAAAAAATACAGAAATTAGAGAAGAAAAAAGAGACCCAGGAGTACAAAACCAGCTTCTTGATTCTGACCCAAAAAAAAAAAAAAAACGGACAGGATAGGATGGTGCATGTCAATCCATCTTCTTTCATTATAAGGTTTAACGTGGAATTTGTCGGCTACACTTCATCCGATACGAAATCAATAAGAAAGCGACGAAATAGGGAGGGGTTCATGCTTTCTTCTCTCTATTGAATTTTTGTTCGTTCGAACTAGCTAATAACTACTTGGTTTTCGTTTTTAGGCTCAGGAAAATTATAATGATTTAGATCAACTACGTTGAACTGGATGAGCTTGTTAGATGGACATAATTCTACGCTTTTTGTGTCAGTTGATTGATTTACTATGTCTGTTCATTGAACAAGAAATAATGAGCTAATGGTACTTAATAACTTAAAAATGGCACCGTTTAATGAAAAGAAAATTTTCTTTTATTTTAGCTGTCGATCACAATGAAAACTTATATAATTAAGTAAACTTAGAAAGTAAGAGACGAGACAATGCATGAAAGTCAATTTACGAGGTTGTCTATGAGTTCGCGATTTTATCGATTCGGTTTTCTGGCGATAAAAGACAGAGGGAAGTGAGTTCCACGACGCATACTGTTACTGGAAGGATCAAAGTGCCCTGGATCCTCTGAAATCGAAGTCGAAATCGTACTTTTCTCTGAAGCAAAAGGCCCACATCGTCAGATACTTTCCGCCCACAACGTGAGGCACGGCTGTGAATTATAGGGATTGTGTCGGTTATGGCCACGCATTTTTTTTTAAGAAACCTCCACCACGCCTTTCTTTAAGAAACCTCCGCCAAGCAAACAGTAAGATTCCTTTAATGCACATCACGCCTTTGATTTGATAAGATCTTGTCGAATGAATTATTGTACTCTCTCTGTCCTCTCTCTCGACTTCACCGACGAATTATCTGTCTGCCTCTCCTTATTGGTGAACGTCGCTTGGCTGGAAGCTCTCTTGGCCTACTACGCCACGCATTATTGACCTACTGCAAGACGTTGACAGAGACAAATGACCCATGGTACGAGACCCACGACATAACCCGATATCTGAGAGAAGGCCAAGAAAGAGTTCAAAGTTCAAACCGTTAACATTTCGGTTGTATTAATACTTAAATTTTGATGACTCTGTTCATTGCTTATAATTAGGAATCAACCATGATTAGTAAATAAAAATATCGTTAACTTTTTTTGTCAAAAGAAAATTGTATTTATTGCTTCGAATGATACATGTGAATTATATAGATTTCATGACAAAGCAAATCAAAACAAAGTAATGAATTTATCAAGCAAATTAATTGATGGCTGACCTCTAAATTTTGTATCTTTATTAGTGATGATGACATGTCCCAAAAACTACAATATTGCCAGTTGGAAGTGTATGTCTAAATTTGACATCCTCTATACCATCGTCGTATTAAAACAACCAAAATAAATTTAAAAAAAACACAAATCTAACATGTGAATAAGCAAGTCTCTATGGTTCAACGAGACACCAAAATTGATATGATTATCATTGAAACTGAAGGTAGAGAACTTGTACAGGCACAAAATAAAGAGTAATGAATCCGCAAAAGCATATTTATTAAATTTTTAGACTTAGATTAGAAGAGGGTAGTTTCCAAGTCTAGGACTAAATTGAAAGAGTTCAAACTCTCAAATTTAGAATTAGACCAGGAGAAAAAAGAGCTGCTAGATCTCAATAAGGAGAGAAGAAAAGACAAGATAAGAGCAATAAACCCTCCCCCCCCCCCCCAAAATAATCTACAAAAGAGGGAGGGGAGGTTGAGACTAACTCGAATCCTTTTGACATGGGTGAAGGTTGAAGACGAGAGAGAGACAGACAGACAGACAGAGAGAGAGAGACAGAGAGACAGACAGAGAGACAGACAGACAAAGAGACAGAGAGAGACAGAGAGAGAAAGAGAGAGTTAACATATAAGCACAAAAAAATTATTGTTAATATTGTTAAATTTCATCTGCATATTAGGAACATTGTCATTTAGTAGTAATGACTCCACATAAACTACATTATAATTTATCTAAGTAAGAATGCTCTGAGCATAAGCGGATTAGATGGACTAAGGCCAAGAGAACACAAAATTCGGCCAACCCATAATAGTCGAAATTTTGAAGGAAGTCAAATCAGGAAAGATTGCCTTCTTTAATTCAAGAGCAATAAATTAGCTCAAAATTTTGATTATTGGATTGAGAATGCCAGAGATATTTTATTTTCCTATCTTGAATATATTACACAACTTCGTTGTTTCAATTTAAGGGATATCTCAAGAAAAGCAATAATCTTTGGCTATGTAGAGACATTGTTCTCTTGAAGTTGAAGTTGTTCAAAAAGGGTTAGCAATACACAATAGAAAAGAAAAAAGAATATGAGAGAGCAAAGAAAAATCATACACGTAGGAGCTCTCTCTCTCTCGCGATCCTCAGAATAATTCCAATGCACATTTTACTGAGTACACATTTGTTAACCGTTAGATTGTGCTCGAATTATCTAGAGAGTACGCTAAGACATTATTCTTGAGTTTGTCCAATAGAGATGGTGCAACAATATATTAAAGTATGTCTTTGAAGGAGAAAATGTGGCCAATCAAACTACTAGAGAATCCAATACACGGTCGCACAAAGTCAGTAAATATGTGTTCATTTCAGTCAGAATGCATTGAAATTCTGAGGAGACCTCTAGGACACCTACTTCTTCAATTTCTAAAGTAATCGAGCATAAAAAATCCAAAGATCCCCTTGTGATGTTCATTGTCCATAGCGTTGCTGTTTGTCGCCCCATCCTATTCCTTGCTGGTTATCATCATTGTCAATCTTCCTGGCGACCCCCTCGCTGTTGGTTGTTGTTTGAGTCGGTAATTCAATTCAGGTAATTTCCTAAGTTTAATTCAAATATTACATTACCTAAATTGTGGTTGTTCGATTCTAACACAATTTGATTCGAAATTATAGGAAATTTCCTCGTTTGAGTGGTTACGATTGGGGTTCAATATTTGAGACCTAAGATCAGATTCCCGACTATCTTTGTTTCCTATGTTGGATGTTATGAGTATTTGATTATGTGGGCATGTCATTAGTTTTAGAAATATTCCTTTTATGAAAACTATAAAAAAAAAAAATTATGTTGCATCTAAGATAGATTGCATCCACCTATGCTTTCTAAATTAAAATTGCATATTTTAGGAACCATGTAGTAATTTAATAAATTACCTACTTCAGATTAGTATTCAATATAAATTTTTTTCTATTTTAAGTTAGGTCATCGTACACTTTAAGTAGTTTCCTATTTTAGCTTTAAAAGAAAATTACAATTTACACGCATATCTCATATAGAATTAGTTAGATAATACCCATGCCATAATATTCATGTCATCATATCCATGTCATATATTACATGTCATTTGGTACCACATGCTTTTTGGTCATGCAAATTAATAATTGCATCTCATGCAGTGAATCAATAGGTCATCATTCCTAGATAAACGTCACTTAGGTCATGTTTAGGTAACCTAGAATTTAGTCTTTCATTTCTTTAAGAAAAGCAAATACAAAATCTCTCAAAAAGTCTAAATAGTTTGATTAATTAATTCATGTCATTAGAGTTGCATATAGGTCGCATTTAAGTTAATTAACATAGCGTACAAGTTATTTAGATTTCATGTTAGTTTATCATCTCATGTTAATTTAGAACTCGAATAGACATAGCATTTAATGCTTATTTAGAAAAAAAGAAACCAAAAGAATTAATGGCATTAACCTAGGTCATGCATACATCACGTCATTGAATTGTTTCGTGCACCAAGGTCTTTTTTTATCTGCTGCCTAAGCAATTTAATTACTACTTTAATTATAGATTGTTAAATTCTTGTCTACACACCAACATGATCACTCATCACAATTAGTGGTTTGAGATTAAAATTGGCCAAGACTCCTTGTAAAAGATTTTTGAAATAAAAAGAACAGGTAGCAAAAGGATATGAGATTTATCTAGCATAATCAATTCCCCATTTCTATGATATATGGGATTCATTGAAATAAAATATTCTCACACATTTTACTTGAATTTTTAATCAACTCATACTAGATTAGTGGTAACTCTTAGTTGAATTAATTTGCTTGTTAAATTGATTACATGAAAACTCTAAAGTTGTGAATGATATGGGTTTGGGGACTCGAACTAAATGTTTGCTGAGTAATTTATTACTTTCCCTTGGTGATTCACTTTTGTGAAATTCATGGCAAGCTGGACTTACTTTCATTTATAAGCTTAAACTTATGAGTTCTTGATTGAGTAAGATATATTACTTGTTTCACATTACATCGCATCCCTGACATAGGACTCCTTTCGCCTAATACTCTTGCGCATGCACCTTAACAAGTCTCTCCTTAACATGTAAACCTTAACATGTAAACCTCATGTGTTAGGTCCGATCTCCTTTAATCACAGTACCCTTACCGCACCAACCATTATCTTTGACTCGATTCTTGACTTTTTTGCAGCCAAGGGGCGCTCATATCATAAGTGCAGGGTTTGACTTCGACCCTCTTGTAGAAGGGCACAGCAAAAGTTTCGAAGAGTGAAAAGAGTTAAAGATAAGGCCAAAACAAAAGTTAAGATTACAATAATCACAATTCAAGTAATCAATAAATTTGAATTATTCAATTCTAAGAAATTACCTAAATTTGTAAATCGTGATTAGAAATAAGGTTCACGGCAATTTGAAAAGGGCGTTCACCGGCAATGGCAAAAGGCAACAATAACTCGTAGGTGCCTTGAGGTATTACAAGATAGCATCGGTGAAGCCTAGCAGCTCCTCAGAAGACTCGGTGATGCTGTAATTGTAGAAAACTATCCACATAAACAATTAATTAATCAAAAACAATCAAATTTATATATGACTGTAAAACACCAAAATCGATATGTACAACGGAATTAAAACGTACATGTTTGAGTCATTCCTTCACTTGAAGAAAAATAGATTGACCTATTTATAATTAGAGATTTATTGCAATGCCAAATCTTCATCTATATGACATATTTCAATGTAACCGCTTTTAATGGGATTAAGCGACTAATAGGCATAGCCTATCATTTTATTGGCTAGAAAGGGAACCTAGTAAACTTTAAGTAATGGTGTGTTGACTAGGCCTCTTCCATTATGAGTTTCAGTTAAACATAATTACATACACTTTGCTATTTAACTGGGCCCGTTATTAATAGATGTCAAAATTCAATTCAATAAGATCACTTAAGAGTTTAACATATATTGGAATATCCATTAACTCGATTATTGAAAATAGTAAATCAATTAATTATTGTAAACCCATATTATAGGAAATTTTCAACATTCTCCCACTTGGGCTACATTAATTAACTTATTTTTATTTTGAAAAAAGATTTTATATTGAAAACGACACTCTCGGTTAATAACTGAAAATTTGTTTTATGTGGCTACAACTTTAAAAATAATATTCAAATAACGGCATTTCAAAACCAATCCAATCATATATAACCTCAGTATAGAACTATGGGGATCAATATGTTAAGAAAATACGGCAACACATGACATTCCATAATCACATATAATGAGCATTACATTTTCATAGATCATGGGCCTAATAATGTGTAGTAAGAAATAATGCCAACATGTGATCAAAATATATATTATTTTTTATCGGTCCTCAATGTAATTTCTCAACGACATGAAACTGCATTAGTGCAATTTCTAGACAACATGAAATTGCCTCAGTTCGATTTCTAAACTACATGAAATTGCACAATTATGTCACAATTCAACATGAAATCTCATAATTAGTGACATTCGGTCGTCTTTAAATTAAAAATTTGTTTAGAGATACTGTTTTATACTTTCATTTCTCAGTCAATAGGAGATATAATACTAATAGAATCGACAATAATTATAATTAAAAATAAATACTTTAATAGACATCATGAAAGTATTATCAATTTGCATATAACTATAATATCCAAAAGTACAAATTATATAACTCTCACTAACAAAAGAGATCAAATGAATCTAAAACACTCATATTTTTTTACATATTCTTTAAGCAAAATGGGTCGTAAACCTTTTGTTAGAGGATCAACGAACATAGACTCAATTCTCATATTCTTGATCACAATATCTCCCATTTTGATTGAGTCTTTAATAGTATAATATTTGATCTCTATGTATTTGGATACATTACTGATCTTGTCATTTTAGAATAAAACACAGTTGTAATGTTGTCACAGTAGATCACCATAAGTCTGGCAATAGAGTCCACAACTTGCAATTTGTGATTAAATTTCTGAGCCAAACAGCTTGAATTAATGTGCCGTAATATGTTACAAACTCATCATATATTGTAGAGTTCGTAACCAAGGTTTATTTTGTACTATTCCAAGAAATAGCACATCTAGCCATCATTAATATATATCCGGAAGTCGATTTTTTGTCATCCGAACAACTAGCAAAATCAACATCTGAATATCCAATCACCTTTAAGTCCTCTATTATGATATACATGAGCATGAAATCTTTTGTTCGTTATAGATATCTCATCACCTTTTTAACTGCAACCCAATTTTCATGATCTGGATTCGATAGATATCTCCCAAGTCACATCAAAAGCAATATCAAGTCTGGTACATACTTGTACTTACATAAGACTGCCAATTACACTAGCATATGGAATATTCTTCATTCTTTTTCAACATTATTTTTAGGGCATTGTTCTATGTTCAATTTATCTCATTTCACAACAGAATCTTCACTTAACTTACAGGTTTGCATATTGATTTTTCTTTTCAAAACACGATCAATATAATTTTTCTGAGATAACCCTAAAACCTTCTTAGATCTGTCACAATGAATCTCAATGTCTCGAACAAAAGAGGCTTCCCCAAGGTTTTTCATATCAAACTTTGTAGATAGAAAAAAATTTTGTGTCATTCAATAGATCAACATCTTTACTAGCAAGTAAATTGTCATCTACATAAAGTATTAAGAAAATATATTTACTCACACTTACTTTCATGTAGATGGAGTGATCAAATTTGTTTTCTTCAAAACCAAATGATCTCACAACCTTGTGAAATTTCAAATACCACTAATATGATGCTTGTTTGAGACCATAGATAGACCTCTGAAGTTTGCACACCATATGTTCATTTCCGGCTTCTTTAAACTCTTAAGGTTGTTGCATATATACTTTTCATCCAGATCTCCCTTTAGAAAAGCTATCTTGACATCCATTTGGTGAAACTCTAAGTCAAAATGAGCCACCAATGTCAAGATTGTCCAAAATGAGTCTTTAGTAAACAATAGAGAAAAGATTTTAGTATAATCAATGCATTCTCTCTGTGTGTACTCCTTTGTGACTTATCTTGCCATTAATTTCTCTATGTTGCCTTTATTGTCTTTTTTGGTTTTGAATACTCATTTGCAACCGATCAGTTTATACCTATTAGGTAAATTAACAAGTTCTCATACTTGATTATTTGACATGGAAATCATCTCGTCCTTTATTGCTCCTAACCAACCATCTACCTGATCACTATTAAGAGCTTCTTTGAAGGTCGCCAGATCAATTATATGTCCAATATCAAAATCAGCTTCTCTAAGATAGACATGATAATCATTTAGAGGCATTGGTCTTCTTTGTCATTGTGATCTTCACACAGGCATTTCTAGAGTCACATCATTCGTCTGAGGAATTTCATTTGTAATAAGAGGATCTACTGTCATATCTCTAGTGTATGCTTCTTGCTAAATTTCCACTTTGTAAGACTATCGCATAGAATCATCATTCAAAGTGGACAATGAAAAAGAAACCGTTTTATTTGGTTCTTCCCTTTAAAAAATTGAGAAGAACTCTCTTCAACATCTAATTCCAAGAATATGGCAATTTGGGATTCAACGATTCTAGTGCCTCGAGTAGGACAATAGAACCTATACCATTTGGAATGGTCAGGGCATCCAATCAAGTAACATCTAGTAGTCTTAGGTTCGGTCTTCTTCTGAGAATGATCATAAATTTTCACCTCTGTAGGACACCCCCAAACTCGAAAGTGATTCAAGCTTGGTTTCCTCCTCGTCCACAATTCAAAAGGTGTTTTCGACACTGATTTACTTGGTACACAGTTCAATATATAAGTTGTTTTAATTGCATCATCCTATAAGTATTCAAGCAAATTAGGAACTGTCAATCATATTTCGTTTCATCTCCATAAGTGTGCAATTGTGTCGTTCAGCTACACCATTCTGTTCAAGACTATAAGGCATTGTATACTTGAGTAACAATACCACAATCCTGCAAATATTTAGCAAACGGTCCCATTTGTTGTCCAGACTCGGTATATCATGTCATTTGTTGTTCAAAACACTTTGAACATGTCAAGAGCATCAATCTTCTCATTAATCAGATAAACATAACAATAATGGGAGACATCATCAATAAATGAGATGAAGTACTTATTTCTACACAAGGTGGTTGAGTATGGCCCACTAATATCCGTATGAATTATCTCCAATAGATTTTGACCGGGAGTAATGCCTTTCTTCTTTGTTTTAGTCAATTTTCCCCTCACACAATCAATACAAGTCTCAATATCATCTAAATTAAGAGAATGAAGAATATCAGCCTTGATGAATCACTTTACCCTTTCTTTAGAGATATGCCCTAATCACTTATGCTATAGCAATGAAGATCTTTATTTGATTAAGGATCTTTTAGCAACATTATTCTCGACATTGAAAGAGCAATATGGTCTATTGGGAGATAAGGATAATCGATATAATCCATTAGATAGAACACTATTCCCAATAATTTTATAATCATAACTCAAATCCACTCTTTTATTTGCAAAATAAAGATAATATCCAGGTTTGTCAAGTGAAGAAAGAGATATCAAGTTTCTTCTAAAACCAAGAACATGAAAGACATTATTTAAAATAAGCTGAAAACCATAATCTAAATTCAAAACAACTGTGCCTATGCGCTCCACATCAACTCCGATATCATTTCCAACTTGAAGATTTGACTCCCTTAGACTTGGATTTCTTAGATTTGCGAGACCCTTGGTGACTTTCTTTTCTTGTTTTAGGCAAATTTTGAACTTGAAGCAATTGGCTCTCTTGTGACCTTACTTCTTGCAATAAAAACACTTGAAATCTTTATCCCAATTTCTCCCAAGATTTCCATTTTTCTTGAAGTCTTGGCCTTTTTTTGGACCATGAGCATTTGACCCTTTCAATTTATATTTTCCTCTATAGAACTCAACTTGGCATTGGCAATTAAGTGTGCAAACTCATACTTCTCCTTCTTTAACTTCTCATTCTCAGTCACACATTTGGTAATTAAGGCATTAACGCTTCATGTCTCATTCTGAGCACTATAAACAGTCTTAATCTGCTAAATTCAGCTAGCTGAACATTTAAGGCATGATGCACAATATAATATTCAGAAAAGACAATGTTATGGGCCTTAAGTTTGGACTAAATATGGATCATCTTCAATATAAATTTTCTAACACCCATTGCAACATCATATCTCATATTCGTTAACTCACTCAGCAAGTTCCTAGCTTCAGCCTTATTTGAAATTGTATATCTTTCTCACACTACTTCAAGGAACTGTCTCGCATTCATATCTTTCGGCAAACCACTAATGAGATGCTTAGCAATTGACCTCTCCATAGCAATGAGGCTTAGTCGGTTAGATTTTTCCCATCTAGCATAATGACCCTTTTGATCTATAGTACTTTGATCATTGGGCTCGGAAGGTTTATCCTCACATAGAGCTAAGTCTATATCCACAATTCCTAGAGTAAACTCTATATTTTGCTTCCATCTCTTGAAATTTGATTCAATTAACATTTCAACGTAGTATTGTTGTTGTTTATAGTATAGGTAACTGTTTGTCATACATAATGCAATAAGATCTATTATGGACAATAAGCAATTCAACAAAAATAATTAGTACATTATAAGCTTCCCATTTGGGTAGAGTGTATAATGCACCATTATTTTCATTTTCCATAGCATGAAGTTTGTAAAGTGACAACAAGGATAATTACATATAATTGTCAAGGATTCATCCCCTTTGGGTAGACAAATCTTTTAAATTATACATCTCCATGATATGAATATATAAAAACGATAAGGAGAATTACAAATAATCATCAAGAGCTTATTCATTTTGTGCAAACATGACCTTTAAATTATACATCTCCATTATCACAACATAAAGGGAAATTACATATAACTCTAAAAATTTATTCATTTTAGGAAGATAAAATTTTTTAGTCTTACATCCCCATCAATTCTCTCTATTATATCAATATAGAGGGGAATTACATATAATTAAAAAAAAAATTATCCCTTTGGGTAGATAAATATTTTTCAAGTATACATCTCCATCCCATAAATTGGGAATTAATCTTCATGCAATTTTTCAAATTGATATACACAATAACCCCCTATGGGCGAGTAATTGTATATGCTAATTTTTGTCAATAGAGAACTCCAAAAAATTTATTAATAATGTTCCATTTAATCAATGCTCAAAATTCATCTAACAATATGAAATAATTTACGACATCTGCTTTCCAAGATCATATTACATTTATCAAACAACAATTTTTGCCACAATTTTTTTTTATTATTCTATTTATTTTATTTAAATGTATCGGGCCCTCCCATGGGGCCTAGGCACATAAGCAGCCTGAATTAGACCCTCCCATGGGGCCTAAGCCTTCACCTAGCCCACGTTAATCAACTCTTTGCTTGGAACGGGCGGGCCAACAAAAAACCACACTAGATCCAGCCTAATGAATTCGAGTCCACGTCGCCCAAGCTTTCACACGGGCCCCATGGCCCAACTCTCGGCTTGGAACGGACGGGCCATATGATAGTTGTGTTAGGCCTAGCTCATAAAATCTGAGCCCGTGTTCCACTCGCTCTCGCTTAGAAAGGTTTTGGGCTCACGGCCATGAACTAGGAATAAAATGAAAATTGATCTTTAAAATGAAAATTGATCTTACACCCATATATTGGCCTAGCTCGGCTGAAGGTTTTCTTCAACCTCTAGCCGGATCTTGAAATTTTACAAAATTGGATCGCACGATCCAGTTTCGACCCGAACCTCAAAAAACACTTATTAAGGTTGATTTTGATGAAATTTTTCCACGAGTCTTGCTTTTAACATCAATATAAATTCGCTAGAGTGAATTAAATGAAGAACAAATGAGAAAATCATCAATATTCAAACTTCAAAATTTCATATCTAACACCCATGGTAGCAATTCGGTTTTTCAAATTTAAGCCCAAAAACCTCACCTTAATCCAACCAAAAGATGCTAAAACATATATATAACAATACCCATGCAACAATTTACAACGAACATCAATTAATTGTGAGTAATTTAAAAAATTATAGAACTTTTTCAAGGTATAAACCGTAAAATTTCAAATTCAAAATTCTCACTCAATTCTCAACGAAACTATACAAATTATACATGGTTAGAAAGATCTCGACATATAGAACAAAAACCCTAAGGTTTCAAGATCAATTGATCAAAAAATTCACATGAAAAAATAACGACAACATTCAGTTTAAAGGAAAAAAATTTCGAATTTGTTCATAAAAAGAAATAATTTTGGGTTTTACAATCATTTATGACTTGCTATGATACCACATGTATAAAATTATCCACATAAACAACCAATCAATTAAGAACAATCAAATCCATATATGACTGTGAAACATTCAAATCGATATGCACAACGAAATCAAAACATACGTATTTGAGCCATTCCTTCACTTAAAAGAAAAATAGATTAACCTATTTATAATTAGAGATATATTGGAATGCCAAATCTTCATCTCTATGCCTTATTTCAATAGAGCAGCATTTAATGGAATTAAGCGATTGATAGGCATAATCTACCATTTTATAGGCTAGAGAGGAGACCTAATAAACCCTAACCAATAGTATGTCAATTAAGCCCTTCCCATTATGGGCTTTAATTAAACATAATTGTCTACACTTTGCTGCTTAACTAAGGCCGTTATTAATAGATGTCAAAGCCTAATTCAATTAGATCACTTAAAAGTTTAAGATATATTGAAATATCAATTAACCCGATTATCTAAAATAGTAAATCAATTAATTAATGTAAGCCCATATTATAGGAAATTTCCAATAGCAATAACCAACGGTTTTGAGCAACAGCTCACAAAGACCCTGAAGAACTTGCAGGAAATTATAAACACGACAAAGGTGTAAAAGTTGGGCTGCTTCGTCGGAATTGCAGGAGTCAATGGGTGAGTAGGGTGGCTAGCATTATTGGACTGGGAGCAAGGCCTGAAAGCGGGGAAGCTCTATTGCTATTGGTGATCCAAACGTTGTAATTCAAAGCAGGTTTGGTTGTTGGGAGATTACCACGGGTCTGAATGATAACGTTTCTGTTTCTCCCAATTTCCTTTTTTTTATTCCTTGGAACAAAAAAAAAAACATAAATTCATTTGGTAAAAAATTTGTTCTCGGGAATAGATTTGGAATAGAAATAAGAAACAAAAAAAAAAAGTAGCTTCTTATTTCCGGAACAATTTTTAGAAATAAGCCAATCTTTTCTTTTCTTTTTTTCTTCTGTTTTTCTTGCTTGCTACAGCCTTAGGTGGCCGCCATAATCGCGCGCCGACCACCACCAACCGAGCGCGGTCACCATCAATTGATCACTACCGCCATCTCGATCGTCGTCGTTGCCGCCCACAGCCCACCGACCACCCTCGACCGCCGCCCGCCTAAGACCGCCAACCACCGTCGTCGCCGCCGTTGGACAGCTGTTGCGACCCCGACCACCATCATGCAACCGCCAATCGTCGCTGCCCATCGCTTCGAGCACCACTGCCCGCCGACCGCCGCAGGTCGCCGTCGCAAGACCACCGATCACCAACTGTTGCCGTCGCCATCGCCGCCGGCCAATCACCACGCCCACATAGCCTACCGAATGTTGCCTCCCGCGGTTGGCCAGCGATGGCGGTCGGTGGCCGCCGTCTGCGGCGGTAGCCGACGGTGATGGGCGACGGGTAGCGGCAATAGGCGACAGCGACAGCGGCAACGATCGAGGGTCCGTGAGCAAGAATAAAAAACAAATAAATGCAAAAAAGCGTATCAAACGCATTTATTTTTTTTTTTCTATTTCAAGAATAGAAATTTTGTAAAATTACCAAACATCTTATTTTACTCAAAAAATTGTTCCCCGAAGTATACATGGAAAAGACCTATTTCTAAAAAAAAAAAAAAAAACTGTTTACCGGCGAAGAATCTTTACCATGCGCACCCTACATGTTTTTGTAGTGTTGGTTGATTCGACAAAGGCGGCAACCACAGCAATCGGAGATTGAAAACTCTCCAGCATTAGGTGTGGATTGGTCGAGACTATGTTAAAAGGTGATCCATTTTTGGAAAATCCTAAAACAAGTAGCCTACGCATGCTTATGAATGAAGTATACTTAATGGAGAAGGAAAAGTAGCGGCAACAACTGTCCAAGTTGACAATAAGCAAGAGCTAGGGAACATCCAGCTGTAACTTGCAAAAGAACAGCTTGCAAGTTGAAATTTTAAAAGTTAAATATGTATTGTTTTCTATCTAGGTTGGTCGAGAAAGAGCTGGTGTTCCTACGCCTATAGATAGGACCCGTTGGACGTGTGCTCTAGCTAGTAGAAAAAACTAGAAAGTCTTCTTCCTTTGTAATACCAACTAGTCTTTCGTTTTTCCACCCATATTCCCTCGCCATAGCAGTCCACTCATATACACATCATTGCTAATTTCTAGCTATATTTCACACGCACACAAACTTGCACACATACGCTTCTACAAAAATGCAATGGTGGTATTAGAGCTAGATGCACCCATGTTCGTAACTGAGCCAAGCGTAAGGGATAGTGGAGCGAGAGCTAGTCATACTTGGATGGTTTTGGGCATTTGTCTTCACCATCCTCAACTAAAAAGGCTTGAGCCCAAGCAAAAGCCAAGAGAGCCAGAGCTAAAGCTAGAGTTAGAACCAAAGTCGAAGCCAGAGCCAGAGCCTACGAGAGCTAAAGCCAGCCATAGCTAAAAACTATAACTAAGAGCATTTTGATGGCCCAAGACATATAGGATATCGTTAAAGAAAAGACATGCCCATTCAAAGACAGGTGCAAGTGTTCTAACAAAATGATGCAAGCGATCATGGAAGAACTAAACATATTAACATAAAATATCACTTCATTCGTGAAGTATAAAACAATGGGAAGATCAAGCTAAAGTATTGTAAGACCAAAGACCAAATTGTAGACATATTCACTAAAGCACTACCAACAGCAAAATTCGAGATATTGAGAAGCATACTTGGAGTATCATAAAAATGGATCAAGGAGGAGTGTTAAAAGGTGATCCATTTTTGGAAAATCCTAGAACAAGGTAGCCTACGCCTACTTAGGAATGAAGTATACTTAATGGAGAAGGAAAAGTGGCGGCAACAACTGTCCAAGTCGCAACAAGCTAGAGCTACAACAAGCAGGCGCTAGGGAATGTCCAGTTGTGACATGCAAAAGAATAACTTGCAAGCTGAAATTTTAAAAGTTAGATATGTATTTTTTTTTTTTTAGGGAAAAAGCTACCAAAAACCCCAAACTTTGCCTCGAGTGACAGATTTACCCCGAACTTTATTTTGTGACGCGAAAATCCTGAAGTTTGCTAACCGTGACACATTTACCCCATTAAGGGTAGTTTGCTAACCGTGACACATTTACCCCATTAAGGGTATTTTCGTCTTATTTTTTCTATTTTTCTTTTTCTTTTTTATTTTTTTCTTCCTCTCTCTTCCCTCCGCCGGCCACCAGCGTCCGGCGAGGGCCACCCTCGCCGACGCCAAGCGAGGGTCGCCCTCGCCTGGGCTGGCTAGGGCCGCCGCGGCGTCGAGCGAGGGAGGCCCTCGTCCGACGTCGACGAGGGCTGCCCTCGCCCCGTGTCGGGCAAGGATGCCCTCGCCAAATCCGGGCGAGGGAGGCCCTCGCCCGACGCCGACGAGGGTGCCCTCACGGGCGTCGGGCAAGGGTGCCCTCGCCGGCGTCGGGCAAGGGTGCCTCGCGATCGGATCGGCGAGGAGGCCCTCGTCCGACACCGACAAGGGCCACCTTGCCTCGCGTCGGGCGAGGTGCCCTCGCGCCGTCCCCCTCGCCCGACGCAGGCGAGGGCGGCCCTCGCCGGACGCCGGCTTCCCTCCGCCGGCTCCGCCATGGCCGGCGGAGGGAAGGAAGAAGAAGAAGAAAAAAAAGAAAAAAAAAAAGAAAAAAGTTTTTAAAAGTAAAAAGACCAAAACGCCCTTATGATTTAGGGTAAATGTGTCACACAAATGAAAGTTTAGGATTTTTTGTGTCACAAATAAAATTTTGGGGTAAATGTGTCATAGTTAGCAAACTTCAGGGTTTTTCACGTCACAAAATAAAATTTGGGATAAATATGTCACTCGAGGCAAAATTTGGGGTTTTTGGTGGCTTTTTCCCTTTTTTTTAATCTAAGTCGGTCGAGAAAGAGGTGGTGTTCCTACGCCTATAAATAGGACTCATTGGACATGTACTCTAACTAGCATAAAAAACTAGAAAGTCTCATTCCCTTCTTGTTGGAGAAATCTTTCCAGAATATTTTGAAGCTGACAAAACGTTTCTTTCGGTCTAAGTCTGGATGTTCGAGACCGTCGCTTTAAAGTCTCAAGACCGAAGACTCAAGACCCAAGACTCAAGACTCAAGACCCAAGACTTAAGACTCGGACTTAAGACTTAAGTCTATTCTCACCGACGCTTTCTAATCCAAAGTGTCGAATGAAATCCAAAGCCGAGGTTTATGGTTGAGGATTCGATCCTATCCTCTCGGAATAGATTCTTTGGTTGGATAATTATTTCGGATTCTTTAAGTCGACGAAATATTCTTGGAATGTTCTATTCTTGGAAACCAAGATCCCGATTGTATGGGCGAACGGATTGATGGGCTATCATCGATTCCTTAAATAGCTCGGAAGATCTTCTTGATTGATTCCGTCCAACGGGTAGATTGGAGGAATTCCTTTGGTAAGTGCCAACGGCTATGATGGCATAAAGGAGTATAAAAGGAAGACGTTCTAGCTATTTTGAGTGTGTGATCGATAGAAAAATTCCGTAGTCGAAGAACCTTGATTGTTAGTCGATACTTGTTCGAGCGAAATTGTATACGAGAGTGTTTATACTTGGTGACGCCTTGAGTGAGTGTGGTAGATCATCTACACCTAGAAATCAAGGAAGATCAACACTGTAACATCTCTTTGACCATAGTGGAATCCAGCCAATCGGCTGTTAGTGCAGAAGAGTGGACGTAGGCTTGAATCAAGCCGAACCACTATAAAACCGCGTGTTCAATTCTCTCTTTCCCTTACTCGCCTTGCGATTGAATTTTTAACTGTGCAAATTCTCTAACTGTTTAAATATCGTGCAAGTTTCGAGAAATTTTTTCTATACCTATTCACCCCCTCTAGGTACTCGTACTAGCTATTTCAATTGGTATCAGAGCTCGTGTTCTTACTTTGTTTGAAGTGTTTTGCTTCAGAGTAAAAGATCCATGGCTAGTATGCTAGCACCAGGGCTGGTGGAAGGGCAAAGCAATACCAGACCTCCCTACTTCGATGGAAAGGATTACAACATCTGGAAAAACAAGATGAAAGCTTTCCTACGATCAAAGGATCCTCTCGGAATGGGACGTTGTGGAAAGAGGAATCACTCCCGCTGCTGCATCAATCTCTCGAAAGAGGGAAAGAAACTCGTTGAAGCCAGCGGAATGTCTCAAGAAGAAATAAACAAGAGACAAGCACTCGATGCTAAAGCAATTTATTCTTTAGATTGTGTCTTGTCACCAACTGAATATAACAGAATATCTTCTTGTGTTACAGCAAAAGAAGTCTGGGACAGATTACATATCACTTATGAAGGGACAGATCGAGTGAAGGAGACCAGAATTAACATTCTTCTTGGTCAATATGAATCCTTCAAAATGAAACCAGGAGAATCTATAACTGACATGTTTAGTCGTTTTACAGATATTGTCAATGGTCTTGAGAACCAAGGACAAAAAAATTTCTGATCCCATGAAGGTGAACAAGCTTCTGCGTGGACTCTCCAAGGATTGGAATCATATAAAGACTTCAATAAGAGAGACGCAAAGGATCATGCCATTATCCGTAGACGAACTGATTGGAACTCTTCAGTCTTACGAAGTGGAACGAATTAATGAAGACGAAGATCCAAGAGGTAAGAAATCTATTGCACTAAAATCAAATGATGATTCTGATGATGCAGATTCCGAAGATGATATGGATGATGAGGAGCTCGCCCTCATGATAAGAAGATTCAGAAAACTGAATAGAAAAGGCGTAAGATTCATCCCAAAGAAACAAAGTTTTCGAGAGACAGCAGACCAAGTCTGTTGATGATGAGGAACCAAACAAAGATGTAGTTTGCTTCGAATGTAAAAAGAAGGGACACATCGACCCAACCGTCCTCTTACGAAAAGAAAAGAGGAAAAGCTGAGAAGTCTCGAAAAGCTCTTAAAGCCGAAACCCGGAGCGATACGAGTGTGAAGATAGTGATGAGGAATATGCCAACCTGTGTCTGATGGCGCAATCAGACTCAAACTCTGGATCAGACTCTGGATCAGACTCAGACAGTGAATTTGAGGTAAGTGATTATAAAATCCCTGTCAAAGTCTCTAAATATATTGACGAACTATGTTTTAGTCTCAAGACTTCTCTCAAAAAGATTTCCGAACTTAAAAAGGAAAACTTAGCTTTAAAACAAAAGGAAAATATTTTAGAAGAAAAATTAAAAAGTTTAGAGTCAAATGTTTCTTCTCTTGAAGAGAATGGAGACAAACTTTCAAAAGAAAATGCTTTCTTAAAAACTGACTTATCAAATATTTCAAAGAAATTTTCAATAGGGTCCGAAAAACTTGAAAAGTTCTTTCAATCCAAAGACCTTACTTTAATAAGTCTGGTCTAGGTATGACAGCAGAAACTATCCCCTTGATTGATTTTCCGAAAGTAAAAGAAAGAATTAAGAAAAGACCGTCGAAAGAGGTTTACAAAAATCATTTCAAAAGAATTTTTGTAAAGTCTCGTAGGTCGAAATGCTTTAAGGTGTTCAAAATGTAACAACCGGGATCATTTTGAAAAAGAGTGTCCTATGGTTTGGAAGCCTGTTAAGAAAGTATGGCCTAATAATGCTCATTCTACTAACGCCAAAGGACCCAAGAAAATTTGGGTACCAAAGAAAGCTTGAGACTCTCTTTTGAACGCAGGTCTCTGTCAAAAAGAAAGTAAAATGGTATCTTGACAGCGGATGCTCAAGACACATGACAGGAGACTCAAATTGCTTCATAAAGCTTAGTCAAGTAAATGGAGGAAAAGTTTCATTCGGAGGAAACAGCAAAGGAAGCATTGTAGGATTCGGAACTGTGAAAATTGGAAATCTCACAATAAACAACGTCTCTCTAGTGGATGGACTTAACTACAATCTACTCAGCATTAGCCAACTGTGTGATACTGGTTACAAGATCTCCTTTCAAGAAGGCATATGTTCTGGAATTAGCAAAGACTCAACTCGGTCTTTCATGGGACGAAGGCATGGAAATATCTATCTCCTTGATGTAAAGCCAAATGAAGATCAATGTCTGTTTTCAATTCAAGATGAAGCAGTCCTATGGCACAGAAAACTTGGTCATATCAACAAGAAGCAATTAGCCAAAATCTCTTCAAAGAAGCTTGTTCGAGGTCTACCTAAATTGCCATACCAAAATCCGATTTATGCACTCCATGCATTCTCGGGAAAGCGGTAAGAAATTCATTTAAGCCAATGAATCATGTGTCTACTAATCATCTACTACAAATTGCTTCATATGGATCTCTTCGGACCAACAAGAACCCAGAGCATTGGAGGTAAGAAATATTGTCTAGTAATTGTAGACGATTATTCTCGCTTTACCTGGGTATTCTTTCTTGCAAGTAAGTCGAAACCTTTTCGTACTTTGAGAAGTTTGCTAAAAAGGTTCAAAATGAAAAAGATGTGCTATTTCTAGTATAAGAACAGATCATGGAAGTGAATTTGAAAATCAAGACTTTACGAAATTATGTGATAAATCTGGTTTTAATCACATGTTCTCCTCTCCGTATACTCCAGAGCAAAATGGAGTTGTAGAAAGAAAGAATAGATCTCTTCAAGAAATGGCTAGAACACTTTTAATTGAAAGTAAAATTTCTTCACGATTTTGGGCTGAAGCCGTTTCAACTGCTTGCTATATTATAAATAGAGTCTTTCTAAGACCTATTCTTGAGAAAACCCTTATGAATTATTCAAAGGTAAGAAGCCTATTGTTTCATACTTTCATGTGTTTGGTTGCAAATGCTTCATTTTGAAAAATGCAAATGATCAAGTTGGTAAGTTTGAAGAAAGATCGATGAAGGCATCTTCCTTGGATATTCTACATCAAGCAAAGCCTACAGAGTCTATAACAAGAAAAGCCAGTCTGTGGAAGAATCAATGAATGTCAAATTCCAAGACTCAGAGCAAGATGAATCCAGCCAGACTCAGTACGAAGAGACTGAATCTGCTCTAGACCTTCAAATGTCTACATCTCAAGAAGCATCTCGCATTCTCGAAGTCCATCATCAAGATGCTCATGATGAATCAAATAAAGAAAGAGATCATCAACCGGGCAAATCAACTAGTAACCGGAAGCACAAATCCAGTCATCCCAAAGATCTCATTATTGGTGAACTTAATGAAAGAATCCGCACCAGATCAAAAAGGCATGAAGAATCTAGTGCTCTAGCTCTCATTTCTGAAATTGAACCAAAAAGCATAGAAGAAGCTCTATCGATGAAAGTTGGATAGAAGCTATGCAAGAAGAACTCGACAGTTCAACATCAATGATGTCCGGGAATTGACATCTAAACCAAAAGGTAAAACTGTTATTGGAGCCAAATGGGTATTCGAACAAGATGAATGAAGAAGGAAAAGTCGTACGAAATAAAGCAAGACTCGTGGCCAAAGGATATACGCAAGAAGAAGGAATAGATTATGACGAGACTTACGCACCGTAGCAAGGTTAGAAGCTATTCGTCTATTACTTGCGTTTGCTTGTTATAAAAATTTCAGGTTATTCCAGATGGACGTCAAAAGTGCATTCCTAAATGGATTTATCCATGAGGAAGTTTATGTGGAACAATCACCTGGGTTTGAAGACCCAAAGAAGCCGACTCGGTCTTGACGAAAAAGGCCTTGTATGGCTTAAAGCAAGCACCTCGAGCTTGGTACGACGACTAATGTTTGCATCTCGTGCTAGGTTTCAATCAGATCCTAGAGAATCCCATCTCGTGCTGCAAAACGTGTTATCAAATACGTTGCCTCATCTTCAAGCATCGGTCTCTGGTATCCCAAGAAAGGAGACTTTAATCTTCTAGGATACTCAGATGCAGATCTAGCCGGTTGCAGAGTCGATAGAAAGAGCACTTCAGGGACTTGTCAACTGCTTGGAAACGGGACGATGTCTTGGTTTTCAAGGAAGCAAAGCACGGTAGCTCTCTCAACGATTTAAGCAAAGTATGTAGCTCTTGGAAGCTGCTGTTCGCAAATTCTATGGATAAAACAACAGCTACAAGACTTTGGCATTGAAGACTCATGCACGAAATCAAATGTGACAACACCAAGGCGATCAATCTCACCAAAAATCCAATCCTCCATTCAAGAGCAAAACATATTGAGATTCGACATCACTTCATTAGAGATCACATTCAAAATGGAGAAATCTCAATTCAATTTGTTGATTCAAAGAGTCAACTAGCGGATATATTTACAAAGCCTTTGGAGAAAAATCAATTTGACTCTATCCGTTCAAGACTCAACATTTTGAAGCTTGAAGAAGTTAAAGTCTAGAGACTCACCAAATTCAAGACTTTAAACTCTCGACTCGAAGCGTGCTTGGCTATAGACTCGTAAGTTGCTATTTTATCTAAAAGGTACGAATTCTCGTTTATCTTATCTCGAAAAGGTACGTTCTTTTATTCAGATATAATTCGTGTGAAATTTGAAAACTTGTCTTTTTTAGAGGAAGTTAATTTTGGCAGTTATTGATTTTGAAAAGAAGTGTTCGTACACTTTCCTTGTGCCGTTTAAACTTCTCTTTTCAAATCCGAGGCATATATAAATACACACATTCTCCGCCCAATTTTCAAAACCCTAAAAAACACTCTCATCCCGATCTCAAGTTTCTACTCTTTGTTCATCGTCGAGAAAGTGGTCATTTTTCTTGGGAAAAGCAAGTGAAGGAATCCTCCAATAGACAAAGAAAGATGTCGTCTTCAAGGAAATCATCAAGAATCGCAAGCGGGGGACCACAAAGAATGGAGAAGGGACCGACTCACTTCGATCTTACGAGGAAGAAGACTTACCAAGTCAGCGACAAAGTCCGATTCGCTCTCCTCCACGTCATTCAGCATCTCCCCGCCCCACAAGGTGCAAGTCAAAATCTGGAAGAAGAGATAATCGAGGATGCCGACCCGAAGAGTCCAAAGACCCTCCTTTATCTATAAGCTTTATCGTGCGTTGAAAAGCACCGGTACTCCATTAAAGTATATAGATGAATTCCTTAAGGACAAAAATTATGGAAATGAGTATCTTTTTCTGCGGAAAATGGAAGAGTTGGGAATTGCTCCGAAAGGAAGAGCGAGGAGGCTCTTGCGAACATTCCAAGTGACCCTCGTATGCCGGGACAGAACTGATTGACGGAACGATGATGACAAAATGTTCCTTGAATTTCAACCTAAAATGGGTGTGGCAGCAAAAGTGAAAGGAAATCGGATGGATTTATTTAAGTCTAAGGATCAGGAAAAAAATGTATTTACGGCTGTTGAAAAGAGGGGTAATCAACCCTAGAAGTGCTGATTTTGACTTTCTAGACACCATCAACGTAAACTTAAGAGAGAAGTTGAATTTGCTTCAACTGGAGACTTTTTGCTCTGACACTACGGACGGGTATGCTCAATCGACCGCTTATTTCTATTCAAATCTTAGTTTTCTCGGATGCGAATAGAATTTCATTTAGTGTACGAGATCAAGTCTATGTGGTAGATGTGAATATGTTGGCAGACATAGTTGGAGTTGAACGAGGACGTTATCTGCCAATCAAAGTCTCACCGCTCGTATTACTCGGAACTTGTCAAAAATAGGGACGTAGACAAGAAAATTACCTATTCCAGGATGAATGCCATCAACATTGTGCTTCATAAGATTGTGATCAACTGTCTTAGACCGAAGTCTACATCAAAGACTTCGTGTCTCTTTCAAGCAAAGTTGATGTATGCGATCAACTCGGACGGAAGTTCTCTCTCCCGCACACTATTCTCTTTCATATGTACAGAGCAATGTCAAAAGACAAAGGACAATTGCCTTATCCTGGTCTCTGTGACCAAGATCTTCAGACATATGAACATTGAACCGCCACAAACATTTTGTGTTCGACCGTGTGATAAAATGGTGGTAGGTTTGAAAATGTTATCAAAAATGCGTCTGCAAGAACTCTCCAAGGCAATGGAGAAATTCAAAGTAAAATCTCCACCGTTACCGCTTCAAAAAGAAAAGGAAAGGAGGCCATTAGTGCCTCATCGAAAAAGAGGAAAAGAACTCTTATCCTGGAAGATGAAGATGAAGATGAAGATGATGAAGATCCCACTATCCCAGCACTGACAAGAACAAGACGTTCTGTGTCTTATCCGACAGAACTTCAGCAGAGCAGAGAAGAAGAAGAACAGAGAGAGAAGGAGAAAGAAGTTGAAGAAGAAGGAGAAGAAGAAAAAGAACAGGTCTGCTGATAAATCTGGAGAGAAGGGAAATCAAGAGCATGATCATCACTCTTCCCCTTTCGATGTCCTAGAGACAGGGGAGTTAGCGAGCAAGAGAGGTCTACACCTCATGCTGCTGAAGATCTAAGACAATCTCCAGAAGGCCCAGAAGAAGTTCAGGTTTCTCAATTGCCTGAAGAAGGTGATACATCGATTCCAAATCTGCCAGACTATACACCATCGTCTGCATTTACTTCATCAGAGAAAGCTCATGCCGGTACGCAGACGGACGATTCTCGCAGATTTTCATAGCATCATGAATATTCTTCGGAAATGCGTAACCTGATATATGTTCTGGACTGTGAAATCCAAGCCTTGAAGCATGCTGGACAAGCATCTTCGGTCTCTCTGGAAGATAAATTCAAAGACCTCGCTCTGCAACTTCAAGCCAATGCTAAAGGAGAAGAGGTAGCTCATCTGAGGGAAGACCTGAAGAAACTCGAAGGAGTAATCCAGTCCATTGGGGATTTCCAGATCGTGCGCATTCCCAAGCAGACATGACTCCTTCTCACCCTTTTTAATGATGACAAAAAGGGGGAGAATCAATTTGAACCAACAACTTTCAATATTTTTGGTTATGTTTATTTTTGAGTATGACTTGAGAACTTGAACTTGGGTGTGAATTTGACTCAATTGGCTGTGGATTTTGATGTTTGACTGGTTGCATTCTTATCAAGTGTTGTTATATGGTATTACTCATGAAAGACTAACCAATTTCTGTGGATGCAGAGTCTGGTTGCTTTATTAATCTTTTTGAGTTAGCCATATTGCTTGAGAAATGTTTTTGCAGGTCAAAGTTGTTCAAATCTACAAGAAAGTTTTGTCACCATCAAAAAGGGGGAGATTGTTGGAGAAATCTTTCCTAATATTTTGAAGCTGACAAAACGTTTCTTTCGCCTAAGTCCGGATGTTCGGAGACCGTCGCTTTAAAGTCTCAAGACCGAAGACTCAAGACCCAAGACTCAAGACTCAAGACCCAAGACTTAAGACTCGGACTTAAGACTTAAGTCTATTCTCACTGACGTCTTTCTAATCCAAAGGTCGAAGGAAATCCAAAGCCGAGGTTTATGGTTGAGGATTCGATCCTATCCTCCGGAATAGATTCTTTGGTTGGATAATTATTTCGGATTCTTTAAGTCGACGAAATATTCTTGGAATGTTCTATTCTTGGAAACCAAGATCCCGATTGTATGGGCGAACAGATTGATGGGCTATCATTAGATTCCTTAAATAGCTCGGAAGATCTTCTTGATTGATTCCGTCCAACGGGTAGATTGGAGGAATTCCTTTGGTAAGTGCCAACGGCTATGATGGCATAAAGGAGTATAAAAGGAAGACGTTCTAGCTATTTTGAGTGTGTGATCGATAGAAAAATTCCGAGTCTCAAGAACCTTGATTGTTAGTCGATACTGTTCGAGCGAAATTGTATACAGAGAGTGTTTATACTTGGTGACGCCTTGAGTGAGTGTGGTAGATCATCTACACCTAGAAATCAAGGAAGATCAACACTGTAACATCTCTTTGACCATAGTGGAATCCAGCCAATTGGCTGTCAGTGCAGAAGAGTGGACGTAGGCTTGAATCAAGCCGAACCACTACAAAACCGCGTGTTCAATTCTCTCTTTCCCTTACTCAGTCTTGCGATTGAATTTTTAACTGTTGCAAATTCTCTAACTGTTTAAATATCGTGCAAGTTTCGAGAAATTTTTTCTATACCTATTCACCCCCCCTCTAGGTACTCGTACTAGCTATTTCACTTCTAATACCATCATGACAGAAGTCTTTCTTTTTTCACCCCATATTCCCTTACCGTAGCAGTCCACTCATATACACATCATTGCTGGTTCCTAGCCATATTACACACACACTTGCACACATACACTTCTACAAAAATCCAACAAACTACTTGGTTTTGCCTATAAGTTTACTAGTGCGATGATGACTGGACTCGCTCGTCGGTGTCGGACTAGGGGTGCGGCTGGTTGTCTCGCTGCAAGGCTGGTGCTGAAGAAAACGTTGGCATTGACACACGAGGGCAAGGAGATCGCTGGACACCGGGCTAAACCCACCGACGCTAGTATGCTTGATGACGTGCCCAAGTTGATGGAGGCGAGAGCTCACTCTTGAGGGTGTTGTTCTCTTTATACTTGGACTCCTTTTTATTTTTTATTTTTTTGGTTATTCTCAAAGTTAAACTGTGTCTTAAATTTGAGCTGAAACTCATTCGATTTTGAGTTGTTCAAGTTTTGATGTTTTTTTCTATGAATTGTTATCTTGAATTATAGTAAATATATACAAATCCAAGATTCGGCAGAAGAATTCCGGTGATGTGATCTTCCATCCAAATTTGATCATGATTAGCAAGAGTTGGACTTCATTTTGTTAGACTGGCCGAATAAAAGGAAGGGAGCACATATATTTTGTAATTAAATATTCGATGGGACCCAACTTCTTCTTTTCTTTTTATAAGTGTCTTACTCTAACTCTCAATTTATTCTCAAATTGTTATCATATCCCTTTACTTAAGGATAAGAGTCAAACCTTACACCTAATATTAAACAACCCTAATTATTTGAACCAATCTTCCTCAAGTAGGTCAAATTTTGGTGGATTAAAAAAGGAGGACACCTTTGATTTTTTGGTTCTTGAGCCGCCGGTGGGTTAGTGTGGAATAAACGGCCGCATGGGAGTTTCTCAAGGAGCCGCGTTAAGAGAAGAAAACACAGGGAACCAGCGATCTTTGATTTCGGCCATACGGGAACTTTTGTTTAGGACACCTGGAGGGCCAAAACTTGGCATAAATGGACACTTAAGTATAAAAAGTTAGGAAAATGACATTTAAATGCTAATATCAAAGCGAAATAGATCATTTAAGTGCCAACGGCAAGAAAATTCAACTAAAATACCAACGTGGCGATTTTCCGATGAAGTAAGTGTAAAACGGCGTCATTTTGCATGCCGACGTGGCTAGATAAATGTGAAAGCAACGTCGTTTTGCTATTGACGTAGTAAAAAAATAATATAAAAACTAATTAAATTAAATTTAAAATCAAATTTATTTAAAACATTTAAAAATACAAATATAAATACAAAAAATTATTTTTTAAAAAAAAAAAAAAAGCCAAAGGAGGAAGAAGACGGATGAGGGTTGAGCCCTTGCCATCGTTGCCGGCCCTTCTGGTGGCGACGGTGGTGAGGCAGGCAATAGCGAGGTTTCAGCCCTCAGCCGCCTTCTTCCTCCCTTGGCTTTTTTTTAATTAATTTTTTTTATAATTTATTTTAATTAATTTTTATATTAAAATTCAAATCCAAGCCAAAACAACATCATTTTTGTGGTTCCTTGCTAACTTAATTCTTTGGCAAACCATGTAAGTGAGAAAATAATAAAAAATTACCACATAAAATTTTTGAGAAATTCACTTAAAAGTGACACTCAAAGTGTCCAATTTTTGGCACTTAAATGTCACTTCATGTCAAGTTTTGACATTTTGGGTATACTTTGTAACTTTAATGAATTATCTACTACTAACTTTTCTTTATATATAAATATAAACAATCGGTATCAAATCAAATAAATCTCTTATATCTTCTATTTTTTTTTTTTTTGGTTATTTATCTGAAAATTTCTCATTAATTTAAATTGTAAGATCCTAGCTAGCTTCTGTGTCAATTATATGACACTCTTTAACGTATTGTATGTGTGGGAAAAACGATCCTTCTCCTAGTGGAGGCGTGGGTCTTCTTGACCTGGGGTTCTCTTTGACTGGGCAATCACAATCAAAGACCTCATCTATAGAAGAGAATCCACGATTGTCTTGCCGAATTGCTTCTTTTTCTGGTTCTTATAAAAAATTTCTTATTTCTTTTTTACCTTCCATCGTATAGGTAGCTCCACAATGTTCACCAAATCTCATAATCTCAGTTACCGGGTACTGAAAGTTCTAATAAAATTGAATATCATATATGTTGATGTCCAATTTACCTAACACCTCATCCTAAACAGCCTCATCCAGAGAAATTGCTAATTCTACTTTCCTGAAGTTTCAAGGGACCTGGAAAGTTGAACTCAAGCACATGATCACCCATTTAATTGATAACCATGCTCCTTCTATCATCCATGGCCGCCTTTTCTCGATGCAAAGTAGTGTTTGCACATAAATTTTCGCTAAGTACGTATAATAAAAATTACATAGAAAATGAGAGACCAATTTGGCCGTAACAAAAATGATTTTTCCATCAACTAGGTCTTAGTTTTTATTTGCATCCATTAAGTTTTATTTCATATTTTATTTTCCCTTTATAGATAAATTAATTATATTAATTTTTTTTTTTAAAAAAAAAGAGGTCCCACGGGGCCTTTCTTCTTTTTCTTTTTCCACCACCTGGCCCAACATTTTGTTCTTCTTTGGCCCGGCTCCCTCCCTCCTTCTTCTTTTTCTTCTTCCTTCCTTCCTTCCTTCCTCCTCCCCCTCCGCCTCTGCAACTCGCCCGACGAAGACGACGCGCGCGAGGAAGGCCGGTGATGGATGGGACATCTCGCAGGCGCCATCAATGCCGCCAAGCTAGGGAGCAGAGCAGGGCTAGGCCAGCCTCGGAGTAGACGGCTGAGGGCGCGCCGGTTCGGCCGAGAGGAGGCCCGGTCGGTGCGCCAAGGACCGGCGGCCGAAGCCTCCGTCGACCGGCCTCCGCGGCCTATAAATAGGGCGTTCGCGAGCCTAGTTGAAGACACACGCAGAGGCAGTGAGCTCATAGGACTTCCCCGGAGAGACATCAGGGGAGGCCCGAGAGCGAGATCCGAACTGTGAGAGAATAAAAGCCCTGAGGGAGGGCAGATCTGAAGAGAGACGAGGCAGCGATTCGAGTTGGCGGCTGCAATCCGGGTCGGATATGGAGCTCCATTCGGGTAGGGTTTCTGGCTGTTGGCGCATGGGCCGGTTGAACTTGGGCTGGGCATTTTCTTAAGAGTGAGCCCCGTTTTATTTAAAATGGGCCTAGGTCTCTTTTTGAAAAAAGGGGAGCCCTGGGCTGCGCCCATGCCTCAAGCCCATCCGGGCCGATAAGTGACAATCCGGGTCAGTCCCAATCCAGGAATCCGACCCAGGTCCTTTTAAAAATACTATTATTTTAATATGAAAATAGAAAAATAAAAAATCGTTTTTATTTTTCAAAAAATCAGAAAATCCAAAAATAATTTACATTTTCCAAAAAATCTGGAAAAAAAGCAAAAAAAAAAAAAAATAGCCGTTGAGTGGTTTTCCTTTAAAACATATGAAAATCTTTAAAAGAAAACAAAAGATAAGAAAGTCCAAAAAAAGGAAATCATATTTAAATCTTGAAAGCAAATATTGTCTTATTCCAATTACCGCCTCATGGTGCATGAATTTTTATTTCCTTAATTTGGTAAGGAATTGAATCCTAGAATTCGTCCATTTCCTTAATCCGGTAAGGAATTAAATCCTAAAATTCATGATTGATATAAAATACTGCATAAATGTTTTACTTGACATTTACACAAGATAAAATAACGAAAGGGCATTAATGATTAACTAGTGTAATCAATTCTTCAATTCTAATTTCTCTAATTGCACAGGAGTAAAGTATTTTTCTAGATATTTCACTTGGATTTTTAATTAACTCACCTCAAATCGATTAATGACGACTCCTATTTGAAATTAGCTTGGATGTTAAAAATTCAAACCATAAGTCATAAATTGATGGGCTTGGAAGAGTCCTTGCTAAGCCTAATACTTAGCAAGCCATTAGCCTCCACCCGCACTCGCACGTAAAGACGCCATAAGGGAGGTTGCGAGACGTGGTAATTCTTAAATTAATTTGCAATATTAATAATTTTATTCAAAAGTCAAGATTAACTCCTAATCTTTTATGTAGTGAATGACTAAATAGACCGTCAAAATTTAGGAGCCAATAAGAAAATATTTATTTGAGATTATACAACAGTATATATACCTTTAAAATTAGTATTCTTTTTCAAAAATCATTTTATGGTATAACCTCCATATGTTGTAGTAAAACCTTTCAAATGCTTCGTTGACATTATTGGGAAACTCGTATTATTGATTTTCTAATTTCATTTTTGATGTATTCATTTTTTCTCATTCAGAATTCTCTAGATAGGAATCGTACTACATTTAGCTCTCTTGTTTTATTTTCCTGGCATAAATAAAACCAAAGCACCTAACTCACTCAAATTAAACCAATGCATTGTGGTGGATATACGAAAGAAAAATCCTTAACCCCAAATGTCAAGCCCTTCAACTTGCAGCAAGTTTCTTGCATTTTGTTAGCACGAGATAGGACACAAGAAGTAATACAAGTGAAACAGGGAAAGTACACTAGAATTGTCAAAAATTGTGTACGGTGCTCACTTTGGTGTCAAAAGTTTCCGTTGAATCACTTAAGTGCCAAATCAGAAAAAAAAAATGATCACTTTAGTGCTACCAACGAAAGATTTTGATCAAATTAATTACGTGGCTTCTATATTTAAAAAAAAAAAAAGTTACGGTAGCTTTTAAACGATGTCGTTTTCCATCCTCCTTAAGAAAAGGATGTCGTTTTGCTGTCATACATGGATAGCCTCACAAAAATGATGCTGTATAGCTCATATGGGGATTGAAATTAGGGTTTCTTCATCATTCACCTACCGTTGCTTAGCCACCGTCATTCACCTGCCGTTGCTTGGCCACCATCGTTCACTTGCCATCGCTCAACCACCATCACCCGACCACCATCGTAGTTGCTCGACTAGGTGAGTGAGGAGAGGCTGAGGTTGTTGCTCAAGCAAGAAGTGGCGGGAAGAATAGGAGGCAAGGGCAGGAGGAGGAGGAAGAAGGGGGGTTGAAGGTGCCATTACTGGTGTCGTTGCCGGTGCCACTGCTAGTGTTGTTCTTCGAGGAAGAATATGAGGAGGAGGCCCATGCCTTCTCTCTCTCTCTCTCTCTCTCTCTCTCTCTCTCTCTCTCATCAAACTCTCTCTCTCATCTTTCTCTCTCTTTGGGGATTCTTACTTGGGGGAAAGACATCAAACGTACTTTTGTTGTTTGGAACCAACCAGCAATGTCAACTTCAAAAATTAATAAAAAGTGCCACGTCGAATTTCCAATCAATTAAATCAACGTTGGCACTGAAATGATCGTTCTTCAAATTTGTTGGCACTTAAGTAATCTAAAATAAACTTTTGGCACCAAAGTGAGTGCCGCACACAACTTTTGGCAGTTCTAATGTACTTGCCCCCAAGTGAAACAGCCACACCTTCTTCAAACCATCAGAAACACACTTGTGACATTTATATATCAACTTCATCATAAACATCCATATAAATGCAATGTGTTCACTCTGAGATTTTTTCGATTTATCTACGCGATTTTCTTTAGCAAAATGATGATGTTGACAATTGTAGTCTTTTCCTTGGACATGACATCGATGAGTCGAGCCCTATATCTCTTGAAGACCTCATCTATGATCTCTTCACCAAAGTGCTCAATGAGTAAGGGTTCAGCTGCGGCCCTCATGCACTTGGCCATATTGTATCCCCCATCCTCAGACACAACATTAGGGTCAAAATTGGTTTCAAGGACACTCCAATTCACTTCGACCACCTCCAAGCAATCGATTGAGAATGACCCTTGCTTTTGGACTTCCCCTCGTACTTCCTTTGGTGAGGGTGTGTACATAGGGACATTGAAGGAGTCCACTTTGTCTTCTTCTATGAGTCCCTGCTTCAACGCCAGGCACAAAATTTTAGATTTTGCAACCAAAAATAAGAAACAATTGTAAAATCATGAGTTGTTAGTATAACATCTTTGTAATAGTCATAGTTACATGTTTAGGTAATGGGGAATGTGTCTATTGCATACTGCTCTCTCATGTAAGTGTTGATTTCACTTAAATTGGGTCTAAATCATACCAAAGAGGGAATGAGTGTGTAATCCAAACAACTGATAAATTTATCTCTTTACTCTAACTTTCCCGAGTACGAGAAAGCGCATAGATTTTGTATGATTTCCAAATTGCATTATTGCTTTGGTTCAAAGTATTTATGTGAAAATTCTGGCTAGAGTTTCACAAGAAAATCTTTTAGGTTATCTAGCAAAAACATTTGAAACTTTAGAATCAGCAATAATATACCTTATTCCTAGAGGAATAACGAAACTCAAGGGGTACTACAATACAATATTACAGTTTTCCATAGAAGCAATTAAAAAAAAAAAATCAACCTTGATTTTATCCTAATGTGCACGCGACCATTCAAGTACTCTAGAAATTATTTTTTTGGTACCTCGGAGACCATCTCATTGAGAGCAATAGCCAAGAGCTCCCAAACGTAGCAACACTCTTTATTTGAAGGATCGTCACTTCTTCGACCCAATAGGGTCAATAGCATACGCCCTCCCACCACCAACTCTTGCCCACGACACTCCAAGAACGTTGAGAAGTCCCTCTGGAATTGCTCATAGTATGCCCTAAACACCCTTGGAGGGCTCGATCTCGCCATATATATGTTGCCTTTGTTTCCCTCTAGGCCTCGTGGGACCTGACAAAAAAAAAAAACAGAGTAGGTGAGACAGGGAGGGAGGGAGGGAAGAAGAGAGAGAGAGAGAGAGAGAGAGAGTTTGCTTCCCATCAAGTTAACAAATATAACTGTGGATCAAAAAATTGCCTGAGACAACCAATGGAGGCTGGATGAAGAATGAATCAAGTGTAGGCTCTCCCGAGGGAACAGTCTCCCATAGAACGAACCAGGAACGCCATTGAAGAAGCACGACAATGTTGCCCACGCTCTGTTCTTGCTCTTCATTTGCTCACTCAACTTCTCTTGGAATCTCGGCAAGAAGCCGCTGAAGATGGTGTTGAAGTCGTTCCCTGGGAGATCGTTCAAGAAAACTTGGATCTCCGGCAGCTCTTGCTTGGTCGCCTTGCAGAGATTGCTCATGATGTTGATGATCTCGGACATGGCAAAGAGAGTGTTGGGGCCAGTGGAACACCCCAAGTCTGCAATGGCGAGGCTCGCCGGGACGGTGGCGGCGGCCGTAGAGAAGAGAGCTGTGATGGCTGCCTCCATTATGGGCTTTGTCATCAACAGCACCTTCCTCTATCGTTAAAAAAAAAAGAAAATAAGAGAAAAAAGGAGAAAGCATTGACTCAATATCAAGAAAAAAGGCTTCTGTCTTCAGTTATATCTATACAGAGAAATAAATTCCATGCATTTTCTATGTTAATCCAATGATAATATCACAGGATTGTGTTTGTTTGAGATTGCAATGGTCATGCAAGATCTAATACTTTATTATATGTTCTTCTTAAGAGAATCTTGTTGATTAATAGTATATATACGAATTGGGGTCAAAATTTGAATGCTTGAAAGACAAGTTACATTGTCCTGAAAAGCATGGTAAAATATCGTCTTTTGCATATAGAATTAAAAATCTTGGTAAACAAAAAGAACCCTAGTTTGATATTAAACGAAAAAAATCAAATTGTGGTACATAATCACAAAGGAGCGTGTAATCAATCTTTTAATGCAAACGAATTCAAGATGAGATGTGCCCACAACAGGACAATGAGAAATGTACCTGAAGCAATGAGTTGTTAGCATAACTTGATTCTCCCATTCCTCCATTCATGTGCAGTACTTGCATGACTTCCATCTCTCTCTCTCTCTCTCTCTCTCTCTCTCTCTCTCTCTCTCTCTCTCTAGTTGGCTTGCATTTGAATTGGTTTGAGGCGCTTTTTATAGACAGTTTTGGGGCACGTTGTCTCGATTTTCCACGTTGAATGTAACTCAAGTCCAATTCGAGTGTGGAACACGCGTGGCCTTGAGTCTGCACGGAGTGGTCCTCATATATTGATTGCCATGTATGTAGTTGAACTTAAAAGGAGGTTATTTATCTTCAAGAGTGCAATGAACGAGTGCATTTAGAACACTAGCTGAAAAATTCAAATAATAGAACAATTATTGATGCATTGAAAACGTGCATTCTATGAGAAAATTATAGCATGCTCTCTTAACGAGGGTTTTAATGGGCAAGAGAAGGATATTCCATACCTCTGGTTGCTGTACAAAATGAAACAAAATTACCACCAAGATGGTTGGTCTAGTAGTAAAGGGGTCACTTGTCTTCAAGGAGATCATGAGTTTGATTTATGTCATGAGTGAACTTTTGAATGGCTCGTGTTGCGTTATCTAACTTAGGCATAATTTGTGTAGAGAGACTTTCTAAACTACTAGTGTCTTGATAGGGTTGTTGTGACAAATTCACCAATCTTGAATCTTCATATCATAAGTAATGTAAAGTAGTTATGACTTAAATTGAACATTCCATAAAGAAAGTGTGGCCCTTACAATAACCTAGAAGGGAATGCTAGCTTTAGTCGCCCTTCCACTATCCTTTTTCTAATCAGACATATGCTAGCAAAGTTATAATAAAAGCTTTGTTGGAATAATAGTCTTTGAGTTACTGTGAGAAAAACAGTTTGTTGTAAGTCACAAATTTTTAAAAGAATGGGCCCCGTAAAAAATTATAATTATTTGTTATTTGATTTTTTTGTAATCTAGAATAAACTATTATTCTAATAATAGAGTAAAAACTATCACATAATCATTTCTCTTATAATCACTTTTGGATAATAGTAATGAAGGGTAATTAATTTGCGTTTGAATTTCTTTGTTGACGTAATATTTCGTCTTAGATTCATTACCTAGGGCCTCTGAAGTCAAGTGATATCCCACACCCACACAAATCTTATGGATCAAATAATGACACGAGCAAAAACCTTCGTGAGTGATCGAAAAATGAGATTCTTTTTGCAAGTTTTTCGAAGAATTGAAAATGTATGCTCATTCAAATATATAAACAAGATCTAACAATTGGCATTATGTCAACTCATGAAGTGAAATATATCGAACACATCTATCACCAACTGGAGAAACAAATATTTCCACCTTGCCATATGCGAAATAAGACTTACAAATTAAGTAAATCATAGGATGCATATCTTACCATTCTCTTGGCCGAGCTTGAAAGGAAATAGTTTATCAATAATGCTTAAATAACAGTCCGTGACTCGTGCAATGAGTGATGGACCATTACTTACCACAAATTTGCACTTGGAACCTTATCTTTTTTGTCTGGTTCTTGTGAGTTGTGATGCAAAACTAAGAAACAATTCTTTTTTTCTTTTCTTTTTCCCCTGACGTCTGCATACTTGTTATGCAAAGAATATGTAAATAAGTCATACAATGATTTTTCCTTTATTAATTCACAAATTTTCAAAAACTAGTTTCTTTTAAAGATTCATGACAGATGAAAATACACAAAAATTCTTCCATATGCTTCTAATGCAAATATGTCTGTTTTTTACCCATTGACGCAACTTTATGGAATTTTACATAGTATTCCTATTAATATCCTTTCAACTTTGTCCTTAGAGACATTTTCAAAGAGAATACTATTTTAAACATATCATGAATGACAGACCTATATTATTTAATGAGATATGACATTCGGATTGAGATATATTATTTACTAGAGAATCGATGTGCTATGTTCTACTTGATCATTCTAACATCAATATTTCATTTTTTGGGAGGGGCAGTACTTTATAGAAGCAATATTTCTATGACTATTGCAAAATTATTTGCACGTAACCTAAACTAAAACTTTAAGAAAAAGAGAGGCTAAAATAAGATAAAGACGAAACTTTACCTTTTGGTTGCCCCTCTCTCTAAATTTGGAATTTGTGGTTGGGAGTTCACCGTTGTTCTCAAGACTGTCAGCCTAGCAGCATCTGCATTCTCTATGCTGCCAACCCCCATGGTTTTTCCGAGGAAAGGTTTCCTGGAATTTCACTTGGTGACCCACCAGTTGGGATCCTATGCATTAAAACGTAATAAATCAAATGAAAAAAAAATAGAAAGGATACTTTCTAGAAACATTGTTAATATAAAATATCTTTTACATTCATGGTAAAAAGAACAATGTAAATATCTTAATTACTATACAAACAAATGTAGGATTTCTATTAACTACATCTACAATTAAAACATTTTTCACATTGCAATCATGAAAAAGAAAATTCATCATTTAACAAAATGAATACAATTGCCAAAGTTAAAACTCGTTATTCTAACTTACACAAAACTTAAAGCATCAATAAATTCTGCTCAAGCCATGACAATACAACTTAATTCGAAAATCAAAATCATAATTGTCTCATGACTAACTAGATATATTGGATTTGTCTGAATAAATTTTTTTTTTATCTCACCACTTTTTTTCTTTTCGTACAACTCCACTTTTTCAATGCTAACGAACTTTCGATCCCTCTCTCTCTCTCTCTCTCTCTCTCTCTAGGTGGGGTGCACCATTATACTAGTGACTTATATCATATCCATAACAAAGGATATGATATAGTACACACATTGACTTATAGATATAAAAGAGGACTAGACTAAAAAAATTATAAACCTTTTTATTTAATGGCATCTACTTTGAAAACTCCCCCCCCCCCTGCGGAGGTGGTGTGTACCATTATACTTGTGACATATCATATCTATAACATGGGAGATTTGAACTTATTTGCATCGTCTAGTCTTTATGGATACAAGCATATTATTCATTCCACGTTTACTAGATGATGCTTTATATATAGAACGGTAGCTGTGGCCTCAGGGTTGCAATAAGTTGGAGACTCTATGAATTGAACAGGGAATCCGCCACATCAAATTCTTTAATACTAGTGACTGGAGACTGTTTAGTTATGTTTATATTAATTAGCCATGCCCAAACATTTTAAGAAACGTTTACTTATACTAAAAACTTAAATGTTTTATTATTCATAAAACGAAAGCAAGCCTTATCAATCTAAACCTAGGATTCAGATCCAAAAAAGAAAAAAAAAAAAAAAATCTAAGCCTGGGACTTACATGCAATCTTTCGTCAGCTTTAATCATTCAGGTGATGCTCACATCTGTTAGTCGATAAGAAAAGACTCGCGGAGTTAAATGTCAAATTAGTATTTATCGTCTAATCTCATGTCATGCATCTGTCAAGTTGCCCATCACTTTTCAGCCAAAAAAAGAAAAAGTTGCCTATCACTTTGGCACGGCCCCCATGTTTTGACGTAGAATTAAGAACAACTATCAAGCGGCTAGCAGAAAATACAGAAATTAGAGAAGAAAAAAGAGAGCCAGTAGTACAAAACCAGCTTTTTGATTCCGACCAAAAAACAAACAGAACGGACAGAATAGGATAGGATGGTGCCTGTCAATCCATCTTCTTTCATTATAAGGTTTAAGGTGGAATTTGTCAGCTAACGATATGCTTCTTTGCTTGGAAGCAGACCGAAAGTCTTTGAAGAGGTATACTAAATATAATTTTTCTCATGCATAACAAGAGTCACGACCAAGGCTCAGTATATTGAATAGATTACAATTATAAAATGAATTAAAGTGAGCATTTAAATAAGTGGTTATATTTATATATAGGGTGTTGGGCCTTGCCACCAAAGCTACTTTGAGTGGAAACGCTATAATTTGAATATGAGATTGGCCGTGTCCAAACTCAAAGCTTTATTGCTATGCTGATCTACTCCAAGTATGATATACTAATAATGCATCGATTTTTAAGGACTATTCTTTATATATCTACATCATTCGAACCAAGATTTCGTCATATGCCAACACTTCATCCAATACGAAGACAATAAGAAAGCGACGAAATAGGGAGTGGTTCACGCTTTATTCTCTCTCTATTGAACTTTTGTTTGTTCAAACTAGCTAATAACTACTTGGTTTTCTTTTTTATGCTCAGGAAAATTATAATGATTGAACTGGATGAGCTTGTTAGTTGGACATAATTCTACGCTTTTTGTGTCAGTTGATTGATTTACTATGTCTGTTCATTGAACAAGAAATAATGAGCTAACGGTACTTCATAACTTACAAAGAGCACTATTTAATGAAAAGAAAAAAAAAATCTTTTATTTTAGCTGTCGATCACTATGAAAAGTTATATAATTAAGTTAATTAAGTAAACTTAGAAAGTAAGAGACGAGACAATGCATGAAAATCAATTTGTGAGGTTGTCTATAAGTTCGAGATTTTATCAATTCGAATGAGGTTTTCCGGCGATAAAAGACCGAGGGAAGTGAGTTCCACGACGCAAACTGTTACTGGAAGGATCAATGTGCCCTGGATCATCTGAAGTCGAAGTCAAAATCGAACTTCTCTCTGAAGCTAAAGGCCAACATCGTCATATACTTTCCGACCACAACGTGAGGCACGAAACTGAATTGATAGGAGCCTGCGTGGTTTATGGCCACGCATTTTATTTAAGAAACCTCGGCCACGCATTTCTTTAAGAAACCTCGGCCAAACAAACAATAAGATTCCTTGAATGCACATCACGTCTTCGATTGGACAAGATCTTGTCGAATGAATTATTGTATACTCTCTCTCTCTCTCTCTCTCTCTCTCTCTCTCTCTCTCTCGTCTTCGATTGGACAAGATCTTGTCGAATGAATTATTGTACTCTCTCTCTCTCTCGACTTCACCGACGAAATGTCTGTCTCCCTCTCCTTATATGGTGAACGTCGCTTGGTTGGAAGTTCACTTGGCCTACTACGCCACGCATTATTGACCTACTACAGGACGTTGACAGAGAGAAATGACCCATGCTATGGTAGGAGACCCACGACGTAAACTCGATATCCGAGAGAAGGCCAAGAAAGAGTTCAAAGTTCAAACCATTAACATTTCGGTTGTATTAATACATAATTTTGATGACTCTGTTCATTGCCTAAAAATTAGGAATCAACCATGACTAGTAAATAAAAATATTGTTAACTTTTTTTTGTTGAAAGAAAATTGTATTTATTGCTTCAAAAACTATATACACTTCATGACAAAGCAAATCAAAACAAAGTAATGAATATATCAAGCAAATTAATCGATGGCCAATCTCTAAATTTTGTATTTTTATTAGTGATCAGCATACACTAGAAATTCATTTCCCAGTACTACAATATTGTCAGTTGGCAGTGTGCGTCTAAATTCAACATCCTCTATTCCCTTGTCGTATAAAAACAACCAAAATAAATTAAATAAACATAGATCTAACATGTGAATAAACAAGTCTCTATTGTTCAGCGAGACATCAAAATTCATATGATTACCATTGAAACTAAAGGTAGAGAACTTGTACAGAAGGGGGAGAGAGAGAGAGAGAGAGAGAGAGAGAGAGAGAGAGAGAGGTGTTAACATATAAGTATTTACATGCCAAAAAAATTATTGTTAATATCTTTAAATTTCATCTGCATATAAGGAACATTGTCATTTAGTAAGAATGAGTCCACATCTTGGTGTTAACATATAAGTATTTACATGCCAAACAAATTATTGTTAATATCTTTAAATTTCATCTGCATATAAGGAACATTGTCATTTAGTAATAATGAGTCCACATCAACTACATCATAATTTATCTAAGAATGCTCGGAGCATAAGCGGATTAGATGGATTAAGGCCAAGAGAACACAAAATCGGCCCAGGCCATAAAAATCATGTTTAGCTCAAAATTTTGATTATTGGATCGAGAATGAAAGAGATATTTTATTTTCCTATCTTGAATATATGGAAAAGTACCAAAAAGTCTTAAACATATTGCATTTGTACCAATTCAGTCCTAAACTTTTCAATTTGACCAATTTAGTCATAAACCTTTTAATATTTGTATCAATTTAGTCCATCCGGTCAATTTTAGCCGCCGGCGCTAACGTGGACGTTAGCCGGTGACCGGACGCCGACGTGGCAATTTTTATGATTTTTTTTTTCCAATTTTTTATTAATTTTTATTAATTTTTCTTTTTTTTCTTTTCGTCTTCTTCCAGGAGGTGGCTGGCGAGGGCCGCGAAGCCCTCACCTGCCATCGGCGAGGGTCGGGGCCCTCGCCTGGCCTCTCCCAGGGCCCCGACGAGGCGGCTTCGCCAGAATCTAGGCAAGGCCAGTCTTGCCCGCGGCTGGCGAGGCCATGGCGGCCATCGCTAGGGTGAAGGCGAGGGCCCCGAAGCCCTCGCCGGCCGCCGGAGAGGGTCACAGCCCTCGCTCGGCCTTGCCCAGGGCCGCCTCGCCTGCGGCTTAGCCTAGCTCCCGACCTCGATTTCCTCTGCTTCATCGACGCTAGCTTTTGCTCTTCTTCTCCTTCCATGAGCAGAAAGCCACGAGCAATCCCACCAACTGCTCCAATGGCGCAGGCTAGCCTCACCCGATTTGGGCTAAGCCGCAGGAGATGAGACCTTGGATGAGGCCGAGCGAGGGTCGCGATCTTTGCCGACGGCTGGCAAGGGCTTCGTGGCCCTCGCCTTTGCCTTGGTGATGGCTGCCATGGCCTTGCCAGCCGCGAGTGAGGCTAGCCTCGCCCAAATCCAGCGGCCGCCTTGCCGCGGCCTTGGGAGAGGCTAGGCGAGGGCTGCGACCCTCGCCGGCGGTCGGTGAGGGCTTCACGGCCCTCACCCAATGGCTGGTGAGCCTCACCGAAGGCTCGCCGGCCACCTCCAGGAAGAAGACGAAAAGAAAAAAAAGATAAGTTAATAAAAAATTCAAAAAAATTCAAAAAAAAAAAATAAAAACCGCCACGTCAGCGTCCGGTCACCGGCTAATGTCCATGTCAGCGCCAGCCCAAAAAATTGGTTGGATGGACTGAATTGGTATCAATATTAAAAGGCTTAGGACTGAATTGATCTAATTGAAAAGTTTATGACTAAATTGGTACCAATACGATAGGTTTCAGACTTTTTTGGTACTTTTTCCTTCGAATATATTACCCAACTTCTTTGTTTCAATTTAAGGGATATCTCAAGAAAAGCTCTAACTTTTGGCTATATAGACACATTGTTCTCTGGGAAGTTAAAGTTGTTCAAAAGGGGTTAGCAATACACAATAGAAAAGAAAAAAGAATATAAGAGAGCAAAGAAAAATCATACACGTAGGAGCTCTGTCTCTCGCGATCCTCAGAAAAATTCCAACGCACATTTTACTTTTCTTTTTTTTTTTTTTTTGGAGCTATCGTCAGATTTTTTTGGAGCTAAACGCACATTTTACTTAGTACGCATTAGTTAACCGTTAGATTGTGCTAGAATTATATAGAGAGTACGCTAAGACATTATTCTTGAGTTTGTCCAATAGAGACGGTGCAACAATATATGAAAGTACGTCTTTGAAGAAGAAAGTTTGGCTAATCAAACCAATAGAGAATCCAACACACGGTCGCGCAAAGTCAGTAAATATGTGTTCATTTTAGTCAGAATGCATTGAAATTCTGAGGAGACCTCTGGGACACCCACTTCTTCAATTTCCGAAGTAATCGAGCATAAAAAATCCAAAGATCCCCTTGGGATGTTCATAGTCCATAGGGTTGCTGTTTGTCGCCCCATCCTATTCCTTGCTGGTTATCATCATTGTGAATCTTCCTGGCGACCCCCTCGCTGTTGGTTGTTGTTTGAGTCGGTAATTCAATTCAGGTAATTTCCTAAGTTTAATTCAAATATTACATTACCTAAATTGTGGTTGTTTGATTCTAACACAATTCGATTTGAGATTATAGGAAATTTCCTCGTTTGAGTGGTTACAATTGGGGTTCAATCTTTGAGACCTGAGATCAGATTCCCGACTATCTTTGTTTCCTACATTGGATGTTATGAGTATTTGATTATGTGGGCATGTCATTAATTTTAGAAATATTCCTTTTATGAAAGCTACAAAAAAAATTTATGTTACATCTAAGATAGATTGCATCCACCCACGCTTTCTAAATTGAAATTGCATATTTTAGGAACCATGTAGTAATTTAATAAATTACCTACTTCAGATTAGTATTTAATACAAATTATTTTCCATTTTAAGTTAGGTTCTCGTACACTTTAAGTAGTTTCCTATTTTAGCTTTAAAAGAAAATTACAATTTACATGCATATCTCATATAGAATTAGTTAGATAATACCCATGCCATAATATTCATGTCATCATATCCATGTCATCACATCCATGTCATATATTACATGTCATTTAGTACCACATGCTTTTTGCTCATGCAAATTAATAATTGCATCTCATGCATTGAATCAATAGGTCATCATTCCTAGATAACGTCACTTAGGTCATGTTTAGGTAACCTAGAATTTAATCTTTCATTTCTTTAAGAAAAGAAAATACAAAATCTCTCACAAAGTCCAAATAGTTGGATTAATCAATTCATGTCATTAGAGTTGCATATAGGTCGCATTTAAGTTAATTAACATAGCATACAAGTTATTTGGATTTCATGTTAGTTTATCATCTCATGTTAATTTGGAACTCAAATAGACATAGCATTTAAATTTATTCATGCTTATTTGGAAAAAAAAAAAAACAAAAAGAATTAATCGCATTAACCTGGATCATGCATACATCACATCATTGAATTGTTTCGAGCATCACGGTCTTTTTTTATCTGCTGCCTAAGCAATTTAATTACTACTTTAATTATTGATTGTTAAATTCTTGTCTGCACACCAACATGATCACTCATCACAATGAGTGGTTTTAGATTAAAATTGGCCGAGACTACTTGCCAAAGATTCTTGAAATAAAAAAACAGGTAACGAAAGGGTATGAGACTTATCTAGCGTAATCAATTCCACGTTTCTATGATATATGTGATTCGTAGAAATAAAATATTCTCACACATTTTACATGAATTTTTAATCAACTCATAGTATATTAGTGGTAACTCCTAGTTGAATTAATTTGCTTGTTAAATTGATTACATGAAAACTCTAAAGTTTTGAATGATATGGGTTTGGGGGACTTTGCGCTAAATGTTTGCTAAGTAATTTATTATCTTTCCCTTGGTGATTCACTTTTGTGAAATTCATGACAAGTTGGACCTACTTTCATTCATAAGCTTAACCCTATGAGTTCTTGACTAAGTAAGATATATTACTTGTTTCACATTACATCACATCCACGACGTAGGACTCCTTTCGCCTAATACTCTTGTGCATGCACCTTAACAAGTCTCTCCTTGACATGTAAGCCTCCTATGTTAGGCCTGCTCTCCTTGAATCACGGTACCCTTACCGCACCAACCATTATCTTTGACTCGATTCTTCACTTTTGTGCAGCCAAGGGGCGCTAATATCATAAGTGCGGGGTTTGACTTTGACCCTCTTGTAGAAGGGCAAAGGAAAAGTTTCGAAGAGAGAGAAGAGTTAAAGATAGGGCCTAAAAGAAAAAAAAAAAAGTTAAGATTACAATCGTCACAATTCAAGTAATCGATATATTTGAATTATGCAATTTTAAGAAATTACCTAAATTTGTATATCGTGATTGGCAATGAGGTTCACGGCAACCGGGGAAGGGTGTTCACCGGCAATGGCAAAAGGCAACAAGAACTCGAAGGTGCCTCGAGGGATTACGGGACAGCGTCGTAGAAACCTAGCATCTCCTTGGAAGACTCGGTGATGTTGCAATAACCAACGGTGCTGAGCAGCAGCTCGCAAAGACCCTGAAGAACTTGCAGGAAAATGTAAACAAGACAAAGGCGTAAAAGTTGGGCTACTTCGTCGGAATTACAGGACTCAATGGGTGAGTGGGGTGGCTGTAATTGTTGGACTGCGAGCAAGGCTTGACAGCAAGGGAAGCTCTGTTGCTATGGGCGATCCACACGTTGTAATTTGCAGCAGATTTGTTCGTCGGGAGGTTACTACATGTCATTGTGGTGCTGGTTGGTTCGGCGGCAACCGCAGCAGCAGGAGACTGGGAACTCTCCAACATCGGGTGTGGACTGGTAGAAATTGTGTTAAAAGGTTATCCATTTTTGGAAAATCCTAGAATAGGGTAGCCTACGCATGCTTAGGAATGAAGTATACTTCATGGAGAAGGAAAAGTGGCAGCAACAGCTGTCCAAGTCAGCAACAAGTAGGAGCTAGGGAACGTTCAGCTATAACAAAAAGAACAGCTTGCAAGCTGAAATTTTAAAAGTTAAATATGTATTGTTTTCTGTCTAAGTTGGTCGAGAAAAAGGTGGTGTTCCTATGCGTATAAATAGGACTTGTTGGATGTGCTCTAACTAGTAGAAAAAACTAGAAAATCTCCTTCCTTTGTAACACCGGCTATCATAATAGAAACCTCTTTTTTTCACCCCATATTACATTGTTGTAGCAGTCCACTCATATACACATTGATTCCTAGCCATATTTCTCACACGCGCGCGTGCGTGCTTCCACAAAAATTCGATAGTGGTATGAGAGCTAGATGCACCTAGGTTCGCAACTGAGCTAGGCGTAAGGGACAGTGAAGCTAGAGCTAGTCATATTTGGATGGTTTTGGGCATTTGTCTTCACCATCCTCAACTAAAAAGGCCTAAGCTTGAGCAAGAGTCAAGAGAGCTAGAGCCAGAGCTAGCAACTACAACTAAGAGCATTTTGATGGCCCAAGACATATAGGACATCATTAAAGAAAAGACATGCACATTCAAAGGCAGGTGCAAGTGTTCTAACAAAATTATGCAAGAGATCATGGAAGAACTAAACATATTGACATAAAATATCACTTCATTCGTGAAGTACAAAACAACAGGGAGATCAAGCTAAAGTATTGTAAGATTAAGGACCAAATTACAGACATATTCACTAAAGCACTATCAACAGCAAAATTCGAGACATTGAGAAGCATGCTCGGAGTATCACAAAAATGGATCGAGAAAAAGTGTTAAAAGGTGATCCATTTTTAGAAAATCCTAGAACAGGGTAGCTTATGCATGCTTAAGAATGAAGTATACTTAATGGAGAAGGAGAAGTGGCGGCAACAACTGTCCAAGTTAATGACAAGCAAAAACCGCGACAAGCAAGAGCTAGGGAACATCCAGTTGTAACATGCGAAAGAAATTTTAAAAGATAATATGTATTGTTTTTTGTCCAAGTTGGTTGGAATGAGGCAATGTTCCTACACCTATAAATAGGACTTATTGGACATGTACTCTAAATTTAGTAGGAAAAACCATAAAGTTTCCTTCCTTTATAATATCAATTATCATAATAGAAGTCTTTCTTTTTTCACCCCCTATTCCTTTACTATAGCAATCCACTCATATACACATCCTAGCTGGAATAAGTACATTATCAATGCCATAAGTTGTGTACGGTGCTCACTTTGGTACCAAAAGTTTCTGTCGGATCACTTAAATGCCAAAAAATTTGAAAAACGATCATTTTAATGCCAACTCCGATCTAGTTGGTTGGAAATTCGATGTGACACTTTTTTATTAATTTTTTAAGCTGATGTGGCTTGCCGGAGAATACAGTCAGCATCCTAACACCAAAATAACGCCATTTGGTGTCTCCCCCAATTCAAAACCCTAAATCTCCGACCAGTCGCCGTCCTTAACGGCCCCCACACTCTGCGGCCACAACTCCGACCCCTACCCCTACCTCGACCCTGACCCCGACGATGGCCACTTGAGAACCGCGGCTCCAACCCCGACCTCGACCCTGACCCCAACCCCGACCCCGACCCTAACGACGGCCACTCGGCAGCCAAGTCGAAGGCCATGATCTGGCCGGTGCTCGCAGAGGCTGCCAACAAGTGTGCCGCCATTGATGTCTCGCTCTCCATCTCCGATCTCCCTGGCGAGTGCCTGGCCTGCGTCTTCCAGTACCTAGGCTCCGACGACTGAGGCTGGTGCTCCCTTGTGTGCCTTCAAGGGCATCCGAACGGTGCCAAGCAACGGCGGCCCGGTGATAGCGGAGGCCGAGCGACAACAAATGAGCAAGCTAGGTCGGAAAACCCTAATTTCAATCCCCAAATAACAATATAAAAAAAATCCCTAAATGAGTTAAACGGCATCGTTTTTTTGAGGCCATCCACGTAGGACGGCAAAACGACATTGTTTTCTTAAGGAGAACTGAAAATGATGTCGTTTTAAAGCAACTAGAACTTTATTTTTTAAATATAAAAGCCACGTAATTAATTTGGCCGGAATCTCTCGCCCGTGGCACCAAAGTGATTGTTTTCTCTCCAATTTGGCACTTAAGTGATCTGACGGAAACTTTTGGCACCAAAGTGAGCGTCGTACACAACTTATGGCACTGATAGTGTACTTCCCCCCATCTTAGCCATATTTCACACACACACGCTAGCACACATACGCTTCCGCAAAAATCCAATAGACTGCTTGGTTTCGCCTATGAGCTTGTAGATGCGATGATGACTAGACTCGCTTGTCAGTGTTGGACTAGGGACTTGGCTAGTTGTCTTGTTGCAGGGCTGGTGCTGAAGAAAATGTCAGCGCTGATGCACGGGGGCAAGGAGATTGCTAGACATCAGGCTAAACCCACCGACGCTAGGATGCTTGATGACGTGCCCAAGTTGATGGAGGCAAGAGCTCACTCTTGAGGGTGTTGTTCTCTTTGTGCCTAGGCTCTCTTTTTTGGTTATTCTCAATGTTAAATTATGTCTTAAGTTTGATCTGAAACTCATGTGATTTTGAGATGTTCAAATTTTGATGTTGTTTTCTATGAATAGTTATCTTGAATTACGGTAAATATATACAAATCCAAGATTCGGCAAAATAGTTCCAATGAAGTGATTTTCCATCCAAATTTGACCACGATCAGCAAGAGTTGGACTTTATTATGTCAGACTGGCCGAATAAAAGGAACGGAGCACACATATTTTGTAATTAAATATTCGATGAGACCCAGCTCTCAATTCATGAGTATTCTACTCTAACTCTCAATTTATTCTCAAATTTTTATCCTACCTATTTACTTAAGGGTAAAAGTCAAACTCTAGACCTAAAATTAAACATCCTTACCTCCAGTTTCGAAGAAAGTGGCCTTCCCCTCCCATATAAGAATGATTTAAGAACGATGTCCATTATGGCAATCCGAATTATTTGGACCAATCTTCTTTAAGTAGGTCAAATTTTGGTGGATTATAAAAGGAGGACATCTCTGATTTTTTGGTTCTTAGCCGTTGGGTTTTCGTGGAATAAGGCATTGTTTGGTAATCATTCAAACAATTCCTGATTTTGATTTTTTTGTTCTCGAGATTAATTTGCGAACAAAATCGCGTTTGGTAAAATTTTTATTCTCGAGAACAAATTTGGAATGGAATCAAGAATAAAAAAAAATGATTATTGTTTCGGAGACAAAAAAAAAAAAGAATCAAAAAAGTGGAACCCTTCTCTCCCCTCCTTTGTTGCCGTTCGCCACTACTCGTCACCGCCATCCGCCAATTGCCGGCAACCAGTCCAGCGAGCTCGTCGGAGGCAAGCCTAGCCATTAGTGAGGGCTAGCCTCGATGGGGCTAGGCGAGGGCTGGGCAAGCCTCGCCCAGCTGCGGATGAGGCTCGGTCGACGAGAGCTGGCGACGCTCCGATGAGGTCGCCGAGCCTGAAGAAGAAGAAGAATAGGAGAAAAAAGAAACAAAGAAAAGAAAAAAAGGATAAAAAAAAGAAAAGGAAAAAAGAAAAAAAGAAAAGCAAAAAAGGAAAAAATTATTTAAAAATTAAAATAAATTGATTTGGAACATAATCAATGAGCATAGTACCAAACGCAATTCTATTCCAAAATTAGAAATTTTGGACAGTTATCAAACGGCTTAAAATGTTTAGAATCTGTTCCCGGGAATAGAATAAAAAATAATCATTTCTGATTAAAATCTACTTTCGGGAACAGAATCATTACTAAACGCGCCCTAAATTGCCACACAATAGTTTCTCAAGGAGTCACACCAAGAGAAGAAAACACAAGGAACCTGCCTTCTTGGGCTTCAGTCATACGAGAACTTTTGCTTAGGACACAATGATTTGTTCTGTGAGTTTACAATTAAATTGAGTTATTTTATTTGTAAACACTTTAGATTTGAATGTAATTTAGATGTGGAAAATATACGAATTTGTAAGTAACTATAACTCTAATGCATTATCTGCAACTAACTTTTCTGTATATATAAATATAGACACTTGGTATCAAATAAAAAAAAAAAATCTCTTATATTTTCTATTATTTTTTGTTATTTATCTGAAAATTTCGCATTAATTTAAATTGTAAGATCCTAGCTAGCTTCCATGTTAATTATACAACACTCTTCAACGTATTGCATGTGTGGGAAAAACGATCCTTCTCCAGGTGGAGGCGTGGGTCTTCTTGATCTGGGGTTCTCTTTGACTGAGCAATCACAATCAATGAGCAATCACAATCAAAGATCTCCGCTATAGAAGAAAGCCTACAATTGTCTTGCTGAATTGCTTCTTTTTCTGGTTCTTATACAAAAATTTTCTTATTTCTTTTTTACCTTCCGCCGTATAGTTACCTCCACAATGTTCACCAAATCTCGTAATTTCAGTTACCGAAAGTTCTGATAAAATTGAATATCATACATGTTGATGATGTCCAATTTACACAATACCTCAACCTAAATTGCCTCATCCAGAGAAATTGCTAATTCTACTTTCCTGAAGTTTCAAGCGACTTGGAAAGTTGAACTCGAGCACATTTTGCATGCCAGATCACCCATTTAATTGATAACCATGCTCCTTCTCTCATCCATTGCCGCCTTTGCTCGATGCAAAGTAGTGTTTACACATAATTTTTTTGCTAAGTATTTATAATAAAAATTACATAGAAAATGAGAGACCAATTTGACCATAACAAAAATGATTTTCGCATCGCCTAGGTCTTAGTTTTTATTTGCATCCATTAAGTTTTATTTCATATTTTATTTTCCCTTTATAGAAAAATTAATTATATTAATTTTTTTAAAAAAGAGGTCCCACAAGGGCTGAGCTCTCACGCCCAGCCCTTTCTTCTACTTCTTTTTCCTCCACGCGGGTCCAAGGCCCAACCTTTTGTTCTTCTTAGGCCCGGCCCCCTCCTTCTTTCTTCTTTTTCTTCTTCCTTCCTTCCTCCTTCCCCCTCCGCCTCTGCAACTCGCGCGGCGACGATGACGCGTGCGAGGACGGCCGGTGACGAATGGGACATCTTGCGGGCGCCATCAATGCCGCCAAGCTAAGGAGCAGAGCAAGGCTAGGCCTGCCTCGGAGTGGACGGCCGAGGGCGCGCCGGTTCGGCCGAGAGGAGACCCGGTCGGCGCGCCAAGGACCGGCAAGAACAGCACCATGTCCTCCACACGATCGTCAAGTTCACCTCCGGCTCCTCCGCTCTCCGTAAGCTCCGATCCACCCCGTCGGTCCGAGTCTCCGACCTTCGGTGCGTGCTCTCTCGCGAAGGCGATTCGGATTCGGAGTCTGATTCGTGGAGCCGGTCGGGAGGAGAGGAGCCTGTGGTCGCGCGCGGTCTCGTGGAGGCGAAATCGACCGTCGAAGGAGGGACGGGGAAGCGCTTGAGGCAGAATGTCTTGGCCTCGCAGGACTCCGGCGATACGGCGGTGATCGTACAAAGGACTCAAAACTGTGAGTGTGTGTACACGCAATGCTATGGATTGGTTTGCTCGAGTATGCGACGTAATTTGATGTACTTTCTATTGAGTGTGATGATTGGTTTACTCGAGTATGTCTCGTGTTCGGATGTTTTATCTGTGTGCTTTGCATCAGTGTAAGCGAGTCATGTCTTGTATTGCCAACTTCAGTCAATGGATGTTTCATCTTCTCTTTCGATGCCACAAGACTGCGAAAGGGCAAGCGAATTTGATTGTTGAAGTATCGAGGAGCCCTCGTGACTTTGGTGTAATTAGTCTTGGAAATTTTGTAGTCGTTACTGCTTCGTTTTTGAATGGTTGGTCTCAATATGAGTGGCTATCGAGACGATGGAGGATTTTATGATTTGTAGGGAGGTTGCATTGATGACTTAGCTGCATCATCTGGAATAAATGCATTTGCTGGTATAGTTGGGTTACTTCCATTCTTCTTTTGTGATGTGATGTAAACCTAACATTTGAAAGTCGAGAGTTTTCTTAGCTTATAGGAAATAGTGTTGGTTTAGCACATGAATCCCTTCTTACGTAGGTGCGATGCGTTTTACAATAGTGTACTTAGTTGAATTTTGGTCTTGATGAAAGGAGAAAATACAAAAAAAAAAAAAAGCAACTTAACGGAGTAACTTGTTGCAATAGGATAGATGCGCCACTTTCATCTTTCTTATTTAGGAAATTAAATGGCATTGGAGATGGATGCACTAGTGCTTTTGGGCATTAAAAAGAACATACTAGTCCGGTCTGGCAAGACACAATCACAATGTTGATTTGGTGTGCATACCTAGAGAATAAGCAAGAAGAAAGTGCTTGAACCAAGAAGAAGATTAATGTTTAGAAAGTGGAGAAAGAAATCTAGGTTGCAAGGTCTCCTTGATGTTAGGTGTCTCCGTCGGGTATCGCGGGGGGAGAGAGACGAGGGAGCGATTCCGGCTGGCGGCGCAAACCGGGTCGGGTGTGGAGCTCCATTCGGGTAGGGTTTGTGGCTGGTGGCGCATGGACCGGTTGAACTTGGGCCAGGCATTTTCTTAAGAGTGAGCCTAGTTTTGTTTAAAATGGACTTGGGTCTCTTTTTAGAAAATGGAGAGCCCTAGGCTGAGCCCATGCTTCAAGCCCATCCAGGCCAATAAGTGACGATCCGGGTCGGTCCCGATCCGGGAATCCGACCCAGGTCATTTTAAAATACTATTATTTTAATATAAAAATATTTTAATGATAGTTTTATTTTTCAAAAAATAAAAAATCCAAAAATAATTTTATATTTTTCCAAAAAATCAGAAAAAACAGCAAAAAAAAAAAAAAAGCCTTTGAGCGGTTTTCCTTTAAAACTTATGAAAATCTTTAAAAGAAAACAAAAGATAAGAAAGTCCAAAAAATGGAAATCATAGTTAAATCTTGAAAGCAAATACTGTCTTATTCCAATTATGGCCTCATGGTGAATGAATTTTTATTTCCTTAATCTGATAAGGAATTGAATCCTAAAATTCATGATTGACATAAAATGTTGCATAAATGTTTTACTTGACGTTTACACAAGATAAGATACCGAAATGACATTAATGATTAATTAATGTAATCAAGTCTTCAATCCTAGTTTCTTTAGTTGTATAGGAGTAAAGTATTTCTCTCAATATTTCACTTAAGTTTTCAATTGACCCACCTCAAATCGATTAGTGATGACTCCTATTTGAAATCAGCTTACATGTTAAAAATTCAAACCATAAGTCATAAACTAATGGGTTTGGGAGAGTCTATGCTAAACCTAATACTTAGCGAGCCATTAGCCTCTACCCGCGCTTGCGCGTAAAGGCACCATAAGGGAGGTCGCTAGACGTGGTAATTCTTAAATTAATTTACAATATTAATATTTTTATTCAAGAATCAAGATTAACTCCTAATCTTTTATGTAGCGAATGATTAAATAGACCGTCAAAATTTAGGAGCCAATAAGAAAATATTTGTTTGAGATTATACAACAGTATATATACCTTTAAAATTAGTATTCTTTTTCCAAAATCATTTTATGGTATAACCTCCATATGTTACAGTAAAACCTTTCAAATGCTTCGTTGACATTATTGGGAAACTCGTATGCTTGAGTTTCTAATTTCGTTTTTGATTTATTCGTTATTTCTCATTCAGAATTCTCTAGATAGGAATCGTACTACATTTAGCTCTCTTGTTTTATTTTCTTGGCATAAATAAAACCAAAGCATATAACTCGCTCAAATTAAACCAATGCATTATGGTGGATATACGAAAGAAAAATCCTTAATCCCAAATGTCAAGCCCTTTAACTTGCAGCAATTTTTTTGCATTTTGTTAGCACGAGATAAGACACAAGAAGTAATACAAGTGAAACAGCCACGCCTTCTTCAAACCATCGGAAACACACTTATGACATTTATATATCAACTTCACCATAAACGTCCATATAAATATAATGTATTCATTCTGAGATTTTTGCGATTTATCTAGGTGATTTTCTTTAGCAAAATGATGATGTTGACGAATGCAGTCTTTTCCTTGGACATGGCATCGACGAGTTGAGCCCTATATCTTTTGAAGACCTCATCTATGATCTCTTCACCAAAGTGCTCAACAAGTAAGGGCTCAGCCACGGCTCTTATGCACTTGGCCATATTGTATCCCCCATCCTCCGACACAACATTAGGGTCGAAATTGGTGTCGAGGACACTCCAATTCACTTTGGACACCTCCAAGCAATCAATTGAGAATGACCCTTGCTTTTGGACTTCCCCTCGTATTTCCTTTGGTGAGGGTGTGTACATAGGGACATTGAAGGAGTCCACTTTCTCTTCTTCTATGAGTCCCTGCTTCACCGCCAGGCACAAAATTTTAGATTTTGCAACCAAAAATAAGAAACAATTGTAAAATCATAAGTTGTTAGTATAATATCCTTGTAATAGTCATAGTTACATGTCTAGGTAATGGGGAATGTGTCTATTGCATACTGCTCTTATATGTGATTCCTCTCATGTAAGTGTTGATTTCACTTAAATTGGGTCTAAATCATACTAAAGAGGGAATGAGTGTGTAATCCAAACGCCTGATAAATTTATCTCTTTACTCTAACTTTCCCAAGTACAAGAAAGCGCATAGATTTTGTATGATTTCTAAATTGCATTATTGCTTTGGTTCAAAGTATTTATGTGAAAATTCTGGCTAGAGTTTCACAAGAAATTCTTTTAGGTCATCTAGCAAAAACATTTGGAACTTTAGCATCAGCAATAATATGCCTTATTCCTAGAGGAATAACGAAACTCAACGGGTACTACGGTACAATATTACAGTTTTCCATAGAAGCAATTAAAAAAAAAATCAACCTTGATTTTATCCTAATGTGCACGTGACCATTCAAGTACTCTGGAGACTATTTTTTTGGTACCTCGGAGACCATTTCATTGAGAGCAATAGCCAAGAGCTCCCAAATGTAGCAACACCCTTCGCTCGAAAGATCGTCGCTTCTTCGACCCTGGAGAGTCAATAGCATACGCCCTCCCACCACCACCTCTTGCCCACGACACTCCAAGAACGTTGAGAAGTCCCTCTGGAATTGCTCGTAGTATGCCCTAAGCACACTTGGAGGGCTCGATCTCGACATATATATGTTGCCTTTGTTTCCCTCTAGGCCTCGTGGGACCTGACAAAAAAACAGAGTAAGGGAGGGAGGGAGGGAGAGAGAGAGAGAGTTTGCTTCCCATCAAGTTAACAAATGTAACTGTGGATCAAATCATTACCTGAGACAGCCAATGGAGGCTGTATGAAGAATGAATCAAGCATAGGCTCTCCCGAGGAAACAATCTCCCATAGAACGAACCAGGAACGCCATTGAAGAAGCACGACAACGTTGCCCACGCTCCGTTCTTGCTCTTCATTTGCTCACTCAACTTCTCTTGGAATCTCGGCAAGAAGCTGCTGAAGATGGTGTTGAAGTCGTTCCCCGGGAGATCGTTCAAAAACACTTGGATCTCCGGCAGCTCTTGCTTGGTCGCCTTGCAGAGATTGCTCATGATGTTGATGATCTCGGACACCGCAAAGAGAGTGTTGGGGCCAGAGGAACAGCCCAAGTCTGCAATGGCGAGGCTCGCCGGGAAGGTGGCAGCGGCCGTAGAGAAGAGAGCTGTGACGGCTGCCTCCATTATGGGCTTTGTCGTCAATAGCACCTTCCTCTATCAAAAAAAAAAAAAAAAAAGAAGAAGAAGGAGAAAGCATTGACTCAATATCAAGAAAAAAGGCTTCTGTCTTCAGTTATACCTATCCAGAGAAATAAATCATAAATGTTATGTATTGCTTATATTGACGAATATATCCAATGATATATTCTTGATTGAATATGCTAGTGGTTCATATATAATGAGCGAGCATTGCAAATTCCATGCATTTTCTATGTTAATCCAATGAGAATATCACAGGATTGTGTTTGTTTGAGATTGCAATAATCGTGCAAGATCTAATATTTTATTATACCCTTTATTGTACGTTCTTCTTAAGAGAAATCTTGTTGATTAATAGTATATATACGAATTGGGGTCACAATTTGAATGCTTGAAAGATAAGTTACATTGTCCTATAGAATTAAAAATCTTGGTAAACAAAACGAACCCTAGTTAGATAGTAAATGAAGAAATCAAATTGTGGTACATAATCACAAAGGAGTGTGTAATCAATCTTTTGATGCAAACGAATCCAAGATGATATGTGCCCACAACAGGAAAATGAGAGATGTACCTGAAGCAATGAGTTGTTAGCATAACTTGATTCTCCCATTCCTCCATTCATGTGCAGTACTTGCATGACTTCTCTCTCTCTCTCTCTCTCTCTCTCTCTCTCTCTCTCTCTCTCTCTCTCTCTCTCTCTCTCTCTCTCTCTCTCGTTGGCTTGCATTTGAATTGGCTTGAGGCGCTTCTTATAGACAGTTTTGGGGCACGTTGTCTCGATTTTCCACATTGAGTGTAACTCAAGTCCAATTCGAGTGTGAAACGCGCGTGGCCTTGAGTTTGCACGGAGTGGTCCTCATAGATTGATTGCCTCGTATGTGGCTGAACTTTTTTTCTTTTTTAAAGGAGGTTATTTATCTTCAAGAGTGCAATTATCGATGCATTGAAAACGTGCATTCTATGAGAAAACTATAGCATGCTCTCTCGACAAGTGTTTTAATGGGCAAGAGAAGGATATTCCATACCTCCAGTTGCTGTACAAAATGAAACAAAGATACCACCGAGATGGTTGGTCTAGTAGTGAAGGGGTCACTTATCTTTCAGGAGATCATGAGTTTTATTCATGTTGTGAGTGAACTTTTGAATGGCTCGTGTTGCGTTATCTAACTTTGGCATAATTTTTGATGGGGTTGTTGTGATAGGTTCATCAATCTTGAATCTTCATATCATAAGTAATGTGAAGTAATTATGACTTAAATTGAATATTCCATGGAGAAAGTGTGGCCCTTACAGTAACCTAGAAGGGAATGCTAGCTTTAGTAGCCCCTCCCCTATCCTTTTTCTAATCAAACATATGCCAGCAAAGTTATAATAAGAGCTTTGCTAGCATAATAGTCTTTGGGTTATTGTGAGAATAATAGTTTGTTGTGAGTCACAAATTCTTAAAGGAATAGGTCTCGCAAAAATTTAGAATTATTTGTTATTTAATTTTTTGTAATCTAAAATATTATGTTATTCTAATAATCAATTAAAAACTAACACATAATCATTTCTCTTATAATCACTTTAGGATAAAAGTAATGAAGGGAAATTAATTTGCTTTTGAATTTCTTTGTTGATGTAATATTTCGTCTTAGATTCATTAACCTAGGGCCTATGAAGTCATGAGATATCCCACACCCACACAAATCTTATGGATCGAATAACGACACGATTAAAAACCTTCGTGAGTGATCGAAATATGAGATTCTTTTTGCAAGTTTTTCGAAGAATTGAAAACGTATGCTCATTCAAATATATAAATAAGATCCAACAATTGTTAAACACATCTAACACCAACTGGAGAAACAATTATTTCCACCTTGCCATATGCGAAATAACACTTACAAATTAACTAAATCATAGATTATTGGCATTCTCCTGGCCGAGCTTGAAAGAAAATAGTTTATCAATAATGCTTAAATAACAGTCCGTGACTCGTGCAAAGAGTGATGGACCGTTACTTACCACAAATTGGAACCTTATCTTATTTGTCTGGTTCTTGTGAGTTGTGATGCAAATCTACGAAACAATTCTTTTTTTCGTTTTTTTTTTTTCCTTTGAAGTCTGCAAACTTGTTATGCAAAGAATATGTAAATAAGTTATACAATGATTTTTCCTTTATTAATTCTCAAATTTTCAAAAACTAGTTTTCTTTTGAAGATTCTTGACACATGAAAATACACAAAAATTCTTCAATATGCATCTAATGCAGACATGTCTATTTTTTACCCATTGACGCAATTTTATGAAATTTTACATAGTATTCCTATTAATCCTTTGAACTTTGTCCTTAGAGACATTTTCAAAGAGAATACTATTTTAAACATATCATGAATGACAGACCTATATTGTTTAATGAGATATGACATTTGGATTGGGACATATTATTTAATAAACAATTGATGTGCTATGCTCTAATTGATCATTCTAATATCAATATTTCATTTTTTGGGAGGGGCAGTGCTTTTATAGAAGCAATTTTTCTATGACTATTGCAAAATTATTTGCACGTAACCTAAACTAAAACTTTAAGAGAAAGAGAGGCTAAAATAAGATAAAGGCGAAACTTTACCTTTTGGTTGCCCCTCTCTCTGAATTTGGAATATGTGGTTGGGAGTTCAACGTTGTTCTCAAGACTGTCAGCCTAGCAGCATCCTCACTCTCTATGCTGCCACCCCCATTGGTATCTCCAAGGAAAGGTTTACTGGAATTTCACTTGGGGAGCCACCGTTTGAGATCCTATACATTAAAAAGTAATAAATCAAATGAAAAAAAAATAAATAAAAAGGATACTTACTAGAAACATTGTTAATATAAAATATCTTTTACATTCATTGTAAAAAGAACAATGTAATTAATATAAAATATCTTTTACATTCATTGTAAAAAGAACAATGTAACTAATATAAAATATCTCTTACATTCATTGTAAAAAGAATGATGTAAATATCTTGATTACTATACAAACAAATGTAGGATTTCTATTAACTACATCTACAATTAAAACATTTTTCACGTTGCAATCATGAAAAGGAAAATTCATCATTTAACAAAATGAATACAATTGTCAAAGTTAAAACTCGTACTTCTAACTTACACAAAACTTAAAACATCAATAAATTAGCTTGAGCCATGACAATACAACTTAATTCGAAAATCAAAATCATAATTGTCTCATGACTAACTAGATATATTGGATTTGTTTGAATAAATTTTTTTAATCTCACCACTTTTTTTCTTTTCATACAACTCCACTTTTTCAATGCTAACCGACTTTTGATTTTTTTTTTTTTTTGTTTCCACTTGTATGGTAATACTTTAAATTCCAATCATGGTTCGCATTCACAAGAAAAACTGTCAAAAAAATCGTAAACTTTTTATGCTTTTTCCAATTTAGTTACAAAGTTTTGAATATTGTTAAATAAGTCATAAATATTTTGACAATTTGCCAATTGAATCCATCTAGCTAATTCTAGATGAAAATTACTGACGTGGAAGCTGAATATCCTACGCAAACATCAACATTCTTTAATATTATTTTAATAAAATTTTTAATTTTTTATTTGGTTTTTTTCCTTTTTTTTTTTGTTTTTTCTAGATTGAGGATTGGTGAGAATCGTTGGCACTAGGTGAGAGCATCACAGCCCTCGCAATTGCCAGCAAGGGCCGCAACGCCCTCGCCAGCCAAATCAAGAGCGTGCAAGCCCTCACCTTTATTTGGCAAAATCACAACGTTTTGCCAACTATAGGCCAAGGGAGCATGCCGCAGCCCTCACCAACCTCAATCCATAAGACAAATAAAAAAGTAAAGAAAAAAAAAAAAAAAAATTAAAGAATTTAAAATATTATTAAAAATGTCCATATCAACAATGCTTGTGCCACATAAGACGATCTTCATTCGCATCAACAATTTTCAGTCAAAATTGCCTAAATAAACTCAATTGACAAAATGTGAAAAAAAAAATTAGGATTCACTTAACAAAATTGAAAGATTTATAACTGAACTGACAAAAGTATAATAGATTTATGACTTTTTAGACAATTTTCTTGCATTCATATGATAAGAAAATTTCATATATCGAAAGACTTGAGAGTATCTACGTATGGTCATGGTTTTCATTACATTTTTAATCACTTTAAGTCCAATCCAACTAGGAATAATCAAACCTCTTTTAATAATTATATTTGCTTATTCTATGCTTTGCTTTGAGATTCTCTCAACTACTAGTTTGCTTATAGTTTTAGTCCCTTCTTTAGGGTACCGTCCGTTGTGTGCTTAATGGTTTAACATATATAATGCGTAACTTGTGTCATCTTGAACGTTTAAGCTACCGAAACGCAAAATGTTATGTACTCAATTCTTTTTCGGTACTAATGTACTCGACTATAAGGTGATAGCAGACTCTGAGGCGTTGAGTTCAATTTTCCACATCTGTCTTCTGACATTTGTGAGTTCCCCTTTGTATATAATACATACAAAGAAAAATTTTAAATATATTATCAATTAAATTTAAAAAAAAAAATAAGCTTTGTTACTTAAGTTCATCCGACCAATATCCGAAATCACCGACGTGATCAGTCAATCAACTCTAACCGTGGCGTGACATGACTGAGGTTAACGTGAATAAAATTTAATTTTTTTAATTAAAAGTTTCTCTTTTTTTTCTTTTCTTTTCTTTTTAGGTTCAAAAAACTGGCAAGCCAACTCCTACCCACCCTGATGAGGGCCAAGAAGCCCCCACTAACCTTAACAAGTGCCGCAACACTCACCTCCAGTGGACAAAGGCTCATGAGCCCTCGTTGTGGCCAGCAAGAACATCCAGCCAGACAATGCATGAAAATCAATTTATAATGTCATCAATGAGTTCAAGATTTTATCGATTCAAAATGGGGTTTTCCAGCGATTAAAGAGGGAGGGAAGCCAGATACACGATGCATACAGTTACCAGAAGGATCAATGTGCCTTGGTCCTCTGTAATCAAAGTTGAAATCGAACCTATCTTTAAAGCAAAACGCAAAGATATTTAGATACGAGTGGTTGTGGATGTCGCTGTCACTCCAAAACTGTCGGCAACAGCGAGAGGCATGAGACTGAGTCCCAGGTCGGTATCATGTCGTACATGCATTTCTTTAAAAAAAATCGAGGCAAATGATTTGGTGTATCACGTGGTACATGCATTTCTTTGAAAAATCGAGGCAAATGATTTGATTCCTTGAACGCATGCTAAAGCTGGTTCGTTGGACAACATTTATGAATTATTGTACTCTCTATTGACTTTGACAGGAGGTCTCTATCCGCCTACGACTGGGCCACTCCGGCACGTTTCATTGACTTTTTACAAGACGTTGACCGAGAGAAATGACCCAGTTATGGCCCGAGAGCCAGAAACTCAAATCTTCACGAGAGAGAAGGCTAAGATAGCCTTCAAGTTTAAGTTATTAACATTTTAATTATGTTGATATTTAAATTTTGATGACCTTATTTATTATTTAAAAAAATTCTAATCCATAAATAAAATATTATTGAAAGAAGATGACATAATATTGACAGTATGCCTTTAAAGAAGAAAATCAGATTGATCAGATTACTAGAAAGTACAATGCATAGTCAAGCGAAAACGATAGGTATGCGTTTATTCTAAGTTGGAATGTGTTGAAATTTTGAGGAGACCTCTAGGGCACCTATTTCTTCACATTTTGAAGGATTTGAGCATCATATCCCATTATGATGTTCATGGTCCCTCATTTGCTGTTCGTCACCTCTTTCTACTCTTTGCTAGTTACCGCCATTGTGAATCTTCCTAGCAACCCCTTTGCTATTGGTCGCCATTTGAGTCATTAATCCAATTTGGGTAATTTCTTAAATTTAATTCAAATATTTAATTGCCTAAAGTGTGGTTATTCGATTATAACACAATTTGATTTGAGATTTTATGTGTTTCCCAAATAGGAAATTTCCTCATTTGAGTTGTTACAATGGGGGTTTCAATCTTTGAGACCTAAGATCGGATCCCTACTATTTTTGTTTCCTATATTAAATGCTATAAGTATTTGATGATGTGGGCTCATATTTTGCATATCGTTAGTTTAGGAAATATTCCTATCATGGAAACTACAAAATAATAACCATGTATTAATTTAGTAAATTACCTAATTTATATTAGAATTTAAAGTAAATTATTTCATAATTTTAGTTAGGCCATCAAATGCTTATGTAGTTTCCTCTTTTAGCTTTAAAAGAAAATTACAATCATTGCATGCATATCTCGTATAGAATTAGTTAGATACTATGCATGATATAATATTCATGTCATCATATCCAAGTCATCACATCCATGTCATATATTTCATGTCATTAAATGATCACATTATTTTTGGTTATGCAAATTAATGATTGCATCTCATGCATTGATCATTAGGTCATCATTCTTTGATAATATCACTTAGGTCATGTTTAGGCTTCCTAAAATTTAGTATATTATTTCTGTAATAAAAGAAAATACAAAATCTCTCACGCAGTTTAAATGATAGGATTAATTAATTCATGTCGTTAGGGTTACATATAGGTCGCATTTAAGCTAATTTACATAGGATACACGTTATTTAGATTTTATGTAGTTTATCAACACATGTTCATTTGAACTCATATAGTCGTAGCATTTAGATTAATTCATGCTTATTTGAAAAAGAATGCATACATCACATTATTAAATTGTTTAGCGCATCAAGGTCTTTTTCTACCTTCCTAAGCAATTTATTTGCTATTTAATTATTGATTATCAAATTCTTGTCTATACACAAGGATGATCACCCATCATATGTTAGTGGTTTAAGATTAAAATTAGCCAAGACTGCTTGTAAAATATTGTAGAAATAAAGAGAAAAGATATCGAAATAACACTAGATTTATCTAGCATAACTAATTCCCTATATTCATGATATTTGTGGTTCACAAAAGTAACATGCTCTCCCATATTTTACTTGAATTTCTAAGTTACTCGTAATTGAACTAAATTTCATGTTAAATAAATCAAAACTCCAAAGTTGTGAATGGTATGGGGTTGGGAGAGTTTGTGCTCAATGTTTGCTTAGTAATTCATTAGTATTACTTGTTTCTTACATCGCATCTCCAATGTAGGACTCCTTTCACCTATACTCTTGCACAAACACCTTACCAATTCTCTCCTTGGCCCCATTTGGTTGAGCATCTGCAAGGGGCTTTGGGCCTCCAAAGCTCCCCAAAACTCCTTGGAGAAAATACAAAGTGTTTGATAAGTATTTTTGACGCTTTGTTAGCCAAAAGCTAGTATTCCAAATGCTAAAAGCCCAATGGGTGCGTTTGGGAAGACTTTTGGGGAAAGTCCTTGAGAAAATGTAAAGATACTTAAGTCAAAGGAGTTTTTCGAAATGCAAATTGTGTTTGGTAAATGGTGCTTGTGAAAGTCCATTGTGAAGTATGTTTGAGCAAAATAGTGTTTGGATAAATTAAATTTGCAAAATGCTTTTGTTATTAAAAAAAAAGGAAAAAATGAGAGTTGACCAGCCAAGGGCTTCGTCGGTTACCGCCGGTGAAAGGTAGACGATCCGGCGAGGGGGAGGCGGCAGGGTGAAGGGTAGGCTGTCCGACAAGGGGGAGGTGGCATGGCAAAGGGCAGCATCCGGCTAGCGTCACCGTGTGGAGGACATGGCTCGACGAGGGTTGCGGCGAACGGGATCTCGCGATCTAGGGTCGCCGCGACCAGATCGAGCGGCACTAGCGACCTCCGCACGGAGGTCGTGGCGCGATGAGTCGAGGTGACCCTTGCCAGACGGTCGCCTCAACCCGCTGCACCGCAACCTCCATGCGGAGGTCGCGGTGCCACTCGATCTGGTCACGATGACCCAGATCGCGAGATCCCGCCGTGACCCTCGCCAAGCTGTCATGCGACCCACTGCACCGCGGAGGTCGCCAGCACTCGTAATTTGGTTGCCGCGACCCAGATCTGCGCACGATCTGGGTTGTCGACGTCTTCCGCACGACGACCCTCATCGGAGGGTCGGGGGACCCTAGCCGAACCACTTGCCCTTCGCCGGACCACCTGCCCTTCCTCGGCGACTACGCGTAGATGCTGGCCGTGTTCTCAGTAGAGAGAAGGGAAGGATGAAGATGATGAACAGTAGTCGGGGTAAAGCCGGAAAAACAAAAAACTAACAAGGACAATTTCGTAAAAAAAAATTATTATCTTCAAAGCCAGCATGTCGAGAATGCCCAAGGCAACCCCCAACCTACCTTGGGCTTTCAGCCTTGAGAAGGCTTTGCCTTTGGCAAAGGCAAGTGAAAAAAAATTGCCAAACACTCAACATTTAGCCCAAAGGCCTTTAGCCCCTCAAAGATCCTTGGGAAAGCTGTTCCCAAACGGAGATGTAGGTAACGACCTACTTTGGACTTTGAGCATTTCAGAAATGCTAAATTTACTGTTCACCCATCATTGTTCATCTTCTTCCTCATTCATAACAACCGTTCGTCTTCCCGATTTGCCGTTTGAGTTGGCGTCTCCAATGATCGTCACTGCCTCTTAGGGGTCACGCATCCTCGTTGACCACCGCCTAGGGTGGCGCGACCCACAACTCAGGCAGCGATGCCAATTGAATACATGACCTCGGGTAGTGTCGTCCAAGTTGTAGACCCCGAGCAGCGTCGCCTAAGGTCGCCCCCCTAAACGACGCTTGGGTCATGTCGCAACCTACCCTCGGGGGAGGGAATAGGTTTAGGGGTATTACCTAAAAGACGAGCCTAAAGCCCATGATTAGACATAAGCTCTCCCAAGCCCATACCCGCATGAAATTGAGATATTCTAAAGAAATTCGCATAAAATGAGTCGCCACTAGCCTATTGGGGTCAGCTAGAAACCAAATGAAGCCGGGAGTGTACCCTACTTCCTATGCAACCAAAGAATCTAGGATCGGGAACTTGATTACATTAATTGATCAATTAATGCCCTTTCGGTTCCTAATCTTGTTCATTTTAACAAAATAATTTTTAGCAAGCAGTTTGGATTGATTTTATACCTATCCACTAACAAGTGATATGATTATACTGGTGCACAAACATTAAAATAACAATCATAGTTATCAAAATCCTAATTGCAGAAAAATAAAATACGTGCAATTAAGCAAATTAGATATGCAAATTAACCATGCAACATAATTAATATAAGAGCAAATAAAGGTCTTATTACACTAAAATGGAAATACATGGCAATTCCTAACCAAGCTCCATATTTTTTAAAATTTTTAATTTTTAAAAAAAAATTAAAAAAATTGGGCCGGACCGGGTCGAGTCCGATCTGACGCGACCTGAGTTCGGCTCGGATCGGGTCCCGTCGAAGATCGGACCTGGGTTTGGTCCAAATGGGGGCCGGGCTAAACTGGCCCACTTGAAAGGTAAGGCCCCACTTGGTCGAGCCTTACCTTGGCTTGGATTGGGCCCAACCAAAATGGACCCAATCTAGTCTAATATTTTCTATTTCAAAAAAAAAAAAAAGCCAACTACCTAAGCCATCCCAAACCCACAAATCTAAAGCCCACATGCCCAAAAGTCTTTAAAAAAACAAAAAACAAAAGCCCAAAACCGGCCCAAATAGTTCGAGAACCCTACTTGTTCGCGACTCGCATTCGATTCGATTTTTGGCTGAAACCCTAGGGTTTCTTGGCGGCACCAATGACGACGGCGATGGGATTGACGGTGGCGGCGACGCACGCGGCGGGTGGCGGTGGTTACGTGGCGAACGACAATGACGACATCGGGGTCTGCGAGGATGGGCGGCGGTTGCATCAAAGGCGAGTGGAAGCGTCAAGTCGTCACAGGCAAAGTCAGGCAGTGCTCGGGTGTGGTGGCTTCTAATGTCGGGTTCCAGTAGGTGACGGCACAAGTGGAGGCGGCTGGTTGAATGGCAATGGCGGCAAGTGGGGCTGTAATGGAGCTCATAGGGGACGGCGTTCGAAGGGCAACGGCTCGGACGATGTCTAGCATCGCTGCCATTGCCCTCTTCCCCCAAATGTGGCTTGTTCGGGCAGTAATGACGTTGACTTCACGGGTTGCTGGTGTTGTGAGGGCCGAGCAATGGTGGCCGGCGGCTCGAGCAATAGGGGACGCCGAGTTGGAGGTGCACGCACGGCGGAGGGCAGCGGCGCACGGACCGCATCATGCAGCACCACCGCTGCCCTCCTCCCCTCCTTTCCTTCTTTCTCTTCTCTAGTTTTCTTAGTTTCTCCTCTGCTCCTGCTCACTCTTTGCTCGGTTTCTCTCTCGTTGTCTCTCCTTCTATGTCCTCTGTGTTGTTATCCTCCCCTTGTCTCTCCGGTCTTCTCTCGGCTTTTGTTCTGTTGTCTCTTTCTTCTTTTTCCTTTTTTTTTTTCTGACATTGCTGCTTTTCCTTTTCTTTTGGTGTAGGCTCCGCACGCAAAGACACCAAGAAGAAGACAAGTGGGGATGTGGGCTGGGCCAAAGGGAGATGGCTTGGGCCACGCAGAGGAAAGAGAGGCGGGTGACGGGCTAGGCCAAAGCTAGATCTGGCTCAACCCGACCCCTAAGCGTTTTTTTGTGTTGTTATTTCTTTTTTCTCTTTTCTCTTTTTTTCCTATTTTTTTGTTTTTTTTTTTAATGACTAATTTCTAATTTTGTACACGATTAAGTTCTAAATAAAATGGCTAAATTTAGGTATCAATAGCTGCCCCTCTTTGAATGGGAGCTTGAAGAGGTTGCGTTCAAAGACAAAATACACCTAAATTATTTGGGCGATAGAGAGACCCCGGGTGCATATGTACACGTCAGGTCGACGGAAATGACTCATAACTATGAAAGCACTTCTTGTCAATAAGAGGAAGAAAGACTCTAAGTTACAGAAGCCCACCGAGTCATAAGAAGGAGAGGGACTCCGAGCTACGGAAAGCCCACCTGGTCATAAGAATGGGGTTGAAGGACTCCTATTATGGAAAGCCCATCGGGTCTTAAGAAAGGGGTTGAAGGACTCTAGGCTACGGAAAGCCCACCGGATCATAAGAAGGGGGTTGAAGGGCTCTGGATTACGGAAAGCCCACCATCCCCGTGGTTTAAGGATAAACCCACCAATCATGTGGTTTAAGGATAGACCCATAAACCGTGTGGTTTAGGAAAGCCACCAACCCCATGGTTTAAGGATAGACCCACGAACCGTGTGGTTTAGGAAAAGCCACCAATCTCGTGGTTTAAGGATAAACCCACCAACCTTGTGGTTTAAGGATAGACCCATGAACCGTGTGGTTTAAGGATAGACCCACGAACTGTGTGGTTTAGGAAAAGCCACCAACTTCGCGGTTTAAGGATAAACCCACCAACCTCGTGATTTAAGGATAAACCCACCAACCGTGTGGTTTAAGGATAGACCCACGAACTGTGTGGTTTAGGAAAGCCACCAACCCCATGGTTTAAGGATAGACCCACAAATCGTGTGGTTTAGGAAAAGCCACCAATCCCGTGGTTTAAGAATAAACCCACCAACCTTGTGGTTTAGGGATAAACCCACGAACCGTGTGGTTTAAGGATAGACCCACGAACCGTGAGGTTTAGGAAAAGCCACCAACTCCGTGGTTTAAGGACAAACCCACCAATCTTGTGGTTTAAGGATAGATCCCACGAACCGTGTGGTTTAGAAAAAGTTACCAACCCCGTGGTTTAAGGATAAACCCACTAACTTTGTGGTTTAAGGATAGACTCATGAACCGTGTGGTTTAGGAAAAGCCACCAACCCCATGGTTTAAGGATAGACCCACCAATCTTGTGGTTTAAGGATAGACCCACGAACCGTGTGGTTTAGGAAAAGCCACCAACCCCGTGATTTAAGGATAAACCCACCAACCTTATGGTTTAAGGATAAACCCACGAACCATACGGTTTAAAGATAGACCCACAAAACGTGTGGTTTAGAAAAAGCCACCAATCTTATGGTGTAATGATAAACCCACCAACCGTGTGGTTTAAGGATAGACCCACGACTATGTGGTTTAGGAAAAGCCACTAACCCCGTGGTTTAAGGATAAACCCACCAACCTCGTGGTTTAAGGATAGACCCACGAACCGTGTAGTTTAAGGATAGACCCACAAACCGTTGGAAATGGCATGGTATAAGGCTAACCATGAACCTTTGGAGATAGCATGGTTTGAGGCTGACCACGAACCTTTGATTTTTAAGGAAGAACGCACTAACCCCTTGAAAACTGCATGACTTCACTAAAGGATCTTGTCAAACTCAATTTGAGCAAATGTCTTTAGAGACGTCATCAAGAGATGTATTAGCACTATTACAGCATTAATTGAACAAGCTAATCAAGCTAAGTTTGACTGCTTAAAAAAAAAAAAAAACATTTGATGTCAATCATCATCATGTAGCGCAAAATTGTCATATTGCTCGGGAATGTATCATTAATCATCAAATTTTTTGGGAGTCAAGTTCTTATTAGAACAGTTATGACTCGTGAAAAAGACTCATTAACCATGCCAAACTAGAGCTACTTAGTTAGAAAGGGTTTCTCACACACTCTTGATAAAATGGCTGCTTGATCCCATCCATTCATGTTAGAGGTAACTAATTGCTGAGGGTATCTCACATAAACCATATCAAAGGCTTTTAGAAATATTCGTTATGAGCACAATCTAATCAATCAAAAGGTCTTTTGAAAGGACCGCAATATAGGTTTCATTATGGGCTTACACAAAGGGATTATTGCTTTGAGGCCAATAGAGGAACATTTGTCACTATCTTCGTCGCGTTTACAAGTCGAGAACTTGGAAGATAAGACGAGATAGGATTACCTCCATTTCTTCAAGCAATAGCTTCTTTGTGGCATTCTCATTTTCACTCGAACCATCCCAATTAGAAGAGATTCGGAAGAGGGTTGTAATGTTGGCTCGGAAAAGGCTTGAAAGGCTTAAATTTTTAAGAGGAATTTTAAGAGTTGGTGATCATCATGGCATCGCGACCAAGTCAACTTGATCTTTCAAAGGCATTTGGCTTTTGAAACACCGCACATCTCGAAAGTTCCATGACTAATCATTTCTACATGGGAGCTTTGCTCCGTTCTCTAATTTCCTTTGCCCTTTGCAATGATGATTTTTTTTTTTTTTCGCAAGCAATTGGATTTTGATAATTTTTCTTTCACATAAGATGTAACATTTTGCCTCTTTTTTCTTGACGGGTATTAGCCTTGCTTTTACCAGGCAGACTATTTTTTCATGCCCCATAGTTTGTCAAACTTTTTGCTTTTTGAACTTTGTTAGCTCTTATGACTTTCGAGATGCTTTTCACATTTTCTTGTGACTATCAATTATATTTGGTCAATTATTATGCCTTGCCCCAATGAAGGGAGATAATCACCGCTCGGGGTTCAAAAATGAATAATCAGGCCCAAATTGATTAAAGCAATGGGTATCGGTGTTTGGATAGAGAATGAAATGCTCTTCTTCACTTTGGGATGAGTCAAGCAGAAGATTAATGCAAGTGAAAGTAATAAAATCTTTCTCAATCTTTCACTCTACAACATGATCATAACCCCTTGTGCTGCCCCAATGTAAGATCATCCTCAACGAGGGTACTTTGAAGGATCATTTTTTTTTTTTTTTTGGCCCCAGAGAGGTAGCAAGAGATTAATGCAATGCTTGGGATTGATAAAGGGAACACCTTTATCATTTCGATCTTTGGGCTCAATGCGAATGAATCATTCATCCTAAGAGAATGTTGATTTTCACTCAACTCTCAATAGTGTTTGAAGGATGTGTCTAGAAATGGGCTTACCTTTTTTCATCCTAAGTACTTCTCGTTTGGCATGGTTAACCTTTCCATTTCACTCTACCGAGATCGTCTGAGTAAATTAATCTCCATAGGGAATTTTGATTCAAAATAAATAATCCCCAAAACGAGAAAACAATTTTGAGATGAAAATGATGTTCAAAAAGCTTGTAGAAAGTTTTTTTTTTTTTCAATTATTCATTTTTGTGCTTATCTCTAGGAAAGCACAAAAGGTTCATTTTGTAATGGAAATTCTCCATTTTTTTCTTTTTTTTTTTACTTTAAAAAAAATGAGAAGAAGGATACTTACCTGTGGCATGGTGACCCGGTAACCCTGTAAAGAATATGAAAGAATATGTTAGTGTAAAAATCTTTAGGGATTGAAATGTTGGAAACGATACATTATTACCCTTCATTCGCTTTCATCTTTTGGACACTAACATATCTTGGATTCACCTTCATGGATATTTGGTAACTTGACAATACCATTCCCTTGCATTCGCCTTTAAGTGCTTGATGTTTTCTTGATTCCTTGGTGGAGGGTGCTGCTTCTACGGTCAATGCGCAACTTTTTCATTTATCACCCTGTACGAAGGGGAGATGAAACAAGTTATCTCCATTTTTACTTAGGTTCAATTGAGGAACGATACATCCTTCTTGAGGAATTTGACAATGTTGTTCCAACACACTTCATTGGTGGATGAAGGAGAGATTTCTCTCTAAATCAGACGTTGCTCTCCTACTCTTTATTTGACAAACCTTCGTTCTGTTTGAGTTTGTCTCGTATCAAAGAAAAGGACATGTCATTTTTTATGCTGAAGAGAATCAAGTTTAGGAACGAGATACATCATTTTCAAAGTCAAGCGATCAACATCCCAAGGTATCTCTTATGGAGGAAGGGAAAATATTGCCCATTTGTTTCATCATTTGATCTTTTTTGTTTAAAATGAACATGACTCAATAATGCTCCATCACATTTGTTGGAACATTACAAAACTTGATACTCTTGATGTCTCCTTAACAATGAAAAGAAAATCATGTCAGAAATGGCATCAAAAATGGATAATTTGAATCGATACAATTTACTCTTCCTTTGAATTCACCTTTTTTGGATGCTTGACAACTCCATTCATTTGTCTCATCATGTAGAGTGAACGAAATCGATAGCCTATTTTGGCTCCTAAGGCATTTGCGAATAACCCGAGAAAGTGGCCACACAAAGAGAGGGCCTTAAGCAATGCTTTCTCGATATTCATTTTCAAAACATTTTGAAAGTAAACGTAAATGTTCGTTTGAAACAATTCTGAATTTTTTTTTTTAAGGAATGATTTTCATGAAATTGAATTCCATCATAAAAAAATTGTGAGTCGCATGATTTACAAAAGCAACAATTGGATTCGCAACCAAAACTCAAAATGGAAAACATGGTTCTTGACAAGAATAAAGACAATGATAAAATACAATAAACTCTTGCACAAATGAAAGTAAAAATCAACTCTTGTCCTAACTCTTAAATTCACTTCTCTATGTGGTCAAACACGAGAATGTCATGGAACATTACACATAACCTGCAAAAAGATGACAATGTCAATACATGAATGAGAGAAAATGATATCTCAATGAGGTCGCTTCTTACAATAAAATCGAGGCGACGGTACATGCCCCACAATCCTTATTATGAGGTTTTAGTACTTCACCAAGATTTTATCATAAGAGAAGACATCATTAAAATAATCAATCAACGGCCATCAATCGAATGTCCACTTTTATTCCAAAAGTTTCTTATGCAAAATGACATTGATTTTTGAAAGATTGATTTGTGATTTTACTCTTAAAAAAATGAAGTGACTTCTATTTTGAGAAATTTGTACACAAAATGATTTGCATTTTAGTCCCAAAATGTGAGGATGAGAGAATTTGATAAAAAGTGCAATTTCAATTTTTGTACCCCAACATAAAATCACAACTTGAAAGTTTTTTTTTTTTAAATGATTTCGAGCCCATAACTAGAAATTTAAACAAAACCACATGCTCAAAAGATCCAAATCAAAGTGTTTAGAACTTGCCTTCAATGTTCACTTATCAAAAGTGACTGCCAATTTTTTATTTTTTTTCAATCATAAGCCTACATCGCTAAGGGCATTTGATTGATTTCTGCGAATTTCAAGATGAAAATGCAATACAAAGTGGGCAAATAAAAAGGAAAATGATACTTACAATGGATGCCAACCTTTGTCTCTATTCCTTTTTTTTTTTTTTATTACATAGACATGTACATGGAATGTGGTTCGGTTTCTACTCTATACAGCTCAAAATGAAGCCATAGGATCACTGAACTGAACCAACAAGGTCGTGGCTGGGTCGGGTTATCCATGACTCCGGCTTTATCAAAGGACCGACCCGTGTCGCATGCTCGCAGACCAAGGTGGGTACCTTCGACATGAAGAAAGAAATTTCAGTGTAGAGGTGGGCGACTCATACTACGTGGTTGTAGTCAGAGTGGTATCCACCTCAATACCATCCTAAGCGATCCTATGCGGCCCAAGTCCAATAGCAAGTTGTGTGTGCTATGGTGTAGTGCAATACAGGAAACGCAGGCATGACAATTTATAAGCAATCATCACTTCATACATAAAAAATAAACCATACATTCCTACGCCTCACTGCAGGACAAAGGTGAGCAAACACTTCCCCTTATACCTCCCATTCTGTAAAAACATTTAACACATTTAATGTTAGGGACGTACCTGGAATCATCGCTGCCAAACAAAATATTTTTGAACAAGATTAATTTCGGCTTAAGTTCTCTAAGGTCTAAAACCAAGTTCCTAGCAAAGTCGCCAAGCTGTTGCGACCTACCCTCAGGGGGAGGAAACAGGTTTAGGGGTATTGCCTAAAAGATGGGCCTTAGGCCCATCTAAAGAAATTCGCATAAAAGGAGTCGCCACTAGACTATTAGGGATCGGCTAAAAACCAAATGAAGCCTGAGAGTGTACCTCACTTCCTACATAACCAAAAAATCTAGGGTCGATGACTTAATTACATTAATTGATCAATTAATGCCATTTCGGTACATAATATTGTTCATTTTAACAAAATGATTTTTGGCAAGCAGTTTGGATTGATTTTATACCTATCCACTAATATGTGAAGTGATCATACATGTACACAAACATTAAAATAACAATCATAGCTATCAAAATCCTACTTGCAGTAAAGTTAAATACGTGCAATTAAACAAAGTAGATATGCATATTAAACATGCAATCTAATTAATATAAGAGCAAATAAAGATCTAATTACACTAAAATGGAAATACATGGCAATTCCTAACCAAGCCCCACATTTTTTTAAATTTCAAATTTTTTTAAAAAAATTAATAAAAAATTTGGGCCGGCCCGAGTTAGGTCCGGTTTGACCCGACCCGAGTTCAGCCCGGATCATGTCCAGTTAGAGACCGGACCCGAGTTTGGTCCAAATGGGGGTCGGGCCGAACTGGCTCTCTTGGAAGGTAAGGCCCGACTTGGTCGGGCCTTACCTTGGCTCGGATTGGGCCCAACCGGCGGGCCTAATCTTGTCTAATATTTTTTATTTCCAAAAAAAGAAGCCCATTACCTAAGCCAGCCCAAACCCACAAATCTAAAGCCCACAAGCCCAAAAGTCTTTAAAAAAAAAAAACAAAAGCCCAAAATTGGCCCAAATAGTTCGAGAACCCAACCCGTTCACAACTCGCGTCCAACCTGATTTTTGGCCAAAACCCTAGGATTTCTTGGTGGCACCAATGACGGCGGCGATGGGCTTGACAGCTGACAGCAACGCAGCAGGTGGTGGGGGCTATACGGCAGATAGCAATAATGACATTGGGGTTTGTGAGGATGCGCGGCGACTATGACGGAGGTGACGAGCGAAAGCATCAGGTCATCGCGGGCGGAGTCAGGCGGCTCTTGGGCGCGGTGGCTTCTGGCATCGGCTTCCACAAGTGACGGCATGGGCGGAGGTGGCTAGTTGAACGGTAGCGGCGGCAAGTGGGGCTATAGCGGAGCTCATAGGGGACGGCGTTCAGAGGGCAGCGGCTCGGAAGGCGTCTAGCAGCGCCACCGCTACCCTCTTCCTCCAAGATCTGGCTTGTTCAAGCAGCAACAATGTTGGCTTCGTAGGTTGCTAGTGTTGTGAGGGGCCGAGCAGCGGTGGCCGACGGCTTGGGTAGTAGGGGACGCTCGGTTGGAGGCGTAGGCGCGGAGGAGGGCAGCGACGCGAACCGCATCGGGCAGCGCGAACCGCGTCGAGCAACACCGCCGCTGCCCTCTTCCCCTCCTTTCCTTCTTTCTCTTCTCTAGTTTTCTTAATTTCTCCTCCGCTCCTCCTCACTCTCCGCTCGGTTTCTCTCTTGCTGTCTCTCCTTCTCTATCCTCTGTGTTGATGTCCTCCCCTTGTCTCTCTGGTCTTCTCTTGGCTTTTGTTCTGTTGTCGCTTTCTTCTTTTTCCTTTTTTTTTTTGACATTGCTGCTTTTCTTTTTCTTTTGGTGCAAGCTCCGCACACGAAAACACCAGGAAGAAGACAAGTGGGGATGTGGGCTAGGCTAAAAGGAGATGGCTTGGGCCACGCAGGGGAAAGAGAGGCGGCGATGGGCCGGGCCAAAGCCAGATCTGGCTCGACCCGACCCCTAGGCATTTTTTTTTTTGTGTTGTTGTTTCTTTTTTCTCTTTTCTCTTTTTTTTCTATTTTTTTGTTTGTTTTTTTTAGTGACTAATTTCTAATTTTGTACACGATTAAGTCCTAAATAAAATGGCGAAATTTAGGTGTTAACAGGTCAATGTGACACTGCTTGGGTCATGCAAACCCAGGTGGCGTCACCTGAGATCGAGCCCTTAGGCAGTGTCACCTGGGTTTGCTTGCGATCCAGGCAACGCTTGAGGTTGTGTGATCTCAAGCCACTAGTTTTGGCAACCAAATGGCTGGATCTGGCCGTTTGGAAACTAGATCTGGCGGTCGAGGGCAGGATTTGGCTACCGACGGCCGATCTAGCCGTCCAGCAATGCTCCAATGGCTGACCATAACAAGATTTAAATTTTATATTAAATATATATATATATAGCAAAAGCCTATTTTAAATGTAAGTTTTGCCATACAGTGTTTATGCTAAGCCTATTTTCCAATACTATTTGAAATTATAATTTACCAAACGGTATATTATTACGGAAAACCCATTTACCCTGAAGGTATTTGTATTTTCCTAAAGTCATTTCTCCAAAGTCGAATCAACGGGCCCCTTGTGAGCCTATTGTGTTAGGCCCACTCTCCTTCAATTATGGTACCCTTTTGCACCAATCATTGTCTTGACTCGATTCTCTGCATTTTCAGGGCCAAGTTCAGTGGAAATGGAGGGACATTGTCTGTCCCCATCGACTCGATTCTTTGCATTTTCAGGGCCAAGTTCAGTGGAAATGGAGGGGCATTGTCTGTCCCCATGATAGGAAGTCACATCCAAGATTTCCCTCCTTGAACTAATCACATGACGCCAGTGTTTATTGGGAGTGGCACATCAATCAAGCTGATACCATTAGTTGGAATGTGTAGTGGAAGCTCAGCACCTTCATTGAGGGAGGTCACCAAATGAGAATTCAAATCCAAACCTCTCAACATATGTAAAAGATCCATATTAATTTAACAACTTAAATTAATGAGTTATGAGCCAATGAAAACATATTAATAGCTATGTATTACACCAAATCTTGGGTGTGGAACTCTTTACATGAGTCACGGGCACCAGTTGAACAATTGTTATGAAAATCTTTTACTCCGTACGTTGACGAGGAAATAATCAGCTTTACAACTATAGCTCGAGCATAAACGTCTTTGTAGGCTTTCTTTATAGTAAGTAGATCCAAAGCATAAGCAGAGCGGGTGCATTTCATGAATACTCGGGAAATAAAGTTATCCTGAGGACAAATGTAATATAAAACTGTGTTATTATTTCAATAGAAATGTCAAGAAAGTTATACCGACATCACTTTTGACATGATAAAATAAATGAAAGCGCACCGAAACGGGAATGGTTATTCTTTCTTCTTTTTCCTTTTCGTTTGTTAAAAAAAAATTGATAGAAAATAAAAACGCCGGAAAGATTAAAGATGACCTTAAGTGAATTATTGGAGAAAGACGTGGGTATTCAAGCTCTCTTGGCACGACCGAATGGAGTATTCAAGCTCTCTTGGTGTCACCTTTTCGGATTGATCATTCACTTCATCCCACCTAATGGGATGGCCTCTACATCTTACATCTTCTCGTCTTGTCTGCATTCACCAAACCTTGCACAAAAGATCTCAGAACATCATGGGTCAGGATGAAACCACCGTGCTTCCCTAGTCCTTGATTTCACAAATTTAGTGCATGGTTGGGATCGCTTTTCTGGTCCTGCTTTCAGCGTGCAAACCGACTTCTTTTCTTGAATGAAGTTCCCTATCCAAAACAATATAAACCTTCTGGATGATTGTAAAAAGCATCATCAAACCGCTCTCCGTATTTAATATTTTCATCATTTTTATTTGTTAGCCTCTTTACAAAATATGGGAGTCAAACCCTACCCCTAAAACGAAAGGTCCGCACTCCAACCAATTCCCCTAATGGGTTTCCTCTTCACATTTCAAGAGTTACCATTTGCATCTTCCTAATTTAAAAAGACTTTTTGCCCCCAAGCACACTCGAAATCTATACCAAAAAAAGTGGAATCGAAGGTTGAGAATGGACAATTTGAGAAACATAAAAATAGTAACTTACTCTCCATTTATTTCGTGAAAAATCATTTTAGGAAAATATTTTTTAGTGTTGAGCTCACTTAGGAAAATGAGTCAACAAAAAACCTATACTTCAATTCAAGAAAATGATTTCCTCTTTGAAAATATGGAAACTTTTTTTTTTAAATACAACTAGGTATCGACACTTCGATCCAAAACTTTACACTTTGACATAGAAATCCCAACACTAGTTCCCAAGTCCCCCACATTTAGGACCAAGCCTCCAATACCCACACCCAGGTTCATCAAGACCAAGCCTAGGACCCAACACCAGTCCATTGAGGCTAGGCTAGAAGCCCCAGTGCCTATGCTTGATGCCTCAACACCTAAGCCTAGGTCTATAAATGATGTGCTCGGGTCCCCAATACTCAAGCTCTAGTCGCCAACATCAAGCCCAAGCTCACAACGGCCTTACTCAGGTCCTTAGTTAATGAAATATTTTTTCTTATAATTTTAAAAAAAAATCCATTTTTTATATTTTTTATATTTTTATTCTTTTTTTATTTTTCTTTTCCTCCTTTTTCTTTCTTCCACTTCCTCGGCCGTTAGCCGATCTTGGCAATGACCAACAACCAACCATGGGCAAGGGACAAGCTCACCAGATAGGCAAGCTCAAGCCTCACTAGCATTTGGGCGAGTTATCCTTCACCAGCCATCACCATGGCCAACTAACAACCGAGGAAGATGTAAAAAGAACAAATAAATATAAATGTAATTAAAAATCCGAATTTTTTGGTTATTTTCCTTAGGAAAATTAAATCAAATTTTTCATATCAAACGGTGCAAATTTTATTTAGTTTATTCACAAGTTTCAGCCAAATACCAGAAAATATTGTTATCCTAAAAATTGGCTTCCTAGAAATATTTTCTAGAAACGTCAATAAATGGAGCCTTAATAAATTATGTGTAGGTGAGAGATGTGATTCAAATTTAATTTAAAAGGTAAGGATGGTAAAGGTCTTGAAATGTGAGGAGAGTATTTGATATGGAGAGCAAAATTGAGGATGATATTTTCAATTTTTCCTATATTTTATATTTAAAAAACACTTAAATTTTTTCGTAAATGCTGTGCAAAATATAATTTTGACCGAGAAACAAAAGGAATTTGAGGGGCTTAACGGCCCCACAAACCAAGACTAACAATTTTCACGTTATATTTTATGTCGGACGTTCTTGTGAAGAGGCCATTGCCTCAACGGTTGGAATGGGAAAGGTGAAGGTTTATGCCTCGAGGCAGGAAAGGACATATTGATTTCTTTTACTTCGAAAGGGGAAAAAACATGTTTCGCGAGTCCATTTTGACAATGTGGAGTATGTTTTCCTCCGTTCTAAGTTGGTGAAAATTGTATCTCATAGGTCTTCTAATTCTTGGTTTACAATCACGGATATCACCACATTTATATCTAGTTAAATTGGTAATTGATGTGTTTAACTTGTATAACACTAATTAGAGATATGGCAAAAAGGGAATTTCCTTCAATATATGGCCCTAACAACACCTTGAATATATTTGGGCAGGACCCTTTATTCTATGTATCGTTGGCTTTGCACCATCTTTATTGTTCTTTTCCATGTAGTTGCCTTGTCGAGCACATAACCTATCCTATGGTTATGAAACTTTCCTAATGAAGCATTAGCAGGCTTTTCCTAAACTAGGTTATTGAACTAACAATTTCAGATTGATAATTCACTTCATCTTACCAGATATGATGGTCTTAAAGTCTTCTTATATCCCTTGGACTATGATAAGGTTAATAATATTATTGGTGAACCATTGGAAGATTAGATTAGAGTAGAAGACATTATTTGATTATGATTATTCTAACTGCCTCTAATTGCAGATCAATTAATCCGATCAATCTATAAGATTTGATATTTGGAATATAGAATAGAAAACATTATTTTTTTTTCATTCGGTTGTCTTCTTAATATAAATATCAATATGTATTGTAGAAGCAAAGGGCATATACTATGGCTTTCAATGAAGAACCTTCTTCTCTTGGGAAATTTACCCTTGAATCATTGTTTTCTTAATTCCTCTTATTTTCTTCATGATATGAGAACCTGAAACTGAGAGCTGGTTTTACCATATTTGTTTTCATCCTTTTCCTTGAGTTCATCTCCTCTTCATCTACACAATCATGGCAGGAAACCCAAATCTAAGGTACCAATTCCCTATATGCATAAACCTCTCAAACTTTGAGACCATCAAACTTTCCGAAGGAAATTTCCTTCCATGGCATACACAATTTCTTCACTTCATTAGAAGTGAGGATTTATTAGGTTTCATCAATAGTCAAATTCAACCTCCACCACTTAAAATCTTATGCACATAAGGGGAAAATTCCAAAGATGTTCTTAATCCGAAGTACCAGCAATGGTATCGTACTAATCAACTTTTGTCGTCATGGATCACTAGATTTGCATCTGAGGATGTGCTAGGACTCATAATCGGTCTTGAATAGGCTTATGAGGTATGGAAGACATTGTGTAATTGTTTTACACAAAGATATGTGGCTAAAGAATTCGAATTAATGGGTAAGCTTCAATCCTATCAAAAGTGTTATAGGCTCTTAACCGAGTATTTGCGTGAGTCAAATTGATTTGTGACTCATTGAACACAATTGGGAAACCGATTGATGAAATCACAAAAGTCTTTGGTATTTTAAAGGGTCTCAAAAGTGACTATGAGACATTTAAAACAATTATGTATTGTCTCAAACCCAAGCCGAGCCATGAAGACATTATTGCTTAGCTCGAAAGATATGAAGTTTGACATAAAAATTATTTGTTGAATCAAATAAACCCTAATTTGGGCATTTACTAGTGAAAAGATTGATTAGTCTAAACTGAGTAGTGAGGTTAATTTGAGTTCATTTGATTCAATATTTGTTTTTGCTAGCCAAAGAAATTTTAACGGAGGTTTTGAAAAGAGGCATGGTAGGATTAACAATAGAGGAGGGGCTATGGTTTTTGTGAAAGGAGGTTTGGAAATTATTCAAGATTCCAAAAATATGGACCCTCGGGAACTTATTCCAGCTTCCAAAACTATGGACCCTCAAGAACTTTTGGTGATTCATCTTATGGTTATCAATCTAGTGATTATCAATTTGATGCAAATTAAAGACCAAATTCACCTTTTTAGAATCAAGGCTTCTGACCTTATACAAACACCCCGACTAAGGTTGCTTATTTAAAGGAGTATTCACTTGTAGATGGTAATTCTGCTTCGAATAGACAGTTTTATGTGGATAATACAAAGCTTCAATGTCAAATATGCTAAAGGCCGGGACATGACGCTCTACATTGCTGGTACTACTTTGATAATTCTTATCAAAGCGAACTAATACTAAATGCTTAGCTACTCCTCAATTAGAGGATGATCAAGGAGGAGATTAGTTCCCGGATTCTAAGACAATAGCCCATATTACATCATCAATCGGTAACCTTAATTCTTTCTCTCCTTACTATGGCTCAAACACGATAATGGTAGGAAATGGAGTTTGTTTGCCCATTACCCATATTGGCTCAATATCTTTATCTACTAAACTGCATTCATTTCCTTTAAATGAGGTTTTGGTTGTCTAAGAGATTAAGAAAAACTTGATCTCGGTGTCTAAGTTGACTAACAAGTACCCTTGCTCATTAATCTCTGATGACCTTGGTGTATCTATTAAGGACGATTTGATGAATTCGATAATCAATTTGGGAAAGAAATGTGGGGGTCTTTACAAGAAAAATTAAGCACAAATAGAGGCATGGTACTCTCAAAGACAATGGACCACCACTAGTGAAATCTAGCATCTTCGGCTTGGGCACTCGAACTTTCAAATAATAAAGTTTATGGAGAACAACATTAAGATCAAGTCTACGAAGGTCACAAAGAGAATATGTGGAAGCTATCAGGTTGGAAAAAGTAGCAAACTACCTTTCAATATCTTGGAGTCCCTAGCTAATAAACCACTTGGAAAATCCTATTGTGATGTTTGGGGGCCTGCAATGGTTTAAATTCTATGCAATCTTCATAACAATTTTTCATGGTTCTCATGGGTGTATCCAATGAAGAGAAAGTCTAAGTTCTTTTCTATCTTTGTCATGTTCCAAAATCTTGTTAAGAACCAATTTGACATTCGAAGTAAATCTTTCCAATGCAACGATGGAGGGGAATTTAATGACAGTCATTTTGTTAATCATTTGAATGAGAAAGGAATTGATGCTCCGTTCGTTTCGCGGAAAATTACTTCCAGGAAAATATCTTCCTGATTTTCCGGTGTTCGGTTGATGGAAAATTCATGGTCAAGGAAAACATTTTCCGGTCAACGGAAAATTCTCCTTAGGATTTGAGGAAAATGTTTTCCTCTTTTGAAAAGAGGAAAACATTTTCCTGGCCTCTCACGCTCGCCCTCGCACTTCTTTTTCCTCCTCATTTTTGCACTCTCACTTAGGGTTTCTGATCTCCTCCTCCTCCTTCGACGCCGACGATGGGCGAAGCATCCCTCATTCTCCGCCCTCCCTGGCCGCTCCTCCCGCCCGCTCCGGCCGCGGTGGCGGCGCTTCCCCGCGGTTCGAAGCCGCTCGGGAGGATCCGGCTCAAGAGGGAGCACCGCGGCGGCGGAGCTCGCGGCTCGCGGCTCGGGTGATGCGATGAGGTCGCGGATCTAGCGGCGGAGCTCGCGGCTCGCCGATCCAGGCGAGCTCGAGCTCTGTCGCCAGATCCGGCGAGCTCGGGTGAGATCGGCCAAGCCTCGAGCTCGCCGGATCTGGCGGCGAGCTCGCGGCTCGCCGATCCGAGCGAGCTCGAGCTCGTCGCCGCGATCCGACGAGCTCGGGTGAGATCGGCCGAGCCTCGAGCTCGCCGGATCCGGCCCGCCGGGTCTTGGTCGGCCGCTAGGCGGCCGGCCATCATCGAGGCGGAAGGAGGTGGCCGCGGCGGAAGGAGGAGGAAGGAGGCGACGGCGGAGGAAGGAGGAAGAAGGAGGAGGAGGAAGGAGGAAGGAGGAAGGAGGAAGGAAAAGAAAAAAAATCGATTTTAAAAATATAAATAATTTAAAAATCATTTTAAAAAATATAAATAAATAAAATAATTTTTTTTGGTCATTTAAAAATATTAAAATTTAATTTTTGATAAATTTTTCTAAATAATTAAATGAGCTAACGAACGGTGAAAAATATTTTCCGTTGAAATTTTAGATTTTGGCCGAACACCGGAAAATAGAGTCATTTTCCTGGAAAATGACTTCCAGGAAAATATTTTCCGGAAACATGATATTTTTCGCGAAACGAACGGAGCCTAAAATGTTGGTCTTCTACCCATATACACCATAATAGAATGGAAATGCTAAAATGAAACATCAACACATTATTGAAGACCATGCTCTACCATGCACGAGTACCATTGATTTATTAGCTCGATGCATTTCTAACAGCCACATGTCTCATCAATCTGCCACCATCACCAGTATTGGGAATGAAAAGTCTATTTGGTGAGCATTTTAATAAAGAGCTTGACTATGAGTTTCTTCGAGTCTTTGGGTGTGAGTGCTATTCACACCTTAGACCATATGGTGCAACAAAGTTTGATCCACGCTCATTATCTTATGTTTTTCTTGGGTACAGTCATCATCATAAAGGTTATCAATGTCTTTATCCACCTATAAGAAGGGTGCATGTAAGTCGTCATGTGAAATTTGATGAGATGAGATTCCCATATTTTGATAAATTGGGAACTTTTTTCCTAAGTATTCACATTTGTATCAAACATGGTTACAAAGGGTGGAATTCTTTACTAGACAATCTAGAACAACAGTGAGTGAATGGCAAACATCACAACACCCGAGCATGAGGTTTCTATTTGATGATAACAACTCTAAACAACAAAATTATGGGCTGCCTAATAAGACAAACATGCAGAAATGATAATCGGGTTCACAAGAACCATGTACAAACTATGAAACACTTGAAGAAATAAATCTCTATCTCAAGTGATTTAGCAATTCTATCCACTCAACAACAATCTACTCACCCAATGCAAATAACATTGAAATTAGGAATAAGGAAGCCCAATCCGAAGTATGTTCTCTCTATAGCCCGTGAGATCCCAAAGGAGCTAAAAACAATTAAAGGAGCACTAAATCATTGGGCTTGTAGAAAAGCTATGACAGAAGAATTGGAGGCTCTCAAATTAAATCAAACATGGGACTTAGTACCAAGATCTTCATAAATGAATATTGTCGGATGTAAGTGGGTGTTCAAAGACAATTTGGATGCGGAAGAAAACCTTGATAAATCAAAAGCACGATTAGTGGTGAAAAGGTACTATCAAGAGGAAGGCATTGATTTTGCCGAAACTTTTAGTCCTGTGGTTAAACAGGCAACCCTGAGAATTTTCCTCTCTGCGACAATTGTTAAAAAATGGTTTATCCATCAACTAAATATGAAGAACGTGTTTCTTCACGGGTCATTAAATGAGATAGTGTTTATGGAACAACCGCCGAATTTTATGAGTTCTACAATACCTAACTCGGCTTGCTTACTCAAGAAGACGTTATATGGTTTAAAGTAAGCTCCTCGAGTTTGGTTCAAGAAATTCAACAACTTTTTGCTGGAACAGGAATTTCATTGTAACTTTGTCGATCCATCGTTGTTTGTTCTTTACATAAGTCAGCACACCTTGGTATTATTATTATTATTATTATATATTGATGATATTATTTTGACAAGCAGCTCATCATCTCTACTTTTGGAATTAATAAAAAAATTAAGCAGAGATTTTTTTATGAAAAATCTCAGACAACTTCACTATTTTCTCAATATTGAAGCCAAGTTTATTGGTCCAAATTTATTTCTAACTCAATCTAAATATGCTGGTAATTTGTTGCAAAAAGCATAAATGTAAAAAAGTAAGCTAATTGAGACCCCATTGCCTATCAAAACTCATCCAACGGTACATGACATGGAACCTTTTCATGATCCTCACTCCTTTCGAAGTCTTGCGAGTGGATTACAATATCTAACGATCACAAGACCAAACATCTCTTATTCAGTAAATCAAATCTATCAAAACCGCATTCTCCTACAAATAGTGACTTCAAATTATTAAAATGAGTGTTTTGATATGTGAAAGGAACTTAACAACTACGCCTTTATCTTCACTCTAATAGTACACTGAATTTATAAGGTATGCAAACTCTGATTGGAATGGCTGTTCTGAGACTTGAAGGTCAACAACCCAGGTTTTGCACTTTCTTAGGATTGAATATCATTTCATGGTCTACAAAATGACAAGTGATAGTGTCAAGGTCATCAACAAAGGTTGAATATAGGGCCTTAGCTTTTGCCATAGCAGATCTTACATGGGTTTCTTTTCTATTGAGAAATTTTCGTATCCCGTTCACAAGTCTGACTTTGCTTTATAGTGACAATCACTCGGCCATTTCTTTGACAACAAATCAAGTTCTTCATACAAGGACAAAGCACATGGAGATCGATTTTCATTTCATTTGAGAGAAAGTTGCTCTCAAGTCACTTGAAATATGCTATGTTCCTACTACTCATCAAAGTACTGACATATTTACAAAAGCTTTACCGCACTTTGATCATTGCTGGTTAAGATACAAACTAGGACTAGGTTTTCCACCTAATCCCAATTTAAGGGAGGCCGATAAGGTTAATAATATTATTAGGTAACCCGTCGGAAGATTAGATAAGAGTAAGAGATATGATGTGATTCTAATTATTATAATTGCAAGTAATTAATCTGGTCAATCCGTAAAATTAGATATTTAGAATATAGAATAGGAAACGTTATTTTTTTCATCCAATTGTCTTCATAATATAAATAGGAGTATGTACTGTATTATGGCTTTTAGTTGGGAAACCTACCTTTCAATCGTCATTTTGTTAATTCCTCTCATTTTCTTCAGACTAAATATCTCAGTTGGCTTAGGATGGGACCAAATATTACCAGATACCTAGATGTCACAAATTTAGTGCATGTTTGGGATGAATTTTTCGATCCTTTGGATTTTAGGGTCTATTTATTTGTAAGAAAATCATTTAAAAAAAATTCTAACTGTTCAATATTTGAATGAAAGAAAATTAATTGATCTACAAAACACATATTCTATCAACTAAAAACAAGTTTAATTGGGGAAATGACTTCTCCTTTTAGTAAGAAGGAAAAGACTTTTCCTAAACCATCAAATGAATGAAAACTAATTATATTCCTTAAAAATAATTTTTATGGAAAATATTATCCTTTATCATTAAATTTTAGGATTAATTATAAAAATCATCATCAAAGTGCTCCCCATATCAAATATCATCGTAATATTATTATTTTTTGTTGAAAGATAATTGTATTTATTACTGAAAAGAATATATGAGAAGCACATAGATTTCATAGTAAAACAAATCAAAGCAAAGCAAAGCAAAAAGCCCAAAATACTGTCAAACAAAGCTAAATCCAAACTACAAGAAAGATCAATAGAGCATTAGGAGGGTTAAGTACACACTTGTTTCACAAGAATGAATCTACCCAACAAAATAATCAACTAAATCTACCCAACAAAATATCATTGGACCTGGCATCTTCGTTAGTGATAAGCACACACTAAAAATCCCTTCTTCAATAACTATGGCAATGCCAGTTGGCCATGAGCACCAAGATTCGGTTTCCTCTACACCATTATTGTATGAAGACAACTAAAATAGGTTGAACAGATACATATCTAACATTTGAAATAGAAAATTTTCATTGTTTAGCAAGATGCTAGAGTTTTGTGATCACCATTGAAGTTTGAAGCAAAAGACTTGTACACAAACAAAGTACAAGGGTACCAAATTCCCAAAAGCAAATTTATTAAAATCTCAAATCAATCTCTCAAATTTAGAACTAGATGAGGAAAGTTCAATCTGTCTAATCTAGAACTAGAGCGAAAAGAAGAATTCCCAAATCTAGATCGAGAGAAGAAAAATTAATAAAAGAAAAAAGAAAGCACAAACAAAATCAATGAGAGATGGAGGGAGGGTGAGACTAGCTCAAGGTCTCCCCCATAGCTGAAGATTCAAGAAGATGATGAAGAGAGAAGAGAGAGGGGAAGAGAAAAGAACAAAGATATATTCATTCACATTTTTTGTTCAAATTCATTGTCACGTTTCAAAAACTACATTTTGATTCTTCCCAATTTAATTAGACCTCCCTCATGCACACCTGAAATCTGCATCCAAAAAGTGAAATCCAAGGTTGAGAGTGGGGTAACTTGGAAAATGGCAACTTGGCGAATTAAGTGTGGGTAGGAGATGCATGTTGAAACCCAGTGTAAAAAGTAAGGATGGTAATGGTAGATTTTAAAATGTGAGGAGGGGAAAGCAAAATTGCGGATGATGTTTGTAATTTCTAGTTTTAAAATATCCTTAAATTTTGTCATAAATGCTTTGAAAAAAAAAAAAGGCAAGAAAAAAAAACTTGAGGGACATAATGGCCCAAATAAACATGACTTCCAAGGCTTAAGTTATATCTTATGCGGTATGTTCTTGTGATGAGGCCATTGCCTCAGCGGTTGGAATTTGGATAGGCGAAGGGTTCGGACTTTGTACCTCGTGACGGGAAAAAGATATGTTTCTTTCTTCCTTCTTGGAGAGTAGAGACAATATGTTTCACGAGCTCATCGACAATATGGGACAGGATTTCCTCATTTCCTGGTTTAAAAAGACTATCTCACATGGCGGGACTTCTATGTATTGCCAGCTTTAGCTTATCAAAATTCTTGCAACATGACATATAATGAAGTTCGTGTTCTATTGTCTAGTTCCTCGTACTTTCCATTATTTTTGCATTTGTCATGAGATTACCGTCGAAAAGTTATGGGGAATCATAAATAAATAAAGACAAATCATCCAAAAAAAGATGCCCGAGGAATGAGATATCATGACCTTGTTATTTGGCGAGCAGTTACCCCAATAAGTGTTTGACATGACTTAATTTTATTTGATCACATTATGCTTAATTATAAAGTATTAGGAGCATCAAACGCATGGTGAGATATAAGAAAATCTTAGTAATTTTGTTATGAATAATAAGTGGTGTCATTGTGTGCCTGCCTTGCCTGTAATTTGCGCCATTGTCATTTTTCGTATATTGGGGAGAACTCGAATTTTGCAGAAGTCAGATTCAAGTGTATCAAATTGGGTCAATTATGAGTTATTAGCGATTAACTTTTTAAGAAATTAAGGTGAGGGAGTGTTAAGCACGATTTGAGCACAAAAGAGTTGCACTAGGACCAAATGACCATTGCATACGAAGCTTCCGATTAACTAAAGTGATAAAGCGAATGTAAACAATGAACATGAATTGCTTGATTCTATGAGTCTCTCCTTTCTTTCCTTGTCGTCACCAGCACTTTGTCTCCGCGCCTTCCCAAAGCACACCTTCGATCACCTTTTTTTGTCATCATCTTTACAATCATACTTCCTCAAAACTATCCATCTAAGATATCGAGTGAGAGAGAGAGCGGGGGAAATGACAGATTGGGGGTCAGTGTTCGTGGCTTCGGTGCTGTTCATCCTCCTAACTCCGGGGATGTTGTTCCAGATTCCGGGCCAGCACCGGTACGTCGAGTTCGGCAATTTTCATACTTCTGGGGTTTCGATACTTGTTCACTCTATCCTCTACTTGGCTTTCATGTGCATCTTCCTGATAGCAATTGGCGTGCACATGTACATCGGCTCATAGACGACAGATCGAGTAAGGTTTCATGCTAGATAAATTGTTGTACTTTTTTCTAAATTATGCATTGTTTTGAGTGTCCCATTTTACTGTGCTTATGGAGTCGATTTGATATGTATCAATGGACTCAGACGCAAGAATTTTTTAGGTAATATCCCTCACGGGTGTTCCTCTGAATTGTAATCTCATTACCTATCAAATTTACTGAGAGATTTATTTGAACGAAACTATTGCTTGTTCTCATATCCAGAAATTGTAAGCAATGCTACTCCAAATTAGGGTTTTACAGTGGCCATACATGCTTCTATGAATGGAACGAATTCTGCATTACTTCATCGTGAATGCATCGCCTCTATCTGCGCTCAAGTAATTAATCAACTATTAAAGTCCCATAGAAATTAATGAGAAATGAAATAAAAGAAAGTTCAGGCCTTTCTTCGGTTTCCTTGGGCTTCTCTTCTGTTGTATCTCTCAAGCTAAGTGGGCTTGAAAGCCCGGCGGAGTCAAACGCTAAAGATGGAACCGTGCCAAGCAATTTCCCCTTCGGATTGGGTTCCTTTAGAAGTTAAGAATGTGGTAAGAGTTTTCCCGGACCTTTATCCCCCAGACCGTAAGTAAATTCACCTAAGAACACCCAAAAAAAAAAAAAACTAATTTCCACATTCCAATCTCTAACTTCCCTCCTCCGCCCCTCAGACCATCACTCGGCCAGCCTCGCTGCCGCCATCACACTCGCGACCACCCCTCCTAGCGGTTGTGTCGGCGGCTCAGCCTCCTTCTGTTCCACGTAACCCCCAAGCAAATGAGGAGCTAGGCCCACAGCTGTTACGAACATAGAGGTCTCGACCCCCGCGCGTAATAGCGGCCCCAGCTTGAAATAATTTACATGTCTAATGGTTCAAGTTCAATTTAATATAGCTGCTACACTCATCGAATGCCTCCCTTCTTGAGCTTGGGCATTGAGTGAGAAGACGGGAAGCGCGTTTAATCATGAATCACGCCCAGTCAATCAAAATTTAAGAAGTGAGTAAGGTAATCGTACGGTCACTCGTAGTGATAACAGTAGATTCGGGACCACGAGTTCTCTTTGCGAAGTGACTTGCAACCGGCAAGTTCATAAAGGTGCAAAGTTGGGAGTTGACTATTGAGAAGTAGATTTAGTGAACATTCGATTCAAGAGAGCAAAGAATGGTCCAGTAATTATTCGGAAAATGAGTGAAACAATAATGTCTTTTTACTGTATTTGATCGCAAAAAGAATGATGGGGACATGATAAAATAAATTAGCATAATATAAAAATTAAAATTAAAAATATTAAAATACCACTTAATAACATAAACAATAAAAAAGTACAAAGAATATGGAAGATAGAATTGTGAATGGCTAACCACAGCGAGCTAATTGCGGTGATTAGCTCAATGCTGGTGGTCGCCTGTTCGTAGCGACCATTGTGGTGGTAGTCGCACTTGTCGGGATGATTGCTTTAGTCCACTACTGTTAGCATCACCTCACTTCACTTAAATACATGTAAGGTAACCTTATATACATGTATGTAATTGATATGGGATTATACTAACATTCCCCTTGCGTTTAAATCCCTTCCTCAAACATGCTTCGACTTGGCTCGACTATTGTGAAGTAGACGTAACTCCTTTTGCTATTGAACCAATTGGAATGCTAGAATTTGAATTATCAATGAATGCTTTAATACTATGTTAGAATCTTTAACCCAAAAGGTTAAACTTAGCAAAGAAGAACTACATGTAAATATGGTACATTATGACCACACATTTATTTGAAGTGGGATTATATCAATGACCATGACATAAACGTGGGAAACCATATCCATGTTTAGATCTTGATCTCGACCTGCATTAGTGGCCACCATGTATTTTTTATCAGTGACTACCTTTTGGGTGGCCATCTTTCAACGAGACAACCTCTATCACAATAGCCACCTATCAAGGACGACCTCCACAACAGTGGTCCTCATCTATTGCCCGAGCGACCACTTGCGTCTTTAGGATTGTTTCTTGATTGGCAAAAACCAAACATTTCAAAACTCAAAGTGATGATTGAATCCTCCTAAATATTTTCTTTTCTTTTGCAATTCGATACCTCAACTATTTTTTCATTCAATTAAAATTTCGAATTTTCAACATTGATACGTGCAACTAAATGAATAAGAAGAAGCTTAGTTATCAAGTTGCAATCCGAGAAAAAGTTTACATTGCCAAGTTGCAATCCGAGAAAAAGTTTACATACTTGTAATGTCACTATTCTAAAAAAAGATATATCATATGCTTTTTATTTCAGGTAGTAAAAGAATCTCCATAATCATCCCTATACACATATATAAATTGCATATACTCGAACAAGAAATTGCCAATTATGATTATAAGTATAAACAAAAAGGAAATGAAAAACGACGGCCCCGTCGGCATCTCATTTCCCATCGAGATCTGAGGAGTTCACGTGTTCCCGAACCACGAAGCCCGCATCCACGTCCGGCCGCCCCCATCTTTACGCTTCCAAAAAGCAAAAGGCAAACTTGTTCCGATTCCTTACGCACTCGCTCCATGGCGTCCACCCGAAGCAACCGTCCCTCCCTCCCTCTTCCTCCTTTTCGCGCTGTTCAGCTTGTCGTTTTCTCCATCGCATCCTCCGACCCTGCTACCCGCCTCCATCGAAGAACCCGCCGCCGCCACGAACTCGCCGCGAAATGGCTGACTGGGGCCCGGTGCTGATCGGGGTGGTGCTGTTCGTGCTGCTGCAGCCGGGGCTTCTCTTCCAGTTCCCGGGTCACCACCGGCATCTGGACTTCGGGGGCATGAAGACCAACGGCAAGTCCATCGCCGTCCACACCCTTATCTTCTTCGCCCTCTACGCCATCCTCATCCTCGCTGTTCACGTCCATATCTTCGCCGGCTGATCTCGACTTGGTGACGAACAGTTCCTTCTTTCCTTTTCCTTACTGATTCTTCATTTCCCGCTTCTGCTTCTGGTGGATGTTAACCTGTGACTGGAGTTCATGGCGGACGGTTTTCTCTTCCTTTTCAAGAAACGGCATTGTTGCTATCGTTGCTTTCTGGGTAACTGAGGTGCTTCCGGAAAGTCTTATCTAGACAATGTGAAAAGAGCTGATGTAATTACAGCCGTTAGATTATTGATAGACCTTAATCGGTGTTCGCGTGATCGACGACTGAGATTAACCATTGTGATTGAATTTACATTAAGAAAATTCTTCTACATTATTGTTTGGCTTGTTGCCAATTGAATTTTCTTGTCATTATAGAAAGTTTCACGAACTGATTGATGATATCGAGCGTTTATCTCATAGGTTCCGTCAATATAGATCTTGATAGTTTTTATTATTCTGAATTTTCGGAGATGAGGGTCAACCTATGTGACTGCTAAAAGCTGTACCTGACATGTCTAATAGCTTCGGCGATTGAGTCTTAGGATTCCGAGCTTAGGTTTCTTTCCAAACACGAAAAAGTCTTTAGGATCGAATCCTCGTTTTTTTGGGGGTAATGCAATTCTCCCAAACAGGCTTTAGGAGCATAGATCGATGCTGAATTGAATTAGTTTTGCTTGATCAGTGTTTGCTTCTTTTAAAAAGAGTAAAAATTACAAAAAAGAAAAAAAAAAATCATCTTTAGCTCTCCTTTCCATGTCATATACTCTCCTCATATTTCGAAATTCACAATTATCATCCTTACCTTTTTTCAATGAATTTGAAGTTGCATCTTGTACCGATACATGGTTTGTTATGGTGCCATGTGCGCCCACAGTCTCTACTCCCACACCGAGAGGGATGGTCAGCACGACTCACCTTCGGAGGCCATCGCCGCCCTCAAATTTGAGCCAGCGACGGTTGCCACGCAAGCTCAGGCTGGATCACGGTTGCATGAGGCCATGGCCTAGCTCTACTGCAAAAGCTTGCGCAGCTCGCAAGCCTATTATAGAGCCTCGCAGCCGTTGCAAGCTCGAGGTCAACCTCGATGGCCGAGCTCGACTAGGTTCCAAGTTTGCATCTAGAAATGCTGACGAGGGTATTAGATATGGAGAGCAAAGCTGAGCATTATTGTTTTTTTTTTATTGTTCATTTTGAAAATATTAATGTAAAAGCTTACAGTATGAAACATGCTTTTCGTATCTCAAACAATTTCCCCCATGCAAAAGTTGGTTGAGAAGAGCCCAACATGGCCACTCCTCTGTAGAAACTAAAAACTGACAAACGGATGAAAATGTTGCAAGCCCTTTTAAAACTCGTCCTTTATTCATGGGCCGAAACTAGGGTTTTGATTCTGTTTCGGCCTTTTCAACTTAAAGCCGTGCATTGCGTGTAACGCGGCAATCGCCAAGCGGAGCAGCAACCTTCCGGAGATGACGAAGTCCATCTAGGATAAGACTAAATCCAAGAGTTGCCAAAACATGTTCCAGGTTTCGTCACCGAGGCGTATAAAAGGACACCGCAATGCCGTCCTTGGTGGGTGTCGCTGTCGACTCGTCGTCAACTCCTATGCCTCTCGTTCGGACCACTCCTTGGTCTTTCCCAGTGACGCATCTATTTAAGGTGGGTGTTTTCCCATGTGATTCCTTGATATGATCATAATATCAGTTTCCTGATCAATCTCCATATTCCCCTGAGAAATTTCGTTTAGACTAACGATGGCTGAATGGGCTCCGGTTTTCGTCGGGGCATTCCTGTTTGTGATCCTGTCACCCGGTCTGTTGTTTCAGCTGCCGGGAAAGGGCCGGGTGATCGAGTTCAACGACATGCAGACGAGCGGAGTCTCCATCCTCGTTCACACCATCATCTTCTTTGGCCTCATCACCATCATCTTAATTGCTATAGGCCTCGAGATCAACTTCGGATGACATGACATGGGATCGCAATTTTTCGTCGGTCGAATCGGTAAATTTGCTATGCTTATCTGGTGTTATTGTCCGTGGGACTAGCATTTGGACATTTTTCTGGCAAATGCTTTTTGCATGGCTATACGTGGAAGGGAAAAAATAGATTCATTTATTTGTTATGAGACAAAATGCTGTTATGAACATCAAGGTAGTGCTGATCATGCATCATGAATTTTCCTGATGCTTATCTGTATTTTCTTTTTTCTTTTTTCTTTTTTTGAGAGTATACTACCATAATCATGTCTGATTCTCATATTCTTCCTCACCCCCTGCTCCCAATAGAATCGGTTCTCTTTCGGAAATGTCATATACTCACTAACGAGTGATCAAGCGATACCATGGGACTATGGGAGGCTTTAGAGTGTCAAGAATTTTTTTAATCGTTTTTTGTCTAAAGAAAATTTCATTCATTTACCCTAAAAAGAAAAGTGAGAGGAATCTTACCAAAAAAAAATGAGAGGAACATAAAAAAATCCAATTAAAGCAAATTCCAATAGAAAACAAAAGAATACTGCTTGTACTTATAAATATACTCACATCTCAAAAGATCCAGATCTGTCACAATATTTTAAAAATAAAAAAAAAAAGATCAATTATTGGAACCATCATTGATAAGTACACACCTAGATCTTCCCCTTCAAAAATTATGACCTATAGTGTACACCTAGGTTCGATATCTTCAACAACATAGTCCTATGGAGACGACAACCATGCTTTTGCTACGGTAACTTCTGCATTGATAAATAGTCTACTATAATGATGAACATTATTGCTACAGTGCTTCGCTATACCAACTTTTTTGTGAATGACCACAAATCGAATGCCTTTAATAAACTCTCAAATCAAGATTTAGATCAAGAGATAAAAGCTATCAGATTTAGATTTACACCTATGTCAAGAAAGGAGAGCTTCCACTGGATCTCGAAAAAGTCATAGAATCACATTCTAGGCATCCTACTAATTGAACTGGGGAAAATTATCAAAACAATTCTAAACTTTTTTGCAATTTTTTCAATTCAGTCCTAAACCTTTTCGTTTTTTTTTTAACCAATTTAGTCCTGAACTTTTTACAATTATATCAATTATATCCATCTAACCAAGTTTGGTCAACTAGTGCTGACTTCGACATTGGTCGACATCGAGCGTTCGGCCAACATTGACATGGACAATATTTTAATGATATTTTTTTCATTTTCTTTGTTCTTTATCTTTCTTATTTTATTCACTTCCTCCTCCTTCCTCCAACCGATCACTGTCAGCAACTAGCCAAAGGCAAGGCCAACAAGGGACCTCATCGGCCTCAAGGAAGCTTGGCCCTAGTTGGGCGACCTCACCTAGGCTGCCCACTAGGCCGACGAGGCTCACCCTCATCAAATCTGGCAAGGGTCAAGCCTCTCTAGCCATGAGCAAGGCTCGACCTTGCTAGAGGTTGCAACCTCACATAGCCTTTGGCAAGAGCTACCAATGGCTAAGCGAGGCTCGCCCTCATCAAAGGCTGCAAGCTCAAAGGCCACAACCTCACGCGGCCTCTAGCCTGGGGGATACTTGTCGCCATGGGCAAGTTTGTGGCCTCACCATATTTGGCGAGGCCTCACTCAGCCATGGTGAGGGTGGACTTGCCCTCTCTGGCACTCACCTCTAGCCACTTGCCAACCAAAGAAAAGAGGAAGAATGAGAAAAATAAAAATAAAATAAAATTCAAAAAATAAAATATTATTAAAAATTTGTTCACGTTAGTGCTAGATGACCAATGGCTAGCATTGGTCCAGCATCCACGTCAACGCTAGCCAGCCAAAATTGGCCAAACTAACTGAACTGGCATAATTACAAAAGATTTAGGACTTAATTGACCAGAAAAATAAAATGCTCATAACTGAATTAGAAAAATTACAATAGATTTAGGATTGTTTAGTAATTGTCCCAATTGAACTTATGACTACATTCTCACAAAATTTTCAGTTGCAATAGATTTCACCGGGACGAGCGAATTAACAATAGCAACGAGCGAAGGAAGATGTCAAAATAAGCCAAAAAGACTCCCAAATTAGATCAAGAGAGGAAAAAACAAGAAATCAAGGCCTAAAAAATCAGGCTCTTAGTTTTAGAAATTGAAGCCAAGAGCTTGCAGATTAAGTTTCGTCGAGGGAGGGTTTTTTAAGGAAAAAGAGCGTTGCCAACAGAGAGATTAGGGTTTTCGTGGCTATGATGGATATCAAGCCAGAAGTTAATATTCTTTTAAAATGGTAACAGTTCGCTTAAAATGATCAACTTGGGTAGAAGCCAACATCTCTCATGGTTACCACACTATGAGATGAAAAGATTAAAGTTAAAAAATTAATGTGCACAGCGATTAAAGAACAAACAACCGGACGATACGTTCAGACAACGAAAGTGAGGATGCATTTTCCACAAAATTATTGCTCTATCTCAAATGAGGAGTTATTGTCTTTTATAGCTGCACAAAAATTCCGTCCATCTAAACCAATCATGTGATCCAAAGTGTTATAAATTTTTATTTTTTATTTAGAAAGTTGCTGTTTTCCATGTAGTGAAACATATGGAAAGATCTATTCCTAGAAAAAAGACCGGAACACGCGTGGTTGACGGGGTCAATTTTGGAGGCCGGCCTTGTTTCTTTTTCCTAACACCATGAACCACGGGCATGTTCATGATGGATGATCGTCACGTTTGGCACCGTCCTCTAAATAAGATATGAAAGATGCAGAACGATGCGCTTTCAATCAATCGAGCAGTCATCGCCCCAAAAAAGAATCAATTGACTAGACTAATCCACCTTTCCCAAGCTGACCTTAATGCTACCATCCGTTTAATACGCTCAGTTGCCTTCCTTTAATCAACTACAAATTACGCTTCCTAAGCCTTTAAGTGCACTGCAAAAATAACTCGGCATTGTTCTTAGATCTATTGAAAATAGCCCGAGAGAACTATAATCCTTCACCAAACAATGGTAAAAATGGCGAACGGTCTATGGCCAAGGAGATATTTATTAAAAGAAAAGACCGCCATGAAATGGATCGGGCCAGGCGGGCCCATTTGGAAAATGTGCCGTGCAAGGCTCGGACCGGCCGGGTCGACATCTCTGGCTACCATGTCGCGGTGCGCTAATGGCAAAACCTTTCTCTTTCACCAAGTTCACGGGGTCGCGAGTCCCATTGCTATCTTCTTTTTAGGCACAATGCAAAGCGACGAACATGCAAGCCCGTGAAAGTGCGCCTCCCACGCATGGAATGATGCAAAGAGCGTGGGGACCGAAATACATGGCGAGCTTTCCACTTCCACGTTCATTTTTGCCGTCACTGAGAGAGAGAGAGAGAGAGAGAGAGAGATATAGAGAGGTGGGAAAGTGAGAATACGGTCTTCAATTTGGCTTTGCCATTCTTCGTCGCCGCCATCCGATCTGCACAGCTCCCTGCCAAGAGTTTGGTCTTCAGGGTCTGCACGTGTTTTTAGGATAAATCGCATTTAAGGATGTCGGATGTTCGAATTGGATTTGAATGTCCCTTTAGTGGGTCCATCCGAATTTTTCCTCAATTCCCAGATTACGGAGGTGGTCCGCGATTAACTGCGATTCGCATGGCGTGTTGACTTCCGATAGTTCCAAGGCGGGCGCGTCTAACATTTAGCGACGGCAGGATATACATCGGATCATGCTCGTTTCAGCACTTCTCTCGCACAGTCGAAGTTCGAATGTGACATAAGCTAGATAGGCAAACTATCTGATTGAGGGAGAAGAATAGCGGGTGAAATGGGAGTAATAACCAAGCAAGATAGGCCAAACTATCTGATTGCGGGAGAAGAATAGCGGGAGAAATTAGAGTAATAACCAACACAATCAATATGTAATCTCTTAGAAAACGCAAATCGTGAGGAAACATGCTAAATCCATATCAAAGCACAATCTTTGATTCGGGAACTCATGTTATACCGATTTTCATCGCTGTATTATTTTATGTTGGCGCAAGGAAAATAAACACGAAAGCTTATATCCCTTTCTCCTATGCTATGTTCACTTCCTTATTGCACGGAAAACTATTGTGGAAATTTCTCTGTAATCAATTGAAGGTGACTACATTAACCTCATTCGAACCCGAGGGTTGACTATCCAAAATGATAAAGTTCCCTATAGATTCACTTTATTTTCATGATCATTCCGGACTAGAAATGCATGATTGGATCGCAATTCATGAAATATGTATAGATACATAAAACACCAAATATGTAATGTGCCAACAATGTTCAATGGAAATGAAAAGAAAAAACTTATACTTTCCTATTATCACAACCTTAATTTGTTCTTTACTTGAAGGAACTCTCAAGCGTTCATTTAAGAAATTCACAGAGCCACTAACCAAATTTTTTTCTGAATTTTCTCCCTTCCCTTTTGGTATGGAACCACTAAAAGTGATTGTAAATATGCATTTGGTTCAAGATATGTTCAAAATTATCAGTGGGTTTATCTATCGAGTGGGTGTGCATGCCTTCGTAGGTTGTCACCACGACACCTTCATCTTTGGTCAGCCTCTGGACTTGCTTCTTCACGTTGCATCCTTGGAAGGTGCACTTATAGTAGCTCCTGCGAAGTCATGAGAGTCTAGGGTTGGAAATACTGAGGATCTCAGGACTACGTGCGTAGGGAGAATATTAAGTTGAATGATGGAAAGAGCACCTTCCGAAGCTACTGAACTTAGATGAATCAAACCTGTGATGATGTCTCTTTAGAATGATGATATTAAAAGATGATGGTTTTTGTTGACTTTCTTGTTTGATCTCCAAAAGTGAACATAGTTTTCACAAGTAATGCTTGAGACTCTGGGATTTTGTACCATTATTGCCGACTGCTCTAGAAATTTAAACTAATAGATGAAGTATGGTCTACTATTTAAATACTTTGACATTCTCCCTATGCAAATATGGGTTAGTAAAAGATTTGAACTCAGAACTTCTTACTTTGATATCATCTTGAAAACTGTAATGACAGAATTATGGAATATTCTGTTCATTAGCAAATGAAGAGTAAATGAACTTCGTTGTAGGTTTTAGAGGATGACTGTCTAAAGTAGCAAAAACACCAATTATAATCAATCATGACCAATTCAAAGAAATATACAATCTCCCACAATCTCCTTAATATGTTTCTAACATCCCCTCAAACTCAAGGTGATTTGAAATAGGTCAAGTTATATCTCTAACATCCTCTTAAACTTAAGGTGATTTGAAAGATGTAAACTTAAGAGATTGTAGGAGATTTTGTATAATTTACTTGATTGATAATGATTAATTGTAATTGATAATTACTATTTTAATTTATCATCCTGTAAAGCTTATAAATAGACTCATGTACTCTTCGATCGATAATGAACAAAAGATCATATTATTTTGTCATCACAATTTTCAATCAACAGTGGACAAAGTGAAACTCCCCTTTGCATTTAGATACAATTGTGATTGGGGGTCATTGCGAGGTATAATGGCCGTCCTTCGCTACAGCGTCGATTATGGCTTAAAAAATGCTATTATCTTAGCTGAAATATTACCTTCTTTAGCCTAAACTTCCTTTCGCATTGGTTTTGTCATAACCCTAGCTATCTCATCCGATATGAAGCAATTGAAGGTGTAAACGTCTCCCGTTGATAACCAACCTGATTCAACAAACTCGAAACTATAGAAAGGATTCAACTTCCTCCGCTATATGATTAATTTTTCTACGAGAATACATATCGTTTGAGGAAAATGACCTGCACCGATCGGGCAGAGGTCCACTCCAAGGAATAGCAGCATATTGGAAGATCTAGTGTAATCTTACTTTACGGCTTGACACGGCTAGCTAATTGATAGACAGCGGATGACCTTCAACCCACATAGGAAATCACCAGAGAGATGCAGAATTACCCAAAAAAGAGAATACAAAGCTCCAAGTCCTCAAATTAAGTAGCGTACCTTGGGAATCTGTTGTTCTTGACAGCCTTTTGACCGTATTTCCTCCAACGATAACCATCGTCGAGTATGTCCACTTGGCTCCTCGTCTGGAACGCATACCTCGGTTTCCTCGGCTTCTTCTTCTCCGACGATGATGACGGCCCCTTCTTCTTGTCGCTTCCGGCTTTGTCCTCGTCGTCTCGGGACACGTCCGTGTGAGAGTTGATGAGCTCACCTTTAACCTCCGATGACGAGCACGTCTCGTTACTATGATTCATCATTTCCGATCCAGTATGGAACGCGTGAGCATTTTTGTAAGCATAATGTGCAAAAGGAAAGCTCGGTGATGCTGCTGAGGCCGATGAAGAAGAAGATGGAGGGAACAAGATGTGATAGCCATCCATGGATCGTTAAGCAGTTTTGTTCTGTGATGATCTAATTAGGGTAAAACGAAGATATGAGATGACGAAGAAGAACTACGGGAGGAGGAGGAGGAGGAGGAGGAGGAGGAGGTGTGGTCTGAAAGTTTCTTTTAGGGATGATATATAGAAGGAAAAAATGAGGGACGAAGTGAAAGGTGGGCAAAATGATTTTGACGGGCATATATAGCATCCAGCTGACGTAAACGACACGAAAATTATTCGTGAACACCTTCGTTCATTTCCACAAGCTGCGGTGTCCGTTTAACATTTTCCACAAGTTATCTAGACCGATGTGTGATCTCAATCATTAATTGTAAAGGCTTCACTATGAGAATTATATAATCAACGGTGGAGATGAAGTGAATCAACATGATCAATAGTTTATATAATTGTTAAGGTTATTCATGACAATATATGTAATCCGCTTCTATGTCATGTTTTTAAATGTGATCATGGCAGTCTTAAAGAGGCTGCTCAAGTTATAAGCGTGTTCATACTACTCGCTCAAGCTTGGGTTGGAATCACTGCATTTGCGCATATCTTTAAGCCTACCTCCAAGGTCACGGACTTTGCATCGGTAGCTACTTAATAAGGGGATCAGTTGTGAGCCCTAAAGCATCGTCTTTAGCCCCCCCCCCAAAAAAAAAAAAACAAACAAACAAACAAGAAAAAAATATACATGTTTCATTTAGTCCGTTGGAAGTAATATTGCACGCATATGGTGAAAAAAAAATAGAAAAGAAAAAGGCAAAGTGAGAGAGATTAGGAAGAGAAAAATCATGGCTGCATTGGCGGATTGATTAGTGAAAAGTAAAGGTTGTGGAAAATGGTGGCGGCTTTCATCATTAAGACTAGGACATCCCCTTCCCCAAAGTCCAACCCAGAAGGAATATTTTGAAATGTCTCTTCATCCACATTCACGGTGTGAACGTCAAAACATTGCACTTACCCCCTCATGCGATCTAATAAACTTCGACCATTTCCATTCAATCTCCTCTTCGGAAGGCATCGGATGCGTGTGCGAGCGAGTAAATAAGCGCACAGAAACTCTTCCAAGTCGATAACCTGTTAGGTTTTCTCTCCTGAACCCGTCTCTCGCGGGGCCCAAAGGAACGAGTTTATTGTGTATAGAATTTATTTCGGTGGAATTGGAAAGGAGGGAAATTGAATATTGTGATCGTATAACTTTCCACGGGTTCCTCGAATGTGACGAGACACGAAGTGGGTAGATGGCTGAATCGCATTTGCGAAAGTCCCTACAGTGCTCTGGCTGCGGCCCGCCAAAACCTAAATGCCTCGTAACTTCCTTGAAGCAGCACTAATCCTATTCGTGGGCCATGGCTATGCATACGGTACGAAACCGGCAACGAAGTTCACGTTTTTCTCCGGTCAAGGCCCTTCAGGAACGTGAGGCGGCGCCCCCACATGTTTATAAAGATTACGGTGCAGAGGCAGCTTCCTAAACAAGCGCCCTTCATCTCCATTCTCCAAGAGTACGGTTACCTAATTTACTGTTAGTCCATGTATATAATGCATGGACCGTTTCGTTTATCTCGTTGGGAGATCAATATGTGGATGATCCTGCTGCATCGTTTCGATAGATGGAACTGTTTTTGTTCAAGTAATTTATCGGTAGCTCACCAATATTTTAATGAAGCCACCAACTCTTTTTTTTTTGAGTTTACCGACCCAACTTTTAACTGCTTCTTGTCAATGATTAAATTTACCAACTTTTATTTGAATGGCTTACCAATATCTTTCCAATCTAGTTACCAGCTCTTTGTAGATTGTCGTCTTTCATCTAAGTTATTGACTGAATTTTACTTTAAATTATTCATCAACTCCCATTGTCTTTTACCAAATTTTGTTTGTCTTTCTTACAATTAGCTTAAATTAAATTATCGACTTTTCTCTCATTAGGTTACAGCTCTTATTTGATTTGTTTACCGATGTTTGTTTAATGCTTTATCAAGTTGACCAACTTTTTAGTTGTGTCATCAATTTTTATACGCATTACTTATCAATCCGTTAGGTATATTAATATTTCTTAAGAAACTATTAACCTTAATCATAGTGTACCAATTTTCTACAATTAAATTACAAACTCTTATTTGAGTTTATGTTTATTTAGTTTTTCCAAATTACTCACTTCTCAAACATCTCTGACAATAAAAAACACTTCTTATATTTCCAAACTTTTATTTGCCTTTCTTTATCTACGTCCTTTTATATGAAAACTATTACATTTGTGATGAATTTCATACTATACAATGTAATAATTGTTGCATTAGGAATATATTCATAATAGAATATTTATTTTCACGGACCAAGGAAAAATTACTAAAATATTTATAAATTTATTGTATGAATGACAATTCAATCATAAATTTATCATATGCATCAATTTAATTGTAAACATTTTCGTGATTTGCCAATATGACCTTTCTATTTAAAATCATCGAAAATCATAAATGTGGTCGTCAACCATACTACATGACACAATCAGCAATGATATGGACATGCAATTTCTTTATATTTTTTAGTTTTCTGAATTTTTTATTAATCTTTTCATTTTTTCTTTTATTTTCTTTTTATTGTTAAGGGTTGATGGGCCCCGCTAGCCACTAGGCCAGGGCTCCCTCACCCTTGTGCCTACACCCAAATCTAGTTGGCAAGGACTTCATGGGAACCCTCGCCCGCAATTGGTGACATTCATGATGGTCCTTGCCAATCCTCTTCAATAAGTCAACAATGAAAAGAGACAGAGAGAGAAAAAGAGAGAAAGAAAATAAAATAAATAAAATTGCAAAACTCGTTTGCTTCAATGATTTCCGATCAATTTTAGCCAAAGGCATTATATTAGCAAATCGTCAAAAATTTAAAACTAAATTGATGCAATTAAAAGATTTAGCACTAGATTAACATTCGTAAAATTGATTCTTGACTTCTTTTTTTTTTTTATAATTTTCCTCCAAACATGTGGTAAATTCTTACTGCTTTTTTTTTTTTATTTTCAAACCTTATTTCTTAATTAACTAAGTTGAGATCTAGTCTTCCTAAATCATGAGAGAGAGAAAGAGAGAGGAGAGTAGTTTAGCTTGCCAAAATATTCTCTTTTAATAAACATGTAATGTGCATCACAGACTGTAATTGATGGAGATTTTCTGCTCCCACTTATGCTCCCATAAGAAACCTCAATCCTCTCTATTAAAATATTTAAATATTATATAATAATTTCATCTAACAACTTAAATTTCTGGAATAACCAGCAATGCTCAAATCTTTTCAAGCCCTTATTTGTCATCCCCATAATACATTATCACGATTTAGTCTTAGGCCAAAGTCCATATTACACATGAGGAGAGCATTAAAATATTTAGATCAAACAATATTTTCATCCAATAGTTTAAGTTTTAGGGTTGGATTTACTAACATCGTTTGATATTTTTATCCTAAAGGTCCCAAATCATTGGTGCATCAAGGGATGTATTCCATAATGACCTCCTTCACATGTATGATAGACAAGATTAATAAGGCATGTCAGTTTAAAGGTGACTATAAGCAATCGGGATTAGGACGTGGGCAAACCGACAAATGTCGCAAGAGTATAGGGGCTTAGGCGAAAATTCTCAAAGTATCACTAGCTAGTAAAACTCAAGACTTCATCTTCTAGTTAGATTTTCATGGGACAGCTACCAGATCAAGATCAGTGGCCATCAAGCCCTAGAGTCAAGGCAAACTCCAGATAATTACCAACCCATGTATAGACAAAAGGGTCTCCTTCCGTCACGGATATTACAGTGTCCTTAGGACTGTCGAAGCATGATTGCTTGCGTTATCAAGGCTCGTAAAAAATTCATTGTCTTAAACCTGACAAAAGAGAGAAGCTTTGTCCTGCACGTAAATCATGGCATCAAAGCGGGACCCATAAAATATACAAATATTTATTTTTATACTCCTATTTCACAGAAAATAAATAATTAAGAAAATATATTTAAAATGCTCGATTCGAGGAGAACTCCAAACTAATACATATGTGATAAATTTACCCAAAATTAATTTTTTTAAACCACAAAAAATCTCAAACTAGTATACTTGTGATAAATTTACCTCAAATTAATTTTTTTACTATCAAAAACCTATGTGTGATAAATTTACCATTTGTTACTTTCCATTGAATTGGATTAATGCTACGAAAATCACAAATTTGTATACATGTGAATGATTGAGAGCAAAATCTCAAATTGGTACGTATCTTTTAACTTAGTAATATGACGGTAAAAATTAAAGAAAACCAAATTTGTCATAAGTGTATTGGTTTTGAATTTTTTATGGTTAAAAAATTAGTATGGATAATTTTATGACATATGTATCAGTTTAGTGTTTTTCGTGATATTAACTCTAAAAATAAATGAACGAAAAATATTTTCATCTTCCACAAAAATGTTTAGATATAAATTGTTATCGATAATAAAATCATTTTTATTTGACAAATTTTTCAAGTAACTATTATTAGAAAAATATTTTTCTAATCATTCATATTCCATGGAACAAATGGAATATCTTAAGTAGAAAATGGGCCAACAACATGTTTTTTATTTATGAGAGATATCATGAACCGCATCATTCTGTTACACGATTTTGTTGACCATGACATTATTTCAGTTCTTCGTAGACCCTGCTTCTTCTTGTGCTATTGGACGGGATTTAAATAAGTGGATCGGTCGAGACATGTGTATGACATTTTGACTAAGAATTAACACACACACACGAAAAAAAAAAACCAAGAAAATTCTTGAGGACTATATTTCAAATTTGATGATAGACCACGAGTTCCTCTTCGCCTAAAATTCCAAACATTTGACTAATACCTCCCATTCCACACCGTTTCAATTGACTGGCCTTCCTAAGAGTTCGTCACTTAAGTTGAAAATGCCTCAGAATGATCTCTCTCTCTCTCTCTCTCTCTCTCTCTCTCTAATTATGGTCATTTTAATTCCTTAATCAGCTGCTCAAAATATGTATGCATCTACTTATTCTAATTGGATATCATGTCTTTGCCTCCCCCACAATCCATTTAGAGGGAATTTTCAATTTAATTTCTTCCCATAGTATACTTTTCCAAACGCAAAGTTTAAAAAAGAAATAAAAACAAAAGAAAAGAAAATGCCGTATTCGTTTTCCTTTCTTATGGCAGGCATTTCAAGTTTACAACTCGACAACCCTCATAAATGCAAGCAAACATCTCTATCTAATTATATCAACCTTAAACGGTGTTAGGTAAGCCTCCTCCTGTAGGGTGATGGGTGCCGCCTCCAAGGTTATATTCACAATTTGTCAACGGTCAAATTGAGCAGCTTAGTCACTCGATCCAGTATTAAGGATTCGTCATAACTTCTTTCGCATCATTCTCGCATGCTTGAATTAACCAGCTTAGAAATTGTAGTATCGATTCTGTTCCTCGTTTCGTAAGAGAGTTTTGGTAAGATTTTCTAGTATGCCCAGGGCTCTCAACGCTTCCTCCTCACCTTTTGAAAAAGACAGATGAGTTGCAATCGGTGTTTGAATAGTCAAACCCAGGAAGGGAAAAAGATCTTGATTTTGTGTTGGCCAATGGACGGCGGACCACCAAATAGGGCAGGTTTGGGCTTCTGATGGTCCCTCCATTGGGGATCAAACCAATGGGCTTGGATATCAAATTGGGCAAGATGCAATAATTTGACCTATTTTGACTAGAAGCTTTGTTGCCTGTATTCCCCTTTCCCCTATCTTCCTCTGGCAAATTGTACAGGTTTCTCTACCCAAAAAAGAAAACTGAAAGGCCTAAGAGATTTAAAGGCCGCTAGTCAAATTCGTTTAGAAAACCCTTTTCTATGGACGAAACCGCACAATCTTCCGGCTGGTGTGAGACTCTTAAGATCCGGTCTCATAGGAAAGTAGGATGGACAAAGTCACTATAAATGGAGAAAGCGCGAAGAGAGAGAACTACGAGTCCCCTTTGACAAAATTAGAAGTAAAGTAGTGAAGATCCAAGAAAGGAATATTGAGTATTGACCGATGGCAAAGTGAAATGAAAAGTTGCAGCAATGAAAGGTATCGAGCTCCTTGCCATCTATGGGGTGCACTGCTCGAATCCCAACGTACGAGGTAGAGCTTGACAGATAGACAGCGGCCCTCGATCTGGACGAGGATCGTCGTCACTCAACGACAGCGATGGTGGCCCGAATGAGAGGGAGAGAGGGAGAGAGTTGGGTGCTGAGGAGGAAGGCCACCATCTGAAAAAGCGATACGATGGAAAGGAATTACAGTTTGCTCATGTTATAAGTTGACTTGAGATTTCCATGGATCCCTCCTTAAGAAAATGAAAAGGGGCCGACCTTAATTTTGTACAGCTGGTGCTTGTGACGTGATCCTACTACTAAATACTTGAGTGCGCTTAAGTAGGATCTTTTCTTTTTTCTTTCAGGAAGATTATCTTGTGTATATGATCACGTCACTTCGTAATTTCTACAGGAAAGTAGAGCCCTTTTAGTTTATAAAAATCTTGTGAAATGCCATGCGATCCCCTTAATCGGTTAAGTTCGGATCTTTAGTTCACAGAAATGGCATTGACCCAGCACAGCTTGCTTGCGGTTTGCTAAATTTGAATGAGCAGTCTCCACTTTCTGAACTAAAAACCCCTCGGTGTCAAACTAATCGTGCCCGACCCGTGGGGTACATAAAAATTGCTTGTACTCATTGCATATCAAAATCATATTGTGATCCGAATACAATCCAATCTGCTTTCGACAACAAATCGATATATCATTGTACACATACCTAGGAAGCTTTTGAGCCACTTGAGCAGTCGTGCTAGTAGGGGAGGGCCTTTTTAGCCATGGCAATGAGGATCACATGATGCCGCTAAGTGCTAATGATGGGGGAGTTGAAACCGATGCCGGTAGATCGAAGTTGAATCCCCCACCCCGATGCTTTTGAAGATTCACTTAGGCAGACAGCATCGCACGCGTGCCATCCAATTCGTGCTCAATCGATTTCCTCTTGCTCTGCAGTCGATCCCCTTGGCCAGTCGATTCCGAATCGTAGCGTATCGACCAAGTGTCCCAGCTGGGGAATTTTTTTGTAAGGGATTGGCTCAAGCAAAGTCCTTTCAGAAGAAGCGAGAGAGAGAGAGGGGGGCAGAGGTTGAATTGAAGACAACTTCTCATCATGGAACTTATGTCACTATGACTTTTGGCCACATAATACAGGCATTTCAAAAAGAGAAATGATTAAGCAACGATTTTCAATTTAGTGTGAGGATAACAGTATATTCTAAATCAAAACAAATCAAAAAATGAATAATTATAAATTATTGCAAAACTTATTTTTTAAGAATTTGAACTTACAACAAACTGTTATTTTCACAATAACTCAAATACTATTATAATAGTAAAGCCTTTCAAAAATGAGCAAAAATTGCTATATCCTTTTTCTAAGACACGGATGTTGACTTTAGTGCTTTTTTTTTCTTAATTACAAGATGGATTTGTGTAGAGAGTAAATCAGGCGCTCGCATGAAGCGTGCTCGAGATATGGTTAATACATCAGAATGATGAATTCGCAAAATGGGTATCAAGAATTTTCAAAAGAAATGCATCCTTTCATGTGGACTGGAATTGAAATAAATTAATTTTATAATTGAAAAATAGTTCGAATAGCTTACGATAAATAAATAAAAAAAGCTATAGGCATATCAAACATTACGAATGACACCACCGCCTGCGGTAGCCCAGTTAGATAAGTGCTCCCATGATCCTTTGTGAGAGGAGAGGAGTTCGAATCCCAATGGCCGCACGGGATCTTAAGTGCGACGTCAGGGTGGTGAGTCCTTCACTAGCATCGCCCTAAGGTTTACCCTCCGCTTACTGGGGCTGTTGACCGTCCATGTTGACGGTGCGCGGATTCCCTAGGCCATCAAAAAAAAAATATTGTGAATGACCTTATAGGTGTTACCATATTAGCTATTACAGAGAAGACATGAAAGGACATGTGCGGCTTATGGTGTGTATAAACTATAAAGGAGTCATTTGGTTTTTCTTTTTTTCTTTTTTCTTTTTTTGAGTCATTTGGTTTGAAAACAAGATGAGAAAAAAAGATCTAAAAAACTCAGATTCAATAATTATCTAATTCATCATTAATTAGAGAAATGGAAGGATTAACTTGCTCAAAACGTTAAAAGCCAATGCAAATAACTTCTTGATCCATATGCCTATATTGTTACCCTTTTAAACTTAACAAAGTGTACATGTGCTCCACACTATCTAGACTAAAAAACTCAGATTCAATAATTATCTAATTCATCATTAATTAGAGAAATGAAAGGATTAAGTTGCTCGAAACTTTAAAAGCCAACACAAATAGCTTCTTGATCCATATGCCTATATCGTTACCCTTTTAAACTCAACAAAGTGTACATGTGCTCCACACTTTTTTTTTTTTTTTTTTGCTTCATACATGTGCTCCACACTTACCAATTGAAAAATTTTGCACCCAACATAAATCAACCGAGCCTTTAAAAAAAAAAAAAAAAAAGAAGAAGACAAAATCCCCATTCAAAAAAGGAAAAAAAAAAAAACTGGATCTGACGTGGATGGTTTCGACTGGTGGGCCCTCCAATTATTTGTTCCTCCACTGGGGCCCGCACAGTGGAATGTCCATCAATCATCATCTACCAGTGGGGCCCCCGCCTTTTTCTTTTCATTTTGCTCCCCGCTTTATTCGCCCGCCCCCCCGATCCAGCTGGCAACGATCCGTCCGTCCAAGGACGGCCAGATATTTCCCGGCAGGAATGTGCCACGTGGCGCACGATCGATCGCCGTGGTGGGCCCGCTGTGCCCGCGGTCTGGAGAACCTTTTGGGGATATTTGCCGTGCGCTCAAATCAAACGGCTTTTCTATGAACTTTGGATTTTGGCGTGAAACCTTATCCTTTTCTCCTGTAGCATTTCTTTTTTTAAAATTTTATTTATTTATAAATATTTCACGATCTTCACATGTTATCCGATCCCATCCAAATGTTTATAAATAACAACACACGTTTACACTTATTATTCACGTGTCTGCATATATTCGATACAATCTATATATAAAAAAAAAATAGACCACTAAGAAAAGTTATCATCAAAACTCCGATATGTATATACACAACTTAAGTGATAAGTTCGTTTTGGTTCAGTGATCGGTCTTCTTGGGTGAGCCTTAAGGGTAAGCTACCTTAGGATGTGAGAAGGCCTATTAAAAACTATTTTCTTTCTCTCCTTAGAGAATGGATTTCTGGTACAAGAAAACAAGGGACAAGTCTAGTGAAAGAGCCGACTCCTTGCCATGTGGAAGTCATGATTCCGGCTTCTCTTGAATATTGAAAAGACTCTAGAAGTCCCTATCTATTATATAATTCTTCTTGCAGTCGTACTAATCAATTAAAAAAACGAACAAACGAAAAAAAAAATTATAAATTGTTATCAATACTAAAATATTTTTTATTGATTAATTATTTTAAGCAATACAAACTATCATTTTTAGGGAAATTATTTTTCAAATCACTCATTTTTCACAAAACAAACGTACTCAATTGGTATGCAAAAAAAAAAAAAATTCTTTCTTTCTTTTTTTGTCGATGGCACAAAATCGAACGTAGGTGTTGCTTGAAAAGCTCCACGTTCAGGGCCCCGGTATCACTCTTGTAGTAGTTTGTCACCGGCCTCGTTTCCTAATCCCCCAGAGGAATGAAAAAGGATAAGGTAGAGCTGTAGCATTCACAGTCTCCTCTCTGGACGGTTGCTTGCTTGGAGTTGGAAACCTTCTCATGATGACAAACGTTATCCACTACTCCACGAGAACCTGGGGGATTTCCCCCGTTTGCCCTCGCTCCCTCCATTGACCAATTCCCGAATTATTTTTCGACCTGTCCTCTTCATATCGTCTGGCATCGAAATTGTCGTGTCTTGGGCAACACATCACCCTCTTGCTGGGAGTGTGCAATAGAAATCGAGATTGCCAAAAGGGAACGCAAACCCTTTAAGTCAATGAGTCATGGACTAATTATAATATATTAATTACTCTACGCAATATCAATTTTTCAATGTAGAATTTCTCTAACGCAACTTACTCACACGTATATCTTAACATCCGTTTCATGTAAAATGACATAAATAATCTCTAAGCTTTTCTCAAATGTATAATATGATCCATGAACTTTTAGTTTGTTCAACATAATTCCTAAACTTTATCCTGGTAAAAATAAATGAAATTTTGGTACATTAGTCTAAGGACCGGACTAAACAAATTTAAAAAACTTATGAACCACTTTGTATGTTGAGTTAAATTCAAGGATAATATTAAAAAAAATTAAAAAGTCATAAATCACATTATACATTATTATGTCATCTTATTTGCTTGCTTCGAAATTTTCCGTTTCTTCCGTCATGCGTGTCCGAAATTCTTCACTGCCCTTTTTGGCGTTGACACGTTGATATCTAGTCACTCGTTCCTTCAGGACGACCCGGCGGAAAGAGTAGGTGACGAGGAAGATGCAGCTACCTTAGTAGGTGACGAAAAGTGTTCTGGCAATTTCCATTTTTCAATTACCTGGGTCCATCGTCTGGTACAAGGCGCGAAACTCGTGCAAGAATGTCCTTGCCTGAAAAAAAGTGACATTAAGGGCGACGACATTTTGTAAGAAAAATTGCAATTTGAGGGAAACGAGATAGAGGAATTTTGTGTGAAATCTTGTAGAATGTAGAAGATTTCTGGTAAAAATTGTACCAACTACCAAGCACTAAGCAGCTCGAGGACACAACCATGGCCATGCACCTTGACATGTCGTTACACTAGGAAGGTTACTTTGGTGATCACATTCATTAACTATATTCGATTGAAGCAGCTATACATTCATATGATCATATCCAAGGACCAATTTGAGATGATATGTTTTGGACAGTAAAGTTTGCTATATGAAGTCCCACCGGGGGTGGACTTTTTTCCATAATTATACAGTTCCTTTTATGATTTTTCGTTCGAACAACGACAAATTGTCACTTTAAGTTTTGAAAAATTATGAAAAATAGGTATACACTATAGTTCTTTATATCAATTTTAAGTATTTTATTAATTTTGAAATATTTCATGCTAAAAAAATGAAGTAAAAGTGTCCCAAAATTTACAAATTAAGGTTAACAAATGTAGCATTTATTGTATGGATGTCTATTGAGTCTTAAACTTTTTAGTTTTACTAATTTAGTCCTAAAACTTTGTGTGAATTTTATCATAGTCCTTTTGACCAATTTTTATTGATACTTACTTACTCAGCAATGTACCACGTAGAATGGCTAACCATGGTTGGATCGTTACATTAGCAATTTCCAACGAAAAATGATTATATTATAATTTCATGTAGAGGCTTAGGATTAAATTGGAAAAATAAAAAAGTTGATGAATAAATTAGTATATGTACAATGTGTTTAGGATTGATTATGTAATTTTCCCTATAAAATCATGATAACATTAATGTTAATATCCTAATGTCGTAAACAAAACTTTTTCATTGTACTTTCAAGGAAATGACGATGTACCCAATTTATTACCACCGGTGATTTAAAAGAGCCAATCACCGACAAATAAGAGTGAGCATGATTCTAGGGTAAAACTTATAATGAAAAAATCGGAGAGCCATACTAATGGAAACCTATCTATATAAGAAAGGTTCGGAACTTGTTTTGATGGGTAGGTTCTATATTTTAGATATGTGAAAAAAAAATTTAGACAGGTGGAACTTGAAATAAATTTTTGTGTTTTTCTCAGTCTATGTCTTCGCGTGATCTTGATGTCCTATGATGAGTATATAATTTGAAATCACTAATTTCGGGTTCTATTTTATGACTAAATACTTTTGATTTATTAATGTTTCATATTTTTGGCATGTCTAAATATAAGTTAGTGGTGGTCATTTAATGTGATGATTCGCTATTATCATTCAATTAATAATACAAATAGAACCTATTGACTCTTTAACTTGTGACATGGATAGATTTTAGGGTATGTATGGTAGGTCCTAGAATCTCAAAAAATCAGAAATTTGTTCCAATCGGTAGATTCCAAGCTTCATGTAGAATTTATATGAAACCCGGAATCTTTCATGTCTACTGATAGGTGTTGTTTGAGACGTCGCGACATCTTGAAATGTGAATTTTCCCCTTTAGCGATATCTTGCAGGATATGAATCTAGAAAGGAGAAAAAATGGAAAAAAATTCAATAGACAGAGACCATGTAACGTCCACTTCATAACCAAACTAATGGCGCCGCGTGTTCATCGTCATTAAAGCCTCCTCGTTTAGTTTCCCACAGGAGCTACGAAGGATCTCTCCAAGGACCGAAGCGACCTAACAACCGCCGAATTAGTTGCGATTCTAGGCGTCGGTCGCTCCGACCGAGATTTCACAGCACGAAACAAAGCCGAGGGCGCTGAAAAGTAGGTCGGTCGTGATAGATTAGATGATCGATCGGGACGTGTCGTGACAAGAGGCAAAAAAGAGAAAAATCTTCACGAGCGATTTCCAATATCTTTCCTTCCTCACCTAGCCACCTCCCAATTTCATGAATGTCTTCTCTCTTCTTGATCTCCCAACCCCCCACCGAACCCATCGGAATTGATAGGCGGGTTGCTAGGACGGTGCTAGACATTGGGCCCCAGGCAAAAGTTTTTAGCTAGGATCTAATGTGTGAATGTTGTACTCATGTTAAGTTTCCAGATAGATCGTTGTTGGCACCGTCGATTTTCGACATGTTTGTTTGGATGTCCGTTTGTGAATGGCTACATTAGTTGATATGTCGGTTTTGTGATTCGGTTATAACCTAGCGAAGTGGAACAAGTTTGGACACTGCTAATATAGACTCGAATACGAGTCTCGCTAGAGCGATTCAAGGACCTCGGAAAACATTCTCCAAATCTCGCGATTCAGAGATGTATGTTATTGAGTTGAGTACAGATTTTGATCATTAAAGGATGCGTACGGCAATCCTAGGTAAAAATCAAAGTCAATGATTGAAATGCTCGCGGCTCACACAAGCAGATAGGCACTAAAGATCAAAGAGTAGAATATGTTAGATGGTAGTTTTCAGTAGGGGTGTGCATTGATTCCCATTGAACCTAAAAATCTTGGGAGGAGCGATTCAGTTTCTGATTCCAACAATTTGGAACCGGACCAAAGGCAACAACCTAACCAACGGATTAACCAATATTTTTTAATCTTTTATCTTGAAATAAACTCTAATTAGTAATTTTTTTCTTTTAATTTTGAAAAACTCTCACTTATAAGGAATAAAGAAATTAAAACAAAACAATAAAGAAGAAAAAATCATCAGTTCGGCCGACGTGTTTCAGAGTGGAATCAACCAATCGAAACTAATCACTCTCTTTACCTGTGACTGGGAACGTAAAATGACAACCTTAATCATTAAGGTGGTTGGGTGGGAAAACCGTAAACTTCACGCGTAGCCATTTGTCGGCCGAAAATTACCTTCCCGCCAATAATATGACGTGGAGACACCTCTGCGCGCCACGTCACCAATAAATCATGTGGTCTCGGCGGCCGCGCGCCTCCGGAGTACGGGCATTTCCGGTTTTCAGTTCCAATCGCCTCAACTGCAAAAAAGAGAGAAAAAAAATTGCGAAGGGAAGAAAAGCCTTTTTTTTTTTTTCTGTTTTCGATATGTCTTTTATAGAAAAAAGAAAAAAATAAAAAAAAGAGTAAATGAGGAAAATACCCTCAACGAGCTCGTGAGGTCATGCCCTTCTTTGAGAGTGACATGATATTTTATATCTGTATTTAGAATAATGTGCATTTCAAATTCTTATTTAAAAAAAAACGAAAACGCTTTTGGTTCTTATATGAAATAAAATTCATTTTAAATTCTTATTTGAAAAATTGAAAACATTAATGGATAGTCAAATTTTTTATTAAATGATAGGTGATATTACAATTTTTTGGGTATAATTTAAGATAAAATATATTTTTTTAAGTTTTAAAATTTTTCAAGTAAAGTTAGAAGTAAACCTTCCTCCCCAATACTTGTTGCAGGTTTTAATGCGAGGATCGTGCGGACGTGATCACGGTTTCTTCTCCAACATTCCATGTCATTTTTGTCGGACCATTCTCAATGGTTGATATGTAATTTTCCACCTTCATAGCTTGCTCGAGAAATTTCTCCATGCTTATGTAGCGGGTCTTCGACAGCGTAATTATTCCAACCAAATCCTTCCGCTTATGATTTCTTTCTTCCTTAAAGAACTCCCTTCGTCTCAAATTTCCACATGTTAAGGCTCATGTAGTGGCCGCTGTTGTCCAACTATTTGAAAGTCTAATGGAAAGACTGGCGCAAGCTAAAAATTTGAATCCATACGTTTTTAAGAAAATTACTACAATTTTTTTAAAATCTATTATGTTTTTATCAATTTAATCATAGATCTTTTGATAAATTGTCAATATAATATTTCCGATCAATTTTGACAAAAAAAAAACTAATGGCGCGATTCAATTAGCGTTAACCATGCCATGTAGGACAATCGACACTAATGTAGACATTTTTAAAAAATTTTCTCTTTTTTTTTCTTTTCTTCTTTCTTTTCCTATTTTTTGTTTTCCTTCCGTCGGTGTCATATCTCAGGTGATAGCTAGAGAGGGTCCTAGCTACAGGGTTGCTACAATAAAGCACAAAAAGAAATTAAATAAATAAGTAATTGAAAACTTAAAAAAATTGCAAAATTGGTCTACATCGTGCCTCATTAAATGGTCGAGATTCACATTAATGATTTTCAGTCAAAATTAACTGAATTAACTGAATTAGTAAATTATGAAAATATTTAATACTAAATTGGTTAGTACTAAATTAGCACAGATATAATAAATTTAAGATTAAGTAATTTTCCTCATACTTTTCTACTATTTTAATAGAGGAAAAAAAAAAAAACTTCTCCCTAAACTTTACGCTTTGGGAAACACTCATCATTGACAGTTAGTTAACCCTTCAAATTTAAGAATTTAAACTAGACAACTAATTGTGTCGGTTTTCATTATTTCGAAATTGATAGCACAAAACTTTCCAAAAAAAATGTTGATTTAGACAAGTTGCTATGATTTTGTATCCTTAAAGAAAAAGAAATAAAATAAAAAAAGCTAAATGTTATAGCTAACCTCCTCCGTGGGTTAAAAGTTACAGTTAAAAAACGGCTGGCGCTACTCTCTCTCTCTCTGTGGGGGAGTTATTCCTTGGATGTTGGAGAAGGCATCGTCGCCCAAAAACCAGAGCAAGCAGCAGCACACCAAACGCTCTTCTTCCCCCATCTCTGAATATATTCTCATCCTCCTCCCCCTGCCTTCCCCTGCCTCCCCCTCCCCTCCCTCTTCTGTTCACTCCATCCTCCACTCGCTTCGCTCTCGGCCCCCCCGAGCAGAGCAGAGGAGGCCCCGCCGTGCTCCCGGAGATGGACGATGAGTACGCTAAGCTCATCAGGAGAATGAACCCCCCCAGGTACACAAAACCCCTTCTTTCTGGGTTCCTCTGTTTTGGGCGGGCTTTTGCGCGCCTGGGGTCCGTGGGTTTTTGGGCAAAGGTCTTTGCCCACTTTTCTTTGGTGGCGGTGGGGAAAAGGGTCGTGGCGATTTTGTTCGTTCCAATCGGTTTTAGGGTTCTTCTCTGGGTGCTTTGGTGCTTTGTGGGTGTGGGAAGTTCTTTGCGGGGTTGCGCTGGTTCCGTTTTCCTTCGGAACTTGAAACAGAAAAAAGCCCCTGCCTTTTAAGGGGCTGTTGGATTTTTCGACTTAATTGTAGTGCTTTGGCTGAGTTGTAACTTGGGAGTGGATGGCAGTTCGCTTTGGGCGATGTTTTCGATCTGGTGTAGGAGCCGTCGGTCGAAAGTTGAGCCAAGATTGCCGTTTGATATTTGATTTTGTCTTTCGTCGAGTTTGATTTGTGATGCGGTTCTGTAAATTAGTGCTTGTTTGTCGGTCTTAGATGATCAATTGTTACGGTAACGGTCGATTTAGTTGGACACGAGGAGGTCATGAATTATGCTTGCTGCGTGTTCGAACTTTTGTACATCTTCGCGTGACCGCTATGACATCCTACACGTGATTTTACTTCTCCTTGGTTATGTATCTGTTTCATCTAATTGCTGCTCTTGAAATGCAGAGTTGTCATCGACAACAAGTCTTGCGAGGATGCCACAGTGATACAGGTGCAGCTCTTTCTTTCTTTCATTTTTTTTTTTTAATTTGGGTCTAATTTAAGATGAGAGAAGATAAGGTTGGTCAATGTTGACGTGTTTCAAAAAAATAATGAACGTTGGGTTTCTGATCGTTTTGTTCTGTTATGATATTCTGAAACTATTCTCTCATTCAAAGTTTCTAATTTTTAAACTTTTTATCTACATCAGGTTGACAGTGTCAACAAACATGGCATTCTCCTAGAAGTAGTCCAAGTGCTCATAGATATGAATCTCACAATTACTAAAGCTTATATATCATCTGATGGAGGATGGTTCATGGATGGTGAGTCTTCATTTGCTACTTGACGATTTGAAACAAAGTTTAGAGAACTCCACCCGGTTTCTCATTTTTCCCCCCTTCAACGCTTCAGTTTTTAATGTGATTGATTGTGACGGGAAGAAAATCAAGGAGAAAGAAGTCATCGAATATATTAAGAGGGTAAGTTCGCTGTGGACCCAATTCTTTGTGCTTTTTCTCCTTTTGTCCCTCAGCCCCAACCATTCTCCTGGTGAGGTGTAAGAAAATCTCTAGAATGTGTTTGTTGTACGAAAGGTTATTTATCCTGGTGTTGGTCATGTCATTTTCCTCTCTCATGAAGTATACTTCCAAATAGTTGAGCAAAGACATGTGGTAAATGCTCTTTATCTTCAGTTGTGGCTCTATGACTTTCTCTGGATTTTTTTTTTGTTTGTCTCTCTCTCCGTCTTTCTGGCTGATCTACCTTTTTCCATTGTTTGTCTGGGCTATCAAAGTGATGGATACATTTGAGTTGAATCTGGAAATTTGCCAATTAAAGCATCAGAAATTTGTATGAACTCATTCATTCTTCTTTTGTCAGGAAAGAAAATTGCAAATGTTATTATGATTGTCATATGTTCCACTGTTTTCTGTCCTGTTGCAAATGCTGGAATACCTTTTTGCTTCCTTAAAGCTTGAATTATTCACATTTATTTGTCATTAGGAGTTCTTATGTATGATAATACGTTCAATGGCTTATTATTAACTTTGATATCAAATTCGCAGAGACTTGAAAGGAATGCAAGCTTTTCCCCCTCGTTCAGAGAGTCTGTAGGCTTTATGCCCTCTAATGAGCACACCTCAATCGAACTCTCTGGTACGGACCGGCCTGGTCTGTTGTCGGAAGTATGTGCTGTTCTTACGGACCTTCACTGCAATGTAGTAAACGCTGAAATATGGACACACAATGCTAGGGCCGCAGCTGTTGTTCATGTCACTGATGATACCACGGGGCATGCTATCAAAGATCCAAAACGTCTCGCTACAATAAGGGACCTTCTTTGTAATGTTCTTAAAGCAGATGGTGATGTTAACACAGCCAAGATGACACTTTCATCGCCTGGGGTGACTAACAGGGAGAGGAGGCTACATCAGATTATGTTTGCAGACAGAGACTATGAAAGGGTTGATAAAGAAGAGATTAGGAGGACGCATGATAAGAGCACGAGACCCTTTGTAACAGTGATGGATTGTTATGAGAAAGATTATACCATTGTGACCATGAGGTCTAAAGATCGACCAAAACTACTGTTTGATATCATTTGCACATTGACAGACATGCAGTATGTAGTCTTTCATGGAATGGTCAACACTGGGAGGAAAGAAGCTTATCAGGTAAATTCATACATCCAGGCATTCCCTTTTCCCTTTGCTTTTGCTTTTTTGGAGGAGTACGCAGTGAGTAGGTCTTTGAGTGAGTAAATTGACATTTCTCTCCAAGTTTCCACCTTGTCAGCTATTTGCCCATCAAATGCATCTCTTCTATGTTAACTGAAGCTAAATTCCATATGGTTGAAGGAATTCTACATCCGACATGTTGATGGACTCCCTATAGGTTCAGAAGCTGAACGAGAAAGGATCACACAATGTCTTGAAGCAGCTATTGAAAGGCGGGCATCTGAGGTACTTTCAACTTTTATCAGAAGAAATTTTCTTCTTTTGTTGCTCGGTAGCGATGAACTCAGAAAAAGCCTTCTTGTAGGGTTTGGAACTGGAATTGTGTGCCGAAGACCGGGTTGGACTCCTCGCAGACGTCACTAGGTTATTCCGAGAGAATGGTTTGTGTGTAAAAAGAGCTGAGATTTCAACTAAAGATGGGAAAGCCAAAGACACATTCTACGTATCTGATGTCACCGGTAGCCCTGTGGACCTCAAGATCATCGATTCAATCCGTCGTCAAATTGTACCGTCTGTGTTGCAGGTGAAACACAATTCACTTCTGGCGCCTAAAAAACCTCAAGAAACTACAGGCGGTTTCCTCTTTGGCAACTTCTTCAGAACAAGGAACTTCCAGAACTTCAAGTTAGTCAGATTGGCCTCGTGAACGGCTTACCACGGGATCCTGTAAGTAGACACACTGTACAGAAGATACAAGCATTTCAACCCCTCAAAACATACACGGAAATCACGTCTGCTATAGTACACCTAGGGCCAAGTGATGATGGGGGTATATAGCTCTCTGCGATCAGACTGTAGATAGAAGATTCTCAAGACCACCATCTGTTACTTTAATGATGGTTTCTTTTGTAAATCTTTACTTCCTGTAAGTAGATGGTGTACAGGGTGATGTTACTCTACTGTGTACAGAGCTATTAAAAGCATCGTTAGATCAATGAGATAGATTGTGAATATTATGGATAAGCCCCCATATTTTCAGCTTTACGCATCATCTTATGTTTATTTTTTGGTCATATCTAAGCTGCACTCTTGAGGAATGACATGACATGGGTTTGGCATCAACGAGAATTTGTATTCGTATGGGAAAACAAAGTGGAACGAACCTCCACCTCCGACGCCGCCATCGACCATACTGCCGCTGTCAGGACGCACTGGCTGGATCACCCGTTGTCGGAAATATGTCTGTGACAACCGGCTGGGTCACCCATCATCGGAACTAGGCCTGTAACAACCCGACTCGAGTCCTCAACGCCTGGACTTTGTCAATGTATTTCGTCAGCTTGATCTCAAGTCCTTGGCTGGCGGACCCTTGCTGCTAGCAGCTTTCTTCTTCCTAAGTCTCAGCTTTCTCCTTAGGTACAAAACGGTACTATTTTACTATTGCCATGTTAGAAAAAAATTGAAAAAACTAAAAGAAGACTAAAAATTAGAAGGAAAAAAAAGAAAAAATTATGAAACTGAAAAAGTAAAAATAAAAATGTGAGAAGTGCAAATAAAAAAATAAAAAACTTGCAATTATAAGATTATAGAGTCTGCGAATTTGCATCGGAGACGGCACTCAGCATAGGGGAGGGGTTGCCAACGCTCACCTGCTCCCGAAAATGCAACTGTCTAACCCCTTATTGACTTCAAATTTTTCGATTTTCATTATGAATTCACATTGCCACATTAGTGTCACGTATGTAAAGAACAAAAAAGGATAAAAAAAAATATGTGACATAGATCCATCGTCCGGTAAAAATTAATGTGGTTAATTGAAGGACTATTGAAGGACTGTAATGTCAAGTTGGAGCAACTTTGATCCTTCAAAATCGAACCGCAAGAAGTTTCAAATCTTAAGTCCAGAACCAACTCAAGTTTCATACTCATAGGGTCCGTCATCCCAAAATAGAACAAATCAATCAAATGAGCCAATAGAGTTTGATTCTGATTTTCGCTTAACGCAATTTCAATAAGGATAAGAAAAGTTTCCATCACTTCGACGGTTGGTTGAGTGGTTTAGGGTTCACTCCCAAATATCAATTAATTCAAATGGTACTTATGTTTCAAAACGAATGATGTCTTCTTGTCCCTAGCGCTAATAAAAAAAGAGATCAGAAAACTTTCTTGAGGACGAGAGAGAAGACTTCGTCTGCCTGTCCGTACGCCGATCATCGTATTCTGTCATGAAATCCAACGTCACGGAGCTAGCGACGAGAATAAGCAGAGCTCTCCTCTCGGCCTCCGACCGCACCGCCCCGACGCGCGCATGGACGGCGTCGCTCGAGCAGACCCTGCACCGCCTCCGCTGCGGCGACTCGCTCGCCGCCCCTCACCTCGTCGCCCGCGTGATCGACCCGTTCCTGATCCCGCACCACTCCCTCGCCCTCGGCTTCTTCGACTGGGCCTCCCAGCAGCCCGGCTTCGCGCACGACCCCCTCGCCTACCGCGCCGTCCTCAAGTCGCTCTCCGCTTCCCGGCAGTCCAATGCCGTGGAAGCGCTCCTGAAGCGGGCCAGAGCCCGCAGGATCAGCCTCGAAGGTTCCGCCTACGGGCACGTCATCGCTTGTTTTGTCCGGAACAGGAGGACCCACGATGGGTTTTTGGTTTTCAGTGAGGCTGGCTCGTCGGTCGGTTACGTTGGGCCGGACGTGTGTAACTTGCTTTTGGCTGTGCTCGCGTCTGACGGGTATATCGATAATGCGAGGAAGGTGCTTGATGAAATGACGCGGCGAGGCGTTCGTTTGAGCACTCTGGGATTGGGCGTGTTCTTGTGGAAGTTTTGTGGTAACGGGGAGATTTCCGAGGTCTTGAGCGTGTTAGATGTAGCTAGGAGGGGTAATGCCGGGATTAATGGGTCAGTTATTGCTGTTTTGGTAGTTCATGGTCTTTGTCAAGCTTCGAGGGCATCGGAGGCTCTCTGGGTGTTGGAGGAGCTGAGAAGTAGAAGCTGCAAACCTGATTTTATGGCTTATAGAATTGTTGCAGAAGCTTTTCGAGAAATGGGAGATGTAGTGGAGAAAGACAGAGTTTTGAAGTTGAAGCGGAAGTTAGGAGTAGCTCCGAGGGCGAATGACTATAGAGAGTTTTTATTTACTCTGATTTCTGAAAGACTAACGAAGGAAGCCACACAGTTGGGTGAGGTCATCGTTAGCGGGGACTTTCCCCTGGAGGATGATATCCTTAACGCATTGATTGGAACAATCTCAGCTGATGATCCCCAATCAGCAATCGCCTTCTTTAGGTTCATGATCAAGAAGGGAAAGTTCCCGACACTTTTGACATTGAGCAATTTGTGTAGAAACTTATGCAAGCACAACAAAACTGACGTACTGGTGCAGGTTTATCAAGTCTTGGATTCTGGTGGTTATTTTGCTGATGTGGAGAGTTACAATGTGATGGTCTCATTTTTATGTAAGGCTGGAAGAGTAAGAGAAGCTTATGGAATCCTTCAGGTGATGAAGAAGAAAGGTTTGGGCCCAGATGTGTTTGGCTATAATTCTGTTCTGGAAGCATGTTGTCGGGAAGATCTGATGCGTCCAGCTAAAAAGCTGTGGGATGAGATGTTTTCAAGTGGGTGTTCTGGAGATTTAAGAACATATACTATCTTGATCAAGAAGTTCTCTGAAATAAGGCAAGTTGAAGAGGCAAGGAGGCTGTTTTACCACATGTTGGAGAAAGGGTTGGAACCGGATTCCTTAATCTACAGATCTCTCATTGAAGGGCTTTGTCAAGAAGCAAACTTTGAAGCTGCCTTTGATATTTTTGATAAGTGTATTGAACAGGATCCAACTCTTGCCAAGAGTGTCCTCAATGCATTCATCCTGTGTCTCTGCAGAAAAGGTAAACTTTTGATGTGCTCAGTGAGTAGTGGATTCTGAGTATTCTTGATTTTATACAATTGCAGCAACTGATAATATCTTGGTTCTTTGTCTTGATATGCTCGATGCAGGTGATTTTGTTAATGCTTCAAAGTTGCTCCAACGTTTCAATTGTGATTTGGACAATTTAGACTCCCATGTCACTTTCCTGAAATATTTAAATGATGCAGATGAGGCTGGACTTGCTCTTGAACACATGAAATGGATTAGGGAAAAATCATCTCTGATGATGAAACATATTTCATCAGAACTTGTATTCCTACTTTCTTCTGGGTCTAAATCGGAACCAATTTGGAACTGGCTTGATAGAGTGCAAGGGAAGGAATTGTCTTGCGGTCAATAATCTTTTGCTCCTGAATGTTTTAAGAATGATAGTTGAAGTTAGTACTTTTCGGACTTTCTTTCAACCGTGCATATGGTACTAAAACAATTTCCTGGAGTAGCCAATTTGTGTTACCTTCTAGATGGAATAGCTTTGACAGCAAGCAATTGAGACATTAGTTACTTGGTCACTTGCCTTCTTTCAACCGTGAATATGGTACTAAAACAATTTCTTGGAGTAGCCAATCTGTGTTACCTTCTAGATGGAATAGCTTTGACATCAAGCAATTGAGACATTAGTTACATGGTCACTTAGGGCGCGCATGATAAAATTTTTACTTTTCTATTTATTTGTTTCTCTTTCCTAGAATAGGTTTGAATGGAATAGGTTTGGAATAGAAATCCGTTTGGTAACGTAATTTGATTTTTTTTTTTATTTTTGGAATAAATTTTTATTCCAGAAATAAATTTAAAGAAAAAATTAGAAGCTAAAATTTTGTCATGAATACCCTTAGAGTGTGTCTGATAACCATTCTATTTCTGAAAATAATTTCTGTTTAGAAATAATTTTTCTAATTATGTTTCCCGAATGAGTTTCGAGCATTTGAAATTATTTGGTAACTGGATAAAAATTCTTTTCGAAATAGAAATGCGTTTGATATAACTTTCATAATTTTATTACATTTTTCTTTTAACTTTTTTTTTAATAATTTTATTACATTTTTCTTTTTTTTTTCTTTTCTTCTTGTTCTTCCTCTCTAGCCAGTTGTCGGCCTTGGGGGAGCCTTGCCAGTGAGGTCGCTAGCGATCGGCTTGAAGAAGAAAAAGAAGCAAAGAAAGAAAAAAAAATAAAAAATTGTTTGATTCTTGAGTTATTTTCAGGGAAAATTCCAAATAATATTTCAAAATGTCCTCATTTTCTCAAGGGTTTGAAGTTCCCATATCAATCTCAAAGAAAGATCTGAGGTGGTTATAGTCATTTCAAATAAGGGCCTAGTCTCATTGGTCGGCAAAATTTTTTGGCCGATCAAGGATATTTTGTCTAAACACAAATTAAATTAAATTAGATTATAATTTGCATTTTTTTTTTTTAGAAAAAAGAAGAGAAAACACAGGCTGGAGGACACTCCTCTTTACTTGTGGTTGCCGCCCCATCATTGGTGGGGTTGTGATGAAGACCAACAAGGTCCCTAGTGCCTAAGGGAGGGCCGGCAACCTTGGTCAACCAGAGACGAGGGTTGGTGGGCAAGAGAGGATGGCGACACTTTCCTAGATCTAGGTGAAGGTTGCCTACTCTCACCCAGACTAGGCAAGGGTTGCTAACCGTCATGCAAGCTTGGCAAGGCGGGCGACCCTAGCCCATATTTGGGAGAGGGTCACCGCCCTCTCCCATCACCGACCCTCCCCTAGGTGCCGACAACCCCACTAGCCTTCGATGGGGTAACAACTAGCACCTTCCCTCATATTTGTTTTTTTAAAGAAAAATAGAAAAAAAAAAGAAGAAGAAAGTTAAAAAAAAAAATAAAAAGGCAAAATTGCCCTTTGCATTTAGTGAGTCAGGCCATTATTTCAAACTAATGTATGTACTTCAAATTCTTCTTTGAAATAAGGTCAATTTCAAATCTTTATTTGAGAAAATAAATACACTTCGGGCCCTTATTTGAAATAATGTCAACTTTAGAGCATTATTTGAAAAAATGAGGTCATTTCAAATCCTTATTTGGAATTTTCCCGTTATTCTTGGAAACAAAAAAGCAATTTTTTTTATTTATTAATTTTGTTCCAAATATATTCGTGGGAACAAAAGAATTAGCCGACAATACCAAGCAATTTCTATTCTATTCTTTTTTTTTTTTTTTGTTCTGAGAACTTTAAATCATTATTTGAATGATAACGTTTACCATTTGAAATCAAAAAAAAGTGTTATTTGAGGAATTTTCCAAAAGTTCCAATAAAAAATGAATAAAAACACGTTTGGTAAATTTTATTCTTTTTTTGTTTCTTTTAATTTTTTCCAAACATTTTTATTTTATTTTTCATTTTTTCCTTTCATTTTTATTTTTCTTTTTTCGGCGATCCAAAGAATTAGAGGCTCGGCCTCGCGTTAGGCCGGGCGAGCTAACAATACCAAAAAAGAAGAAAAAAAAAGAAGAAGAGAAGAAGAAGAGAGAGAAGAAACGTTTCTTCATTTTTGTTTTTTACGATTTTCTTTTTTCTGTTCTTATTTTCTTTTTGTTCTTTTTGTTCCGAGGAACAAAAGAATAGAAATAGTCATTATTTAGTTGGTTGCCTAACAAGGTCCGATTCAACTTGACAATTCTCTACTTGTTTCTCCCATCTAAAGTTTTCAATTAGTTTATCTCAAGTAGCATTTTTTGACATAGGCAATTGCTTATGTTATATTGTATTCATTATGCCTCAAACCAAAACAAAGCTCTCTCGAATTAATGAACTCGCATTCCTATCATATGAGCGAGAAATAGCATCAAAACCAAGTAAAACGTTATCTCAACTAATGGCTAGACCAAATTATGCATAAAATGACAACTACATACTAATAAATCGGATATCCTAAAACGATTATTCAAATTGTCCGCAATGCAAAGCTTGAGCGTGAAACTTGGTTATGTCATCATTCTTTCCACCAAATCCTATTTCAAATATTCTTATAGTCAATAGAAAACTCTTTTAACATACTATAAGGATCCCAACTTGACCATTCCAAAATCAAGCTGAAAACCAACAGAATATGACCCTGAAATTGTTGGACATGCACTGTTCATCATGAGTAGGAAACTTCGAAATTTTGTTTAGGGCAAATCTCAAATCAAGTTTAATAAAATCTTATGGCTCCAAGACACTCTAAACTATCATACATATATATGTGGCTCAACGACTCAAAAAGGACTTCGCGGCTTGAATCTCACATAATTTTGAATTCCAAGCCCTAAAACTAAAATTACTCTGATTGAATGAATGAGGAGCACAAGTACTTAGTGAGTGTTATGTTATGTTATGGAATTGAATCGGCTCAGCGAGATGTCCGTGGCTTGTACGTGCAAACCCCTTTCCTCTTTTTCCTCTTTCCATTTTTTCTTCTTTTTCTTCTTTCTTCTTCTTTTTCTTCTTTCTTCCCGGACCGGTTCGATTAATGAGCTGAGCACTCTTTTTTATATCTTTTTCTCCTGCTTTTGACTTTTCAACCTTTTATTTCCTTTTCCTTCTTTTTTTTTTCAAAAATCGAAAGTGGGTCCCACCGCTCCTTTTGGACTCTCAAAAAGTTTTGAATATTACAGTATGTACGTGAAACCGAAATTCAAGAGAGTAATTTCCTGTTAAATTGTTCGAATAGATATTCAAGCAGTCTTCTATAATTATTCATTCATTAAATAAAATGGCTATTCCTCATCTATAGCTAGAACAGAAGTGAGTACAATCAAGCATAATCCACCGTACTTTATTTAAAATGTAGGCATCCCTTATAAAGACTTCAAAATAGTTACTTAATCAGGACCTCAATCGAAATATCAAGGACGAACATATGACCATTGGTTTTGTTCTTGTACATAGCCCTACACTAGAAACCATGAATCAGACGCTAGAACTAGTTGTGTCCGCCTCGATGTCAAATACTAAAAGATCAGTCGACTCCGGTTTGTTCATTGCACTAACTGAAGTCAAGAGAGAATCGCATCCTGTCTCATTGAGTAAACTTTGAGTCTCTTCGTTGTTCCGTTGATCGGCCCACAACTTCTTGTTGATCCTAGCCAGTTGCTCGGCCACTTCCCACATTGTTGGCCTACTCACGCCATTATAGTTCAAGCACCTTCTAGCGAGCAAACCGACTTCCTCAATCTCCCGCACTTCACCTTCATTGGATGGCTCAAAATTTATCATATGGAGGAGTGTTTGGTCCTCCATAGCAGAGATGAAAGATTGGATGATGTTGATCTTTTCCCCAGATTTTCTACGCCGAGTTGGCATCTCTCCAGTAAGGAGCTCCATGAGGACAACCCCAAAGCTATAAACATCACTCTTTGTGGTTAATTCCCCAGTGGTGAGATACTCAGGGTCAAGATAACCTATCGTGCCTTGTATTCTTTCGGCTATATGGGTCTTTCCGGGTGATATCAAAACCGAGGCTCCGAAATCAGATATTTTAGCATAGTATTTCTCATCCAAAAGTATATTCAAAGACTTGACATCGCTGTGAATGACTAGCGGGTCGGCTAGGGAATGCAAGTACTCAAGGGCCAAGGCGGCTTCCAAGGCAATCCTGAGGCGATTCTTCCATGATTGCAAGACCGTTGATCTCTTGTCATGAATGTGGTAATAGAGATTCCCATTGGGGATGAATTCATAGACCAACAATGGCACTTTTGTCTCCAAACATATGCCCATGAGCTTGACCAAGTTCCTATGATTCACTTGTGAAATGATGCCAATTTCATGTAGAAATTCATCATGAGTGCTCAGAGAGCCATCCTTGTTTATGTCCTTTGGTATCTTGATAGGGACATCTCTAGGCTTCTTGACTGCAAATAAAATATCGCTATGGATTCTTCCTCTATAAATTGAAGCAAAGCCACCCTCACCGAGCTTATTGCTAGCATCGTAGTTGTTGGTGGCTCTAGCCAACTCTGCCTTAGTGAAGATTTTCACTCTTTGGTGCTTCAAGATCTCACCTCCATTTTGCCTGAAGTGTCTCTCCTTGGCCCTCCTCTTGCATATGAGCAAGACTAGGCCACTAACAACTACGCACAACATTACCGCTACGATGACTACCACACAAAATTGAAAAATGGATGGATTAGTTTCTCTCCCGAATGATTGATTTACATTGACAAGTAATGAATTTGGACCTTGTAAATTTTAAAACTAAAATTTGTTCTTACATTTTCCGCTTAAATACTTGACACATTGTCGACATTTGAAATTTTCGTCGACATTTTAATCATCAATTGTTTGCAAAAATATAAAAAAATAAAAAATAAAGAGCCAAAAAGAAAACAAAGAAAAGAAAAAAAAAAGAGAAAGAGAAAATAAAGCAAAAAAAATGAAAAAATGAAATGAAATGAAAAAAATAGAAATAAAGAGAAAACAAAAAGAAAAAAAGAGAGAAAACAAAAAGAAAACAAAGAAAGAAGAAGAAGAAAAAAAGAATATAAAAAGGGGGGGCTTCTTTTTCGGGGGATCTCTCACTCCTGCTCTCTCGGGTTCCCGCGCTCTCTTGGCAAAACAACGAAACGGACTCGCACACTCCGGCTCTCTCTGAATGACGATCTCTCTCTCCCGCGGAGCTGAAAAAGGGGGTTTTCTCTCTTTCGATCGGGGATTTTTCCTTCCGGTCTCCTCCACCACACGAAAAGAACCCTAGATCGAGGATCCTCCATCGTCAAGCTTTCTCTCTTTCTCTGCACTCGACTCGGATCCCAAATCTTCAAGTTCTTCCCATCGCGGCGGAGATTCGATTCGTGCGCTGCCTCTACCGCAATCCGGTCGCCAACCGTCGCATCCTTCGTCTCCACCATTGCTTTGGCCTGTCGCCTCCGGTACTGAGATCCGGAGTTGATCTCCACTCGCGATCGATTTTCGTTTCTTCCGTCGGGAGTTCCGCCGCTTGGAGGTTTGTGCTTCTGGATTGATAGAGTCGGAGAAGATGGAGAATGAGAAGAAATCGTCAGTGATGTTTCTGGCTTCGAAGATGAAGAGCTTGAAGCGGTCGTTGGCCTCGCTATGCTGATCATCTTCGCGCTCGGCGTATTCCCATCCCCGATCGGTGACAGCCACAGCTAAATTTCCTATATCGGTCAGTGCAGCCGCAACTGTGACGGAACGGATGAACACTTTAGGAAAAACGACCGAACGGTTCCTCTCTCTCGAGGACGCTCTCCAAATCTCACACGCTCTCTGGGACTCAAGCTGACTCTTTTGCTCGGGAATTCTCTTTCCTGCTCTAATTCTTTTTTTCTTACAGACACTTGATCGCTCACGCCGGGATCTAGCTTCATCAGGATCGAAGATTCTCTCTGTTCCGACTGGTTGGGGATCGCTAGGGAAATCTGTTCTTTCTCTCTGTTCGAGTTCTCGCTCTCTCTGTTCGAGCGGTCCGGATTTTTTTTTTTTCTCAGCTCGAGGTCTCTCAATCGGATGTTTCTCTCGCTGGATCCGGCTTCGGAAGCTTTGGATCAGGTGTTCTCCGACTTTTTCCCGGAGATTTGACGCTCGCTTGCTCAATCAGGTTCGCCATCTCTCTCTCGATCGCTCTATCTCGCGCTCAGCCTGTCGCTCGCTTTCTCTCTCTGTTTTCCCCTATCAATTGCCTACTATTGAAGTTCACTAGGTAATCTGAGCTTGTAAAATTGTTGTCGTGATAAGTTTGGTTGCGCTTTCCTATCTGGCTGTGGCATTTTGGACTCGAGGCCGAGATACCTACTTTCTGCTCGATGAAATGCTTAAGCTAGATCAGAGTTGGCTATCGAGTGTCTCTTTCAACTGTTGATTGGTAAATGTAATCAATTCATGTCTGAAACTAAACCATTGATGAAATAAGTTTTTCCATGGCCGAGGTTTTTTCTCAGATTGACCACAAGTTTGATCTCATGTATTGCTAAGCGTGTTTTTGTGCACTAATGTGTCAGTGAGGATATTGAGGAGGGAGAGTTCTCTGAGGCCCGTGAAAATCTCGCTGCCCTTAAGAAAGATTTTTGGGGAGGTGGATGTTGAGTCTGCCGAGTAGGAGTTGACTGGTGATTGATCGTCCAATGTTAATCTGTTCTAGGATTTTGGAGGTTAATGAGTCAATGTGATTAATAGATTGATTTGGACAATTAAACGCAGAAATTAATGGAAGAAATCAGCTAGAAAAAATAATTCTGATTTCTTAAAGCTTCGAATCAGTAGGGTGCCTGTTAAAATTGAAGTTCATTTGCTGTGAGAAACAAGCCACTAAATCTAGGAGCTGAATCTGGGAATTTTGACTTCAATTCTTCAATGATAGTTTCTGGCATGATCTGTGTTTGTTCTCTAATCATACGTTGTCTTGAATATATTGATATAATCTACTGAGGTTAATGAATTTCTGTGGATTGATGATCAATGATCATGAACTTGAAGTTGATTGAACTTGATTTGCCTTGATATGTCACTTTCTATTTTGGCTTAAATGAGGTGATAGATGAGGCTTTCTGGTCTTGAGCCCTTTTAGACATAGAAAATAGACTTCTCCAGCTTTGATTTGATATGTTGCATGCCCTGAACGGACGTCATTCGGTCATTGAAAAACACCTACAAAATTTGTCAATTCTGCAGTAGTTTTTTTACGTTGATTTGCTGTTTTGACCTACTGCAATTTTCTGTTTTAACTGGAACGAGCTGGAAGATGATGTTATTAGGACTTAATGTCTTCTAGAGATTCGTAATAGGCTTCTCAAACTTTCCATTGACATATTATATATGCGATATGGCCATCATTTGCCCTGCCTTTCCTTTTTTCAAATCGAGCTTTGAAATCTGGAATTTGTCTTGAACTGTAATGCTGTCTTTTCTGTGGATAGTTGTTGTTAGTCTTAAGATGAGATAGTAGATTTGTCCAAATTGCTTTCAATATGTTGTAGAATGACGGTGTGACATGCTACTATGATCTATTCTTGATTGACTTGTTCATGTTCTTAATATTTTTAGAAATTCATGCGTTAGGAATCTTGAGGTGCTTCCTTCATGGAATGACATCCTTTATCAATTGTCTACAAAACGGTTTTAGGTATCATGTGGGTTACACATTGATTGCTCCGTTTGCCTTAAATACATATGTTAAGTGAATTCAATGGTGCATGTTTTGGAATAAGTGATCTTTAGTTGGTTCATTCATTGTTTTGGGTTGATTGAGGACCAAGGTCATATGGCTTGAATGTTTGTCATGTTATATGCTTTGTGTGTGATCGTTAGATGGATGATATAGGTGTAATACATAATGATGCTAAATCTTGGGATTTCACTTAGAATTTGGTGTAAGGACTTCATGACTTTAGTCACCATTTTTGAACACTAATAATGTCCTGTTCTTTGATGTTTTGATATGTTTGTTTGTTTCCTTCCACTGCATATACCTAGTTATAGACTTCTTAGATTAGATTTAGAATATGATCCTGAAGATGGAGAAGGCGTGAAGATGGTGAAGGTCGATGTCCACTCCGACCGTCATTATGTAATATTCATTTCTCTCCCGACATATGTCTCGGGTTCCATGCATTGTATAAAACCCGACGAGTTGTGGGTTTTTCTCTCTTTTTCCCATATATTTCTCTTTTATATTTTCTTTTAGGTTTGCATGATAGATTTACTGCTTTTCTTGATTGTTTATTTCATGTCTTGCAATTTCAATTTCATTGATTGTTTTCTTTTCACTTCTTAGGAATAGAATAGAATGAAAAGTAATCCACCACGCCTGATCATTTAGTATAGAATTAATGATCTTGAAAATATAAAAAGAAATGCATGGACACGTTAGGAAAAACACAACATACTATTTAGGTACCGAAAGGGCGCTAATAGCAATATTAGCGTAACCCAAGTCCCCGAATCTAGATATCTGGTTACGTAGGAATCGAGGGAACACTCCCAACCCTCGATTGGGTTTCTAGCCGACCCCCAAAATAAGGTTAGTGGCGACTCCTGTATATTTTTAGGTTGTGATAAACAACTAGATCGCATAAATAAATCTGCTGTCGCGCGGGGTACGAGCTTGGGAGAGCTCGTGATCTCGTGAGGAAACTCTCGAGATCAAGTATCCCTAAACCCGACCTTTCCCATCCTTGGATACATTTCGAGGAGCGGCAAGATCGGGTCGCGACACACATCAGCCACCAATGGGGTAACCGGATTAAGCCACACCATAAAAAAATGCCCCAACTTTACCGAAACACACCCACATTTTCCGAAAAATCACATGCACATGCGGTAAGAACCATTTCCCATCAAATGCCCATCGAAGACACCATAAGCACTGCTCAAAGCCGCACAAGCAGCACCCACGCCCGCCAAACCCCCCTACAGATGTCATGTCAGGCCGACGACCTTGCGTCAGAGGTTTGAGTTTTGTGTTTTTGAACCAGGTCATTTATGTGTAATTGGTCATGTGGGTAAAGTTGTAAGTTTAATATAACGGTTGCACCTTTTATCCTTTTAGCCAAAAGTGGTCGGGGTGTATTAAAAGAAAAAATAAGTGTGGTGGGTGCAGTCGAGGTACGACGAAAGAAAGGAAAAGGGGTGTGGTCGTGCGTCTCTCTCGGTGAAGACCGAGAAAGAAAAGGAAAAGAAAAAGCAAAAAAGGAGGGGGGGCAGGGAAATGGAATCTTGGGTCATAACAGATCGTAACACCATACAAATTTTCGTAGTTTCTATTCAAAATATCGCAATACAAAAAATTTTAAATTTTTTTATGTGATAATCATCACGTGATTGAGTACTCATTCCCCAAAGATCCTAAGAAACACCCCAAAGGAGAAGCGGCACTTTTAGAGAAAAACTTTGAGAGACTATTGTCATGGACCGGAGATTTCAAGACCTGAGCAGCCACAGAGATGGTCCATACAATTGGCAAGACTTGAATTGTCTTGGGCTCTAGGGTTTTCATAAGGAATCTAGAATACTCTCAAGGACAGTATGGGAAATGTAAACTCAAAATATTTCATGTATTTAATGGGATAGATAATAATCTTGTATTTAATAGGATAGATGGCAATTGAGATGATAATAATTGAAAATCCTCATGTATAAATAGGAGTGCTCTCCCCATTTGAGCAATAGAAGTGATTTTTCTGTTAGAGCTTCTCTCTCTACTACATATTTGAGTTAGTGAGCAAGCGTTCGTTCCTTGGGAAAAAGGCTTAGTTTAGGTGATCTAACGAACTAAAGGAAGCCTAAGTTGCCGCACGGTCTCAATCACAAGCATTGACCCATGACACTAGAATGGTTGTTTCTTGAAGCTAAGTGAATTGGCTTATACTTATAAGCACATGAGTTTATAGACTCTAAATTGCCAATTTTGTGCAAGCATTTTGAGTAGTGGAGGTTTATTTTGGTGCCACCACTTTGTCTACATCTGTGTCATGATTCATGACGTTTTTGTGAAATTTTTTGGGGTAGTAGATTAGCTAAGGGTTGTTTGTGGGGGTATTATTGAATTGTGCGTTGGGTTTGCATTGGGGGATCTGTAACTAGTTGAAACTGGTGATTGGGGTGTGTCAATATGAAAGGAAACATCATGATGCTACGCCAAAAATGATAGGCTGTCATTGAAGAGTCTAGTTCTATGAAAATTGCCCCCACTTCTCAAGGCGCGTGGGGATTTCTTTGATGAAAGCACATTGAGGAGTTGATAAGGTAGTTAAAGTTAAGGCTTCAGATGCTAAAACATGCATTTGAAGCATTAAGCATAAATGAGTCGGAGACCACTGACAACCATATCGGTGACTGGTGATCGCTCGAGTTGAATGTAGAGTGAGAACAATTTGAGAATATATAAACATAAGCCTTATCAATAGCAAGGGCACTCGTAGTCCAAAGCAAGAGCAGCTTAGATTGTTGAGTGACCATAACAAGGGAATTAGAGTTACCTGCAGCGATTATGGCGATTATGGCAAGACGAGAAATTTGGCAACTGACTTTGCCATCACCATCCATGCCAAACGGGCAGTGGCATGTGTAGTCCCCTGCTGTATTCTTGCAATTCCCATGACATGGATATTGTCCTGGATCCTTGCACTCGTCGATGTCTATGTCAAACAGAATCAAAGGTGAAACTGTAAGTGTACGTTCATGCGGTATTTTGCTTCTTAAAAATGACGTCTTGGGTGTATTGAAGCATCTAACTCAACTCAATGAAGTACTGGCTGGAGGAGGCTGGATCACGGAAATTCTGGCCTAATTCAAACGAAAAAAAAATTGGCTCGTAAAGAGAACAGAAGAATACCTTCACATCCCGCGGATTGTGGGGACAGCGGGAGGACATAGGGATTCCCCGCGTACCCAGGCTTACAGAAGCAACGATAACCCACTTTCCCGAAGTCAGAGCAGTTACTGTTGGCGCCGCAGGGGTAGCTCGATGGGTTCAATCGCGCTTTCTCACAGGTCAAATTCCGTTCAACTACCCAATCCAGGACCACCCTTGGGAAAATGTCTTTGCGCATATCAGCCGGGACAGGAAGTTTGTAATCAGAGACATTAAACGGTTCCTGGTCCACTAAGAACGCTGATCCGCAAGAGCTGAAATTCGAAACTGAGGTGTAGTTCGTTAAGCTGAGCAGGGATATATTGAGGTTCCTCATGCTCCAGGGGATCGATGTCTGACAGCACCCCCGGGCGGAGCAAGTGCCCTCGGCCTTGAAGTTGATGTCCTCGAGGCAATAGGCAACGCATGCACTCCCTATGATACCGTCTGGGGCCGTGATCGCTCCCATGGTTTCGCAACCGAAGGTAGTGAACCTATTGCGGGTGCCCGAGAATGTATATTGCCCGTCTTCGTCCAGTAGAATCGATATGTCAGGGTGAGAGTCGTCAAGCCGATGGCCAGTCTTATCATAACAGTCGAAAGCTATTTTCCCACTAATGGTCATCGTTCCGTTCTCCACATATATGTCGAGCACTGGAATGTCGCCGGGAGGTACAGCTTCGGGGGAGTTAAAGCGTGCTTGCAGTTGAGGACGAGTTTGGGGTTCCATGCACAACTTTCGTTGAGCCCGAATGGGAAAGGCACGCTCATGTCGCCACATTGTTGGTTGCAGTTGTGCTTCTCGGCAAAAGAGGCCAAGGCCAAGGCCATTGGAAGGAAATAAAATACGGCTGCTTTAATCTTTTATGTTTTTCCAATCTGTGCTTTCCTCTGGCTCTCCTACCGGTTTTTATAATCCTACGTTCGTTGATGCCGATGCCTCAGCGGCAGCCAAGTCAGTGAGCACATTGGAAGACCGAGTCATCAATTACGACCGTTGAATACAAATTTTGCCTTCATTTTCACTTACTATTCAAAGGTTCTAGAGCTGTGATTGTTTCACAAGACACGAAAAATTTTCAATTCTCAAAATATCAAATTGCATTTGACACAAGAAAAATCAGTTCTTAGAATCTACAAGTTTTATAATTAGTTATTCAATAAGTACTCTTATGGAACTCCTCAACAGAATCCTTTTCTAAATATTCTCTTGCTTCAATTTCTTATTAAAAATGATAATTGGCGGTTCTCAATGGAAATCCAAAAGTCCTTTGCCTCCGTGACAAGGGATCTCACTTGATTTACCATTACCATGATGTTGCAATAAACTAGTCGGTCACTTACAATCTGAATGAGTGATCTAAACATATATTGTTATCTTTTATTAAGTTAAATCTAGTGTGGGACAAATCCGATTTTCGACATAAAATTGTAATGCATGCAGTCTATTATCTATCCCGCCTATGAGCGAAGAGATTCAAGGAGCGATTCCTCACGCGATTGCCACTTTATCCTCCATGGTAACTTCTGTAACATCCACTTTTTTCTTAATTTATCCCTTTTATTTTGAACACTAATTTGTCCACATTTTTACGAGTATTTTATTTACCAATTTAATTTGAGAGAACCACCACACATGCGTGCACATCAGCGTTCTTGCACAAAATTTAAATATCTCTTCCACTCCACTATCTTGATTGTAACCTTCTCTCGTGTTACTTTTATTTTCCCCCTTTTTTAACTATTGAGAATTTTGAATCTTAGAGGATAGTCGCATCTTACTTGTTGCATTTTGTGAAAGACAAATAATCCTTGAGGATAGTGCAGCAACACACCTCATGCGTTGTTGATTTTTATATTTTTTGTTAGTGGTTCTTGGAATTTTTTAAAATGATAGGAGGACTCAAACATAATTAACCAGTTATCAAGAGAGAAATTAATACAACAACCCACCACCTTGACCATCCACTTAAAGCTGAGTTCCGGAGGTAGGAATCATACCGACATCAATTGATTTTTTGACCCGAACACCTAAGAATGCGCTTATCATTGGGTTGATTTCAAGGTAGGTTCTCAGAGTTTCACAATCCGCGCAAACTATATAAACAAAATAAGACCCGTTCGTATCTCAACAAGACGTGAGAACACAGCCACCATATCAACTTGGGGGATGACTTGACAAGTCGACGCAAAAGACAGCCTTCACAAGTTGTTGTTGGTTTGTGTTTCAACAAAAGAAGGCAAATTCACAAGCAAGTCTTCATCCGCTAAATGCTATATACCATAGAATATTCAATAAGAAAAATGACATTTTGGAAAGAAGTGACAAAGACTTCCTTGTCCAGTTTTTGTTTGATGTGCAAACATGAGATTTGTGCTTTTCCCTTGCACCAATCATGGGAAGAGGGAGTTTGCTAGAAATTACAATCTATTGAGGACTAGAAGGGAGGTTGACCCAAAAAAGCTTCTTAGTCCTCTAAAATATCAGCTAAGGACATGTGCCTTGCACAAACGCCCGTTATATATATAATTACTTAAAACTATGATAAAATAATACATTACTTTATGACACTTTCTAAAAGTATTAGAAGCCACCTTTCTAGTGGTCTTTCTATTTTCAATATAATAATATAATATTCATGTTTATTGAGACTAAGTTATAAAATAGACTAATGATTATATAACATTAGATTCTTTTGACAAGTTAGTGCGACAAAGCATAAAGCACTAAAATAAACATTAAAGAAAGTGCTAATATGGTGATTAAAGAGTTGTGATGTTAGGTAAACTTGTTTTTAAAGAAAATAGTTATGTGCATTTAAGATAGTGTTGATACTATCAAAGATCTCAATTGTGTCACAAAATCTCCTGAACTAGTACTTCTATAACATCCACTTTCTTCTTAACTTATCCCTTTTGTTGTACACTAATGTGTCTACATTTTTACGAATATTTCATTTACCAATGTAATTTGAAAGAACCACCACAAATGCGTGCACACTGGTGTTCTTGCATAGAGTTCAAATACCTCTTCCACCCCCACTATTTTGATTGTAATCTCCTTCCTTTCATGTTAGTTTTATTTTTTCATTTTTTTAACTGTTAACAATTTTGACTTGCAGAGGATAGTTGCATCCTATCTTTTGCTGCAAGACATAAATAATCATTGAGGGTAGTACAGTAGTACATCTCATGCGTTCTTGATTTCTATATTTTTTGTTAGTGACTCCTAAATTTTTCTCAAAATAATCTGATGACTCAACCATAATTAGCCGATTATCAAGAGAGAAACTAATCCAACAACCCACCACCATGACCATTCACTTAAAGCTGAGTTTCTGGGGTAGGAATCGAGCATACCAATTGATTTTTTGAGCCAAACGCCAAAGAATGCCCTTATCATTGGGTCGATTTCAAGTTAGGTTCTTAGAGTTTTACAATATGCGCAAATTACAAAAACAAAATAAAACCCATTAGTATTTCAACAAGAAGTGAGCACATGGGCTCCATACCAACTTGGGGGATGTAATGACAAGTCGTCGCAAAAGACGGACTTCACACATCGTCGATGGTTCATGTTTCAATAAAAGAAGGCGTAATCACAAGCAAGTCTTCGTCCTACTGGGCACTATGTACCATAGAATATTCACTAAAAAAAATGACATTAGAGAAGAAGTGACAAAGACTTCCTTGCCAGTTTTTGTTTGATGTGTAGGCATGATATGGGAAGATGTGGTCCACTAGAAGTTACAATCTATTGAGATCTAGAAGGGTGGTTGACCTAAAAAGGTTTCTTAGTCCTCTCAAATATCGATTGATATTTTATCGAATTTTTACCCAAGGCTAGTTTGAGGACCTATGCCATGCACAAACACCCTTTTCACTTATATAATTAGTTAGAACTACGATAAGTAGTAGAATCGAATTTTATCGAATTTTTACCCAAGGCTAGTTTGAGATCCAGTGCCATGCACAAACACCATTTTCACTTATATAATTAGTTAGAAATACAATAAGTAGTAGAATTGACATTTTTGTTGATACAATAATATAGTATTGAAGTTTATTGAGACTAAGTTGTAAAATAGAGTAATGATTATATAATGTTAGATTCTTTTGACAAGTTAGTGGGACAAAGCATAAAGTACTAAAATAAACATTAAGGAAAGCGCTAACATGATGATTAAAGGGTTCAAGATGTGATGTTAGGTAAACTTATTTTTAAAGAAAATACCTATGTGCATTTAAGATAGGGTTGATACTATCAAAGATCTCAATTGTGACACAAAATCTCCCAAACTAGTACTTCTATAATGCTTTCTTCTTAACTTATCCCTTTTGTTATACACTAATTTGTCTACATTTTTATGAATATTTCATTTACCAATGTAATTTGAGAGAACCACCACAAATGTGTGCACATTGGTATTCTTGCATAGAGTTCAAATACCTCTTCCACTCCATTATCTTGATTGTAATCTCCTTCCTTTCATGTTAGTTTTATTTTTTCCTTTTTTTAACTGTCGAGAATTTGAATCTTAGAGGATAGTTGCATCTTATCTTTTACTAAAAGACATAAATAATCCTCCAGGGTAGTGCAGTAGTACTGTTCTTGATTTCTATAATTTTTGTCAGTGATTCCTAATTTTTTTTTTAAATAATCGGATGACTCAACCATAATTAGCCGATTATTAGGGGAGAAACTAATATGACAACCCACCACCATGACCATCCACTTAAAGCTGAGTTTCCTGAGGTAGGAATTGGGCACACCAATTGATTTTTTAAGCTGAACACCTGAGAACGCCCTTATCATCGAGTTAATTTCAAGTTAGGTTCTCAGAGTTTCACAATCCGCACAAACTGCAAAAATAAAATTAAAAAACCCGTTAATATTTCAACAAGAAGTGAGCACATAGGCTCCATATCAACTTGAGGGATGAAATAACAAGTCGTCGCAAAAGACGTACTTAACACATCGTCGATGGTTCATGTTTCAATAAAAGAAGGCGTAATTCACAAGCAAGTCTTTGTCCTACCGGGCGCTATGTACCGTAGAATATTCGCCAGGAAAAATGACATTTTGGAGAAGAAGTGACAAAGACTTCCTTGCTAGTTTTTGTTTGATGCGTAGACATGATATGGGAAGATGTAGTCCGCTAGAAGTTACAATCCATTGAGGATTAGAAGGGAGGTTGACCTAAAAAAGTTTATTAGTCCTCTCAAATATTAGCTGATATATTATCAAATTTTTACCCAAGGCTAGTTTGAGGACCCGTGCCATGCCCAAACACCCTTTTTACTGATATAATTAATAGAAGTCACAAGTAAGATTTTACAAGAGGTAAATTCAAAAACTCTTAAAAGTTCGGAAACGTCATTCAAAGAGTAAATTTTTAGTACGACCAAATTAATACCTAGCAGAGAGCAGCGTACCCCATCAAAGCAAAGGGTATACAGAGAACAGGCGTCCCTTAGACAATTTTCTTTTGTCCTCTTTTTGGAATGGCAATACCTGCATGTCGAGATTTAAAATCCAATCAAATCCAAAGGGGTGGCCAAGAGGGATGTCAATTCATTGTCCGTTGAGCTCGAAGAAGATGTAGTTTACACCTTTAGTTAGAAGCCAATACCAAATCCGAAGACATTCGAAGTAAGAAACTAGTCTCCCACCATACGAGCCACATGAGATTATAGTTTTGGACAATTCTCTTCTCTAGCCCTAACTCATTCTCTGAGCAACTTCCTTGGCAAGAAGCCTTTCTCTGGCCTTGGTTTTGGCTTGGGATTTTGAGCCCATGATCCCACCACACCACTTTTTCCTATACTCATTGTACTTGTCATTGAAGTTAGCTTGCCAGAGTGAACAATAAGCATGACCGGCATAGCTCATAATGGAGAGAGCTATGAACATCTTCTTCATATGAACTCTAGAGAGGCAGGAGTTCATATCTTAATAGCCTCCAAGATTTTGCTGAATTCCAACTTGTCCTCATTTTTCACCGTTGTCAGGCACAAAATAAACACAGTTTTCTTATGGACGATCTGCCAAAGATACAGATTTCGTTTAACACAGATGGGTGATTCCCAAATCTGTTAACTAGACAATGAGATATAGTATAATACTGTGCCCAAGCAGGCCTTGCCCTTCACAATGCAGTATGGAATTTCCATTTTCCTGCATAATCTGGGAGCCACAAAACCAGCTCCATCAGGTCCACATCATGAGCAATGACTACCAATTGTGCCTTGTTTTGGAAGCATTTTCTTCAAGTTAGATTTATCTCCCAACTTTGGAATAGTTGAGGGGCGCATTAGAGAAGAGATGATGAGAAAAGACTGATTTGATGGATCGAATAAACGGAGGACCTGCTCAATAAGATAAGCGACACGATTAAGGCCATATTTCACAACAATTGGATTTCTAGCCTCGGAAGTTTTCCCTTTTGCCCTAGTCTAAGCCTCTTTTAGGAGCTTCTCCTTCTTTGCCGCCTTGTCCTCAGGCCTAACTTGAGAAGCATCTTGAATAGGTTTGTTGCTGCAAGAATTTAAAACAAATGAATTAATTCCATGAACAAAATGAAACAAAATGGCAGATACATGCATACTAAAACAAAAAGTGAAACAGAGAGAAGAAGAAAAAAACCAAATGGTTAAAGCATATTGCAAAAGAATGCTGTATTTTAAGACAAATGGATCAGCTACCAATTCAAACTCAAAAATTGAACAAAGCCTCACTTGTAAACGGTGATCAACAGAAAGACAAAACATAATAAAAGAAAAATAGCAAGATATAAAACAACCAGCCAAATTACAAACAAACTTGGAAAGACTCAAGCAATAAGTGAAAACATCTACCAACACAAACTTCAAACCATTTGATTGAAGACTAACTGCAGAACTCACATTTTTCACCTATTTGACTCAAGAATCACATTACTAGAGCAGGCGAAAGCAAACATGACAAATGACGAGTTCCATTCAAAGAGAAATGGAAGTGCAACCACCATTACCATTCATTAACTAGGCATTACATTTCGTAGTTCCCACTATCACAAGCTACTCTACGATACAAGTTGTAAACCAGTATGAAACTTTCATCCCCGATGAAGAAACTCTTGGTATGCATCACAAAATTTCAAGTTAAATAAACTTCAAAATATTAGCTCAACATATCAATGCAGCATTTTGGAAGCACTAGACACAATCAACCCTAGAACAAATGCATGTACTGACAATGATCACATTCAAACAAACAATGAACCAGGTCTTTGAAAGATGTTAACATCCGCATATCTTGTATTAACAACCCCAAGAAAAGAACATAATCCACACCCAGGTTCTTGTCAAGAGTCTTGGTGGACTGGTTTAAAGCCGGCGGAACCTTCAACCTCTACTTCAGAATCCTCCTCTTCCTTTGAATTTGAATAGTCTTAGGGAATTTCACAAACTGGGTCAAATCCCACTTCGACAGAAGCACGCGCCAATCCCAAACTGCTTCGGCTGCTTCTCAAACAAAGGGTTTGTAACTTTCTCCTGCAAAACCACAAAATTGGCAAAATAGATGGAAACTTTGCATGAAAATAGTGGCTCTCAAAACAAAATTGGGACGTTTCGTATGCAATACCCGCTTCTTCTTCGTAGCCGCCGAGCTTTCCCACCTCTTTTAGGACCCTTCAGATGAGCAAGAATGCAAAAAATGTGACAAAAATGAGAATCAAATAGACAAAAAAGTGAACACATATATCACCCTAATGCAGTTTTAGAATAAACTCAGAGCTCTCAAACGGGTCATTACATCAATATGCATTCTAGCTAAAAAAGAAAACAAATCAAAGCGCATAGAATTTAGCCCACGGCCTAAAAAGCTCGATCTAGAACAGAGTATGCAGGGGATGTTAGACCAAAGAGAGAGAGATAGAGAGTATGTAAGAGATGGATGTGGATGGACAAGCGTAAACAAAGGATAGTATATGATTACCACTAAGGCTTGAAGGACGCACCACCAATCAAGGAAGATAATTAGGATCAACGAAATTCAACACCAAGACTTAAAGGACGCATCACTCGCCAAAATAAAGGATTTCGTGATGGAGGAGCTTTCCATCAAAGCCTATAGGATGAATCACCAGCTAAGGACAAAGGGCTTCACTATCGAGAAATAATCCATTCTCCAAGGCCAAAGAAACTAGAAAGTCTAATATATTTATATACTCAAAATTTGTTGCCTTTACAATGAGATCACACCTCTATTTATAAAAACATTGCTAAACAAAAACACTCTTCGAATTCTAGTAACCTTGGTGAATTCACCTAATAATGACTCTTAAAAACAACATGATAAAGAATCATAAAATCTGTAAATAAAGAGACTTTGATGCATGTGTCTAACTTGGTAAGACTTCCTAAATACGTGCACCAATCTTGGAAGCTGTATAGTTATTATAGAAGGTCATCAAATAGCAATAAAAATGGACCAAAACCATCTCTAGTCGTTAGGTTACCGATGGGGAGTCTTGCAACCGATAACAAGCCCCAATAGCGACACATGATCGAACTGATAACAAGCCTCAACAATGTTGTATAATCGGCAACTTCATCCTTGAAGTCACATAATTAGTTTTTGCTTGAATAGCAAATCAATTTGCTCAATAGACAAAATATAGTTACTAGTTGAGCTTGTGGGTTGATCAATGGGATTTGATGCTCCCCACATCACTAGCAAAGTCAATTTATTCCTAAGTTAATAAAACATGGATGGGGTTGATTTTAACATGCATTCTTAATTGTAAGCTTGAAATAATTGGAACACATTGATTTGTGTTTAAAACTCTCATTTTGTATATTTTATTTAAATTTTGGTATATGGTGTTGAGATTATATGACTCATAAATCAAAGAAGATTGCTTATCTTTTTCATTTTGGAAGATCTCAATCATTTTTGCCTTCCCCAAATGACCTCGTTTATTTATCTTATAGTCATTGAATCCATGATATATAATTTGTTTAAACAAACACATATTGCAATATTTAAGATCTGAGTACTTTTTAATCCTACAACAAACCTTCTTAATAGAATTTCAAATCTTAAAATATATTTATCTTCATACCAAACTTTTTATAACTTCTTTAGAGCATGTAGCTTATGGATAATTTTTTAATATTTTGCAAATGATTCTAATACTTTGTAATTCAGTTACTTTGCTTTCTTAAAAAAATGTCAAGTTTTGACACACACGTGCATAGTCCCTATGCAATTTGCTATTTCAAAAAAAGAGTTTTTCGGAATTGTTGGTGAACTACATGTTTAATGCTTGTAAAACATATGCTAATCCTTTCATTTGTATAATTCATAGAAGACTATTTCATACAGACATTAAAACATGCATAATCCATTTATACTCTTTTTCCAACAATGAAATGACACATCACGCTTGCAATACATATTTACTTGTACGACGGCATCGCACTATACATTTACAAGAGCACACATGACGTTACTAATTGCTCGATTTCTTATTTGATATTCGTAAATTAGTATCAACATTCTATTAGTGAAAAGCAAATTTATTTAAAGTGTAGACGTGGTTTGAGTGGTAAAAGTTTCTTGTAATCGAAGTCAAGAACAACCACCTCCATCTTCACCAGCAACCTCGAGCGACAAAGCTTCAAGCTTCGAACCCATCTCTCTCTCTCTCTCTCTCTCTCTCTCTCTCTTCCTGCTCGACTGCTTCCTTCATGGAGAATCACAATGTCGTCGTCTGCGACAATGGCACCGGGGTAAACTCCTCCCTTCCTTTCCTTCTTCCCTCTTCTCTCTCTCTCTCTCTCTCTCTCTCTCTCTCTCTCTCTCACGGTCGCGGGGCTCGTCGGGACTGTAGGCGCGCAGCTCTCGCTCTTTCGTCTCGATCTGGGTCGTTCCCGATCGCGACCCGACTGACTACCCGACACCCTCGACGCGAAACCCGGGCGGACTCCGCGAGATCCAAGCGAATTCAAATGGGTTTTGTGCGACCCGGTTGTCGGATTCAGAATCCGGGTCTCGGGGCGATCCCCGGAAGAGAACCCATTTCCCGTCGACGCACTTTCGCTTCTGCTTGACTCCCTTTTCGCTGCTTGTTTCGATTTGTTGCCGTCGCCGTCGATGTCGATGTCGATGTTTTATGATTGTGGCGCTTGGCCACGCTTTGATGACGCGGTAACTCGGTAAAGAAGCTGACTTTTTGTCTGTCTGTCTGTCTGTCTCGCAGTATGTCAAGTGTGGCTTTGCCGGAGAGAATTTCCCCACGTCCGTGTTCCCGTGCATGGTTGGGAGGCCGATGCTTCGGTACGAGGAATCGCTCACAGAACAAGAGCTGAAGGTGAAAAATGTTTGCTTTTTGGCTGAGTTCACCTATTTATGGTATAACAATGTTGGCGATGAGAGGATGTTCCGTGAGGGTTTATAAATCTTTACTGTTTTAGCAATTGCTTGCGTCACGGTGACGGATTCCAATTTTCTGAATCTTATGAAAGGATTTTTGGTAGGTGAATGGGTGGTGTGTATTCTTAAGGAGTTTGCGCCTTTATGGGAAATTCTCGTTCTTTTCCAGGATATTGTCGTCGGAGATGCATGTGCCGACTTGCGGAATCAACTAGATATATCATATCCCGTAAATAATGGCATTGTGCAAAATTGGGAAGATATGGGTCATGTCTGGGATCACACATTTTACAACGAATTGAAGGTTTGTATTCCTTTGCTTCTGCCAATCGCATGCTATGCTTAAGCTCCATTATCTGCACCCAGTGCAATAACGACTACGAATCCTGACTTCAATTTACGTTTCTCATTAACAGATAGACCCTGCGGAATGTAAAATATTACTTACTGATCCACCTCTTAATCCCTCAAAGAATCGGGAGAAAATGGTTAGTGCTGTCTTATTACTTTAGTATTCTTCATGCACTCTTCCTCATCTTGTTATCACTGTATGTACTTTGCATCTGGGTTGATTTCAGGTTTACTTGGTTTTGTAGGTAGAGACAATGTTTGAGAAGTACAACTTTGCTGGTGTCTTCATACAAATTCAGGCTGTGCTGACATTGTATGCTCAAGGTTCTAAAATATTGAATAGCAGTTAGGCATCTCTTTTTAATTAACACAACTTGCATTATGAATGGTGACCTGCAAAATCCATCATTACTGCAGGTGGAACATGCCACAGGTGAAACCTTGTGGTTGTCCCTGATCAGATATCATTCTTATTGATGCATTACACGATAGTCCTACTTTTTCAAGATGAGCTTAGTATATTTTCTGCAGATTCCTTTTTGTTAACTTAAATGGTCACAGGTTTGCTGACTGGATTGGTAATTGACTCTGGTGATGGCGTCACTCATGTGGTAAACAACTGAAGAGCACTGGTTCATTTTCTTTGTCTCGAACTTTCTGTGATTCTTTTAGGTACACTTGCTAGTTTGAGCTCTTTTGGGTATGAAAATGCATTGGTGAGTGTGCAAGTGTGGGCACATACTCATCTTGTACATATATGACCTATCTTTCCTTGTAGCTGATCTTTACTCCATTTTCAGCTTCTATTACATCTTCTCCTTTCCTCTTGCTTAACTAAGTAGATATATCTAAATGGCTAACCCTATCTAAAATGTCAATATGTTGGATGATCTAATGTAGAAGAGCTGATTTATGTACTTCTTGTCTTTTTAAGTTTTCGTGATTCTTTTGCCTTTTAAATATGCCATGGAAACTAAGTATGTTATGTATGAGGGCATTCTAGGCAATCAGGCGATCTTCTGTTGCATCACAGAACATTTTTCAATCATTTTGGATCAAATATTCTGCTTGAGAAGTGTGAATCCAGGTGTAGGTAAAACATATATGGGTAGAATATGAGAATAAGTACAGGAATTCAGTAGTTTAACTGGTGGGCTATCTTAAGGTTAAGCCTGAAGCATCTCTGCTTGAAAAATGTTCTTCAGGTTCCTGTTGTTGATGGCTATTCATTCCCTCATCTTACAAAACGCATGAACGTTGCTGGTCGGCACATAACTTCCTATCTAGTTGATTTACTTTCACGGAGAGGGTGAGGGTGGTTCAAAGTATTATTTATTAGTCTTTTTGTGTTCTTCCTTCTGCTCAACATTAATTGAGTGTTTTGACTTTCTTCTGAAGGTATGCAATGAATAGAACTGCTGATTTTGAGACTGTCAGAGAAATCAAAGAGAAGCTTTGCTACATAAGGTTTCAAAAGTACTTATATTATATGCTGAATTTTGTGGGGGTTATTTCATCATGTTTGATGTGGTCAAACTTGTGTTAGTTATGATTACAAGAGGGAGTACCAACTGGGACTTGAGACAACCATTCTCGTTAAGCATTACACTGTAAGTGAAGTCTTACTTGGCAGAAGTCATGATATAGGCAATATAATAATCCATTGAACTGCCATTTGTATGTACTCACCTTAGTTAAAATGCATGTGTGGAATGGTCTTTGGAAGTGCTACAATCTCATGTAGTTAGACAATTTTTTTTGCTTCTATCTTTTGTTCTGTTTTTTGGAGGTACCGAGGTAGATGTTCTATCATTGAGCTGTTTTAATTACTTATATTCTAGTGCTTGCTTTAAAAACTTTGCTTCTAGTTAAGGCTGATAGGTATTTGACATCAAATTATTGGTAAATCTATCCTGCTTAGCTGCCAGATGGAAGGGTTATTAAAGTTGGCACTGAAAGATTCCAAGCTCCAGAAGCTCTTTTCACCCCAGTAAGTCTCTACTCCTCCTTTACCTCTCTGTGCAGTCAATTCTCTTAAGACTTTTACAATCCTCATGTTCTTTTAAGGTAACCCTTTCTGCTACTTGTTTGTGGTTAAAGCCACATTCTGAGGCCTTACATTACTGAAATGCGGCCATTGGCTTCAATTAATCATTTGGCATAGATTAGTGGATTGGGCTGGTAGTTTAATCTAATATTGGTTGATCAAGTACTTCAGCAGCAGAGTGGTTGTTATGTCCATGGTTTATGACAAAGGTTTACATTGGAGATAATGGACCATCTAGGCATATTTTGGCATATTTTGTTTTACCTCATCCTGCTAGTCTTTCACAAGTTGAAAATTCCGAATGCAAATAGCTATTCTGGTAGACAGCAGGCAATGGTTTCAGTGGTGTTACTAATTATGTTAAGTTTCTCAATTACAGTAGTGTGCATGTGTTTTGCAGGTTCACAGCCCAATAGCTAATCCAATTCTCATACTTGCATGCTTATGCAAATAGGACCTTATCTTTTAATCGTCAACTGTGCTACTGGTTTCTCTAATTATGCAATCTTCTCCCTGTTGAGAGTTGAGCCACGAAATTTAGTCCATAACTAGACAGCCAAACTGTTATGTACTCTATAATTGTCCTTAAGAAGAAGGAAAGGTGAGCTACAATGTCAAACTGCTGAAATGTTTTAGAACAAATGAGTGACATTAAAGTAATTCATAATTTTAAAAACTTCAAATATTCAGAAGTTTTCCAATTTTCTAAATTTTTAAAGGGAATGCAAAAAAGGACTTTTATGAGCTGAGACAAACATGCCCATGTTAGTGCAAGTTTATTAGACAAAGCAAAATCAGATAATAGAGCTCCTTAGGAATTTATTAGATGGTGCTTTGATGTTGATCATTCTTCATTAGATTTTATGAGTCTTGCAATAAATTTTATATATATTTTTTCTTTTGAGTGGTGCAGGAACTCATAGATGTTGAAGGTGATGGGATGGCTGACATGGTATTCCGCTGCATCCAGGAAATGGACATTGATAATCGTATGCTGGTATGCACAATGAAATACACACCTCTAAAACATGTAGCTTACGTCATTTAGGTATTGGCTCATAATAATATAAGTTTTATTGTAAAAATTAAGCCCTTTTTAGTTCCATTTAGTGACTATACATAGTAAGTTTGAGTAATGTGCATCATGTGTATACTGTCTGTGCTTTCTCTAACTCCTTGTACATCCATGGCATGCACACTCTTCCTCACAAGCAGTATAATTTAGACAATGCTCATTAGTTAGTTCATCTGGGGCATTTTACTACTGCAATATTAGGGAATTTGTTTACAAGATTTTCCAGATCCCTTTGGAATGTAATCTGAACTTTTCCATGCTGTGCGCTCTGTTTGAGACCCATATTCAACAATCAGATGCTAGATCCTAAACTAAATATCAAAGTTTCAGAGTTTTTGCTTGTTACTGATGAGTTTGATCCAAATTTGTTCCTTTCATTTGTCATATATATCTTGTTCATCACAGCTGCACGAGTTATTTCCTCATTTGCAGCTCTACCAACACATTGTCTTAAGTGGAGGAAGCACCATGTATCCTGGATTACCTAGTCGGTAATTAACTTCTACCATTACAAGATAAATCATGGCAATGCCAACAGTTTTTGGACTATAGTAGTCTCTCTTAATAATTCTTGGGCATCTTACTTGTAGTTTATTGATCATTCTTGTTATTGTCCTACAAACATGTCTTTAGAGAGAAAATGATCAGCATCCTTGCCGTGGAAGCTAGCAAGTCATCACCAATTTTAAATTTGTAATATAATGATCATTGAGCTGCAAGATGATGATTAAAAGAAAATAAAGTGCTTTGCTTGAATAAATGGACAACTTCATGTTCAGGCTGCAAACTTCTTTAGTGAATATTCCTGTACTTACTTTCCAGTGATCTTGTCCGTTGTGGACATATTTATACAAAGAGAGAGTCAATCACTGATGTATGTTCACAGTTAAGAGTGAGAACTACTTCTAGCAATAGTCTTCACAAGAGATGCACCTTAAAGAGGAGATGGATTGCATCAGCACTTCTCCTCAGGCAATTACCTAGATGAGACTAATGGTGCTGAAATTAAGTGGTTGATCTTGATTTTGTAGCCTGGGCTTTCTCCAAGACTAATGATCTGTTGTTATTGTCATATATAAATGAAAAGTGTGCACCTTTCCTTCTGTCGAATTTTGCCATGCACACCTCCAAACAAAATCTTCCCTCGTAAGTCCTAAGAATGGTTCTGACAAGAAGGCTAATTGAACTTTTTTTACCGTCTAATAAATGAAATTGCTTGCTTGAGCATTTGTAATCCATGGAAAAAGGGGGTCTCAACAAATTCCGTGCTTTACAGTCTATTCTATCCATGACATGGAATCAAACAGAGTCTCCAGGATTTCCCTAGTTTTCTTGGGGCTTTCTTGTATGAATACTCATTTCTGTAAATTGTGGGTGATCTCCAAGGACAATATGATTACAAAAGGTTTGTTTGGTTTTAACGCTTGAATTAATAAAATTTTGCTTTCTGTTTCAGTCTGGAGAAAGAAATACTGGATCGGTATCTGGAAGTTGTTCTCAAGGGAAATAAAGATGGCTTGAAGGTAGTCTTTTGTTTAACGTAAAGCTTCAAGAACATCATTTTGCTCAATTCTCATCTTCTTTAGACTTTCCATTTTTAGATTACAAATGTTTAGGTAAGTACTGTTCATCATGGGTCATGCAGTCATAATTATAGCTTGAAATGGTAAGGTCCCAGATGAATAAGAACCTTGACTGAGAAAACAGGCATCTGAGAAGTATATGATAGTTTTTGTCCAAGGGATTTTATCAAAGCATGGAACTCTACTATCTACTACCATTGTAAAAGACTCTCCTTTCATCTCTCATTGTGGAATGAGGATATGAATAGCCAAAAAAAGAGGATAAGAATCTCAGTCCTTTCAGCACTAAATGTCACAAAATCTGCATTTTCCAGTGTAGTTCCCAGTCTGTGTGGATAACGATAGTTGATTCAAGATTATTGTTCTCTAAAGTTAAGATTTATGTTTATGGGTAGAACAAATAGTAGAGAGTAACATAATCAGTTGTTTGCGATACATTGTTTGAAATTTGAAAAGCTGTTGTCCGTAGCGAGGCCTAGTAATAAGAGTGTTGCCATCATATGGAAGATTGACCTTTTCTTAACTACCTAATAATAGATTTTTCATTGGTTCGATAGAAATTGCGGTTGCGTATTGAGGATCCACCACGAAGAAAACATATGGTGTACTTGGGAGGTGCTGTACTTGCAGGAATCATGAAGGTAACCTCCTCTCAGGTTTCTGTGTTATGTTTTTCAACCCTGCCCTGCCCCCCCCCCAACCAAGAAAAAAAGGGAAAAATAAATGGGAAAAGAAAAGGAATAATTTTTTTTTTTTTTTTTTTTTTTTTTAAGGGGGGGGGGGGGGGCTGATTTAAGAATAAAAGAAAAATTCTCAACATTTCAATTAAGTTATTTGAGGTCAAAGTTATGCTGTTGTTGTCTTGTGAAGGATGCACCTGAATTCTGGATTAGCAGAGAAGAGTATCTGGAAGAAGGATTTCGTTGTCTGAGCAAGTGTGGGCAGGCATAACCCTTTAGATGGACTTCGCTGGTACTCTTTTCTGCTGGCGCCATTTGATGGGGCGATTCCTTGTGAAAGAAAATGGATTTAAGAGAAACGTGCAGCTACAAGAGAATCACCAAACCGCTTGCCCATGTGGAGTTGAACAAGTTGAGCCACTCGCCCTTAAACCCAGCCACTGTAGATCAAGTTCACCATTCCGTAATTCCAACAAATTCTAGTCCCCAACCCAATAGGGGCATACAGATGAAGATATTTACGTGAAATAGGTAGGCTTACAATAATTTGTTGTCTATACAGTTTTGTATTTGCCCGTGCTGGGATTTCTTGCCAACCGACTTTTTGATAATGGGCTTGCGGGCATTGTATGACCTTTGTTTGTCCTCTACTTTTTAAAGAAAACCCACCTGTTCTGCTGAAATGTAGTTGGAAGGAGCTTGCTTGCAGTTGAACATGCGCCGTACTTTTCATTTAGGTGGCATTTACATGTTTGTTGTTCTTTTTGTATATATACGCTTAATGACATGGAAGAAAGTGAACTAAAAGCTTAAGTGGTATTCATATCAGAATGCCCAGTGTCTCATGGGCACATCTGCTTCTGGTTCGAATGCTTTTTCCTTGTTCAGGCAAAATGCATTCTGAAGCCGTTCTAATGATGACTAATTTTGTTACTCGGGCCGAGTAGGAATACCTCTCGAGGGCTGGCCGTCAACCTGGACGGAACTTTTGAACTTTTGCACGGTGTCTTCACTTTTTCGCACCGGGGGTGTTCTGAGACGTACAAAATAAACGAATAAGCAATGTGAACACCCGAGGAAATGTGACGTGTCTATGTACCGAATGCATTTCTCAGCACATGGTCTGTCAATGCTCTGTTAAATTTGTCTTAGCATCTCAACTGCCGGGTGCTTCTCCATCTCCATGTGGGGGAAGAGAATCTTCCTAAAGCGGCCGTCTTGAGTGTTCATGTTTAACTACTACCCTGGTTCGGTACCAAGTTGCAGAAGCACGTAACAAGATCTGACGGCTATTCAAAGTAAAAAGTGAAACTTTATGGTGACAAGATGGTCAATTAAATATTCCTGTTGGCTAAATTTTGCCATCTGTCACCACCCGTCCAAAGTTGACCTGATTCAGGATAGAATAACAGCAGGTCAAATTGAAGTTCTTTCCTAAACCCGGTTGACTGAGGGAAAATTGCTGGCATATTTGGCAAGATCGGTAGATTTCTGCTATACCTACGTCTCTATGGCCTACCTCTTGGAAGTTTTCTGCAGTAAGATAAGACTTGCTCTGCAATTTTCCCTACGTGATTCTCTGCTAGGAAGCCAACCACCTAAAGATGCTATAGGACAATGATAACTGAAATCAGCAAGAAATATTCAATCTTCCATGATGAATCAATCGTATTGAAATTATGACCAGGCCTTGGTAAGCAAATTCAGGATGCCAACCCCACCAAACCAGCCCTCAGACTCCAAATGAGTGGATTTTATTTGGTGCCAGGATCAGTGGCCAACCCTAACCAAATGATAAAACTTTGATTTTTTGGAAAAGGAAAATTTTGTTTCAGACCTCAGATCTTGGATCATCCTCGATTTAATTATCATGGGTCATCCACCTAACCACAACTGATCTTCTCAGGCTGCAATCACACAGGGACAGTTGTCCCTTTTCCTTGAATTTCATATTCTTGAAGAGGCAGAATGCGTTCTCAGTCAGACCAACTATTTTCCCTATATATTTCCCACTACAGAGGGAATACAATGAGCAGAGAACATCTCACATATTCTGGCAGACATCTGGAGTTGATGCAATCCATTTGTTCTTCATCATCACATTTGTTTTATTAGAAGCTCCGAGGTGAAGATCGCGGATTCTTCTTGAAGAACTCGGAAAGCTAGTCCGTGCTCACTCAGCCTGTCGTAATGGTTTGTCACATATCGATAATGATTGCTGTTTCAGTTACTCGAGAAATATGTATAATGTTCTTAATCAACTCAGTTAATGCTGCTTGGTTTCATATACACACTCCATATTTATACGTAAATCGTTTGTGCTTTTAGGTCCCGAAGCCCGAAGCGTCCACTTTGATGGAGAACTCTCATGGTACTAGTGTATTCCAACTTTGTGTGACTCAAGGCGAACCGACGCTAGTGACTCCTGCTGAGGAGACAGAGAAAGGGCTGTACTTCCTCTCGAACCTTGACCAGAACATTGCGGTGATAATCCGCACGATTTATTGCTTCAAGTCGATCGAGAAAGGCAATGAGCAAGTTGGAGAAGTGATCAAGGATGCCTTGAAAAAGGTTCTTGTGCATTACTACCCTCTTGCTGGGCGCTTGACCATTAGCCCCGAGGGAAAGCTCATCGTGGATTGCACAGGAGAGGGAGCAATTTTTGTCGAGGCTGAAGCAAATTGTACTCTCGAAGAGATTGGAGACATAACTAAGCCTCATCCTGAGACGCTTGGGAAATTGGTTTATGATGTTCCAGGTGCGAAGAACATACTAGAGATGCCACCCCTGGTGGCTCAGGTTCGTAAATTTTTTTATTTTGCGTCTTCTGTTTTGGCATCTCCTACAAACAAATTACACCGCCTGCTAACATATTTGCGGCTCTTTGAATCATATGAAACACTTCAAGAATTTCAGACTTGATAAAAGTTGGAACTGCCATTACAGTCCTAGGCTTCTAGCAATCTATTCTACCTATCTATGCCTGAAAGCTCTGAAGATTTGGCTCTCTCCCCACAGAGGAAGAAATATTGGCAGAAACAAAATGCCAGCATGTTTATTCTGCTACGACCTCACTTGTTACCAACCCATCCTTCAAAATCACTAAATGAGAAGCTCATATTATAGATATGTTCACATTTTCCTGTATCAGTGAATGGATTTATTGCATGATTGAGAACTTGAAGCTGCCCTTTTTGGTGTTTGCCAGGTGACTAAATTCAAATGCGGAGGGTTTGTTCTAGGGCTGTCCATGAATCATTGCATGTTTGATGGGATTGGAGCTATGGAATTTGTTAATTCGTGGGGTGAAACAGCCAGAGGGTTGCCTCTCACTACCCCACCTTTCCTTGACCGAACTATTCTGAAATCCAGGAACCCGCCTAAGGTGGAAAACCTTCATCAGGAATTCGCTGAGATAGAAGACAAGTCTAACACGGCTGATCTCTACAAGGACGAAATGCAATACAGTTCTTTCTGTTTTGATCCCGAGAAGCTTGAGAAGCTAAAGGCTAAAGCAATGAAAGATGGGGTTCTTGAGAAGTGCACCACTTTTGAAGCTCTCTCAGCATTTGTATGGAGAGCTCGAACTAAGGCACTCAACATGGTGCCTGCTCAGCAGACAAAACTTCTCTTTGCAGTGGACGGGCGCCCTAAGTTTGAACCTCCTGTTCCAAAAGGGTACTTTGGAAATGGAATTGTGCTCACCAATTCCATATGCGAAGCTGGTGAAATTCTGGAGAAACCACTTTCTTATGCAGTTGGGCTAGTTCAGGATGCAATCAAGATGGTCACGGATGGTTACATGAGATCGGCCATAGATTACTTTGAAATAACAAGAGCAAGGCCATCTTTGGCTTGCACCCTCTTGATCACAACTTGGTCAAGGTTGTCCTTTTACACCACGGATTTTGGATGGGGCGAGCCCATCTTGTCAGGGCCTGTGGCATTGCCCGAGAAGGAAGTGATTCTGTTCCTTTCTCATGGGACTCAGAGGAAAAGCATCAATGTGCTTCTTGGTATGCCTGCTCCTGCTATGAAGATCTTTGAAGAACTGATGCAGTTCTAGACATCAGTTCTAGATAGAGAAGACCTCTCTTGCTTGGTGATTTATTTATGTGCAGGATCCCATATTCTCAAAATTCATTTCTATGTATGATCTTACTTATGTCGTTCGATTATCTCTAAGAAAATATTATGTTGGCTGTTGGCATTGGATAGTGTGGAATCCAAATAAATTAGATTAGAGATGGTTTATGGCTGTGAGGACTGGGCACAAAGTCACTGTTCTGTGCTTTATCAACTGTGCTTCATGTTATAGAAATATTGTCAAAATAGATCATTCCATATGATGAACACCCTAGTCAAGAAATTTATGTGGCCAAAAAATGAAAAAGATCTTATAACAATCGACAATAACCTTCCACCACGAGTAAATGCCAAAACTCAAATTTTCTGGCATCCATCTTTATAGAACTGAACTTTCATCATAACACCACATAAAAGAACATAAAAATGATCTTGACTTTCTTTGGCAAGAGAAAAAATCTATCATCTAAGACACCAGGCCTTAACCTTCAAAAATGAAAGGAAAGAAAGGATAGGACACAAAGTGCTCGCATCAGCGTTTGAGACCAGGCTGTTCATTGTTCCTTCCAGCATGACATGTGTAAGAGATAGAATTGCATTTATATGTTTTCTTTATGTTTCTTATCTTATTCAATTGTCAGTTGATATATCCGATAGCCTTTATTTTGACCCAAGCCCATGCTTCATTAAATCACGAGGAGCCTCAGCTCCCTTACTACTCGCAGGCGAAAGTTAGTGGCGCGTTTGGTAACGATTACATTCCCTAAGCGATTCGATCGTAACCGATTCTTTTTTATTCCGTTCTTAACCGATTCGAGTAAAAACAAGTGTTTGGTAATTGTTCAAAATTTTTGATTCTGGAATAGAATTGCGTTTGGTACCGTATTAATTGATTCGTTCCAAAATAATTTCTTTTGATTTTTAAATAAATTTTAAATAATTTCTTTTGATTTTTAAATAAATTTTAAATAATTTCTTTACTTTTTTTACTTTTTTCTTTTCTTTTTTTCTTTTTTCTTTTTTTTCCCCTTTTTCCTATTCTTCTTCTTCTTCATTTGGCCGGCCGGGCCGGACCGGCGACCGGCCAGACGAGGGCCGGCGACGCTCACGGAGCGCCGCGCGCCCTCGGCGAGGTCGGCCTTCGTCGGCCGAGCCTCGCCGGGGTACCGGGCGAGCCTCGCCGATGGCCGCGAGCCTCACCGGCACTGGGCGAGGCTCGCCCCGCCACCGGCGAGGCTCGACCTCGCCCGATCCGGGCGAGGCCGAGCCTCGCCCGTGCCGCCGGCGAGACTCGCCGGCCACCGCGAGGCTTGCCCAGCCCGTCGGGCCGTCCGGCCTCGCCGGTCCGGGCGAGGCCGGCCGCCACCGGCGAGGCCGGGCCTCGCCCCGATCCGGCGAGGCCGAGCCTCGCCGGCGGGCCGGGCTTGCTCCCGGCGAGCTCGCCGGACCTCGCCCGGGGTCGGGCGAGCCTCCGGCGATCTCGCCGGACCGGCGGCCGGCGGCGGGACGGCGACCGGCCGGCGGGCGGCGGGCGGCGGCGCGCGGCTGCGGACGGCGGCGGGCAATGGCGAATGGCAACCGAGATGTTGAAAGAGAAGAACAAGGTTTTATCATTTTGATTCTTTTTTCTCGATTCTCGGACGAGAATCAAATTTTTTTTGATTCTCAAATCTTGTCCAAAATTGTTCCGGGAACAAATTTGTTCCCGAACAAAAAATTTACCAAACGCGATTCTCGTCCCAAACTGATTCTGGGAACAAAAAATCGGGAATCTGGACTGTTGGGCAAGTTGCCAAACAGGCCCTAACCTCACTGATGGTTACAGTGAATTTCGCAATCTTCACTGGTTTCCTCTGAATCTTTTACTTTCCTCGTCTAGACTCTAAGTTTGTGTTAACTTTGAGGAAAGAAAAGGACGAAAAACTACCATCTTTCAAAGAGCTTGGTTCAGAGTTTCCACGTGAAGGTTTGTTTATATGCAAACTTCGAGGAAATTACTGTGTTTTTCCCCTGCTGAGCTTCCCCTGAGTTCATTGCTTGTCTGTAATTAGCATGCTTCATTTTGGTCATTGTTTTTTTGGCAATCTTTTTCTTGCTTATGTTGTTCGACCTTTGTTTGGAACTGAAAAATGCGGCATTATGCATTGTCAAGAAAGAAACAAAGAGAGAAGATTCACGATTTTGCAGCATGTTTGCATATGCAAGTCAGAGCACGGATTTATCTTTTAGTGTGTCATGGACCACCATTACACATATTGCGGACAACAGAATAAAACTTGCGTTGCTGTAATGCCTATCCTGAGATTTCCAGTGGATTCTCTTTCCCTAATATGAACAGACAGAAACCTCGATGTAGCTTGAATAGACACCATATCGAGAGACATTGAGTGACTGGGGAATCAATCACCACGTACAGTTGGGAGTGTGCATTTTCACTTTACTCTCACAACATGTTCTCTGAAAACCTGCTGATTATATGGGGCCCCGCATTTAGCACGCAAACAAGTCCCTCAGGTAAGTGGGATTTCTTTCTTAAAGATTTGCCTTGCAATAATACCAAGGAAAAGTATATGTGGGAAAGAGGCAAGTGGGTGGTAAGGATGCAAGAAAAGGCCATATAATGAGGCACCAGAGTATACTTAAGGCCCACCACACAGGCTTTTATCTTTTTTGGATGGCCTATAATTGAGTGCATTTAGACTGTAGATGCAGAGATTAGCTTGCTTGGACTTGAAGGCAATTTGGTCAGTGGTGGTCCTGTAGCCAGGCACATTGCATGAATCGGATGAGCTCCCCATCAAGCTTGCCTCACAGAAAGACACGATGGCTGAATCTTTAGCGCACTCGATCCCGTCCACCGCCGGTATCTCCAGCTTGTACACCCCATACCTATTTGTGGTTCTCTTGACTGAGAACGATATCTGCTCTGTCGTTTTTGGCGACACGGCCTCAAATTTGCAGTCTATCTTCACTTCTGCACCTGTTTTAGATCAACCAAAAAAAAGGGTGTTGTGTCAAGAACCTGCAATTTTAATTGAACTTTTTGCAGTGACCATTTAAAGGTGCTTGTCACTGCATTTGTTATGGTGCTTTCAATTCGGTATTCGCTTGTGATATTTAATAGAATGACTTTGGATCAGACTGGCTGATAAATTGAATCTGCATTAACAAACAGAAGCCGGCAAAGACATTATGATGTACGTGACTTGAACACTAGAATGCAATATGATCTGTGAATTTGCCTCTCATTGGACTGCCAGAAACAAAGACGCAAAAGCAAGAAAGAACAGCATTTGAATGAACTGAAGCTTGTTTTGTACCTGGTAGAAAGTAGCTGTGCCTAGAGAAGGTGTTGTTGAAGCAGATGTCACAGTAGACCATGCCCATAACGGTGATGTGGGAGTTGGGCCTGGCTGGTTCAACTGGCGAAGGGAGGGACTGGATGAAGAAGAGACACACGATGAAGAAAATGGGTGCGTTCAAACTCATGGTCGGTTCTTGTTTTTCTTGGTGGATGGGTGTTCAGAGAGAGAGAGAGAGAGAGAGATTAAAGAATGATAGTTTTAAAGCAAATGTTGTGTGGATAAATGGAGAATGAAGAGACTCTACTGGATCTGCTGATCTGATGCAAAAGAAGTTAAAGAGGCTTTTCTTTATCTTTTCTTGCAATCAGAGAGTTACACAGACACGTGAATGTCCTTTGGCTGATGTGAGGACTCTGTGTGCGTGTGCATGTGCGTGCGTGCGTGCGTGCGTGCGTGCGTGTGTGAGAAAGAGAGAGAGGGTAGTTTTTCAGAGACTCGTGAGTGGTGGTTGTTCTTGGAGGTCTTCTAAGCCTTCAAGTTACAAAAGACTTGAAGCTCAAGATCTATATATATATATATTGGAGAACTGACTTCAGTTAAACTTATGGCTTATCAGTAAACTGAATTATTAACGGATTTTGGTGAATTTTCTCACTGAAGTTGCTCCTGCCATTAGGCCAACCGTATTGCAAACTGTTTCATATACTGCATTGTACCAAGAGGCAAAAATATGAAAATTAGTAGAACACATTGTGGGTCCTCTTGATTTTCTTCTTATATGTGATAGCTTTGATAACGTATAACAAGTCTACCACATTGCAAACTGTTTCATGTTAGACTCATGCTGAGCAGCAAAAGAGAAAAAAGCACTGAAACATTTCTGTGTTGACAAATAACTTATTGGTTTTTCCACCAAGTCATTTATAAAGAACAACCACGCAATAATTTCCATCGTAGGCGTACTCACGCTACATTTTGACTCAGAAAATCGAGATATTAAGTAAAACTATGACTATGACTTAACATTCTCATTTAGAATCTTATTATGTTTAAATTTTGTGGAATTATTGTCAATTGTTCAAAAAGTTTAAGCTGATTCAGTTTTTAAGATGAGGAATGAAAAGAACACAATGTGGAATTGGATAGGTGAAAGGGCATTTATGCTGTTCATGTGAACATCTATGTTGGACCGGTGAAGAGATAAGGGAATGCAATTACTATATCATCTGCTGAAGCTTTCAATCTTGTCTACCACTTTCTCGTGATTTCTCTTTCTTCATTTCTCTTTATGGTGGTATGGTGGAGTAACTCACACATTTGATGGGTCCACTTGCAAAAGAAAATACATTGTCATAAAATAGGCATCATATAATATATAGTTCAGACAAAGTAAATTCACCAATAATTCAGTGGTTGTTGTCATACATACTGCATTTGGTAATTTAAGTTATGTCTAATATAAAAAGAGTTTTGTCACATATTTTAATTTATATTATATTGATTAAAGATAACATGATAAAAACAGTGCATTAGAAACAATCAATTTCCCCCATTCACATAAAGTGTTATCAAGTTCCTCAAGGGATAAAATATGATGGTAGACGATGCCTATCACGATGGCATATGGTGATAGTAGCATTGGCAAAATCATTGCCAAAGATGGAGAGAAGACGAATCTCAAAATGGTCGTGATGGAGATGGTGGCTATACTAGACCGATACTAGCATGGTGCCAACCATATCACCAAGAGAGAACTGAAAAAGTATAGTGTTGGCGCAGATTTGCTCTTAAAATGCAACGATTAAAGTACAGATAATGGCCATTGGTTGCTGATCAAGCTAATTTGAATTCTTTATATGAAAGTTGAAGAATCTAATTAGATAAATAAAAAAGTTGAAAGACTTTGATTGGAAAATTTGCATTTCAATTATATGGATGATTGGCTAAAGAAAAGAACTAATTTATGCGGGTCTTGTTGTGATGGCCTAGAAAGGGATTTTCTTCATGGGCCTTAATTTGAACCTTGGTTCCTTAATTTGGGGGGATTTCTGACTCTGCTTTGAAGATTGGCAGGTTGGCCCTTTGCTGTGTCCATCTGGTCTTGCTCTTCATGTCTTTTCTGGGAGATGTTATTGACAAACTTCCCTACACAAGCGTTGCAATGGAGGCCTTCGTGCAAAGACTTACATTACATTTTTGGGCTCTTGCATTGAAGCTATAAATGTGTTAGTTTTCAGAATTTTTCTTGTTATTTGTTTGTTTTACGTGATGAAAAATAACAAGGTCATTTTATTCTTTTTTACCGTCAGTTTTTTCCACTGACCAGTGCCTATCGAAATTTACCCGCACGGAAAAAGAAATGGTGTTTTGTGGAAACAGAAGTTGGCGTGGAATGGTGGAATTCATTTCATTTGGGAAGAGTGATAACAGTGGTTGGGCCTACTTCTGCAATTGGGCTTTTTTCTACTTGGTTTTTTGTAAAATGCGTATTTGGGTTGGATTTAGAATTCTTTCGGTGCGAATTGGATGTGCGGATAGATAGTGAATAGATATTTTTGAGGAGGCATGGAGGCTAATGAAATTGAGTAGATTTAGGCCCTGTTTAGTTCAGTATTTGGAATGGGCTTTGGGGATCTAAAGGGGTTTAGCTAAATGCAGATAGTGTTTGGTTTATTTTTTGGAGGGCTTTGGAAAGATGTAATTGCATCTACAAAGCTCTACGAAGGCCTTCAGAGGAATGAAAGTTGGCGGTGCCTTGAGAAGTAACATTTTTGGAATGTTGCTTGCTTGGTTTAATGAAAATATGTCAGTTTTTCACCTTGCCCTCATTTATTTAACGTAATTCCATTTTTTGTCCCTTTATTTAAAAAAAAAAAAAAAAAACTCTAAGAGAGCACCTCTTCTCTTATCCACTCACCTCTAATCTAGACTCCTTGTGCTACTCTCCCCCTCAAGCTCACTTCCCTCGTGCCCACCCTTGGCTATATTTGAGCCATTACTAGCATGGTGTCGAGCATGTCATCGAGAGAGAACCGAAGAAGTGCAGTGTTGGTGCAGATTTGTTCTTAAAATGCACCGATTATAGTATGGATAATGGCCATTGGTTGTTGATCAAGTTATCCATTTTAATCTTGAAATTGAGTAAAAGTAACGTTCAATCATTAATAACTCGAGTACTATATAGAACAAGTGTGTTTGGGGTAAGCCTCATGCACTATGAATGTGAATTAGTGGGGCTATTGTGAACTCGCGACTTAATCTTATGACTTATCTTCTGGTATTGGGTCACTCAGGAGACCAGCTCATATTCTCCTGAAAGTTCTATGTATCAAGAGATATACTTGAGTGAAATTTAAGATTATGAATCTTGCAATTGAATTTTATATCTTCCTCTCAGTTCAAGAACGGTTTGAAGTATAGAGGGAAGAAGAGACTTTTTTAGGTGCACGATTACAAGAATAAAAATTAATTATGTCAGTTTGAATAGTTCAAAATTGAAAATGGTGTAATAAATGCCTACATATAGGATAGAATAGCATGATACATACACTCGGAACGAACAAGTTAACGGGGATTCAATATAAATAATGCAATGGATCCAAGTCATGAGGTGTAATACATGGGCCATAAATCCAGCCCAATATATTACTAGTTAAATCCAAAGCCAGCCCATGTCTCTTGTCCAAGCCCAAGCCCAAGCCATTTTATATCTTCTTCAACAGATGAAGATGATGCTGCCAACGAGAAAAGAAAGAGCAGCCAGGTCGTTCACGAGAAGGACAAGGGGAAAAAAGAGAGAAGGAGAGAGAAAAAGGGGGAACGGGAAAATTTTGGCGCACGATCCAGACGACTCATCAAGCCAAATTAACATTGTTTTGCAACGCCACTAAATGATCAAAACCTCTAATCATCTATTTAAAGGAATCGTCAAAATTAAGCCTCGCTACATTTGATTGGAGAGTTTTTGGACGGCACGATATTGTTTGAAATCTTACCAACATTCATGATAAAGTTGGAAATTTCGTTTTGGGCAAACTGTAATCTCAAATTGAAATCTTTAAGGTGCTATAGCTTCACAGTATCCTAAACTATATATATGCTACCCAAAAACTCTCCAATTAAACACAACAAATCATAATTGACCTAAATTCAAATTTCAAGCCATAATTTCGACAATTCCCTTAAATAGACAATTAAAGGTTTCGATCACTCACCGGCGTTGCAAATGATGTTAATTTAGTTAGACGAGCCGTCCCAATTGTGAGCGCGTCAAAATTTTCCCGTTTCCGCCTTTTTCTATCTCCCTCTCTCTTTTCCCCATTTTCCTTCACGTTCTTTTCGCGTTGGCTGCATCATCTTCATCAGTTGAAGAAGATATAAGATGGCTTGGGCTTGGGCTTCTATAAGAGACATGGGCTGGCTTTGGGTTTAACTAATAATATATTGTACTAAATTTACGGCTCATATATTACACAGGTCATGATGTGCATAAGATTTTCAAAAATAATTAGAGCATGCATGGTAACGTTTCTGTTTCTCCCAATTTTCGCTCTTTTGTTCCCCAGAACAAAAAAATAATAAAAATTCATTTGGTAAAACTTTGTTCCCGAGAACACATTTAGAACGGAAACAAGAAATAATAATAATAAAAAAAAAGTAGCTTCTTATTCTCAAAAATAATTTCTAGAAATAAATCAATTTTTTCTTCTTTTTTTCTTGCTTGTTGCAGCCTTGGGTGGCCGCTTGCCAATTGCCGGCCACCTCCGATCGGCCGTGGCCATCGTCGGCCATCGCCAACCATTGTTGTCGTCGTCATTTGATCTTTGTCGCTACCTCCCACAGCCCACCGACCAACCCCGACCTCCGATGACCGCCACTAACCGCCGTTGCCACCGCCCATTGTCGCTGCCCCCAATCGCCATCGCGAGCAGTGGCGATGGGCGGCGGCGGATGACAGCTAGCGGTCCGTGAACAAGAATAAAAAACAAATAAATAAAAAAATAAAAAAAATTGTACCAAACACATTTCTATTCTTTGTCTATTTTAAGAATAAAAATTTTGTGTAGTTACCAAATACTTTATTTTACTCAGAAATTATTTTCCGAAGTAGAAACATAAAAGAACTATTTTTGAAAAGAAACTGTTCTCCAGTCAAAAAGCGTTACCATAGGCACTCCTAACCAATAAGACTATACACTTCCCTCAACAACGCAGTTCAAGTCGACGATCGGTCGGGGACCAATGTATTTCGCTTTAGGTGGTGAAAAGACAACCGAAAGAGACGTTTTCCCCTCAGTTAATGGGCGGTAATGCATCTTCCCGAAACTTCATTTCTAAAGTTTTCAACTAAGGAGGAGATGATACGTGTAGTAAGGGGAGGGCAGGGGAGGGCAGGGGGGACGACAAGGGAGGCGAGCAGGACAAACGAATGACGACCGCGGGCAAATACAAGGCGGGGAGGGGCGGCGACACCGACGCCACATCCGACGATGTTGCCCATGTCCTTCATTCCCTTCTCTTGTCCTCTCCCCTCGCTCTCCACGCTTCCATATAATTAAATTCTATTTCTCCCACTCCTTTTTCTCTTTATCGAGTTAAATGTGAGAGACCCTCGTGATCTCTTGCGTGATTTTTTTTTTAGTTCTTTTATCATTATTAAAGCAAATACTATAAAAAAAAAAAGTTTCAAACTATGCAGCCTATAATACAAATATATCAAACTTTTTTTCTTGCATTACCAAAAATCATAAACTTGCCCACTATGATACGGATATCCTCAAATATTTTTTTGTCATAAAAAATCCCAAACTTATACATGCATAACATGTATACAATCTATTTCAATTCTATTCTGAATATATATGTCAAGCTAGTATAAATTCGGGATTTTTTTATGACACAAAGTTTAGGATATTTATATCACAATAAGCAAGTCTAGGGTTTTGGGTGACATAAGAAAATTTCGAAATATTTTTGTCATAGTGGGTATAATTTAGAGTTTTTTTTTGTGGTTTTAATCTCTATTTTTATTATTAATTCTAGGGTTTTCCTTCTTTGGGGAGGAGGGGGTATATCTATCTTCCCGGACCATCATGAATGGCGACATTCTGTCTCTTTCCCGATCGAAACGTTTCGTCCCTTCTCATCTTTGAATCTCCCGTGGCATAGTCACTCCGTTTAACTCTTCTAAACGACCAATCAAACGCCCCCAACTAAGCCAATATTACTACTACTATTCCTATTTCTATTTCTATTTCCGCTCCCCCTTTTTTATTATTATTTCATTTGTTAGTTATGGCAATAAGAAAAAGGTACATTAAACTAATATTATCCTTCGCCTTGTACTCGAGATTGGGGCCGGCCCAAGGAAAATTCACCGGGCCCCACAATCAAAATGGAGATAATTTTCTCTATCCCTTTTGTCCCTTACTTTGGAAGCATAATTCCAAAGCGCGCCAGAAACGACAAGGAACGAGCCCTAGATTACAGCTTCGCCTCGGGCACAAGGCGATGATGAAAACGCAGGCGGGATTTGGCGCATCTCCTCCGATCGCTTGGAACTACGTCTGCAGTTCGTCTCGTCTTCTCTCGTTCATCCTTTCTCTCTCGCCGTCGTCTTTACGTGCGGACAAAAGGGTAGAGAGAGAATGCCTCGAAACGAGAGTCTTTCTCTTGCGGAAAAAGCTCTTGAACTCGAGAAACTCTAGAAAACACCAATGATCCATCACTCCCCGAATAGCCACCGTCCCCATTAAAGCTCCTCCTTCTTTTCCTTCTCCAAAGTTTTGGTGAATGAAACCTTGAGAGAGAGAGAGAGAGAGAGAGAGAGAGAACATGATCAATTCTCTGTGTGGCAGCATGGGGTCGCTTAAGAGCGAGAACTCATGCACCAGCAAGAACCATCTGTCGACCTCGCCTGGCTCGTCGTCCCTCTCGCTCTCAGATTCCAAGAAGACGCCTCCTCCGACCGAGATGGATCGCAGCAGAAGCTTGACCCCGCCGAGCCTCAGCTTCCCATCGCTCAAGGCCCAGATGGAGGAAGAAGCCGAGGTCCAGTCCCCTACGACCGCCCTCCTTGAGTCCTTCTCCGACCAGCTCGATGGTGACTTCATGATCTCTTCCCCAGTGAGGGACCCCAATGGTACCGATGGTAATCTCCCATCGTCACCTCACAGCCCGAACTTCAGCTACATCAACAGCTTGACCTATGCCAACAACATCCAAGGGCAGTCCCTCTCGTGGTACTCCCCGCCGCGGCTCTTCTCGTCGCCGCTCGGCCCTCTCCGAGGGAAGGGCATGAGCCCTCTCCACAAGGTCAACAATTCGTCCACCACCAACAACAACAACAATAATAGGAGCAGCAATAGCAATACTAATAACAATGACAACGGCAGCAGCAATAGTAATAACAATCATAATCAGTATATGCAAGTTGGTAGTAATCTTGCTCTGCCTGCTATCGAGGACTACTTGGAGGACTACCAGAAGGATGAGTTCGGGGTGTACCCTTCGCAGTTCGACGCCAGCCCAATGCTGGAGTGCGTGTCTGTAGGACCGAGGTATGGCAGGCCGATGAGCGAGACGGTGGGCAGCGCGTCTCAGCTCACTCAAGAGGGCGACGTGTACCATCAGATGAGCTGCGTGTCAAGTTCGCAGATGCCTCTGTCTCAGCAGCTGCAACAAGAGCACCTCCACGAGAAGCGGCAACTGCAACATGATCAGTTGACCCATCAGCATCAGCAAAACATGGCTGACACTTTAATGATGCCCATAGCTATTGGCTCCGAACAGGTATCTCTCCATCGTTCATCCGATTACAAGATCATTTGATTCACCCTCATAATCCGACCTTCTTAGGCTAGATCTTGTAAGGCCCAGTGCATCCGTGTGGGGACTGAGTGCAAAGATAATTTCATGTTGGTACAAGTGGTCATTTTCAAAAAGATAATTTCAAATAATTCAATTGTTACAAAATAAACGGAATATCATATTTTATCGTACTTATATCGGGAAATACATACTAGTTACCTAATTTTCTATGGAAAATCTTTTACCATTTCAGCCTTTGTGTCATATCATCTGCACCTTTTCCATTGTTTTTTTTTTTTTTAATTCGTATTATGTTTATTTAATATCACTGAATTATCATCCAAAAGAGAAGAAATCTGATCGTATATCTGCATATAACTGTCTTTCTATCTCAGGAACAAGACAGTGGGCTTCAACTAGTGCACCTCCTCCTTGCGTGTGCTGAAGCAGTGGCCAAAGATGACTACATGCTGGCCCGGAAGTACCTCCACCACCTCAACCGCATCGTCTCGCCCATCGGCGACTCCATGCAACGTGTCGCCTCCTGCTTCACCGAAGCCCTGAGTGCCCGCCTCACCGCCACCCTCACCAGTTGCCCCACCTCGTCCTCAGCGCCACCCTTCACCCCCTTCCCCCAAACTCCCCTGAAATTCTCAAGTACTACCAAATCCTCTACCAGGCCTGCCCCTACATAAAATTTGCCCACTTCACAGCGAACCAAGCCATCTTTGAGGCGATCGAGTTTGAGGAGCGCGTCCACGTGATTGACCTGGACATCCACCAGGGCTACCAGTGGCCAGCCTTCATGCAGGCCCTCGCTGCCCGGCCAGCAGGGGCCCCCTTCCTCCGAATAACCGGAGTCGGCCCTGAGATCGAGGCCGTGTGCGAGACTGGCCGGTGCCTCACGGAGCTCGCCCACTCCCTCCATATCCCCTTTGAGTTCCACCCGGTGGGCGAGCAGCTTGAGGACCTCAAGCCCCACATGCTGAACCGACGGGTCGGGGAGGCACTGGCCGTGAGCTCCGTGAACCGCCTCCACCGCGTCCCCGCACATTGCCTCGGGAACCTGCTCTCCATGATCCGCGACCAGGCCCCGAACATCGTGACCCTCGTCGAGCAGGAGGCGAGCCACAACGGGCCCTACTTCCTGGGCCGGTTCCTCGAGGCGCTGCACTACTACTCAGCCATCTTCGACTCATTGGACGCCACGTTCCCGCCCGATTCGGTGCAGAGGGCGCAGGTGGAGCAGTACATCTTCGCGCCGGAGATACGGAACGTGGTGGCATGCGAGGGGGCGGAGCGGACGGTGCGGCATGAGCGGCTCGAGAAGTGGAGGAAGGCGATGGAGGGGAAGGGGTTCAAGGGGGTGCCGCTGAGCGGGAACGCGGTGACCCAGTCGAAGATCTTGCTGGACCTGTACTCGAGCGACGGGTACCGGTTGACGGAGGACAAGGGCTGCTTGCTCTTGGGTTGGCAAGATAGGGCCATCATGGCCGCGTCTGCATGGCGGTGTTAAAAATTTAAGCTTTTCCTTCTTCTTTCCCTCTCTCTACGTGCAGTTTGTCTCTTTTGCCCTTGTTGATTTCTGCTTTTCACGCAATGGACCGGTTTCGTGGAAGTTAAAATTAATGGAAAGAGTTGGAAAGAGATTGACACAGAAAAGATGGAGGAGAGAGAAAGAATTTTCTTTTTTCTTTTTTTTTGGGGATTAATTATATATTTTTTCTAGAGAAAAAAAAGTGGGCTTAGCATATATGCGATTGCTAACTAAATTTGTTGCGTTTCTTGGCGGATGATGTAGGAGGGAGTTCAATAAAGTATTATTACCGTTGATTTTTCCGACCATTTTATGTCGTGAGTGTTGGATTTTAGGCCTCTGAATTTAGGTTAAATAGGATAAGGAAAAAGTCGAGATTTGCCACCCCAAAAACTAAGACGAGAAGTAGAATAAAAAAGTAGAATGGTATCCACAAAGAAGGACACGACATTCGTACTAATTGTTTTATATTATGTTAAAAAAACGCTGGCAATTGAATCGCTCGCGTGAAGATTTCGATATTTGTAACTAGGCTGTGTGTATGTCTCGTTCATTCAGTGTCGATCAAAGAAAATTGCTAACATTGGCCTAACTTAATTTCAATTTTAGTTTCACGTACATTATGATTCATGTAAAACGGCCACATTAATGTTCACTATTGGTCGGAGAAGGTCGAGCGTATGCAAAATTACGAGGATTTACATTATGCGCTCATCAAACTCATGATTTACCGCATTAATCCTTAAAGTAAGACACGAAGCAAACGGCGAACCCCTAGTAGGCAGCCCACCCATACGCTTCTTTGCCCATTAATAGCACTGGATATTGATAGCATTGCACTATCCAGATATCGGTAAAGTAAGAGAGAAGAGGGAATGAACGCTTTGGAAAATAGTTGTTACACTTGTTGCACCTTTAGTTATGCGGTATTGGAGCAATTATATGGCAATGTAAATAGCTTTTGCAGATTGGCTACAATAGGGTTGTAGTATTACAGTGAGCAAACATGGTAGTATGCAATGGACCAATAAAAGAGTTGCAGCCAAAGATGGTATTAGATATAGGATTGAGTGGGTCTCACTTAAGGCCCACACATGGAAGGGCTTGAAATGTATATGTTACAGTGAAAAACGTTGCCTAAACTTGTCATGTTTGAACTAGTCAAATCGTTGGGATATTTTGAAAGGCAGGAAAGGCAGTGGTGGTTTAGGATTTAGGAACTTGTTAGTGTTTAATAAAGCCATGTTGGGAAATCAAACTTGGAGGATAGCTCAACTACCCTTAGCTCTTTGAAATTGATTACTAAAGGGCTTATAATTTTCCCCAATGTGATTTCCCGCATACATATAGGGAAAATTGCTAGACCCTCTTGGGGATGGCGAAATATTATCATAGAGAAAGTTACAGATGAAGTCAAATCTTTTTTAAGGGCTATTTTGTCTTTTCTATTAAACTTGCTTTTAGGTTAAAAGCTACACATTTATATTAGGGATAAAAAGACACAAGCCATCAAGATGCTAAAAAGAAAATAGAGAGAAAAGAAAAAGAAAGAAGAAAAAAGTATGCTTTTTCCTTACGAGGGTTCTTAATCTCTTTATGCCCTGATCTTAAGAATATATCATCGTTGTATTCCAACTTTCTTTAAAGTTTAGTAGATTCGCAGAATGCCTTTGCGAGGAGATGCAGCCCAAGTTGGGTAAACTTCGATGACAAATTTTCTAGCGTGATCTTTTGATCATGTTATTTTATTATTATATTGTCTGGTGGATTGTTTGCTTTTGGTATTTTTCTGGAATCAGCGTGCGATTTCGTAACGACTGATATCAGAGCCTAGCTTTGGCTAATTGAGAACATCAAGGGATTTTTGGTGATGTTCGATTAAAAGCAAACAATATGGCAGAAGCTAAAAGCAAATTCGATGAGTTCGATGGGTAGGTTCAAATCGAGTATTATCTTTACCAAAAAGATCTCTATGCACCACTTAGGGTCGGAAACTCGAGATGGCGGAAGTAGATCTGACAGCAGAAGTCAGATTGAAAACTTTTGATCAAAAGGTATTAAGTGCAATTTGTCTTGGATTGACGAAAAAGATAGGATACCACATTGCGAAAGCAAAGATTGCAAAAGAAGTCATGAATTTTCTAACAAATATTTATAAGAAGCCATCCACATCAAATCATGTATTTTTGCTAAAGAAACTAATTAATATGAAGTTATCTGATAGACGTTCTATAGCAGAGCATATTAATAATTTCAACAGGTCACAGGTCAGTTGGAATCCACAAGCATAAATCTAGATAGGAAGTTCCAAGCTTTATTATTTTTATATTCTTTTCCAAAAAGTTATAATGCCGCAGTGCAAGGAATTTCGAGCATTATGAAGGATGATTTGACTTTGGATGAAGCTGTGAGCAGCATCATGGATGAAGAGATATAAAGGAAAGTCTCAAGTGGAGATAATTTTTCAGTAGCAGTGGAGAATCGTGAAAGAAGTAAAAGCAAAGGAAATTCAGTAGGCACAATAGGTCACAATCAAAGGATAAGAGATAGATTGCAAAAGATGAGTGTTGGTTTTGTCACCAAATCGAACACTGGAGGTTTCAGTGTAAAGCCTACAGAAAGAAGCGACGAGATGAGAATCAATAAGTTAACGTGATTAGCGATGACCCTTTATTAAAGAACTTGTGTTTATCTTCAAGGTTTGAATTAACGACAAACAAGTGGTTTATTGATTCATGTGCTTCTTTCCATCGTATCTCGCAAAGAGACATATTTGATGATTATGCCAATAGAGATTTCGGGCAAATGGTTATGAGAAATGGCCACATGTGTCCAATTGTTAGAAAATGAATTATGACTATGAACATCTTAGGTGGAGGACATCTAGTTTTGTGTGAAACTAGGCATATTTCAAAATTAAAGAAAAATTTGATCTTAACCAATAAGCTTGACCAAGAAGGTCTAATGACAACCTTTGGATACGGAGAATAGAAGATAATCTCAAGGGTAAAGTAGTAGCAAAAGGAAAGCATACGAGTATACTCCAAGAAGACAATACCAGTGATATAATTGTAACTACAATGGCTACAAGCAATTTATTTACTCTTTGACATTATCGTTTGAAACATCTTGGTGAAAAATGTGTAAAGCAATTACAGTCGAAAAAATTACTTTCAGATTTGCAAAAAGTTGAGTTAGATTTGTGTGAGAGTTGCATTTATGAAAAACAAAAGGCAGTTATTTTTCAACTAAATGGGCGATAAAATAAAGGCCGAAAGTTAAAATTAGTTCATACTAATATGTGGGGATTGGCTCAGGAACTCTCTTATGATGATAATGGATATTTTGTCACCTTCATCGATGATGCAACAAGGAAGGTTTGTGTTTATGCTCTTAGAGAAAAATTAAAAGTATTTGAGATGTTCAAAATGTGGATGACCGTAGTAGAGGTTATCAAATTAAAGTTTTGAAGTCTAATAATAGTTGTGAATACATGAGTAAGGAATTTGTAGAATATTTAAGTTGAGAAGACGTACATGGGTTGAATACTATTCGTAAAACTGCTCAAGAGTACAATATAGCCAAGAGAATGAATAGGACTGTTCTAGAATGTGCAAGATGCATGACGCTACACTCGAGTCTCTCGATACACTTATGGATTGCCACAGTTGATGCAGGTGTTTATCTTATCAAAGGAGTCCATCTAATGCATTAAATGGAGAAGTACCACAAGAGCGATAACCAAGTAAAAGGTTTAATTATCGCATCTGAAAATGTTTGGTTATATTGCATATTCTTTGATTGACAAGGAGAATGTGAAGAAACTTGATGCTAAGTCAAAGAAGTACGTCTTTATTGGATACTGTGGCAATGAGTATGGCCATAGACTTTGGAGTTATGTGAATGACAAAGTCATCCACAATCGAAATGTGATATTCCATAAAGAAAAGATGTACAAGGATCATCAAACAAAGCATGAGAAGGCAGTGGAACCATAATATGTTGAGTTGGACACAATGCCCATGAAGATGGTTCCATTAGATCAAAGTGCATTTGAAGAAGAGGTTCAATTATCAGTGAGGTGGTAGTTCTAGAGAAACGCCATGATTTGGGACAAATTAACAACCCTGAAGCACCTATTTTAAGGAGGTCTACATGTGTGAGAAACTCAAAGGTAATCATTGATCCATCAACTAATATTGTTCTAAACCATGTCTTATATATAGATTCGGAAAAACCAGAGACTTATAATGAGGCAAAGAAAGACATATCTCACTTGTAGTGAGAGCATACTATGAAAGATGACATGAGCTTGTGGGAGTAGTTGTCCATAGGTAAAAAAGCTTTTTTAAATAAGTGGGTGTACAAGATTAAGAATGGGGCGGATGGTAGTATCAGATACAATGCGAGTATAGTTGTAATGGAGGATCTTTATCTGAAGCAATTAGACGTGAAAATAAAGTTTTTATACGGTGACTTAGATAAAGAATTATACATGGTGCACCTTAAGGGTTTTTAAGTCAAAAGTAAGGAGCACACGGTATGTCACTTGAAGAAAAGCTTGTATGACTTGAAATAAGTTATGCGACAATTGTACCTAAAGTTTGATGGTTTCATGGAAGAAGAAAAATTTGCACACGGTAAGTCTAATCATTGTATTTATTTTTGCAAGTATGACAATGATGATATTGTATATCTCTCTTTACACGTGGATGGCATGCTAGTGGTTAGCTTTGATATAAGGAGAGTCATAGAAGTGAAAAAGATGTTATCATCGTAGTTTGTTATGAAAAACTTGGGAGAGGCCAATAATATTTTAGGCATGAGAATCATCATGGAAAGGAAAAATAATAAATAATGCATGTTGTAGGAAGATTCTAAGAACAAGGTGTTATAAAGATTTAACATGAACAATGCAAAACCGATTGCAACTCCTCTAGCGAGTCATTTCAAACTTTCCAAAGATATGTGTCCGAGCACTCAAACTTTAAAAAATAAAATAGCTGTAGTTCCATATGCATCAATAATTGGGAGTTTGATATATGCTATGGTGAGCATAAGACTAGATATTGCATAGGCAATGGGAGTTGTAAGTCAATATATGCAAATTCCATATAGAGAGCATTGGAATGCAATGAAATGGGTATTAAGATATGTAGCACGTACATCAAATTATTCTCTTTGTTATGATAATACATCTCTAGAATTGTAGGATTATGTGGATATAGATCACTCAGGTGATTGAGATAATGGTAAGAGTACCATTGGATATGTTTTTACAGTTGCAGGTACAATAGTAAGTTAGGTATCTCAACTACAAAAAGTAGTGACTCTATCAATAACAAAAGCGAAGTAAGTCTCCAAGGAAATCATGTAATTATAAGATTGCATAGAGGAATTATATCGGAAATAGCCAATCAATACAGTGTTGAGTAATATTTAAAGTGCAGTGCACTTAGCAAATAATGCAGCTTATCACTCAAACACTAGACATATCGAGAAGCGTTATTACTTTATTAAGTCAACATTGCAAGATAATGAGTTAATGCTACAGAAGCTTGATGGTGCGAATAATCTAGCTAACATGTTGACTGAGGTAGTAGATAGAGAGAAGTGTGCTACTACCATTGGTATTACTCCATGTTGATTGATGAGGAGTATCGTAGAGGCATAAGTTTTTCAGTTATTAGTTTTTTGAATAAGATGGATGCAAAGTTGCTTAGTATATTAGGTATATTTTTCTTCAATAGGAGATTACTATAGATAAAGCCAAATCTTTTTTAGGGGTTTTTTTTTTTGTCTTTTCAAATAGATTTGCTTTTAGGTTAAGCTATACATTTATATTAACAATAGAAATATGCCAGCCATCAAGACGCTGGGAAAGAAAATAGAGAGAAAAGAAAAGGAAAGAAGAAAAACGTAAGTTTTATCTTTGTGAGGGTTTTCATTCTCTTTGTATCATAATCTTGAGAGAATATCATCATTATATTCCAACTTTCTTTGAAGTTTAGTGATTTCACAAAGTGCCTCTGCACGATGACGTAGCCTTGATTTAGGTGAATTTCGATAATAAATTTTCTAGCGTGTTCTTCCGATTCTATTATTATATTAGTGTATTATACTTGGTGGATAGTTTGCTTTCAGTATTTTTCTAGAATTGGTGTGCAATTTCATAACAGAGAAGCCATACAACCCCCAGTTATGTGGGATATAGTTGTAGGCAATGGGAGTGTATAAAAGATCAAAGAAGACAAATGGCTTAAAAGCAGACCGATAGGTGGACTAGCTAGCCAAGGAGAACCATGCATGGTTGTTGATCTAATTGTAAAGGAGGAGCAAAGATGGATTTAATCAAGACCTGCAAAGAAAAATACTAACAATCTTGCTGGGATCTCAAACCACAGCATATAGACTTGTCTACACTAATTCCAAAAAAGTGGTCTTCACAATGTTTATAATAAGAACAAAGAGAAAAGTGTGGATCAAGATGTAAACTAGGCATCCTCATCATATTAGATACCTCGAGCTCTTCCATGGTGAAAAAAAAAATAAAAATTGGCAGACAAAATCAAACATTTTCTCTGGGGTTTGTAAAAATGCCTTATCTACCTTGGTGTCATTCGAGCTCCTCTCGATAGTCCTTTGGCAAAATCCAGAAAGAGAGGATCAAACACTAGAAACCTGTTGGGATCGGTAGTTGGCATGCATGCAAATGTTGCTCAATGGGGCAACGAGGCCTAAATGAAGACCAAAGCTTCAATCGAACAAGATAGCACCGGGGTGCAACCAGAACTGGGGATTTTGAGGATACATGTTAACAGTTCTTGCCTTGATAGGGAAAACGAATGTGTCATAGTGTGCGAGTGTCATGAAAGCTCGAATCTACTTGTCGATGATTTTGCACGCATGGTCAAGGCATCCTTTGCTATGCAAACTAAAGTGCTCACTTTGTTGGGGACTATAGAATAATTCGATCAAGATCACGAGCTACTTTAAATTACTTTTCAATGTGATCTAATAAGATATCTAAGTAGCACGGATCAACCCTTATGGGAGATGAGTCTACTTATCAAGAAAGTCTAGGCCCAGATAAGACTGTTTTCAGATTTTAAGAGCAGTCCAAGCAAATAAGGTGGCGGACTGAATCGCCAAAGCCCATCGTAAAAAGGATTACATGAAATTTAAAACTTGGGTTGGATTATGTCCAATAATGGAAATTTGCAACAGCCCCTTGCTTGCCCCATTCTAACTCCTTTGTTTGTGGCCAATCACATGCATTGGGACATCCATATTTTCACCAAATCATAAATCTATTTGATCTTAGGATTCGTATGTTTCATGAAAAATAAATGATTTTAAAAATTTTCTCTAAAAAATAGTAATTGATCGATGAATAATGTCTCTATTATTGACAATAACTCATATTTAAACGTTTTCGTGCACTGGGTTATCTCCTTTGATATGGGGGTGGCCGACATAGTCAATTACATACCGAGAAGTCAATTCGTTCCACGTACCGAAAAAGCAAGACTTCATACGAGAATCAATTCCGTCCACCTTGCATCACTCATGATCAAAACGAGTCACAGTCGATATCTTTCCTACGGCTCTGGAGCATCTTCCGTTAAGCCAGATTAGGGAGTATTGTATGATCATGGGCCAGAAGAAAAATAAAATGCTTTTGCATCTGGACCTCATCGCAATATTTCGGATGGTGAATAAAAGAGCAGATTCTCTCAACTTGAGCAAAAAGGTATAGACATTCGGCCAACTTAGACGCCGCGCGTGAAGAAGCGGCATGTCAGAAGCTTTAATCATCAATGATTCTACGCCATCCCGATCATTGCTGACCTCTCGATCGGCATTGTAAACTCAGAATAACGTGGATATAGATAGGATGGAATCGGTTCTTTTGTTTTTTTTTTTTTTTTTCCATATGAGTGGTAAAGATATTGCTTGCTTGAGAAATCTTATCCATCTCGCGAGACTCTTAGCGTCGAATGATTTATGTCGGTTGATCATCTACTTTGAATAATCACACACTTTTGGAGCTTTGTTTTTACTGCGACTCGCACGAGTGCCTTTACTTTCATTTTACATCAACGTTTTACCATAATGGATGAAGTAAACGTGCGACCTAAGGACTTACACCGTTAATATTTTTAAGGGATAGTGGCACAAAAAAAAAAAAGGATAGTGGCACAAATGGCTTTTGCAACTTTGGTTTATGTGCAATGACATCTCCGAATTTTTAATTTGTGCCAATGTAGTCCTCGAACGTTGGCTTAACGAATTATGTCATTTCTACACTTTTAATTTGTTTAATGTAATCATCGAACTGTTAGTAAATATTTAATGTAATCTATAAATTATATAAAAACGTTTAAAAGTTTAAGAACAGCATTGAATGGTGTACTATAATTTAAGAATTATATTGAATAGATTAAAAGTTTATATATGACGTTGCATATCAAATCAAAATTTATGAACTATATTGAATGAATGGTATCACATATTAAACTACCGTTTATGTACCATTTGTGCCATTTTTTCAATTTATAAACAACAACGTTAATGTCAATCAAGTTGTCATCCGTCAAATGGGCTAGATGGCTAGTAAAGCATCGCCGCAACCTGGACCTTCTGCCTCAAAAAACCAAAAAACTTTTTTTTAAAAAATAGAAAAGGGGAAAAAAAAAAAAAGAAGAAGAAAAACAAGAAGAGACCCGACCTCGTATTGTCGCTCTCTTAGATTTTACGACAGGCGATTACATAAGAGTTTGGGCCCGGCTAGGATCCGGATGGGCCCACATTAGCCAAAATTATGAGGAGTCCGGACCAACTACTTCGCGGGGGCCCACTTGCACAGTCCTGTTGAGCTGGCGTCGGCGCTTTAAAATGCCAGAGGTCTGCCAAAATAGGCAACAGAGTGGTACACCCACCCCCTCAAGCTGGCCCTTTTTTGTTCTTTTCTTTTTTCTTTTTTATTCAAGAGGGGAAACAAATTTTGTAGACTCTACCCATAGACTCAGGCCCATAAAAAAATAAGGTCAAATTTTCTTCTTCCTAGCATCAATCGTTAACATTATTTTTAGGTAAGTTTGCGCCGTGATGGCGTATGATTCCGTAATCCACTTATCAGAGGCCCGGATTACCAAAAATGCGGAAACCGTGAGCTCAATGAGGACCAATTTAAGAACCCCACCTAAACCTAGCTAGATAAATAGCACCCCTTTCGCACGAGGAGGCCCCTTTCGCACGTGTCGGATTAAGTCGACTCGACTCAATTGAACCAAGAGCTGCACAAATTTTCTTGTCCATACTTCCAATTGGAGCAAGGAGATCATGCCATTCTAAACCCTTGCCAACGAAAAAAGATGAGGTGTGTAACCTCTATCCTTCGACGCACATACTTTGACATTGGGTTTAAGACTTCTCAGTGTTCAATAGGTTAATCTATTGTACCCACATAACCACGCTATGAATTACTGAGGAAAATTGTCAAAAAAATCTTAAACATATTATACTTTTGGTAATTTAGTTATAAATCTTCTAATTTTGTCAATTCAGCTCTTAATATTTTTACTTATTCTCAGTTGAGTTCATCTGATCAGTTTTGCTAAAAATTACTAATATAGCCGATTAGCGCTGATGTGATACTTTTAAATAATTTTTTTATTTTTGATTATTTATTTATTCTTCTCTCTCTCTCTCTCTCTCTCTCCTCTATCTCTCCAAACCCAAACCCAATATATATATTAAAAAATCAAAAAAATTATTAAAAAGCACAACGTCAGTGTCGGCCGGCCATTTCAGTAATTTCTAGCCAAAATTAATCATCTGGACTTAATTGACAAGTAGTAAAAATGTTTATAACTAAATTAACCAAAGTATAATATGTTTAGGATTTTTTGAATAATTTTTCCTAAATTTTTGGGTTTGTAATAATTTGCTATTATCGTGAATTTTGTGGAAACCAATGCAATCATTTAGGTATCATTATGCATCAATGGATCGTGGTAAAGGGAGAATGGATCGTGGTTACGGCCCTACGGCGCAAGGGGACCACGCCAGCCCCAATTCAAGCGAACGTCGGAGTCAAAATGGGACGGTTGGCTCGTTGCGATTATTGTTTGCGGGCGAGGAAAACGGCCGGTCTTTATGGTCCCCTAGAGGAGGCGTCGCGGTCCACGTACTGCATGCACCTCCAATTACGACCCGCCTCCGCCCTCCCTCTTTAGGCCCTACGCCGCATCGTCATGTGGTTCTTCTTTTGCCCATTTGGCTCGGACGACGAGCAGAAAAACATGTCGATAATCGAATGTTTGGTGGATAGATTGGTGAAGTGTCGCGTCACTGTCGGGTTGGGAAAAAATCGAGTATGCTGGCGCTTTTGCTAGACGTCGTCCTGGAACCCGTTTTGGTGCAGCATGTCAATGTTACCGAGGACAGATTATAACGATTCGGTCGTGAGAACTGCGCGAGGTAATTTATAAGATTTGTGAGATGACTATTTAATGGACCGGCATATTATGATGTGGGTCACACTCAATCGTGATCAATCCATAATATACACAATCATGGGAGATATGGAAAATCTCTCAAATTATCTTTAACGGGTTGATTTGTTATTTATACATGGGCAATATTCATAACTTATAAACCACCATTCAAATACAGACCAAAAAAGAAATAAAAACCACCATTCAAATGAGAGGGATAGTTGGAGCATTTTTCTTCGACCATAAATGAAGGAAACTATACCCCTACATATTTTGGTAGTACTCCGTCTATGCTTTCATTAAGAGGGGACTTGTCCAACAACCCAAGTAAGGATTCTTCCTCATTATTCATGCTTAACCAATTCCCAATGCACTCGTTAACAATGTCCTTGGCTTCACGATTCCCTTGCCTTCAAAGTCATATGGCCCTGTTGATGGAGAAGAAACGGTCTTAAAAATTGCATATCATGCTCAAACGATAAGCGTGTTCGTCTTTCTCGTTCAATGCTTGGATTCTGAATTCTCTCACAATCAATCCAAAAGTATAGATCTTGTGTTACGAGGACAAGGAAGCCGCCTCCTCTCTCTATATACATATGTATGGCTCTACAGCAAGCCGAATATGAATTATACAGTAACAAGATTCGAAGATTGCTAACTGCATTTGCTTATTCCTTTTTCCCCTTTTGGCCACTAACTAGTAACTACAAATGCTCATCGACGGTGGACAAAATAGTAAAAGGTGATTGCAAGGAGAAGTCATTTTCTATTTTTTGGGAACTTCTTCTTCGCTTTCTATACAGAGGAGGAAGCAAATTACAGTCACCAATGGAAAACCCAAAAAAAGAGAAGACCAACATAAGCCGACCGCGCACACTGTCCATACTTCACGCACGACCTTTGAACAAAACCGAAAAGACAACAAAAAAATACACCGGACGCTCTGCTAAAACAAACGTAAGACAGCCATAATCCTAAACCGGAGCAGAACAGGCAACAACCTACGACCAAACACCAGCCCAACGAACTCCTCTTCCTCTGCATTTTCTTCGTTCCATCAGTGTACGTCAACGTCTTAGTCTTTTCCTTCTTTTTTTTCTTTTTCCTCCTCCTGGTTAGAGCCCACTAAAAAAACGGGGGGTGGTTAACGGCGGCGTCGGCGGCGGCGGCGGTGGAGGAGGGAGGGGCGATCAGAGCCAGAGCGCGCCGGCCTCCTTGAGGAGGGGCACGAGGGTGCCGTTGATGTGGCTGGCCATGACGCGGTCCATGGCCCCGACGAGCTTGCCGCCGATGAAGACGACGGGGACGGCGGCGGAGGGGGGCGCGCCGGAGAGCCTGGCGAGGGCCTTCTCGAGCTCCTTCCCCCGGGGGTCGTGGTCGAGCTCGTGGACGGTGGGGTTGACGCCCATGCCGCAGAAGAGGCTCTTGACGGCGTGGCACATGCAGCAGGTGCTGACGCTGAAGATGACCACCGCGCTCTCCGCCGCCATCCGCTCGATGCGCTCCACCGGGTCGCCGACGGGCCTCGCCGCCGGCAGGTACGAGCTCCACGACTCCGTCTGGTAATGCATTGTCTCCGGCGGAAAGAGGGGTGAGCTACTGTCGAGTTAGTGAGTGAGCGAGTGAGGATTTCTGTGAGAGAGAGAGAGAGAGAGAGAGAGAGAGAGAGAAAGTGAGAGAGGGAGGAAGGTTGAGCGAGAGACGGATGGAGATGGAGGTTGGTACTTATAGAGGGAAGAACGTAGAGAGAGAATCTGAGTTTAGAGAGAGAGAGACGGGGGGTGGGACGGGGCACAGACTTGCCTGGACCTGGGTCCACACAGATCAGGTCCATCGCGGCCGTTGATCGTGTGGGCCCCGCACCCGGCTCTCTAATTATCGGCGGGTCAGTGCTGTTTTGGGTCGGTGAACCCGGGTGCAGGCGAGACTTTCTCGAGTCGAAGGATCCTGGGTTCTTTATTTATTGTTATTAGTTATTGCAATGGATACGCGGGATGTGGAGTTTCGGCAGGACCCGAAAAAAAAAAAAAAAAACGAGAAAGAGAAACAAACAGCGAAGGAAATATGAAAGTGGGCCCCTCCGAGTCATCATTGGTCAGCGCACGATTGTGACGGATAGAAAAAAACAGTAGTTTGTGCATATGCTCAGATTATATTGGGAATGGGATTTTAGAAATTAAAATTTTAAAACTGAGTTAGGTTTTTAAGTTTTCCTTATTGCACGATTAAATATTATATGAATTAATATCAACTCAATTGATAATCGCGTGAATCTAAATGCAGATCTCATAATCAATGGTGGAGATAAATGCGCGAAATTTATAATATCTTCTATGCATTTTGATAATACACGATAAAATACTTTTATAGCTAATAATATTTCTTTTGTGAATCATAGGAATATCTTGTGATATTGTTAATGTAAAAAGGGATATGCCGAACCACTATCTAAACATCTAAAACTTACCTTCACAAAGGATAATATCTAGTGGAGGTGAATTCCTCTAATTGTGCCTTCGAGATTGACGGGAGACTAAGTCACGAGCATCATGAATTAAGTACAGGCGATGTCCATCCCTAAAAATTCACTAATTAGATATACAATTGGAAGGAAAGGTGCGAAAGCATGACGTCTTTCTCTTTTTTCTCCATACCCATCTGAAAAATTCAATAGGAAAAAAGCATGGACTCACGCTTTGATCCTACTTTACGAAGCTCGATCGATGAAAGCTGTCGTACCAGTCAACATGGCTGAAGGTCATGACTGTTACCAGTTTTCGTACCGCGCCATGTAAAATATCATCGGTTTTTTGGGGGTGGCATATGGAGGCACATGGACGATCCCTCTCTCTCTCTCTCTCTCTCTCTATATCTCTATATCGTAGGCAAATAATAATAAAAATCATCATGGTCTCGGTCCCGGAATCGTGATGTGACGGGTCGAGACTTTTAGGGTTCTTGAATGTAGTCTTGGAGAGGAAGGTTACAAAAAAGAAGGGGAAATATCGAGCTTCATAATCTTGGTTTTTTTTTAGGGCATTTGCCTATTTCGAGTTCCAATAATGACGCCCGTGTTTTTATTATTTTTTCGAAAGCTGGCTGCTACCCCACTGAATGCGCCAGCCGTGAAAATGATTGTACGCTTTGCTTTTCCTTTTCGATTATTAATTATGGATGAATACCATAAAAAATTCTTATAAAAAAAAAACCAAAAAAAAATTTAAATTATACTTATCCTGATACAAATAATCCAAAATTGTATTTATGTCACAAAAAGACTTAAATTTATATATGAGTATTATATATATTCTCTATTTCAATTCCATCGAGAGTGTATTTGTCATACTCGTATAAGTTCGTATTTTTTATAATAAAAAAATATTTGGATATTCATGTCATGGTTTGAATTTTTTTTTTGGGGTATTATCCCTTCATTTTTCTGTTCTGATAATTGTGTATATATACATCTCTATAAGGACAAAAGGATGGAGGGAAAAAAAGGAGGGATCGAGAGTGACTAAATTAAAATGAGAAATATGACGTAAGAAATTGGGAAGGGAGACGGAGGTGGAACTGGAAGTGGAGGTGGAGGAACATGAAGAACAGGCTTTTTCCAGGAGGAGTTGTTGGTTAAACTTGGTCCATCAGACGGCTGTCTCCGTCCTTGTTGTCGGTACCATGACTGTCCACCTGCCACGTGGCCACCCCTCTCTCTCTCTTACTTCTCTCTCCAGGCCGTGGGCATTTTTTCATCTTGGGTTTTAGGTTTAGCTTGGCCGTTCTAGCCTCCTAAGCACACGTCACCCATCTCGCCCTTTCGCCTATAGAGAAAATAGACAAACATTATCGACCTAAGAGCTCGATTTATTGCCATAGCAGCAGGGCTCTAGGGATGGATGTTCTGTTCCTTTGCTGGAATTTCTTGACCAGGTAGCATTGTACTGCGTGGTAGATTTTGATGGAATATTTGTAGCCGGAGGGACCTTGGTGTACCGCATGATTCATTTAATTTTACTTTTGGGTAATTCTTTATACATATATATATGTATATATATATACACACACATGTATATATTACTTTGTAAATATAATGTTTATCTTTGTAATTGTACGAATTCCTTATCTCAGAAATCGAATGTAGGTCACGATCATTTATATATTGATAAATTTTTTAACTGGTCTCTTCATTTTCATCTATACTCTTACTAAATTGCTACCAATGTGAATTGAATTTTTCTCACAGCTCAATCTATGGCTCCAATATGATAAGTTTAGACCAACATGATTAGAAGTTTCTCATGTATGATGGATGAAAGAGGGGTTTCGGATTTTTAGTGTCAAGATTTTCGCACGATATGCACGACCCGTTTACTCTTTGATTTTGCACGAACCACCTTCATTACTCAATGATAAAGTGACCCAATATCCCGATCGACAAAGACAGATGTGACTTATTTGACAGCGAGAGAAATTCCACGATATGCTCGAAACTTTTCTCGATGGATGAACTCAAAAGTCAAAGCAACGGCCACATTTTCCCATCTTGGTCTTGTCGTCGAATGTTCCAAGGGTCGGAAGAGATGAGTTCGAATTCGGAAGGAGATCAGGTTGCTGCGAAAGGAGAGATTTTGGTGAATATTCTCTGTCTGTTCTTCAAGATAAGACTCGATGAATATTTTCCATGCATTATATTGAATTTGGGCGGTCTCTTCTCTCTCTCTCTATGCACTAGCAAGTCTAGCAGTAGCAGAAGCATCAAATTTGCGTCTTAAAAAATGATATCTGATCAGCATCAAACCAGGTGGTCTGTACCTGCACAAGCGATCAATGCTTGTGTTTCATTTCTCTCTACTTTGATCCCACGAAGCAGATGCTCCATATCACCATGCCTCAGTGGCCACATCTTGAAACATGCTCTATTTTCCTTTTAAAAAAAATTGATTTTTTATGTACATGTAAAACCAAAAATGACAAATTTAAAGAGTGGTTAATTGAATGCTTCTACCATTAAAACCAATATGATAAATATGCGGAAAAATTGAAGATTTTATTAATAGATTTGAATATTCTTAAATTCAAAACAAGACATGCCATAAACATTACAATTTAGTTATTCATTCAATTTGAAAATCATAATAGGATAGCGTTTTCAAACATAGATAACTCCGAAAATCGCTTACGCGTGCATTGTCGAGGCCGAGACACAATCGTACGGGCCTTATTTATTCACTAAACGTTGACCCTCAACGATCAAAGCTCTGCCATTTTCTTCTCCTTTTTTCTTTTGTTTTTTGTTTTTTTTCAAATTTGCTGAAACAGTGCAAAAGAACGACGACGCTCTGAACAAAACCGGGGAGGAGAGGACAGCAATTAAACAGCAGCGGTCATCCGTACAGCAGATGTTCCCACCACGAGAGAAAAGGAAGGGTCGGGCTTTTCCTGCAACCGATCTAGGCTTCCTCGAAGGCGATGTCTTTTCTCGGAACCCTTTTTAAATTTCCCAGAAAATTCAAGAAAGAGAGAGAAAGAGAGAGAGAGAGAGAGAGGAAAAAGAAAATGATACGGCGGGATCGTGCTTGTCGGCTCTCTTACGGTCCGCTGCATGAGACAGCATTCTGACGTTAGACAACCGTCCTAAAGATAGAGAGAGAAAGAGAGAGAAGAGAGAGGATAAAGTAACTTTTTTTTTTAATTATTTACTAATGCATCCTATTTATTCGAATATTCTGAATTTTAACCATGCTTCTTTTTTTTAGATAAGTCATGGATATGATATGCAGGGATTTTCTGGGAAAGAAAATGACTTGGTGATGCGGGTCGCAGTTTGGTCGGTGGCTTGACTGTTCTAATTTCCGGAAATGGTTTATCCTTTCGGATTCATTTTATGCTCATCAAAGCGATAGCCACGTTATATATGTCCATAATTTCGGAAAAAATAATATATTCTACACTCTGATCAACTTTGGGGACTCATGGTTGGGTCAGTTGCAAAAGGTGCATATTTGGATTTTTGGTTTTGATAATTTTTTAAAATTATACTTTATTCCACTTTCCCTCCAAAAAAAAAAATTCTGGGTATTTGTATATGTCATTAGTTATATATATATAGTCCCTAAAAAACTCCAAATATTAGGTTCAATCCCAAATCTACCCCCAACTTTTATTTGTCTTTGAAAATATCCTAAACTTCAAATCTAGTCTCAAATATATTCTTAACTTTCCTTTTGTTCTGAAAAAAAAAAAAAAAACCCAGTCCCAAATTTGTCCCAAATTTAGTTGGTCTAAAAAAAATACAAATGTTAATTAATTCTCAAATTTACCCTATAGTCCATCGATGATAAATACGCATTGGCAATGTGACATGAAAAATTATCTTCAAAATAAAAACATTCTAGTGTATAAAAAATTAGGGACGACTAACTGTAAGTTTTGGACAAAGGGCTAACACGAGCAAATTTAGGACTAGAGTAAAAATTGATGATTTTCTTTTTCACAAAAAAAAGGGGGTAGATTTGGGATTGTACCTAAAGTTTGAGATTTTTTTTAGACAAAAAAAAGTTCGGGACGGACTAAACCTTTTGGGGTTTTTTTTTTTTTTTTAAACGGAACAAAAGTTTGGGGCAAATTTGGGATTGGATCTAAAGTTTGGGGTTTTTTCTAAGACAAAAAAAGTTCAAGGCAAATTGGGATAAGACTTAAAGTTCAAAGTTTTTTAGGGAATTAGCCCACATATACTATGATAAGCTTCGGTTGTTCAATGCCGAATAATCAAAAGAATGACTTCACCGATAGTGTCGATGATACCGTTGGTCAATATTTGAATTTGGAAGCCTTGTGATACCTTATTCGCCAGCATGTTTGCAGCAAGTCGTTTGGACTCCATACATCGTAAAAAGTGTAAGCTTATGTAAATTCAACAATTAGAGCATTACACTCTTTGTACGTAGAGTATGTTTGAGACGAGGTGGAAAATGGGACAATGATATAAATGGTTCAAATTTTGATTCAATATGTAATGTGATCCTTAAATTTTTTATTTGTTTAATGCGGTTTCTAGACTTCGTCTCAATATACAATTCAATTCTTGAACTTTTTGTATATATTCAATATAGTCATTGAACTATATGAAAATGTTCAATATTATCCTTCTAATATAATTTATTATTCATAAACAATATAAACATTGAATACATATCAAAAGTCTAGAGCTTATGTTAATCAAATTAAAAATTTAGGGACCACATTACATATTAAATTAAAATTCAAAGATCATATCAAACAAATTAAAAGTTCGGAGATCACATTGCATAATGAGCCAAAGTTCAAGTATCATTTGTCTCATTTTTCCTTGAAAATTTTTGGGAAGATGTGCTTAGGAATTCTTTAATTAAAACCCTAGTAAGTTAATTCTGTTATCTTATTTCACGAGAAAGTTCGCTTTAGAACCGATTAATTAAACTTAAAAAAAAAAAAATCACTGCTCCAAGATTTTTCAGGAAGATGGTTTTAAAAAAGAGAATGATGTAAGCACGTGGTAAGATATGCGACATGTTGGAAACTAGGATTTATTTTGGGGAGTGTAATTATGATGTTGGAGTAGGCCAAGGCAGCAAAACAACATGTCCCCACTCCATGCCGTTGAAGTGCTCGCACCGGCCTTTATAATTCATTAGCCGAGGGACTGCATGTCGGCTCATTGCATTGATTATTAAATTTCTATAATGCGTGATCTAATTTATATTTATCAAAAGATTAGAGGGACAAAAGAAGAGAGGCATAAAAAGAAGAAGAAAGAAAACAGAAAATAAGGAGGACATTGAAGCATGACATGACTTGGAAACCACTTCTTTCAGCACATAATGAATACGAGAACATAAATAATGTACAAACTAGAGCCCCATTCTACTCAATGAACGAGCTGTAGATGTTATAAACTCCTAAACTTGGAGCATTGCTGTCGGAATCAGTACTTGATTGAATTGTTAGAATTGCATTACTACCTTTTGTGTGATTTGTAATTTTGTACGATAAAGTAGGTGGAAAAAGTACTATCTCATATTGTCAAAAGCACGATTCACATGAATCGAATTCTAAAAAAAGAGTGTTCTCATGATAACTTTTGTATGTAAGTATCAAGTCAAGAAATAAAATCTTTCTCATTTCATGTAAGATTTAGAATGCTATACATAAAAGAAAAAGACCCTTTAATAGAAAAGTAGGGTAAAAGTCGCTAAATAGCTACTGCTAATCAAATAAATATCATACTTTCAACAACTCCTAGCATTATTGCAGACTTGCAGTAAGAAACTCAATGCCTATAGTATAATTTTAGGGGGTAGAGAGAGAGCATCACCATCATGATTTTCCATCTCTTGTCTACCATCCATTAGTCACAAGACCATCACAGATAAAATCTCTTTCTAGCATGCGAGCCCTATAGTTCACTGTTATTCACGATTCGCTGTTTATCCTCACAAACGGTCCTAATTGGAAACACAAATCGATTTTTCATATTACAATTGGTTGGCTCACAAACAAAAATCATACATCGAAAATCATTAAAAAAAAGAAAAAATTGCCGCATTTTAATGGCAACGTGACGTCATTTTTACTCAAATCCACGCAATAATTCGGATTTCAAATACTTTACAGAAAAGCTCTCGAGGAAAATGATGGTCTCCACAACTTTATCTCCTCAAATTCGTACCCCTATTTTCCATAAATTAGGACAGCACTCAGAGATTGTTCCCACTTTGCAAAGCCTGACGCAAACCCTAACAGTCCCCCTCCCTCCCTCCCCCTTTTCCGAAACGACGACAAGCCCCGCTTTATCGACTGCAGGCTCGAGCCGTTAAAAGCAAAAACGACACGACGGCTTTTCCTCAGCCTTTTGCTCCTCCACTCGTGACGTTCGTCTCTCTCAGCGTTGACTGCTTTTCAACCCCTCTCTTTTTTCTTTATATCCATCTTGACTTGATTATTTGTTTATTTACTTATTTTTATTAAAGTTTACCCTTTTTTTCGAATTATAAATCAATAATTAAACTGAAGGGGGGGCAAAGATGCACGATCCTACGGCTTGTCGTTTTCGACTTTCCACGCGCAGCATGCAAATGGCCGGCCCCATCAGCACGCCATAAGGAGGAGGAGAAGGGGCTTCACTTCCGAGGATTTTTATTATTTTTTTTTCTTTTTGGGATTTTTTTTTTGGGGGCTTTGAGCTGAATTGGGATTTCTTTAATTTTGGATTAGTGAAATTATTTTTAATAATGTCGGGGGATTAGTAAAAGTGGGAGGAACAGGTTATTGGTGTTGGGATCGGACGGTGCGTTTTTGTCCCGCCTTGTGTTCCTACGTTGTCGCACACGTTGGGAATGTCTGCCTCTTGTTTCCATTCTCGTTTTTATTTATTATTACTGCTACTCGACCATTGGTTGGTGGGTATTTTGTGAGGAAAAAATACGCTGAGAATCCACAGCAGATACCCAACCGGAGGAACAGAACATTGCTGGTGGCCTCATGAAGTCTCTGTTGCATATATGCAGAGCTAAATGTGCATGAATTGGATCAACATGAATCAGATCAATTGTGATCATTGATTGTGCGAATCTCACACGGATCCCACAAATTTTGATAGCTGTGATTGCATAACATATGACCCATGCAATGTGATCTATACAAGTATTCATCGTAAGAAAATCCTATGAATTATAAGATTATCATTTAAAATTTGATGAAAGTGGTAAATGATGGAAATTCTTATTTGGGAAAAAAATCATCAAAAAGCTCCCGACTATATTCATCATAACACATTTATTTTAATTTTTTTTGTGACATAAAAAACACAAACTTGCACTTATATGATACATTTACATTTTGTTGAAGTTACATTAGATAATTTTTCAATCAAAATAGCGTTGTTTTTATTACCATTTACTTTCTAATGTCCATGTCAGCAAGTTTGTAAAAATCTCATTAATAGGATTTTGATGGAAGGTAAATGTGTCACATATATAAGTTTGATATTTCTAGTGTCATAGAAAAAAGTTTAGGATAAATGTATCGCGGTTAGTATTGTTTATGGTTTTTGATGGATTTTGCCCATCTTATTTTATGTAGTCGCATGATTAACTCATTGCAATGGACTCAACGATTCACGAGCTTTGAATAGAGAGCAGAATCGACAGAGAGCAAATCGAAACTTACTGCTAACACTTCGATGCTAAGCCGACTTAAGAGACAATCTGCAAAAGAAGATGTTAACTAAATTAAGGTTTTGCTCCAATCACATCCTTTTCCATTTGTAAGCATCTGTGCATTTTGATCTACATGTGACGCGAGAGGTTAAGATTCTCTCCGACCTTTTTGAACCCAACTTGCTTGCTGTCTTTTCCTCCTCCTCTTCTCTTAGCTCTTCATGGGTTCATGGCTTCCCGTGGCTTTTGCTGGTGTCCTTGCCTCGTTGGAATCAGGATCATGAGCTTGACCACGACGCTACAGAACACTTTCCCATGATGCCTTTCTTTTTTTTTTTTCTAAACTCTCTTTGCCCCTTTTGATTTAACCAGCATGTCGACAAAAGAAAAGTGGTTCTTTTCGAAGACCCAGTTGACACATCATGCGCACGTGATGGATGGTTTCCACCATCGCCACCACCGACCCTTTGTCCGGTCCATGGCACGGAGACCTCTCTCGGAAAATGTCCCCGTCCTGTTGCTGATAATCAAAATCCATTTTTGGTTCCTTGGTCACTTGCATTCCCTCCCATGTCCACCGTCCTCAGTTCATTTCAGGTTTTCTTAATCTGAATGTCGGGCAATGTCTGGATATCTCAGAGCGGACAACGAAAGGAGAAGTCGAAAATGACACGGAACTAAAAAGGGTGCGTATTTCTAGAGCTTTAAACGCGAGGAGAAAGCTGTTTGGACGTTTTCTTCGATCAAGAAAGTGAAATGCGTCTGTTTAGACGCACGATGGTTTTGTTGCTGCCGTAGCAAACATTAATGGCGCAGACCAGCTTCAGCCTTAATAGTAAAGAAAAGCATACGAAGGGAAAAAGATAATAGCGACATCACAAAGAGAAAAGATTCTCGAGCATTGCCATTGCCGCTTAAGCTATCGCTGCTTAGTCCAATATTCGAATCTTTCATGTATTCATCTGCAGTTCAGTTTATTTATAGAATAATGTGCCTGTGTAAAGTCTCTATAATCAACCTATTAGAAAATACTTGTTTCATAAAAAAATTGAATGATTTAATTTTTTTTTTCTTTTTGTAAAAGTAATTGCATGGGGGTCCTATTCGTCATCACATTATTATTAAAACATTCATGAAAACATAAGCACGCTCATTCACAGACCACAACACGATCCACAACCAACTAAAGAAATGTCAGCTGATTTCGTCATAACAATCAATGTACAATGGCTCTAAAAGGGTGTAATGCCTCTGTCAGTTCAAGTTAACTTCAAATTTTCGTACTCGCATAAAGTAAGAATCGCATAAATACTGACTACAGACAATCAAGCTATGTTATATGTGCAGATGAAAATATGTCAACTGCAGATGGCACCAAGGCAAGGGAACTCCTAACTAATGGCTCACACCTTAGATGTCAAGAGAGGACTATTGATACTCTGGCAGTCTCCAATGAAATTGAGCACTGCAGAAATCAAAAAACTCGGCTTGTAATCTCTATTGCCGAGACATTGGTGCTGTTGGCAGGGACGTTGGCTGGTTGTAGAAACCGCCTTCTGAACCAGGGAAACCCTGATAGGAGCTTGCTGGAGGTGTAGGGAATGGTGGTAATCCACCAGACACTGAAGTTCCAACTACTGGATAACCCGGCAGTGATTGTGGCTGTTGGCTCAAGCTGTAGTTGAATGGCATGCCATTATTCATTGGTCCAGCAGCTTGCATGAACTGAGGCGGTGCTGGGTATGAAGTCATGGGTGGGAGGGGTGGCGCAAGAGGTGGAGAGGATGAAGGAGGAGGAAGAGGCTGTTGCACACTGGTTGTGCCATTGTGTAGGAGGGACTCTGGATGGGCAAATGGAGGAATGGTTGGCTGCTCAGGATTTTGAGATGGTATGTAAGGTGTTTGGTTGTTCTCGAGCCTAGGACGCTTTTCGGAAGCATAATCACCGGAAGAGTCCTTCACCGGATTACTAATGGCACCCCCAGATGCCAGCGAGGAAAGGACCATAGACAGCATTTCAGCTGATGATGTCGATGCTGTCAGCTTTGCAGCCACAGCAGCAGCAGCAGACTTCCGAGGGTCTTCCTCATTGTGGCTGGACTGCTCAGGATAAGATGGTGCCCGCTGTGAGTACATTACTGGGACGGATTGTTCCCTCTCTGCTGGTATGTAGGTCTGAGGTGCTATGGATGTCTGGATGTCCTTTCAGGCTCTGGTTGACCAGCAATTGACTACCATTGCTATCCAGTAACTGTTGGCAGATAGTGTTCGCCTGCTCCGACTTTGATCGAGCAGCCTGAAGCATTAATATAACTAATAAACAATCCATACTTCACAATAAACTCAGAAAGAAGAAAACTCAACAAATTATGCAGTCTTCTTCATGCACGTGGTATCTCATCCCTAGCAAGCATAGAAAGCTTAAATAGGTGAGTTTTTCCTTCTTCATCATAGGGCAATGAGTGGGCTGGTGGCATGGCCATAGAGATTCAGTAAACAAAGAATTCCCAACAATCTGTAACTTAGTAGCAGATGTTTTTGGCTTTTGATGAACCACAAGGATTGTGCATTATGCCTCTTCCAAGTATTCAGCTTGACTAACTATTTCAAGGATTAAGCACACCTGTAATAGAATTCCAGGCACGGCCCATCTAACACCATGTGCCAAACAGGTGCGCTTTGAGCAGAGCTCAAGGAAGAGACACAATACTGGGCCAAACACATCAAATCAACCAAGCAGCAGGATGTTGGATAATCAAGTGCATCCCTAGCTTAGAGCTTCCACTCTATATTTAACTTCTTTGAAGGGATACCTTAACTTCTACAAATATCTAGGCATGCTAGGATTATCAATCTAAATACCTTCTACTCAAAGAAACTTTCATCAGATGGCGCCAACACACAAAAAGTAGGAACTGACCTGAAGTTCATTACGGACTCGGTCCAACTTGAATTCCTGATATTAAACCAATGTCAGTATGAACTCGACCAAATCTAGTTCACTTAAACTACGTACAAGTCAAACCAAAATTCAAACCTGCTCCTGAAGAGCCTCCCTAAGATGAGACACAAGCCTTGTTCTTGAGGATTCAACTGTGGTTAATTGATCAATGCAGGTCCTCAGTACAGTATACTGCCCCTGCACCTCCTCCATGAATGCAGAATCATGGGATCCCCCTGTTCAAAAGAATTTGGTTTGATACAGACAGTTAAAAAAATAGCGAAACTGTACTTTGAAAGAAGAAAGTCAGATCAGTTAATTGAAAATTCCATTATATTTTTTGACTCTCCAACACAAGCATTCCCTCTGTCCTAATCACCAGCTTACTTTTCGACCTTATTCATGAACCGATGTCCCAATAACAGAAGGGCTTAATTTATGTAGCATAATCCAGACCTTTTAAAATGATTTCACTCTACTAAAGAGTTAGGCAATGAAACCACGAGTTGAAATGCTCCTGATGTAAATTTATTACAGCAGACAACACACGCTTCTCGCGATATTGATATTGATTGACAGATGCTTTAACATTTTCATTGGTTGTGTTGATTACATTATTCAAAAGCCAAAGAGGAAAGCCGAAGAGGAAATTTCATGTTAGATCAGCCAGCATCTATCCATTTAAGTCCAGAATTGGCTCACACTACATTTGGGAATTCCTCCACTTCAGCTGGGTAGAACAAAAAGGACATGACCCATAAGGACAACAGCCCTTGCCCAAATTAGGTTGATCCCATATTGTTTTGCCAGAGATATGCAGGGATCATGAGTTCACAATAATTTCTATAAAAAGGAAAAAAATTTGAAGAATAAAATCCATCAAGTGTGGTTTCCTGGCTAGCATATAAATCATGAAGGGGAACTACTGTTATAAGAAACAAACAAACATGGTCTACAGTTTTTTCCTCATCCTTCAAGTTTATGCATTAAGGTATATGTTTTGCTTGTCCTTCTTTCAAGAAACATGCGCTTTTCTTTCACTTTTGACCACAAATTGTTCATCACTTGTGGGAAGAAAACTAACCCTTTAATTTACTTAAAACAGAAAACTTGTTAATAAAACATTCTGGATTCTGCATTCACATTTTTGTACCACCATTGGAACATTCCATGTTTTGGGTAACTCTGGTATGGACAGTACACAACCAGAATGCTTGATTGATGATTGGTTCCTCAAGGGTATCCTACTGGAAAAAAAAGCTATATGTGTGTTTATTTCCACTTCAACACCGTGATAATTTAAATATTATTCAACTTCCAAAATTGTGGTAAAATTATACATGAATTGATGTGTCACCATTTGAGTTCTGCGAAACTTAGGAGCCTCTGATTTTAAAAAATTCAAAATATGTAGGCTTTAAGATTTATATAAACAAAACGCAAAACGTAAAAAGTTAAAAGATAAAAAAATCCCAAATAGATACTAAGGTGACATAGATTTAGAGAAGAAACTGCATTTCGAGTACCTGAACCCCTGTCACTGCCAATTTCTTTTTCTACTTTCTCAAAACCGCTGACAGCATTCCTGCATTTGCTCAATATGACCTCTTCATCCACTGGGCCACTACAAAGATGTTGATAACCTGACACTATTTTGTCCATGATATTTCCAACAGGCTGTTTCTGTTTAAAGAAAGAAAACTTTTAGGGGAGAAAGGTACAATAATACTCATCTACTTTCTAGGAAAAAGAAAGAAAGCAATAAAAAAAATAAAAATAAAAAGAAAGAAAGAAAAAAAGGAGTACTGGAAATAACATAAGCAGACAGAATTTAAGCTACCAGCTTATGTCCTATATCTTTTCCATTCCTGTCACTGTTCTCTAGATGTCTGCCGCCAAATTCTTCCTTAAGAATCTGGCCCCTTGAACCAAAGACTTTCCTCTCTTCCCATATGTTGATCTGCAGGTACAGCATGAATGCAACATCATGAATCAAACAGATTAACTAATGCAAGCATTAGCTTAAATAACTCATTAAACACCCCCCCCAAAAAAAAAAAAAAAAAGAAAAAGAAAAAGAAAACAAGAACAAAAAAGAGGCCAGGCAAAGAATAGTGCATGCTGGAGAAGAACATTATAGAGCTTTTACGGTAAGAGAAACATGGTCTGCATTGTCTACAAAACAACAGAAGCATAAAGCATGGCTTCTCAAAACACTTCATCACCATAAAACTTACACAACAGCTTCCAGAAACCATCCTAGGTATGATTTAGTACCATAATAAACATTGCCCTGCCTTATGGAGCTGTGCATTTTTGGAGGGAAAAACAAGCCATTAAAATCTTAGAAGATCATAGGATCTTTACCAGATCACAAAAAGGTAATTCCTCTATCCTTAAGTCACCAACAGTCTTAGTCCAAGACTACACCTAAGAATTCTTTTAAAGCTTCAGATACAATTTTAAAACAAGTCTTGAGATCCTTGTCCAGAGCAACTCACGTTTGGAAAATCATGGTACATGTCATCCGAAACATGTAACTGCACCATCCTTTAGATGATTGGCTCATTTAGATGATTTGATTACATCAAGCAGACTTTGGAAAAGATACAGTCAAGAAACTGAAAATATAAATCCTAGACAAGAACTAAAACCAGCAAGACCTTGTCGCTGGCTGGCAAGCAGCTACACAGATGTTGCCAATCAGCATTGGGTAAGTCCGATTCAGAAGAGAGAGAGAAAAGAAAGAGAGATGAGATGAGGTTAATGAAGGCGCTTAACTCTCCTATTAGTTTCCCCAAAGAAAGAAACAGAATTGAAGACAGAAGATGGAAAAAATTCCTTCAAAATGATGCTGACCCCTTTAAAGCACAAGGAATACCAGCATACCAAACAACTGGACTAGATTGAGGTCATCAAAAGTGAAATTCTAGCAGTTGAACGCTTTAGTCTCAAAACCTCATGACATATAGATAGATGAGAACTGAGAACTCCAGCCACATCGAATACCATGCATGATTATCAAGTAGATAATCAACTAAAATAAAGTTGCAGCTGCACAGGGAGATGTTCACATGCATGGAACATTTCCAGCATAAGCAGTATCCATATAACATTAATGTATGTTCAACAAAATAAAGTAGTTGATATCAACCAAAGAAAATATTAAATGGTTATATAACTGATACTTCCACACACAGTGACTTCTAAGGGGCTAGCTTTCATCCATAACCAAACAACCCTGGTCCCTCATAATGTTACCACAAATAACAAGATGGTCACTAATGGTCGATATATTGCACTCCAAAAGGCATTCCTTATTCAAGCAAGAGTTTTGCATGTATTCCACCTTCGCCTATTAAATAATTCTTTAGTTTGATTGCCAGAGATCACATCACAGAGCAGAAGACATGACCATATAAGGTCAAGTTTGCTGATTTGATTTTGCCCTTACATATTTGAATATTGCCTAAAAAAACATATGCGGCAAAAACTGGTATAGCAGAAAGCAAATTACAAAATGAATCATCTGGAGGACAAGGAGTGGAAATGAGGACAAGCCATAGCATAGTTATCAAATCCTCACAACAATGCCCCCATACAAGGGAACTGAGAACGAATTTTGCAAGGCCTTTCTTTGTTCTAGTCATTATTTAGCAACCAGCATGTATCTTCTTCCTGGGTTCTCATCCTTTTAAAAACATAGTTACAAAATGTACAATATTCAGATAGTTTTCTTTCACATTAAAGAAAGGCATGCCAAGCATTTACAAAAAGGTCATATAGATGTACGGCAAACAAAGTTCCAAGTTACAAGCCCAAGAGACTTCTTTAGATAGGAAAATAGAAACTCATCCGATTGAATCCATTAGTGTATTTAGGCTCAGGAAGAAAAAGAAAATAAATCGCTGATGAAAAGACAAAGGAGTGCACCAGTAAATCACATGAAAGCAAGTGGAGTAAGAAAAACATACCAATCGCAGGGCAGCAGTTTTTCCAAGATCGTCCCCATTTTGAATCACATCACGAAGGGCCTCTGGAAGAACCTTCCAGAACTCACCGACAAAGTCAGAACCCTTTCGCCTACTGTTTTGCAAAATATCATTCGCAAGATATAGAAAAGCCACACGTTGTTCCCTAGGTGAGCAGTGAAACTGCCTATCCCATGTTTCGACCACTTGTTTTGCCTTGTTCATATGGAAAATACACCAATGTGACAAAGCTTAACAGCATTAAGGACACCAACTCAGGAACAAACACCACTTTCCAAATATTAGATGGAACAGGAGTTTGAACTCTAACAACAAGGATTTAAAGATCAATAGAAATCGACAAACTTGATGGAAACAGTCAGCCGGTTCTAAAAGCCAGTAATAAATAACAAATGAAACAAACCATAGAAAAAAGACCAAACAGAGTGCAGTAGCACCAATAACGTAATTGACCTCCACACAACCGAACATAGCAGTCGACCAGATCACGAAATATGTGAGTTAACTTAACATTGGTCTTCACTTCCCTCTCGAAGAACCCCCAGCATGTCAATGGAGAATGTCTACATATCAGCAAACAACATATTAAACCAAAACAGAAGGAAGGAAAAACCTAATATAAGGTCTTAAACGCCAGAAGCTTGACCCATCTACAGAAGTGCAGGCACATTAAAGAAATTTCTTATTGGCAATCATCGTAACTTACTAAACAAAGCACATTTTTGTGGGAAGTGCTGGTGCCAAACAATCAACAAGAAGGAAAAAAGGATACTCTCTATGCTTGTCTGTGAACTGTTAAGCTTTGCTAACTTTTCAACTAAAATCTGTGGATTGAAGGTACTGCCCATTGATGCGATGAGATTAGACTGGGCAGATTAGCCCCAGTCTACCTTAAAATTTGTTGAACCTCTGCTGGAAGCAAACACCTGTGGAGGGAAAGGGGGAGAGAGAGGACAAAACAATCAAAATCCATAATGGAAATAGACAGCTGAACACAATAATATCAGTGGAGCGCATCAGTACTCTAAGCTGTGAGATTAAAGTTTTAATTGTTCATGGAAGATTTTCAACCAATTCCTACACAGGTCCAACTTGAGTTTGTTGCAGAAAACCTGACACTATCTGCATAGGATGACTACATTACTTCCAGGACAAAGTCATGCATTGAATAACATTGTCTTTGTAAGAAAGGTTCAAAATGTTATCCTCCCAATGGGTCTATAGAAAGGAATGAATTATAAAGAACGAAGTGAGAAAAAACAATCTATGAGGTGTTTTAGAAAAGATCTCACATCTAACTCCATGATTTTGACAGCACCTTATGGAGGTATTGTCAAAAGAATACAAATAAGAAGAAAGAAGATTTCCACAGACACAGACAACCTAATAGGATCACAAATTCCACAGAAGCTTCATATCAAAAAACAAATTTTGGCAACTGATGAATTCTAAATTAGGTTATGACATCATAAAAAAGAAAAAGGATACTAAACAAAATGAATGCACAAAATAACTGAACTCCATATAAAAGATCCACATTTCACAAGATAAAGAATGACCCTAGGGTTTATGAAAAAGGTATACACTATAAGGACTACCAATCAAAATGGTTAAGCACAACAAAACCAAACACTATAGAAAATATATCAATCTTAACCTGATTCTAATAACCATATAATTTATAGAAGAGATACATGCTATCAAAGTATGTGATGTGAATATTGAAGCATTGACATACCCATTACCTTCTACATATGCTGGACACAAATTTAATGCGGAATTTTATGGATCTATCTGCATATTCATCACGGAACAATATACTACACTACTATAATGACCTTGTGGTAAGAAGAAGCTATTCAGTAACCAGTATCTTATTTATTGACTAAACAACAAATCTCCATGTCACCAATAGAATTCTAGTGCTATACTTTTTATAATAAATAAGGGGGAAAAAAGCATTCTTCATATCAAACAGAGGGTAACACTGAGAAATGTGTACTACTAGTACACAGAAACACAATTAGAACTGCATTTATAATACGGGAGAAAATGGACCATCACGCCCGCAGGAAAACCTCCAAGTTTATAAGCCTCTGTTCCCTGAGAAGATCTCAGAATACTGTAGGAGCACAGAAATCATAAACTGAGAATAGAAGAAAATAGATTCCTATTGCTATTTTCCTGTGCAGGGTCAAACCATAATAGGCTCAATCTCAGAGAGTCCTGTAGTGTATTTTTACGTTGATGGATACGCACATGTCTAAAGTTGTGGCCCAGTATTATGGATTCAGAAACAAAAAAATTAATTTCATCCATTGGTTCAAAAGATCTGGAATTTTGGGGCTCTTGGTTTTTGTAGACCATATACAGACATTTATTAAATAAATCAAAAATATGGTATATTGTCAAATTGTGGAAGAGATTATCTTAAATTTTCGTTTGAAGAAATAAGAATGCTAAAAAGAAAGCAAAATCTCTATTTGCAAGGCCAATGGCCTTTCCGAGCAATCAGTGAACAGCTAGTAACATCATTTACTTTGAAAAACAAATTATGTTGCTCACTCTACAAGGATCAAAGCAGTTAGAACTAGCATATAGAACCCATGCTCCATACTGCGTGCCCATTAGATTATAAATTCTATCTCAGGTTTTCTGTGCCATTTATTATTCATGGATAGTTTTCTGTCTAAATTACAAATTGCCTTTCGTAGGCACCCCCATGTTTCCCTATTTCTGATATGCAGAAACTTGATATTGTAGCAAAAAAATGGAAAGAGCAGAGGATTGGTTTCTGTATTATCTTAAAAGAATTCTGAATCAAAGTTGAAAATTCTCTCATGAATATATCATAGCCCCATCAGTTTCAACCAAAAGTGCAGAGCAATTTATGATTCTACTGAAAATTCTAAAACCAAAGGATGCAGCAGTCCTAGTAAAATTCTTAATGAAAGTGGCATCCTGACAAATTCTGCAGAACCAAAGTTTTCTTACCATCCCAATCAGGTGCAGCATCATCAGAGCATGACCAGAATCACTTCCGATGCCAATGATTGAGAACAAAAGAAAAACCTCCACTAAAAAAACCTCCACTAATCGATCAGCAACACAAAACACAAAAAATTGCATCCTTTCCAGTACACCCTCTAAAGCATAGAACACGCGAAACCTCCCACACGAACAAGCAACTAAATAAAACTCCGCCGAAACCTCGAAGCTGCGAAATAACTATTTCCCAACGAAATCACCATTATAACTCCCCAAATAAAAAAGGCACAAGAAGCAACTGAATACACAAGCTAAGCTCCAAGTCCGCACGCATCCTCGAAGAGAAGAGCCCAAAAACACGCACAACATCTCAAGCGGCGCAAGCCCAACAGCACAAAATCTCCACTTTTGCCCTCTCTCCACCGCGACGATTGAAATTAAGAGCCTGGCAATTTGAAAAGAAAAAAGGGAGAAGAAGAAAGAGACCTGCTTTACGCGAATGCTGAGCGGAATGGCGCGGCGGGAATCAATTGGCGGCGGCGGCGGCGGGGCGGCCGATTCCGTCGTTCATTGCGGCGGAGCGCCGGAAGAGAAAGGGAGACAGAGAGAGAGAGAGGTGAAATCGGGGCGAAAGAGCACGAATTCGGAATGAAACGAGAGAGGAGAAGTAGGAGTAGCAGAAGAAGAAGAAGAAGAGGGGAACGAAGAAGAAGCCGCGCGGTGAGGAGAACGTGGTTTAGAGAGAGAGAGAAAAGAGAGAGAGAGAGAGAGCTGTGGGTTTTTTTTGCAGGGAGCGGTGTTTGCGTGCGAAATGATGGAAATTGAAACGAACAGCAAGCTCGACAGGGCGAATTTACTAGATCGGCCTCGCACGCAGGGAATGGGAAGGACAGACCTTTGCAATTTTGCAAAATATGGGCTCGGATTTTGGCCCCCTCTTTCGCCACGCTCCTCGCATGCGCCTGTCCACGTGGAGGGAGAAAGTTCCATGTCATCATCTTCCGGCCACCTCACCGTCTGCGGACGTGGCGCGCATCTACCTAATCAGATCCGCCACAACTCGACACGTGGCGAAATCAAGTTGAGGAAGATTAAGACCCCCTCAACACCGCTATGAATCATAAGGTTATGACGATATTAGCTTTAATTAATGCTTCGAAATTGAAATGGCTTGCCAACTCTATTGTCTAGCTTTCTTCACTCTTGCACGCTCCTTTTATGCATTCATTTTGTTGGGAGCAACTCGATGTGTTGGGGAGTTCATTTGATATATCCTGATGATTGCTAATCAAGAGTACTTAATAGGAAGGGGTTCCGTTATAGGAGAATGTTGAAAAGGAAGAAATCTAAATAAGAAAGTATTATTTAGGGGAATTGAATCGGGAACCGTTCGGACTGACCGATTCTTGGCTTTTTCCAAGAGAGTTGGTTTGTTTCCCAATTCCATCGATGATTTTTAGTTCGGTTCCCGATTCCAATAAGGAATCAGACCAACTATATTTTTTAAAAATTTTTAAATTTCTTAAAATAGCAATAAACCCTAAAATAGTAACAAGTCCAGTATTTTTTTTAGGAGAAAGATTTACCTAGTCTATTGTGCCATTTTTAGAGAAAATGTTTACCTTTAAAATGCTGAAATTTAGAGATGACATTGCCAAGTGACCTATTACATTGGATCGGACCAGACCAAGAACTAATTACCCCCTATTAATAGTATTTGTAAACACAAGAGATCTTGATAGTTCATCAAGTAAGGATGTGTTTTGTGAAAGTTGTAAGGATTTTTTATGAGAGAAAGATTGTTAGTGTTAATTATAATCCTTTAATTATAGTAGTTCTAGGGTCAACGTTCTATGAATTTTCCTATTTTTGGTTTTCTAGGTAAAACTTTTCGGCGTATTGTTTTTCTTGTCTCTTGTTTACTGGGTTTTTAAAATTTTTTTAGCAAAGAGAATATACTACCGCATATTGCGCAATTCTAATAGTTAGAATTTTGTTGCATTCAATTGCAATCCAACTCAATTACAACATATTTTACTTTTCCCCAATTTCTTTTTCGTTAAAAGGTGTTAAATTATGATTCGAGTTTGAAAGTTTGCAAAACACGGTTTGCTTAAATATCGTGGGACTTCATGAAGATTTACATAAAGAATTGCAGGTCTTCTTTTCTTTTTCACGGACGGCCGAAACCCTACAATACAAAAAAGGAAAGCCGCGTGAAGTCCCTCTGCATGAAGAATTGTAAGTGGTGGGCCCAAGGTCAAAAGTTTGACCTTGGGCACGCACACTCCACGCTCAATGAAGAAGTCCCTGCACGTATTCAAAATAGGTGGGCCAAAGTCAAGAATTTGACTTTTGTTGGACATACATGTATTTCCTTTTTCAGTGTGCACGAAGGCCTACGTAAGAGAACCCTATGTAGAGAGGAGCCGCACATTAGAGAAGCTTTTCGCACAACTGCGCCGCTTGTAGAAGCCCTATGAAGAGGATACGTACGTTAAGACGCTATTCTTGTTTGACGTACGTAGAGTGTTTTCGTTCAAGCTTGAATACATGATAATTTTGTGCTGTGGTTTATCTCCAAGTAAATTATTTATCTATAAACACTTGGGTTTGGGGTTAAATTGGAGTTTGGGAAACACCAAGAGAGTGTTTGAGTGACTTGAGTGTGTAATCTCCTTGTATCGCTTGATCTATAGTGAAATTCGCCGCTGCTCTCCATGTGGACGTAGGTCTTTATGACTGAATCACGTAAATCTGGTGTCCGATTTATTTTCTTTTCCGTCTATATTATTGTTCGATCATTCGCCTTTTCTCAATATTAGGGACAGCCTGAAAGGAGTCATAAATTCTTAAAATAGGAAGTGCTTCCTTTATAATGAACTATGACCCTTAACTTGTGCTCTAAACTAATCAAAATACTAACTAAATCAAATTTAACACAATAATAAGTAAATTTGATGATTTGGAAACTCTATGCAATTGACTCAAAATGAGCCAAACTTTCTTAAAACAAACATGATCGAAGCACCAAAGAAGATGTTGTAAAACTTTAAATATAGCTTCTTCCATCTTATTCTCCACAAGGAATTTGCATGAATAATGCACTCATTCCTAGACCATTGACCGAGGGGCAACCCCTAAGAGAGTAAGAGAAAGTTTGATCTTCCTTTGACATAAGATAACTAGTGCTGTGAGAAATAGGGCATTGGTGGTGGCCATTGTGCCAAAACTCCTCATTGTGGTAACAATCGAAGTGTCTTTGATGTTAGACGGTCTTGAGTCTTTGTTACCTAAAAAGTTAGTTCAAGTTCTAAATCCAAACTAGTTGCCAACCCAAAAAGAACTCTAATAGAAGGCATTTTTACAACTGGTGAAAAGATCTCTTCAAAATTAATTCATTTCTTTTTACGAAATCCCTTCACCACAAATCTAACATTTCATCATGGTTGCAAACTACTTCATTTTATCTTTGACTTTTACACCAACAAATTTTTTAGTGTTCTATTGCCCGTAGGCAACTTCACCAATTCAAATTTGTGGTTCTCATGTAAGAATTTGAGTTCCTCTTGCATGACTTTATGTCACTCATTCTTTTGATTACTTAATATAATATCTTCATGAGTTTTTCGCTCTTCAACATAAGTGGATGAGGCATACTCATGTGACTAATATTTCTGTGAAGCTTTACGTTCTATTATAGATCTTCTAACTTGAGGTAGAATTGGTTTGTTATTGCTCAACTGGCTCCTCTAACTCCATAGACTACTCTTGGTCAACTGATTGTTCTAACTCAATTATTTCCTTATATCAGTTAAAGAATTAACATTCAATGAGTGCCCAACATCTTTATGATTTCCATGCACCTCTCCTTCGTGATTTTCACGCAATATAGCAAGAGGGTTTAAGCTGAAACTAGCAAGAGTGTAAGCCACATTCTTTAAACTCCCGGCTTATCGATGTCTTTAATAGTTTGACGCTCAAAGAACACTACATCACAGCTTCTAATAACCTTCTTTGCAATTGGATCCCATATATTGTAGCCAAACTCTTCATATCCATAACAAAAAAAAAAAAAAAAAAAAAAAGATACATTGCTTAGACTTGCTATCAAGCTTGGACCTTTTATTTCTTAGATATGTATAAATGCCTAGTAACCGAATACTTTTAGATGATTATATGAAACATTTTTCCCACTTCAAACTCTTAGCAAAAAGATCCTTTAAGAGGAATTGATGGAGAAAGGTTATCAAGTCCATTACTGTTCTCATCACTTCACCCCAAAATGACTTAGACAATCTCACATAAGAAAGTATACCGTGAGTCTCACCATTAATTCTCTAATTCATTCTCTCCACTACTCCCTTCTATTATGGTATTTCTAGAACAGTCTTTTCAAGCTTGATATCATAATCTTTGCGATAATGTTCAAATCAAGCCTTTGTATTCATCACCATTGTTAGCCTAAACACATTTCAACTTCTTCCTCATTTTTCTTTTCACGTTGACATAAATTTTTTTGAAAGCTACAAGCACTTGGTCTTTTTATTTCTAAGCAATAGTTTACACTTTTCTATAGTAGTCATCAATAAATGTCACAAATTATAATGCACTACTAAGTATTCCAACATCCAAGCAACAAACATTAGTGTGAACTAAATCAAGTATATCTAATTTTGTGCGTGGACAAAAACTATGAAATGAGAATTCATGTTACTTACTTATCGGGCAATAAGTACATTCCTTCAAATTTCTCTCCTTCAATGGTAGATAATTCTTTCTAGCAAGAGTTTCAAGCACCTTCTTGCTAAGATGAACAAGTCTCTCTTTCCAATCCTTCCAAGTATATTAGCAATTTCAACTTTATCAAGTTATTTTTCTTCATGATCCTTCCAAACTTGTCATAAGTCAACTAAGGAGTCATCCACTACATTTACCTCTTCCTTATTCAAAGTAGCTTGCATAGTGTAAAGAGTGCAGGTCTTTTTGCCTTTAGCCACTACATGGAGCTTTCAATCATTTCCATTTGTCATCGTAAAAGAAATTGTGGTAACCATCATCATCTAAGGCACTAGGGGAATCGAGTAAAGTCAAATGTCCAAAAAACATGTCTCACATTTTTCAAAAACAAATTACATTCAATGTTGATTTTCAAATAAACATTTCTCATAACCTTGAAAACACTACTGTTTCTTATTTTAACAAAGTATTGTATACTCCAAGTACCAAAATTTGGCATGTGTGGACATTTAAGCATCAAAACTTCCAAAAGATGCCAAAATCGAAGAAGAAATAATCACTTAAGTGCCAACAACGAAAATATTCGGCCAAACTACTTATGTGGCATTTTCCAGCAACACTTTTTACTAACACAACAGTTATTTTAGAAAAAATAATCCACCTGGCGCTTACATGGCTAAATAAGCATAAAACGATGTCGTTTTACCCTTAAATTTGATTTTAAATTGAATACTAATTAAATTATTTGGAAAAAAAAGAAAAAGAGAAGAGGCAGCATTTAACGATGGCCTTTACAAACCTGCCATCGTTGCCCCACCATCACCGGAAAGGGCTGATGACAGTAGGGTGAGAGGCAACAAGGGTTACCAAGCCCCAGCTAGTGGTTGGTGACTCTAGTCAACCATAGCCAAGGGCCTGCAGGTTCTCACTTAGATTTGGGGCAAGTGGTCGCGGTCTGTCTCCCGATTTGGCAAGGGTCGCCAGCCCTTTCCAACCATAGTAGAGTGGTAGCAAGGGCTGTATAAGCCCTTGCTAATTGTTGTACTTTTCTTTTTAAAAAATTATTTAATTAATATTTAATTAATAAATTTGGGGGCAAAATAATGTCATTTTGCACATTAATTGCTAAATGGATATTATAGCGAGTCACATAAACCACTTTTATTATTAAAATAATGTCACCTCGAATTTCCAGCAAGCCTTGCCGGAGTTAGCACTTAAGTGTCTAATTTTCGAAAAAAGTGGCATTTAAGTATACATTTTGAAAATTTTGACATTTAAGTATTCATCCATGTTAAGCTTTGGCACTTGGGATGTATTTTTGCCCATTATAACACAACAAAATTACCATTGCGATAAAACATAAAGTAGTCATGCCATGGGGTGACATGAAATGAAGTTGCAGAATCAATAACCTAACTCGAGTATTGGCATATAATGTTGACACGGGCATTGTCACATATGGAATAATATCGCCATCGGATGCAACTGTCATTATAACTTACTTCTTTTTTTCTTTCTATCTCCATTTCTATCATAGAATTTATCTCTGCTTAGTAACCTATATTCTTTAGTATAATGTCTCATCTTACCATAATTGTAACACTTCACACTCCTCTTCAGCCTTGATTTCAACCTTCTTTTTGGCTTACTTCTGTTATCATTACTCTAGGAATTTCTTAATTGATTTCTTGTCATGTAAACCTCTAATTTAGAATCATAATTCATGCATTTTTTCTTGATTTCTTCATTGAATAAGCTTTTTTTAATCATTTTCATTGAAAGCACGCTATAATGAGTAGAATTGTTTAATGCAACAATCAAGGTATCCCAACTATCAGTGAGAATACCAAGCAATAGACATGATTGCAATTAATTTATCAAATCTTGAAATTCACTGAAGTGTTCTGATATGCTGCTTTCTCCCTTATATCTCTAATTTACATGTTTTTTTAGGGAGAAGTACACTATCGGTGCCATAAGTTGTGTACGACGTTCACTTTGGTTTCAAAAATTTCCATCGGATCACTTAAGTACCAAATCGGAGGAAAAACGATCAGTTTGGTGCCACCAGTGAAAGATTCCGGCCAAAATGATTACGTGACTTTTAAAAAAAAAAACGACAATGCCTTTAAACAACGTCGTTTTTTGTCCTCCTTAAGAAAATAACATCATTTTGCCATCCTACATGAAGGGCCTCACAAAAACGATGCCGTTTAACTCATTTGGAGATTTTTTTTTTTTTATTTGGGGATTGAAATTAGGGTTTTTCCAACCTAGCTTGCTCGATCGTTGTCACTTGGCCTCTGCTGTTGCCTATGTAGCACGGACACTCTCCGAAAGCTTTCGTGTCGTGTCCGACACTCCGACACGCTCCGACACACGGTCAACGAGTATCGAGAAATCCGACACGTGGTCAACTCTCTTCGACACATGAGTCCAGAATTCCGACACACAATTCTGACACGCATGGAGTCAATTTTAAAAATTTCTAATACTTGGGGGGTCAAAATATAAATATACACAAAAGAAGTAATAAGAGAAGTAATAAAATTTTTATAAATATACACACATGGGGTCAATTTTTTTTTCAGTTTTTTTTAGAATTGTTTTATTTTTTTAAAAGTCTTTTACTATGAAAGAAGTAATAAAAAAATGCTATATATGATAAATAAATAAATTTAAAAATATCATTTCAGCATTTTTCTTTAAACAATGTTTTTTACCTCTAAGTTTTGTGTATTATTGTAACGAATTAAAATAATGAATGATATTATTTAATATTTTTTTATAAATTAATTCTAGGCTATTTTTATTATTATTATTTATTTACATATTTATATATAAAAATATATTTAAAATATGACGTGTCGGAACGTGTCGAAATTCTTAATTTTTAAGAAATGACGTGTCGTGTCGTGTCGCGTGTCGCGTGTCCGTGTCGGTGCTACATAGGCTGTCGCTGGGCCATTGTTGCTCGCTCAGCCACCATTGTTCGGCGCTATTCGAACACCCTCAATGGCACACGAGGGATCACCAGCCCCAATCGCCGTAACCTAGGTACTGGAAGACACAAGCCAGGCACTCGTCGGGGAGATCGAGAGATGGAGAGAGAAACATCAATGGCAATGCACTCATCAGCGGCCTCCCCAAGCACCGGCTAGATGAGGGCCTTCAACTTGGCTACCGAGTGGCCGTCATCGGGGTTGGGGTTGGGGTCGGGGTCGAGGTCGGAGCCACGGCCGCCAAGTGGCCATCGTCGAGGTCAGGGTTGGCGTCGGAGCTGCAATCGCCGAGTGGTCATCATCGGGGTCGGGGTCAGGGTTGGGGTCAGAGCCACGGCCGCCAAGTGGCCATCGTCGGGGTTGGGGTCAGCATCAAAGCCGTAGCTGCTGAGTGGCCATCGTCGGGGTCGGAGTAGGGGTCGGGGTCGGGGTGGGGTCGGGGTCGGGGTGGGGGTCGGAGCCGTGCGCCGAGCGGGGGCCGACGAGGATGACGACTGGCCAAAGATTTAGGGTTTTGAATTGGGGGAGACACCAAACGGCGTCGTTTTGGTGTAGAATGCTAACTGTACTCTCCGGCGAGTCACACCAGCTTCAAAAATTAATAAAAAAGTGCCACGTCGGATGTCGGACCAACCTGATCAGAGTTGGTACCAAAGTAAGCGTTTTTCAAACTTTTTGGCACTTAAGTGATCTGACAGAGACTTTTGGCATCAAAGTGAGCGCCATACACAACTTATGTCACTGATAATGTACTTATCACAATTTTTTTAACTAGAAAAGCTTTATATTATGAAGTTCTCCTCTCACAAAGATCTTGTAATTTCTTCCATAAATCATCAACTTTCGTTCCTTAAGCAATACAATAGAATATTGTTGTATTATTGATGTCAATAGTATGTGGTTAGAAGAAAACCTTAGTGTATCATATTATTCTTAGTAATTAGTGAAAGTTTTTTAGCAATCCATATTTTTTCCCGCATTGGGTTTTCCATGCAAAATTTGATATTGTTGTTGTCGTCTTCCATTTGAGACTACCAAATAGAGTAACTCGAGATATTTAACTTAAACATTGTGTCACTATTTTCCTCCATTCAATTTAGCTACTCATGCCGGCTTTAATATTAGTGTTCGACAATCATGGACCTCTCTCACCTCGATAGTTAATTCAAAGGGTGAGATTTTTTTTCACACTTAAAATTTGATAATCAGTTTCTTCCATAACTAATATGAGATAAGCCCAACAGTCAACTCATTGGCTAGTATTGGCTGATGGAAGTGTATTATGATTAGAGTTTTGGGATAATTACAAAGATATGAAAGTTGTGCATGAACATGGATATGTGTGTGTGTGTGTGTGTGTGTGTGTATTCACTCTGCCGTCACATCAAACACAACACACAAATGGCTAGTTTGGTAACCATCCTATTCATCTTTTTTTTTTTTTTTTGTTATTTTGTTTCTAGGAATAAAAAAATAATAGAAATCCATTTGATAACATTAGCTAACTTTTATGTTCCCTAAAATAGAAAAGTGACCAAGGAATATACTTGGAACAAAAATAAAAAATAAAAAAAATCTTTTTTTTTTGTTTTCTATAACAAAAAGAGAAATAAGGTTATTTTAGAAAAATAAGCTCAACGTAACCTAATGCTCATCTTTACACAATTGATTCAAGATCCAATCTCCTAACCCAATATAATTCCTCATTTTTTGGAATATAAAAGATAAAAATAAAAATGAAAATAAATTTTGAGTGGTTTTACTATCTAGTTTAGAATTAGTTTAGTATAAAAAAAAATGGGAACATCTTTTGATGAAAATTGGATTCAAAATTGAATAAGCTTTTAGAACTTTATGGTATGGATTTTTCAATGTCGTTTTCCTTTAGAGACAATGCTAAGTCAAGAAAGATTGGCGACTCCAACCTTTTTCCCTTAAGATTCTATTAGAGATATCCTTTAAGGTTATCTACAATTTTGTTTTAATAGAAAATTAGATAGCTACATACAAGTTTTGTGCATTACAATTTGTCTTTTGTCCATAGCAATCAAATAAGCTTGTTCTCCATGGATTTTTTACGTCATTTGCTTGAAAGTTTGATGAGTTTGTGCAAATAAGTGCATCGACTTTGGGATCGCTTCCATTCTTAGTTGTTCTGTTATTGCTCATTCCACCAAGCAACCACTTGCTCTTCTTCCTGCAGCTAAAGAAGCTCATAAGATCTATGCATTTATTTATTGCAATACCCAAAGATTTACAATCAACCTCCTCATATTGTGAGTTATAAACCAATGGAACTCTCTGTTACCATTTTTGTCCATCCATTTTTTATTAACTATTACGTTGGGTTTTCTGAGACCATCTTAGAATATCTTGATGAATTAAATCCTTACAAAAGTCCAATTTTATCAAGTGGACACTAAAAATTTTTATAATTCGATGAAAAAAAATTGGTAATAGAAATTCTTAGGGTTGTATGAAACACATTTTTGCTCTTTTTCTATTCTAGGGATAGATATATTTTGCAATTACCAAACATGTTCTTTTGCTTAGAAACTTGTCCAGAGAGTAAAAATAGAAAAAACTATTCTATAACAAAAATTGTTTTCGAAAATAGAAATATCATCAAATGCACCCAAAACTCCTCCATATAAGCTTAGGGTCTGTTTGTTAAAAAAAAAAATTATGTTCCCTGGAACAAAAATTTCTATTCTTTTGTTCCGTCAAACAAAAAAAGAATAGAAACGTGTTTGATAAAAATTTTGTTCCTAGGATCCCGGGAACAATTTCTAGAATCAATTTTTCCCTCTCTTCTTTTTTCTTCTATTTTCTTCTTTCTTTCTTTTCTTCTTCTTCTTTCTTTTGGCTGGTCGCCAGCCTTGGCCATGGCCGACACCAGCGATCGGCCAAACGAGGGCCAATGACCTTGCCAGAGCGTCATCGACACTGAGCCACGGCGAGGCTCGGCCTCGCCAAGCCAAGGCAAGGCCAACCTCACATCGCTTGGGCAAGGCCGAGGCTCGCCAGGGCCAAGCCAACCTCCGACGAGGTCTCTAGACATCACCCAGCCAGTCAATGACCACGGCAGTGGCCAGTGACCGGCTAAAGAGAAAAAGAAAAAGGAAAAAGGAAAAAAATATGAAAAAGTAGTAAAAGAATTAAAAAACTTAAAAGAAATAAAAAAAATCTAAGAATTTTACAAAACGTATTTCTATCCCGAGAATAGAAATTTTGGAAAGTTACCAAACATGTTTTTTTGCTCAGAAATTGTTCTCGAAAATAGAAACAGAAAAAATTATTTCTCGTCAAAAATTGTTTCCCGAAACAGAATCATTACCAAATGCATCCTTAATATCTTACCAAACCAGCCAAGTGTCACGGTCCATGAATCCTCCGTACTCGTGACACTTATGAGTAGCGCTTGGGGTTATCTGGTGAAAAGTGTGAGGCAGAAGGGTAGAACACAATTGGCCCGTGGGAGTGGCGTCAGGACGGTTGGTGCTAGGAGTTCTGGGATAGAAGGATTATATCACTTAGGAGCTCTGAAGACGGGATAGGCCTCCCGTGCACAAACTGGTCGGGAGCTGATGCTGCTCTCCTGACGAGGCCATGGCAGGCCGAAACCAGTTGTTATGCCTAAAGAGAACTGCTGTCTTATTCGATGAACTAGACGCCGAGCGAAGCTGGGCACGTGTAGGATCTCACACGAAGAATCATTCATCATATCATTCGTGGAACAGCTAAAGAAAGGGCCGACCTGGCGAATTCCGCTTGCTAGGCGCTCGCGGGTCATTCCGAGGCCAAGAAATCTCTCGGCCCGTGACACAAGCATGTAGGATAACAAAGTGAAGTAGCCATCTTCAAGATAGAGACATATATCTCACGTAATCCTAATTGAGTTCGGCTGATTCAAGTCAACCAAGTCCAACTTTCCTTTTCCATGTCACCTGGCTCACTTAAACATGAAAATTAATTTGTGTGCCCCTTTTTTTTAATGCCCATGGCCAAGAAGTCCATGTACTTCACTTTATCTGGCTGAGTATTATTGGACGAGCTCAACCTCAATTTATATTTTCAATATATAAGTTGAGTCCATGATCAAAATTATATACTATCGGTGCTGCCTTTGTCACAATATTTATATAAAAGATATAAGCGAGCCCTCGCCCAGCACCACGATGGTGAGGCTCGCCCTCGCCATGGCTGGGTGAGACCTCGCCTAGCATCATGATGGCGAGGGGGAGGGCGAGCTTGCCTGTGATGGCAAGGCCTAGTGGCTAGCAAGGTCAACTTTGCTGGCGTAACCTCCGATGACCAGCCACAAGAAGAAGAAAGAAATAAAGAAAAATTAATAAAAAATTTTAAAAAATAAAATATTATTAAAAATTATCACATCATTGTCAGCTAGATGGTCAATGCCGGTTAGCATCCACATTAGCGCCGGCAAACCAAAGTTGATCGGATAAACTGAATTTGTACAATTACAAAAGGTTTAGAACTAAATTTGCCAAAAAATAGTTTATGATTGAATTAGAAAAATTGCAATAGGTTTATGATTGTTTTGATAATTTTTTCATCAAATACATGTTATTTTTTGCATGCCAATATCGGATTATACGTTGAACTTCTGAAGTTGTATGCTTATTGAAATTGCACATCGTCATGGATTGCACGCTGACATTCAAATCGAATGTTGTTTCGATGGGATTGTATTCGTCCTCGTTAATTACTAGCGCACTATTTTCCTTCACGAGGTGAATTCCTTGATTCGGTATTGGATTCATGCCCGTTCGATTGAATATTACTACCGTTCTTGCATATAACCTCTTAGCTACAAAAATAATAAATTTTACATTGTTCTTGAGCATATGATACAAACATCATCTCACAAATGACATCAAAACAGAAACCAAGACAAAAAAGACTTATAGACAAAATGGGGCCATTTTATCAGCCCTAAGCAACTCAAAATCCTGTCACAGTGACAAAGAAAAACCAAGTTCTTGTAGATGACCAGCCACAAGCTATTTCCGGGAGTTCTCGAGCCATCAACTCAAATGGAGTACAAAACAAGTCTCGACTATCGCATATTTTATGGCGTCAAATGAGGTTCTGTTCTTTTCTCCTTGTAGCTTTCAGATGGGATTCTGGACTAACAATCGAGTTCTATTCACTTTCTATTGCTTTCTTCTGCCCGTAGTCGCTGGGGTCCCATCGAAGAGCTCGTCGATGTACGTCTCCAAGTCCTCCGGTTGATACTTCACGTACTTCTCCGATTGCCTTCCGGCTGTAAAATGCTGCGAGTGCCGGCCCAGGAATGACCGGTACGCCGGAATTACCACCGCAGCTATTGAAACCCTAAGCTCCGATTGCAGCTGCTCGTCCTTCACAATCCACGCGCTCTGCGTCTTGTGAATTTCTTCGAACATCGCGTTGAAGGTCTTGAACCTCTCCTTCAACTCCGGTTTCGAGACCTTCCCATGCACGTTCAACCCCTCGTCTCGGAAGCAACCCAAGACCTTACTCCAACTTTCCCTCTGGTAATTCTTATGGTACTGCCTTAGCTCCGATGATTTCTTGCGTCGCCAATTGTTGCCCATCAGCTCATTGATCTCAACCGAGCCTTTCACTTTCTGCAAGATGTACCGTCCATTATTCATCATGAATATGAACCTCAGGGACACGTCCTTGTAGAGCTTGGATTTCGCTTCAAGATTCGAATCTAACAAATCCATGACTCTTGTTAATTGGATTGAGAACGGCGACGGTTCCTTCTCTGAGCTGTCCTGATTGTTCTCGCCTTGAAATTCTGTTCTGTTGTTGGAATCAGCTCGTTCGATCTTCAGGTGCTCTTTGAAAACTTGCTCTAGAGTTTCTTTGTACTCACTTGCATACTTCAGATAGTTTATAGTGTAACTTGTTAAGGGGTGAACTGCACCTCCAGGCACAGGGTTTTTACCTGCAATAAATGGACCCGATTAATAAAAATTTAACTATTATCTAATTGATTCGATCTTTTGAATCTAATGAGCAATGCCAATTGGGGATTGAATGTCTGAGTTTCTTACCTGCATCTGTTTTGATTGAGTTTTCTAAGTCGCTGAACATGCTCACAATAGCCTCACCGATCCGAGACCGTGCAGTATTAATCTCCGTCCTCAATTGATTTGCACTGTCTTTGTCCTTAAAATATCGATCCATGGCACATGTCATATCTCGCAGAGTCTCGAACATGTCCAAGAACTTGAACAACTTTTCAGCTGACCTCTTCGATGACATTGCTACTGCTTCAGAGAAATTCAAGATATGAATCAACATGCTTCGAGTGAGATTATAGAATAGATGAGTTGCAATTGATGGATATCCAGCGAACACAGCCTCTGCAAGCCTCAACTCTCGATAGAAATGCACCGATGCACATTCTTTGAAGGTTTGGATCCACTTGACAATCTCTCTCTCTAGAGCTTCCCATTGCATCTTTTGCACGTCATCGATGCTAATATTCTCAAAGCCGAACTTGTTAAATAGTTCTTCGAATGAATTCCTCCTTGTGATTATATAAACTTGACAGCACTCGCTTTCATAACCACATGAGATCATCTCCTTTGCTATCTTGTTCAAACCAGACACGATATCATTCGTGTATCCAAATGAATCGCCCTCCTCAATGGATTGATCTGATTCTTCGTTGGATTCTTGTTTTGATTTGACGTTTCCTTCTTTCTCTAAATCAATAGGCCGACATTCATCTAATAACACCCTGGAATATGGAAAAGATTACCCAGTAGATTCATCAGCGTGCATTCATGCCACACCATTCAATCAGAATGTTTTATGACACGTCTAAATTATGCTAAAAATCGACGAAAAACTAAAGCTAAGAGGCTAACGTAGTTGAAAGCTTCTTTACCTGAATTCATCTTCCAAAAACGACAGAGCTTGTTGTTGGATTTTCCCAATCCGATTAATCAATGAAGCAAACTTTTCTCTGCATTTAGAGGGTGCGAGTACAGTCGCCAGCTTCGAGACGCGACCAACAATTTCCAAAAAAGAAATAACCTGTGGGTCTTGAGACCATTTTGCTTTCCCTTCACCCAGGTCGGTGCAATATCCCGCTACTTTGGCCTCGACAAAATCCATGAGCCTGTCGACGAATTCGGGGATTTCGGAAGGATCATTTTCATCGTTAGAGGAGGAAAGAATCGTGGCAAGCTTGTCAATGTCTTCCAAAGCCTTCTCAAGGCTATAACAAACTTCAGGATCAACAACATCGACCTTCTCTTCAGCAATCTCACTTGTATCGATCTTCTCTTGATCTTTCTTCCCCTCATCCTCATTGTTCCTATCTACATGACCGGTGACCCAACCTTCTTGTGGATTGGCTCCAGGAGATCTCAACGCCGGCGAAGAATCCCCATCATCTTTCAGATCATGCTTTTTGGGGGTGATCGGGTTGGATTTGTCAGAAGGGTCGCTTTCCATTTTTGTTGTGTTGTGATGCTACCGAACGACAAATCGAATTCTCTCTTTATTTCCTTGGAAGGTCCACAGAAAAAAGAGGCGAAGATGGAAGATTAAGTGGAAGAGAGATTTTAAAGAGATTCATCTAATGTTAGTTTGGGACTTCTATCGATTGTTTTTGGTTTACATTGTTTGAGGGTTGAAATGGTCGTTGCATGGGGAGGGGGAGAGAGAGAGAGAGAGAGAGAGAGAGAGAGTTTGGGAACGTACGGACAGGAAAGTTACATGCAAGACAGAGGGAGAGATTGTCGTGTGTTCTTTGTTTGGAAACATGGAAAGTTTGACTGATGTGGGAAGCCAATGCTCAAGGATAAACCGTTAACGCGTGTGCGGGTAGTATTGCTTGATTTTTTAAGCTTTTTTAAGTGCATTCCATGGTGGAAAAAAAAAGACTGAAGTTGGTGCTAAAAATGGAGTATTTCGCCTACTAATGCTCGGGTAAATTTAACCAACATCAATGGATGGACTGATAATTATCATGCTTTCAAATAGGCAATTCACCCTTGATTGTCCATTTTTACAATATTCGATCCTAATTTTATCAGTACAAAGTCGTCTGAAATTCTTATCCAATTCAAACAAAGCAAAAATTGATTACCTAACTACAGTCATCCTATGAGAAACAGAATAAAAAAGGACTAAACTTATATTGCGCTTGTTACGGCAGAATGGAATGGAAACGGAAAATAAGATATAATAAAATTAAAAGAGAATCGAATGCCAAGATGATTTCAATATTTTGTCTAGTAAGCCGTGGGAATAGATACGAGCATTCGTGTATTTGGCTGTGAGAATAAAAAAAGGTTGTGGGAACGAGAATTTTCAACTAAATTCAATTTTTTATGTACTTGCATTGATATGATAGTGCAACAATAGGTATTTCTCAAACACAAATTGGAACATCAATATCTCGATATTAATTACATTATTTGACAATCATATATATTCACCAATTCTTTATTTTTTTAATTATTGTCTGTAATTGAGAAGTATCACAATGAAAATTTGCAAACATAATTTGCATTTATTTGTTATTTCTTGTTAGTCATATATTCATAATTACAATTTGTTAAACATGATTCATAATTAATTAAAAAATGAATCTTGGCCCGAAAGACAACTCTTGGCCAAAAATTTTAAATATTGCATACTTAAGGAACTATATTGACCACCATTAAAATTTCCGTCACAGTTGTATCTTGGGTAACAGTTGGCGCATTTTCAAGCTACACTTAAAAGTCATGGTTAAAATTATCTCCCGAACGAAAACGGGAGCTTTTTCACGTGACACTCGCACTTCCTCGGATGAAAGTTGATGTTTTTCCCCTCCTTTTCCAGCGAAAAAACCCTTCCAGGATGCCATCATTATATTACAAACCCGATGAGTCAGGCCAATCAGATCACATAAATCAAGTAGAACTACATAGAATCTCTCCTATGCAAGATCATAGGGACTTGACACGCCATGAATTCGCGATGGGCTCTATGAATAGACAAGAAAAAGGGTAATAATGCTTAGGCAATAGCATCAAAAGGAGGGGAAGAAAAAAGGGGTCAGGACAAACGAACGAATAAACAAGGAGAGACGAGCCAAAGGATGGTAGGAGGGAGGGCATTTAATGGCCAAGACAAGAACATTAAATACTTCTGAGACTGAGAGAGTAAAATTAATTGCTTGCCTTAATCGCTGCAATTGTCTGTTCGTCCTCTTCATACCCTTCTTATCTCTTCGAACCCACTCCCTCCCATCTCATTTAATGCCCCCATCTCTCTCTCTCTCTCTCTCTCTCTCTCTCTCTCTCTAGGTGCAGGTGCAACAATTCAAGCTGCGTCGCAGTAAAAAAAGTTATATAGGTTGTTTCATTAATGTTTTCTCGAAGCTACTTCGATCGCGCAGTTAAATTTCTTCATCCTTCTGGAGTAAATAACTGCAAGTGTATCAGCTTACTTTGCATAAAGCGTGTTCAAGTACTGTACTTTTGACCTGATTCTTGATACTTGGAATCCATCAGGAGCCGTGCGTGCAGAAATGAGTGCTCCAAGAATCTTGTTTCAAGACCTTGATCCTGGAAAAATCATGGCCGAGGACTTTTTTGTACTCGTACTCGACCTTCATTCGCAAATTCGGCGGTGTAATTAATTGGAGTTCGAAATTGGCATATCTAAGGAGCGTTTGAAAAGGTTTAGATATGTTAGCATTCTCACCTTTGCACAGCCAAAATAAAAATGATAATTCATAGATTAAAAATAGAAAATTGATCCGCCCCTTTTCTTGAAAATATGACCATAGGGTGGTAAATAGCCAGTGACCGCAGTACTCTCGGGAGTCAAAAACGATCCCTTCAGGACAACGAAAAAGAAAAATGAATCCACGTGACAATCAACATCCATGAAATTTACCTACCATGGTCCAAACTAGATATCATATAGATTTTCTTTCCAGCTGTAACTTCTTGTTCAGCTCCAAACCGAGTCGAGCCGGGTCTGGCTCGAGCTCGAGCTCGAGCTTGTCCAACTTCGGGTTCGAGCTGGTTGGTGGAATCTCTGGCCGTGGCCCCGTTTGTGGACACAAGGGACCGTCCGCTGGATTTGGTAGTTGTGTCCTCATCAATGGCACCGGCGGTGCTGCACAGACCGGAATGACCGATCGGATCTGGACCGCCGGGGCGATCTGGTGCGGGCGGAATCCGCCCGTGTAAAAGGGTCGCGGGGATAATCCGGACACATTTCTGTTGGGGCCATGATGTCCGTCTCCGCAAGTACTAATCCCTTGAAGGAATGACAATGAGGAGTTGGGTCTTGCGAGATTCGGATGATCACTTCGTTTATCGACAATTTTTGGACTCGGGTAAATACTTGACCCGATAGGTCTCTTCCCACTGTCCTGTTCCATGTCCCATCGATTCTCTCTTGGTGGTGGTAGAATCTTGGAAGCTGATCTTGGTGGGGGTGGAGGAAGCAAAGACAGGAAGTTGTTCTGCTTCTGTGAAGATGACGACAACGGTGACGATGAAAAAGGAGAAGCACCACCTTGTGCTTGTGGGATGTAATTCATTAGCAACTTCTCCACGAGCCTGTGCAATTGAAGGCTTGTGGAGGGGGAAGCAGAGCGGTTCATTGCAGTAGCCCTGATCGATCCACTCCTTGGTTGGTTCTGATCCCTTCTCCTGATCCCTTGCTTAGTCTCATCTCTGGGCCTCAAAGAACTCAGGTCTGGCACTGCAAAAGCAAGAGATGTTGATCAATCTGGTCTGGTCTTTGATGGACTCAAATATGGCAAATGAGCGAGGGAAAAGAGGGTAACTTTGCATCCTAGTGCTTCACCTGTTTTGAGTGCAGACCAAGCTGCGATCGCTGCATTCTTCTCTGCTTGTTTCTTCGTTTTGGCTGATTCACCAGTGAAGCTCATCCCAGCAATCCCCACAGTGCAAGTGAACGTGGGAACATGACCAGGGCCTGATCTCACCGTCGTGTACACAGGCAGGTTCAGGCCTGCCCTGTGAGCTGTTTCCTGGAGCAGATTCTTGTAGATCCCCGTCTCGTCCTTCACAATGATCAATGACCAAGATGATTCAGAAGCTAAAACGTAAAACCCCACGCGGTTTGCTCTGTTTTGCTTGAAAGCCACATAAATATTCTCAAAATGGAAGCTTTAGATAAAACAGCTCAAAACAATATGCGAAAAAAAATCCCCTTCGGAGATGGGAAAACATCCAAATATCATTTTGAGGAAACTAACAAGGATTCTTGCAGTGAGAGATCTTGAAGGACCCCTTGTGGAGAGGACATTGAGGGCTACTTCTGCAGCTGCATGCTCTGCCTGCCTCAGCGTATTGCAGTAGCTTGGGCTTTCGAAGATTTCGCCATTGAAGTTCACACAAGCTTTGAACCTCGGAGCATGATCTGGTCCTTCTCTGATGCAGGCATAAGAAGGGAGGTTGAAGCAGCTTCTCTGCGCGAGTTCTTGCAGTTGGTTCTTATACATGATCTGCCCACGAAGCAAACTAACCACAGTGAAGCAAAACCATATAAAAGAAAAACTAATGACAATGTAGAGGCAAGATCATCAGAGACACGAAAGAATCTGAACGAGAGAAGAGTGCTAAGAACATGGTACTTTCACCTGTTTGCTTCCTCTTTCTTTGCATTGGCCTGTAGGTATTTTGCTCTCAGGAACAATAGGTAGTTGACTAGAATGAGAAGGACAATGAGGCTTTGCCTTTTTCTCAAGAGAAAAAGGAAGATGAACCCGGGAATTGGAGTGACCTCTGAGCCCTGCTTCTGTCTGTCCGGGACTCTATCAGAGCTAAATTTACTTGCTTGTCCAATTTTCCTTTTTCTTTTTTAGCAGCATTCTTTTTAAACAAGGTTTTAAGCAAGTATTGAAGAAAATGAAATTTTGCTTAAGATGTGCTTGAAAATTAACTTATGTGTGCTATTGAACGAAAACAATAAAGGAAAAAAAAAGGAAATTTGAGAATCTCAAAATGATCTCTATGATATTTACTCTATCGAATTATTGTTTTCAGGTCGCATATACCATGATATTATAAGATGATGGACTCCCCCTTCGAACTCCTAAACTGTAAAATTAAAAGTGCTAATGTAAATGGTCATGGAATTTATGGTCATGGAATTTGACAGATACTTCAATAATCTAGTTGATATTTGATTTGTAAAAATATGCAACATTTGGCTCATCTGTACTGGGTCAAGTCACTGAGTGCCCACCAATATCAGCCAAGCAAAACTTGATATTTTACCAAAATGCATTCATCTGTTGCTTCCCTGACACCAGCCAAGGATTTTTCTTTTTCCTTTAAAAAAAATTGAATTGACTGGACAGACACTCCCATGTGTTTGACCTTCAGATATTTTAAATATATATTTTGTCTGTAGTACGTAGTAGAGGTCATGTGAGGTCGAGTTAATGTTCGAGAAAACAGGGGATTGGCTTCAGACATTGGGTTGGGCGGTGTGCTCTCTTCCATGAAAGACTCGACATAGCAGACCAAGACATAGATCATTCTTAATCTTCGCAATGTATTGTTTTTCCCCCGAGACATGCGCATTGAGAGGTTTGTACAATGTCTCCAGGAGGAACCGTTTCTCGCCAAAAAAAGTCGTTAGGATCTTAATAAGTGTCTCCATGTTTTTGAAAAAAAAAAATGTCGGGTACGGGACGACGGATCGGTCTTTCGAGGGCTCAAGTTTCCACGGGATCATGCTTGAAGCAATGCATTTAATTTGGAGCTGAAACAGAGGGAGGAGGAGAGAGAGAGAGAGAGAGAGAGAGTAGGGATAGGGTTGTCCAGGCCCTACAGAACACCAGGGTCATGTCGTCATTAAAACTCTCTTTTGAAATGGGGTTTTCCGTAGGAGACCAAATTGGGATGTCGATCAATCAATGCCTCCCCCACCCCTCCATCGCGTAGCGCAAATTGCTTTGACGAAACGAACGTCACAGGCGGGCTAGGGCGGGCTAAATGCCTTGGTTCACATGCGGTGTGTGTGCTGGATTTTGGTTTAGGTAAAACGTTTGTGCAGATTCCACGCTGCTTGTCGTCTTTAAGATGCTAAGGTGATGGGACCGACTCGAAGACCTAAATTTTGTTGCAAGAGGGGGCGTCATACATTTCCCAGTTATAATATATTATTCATTGGACGATGAAACTCCCTAGGTTGATAAATCTTGGAAATGGAGAAATGGGTATTGGTACACGTAAGGATTTTAACCTCTCCTTTTATATTTTGAATGTGTCTGGACATTTGTCGTTATTATCAGATGTTAGGATTTTTTTTTTTTTTTGGTAAAGCAGATGGTTAGGATTTTTCATCTCTCGAGAATCTATAAATACTAGACATATCAAATAGGTGGATTTTACATTGAATCAAAAATTGTTTGACCCAAATTAACCAATTTATCCCATTTTGACCCTTAGAACCCATATTACCAAAACACTTTCATATTTAATAAAATATAGAAAAATTCATACTCAAATAAGATCGAATGATGTTAACATAATTTAAGCTGTTGAAGACTTGGGTATTGTTCATCCTCCTCTCCATTTGGGCAACTTTTTCACTGTTCTCACCAGCCAGTTGTTGGCTTGGTGCAGGAGATCCAGCCGTCCATCTACGCTGGTTTTTGGAGGATTGTCTCGTCTTTCCATTCTCATCAGACCCACTAAAGGCTTTTACCTATCTCTCCTTGAGCGGCTAAGAATGGTTGCTTCAAGTTAGGGTTTTTCTCGGTCTTTTGCCATGGATCCCCCCGAGCAAAGCTCGGTCCCTGTTCCTCGAGCTGCTGGAGACCGCCAGGCCTCAGGCAAAGCCCACATGCTCGCTATAAGTAGTCGAGCTCAAAGCCAAAGCAGACCCTCCTCTGCTCGACCCCTTAGCAAAGCTTCCCTTGCTCGACCCCTTGTTCAAGCGAGTTCGCGTGAAGGCCCCCGAGCCGTTGAAACTTGGAGAGGACAAAGCAGAGTTAGGCGACCTGGTATTCATCCTCAAACTCAAGATCGCCCTCCCAAGGGGCCCAATTTAGCCCCCAAGTGTTCGTAGGCAAATGTGGCTAAGCTTGCAATAAGAGGGTATAGTCTCTCTTATATACCTCCCTCTGTTTTTGAGAATAGAACTGTGGTTGAATTATCTGAGGATATTATGGATGCTGTGGACCCGATTTGGCATGAATGCCTTGTTGGCTTCTTTGTGGGATGTAAGCTTCCGTTTAAGCTTATAGAAGATGCTCTAAAGAAGTTGTGGGAGGCTAAACTTGCTGAGGTAATGGCAAATGATGATGGCTTTTATATGCTTCATGTCCCGGACCTGGACTCTAGAAGAAGGATTCTAGAAGATGGACCTTGGACTGTGGCTAGAGTTCCGTTGGTTCTCCAACATTGGCACCCTCTTCTAGAATTGAAGAAGGAAATCCAATCTTCTGTCCCTGTTTGGGTTAGATTGAAAAATTTGCCTTTTGCCTTCTGGTCTGTCCATGATATTAGTGTTGAAGCGAGTTCTATTGGAAAGCCACTCTATATGGATCGGAGAACTGAGCAAAGAAAGACCATTTCCTATGCTCGTGTTTGTGTAGAGATCTCGGCCAAGGTGCCTTGCTGTGATTCTGTGGAGATTATCTGCAATGGGGAACCCCGCCTGGTGAAAGTCGAATATGAGTGGTTGCCTATCTCTTGCCCAACCTGTGGTTGTTTTGGACACAAATGTCCTATCGTGGAGCACCCCCATAGCCCAACTATAACCCGTTCTACTACCCCTGGGACTGGTGTCCCCGAGCCTGCCCCTGTTGTGGAGCAATCTGCTACTATTGATGGGGAAGGGTGGGTGCAGGCCCGGAGTAAGAAAAAGAAGGAAGGAGCTAAGTCTATGAATGCTGGCCTCTCTCAAATAGTGTCTGCAAGTTCTGCTGAACCCTGCCTTCTTGTGTCCCCTGAGCTAGAACATCTAGATCAGGGTCCCTCTAAGCTTCCCCCGGCTTTGGATTCATCATCTTTGCTTGTTGCAACTCAAGCTATGATATCTTCATCCTCTACCTCCTCTTCTAGGTCGGATGATGACCTCGAAGATGAGCAAGGTAGCTCAAATGAAGAAGACAGATTGCTGAAGGAATTCTCTGCGGCGGTAGATATCCCAAAGCAACTGAAAATTGATGAAGCCTTCTCTACCCCACTAGAGATCCCCCTGAAGCAACTTGACCCTGTTTTAGCCCCTTTGATTCCAAAATCTACTACTCCTCCTAAGCCGGTCTCAAGCCGACGAAGGTCAAGCAATAGATGATGATGTTCTCTTCCTCCTCTTTTATGAATATAGGAATATGGAATATTAAGGGTCTTTCTCACCCCATTAAACAAGCAGAAGTTAAAAACTTTATTAGTTCCAATAAAATTTGTTGTGTGGGTATTGTGGAAACGAGAGTTCCTGAATCCTAGTTCGCTTCCATCTCTTCGGGGCTTGCTGTGGGACGGAATTGGCTGGCTAACTATGATTTTTCTCATCATGAGAGAATCTGGATTTGGTGGAATCCCCACTTAGTGGAGTTTGTTGGGTCTTCCTTCGCCCAAGCGATCCATGGCAAGCTTAAGTCCTTGGAATTTGGGGTTGAATTTAATTTCTCTTTAGTGTATGCTAAACACACATTTGTTTTGCGGCGGCCTCTCTAGGATGACCTTTCTCACCTCGATAGTAGCCTTTTGGACTGTCCTTGGCTGGTGGCTAGTGATTTCAATGCCATTCGGGACCCATTGATAGGGTTGGGGGCTCAGATGCTTGGCTTCCATCTTTTGATGAGTTCGGACAGTGTCTAGATCGAGCGGAACTAGATGACTTGAGATATGTTGGGTATCGATTCACTTGGTCGGCCTCCTTAGGCTCTAACCGCAAAATGAGGAAGATCGACAGAGTCTTGGTTAATCCTAAGTGGTGTTTGAAGTTTTCCTTCTCGGAAGCTTCCTTTTTGGCTCCATGTATCTCTGACCACTCCCCAATGGTTGTTAGAGTTTTGCCCGCTTCCACTCTTAAAAAGCCATTCAAGTTTTTCAACTATTGAATGAAGCACCTAGATTTCCACAGCATTGTCTCACAGGTGTGGGATAAGCCAGTTACTGGTTTTCCTTTGTTTAGGCTCACTTGTAATTTGAAGGCTCTTAAGTTTCGCCTCAAGCAACTTAATAGAGAGGAGCTCTCAGATATCTCGGTTAGGACAGTCAATGCTCGGAATGCTCTCTTGTGCACTCAAGACGCTCTTTAGCATGACCCTGGAAATATCCAGCTTGTCGCGTTAGAGAGGGAGCAGCTTTTGACCTTCTTGAACCTTCGACTCCAGGAGGAGTCTTTTTACCGACAAAAATCTCGGATTAGGTGGCTTAAGAAAGGGGATCAAAACACTAAATTCTTCCACCACATTGTTAACAGAAGAAATTTGACCAATAGAATTCTTTCGGTTGAGGATTCTCAGGGTTCCTTGGTTTCTGACCCGGTTGAGGTGCAGCGGGTTTTTGTTTCTCATTTCCAAGATCTGCTTTCACTGAGGGACCCCTCTTCGTGGCCTGAGGTGCAGAAGATCCGTGTAGTTTTGCAACGGACCCTTGATCCCGACTAGGTTAGTAGTCTTGCTTGTCCAGTCTCTGACTTGGAAATTCATGACTCTTTATTCTCTCTTACGGGGGGAAAGGCTCCTGGTCTTGATGGATTCAATGCTGAATTTTTCAAATGTAATAGGAATGTGGTTGGGTCGTTGGTTAAGGAAGCCGTAAGAGATTTCTTTAACTCTGGAAACCTGTTGCATGAGATTAACAACACAATCTTGGTCTTGGTGCCTAAAGTTCCCAATGCTACTTCGGTAAATGATTATAGACTGATTGCTTGTTGTAACACGATTTACAAGTGCATCACGAGAATTATTGCCAATCGCCTGGCGGTAGTGCTGCCCTCCATTATTAGTCTTCCCCAGAATGCTTTTATGAAGGGCCGGAGAATCAGTGATAATATCTTGTTAGCTCATGAGTTATTTAGTGGCTTTCATGTTGACCCGTATCTGTCGAAATGTGCTATTAAGGTTGATTTTCAAAAGGCTTATAATACTCTTGATTGGGGCTTCTTGGAATTAACTCTTCTTGCATTTGGTTTTCCTAACCACTTGATTGGGCTTATTATGTCCTGTGTCCGATCCCCGAAGTTCTCTATCTCTATCAACGGAGCACTTCATGGTTTCTTTTCTGGTGGTAAAGGGCTTCGCCAAGGCGATCCTATGTCCCCTTATCTCTTTACACTTGCTATGGAGGTGTTTTCCGGAATTCTCCTCCTTAAGTCCAAGCAACCAGGTTTTAAATTCTTTTAGAGATGCAAGCCAACCTCCCTATCGCACTTCTTTTTTGCGGATGATGTGTTCCTTTTTTGTGAAGGCAACATGCTCTTCGTTGCCCTTCTTAAGGAGGGGTTGGACTTATTCTTTTCGTGGAGTGGCATCTGTCCTAATTTGAGGAAAAGTGAAGTATTCCTAGCTGGTGGGACGGAGGACTTGCGGGCGGAAATCATCCAGACTCTTGGGTTTCAGGAAAAAGTGCTACCTGTTTGTTATCTTGGAGTTCCGATCATTTCATCCCGCCTCAGCAAGGTTGATTGCAATGCATTCGTTAATCTTATCATAGCAAGAGTTTAGTCGTGGGCTCAACGGTTCCTTTCCTTTGCGGGACGTCTCCAACTTATTAGGTCGGTTCTCCACTCCATCCAAGTTTTTGGGCTGGTATATTTATGCTTCCTAGAACAGTCCTGGATCGTATTGAGCAAATATTCAGGCAATTCTTGTGGAAAGGCCCGGTTTTGGGGAGAGGGGGAGCAAAAGTTGCGTGGGATGAAGTTTGCCTCCCTAAGAAAGAGGGAGGACTTGGAATTCAATCCCTTAAGGTTAGCAACACTGCCTCTACGCTGAAACATATTTGAATTCTATTTACTGATAGAGAATCCCTTTGGTGTAAATGGGTCCATTCTATCTACCTAAAGAGGAAGAACTTCTGGGTTGTGCCGAAGCATACGGTTTGCTCTTGGGCTTGGAGGAAACTCCTTGCTCTGAGGAAGGACTTTCAGCGATTCTTTCTATGACGTATGGGGGATGGTAAAGCGGTTTCTCTTTGGTTTGATCCTTGATTACCATAAGGCCCCCTCAACTTGGTTTTCTCTGACATGTACATTTACCAATTGGGTCTGTCTAAGCAGGCTTCGGTTGCTGATTTATACTCCGCTCCAGGCATAGCGATTAAGCGTATTATTGAAGAGTGGGGTCACACGCTACCTTTGTTGTCCTAGTCCTCGGATCGGTTTCCGTGGCTTGAGACTACCTCAGGCGTTTTTTCTACTGCCTCAACGTGGGAGGCTATACGTGTGAAGCGTAATGTGGTTCCTTGGCATTCCTTTGTATGGAGTAAATCTATTACCCCGAGGCACCAATTCCATTTGTGGCTCATCACAAGGAATCGTCTTCCCACTCAGGTCTTTCTTCTTTCCTTTGGTAGGATTCTTGATAGTATTTGTGTTTTTTGTAACTCAAGAACGGATTCCATTAATCATCTCTTCTTTGGGTGCCCAATTACTGCTGGCTTGGCTTCGTTCTGGGCTTCTAAATGCAACCTTATATGGCATGGTACCAAACCATGGCAAGATACTATTTCCTAGGCCCTTAAAGCTCTCTCAGGCGATGACTTCTCTCAGGCGATTGCTAGATTTTCCTTCGCTGCGTTTTGCCATCTTATTTAGAAAACTAGGAATGGCATTCTCTTTCGGGGCAAGACTCTCGCTGTGCCTATCATGAAGAACCATCTACTTAAAGTTGTGAGGGACAAAGCCATCTCCTTTAGCCAAGTGACAGACACTCTAAGAAATAGAAGAACTCAAGGAATTTGGAGTATTGACCCCGCCATCTTTGCGGACTAAGTGCTTCGGCCTTTGCTGTTTCATCGCCTACCAGTGTGTCAAGGTCTCATTGCCTTTTCTTTCGGAGGGTTGGTGTTGTTCTTGTCCGTTAGCTCCTTTTGGCTGTTTTCGCTTGTCTAGTTGTATTTTCTTGTAGCTTTTTTTCTATTTGGCTCTTTCGTGGATGCCGTTTGGCCTCCTGTTGCTACCTTGGTAGCTTTTGGCTTCTTTTTCCTGGCTTCCTTCCACTCGACTTGGCTTGTTACCTTATTGAGTGTAAGTTTTTGATGCCATTGTCCGAGTTGCATTGTTTGGTTTAAATCAATATATTCTTATCTTACCAAAAAAAATAAAAGATCGAATGATAACGAGATAGAGTGAAGAGTGAGTTATATTAACCGAGTGGGTTTAAGTAAGTTATTAACTCATTTAATACCCATATTATTTTAGATTTACCATATTAAACTCATTTATTGAATATAATAAATACATGTAACAACTCAAATATGAGTTAAGAAATGAGTTTATAACCCACTTTGACGAGTCCAATCCTTTTGAAAATCCTATTCTAACTTTTCTCTTTTTCTCGAATTTTTACTTTATCTCTTTGCAAAGAACATGAGAGTAGAACCCTACATTTGAAAAGATTCCATCTTTCGCGGAAAATGTTTTTTTAAAAAGTGTTTTCCAGATTTTCCAGTATTTGTTTCATGGAAAATAAATTAACTTAGGAAAACATTTTCCATGAAGGGAAAAAGTCTTCTAGAATGGGGGAAATGTTTTCTACATTTCAAATAAGGAAAATTATTTTCCTCACTCACTCTCTCTTATCTCACACTCTTTACTAATTCCCACTTCTTTTTTTAATTTTTTTTAACAATTCGAATTTTTTATTTTATTTTGTGCCCCTTCTTCTTCCTCAGTCAGTCGTTGGCTACATGACGATTAACGATTGGCCAAAGGTAACCTTGAGCTCACCGATGAGCAAGAGCCTCAAGCTCACCAAACTAGCGAGGCCAGAAGCTGGCAAGGTCGAGGCCCACTAGATAAATGAGCCAAAGGCTCTCATTGACCAACCTTGGGCCTCATTGATCTGGTGAGTGGGAGGTCGAAGAGCGAGCTCAAGCTTGCCAACTAGTCCAAGGTCACCTTTGGCTGATTGCTAGCCACAAGATGGCCGATGGTTGGTGACTTTGGACTCACCATCCCATGGCCCGTGACCGGCCAAGAAAAAAGAAGGGCAAAAAATATATATATAAAGAAAATTTTAAAAAAATTAAAAATGGTTCTTCAAAAAAATAAAAAATAAAAAATAAAAAGTTATTAAAATGAGTGCATGGAGAAAATCGAATCAAATTTTCCAAACTGAATGGTGAAAAATATTTTCTAATTCTTTATTAAGTTTCAGCTGAACACTAGAAAATATAATTATTTTCCTAAAAAATGGCTTCCTAAAAAATATTTTATGAAAATTACATATTTTTTGCGAAATAAATGGAGCCTCCTTAACATTAGGTCACGTCCTTAATAAAAAAAAAAAAAATAGGGCTCGAATAATAATTTCTTTTTGATCAAAGGAAAGACAAATCATATATGCTTTTAAAAGCATGCATGATAACCATTTTGATTATTTTCTTTTCTGTTTTTTTCTTTTTTATTTTTCGTAGAGGATAGGTTTGAAACGAGAATCCATTTGATGACACAATTTCATTTTTCTATTTATAAAATAATTTTTTAATTCAAAAATAGATTTGTAACATAAATGAAAAGCAAAAAAATTTATTTATGGAATAAAAACGAAAAATGAAAACTTTTTTCATCACTCGCTTCTTCTACTAAACCGTCAATTGCCTTGGAGGGACAAATTTTGTATCATTATTAAATGCGTATTTTCACTCAAAAACTCATCAAGAGAATAAGCTAGAAATTAATTTTTAGAACAAAATAGTTGTCATTTTCACCCTAATTCTCTGTCCTCTCTGGGAATGCGAATCGGAACAAATGTCCCTTGATTTATCCTCGGTTATCGTCTATGCTGACGTTCCTTGGTTTCTTGGCTTATCTTATTTTGATTTTTCTGTGATTAAATTAATTTTAATTATAAAGGACGGCAACGCGCAGAGCATCGGTTCCATGGTGTAGTGGTTAGCACTCTGGACTTTGAATCCAGCGACCTGGGTTCGACTCCCGGTGGGACCTTTTTTTTTATTTCAATTTTTTACGCCTTTCTTTTTGAATTTTTTAACGCAATTATATATTCGCGTATCTCCAAAAAATATGAATAGGTAAAATTAAATAAAGGTATTCCGTTCCCGGGAATCGAACCCAGGAGATTTCTTTTTGAATTTTTTAACGGAATTATATATTCGCGTATCTCGAAAAAAATATGAATAGGTAAAAATAAAAGAAGGAATTCCGTTGCCGGGAATCGAACCGGGGTCTCCTGGGTGAAAGCCAGATATCCTAACCGCTGGACGACAACGGAATTGGTGGCCACCATCTTCAAGAATATTATATTTAAACTATATATTTTATACTGAGAAGATCACATCCATTCGGGTCATTGTTGTCCGAACTGAAGACCCTGAAGCCGAACGGGATCTTGCTCGTGCCCTGACTGTGTAGGCTCTTGTATTCCAGGTCCATAATCAGGATGTGATTGTCTGTGAGCGTTTTCATACCGCAGAAGCACGTCGAACTTTAGTACCGCAAATTTAAAACAAGGGAGAAAAAGGGTGTTAAAACTAATAGCACGGAACGTCGGCGTCTTTGTTAGTTTGCTCGTGTTCTCAAAGCTCATGCCTACCGGATTCTGATCATACCAAACTTCTGTACTCGTTCCAGCATTTCTTCTATTATTCTAATTGCAGCACTGTGAAAAAGCAGCAGCAAAAAACCCAGGTATTGAGACAGTAGACTCGTAATTTTGAGATGAAGTTCGGTTGAAAGGCTTATGGCTATTGGCTACCGAGTTTGTGAGGACAGATCTGTCCGTGTCCTTGGTCAGCACGATTCAGACTCGAGGTCGAATATACATGGCAAGACGAAAAGGGGGAAAAAACGTCGCTCTCGACTTCCTGACAGTGAATGAAATTGTCACTCAAGATGCGAAGAGTTTGCTAGCATCTATGTTGTGCAACGTCTCGCTGCCAATGCCTAACCATCTAGGCTTTATAAATCAAAAACCAGTATTTCCGAAAATCTCTGTGCTCAACGTTAAGAAGGGCCAACATAGAGCGACTTGTTCCAGCCGTCACCTACTCAAGACATTGGTGGTGCTTAGTGAAATCTGCCGTCTCTTATCTCTCCAGCTCTCACCCCACATTTTGGCCTCTGCAATGGCTTGCTCGCGCTCCAGCTCCTTGTCTAGCATTGTCGTCGTTTCATTTGGAGATTTGTCCTTGTGCGCATACTTTGTGCTGACCCTGGTTGATGTATGGGGATGATACTTTTGGGATGCCAAGTAATCAAGAGCGAGCACGACTTCTTCGATGGGGGGACGCTTGTTCGGCTCTCTCGAATGCACATTGCCGCCATGTCAAGAACCTTCCTCAGAACGGATTCTGGAAATTGACCTTCGAGCATCGGATCTGCCAATTGTATGCAGTTCTTGCAGTCTTTCATAATTGGACGCGTCTGCAGGCACAAAAAATATAAATTTTATCAGATACAAAACTTGATCAAGAAACAAGCTATAGGACTATTTGTATGAACAGACGGGAATCAGGCATTGCACCAAACATATAGGATTATGAAAATCTTTTTACCCATTCAACAATGTATCTAGCATGACCATCAACATATTCCAGAGCTCTACTCCCGGTAATAATCTCCAGCAAGACCACCCCAAAGCTGTAGATGTCGGACTTCTTCGTCAACTTCCCACTCAGTCCATACTCGGGGGCACAATAGCCCTGGGTTCCTAAAACCCTGGTCGAGACATGTGTTTTATCTCCAGTCGGACCAAACTTGGCAAGACCGAAATCAGAAAGCTTTGCTTGGTATTTTTCATCCAACAATATATTGGATGTTTTCATGTCCCTATGGATAACAGGCGGATCTGCTTCATTGTGCAGATAGTTCAATCCCCTCGCCGCACCGGCAGCTATCATCATCCTCGTGTTCCAATCAAGCGGCTCCCTATCAGGAGGAAGATCTGCATGACACTGATCATTACACGTCATAATCATATAATCTCGTAAAGACCATTAGATAGTCGAATTATCATCTGCCGCATTATTGTTAATGAGATCAGTTTGAAATGTCCAAGAAAGCGAGACTCTGCTTATCATTAAAGAAAGTCGAGGTTTTTGAAGTCCAGCATGATCAAGTAATTAAGAACAAGACATTTAGAATCGCAGCAAAGGAGAAATGTATTTTGCAGCACTTGGACAGTGTTGAAGATCCTCGTTTAGCAGTGAGAAACAACAAATCACAAAATAACAGAGTAACCATCCAGCCCTTATCGTTGAGCCCCCTAAGAACCAGAATTAGGTCAGATTTTTTTCAAACGGGAATCTAGTCTTATGTCCTTTCATGTATCTGATTATTCAAAGGATGTTGCTAGTTGGTGTATCCTCTCTTAATTTTTCTTTTCCTTGGGTACACCGAGAGCACTATAGTTGCTATGACAATATGAGAGGATTACCCATTACTCCATAGTTCTGTTAATGGAAAACAAACTAGATTAGATATCTTACCGTGCAAGAGATCATCCAAGGATTTCAAGTGCAAGTATTCGTACACAAGCAGACGCTGATCGCCTTCAGCGCAGTAACCGATCAAATTGACTAGATTAGGATGACGCAGAAGAGAAAGCATCAAAACCTCCACCAGAAACTCATGGTCTCCCTGGTGACCAGCTTGATTCAGCTGTTTAACGGCTACTACCTGCTCGAATACTGAGCCAAGCCATCATCGAAACAAAAACAGCAACCCAATGCAAAGACATGACACATATGACAATTGAAGGATGGCAATACTTAAACAAAACCTAAATCAGACTGAAAAAATGTTGGTACGGCTCGGGATAATCAGCCTTGCCTTCTTATGTCACTCATAGAAGAAGAGGGTATCCGCCTTTTCAGCCAGTAAACATTACCTGACCTGTCTTTTGTAATTTCCCTTTGTAAACTACACCAAATCCACCTTGCCCGAGGAATTCATCCTTAAAATCTTTCGTCGCTGTTGCAAGCTCCCGGTAGCTGAATACTCGAGCCTCATGGGTGACGTCACACTCTTCTCCGGAAACCGACGGTTCCAGTCTCGATTCTATGCATTTGTCACCAGTAACGATCGGTCAGCAGTGCTTTGTCTAATATAAGATATTATAGCGCACCAATATAAACAATTTTTTTGTCAGCAGCACATATTTCTAGATGGAAGCGAAACATATGCTCTTACGCGGCGATCCAATCGAAATAAACCATGACATCAGTGCATGTTGGAGTTTCAGGAGATCCAAATTCCGAACAACTACGACTGTGCTTCACTCTTTTCAGTTTCCAGCATAAAGCTGGAAAGTTAGGAATGCCAGTTCGAATTTCATAAATGAGGGATCGGCACTAGGAAAATTTAATCACCCTTTCCGTCTTTCAGGCATGCAAGGCTCTAACTATATAATCAAATGAAGGGAAAGCTGTTGCAAGTCTAAACATCTCTGGGAGTACTAGCTCAAGTTAATCAAAATATATGCAGATGAACGTATGATTAAAAAACTGAAATGTCAATTTCACAGGCCAGTGTTGCCTCAAAAGTCATAAACTACATGAACTAAGGTCGTCGTGATCAACTAACCATGAAAGAAAAAGGGTGATCGATCAACTCATTACCCACTCGGAACATGTCATACCCATATGGTCAGAAAATGGACGAAATCTTTTTCCTAAAGGCCATCATTTCTTGGCATACTAAGAAACCAATGAAAACCTGAATATTTAACAGACTAATACACCAATTATCATTTGTCAAAAACATAAACACAGTCTTCAAACACGACGCAATTTCAGAGCAAAAGTAGATAGATACAAACCTTGAAACGTATCGGCAGGAGCATTTCCCGAAAGCTTGGATTGCTTGCTGAAATCTCTGTCCTCCTCGCGTTTCAGCTTCTTCCCTTTCTTTGACCCGAAACAAGGACAAAAATCAAATTTTGGCCACATCGATCAAGATAAACCCAGAAACGAGAGAGCGGGGTCGAAAAAAATGTAGGGGAGAGCTCTTGAAACGACAGGCTCCAAATCCATCACAACCCCATGGATTCGCTCGCCACGAGTTATGGGCACGTAAGAAAGATGGGAAAACTTTCCGGCCGCTTCAGATGGGATCGAGGGGATAAATCCCAAAACCAACCACCCTTTTACGTATAAGTCGATCCCAAATACAGGAAAAACGCTTCAACGCAAGGACATTCACCGAAGCTCGCGCCTTCACGATGATGCAGCATCGATGGACGACGCTTCCGCCAATCGTCACGAAGTTAACGTAATTCTCATGAGAATCGGTTGACGACGGGACGAGGGAAAGTGGGAATGATTTTCGCGGGGAAGACTGTGTTTTTTATGTGGAGAAATGCAGAATGTGGTCAGGGAATTCGGAGGAGTCGATGATCTCGTTCTGGTTTGGCTGATCTCCTGCCGATTCGGCTGGATTTCTTTCCTTTCCCTGTACTATCTTCTCGCGACCTCAAACTTGCATGCCGTGTTTCATATTTGCAATGAGCTCGTACGTTACTCTTCGCCCAAAAGGGCAAAAAATAAAACAGTAATTAAAAAAATTAAACGAAAATGACCAAATAAATGAATACTATGAAAATGGCTCGAGTTTATCATAATGCCATGTTTGGTCATTAGGATTTTTTGCCAAATAAGACTTGATATGATGTAAAGTTCATGAATTTTGCTGTATCGTATCAATTGTTTCCTAAATTGTGGTAATAAGAACAAATATTTTTACATTCTATCATTACCATTATCTACTATAAATGACATGTCAATGTAAATGAACCTAAAAATTGCATAAACAGATATGGTAAAAATCTCTTACCATACTCTTGCTTATTTCATTTTTATTTACTTTTTTTATTGTTTTCCCTCGTTTTAAAATCTTTTTTTTATTTCTTTTGTCCCATTCCATCATTATCTAATTAATATTTATTAAATAGTAAACTATACTAATATACCTAAATACCTATACCTAAAATATGTAATAAATATAAACACTATAAATATTCATATATATGAATTTATATTATGTGATGGAAGAAATTTGAATATATAATAAAAATAAGAAAAAAATAAGAATTTGTTATTAATTTGTTATTTTGAATTTTTTATATTAGATTTCAAATATGATTTATATTCAAATATTATTTTAATTATATTAATTTAAAATTTTTATTATTTGAGAAAAATAACTTTTATATTATAAATTCTATTCACCTTTATCTCATCTTCTTTATAAGATAATTTTATCCTATCATATCCTTGTTATAGTTATATCACATTTTATCCTATCTTAGGTAGACACCAAACATAATAGCTATCTTGAATTTTATCCTACCTATTAAACATAACAATAGATTTTACATAAATTTCGAGATTCATGTGTGGTTTATGATTTCATGAGATTTGACGTTACTAAGGTTTGGGATGTGCTTGAGATTTGTCTAATGGTTCATCCAAGAATCCAGCTCGATAAAGTAATTTTATAAATCATCCTAACTCGTTTAAAACGCATGATCTTATTTATCTAAGTGCGCAAATCCTAATACATGCTACCAATAACTTTAAAAGTTTTCTACAACGACTACATCAAACTTGAGTTTATTGTTTTGATTTCAGGATGATTAGGTCTTCAATCTTTACGATCATTTGATCTTATATATTGCAAGCTATATTTTACGAGTTTTAGAAGTTTGAACTGCTTCTATTAGAATTTAGTTTATGATCATTTGCAGATTAAAAGGACTCCAGTTTAAAACATGAAGTTATTTATCTAAGTTTGCAAATCTTAAAATATATCAACATTCGCCGTGCCACGTAAGATACCCATTGTCTTCGTAAATGATTTTCAATCAAGATTGGCTGCAAGGATTATATTGGCAAATCGCCCAAAGGTTTAAGGATAAATTGGTCGAATTAAAAAGTTTAGTATGGCAACTATACATTAAATTTAGAACTTTCTGCAAAATTTTTCAGTTTAATATTTTCGGACAATTTTCCTCAGGAAAATTTTATGCAATTGAAATTCTCGATCTTATTCTATAGCTCTTATATTTTTTGCCCTCAAACATGCACAAACACAAAAAAATTAGGATGCACCGATAACTTTTTTAACATATAAGATAGGATCCGTCGACGTAAGGGTACAGAGAGGGTATTATTTGGTGAACGACCAAATAAATGGATACGAGTATATATTATCCGAACGGGTGCTTACTCTACGAGGAATAGAACAAGATTAAGCATAACATAGTAATGGTGTTTTTTTTTTTTTTTTTTTTTTTTTGGAGATTTGGATTAGTAATTGCCTCATGACAGCCGCGAGGGGGTTGCAATCCCCTTCGCCTCAGGATCGGGGTCCCCAACATGGTGGTCACCTGAAAGCAAGGTTCGGAAGCCAAAATTTGTTGCCGAGAGAGAGAGAGAGAGAGAGAGAGAGAGAGAGAGAGAGAGAGGACGGCGATTAACCACGCTTTGCCACTTAGGAACCATCACCACTTCGTGGTGGTTGTATGATTATTGCAAGGTAATTGTCGGGGAAAATTGTCTAAAAAAACATAAACCTATTTTATTTTTGTCAATTTTATCATAAACCTTTCAATTTTACTAATTAAATTCCAAACAATCTCACTTTTTGATAATTGAGTTTATCTGACCATTTTTTGCTAGAAATCAATGACCTAGATGGTGACGTTATCACATAGGATGGTCGTATTGATGTGGATAATTTTCAATAATATTTTAATATTTGTTTGTTTGTTTTTTTATTTCTTCTTCTTCTTTTTTCCGATGGCCAGCCACCGGCCATAGTTGGGTTGGCTGGCCTCTCCCAGGCCAAGTAGCCTCCTCGGGCAAAGGTGACGCTAGGCGAGGGTTGGCCTTACCAAATTTGGCCTAGGCAAGGCCAACCCCAAACAAGGGGCTCAACCCCTGCCAAGGCTCCACTCACCCGAGCTCGCTAGCCAGGCCTCCCTTGTGGCAGGCAAGGCCAACTTGCTATGGTTGGTGGCCAAAAGGAATGAGAAAGGGAAAAAAAAAAAAAAAAGAAAGAAAATAAAAAATTTAAAAAAAATTTAAAAATTATAAAAAATTATCCGTGTCTGCATTGATCATGCCATATAGGACAATTTTCATTAGCAAATTTTGGCCGAAATTAATCAAATGGACTTAATTGATAAATTTTGAAAATGTTTGACAAAATTTAAAGGTTTAGGATTAAATTAACAAAAGTATAATAGGTTTATGATGTTTTGCACAATTTTCCTAAGTTATTGTCAACGCACATGAGTGAAAGCAAAAGAGCAGGCAATCATATCCACCAAAGATAGCCCCCAAGAGCGAAGCTCCTTTGTAAGATGGCAACGTATTGGGTTTAACTTGTGATAAGACTTCATGCTCACTATTAATATCATTATCTGCGCTCGAATTTAGTACAAGACTTATGTTGGGACTAGCCCAACATGTTCGGGAGTCAATTTGGAATATCCCAAAGATTGCTCATTGAGATTACATAATAGGAAGAAAGTTTTATTATGGTAGGACGCTGAAAATGAAGAAATCTAAATAAGAATTAGTCTTATCTAGGAAGAATACCAGGATATAAATTAGAAGAATCAATAAATCAAGAAAGTTTTTAATTGGGAGGTGATTATCAATTAAGTAGGATTCATAATTGGGTGAAGGTCTACCATTATTAATAGAAGCATTTGATGGAGATTTAATGAGTATCAGAAAATACTCCAGAGATCACAAGAGTTTTTACCAACGTGAGTAAACACAAGAGTTCTTGAGAATTTTTTAAAAGAGTATGTGTTTTGCAATAATTGTGAAAATTTATTGTGAGAAAAATACCATTGGCGTGTTAATTATAATCCTTTGATTATAGTGGAGAGTTTTTGAATTAGCATCTCTTAATTTTTCCTATCTTAGATTTCCACATAAAAATTTATCGTATGTCATTCTTCTTTTCTCTTATCTATTACATTACGCAATTCTAACAATTAGAATTCTATTGCAATCGATTGCGATCCAATTTAACTTATAATAATTTATCATAACTTTTCCGATCCCCTGAAAGATAAAGTCCGGCGATGATCTCCCAACCAACGAACCGTCCGTATACGGTTTGCAGTCCAAACCCCTTTCACCAAATCTCTCCGCTAGCAGAAGCGCCCCGCACCGGTGCCGTACAAAGAGAGGACAGAGAGAGAATTTGGTCAAAGCGAAACCAGCACATGTCGCACGTTCCGGCCACGAAATGTCCAAGCGCGGCTCCCGTCTCGCGTCCCGGTCGTACGCACCGCGTCCTTCCGCCGAGACTTTTCTTGGGAACTGTACGCAAGGCGGCGCCCGCGTTGAAAGTTAGCGTGGAAAGACAAAAGCAGTCCTCCGACGAAATGGGCTGAGCTGGATTCGGTGGGCTCAACCTCAAAGCTTCTGCTCAGCCCCCCCTTCCCGTCTTCGCACGACTGCTTCGAAAGCAAGGTGCCGAGTGGAGAAGATTTTCGCCAAGCTTAGAAAAGAAGCCGTCTCTTTCGACCCGAATGACACGACAGACGGGGATCGAAAGATCCTCCTCCCCTCGTGTCCGACTTCATTGGAGCAAAGGACATTATTATAAAAAATAAAAAAAAAATAGAGGGGGGCTCGTTCGGGGCCACGGGATAGATCGGATGAGGTCGTGAGAATCGGGGAGACGCCAAGAAGTCAAAAATGCAGAGGCCATTACCTCGTAGGAATAAAGTGGAAGGGAAGCTTTGCATCGTTTTCAGATGCGAAGCATTCGGTACGCCTCGGACTCTTCTCGTCCGCGGTCCGGAATCTTAGCTTTTGCCCCCTGCTACGCTCCTCATTCGACCCCTTTCTTTCACTGTATTTCATCGTACGGGTCGGAGTATTTTTCAGATCAAATGAATGACGCCGAATGAATGAGATATAGCTCGCTAGTAAGTAATTTTTTTTTGTTTTATATGGGTTCGTTGAAGGAATGTAAATGTTTTTGTGGGAAAAAGTATTAATAAAGTCCTAAATATATTGCATCAGTACTGATTCAGTATTAAACATTTTAATTAGATCAATTTAGTCTTAAATATTTTCACATTAATACTTATTCAGTCCATTTGGCCAATGTAGATCGGAAATTGTTGATATGGATACCAACCAGTCAACGTATTGTAGTTGGTGCTAACGTGAATATTTTTATAGTATTTTAATATTTTTTTGCATTTATCGATTTTTTTTTTCTATTTTTCCTTTTCTTTTTCTGGTGGCCATCATTGGGCACTGGCCATAGGGGAGGGTCGGCCTCGCTTGGATGGTTGGTGCTTGCCCTTGCCTAGCATCGGCTTGGCAAAGCCGACTATTGCCCATGGCTAGTGGCAAGCAATAACTAGTAGAAAAAATAATTGAAATATTATTAAAAATGTCCATATTAGTATAATGTGAAAATGTTTAGGATTCAATTAGCATAATTGAAAGGTTTATGATTAAATTAGTATCAATATGATAGATTTAAAATTTTTTTGATACTTTTCCCTATTTTTTGTGGATTGACTATTCATGATTGGAGCTGGTCTTGAATTCTTCATTTCTTAAACATTTGATCACGTGCCATTAAGTGATGGAATGTGAACTTGACAAGGTGAATAAGATGATAGGTTTAAAAATTTTTTGGTACTTTTCCCTGTTTTTGTGGATTGACTGTTCATGATTGGAGCTGGTCTTGAATTCTTCATTTCTTAAACATTTGATCGCGTGCCATTAAGTGATGGAATGTGAACTTGACAAGGTGAATAAGATGCGCCCCCGGCATTGTCCTAGTTCACATGCCTAATCATTCATCTCTCGAAGCGTAAAGCTACCCGACTTCTTTAAGGCTCCAAAGGCCAAGAAACATGTGAGTTCTTTCTTTAAGTAGAATCATTAAATCATATCCATTTGAGATTATGTCTCCATGATCCACGTGCTTCTGCAAAATCGTTTCGTGCGCCCTTCTGTCGATCCGAATGTTCCCCGACCTTTGGGAAATTTTGACCGTGAGACCCTCCATTTAGTCGGTCCATCAGTATGTTGAGCCGGAGGTCAATAAAAACGCCCTTGCGAAAATTGAGCATATACGTTGCATTCTGATTACGGCGACCGCGATGAGGTAATCATGACATTCTCCAGTCAATATCTCACAGCCAATAATGGCATTAAGATGAGCTTATTGAAATTTGCAGCTGGACTAAGCACACGCTATATATGAATTCATAGAAAGATGGAAAATTATCCAATCAATCATGTAAGTATTATATGAATATCAATTCAATTTTAATTTTTTTAATTATGGTTGGCCTTTTTATATGTTAGACCGCCACATTAGGAAATCGGAAAGAAATTAGATGGTAGGACTATGCTGGGATTTCACAAAAATTTAGGGCTAAATTAGTAAAATTAGAAAGCTAATGATTGGATTGGCAACTGTATAATGGATTTAGGACTAGTTGGGTAATTTACCCTATAAAAAGGTCTCATGACTAATTTGAATGAAAAAAATAGATAGGTAATTTTGAATTTGTAGCAAAGAGCATAATGACTAACAAATTCATTATCCTTATCTATTTTAAGATGACAAAATCAATCATGAGAGAATAATTGAGAGAGATTTCGTGCTTTTATTTGTGAAGTTCAATAAGGAATATCTCGTTGTTTGTATTGAATTAAGTCAATATAATAAGTAGAGTCTACACTACAAAAATTGAAAAAAGAAATCTTACAGAATACGATAATATAAAACTTTTTAATCGTCAATATTTCTAAACTGGATATGATAAGTAATAAATCATTTAGATCTAATCATCTTATACTTTGTTCATGAAATGGCCGGCAAAAGAGTGGAGACAAACATAAATTAGCTTACAAAGTATAAGAGATCGGTATTTATTGATAAGGATTAAAAAAAGCCTATAAATTGCTTGTTGTATTTTAGATTATTTTCTTTCTTGGCTAACGTCATGCCTTACATTAGATAGATTGTCCAGGCCTAACTCTTGACTCTTCAAGATCAAGATCATTTTTCAAATCTATTCCCATTTTGAGTCAATATATAAATAAATAGAAGCATCTCATTACACTAATCAAGGACATTGGAAGTGACTGACGGGTTTGTTGTTCAAGAAGTGAGTTTTTTTTATCATCAAAGCATTCTTCTCATAGTTAGATACAATCACTTGATCCCTACAGAATGTAAAAAAAATTTCACGTTCTTTCTTTTAAAAAGGGAGGATCGGCGAAATCTTCTTGATCGTAACTTTCTCCCAACATTCGGAAAATGTATGAGAAGACACACATGATCTCATAGTTTTTGATCAGTAGAGATACGTCATTATGTGTTCAATTTTATCTTTTCCCGTTAAGGCTGAACCAACAACGTCATCAAGGGCTAAAAGCGGCGTCCCTTAGCTACATAGATACCTCAACATCCCGCAATAAAAGTACGAACTTAGAAAGACAGAGAAAGAGAAAGAGAAGTCGTTTACGCTTCTCTCTGTCCGAAGGTAGCCTGTCCTGAAATTTTTTTTCGATTACCTCGACTTTCGTAATAAAAATAATTTTTAAAAAAGGGTTGGGAAGGGCCCCACCGAGGCGCTAGTTTTAGTTGGGCTAAACTAATCGAAGTGGCCACTTGGACCAACGTGTGACACATGGGTCTGACAGGCAGTGAAACGACACGGTCGGTTCGAAGCAGCGTTGACCACCAAGGCGAGTGTTCATTGGCCCTTTTCCCATACGCACACCTTCTAACACGTTCGCCCATCGGACCGTCAAAATTGAAGTCCAAAATCGAAAAGAAAAAACCCGGAAGAGACAGAAACCTACAGCACAGTGCACACTCCTTGTCAAAGAAGGAGAGTGTTGTTTTCACGAGTCAAGACATTGGACGGAGCAGCGGCTCCTTGCTCTTCTTCCCTGCGCATATAAATAAGCCCTCTCCTCACTTCCCCCCTTCTCAACCCAGCACCAGCACCAGCACCAGCACCAGCAGCACCACCGCCCGCAGCCGCCGCCCGGATGCCTCTCCGCCGCTCTCTCTCTCCCCGTTAAGCTCTCTGGCCATGCGTTCTTGGGCTCCGGCTCGCTAAAGTCACGAGGGTCCGTCGTCGCCGCGAGGTTGCTCTCGTTCTTCTTCGTTTTCTTTTTGGTTGGGGGCGTGTGAGAAAATGGAGGTGCCGAGGTTCTTCGCGAGCGCCGCGGGGATCAAGCTGCCGATCGGGTTCAGGTTCCGGCCCACGGACGAGGAGCTCGTGGTCCATTACCTGAGGCGGAAAGTCCTGGCCGTCCCGTTGCCCGCCGCCGTGATCCCGGAGCTCGACGTGTTCGGGACCGATCCCGGGGGCCTGCCAGGTAAAAACCTTTTGCTTCAGACCCAGTTCCGGCCTTTGACCCTGGTTGGCCGCATCGTTTGCCCGTCGGTCGCCTGTCTGTCTCGGTTGGTTAAAGCTATCTCCTTTTCTTTTATCGAAATTATGTCGATTTCCGGGGAGGAGTTGTCGTTATCGTCGCGGCTTTTTGGACGGTGGGAGCGACTGTTTCAATGCTTTGAGCTGTGCAATTCGCGATTGCCGCTGCAAGTCCGTTGCTTTGCAGTAATATCTTATCGCTTATCGCCTCTTTGCGTCTGAATCGATAGAATAATGTCAATTAGACATGGCCATGAGCAGCTGCAGCATGTGCTGAAGCCATGGAAAAATCGGTTGAGGCTTTGAATGGTCAAAATGAAAATGTTGAGACTTTGTTGTTGTGCTGGTCTACTCTTTATCTTCGTTGAGGAAAATTCGTGTGCGTGTTTGGCTCCGTTTAGGCAATTTGAGGGAGAGGAGGTACTTCTTCAGCAGAAGAAATAGGAGCTCCAGTGGCCGTGAGTGCATCAGAGTCGCAGCTGGTTTTGGCTATTGGAAGTACAAGGCCAAGAGCAAGCAAATCTTAGCTTCTGATGGCACCGGAAACCATGTCATTGGGATGAGGAAGACTCTGGTTTTCTGCGAAGGGAAGCGTTCGGCTTGTGATGCCGCCGGCGCGCGATGGATATTGCACGAATTTACCATCGCGGGAACTCGCGAAAACTCGAAATCGACCTCGGTAATGAAAGGAAAAGAGAGAATTCTCAACCAAGATAACTTAAATTTCCTTCCTTCTTGTAGCAGCAGTTCACTTGTGCTAAGTGGACATCGGTACTTATAATGTTTGTTTGGATTGACCCAATTCTTGCAGATGGCTCGCGCGGGAGATGAAAATTGGGCGGTCTATCGGCTGTTCCAGAAGAAAACGAGGCCCAAGAGAAGCGACAATGGCAACGGCGATTTTTCTCATCGCAAGAGGAAGAAGAGCAGTTCAGTGATTGATCTCAGGAGTGAAGCCATTGCTGGTGATTCGCCAGGCACTCCTCCCCCACCATCATCTCCATGTTCAAGCTCAATCACTGACAATGGCTCTTCTTGCAAAGCGTTGGATCAGGAGGATATTAGCAGCTCTTCTCACTAGTTTTTTTATCCATCTACTTAGATTTCAGATGCAGTAAAATCGACCTCTCTTTTTTCGCCGAATCATTAGTCCTTTCTCGCACAGCGAAATTACAAATTGCCAGCCCAAAAGAGGCGGGGAAAGGAAACGAAGTGCCATTTTCACGTTTCAATTGGAGAATTTTCTTGCTCTTTTTGCTTTTGCAAGCGCGCTCAATATCTTCTTTACATGGTTCTTGCCTCGCCACGGATCGTTTCCACGCGAAACCAAAATGACCACTTCAGACCCGATCGAGAAAATGTGAACATGAATCTCACATGATCCGAACTGTGCGATTTCGCGCGCGCCTAATTCATGACCATGACTTTATCCGAAAAGGGTAAATGACTTTGGAGACAGAAATGATGGTCCAGCGAAGATATGTTACGTGAGAAAAAACACAAAAAGAGGGCATCAGTACAAAGAGAGGCATCCGAAGAAAGAATGGGAAGAGGTTGCGTGTTGCTTAATCATGACTTCACCGGAAAGTTATCCCTCATTTGTGTGCATACACGAGTGAACAATAATAAAAGGAGATACAGACGAAAAACCAGACAAAAACTTATGGAAGGAGGGCATCTCCACATGGGTCTACTCCTCCCCACCCCATAATTTTCTGTCTCCCCAACTGATAATCCGCTTCTAAATGCTGTTCGAATGGGAATCTTTCAGTGCACCATACTAGACGCCCATTAAACCACTGTTCAATTTGGTTCCTTACTTAAATTATAGGGATTGCTCCTTGTCTGTTCGTGAAAGAGAGAGAGAGCATTAAAGAAAGGTTTTCACAGTACCAGAACTAGCGAAGGTGGAGTCTGCAGGGGCATATAAGAATAGGGAAAATGCTTGTGGCTTTAGCAGGATTCTTCTTCATGATTCCCGTGATTGACTTGGGCTTAATCCGAATCGTGTGTCCTGGACACTGAACGCCCATTGCAGCCATAGAAAATCTCCTATGATTATCCTCGAACTTAAAATACACATGTTTCGTTTACTTTGAGGGGAAGTCGATAAATAAATCTTTAACTTAAAATTATCTAAACGCGCGCCAGTTTTTGAAGCATCTTAAATTTTTTTTAATTTCTACAGAGGTGCTCGATTGCCCAGAGCTGTCGTGAGCCTCTCTCCATCCTCTCCGTTCCCACTATTATCATTCGAATAGTCATATCGGTGTTGACGATCGTGCATATATGCACTTAGATCCACGTGACGCGCGGTCCATTGACGTATACACTATGGTCGAAAGATACGGTACTCATTCGCTTCGTGTCTTTCCATCAGAATGATTTGATTCTCCATGCATATGGAGTAAAAGGATGGTGTGGGTTGAGTTGGAGAAAGGGAGAAGGCACAGCCAGCGTGGTGTGCTTTCCCTCTTTCCCGAATGCTTCAAGAATCAGGATAAAACGCAAATGCCCAAAAGGCAACATGATATTGTACACAGAGAACAAGATGCCCTTGCAAAGAAAGATTTAAAATGTAATAGCGATGGTGCAGCAATGAATGCTTAGCTTCCCTAGGCAATCACCAGCGGCCGAGAGAAAGAGAGAATACATAGCATTGCAGAGATTATTTTAAGAGGAAAAGAAAGGAAGAAGTGGAAGGGATGACAGTGGACACTGGACCACACAACATGCGGGTGAGTAGAGCAGAGAACGAGGACAATCGGGTTCTGGTGCTTACAAGAAGATGGTGTCTGAAAATGAAAAAGGGAAAATGTGATGTTGGGTACAGATTTGATTATTGATCAGAGGCGTGTGATCTCTAAAAGGATGGGCGATGGCGACTTGACATTCAACGACTTGGTTGGACTTTGGGGGAAAGGCCTTCTCACAGCAGTTATAGTTGATTCATCCACTAGGGCATCAGAAAGACGCAAAATCTATAGGGGAAACAGTGTGCGTGGCTTTTACCTCCAGCAAAAACGTGAAATCTGAAGTTGGATTATGTACGGCGCGACATCTTTAAATGTGGATGTGTCACCTATCAGGTTTGAAATTTGAACGAGTTTGATTTCGAGACATTAACATCGTAGGGAATATGTAGTTGGAGACAGGGTGTTTATTGGTGATTATTAGTCAAATAAAGTGAATGAGCTCAATAGAAATGAGGGTTCAACTTACGCCAAGAAAGAAGCTTGGAAAAGAAGTAGCAATCTTGCTTAATTGGGCTCGGTAGAAACGACGGTGCCAATCAACTTACACCTGTAAAGAAACTTTGAAAAGAAATAGCAAATGCGTTTAACTTAGAATAAAAAGATCACGGACGCCTTTAGATCCTCGGGATTGGCACTTTCGATTCGAGGGTCGGGGGATGTTATAGTGTGGAAGCTAAAAGTCGTATATTCAGATCCCATAAATTTCGTGCAAACTATTCTAAGTGAGGGCCGCTTTAAAGATCAGATACCTTAGACTCAAACAACCCGTAGAACTTGTAGGATATTTCATCGCTTTCGCTTTGCCGACGCTTCCACGCCTGTGCCTGTAGGAATTTAAGGAAAAACGAGAGAGATCACGTGCTATTTGGAAAATCCTTGCCGTACCAAAATACTGTCAAGAAAAGGAAGACTTCACCGTCCCAAAATCCTTGGAAAGTGAAAGGGAAAGCTTAGCCGACGGGGATTTCTTGCCGTAGAGGTTTAGAATCGCAATCCGATTGGGATTCTCTCCGCACGCAAGGCCGATGTCGCCCCGCTTGTCATCGATCACGATTAAAAGACATCGACCAAAAAATGTTCAAAGCAGATTCGTCTCGGCCGTCCGGCGTAGAATTCTGACTTTCGCCACTGTCCATTTTGTCAAAGGAGGGCAGGCAATGGTCGTTGACCCCATGGCAGAGCACGAGGCCACGAAATTTATGAGGTTGTCTATGTCATCGTCAACACCGCGGTTGCTTTAAAAGGATCCTAAATGGTGTTTTCAACCTGTGGATCCCTATCCTAAATCAATTTAACGGAGTAGTGAAGTTTTCATTAGCTAAGTTGTGCCCGTAACATGGCCTCCCAGCTCTATCTGTGCTGATAAAGGATCAAACATATCCAAAATCTTGAATTTCATCGCTCATGATTCGTGCCGCTTCAAAACAATTTATCGCAATTTATTGTCTTGAGATACTGTTTCTTGAGGAAGTTGGGACCATTGGATTGGATAGAGACATTTACTAATAAATGTTGCATACACTCGGATTACAAGTTAGTCCAACTCATTCGCCGTCATATCATGTGGCTTTCATATGAAATGTACGTCATCTAACGGTAATATATAACATGACCTCATCTATGCTGAATGAAGTTAAGAAGATTTCCCAACTTCGATGCAATCGAGCCGTACCCAAAGCTCGAAGACATGCCAAAGACGCTCTTGTCCTCTTGTTTTAACTCTTGCAAGAAATTTTTCCGGACTCTGACATGGTCAAGCCGTACAAGTACGAAGGAATGCAAACAAAGGGAGTTTTCCTCTTGGTTGGACTACGGAGGCAAAGGTATATTTAGCCGAACGGGGAAGCGACCGAGTAGAGAGAGATGTACAAATAAATCATTGCAATTTCGATTGGATATTGACATTGCCAATTATTGGGTATCCGTTTGTATGTACATGCGTGTCTCTTGCGAGGGAAGTATCCTTAATCTTGGTTGGCTTCGTTCGTATAATGTTGGGTTTCGATGTAATCTGGAAAGGCTGTTGAAAAGCTACGCCTCATGGGTTGTCACTTGTCAGGCCTCGCTCAAGGGCCCGCAGGGTAGCCAGCTCTTGCTCAGTGGGCGTTGGAGGTCACTAGCTCTTCGGCCCTGTGTAAAAAGAGGAAAGAAAAAAATCAATAAAAAATTCAGAAATTTTTTAAAAATTAAGATGGTTAGCATTGATTGTGTTGCTATGTTAGCAATATCTGGTAAAATTAGTCGGAATGACTAAATTGGCAATTCATTAAAATGTTTTAGGATTAACATGGCAAATCATTAAAATGTTTATGATAAATTAACACAATCAACATGTTTAGAATTAAATTGATAAGTTGTCAAAAGGTTTACAACTGAATTGGTAAAACCAAAAGGTTTAGGATTGAATTGGCTCATATACAATAAATTTAGGATTTTTTGGATAATCTTCCCATCAATTTTATTATGGTAACTTTTTTTTTATTTTTTATTCTTGATATGTGTTTCGCATAAGGTTAGTCAATTCTACTTCAAATTATATTTTAATTAACAAATCCAATTTTTCTTTGTATTCCGTTGTACTGATATGTGAGTACTTTTTTTCTTTCTATTGCATGACATGTTGTGCCTAATAGAGTCTACTCTTTTAATATCTATTAACATGAAGAGTCTCTCATTCTCACGGAATCTAATTTTTAAACTCAATATTTTAAATACTATTAGGTGTATATGATATCAATTATATGTAGATTTTCTTGATGTTCTTCATTTATAACTTTCTTGAAAAACAAAATAGATTTCTCTCTATCCCACAATTGTTGTATACGGTACATAGTGTATTTTACCACACATAAAATTTCACTTGTAAATCTGTATTTAGGTTGAGATTTTAAGAGAATTTTCTTTAATTTCTTGCTTTTCTTGGGAAATACTAAAATTTAATGTGGAAAACGTGAAAAGACTTTTTTTTTTTAATTAAATTGAATGCATTTAATGTTAAGAAGTCACTTTTGCTATAATCTGTAAGATCAAGAATGGTTGACGACAGGCCCATGGTTGATTTAATACCTGGGCTGGGCTCTACTATCCTGACAGCCCAATTATCTGGTCTCTCACAAAACTCACTGAAGGCCCGAGTGACCTTACCTTTGGGCTTCATACACTAGGCCCATTTTTGAAACCTTTTGTGACCCTTGATAGTTGCATTAAGTCACTCCGTTTGCAGTATGTAAAATTAAAATGTGATGACAAAATGCACTGATTTGATTCAATGATCGATAGATTAATTTAAATACTTGGGAAACGCAACGTAAGATCTCATGTGGAAAGAGATAATGTTTGAGAAAAGTAAACTTGAACCAGGATCCATTCATTCAGCGAAAAATAAATGGTTTAAAATATTTTCCTAAAAATAATTGCTTATATCATTTGAAATAATTAGTAAATAACAATCGCTTTCATTATCAACAACAACTTATATATACAAATTTCTTAGATAACTATAAAGTTTTTCGTTTATTCATTGTAAAATACAAAAGACCAATTATTTTCAACTTCACATTATGCCATAAAATATGGCAAAAGACCAGCACTTGGTATTTGATTGACACATTTACAGTTTCACATAATAATTTATTTGACATAAGAACTCTACATAATTCAAAGTAAACTTATGGTGACATACGTATTGATTGAGACAATTAGTATCTCCAAGATAAAATAAAATAAAACGCGAATCTTCTTCCTTTGAAAATCTCTTTCCCCATGTGGCACTATAGGTGTCTGAATCCTAAAAGATTCATCCCTCAACTGCCATCAGTGATGTGGTTGCACCCATTATTGCTCCATTAACATCATTGTTTTCTATTTACAAGCAATGGTAAGAATTTTTATCTCTTAATTTTAAAGGCAGTTAAGACAAATGTTTCGTCTCGAAAGTAAACCCAATGGCAAACATTCAAATGAAATGAAAAAAATGTCATGAAAAAGTGAAGACTAATGTAGCTTAACTTGACATTTTAACAAACATACGTTGAGAAAGGAAAATCCGTGTCAAGTTTCACTAAAAAATAGTCGAGATGAGATTGGATGTTCTATTCTAGTTAAAAACATTGTCGAACTTGATCTAACTTTCTACGCATGTGACATTGCAAGTTAATCGAGAAACTTAATGTTTTTGATGGATACCTATCCTTGGCAAACCTGCAAACTCTTGTAATTGGAATTTAGTTAAAAGAAGTAGACGTGGACATTGATGATTTAGTCAATAAAGTGATATAGGATTTCGACACTTCTTAAGATTCAAAATTCGATTTTGCTAAGTTGACGAAAGGAATCTCTTAAAAAACTTAGTAGGGTTAGGCTCACTGCAGCAACAACACATGCACGGTGAAAGATCTCAAACAACAAAGCTTATGAACAATTTCAATGAGGTATCGCAATAAATTACAATCAATGATTTCCTTTTCCCTTGACATTTTAACAAATATCTTTTATGCTTTTAACAGTGTGATTTGCATAGTTCAGGGAAACAAAAAATAATTACATTATCTATCTCCTAGGTGAACCAATGCATGAAATGCAAAATCTATGAACCTAATCTATCACATTCTACCAAGCAACTTTGGGAAAGTTCTTTCAATCAAATTCTACACAAGCAATTTTATGAAATTTCGAGAAAAAAGGTCAAGCACTTAGATAAATTACCTTATATCTCTCATGATAAGGTAGAATCTTCAATTAACCTTGATAAGACGAATCTCTAGAAGATGTGAAAATTTGAAATCTGATTTCTAAAATTCGTTTAAAGAAGATGAATGGAAATGAGAATCAAATGATTGTAGGACAAAGGATCAACAACTAGTTTACTATATAGAGCATTTATCAAATTTTCAGAGATTATTTTCAAATTATAGAGGGGAGAGAGAATCTGGAACAAAGCCATGTTAATCGTCATTGAATAAGAGTTGAACCTTCAATGACAAAGATGATGAGTGTCCGTGAAGAAGAGCTTAGAAAGGGAAAGAAGAGTTAACGAAATAGCTTACCTCGATGAAAGATAAAAAGCTAGAGAAACTCGTGATGAAAAGTGAAAGGGTAAGAAGAGTAACTTTGAAAAGTGTTTTCACATTTTTAGATTAAGGAATTCACTTTCCTAAATTTATGTATGAATATTTTTGTTGATCGGAAATTATTTTTGGTTAACTAGTCATTTTTGATGAATCAAACAGGTGAAAGTCGAAAAAATCAATTTTCGGAAAACTCTTTCACCCAAACAAATACATCCTTAAATTCATAAAAAAAAAAATTGAATTTTCATCCACAAATTGTTTCTTTGATTTGTTAATGATCTGTTATCAAATTAATTACCGTTTATTTTGAGGAAAAACCCAGTTAAAAAAAAAAAAAGAATCAACTTTTCCAAAAGGATGGCGCCTTATATTTGTTTCAAGAGAAAAAATAATAATGAAGTTTTGGAGAAAAGGGGGAAAAGTCAACCAAGAAAAACAGTAAAGAAAAAGAAAGCCTAATTGAGACGCCGTTATTTCAAACTGGCACACCTTGGTGTGGAAAAATTATCCAATGAATTCTAAAACTTTATGTAACTAATTCAATTAAAAACTTTCTAATTTTGTCAAGTTAATCTTAAATTTTTACATGAAATTCAAGTAAATTATTGAAATTGCCAAAGTAATAATGTGCCACGTAAGATGACTGACGATAACTAGATCGTTGTATCAACGATTTTTAACAAAAATTAGCAACTTGGAATTCTACATAAAGATTTAAGATTAATTTATAAAATTGAAAAGTGTAGGACTGAATTGGTATCTCCACAATAGGTTTAAGATTAAACGGATAATTTACTCTCTTAATATGGATCATGGCCTACCTTGTGTTAATGCCCATGCAACAATGCTACATGTACTTGCACTTGACTGCCGGTATGGGCTACGGATAACGCAACGAGAACTAGACCCTCCTTAGCACATTCCATCGATACAATAAATTATGATAACGATTATAAATATTGTACATTCAACGACAATTACAACAGCACCCCCATTTGCGGTGCTAAATTTGATTTTTCATGGAACAATGAGTGCTTTTCTTCTTCTTTTTGGGCAATTACGAGTTCATTAAATTGTAGGGGGAAATGACATTTTACGCCTGCATACTCCCATTCTCATACAGATGAAACCCTAGTTTTTCAATCCTTTCCCTCTTTCCCTCGCAAGTTCTCACTCTCTTTCAAGACACTTAAACCATACATTTCGCTTTCTGAAACCCACAATTTTTTCATATGTTAAAACCCATTTTCTTTATCAAAATGGGTTGTGCACGTAATTTTAAGACCGAAACTTTAGCTGCGATAAACTAAGTCCGTTTGATGGAGAGAAATGTTCTTTTAGGGCGTCAGACATGCCATTTGTGCAATCCTTCGTCGTTTAAAATCTTTTCCAGCATATGCTCCTGAGCCTTACCTTTCATGTACTAGAAATAAGAGAATCCCCACTAAATCTCAAGTGATATCTCATAGTATAATAATGAAAAAAGTTTGCTCAACATTGGCAATGGCTATGACTCGAAATGAATTGTGAAAATAAATAAAAAAAATTAGAATAATGCCTAAAGATGGCCAAAGACGTCTTCTTTTGACTCTTTAATACAGATAGTTGAATGCTTCAAAATTGTTCGATCAAAAAAATGTTACAATATCGAATTTCACAAGACAAATATAAACATGCCATCGTCCTTTACAGGGGAAAGACATTGATTATACTTGGTTTGAGGATAGACTTAGGTGAAAGTCATATCAGCCAATGGATTACATACTTTGGGCCAACTATTTTTGGTGACGGTTATAATATGAGCAATTTATGCATGCACCTAGTGCACGTGAGCCTACTACGTTCCCACCGTTAAATCATATTAATTCATAGTATTTATCAATTGAGATGAAATAGAGCCACACTTAAAAAGACATTTCATAAGGCGAAAATGCATTATCCATGTCGTCCTCTATCCTAAGGTCGATTAGCCAATTCTTTGTTTCCTTCCTTGGGTAGAGGTATAATGGTGGCCAGGAGAATTCACCACTGCTAATGACTTCCGGGCTTATCAAAGTATAAATATATAGATATCATCACGATAATCGGGTGAATTAGATGAGATTCATTTTAAGGTTGTTTAAAGCCCTTTCGATTGCAAGTACAAATGCTTCTCTCACTTCACTTCTCGATGTCAGGGAAATTTTGAATCATGTTAACGGGCTCGGCGTGTGTACCGGATGCAAGAGAATCCCGACTCGAATTTCAAATGGTATCCTGCGGTGCGATGATGGAACAGCCCCGCTTAAAATCGGCAATATCTACGGCTCAATGTAGATTTCCCCGAGAAGTGGGCGAATTTGCCGGCAGCAGCAGCCTGCCACGTGCCGATGCCCCGCACTGCCACGTCCCACTCCTGTCGGACGCTTTCGGCGCCACGTGGTCGGCTGCCATTGGGCCTCGGGTGGGCTCGGCAGCCTATGATCTCGGATGCGCTTCGGCAGCACGGAAGTTTGGTGCGGCCTAGTTATTGTAACACCCCACCCCCCCCCCTCTCGCAGCTTTTCGAAATCACATGCATCGGTTTCCTCGAAGTCGATGCTCATTTTTTAAAGGCGTGAAAGGGTAAATGATTAATGTTACCGTGCGTCTCCGGTGACACGCGTCTAGCAAATTCAGCGTAAAATAATTCGTTTCTTCAAAATATTGATAATAAATAGTTGCTCCGTTAATTTTTTGAAAAATAAATAATTCAAAATTTATTTTTCAAAAAAAAGTCACCCGTACGGCTTCAGATAATCAACCAATAAATAATATTTCATTGTTAATAAGGGCTATAACCTTGAAAAATCCCAAATTGATACATTTGTGACAAATTTACCTTAAATTAATTTTTTGACCACCAAAAACTTTAAATTGGTACACTTTTGATAAATTTACCTCAAATTGGTATACTCATGATAAATTTACTCTCTTTGTTAGATTACTAAGTTGAATGATACGTGATTTATTGACCATGTACCAATTTATGATTTTACTTTCCGCTTGTCACAATTGTATAATTTTTGTGATTTTTTTTGTATTAATCCAATTTAACGGAGGGTATATTTGTCACAAATATATCAGTTTAGGGTTTTTAACAGTTAAATAAATTATTTCTGAGCAAATTTATCACAAGTATATCAGTCTAGAGTTTTTTACAGTCAGTTAGGAAAAATTTGTTACAAATATACCGGTTTGAGGTTTTTTATAATCAAAAATTAGTTTTGGATAAATTTATCACACGTGTACCGGTTTATGGTTTTTCAGGATATTAACTCTATTAATAATAATTCATATTTAAATATTTCCTAAATCATTCATTTCTCATCAAATTTTCCATCATTTCCCTTCTCGTAAGAATTTCATATTTTTCAAAATCTTTCAATCCAATTTTTCGTTTTTCTAGTTTTATCCTAAATTACAAGTGAAGCCCACATTCTTAATGCTAGATTTACCTCCATACAACTATAGTTAGATCCATACGTGCTAGACAATCAAAATAATATATAATCAAACTACATAATCAAACTACACGTAGACTTCGTTTGTTTTGAAAAAAATGAATAAGTTGAAAGATATTTTCCTTAAAATTGATCAGTTGTATCGCTTAAAATAATTAGTCAATAGAAAATATCTTCATTATCTCCAATTTTTTTTTCCAAATATTATTTTTGATAATAAAAATATTTTTGTAAAAATAGTTTTGTAAGAGTTATAAACGATCATTTTTAAGAAAAATATTTTTCAAATAATTTATTTTTTCACGAAATAAATTGAGCCTCAATAAGATACTGACATGATATCAATGTGTTTTACGCTCTAAGTAGCAATAAACATCGTTTTTCTCCTGCATGATCAAATTTTCGCCACCTTCTTGTTTGTTTCACTCCTAGGGATGAAAATGAGTCTCTATCAATATTTTTAATTGGGTCGTGTTATGCATCAAACGTGGATATATATTTCTAATTGGGTCATGTCACGCATCAAACGTGGATATATGTAAGGGACCTTTTCAAACCCTACTCGTGTCCGAAGAATCAGATTTATTAAACAAAATGAAGCCGAAAATGACTTGAGGGGAAGCCGTGAAGGTGTTGTTCTCTCGAGTTTCTACCCACATTTTCTTATTCCCTCTTGTTTAGTACTTTGAATTAAATTGATTTGATTGAGTCTCGAATCGAAGTCGCAAAGGAAGCGAAAGTCAAGTTCGTCATTTCAATCTTAAAGGCAGGGACATGGAGCTAACCGAAAGACCCCGCCCCCCCTCCTTCATTTCTACTCTGCATTCAATGTTCCTAAAGTTTGGTAGCAAAAGAAGAGGAAAAGAAAGAAAAGCTTCAATGCCCTTTGGATCCATTCAAACGAAAACAATAGCATATTTGAAATTTTCTTTTTTGGTCAAAAGAAAATTCCATTCATTTATCATAATCAAACATGAGAGTGTAGAAGCAAAATTTCAAAAAAGGCTGCAAAACAAAACATAACCCAAAAAACAAAAGAGTGCGGCTTGCAGTTTTAAGCACACTCTCACCTGAAAGATCAGATATGTTATAACATCAAAAAAGAGTTGGCTCTCAAAAGGTCACTCGAGTCTCAAGCAACATTAGCAAAAATTTTAAAGAAAAGAAAAGGAATAAAAAAGAAAAACAAATCCATATTTTTTTAAAAAATTGTAAAAAAAATATCCAAGTTTATGTCAGTTGTGTCGCGTGAGTTGATAATTTCCAGCTAAATTTAACCAAAAGGACTACAGTTGGTAAATTGCCATAATGTTTCATACTAAATTGATTAAATTGAAAAATTATATTGAATGAACATTTGTATAAGGAGTTTCTAATTTTTCTTTTTGGTAATTTTGCCTAATAAATTAGGTGAATGTTTCAATGGTTCCATAAGTGGAGTCGCTCACGCGGTGCATGGATCACGGGATCAATCATAATCCTGGCCTCTGCTTTATTCTAAAATAATGCTAGTTAGACCAGAAATAGGATTTAGCTTCTGATCGACGCTAGAAATTAGGCCCACAGGATTTGAATCTTAGTTAGGTCGATCGCCTCGTGGCTGTCAATGGTACATGATGCTCTATAGGACATTCACAAGTGGGACTGGTATGAGTACTTTTGAATTTTAGCTGGCCTTCTTTTTACATTAATTTTTTTTACAATATGGGTTTAATTTGTAAATAATTTAATATCCAGAAAAGCCCAAAATTGATTTACATATCACAAATTTAGCCAATTTTTTTTATCATCAAAAACCTTAAATTAATGTGCTCATGACATATTTACTATGCGTTAGCTTTTGTCATATTTCATCATAAAATTGTTGAGTTAAATGACACATGACAATAATTCAATTGACTTGGTAAGTTAACGTTAATAAATCACATAAGTTTAGGGTAAATTTGTTCCATGTATAAGAATTTGGTGAAATTAGTTTGGTGTAAATTTATCACAGATTATCATTTTCTGGTTTTTATGGTATTAATCCTAAGATAAAAAAACAATTAAATTTCAAGTTTTACCAAAACCCAAACTATCCCTAACAAATGCAAATAGTGTGCCATAATTTGATAAGTGCGGATTTGAAAGATATCTTTATGATAAACTAATCTCTTTTCCACACGTCATGCACTTACTCAATTCAAAAAGGATTTGGATAAACCTTTAACATGATAAAATGAATATATAGTTTACGTAGTAGGATATTCGTCCAGTAATCACACGGAGTTATCGAGTTTTAGTCTTTAATGATACTGGATACTCTCTTTTATCTTTTTATATAGGTCGAGATGAAATAAAGGTGCTTTGATAATTTGGAGAGTTAAATTCCAAAATTTCTGAAAAAGGTGGACTTCAGTGTACACGTGGCAACACATCAATTGTTTCATTTATAATATTTTTTTAGCTGTAGTTTTTCCCTCGATGTAAAAGGAAAAAAAGAAACTTGTCCAAAAAAAAAGGAAAAAAAAGAAAAAAAAAAAGAAGAAGATAAAAAATTGGGTGGACATGACGACGAACGAAAGGGTGTGGAACCAGCCTAGTGATAAGATCGAGAGGGCCAAAAGAAAGAAAAAAACAAACATAAAGGAAGGGAACAAAACCAAGAAGGCCATCTTGTAAATTAACAAATCATTCATAAAGACGATCGCGACATCTAGGACTATAAAATTCTCAACATGACAATCGCAAGACCTTGTCCAAGAAGCACTTAAAAGATTAACAATTCGTCGAACATGATTTTCCTAATGCGAACATTTGATTTTTCAAATTAGCAATTATGTACCAAAAGTTATGGTCAAATTCAATTCGATCATCTAAAACGATACGGTCGATAATTATAATTTCATTTTTTTTTTTGTCAACGGGGAATAAATAAATGTATTTTGTGAAGCATGTTTTTTACTATTTATTGAAAAAGGGGCAAAAGAAATATGAAAGCGGAGTTTATATAGTCTTTGATTGGATTTGTCCAAATGTCACGGCCGGAAAATAAGAGAAGAAAGAAGAAGAAGGAGGAGAGAATTCTCGGGATTTCGCAGTTTCGAGCGGCATCCGCCATTAAAACGCAACCCCACCCCCAAAGCCATCATCCCCCACTTTGACTTCTCTCCTCCGCCCCTTCTCTCTCTCTCTCTATCTCTTCAAAACTTCTTCTCCACCTTCCCTCGGTTTCCTTCTTCCGATTTCTCGGTCATCCTGATCGGCAGGTTCTCGCCGGCCCGATCATTGCCGGTTCCGGTTCCGGTTCCGGCGACGGCGGCTGCGGCTGCGGCTTCCCCCCCCCCCCCCCTCCTCCTCCTCCTCCTCCTCGTCGATGGGCGCGTGGCGCTGACATGACTTGCCTTCCGCGTCACTCCGTCGCCGCTCGCATTATCGGCGCGTCTGGGTAAAGCTCTTGGATTTGCTGGGTTTTTTGCTTTACTTCGCCGGTCGTCGTCTTTTTTTTTTCTTTTTCTTTTTTTGGTGGTCCGGGGTGAATGTATGCCGTACAAGGCACCTCTTTGCGTAGTTGCTTTTGCTACGTGCCGTCGGTTGTCTCGGTTGATCGTTCGAAGCAATCGGATGTTCTTTGTTTGAGAAGCTTATCTCCTAGTTGATTATAAAAATATTGTTTTTTTTTTTTTTTTTTTTTCTGGGGCGGAAAATTGGCGAAAGTTGCTGCATTTTGTTGCGCGATGATGGTGATGGTAGGATCGGAGGCCGGTTGTGCCGAGCTGCTTTCTTAGCTGCGGTTGCTATTGAGTAGATGCTCGCATTACGAATGCAGAGTTATAATGCTCCCCGAGATGCTGATTGTTTGGGGATTCCGTGGTTTCGAGTGCGCCTGATTGTCTGGATGTGAACATTCGCGGCTGTAGTGACTTTGCGCATAGCGTGTATTTACGGTCATTTGTTGGTCTGAATGTGGGGATTTAACCGGTGTATTGATTTTGCATATAGTGCTGTAGATATAGTCTTTCGACCTTTTTGTATGTGCTGATTGATGCATTAGCAGCTGAATTTCGCTCGTTTGGTTTTTTTGGCAGTCTCAGTTGCTGGGGTTAGTGCTCAGATCAAGTATGAAGCAGAGGCGATTCATTCCCTGCTGGAACCTATTTCAGACACCATCGCGAGACAGATTCTCATGGATGCTTAGTACATGCTTGTGTTTTTATATCCATTCGTACAGTGGGAATCTGGTTGAAATGTGGATGCCTGTCGTAGATACATGATTATAGGTTCCTTTTAGATTGGTGCAGTTCTTTTCTTAGCTTGTACTTCGAGCTGTGAATTCTATGGGCATATCCATGGAATGGTGTTGATTTGACTTGAGCCTTTGAATGTGTGTCGACAGTTATTTTATTGTGCCTAAGGTAAGAGATTAATGGGAAGAAGAGATAGTTTTGCCAACTAGGTAAGGTGAAAACTGCACTAAGGAGATTGGGACGAAGGACTAAGAGGGAAAGCCAAGCATATGTAGTTATTCCAGGGAACAAGGTGTAAGTGAATTGGATTTCAGCAATGGGGTTGCCGCAAGTTTGCCCCAGTGGTTCGCGGCAGTTTGCCAGTGTAAGCACCTGTGATTTGGATGGGATGCATGGAGAAGATATGAGTAGGAAGGATGCTGACCCACCAGATACTGAGGACATTATTAGCTCGGAGGTTTCTGAGTTTCAAGGTGATTCATTTAAGTATAGGATGACAGCTGCATCTAATGCTAGTGGGTTTAGGATTGGCGTGGCAGATAAGGCAAGTTGGCTTACTGCTAAAAGTGAGAGGAGCATTCAGGATCCTATATCTAGAATAGTGGGTTTTGAGTCTGGCGGGGTGACCTGCGGCTCTGATGGGATTTCAGTTGAATGTGAACAATCCTTTGACGTGCCTGGTGTGAAAATGAATGAGACTGATTCCAGTGGGTCAGTAATTAGGAAACGCTTGTTGTCTCCTTTGAGCCATGCTCTTTCTTCAGAAAAAGTTGGTGACGATTCTCTTGAAATTGGCTGTAGCAGTTTCCAGAAATATTCCGCCCCCTTAACTGAGACACCTGGTTCTTTGTTGGCGAAAGACTACAAGAAAGCAAATTTTGGAAGGACAAAATACCGCACCACCACAAGCTGGGCCTTCTCAAGAAGCTTAGAGAGTAGGAGCTCTCCATGGGAAACTACAAGTGCTTCTAGCGTTTTCACTGATGGGCCCTTGCTGGATGAGAAGGAACCCGTAAGTCATGGTTGTCGTGTGTTGCCATCTGCAGATGAGGACTTGAGAAAATCAAGTAAGGTAAGATCCAAAAGCATGGTGGTACCATCGGCTACTGACAAGATAACCTCAGCTACTGTTTCTTCATCTCCTCTTGGCCCAAAATTTTCTGAAAGGATGAAAACTGTGGGAGGAAATAAGAATTTAATGAATGTTACTGATGACTCTTCAAGCTTGATGAATGTAGAGAGTTTTGTCCACAAATCAGATACGAACATTAGCATTGACACTGAAGAGGATGCCTTTAGTGAAGTAACCAGATCTTTTGAAGATGTTGATCTCTTAAACAAAGAATTTCGTCCGTCTTCCTTGGAAGGTACTGCTGAGGTGTGTTGGCCATGGTATCAAGAATCAATTCCTAAATCTCGACATGGATTTAGAAGCTTCAGTAGACTATCTGTTAGAGGTCATTGGTTGGTTCCTTTGAGGAGTCTCTATTGTCTGGTAGACTTCTCTCTGGGAAACTCTGTCAGGTGAGTTTGTATGTTTCGTGAGTTTGGGCTTCGGATTCACTCCTAACTAGTTGATAATTATCTTTTGAATATGGACAATTAATTTTTGTAGCCCCATTTTTGCTTTTGATCCATGCAGAAAATTGATGGTTTTCTTGCTGTGCTGAGCATTGTTGGAGGGAGTTTTTCACCACAGTCACAGAAGCTTCCATTCTCTGTAAGCAGTGTGGATGGAGATTGCTCTCTGTTGTACTTTGCATCCATTGATCTCGCTGGATCTTCATTGTCAAACAAGTGTGTTGGCCAAAAATCTGGAAAGAGTCTCAGCTGTGAGGATTCGCAAACTGTCAAGAGCCGCTTGCGCATTCCTATGAAAGGGCGCATTCAACTGGTACTTGGCTTCTTTCTTGTGGAGTGGCTTACTGGTTGATTTTGTCTTACGAAGCGACTGTCTAATTTGACCAAGGCCATGGCGAATTCCCTTTTAATCACTCTTCTTTTTCTTATGATCTCTTCCTCCTATTAGGAAGATAAAAACCTGTTGACCAATTGTAATGTCCTTTTTATTGGAAGTTAAGAATTTCTTATTCGACTCTAAAAGGTAATGATGTTTTATAGGTTCTCAGCAATCCCGAGAAGACACCTGTTCACACATTTTTTTGTAACTACGATTTGAGCGACATGCCGCTGGGTACCAAGGTATGTGAAACAATCCCATAATGATCTTAAGTGGATTTTCTGTCCTTAACTCATGATAGCTGAATGAGACTGAATAAATTGAATTGAGGAATTTGACTTGTTTGTGGCCCAGCAGTTTCAATTTAAGCTGAACCTGTTTTTTTTTGGTTTGCTTCTTATGAGTATTTTGGACCTGACATGGGAAAAAAATAGGTCCATGCTTATCTGAGTGAATGAAACAGAAATTCACTATGGTTTCACCTTTAGCACAAAGAGTCTTGCATGCTTTCTGTAGCCATAACCATGTCTGTTAAGCTTTTCATTCACATGCAATCAAAATGCTATGCCTTTCAACAGCAAAGAGGAAACATTCTGAGATAAGGATGTGTAGTAAATTAACGTTTGGCCATCAATTTAATATGGCTCTTAAGATTTATGCATGGAGAGGTGCTTGTGTTATGGGGCTGCTCTTCAAGGTTCTTGCTCACATTCTGCTACATTTGAGCCCACACAAATATACCGACTGGATTTAAACATACTGCTACTTATGCACTCATACTCTATAAAGAAGATTCAAATAAGTAAATGGGCTTAGGAAAAATCAATAATCAGGCAACCAGCCATTAGACATCACAAATCTTGTAAAATGTACTAGAAAGCATTCCAGCGAAGAGGGATTTTGGAAGCATTAACATCTCTTTATGTAGCATTGATATTACTATCCTGTACAGCATCACCTAATGCACAACTAATTTGAGACATCTGGGTGATCACAGAATTCTCTGCTGGCTAGGTCTCCCATCAAAGTAAAAAGAACTGAATATCATACCCCTAGGATCAAAAAGGGTCAATTCTGCCAAGGCTATCGTCCTGTCAATATAATCCAACCTGCTGCAAGAATATAGATAAAAGGCTGACATTATTCCCAGTATGGATGACAATACCACATATGCAAATGCAACAAATAACAATATAAGTATGACTAACTATGGATCCTCCTCAACCAGTCCGCAAGGTCCAAACATCAATAGCATCCATGCTTGGCTTACCATACCAACCAGTTTGAAGAACTTTAGAATGATTACATGTTTTATGCTCACTATGCCAACCCTGTTAGTTAGGGAAGTTCTGTATAGCTCTGTACTTAATCGCTTGTTACATCAGGTCTGCCAGCTTAGCGGACTCAGATTTGTGGCTCTGAGTTCTCCTACCATACCAACCCTACCAATTAGGGGAAATTTTGAAAGTGTTTAAGGTAGTTCCGTGGCCCTTTTATGGCTTCAGATATCTTACTCTTCCCATTTTTAAACTATCAGATATAATCACGTGCACCTCTGTTCATTAATAAATGCACACTACAAAATGGGAGAAAGAACAATGAGGAATTACCTCCTGACAGGGGAGCAACACTACAATCAACTCATGTGAATGCCCCTTAGAAACTTGAGGAGCTATCCCCAATCATCTAGCCACCTCCAAACCACAATGTGCACAAACCGAAACAAATATATGTCTCGTCCTTTTTATGCACAATTTCTCTCAAGGAGTAAATTGACATATTTTTTCAAGTTAAGCATTATTTTGTCATCCATAAGCCTGTGCTCACAAATGCAGATGCCTAAATAACTGTACCTTGTGGATTTAACCAATATTTGGAATGTAACAATTTTAAAGCATAAAGCTATTCATCTAGGATGAAATTCACTATAATATCTTATAAAAATGTATGACACAATATTACAACATTAAAAGCTAATAAGCTCCATGAGAGTTCTAATATTGCAAAGCTCGATAAAACATGTATTTACTCATGATCCTCGATTGGATCAACTTCTCTATAATGAAGAATGATTGGAACTGGCTGTGCATAAAGAATGTACGTAACTGGTCTCATGCAGCCTTGAGTTGGAGTGAAGTGTCTTAACCTACAAAACCCAATTCCCCACTTAAAGTTAGGAAGCAGAAGATATTAAGCAAATCGATCCTCTTAAAACAACATGGTGGGGAAGGTGCCTAGCTCTCCAGAATTAAGGAACTAAAAAAAGTTCCCAGCCAAAGAAATTCATTTTCTTTTGGATTCAATTGAAAATTTTTGGCATGCACTCATCAACCATTTTCATAGGCTTAATCAAGGGAAAAACAAACAAGTAATATTCTTGACTTTTTCCTTTTTTGTCAAGACAATTTGGTATTGTTGGGATGTTAGGAATTGGGTCACTCTCAACCGCTTAAAAGGAGAAAGCAGTGATGTATCTATTACACTGTTGACGTGGTGCAAACAACCACTTCTATCGTCTGCGATTTAGTATCCCATCCAACTTTATGTTTGGATTATAAAAATCCCCACCTCTCCAGTTATTGCCACCATGCGATGAATTAGATGCACAAGATACTGCCTCCTCCAAGGATGCATTGTAAGGGCTCTTGAACTTATGATACTAGATGAGTCTATGTCCTCAGTCCCATAAAAGAGGCTGTTCAATCAATGTAATAGACTGCAGATATTTTGGGGGCACTGCATTAAGTAGCATGAAGGGACTCTATTAAAATCATTGTTAGTACCATCATCCACACTACCTGAGTACTGCTTAATTTTGAAAATTGGAAATGGAAGTAGTTTATCTGGGGTTCCTTGAAAACTCCATAGTACACAACTCATTTTGTCATGCAATAAGAAATGGTTTAGAAGGATCTTGACATAGGGGATGAGTGTTGGTTTGTGAGGATTGGTATAAAGACAAAAGGAGGTTGCAGGACCGAGGGAAGGAGGTGGTGGTGATTAAAGGAGGAAGACTGTGACCTTAAATTTTGGTTTAGATGGGAGAAATGCTCAACAATGATGCAATAAAATCAGGTGGGCTTTTGTGTCTGAAGTCCTGCCTTGTGTTTATACTAAAAGTGAAGTCTTTCTGTCAAATTGAAGCCCACTTTTAACTCTTATCAGACTTTCATGTCTCAAATTTTGGACCATTCAGTTTCTGGTTGAATACTTCTTTCACAGGGGCGTAAGTTGCTGTACTTATTGGTACCTGTGATCTCATGGCTTTAAGTGGAAAGAAAAAGGCTTTAAATTAATCAATTTAAGATGCTGGTTTGTGTTCTCCACTAGCCAAAAGAAAATTTTGTTTTCTGTTTAGGGTTACATGCACTTAGCAATGGTATGATTACTCTGACTAGAATCTTCTTCTCTGCTTCACTTTGGTAAATGAAACAGACATTTTTGCGCCAGAAGGCTACGCTAGAATCTTGTTGCTCAGCTTCTCGCACAGCTGAAAGAGCAGCTAGATTTGAACTCAAAAGTCACAGACGTAGTGACTCCAATGTCGAACCATCTTGTGCAGCCTGGAGTTGATGCTACACAATCCAATGTTACTGGGAATGAAACCTCTGATGTGGTGGGTTCAGTGGAGGAAGGTGATCAGTCTGAGAAACCTGACAGCTTTGGGAAGCAAAATATTCCCTCTTCTAAGTTTAATGATGGGTGTAGGAGTGGTAAACCTGGTTATGACTGTTATTGTGAAGATACTTGCGATGGTAGTGACAGAAAAATATTTCATGGTTGTTCAAAGGTCAATGAGAACATGACCGGAGCTGGTGCCTTGCGCTATGCTCTTCACCTCCGTTTTCTTTGCCCTCTTCCTAAAAAGAGTAAAAGGTCAGTTGCAAGATGTAAATCTGATCCCTTCTCTGTACCAAAAGAAAATTTGTCAGATAGGGAAAGGAGATTCTATTTATACAATGACATGAGGGTCGTATTTCCTCAACGACATTCGGATGCTGATGAAGGCAAGGTATGTGATCTATCTTTGACTAATCGTACGCCTTTACTTTTGCTGAAGTGATTTTAGTGTCTGTTCTCCAAATATCATATGTGGCATCACTGTGGCGCTGAATGCCTGACTAAATTTTTTCCCTTGTAGTGTTATTTCAATTGTCATTTAACTTCTCCTTAACTTCCGTCGTCCTCAAAAGAATATGAAGAAGGCACATTCTGTTGATCTTTCTTTGTTTAAGTGTTTTGGACTTTCAAATCTATTTCTATCTCCTTTTTGGCCCCAGATATCTTCTGATTAATCAATGTTCTCTTTGAGCTCCATGTTCATGTAGCCAGGACTTCACCGCTCTTTCTCTCTCCTTATAGGGCTATCTGATGCGCTTTGTTTCGTTTCTTTTACCGCACAACAGGACTGAGTTTTTTTTTTTTTTTTTTTTGGGTGTCCGTCTAAATCTACAATAAAGGAAAACTTGAATCTGTTTAATGATTCAATAATTAGCTCATTGAAACGTAGTGCATTATGTTCGATTAGCCATATTCAGTCAACCTTTCATACTAGACTGGAATTGGTAAGAACATGAGGCTGTAGTTCTGATTATAACCGCAGGGTGCACATAGTCGCATACATCGACGTGCCTAGTTTGAAGTCCATCAGGATTCACATCTTTGGATTAGCGACTCTGTCCATGATGGTGTTAATTCTCTATATCTCTGACGAGTCTGCCATGTCTAATGCAGTTCAAGGTGGACCATCACTACCCAGAAGATCCAAAATACTTTGACCTCGGCAATTGAAATGTCCCAAGCTACCTCCTCAATTTAATCCTGGAGGTGCTGTACATAATTCAGTCTTTCTTTTCGAATATCTTCATTCCTCCTCTTGTACAGATTTCAGTTTCTCAATAATGTTAACCTTGTAATTCCATGTGCAAGTTAACTTTACCATCACAGCCTTCATATCAAATATGGGCTCCCTACAGCTTAAATTGATAAATGAAGTTATGGTTTATTTTTTACATATTCTAATGCTCCTCACGTGTAAATTAGTTGTTGGCCTGAGTCTAAAGTGTGAAAATACATAAGTGGATAAATGGGGAAGCAAGTGGGGGCTTGGAAGATTTGAACTAAGAAAAGTTTAAGCTAACAGGTAGATTGAAATCATATAAATATAAATATTTCAACATCTTGTCTCCTGTGCAAGTTGGATTACAAGCAGCACAGGAAACTTCTGACCAGGGCACTTGGAATTTGATTAATAGGGAGTGGATATACAATCGCGAAAGGGATAATACTGATTTTGATACCAAATGAGAATTTTATGTTCTAAAATTTAAATTGGTAGAAGAATGCGTGATTTATATTTATGTATTCTAACAAGTTTGATATAGCAACGTCACTCTTATTTCTAACAAGAAAATGTCTAGGAATAATGCTAGCTCAAAAAGAAGAAAGGCTATCAGAGGCTCACATTGATGAGGTGGAATCGTCCGCTTTAAAAGAAGCAATAGATAGTTTTTCAGCTAGCAATCACCCTTGAAAGAGTGCGTAATAGCTTGCTGATCAAGCGTTCTTGTGCCGAAGATGTACATGCGGGAAAGGAGAGAAAGTACTTTGTTCCTAGTTTTCTTGTAATTGTATCCTTCGGAACTACAAAAATCCTGAGTTAGAATGGGATTCCAACTCAACGGCCCTGTAGGTTCGGTATAGCAATATTGCTCTTATTTCTAACACGATAACAATAACGTTCTGTCATCCCTTTCCCACATTAATCTCCATGTGGCACTACCTAAGCCCCTATAAATATACTTTTCTTTTCTCTCAAGATGACTTGAATTAAGGGATGCAAATCCACCATCTTAGTATTAATTAATGAAGTATTTTCGACCAAAAAAAAAATGTTGGAGACGGGTGACGTAGAGTAACATGTCAATGGGGGCACATTTCAACGTTCATCGCGTAAAAGTCTAGAAGTAAACATCATATTGATTTAAGATACAAAAGAAGAGAGGGGTTTGACAAAATCAATTACTCGATAATAAGACGTCCTTAATTTGAAGAGACGATCCTGGTATTGCTATTTCATTATAAGGTAGTACCGACCATGGAATTGACTCGAGCAAGGGCATTTCCATGCTATCGGCTCGAGAACTCGGTTAGTGGTACACTACTACAGGTTGTGCTGGTGGATTACAGTACTAATTCATTTCAGATTGCTGATTAACTACGGTTCCGCCCCTGGATCATCCATACAAAAATATATGTTGGGATTAGGTCGGTTTCAAATCTTTGCGCCTTAAGGTAGCATAACCTTGATACTTTATTGCACTGTTATATGCCGTAGAAACTTTTAAGCTGAAATTTTAGTGTTGCTATGATCAATGAATTTGGCATTTAAATTTCGGAACCAATTAATAAACAAGGACAAAGCACTCCTGTTTGCCTGCTTTAGCTTTCACCTCCTCTCGCTTGGCAACTTTTTAAAAGTAGAAGCAGCCACAATACATTGTAAATAACTTTTTTAGAAAAGCAAAAGTCACTACAAATCCTAAATTATATCTAGGGAAAATCTCAAATAAAAACATGAAGTGGAGCCATTTTCTCAAAAAAGACTTAAAGTGGATACTATCTCAAATAAGGACTCGGAGTGGCTAATTTACTCTCAATTAAGAACCTAAACTTCTAATTTTATTCACAGCCAGGGGTACTTTTGTCCAAGAATATTGTTATTTATTTTTTGTCTCTCTCTTTCTTCTTTTTTCTTTCTTCATCTTTCTCACTCTCTACATCACCTCCCTTATCAGCCCCTCCATTGCTCTTTGTCTCATCTCGTTGTATGACCAAGATTGGGTTTTCTTTAACACGAGCCATTACAACATAGTCAAATTTTAAATTTCGCTCCTCCAAATGGTTTGTAGACAATTCCACGAAGCCGAAATGAGCCTTCAAAATAAGTTCTTTTTATTCCAACATTCATTGCAAATTCTAATCTCAAAGTCATAATATAAATCTACTTTTGCTGAGACTCAACTTCTTGTCCAACTCCCTAGCTATGCAACTAATCCCTTTGGCAACGTATTTCTGTTGCCTCGAGAGTGCATCAAACTCCACTTATTCCAGGCCTTCCGCTAACCTAGCAATTGCAATTTTGTGTGCTATTTTTGGTCCCGCTTGCCAACAATAGAGTAGCAATATCCAAGCATCGCCATCGTCTTCTTTGACTAACTTATGCCTCTATTCAATTAACACTTTGCAATCAACAATTTCATGCCAAAGAACAATTTCGTTACATTGGTGACTATTTCAACCTCGACAAGAGTTTGCCTCATCAATTTCAAATTTGGGTTTGCCTCTTGCGTAAATTCTCCCCTTCCCCTTTGCAATGCCAATGGCTCCTTTCAATAATCCCTAGTCTGGAGACACCCACTCACACTCTTGCCATTCTCATCGACATAGCTCTTCTCCTCAATTGATACCCCATCTTGAGATTGATCATTAGTTGTATCTGACATCATTAACTATAGAAATTGTTGTACTTCGTTGCCCCATTGCCGCCATTGACAAGTCTTATTTGAGCTCTCAACCTCATCGATTGCTGCCCCATTGCCGCCATTGACAAGTCTTATTTGAGCTTTCAACCTCATCGATTGCTGCCCCTTATAGAAAATCCAACATCGTCATTGTCGATGGAGGTCAATTTGAGCTTTAGGCTGAGCACAAGCGAGCCGAGATTTGATGCATCTTGAGGAACTAAGGATTTTAGCATCCGAGAAGGTGGCCGTAGCAAATAACTCCAATCCAACTTTTTGTCACTAGGACCAACTATGTGATGACATGAAGCTCACGAGGTCGCTGGTAGGGGCCTAATTATGGTGTTGAAGAAGGAGGCAATGTAGAGTGAAGGAAGAGGAGTGAGGAAGATGAAGAAAGAAAAAAAAAATTAAAGAAAAAATGTTCTTGGACAAAACTACCCCAAGCTGTAAATAAGATTGAAAGTTTGGGTCCTCATTTGAGTCAAAATTAGCCACTTTGGATCATTTTTTGAGAAAATGAATCCACTTCAAGCTCTTATTTGAGATTTTCCTTTATATCTATTGTAATATATTTATCATAAACTTTTTTCTATGACACTATGACACATTTATCATCCGTTAAAATTTTGTTAACAAGAACCGTTAAAAATCTCCTTACGTGGATACCGAAAAGCCAACAATATTGACATCGTGTCTATGTGACTTAAGTGAAATACAAACACCATTATTTTGGATGAAAAATCATTTAATAAAAATTTGACGGAAGATAAATATGTTACACAAGTACAAAATAATGGTTTTTATGTCATAAAAATTTAGGGTAAATGTGCCATGGTGGGCATGATTTGGGGTTTTCGATATCACAAAAAAGTTCAAAATAAATATATTACGGTAGATATAATTTGAGGTTTTCTATGGCTATTTTCCTTATTTTTAACCTAAAACCAGAGCCCAAATAAGTTATATGATTTTTGGATGGCAAGGGTCAGACTTTCACCATCTTCATCCCTTGTTCATAACCCTACTCCCAAGCTCACTCACTAATGTGACAAGTTGATTCATGGAACTTTCCATTTTTCAAATGCAACAATATGAGGAGAAAAAAAAAAATACTAAAAATGAATTTCAAGACAAGTCGGGTATGTGTCAATTTGCTTTGGAAATAAATGGGTCAATTTGGTCAGCCCATATATGGCCCGACCGAATACATCCATTTGACTAGCCTACTCAACATATAAAAGGTCATGCATCTTACCTTCCTAATGTGATTTTGCTTTCTTCTCGAAAGGTTTATCTTTTGTTAGAGTTGTAGTGGATTGCTTTCCTCTCTCACGTACAACATGCTTCTTTTATGTCGAGGAGCACGTTGGGGCTCAGTAATGTTCATTTGTGACTTGAAGTACATGTCAAGGTAGGATGTACAATATTACTGAGGTTGGGATATGAGGATTGGGTTACGAACCAAGTCAAAATCACATTTCATGAATGAGAAGATTAATGGATGAGGATAATACAATTATTTTCCAAATTATATGAATCAATTCCCCTGATTCTCTGGGGCCAAAGGAGAATTTTTTTCCTGCTTTTCCAATCTCACAATATTGCACGAGGATCTTAGCCAAATACCATCATGGTATTCATAAACATTGTATATATGTAGAAGGTATTCAAAGTTATAATAGTACAACAGAAAAGTTCATGTTTGAGCCAGCATTAGGACCCGCATTAAAACCAGCACAAAAGTTTATGTTTGCATGAGCAAACCAGAAACTGTCACCATTCTCTCTAATTTGCAATGAATACGACGGCCATCAGAATACAGAGAAGGGCAATTGATAAAGGCATGTCGCTGAGCAGGACGTACATTAACAGAGCGCATTTGACACTTTCAAGCCCAGCCTCAATGACGGTGGACAGAAGTTCGAACCTCGGGTCTACATCAAGCTCTCCCATCCTGATGGCTTTGAGCAGTCCGTAGAAACGTATGATTTTTGCACAGGTATTGTTGGCTGGAACACCCTTCAACTTAATGACTTCATCCAGAAACCCCACCAGGGAACGAAGGCGTCGTGTGCGTGGAGTGACTCGATCTGCAAGGTCAACTCTATGCCTTGGAAATGAAATTAACAAACCAGTTGTTAGTATGCATTGCAGAGAGTCTAACCTCTGTATATACTGCAGTTATTTAACCCATCTAGGGATCCACGGATAATTAAGCTAGTGAAACTCTTCTTTTCGACAAAATGGAACGCTGGCGTACCAAGAAATATTCCTTAACGCCTACAAATCTTTCCTAACCTTCTCTTACAGCAGTTGTTCACAAAACAAGATCACCCAGACGCACAAAACTGCCAGGTAAGCCCCTTGTTTATTGGGTAGAAACAGAGTAAAGCTAATAGCAGGTTCTATCTTTTCATATGAGGAAAAACTAACAAGATTTTCAATTAATACGTTGTTCTTAACATGTTTTTTTTTTTTTTTGGTAAAAGTTGTTCTTAACATGAGTTTCTGTTGACAAAAGTAAGAAACAGTGCGTATATACAATTGTGTCTCTTCATCAATGTGACAGAATTTTCCCTCCTAGAAAGAGTGTATATATAACCAGACAAGGCCCGCGCTTAGTGGGTAGAAGCTAAGTCTTGGCTAGAATCTAGAAACCAAGTCTTGGGTATACAGGTAAGTTACGATAATGGACATGATCAGACATAGGTTCAGGAAAGAAAATTAGGATTTGTCATGATTTTGAGGTGGCTGAAGAGGTTATGATAGCTTGATGTCTGGCCTCAAGTAAGTTATGATATATGCTTGATGTCTGGCCTCGAGTAATTTATGAATGGTCCGAGAATGTACCCAAGTCTCTGTTCTAGCTTCTACTCGAGACTTGTGTAGCTTGTTCTCAAGTCCTCCTTTCTAAGTTCTACACTTGGAATTGGGCTTATCAAGAGCTGAAAACCTCGAAACTCAACTAGACTTAATAGTTGAGTAAGTTGCTTAGCCGAGCTCAAGTAGCTCGTGAGTAGGAGGAATTTTTTCTACTGCAAGCTCATAGCCAAGTGCCAAGTATGCAGGAGAAGAGACAGAAGAACTGGATGTTCAGCAATTAACTTGCACACTCTGTGTTTTTTCCTCTTGCAGTGCAGACAAAGGAAATCTTGGGGTGCCGCAGTTACCAGGCCAGGGTTGTTCATTTCACAGTTTCCGCACTAACACATGCAAACTTAGTTTCATGGAAAGTCCTTCTGGTATAAAGGTTAGATTTATTAATTCTGCAATCTTTGGAGTATTTTTCTACCTCAGATGTTGCTTATAATGAGCTTGCGCTAAAAAAATTCAATAATCTTGACAAATTCGCAAGACCTGTTGAAAGTGAGCATTGTTAAGGAACCGACACCTTTACCGATGTATCTAAAGGCACCACACAATCAGAAGGTGTTTGTGCTTCCTTCATCGCATAATAAAAGCGAGAAATGGTTTGCTCCTGTTAACTTCTATTATCTGTGCGTTGACTACTTATTATTTGTGCTTGACAATGCACAATGAATTTGTTGAAAATCACATTGCCATATGTTAAGGATTTGCCTTATGCGTCTGTTTCAGCAAATATATTAATGCCAAGGCATTCTTGGATCAGATGTTTGCCCACCAGTGCACTCCTCTTTAGAAGACTCTTACTAACCATCAATCTGCCTTCATTTTTCTTTTTTTTTTCCTTCTTATGCCTCATGCCTTTGCAGATAATCTTGGTTACGCATCCTAGGACTGGTGATCTACGGGAAGCGTTGAAGTATATATACAGTCTATATGTTGAATATGTGGCTAAAAACCCTCTCTACGATCCAGGAACTCCTATCAGGTGACTGATGAACTTTTGTTGGTTTAAACTGGTTGATTAGATGATGCGCGTCAATGCTGATGATCTATTATTTAAATATTTTTCTATAGGGGACCAAAATAGTCAGATTGTCTGCTAGAAATATCTGTCTGTTAAAATCCTTAATGATACTTTTTTGTCATTTTGGATAATAACCCTTCACTGTCCCAATGCTTTTGATACGGGTCATCAGTTTCGGCACCTAGCTTGCATCTTTTTGATACTAGTACTTCTGTGGACATATCATTTGGAATTTGGGATAAACACATTTCACGGTGACCGTTGTTTTTCTTTTGTGAGTTATACTTGCATAATGGCAGAAGCCATTATTTTCTGTTCTTACACCTTTTCTTTTCCTTTTGAAGGTGTGACCTTTTCAATACAAATCTTGACCTATATGTAAGGAGCATTTCGTAAAACCATGATGTGGAGCTAAATACATATATGCTTTTTGGCCACGGATCAAGCTTAGTGGACAATCTGGGGAAATGGTTAATTGTGACGTGCCTGCTTCATGCATTATGTGCCTCTCTTTGCTGCCAGTGCTAGTCTAACTTCAATTGTGTATCAACAGTTTTTTTGGTGATGGATTAACAGAAGAATTTTTCTATGCTCCTCTTTCTTCTATATGAATGATAGTGATTATTGCTGTGGATATTACTCTGTAGCCCTCATTTTTACCTTCTTTTGTGGCTTTATCATTGGGATGCACAAATGTTGTTGGAAGGCTTTGATTCTCGTGTCTTAAATTAAATTTTGAGCCCGTATGGGTTTACACGAATCAGGATACACAAAGCTGCGAGCATATGCAGTGATCTTTTGATGTTGCCTGGTTATGGCTAATGATTAATGTTATGCAGAATCCTTTTGTCAGACCGCGCCCTTCACCCCACCAGAAAGTGGGTAGTGCCTTTCCCACTCGGTCTTGATGATTGATGTTATGAAGGAGTGGAGGCTGTAATTAAGTATAAATTGTTTATATCTTGAATAAAATCCATGTCAATTGAATTTGTACATATAATTGAATTTGTGACTTGACAAATATTCCATGAATTTTATTTGATCGAACATAATAAGACAGAATGATATAGTCAAAGCTGACAGGTTCATTATGTTCTTAAAACATTAACAGTATCTGGGTAGTCATGACATATTACTAGATGTCAATCATGACTTGTAGGGCCCAAAGATTAATCGGGACAATTAATTCTTTTGGGAGTATTAATGTGTTAGTACAAGTCTTACTACTAACTTAGTGATGAACCTATAAATGTCACACACCATAAACAATTAGGATAACGTGGAACAAGAGGGAAATAATGTTGTAAATGTGTTTGCAATTATTACAATCGAATTGAGTCGACTTGAAATTAAATTAAATGAGATTTAATTTAATTTGTATTATAGTCACGAGCCTACTTGCATATGATGCATATGCATACCCAAAGTGAATATCTAAATGCACATATAAAGATTATGTCATTTTTATTTATTTTAAGGGGATCGATTAATTATTTATATATTCATTTAATTAATTTATTAATCAATGTGCAAATGGTAGCTGACCATTTGCACCGCACATCATATGTGCGTATTTTAATCATGCCTTCGTTCATGAATGGTTAGTAATCGTTGCTGATTCGAGATTTTTTTTTTTTTAAATGTTGCATAACGGAGGGCATATAAAACGGTTGCTAAAAAGGAGAGAAACGTGTGTGTTTTGTGTGTTCTGCACACGAGAAAGAAAAGGGATTCTCTCATTTGGGCTGTGGCTAAAAACATCAAGGATACATGGATTGTCTCCACGAGATTGCTAGCACGGACGGATATAGTGGTGATTATCTGAAATTTCTCTTTTCCATTCGACGTCCATTGGTGGTGTGTTTGAACTAGAGATCTGACGTTTGTGGGCTCAAATTGAAGAACATTCGAACCAATTTGTTTAAAGCGCCCCACTACGCCCCTCTAAATCTCGCAGCAGCTACTCAGGGTTCGGAGAATCATGTATAAAATACATCATATTTGTTTCCGCTGTATTTTTTTGTTAATTTTACCTATATACCATTCATGAAACCCTAACAGATCAGACCTAGGTTGAGGAAATCAAATAAAAAATTTGTGGGTTGAGGAAATCAAATCAAAAATTTATTGTGATTTTGAGGTCTCTGAAGAGATTATGATAATTTGACGTCTGTTGTAAAAAAAACTCAAATCATACACGTGAGATGTGTGAGATGTCTATCGCAAAAAAATGCAGATCATATGTGCTCGATGTCCAGCTTCAAGTAAGTTATGAAACTGAGTTCACTAAGGCTTACCTTGGACCACCGAAATCTGCTGGCATCTCCATTAACCTTCCGACGATGCCTTCCTGGAGAGGTGTAGAAGGAGATGAAATGTGAGATTAATGGTTTCGCTCGGGTGCTCGAGGAAACAGAGCAGGAATTTTTATATATATATGACGAGGCGGAGCGATGAGGAAAATCGGCAGCGTGCAGTCCTTATGCAAGCAGAGACTCCAGCTCATAAACAGTGAAAAACTGAAAAGGTCGATTTTCTCCTTGATCAGCCGAACAAGTCAATCCGCCTTTTGGCGCCCGAAAGCGAAAGATTGGTTGAGTACCCTCGTCGGTGCACCATTCCAATCTCACGCCATTATTTCTTCTCTATTTTTCTTCATTTTTTACCCTTCTTTTTGTTAATGCATCCAGATTTCTATACCTGCGTATTTTAATGACATAGGTATAGGTAGACAATGGAAAATCCCAAACTATCATCACTATGATATATTTATTTTGAATCTTCTTTTATGTGCCATAAAAAATCTCAAATCATGCTGTAATACATTTATCTTATACTTCAAAAAAAAAAACTCAAATTTTACTTACGTCACATATTTACCTTTCGTCACAATAAATTATTTTTCAATTAAAATAACGTCTTTTTATTTCATTTAAGTTGCGTGAGTGTTATGTCAATATTGTTTACTTTCTGACATTCACATATGCATAACGGTTACCATTGATAAAATTTTGATGGAAGGTAAATGTGTCGTATCGCTACAAATTTTGGATTCTTGATATCACTATTTTTTTTTTTTTTTTGGGTAATGGCGTTACAGTAGACATAGTTCAGAGTTTTTTTTTTTTTTGTGGCTTTTGCCTTTTTTTTTTTTATTTGCCAAACTTTTTTATTTCTTCCTTTTGGTAAGAGAAACTCATATTACTTGCAATAAATATTGGTAAGAGAAACTCATATTTGTATGAAACTCATATATTTTTTTACCCACCCCATTGGTGGTCGCACGGTTTGCGCTCAACCCCTCTCTCGAAGGGCATGAGTTCGAATCCTATGGTTCGCAAACTGCGCGATTGCTTGTGCGACTCACCTACGGCTAGGCTTGGTCGCCTCGGATTTACGCCGCCTACTATCGGTTGTAAGTTGGTTCCCGGGTCATCAAAAAAATGTTGTATGAGACATGTAGTCAAAAGACGAATATGCATTATCAATAAAATGTAGTGGCACATTCCTTGAATGGATCGTCAATGAGGCCACTTTTTGCCATACCGACTTTTTTTTTTGGCTTAGTTAGGGTGCGCTTGATAGCATTTTTATTTAAAAATATTTTTTTCATTTTCTATTCCCTGGACAAGTTAGAATGCGTTTGATAATTGTATAGAATAAAAGAAAAAGAATATCAATGTGTTTAGTACGTCCCAAATTTTTTTATTCCCATTTTTTTTTTTGTGTTTTAACTATAAAAATGTCAGTGGAGAATTAATATTTCATATTTGGATAAAACTGGATTTTTGTAAGGATTTAATTGATCAAGAAATTCTAAGATGACCTTAGAAAATCCAATGTAATAGTTATTCAAAGATGGATGCCTGGAAATGGCAGTAAAGAGTCCCACTGATTTATAACTCGCAAGAAATCTATGCACATTACAATAAATAATTGCATATTTGAGCTTTTCTAGCTACAAGAAAAAGAGCAAACGGGTCTAATCTCTCCATTCTCTGTTTATACTTTCTTCAAATTAGGAGGAAGAGGGATTTGGGTGTACATGATTGCTAGAACAGCATTATAGATAAGAGAATCCAAAGAGGGAGATTGTCTGTCTTGTAATACTTGTGCTGAATCTTGTAAGTCTATTCTGAGCAGGATTTGGTTGCAAATTCTAACTCTAGTTTTAAGCAGCATCTGATCTACTGAATTGCCGCGCGGTTGGTAGTGCAACTCCCTTTGGTTTCAAATGTTTCTTACTCCTTGGCTCATCACACGGACATTGCAAATGATGCAAAGTTTTGAGGTCCTATCCGATTGGAGCTAGAAGTCGTTCATTTGACTCTCTTCCTGGCTATGAATTTCAACTAAAATTGCTTGCAATATAAGAAGCACCATCTGATAAAATGGAACAATTTGTTAGTTCTACCCAACCACGGTACGAGCATCGTCAACTAGGATGGGTTCGAATTTACTAGTAATTAATTGGATCTTTAATTAGATAATATAATATTTGTGTTTAAATATACTTTATTAACTTGATCTTTGATTAGATAACATAAGAATTTATATCCGTTGAGATATTGCCTTACGCACTTTCTTCTTCATTCAATTGTATATAGATCAAGTTGGGGACTTAATGAAGTTTTTTGGGATAATGATAGAAACAATGTTTGAACTTTGGCTTAATGTATAATTTGATATTTGAACTTTTAATTTATTAACTTTGGCTCAATGTGCAATATGGTCCGTGAACTTTTAATTTATTTAATATAATTCCTTAAATTTCAATACATAATGTTATCTTTCCATTAATTCATAATTAGAGATTACATTAAATATTTTCATATAGTTGAAGAATTGTATTAAACTACTTGACAAAGGCATGGTTGATCATGGCAAGGTCAACATTAGTGATTGATTCCTACGGTTGCTCGACGTCCGTCCTGCCGCCTAGGGTTATACAACCTAGGCGGCCGGCCATTCTCCTTTATTATTCTATATTCTAATTTTAATTTTTTCTTGCAATAAGTATTTTTGCAAGTTCTTTACCAACACTATGTGCTTTGCATAAAAATCCTATTTTCCACGAAAAGCTTCATCGCAGCAAATTTCATTTTCTACACTATACTCATATAAATCAACGGGAATGCCGTTTCTCCTTGTGAAACTGCAGGGGGTGTTCGCAGCGTCTTTCAGGCGAAATAACGATCTAGGAAGGGAGATGCAGTTCTTCGGGGGCTCCGACGTCAGCCCATCGCCGCTGGTGCCGATGGCGGTGGGGCACAACTCGAACGTGATGTACATGTTCAACCGGAACGGGGTGTGCCTGTTCTATCGGGAGTGGAACCGGCCCCTCCGGACCCTGAATCCCCAGCGGGACCACAAGCTCATGTTCGGCATCCTCTACTCCCTCAAATCCCTCACCGCCAAGATGGACCCCAGCAGGTATGTACCTTCTCCCCCGATATTTCCTCAAATTCGTGGGGAAGTTGAATGAATTCCCGAGTGCGGTTGGCGAATCGCGCTAGGCATCGGAAATGGCGGGTCTTGATCTGTCTGAGTGTAGAATTTTGCATCTTTTTGCGTTGTCTTAGGAATGTAGATGCCTTTCGGTTGCTTGATGATCTGCTTTGACTTTGATTCTTTGACGTAATTGGTCTCCGAACACTCTCCCAAATGGTTAATTGCGATTAAATGTTGCCGAAATCGCTGAAATAAGTGACCTTTTGAATCATGTGTATTCAATTCAGGTACCATTTGATGGAAATCCGGCTTTTTAATTTGGTAATTTACTTGTTCTTTCGCTGAATTGATGTTTATCCTCACGAATGTTCAGCGAAACTTTGATTGAAATGACTTCAAGAAATTTTCAAGTCGAGTTTGAGCTCAAAGGAAGAGAAAAATCTAACAGAAGTCAAGCTTGCCTGTAACAATTTTACAGGCTACCTCGTAGGTGCAAACGTATTACAAACACATAAAACATGACTACTCAATAACTCAGCGGTTGCACAAGTTAAGCACTGCAAATCTCGAAACTCAACTAGACTTAATATTCGAGTAAGTCGCTTGGCCGAGCTCAAGTAGCTCATGAGTAGGAGGAATTTTTTCTACTGCGAGCTCATAGCCAAGTGCCAAGTATGCAGGAGAAGACGCAGGAGAACCGGAGTTAATCAATTAACTTGCGCAATCTGCTTTTTCGTCTTGCAGTGCAGACAAAGGAAATCTTGGGGTGCCGCAGTTACCAGGCCAGGGCTGTTCATTTCACAGTTTCCGCACTAACACATACAAACTTAGTTTCATGTTAGATTACCTCATTCTGCAGTCTTTGCTTTGGAGTATTTTTCTACCTTAGATGTTGTCCATAATGAGCTCGTGCTAAAAACTTCCATAATCTTAGCAAATTAGCAAGACATGTTGAAACTGAGCATTATTGATACCTAAATTTTGAAGATTCAATCATTATTTATTGCATAAAAATTAAGTATTAATGCTACCACCTTGGTGGCCGTGATGATTTGGGCTCTTTCCCCCTCATGAAGGGGAGGAGTTCGAATCCCCTCACGGTCGCTTGAGGTCTTAAGTGTGACGTCGGGGTGGTGAGTCTTTCGTTAGCGTGAGTCCTCCGCAAAGGTTTACCCGCGACCGACAGTTCTCTGGGTATCCAAAAAAAAAAAAGTATTAATTTTTAACCCCTAAAAGAAATTAATTGATTGTTTAGCATATAATTTTAGGTGCATTTATTTTTAATTTGCATTTACATTTGACTCGGTGATAGATGTGTTTGAATTGGTGGTTCTAACTTTAAATTGACAAGTTGGACTAAGCCCACAAAGAGAGTAAATTGGCCAAAACTCGTTTTTTTATTTTTTATTTTTTATGACAAAAAATTATCTTGTAAGAAAGAGAGATTTGAAATTTTCTGAGATATGATGGGGAATTTTCAATATTATTGGATAGGGCAAGTGTGAAAAAAATATTGCTAAATCATCTTTGCAGGATTTGAGATTTGAGAAAAATTCCACCACAATTTTGAATCTTTATCAATATGTGACAAAATTGGCGAATGAATATTATGTTTGAAAAAACCTCATGGATGTTGACCTAAAGCCCTAATCCACTCACCTATAAATAGGTTGCTACATTACATAAGAGGGTTTTTTTTTTCTCAGTTTTGAGGCAAAAGAAATTCAAACACAAAAGGAGAAAATCTTTTTTTTTATTGATTTTTTTTTGGTAAAGAGATATTTTTTTTGAGTTAATACCTTAAAAACCTTAAACTGGTACACCTGTGACAAATTTACCCAAAACAAAAAACCCCAAATTGGTACATTTGTAATAAATTTATTATTTGTTAGTTTTCGTTAAATTTTCCTATCAAATTATTAAGTTAAATGACACGTGATAGTCGACTTGTATACCAATTTAGGATTTTACGCTTCATTTGTCACAGTTTATAATTTTTGTGATTTTTTTATGGTATTAATACACTTAACGGACACAAATTAATCAGGTTTGGGGTTTTTTTATGAATAATTTAATTTGTGATAAATTTGTCATAAATGTACAAATTTAGGATTTTTTATAATCAGTTTGGATAAATTTATCATAAATATATCAGTTTGAGATTTTTCATGATAAAAAAATAGTTTATTGTATTTTACAAAAAAATAATAATTTTATGATAAATTTGTCAATTAATTTGAGGTTTTTTTAGATATTAATCCTTTCTTTTTGTTTTGTTCTGAAAAAAGGGTCAAAGTCAGCAACGCTTCGTCCTTTGCTGAAGAAGCAGCAGAAAGAAGAGACAGAGAGAGGGAAGTGACGTGAGGGAGACGTGAGGAGAGAGAGGGAGAGGAAAAAAGAAAAGAAAAAAAGAAAAACAAGGGGGTGCTGTTCATCTTCCCCGCGGAGCGCTCGACTCTGCTGCCCATCGCGCCTGCGCCGCACCGCCGCTCCGCCACCTCTGCGCCGCCGGTCTCCTCGCGCCACCGCGCCTCCGCCCGCCGTCCCGCCTGCCGCCGGAACCCTCCTCCGCCCGTGAGCTTGCGTTGCTGCTTCTGCCCAGAAGCCACGAAGCCGAAGCCGCCTCTGTTATTCTCGTAGCACTTCCGCTCCGCCTCTGCTCCGCTGCACCTCCGCGAGCAGCCCGCGACGCCAGCAGCCCAGGCCCGTCGCGGCGCCGCCCCGCCCCCCGCGTCCATCACCGCTGTTGCAGCGCCTCTGTCCCCCCTCGCCGCTGCACCTCCGCGAGCAGCCTGCGACGCCAGCAGATCCCGAGCGGCCGCCGCACCTCCGCCTTTGCTCCGCCGCGCCTCCGCTTGTCCCCGAAGCCCAGCATCGACGACCGCAGCAGACCACCGCCACCAGCGACGACTGCAGCTTCGAACCGCTGCTCCCCCCTCCGAGCGGCGCCGCCACAGCAGCCCCCTGCCCGCTGCTGGTCCGCCCGCCGCCGGTCTCCTCACCGGAGCTCCGGTGACCCATCACCCTTGGCTGCGCGCCATCATAGCAGCCCCTTCGTCGCGCCGTCACGCCGAGGACCCACAAGCCACCGTTCGTTTAACCCGGATTTGGAGAAAATTCAAATTAGGTAGCTTTTTATTTTATTTTTAATATTCTGTTATATGAAGTATTCCTTAACGTATCCGATTGAAAAACCCTGATATGTCATGATATTCGTAATTCGAGGAGCCTTTTAAATTAGGGACTGAAAGTCTAATTTTCAAGTCTGAAATTTGACTCGCAATCACATGAAAAATAGCAAATCCGATCTCACGCTCGAGATTAGATTCGTGGTTTTATTTAAAATTGACCAATTCGATCTAATGTGCGGAATATGATTCGTCAATTTATGGATATCAATCTTATCTTGTTAGATGTGATATCGTGTCGTTTGAGTTGATTTTGTTTTTGCAAAAAAAATCCAAAAAAAGTCAGAGTTAGATTAGGTTCTTTGCTTGTTTTAGGGTTATTTTGCATATTTAGGATAGGAAATTTATTTATTTGGAATTTTTGAAAATATAAAAAAAAATCCAAAAAAAATGCATTCATTTAGGATGTTAATTTTTTTTTTAAATTGCATGTATAATTATGTGTCAATTTTAATTTCGAATTTCATAGAAAAGAAAAAGAAAAAGGAACATAATTAGGGCATTCTTTGTACGTCATTGCATGTTAGGATAATATTGCAGGTTTAATTTTATAAATTAATTATAGGTTTAGATAATTTCTCCTAGATAGGTTGCATTTTAGGATTAGTTGGTTAAGATAAGGTTCTAGTTTAAATTAGGATTTGGCTTAACCTAATTCCTAATACAAATTGGATGATATCTTACCTGCATAGATAATTTTCGCAATTTGCTAATTTTGAATTTCATGAAAAATACAAAAAAAATTATCTTTGAATAAATTAATTCCATTTTCTAGGATATATTGCATGCTCAAATTTCACTTACGTCATATTGTTTAGGTCATATTACCATGTCATTTTATTTCATGTTAGATTAGTAGAATGTATTGCACAAAGCATGATTCTCATTAAATAAATAAAAAAAATAATTACGTATTAATTAGAAATCATATCTATGATTATCGATGTGAATTTTGATATAATATTGCAGATGCTTTCGATATTTTAAGGTAAGTCTTACAATTTATTTACTGTTTTATTTGAGTGTTAAATTGGTGGTTTATGCATTTACATGATAATTTCACATGTTATGAAAATAAATTAAAATTAATTTAAGCTGGTTTTCAAAATAAAAGAGAATGGTATTAAAAGGGCGTTAGTAAAAGCTAGCATAATCAAATCCCCAAACTTACAAATCTCTAGTTCGTAGGAGTACTTTACTGGTTTCTAATCGACTCATCAAAAATAGATTAGTGGCGACTCATAATTAAAATCATTTGCATATTAAGAACTTGAACCTAAGTCGTGAATTGATATGAGCTTGGAAGAGTCCGAGCTAAGTTTAGTAATTCATTAGCAAGCCCTAGGTGGTTCACTTGAAATTTTGATCACGACAAGCATCTTAAGGAACCGACACCTTTAGTGACGTATCCTTAATTGCATAACACAAAGGAGGAATGGTTTGCTCCTGTTGACTTATATTATCTGTGCATCGACCACTTATTATCTATGCTTGACAATGCAAAATGAATTTGTTGAAAATCACATTGCCATATGTTAATGATTTGCCTTATGCTTCTATTTCAGCAAATACATTAATGTCAATGCATTCTTGGATCAGATGTTTGCCCATTAGTGCACTTCTCGTTATAAGACTCTTGCCAACCATCAATCTGCTGTTTTTTTTTTTCGGTCGTCTTATTTCTAATGCCTTTGCAGATAATATTGGTAAAGCATCCTAGGACTGGTGATCTACGAGAAGCTTTGAAGTATATATACAGTCTATATGTTGAATATGTGGCTAAAAACCCTCTCTACGATCCAGGAACTCCTATCAGGTGACTGATGAACTTTTGTTGGTTTAAACTAGCTGATTAGATGACGCGCGTCAATGCTGATGATCTATTATTTGAATAGTGTTCTATAGGGGACCAATGTAATTGTTAGTGAAACTCTTCTTTTCGACAAAATGGAATGCCAGAGTACCAAGAAATACCTTCTTAAAGCCTACAGACCTTTCCGAACCTTCTCTTACAACACTTGTTCACAAAACAGGATCACCCAGACGCACAAAACTGCCAGGTGAGCCCCTCCATTTATCGGGCAGAAACAGAGCATAGCTAATTGCAGTTTTTATCTTTTCATATGAGGAAAAGCTAACAAGATTTTCAATTAACACATTGTTCTTAATATGAGTTTCTGCTGACAAAAGAAAGAAACATTGTCTATATACAATTGTGCCTCTTCATCAATGTGACAGAATTTTCCCTCCTAGAAACAGTGTATGTATAACCAGACAAGGCCCGTGCTTACTGGGTAGAGGATAAGTCTTGGCTAGAATCTAAAGACCGAGTCTTGGGCATTCGGGTAAGTTATGACAATGGACATGATCAGACAGGTTCAGGGAAAAAAATTAGGATTTGTCATGATTTTGAGGTCGCCGAAGAGGTTATGATAAAGCTGATGTCTGGCCTCAAGTAAGTTATGCATCTGAGTTTGCTAAAGCTCACCTCTGACCACCGAAATCTGCTGGCATCTCTATTAACTTTCTGACGATGCCTTCCTGAAGAGTTGGAGAAGGAGATGAAATGTGGGAATTGGAATCGATGGTTTCACTCGAGTGCGTGGGGAACAGAGGACGAAAATTTGATGGTTAGGCTTGTTGCAGGGTAATATGCTTTTTTGAGGTCTTTTCGGTAATCTGCTCTTTTAGCATCGCCAATACCGAAAGACGAGCTAGTAGAATACGATTACATACGTCTTGGCTTGACTTTTCGCAACTTTATAGGGTCGAGAATATGATTGTTAGGGCTGCGGCAGGGTAATATGCCTTCGAGGGTGCTCGCTTTCAATAATCTGCTCTCTCAGCCTCGCCGATACCGAAAGACGAATCAGGAGAAAATGATTACTTACGCCTTGACTTGAATTTTGGGTCGCAACTTTATCGGGTCGAAAATTTGATAATTAGGCTTGCGGCAGGGTAATATGCTTTGAGGGTGTTCTGCTCCTCTGAATAATCTGCACTTCTGGCCTCGCCTCGCCTCGCCTTGCCTCGCCGATGGCGAAAACGAATCAGTATAAAATGATTACTTACGCCTTGACTTGAAGTAACTTCATCCAGTTCCGCCAATATTGCTTCTCTATTTTATTTTATTTCCCTTCTTTCTGTTAATAAATCCAGATTTCTATACACGCGGTTTCTAAAGACAGAGGCATCGGCAAACAACGTAGTTAGAGGCGTACTCGGTCAGCGTAGATCTATCAAGTAACATCTAGAAAAAAAAAATCATAAAAAACTCAAAACTATGCTCATTATGATGTATTTATCCTACATTTTTTATGTGCTATAAAAAACCCCAAATCATGCATATTGTGGCACATATACCATATACTTCGTTTTTAATGTAAAAAGCTTAAAACTTGTACTTATGTGACACATTTACCCTTTGTTAAGATAAATGTTTTTTAAACCAAAGCAATATCGTTTCACGTGGACGCTATAGCTATGTTAATGTTATTTGCTTTCTCACGTTCACATAAAAGTCCCCATTGATAAAAATTTCACGAAAGGTAAATTTGTCACACTGGTATAAATTTTGGATTTTTGATATCACAGAAATTTTTTTAGGATAATTGTCTCACAGTGGGCATAGTTTAGAGGTTTTGATGGCTTTTGCCTTTTTTTATTAGCTAAACTATTTTATTTCTTCCTTTTGGTAAGAGAAACTCATATTACTTGCAATAAATATTTGTATGATACACGTAGTCAAAAGGCGAATCTGTATTATCAATGGATGTAGGTGGTACGTTCCTTGCATGGATCATCAATGGAGCCACTTTTTGCCCCGCTGATTTCTTTTTTGGCTCAGTTAATTTTTATTCCTCGAACAAGTTTTTAGTAGAAGAATGTGTGTAATGACTATATAAAATTTTTATTCCCGGAAGAGAAAAAAAGCATGAATGCATTTGGTATGATCCAAAATTTTTTCATTCCCAATTTTTTTCATTTTAACTATAAAAATGTCAGTGGAGACTTAATATTTCATGTTTGGATAAAACTGAACTTTCGTAAGGATTTAAATGATTAAGATATTCTAAGATGATCTTAAAAAATCCTAATGTAATAGTTAATCAAAGATGGATGATTGGAAATGGTAGCAAAGAGTCGTACTAGTTTATAACTTGCAATAAGAGGAGGTTGACAGTAAATCAATGCACATTATAATAAATAATTGCATAGGCCTTTTGAGCTTTTCTAGCTACAAGAAATAGAGCAAACGTTTCTTGGTGGAATGAGCAATGATGAAACAACTAAGGATGGAGGTGATCATAAAGTTGGTGTGCTTATTTGCACAAACTCATCAAACCTTCATGTAAATGACATTAGGACTCCATGGATCACAGGGTAATTCAATTGCTATGAACATAAGGCAAATGGTAATATAAATAACTTGTTGAGAGCATCTAATTTTCTATTAAAACATAGTTGTGAAAAATCTTTAAAAAAGTCTCCAATAGAATCTTAAAGAGAGTCACCAAGTTTTTGCGACCTAGCATTATCTTTAAAAGAAAACAGCATTCAAAAATTCATATAGTAAAGTCCTAAAAGCTTATTCAATTATAAATCTAATTTTCATCAACATTTTTTTTTTATAATTTTCTTGTGCTAAACTATTCTAAAATAGAATTAACATTAAAATCTAGTAAAACTACTCAAAATCTGATTTCTAAATTTTTTCCTAAATTTCTTTTTTCTTTTTAAATTTTGTTATTCCAAAAATGGGGACTCAGATTGAGTGAGGAGATTGGACCTTGTGTCGATTATATAAAGACGAGCATTAGGTTATCTTGAGCTAGCTTTTCGAAAACAAGCTTATTTCTCTTTTTGTTTTTGGGAACAAAGAAGTAGCATTTTTCAACTTCTTGTTTTTGTTTCGAATCTATTCCCTGATCATACCAGTTTGTTTCTATTTCCTAGCCACCGATTTGTTTCGGAAAATAAAAAGATCAGTTGACATTATCAAATGAATTTTTGTGCTTTTTTTGTTTCGGGAAACAAAAGAACAGAAAAATAGAGGAATAGAACGGTTACTAAATAGGGCCTTATTGTGTAATCCTTGTAAGTAATTTCCTTTTTCCCCATTTTTAATTAAATCCTACTTAATTAACATCATTGTATTGATGCACCCATTGTGAAAACAGACTAGTTCCGTCCCCACCCGCAATGCGCCTATAGGTTATATTCCTGCAACGATCTATAGGATCATTGGATATGATTTAGTGCATAAATTTCTTTTTGAATTTAGACTTGCGGTTCTAGATGTGTTCATGTAAGTACAAGAAGTTTGTAAAATTAGCTGATCGAAATGTAGTGCATTAAAATAAAATAAAAAATGTAGTGCATTATGTTCAATTGGCCATATTCAGTTGACCTTTCATGCTAGACCGGAATTGGCAAGAACATGAAGCTATAGTTCTGATTATAACCGCAGGGCGCACTTAGTTTGTAAAATTAGCTCATTGGCGTCCATCGGGATTCACATCTTTGGATTAGTGACTCGGTCCATGATGGTGTTAATTCTCTATGTATCTGATGAGTGTGCCATGTCTAATGCAGCTCAAGGTGGACTATCATTACCTAGAAGATCCAAAATACTTCGACCTCGGCAATTGAATTGTGTCAAGCTACCTCCTCAATTAAATTCTGGAGGTGCTGTCCATAATTCAGTCTTCCTTTTCGAGTATCTTCATTCCTCCTCTTGTACAGATACCGGTTTCCCAATAATGTTAACCTTGTAATTCCATGTGCAAGTTAACTTTACCATCACAGCCTTCATATCAAATATGTGTTCATTGCAGCTTAAATTGATAAATGAAGGTATGGTTTGTTATTTATATATTCTAAGACTCCTCCTCACGCGTAAATTGGTCATTAACCTAAGCCTAAAGCTTGAAAATATATAATTGGGGAGGCAAATAGAGGTGAAAATATGTAATTAGGGAGACAAATAAAGGCATGAAAGATTTGAACTAGAAAATCTTAAGCGAATAGGTGGACGGAGACCACATAAATATAAAGAGCATATATGATTTGTTTTCCAGCGATGTGGGATAATATTTTAATATCCGGTCTCATGTGCAAGTCGGATTACGAGCGGCACGTAGAACTTTTCACCACGGCACAAGGAATTTGACTAATTGGGGGTGTAGATACAATCGCGGAAGGGATTATACTGACCTCAATACCATGTGAGAATTTTATATTGTTCTGAAGTTTAAGTTGATAAACAAATGCGTGATTTAATAGTTATATATTTTAATAAGTTTGATATAGCAACGTTGCTCTTATTTCTAACACGAAAATGTTCTGTCATCCCTTTCCCACATTAGTCTTCACGTGGCACTACCTAGGACCCTGTAAGATATACTTTTCTTTTCTTTCAAGGTGATTTGAATTAAGGGACGCATGTCGGAGAGGGGTGACGGAATTCATGTCAATGGGGGCACATTTCAACATTCATTGCGTAAAAGCCTAGAAGTAACATCATATTGATTTAAGATACAAAAGAAGAGAGGGGTTTGACAAAATCAGTTACACGTTAATAAGACCTCCTTAATTCGAATAGAGGATCCTGGGATTGCTATTTCAATCTAAGGTAGTACCCACCATGGAATTGACTCGGTAGCAAGGGCATTTCCCTGCTGTCAGCTTGAGAACTGGGTCTTAAAGTGTGGAGTCATGCTGGTGGACTACAGTACTAGTTTCCCTTCAGGTAGCTGATTAACTACGGTTCATTCTCTGGATCATCGGTATAAGATATATGTCGGAACTAGGTCAGTTTTGAACCGTTGTAACTTTAGGTAGCATAACCATGATACTTTATTGCACTGTTATATGCTGTAGAAACTTTTGAGCTAAAAGTTTAGTTGATCAATGAATTTGGCATTAAATTTCGGAACCAATTAATAAACCAAGTACAAAGCACTCCTTCTGTCTGCCTGCTTTAGCTTTCACCTCCTTTCGTTTGGTAACTTTACGTAAGTAGAAGCAGTCGCAATTCCTTGAAAATAACTATTTTAGAAGAGCAAAAGTCACCAAAAATCATAAATTATGTCTACATTAATATATTTATCGTAAACTCTTTTCCGTAACACCAAAAATTCCAAATTTATACCTTTATGACATATTTACCTTTCGTTAAAATTCTGTCTATAAAAACCATTAAAAATCTGCTCACTTTGATGCCGGAAAGCCAACAATATTGACATGGTGTTCATGTGACTTGAGTAAAATATGAATAACATTGTTTTGGATGAAAAATCATTTAATGGAATTTGGATGAAGGGTAAATGTGTCATATAGATACAAGTTTATGATTTTTTATGTCAAAAAATTTAGGGTAAATATGTCAGAGTGGGCATGGTTTGAAACTTTTGATATTACAAAAAAAGTTCAAGATAATGTGTCATAGTAAGCAAAAGTTGAGGTTTTTTGCAGTTGTTTCCTTATATTTAACCTAAGCAACCGACAAAAAAAAAAAAAAACTAAAACCATAGCCTAAATAAGTTATATGATTTGTAGATGGTGAGGGTCAGACTTTTACCATCTTCATCCCTCGTTCAAAACCCGACCCCCAAGTTCTCTCACTAACTTGACAAGCCGGTCCATGGAACTATCCATTCTTCAAATGCAACAATACAAGGAGAAAAAAAAAATGCTAAAAATGGATTCCGGGATGAGTCAAGTATGTGTCAAGTTAACTGGGTCAGATCATTCGTGACCGGACCCAATCCACCCGTTTGACTACTCCATCTATAAAAGGTCGTGCACCTTACTTTCTCAAAAGGTTTATCTTTTGCTAAAGCTGTGGCCGATTGCCTCCCTATCTCACATACGGCATGCTTCTTTTATGTCAAGGAGCATGTCGGCCTTAGTAATTTCATTTGTGACTTGAAGTACATGTCAAGGTAGGACGCAAAATATTGCTGAGGTTGGGATATGAGGATTGGGTTACGAACTAAGTCAAAATCACATTCTGTGATAAAGAAGATTAGTGAACGAGGATAATATAATTTTTTTTTGGTAAGGAAACAAGGATAATGTAATTCTTTCTCAAATTATTTGAATCCCCTGATTCTCTAGGGGCAAAGGAAAAAAAAAAATCCCTCTTTCTCCAATCTCACATTATTGCATGAGGATCTTAACCAAACCGTATCACGGTATTCATTAGTATTGTATACGCTGCTTCATGAAGTAGAAGTTATTCAAAGTAATAATAGTACCACACAAAGTTCATGTTTGAGCCCAGCATTACAACCCGCACAAAAGCCAACTTCACAGAGAGCAAACCGCAGCATCTAGGGAAACAGAAGCTGTCTCCACTCTCTAATTCGCAATGAAAGCGAATGCCATCATAATACAGAGAATGGCAATTGGCCAAGGCATGTCGCCAAGCAGGATGTACATCAACAGAATACACTTGACACTTTCAAGCCCAGCCTCAATGATGGTGGACACAAGTTGGAACCTTGGGTCTACATCAAGCGCTCCCATCCTAATGGTTTTGAGCAGTCCGTAGAAACGCATGATTTTTGCACAGGTATTGTTGGCTGGAACACCCTTCAACTCAATGACTCGATCCAGGAGCCCCACAAGGGAACGAAGGCGTCGCGTGCGTGGAGCAATTCGATCTGCAAGGTCTACTCCATGCCTTGGAAATGAAATTGACAAACTAGTTGTTAGTATGCATTGCAGAGAGTCTAACCTCTGTATATACAGCAGGTATTTAACCCATCTAGTGATCCACGGAAAATTAAGCTACTGAAACTCTTCTTTTCGACAAAATGGAATGCCGGAGTACCAAGAAATACCTTCTTAACGCCTACAAACCTTTCTTAACCTTCTTTTACAGCACTTGTTCACAAAACATGATCACCCAGACGCACAAAACCGCCAGGTAAGTCCCCTTGTTCATCGGGTAGAAACAGAGTAAAGCTAATCACAGGTTTTATCTTTTCATATGGGGAAAAACTAATAAGATTTTCAATTAATACGTTGTTCTTAATATGAGTTTCTGTTGACAAAAGAAAGAAACAGTGTGTATATACGATTGTGTCTCTTCATCAATGTGACAGAATTTTTCCTCCTAGAAACAGTGTATATGTAACCAGACAAGGCCCATGCTTACAGGGGTAGAAGCTACGTCTTGGCTAGAATCAAGAAACTGAGTCTTGGGCATTCGGGTAAAGTTATGATAATGGACATGATCAGACATAGGTTCTAGAAAGAAAATCAGGATTTGCCATCATTTTGAGGTCGCTAAAGAGGTTATGATAGCTTGATGCCTGGCCTCAGGTAAGTTATGATATTGGTTGATGTCCGGCCTCATGTAAGTTATGAAACTGATTTTTGGTCCGAGAATGTGCCCAAGTCTCTGTTCTAGCTTCTACTCGAGACTTGAGTTGCTTGTATCCGAGTCTTGCCTTCCAAGTTCTACCCCTAGAATCGGGCATTTAAGAGCTGAAGATACGAGATCAAAATGCATGGGACATGGGACAAATTCACCTTAATAAAGGTCAGTTTTTTCTTAACAAAACAGCATTCGCCTAATGGAATATGCAAAATGGACATGAACAGACATGGTTTCAGGAAAGAAAATTAAGATTTGTTGTGATTTTGAGGTCCTGAAGAGGTTATGATAGCTTGATGTCTGTCCTCAAGTAAGTCATGATAAACGCTTGATGTCCGGCTTCAAGTAAGTTATGAAACTGAGTTCACTAAAGCGTACCTCTGACCACCGAAATCTGCTGGCATCTCCATTAGCCTTCCGACGATGCCTTCCTGGAGAGTTGGAGAAGGAGATGAAATGTGGGAATAATGGTTTTCGTCGGATGCGCTGGGAAAAAGAGGACGAAGTTTTATAGGAAACGAGGTGGAGGCAATGGTGGGGGGCTTTGAGGGTGCTCTGGTCCTTTCAAATAACACAAAAAGAACAGCCGATCGATTTGAGGAGTGCATGAACACTGAATGGGGGCGTGATTCCTTGGTAAGCTCATCAAAGTCAATCTGCTTTTAGCGTCGAAAGCGAAAGGAAGTGCTTACTTGTGCCTTGTCGGATGCTTTGGGAAAAAGAGGACGAAGTTTTATAAGGAAAAACGAGATGGAGGCAATGGTGGGGGGCTGTGAGGGTATTTTGGTCCTTTCAATATAATACACAAAAAGATTAGCTTTTTTTTTTTTTTTGCAAGACAAAAAAAAAAAAGATTAGCTGATCGATTTGAATAGTGGATGAATAGTGCATGAATACTGAATGGGGGCGTGATTCCTTGATAAGCTCATCAAAGTCAATCTGCTTTTTTAGCGTCGAAAGCGAAAGGAAATGATTACTTGCGCCTTGTCGGATTCTTTTAATCGGTGGAAAGTGCTTACTTGCGCCTTGTCGGATGCTTTGGGAAAAAGAGGACGAAGTTTTATAAGGAAAAAAGAAATGGAGGCAATGGTGGGGGGCTTTGAGGGTATTCTGGTCCTTTCAATATAATACGCAAAAAGAACAGCCTAATATGTTAGGAGAAGGGCTTCACGGAGATCAGAGGTGGGTCCCTTAACTCGTATAGGGCTTGGTCGGGTTATTCAATGGGACCATTATCCCATATTACTCTCTCTTACTTGTCTATAAATGGCTTGTGGGGGAGAGTTCTCCCGGGATGGTCATTTCAGGAGGGAACCTTTTAAGGTCTTGTTCAGGACCTTAGGACGAAGTTTTATAAGGAAAAAAGAAATGGAGGCAATGGTGGGGGGCTTTGAGGGTATTCTGGTCCTTTCAATATAATACGCAAAAAGAACAGCCGATCGATTTGTATAGTGCATGAATACTGAATGGGGGCGTGATTCCTTGGTAAGCTCATCAAAGTCAATCCGCTGTTTAGCGTCCCCGAAAGAGAGAGGCTAATAATCAATAGAAAGTGCTTACTTGGGAAAAAGAGGACGAAGTTTTTTAAGAAACTGAGGTGGAGGCAATGGTAGGGTGTTCTGGTCCTTTTCAATAGAATAATACAAAAAAGAGCACTCCCCTATCCCCACTCCAGTCGTTGCTTTTCTTTCTGCAGCTTCAGTTAGCCACTCGAATTTTCGAATTTTCGATATTCCTTTTTATTTCTCATCAAACAAATGGCATCTACTTTTGGAAATCCTAGCTATTTTTAGCATGATATTGGGGAATCTCATTGCTATTACTCAAACAAGCATGAAACGTATGCTAAATCCAGATTTCTACACACGTGGTTTCTAATAACATCGGAATCGGAAGACAACGCACCTTGAGGCATATTCGAGCTGAAGATCTATCTTTATCATATATGAAAGAGGTTGACAAATAACATTTAAAAAAATTATAAAAAAACTCCAAATTATGCTCACTGTGACATATTTGTTTTAAACTTTCTTTTTTTATGTGCTATAGAAAACCTCAAATCATGCCCACTATAATATATTTTTTACTCAAAACTTGTATTTGTGTCACACATTTATCTTTCGTCAAGATAAATGATATTTCAACCAAAATAATATCATTTTTATTTTACTTAGGTCATGTGAGCGCTATATCAATATTGTTTGCTTTTTGATATTCACGTAGGCAAATTTTTAACGGTCCTTATTGACAAAATTTTGATGAAAGGTAAATGTGTCGTACTACCACAAATTTTGGATTTTTGATATTATAGAAATTTTTTTGAGACAATAGTGTCACAGTGGACATAATCTATGATTTTTTTTTTTTTTTATGGCTGTTGCCTTTTTTTTATTTTCTATTTTTTTTAATTTCTTCCTTTTGGTAAGAGAAACTCATATAACTTGCAATAACTATTTGTATGATACATGTAGTCAAAAGACAAATCTGCGTTATTAATAAAATGTAGGTGGTGCGTTCCTTGCATGGATTGTCAAGGGGGCCACTTTCTACCCCCATCAACTTCTTTTTTGGCTTAGTTAGGATGCGCTTGATAATATTTCTATTCAAAAATAATTTTTTCTGTTTTTATTATCTGGACAAGTTTATGAGCAGAAGAATATGTTTGATAATTGTATAAAATTTCTATTCCTAGAAGGGAAAGAACATAAATGCGTTTGGAACAACCCAAAAAATTTTGTTCCCAATTTTTATTCATTTTAACTATAAAAATGTAAATAATGGAGATGATAAAACTGGACTTGTAAGGATTTAATTGATCAAGATATTCTAAGATGACCTTAGAAAATCCAATGTAATAGTTAGTCAAAGATGGATGGCTGGAAATGATATAAAGAGTCCCACTAGTTTATAACTCACAATATGAGGAGGTTGATAGTAAATCTATGCGCATTACAATAAACAATTGTATAGACCTTTTGAACTTTTTTAGCTACAAGAAAAAGATCAAATGTTGCTTGATAGAATAAACAATGACGAAATAACTTAGGATGGAGGCGGTCATAAAGTTGGTGTGCTTATTTGTACAAACTCATCAAACCTTCAAGCAAATGACATCGGAAATCCATGGATCACAGAGTTAGTCAATTATTATGAACCCAAGAAAAATGGTGATGCAAATGACTTATTCAAAGCCATCTAATTTTCAATTAAAACATAATAGCATATGATCTTGAAGGATGTCTCCAATAGAATCTTAAGGGGAGTCATCCAGTTTTTGCGACCTAACATTGTTTTTAAAAGGAAACGGCATTAAAAAATCCATATGGTAAAGTCTTAAAATCTTATTCAATTTTAAATCTAATATTCATCAAAATATTTTTACATTTTTATGCTAAACTAATTCCAAAATAGAATTAACATTAAAATCTAGTAAAACTGCTCAAAATCTGATTTCTAAATTTTTTTCCTAAATTTCTGAATTTTTTTATTTAATTTTTTGATCCAAAAAATGGGGACTTAGATCGAGTCAGGAGACTGGATCTTGTGTCATTTGTATAAAGATGAGCATTGGGTTATGTTGAGCTTGCCTTTTTCAAAATGACATTATTTCTCTTTTTATTTTCGGGAACAAAGAAGTATGATTTTCAACTTATTATTTTTGTTCCAAATATATTCCCTAACTAAATTGGTTTGTTTCCATTTCCTAGCCACTTAGGGCGCGCATGTTTTTATTTTTGTTCCTTTTCTCGTTCCCGAACGAAATAAAAAAAAAAGTGTTTTCTATTCCGGGAACGGTTTTTGAACAAAAGAACGTGTTTGGTAACGTTTGTTTTTAATAAAAAAAGAATAGAAACACGTTTGGTAAATTTTATTCTTTTTTTGTTTCTTTTAATTTTTTAATATTTTTATTTTATTTTCCATTTTTTTCCTTTCTTTTTTATTTTTTTCTTCTTTCGGTCGGCGGCCTCGCCCGGCCATGGCGAGGCTCGGTGTCGCGGCGCGCGCGAGGCCGAGCCTCGCCACCTTGCCATTGGAGCGAGCACTCGCGCTCGCGACGCCAACCGAGATCTCACTGTCGCTACTCCTTGCGCCGCCATCGCCGCCGCCACTCCGCTTGCACCCGTGCCCCTTGCGCAACCTCCTCCACGTACGCTACCGTTGCGCGCCCGAAGCCCGCAGCTCGACGCCATCCCGATCTCACCACGTCATTCGCGACGCCGTCCGTCGATCTTTGCCCGCGTCGCCCGTGTCGATCCCGAAGCCTCTAGTGCCGCGTCGCCGTCGCACCGTCCTCCGGGGCCCCTCGCCGGAACCCTAGCCGAAGATCTCCTCTCAAGCGAGGCCGATCCTTGCCTTGGCCGGGTGAGCTCGGCCTAGCCGGCGCGGGCGAGGCTCGCTTCGTCGGGGCCGGCGACGCTCCGGCGAGGTCGCCGACCCTCGACGGCGTCGCCGTCGCCGCCATGGCCAAGGCCGATGACCGGCCAAAGAAAAAAGAAGAAAAAAAGAAGAAGAAAAGAAGAAGAAAAGAGAAGAGAGAGAAGAAGAGAAGCGTTTCTTTTAGGCGTTGAAGAAGTGTTTCTGAAGTCCAGAAGTAAAAATTTTTTGTTTCTTTTTTTTGTTCCTATTTTGTTCCGGAAACAAAAAAACAAAAAAAGAACATAAACGCAACCAAACGCAAGCGTTTACATTCTTTTTTTTATGCCCGAACAAAAAAACAAAAAAGTGTTCCAAAACACTTTTTTGGAACATTACCATGCAGCCCCTTAGATTTTTGTTCTTTTTTCTATTTCAGGAAATAAAAGAATAGAAAAAATAAAGGAATGGAACGGTTATTGAATAGGGCCTTATTGTGTAATCCTTGTAAGTAATTTCCTTTTCTTTCTTTTTTAATTAAATCCTAATTAATTAAAATCATTGTATTGATGCACCCAATGTGAAATTAGGCTAGCTCTGTCCCTGCCTGCAAGGCACATATAGGTTATATTCCTGCAACCATCCATAGACTCATTGGATATGAGTTACGCTAAATGCATGGTATTATACCGCGCATTAAATTTCTTTTTGAATTTAGATTTGCGGTTCTAGATGTGTTCTTGTGAGTACATGAAGTTTGTAAAATTAGCTCATTGAAATGTGGTGCATTATATTCGATTGGCCATGTTCAGTCGACCCTTCATGCCAGACCGGAATTGGTAAGGATATGAAGCTATAGTTCTGATTATAACCGCAGGGCGCACATAGGTCCATACACCGACGCGCCTGGTTTGACATCCATCGGGCTTCGCGTCTTTGGATTAGTGACTCTGTCCATGACTGTTAATTCTCCATGCATCTGACGAGTGCGCCATGTCTGATGCCGTTCAGGGTGGGCTATCATTACCCAGAAGCTCCAAAAAATACTTTGATCTCGGCAATTGAAATTTCTCAAGCTAAATACTGGAGGTGCTGTACATAATTCAGTCCTCCTTTCCGAATATCTTCATTCCTCTTGTACAGATTCCAGTTTCTCAATAATGTCAACCTTGTAATTCCATGTACAAGTTAACTTTATCATCACAGCCTTCATATCAAATATGGGCTCACTGCATTTTTGGCAGTTCTTGCTGGAAATCAGAGTTCTTTTGAGGCAGACATTCTCCTCTTTTTTTTGGTTTGATAAAGCACCATCTCCCTGTTTCTAATACGAAAAGGCTCTGTCATCCTTTTTCCACATTAACCTCGACGTGGCACTATCTTGTACCCAGTAAGATATACTTTTTATTTTTTCTCAAGGTAATTTGAGTTAAGGAATGCATGCCCGAATCTGGTGACCCAGAGAAATCATGTCAATGGGGCCACAATTTAACGTTCACCGTATTCAGTCTTAGAAGTAACATTATATAGATTTAAGATACAAAATAAGAGGGGTTTAACAAAATCAATCACATCGTAATAAGCTAAAGGTTACCTTAATTTGAAGAGAGGATTCAGGGTTTGTTACCTCAATATTAGGGAGTACCCACCGTGGGATTGACTCGGTTGCTAGGACATTTTCATGCTTTCAACTTAAAAATCGATGGTTGTGTGTTCGATTCCTGCCTTGGGAAACTCGGATTATTATTTGTGTGTTCTATTCCTGTCTTGGGAAACTTGGACTTAAAGTTCGGAGTCGTGCGGTATTAATTTCCCTTCAAATAGCAGATTGACTACGGTTCTGCCCCTGGATCATCGATGCAAAAATATATGTTGGACTTATAGGTCAGTTTCAAATCGTCGTAACTTTAGCTTTAGGTAGTATAACCTTGATACTTTATGGCACTGTTACATGTTGTAGGAACTTTTGAGCTAAGATTTCGAGTGTTGCTTTGCTTAATGAGTTTGGCATTTCAAAATTTCGGAACCAATTAATAAAACAAGAAAAGTACAAATCACTCCTCATTTCTGCCTTCTTGAGAAGGCGCAATTGCTACCAAACTGCTCTCGCTTTCACCTCCTTTCGCTCGAAAATGTCACCGGTAACTTTGCAAAGGTAGAAGGAGTCGCCATACATAGTAACTTTTTTAGAACTAGAAGTAGCTGTTGTCACAAAATAATATCAAATAAGCACTTACTAAGAACTTTGGATTATTATGACCAGCAAAACATCATGCTAATTATGTTGAGAATGTTATGAATTGATTGTGATTTTTTTCTTCATTTTCTTCTATCGTTTGACAATTGGGTTTATTTAGTATTGCATATCTAAAGTCACTTAAGACACGCAAATATTTACAGGTAGTGTGTATCGATTAGGAAATTTTCCAAAGTTTAGAACTTGCAATTTATTTTTTTGTTCTTGAAAGTACAAATATTTTTTGAAACTAAAATAGACCTTAAATGATTTTTCCTTTTCAAGTTGTTTTTTCCTTCTGGTCGGTGGCACACTTGTTCAATCATTTGGGTTAGGCTTTCTCATCACAATAGATAGGACTGGATAGATCAAGGGAATGAATCACGTGACATTCTAAGTCCTTCTATTTATTAGATTAGCAATTATTGTTAAATATATATCTTGCGTTATATGTATAGGTATATTACAATACATACGGCATAGCACTTTATGATTCTAACATTAGATCTAGCACACAATGGATTACGTAAATTTCGTGAGCATTTCATTATAATTGTAAAAGTGCCACTAGATTAATGAATATTGCGATAGTGGCAAGATTACTATACACTAAAAATGCCCAAAATGCCTCTAGGAGACACAAACATTTTATACATAAGTCTCCTATTTTTTTCACAAAGACATTGATATTTATCACCTGTTTCAGTTACATTCTCTCTCCTCTTTTATAATCACAAGCTCTGCGAACTTAAGATAGGCCACTTATCGCTCATTTAACTTGTCACATCTCGTTCATTTCAAACCATATGTTTTAACTATGAAATTATATCATGAATGATATCATTTTTTAATTCTACCCCTTTAACTGGTGTTGATCCAATATTTTCTCGCTTGATTTTAAGGCGAATCAAACTCTATGTTCACACCAATCTTTCCATCCAAGGTAAGTGAATCTCTAGGGATAAAGAGGGTTGATCCACTTAGTACTTTTGTTTTTTGTGTAACGTTAGCTTAGAGTATGGACAACATTATAGATCCATGTTATTAAAGGGAATAAGTGATTACATGATGAGCTTATAAGAGGCAAGACTATGTATGAGTGACTTTAGATGAACTTGCACAGTGTTTATTGTTTTGTCAATAGGAGATTAAAATTATGTTTATTGATGCCATGTAGTTTGCTATGAGGTATGATTTTATATGTATGACTCATCATGACTATGTCTCATGAATAAGAACATGGTCAAATGATTTCAAGAGGATTTCGAATGACTTTGATGAGCGAAAGTGTTAGAGAGATAGAACTATGCATGCAAAAGGGTAAGGTAGAAAATTTTGTAACACAAGGGCAAAAATGTAAATTTACAACATATAAATTCTTATATGAACAATGAAATTTTATTTAATAATTTTTTTATTAGTTCGTGGTTAAGTTAGATTAATTAAAGGAATTAAAATCAGGTAAAAAATCCAAGTATTGTAGAATATGGGCTATTTTATAATTTCATCAAATTAGAAGTCTCATATCCTAAAATTGAAAATTACGGGGGTTGTTTATTTGTTAAAGATGCTTATGATGGTAGGTTCTTAGGTTTGGTATAGCAATATTGCTCTTATTTCTAACATGATAACGATAACGTTCTGTCATCCCTTTCCCACATTAATCTCCATGTGGCACTACCTAGGACCCTGTAAAATATACTTTTCTTTTCTCTCAAGGTGATTTGAATTAAGGAATGCATTTTGGAGATGGGTGACGCAGAGTAACATGTCAATGCGGACACATTTCAATGTTCATCGCGTAAAAGTCTAGAAGTAACATCATATTGATTTAAGATACAAAAGAAAGAGAGGGGTTTGACAAAATCAATTACACGATAATAAGACGTCCTTAATTCGAAGAGACAATCCTGGGATTGCTATTTCATTATAAGGTAGTACCCGCCATGGAATTGACTCGGAGCAAGGGCATTTCCATGCTATCGGCTCGAGAACTCGGTCAGTACTACAGTACTATAGGTTATGCTGGTGGACTACAGTGCTAATTCACTTCCGATAGCTGATTAACTACGGTTCCACCCCCGAATCATCGATATAGAAATATATGTTGGGATAAGGTCAGTTCCAAATCTTTGTGCCTTTAGGTAGCATAACCTTGATACTTCATTGCACTGTTATATGCTATAGAAACTTTTAAGCTGAAATTTTTGTGTTGCTTTGATCAATAAATTTGGCATTTAAATTTCGGAACCAATTAATAAACAAGGACAAAGCACTCATGTCTGCCTGCTTTAGCTTTCACCTCCTTTCGCTTGGCAACTTTATAATAGTAGAAGCAGCGACAATACATCATAAATAACTTTTTTAGAAGAGCAAAAGTCACTAAAAATCCTAAATTAGATCTATTGTAATATATTTATCATAAACTTTTTTCTGTGACACCAAAAACTTTAAATTTATATTTTTGTGACACATTTACCCTTCGTTAAAATTTTGTTAACAAGAACCATTAAAAATCTGCTTATGTGGATTCCGGAAAGCCAACAATATTAACACCGTGTCTATGTGATACAAACGGCATTATTTTGGATGAAAAATCATTTAATAAAACTTTGACAGAGGATAAATATGTCATACAAGTACAAATTAATGGTTTTTTATGTTATAAATATTTAGAGTAAATGTGTCATGATGGGCATATTTGGGATTTTTGATATCACAAAAAAAATTCAAAATAAATGTGTTATAGTAAATATAATTTGAGGTTTTCTATGGTTGTTTTCCTTATATTTGACTTAAAACTAGAGCCTAAATAAGTTATATGATTTTTGGATGGTGAGGGTCGGACTTTCACCATCTTCATCCCTTGTTCATAACCGGACTCCCAAGCTCTCTCACTAACTTGACAAGCTGGTTCATGGAACTATCTGTTTTTCAAGTGCAACAAAATGAGGAGAAAAAAAATACTAAAAATGAATTTCGAGACGAATCGGGTATGTGTCAATTTGCTTAGGAAATAAATGGGTCAATTTGGTCAGCCCATATATGGCCCGACTGAATACATCCATTTGACTAGCCTACTCAACATATAAAAGGTCATGCATCTTACCTTCCTAATGTGATTTTGCTTTCTTCTCAAAAGGTTTATCTTTTGTTAGAGTTGTAGCTGATTGCTTTCCTCTCTCACGTACAACATGCTTCTTTTATGTCAAGGTAGGATGTACAATATTACCGAGGTTGGGATATGAGGATTGGGTTACGAACCAAGTCAAAATCACATTTCATGAATAAGAAGATTAATGAACGAGGATAATACAATCCTTTTCCAAATTATTTGAATCAATTCCCCTGATTCTCCGGGGCCAAAGGAAAAAAAAAATTCCTGCTTTTTCAATCTCACAATATTGCATGGGGATCTTAGCCAAATTCCATCATGGCATTCATAAATATTGAATATATGTAGAAGGTATTCAAAGTTATAATAGTACAACAGAAAAGTCCATTATTGAGCCAGCATTAGGATCCGCATAAAAACCAGCACAAAAGTCATGCAAACCAGAAACTGTCTCTCTAATTTGCAATGAATACGACTGCCATCAGAATACAGAGAAGGGGAACTGACCATGGCATGTCGCTGAGCAGGACGAACATCAACAGAGCGCATTTGACACTTTCAAGCCCAGTCTCAATGAAGGTGGACACAAGTTGGAACCTCGGGCCTACATCAAGCTCTTCCATCCTGATGGCTTTGAGGAGTCCGTAGAAACCCATGATTTTCGCACAGGTATTGTTGGCTGGAACACCCTTCAACTTAATGACTTCGTCCAGGAACCCCACCAGGGAATGAAGGCATCGTGTGCGTGGAGCGATTCGATCCAAGGTCAACTCCATGCCTTGGAAATGAAATTAACAAACCAGTTGTTAGTATGCATTGCGGAGAGTCTAACCTCTGTATATACTGCAGGTATTTAACCCATCTAGTGATCCAGGGACAATTAAGCTACTGAAACTCTTCTATTCGACAAAATGGAACACCAGAGTACAAAGAAATACTTCTCAACGCCTACAAACCTTTCCTATCCTTCTCTTACAACACTTGCTCACAAAACAAGATCACCCAGACGCACAGAATTGCCAGGTAAGCCCCCCTGTTTACCGGGCAGAAACAGAGTAAAGGTAATTGCAGGTTTTATCTTAGAATAACTATGAATCAGTGTAGACAATAACTTACAGGCACAGATGTTCATCCAACGTTCATTTTACTTCGAAGGCTTGAATCATCATTACCTTTTGATTGAAGCCTTTGGTTTTGAGACACCTTTGAATATGCACCAGGTATCCTGGGAAAAGTTAAAAGTGTTAAAGGTAAGCCATTCCTGTTAAATAGCAATGTTCCAATGCCGCTTATTCCAATGCCGCTTATCCATACTCAACAAAAGCAGGATGATCATTCCATAATCCATATTAAAAAGCTCCGCCAAACAACAAATACTGACATTAAATGTTCAGGACATCTCCACATGGAAAACACACTAGATTGATAGCTCTTGAGATTATTAGCCTTTCTTAATTTGTCATTCCAAGACCAGTTTGGAAGGTATGTGATATTATCAAATTACAACAATAATTCATGAATTTTGAATGCTTTAGATGTATCGATGCCATCCAAAAAATCAATAAGCAACTAATCATTCTTACAGCACATTGATAAATGCTATTCTTAAACACCTTCCGTATGATATTGAAATAAAAAAAATCCATACAAGCCACCAGCATCAAAGCTTTTGTAATACATGGTTCATGAGCTCTCAAGTGGCAAATCTGGAACATATTAAATCTTTTGCTGGTCTAGAAATACTACAAACACAATCCCCAATTAGTGTGCATGCCTAAACAAGAGAAAGAATTGTTTGTCCTACTCTAAGCACTGGTTAACTCAAGCAGTAGTAGTTGCCATCTAAGGTAAAACCAAAGTCAAACCATGTTTCCCTCCTAAGATTCAAAGTCCTTTCTCAGCAATTTCTCCCTATATGCTTTCTAGATGAAAGCAAACTAGATATCATCGATCAGTAAGTCAGTTGTTAGTGGTGTGGCTTACCTGGAAACCCTTCTAGAATCCTGTGCTAATAGGTAAATAGGCCTTAAAATGAACGTCCAGGACAGAATAGCCTCACCATAGAGCCAAAATTAATAAAGCAAGCTTGATAGTTGAATGGATAATCTGCGCAACAGATAGCCAAATGGGTACAAGTTCTCACCTATCCAGTTTGACATGCTATATTAATCTCGAGGCTGGTATCCCCTTAACCTAGTCACATTTGCTGGTCCAGCCAATATTTCAATGACATCATTTCAATAAATTACCTTTTCTTCTAAACCCACATCTGTTTAGTTGACAAATGTTATTTGACATTACTCTGATTACGCATCCCCTCATCTGCATTGCTATTTCATCATAAATTTTTTAATCACAACAGAAATTTAACTGGTATAGGAAACAAACAAGAAATGATACTTTACCTAGTAGAGAGATCTGCAACATCCTCGAATTCACGTGGATTGTAGAACCAAATGCCATTAACTTCTTGCGCCACGTTACAATATAACAAGTATGGAACCTGAACTTCATACTCGAAATCTCCATGCAGATTCTCTACCAAATTATCTGCTAATCATAAAATAACATACAATGCGTTACTTGACACTCATTTGCCGACCATTCATCATATCCCAAACTAGGCAAGCTACTACTAGCTCAATTGCATAAAAATCTGCATCATATCACACCATATACCGTAAAACATGTATGAAGCATGCACAGATGACTAGAATGTCAAGAGAAAAGTCTCATTTGCTAGTAAGGCATAGCATAGTATCTGAAACCCTAGAAAAACGAGGCGACAAACCTGCGCTTCGCCTATTCAGCATAATGAACTGAAACCACGGCTGAGAAGTCTAGCGGATAATAGAAGAGCTAGTACATTTTAGGTGAATTATGAACCTTCACTCCAAAACCGTTGGAAAATTCTGTGAAACTAATGGTAGTTCATTAAATTATCGAGGCAACAAAACTCATGGAGCAGGGTATTATAACATCGGTATACAGCAAAAATGCTTGGTAATACTGTCAGCCTTCTCCAATAGCGTCGCAAGACCAGCCTGGCGGCAAATCTGAGTAGCTATTTTGTTATGAGGAAGACCAGCAGCAGAGAAAAGTGGGATATTCTGCCCACGAGCTATGCAATTCATTACATCAATGGTGAAGATTCCTATTTGTATCATCTCTTCCGGGTAGGTTACCGGGACTTATAGAACTTCCTAAGAAAGAGAAAGTTCATCACTTCCGCGTAGGTTCGGCTAGGGCGAGAACAGGGAGGGACAAAAAACCTAGGTCGAAGGAAAATCCCAAAATTACCAATCGAAGGCAAAAAAACATAATGCTGGAGAAAAGGCTCCGAAAATCAGTACCTAGATAATCAGGGAGAAAAGGCCATTGCCAAAAGAGCATCTTCTCCGCCGTTGGGCTTCCGCTCGCTTGCGATTCGCAGTCCTCACCGTCTCTGTAACACGTTCTGCATCCGGAAATGACAAGCGGGGACTCCAGCGTCACCCGCAGAGCTTGGGACGTGGTCCGCCTTGCGCTGCTGTGGCCGAGGAGAGGCGGGGCGTTCAGGCGGCTCTTTGTGGTCAAGTTCCGTCTCGCCGTGGCTGGATTCGTCAAGAGCACAGGTGGCGGTTGCGGCTACCGCATCTCGATGCCTATCCGGCGTATCCGCTTCGGGGAGCGCGAGCTCTCGTTCGACAAGACCCCGGTCTTCCACGTCAAGATGCATCGACCCGGAGCATCCACGAGGTCCCGCTTCCGCCTCCCTCGCATCCCCTGCATCAGCGACAAGGACGGCGACTGGGAGAGGAAGAGCCCGGTCGCCGTTGAAGACGGAGGAGAATGCAGATGCGGAGGTGGCGGACGAGGGGGATGAGTAAGTGCGGCGGCGTGGTTCGTCGGACGGCGGGCTCCGCCGTTCGCCGGAGGAGCAGCGCGACGAAGGGGCAGAACGAACGAGAAAATATTAGCTGTAGCTCAGATGCAGCGGCGGCCGACGAGGCGGATGCGGAAGCGGCGGCGGCGGCGGCGGCGGCGGCGGCGGCGTGATTCGTCGGACGGCGGCTCCGTCGTCCGATTGGAGAAGAAGCGGAGGGCAGAGCAACCGGGCGAGAGTCGAACAAAAAGATGGAGAGAGAGAGAGAGTTTGTAAGAGAGAAGGATCTGCTATTATTTTCTTGGGAGGAGAGAGAGAGGGAAAGGTTTCTGGTGGGCCCAGCATAGCTGGTCGAAAGACTAGGAGAATTCTAGTGAAGGCTAGTGGGAGAAAAAAAGAAAAGAAAAATGCAGAAGACAGCAACAGCAGAGAAAGCGAGAGGGGAGAGGGGGCCACGCTTCCACGTGGCGCCACGTGAGTGGTCCGAGAGCACACTCTCCACTACATGGCGCTCCCGGACCACGCTGTGGATAGAATGATTTTGGAGAAAATATTCAGTGGTATGTGGGCGCCACGTCATCTGCTGACCTGGTGCGCACTTACCAATGAAACGCCGGCATGTGTCCCCGAGCGGGACCCGCTGAAAAAGGGCAGGCTCTGGTTTTTGGTCGGCTCGGCTCGGCTCCACGCAGAAGAAAGGACGGTCAGCATATTCCTCCCGCTCAAAATTTTTCTCTCTCTTCACTTGAATGGGCGCGGGTTCTCTCTCCTCGTAAAAGAAAAAAGAACGCTCAGAGCCTTCCTCTTTCCTCCTCCGCGCATCCCACCTCCTCCGCCTCCGTCTCCAGCTCTGCCTCCGTCTCCGCCTCGGCCTCCGCTTGCCCAAAAGCCTCGCTGGTCATCTGCCTCTCGGCATCTCGCCTCGTTCCCGAGCGGCAACAGGAGCTCCCGCCGCCGACTGTGCGCCGTCCCCGGGACGGCCCGGCCCGCTCGATCACGAGGAGATCTCGGCACTTTGGCGGGGTCGACGCGCGCGCGAAGAAGGAGAGCCTGCTGCATTTTCTCTCTCTTTTTTTCAACGAAGCGCGCTTTTTCTTCCCGCTTCTGCCTCTTTCTCTTCCTCAAGCACTTCTCTCCTCTCTGTCCCAAGCCCTCTCACTCACCCTAAGCGCCCCCCTCCTCTCTTTCTCGAGCCCTCTCACTCACCCTAAGCGCTTCCCTCCTCACCTCTCTCCTCGTCGCCGTCATCGACTTTCCGGCCCGCGGCTCCGAAATCGCCGGCTGCCGACTGGCCTCTCGAGCTTCTTTGAAGCAAAAGAGGTTTGCGAGGCTAGATATACTAGTGGCGGTGCTAAGTTTTGGGATTTTTCCGCGACGCCGTGACGGCCGCGAGGGATATTGTGGTGGAGGAGAGAGAGGCGTATGGGTACCGTGAGACCTCTCTTTCTCCTTTGCCTTTTTTTTTTTCTTTTCTATCGCCTCTGTCTCGCCGAAGTAAGAGCGCGGAGCAGAACGTCGAGCGCAGCGAGGCGAAGCGGGAGAGAGGCCATGTCTACTTCGCCCGATGCAGATTCAATCGACGCCCTTCGCTCCCAGATCCATTCTCTCCAGACGATAATCAACGTACTCCTCTCTCTCTCTCTCTCTCTCTCTCTCTCTCTCTCTCTAGCGCGCGCCATTGGAAACGCTTCTTCCTCCTTTCTTTTCTATTTAAAATTCGATTGCGATTTCCTTGAAGCAGTAACTCGATCGAGCGGTTCGTACCCGCACGTGTGTGTGGAGTTTCGATTGCTGTACGAGCCGCCGCGTGCTAACTCGTCGGTTTCGCGACTTGGCCCCCATCGCATTTCGGAGCTGGAGAAGCGACGCCGACCTTTCTTCTCGACTCTCTGGATGTTGCTGTCAAAAGGTGAGCCATTTCGATTCTCCCTTTTCACTTTTCGAGAGGATTTCACTGTCTTTAGGACTTCTCGAATGAATCTTGATATCTTTGTAGCAGCTCGAAGCCGGTTTTGGTGTTGGGTCGAGCGTGCGTTTGAGTCAGGCATGCATTGTTTGTCGGTGGTTTGAGTGAATGCATGCATCTTTTGGTTGGCGCTTCTTTGTTATTGGCCATGCATATAGGGGATAAGCGAAATTCAACGTTCCGTGCTGAATGCAATGTACTTGAGCTTGTTGCTTCATTTTGTGCAGATGGAAGACAAGATTGGTTGTGTCGTAGAGGGAAGCGGAGTGGTCAATGGGAATGGCAAATCAATGAAGCTGGACAAGAAGACTAGGAAGAAAAAGGTGCTACTTTGGTCAAACTCTTTGAGCTCCAATTGCATGTTTAATCCGAACCACTTTGAGATCTTGTATGTTTATTGCTCTTCAAGTTCCAGTCGAGGGTTTTTCGGTGACTTGGGGGTCAGCTGTTTTTAGGAACGGGAGGAACGGTTTAAGTTCAAAAGTCAAACAATAATTAAGTGGCCTTCTTGCAAATTTTCGGAGGTTACGGGATACTATAGTGGTGAAGTTTCGTGGAGTTGCTTAGCTGGTTTGTGTTAGTTGTGACTCCAAACGGTCTAAAGAAAAACAAGCGACCCTAAGCGCTAAAACTAGACATAATCAAAGCATCAATATTGTTGTGCGAATAGTTTTTAATACTAAGTTTTATAGGGTTCAAGTTAGTAATTTCTTACAACCCCGTTTCCATAGAGGTGAGCATGCTGTTCGGCTAAAGTTCTTTCAATGTGCAGCCATATTTTAGTGAATGTTGTGATACCTCCTGCTGCAGATTTCAAAAGGAATTCTCGAACACCATCCAAGGCGATATGTTGCTCTAAGATTGATGTATTTTGGACAAAGGTACAGATTGTAGCCATTGTACTGTTTGTCATACAATGCAACTGTTGCATCATAAAACGATTTTAATCTGGTATAGTATATTATCTTTCCCTTCGTCTTGATTTTGTCTGTTCTTAAGAGGCAGCATGGAATATAAAATACTCTAGAAATTGTGAAAGTTTAGCTGTTATTAATAATTTGAGGATATTTCTGCTACGGAAGCATTCATGTTCTAAAAAAACGAAATGCGAGGGTGTCACGCAGAAATCTCTTTAAGTTGCAGAATCTGTCACAAGTAAATGTGTAGTGGATGTGATCCGTGAAATATGTGACTAATTTTCTGTTACACCACATGGCAAGTCTGACTAATTTCCTAGACATATGAAATCCTGAATGTGTTGTGCCTTAGGCCATTGAATGTACTCTCGCTTTTCTTTGGCACAATGAAATCGCTTCACTTTTGCTTTATTTTACAGGTTTTATGGTTTTGCCTCTGAAGCACAATTGGATCCAACTGTCGAGTTCCGGTCCTACATTCCATCTTCTCCCCAAAATCTTCATTCATTTCAGCATTGGGCCTAATGGAAAATATGTGCTATAAAAGGGGGTTCTACTTCTTCATAAGATTTAAATTTATGTTTTCAAGAAAGGACACCTATCTTTCGGTAGACTAGTAGATCAGTTTGTACCATGCAAGCAAAGTCACGAGTTTCGCTTATTATCAAAGATACATGGAAGAGTTCTTTAATATTGTGCAATGCGAATGTTTAAATCATGGATGCTATCGATTTAAAATCAGCAGATGTTCTATTTTGGCATTTTTAACATTCTTGGCGAGACACCTAATTCATTTCGATCCGAATCCCATCATACGATTTTGGTGTCATGCGGTCTAAAATTTTTAAAGCTCTTGAGAAGACGAGCTTTTAGTTGGTGACAAGAAAAAGTCACGTACTCAAGATGTGGCAGAAACAGACAAAGGAGTTTCATCTTTTGGACAAGTAAGTTCAAAAACTGCTACTCCGCTTCTAAGTTTCTTGATGGATCGGTAGATTTTTATTTTGTTCACAGACGCTAGATTGGGTTTTATCTTTGGCTCAATATTCCGTGCAATCACCATTTCCTTGCAGAGAGAATGTGGGTCTTTGTTTCAACCTGTATTAAATGTTGAGCATTTTCTTGCAAAAACGCGTGTCAACTTATATTTAGTAGACGAGCACAATCTCAGTTGTATTTTGTAATTCTTTATTATTTCTTAAACTTGGAAAAATAGATGACAAGGCTACTCAGAAACATGTTTAAGGGCTTCTGGAAAAAGATGGTTAACTGTTGCATGTGTTCTACTTAGTACTTTTAACTACTAAAATGCAATTGTGGAAGCATGGGCACAAGGGGCAATTATCAGAGTTTTTCCTTATAACAACCATATATTTCCATCCTCGTGATAGATGTGATTACTGTGAATATTCATGATGATGTTCCTTTCACGAGAGCTTTTGTTGATTATAATCGTACCGTATAAGAATCGCTTAGGAGCAATATGTGAAGCTTGATTTTCTCAAGGAATTTGAGATTGGGTGTTAATTAGATCATAGAATATTGTAATTGGAGTGCAAGTTCTGAAGTGAATTTTTGTTAGAGAAGCAATGATGTGAATTGGAGATGAGAAAGTACCAAAGAGCGAGAGTTCTGATAACTGGGAGTCTCTTTGCAAGATGATTGAAATGTTGATAGAGATACCACCACAAGATACAATAAGGTTTTATGATGTGGACAAGTGTCTAGTATCAATTGTCATTTTACCTAGGATAATTATGTTTGCAGTAGGCTCTTTCTTTTATGATTCATGTTGTTGTTCTATTATCTCTTGTTTGCTTCTTTTCTTAGGTGCATCATGAGTAGGCTATGGTTTGCTTTCGATGCAGGTCATTTCCCTGTTTCTACAATCAAACCTGCGACCTAAGAACACGAGATGATGCAAACAATTGGGGACTTTCTATAGATAGAGATGGTATGTTGTTTGAGTGACTGATCTTTAATTGTTTTGAGCTCTATTTTATTGCTATGAGTCTTTAAATTACTTTTGAATGAAGTTTGAACTTCACTGGAAATTTGTGACTCAATTCAATTGCTACAGACCCATTAAAGAGAAAAGATTAATTGTTAAAAATTGGTGTATTTTGTGCAAGGCTGATGTCCAAGCTGGAAATAAACTGCTGGTACGGTAATAAAGCATCCGTTAAATATACATATTCCTATACATACGCGTACACATCACACTGCTTTCCTAATCAAAAGTGGCTTATTTCAGACTAAGTGGTTAGCATTTCCAAGTTAGCAAGGTATTCTGCGCAGGAAAGTGCATATATGTTGGGATTATGCGGTCATTACGATTCTTACTTTATTTGATTTGCTGCAACGAATTATTTATGATGAAAAATTATCATGTTCAATATGATGCTTACTTTCATTTATGTCAGTCTTAGACGCGGAAATTGATTATGTGAGAGTGTTGAATCGAGTCCTACCCAAAGATATCCGAGTAACTGGCTGGTGTCCTGTTCCAATTGATTTTAGTGCAAGGTTGTTTTCCTTCTCATGGTGGCATGGTGTACTTTATTTTGATTCGATATGATGGGATTCTGTTGATGAAATGCGTTAGAGATGCCTCCAATTTGTTGATTTTATAATGTTAATGATTGCGGAAACGTAGGTGGGGTTTGCCTTTTCACATGATTTTGTCTTCCTCAATATCTTGCAGGGTTTAGTTTGTATGAGCGGGAGTACAAATATTTCTTTTGGAGAGATAATTTGGATATTAGGGTAACTCTTCATTTTATAGTTTATGACTATTTCATTTCATAAACTACTTTATGCTGATTTTGAACCAAAATTTTGATATTATGACTATTTCATTTCATTTGATAGAAGTCCTTTCTCTGTTTTTATGCTAGGCAATGGAGAGTGCAGGCCAAAAGTTTGTGGGGGATCATGATTTCAGAAATTTTTGTAAGATGGATGCATTTAATGTCCACAACTACAAGCATCATATAACATCCTTTGAACTCTCTTCTTGTGATAAGAGGTTGGTTCTGATAGATGTTTTTTTGAGATCTTTATAAGTTAAGAAAAGATGCAAAGATGCATCTATATTTTTTGTTGGTATGACGAAAGAGAAATCAAAAGGCAAAAAAAGGGCCTTTTCATTTTGGCCGTTTCTCTCATGTACAAGTTATTATATTAATAAGACCAATCTAGTTTGCAGTGTCTTTTCTGATTTTAATGAACTTCCTTTTATGTAGGTTGGAAAGTAATGAACTGTGGTCTTTCAAAATTAAGGGCAGTGCATTTTTGTGGCACCAAGTTCATTGCATGGTTGCTGTGATGTTTATGGTTGGCCAAGGTCTTGAATCTCCTGATGTACGTAATATAAGATACTTCACCATTCTCTGTCTTGGTTACCATAAGTTGAACGTAGGAAATGGGTGAGAGGTAGTTTGTTTGATATCTATTAGTTAATGCAACAAAATGCATGGGGCTACCAATATTGGACAAGACATTATGGAGAAAAGGCTTTATATGAGATGACACTACGATCTGCATAACCATATGGTGACACAAACTAATCCTTTTTTAGTGAGTCAGTTGTTTGGCATGTGGAAAATAAAGATGTAGTGTTCAAATGCTTTGCTAACACTAATTGGCATGAGCAAGAAACATGCTATTAAAAATTGAAGGCTCTGAAAAAAGGAATGCAAAATGCATCAGAGAAAAATTCTCAATGTTCTGATTGATTCATTAGTCCAGGTGGTCAAGCTGCTCTTGGAATTGGTGCTAGTAAAGAGAGAGCTAAGAAGAGAAAGCTTGTGCAGAAAAATGACATTCAGAAGAAACGCATGACTGACAATGGAAAGCAAATTATTGCTACTTCTAAGAGCAGGAATGATGATGGCAAGCAAATTATTGCTACTTTTAAGAGACATGGATCGAAGAAGAAAGCTGCAATACCTGAAATAGGTAATTCACAATTAAGAAAGAGAACATTTGTAAACAAGGGTTCATGGTCTGCCATGGAAGAAAATGGAGCAAAAGAAGGTTCAAATGGTCCAAATAAACAAAAGGTAGATACTTTTACATTGGCCTTTTCATTACTGACATATTACGCATAGACATATATAAGATACTTTTATTGAGGCTTGATGATATATTTAAAATTGATTTTGTGGTGCAGAAGCTTTCTAGAGAGTTGAAAAGCCCACCAATGAAGCCAAAGAAAAGAGATCGTCCTGTGAATGATACACCAGTGTGCATAAGCGGCACCACCAGAGTGAATTTCAGCAGGTAAATCTACTTATGACCAACTTTGTTGTTTGATTCTGGTGATCGATCTTAGAATCCATCTTTAATTCATTTGACCCTCTTCTGCTTTTCAGGTTGATCGGGTTTTGGGCTGTCGTGTTAGACGTAATGATGCAAGTTCATTGTTTTATGTTTATGTATGTATTGTAGACATCCTTAAGTCTGTTAGTTTACTTGTTCCGAGAAGCGGACGTACATCGACATAGTACTTCGGCGAAATCAACTTAGATGCGGGAGACAAATGGCTGGACTTGCGATGACGACAAGCTGATATAAGCATTGACAAAGTGATATCAAACGCACAATCTGAATGTTTTTCAGTGGTTATTCTCTCATTGACTGGAATTTTAATGGTAAAGCTGGAGGAAGAGTCGAAAACTGTAAAACTTGGTTGACAACATTTCATCTTTCTTCTATTGATGTTGAAAGATGTTGTGATTTGAGCAAGTTCGTCAATGTAGACCCGCTGTGTATAAAGATTACTTACCAGGTTTAGTTCAAATGCTTTACTGTTGTTCCTTTTCAAGTGCTGAATGTATTCTCCTATGTTTTTATCCTCTAATTTTGCAGGAGGAGCCCCATATCCATTGCAGCAGCTGCTCTCTGGTGAGAAGAAGTCTCCCCAAGGTTTTAGTTTCTCCAATCCTATTCAATTTGAACAACTAAAGACATATTGGTGCATATGTAAATGGCATTTGAAACAACGCATGCATATAAATAATCGAATGTTTGTGCAGATATGTCACTTGCTACTAGAGTCACCGAGGGGATGGTTAGGAACTCCTCCAAGGATCTGTATGCTCACATTTTGAAGATAAATACCAAGCTGGTATGGCAAGGAAGAGGATCTAAAGAATTTCTGCAGCTTTTGAGTGTGTAGGTATACAAACAAAATCGACATTAGTTAACTTTCAGTTAGTTTTGGAAATTAGAACAATCTTGAATTTTTAATTATTGTTATAAAGAATATGGTGGTTCTTAATTCTCACTCTTTGTATTGTTGAAAGATATCTTGAAAACTTTGTTATTCAAACATCGAAATGTTGTGTTCGAGTTCTTTTTGGACCTCAACTACTAAATACCAGTGTCATACAAAATGCACTGCTTCAATTTCGCAAGATAATGTGGGCAAGATCTCAATTTCACCAGGTATGTTTTTGTGCTTGAAGAGATAAAACTCTACACGTTGCAATCTCAGGGTCCTGATTTCGATTAATATGAATCTATAAAAAATGATGCACAAATCAGGTAAACTACATGCGCATTTCCCCTTTGTCCTCTTGAAAGCTTGGTAGAGTTTTAACAATGGCTTTTCATGGTTGCTAGTATTGCTCATTATGCAAAAAATTCATCACACTACAACCAGAAAATGAACCCTTATCGACATAGAAAATTTGTGATGTTTTGACGATATAATATATATGATACAAGCTTTTAGTCTCACACAGAAGAACCTTCCAAAAGCTTGGGGAGATAGAACAAGGCAAGAGAAGAAAAGAAAGGTAAATGCACCAGTTGACTTGATCTAAGGGTGATGTATCAGATAGAGCCACTCAGCAACCTCACTCTGGTTAAATGCCTGCACTAACTCATCTTTATGCTAATCTAGTACCTGCAACATTTGAGTAAGACAAATGTACATCAACTAACACTATAATATTATTTTCTGTAACAAAAGCTTTACACAGAGGTGTTCTAATTTGGCTAATCGTCCCTATCTTTGCGGTTTCATTGCTCACCGTCACTCATCAAAGTCTACAATAAAAGAATTTATGCCACCACCTACAAAGCATGCTAATGCTTCCAGTCCCATGAAAGAATTCCATAATACAGGAAAACACCACCTTTTTAAGTTGAGACTTATCCATTAACAACCTTCTAAGGACACTTGTGGATAGTATGTGCCAATCCAAGGTGCCCAGAGCGCATACTGACTTTATGAAGGTTTACTCGATCCTTTCTATCTTGCCATGGTGATATGAACCAATTCTAGGTAAGATCAAGACAAGAAACCAAAAAAGCCAGGTAACACCCTTGGATATATCTAGGACTTGGAAGTGCCGATATTGTAGACGAAACCCATTTGAAACAAAGCCCAACGGTCTGAACATCTTACACTCTTCATCTAGCTTAAGGTACCTCAGCATAGGTAATGAGAAAACAAGCGAAAAATCACAACCAGACAAACTTGCTTGCATAATCTGATTTTATGTGCAAAGCAACATATTCTCTATAGGAAAACAAGAGTATCCAATACTTTAAAGGGCAAATATATCCCATTAGTAGAATGGATGAGGACTAACGTACAAGATGAAGAACTTTTTGAAAAGTCTACTTAACAAAAGCATAACTAAAGAGCCTTAGCAAGTGCCCGGAAACGCTATGACATTTTCCCTTTATGAAGTCAATACTCCTATGAAGCCTCAGTTGCCAGATTTAGCGATTGTCCATCCACTTCTCGATGAATCACTGGAAAATCCCATCTGCACTCAAGTTGCCGGTGAACTGTGTAATCAATGGGTCTGGGCAGCTCAAAAGAGAGAAGAGCCCAGTCGGGAAAAGGCTTTCAATTCTCCACTCAAACACCTTCCTGCACACCGTGATCCGTCTCATCACCTCGCTACGGTCATTCCTCCGATCTCTACCCCCGCCATCTGCAAAAAGTACACCATTTAATGCTGTAGCAACTTGATAGCAAGTTTTAGAGGATGCATTAGTGCTTCAACATAAAAAGAAATAACACCATAAGAAAGAAGATATATCTTGCCGAAATCCTGTCTCTTCTGCGCATTCATTGTCATAACTAATAGAAAAACAATCGGTTCGATGGGTACAAAGACACGGAAGGGAAAATATCCATTTCTTAAGCACCATTAATCGAAACCGATGCAAAATTTGCAGACCAAATGGTCAAATGGCAGATATCCCGACTCTTGCACACCAATGACCATATCCAAGCCAAATCAGCAGGTCAAATGAGCCTAATATGGAAGTTTTGCATTACGTTTGGGGTTGCATTGTAGAGCAAGGAGGAAAATAAGCAATCAGCTTCTTACCCCATAACAACCGAGTAAGATCTGGCAAAGAACTGGGACTACTATATAGAGCAAATATTAACTTTGGCCATCAGGAACTTACTATCTCCTCACCTAGTGGAAGAGCCTCCGGAACAGGGAAGGGTCGACTCGCAATGTCCATGTTAAGGACATTGATGGGTCTTGTCCGTGATGCACTTCGCCTTGCTCTATATGCTGATTCGGGACCGTATTTCCTAATAGCAAAGTTGTATTTGTTTTATATAGTAGTCGCATGCTTTGCCGTTTTAGCTTGGTCTCATAGAGAGCGAGTTAATTGCTAAGTTTCCTCTGTGTTTACAAGAAAATCGAGATTCTATGAGCGTATTGCGGGTGCCACAAATGAAAGCCATTCGAACAAAATCCATAAAGTCCACGATGCTGTAATCTTTATTTTGGTTATTATCCTTTATTGGTGCATGTACCAAAACGACCTGCATAAATCACAACCAGAAACATTTCTACAAACAAATCACAAAAAGATGAAATTTCTTTGTGCAATTTGATAGTTTCCTTAACTGGCAATACAAGGAAACAAGAAACAAGTAGAGGCTTTACGAAGTTTGGCTCTGAAACTATGAAAGGTAGGAGCTGAGTCAATGGTTTATATAGGTAGGCATATGCTTAGGTCAACAAGTGGCACATACTTGAATCTTAATAAGCCAAATCATATGCAGACCTAAATTTTGAATTTTACCCTACGGCATGGTTAGAAATTATTCCATAACCATACCAAGCCACTAAAAACCAAGGGATGCACTCTAAAATTAAAATTACAAAAATGACCGTTTTTCTCGAGTTCTTTAGCGAGACTCATGCTAAATGATAAATCAAGCACAGAAAGATGAGATTACGAGTACATACAGGATAATACAAACTTCATCACTTTTAAGAATTCCTATGGGATCGGCTGTCCCCATTAGATAGTAAGAATTTGGAATAGGAATCCTTCCTCCTTTCAAACTCTTCTTTTCATCGCTCATCAGGATGGACAGACAGTGCAGTAGGTATGTTTCGTCCGGAGGAATCCCGAGATAAGATCATTCTCGTTTGGCAAATCAAACCATCCTTCTCACCATGATTCACCAAAACTGTTCATATGGTAAAAGAACAAAAGGAAAACACAAGGGAAAATGTTTACACGTCAAATAGCAATTGAAGTAAATACGCACCCAGGGGAAGTAAAAGCAGCAAAGATGAATAGAGATGCATTTTTTTACTTATGCATATTTTGAATCAAGAACAAAAAAAAAAAAAAGAAGCACATCCAAGTATAGAAAAAAAAAATTGGAGAAAATCTCTTTTTGGACTGTTTTAAGAATAGACATTATTTCAACAGTCCAAATGTTCAAAAGAATACTACCTCTTAGAGCTGCTCATTTACTAGAGAAGACACTATTTGCATCTCCCAGATCATTCTCCACCATGTCCAACAGAAATTTGTTAGGGACCCCGCCATAGCTTAAAAGTGCAATCAAAATCTTTGAAAGATATGCAGGCTTTGGTTTATTACTGCATCAATGAGGACCAAGGTCTAATCAGTTCTTCCGAAAAGGTAAAATTTGATGGCAGAAAAAGCTTCAAACAAAAAGCAATGGGATTTAGTAATTCACAAGAAAAACATGTCCCATGTTCAAATTAAACTGCTGAAAGAACAAGAAAGCCGCTAACTTTTCAGTCTGTTTATGTAAGGGTCTTTTAACCAGCTAACTCCAAAGGAAAATCTTAACACAATGATCAATAAATCAATAGCATAGCCAGGCAACAAACCCACAGATAACACTGTGATCACATTACTAGGGATCAGAGGTACCATAAGAACCTCAAGAGAATTAATTAAAATAATGATAGCCTGCTGGCAAAATATGTTGGTTGTACCTTGTTTGTACTATTTCAAGTGCATCAACGGTCCTGATATCCGAAAGCTTCGGGTCCTTTTCAACCTTGATCATTGACATCGAATATGAATTGTATGAGGAGGGAGCTACATTAAAATTCGGCCAAAACAATTAGAATGGAAGATATAAATGAACCGATAGAAAAAATGAAATATATCGCAATATGGAGAATTATTAAAGCTAAAATACTAATAACTAGACTCACACTTACAGCTCAAAGCTGAAATGATACTTAATAATGCAATGTAGATTTTCCTTTTTTATTTGTCATAATTATTTTTTGGAGATCAGTTTTTCTTGCATAGCAAGACAAAGATACCACTAAGATGATACCCATATCCACAGGTCACAAACCTTAAAAGCGAAGCAATCACACCTCTTCCCTTGAAAATATTTCCACGACACTTCAAAGCTATGTCCTCGGATACAAATCCAGTCCCACCGTATGTTTTTGGCGGAATGGAATTGCGCCTCTTCACTGCGGGTTTTTGGTAGGCCCAAGAGATTCAAGAAAAAGCAACAGCAAAACATCTTAGAATCTCTTCCCTTTCTTGTTTGCTCCACCCACAGCAACCTAGATGCCTCCTCTGCTTTAGCATAGGCCAATTGGTAGGCATTCTTTCTCATCTCAGCCTTGATTTTCTCTTGTTCCTCTCTCGCTAGCCTGCCTCCTCCCATCCTTACGTGATCCAAGATCTCCAAAACCCAACCCCGCTGAAACCTTGCTTTCTCTTTGCCAGCTTTCCCCTCGGCTTCTCTTTTTTCCCTCTCTTCTTTTTCTTTTCTCATTCGTTCTTTCTCCTTTGCTTTCTCTATTTGTTCTTTGCGCTCTATATGTAGAGATGAAAAAGCAACAAAACAATTGATAGTAACACAAAAAACGAACGCATGTAAAAGAAATCTTAAACTAAGCATCATAAAGTGCCAAAGCATGGAAGAAGGGTAGTCTAAGCACATGTACAACAACAGAGATAGCAAATAGTGACCATGACACTAAGGCTATTTTGAGAGCACCAAGGGCCAGAATTTGGAGAGAGTATCTAAAAATTCAAATTTTCCCTCTATTTCTCTCTCACGAAATTTCAAACTTCTCGACTTTCCACCTATCCCGTCCATTTTCACTATTTTTCCCAAATATAGCTAATCTTCCAAACATCATAACACTACTAGACACTCGTTTAGAGGGATGAAGTAATTTCTTTAGTGAGGTAAACCAAATGCTTCCCAAATCTTCCATCCATTTACCCACAAGGCTGGGATACATCTGGCACATCAATATCTAATAGTCACAACATCCACACTCATTCAGAAAATGCTTCGTTGTTTGGTAAAACTACCAAACAGCTTAGTACTTGTAAAATATCTATACATAAGCTATACTATGATGAGTTCATTATCATCGAGTGTGAGTTTTTCCAATTCCATAGACCATAATATGCTGCTATCACTTGGATGCGGTATGAACAAAGATGATATATATGTGCGAGCCAGCAACTACGTTTTAAGGGCAAACTCAGGTTAATTGAGATCATGACAACTAAATTCAAGTTATTTTGCCAAGATACCACCATATTAGGAAACATCAAACCTTTAAGCTGTTCAAACTGCACTTTCAGTACTTTCTCCTCACTTTCCAGTTTTGACAATTCTTCCTTGTCTTTTGCAAGAGCTACTTTAGCTTGTTCCACCTCCTGTTTACATATGGCAACGCCCTCCTAGTACACAGCAATTTTTTTCTTCAGCTCATCTCATGCTGCTTTTCCAGTTTCCCGACATGTATTCAGGCACTTCACTTTATCACCGTATTCGTCACTCCCTTCACAAGAACGAGTATCATGGAGCAGGCAAAGAACATATGTTAGGAGGAAACATTAAGAGGAGGCAGAAAAAGAATGACCACCTGCTAGTTAACCTTTGTCCAATGGATGCTAAAATCGGTGTTACAAGAACCGGAATGATCTAGTAATTCCATCAACCTATTAAGGTCGATGATGTCGGATATAAATCTTTTACGGGACCTTAGCATTTAGTAATTGTCCAATTGACAAAAATCCTAAACAATGAAAAGGGAAAATTAATCTAAGCATTAATTAGTATCTTATTACAATATTATGATGTTACTTAATCCACACATTCATCATCCATTTTACTAACAATTGATCACTCGCAGATCCTTGCATATGACGATAAGCACGTAGATTTCATTCAAAAATGCACCTTTTGTTTTCTCTCCAACCTTTCCCCCTTCCTACAATTTTTCTTGTATTCTCAGAAACACTGTTCATTGACAAGCGCTAAGGAAAAGATCAATCCGAACTAAACCAGTTCTCCATCTCACCTAGTTTTGACCACTTTCTTTTCACTGGATTGAACCAAACCAAGCATGCAAACTGTTCTCAATTGAAGAAGCCACTCTTGTCTAGCTTTTGAAACAATCCTTAAGATGTAAACCCGAAAAAATAGTTTCCATTCATTTCCCATATGCATATATCTCACAATCAATGTCCTTGTCCTCAAAAGTTGCAGAGTTCCTAAAAAGTAGTCTCAAATATGTTCATCACTTGAAATATACCCTTGTTTACTTGTCTTCATGGTATTAGGGTTCATTAAATAGTCTGTAAAGTAATATTTGAACAGTGATGTTTGTTGGTGAGGAAGACAATCCAGGACATGAAGTTGCTAAAGTAGGTAAATAAATCTGTTGTTGCACAATTATGATTAATCGCTGCCCCATGACACTAAAGCGTGGAACATCTCATTGCAAATGAAGTTTAGAGATATCCTTGACATTGAAGCAATTTAAATCTGCAAAGAGGACTTCGGCCCCGGCCATTCATAATATCGTATCGATATTCTTATGTCTAAGAAGGAATTGCAACCTTGTTGGGCAATTCAAATGCAGCGGATCTTGTTTGATGGTACATGAACTTACATGCATGTGTTATGTACGAGATGATCGAAGGGAGAATGAGGTCCACAATCAACACAGGAAAACGAATGCTTGGAAAGGCCAAGACCATGGAGAAAAAGTTCCGATGGACTACTTACCACAAATGCCATCATTTACTCTCGAAGAAAATATAATGACAGGAACATGTCCTGCATTCCGACAATAAAATTTTCCATTTGGGCATGCTGATGTTCCTGCATTATCGAGTCGAGAAAAGTGAAGTTACAATTAGAAAAGTACGTAGCTCTAGTGGTGGACACTACAAGAAATCTGCGGAGACATACATGAGATGTTCTAAAGAAGGAAACAAAGCCGAGTACGAGTAACGTTGTCATTTAGAATAGTCTAAACATCAAAGCAAGTCCAGATATGGACACTACTAGGTGTTTGCACACATACTATGTTCTATAAGAAGAAATAAAGCCTAGGATTAGTAACAGTCTTTTTTGGATAAGTAATATCTAAAACCGATACAAGCCTAACAAAAAGAAACCCATGGTTTGTGATAACCACAATACAACCGAACTAACATGAGTCTAGCTGAGCTTCTTGATGAACCATCATTACTAATATATCAATGGAGAGCATCGCTCAACTATGCCAGTTTATGGAAGTTGGCCGGACCATCCCATATAAACTGAAATGAATGAAGATTTTGGGAGAAGATGGAATGTAGGACCGGACCTCGACAGTTGGATCCAATTGTGCTTCAGAGGCAAAACCATAAAACCCAGTAAAATAAAGCAAAAGTGAAGCGATTTCATTGTGCCAAAGAAAAGCTAGAGTACATTCAATGGCCTAAGGCACAACACATTCGGATTTCATATGTCTAGGAAATTAGTCAGACTTGCCATGTGGTGTAACAGAAAATTAGTCACATATTTCACGGATCACATCCACTACACATTTACTTGTGACAGATTCTGCAACTTAAAGAGATTTCTGCAGTGACACCCTAGCATTTCAGTTTTTTTTAGAACATGAATGCTTCCGTAGCAGAAATATCCTCAAATTATTAATAACAGCTAAACTTTCACAATTTCTAGAGTATTTTATATTCCATGCTGCCTCTTAAGAACAGACAAAATCAAGACAAAGGGAAAGATAATATACTATACCGTTATTAAAATCGTTTTATGATGCAACAGTTGCATTGTATGACAAACAGTACAATGGCTACAATCTGTACCTTTGTCCAAAATACATCAATCTTAGAGCAACATATCGCCTTGGATGGTGTTCGAGAATTCCTGTTTTGAAATCTGCAGCAGGAGGTATCACAACATTCACTAAAATATGGCTGCACATTGAAAGAACTTTAGCCGAACAGCATGCTCACCTCTATGGAAACAGGGTTGTAAGAAATTACTAACTTGAACCCTATAAAACTTAGTATTAAAAACTATTCGCACAACAATATTGATGCTTTGATTATGTCTAGTTTTAGCGCTTAGGGTCGCTTGTTTTTCTTTAGACTGTTTGGAGTCACAACTAACACAGCCTGCTAAGCAACTCCACGAAACTTCCCCACTATAGTATCCTGTAACCTCTGAAAATTTGCAAGAAGGCCACTTAATTATTGTTTGACTTTTGAACTTAAACCGTTCCTCCCGTTCCTAAAAAAGGCTGACCTCCCAAGTCACTGAAAAACCCTCGACTGGAACTTGAAGAGCAATAAACATACAAGATCTCAGTGGTTCAGATTAAACATGCAATTGGAGCTCAAAGAGTTTGACCAGTAGCACCTTTTTTCTTCCTAGTCTTCTTGTCTAGCTTCATTGATTTGCCATTCCCGTCGACCACTTCGCTTCCCTCTACGACACAACCAATCTTGTCTTCCATCTGCACAAAATGAAGCAACAAGCTCAAGTACATTGCATTCAGCACGGAATGTTGAATTTCGCTTATCCCCTATATGCATGGCCAATAACAAAGAAGCGCCAACCAAAAGATGCATGCATTCACTCAAACCACCGACAAACAATGCATGCCCGACTCAAACGCACGCTCGACCCAACACCAAAACCGGCTTCGAGCTGCTACAAAGATATCAAGATTCATTCGAGAAGTCCTAAAGACAGTGAAATCCTCTCGAAAAGTGAAAAGGAGAATCGAAATGGCTCACCTTTTGACAGCAACATCCAGAGTCGAGAAGAAAGGTCGGCGTTCGCTTCTCCAGCTCCCGAAATGCGATGGGGCCAAGTCGCGAAACCGACGAGTTAGCACGCGGCGCTCGTACGAGTAATCGAAACTCCCACACACACGTGCGGGTACGAACCGCTCGATCGAGTTACAGCTTCAAGGAAATCGCAATCGAATTTTAAATAGAAAAGAAAGGAGGAAGAAGCGTTTCCAATGGCGCGCGCTAGAGAGAGAGAGAGAGAGAGAGGAGTACGTTGATTGTCGTCTGGAGAGAATGGATCTGGGAGCGAAGGGCATCGACCGAATCGCACGGCGAACTAGACATGGCCTCTCTCCGCTTCGCCTCGCTGGCTCGACGTTCGCTCCGCGCTCTTACTCCGGCGAGACAGGGCGATAGAAAAGAAAAAAAAAAAAAGGCAAAGGAGAAAGAGAGGTCTCCACGGTACCCATACGCCTCTCTCTCCTCCACCACAATATCCCTCGCGGCCGTCACGGCGTCGCGGCGAAATCCCAAAACTTAGCACCGCCACCAGTATATCTAGCCTCGCAAACCTCTTTTGCTTCAAAGAAGCTCGAGAGGCCAGTCGGCAGCCGGCGATTTCTGGAGCCGCGGCTGGAAAGTCGATGACGGCGACGAGGAGAGAGACAAGGAGGGAAGCGCTTAGGGTGAGTGAGAGGGCTCGGGACAGAGAGGAGGGGGGCGCTTAGGGTGAGTGAGAGGCGTAAGCGGGAAGAAAAAGCGCGCTTCGTTGAAAAAAAGAGAGAAAATGCAGCAGGCTCTCCTACTTCGCCGCGCCGTCGACCCCGCCAAAGTCCGCCGAGATCTCCCTCGTGATCGAGCGGGCCAGCCGTCGAGGACGACGCACAGTCGGCCGGCGGAGCTCCGTTGCCGCTCGGGAACGAGACCGAGATGCCGAGGGCGAGATGACCGCCGAGGCTTTGGGCAAGCGGAGGCCGAGGCGGAGACGGAGGCGGCCGGAGACGGAGGCGGAGGAGGTGGGATGCGCGGAGGAGGAAAGAGGAAGGCTCGAGCGTTCTTTTTTCTTTTACGAGGAGAGAGAACCCGCGCCCATTCAAGTGAAGAGAGAAAAATTTTGAGCTGGAGGAATACGTTGACCGTCCTTTCTTCGCGTGGAGCCGAGCCGAGCCGACCAAAAACCGTAGCCGCCCTTTTTCAGCGGGTCCCGCTCGGGGACACGTGCGGCGTTTCATTGGTAAGTGCTCACCAGGTCAGCAGATGACGTGGCGTGCACATACCACTGAATATTTTCTCATGATTTTGTGATACGCTACCTACTAGTCCGCCACTTGGCATGCGAGCGCCATGAATTAAATACGCAGATTCTCTCTCTCTCTCTCTCCGTGTAGCGCGCATACACACACGGCAACCCCCATTTTTCTCCTGTGCTTAGTGGGATACAACATTGTGTGTGTATATAAAGCCGAGCCGTCCCTTGCATGATTTTCATCGAAAGTTATGGCCTTCTTTTTTTTTTTTTTTCTTTTGAACAAAAAGTTATGGCCTTCTTTGATCGTCACCATTTCTGGACCTTCACCTTCGGTGTCCTAGGTAAAGAAGGAAGGAACCAAGATGTTCGCCCTTCATCTCCATTTGCTTCTTCTTTTAGCCGTTTTCTACTCTCCTCCCCCGGGCGGCGCATTCAAAAACCCCGAACCAAACACTCCGCCTCCTTTCGATTCCCCCCCGCACTCAAAAACCCCGAACCAAACACGCCATCGACTCAGCCCTAATTTACCCCTCCCCTCCCCTCCCCCCCCTCTTTCTCTCCCTCTCTAGTATTATTGTTTTTTTAATGGGTGGTTGTTTGTCTCGTATCGCTCTTCTTTTGCGCGCCCTTCACGCGGAAGAGCTCTAGAGGTTCGTGCTTGCGCGTTCATGGCATCTCCTCGAAAACCTCACAATTATAGGAAAACTTAATTGGCAAGGAGAGAGGGAAACCGCATTTAGCTATTTAAGGATGACATCTTTTTTGATGTTGCCCGATGGAAAACACCTATCCCCGTCAATACTAATACAAAGTCATCATAAAATGTAGGGGTGATCGGTTCCCCGTTCAATCCAGTCCGATCCAACAAAATTGGCTCTACTTTTTTGCATTGAAAAGTGACCGCACTCCAGACCTGGACCGGCCCAATCAATCTAATTCGGTTCTTGAGCAATTCAACAAGGTTAATCACACATGTTTCTACGTGCAAAATATTCACACTTCATGTGTTTCACACTTAACCTTAACCTTGAAGGCCATGAACAATTTCTCTAAAGGTTGCACTTGGCTTAAGTTTTATAGACAATCTCTCTTATACTCTTTGAATTGGAGACTTGAAGTGTCTTGTGGATCTCCTGAAGCCTTAGTCTCACATCGAGTAGAAGATGAAATTAACAAGTAGATTTTCTTTATAAGAGTTACAAGAAGGGTTTTAATGGTCTTTTGGCCACATAAGAGGTTCCTACCTCAAATTGCAATTTTGATTGCAATAAGTTATAATGTTTATATATTTTATATATTCTATGTATATAAATTATATAAAAAAAAATCGGTTTGATCTGGTCGGTCTGGTCGGGAATTGGACCGATTGGCCACCTTGCGTTCCAAGATTAGGAACTGGAACCAAATTGTATAAATACAAAGATTTAAAACTAAATTGATCAAATTAAAAAATTTATGACTAAATTGGTATCACTATATCAGGTTATGACTTTTTATTTATACTTTTCTTGTAATTTCCACTTCCAAAAATGGCAGTTGAGTGTCATGAAAAGTAATGAAATTATTTTTTACTGACTAATTATATTAAGAGATATAAATTATCATTTTTAGAAGAATATCTTTTAAAATTATTTTTTTGAAACAAATGAAACCTTATTATCGCACCTTAGTTTCAATTTTCCCAACCATATGAATGGTTCAATTTTCTCTCTTTATCAACCAGCAATAATTAGAGTATATTATGGAAAACGAGAAACGAAACCTCCCAATCAACAAACAAGGGACCACAAAATTTCCGTTGGTTATTGACATATAAAAAGCGCCATTTGCTCTCTTTCATTTATGAAACAGAAAAAACAGCTGTAAAAATATTTTCCTTGACCTAGAAATTTTTTAGTAACAAAATCTAATCCCCCTTTGTCAACGTAATTCGATTAAAGGTCTAATAAAAGTTAGATAATTCACAATTATAAAATTGATACGAACCTTATTTGAACTTAAGATTATATAGTCCGGTTCCGACTTCCAAATGGCTTCTAGAGTATAAAAGTTATCTGCTTCAAAGCACGTTAACAAATCATTACCTACTTTGCACCTTCCACTTTTGGAGGAGAATTTCCAATTATTCTATTTGAATCATTCTCATCAGATTAATATAACCAGCTTCGTGAATGCTCCTAGACAAATGTTTTGTGGAATAGTCAGCTCGATAATGACGTAAAGTTGCATAAGTCATATCTCGGTCGTGGTCATCCAGTGCTAGCTATAATCCGAAAGTTATTCTTCTTACGCTTCACTGTGCGTGGCCAAAGCAGCAAAAGCGTCTAACCATGCATCCAATTTGGGAAATTTGGCCAGATTTTAATATTGGACTGACGCCTTTAATAGAGAGAATCAACCGCTGCAAGTTTGACTCATTCTGGCTCGTCATTTCAACATTGGGTCCACGCATACCTGGTTTTATGTTAGAGAGTACCAATCGGGACTAAAGATGGAAACAAATTAACAGCATTACACAAATGATCAGCATTAGTTCATAACCCATCTCAACGATGTCAAGGCGAGGCGAACCCCGCCCATCATAGCTTATGGCCGGCTGCTGGCCATTGTCAAGACCTAGCGATCGGTAGAAGAAGAAGAAAAAATATAAAAATATCTAAAATTTAATAAAATTTATCCACGCATACGTCGGTCGTGCCACGTAGAACGGCTAACATCCATTAACTATTTTTGATCAAAATTAGTCGAATGAACTCAATTGATAAAGTATGAAAAGATTTAATATTCAATTGGCACAGTTAAAAGATTTAGGATAAAAATACAAAAAAATTTAAGACTTTTTTAGTAATTTTTTTATTGTTAGAGGATTAGGGTTTTCTTGATCGTTGTACTATATTGAGCCGTTCGTCTGTACGACAATTGTATTCTGAAAGGGCTAGTACAAACACCTAAAGGGGGGGTGAAGGTGTTAATTTTTTTTTTTTGCAAGAACATTTGTAAAATACTTTTCTGTTGAAACAAAGTTTGAAAACCAACGAACTTGAGTGAGTCTTGAATGTCTAACGAATAAACAAAATTACAAATAAGTAAAGGAGTTTAAGGAAGAGAATAAAAAAATACAAGGTTTATAGTGGTTCGGTTTAAATCAAGCTTACATTCACTCTTCAGCGTTAATAGCCTACTAGCTGAATTCCACTACAAATCAAAAGAGATTTTACAGTCACATAATCTCGACTTCACGGTGCAGAGACCTACTATACTCTTCCGAAGTCTCACAAATGTTTGCTCTCTCTCTTGAGTACAATTTGACATTCAACAATCGAAATAGCAAAGAACTAGGAAGTTTTAGACTTTGAAATTTTTCTTTCAAGCACACTTCCAAACAACTAGAGAGTCCGCCTTAAATACTCCTTCATGCCTTCACGACCGTTGGCACTTTTCAAAAGAGTTCTTCCAATATACTCGTTGGACAAAATCAATTAAGGAGATCTCAAGTCGTTTTAAGATTATGGTAAAGCCTGTCAATCATATTCGCCCATACAATCAGGATCTTGGTTTCCATAAGTAGAACCTTCCAAGTTTGTTTGCCTTTCAAAAGATTTGATTATCGGAATTGATTCCAATAAGGATAATCAATCATATAAGTGTTATATCCAGCCATAAGGTCATCATAAATCATACGAATTGAATCCTTGAAGATAATCTTGTATCTGAATAAGTCTTCATTTTTCAGTATTGTTCAATCTGAAATCTGTCGGTGTGAGTAGACTTTGATCTTAAAGTCTGTTGATCTTCAGACTTTGACCTTTAAGTCTTGGAGTTTTCAGACTAGACTATGGAAATGTTTTGTCAACTTCAAAATAATAAATGAGTTTTCTCCTATAATCTCCCTATTTTTTATGGTAACAAAACTTTTATGCAGATTTAAGAACTTTTGACCTGCAAAACAACTTTTAAGCAATACGTGATATCTTATAAAAATAAGTTGATTATGACCTGGATACCTTTAAACCTATTATAGTAATACCAATTTAGTCATGCTGTGTGTTGCCATAGTGCTTGGCCGGTGGGCGTGATTTTCCCTAATATCCTATCTGTCGGTACGCACGCGGGCGCACTCTATTATTGATTGCTCCCGCCCGTGCCTAGTTCTGCAAAAGGAAGTGCCTGGTCCGCACGTCCAGTGGCCCTGCGGTGGACGGAGTCCTGCTCGTCGACCCTCTCGACTCTCATTTGTATGCTGTAATTCGGAGAATCTCGCCAATCGATCGATTTAGTGGGTCCTCTTCTTTGAGCTGACTCCATTGGCTCATCACTGCCTTGCCTAGACAAGGCTTCTAATGATTGCCCCATTAACCCTTGTTTCTTTGCTTGGCCCATGGCAAATAGGAACCTCTTGTTACGGTTGGCCAACTAAAAAAAATTGATTTTTCCTTCTTGTCCCAAAAACTTTTTCATTTATAATTTTGGTTGTTTGTTCCGTAGGGTTTACATGCATAGAGATGCAAACTGTGATATGGGATCCCATGACTTGCTAAACCCTTACTTTATTTGTGGATGACTGGGGATGTTGAAATATGATTTATTTTCTCGAAAATCTTTGCCTCTCCAACTAAGTTACCCGTTGGATTAACCGATCGACTTAGATGCCACTAAGAATATATATAGTAAAGTAATATATCCCCACCCAAAGTTCCTAATTCAATCATTTGAGTGGGGGTTCCCAACCATTATTTAATACAATTAAAGAAAAGGATTGAGAAAAAAAAAACATCAAGGCACCCTATGTCTCATCTTGAATATTTCTTTTTTTTATTATAAATGATCTCTTTTTTATTATAAATGATCTCTTGTTCCTTATGGGAAGCATCTTGCCATTTTGTGCACACCATGTCTAAATCGCCAACTTTGCAAGCCATCGATGTCTGCCACCGAAGGGCAAAGACAGTTCCTTATTTCCCATGGCTTCGATCTGATTGGATTGGATTAGAATTAGTAGAAGAATCAAACCCGGAACACGGAAATGAAAAAACCAGAAGAAGATGTGAGGAAGACAAAGTTCCGAGTAATGTCTATTTCGTGATTAAATTTGCATGCAGGAGGAAAGATTCTGCGGAGGCGATTTCGCTTAAAAGAACTCCCAATCTGGGTCTAAACTAGCGAGACAAGAAGACTGAAGAAATCTTGAAAATGGGGCCCACGTTGAAGGTGGCATTTTGTCAGCTTCTCCAGATCCGACGTGGTTGTCCGTCATTTCGAGGTGAAGTAGGTCCTACTGCTTTCGTTTGCTCTGCCCTCACCCCTCACCTAAGTAGCATTGATATTGACACGCGACACGACACGATACGCTAACACCTTATTTATAAAAAAAAGAAGAAGATAATTCGATATGTTGTGACACTTATATATTATATATATAATTTTATAATTTATGATTATTTCGATCAAATTAATTTGAATCAACTTCATAAATAAATAAATAATTAAAAAAATCACAGAATGAATATACACTAAAAACATTAATCCGCCATTTATTAATATTATTAGTTGTTTCATTTTAACAAATTTAACTCTATTTTAATAATTCATAAAATTTGAAGAAAAAACAAGTGATCTATATTCTAGATTCGCACGTTAAATATGTTAGAAGATGAAAAAAAACTTAAATAGTGAATTGTGTATCACGGGAAATGAGAGTTAGAAAAAAGAGAAGACTAGGTTTTTTTTTGTTTTCAATTATTAAATTTATAATTATGATTTATTTTTTCAAATATATATTTTTGACCTCTTATTTATTAAATTTTTAAAATTGACTTTGATATTGAAATCACGTGTCGAAAATTCATATGTTAGAATTCGACTCGAGTGTCAGAAAGTGTCGAGAAAATTGAATAGATGTTGGATTTTTTGACAACGTGTTGGTAAGATCAAAGTATCAAGAGTGTCGAAGAGTATCGGACAGGTGTTAAAGTATTCAATACGACACAAAAGCTCTTAAAAAATGTCAGTACTTCATAAGGTAGAACGTAGGACTCTTTAATGCATGACTCTTTCCACGTGTTTCATGAAGTTCCGTTTTCACGTGGTACAACGCAACTTGTGGATGACTTCATCCGTCTTTCTCCTTAAGTCAATATTTGGTGTTTCTTTCTTAGTCTTTCTTAGACCTTTGCATCTTCATCCAATTTATTGTAGTACCCAGTACCCTCCACTGTCACATCTATTTGAGAGTCCAAGGACCCACCTGCAATGTGGCAGACAACGTGACCGAGGGGCGGAGTCGAAGGGGAATCACCTCCTCCTCCTTCCTTTCTTTTTCAGCATTTTCTTAGCCTCGGTCCTCGGAAGCAGACAACCATCCCCCATCGACTCTGACATCCTCTATTCACGAGTCAAACTTTTGTCACTCTGTTTCTCTCTCTGAAAAGTGATTGACAGAGGTGAAATGGAAGGAGGGCCATTTTCTAATTTCAGCGGACCCGTAAATTCCACCTTCTCCGTCCATCGTTATTTACCCCTCTGAGAGAAAAAAAAGAGCATGAAAAGAAGGGGATCCATAAGAGTGAAAACTCCATTGATACCCTAAAAAGCACACACACATTTCGAAAATTTTTGTGTTATGTCTGAATATTTCGACATGCATCCGATACGTTTCGATGCGTTTCGACACGTGATTAACGAATGTCGAAAAATTCGACACGTGATTAACTATTTCCAACATGCTTCGGCACACGAGTCTAAAATTTCAACACGCACGATCAATTTTAAAAATTTTCAATACTTGATAAGTCAAAATGCAAATATATGAAAAAAGAATGAAAATAACAAAAATAAAGGGGAAAGAATAAATTATTACTCTCAAGTTTCTTACTTTTGAATTCTAACCTTCCCATGAGTGACAATCGAATGCCCCTCTTCTTGTGCGAGCATTGCTCCTCTTGCCGGCGTCTTTCAATATTACTTTTTTCTCCAAGTTTTATGAATTATTGCAATAGAATATAATCGAATTTGTCAAGTTAAAATAATAAATAATATTAACAAATGTTGGACCAATGTTTTTAGTATAAATTAATTATATGTTCTTTTTATTATTATTTATTTACTTATTTTTACATTTAATGTATAACATGTCGGAATGTGTCAAATTCTCTATTTTTTGAGAAATGACATGTTGGTGTATTGTGTCGTATCATATCGTGTGTCGCATGTCCGTGTCGGGGCTACATAATTAAGAACTACTTGGGCGATGACAAGGTGGTTGCGAGATGGTCAACAAGATGGGTGACTATGTCACTCTATCCAATTTCTATTACTCCGAGATGTTCAAAACCGTGAATGCATATTGTAACAAGAGGTGGAATGTTTTGATGGCAAAACTAAGGAGGGAATATTTCCTTAGTCATTAGGCTTTCTTGTCCGTTCTCGCGGCCATCATGTTGCTCCTTCTTGCAGCAGCTAGTATTCTTTCTTCTGAAAGCAAAAATAAATATGATCAATGCTAGTTCATATATTTCTCGAGTTAATTGAAATACCTAGAACATTTTACATGCGTTGGTAAAATCTTAATATGTAACTTTTTAATTCCTAATTTGATAATCTCTCGACACTTTGGTTGACTACACTAATCTAGAGGATTGGACTAGCATCTTTATATTTGCATTTGTCACAATTTTACAAGTTGTCTCCGTTGTGAAGGCAATCATGGGTTCGAGCCAGGTCGATAGAACTAAGTAGTACCGACATTTGACACGCGACACGCGACAGTTGACACGACCAACACGCCGATCTTCATTTCTCAAAAAAACAAAGAATTCGACATGTTGTATATTAAATATATATTTTTATATGTAAAATTATCATTTTTATGATTATTTCAATCAAATTAATTTGAATCAAATTCATAAATAAATAAATAATTGAAAAATCCTAGAATGAATATATACTAAAAACATTAATTTTCCATTTATTAATATCATTCATTATTTTAATTTGACAAATTCAACTCTATTTTAATAATTTATAAAATTTGGAGAAAAAACAAGCGATCCATATTATGGATTCGCATGCTAGATAAGTTGGAAGAGGACAAAAAAGCTTAAGGGTGAATTGTGTATCACAGGAAATAGTGAGTCAGAGAGAAAAAAACTAGGTTTTCTTTTTCTCCATTTATTAATTTTATAATTGTGATTTATTTTTTCACATATATATTTTTTGACCTCTCATTTATTGAATTTTTGAAATTTATCTTGATATTGAAATCACGTGTGGAAATTCATATATCGAATTTAACTCGAATGTCGAAAAGTGTCGAGAAAGTTGATTAGGTGTCAGATTTTTCGACACGTGTTGACCGAGTGTCGGAGAGTGTCCGAGAGTATCGGAGAGTGTTGAACATATACGCAGTTTCAACACGACACGAAAACTCTTGAAGAGTGTCGGTGCTTTATAAGATAGAACGTAGGGCTCTTTCATGCATGACTCTTTCCACGTGTTTCATGAAGTTTCGTAAAATGGTCCGTTTTCACGTAGTACAACACAACTTGTGGATGACTTTATCCGTCTTTCTCCTTAAGTCAATATTTGGCGTTTCTTTCTTAGTCTTTCTGAGACCTTTGCTCTTCATCCTGTTGCAATGTGGCAGACGGATGCATCCAATTTATTGCAGTACGTAGTACCCTCCACTCTCGCATCCACTTGAGAGTCCAAGGACCACCTGCAAAGTGGTAGACGGATGCATCCAATTTATTGCAGTACGCAGTACCCTCCACTCTCACATCTACTTGAGAGTCCAAGGACCACCTGCAATGAGGTAGACAGACGTGACTGAGGGGTGGAGGCGAAGGGGAATAACCTCCTCCTCCTTTTCTTTTTCAGCATTTTCTTAGCCTCGGTCCTCGGATGCAGACAACCATCCCCCACCGACTCCAACATCGTCGATTCACGAGTCAAACTTTTGTCACTCTATTTCTCTCTCTCTGAAAAGTGATTGACAAAGGTGAAATGAAAGGAGGGTCATTCCTCAATAAAATTAATTTGAAATAAATTCATAAATAAATAAATAAATAAAAAGTCTAGAATGAATATACACTAAAAATATTAATTAGCCATTTATTAATATCATTCATTTTTCAATTTGATAAATTCAACTCTATTTCTATAATTCATAAAATTTGGAGAAAAAAAAGTCCATATTCTGTCGCATGTTAGATATATCGGAAGAGGAGAAAAAAAACTTAAGAGATGAATTGTATATCATGGGAAATGGGAGTCAGAAGAAAAGATAAGACTATGTTTTTTTTCTCCATTTATTAATTTTATAATTGTGATTTATTTTTCACACACACACACACACACACACACACACCCATATATATATATATATATAAATATATATATATATATATATATATATATATATATATATATATTTTTGATCTCTCATTTATTGAATTTTTAGAATTGACTTCGATATTGGAATCGCGTGTTAAACTCGTATGTCGAATTTCGAGAAAGTTGACTAGATGTCGGATTTTCCACGCGTGTTAACCGGAAGTATCGAGAGTGTTCGAAAGTGTTGAAGAGTGTCGGACGCGTACGTCGTATCAATCCCAAAGCGGCACATAAAAGCTTTCTTAGAAGAGTGTCGGTGCTTCATAGCCCCCCACTCCATGATGATGGTACCAACGATAGACTTCGCATTGACCAAGATGCCCTTCACCCTCTTTTTTTTTTTTTTTCTTTTATAAAATAGATAGACTGTGTTGGCCATTAAATATAGTTAACAAGTATCCTTGACTCACTTCTTTAAATTTATTAAATTATTAGATCAAACGGATACGAAAGGACAAGTGTATTCAAAACTAGTAAACCAAAGTTAAATGGAATTTCCGGTGAATAAATATTCATTTAGCTTTTGCACTTGATCCATGGCAGTTTTCTTTTCCTTCGCAATGTTATTTCTTTGTTTTACTATTATTCAAATTATTTTATTAAAAAAAGAAGAAGATTAGATGTGTCACACCCCAAAAACACAAAGAATGGGGATGACACGGCCGTCCTTCCACACGAAGGATGCGGCGCAAACACAACCAACAACCTCGATATCATATTTATATATATATATCAAACCATATATACATATCGGATAGGCAACAAATTTATTGCAACATCAAAGTTTCTATAATCCACCAAAAAGAAATATACAATTAGAACTCGACAATCCAACAATTAGCAAGGAATATGTACACCATTTCCTTTGACCATACCCAAAATAGAACTCTCCAAAAAGTTTCCCACCGGACAAGACTTTCGCTCTATTTGCCGCTAATCGATGAACTCCGAAAAGATTAAATGAGGAGTGGAATGAGCAACAACAGCTCAGTGAGTAGTACATATCTTCTAAGCAGATCGAACAACCACTATGCATGTATACAAAGCAATACCAAACCTTATAATGCCAACTTAATATATAAAATACATATCAAATCATATAAGAGTTATTTGATATCATCGAAGCTTTATACTAATATGAAAAACTCATTTAAATCACCATCAAAAGTCAAGTATCAGTGGTCAAGTCTATTGAATGATCTCTCCATCAAATATCGCATATCAATGGTCCATCTATTGATTAATCTATTGCTCAATATTCCACCATGGTCACGACACAACGTCTTGTGACAAGCGACCAAGCTTTTCCCTTTGGCAAGGTCTCCATCTATCAAGCCGATGACGGCCCAAAAGGATATTCTAAACCTGGTATGCATATCCCAAAAACCATCAATTCACAATCATATTGAAGCATAAATAACCATCCTCCAATATCAGAAATCCAATTCAGAAATTAATATCTTAAACCAAACAAATAACATTTGCAGCATAATCCATCATCCATTTCATATCAATTGATCAAATCGTTATAAAGATTTCCATAAATCAATCGCAAAGCAATTTCATATATATATATATATATATTTCTCCACTTACTTTGTATATCACGCTTTTCAAACATTCAAAATCAACCAAAGAGTAGCAATTGCTCGATCTGGCTTTTATGCATAAAAATGCTCTCCTCAATCCAATGTATATATATATATATATATATATATACTTCAAGACATGATTTTTTTTTTTAAATCAAAGAAGATATAGTACTCACTCACCTCGCCGCCTACGACCAAACGATCGAACGATATTTGTATCGTTGAACTCAAGGCCCTATCAAATAATCGAGGAATAATGTTAAAATCTAATAAAACTCTTATCTTAACTATGAAATGACTAACTTATGCCTTAACTCTAACAAAAAGGACTTCTACGCGCTAACAAATTGCATAACTAAAGCAATTGCTCAAGTCGCTCGTAACACGGAGATTAAACGCAACACTTGATCATGCCTTAACTTCCTCCTCCAAACCTCGATCCAAACAAATTTTTACTCAATAGAGAGCCCTTAACACATATAATAAGAATCCCAACTTCACCGTCCTAAAATCAAGCCGAAAGATGACAAACTACGGTCCCAAAGTTGCTGGACGCGTACTGTTCATTGCGCGCGGGAAACTTTGAAATTTTGTTTTGGACAAATCACAAGCTCAAATCACGATTCGTAAAAATCTCATGGCTTCACAACACCCAAAACTATCATTCCCACAAAAATACACGGCTCAACGACTCTAAAATCGGACTTCGCCACTTGATTTTCCAACAATTCCGAATTTGAGCCCTAAACTCATAAATAACTTCAATTGGACGAACAAGGGGCCTAATCTCTTACCCGGGTGCTGTGTTATGGAGTAGAGTCGGCTTGGCGAAGCATCCATGGCGTGCACGTGCCGAAACCCCCTTCCTTTCTTTCCCTTTCTCTTCTTCTTCTTCTTCTTCTTTTCTTTCTTTTCTTTCTGGTGCCCGAACGTGGGCTTTCTTCCTTTTTATCTCTTCCCTTTTCTTTTTGTTTTCTTTTTTTTTCCTTCCTCTCTCTCTCTCTCTCTTTCCCTCTCTCCCGAAGACTCTCGATTCCTCTCTCTTTGCTGCACTTTCTACTTTTTCTTTTCTTCTTTGACTTTTCAACATTTCTTTCCTTCTTTTGGGGCCCACCAGCCTACTATTACAAGATGAATATCATTCTACTTTTTTTCCAATAGCCGAAAACAAATTAATACTTAAAATATGAAAAATAAAAAGAAAATGGGAGAAGCATTCTGAATTTCTCACGTTTAGAATAAAATGATGAGATCGATTGCATTATAAGGATAAGCAAGTAATTATCTCAAGTACACTTTTTTAGGAGATTGCAAGTAAGTTTATTTATGAAAAATGATCGCGTGACGGTTTTTAATGTACTATGAAAAAAATAGTTTATTTTGAATCACAAAAAATCAAATTACAAATAATTATAAATTATTATAGAACTCACTTCTTCAAAAAATTGTGATTCACAATGAATTTTTATTCTCACAATACCTCAATGGCTATTATGCTAGCAAAATCCTTCTTTCTTTATTTTTATTAATGCAAAAGATCAAATGAATATTTATTCATGGAAAATTTTTTGATTAATGTCGGTCTACTAGTTTCGAATACACTTATTGTCTCATGTATGCATAATCACTGATCCAAGAACTTAAAGTGTTTCAAGGATCCTTGTTAACTATGTTGAGAGATAATCATCTAATTTCGGATCGTATATGAATTTGAAAAAACACTGGTTGTTCTCATTTGAAAACCCATCAAATGTTTAGATATCATCATTCAATTTTTTTCTTTAGTATGAAAGTCATTAACGACATATCGACTTATATTAACCTTCTTTGTTTTAGCTCTAAAAGTTGTCCAAGCTACACAATGAATTTAAAAAAAAAATCCCTCCACAAGTTGTACATTGCAAAATAAAGACGAGAATTGCAATTTTACTCTATTATTGAGATCAAAAAAGAAAATCACATCAGTTTCTATATACATTGCTATGCTACTTACATTTCGTGCATGCGTTTTTGAGTATCCATGCAATTAGATTTGCCAATGACAATGATTAATTAATGGGAGTAAAAAT